>OZ010743.1:18600952-23400952 GCA_963932245.1 Tachinus rufipes | reverse complement strand
AAAATATGATGGAAAACAAAGACGACCTACAAAACTCAATATAAAAAACACCCGCATAGCCTTTGAAAAGCAATTTATAAACTTTTTAGATTAAAAAAATCCAAGAATCAATGTTTCACAAAGCATTCAGCCTACCATTAACACCAAACACCAAACTTTTGGTAAATTGGATATTAAAAATTTTATTTAACGCTAAAGACCGTACAGATACAATTTTAACAAGATTTATGAGAAGTGTAAGAGCTAAGTTGTTCCACATGTAATACACATTATATACCGCTCTTTCAGATTACGCCATTTAGATAGTACTTTTGCAAATCATATTTTAGAAAATGTTCACACATATTGATAACTTAAAATCATTCACTAAAAGGTGGTCCATCTAGTGGTATCTTTTTAATCATTTGTTATTTTAACAGTAACAAGTCTTTCCCGTAAGAAATCTTGACAGAAAGTCAATGTTGTGTAGCCCAAACAGTGCGTTTATTGAAAAAAAATTTGGCCAAAATAAAGCCCCCACCGCGTGCTGTACGCAAGTTTGTTCAAAAAGTTCGTGAAACTGGCATGCTAGTGGCCAACACACACGATCCCCGCCGTCATACGATTTGCACTGACGAGAATGTGGCTGCCAAATTTCACGCACGAGCCTGATGCAAATTTTGCACAAAGACCTCGCATTATTGTTTGCTTATAAGGTCCAATTGACTCAGCAATTGAAGGCACACAACCATCCAGTTATAGCTTCTCAGTTGGGCCTTAGAGCAGCTCGAAATAGACAACAATTTTGCTCAAAAAAATCATTTTTTCTGACAAAGAGCATTTTCATCTTGGCGGCTATGTTAACAAGCAAAACTGTCGCATCTGGGGATCGAAAAACCCGCACGTAATTGTCTAGAAGCCAATGCATCCTCAGAGAGTGACAGTTTGGTAGAGATTTTAGAGCAGTGGCATTATTGGCCCTTTTTTCTTTAAAAATGCTGCTGGAAACGCCATTTTGGTCAACAGTGAGCGCTACATAGGTATGACAAACGATTTTTTGTGGCCGGAAATTAAAGGGTATCAAGGGTTTCAACAGAATAGCGCGCCATGCCACACAGCCCATGCCACAATCAATCTTTTGCGCGCCAAGTTTGGTAATAATGTTATCAGCCGTCTCGGAGATGTCAATTGGCCACCTCGGAGCAGCGATTTGGCGCAGTTAAACTTTTTTTTTGTGGGGTGCTGTAAAGGACCGATGTTATGCAAACAATCCATTAACTATTCAGGTTCTTCAGGCGAATATCGAGCAAGCCATTTAGAGATAAAGCCAGAAACCGTCACCAAGGTTTTGGAAAACGAGTTAACAGGATGCGCTACTGCAAAGCCAGCCGAAGTAGCCACATGAATGAAATCTTGTTCCATAAATACTGGGAATGTTTGCTCTTTCGAATAAACCAATAATATACCAAAAAAAAATGATTTTTGTTCATTTTTCTGATTTTTTAAAAAGGGACGGCTAAATGGACCACCCTTTACTGTTCTAAAAGCAGAAAATTATATTTGTTAAAAACTCTTAAAATTACTAAATCAAAAAGTAATCTTTGTGTAAATTTGCCTAATGACCAAACCGACTTGCATAAATCTTCTTTGTTTGAAATACTTTAATTCTCTTCTCTTTTGTCTTAATTACATTTTAGTAAAAACCGCCATTCATTAATCATTTCTCTACCTGCTTAATTTGATTTTCCTTTTTGTATTATTGTATGTAATTTATAATCATTTTAATCAGAATAATTTCAATGTAATTTCCACCTATCTGTACATTTTATGTTTTATTGTCGTATATATGCTTTGTAAATTTCCTTTTATACTCATACTTGTTTGTGTCACTGTCCGATGATGGCCTTGTAAACGTTGAAACCAGTTACGGTTTTTTAAATTCGTGATATAGTACATAGTAAATGTGTTTTATTTATTTTATAATGAACTATCACATAGTAACGCCCACCACCATACAATTTTCAAAATTATATTCATTTAAGGCAAGATTAAAGAATTAAAATAGTTTTTATTTTATTTTTAATAATTTTAGATTCTGAGCATTCCATAGTTATTACCTACAACGCAATTTGTTTCAATACTCTTACTTTGTAAATATTCTTTACTTTTCAATTATTTTTAGCATCAAATAGCACGTAATAAAAGATTATAATTTAATGTCGGTTGTTAATCTCAAATTGTTATGCTGACAAATGTACGTGCCAACAAACAAGAAAAAGTTTAACTAACAAATTCACACTGAATTAATGATTTAATTTTAATTACAATTTTCATTATAAAAAAGTCAGAACTAATAATACATTTTATAAAGTAGATTTTTCTTTAATCAAAATGTAATTTTAAAACTCCACATGCAACGTGCACCTGTTTGATTTAAAGTTAAATCTATATTGGATGTACCGTTTGTCGTAGCATTTTCCCAAATCCACTCCAAAGAAAACAATCTTCCGCCTACATACGAGTAGATTGCAAATCGATTTTTCTGAATAAAAACCTTACATATAAAAACTATCACATTTAAGCTATGCACTTCAGATTTCTTTACAAACTCCGAGAGATTTTAATAAATCATCAACAAGTCATTAAACATTCTATACGTTTCTCCCCCAAAATCATAACTTTCATAAAATTATAATAAAACGCGGAAACACTCCAGTCGTTAACTTGACAAATAATGTGATTATTTTATGGAAAAACTTTTTCAAACAAAAATATAATAAAATTTCCTAATTTATACTATAAACAATCTTTTTTTATCAATTTCAATTCGTATTCCACATACATTTGGTTTAAAGCAAATTTTATTCCAGGGACGTTTTAATAAAAAGAAATCATATTTTATGCCGAATTTTTTTATTTGCTATAAAAATATGTATCGTTCTTCTTTGATTAAAACTACTAGCTTGCAATTTCAACAAATGATTCAATTTAGAAGCGTTGAAATGATTGAAATGCACATAAGAAACACATTTGCGGAAAAGCTTAAGTAATAAAAATGATGATGTGATAACTAAATGTTTCAACATCACACTTCATTAATTATTATGGCAGATACAATGTAGAAATAATGTATAATATGCATCAAGAACTTTATTTACAAAGTAAGTTTTACGCTACACCTGTGCTTTTAGTTAATAAAAATGTTCTTGCAGCATATTGTGGCATATTTGTGTTGTTTTTTTTACAACCATTTTATGCATCTATATGAGATGTTGAGTACGTTATAAATTTTGGATGCGCAATGTAAATTTAAATTTATGTCAGTACCGGATGTGTTTGTATATTTTTTTGCGTGTGTGTGGCCACGTACTAAAAATATAGTAATTAAATTTATACGTGGTATAGTCGAATAAATATTACACCAGCTGGCTTTTTTCACAATTTTGGTTTGTTTATATAAAAAAATCATTGATTATCAGAGTGTAAATGGCCTTGTTGTGCATCGAAAACTATGAACTTTTCCTTTGAAATCCCTTAACGCCGTTTCATGTTTACATATGTAGCGTTTATTCATGGATGAGGATCCTAGTTTAGTACATAACATGAAAATATGTGTTTTTTATTCATGGGAAAACACATTTTGTTGTAACTGAATATATATTTTATGCTTCTGTTTTGACAATTCAGGTCTATCTGTGAAAAGGAAATAATCATTTTTATTTTTTGTAATCGACAATGTTTGCTCGTTTCAATTAAGAGCCGTCTTACACGAGACTGATTTTAATACAAGTGTCAGTACAATAATTTTGCGCGCCAATTTTTCAAATATTTAGCAAGCTTTTAAGCAAGAATTTAGAACAGGCTCTAATTTTTTGGATGAAATCTTACAAAATAATTGACACATACATCCGTCAATGTATATATATGTCGCCAAAAACACTGGATTATAAAATTAAATTTTTAAATAATTGGCGCGTAAAATTATTGTACTGACACTTGTATTAAAATCAGTCTCGTGTAAGACGGCTCTTAGATTATGTAAAAAGGGTTTTTATAATATTTTATTCAACAACGCTGAATTTTATTTTTCTTAATTTATGTCTAAGACATTATGACAAACATTATGTTTATTATGCTACTACTGGAAAGACAGAAATTAACTTGCACATAAATGAAATTTCCTTCCGTATTAACAATTCTAATTTTAGAAGACATACAAGATATTGCTAATTAGGTTATTTAGATAGACAGATTATCAGTTATAAAATTTATACCCAAAAAATACTTAACAGTAATAAGATTTTGATCAAATTAAATTTAAAGAAAAAACTAATATCTATTGCCAAATCCATACAATAATTCTGACCACAAAGCTTTTAATTGTAAATTATTACCAAAATATCCTTAATTAGCGCGCGGTAACAAAAAAACACGTTTTATACCTTATGCAAAGATGAAATTAGTAAACATTAAAGTAAAGTTAATTACTTAATAATTTTTTTTTAATTTGGTCAAAAAGTAAGATAAGACATAATAAATTCACTTAAATATTGTACCAGTTCTGACAATTAATAAAAGGATTCTATACAATTAAAAAAAAAATGTTTCTTGCCAGGCTTGTGCAAACTTTTACGCCAATAAAATTTGTTTTTTATTTAACTGACGCAACAAACGCTAAACTTTCCATCCACCACACCATGCGATTAATAATTAATCCAATATTTATGTACCTTTAACACAATTTCAGACAACTTCAAAGCACTCTAAGTCTAGCCAGTTATTTTTTGCTTAAGGTATTTTTAATTTGATTAACCTCTTTAATCTTTGTTATTCTAAATGGTTTCTACTTAGATGTTTTAGTCCATAAGGCTTATATAACCTTCTATGTCATCTATTTCTGATTTAGCTATTTGTCTGCTTCCTAATTTGTTTTTTGCGGAGTTATTAAGATGCTCTTTACTTGATACCATAAGTTGACTTTTTAAGCTTCTAAAAATTGCAGTTATTATGGTGTCTTCGTTTTTAAGTCTGTCTAGGTTTTCAATCTTCAGTTGTCTTTAAACGAATGGCAATTCATAACCTCCTTTGTCACCTTTTTTGATTTTGACTATTTTTCTACTTCTTAATTTGTTCTTTACAAAGTTATTAAGATGCTCTTTATTTGATTTCATAAGATGACTGTGTCTCTTTGAGCTTCTAGAGATTGCAGTTGTCTTAGGGCCGGTATTATAAAGACAAAATAAATCACCGAATAACAAATCTCAAATTAAATATATTCGACGAATAAACGTATTTCGGTATGTTTTCTTGCTTAAAACAGAGTTTTGACATTCATAAACATTTTAGTTGTTTTGTCTCCAATGATTCTTAAAACCCTCTCATTTCCGGAAACAGATAAGCGTTGTTAGTTATACTTTCTATGTAATTTTTCTAGTAATAAAAGTACATCAATAGTTTTCTATTGCTTCCCAAAAAGTTTGCAGTGACTATATAGTAGAGTGAGATGAGTATTTATAAAATTATTTCCCCCATTGCACTCGATTGTTCTAATAACGCAGAGGTTGAAAGAAAACAAAAGTTAGTCAAGAGAGACAAATAGTTAATAGTTAATAGTTAAAAAAAGAAGAAATTTGTCCCTAAGACTAATTGAAGAGAAAATGCCAATCTAGCTATTTCCAGATGTGAGGCTCTGAGCTTTACCTCCACGCAAACAACAATGCATATGGTACCTCAACTATTATAAACAAAGCTAACAAATAACAAAGTTAACAAAACCAAGTTTTGAAAAATAAACTCAATTTCCAAAAACGGCAGTCAAGACAATATGATAGACTCTATAATTTGGAGGTACGGAATGGTGAAAAGGCAACCAAGCGCGTCTTGAGGTGGCAAATTAAAAAATTATAGGTCTAATTTTAAAATAAATCATGTCAGCATATAAAAACAGAACCCCATAGTGCAAAATCCCATTTCGGTCACAAACTGTGCAACTTTCAAGATATTGGAGAAAGCAATTACACAACAGCAACTAAGACCTTTCGGGTAACAATCAGAAAAAAAACTAAAAATAACAAAAAGCTTAACCTCTGAAACTACAAATAGACAAAGACGTCCTTTATCCTTGCTAGGACTGATAAATTAAATCACTCCGTTTTCTAGAATGCATCTATAAAGCGATAGACTTGCTATTGGACCCTAAAGAAACTTAGCATGTTTTTTAGTAAGTCAAAGGCGCAAATTACCTAAAAAAAAAACGGAAGAAGCAAAACTTGTCAAAGATGCCTAAAAAAGGGTTTGCAAACAATTACAAAAAAGCTAATAATAAGTAATATTGTTAAACATTGTGCAGATCGATATATATGACATCAACTTCACTCATGTCCAAAAACCGAGTCTCACAAAATAAAAATAAAGAGACTAAGCACTATACTATCAACCAAGTTGACTTTTTGTGCAATAAATGAATTTTTTTTTGCAAGTTTTATTTAATAAATAATTTTTTTATGCAATAAATGAGTTTTTTATGCAATTTTTATGCAATAACAATTTCCTTGATCACAGACACTCAAATGTGAGGTGGGTATGTGAGTCACAAAAGTAAATCAAGTTACGCTCAATTGGTGAACTTCTGTGGCTCACCCACCCACCCGAGTGTTTGTTGTCCAGGAATTATCTAATGAATCAATGATGGTGTTCCTGCCGTTATTAAATACGACAGTACAAATGACAGTTGCCATAAATATGCGCAAGGTAGAAGAAAATGTAACTTCCTTTATCACAAACACTCCAAGTGGGTGGTTTGGTCACAAAAATAAATTAAATTACACTCAAGAGATGAACTACAGTAGCCCACCCTCCCACCCAAGTGTTTGTTGTCCAGAAATTAACTAATCAATCACTGATGGTGTTTCTGCTGTTATTAAATACAACAGTACAAATGACAATTGTCAAAAATAAGCGCGAGGTGGGAAAACATGTAATTTCCTCGGGTAGATGGGTAGGTCACAAAAATAAATCGAGTTTCTATCAATTGTTGAACTGCTGTGGCCCACCCACCCACCCCAGTGTTTGTTGTACAGAAATTAGCTAATCAATCACTAATGGTGTTAAAAAGCAGTAAGAACAAATGACAAAATGGATGTAATAATAAACATGTTTATTATAAACAGTTTTTGAAGGAAGCTGCCCAAACACTGTCAAACATACCACCATCAAAATTAATTGATAAAATAAAAAGTTTGACAAAGCAAAAGTAAGTGCGCAAAAACTGTTTAACAATGCCAAAAGAAATAATGATTGGGTCTTATACGGAACCGGCATCTCTGTATATAAAAATTCTGCACAAAAACCAAAAAAACTTCTAGAAAAAATATTGAAAAATTGTTCAAAATAAAACCTCAGGTTCTTGTCAATAAAAGACGCTGAAAAAATATAGAAATGCAAATATTGAATCCAGCCGACAAAAAAAAGATTACATGTTGCAAGTCGAGTTAATGCAGACTTCTACGCTAGCAAAAGCTCCTAACTAAGAAGCCCTTAAAATATTTAACAAAAAACAAAAAATAAAACTGGGCGGAAGCAAATGCCATAGTAAATAAATGCATCTTAAAATAAAAAATGGATACTTTTAAACTATATAAGATGAGGAGATATATATGAAGAGCTTGCTACTATAAAAGAACTTCTATGTAGAAACCTCAAAGCTAACTCATTTTCATATATACCAAACATCTGAAGAGCTGTAAAAGTTGTAATTATCCTAAAAACTGGGCAACCTACGTATATTCTAAATAAAACTTACAAATTAATTAATTAAAAAAATAGTACAAAAATACAGTCTGGACGATAGAAGCAAAAAGATTTAAAAATGCTGCTATTTTGTAATTATGCTTAAGTTATAAATTTGTTTGTCTATTTAATAATTTTTGCACAACACTGTATCTACTCCCTTTCTCTACTAATGATCTAGCTCCTCTTTAAACCCGCCCCTTGCACGCGTACGGCGTTACGTTGTATGTGATAGAGATACGTCATGGTGCCACAAAGACGGAGATACCAAGAAATGTACGGTGCTCATACACAAGCAAGCATTCACTTAAACGACCTAAAATTTAACCGTTAGTCAATTGTTGGTTGGCAAGATATGATCAACGCATTCATTTAATATTCATCATTGTAAAAAGCAAACATGTTGGCAACAGTTGCAAACAGTTGTCAACGTTTGCGTTCCCTAAACCAACCCATTGTTTAAACGGCAGCTTCTCGATAAAGACTAACTCCGAGCGAGTGTCAAAAGATATGTCCACCCCATGCCATAACTAATTCTCCACCAAATGGAAGTCGCTCGACAATACATGCTTGAGCATATTTATCGCTTTGTCGTCGCCACACTTTTACACGTCTATCTGAGCCCGTAAGATAGAATCGCGATTCATCGGAAAACATTACGCAACTTTAATCCGCTATTCTCCAAGCCAAGTGTTTTTGTGCAAAATTCAACCTCGCATTCCAATCAATCAATCAGTTTGTAATTTTGAAAAAGTTTGTTCTGGTGGTAGTACATGGATATACACATCTTGGGCTGCTGTCTTTGATTCGATTCTAGACCAGTTTGGTCGCAGAATTTTCCATACTTTTAGTAAAGACATTCGGCGTTTAGTGTTCACGGAAAAACGGCGGTCCAGTAACTCTAGTTTGAGACGATTATCCAGCACCATAAACTATCCACATACTTATGTTTACATTTCTCACTTCTTGCAGATGATTTCGAAGAGAAACTGCCGTGACCATTCGGTTTCTCAAAGCACTAGAAACAAAAAAGCGGTTATCTCTAGCTGTTGTAGTGTTGCTTTGCCCTGAACCAAGTCTTTGAATGAGAAGACCAGTCCCTTCGTACTGCCGCCATACTCGTTGCACACTCGAGAAACTTACATCAACGTTTCTCGCAGTTTCGCGCTGACCGCTACAATTCGTGCCGCAACAACAAAATTTATGCTCATTACTAAACAGTATCAATGACAACAATACACAAACAATTTGCAACAAAATCACAGAAACAAAAACTATGCTTGTTTGTTTCAACAAAAGCATATAAAAGTAAACTTGATCATTTTCATTACTTAGCAAATGAAATTGAAATTGTTTGTTTTTATTACTTTCAATAAACTTTAAATAACTAAAACTTTTTTTATTCAAACAATCAGTTAGTAAACTGTTACAACTAAAAAACACGTAAAAAACTAAGAATTAAAAAAAAAACAAATCACAAAGTGAACTTAATTTTATGCTCGGCAGTGTAGATAGAGCCAAACATCACAATGGAACCAAATATAAAAAAACCGAGCAACGTCAATTATGTTATCCCTCAATAAACCAGTTTTTAAACAGAGACAGCCATCCAATGATACGGTAAAAACATTATTAAATCAGAAAAAATATAGAAAAACTCAAGACAAGTCCCTTAGGCAATAAAAGTTAACTTACAGCATAACCAATAACCATCAGGTGCAATAGCCGTGCTATACTACAAGCAAAACGTGTGCCAGTAATAAAATCCAAAATGATGATAAACTGCATACCTGGTCTAAATGCATTACCTACAAACAAAAGAGTACTTCTAATTTGAATACCAAAAGATCAAAGTATAAATAGTTACTTTAAAGCGGTCACCAGCTTGCCAAAAAAGAATCAATCAAAAAAAAAACGTCCAATAGACCTAAACATGCTTTTAAAATCCTATACCAATATTGAAAAATAAATCATTTTAAAACGTCACACAACTACCTCAACAAACGTGCCTCAATTTTTCAAACAGAGGTATATGCCATTGAATACGCTAATACGCTAACCTTATTGAAACAGTATATATCAAGTTGGACAATCAAGCGGCATTACAATCAATACGCTTGACAGTAATAAAACCTTTAAATTGTGATAAACTGCATAAAGAATCCGGAAACATTAATCACAAACAATAAGGTACACCTGATCTAAATACCAATTAATTATGGTATAGAAAAGATCATGACAGTCACTTGGACAGCCAAGCAACACTACCAGCAAAATGCTCACCAGTAATACAATCCAAATTAATGATCGTAAAGTACACAAGGCTATTCTTAAAATTAAATATACACATTACCCAAATTGTAATGCAGATAAGCCAAACAAAACTGCATAAACTTGCAGAACTTATAACTAACTATTGTGGGCTGAACAAACACATGTATAGAATAAAAATCCAGATAAATCTCCTTTGCTGCGGATGTCAAATAGACTCCGCTACAACTGCTTGAAGTCCAAACGTAATGCCTTCTTCGTCAAATACTAAACTACTAAAAGATTAATTACTAGAGATGCACAATAATACCAATGGCCCAATGCAAGGACGCTAAACGTTTTTTTATTTTTTTTAGGTTATGTGATAGTCGTAAGACACAAGCTGTGTTAACTCACCGATTAAGACTGCAGTAAAATTGATTTAAAATGAAACCAAAAATAAGACAACAAAATTAGTTCACTCTTGTCAAAATTTATTATCAAAAACAGTATTCTGTGCGAAAAACTTATAGAACACACATATTAACTAAGCGCAGATCTAAAGCATCAGCCCTTAAATCTGTAAACATTTTTTTTTTAATTAAATATTTTTTTCAATTTTAGTTGCACCCTTTCTTTGCTTTCTATTTTTTTTGCTTATAATTAATTGTCTTGTCACCTGTACTTTTAATCCTAAGTAAGTACTATCAAACATTACTTTGTGTTTTATCTGTTTTATCATTAAATCTAGCATATAGTTTTAATTTGCTATACTCTATACAGAAATCTTAAGGGAGTGTTGATCAGACCAACCCAGCTAATTTAATGTTTATAACAATTTGTTTATTCTTGATCCTTCTTCTTTTCAAATTATATTAGATATGAGAGATATATTTAGTTTTAAATAACACAGTTAAATATAATAAAAGCAAATGTTTCTATAACTACTTTATAAAAAATCATTTATAAATTACGCACCAATTTCCATTTCTTCAGAGATTGTTTTAATTATACTAATTAAAAATTTTAATTAATTAATCTCGACAGTTATATTAATTCACCAAGCTAAGATAAAGAGGATTATTTAGGAGTGGTGATTTCACTAATACCACATTCCACTGAATAAATTGCGGATGATTATAAATTCCTCTCAATTCTATACATATATACATGTTTCAGAAAAGAAACAAATTATTTTAACACAAGATAATATTCATTTACAAAATAGTACAATAAAGTATATTCGTATCTTTCTGCGAGCATAGACTGGAAAAAAAATGAGAGACATCTCGTTTTGCAAATCTGTCACGTCCTTTCTATAAAAAAATTAAACAAGATACACTCTTTTGTAAATTTTGTCGCTCTTACTTTGATCCTGCGCCAAATAACAAAATTAAATTCACTACAACATATTATTTTTTTAATTTACCCATCCGTTGATATTACAAGGGTGTAAATTTAAATCTGAAACTACCAAGCATATTTTATTTCTTGATATAATTTCAGTATAAAGTCTGATTAAATTAAATTAAATGTGCAGCTTCTAGGATGCGTATAAAATTAACATATTCTACGAATATTCCTGCCAGTCTGGACCTTTGCCCTTGTAATCAGAAATTTATGTCTCTAGTTATTGCTAGGGGAAATTGATAAATAAGATTATTTATTACTAACGTTAATATTCAGTATTAATTATAGTATTAACAGCAGTTCCTGGCGGGATTATGATTAAATAATTTTAATGAAATAATTTAGAAAATCACTCTTTGAAACAATTCTGTGATTCAAATGAGAAAATATTTCTATTTAGATTGCTTGGTATTTACTGCAACATTTGTAGGGGTTTTATATATAATTGAAATTGTCTTTGTTAGTAAAATTATATAACACAGAATAATCTAGTTGGTAAGTCATTTTATAAAATATTACAAACTTACTTCACATTTGCAAATTTTAATTCATTTCAATAATGTTAACATAAAAACCGTTAGTGACGCTGATGTAAAGATTGATATTCCGAAGTCTAATTGGTGATTATATCGCAGCCGTATTCATCTTATTACTGATTTTCTCAATGGTCGATATATAATTTTTAGATTTAACTAACTCCAAATTACATTTATATGCGCTAGCGTGGTATCATAATAAATAATATAAACCACAATTTAGCTATAATTATTACATGGATTTGTTAGCGGTTATAACCACTATATGGAATTGCTTCAGCTTCTGTTAGAAATAAATTGAAATGCAATTGTTATTTCTATGATAATTCCGTACCGCATAATTTAAATCAAATAAATATGAGTCGCACAATGCGGGAAATATTGTTATTACAAAATGTCGACCTGAAAATGTAGGAAGAGTATAAAATATAAACTTATTTTTTCATCATTTTGACCTAATTTGAAGTAACACAAACAATTAAAAAAACTAAAAATAACTAACCTTGGCCTAAGAAGATCTATCTTTAAATAGTTGATTTTATAAATTAAATTCTGGCATGTATAGTTTTAACAATAAACAATTTTACAAATATTAATAATTTTATCTCATTTTCATCCCTTATATCAAAAAAACTTCTGCCAAAGTCTTTAAAAGTTAGTAGCCAACATTAGCACACTTTTAATAGACAATTTTATATCAAGCCCAATATGATTTTTGATGCAACAATTAACTATAAAGTGTGATTTAGAATAAATACAGTTTCACAGACTTACCAATAGCCGATTTCATAGACTTATCTTATTTTCCATATTAACAATGTTTGACTATTGTGCTGCCAAAAAAAAACAAGCAATCGATTATATTCCAATAGGTCAAAGGCAAGCTTTCACTGCACAATCATTTTGTAAAAATTATTTTGCTTAAAAAGTAAGATTTATCCAAATTTGTGTAGGACACATATAACAAAACCCGATAAAAACTTGAATATTGTTGTACGTAAAATATGAAAGAAAACAATCAAAGACTTAAACCCTACATTTTATTATTAATTAAAAAAATTGATAAGAATTAATTAATCTGCGGTGTGAAAACTGCTAGGATGCGTCATTTGCAATTCCTTGGCCATGAAAGTGAAAACTAAAAAAAAACTTTTTTTCTAGTAATCATAATGTTTATAAAGATAACAAAGACATTTTAAACAGATAAAATTTAAGAAATAATTAATGCAATTTTGATGGAAATGATGGTGAAACCCAAACTGTATTAAAAATCAGAAGTTATTAAAGCACTAAATTCAACCAAATCAGGTAAACTCTAAAATTTACACAAAAGGAAAACATTGACATAGTGGTTCTTAAACAAAATATATGACTTATGACATACTACGAAATTGACCAAAATCAATATCTCTTCCAAGAAAACCAACGCAAACAAATGCGATCAATTTCGGTTAACTTGCAGATAAAGCAGGTATTAATAGTATTATTAAAAACATTACAAAACAGAATACGTAGAAACTGTAAAAAAACCTAAGTCAAAAACAATTTGGGTTTCGTGATAGGCTTGGGACAAAAGAACTTTGTTATATGTTTTGCAAAAATGTAGAGACCTACGTTTAACTGTACAAAACATGCTCTACAAATAAACATACTAATATCTTGACTAAACATTAATAAGCAGCAATAAAGGCCAATTACAATATAACCAGCAATATCCATATTTAACTATGGGTACGTCAGAAGTGAGTATGTCACCTCTACTTTTTAATATATACTCAGAAAAAATATTATTTAAAACATTAAATAAGTTGCATGATGGAATCAAGGTTAACGGTGAAATACTGAACAACTTCATATACAAAAACAATGTGGCAATGTTTGCAGATAGTTCGAAAGGCTTGCAACGCTTGATAAACCGAATTACGTCAGAAGGCGCTTGGAGTAAACTTAAACATAGCCAAAACAAAAGCCGTGGTAATCAGTAGAAGACCAAACGTTCAAGCTAATCTGAGTGTGTACAATAACTAGATAAAGCAGATTGCTAAATTTTAGCTATGATTTTATACAATGCTACATTCAATCTGTACTGCTTTATGGTGTTAAAGCGTAGACACTAAAAGTCAATATTATAAACAGCTTTGAAGCATTTAAAATGTGGCATTTTGGCGAACGCATAGAATATTTTGCGTAGTGCACATTACAAGTGTTAAAGTCCTTAGACGCATAAGTAGAAACCAAGATTAGTTAGTTACTTAATTAATTTTATTTAACGTCGGTCTTTTCTGTTACCAAGGCTAATCACCAACGCAAAAGGTTAAAAGTACCACATCTGGGAATTTTGCTTAACCTAAATTATTTGGTTTGCAACATTGAGGCAATACACTAAAGTTTCTTTTCTTATCCGAAAGAAAGAGTATTCATCACAACACATTTTTTCTTAACCAAACAAACTGGCCCTCCAGATAGAAAACTCTAACCCGAGACACCGAGAGTAGCTGTCAAGTACGCTAACCACTACACCACCTAGGCAGTTGAAAAAAACAGAAAACTACTAAGAATTGTTAAAAAGCAAAAAACAGTATATATTGGACATATCATTAGAAACAGGCCATAAAAAACACTACTGGTTAAAAAACATAAGATACTGAACTGAACTAAACTCCCACACCCTCTTTCCTAATAGGGGGCATTGCGTTAACACCTTCAACACATTACTAAACATAAACTGTTTAAAAGTTACTGTGATTTTATGTAAATTGTTTGTTTGACCAGTAAGATGCTAAGCACACTGATGATGGGTGCATTCCTTAAAACACAAGTGTATGTGTCTCTTACTGAATAAAAAAGCAATTTACATAAAATACGTCATTTATTAATTTTAAATAATAAATTTGCGTCATCTGATTCAAATAAAACGAACCAACAATGCCGTTGCGTGCAGGATTTAACTGTATTACAGCTCTCTTTCACACACAAACAGTTCAACGTTTCTCCTAATAGGAAGCATTGCGTTAACACCTTCGTGAAGTAGATGCAGTTGATACAGAGGTAAACTTGTGAAAAAAGATTGGTGCTGAATGTAGGAACTAATTATTTTAAATCTTTTGCATCTATAATTTGTATATTATTTCAAAACCTTTTATATCTTGCAGCTGAAAAAACTTAAAATTTGCTTAATTTGATATAAAAACAGTGTTTATCAATGGAGTATAAAGAGAAAAAACTTACATGCAACATCGTCCTAAATTTTAAGACAATAAGACAATAAATATCCTAAAACAGTTTCCAAACTTTAAACAATAAACTCGAGTAATGACCTTGTTGTTAGAACATAAAAGTAGATAAATGTTTAGAAAAAATAATTCAAAACCGTAGCAACTATTGTATATTAGATCGTGTTGTTAAATGTTTATGTAGACGATGGCCTGCTAATGCTTTTTAAACTTCTACAAAATCTAAATCGTTGTTTTAAAACCACTATTATTACTGCTTAACAGTTCATGGCAAAGTGCGTATAAAAATATAGGTTTTAAATAATGCTATTTTAAGTAAGTTAAGTAGAGTCTTAAAAAAAAAAGAGTAGAAAATGTACAACGTACCGTACCGATAGAAAATCTTTACTTCTTCTCAGATATGATTCATCCTCACATTAAATATACCTATAATTAAGCTAGCCAATTTTGAACTAATTAAGCTAAAATAAAAAATTATTTACGGGATCATGTACGGAATGAGTGCATGTAATTTGTGCAGTTTTACTAATGCAAATTATGCTGGTAATATAAATATGCAAAAGTCTACAAATGGATTTGTATTTTCTTAAACTGCAAGGCAATCTTTTAGACCTTTTAGACATAATAAAAAAAAAACAGAAAAGTTAAAGGTATCTGCAACAGAAAACCTAAAAGTTATATAACTTCAATTAACAATTGAAAATGTCAAGTGTAATGTGTACTGTTGAGGTACCGAGGGTTATCACATCTTACCGTCAAATATGATCTTCTTCTTCTTTATGTGCCGTCTCCTACTCGGAGGTTGGCAATCAACATGGTAATCTTTATTTTCGATACTGCAGCTCTGAACAGATTGTTTTATGTACATCAAAACCAGTCTCAAAGGTTTTTCTGCCAGGAAATTCAACGTCACTTCTACTGCCTGCAATCTTTCCTTGCATTATTAGCTTCAGTATCTTATATTTGTCACCTTGCATAGTGTGACCCAAATACTCTAGTTTCCTAGATTTGATGGAATGGATCACTTCCATTTCCTTTTTCATCCTTTTTAACACCTCGACATTTGTGATTTTGTCCTTCCATGAAATTTTTAAGATTCTCCTATACATCCACATTTCAAAAACCTAGAGTTTGTTGGTGAGTTTTTGGTTTAGTGTCCATGCTTCCATGCCATACATTAATATGGGGAACACGTAGCATTTCACCATCCTAGTTCTTAGTTCAAGCTTTATATCGCGGTTGCAGAAGAGGTCTCTCATTTTAAGAAAGGCAGTTCTGGCGCTCTCTATATTGCTTTTGATTTCTATTTCTTAGTCGTTACTATTTGTTATCCAAGTACCTAGATATTTGTACTTAGTTACCTTTTTAATACGGGTGTTGTTAATGAATAAGTCGACATTAGGTGTTACTGTTTTAGAAATGATCATATGTTTGGTTTTCTTCAAAATCATTTTTAATCCATATCGCAAGCTAATAGCATTTGTTCTTTCCACCATTCTTTGTACATCAACTATATTGTCTGCTAGTATCACCGTATCGTCCGCATATCTAATTAGTCGTCCGTTAACAACTAGCCCTGCTTGTTCTTCTTCAGGTATTGCTTCTTGGAATATAGCTTTGGAATATAGGTTAAAGAGCATCGGTTATAGTATGCACCCTTGCCTTACGCCTCTTTGGATATTTATGTTTTCTGTGTATTCTCCATCCACTCTGACTGTCGCTGTTTAGTTCCAGTATAGATTTTCAATAATGCGTATATCTCCTTTGTCAATATTGGACTATCAAACGCTTTCTCATAATTTATAAAACAAACATCTACTTCGATATTCATGTCCATACATCTTTGTGGCAATACATTAATTCCAAATAGTGCTTCACGTGTGCTCAATCCATTTCTAAAACCAAATTGGGTATCACTAATACCTTTTTCAAGTTTATTGTAAAGTCTTTTGTGTATTATTTTCAGAAATGCTTTAAGGGTATGGCTCATAAGACTTATGGTTCTGTAATCACTACATTCTCTAGCATTTGGCTTCTTTGGTATTGTTATAAATGTTGATCTTAGCCATTCTTTTGGTATTATTCCTGTTTTATATACGGTATTATACAGATCCGTTATGACATTATTTTGTTCATTTTCTACAAGTTTGTATAACTCGACTGGTACTTCATCTAGACCAACAGCTTTGCTTCCTCTCATGTTTTCGATGGCGTACTGTACTTCTTCTTTTGTTATTTGCAGGCAATTATAATAGCGCTGGGTAATTAGTCCTCAAAGAAAACCCAGTTTTTAGGCAACTAGATTAATTTTAACACAGAAGATACTTTGGAAAACTTTAGATCGTTCAACAATGTTAAGTACGCATTCGAAAAAGCAAAGTTCTTAAAGCAAATGCCGCAAAATGCTATAATCAAAACAGAATTAACAAGCACAGGCAAAATACCAATGGCACAAAAAGATGACTACTTCAAAAATACTACAGGAGTATTTATCATAAACTATATTAGAAACTACTGCTAATATATTTAAAGCAAAACCTGCAATAGTTGAGCAGACAAAATTAAAAAATTTCAAAAATAACCTACAAAAATACTCTCAAGAATATTCAATGTTTAATACCTAACCAAATAATATAAAACAAACAATAAAGTATATTTTATATTTAAAGGTACAAAAGTTGCTGGTAGAAATTGAACCATGCACTTTGCTAAGTTATGTATAAACAATTCCTATCTTCTTCTTCTTCAGTCTATATCTATCCACTTCCTTACATAGGCCTCCTTTAAACTTTGCCACATGGTCCTATCTTTAGCTTTCTGTTGCCACAAATAGTCGGCGATCTCTCGGATGTCGTCTCTCCACCCTTTTTTGTTATTACTACACTTTTTTTTAAAGTCCGTAGTCTCCGCTCTCTTTGCTGTGCCCTGCCTTGCAACATGGCCTGCTCAGCTCTATTTAAGGTTTGCAACTCGTGTGATAACATCCTCGACACCTGTTTGCTTGCGGACTTCAGTGTTTCAAATGTGATCCCTTAGGCTTACACCTAACATGGCCTTTTCCATTGCCCTTTGGCAAGTTCGCAGCTTGTGTGCTGATCTGTTGGTAAGAGTAGTTGTTTCAAGACCATACGTAGTTACGGGGAGGAATCACTTATTGTACACCTCCCTTTTTAGTCCATATGGGATGCTCTCTCAGCTTACCGAATGCTGCTCAACTCATCCCAATTTTGCAATTTACTTTGGCGCACTAGTTTTCTTTTCCAAGTCTGATCACATGACCCAGGTACTCATACTCTGCTACGTTATCCACCACATTTTGTTCTATAGAGATGGGAATTTTAGAATCTCATAATTTTGGTCTTCTTAAGGTTCATCTTTAGTCCGACTTCTTTGGATGTTAAATTTAGTTGTGTAAGCGTGAAGAATTTTAGTGAGATGGTATCAACCTGCCTTACTCCTCTTCTAATAAGGACCTTGTTAGTAATAGTGTCATCGTCCAGCTTAATTTGGAATTTCGCATTTTCATAAATGTAGTTCAGTAGCTTCAAGTATCTGGAGTCAATACGTTCGTTGGTCATTGCATTTAATACTGCCCATATCTTGATCAAGTCGAACGCCTTCTCGTAATTTACAAAGGCTAGGTGTAGGATGTTGTATTCCATAGATTTTTCGATTAACAATTGAATGGTTTCGAGGTGGTCTGTACTGTACTAAATCCTTTTCAAAAACCTGCCAGCTCAAAGGGCTGGTAGAAGTTGAATTTGTTTGTTAAGCAGTTCGTTATAACTTTTGTGAGCAATTTATATAGGTATAAAAGTATGCTGATGGGCGGTAGTTTTCAATGTTCGTATTGTTGCCCTTTTTGTAAATTATGGTAACTTGAGCATTTTGCTATTCTGTTAGTATCTTCCCTTCTTTCAAACATTTATTTAGTAGAATTCGCACAGCCTCTATTAAAATATCTCCTTCCATTTTCAGCATTTTGCTAGTTATTCTAACTGTACCCGGAAATTTTCTGTTTAACATATGATTTAGTGCCATCTGTAGTTAGTGGGTATTGATATCTGGCATTTCTTCAAAGTTTACGTTAGTGACTTCTCTGGTGTTATTTGCTAATAGTTTGTTTGTAGGGAAGGAGTACAGTTTTGTATAAAACTCTTCTATTACCTTCTTGATTCTCTCCTTATCCCTAATAATGGCATTCTCGTTGTTTTGTATTTTATAAATTTTGGGTTTTACGTTTGATATGTGTCCTCTTAGTACTTTCATATTTCCATTATCTTTTAGGACTTCTTTAATTTTTGCAGTATTGAAAGATAGTATGTCCTTGCAAATCCCCATTTTTATGTTTTTAATTAGCTGTTTTAATTGTGGTGGGCTTATCTTTTTGTTTTTTTTTTTTTGATTTTATGTATTTGCACTTCTGTACATACTTTCCTATTTACTGTGTAAATGTCTTTCACAATTTGATTAGGAAGAGTGTTGATGTCTAGATCTTAGAGGTTATAAATATGGCTTAGCTTTTTATCTAGTTCTTGCTGGTATACAACAACGTTTATTAGTGGTGTCGGGTAATTTAAGATTATTTTCGTTCGTGCAGTTTCAGTGTTGATTAAAAGAGTCGCTCTGACCAGCCTATGGTTACTCCCTGTCTGGAATTTGTTCAAAACTGAGGCAGTTACTATAACCATTGTCAACTTGTTTGCATTTTATTTTATTTTGTCTATTTTGTAATTGTAAACATTTTAGAAAAAAATAATTATTATAATTATTATTACTAAATTAACAATAATCCCTTCAAAAGAGCTACCCTAATCACTTCTCAATCTTAAAAACACAAAAATGATCAAGACCAGTTTTTAGTAGAATTTATGAGCAGAAAAGAAAGAAAACCACCGTTTTTAAAAATGCATTAAAAAAAAGATTCTTAAAAATTAGGTAAACAGACTACCAAGGAATGACTCCTCATCAAACCAAAAAACACCCTTTAAAAAAAAGCAAAGTTCAGACCAATGACCCAATAAAAATGCCAAATAAAGAACCCTATTAAAAAAATAAACTGAGCAAATTCGTATCGCAAGGAAACCAAACTTGTCTTACTTACAAACAAGGGTTTTTAGGAGAAAGCAAAAAAAATTTGGAGCCAATTGCACTTGAGTTTTTTGACAACAACCATATAGGCCCTATTTCTTTTGAAAAAAAAATGTAACAAACCAAAAAAAGGTAATCCCATCGAGGAGGCTATAGATGCAAATTTATTGCCAATTGCCAAAACACATAAAATTAAGTTTACTTTAATTCAATCTACATCACTGCAGTCTCTGCAAATATGACATTAATATCGTCAATATATAAAAAAAAAAATAGATTAAACATTCCTGGCAGCTGGCTTCTTGCAGCCAATGTATCATAACAGAACAAGTACTTAAGATAAAACTATTACGAGATCTATGTTAAAAAAAGACTTAGTGACAGCCAAAGTAGCAATAGTAAAAAAAAAAACAGCAAGGTCATTTGCCATCTGCTCAAACCTAGCAGCTTACAAGTAACGAGGCTAAAGCACCACATTAGGGGAGCAAGAACACAATTATAAAAGACAAGAAACTCTTAAAATGTATAATAGAATCTAACTTCAACATAATATACCAAGACAACACCATAACGTTCCAAATTCCGTCAAAATGCGTTCAAAATAAACCAACCTCAAAAAATCTTTAAGCAAAGGTAGCACTTAAAACTTTAAACTCAACAAATCCTGATCCAAAAAATCTTTGCAAACACAAACGCACATAAAAAAAAATGGGATAAACCAACAACTATAATTAATAAAAGTAGCCTAGAATAGGAAACCAACACGTTTCAATCTCTCCTAGTGCCTAGAGCTGATAAAATAATAAATGATTTTTTTCAGTAGAGATTTTATGACAGAAAAATCATGCGCCAAGTCAACCTGTCATAATATTTTTGTTATTGCAAGGATTGTGTTTTGTGCGCTTAGAGCTTATGGTACACATATAATTGGCACAATTTGCTATACCATAAAAAAAGTTGAAAACCAATTATTATTATTAGACGCTACCAAATACACCACATCCAGCATGTATTAAAGAATATATAGCGGAGGTAGCTGAAAGTGTACATTGTGACCATTGTAAATTAATTCGGTGCCGTTTTCAAAAGCTTGGATTGTAGTATAGAACGTATTTTAACTTTCAACTCGTGCAGGAATTGATACAGTTCGACTTTCGAAACTGTCACCATCTTTTAGCTCTTAAAAAGATTGAAGAAAATCCACTGTTTTTGACCAAAACTTTGTTGACGCCCATTTCTGGCTTAATGGCTACAATAATAGGCAAAACTGCTTTATTTGGGCTAAACGGCAACCAGAAAAAGTTCAAGAGTTGGCATTATATCTTGACAATACAACGGTTTAGTGTGATTTATTAGCTGATAAAATCATAAGTCCATATTTCTTAAAAAAATAAGACCTGCCGAAAAATAACTGTGAATAGCACCTGTTGTTGCCAATAACAAAATATTTTTTGCCTAAAATTAAAGCATGAATCTCAACAAAAATTGATTTTAACAAATATGATTCAGTAAACAGTTAATTTCGCTTCAGGGTGGTAAATTGGTCACCAATTAATACCACCTCTTTAAACTTTTTCCTTTAGAGCTTTGAGAAAGCCAAAGTTTACATAGATAAATTGGCTACATCATTTGGCAAATACTACTCAAAATGCTCAAACGTGTCATCAATAATTAAAACTTCAGATTGGACCAAATAAATGTAAAAAAATGGTCTTATTGTATGATAATAAAAGATTAGCCAATAAAATTTATTTTGTTATTTTTGATTATTAAAAAAAGTACCTTTAAATAGATTACCCGTTATACTCTATCATGCTTCAAACAAAGTTAACAGTTCTGAGGAAGCCTATATAAGAGATTCTCAGAGCATATCTAACGCTTTCAATGTTTTAAGAAAGATTTGTTTTAACCATACTATTGACACATAGAATAAACTTCCAAATTTAGTATTTCCTGAGACTTATAAACCACAAATATTCAAGGTCAATGTTTACAAGCTGCTTCAAATTAGTCTTCAATGTGAATGTTTCAACAATTGTGGTATAGCAGTTAAAACGTTAAAATTTAAACGTATTTTTAAGTTGTACATATTAAATGAAATGTACTGGTAAAAAAATTAATCAATTATCAAATTATATGTAGAAACTGCAATAACGCCAAAGTTGCCGTTTTTGTTAAAATACTTCAAATCAAGGTAGCGGTCGGAATGGTCTTAAGTCAATTCTATTCTCAAAAAGCGGATTGTACACGTAACACAATATTGTAAAAACTAAAAACGCACGTAGGTCTCTATAGGCAGTGTGCTTTTACCTCTACTGTAGAACCTCGTCACAGACGACCTACTACAAATACTTAACAAAGAAATTTTGCCATAGGTTACGCCGATGTTCCCACTATCCCTATGAACAAAAAAATTAGGGATACCTTAATAAACATTATGTAAAATGCATTAAACATTGTAGAAAAATAATGCAAAAAAAGGAAACCATTAGTAAGCTAAAAAAAATCATTCCATTTACAAGACGACAAAACACCAAAGACTTGAAACTCCTAAAAATGTATGCAACTACGCACCTGGTGATAAAAAAAGTAAAATATTTAAGACTCACGCTTAATACCAGACTAACCATTAATACTCACCTATAAATGTGACTACAAACACCATTCAGATACTCTTTTCAACCAAAATAATAATCAGACGCACGTAAGAATTGACACCTAGTATGACAAAATTACTATAAGTGGTAATCAGACCCATAATTATATACGAAGATACCGTATAAAATTTCAAAAACCATCCTTAAAAGTACGACTACTAAACTTAACAAAGTACTGAAGTTAACATGTTTGCTAATGACTGGGACAATTAAAACAACGCAACAAAATAATGTTAATGTAAAAAACTATATATACTTAGTACGTTATACAAGATACTGCATTTTATATATTAAATAAAAACTACTATGGTTTCTATTAGCTATTTAAAAAAAGTGTTTTAACTATTTTCTAACAATAATGTTTCTCTATTTGTAGCAACACAATATTAATAAAGTTAAACCATTGATTGAAAATATACTATATTAATAGATGTGACCGTTACTGCGTGATAATTCATAATTATGAACCAATTATTGTAGTCGTTAGAACAAAAGTTGTACCAAAAAACAGAAATAAATTGTTCTGTTAATTACACACACTTGCGTTTTTCCTATAGCATCCGGGATGAATAATTTGCTTTACAAGCAATTTATATTATTTTATCCCTCGAGGCTTTTTGCGGCATAGAATTTCGAAGCTCCAGTACAAAAATGTTTTCAATGCTATTATTTATACTACAATTGGCAATAACCTCCTCAATTTCATTGAAACCCTATATATTTTTACCAAAAATTTTGAAACAAATTTAAACTAAACCGTTCCATCAGTGTAATAATATATCATATTAATATTAACAAGACAAGACAAAAAATTGCAAGCTGAATAACATATCACCATCAATGGAAATAGTTGTAAAAGTTTATGGAATAAATTTGCATCTAAACAGCTTGTACGAGAAGAGGCAAGAACTACTTCTAGCAGTCTTGCTGAACTATTGCAAAGTAATAAAATCAATATAAGTTCTAGAACCCATCAAAAACAAGCAAATACAAATAAGAAATTACTAAGAAACTAGACGTGAAACTATTTGTGCTTGCTGAAAACAATTAAACAATATAATAACTCTCTAAACTAATCAACTCATACCTGCTGTGAAATATTGTCTGTCAAAATTCAACTCACTGTTTGAGTTCTCCAACTAACGCAAAGTTTTTCAATTACTGTTTTCTTTGCATGAATTTATACTAGCTACTACATCTCTAATAAATCTTCTATTCAATTAAGTTAATAAATAAAATATTGATTTAAATATTTGTCATTTTATTAGTCTGCTGCATTTTCATATTAAAATGTGCATCATTCAATTCCGGAAGTTTTGTTCGATTCTAGACGGAAGTTATATAGAAATATCAAAATCAATTTCCGGAGCGTAATTTAGCTCTCTTTGCCATTTCACATTTCTAAACGCTATTATTTATTATTAAAAAATAGATGTGAAAAGCATCGGATAAAATGCATTGAAATCATTGTCATGTACTGAAGTTTAAATGAAAACTATTTGAAATATAAAGTATAACAAGTAATACATTTTTCCACTGCTTTATATAAGATTTTGTTGTTATTCATTGGAAAAACTATTATAAACTTAGTATAGAACTATACAACTAGTTCCCTTAATAAAATAAAATATATTTAGAAATTGAGTATTAAAGTATAATAATAACTCCCTAGATTTGTGGCTTCTAAGAATTGTTAGATGTATAAGTAAAGTTTATAATTATATATATTTGCTCTGAACAATGATCTTTAATAATTCTATTCAATACTCATGTTTAATGAATAAAAGTTTCAATCAGTCAATGAATCTGGATAAACATTGAATAATCTCAACTTTATCAAAAGTATTTTTTGCACTCATTTTATAATTGTTTCAAAAGGTTTTTCTCTGTATTTATAATTAATACTGATTACTTTCTCATTTCAATATTACATCTAAAATAACTTAGTCTGATAAAGTGAGTTCACAAGGTAACTGAATCAATCTTAGCTAGACAATTTAGTAGATTGCAGGTTCTTCCAAATAAACCCACATCGACATTAAATGAGTCGTGAATAAAAACACAAACAGAAAAAGCAATATACAAATGCAACGTATAAAATATAGCCGATACTAACTATATCTCTTAAATAAAATGGTTTTTTTCTAAAATGAAGTAATTTCTCACTTTACAAAATATTGATTCATATTAAAACACTTTTTAAATCTGTTGCGTGTAGTAAACAGATGTGTAATAGGCTTCCGTTCAGAAAATGTTCTCATAACTTATGTATTCATTAATCAATAAGGTTAAACGCTCTTGTTTGCTGCGATAAACCAATAGTATTTAATATGTATAGATACATTAATATATCTATAAAATCAAAAGAATAAAGTCAAATACTTTGTGAATATTCAATGTCTAAGATTAAATCATATACGCAAATAGCTTATTGTACATATGCCGTAAGCGCTTAGTTGTATATGCTGTGCATTTTTGTTAGCCACAACTCTAACATTTTTCATTTTTATTTGTTTGTGAAACAAAACGCTTTTATTTTGAAACATTTATTTAATTGTATTTTAATACAATTAAGTTAAATAAATATTAATTCTATTCTAAACTTTGTTAAATAAATTAACCAATAAAAATGTTTTCATTATTATCCCACATCATAATATGATCAGACACACCAATTTAGCTTTTATTATTTTTCAATTTAAATTTATACGCCATCTCACCGTTGGTACAACAACAACAACAACAACAACAACCCGATGCAGCCATACACAAAAGAGCTTGACCTGATTGTTCTGGCGCTTTATACATAAATTATGCATATTGAGCTTGTCATAATTCACATATCCAATATTTAATTTAAGAATATATAAATATATTAATAACATAGGTCAAAATCTATCATAATCACATGATGCCTTTGTCCTGCAATTATTAATTACTGCGGAATGCTTATTAATATTATATAAAATTAATTAATATTCATAATGATTAAATTAAATTAAAAATGATGTAATAATTATCTGGTATTGATAAAGCTTTGGATACATGTAATAGATTTATTAAATATATAATAAATAATTAATAATATACATCAATACTGTTAACGCAGTAAATATAAGTTCAAAAATCATCATTTTGTTTGTAGATTATTTGTCTTATTTTTTAGAAATAATATTTAACTTACTTTGTTGTTTTAATTCCAATAGAAAACAAGACGTTGACTTACCTAAAACAAATAAAAACCATTAGCATATTTTAAACACAACATAATAACAGCAATAAAAATATAATTAAAACCTAATTCAGCCAACCCATAGGTATACTCTTTGTTAGAAGTGTGTTGTGCCACTAAGCTGGCTTCCTAGGATGACAAAAGCTACTCTGTAGCTTTCAGGAAAACCGGATGTTGTAGAGGGCCGACAGCTTGTTTTAGGAATAGGTAAGAGTCAAATTACGCAAACTAAGTAAGAATGAGCTTTCAAACCCAACTAATAATGAGGTAAGGACGTGTGTTTACATACCCAAGCACATAACAGCGTTTCTTATGCCACAGCTTTCCAACAGTGACCTCACAACCGTCAAGATCAGCTAGGCATACAAGCAGAAGCCAGACACCATTAAGGAGTTATGCCTCGCGCACGACATGCCACCTCCAACAACACAGCTGAAAATGTTGACCTTAAAGTTAGATGTGATGAAAATTCCCATCATACCGTCTGAAGAAGTAAAGACACAAATGGCAGCGGTAAGAAACTTAACAATTTTTTTATCAGTACTAACTTAGAAATACTAAATCAAAGCATTAAACCAACGTTTGTTACGTCTTGCAGCCAGACTGTGATAGATATCACACTGGCAACTCTTACAATTTTAATCAAAATCTACGACTGGAACGTATCAACGTCGCTCTCAATATCAGATCACAGGTGGATAAAATTTAGTGTAGAACATAAACAAAAATCAATAATCAGGCCCTACCAAAACCCGAAGCTAATCAATAAGGTTGCGGAGTATAACTACTTGGTCAAATTAAAGTAAACCTATAAATGTAAAAATAGTAGTAAACTATGTATGTAGGCTAGCTACCAAATCCGACAACACCTTGGTGGTGCAAGAAACTCGACCGGTTTAAGGAGGGTTCACAAAGATCCTTCAACAAAACAAAAAACTAAAAAAACCAATCAGACTAGATGTTGTACAAAAATGCTCAGAAAGACTATAAAAGATGAATACGTCAACGTTAAAGCAAAACTTAAAAATCTTGATAAAATTGTGAAGATGTTGAAACCACCTCAACGGAAATAATTCTAAAAACTCACTTGCCAAGCTGTACCCCCCCGGTAAAAGCCTGGTCCAATACTACGATTTCAACCCCACCAGAGAAGGACTGAGTAGCTGCTTGTTAAAGAAGTGCTATACGATGAGCAATTAAAAACTTTTTTTCATACAAAGCGCAAAACAGATAGAATTTTTTTTGCCCTTCTACAATGGAGCAAAGATATCATACTAATTTACCTGGCAAAAATCTATAGGGAATGCATTGTTTTTCAATACATACCTATAGCATGAAGAGTATTTATACCAAAACTAGAGCGTAACAATTACACCCTTGCAAAATCATATCGCCCAATCACCGGTTTTTCTCTTGAAGACATTAGAACAATTCGGGAAACGACCCTTATCACTAAGCCAATACACCCAAACCAACATGCATACACCCAAGAAAGATCTAACAAATCGGCCCAACATCTGTAACAGACCAATGCAAAAGAATATAAAGAAACAAAATGTTTACCTTGAGCGTATTTATAGATATTAAAGACGATTTCAATAAAACCACCTTCAAAAAAATAAAAACTGCTCTTGCACACATTGTGTAAACCCCACAACTAGTAGATGAGTAAAACACATGTTAAAGAAAAGAACCGTTACTGTTACTGTAGATGATTCGACAATTAGGAAAGTCGTTGTTAATGGTTGTCCCCAAAGAAGTGTATTATCTACACTACTATAGATTATAGTAGTCAACAACCTAATACGGCTTACGGCTACTCAATGATTATGGATTCTTTACAATTAGTTATGCAAATGACTTAACAATCCTGCTAAGCGGTAAATTCAAAAGCATACTCTACAACTTGATGCACGAGGCTTTAAAAATAATCGAAAGTTGATGCAAACACTAGGCTCTTACGGCCAACCCTCTAAAAACCAAACTGGTTCTCTTCACAAAAAAAAATTGGAAATCTAAACTTACTAAAACTCTTAAATATCCCACTACCGCTATTAACCAAAATAAAATATCTTGGTGTGGTTTTTGACAATAATAGACTGGCAAAGAAAGCAATGACAGCTCCAAACGCTAAAACAGCCAATTAAAAAAACACATGCACACAATTTGTATTGGAGACAATTCAACGTATAGAGGATGTAAAATAGATGACGAGACAATTGAGCCCGTGTTATGTACCCAGTTCTCTTATACGATAGAGAATCCATGTTGGGAAGCTGCTGAATTGACATGACCAGTGTAAGGGAGACCCTTGCAAGCGTTGTACTTGTATACATCAGCCACATAGGGTGGTTGAATGCCAGAACAACGGAGTGAGGTCACCACTGGAAGAGGTACAAAGAGCCTACTTAAGCATACGTGCAGCAGTAGACTTTGGTTTACCCTCCAACTTTCAATTCAAAATCTAGAATTTGCTAAAAAAACTCAGATGTGGGAGTCTTAACCTATAGTGTTGGTGATTAGCTTTGTAAAAGAAATAGACCAACGTTAAATAAATTAATTAATTAAAAAAAACTCAAATTGTGTAAGTAATACTAGAATCTATTTTATTTTATCGTTTTAAAAATGCAATATAATTCTAGTTTACTACCAATAAAATGCAAACCAAACAGTAATCAACTAGTTATGATTCAATTGGACATAAAACTTTATAAACATGTTAAAACGGGTAGATCAAAATTTATAACATGCAATTAATTTCTACTTTCAAAGTTAAAAAATCTGGTTTATCAAAATAATACACAGAAATATACACTGAATTGTATTCGTTTTCAATAGGTTAATAAAAATTCAAACTTAAAACCGCTAAGTTTGTTTAACTAGAACATTATAAATACATAAACTCTTATGACAAGCTTTCCTTTGTAACGTATCTTCTTCTTCTTTACGTGCCATGTCCTCGGAGGACGTCGGCGATCATTATTGTGATTTTTATTTTATTGGCAGCAACACGGAACAGGCTTATTGAACTGACACCATACAACTATCTCAATTTTTTCAGCCAGGACGTGCGTCTTTTTCCTGGACCTCGTCTGCGTTGGATTTTGCCTTGCATGATGTTCTGCAAGATACGGTACTTTTCACCTCTCATAACATGTCCAAAGTATTACAGTTTGCGTTTCTTGATAGTAAACATGAACTCTGGTTGCTTCTGGAGACGGGCAGGCGACGGTAGCACTACATTTCAAACGCTTCAAGTCAGCTCACATTACCTTTGTTAAAATCTACCTTTCCATTCCTTAGTACACAATTGGAAAGACGAAGCACAGTGTACTTATGCAATATAGAAGATTACAAAACGGACAGCATGAGATGCCCGGCGTTCAGGAAACTGGTGCAAGCACAGAAGGAGAAATAAAGAGCCGAAAAGGCCATAAAATGAAGGTTATACAGGTTAATCTAAACAGATGTAGAGCGGCTATGAATCTACTAGAATGGAACTGTCAAAAAGCAGGAGCAGATTATGCCCTAGTCTCGGAACCAAATAAGAAAATAGCAGCAACCAGGAAAAGATGAATTATGGAAAAAAATGAAGACGCGACAATATACATTCCGGACAATACTAAATCTCCGGCATTAAAATCAGGAAGTGGGGTAGGCTACACCTGGGTGGAGGACCGAGACACAGTGATGTATGCCTGCTACTTCTCCCCAAATGAAAGCATCGAGCATTTCGAAAAGTGGCTAACAGAACTAAGTAAGGACCAAAAAAAAAACACAAAAAAGATAAGATCATTGGCGGGGATTTCAACGCCAAGTCAGGCATATGGGGATCTCCCAAAGACGACCCGAAAGGTGACATGTTGGCGGAATGGGCAAACAAAAACAAACTCTGCGTCCTGAATAGGGGGGGAGTACCTACGTTCCAAAAAAACGGAGCAAAATCCTTCATAGATGTGACAATGTGCACCTCTAAGATGGTAACAAAAATTAACAACTGGCATGTGGGCGAGGAAGAGAATCTGAGTGATCACATGAACATAAATTTCAAATTCAGGCCGGGAAAGGTAAAGACTTGGGAGAAAACAAGAGAAATCACCGGATGGTCTTTCCGCAATAAGCAAGAGGCAAAATTCCTCTCAAACCTAGACCTAAACACAACGGGAATGGAACACACTGCTGAGAAGCTGAAAGAATCTATAATAAAAACCTGCGAAAAGACTTTAAAGAAAAAAGGGGGCAGAGTAAACTACAAACCAATGTACTGGTGGAATGATGATATTGCAAACATGAGAAGGAGATGTATAAAAACTAAAAGGATGGTGACAAGATTAAACGGAAAAAACCCAAGAAACATATACCTTCTGCAACAAGCACAAGAGGCATACGCAGGTGAGAGAAAAGACCTTAAGAAGGCAATAATGGAATCCAAGAAGATGGCCTGGAAGAAACTGTGTGAGGAACTAAATGGGGATATATGGGGCAAAGAATATAAAATTGTCACAAATAAAATAGGACAAAGATCTCCAATAACACTATCAGGGGAGGAGATAACTGCTGAAACCAAGAAACTCTTTCCGAACCTAGGCAGAACAACGTGGGTAGAGATAAGAACAGATATGGATATGATACCGGAATGTACAGAAGAAGAAATACTTAAGGCAGGTGGCAAAATTAAAAGAAAAAAGGCTCACGGGACAGACATGATACCGCCGGAGGTGATCAGAGCAATAGCAACAAAAAGACCTCAACTCTGCGCGAAGGTCCTTGACAAACTCATAAAGCAAGGCATCTTCCCCAAAGACTGGAAAAGGGCAAAATTAGTACTAATCGAGAAACCTACCAAAAAAAAACGAAGACAAGGCATACCAACCTATATGTCTACTGAACCCACTGGGAAAGCTGTGTGAGCACGTCCTCAACACGAGACTTACAGAGGAACTAACCATTTTCTCTGCAGATCTAAGATCTTGTTTGTCATCCAAGTTTTTGTCATGCCCTTTCTTGACTGCGTAAGTTCTGTTCTGCTGATACTCTCGATAAGTGTTTTCACTTCAATCCATGCTTCTTTAGTGTCCGGCATATTCTCGAAGTTCAGTGACTGTATAGCTGATGCTGCGCTGATCTTTAAATCAACTTTGTCTTGGATTTCAAGAGTATTGAGTAGCCTCATGTCCAACCGCGATACTGTTAATTTAAGTGTTTGTCTCTTGAGCTTAAGGTGTAATGTAGCTACTAGGGAGTTGTGGTTGGAGTTAACGTCAGCTCCTGGGTACGTTTTGACTGCGCGTATGCTATTTTTGAACCGATCTTTGATCATGATGTAGTCGATCTGATTTCTTACTATTTTGTCCACGCTGTCAGCATTAGATTTCCATGTATACAATCTTTTTGTTGGCAGTTATAAGATGGTGTTGGTGATGACAAAACTATTTTCCACGCAAAAGTCTATCAAGCAGTCGCCGCGTTTATTTCCTATCTCAAACATGCTTCTGACGTTCCATGTAGCTATTTTCAACTTCTTGGCCATGCTTATCTAATTTTTGGGTTATTTAAGTCTTTTCCCCTGGAGATCCGAGTTGGAGAACTGAAGCTCCGGTTAATTTAGAATTGAATATTACCATAATGATGATTTTCCTGGGGATATTCAAAGAATCTTTAATGCAGTGGTCCCGTTGCCTTCTGCATCCGCATGCCGTTGATCAATGTTAATTCATCCGCCTTTTAGGATTATTTGTAATAACAAGGACAAAAAAGTGCCCTTACTCTTGCCAGCTCCTCCACCCGTAGCTGTTGACCAGCAAGAGGTGACTGCTTATTCCGACAGACATTCGGTCAACAGAGCCCGTTGGTTTTCCAGCAGGGTGTAACACGTGCAGGTAAGGTTGTCATTTGGGTTGTCTAGTTTCTAGCCATCACCCTTTTAACTTTACTATTAGTTAATATTGCAAGTTTAGTAAGTACAAAATAAAAAATTTAAAAAACAAGCAAATTCTTATGCCACAGTAAATTCTAATAAACATCTATATTAAAACACAAAGTTTATAATTTTAAAAATTACCATTGCACAAAGTTGCTAAGATTTTGTCTAATTTAATTTGTAATCACCCTTCTTGTATGTTTGTGCAGTAAAAGTTCTACACAAACCTGTGAGATCTATAGATTAACTTAAAATAAAAAACCACATCAATAAAAAGATTTACTTAAAAGATACTACATTAATTTTTCATTGTAAAAGAGGCAACCGCACCAAAATATAATCTACAAACTAAATTTTTTTACTCCTTGGGATCAAAACCAAACAGCAGGCGCATTACTCTTTGCACTAGATTAATACGCCACAGTTGCCATTTTAAAAAAAAAAACCAAAATTAAAAAAAACTACAAATATAGAATTTCTAAAAATAAATTATATTTTTATATTTTTATAAAACCCAGACAAAAAAAATAATCCACATAATTTTGAAACGATATAAAAACAATCTACTAAAAGCATACTAATACAGTAAACCAAACATAACTTGGCCGGTAGTAAAAGATTAAAGTTTAAGACTCAAACATTGCCACAATTGAATGAAATGTTTTGACAAAGTTGTTGATGTTCCACCGTTTTAATTATGCTAGTTTGACGCGGTTTAGGTTTGATTTTATATGAAAATGTACTTATCTTTTTACAGCTGCGGGCATGCTGTGGTCAAGTTATGTTTGATTTACTGTAATTTTATAAAATAGACCGGACCAAAAAACATTGCAAACATGCAGATTACTCTGTATATATTAAAGTTCAGAGCAAATAAATAAGAAAATTCTTAAAACTATGCCGCAAACTTTTACTTTTTCCTGTAAATATAATAAGTAATTTCTCAAATAATTTGCATTAATAATTTGTGAGTTGATTTATTTTTGAATATATGTAAAAAATAAACTAAGTAAGATGTTAAAGCTTCTTTCTTTAGACTATTTTGAAGACGTTTGTGATTTTATCAGCTAAAAGATCTTTAAAGTTTACAGTCTAAAAAATTCATACCGCAAGAGATTCTCTCAAACGTCCAAGATTGTCTTAATTAGTACCAAGTTGACAATAGCACTTGTAGTGTTTTTTGCAGTGTATATTGGTCTAAGCACAGTAAAGCTTACCAACCAAACTCTATAAAATTAAACAATAGTAATCTTATTCTTATCTGCACTAAAGTATAGCAATAAACCTACTTTGAAACTGACAAGGTTAAGATTTTGTTCTTCAATTCCCTAAAACCCTTTGACCATTCTACAAATTTACTTACAAATTCGAAGACACCACGTCAAGCATAGCATTTAATGATGTACAATGCAAGTTATAAGCGCTATGCTGTTCTGTTTTTATAATAAAATTCAAAAATGTATAGTGAATTACCAAACTAGGTATTGCATCATATTCATATTCCAAACTTTGTAATAAAATATTTGAGAGAATGATTGACTGATTGAATTAAAACGCTTCTAGGAATGAATTAACAATGTTATTGATCGATAGACTAGTGTAAATAAAAACTTTAATTCCAAACGTGTCTGGAAAATGAATAACAAATTCAAAACTTTACTTGATAAAGCAAGTAAACATTTTATTTTAAATTAAAATATATTATTTAGATGTGATTACAACAACATAAAAATAGTTTCAAATTTAAACAAATAAAACTACACTCATTAAAACTACTACAGTGGAGACAAAATATTTTTTTTATAATTTTGTAAGTAATTATTTTGTTTTTTTGTATAAAATATTTATTTTATTTTACTATCGATTTTCTCCTTTATTTGTGGTAGTATTTATTTTAGTAAAAAAACACAATCAATAAACAGCCAAAGTAACCAGTTATTATTTCGTATTGTATATTTTCTATGTACATAACTAATTAGGTTATTATGTTTTATTATGAACAGCTATATAGGAGTGTCATATAATTTTATGGTGAAATATTATAGAAAATAAATCATCCCCCAGTTTTATTACTAAATCCACTCGAAATTATTACGTATACCTTTCATTGAACGAGCTATAAAAAAGGCGCATTCTATTCGCCATTGCAATACAAAATATTATGATAGGTCATCACTTTTTGGCATATGGGCAGTCAATTTATTAAATGGAATACTAAACCATGTCGAATGGAAATTTACATTTATATGGGTTGATTCAACATGAGTGTTGTTTTGAAAAATAGATATATCAATATTCTGTCATGATTGGAATAAAATTATTTTAAATTGATGCAATAATTGTTGTAGATAAAATTTTGCTGTTAACTCAATTAACACATTTTCAATATTAAAATCTAAAAGAAATTTGTTAAATAATATGCAACACCATAAAATAAAAAATGTTCCAATTAATATAGAGCATAGTAACAGAATAGTATAAATCAATTTCTAAAGACTTAGTAGTTTATACCAAATATTGAAGCGTACTTTGAATTAGTTGCCAAATAAAATTCAAAAGGCTCCATTTAGCTAACTATAAAAGCTCCAATGTATATCATGCTGCAGTAAGAAAATCTATTGTTGGAAAAGTTTAATAAATTTGTTATTTTAGTAAAACAATAACGTACATAGAAATGATTGCATAATTTAATTAAAAACTTGGTAATGTAATACATTTTAAATTATTGTTTTGATTAATTTCTATAATATTTCATAAATAAATTCTTTTGTGCAAGATGATTTACAGTATCAATTTCCATAAATTGTTTTAACCTTGTGTATATATCGCCGGACCTTATCTGAGAAATACTGTTTTCTCGTAATAAAGTGCAGCCCATAAACATGAAATATTCATAACGTCGAATTGAAAAATTCCCGAGGAAATCAAATAGTATTGTACAATATTTTTAAGACATTTCAGAACATATACTGAAAGGATCGTCGTTCCGGCCCTGATTTGATATCGCGCAGATGTTCAATGGAGCACCTATATGTCGCCCAACGTCATTCCGGAAAAAGAATTTTATGTTGATGTACCGAGAGGTGAAATAGATATTTTATAAGTTTCAAAACAGAAAAACACAACTAGAAAATATGTTTCATAACAAAGAAAACAGCATCAATTGATTCAACGAAAATTTTGTACTTAATAAAATTATTATATAATTTAATTTTATACTCGTACATAAATTAACTTTAATATATGTAATTGTCATTTTAAAGTGCAGAATTCAAACCTTTTTTGCATAATTCGTTTATATTAAAAAACAAACTAGTTTCAATAAGACGTTATCTGCACAATAAATAGATAATATTTCAATAACTGAGATCTTAAGTATTAGATAGCTACTAAATATTTAATAACTCCAATTGCAAACTTTTTCCCAAGCGTGTTTAACAGAATATTACTTTCCGAGTTTAAATAAGAAATCAATAATACCTATATAACAAAGTTTATAAAAAAATATTTCTATTAAACTTATATTACGTATTATTAAAGTGGTAAAAAGTACATAGCCATCCCAGAACACAATCATAATTTGTCAGTTTTATTTATTAGACCCAAATCCAATGCATAAATCATCTCTGCTGGTTTTAGACAATTAAATAATTCCAAAAAACTCAAATAAATGAATTTCATATATTTAACTCATATTAAAAGTATTATTCAAAACAACCACATTTCTCAAAAAAAATAGATAAAAAAATGTATCCGACTGCTGCACCAAAAGCCAAAAATTCAAATCTTCCAAAAAAAAACTATTTCAAACTCGGAATCCACTTAAAACGTAGGTCCACCCAAAATGTAAAATGCCAGCATTACTGGCAGAGAAGAGGCTAATACCGCCAGCAGTTACTAGTATTTGCTCACTGTAGTCACTAACTCAAACCTGTCAACTGTGGTACAAACCACAAACGCTGCAATGATCGTCAACACATTTTTTCCGGAAACGTTTAAAATTAAAAAAATTAGACCAACTTTTGTAGCTATAGAATGTTATAATAATCTATTTCCAAATAAAGCATGTAAACACGGTTTTTCTTGCTGCACACCACAGACAAGATTTGTCAAAACTAGCCAAAAGTTTTCTTTTGGTAATATTTTTTTTAATTTAAGACGTGTCAATGCACTAGTTCTTTATAAAAAATTGTTTTGTAGAAAGAAAGTACTATTTCACCCATTATAACAATCCACAAATCCATAAATAATTAAAGATATTTTTTTTTTGTTAGCCGTTGAAACTGATAGATGCAATCGCTTCGGTGACCACTAACCTTAGAAAATGTTTTGTCAACATAAGAGTTTTTAGCTTGTGCATATTATATGCTTGTGTTACAAATTTCTACAAAAACTTATTACTTATTTTTTTAGGTTAGGTTAGGTTAGGTTAGGTTAGGTTAAATGTCCCTTGATTACAAATGCAGAAAACCAATTTTGCAGTTACTGTCGATGGCCCGTCAAGTGCTCGATGTAGATATCTCAACTCTACCAAATCTCATTGCTGCTCATCCGCATCAGGCCAGCATACCTCATGCCAAACTTAATCTCAAAGAAGGAGTACGGCTTCATTTTCCAGATCCCACAAGCCTAGAGCACCTAAATGAAGGGCCATCGTCACCACCTCATAACGTTTTTCTCCCAGTTGAGTTGCCACCTTTTGGTATTTATCCAGTTTTCGTACCCAACTTTGTGTGAAAGCCCATTTTCAAAAAGGTATTGCAACGTTCAATAGAACAATGTCAAGTTGTAAGTTTAAACTGATACTTTCTACTGTCCCGTGCTTGTCCACGGGATTGCTTTTGCAAGACAGTCTTGGACAGCATCGTGGTGTTGCTGTCAGGCGTTTGACTGCATCTGGCAATAATTTAGTACGTGCGGGAGAGTTTCATTGGTGTTTCCGCATTTCCTACACCTCTTATCACTATTGTAAAAACGCCAGGTGGCTGTCACGGCCACCAGATGGCGACACGTGACAGAACGCGAGCAAAGCCACGCCCCTGAAGAAGGAGCCTAATCAGGTATATAGTTCCGCCAAATTTCCTGAATTGGCAGTGTTACACCGACTTTGAAGGCCTACACATCGAAACTGGAACTTCACCGTAAGATGCAAGCTCCCAAACAACGGACCACGCTAACCCCAGACGACTTCTCCATGATAACCCCCGCTATTGACCCGGACTACCTCCTGGATACCCCGTCGACACCTCCGCTAGCACCAAGAGCAGTTCCACCGCTCTCGAACCAAGCACCGCCCGAGGTGCTATATTACACGTTGGACGAAACGTGGCCTTACACCCCAGGTGCTCGGGACTGCTTCCCCAAGTACCATTGCACCGGGATGCCACACCACACAATCTTAACCACTAAACTCAAGTCAGTTCCTATGGACCTGACGACGGCTGAACAACGTGCCGGCCCCGAGGGGTTCCACAACCCCCCTCGGACCGATGACGCTGCCCCCACGACCACCTAACCTAACAAATGGCGCCCGAGCAGGGACGATCAAAGGCATGGTGCCTTTGGGTTCCCGAAACCTTGCAAAGATGATGTCTCCATCGACATTGAAATGGAAGACGATGTCACCACGTACCCCACAACCCAAGTGGCTACGTGGATTGGTAACCAACGCAACTCCTTCGGGGGAAGCTACTGCAAAGGCTATCGACCGGTTGAACCTCGAGCCACCTGGGATACCCTATACTCAGAGGTCGCACCACCTCCACCGGTGGAAGACCGACCAAAGTGTCTATGCTGGACGCTACCAGCAGCCCCTTGTCACACGGGAACTACGAGACTGAGGCACGACTGGCAATTACCATTGATAACGTTGGAACCAACGCCAGTCGGCCACACCGGATGCCACCAGGCTAAACCAAGAGCCACCGGCACCGACGCACGGCGGTGGGCCATCCCTAGGTACTCCTGGAGATTGCTTACTCCGCCAAACGACCACCCACTACAAGCACTGGCTGAACCACGAGCCACGGTAAGGGTCACCGAGAACTGGGTCGCACCACGACCACAGACTCCCGCGCTGTCACCAAAGGTCGAACCCTGGACCACAACAGCGCATCCGAACCAAGGGATGCACCCATCCACCAGGATGAGACAGGTAAACATGCCTCCGGGTAACTCATACCCTGGAACAGCACTTCCAAGGGGTGAACCACGACCCCAACCGGTTGAAACCAAACCGGAAACCACCTGGACCGCCGGGCCACCCCAGTGCCCGCCGGCCGGGGACAACACATGTGCTTTTCACACTGCTGGCACAACCTGCAGCACTCGAGGAAGTACGAGGAGGACCTGCCGACCCACAAGGACCCAGAAGACTTCATCAGAAAACTCAAAGATTATTTTGTACGACGAAGCAAAGAATTTCGAAGGAGTTTTCCAGAGAGAGCCACAACCCAACTACGACCGTTGCAAGGCTCGGTTGGTTAGGCGTTACGCCGACCCCACCGCCATGGCGTATATGGCCGGTAGCCTAATGAATAACACTCACCAAGCCAAGGAACCAGTGGAGGCATTCCTACGCCGCCAAGCGGCTCTTATTGGACGCATCTACCCAGGACACCCTCCTAGCGTAACGGCAAACACCTTAGCCACGTTGGTGGAACGTAGAATACAACAATCGATCGACACACAACAGTTCGAATCACTCAAAGACCTGGTGAACATGGCCACCAAAGTTGAGGTAGCAATAAGACGCTGAAAAATAGCTCGCTCCGCAACACAACCGCATAACCGCTCCGACCCACAACCCAAACAGTCGGGAAACGAGCGACGGGCCGGTCCAAGCCCAAACTAAACCGATCGGTCCGCAAACACCTATGGAAGCCACAAGGAAACCGACGCCCGACGGAAAAGGAAGTAACCGTCGGAGTTGCAGGAAACGCAAACCGTTTACCTCGCATCACGATCTCGATGAATGACCTCAGATCGGTCAGAGCGGTCCGTTACTCTTACAATGCCCACAAGAAGGCATTAATCTACCAGCAGATAGAAGAACTGTTAGCGACAGGCATCATAGAGCGCAGCACCAGCGAATACTGCGCACCCGTCGTAAAAATAAAAAAAAAGGACGGGTCGCCTCGCTTCTGTATAGATTACAGAAAGCTAAACGACGCTACAATGAACGAAGTAACACCCCTTTCCAAGATACGGGAGACTCTCAAGGACTTTGGCAACGCCAAGATTTTTTCAAAAATAGATTTGACCACCGGCTACTGGCAGATACCGATGCACGGCCCCCACAAAGAGAGAACAGCATTCTCCTCTCCCGACGGAGGCACCTATCAGTTCAAGGTGATGCCCTTTGGGCTAAAAAACGACGACCACGCTCCTCCGCTAATACCACTGGCCGGGGGTCCGCAAAGATATTCGCACCTTTGTGCGCGGCTGTCTCACCTGCTCACGAACCAAAACAGGCACACAACCCCGAACGGCACAATTCAAACCGCAAACGGCAGAACGTCCGTGGGAGAAGGTAGCCATCAACTACATTGGCCCCTTCAATACAACACCCCGAGGGAAAAAAGTAGTGCTAACTGTCATGGACATATGCACGCGGTGGACCAAAGCCATATTCGCCCCCACAGCCACAGCAGAAGAAACCGTTCGACTTTTAGAAGAGCGAATCTTTCACCGATTTGGATACCCCAAGGCCATCCTTTCCGACAACGGGCCACAATTCACCAGCAAACACTTTGCTGAGGCCATAAAAAATAGAAATGTGCGCACCACACCACAGCCGTGTATCACCGAGCTGAAGAAGAGTTTGCGGTTGCTAACCGACCAACATCCACGCCAAAAATGGGACAAACTCCTATCACTGGCCGTCTACCATCACAACCGAGGCACCAACGCAGCCACGGGACAAAGCCCCAGCCAGGTCCTCCTAGGGCAAGATTTACACCAATCAGGAGGTTAGAACAAGCTTGAACAAGAACACGACCTAGACGGCTACAGCAGGCCAAACTCCGTCAAGCGACATACCGCCGACGACGTTACCCACGGCAAACCGACCTGCAACACACATATGCACCAGGTGATCAGGTTATGGTCCGGGGACGCGCCAAAAGGTTCAGCCCTAAATGGGTAGACCCAAAATTATTAATCAGAACTGCAGGAGGAAACTGCTACTGGGTAGAAGACGCTCCAATTCATCCACCCACAAAAGTGCACTTCAACGACCTGAAACCGTCCCCACCAGCCGAAGACGACGCCCACCAGGATATACCAAATACTGGCGATGCTCCCTTCTAAAAAAAGTGGGGTGAATTGTCACGGCCACCAGATGGAGGAGCCTAATCAGGTATATAGTTCCGCCGAATTTCCTGAATTGGCAGTGTTACACCGACTTTGAAGGCCTACACATCGAAACTGGAACTCCACCGTAAGATGCAAGCTCCCAAACAACGGACCACGCTAACCCCAGACAACTTCTCTATGACAACCCCCGCTATTGACCCGGACTACCCCCAGGATACCACGTCGACACCTCCGCCAGCACCGAGTGTGTATTCCATAAAAGAATCATTAGACTTTTTTTAACAATGCTAATCTTAATATTATTATTTGTGCAATTTAACATCTCTAGACTTTTTTTTGTAGACTTATGTTAAAGCTTTTGTTAGTACCAGCAATATTATAAAGCTAGCTGGCCAACTCTAAACTTGTCATTGCTAATATTAGAAACTTTTACTGTTTGTAGTAGTAAAACTTAATACTGTACTAGTGATAAAGTGACTTTTGACGTCTGCAGAGAAGTCAAACTATCAATGGGTGGGTCAGTCCATAGCATAATAACAAGTCAGTAGTTTGGATTGGAGTGACCCACCCACCCACCCAAATGTTTGTCTTTAAGAAATTGGATTGCAACCTTCTCTAGTGCCATAATTACTACTTACGGTCGTAGAACGGTTTAATGTTTAAATCTCTTAAAAAGAAACATTTGGGTGGGTGGATGGGTAGGCCACTCCATAACATTGTATAAAATCAGTAGTTTAGATTGGAGTAGCTCACCCACCTACCTACCCAAGTGTTTCTTTTTAGAAGACTGGATCACAACCCTCTCAAGAGAAATCAAATTATAAATTTCTTGGTAACGACTACTTGTGTGGGTAGGTGGGTTACTCCATAGCATAATAACAAGTCAGTAATTTGGATTGAAGTAGCCCACCCACCCGTCCAAGTGTTTGTTAACGGTCAAACATTCAATCTCTTAAAGACAAACATTGAGTGGGTAGATGAGCCACTCCATAGCATGGTAACAAGTCAATAGTTTAGATTAAAGTGGCCCACCCACCTACGCAAGTGTTCGTTTAAGAGATTGGATGTCAACCCTCTCTTGTGACAAAGTGACTTCTGATGTCGCAAAGAAGTCAAACTATCAATTTCTTAATAACGACCAATTGAGTAGGCGGGTAAGACCCTCTATAGCATGATAACCAGTAGTTTAAATTGAAGTTGCCCACCCACCCAAATGTCTTCAAAAGATTAAGATTAAGACTTAATCTTGTAAAAAAGAGACGTTTGTAGAAAAGTTAAATTCTATTTATCACTTGATGACAAACACTTGTGCAGGTAAAACACTCCATAGCATAATAGCAAATTAGTAGTTAAGATTGGAGTAACCTACCCACCCACCCAATTATTCGTTTTTAAGAGATTAGATTACTACCATCTCTAGTGATAAAGAGATTTCTGACATCCGCAGAAAGTCAAACATTTAATCTCTTAATGACAAACACTTGGACAAGTAGGTGGAATACTCCACAACATAATAACAAATCAATAGTTTAGATTAAAGACAAAAGATTAGATAATACCTCTTTAGCCCTGAACATAAAGTTTACAAAGAAGAGAAGATTCCAATTTCTTAAAAACAATTTTTTAGGCGGGTGTTTGGTCACTACAGTTCAAACTACTTGATTTTAATTATAAACTAAAGGAACCCAACCACCCGCTCAAGTGTTGGTCATTATGATTTTAAATATCACCATTCTGACTTCTAACTTAGAGACTTCTAATGCTTGCAATGAGGAGAAAGTTCCAAATTTGTGATAACAAACAACTAAGCGTGTGAGCGAGTACTCCAGTTTAAACTACTCAACGGTAATTAATTATTTGTTATTATAGAATTTGATATCACTTCATTCATAGTCCTCTAACACAAAGATTTCTTACATTTTCAACAAAAAGAAACTTCTAATTTCCTGACAATAAAAAATCGGGAAAGTATGTAAGCACTTCAGTTCAAACTACTTAACTGTATTCATAAATGACCCACTTACAAACTTAAATTGTTTGTCATCAAAAATTTAATATTAAGCTCCTTTTTAAACATAAAAACTTCTAACTATTGCAGAAATAAAATTTCTCAATTACAAACATTTCAGCGGGTAGGCAGGCACTCCAGTTTAATAAATACTCAATTTTATTTATAGATTGAAGTGATCCATCCACTCGCCCAAGCCTTGGTCAACAAGAAATTGATATCACCATTATCTCTTCTAACTTAGAAACTTCTAATGCTTAAAAAAAAATTAATTTTTAGATAACAAACTTTTGGGCGAATCAGCAAGCACTTCAGTTCTAAACAGTTGGTATTAATCATGAACTAGAGTGACCTTCTAACCCACTTATGTGTTAATTATCAAGAAACTGAATATTATCACTTCCTCGCTGGATATAGAGAATTTTAAAGCTTGCAGAAAGAAAAAACTTCGAATTTCTTAAAAACAAACTTTTGAACAGATAGGTTGGCACTCCATGTTAACTTTAAACTATAGTAACCCGCAAACCCGTTATCTTTTTATAATCTTTTCTAACTTAGAGACTTCTAATGCTTTAATAAAAATCCAATTTTTTTATAACAAACTTTTGGGCAAGTAAGCAAGCACTTCAGTTCTAAACATTTGGTATTAATCATGAACTAGAGTGACCAACCTATGTGTTGATCATCAAAAGACAGAATATTATCACTTCCTCGCTAGATATAGAGAATTCTAAAGCTTGCAGAAAAGAAAAACTTCCAATTACTTAAAAACAAACTTTTGAACAGATGCGTTGGCATTCCATATTAGTTTTAAACTATAGTAACCCATAAACCCGCTCAAGTGTTGGTCATCAAAAAATTAAATATAACCATTATTTTTTTTGATCTACCACTTGCAATATGTAAAAACTTTCGTATTCTTAATTACAAACAATTGGACAGGTAGGCGGGTACTTCAGTTTAAACAGTAATTATGGATTGAAGTGACCGGTCCAATTGCTTGTTATCATAAGATTGAATTCCTCCTTCTCTAACACAAAAAATTCTTACATTTGCAACAAGAAAAAACTACTAAATTCTTAAGAACAAACTTTTGGCAGGGTATGTGAGCACTTCAATTCACTACTCAATATAGTAGTCATAAACTGGAGTAACCCACTTAGCGACCCAATTGTTAGTCATCAAGAAATTGAATATTTTCTTTTCCTCTTTGTACGTAAAGACTTCTAATACTTTCAGAAAAGATAAATAAAATAAATTCTTTATTGATATTTCACTTAATAATACATTGTTTATAAGAGCCGTAAACATTATATTCCGTAAAAATGTTTAAATCTTTCAATATTTATTAGAAGTTAAATTAAAATAAAACAAACAAAAAATTAATTTATTATTGCAAACATAACATAATTTACCAGAAATTAATGAAAGTTGTCAGTAAACTATATGAATATACATTATCATACATCAAATAAAACATAAACAAAGTTATGTTCCATTAATTAGCAACTGCATGTGAGTGTGTTGAAAAGGTTGGAAAGTTCAGAAGTTAACCAAAGCCTTTCGAAACCTCATGAAGATGGATCGTGGATATAATTAAATCTCAGTGCTCCTTCCATACATACAAGACACGTCTCACAACATTTACTCAACACCAATGTATTATTAAAGAGAAATATAATTGTCAGCTAGTTTATTTCAATTGGTCTGATTTGTGGTTTGTTGTGACCCATTTACCGTGCAACCAATAAATCTATCAGTGGCAGCAAAAACGCATAAATAATTCGAGGGTATTCTAGCTAGTGTGCGAGGATGCAGTATTAAATATAAAATTACGTGTTTTCAAAATTTAGTGACGAGGTGGATTCGCAGGAATGCATCTGGTTACGACGTACATGCTAAATTATCGTTGTTTGCATTGAGGGAAATAAATGGATAACAAATAAATTTTAAATTCGTTAAAAGTTTCACTGATAAATATACAGAAACATGTTGTTGTGTATTTCAGGTTCGTTGCATTTAATTCAATTAAAATCTAAAATTTATTAATTACTAGATACCTATATCAATGTAATTGCCTGAATATGTTTAACATTTTTTGTTATTATTTCATTCAATTAAATTATTGTTGTTTGTATCTTCATATTTGTTAAAATAACAAAATTTACCTAAAGAAACATCTAAACTCAAATTCCTTGTATTTAATATAATACATTAATCTCAATTAGTAATCAAATTTGCAAGAAGCCATTGAAAATATTATCTCATAAACATAATTAATTAATATCCTGGAGAATACAATACAATTATTTCAGCCGAGGATCAAACATCGAATTAGTAAAGCTGGTGGTGTAATTAATTAGCATTATCTTGCATTATTGTAATTGTAAATATTAATTAAACTTGATTTCAAATTGTTGCTATATTATTCATTTTATGTTATAGTGAACTGTATTCGAGTATGTATATTTGAAGGTTGTTTTTAACACAAATATAGCTTTTATATTAAACACAACACCTTTGTAGCCGTTGAACCACCTTCTCAAGCCTCTAGTCAATATTTTATGAATGCCGTTAACTTTTCTCATAGCGATATGAAAAATATATCGGTTATATACAAACTACTACAGCGCAGAGATACAGAGATGCATTCTCGGCATTCTAGTAACTAAACATAATAAAAATTCTACGTGGAAGATTTGATGCTATTCAATTTAAATTTATAACAAACAAATGTATTTTATATTTTAAATCGAAAGCTCAAAATGCTTCATATTTCATTGTTATTTTCTTTTAAATTGACCATCATTTTCTGTAGCTCTTTTATGAGATTATATAATAGGCAATTTGTAGTTGCAATTGTTTGCAACAAGATTATTCATCAAAAATTCATACTAAGTATGATTAGCCGCAATTACTTGAAGATATTATGTGATGTAGCTTTTATATATATACGCCATAAGTATTTCAAAAAATGTTTGAAATAAAATGCATAAAAATAATACACAATTTTATAAGAATCAATTCAACAAAAATTAATCTATTTTGTTAACCCAAAACATCTTTTAGGCAACAACAATTTTTAATAATGTTTTAATATTGTAATGTTGAAACATGAGATTTTGTTAGTTTGTACGAGACAGTCAGTACAGCTAGTACTGTTATGTAGTTTGGTAGTTATTAAAATTTTAAAAACTACCAAAGCAGAAAACTAGTTAAAAGTTGCATTTCCTTGATTTAAATGTTCTGTTTTATTGAAAAGCCAAATATTAATTGTTGATTTATTCTTGACAATATAAACAGTATAGCAAGTTTACTAAACTAGTATAAAAAAATTCAAAGTTTGTTTTTGTGTTACTTCCATTTTATCAACGTTTTGTCGGTCCTTTCACAACTTTTACAATTTTACTAAGCTGGACAAACTTCTGTCATGTTAGGTTAGGTTAGGTTACCATAAGCCCCATAAAAACTGTCAAAAACATTGCAGGTAAACAAATAAAAAGATCAGAAAACTATGCACACTAATCTCAATCTACGTCAAAAACTCGTTCAACATGCCGGAAAGGTGATAAGACAGTTGAAGCGCTTAAGAAGAAAAACATTTCCAACATTTCATCAAAATAATAAAAAGCTACTTCAAGTCCATCGTAGATAATAGAAAAAAGCACGAGGTAATAGATGAGGTACCACAGAGTTTATACTGAGCCCCCACCCCTAAAACGACCTATAGATGTCTCCAGACAAGCGATCCTCTTGGCATACACAGACGACCTAGCAAAACTAATTGTGAATATGACCCCGGACGTAATAGAGTTCAAGGCAAACAAAAGTAAAAAAATAACTAGTAAAAGGCTGACCATAAGCTTAAGCTGACAACCAAAAATAAACAGAGGCAATTATGACCATTGACAAAAAATAATGCAGAAAAAAGATTTAATTTATCAGAAAATAACAAATATCTTAAATTTGGAGAACACATTGAGAGATTAACCGCAAAAGCAAAAAAAAATGCAGGATGCCAAGATGCGAAGGCATTGGTGATAAAAAAAGGAAAATACTGGCATTGTTAATTACATCTATCGTCATGCTCCAATTTAGACAAAACCCCTAAAATACAAACATAATGTGGGCATACTAAAGAGCCTGCAAAGAAACGTCGCCAATAAGGTCTGCCGTGCATATAGGACTATATCGTGTGTTGGCCTGGTTATTGACAGAAGAAAAACGGACTACTTAAAGGAGTAGACAAAAAGTGTGAGAAAAATCCAAGACAATACAAAAATGGCAGATAATGTAGGAAACCAACAAAAAAAAAGTGTACCCATGACCTAATTCTAAACATTGCCGGCTGGGTTAAAAAGAACACGGCCAGATAAAGTATTCCTTTGCCCAATGCATAATTGGGTACAAAAGCTTTAAAACGTTTCTGAAAAAATAGAGAGCAACCAGTGCGTACACTACAAGGTAAGCACAATAGAACACAGGTTGCACAGAGCTCAAAGCTGACAACACTTCCAAACAACCAAACAACCAAATACAACTCAAATCCTGCTGCAGTACTGCCGCGTTGCGTTAGATCTTATGTATTGTTACCGATCAAAAGAATTATTAAAAAAAAAACTAACGTAACTCCTATTGTAATATGTCCCTCATAAAAAATATATCAAGGTCGCTACTAATTGTCAGGTAATGTTAAAAAGTCATATCTATAAAAACAATCTTCTACTAGAGCAATCAATAAATTCCTGATTGCTCATTTATTCAAACTACTCGATGCTAATCATGATCTAGAGAGCGACTCAACTACCCACCCAAATGTTGGTCATCAAGAGATTAGGTTCATTATCCTTTTCTCTAACATAGAAACTTCTAACGCTTACAAAAAACATTTTGTTGTTAACAAATTTTTGGGTAAGTAACTTTTCAGTCAGGTTTAAACTAGTCAATAGTAATCATGAGTTGTGCGACTTACCCGCCTGCTCAAGTGTTGATCATCAAAAGATTGGATATCAAATCAAACAAGTGGGTTCAAACTACTCAATGGTAAGCATGGTTTAGAGTTTCACCCACGTGTTGATCATCAAAATATTAGATATCAGATCTTCTTTCCAGAACAAAAATATTTCTAACGCATGTAAAAAAAATCTAATTCTTTGATAACAAACAATTGGGCAGGTAGGTAGGCATTTCAGTTCAAACTACTGGCTGGTAATCATGATTTAGGGTAAACCACTTAGTCTCCAAAGTGTGTGTAATCAAAAGATTGGATATCACCTCCTCCTCAAAAAGCATTCTAACACTTGCAGAAAGGAAAAACTTCTAATACTTTGATAACAAACACTCAATTAAGTTATGTGAACGGTCCAGTTAAAACAACTTGCTAGTAATCATAATCTTGAGTAACCCACCCACCCATCCAAATGTTGCTTATCAAAAGATTAGATATCACTTGCTCCTTAACAAAAAAGAATTTACCGGTTGCTAAAAGGAAAAACTTTCAATTATTTGATAACAAACTTTTGGACGGGTGGGTTGGTTTCTCCAGTTCCAACTGCTCAATGGTAATCATGATCTAAAGTGACCTACTTACTCATTTAAGTGTTAGTCATTAAAATATTAAATTTATCATCCCCTCCTCTCCTAACGCTTGCAAAGAAGATAAATTTTTAATTTCTTGATAAAAAATACTCGGACTGGTAAGCAGGAACGCCAGAGTAGGCAAAAACTCTAAAATATTATTACAAGCAAGTAACTTGAACTGAATATCACTTCTTTCTCTTGTAACATAGTGACCACTAACGTTTGCTAAGACAAGAAATATTTAATTCTTTAGTTTGTTCATTTGAGAACAAGTCTCGTAAGAACCAACGTAGCAAAAGTGTTTTATAGACACTCCTATCTCATTGCATTAAATTAATAAGCAAAAATTAAAAGCTAGATTTTAAAATTAACTGAACATAATTGACTTAAACTGTCAAAACAATTTTAAAATGTTCTGATCTATCATAAATTATTTTTGTGCTGCCATTAAATGCTTCTGATGTGACATAAATGTCAAAATGATATTGAATTGTCATAATGATTTCCAAAATGTTTTGAAGTTTCATATGTTGTTGATTTGACATAATTGTCACAAATGTTAGACTACACGGGAAAACCCAGATTTGTCTACTTTGATTGACAAAATTTTAAGGTTGCCAATCTTGTTATTTACCAACTTTTGATTTTTATTTTTTCTACTATCTCAAACTTATAAATAATAGAAAGCAAAAATTATATTATATAAATTATAAATTAAAACAGTATTTTATTTTTTTTATAAATTTATTACGTACCAGTAGTTCAAAATTTCCGTACCATAGCTTCAAAACGTCTGATTTAGACAACACCAATGAGAGAAATATAACTTCAACATCATCGTCAGCCGCTTAATCGTCAGCATTACAACAACAACAAGTTTGCCTTCATGTTTGAACCGATTGAAAATGTCAGCCAACTTAATGCTAGTCAGATAAGCTATTTATTAATATTTTGTATCAAAATCTCTTTCATATTTGTAAAGTCCATTTTTAATTGTACACCCATAAACACAATTAAGTCCCAATTAGAAGTTTTGTAGGAGAATACTCAAAGAACAGTTAACTATATTTCTTGGCGTTTTAAAGTTGAAAGGGTTATTTGAAGTGGAAAAAGGCTACAGCCCAATCCTTCCAATATTCAAGATAATGCTACTGTCAAGGCATAGGTAAAGAAAAATTTAAATGCCCAAGGTATAATAAAACTGAATGTTGATGGCTAAATAACACACAAAACTTGCAAACAGTAGTTCTGCATGTCAAATATTAAAAAAAACCTTGCCTGTCATATGAAAAATATCAAAACTCACAGTTAAAGGTTTGCAAAGACAATTTTCCAGCTTTAAATGCAATACCACAAAATCAACCATGAAAAACTACATGCAGCTACGCCAACTTGCCAAGAATTTTTAAGCTAAAAGCAATCAAAGAGAGCTGAATATTGTCCAGAATCCTGGGACGTAATGCCTGAAATAATATTGCTGCTGCAAAATGACTTTCTACAAACTTGTCAAACGCCAAAAAAAAAATAGACTCGACAACACCAATTCCACCCAGAACGCTTTTATTTCAAGACAAACAAAAAAGCAAAATATGTAACTTATTGCAAAATTAACTACAATTGTAATATTTGCAAACCAAAAAATCATTTTGCTAAAAACTGTCCGCAAAGCAACTCAAATCATAATATGATTGGTCTATCAACATTACATTGGACATTGATCTCAAGATGTAAGGCACAATGATAAAGACTTCTGTTATAAAGACTGTGCAGCCACATCACATTTGACGTTTTGAAAAGAATTACTGTCCAACTTTGTTGAGCTCAAGTAGTGCTTAACTGTCATAATCAGTGATGCAAGCAAGCTTAATAGAATTTTAGTGCGCGATGTGAACCTGCAAGCTTTCAATAGACAAGACTAAAATGAAGTAACATTAAAAAATGTTTTATATGTACCAGAACTGACTTTTAACTTGTTTTCTGTGACACAAACGTTGGATAAAAAATATGCATATTCTGCTAATGCGCAAATGGCAATTTTAAAAACTTTTGATAAGAAACCATGGCCAATCAAAACGGAAAGTTGTTTGAAATAATGTTTCGCAAATCGTATCTGAAATAAAAAAAAATATGGCATGAGAGACTCGCAAATCAAAATGCAAAGTATGTCAGAACTATCCTTGACAAGTATGGTATTGAGTACACAGATAAATAAAAAAATTTTGTATAAAAAAATGTGTATATGACAAACAAAATCAAAACTGACATCCTAATAATAAAAAAAAAACTGCCAAATAAGTTTTAGATTTGCATCATATCGATCTTTGCAATATGAATTCACGTCTCTAAAATAAACCATGTATTTCTTAAGCCGGAAATACACATGCCAGTTACTTGCACACTTGCATACCAGCTACTTGCACATGCCAGCTACAGCTACAATTGGACAAAATAAAAAAAAAAATGATAAGTAAGGTGGTGGAGGATGGCAAAAAGCATGCCATAAGGCATATACAGGGTGTCCGGAAAATACGTGTACAACGTTTGACGACAGACTCCTGACGTCAAAATAGGTCGATCTAAACCGACTTAGTTATATCCAAAATTGTCTCGTTTAGCCGGTAGAGGGCGTCAAAAATTTGTAAATATTAAAAAGAAATTACCTGTAACAATAATTTTTTAAGTGACCTTGTTGCTATGGCGTTTAATAATTTGACAATTATTGACAAATTGTCACATTGTCTATGAAATTTACTCAAGTATACGATCAACATTCTTGAATTACAAGTTCATTTTACCATTAAAAATGGAAAATTATACAAACTCTCAGAAAGTTGACATGCTCCTGGTATACGGGTTTTGTCAAGGAAATGGGCGTCAGAGTGTTAGGGTTTACATGGAGAGGTTTCCTAACCGTCGAATACCAAACCACTAAACATTTGCCAATATTGAGCGTCATCTTTGGGAAACGGGCAGTTTTGAGAAAAAGTTTGAAGGCAGGGGTCGTATGCGAACAACTCGAACTGTGGAAACAGAAGAGATGATTCTAGAAAGAGTTGAAGAAGAACCAAGTACCAGTACCCGTCTCTTAGAACGTGAGTTAAATGTTCCTAAAACGATTGTCGATGAGGTTTTAAGAGAACAGTTGTTACATCCTTACCACATACAAAAAGTCCAGGAACTTTTACCGACTGATCCCCCCATGCGGCTTACATTTTGTCAATTTATTAGAAACAAAAGAATCCTTGTTCCAAATTATTGTAGAAAAATTATGTTTACTGACGAGGCATGCTTTACAAGATCTGGGGTAACCAATCTGAACAACGAACATATTTATTCCGATGAAAATCCACATGCCATTAAAGTTGCACATCATCAACATCAATTTAAAATTAATATTTGGGCAGGTATTATTGATCACTATCTTATTGGTCCCATTGTTATTCCAGACAAGTTAGATGGAAATATTTTTTTAAATTTTTTGCAAGACACATTACCAATTCTTCTGGAGAATTTGCCCCTTTTACTTCGGAGGGAAATGTGGTATATGCATGATGGTGCCCCGCCCCATTTTTCCGTTGCCGTTCGGCAATACTTACATCATCAATATCTCAACCGATGGATTGGAAGAAGCAATGATGCACCAGTAAAATGGCCACCACGTTCTCCTGAGTTAAATATGTGTGACTTCTTTTTGTGGGGCGCTATTAAAACAGAAGTTTACAAGACTCCGGTAAACACACGCAATGATTTATTGCAGCGGATTTTAAATGCAGGCAACCATTTTAATAATCCCGAGACATTAGATAGGGTCCAATATCATTTTTTAAAGAGTGTTAATAAGTGTATTCAGCAAGTTGGCGGTCATTTGCTTAAGTAATGTTTTTGTTTTACTTAGTTTCTTACAATAGATACTTTCAACTTTGTTATACTTTTGTTTTTTTTGACGCCCTCTACCGGCTAAACGAGACAATTTTGGATATAACTAAGTCGGCTTAGATCGACCTATTTTGACGTCAGGAGTCTGTCGTCAAACGTTGTACACGTATTTTCCGGACACCCTGTATAAACGCACACGACAAGTACTGGCATGCAAGTAGACAGTAGCTGGCACGAAGGTGACAATTTGTATTTTTGATAGATGAAAAAACTATTAAGTTTATTAGGTTATATAAAAAGTTTGAATAAAATTAAAATAGCCCGTGACAATGCTTACAAAAAAATATAAGAAGAAATGAATTATTATAGTTTGACAAACAAATGGCATTTGTATCCCCGCTTGTCAGCTATTTGCCTTAAGGTAAGTTTAGAAATGCATGGATTTAGTAGCGCCAGTAGTCGCGCAAGTCTTATTTGCACGCCAGTAAAGGTTTACATGTGTAAATACAAAACTAAGTGACACGCCAGTTTCATTTTGAAAGTGTATTTCACAGTGCGCAATAAATATGTCGAGTAAACTTTCCGAAGCATGCAAAATAGTCGCTAAACTTTCAGTAAAAAAAAAAGTCTAAAAAAATACAGAAAAACAAACGACAAAAAGGTCGTGTCTAGGTTAAACCATAGATTAGTTGTCAACCTTCGGAACTTCTGCAAAACTTCTAAGAGAACTTTCAGAAGATTCTGCAAGCTATAAAAACCATCTACAAATGACAAAGCAAAATTTTGAAACTCTTCTAGATTGTGTGACGCAAAGTATTATATTATATATAAAAATAGATACCCACATGAGAGATGCGTTAACACCACAATTAAAATTGGATGTGACATTAAAATATCCCGCAACAGGAGATATCTTCGCTTTATTGCAATATTTGTATTGTGTTCTAAAATGCACAATTTCAAATTTTATTCCTAAAGTTTACCAAGCCATTTAAGATACGTTAAAAAACTTTATTAAAGTAAGCATATACATAATAATATACAGAAGATAGAAAAAAGTTCAAAGTTTGTAATTTAGGTTAAATAATGCTAATAAATACAAACATTTTTTAATTATTATCGTCATACAATGAAGCATTTATTGCCTGTAAAAGCAGATCTGACTGTTCTTTCTAATAATTGAAACGTAAATTTAAATCAGTATTAGTGTTGTAGTAAGAGTGGGGTTGGACTGAAGAATTATTTTTTCTAAGAACGATTTGAACATGAATTTGCAGCATATTCATAACTACTTGATGAGGCAGATGAGGAAGAGCGTGATATTTGCTGGGAAAGCTTTGTATTTGATAACCGTTGTCGTACAAGATAAGACTGTATGTACTTCATTCATTCCAAAGCAACTGATTCTGTTAGCTTCTTTAACGAAAAAACCACCTACTTGCCAAAACAGTCAAACTGATTGTTCTCTTCTCTCTTAGACTTTTCATCTAATTTTTGTGCAATTTTGTGTAGCCCTTGTATAGCCCTATAGGTGTTACTTGTTCTTTTTTGAAACTCTTTTTGGGATTGCAAAGTTTAAAGTAAGTGCAATTGGTTTTTTGGCCACGGATGACTTATTTGGGAAATACGGCAGTATGTCGATAGTTGCGTATTTTCTAGAGAATTATCCAATTGAGATTGTGATTCAACTTCCTAAAAATAAATAAAAATAAAAAACTAATATCTTTAAAGATACTAACTAAAGTAATTTAAGTTATGATTTTTAGGTGCCAAGCTCTAAACAAGAATGGAAAAATATTATTCAAGGCTCAGAATTTTACAACTACAAGGGTACGTTCAGAAATTATACTGCTAGCATTAGTTGATGACCAATACTGTTTTGAATATATAGATGTGGAAACGGAAAAGCATCTGATGGAGAGGTATTTTCAAAATGCAGTTTGTAGAGTGCAATAGAAAATAATTTACTGAAGTTTCCCCCAAATATCGTGTTTGTAGATGACAATGCTTTTCTTCTTAAATATTATTTACTAAAACCGTGTTAACACCATGGTCCTCTAACACAAAAAAAATATCGGCTTTTTTGTGCTTGTCGTATTGTCGAAAACGCGTTTGGATTGCTTGTTTCTCAGTTTTGTATATTTGAAAAACCCGTTGCGTTATCTCCCAAAAAAGCTGATTTCTTGTGAAAACTAGTTGTGCGTTACATAACTGGTTGCGTAAAATATCTGAAGGATATATAACCCAAAACAGTGTAGACGTTGAAGATTTTGAAAATGGAGGACTAGTAGAAGGTCTATGGAGACACGAAATTTAAAGTCAAGGACTCACAGATTTAGGATTAGCCGCCGAGAACCGTAATTATTCTAAAAATGCTGCAGAGCTCAGAAATAAGTTAGCTTATAGGTGACAAAGCTGGCCATTGGCAAATGAAAATGATAAACAATCCATAGAATGTAAATAAACTTACAAATTGTGATGCCAGTGTTTCTCTTATTTATACGATATGCTTCAAAATTCTGTCCGCTACCGCAAACCATAGCACTTTTGGTTTGTATAATTCATCTGTACCTGCTTAATTTTTGCTAATTCTAAAGCATACGCATTTCTAATAAAACATATGTTTGCTTTTACTTCAGCAATTTCAAAGCCTTCAATATCCATTAATCCGCAAAGTTTTTGATAAGCGTTTTTTGCCCATTTTTGTTTTTATAAGCATATGAACATCTCATAAACACAGATAAAATTTATAACCTTCAAGAAATTTGATTGTCAGTTCTGCCAACCACTTTTCTTTAGCCATAATAAACTATATAAACTACAATAAACACAAATTAGAACCTCAACCAAAACTAAAATCTAACTAAAAACTGGCAAGCTGATGTACAAGTATTTGTTTACACACGCAAATTTTGTTTTGCTGCACGTATTTGTCATCACTGGCGCCAGTGATTTCAGAAGGGTGCAGACTTTTTTAATCCATGCATGCATGATTTTAACTTGCTTGTCAGTTGATGTTGAATCATGCAATTTAATTTTACTGACGCCATTAAATCCATGCATGTCTAAACTCACCTTTACCAACCGTGCCATGACCAGCTTGCATGCAATTTTACTAGCACATGTATTCTCACTGAGCCATTAATTGACACATGCTATTTTTGAGCATGCAAGCTACTTCCCAAAATTCATAGCATATGTATTCCCGGTTTTACTTTACACATTTTTGTTTTGTGAAATACACAGTACAAAATGTTAAAGATCAAAAACAAAACCGTTCCAAAATTAAAAATCTTCTTGAGAATGGTGGAGAATTAAATTGATAGAAAAATTATCAAAAATGTCAGAACACAAGATCTACTGATGACACTGAAAGTTTTATTAGCAATGATAATAACTGAGTGTTGCGTAACAAACAAGACGGCTATTTAAAAGCCCATTTTGTTGCAAAATTGGAGCAAAAAAAAGATGTCAAATATGCCGACAGTTTTAGTCTTGCACGTCATGTGTTAATCCGCAGTAAGCAAATGATGGAAAGTTATTACTATCAGCAGCACTGCTTTCTTGTATGGAGATCTTTGAGAAAAAAATCTATTAGTATCAGTCTAAAGGTGCCCCTAGACGATCAATATTATTATCAATATTATGATCAATAATATTGAACAATTTATTGTACAATATATTGCTAAAACTACCTACAAGTCTTAGTTAAATATTGACACTTCTGCAAGAAACATGTGGATTAAAAATAAAGCAAGTTATGTGACTATTGCTTTAGTTATAGCTTTAAAAAATCAAAAATCAAAATCTTTTTGATTGACTCAGTATATTGTGCAATCTTTCAATTTGATCTTCACACGGTCAATATTATTGTATAACATCAATTATTGTGCAATATATTGACTATAATAATAAATTTTAAAGCGGCTCCTAGACCTTTAGGAGCCGCTTTAAAATTTAGAAATCCATAATGGCTCAAAGCAAGTATGTAAACTAAAGAATAATTTATTGACGATTCAAAATCGTAAAAAAACCGCAAAGTGACTTCCAATTGCATAAATGCTAATTGATAACTAAATTGCAACACTAGTCTTTCTTTAAGTATTCATAATATCAATTGTGTTCATAAGAACTGAAATATTTATTCAAAATTGTCTTTGCTATCATGCGATGCTGTGGTCGTACAAAGCATACTGACGAGGTTTGTAGAACCGAAACAATTGTCTATGCTTGACCCTTGGCCGCTATGATTCAATTTTCAATTTTAAATAAATTATTAATTCATATCATAATTTTTATAGACTAACACAAGCTTCAAAAATTTGAAACTGCAAGATTTCAAATTTCTTGAAAACACTAACTTTTGTTAGATAGTGATCTAAGCATTTTTTATGATAAAAACAGAATAATTTTTTTTTGTAGATGACAGACTTATTGTTGATAAAAAGAGAAATTATCAGAATTCTGGATAAAATCAACAGTAACTTCAAAATCATGTTAAATTTGAATTGACATTAAACCAAAAAGAGTGTTCGTCAGTCAGCCTAAGTACAAAATGAAGATAACTCAACATTCATCATTTTAATTCGATAGCTACTACCCTACATCAACTGAGAAATAAATAATGATCAGCTAGGAAACTTTTTGAAACATGAGCTGTTAGACAAATCTATTCTCTATTGTGAAACAATTGGTAGTGTACTGTATCTGTCAACAATTTCTCGTTCAGTTATCAGTTTTGCAGTAAATTACTTGATTGGTTTCTGCAGTAAATCATTGGAAAATAATTGAACAAGTTTTTTGCTATTTGAATAGAACAGAATTCGGAATTCTCTTTAATGAAAATGATCAACTTCATGTTTATACCGACTCAGACTATAGATGGAACAAGAAGTCCAAACATTCTACCAGTAAAGCAACAATTGGTAGCTACTGATAACATCAGTTGGATTAGGCGTATCAGTGAACTTCATACCCTAGATATCAATAAAACTACTTTGTGCAGACTACAAACCTGCAATTCTTATGTTGAAGAATACTCAAGATGGCAAAATCACAAAAAAAAATAAAACATGTTAAAATGTCGAGAAAGCACATTGGCAATACCGTCAACCTGAAACATGTAAAAGTTCTGAAATATTTGTGTAGAAAACAAGAGAAAAATAATTAATACATACCGACCGCTTGATTTTCAGTATTGATGTGCAAACAGCTACTTTGGCGTCATTTTTATTTCCACATTTAATTTGATAATCAATTTATTTTAATTAAATTATTTTTTGTCAGAGTATTTTAGTCAAACAATAATATCCAAATATGTATTTCTATAAACGCGTTTTAGGTACTTTTAACCGCATTTTATAGCTATAGTTTAATCCTTTCTGAATGTACTGGTGAAAGAAATAATTATCAAATTATATATGAAAATAGGAATGACGCCTATAATACTGGAAATCAAGGTATAGCGGTCGGTATGGTCTTAAGGACTGTTAAGATATAATTGTTATGCGGTTAGCGTATTTTGTTTGTGTTTACACATTTATTATTATTTTTGTAGATACCTTATATTAAAACAAAATGTAATACATGACAGAACCCCCAAAGGGCATTGTGTGTACTTACGTTTTAATTATAACATTTCTGTAATACAAGCTTTTATTATAGATTATATAATAGTATATAAAAAAAGTTCACTTATTATTATAAGCATAAGATTTTAAAATAATACAGAAAATGTAAATATTGTATTGTTTTATAAAAGCCGTACCTTCTAAACATTTCATAGTATCCAATATGACCTGCATAAAGTCCTATTTCATTCACTTCAAAAAACACAATGCATTCCAATTTATTACAATTAAATGCACTTTTATTCACTACTGAATTACAGACGACCGAACGCCTCGCACAATACCTCTCAACTGCTTACTTTGTCTGAGCTGACTAGCACAAAAAAGCTTGAGATAAGACGTAGAATAAAAATAGAAACTTTAATCATTTGTGAAATACAATAAATATATTATTAAATTATATTTAGATTTACTAGAACATTACTATAATATATTAAAATTATAATTAATTTATAGTTGATTAAAACTACAAGTATTCGAAATGTGGGTGTACAGGCGTATGCTAAAAATCAGCTGGATGGACCACATACGTAACGAAGACGTGATGAGAAGGATGAACAAAGATCTAGAAGTAGTCCCAAACATCATAATAAGAAAATTACAATATTTCGGGCACGTCATGAGAAATCCCGAAAAATACGGTATCCTGCATTTAATAATGCAGGGTAAAATAAATAGTAAAAGAGGGCCCGGAAAGAGACAAACATCGTGGTTGAAAAACTTAAGACAATGGTTTGGAAAAACATCAACCGAACTCTTTCGCGCCGCTGTCAACAAAATTATTATAGCTAACATGATAGCCAACGTCCGCTAAGCGGATACGGCACTTCAAGAAGAAGAAGAATTATACGCGGCAATAAATTTAAAATAAATTCTATTTATTAATTAAATCAATTATAACTAAATAGTTAAAATAGGGTTAAATAATTAACCATTATAAATTTGTTGACGTTGAAAATAATACAATGTCACACTTTAAAAAAAGCATTATAATTTTATCAATATTAACAATAATGAATAGATACATTTTAAATAATACTAAATTGATTTGGTCAAGATGTTCTGGACAGTTTTGGAATAAAGATAAATTAAAAAGCTGTCAATAAAATTGCTAGTCTTGCAAAAATAAGTTTAAAAGTTTTTTAAATTGAATAAGAGTTAAAAATACGATAATAATAGCAAATCAGCAAAAATAAAATAAAACTGACTTATACTTGTATCATAAATAATTTACGCAATAAGTTACATGAAACAACAACAAAATTAAAAGAAAACCAAAAGCTATAAGAATACAAACAGATAATAATAAAAACGTGATGACAAAAAAGAGTTGACTTTTGATTTTCACATGATAAACAAGTAAATTGGGTAACGTAAATTTAAGGTAAAACTTATCACGTACATGCAATTTTAAATTATACCATCATTATATTACAATATGCATCCAAACCAAAAATATATGTTAAATAAAATAACCATATTTATTTTACAATTTTAAATCTCATTTTAAAATCAAATGCTCTTAAACAATAGGGAAAGAGTAATTAACACAGTATAAAACTCAATTCAACATTGAACAATAATCTAGTTAAAACCTTCAATGTATTCAGTTAAAACAACAAAAATGTAAACAATATGTAATGGCTTTCGTTTAAACAAAAGCTATTTTGAAAGTACAACACTGCATCGTTTCCAACAGCTAAATAAACAACTATATTGAAAACCAAATATAATAGCCAGGCTGCAAAACATTTTTAACAAATGTTTTTTAATTTCAGAAAGTATTACTTCAATCAGACTATATATTTTTAATTGCGGCAATAAAAAATAGTGTTACTATACTTAGATAAGTATACTTTCAAATTAATTATACTTTTATCTCAAAAGGTATTTTATTTATACTCCTGCAATTTCTCTCTTCGTTAATCTCAGTACTAGTAGAAACTTTATGATTTCCAACAAAGGAATTTCTAGTATTCTTTTTATGTCTATTTTCTTTTATATCTAATTTAACCTTTAGAAATGTCCATCTAATTAAATGGATATCTTTACTGGATACTTTAATCAACAATTTCAATAAAGTACTGGAATATTTCATGCTTTATTACAATGTATACGGTAAGTTCAAACCGAATCTGGGTTGCATCCATAAAATTACATGATGCAATAAATTTATTCAAATATAATACATAATTTAATTATTACTGGTTTGTGTTAATATAAATTGCTTATGTAATAGATTACGTTACAACTAACTATTAAAGCCATATTTAGATTAAAGTTAAGTGAAACCAACTTAATATCACACAACATTACTGTTTAGTAATTAAGGCAATTACAAGTTAATTAATTACATATGCGTAGTTGTAATTGCACTTGGTGTGTGTGCATTATCGTTGAGAAAACTTTTGTCAGATGAATGAGAAACTTGTGTGTAATTTCCATTTCATCGTCAATTTTATGATAAATTGAATAGCGGTAACTTTAGCACAAATGTTTAGAAGTTTATGGGTTGTTCCTTTAAGTTCAAAGGGTGTCGGTTTTGGGGTGGTTCAAAAGATTCTATGTGTTTAATATTGCGGCTATTCAGATTCGTTGGAATATTGTTTGTGCGTTTTATTTCAGTGGTTGTTTGATTCGTGAAGAAGTTTACAACTTTATAATTAATTTTTTTTTTAGATATCGACTTATATTGAAGGTAGTGTTAAGATTTTCCTTATTAAAGAATTCGATGAAAAGTTGTTCATTTTTATAAAGTTTAATGAGTTTATAAAAATCTAATAAAGTTTAAGTATATTAATTTTCTAGATATAATTAGATTTTTTACAGTTTTATTGGGTTTTTATTAATGTTGTATAATTTTGGTTTGGAAGAAGTAAAATAATATTTTTTACAAAATAATACGCAAAAAAAACAAAAAAGCTATTAAATTAGGGCAATCAGTTATTAATAATAATATACCTAAAATTTATATTATATTGATGTTGTGTTGTATTGAAATTAAGTCATAAACCACATTTGATTGGCTTAAATGAAACTTCCATATAATAAATCAAACAGGTTACAACTTTGCAACTTATATTTAATATACAGTGTGTTAGGTAAACATGCGGCAAAAATTCAAAGGGTTATTCCTTGGCTTATTCTAAGAAGGTTCCGGCAACACCGGCATCAATTTTAGCAAATACGAGGATATTCCCGTCGAAGCAAAACCCTGCGTAGTATACGGTTTTACTAATATAGTTCACCAGATGAAAGAATTAGATCGTGGTTGTCATCTATTGGTGGCCACGCCAAAAAGTCTATTAGATATGATAGATCGCGGCAAAAATGCGCTCGATCTCTGCTAATTTTTAGTCTTGGACAAAGCCGATCGTATGTTGGACATGGGTTTTGAACCCCAAATCCGTTGCATCTTAGAGAAGGAATCTATGCCCATACAGATGTTAGCTAGGGATTTCCTCGACAATTACATTTTCTTGGCAGTCGGCAGAGTCGGAAGTACATCCAAAAATATCACACAAAAAGTTGTTTGGGTGGAAGAACATGATAAGCGTTCCTTCATGTTGGATCTCTTAAACGCTGCTGACCTCGTCCAGCTCTTATCCGAGCATCTGACTTTGGTATTTGTTGAAACCAAGAAAGGAGCAGATTCGCTCGAAGAATTTTTACATAATGACGGTTATCCGGTCACATCTATTCATGGTGACCGCATACAACGCAAAAGAGATGACGCACTCAGACAGTTTAGGTCTGGTAATACTCCCCAATTTTAGTAGCGACAGCAGTAACCGCCAGAGGATTAGATATACCACATGTTAAACATGTCATCAATTTTGATCTACCCTCCGATGTTGAGAAATACGTGCATCGTATCGGTCGTACAGGCCGTATGAGCAACTTAGCTTTGGCAACATCATTCTTCAACGATCGCAATCGTAATTTGGCCTTGGCCATCATGGATTTGTTGATTGAAGCCAAGCAAGACATTCTGAATTGGTTGAAAGGTGTCGCAGCCGATAATCGCGGTACTTCGTCCGGTCGTAGAGGCAAAGGTGGACGATTCGGCGGTGGCGGCTTTGGCGGCCGAGATTTCCGTCAACAATCCGGTGGTGGTGGAGGCGGCGATGGCGGAGGTGGTCCCATGTCGCGTCAACAAACTTCCGGTGGAGGTGGATATGGCGGAGTTGGCTACTATGAAAATAACAGTGGTGGAAATTACGGCGGCAACAACTACAGTAACAGCGGTAGTGGCGGTCGTGACAATTGGTGGGGAGAAAAATAAGTGTTTCCGGACACTATAATCCCCTCCTCACCCCCCAACAAACAACACAAAGAAAAACTAACAGATTCCCCTCCAAAACAACAACAAATAAAAATTAAATAACACACACGACGAATCAAATAATACAGAACTAAAAACTGTAAGATACTTAAATAAAAATCCTTTTAGCAGGTGCCCATTCAGGATAATTTCCAAAACAATGTAAAAAGAATATTTTGTCCTATAACGATTTCTGAAAAATCATTTTGTTTTAAAGACACAGGGTGAATAAAATTTGCGACAACCATATTCGATATTTGTTGAAATCTTTAATGTAAATAAAAGTATAGCGTATGCCAATAAATATATCAAATGCAAAAAATTAAAGAGTTTATCAAGTACAAAAAGTTGTCTCGTCATTGATCATCACATGTATTGGTTGCAGTTGTTTAGATTGAGGAACGTTTTGCTGTTTGACGTGTCTTTAATAGTTAGTGAAATCCTCTACCATAAATTACTATATGAACGCCGAGATGACTTAATACAAAATGTTGAATAAAGAAATCAAAAATAAAATCCGAATAGCAAAAAAAACATAGATCAACAAAAATGCCTAAAAATAGACATATATTAAGCTAAACCTTCAACCTTAACAAAAAACATACAAAAAAACAATATATAAAAAATTGAAGATAATAACAGCAAACCAATTGGTTGAGCATAAAAACCAAATAAAAACGTGAAAGGAATACAGAGAAGCTGTTTTCTGATGACAAAGCAACATCTCAGATGAGACAAACACTATGCTATAAAAACCGTCCATTTTTAAAAAAGATCTTCGGAGAGCAATCCAAGACTAAAAAAGTAAAAAAAACTCTTAGTTCAGCTAAATTTAATGTCAAACAATTCAAAACATTGAACGGTTAAAACTGGATGTGTTTGCTGTTACTGTACATTAAAATCTGCAACGTAAGGTACATTCTTAATATCATCTCATTAGCCTCATAAACCTTCTTACGTATCATACACACCTAGATATAAAAAAAGATAAACCAAGACATCGACGCCACCGAGGCACTATTTTCCATGCAAGTTTTAACCTAAAAATGCTTTTGACAATTTTAAACATAGAAAATTAATATCAAATGCGATCGTGGTAAATTTGGGCACAATTAAAATTGCAACTGGGCACCTCAATTCATTGAACCAAATCAAAATAGTAGATTTCGATGAAGTTTTTTTGTTGCAATTTCCCACTATCTTACCTGGGAACTTCAATTTTAAACAGCCCGTGTGGAACAGTTTGGCAACCAACGTAAACGATCGTGCATTGCAAGATTACTTTATTAATTCTTGGATCCAAGGGAACCCACATACCACAACTTTGCTGGTCACAGAAAGAACGTCCTAGATGTAGCAATACTAACGGACGTCAACTTTCAAATTGAGATTAAGACAATCAATGACCAAAGGGCCCGGTGAAAAAAAAGAGCGATTTGTTTAGACAGGTTTGGACAGATAATTCACTAATTCGTAGAAAAAATGCCGCCCGACGTCAATAACAAAGGCATTGCAATCCATTAGATCGAAAATCTTCAAGGTTTGACACAAAAGTTTGATACTCAAACCGCATAGACAAAGATTTCCACTGCGTCTAATAAGGCTACTAGCGTTTTACCTAAAAAGCAGAACTCTATTAGTCAAACTCCAGAACCATCTATCCACCACTTGGCGGTTTGAATCTGGGGTACTTCAAGGTTCTTTTTTATCGCTTTTGTTATTTAACCTTTTTCTTGCCAACATGCCATCGGGCAGGAAACACGGGGTTAAAATGGCATAATACGCCAATGACACTGCATTCATGTACATCTCCAGGTAACCGATGGTAATCACCATCCGACTTCAAAAAGCCACCAGCAACGTCACAAATCTCATGGAAAGGTACATCTAGACAAAATTCCAATCCCTTGACCTTTGCAAAGTACCTGAACATCACTTTTGTCAAAGACCTAACCTATAAGCTGCACGTTCAAGCTATTCTAGATAAAGCAATAATTTGTTGTCAATCCGAAATAAGCTCAGGATCTTCACGAGCATCATCAAGCCGCAAATCACGTTGGGATCTTTAGTATGTATAAGAAACAACTGCAAACACACACCTCAAACGTCTGAGGCATTTCAAAATCTGACTATGCGTTGGATTGTCGGAACCCCTTGATACGTCAAGAACAAAGAAATTCGTAACAACCTAGGGATCCCACCGTTGCGACAGTATTTGGAAGCTTTGGCTTAAAAATTTTTCGCCAAACTCAACACTCACTCCAACCCGGACCTGGCCAGGTTGTCTGAACCAAACAAGGAGTAACACTGCGTTAGGAAACTAATCACTTCACTCCTTATAAGCTCACCCACTTTCTTCCCACTTCCATATATCCAAAGAAAGGCGTGTGCCGAAAAGTACAAATTTCCACAGGCATTTTAAGGGGCGGTTTTTAGTCGGTAGGCGCCCAAAAGAGTGAATCCAACTGCCAGTCTTTTGAAGATTTTACCGCCCAGCTCAAAAAAAGAAAATTAAAAAACATACGATATGGTGACTGAAAAGTTTAGCGTAAGATCTTAGCTAACACTATTAAAGATTTGAAATACTTCATTGATCAAGTGCACCTAGCTTGCTTGATTATTAGCAACAAACTAGGCGAGACTTAAAAAGAATATTTGAAAATAAATCAATAATAATTTAAAAGCATTGGGAATAAAAAACACAAGAAAGATGAGAGCAAATGAAAAATAGAAACATAAAAAAAAAGAGTTATAAAAGACAAGTAAAGATTTGAAACCTTTCCTAAATATAAAACTCAAACTCTATAAAAGAACGGCTAAACAAAAACAAAGAGTCCCTCAAAAAAATACATCAAACTACGAGTATTAGTAAAAAGAAAAATATTAATTAGATAAGAGAAATGGTTAGCTAAAATATGCACAAAAATAAAAACAAACCAAAACAAGCATGATAGTTTCAAGAAACTCAAAAATATCAAAGAAATAAAATAAGTAGAAGAAAGTAAATATTAAAAGATTAAGATGGCAAACTTAAACTTAATGTACAAAAAAATTAAAAAATAGACAAAATACATCCAAGAACTATTTAAAAACAACCAAAAAATACACAATTAATAAATACGGGACCAATTATACTAAAATAGCAAAGCAAAGCAACTGTACTAGATTAGATTCTTTTCAAATTACTCAAACTTTTAGATAAAGATGCAATTAATATTTTATAACAATTTTTCAAGAATATAAAAACCACTTTTTTAACCTTTATAACCATACCAAAAAAAGAAAATGACACAAAATGCTTTGAGTATAGAAAGATTAACTTAATAATAGTCAAAGATTTATGAATCCGAGATTTATTTTGCTAATTGTTGATTGGCTCTAATCCAATTCACGAATACAGTGATTGTAAACATAATTGCGAATGGCTAATGTAATTTCTTACTAAATGTCAAAATTAATATATGACACACTAATAAACGATCTTGGGTGAACCCAAAATGATTTGAATCTAGGATTATATTGACGGTTGCATAGTTTTCAACTCGATCCGAGAATTAAGCAAGGAATGCATTGGTCGATCGCAACTAATGATATCCGAAAATTAGCTTAGAGCCAATCAACAATTAGCAAAATGAATCTTGGATACATAAATCTAGGATCAATCCGAGATTTAATCTCCAACTATTAGTACGGGCATTACAGCCAATCAACAATTAGCAAAATGAATCTCGGATTCATGAATCTAGGATCAATCCCAAATTTAATCTCCAACTAGTGGTACGGGCATTAATGTGAGTTCAAAAATAGATTCAGTACAAAGGACGCCTTATACTTATACATTTGCTTATAGATAAAAAAAGTTTGATAAAATCTTCCATCAAAAATTACTCAAACTCCTTCGAAAAAAAAACTTAGACACTAAAATGTGCAAAGTAGTGCAAAAAAGGTTGTCTTGTTTCTATTGTTATTTAACTTACACAGAAAGAAAATCATGGAAAAGCTCAAAAAAAGAAAAAAAAACAGGAGTAGTTATAAATAGCAAAATACTAAATATTATTTACTCTACCGACAATACGGTTATTTAGACCACTAACATAGAAAACCTGCAAAAACTACTTAAATGTACTAATAGTATGCAATAAATAAATTTAACTTATAGAAAACAAAATTAATTGCAATTTTAATAAACAACATTGTTAACAGCCTAAAAATGTCTAACACTAATATTAAAAGAGTAGACACCTATAAATACCTCGACACGATCAAACTAAAAAAATACAAACAAAAATAAAAATAGCAAAAAATGCTCTTACACATATAAATACATGCTTCAATAACAGAGATAAATCCCTAAATCTCAGAGTAAGGATGCTTTGTTGCTGTTTTCTCAATTTTGTTATACGAAATAAAAAATTGGACACTAAAACAAACTTAAATAAACATAAATAAGATAAAAGATCATGTAACAAACATCACAAGTGCTAAAGAGGATGGAGAAAGAATATGAAGTACTTCCTAGTATTAAAACCAGAAAACTAAAATACTTCAAACATGTAGCTAGTAAGCCAAAATTCACAACTCTTTAGACCATTATGGAAAAAAAAAATTAAAAAAACAAAACAAAATGTAGGATAACGCAAAACATGTGGCTTAAACATTTACACAAATGGTACGGATGCAGTACAACAGATCTATTTAGAACAACAGTGAACAAAGTGGAGATAACATTGCTGATTTCCAATCTACAATAAGAGAGAAACAAATACAAAAAAAATAAACAAGTTCAAAGATTCAAGTATCTGAGCAGTTGGCTTAACAAACTTTGAAATCCAATCCATAAAATCAAAGCACAAATTGTAAAAACCAGTAGCACTTTTTAAAAACTCTAACCCTTAGTATAAAGGTTAAAATCGGGTAGAGGACCGTTAAATACTAAGTCTCCTCGGTTTTATTACATAGAATCAAAAGATGAACATTAAAAATACAAAACATAAGTAAACTCAAATACTTCAAAACATAATTATCAAAAATGCTAAAAATTTCTTGTGCAAATAAAGTACCAAACAAAAAAGTAGTTAAAGCAAATGGTCAAAGATATTTAACTATTTTGCAGTTAATCATAGAAAAAAAAAACAAAGAATTACAAGCAAAAGGTTGTAAAACTTTCAACAATAGTTTAAGAATGCTGGAACATGTATGACTACATGTATACAACTTGCATGGTCACAAGAAATTATGTGAAATTTTTTTTTTAGTAAAATTAATTTAATAAAATCAATTTTTTATTTGGTTGGTTTTGACTTTATAAGAAAATGTTTTAAATAAAAGTGATTTAGAATGCAATTTACAGACGATTTTATTATACAGATAATTTATTTAATTTTTTTTAACAATTTTTTTTAGTAAAATTAATTTAATAAAATTAAATTTTTTTTAGTAAAATTAATTTAATAAAATTAAATTTTTATTTGGTTGGTTTTGAATTTATAAAAAAATGTTTTAATAAAAAATGATTTAAAATGCAATTTACAACCGATTTTATTATACAGATCATTTATTTAAATTTCATGATATCTACAGTGTTTACTCCTTAATAGTCAAATATATGTTGCATTCTTCTTCTTGGTGTGCCATCTTCAACAAAAGTTGGCAACTTACATGACTATTTAAACTCTTTAATGCTGCCTTGAATGGTTGGTTCGAGGTATATCTAAACCAATTTTGGAGTTTGCGCAGCCAAGATATTCTTTTCCTTTCAACACTTATCTTGCCGGATATATTCTTCTGAATTATGAGCTGCTAGAAAACTTGTAGCGGGCATCTTTCATATAGTGACCAAAAAATTTGGGTTTTCTGGTTTTGGTTTTAATGGTTTTTACTATTTCTTTTTCTGTTCCTATTCTCTGCAGCACTTTTTTATTTGTAACTCTCTCGGCCCATGGTATTTTTAGAATTCTGCGGTATATCCACATCTCAAATGCCTATATTTTGTCACTTTTGTCACTTGCGTTGTTTAAGCGTAGAGGCCTCTATACCATATAAAAGTACGAAAAATGTAGCATCGTACCATTCTTAAGAGAGTTACTAAGATTTTTGCTGCAAAAAAAAAAGTCTGAAGTTGGCTACCACCGGATTGTGGTCTAAGGAGACATCTGCATCTGGATATATTTTAGCTGATGCTTTTTCTATATTTTTTCCGAATTAGTTTATAGTCAATTTGGTTTCTTACTATGGTGTTCAGTGTGTTGTAGATATGTCCAGGTATAAAGTCTTCTTGCTGGTAGTTTAAAATATGTACCTATTTGTTATGACCATATCATTTTCTTTTGCAAATTCTATCAAGTGGTCCCCGCGTTCATTTCATATATTGCATAAGACATTTATATTCAGATTTAATTTTACTAATAGTTGGAGACGCGGTTATCTAAATTACCTCTTATTAGTTAAAACCGTAACTTTTTCTTGTCGTGTATATGAAACTATACTACAAAATAAAATTAAATAAAAAAACTTAACAAAAAACTAATGATAACAAACAATTTTTAACAATTTTAACAATATCAAATATATTATGTAAAAGGTTTCTTATACTGTAATACACATAGCTGACTTACAAGCAAAACGTTTTATAAGTTCTAACACCAAAAATATTGTAGAAAGAGTTATAAAATGCGCACAGTTAATAACATTACAGTTTAAATGTTTAAGTAATAATAAAAATAAATATTATCCATATTACTCACTAAAAAATATGTTTAAAAAAAATTAAACCGTACTTTAAACTTAAAGCTATTGTTTAAAACTCTAAAAATTTACAAATACTACCCCTAAATATTTCACTGGTAAAACAATTGAATGTAACTACAAATGTTCACCTTGACTTTAAAAATGCATTAATTTGCCAATAAATTTGTTAAAAAATACTACATATGTTAATGGCCGTTGAGAGCATGCTAAGCACTGGCATTTAAGGCTTTTCAATTGCACAACAACTTTTACTGCTTGTAATGCTTTAAATTGGTAAAAAAAAAGTTTAATAGTAATATAAAGTTATATACACTGGCAAGAGTATTGTGTTAATTCTTATAAATACTTTGGAATTACTAAAATAATATATTTCTTTGTTTTGATAAGAATTCTGGCTTTACAACCTATCTGTTCTATGCTAGAAAAAGTTACTATAATTATAAATAAGCTGTGTTTAATAACTATGTTAAGATTCAATTAATGGAAAAACACGCAATAATGATGACAAACCGTATTTATCATTAAAAAAATGTAAGGCTCGATAACACGTGTATTGTTACCGTTGTTAATTAAATTGTTATTTATAGTCTTTTCAAAATAATACAATACTATTAGCATATTGTTTTTTTAAACTACTACTGCCTCACTGTCATAATGTTTGTTTTGTTGGGTAAAGATATACTAATTAAGCTTAATTCACTTTCTTTTACGACTTATATAATTAGCAAATTAGAAGATGAAAGCATAATAAACTCTCACATGTTCAACTTTCCAACACTTCTGTAGATGTTTTAAAGTACTCACATACATTATATTTAAAACATTGCTTGTTGCTGACTATTTCTTAGTAATCTTAGTTTGTAAACTAGCTTTTCAAGTTATACTAACAAATACAATAAATAATAAAAATGTGAGCAACTGCTAAAGATGCATTTTTATGTCACTATATTCTTTTCTACCATCTATGAATCAATTTTCATCTTTTATACGTTTGCAAAATAATTTAAAGTATCCTGCCTTTGTCTTGAATGAAACATAAAGTTTGATTATTATTTGCAAATTTTCAATATGAAAAATGTTAGCTATATAGCTTGAATCAAATAGTATAACAAACATTAATAACATTTTGCTACATCAAACTCTTCAATACGTATATTAAATGCACATTTCTATGCTTTAAATAAAAATATATTAAAAAAAAAATGTTTTATTATAAATCTCGTTGATGTTCAAACGATAATTCTAATCTAGTCGTGCTGACGCCCGTATATATATGCTTGTATATATGCTTTACGCCCGTAAAGCATATATACAAAAAAAATATCGGTGCGTTCAGGAAAGGCATCCGGATACATACACATTTAATCAGTAATACAGCCTGGGGTTTGATACCGTACACCCCACAAAGTAGATTATATAAATTTTCCATGAGACACGCGTGGAGTTTGTATTTTATTGTATAGAGCGGTTGATTGATGCGGCGTGTTCTTTTTTTGATACCAGTTGATGGGGAAGGCATTATTATAATACAAAAAAGAAGACGTTTAAGGATGTGGGTTTTAACACACAACAACACATTCTAAAATAATCTAAGTCATGCAAATTATTTTAAACTTTTTGACTAATGGTTTTAGAACGTGTTATGTTTGTTAGATTTTAACTAGTTGGAATTAAACATACTTTAAATTTAGTTGCAAATAGGTAATGTATGAATACTTATTAAATTAGATTTTTCAATTATGAAATTAGTAGTAATTTAATACTAACATTACAATATTGTATACTTAGTATATATTTTTTAGTTAGGAAATTTTTAATATATCGGGTACATATATGTGTGGTAAATGTAAAATTATCATTAATAATACAGGGTGTTCAAATGGATTTCCTCTGTAGGAGTAGAGCATTTTTCGTGTTTCAGGGGCCATTAAATACAAGAATAATGCGTTCACTTCACAATTCATCAAAGGGAATAAATCCTCTTTGTTAAAACTCTACTGTAAAGTTACTTAAAATTTATAACCGCAATTACATGCGGACATTGATCCACAATTAGCTATTACAAATAGTTAAATTGCCTATAAATTAAGTAAATGCAATGCATAATTATCACATAAATTAATTGCATAAATTATAAACTAAAACTAAAGCACGAGTGTAGGTTTAAAATTCAACAATCAAAGCATATTAATTAATATTAATCCCTTATACATATTGCAGTACAAAATAAGACAACAAAGCATAAATCCAACTACCAATTATTTGATAACAAAATTCATTTAAATAATTATAGTGCAAACACAAAAGTTTATTAGTCACATTCAAAAATTAATCCGCACCTATTGAAAACTGCATAACGCGTTGTGTTTTTGTTTTTCATTAAAATAAAACAATAGGATTATTTTTTTATTCTCACTGATCGAACTTGTAAATGAAAAAATATATACAGAGACAAATGCGTTTGTTATACTAGTACAATACATTTCGTTATAAACTCTAGCCAATTGTAATTTTTTGGTTTAATGGATACTATTAAATTTGTTTCAATTAAATTGAAAGCTTCTAAATAGCATTTCAAAATTGGAAAGTAGTTGGATAGTGTGAAGATCTATAATTGCATGTTTTATTTATTAAAGGTGTTGAATTTTATAAATACCGGGTTATACAGAAGGCATTTGTATTTTATTTCTTGAGAGATGAAATTAATTAAAATTGAAATTAATAAAGTTGTAAGAAAACAAATAAATTGTGAATTATTTAATAATCTATCTAATACTTTGTATTATAAAACAATTAGTTAATATTTTGTTAAGTAGCAAACACCGTAAGGGTGTACCACACAATACAAGAAAAAATCTACCGACTTTAACCTAAATTTTTGCCTTAAAACTAGTTTTGTTTTGTTTGTGGTGACTCTTGAGAAGATCACATTACAATAATTTATTATGCAAGCTCTAGAGTCGTAAACTTTTTAAATAAAGTAAAACGGAGTTGTTCTTGAGATAATAGCGTCAGTGTAAAGCAGATAAGGTATCATTGCTTATGTCTATTTATTAGTTTCTTCTACTTTCAATAGAAATTTAACTCTAAACAATAACTAAACTATCTTCAAACAAAATTTGATTTTTCTAAAAAAACTTTTTATTGCTTGACTTTTTAATCGAATTAAAGTTATATTTTGGGAGCCCACAATCCTACAAAAGGGCCCTGCCACGGTTTATCAAAACCTGGGGGGGTGGGGGGGTTGTAAGAAAAAGTATAAAATACACGTTATTTTTAATTCCAGGGGGGCCTTTTTTAATATTTTGCGGGGGGGCCTACAAATCGTAGCTACGCCACTGATATTCGGATTCCTTCTTTATTATAGTATGCCCATAGATATAGTGTCTTTACGACATGGTTTTAAATTATCTCAGCTGATTACTTCATTTCCAATCGTCTTAAGAAGGCAATTGTGATTGTATTATATACCATAAATAGCTTATAACACCTCGATGTTTAAGGGTAAAAATATTATATAAATATACAATATTTTCACCCATGTAAACTACATTGATTTTCAGGTATATAATACAATCATAATTGGTTGCTAATAAAATCCGTTAAAATAAATTGTCGTAAAGACACTTTATCTATGGGAACACTACACAAAGATATTACCATCGAGTACTTTGGCGTAAGTAAGTTGTTCCATGTTTTATAAGTATTAGTTTCTGTAACAGAGTAAACAAATGTCTTTATATACAATTCATTTCAGTTGCGGTGCTAGGCGGTAAGCGAGGTAAGCACCGGTTTGGGGCGCAATACATCAAGGAGCGTCGTAGCCCACGTTGATCAAGTCAAGTCAAAGATTACTATGACCAGTAAAATATGACATCAATCTGGAGGTAATAAAAGAACAACCATCACATAACCTAAGGGTCAGTTAAAAAGCTTCTAAGTTAAAGTTCTACGGTGTTAAAGTTCTTCCTGCATCTTAAAATCTTGCAACAGAACCGTGCATAAATATCCTGATAAAGTATTCAAGCACAAGCGCAAGAACTTGATTGCTTAGTTTTCATTGGTTTATCTATTAAAAGGTCTAAACTAGTATTAGAATCGACGACACCAGGCTGGTAGTAATCTATTAAAAGCTGAAAAATTGTATCGGGATTGTGACGCAGTCTGTAATATACATTCCGTGATACCCTAGAAAATTACCGCAGTTTCCATTTTCAGGACGTAATTCCATATAAAAGGATAGCCACCCCCGTAACCGTCTTCATTCCTTGTAGAAATTTCCAAAAAAACAACAATCAAAAACCCCGCCAAAGTTCTAGAATAACAAACCTATTATCAGACATCAACACCAGCCCAGAACCGTTGCTAGCCACCACCTGCAACAAAGTTAAGCTGCAACAGTTGGCGCTCAACGCGGGGCAACTTGGTGCAAAAGCGCTCTAACCTTATAGTCTGTTTATAAAACTCTTAAATTAGAAGACACAAACACTACATATGTGAAAAAATCACAATAACAAAACTTAAACCTAAAAAAATTTATAATGTAAATACACCAGCATAGGATAAAACTATCAACAAACGAGATGTTCGCTTCAACAAGTGGCCCTTGAGAATGACTAGCGCATGGCAATACCTTTCGTCTTTTTTCTCTGCGTTGGTCCTGCTGTTAATTTGTCCTTGTCATTGTCACTAATGTAATACTAGTTATGGTGGGCTAGTTTTGGCCTCGCAAAATTCACACTGTTTGCTGCGGCAACACATGCTTTTTTTATATCTTTATTAATTTCCTCGTTGTACCCTCTTTCTTTCATAAATATTTTGTGTAGGTCTATTAAATGTACCTTTGCATTGTCTGTCAACATCAATATGGCTTATCTGCAGTATAGAAATTGCTTAGTCAATTTATTCAGTTTGCTTTTCTTAAGCAGTCCTTTTTTCCTTATTTCCATTGTCTATCATTTCACCGTACATTCTTTGATCTTAGCCTTTTTTGTTTTTTGCTTCCACTTAGCTCCACGCTCTTCCTTTCTTCTTTCTTTCTTTTTTCTGTGGCTTTTGATTTGTTTGTTTCTATTTTTGTTTATCTAAATCTTAAAGCTTCAAACTCCTCTTTTTTTTTCTTTATTACTGTCGTTGCATAGTTTCTGAGTGCTCTCCGTTTGTTTTCGTCACTCAGGCATATATTAATAATTGTGGATTTATTGATTTTGTTTTGATTGGTCAACGTAGACAGCCCAAGAACCAACCAACATGATTCTATCATTTTTAAATGCGGAATTAAAATCTTATAGAACAACATAAAGATAACCTTCGGTTGCCACGTTTAGAAAAAAACATGTTTTTACACAATGCCAGAACTGAGAATGCAAGATGAGACAAAATACCCGAGTTGGTGAGTTGCAAAAATGGGGGAATAAATTGTTGCACAAATTTTGCAAACAAAACCGTTACGCTGACACCTATAACACACGCTCACTCCGCAACGCGCTTGACCAATTTGCAACCGCTCTCAGCAAATTTCCTACGGAAAGACAAACTCCGTTACGTCGACGGCATACTGGCACTAAGGGTTACACCGGTTCAACGTCACGTCATAGACAAGTTGCCTCAAGTAGCAACGTTGATTGCCACGTCATCTTACATAACACCTGGTATTCCCCAAAAATAATATACTTAGTGCACACAAGAGGTGGTACAAAGGGTACCACCTCTTAGCTCATAATGATAGAAAATCAGTTACTGTAAGTTGCGATTAGTAACAACTTTAATCTCTATCATCATCATTAAGTAAAATTTAAAACAATTGCGTTTTAAAACCACGTATACAGTAAGAAGAAAATATTATCACGGTTTCTGGACGCAACAAAAATAAACGTTCACGACAAGCAAGCCTTGACAAAAACGTGTACATAGCGTACTACGATACAAAAAATTATCATGTTAATAGCTTGCACTCAGCCAAGCAACCAGTCGACCCGAAGAATCGAATCGGATAAGTAAGAGTGAGAAAGGTCATAGTGCGACTATTCTCACCATTACAAGTCCTGAGAAGTAAGAGCCGTAAGTTCTAGTACATGTTAGTTTTAGTTAATGTTAACCAGTGGCCCAATCCTGACAGGACACTGGTTGATTTTTGTAAATAGTAATAGTGTAATTAATATTAACCAGTGGCCCGATCATGACAGGACACTGGTTGATTCTGTACATAGTGTTAGTTTAGTTGAATGTTAACCAGTGGCCCGACCCTGACAGGACACTGGTTATCTTAGTACTTAGGCTTATTTTCCCATTTTATTTGAGTTGATTTCTGTTGTTTTGTTGTGATACCAGGGTAACGTGACCAAAAACATTTTATTTTCTTACTTCAAAACCTGGCTGTCAGGCGGCGGTGACATCAATAACTCATGCCCGCACACGTATTCCACTAAACACAAGCTTACAAAATGTATAAAAAAATTTGTTCCCATTTGTCTTTTTTTGTGAATGTATAGAGATGTTGGCTTAAACAAATGGCTCTTAAGAATGACTTACGCATGGCATTTCGGTTTAATTCTCTGCGTGAATCCTGTTGTTGTAATGTCCTCGTCAAACTATTCTGGATTTGGCAGTAACTCGAGGAAGATTTTCACATAGAATCTGCGGCACGCTTGCTGTCCAAGACCCCTGTCTCCCTTGAGTCTCTACTTTTAGCTGTTTCTTTTGCTTTTTTGTATCTTTTTTATCTGCACTGACATCCTGCTCTGTATTCTCTTCTTTCTCCAATCCGTGTGTTATTTATTCTAAGTATTTAGTTTGTCCTCAATTACAATCTTGATTATTTTAAGTTTTTGTACACTTTTTTTTCATCGTATTCTCTCTCTTTCATGACTAGTTTATGCAATTCTATTAGTTGTATTTCTTTTGGCAGTCCTAGATTTGTTAGTTTTACCTCCAGTAATATCCTTGTATCTTCATGTCAAATTATTTCTTAGTATCCTCGAGTTGTCAGGTATATTCTGACCATTTCAAAAGTTGCGTTATCCGTCAACCTCAACATAGAGTATCTACTATTTGGTATTTGCCTTATTTCTGTTGTTATGCATTCCTTCAACATATTTTTTTCTTTTTCCTTAGCTTTGCAATTTTGTTTGATATCGTAGTTTCTGTAAATGTTCTTTTCTTCTCTTCTATTTCTTGGTACGCATAATTGTCCTGTCCTTCCTTATTTCTTTCTTATTTATCTTTTTTCCTGCTTTTTTTGTTTCCATTTTGCTTCTCCAGTTTCTCACCTTTCTCTGTTATGGTTTTTATTTTGTGTGTTTGTTTTCATTGTTTGTTTTTTCTGTATGTTTCCATTGTCAAACTCTTCATTTTTTTTCTTAGTTGTTGCAAAGTTTTTTAGTGATCTCCATTTATTTTTAGGCATTTTATCTCTTAAGCATTTCTTAATAATTGTGTTTTATCCACTTTGGTTTCCACTGTATTTTCTAGTTTTATTCTATTTTTCTTCCGCATTTTACTAAAGCGTGTTCTGCATTATCTTGTGTTCTTTTCTGACAGAATATACATCTTTCGTCTCCTATAATTTTTTCAATTTTTTTTGCAATAACTTTTCAAAGGTTCCATGTCCGGTCAGTATTTGTGTTGTATAATAGTACGTCTTGGGTTTGTTGTCTACCCATTTTTTTATTTCCTAGTTCTCTCGACTGCATTCTAAAGTCACGCTGTAGATGCAACATAAACGTCAACTGCCACGTCAACTCATGTAACACCTGATACTTTTTAGAAGTAATATACTTAGTGCACACCTCTCAGATATAAGTGTTAGAAGTGAAATCAAAAACACTTCCCAAGTATAAAAATGTTAATTTCTAAACACAAAATACCCCAGGTATCTCACTCTGACAACAGACAGCCCTGCGGATTCTGCAAAGGGCAACAATTCAACACAATAACGACGTAAAACAAAAACAAAAGCAAAGCTTTGGATGGCAACATACAATGCTCGAACACTAAGAAAAACCAAGAAAATAGTAGAATTAGAAGAAAAACTGTTCAAAATAAAACAGCACATTGTAAACTTAGCCAAAATCAAAAAGGCAAAACAAAATTTGATCAAGCTTAAATTAGCAAACGTACTAGTCCACAAAAAAGGAAAGGACGGCACAGTAGGAGAGGAAGGATTTATCGTCAATAATAAAATAACACCGCTTATCAAATGCTTCAAAGCCATATCAGAAAGAATTGCATACAATATCGTTAAAATATCAACATTTCTCAAACTCAAAACACAAAAAAAAATTGACAACGGAAATACAAAGAACAAATTAGACTATATCCTCACAAACAAAAAGGAAATAATTCATGACGTCATCATACTAAAATTCAACATAGAAAGTAACCACATGCTTGTGAGGGCAATGAATATCATTAATAAAAAAGCAAAAGAAGAAATAGCACAAAAACAAAGACACCAACAAAAATAAAGGCAAAGAAACTCAAACAACATAAGTTGTGTAAAAAAATAATAGATAAAGCACTAGCAAACGATGACTTGAGCAGCAAGTCAGTAGAGAAATAAACAAGAGACTAGTCTAGATAATACAAAAACCAGTGAAACAGCTAAACACTATAATATCACGAAAAACAGATAAAAAACATTTCAATAATAAAGAAACCTAATAAAAAAAAAAAAAGTGTAGCTACAAAAAACAAAAAAGCAACTAAAGAATACACAGAAACCAATAGAAATATTAAACAAAATATAAGAGAACAAGTGATAAAAGCCCACAAAAAAACAAGCAAACAAAGTAGTACAAAACAACAAATGTATGAAAGGCCTTCAACAAAACACCAAAAAAAAAAATTTATATGCTACGCAACAAAAATAAAAAAAGATAGTTTACGATCAAAATGAAAGTGTATGATTTCTTCATCATCATAGTAGAGGATTTCTACACAGACTTATATGAATCTAAAACACCGCCAAAAACAGAAGATGCTGACACACTAAAGAAAAAAAGAAAAAATATTGGATCAAAAGACAACCCAAAGATAGATATCGAAGAAATGAAAGCAACTCTAGAAAGCATGAAGAACAACAAAGCAACGAGAGATGGCAACATATCAGCCAAAATGATTCGAAAAAGAAGAAATAAATTACTAAGAAAGACTGCAAAGCTACTAGACCACTTTTTAAGGACAGGTAAAATACCAAAACAATTGAAAAACGCAAATGTAGTGTTAATTTATAAAAAAGGAGATAACAAGATGGAAAATTACCGTCCAATAAGTTTGATGTCACACACTTGTATAAATTGCTGACAAAAATAATTACCAACAGATTAGAAAGAAAACTGGATAAATACCAACCATGCAAGCAGGCAAAATTTTGGAAAAACTACGGCACCAACAATCACCTGCTATAGATAAAAATTGTTATCAAAAAATCTAATGAGTATGGCTATCTCTTGTATATGGAATTTGTAGACTTCAAAAAAGCTTGTAATAGCAAAGAAATATGAATGGTATATAAAGCAATAACCAACAGTAGAACAGACCACAAGTATAACAATTTAGTAAGAAAATGCATTAGAAAGGCAACAGCTACTCACATCCTGCACGGGAAAACAAAACAAATCTAACTCAATAGGGGAGTACAACTTTATATCTCCAAAACTCTTCACTTTAGCGATAGAAGAAATATTTAAGAAAATGGATTGGAAAGACAAATTATGTAGTAATATATAAAAAAATATCTAAAAAGTTGAAGAATACATATACCTGGGGCTGAAAATAACAAATGACTGGAATAACCAGAAAAAAGAAATAAGCAAAAGAGTAAAACTAGGATGAATGGCCTTCGGAAAACTCTCGTACATCCTAAAAAATAAGAAAATAGCTCAACACCTAAAAATAAAAAAAATTAACCAGTGCATATTGCCAGTGATAACGTACGGCGCCAAAAACTGGACTATGACAATGCAAAACATAAAAAAAACAAAAAATCACACAAAGAGCTATGGAAAAAGCAATAATAGGTAAATTAAAAAAAGACCTATAATAAAACAATAGAGTTAGAGCAATAACCAAAGTCACCGATGTGGGAGAGAAAGTCTCATCTTTTAAGTAAAAATTTGCGAGTTACGTTGCAAGAAGCAATATATTGAAATGGGACAGAAAAATAATAGAGTAGAGGCCCTACAAACATAAAAGAAGAAGAGGAAGACCACCTATGCGCTAGCACGACGATCTCAAAAGAAAGGCAAGGCTGACATGAATACGAGTGGCACAGAACAAAAAAAGGATGAAAACAATTGAGAAAGGTCTATGATCAAGAATGAACTTAATAGCTACTGATGATAATGACTTCAATTTTTGGTTGTAATAATAGTCCCAGTACACAGGCTGTGCGTGCTATAATAAATAAATTCAAGTCAACATATTCGCTATTGAATGTTCCTGTACCAGTAAGACACCGCACCGAAGAATTTTCTCAGTTCATATTGTGGCAAATTTTGTGTAAAAACCTTTGCCAACACCTTTACAAAATCAAATTAACTCAAGAATTTGGCCTCATGATCATTTAAAGCGCCAAAATTTTTCAAAATTGGGCTCTGCAACTCTTGAATTTCTTAAAAAAATTATCTTTAGCAATAAAGTTGATTTTTGGCTTAATGGCTTTGTCAATAAACAAAGTATGCGTTATTGAACAATAACAAACCGACATGTGCTTTAAAAAACTGCATTGCATCCACAAAAAGTGACCGTGTAGTGTGGATTTTATATAGAGGTGTTATTGGACCGTATTGTTTCGTTGATAAAAATGATTGCCTTGTTACGGTCAATAAAGTTTGCTATTGCGCATGTTGGCCAAAATTAAATTAACTTAACATCAATAATATGTGGTTTCAACAAAATAAGTAGCGCCACGACACACAGCTGGTCAAACAATTGATCTAATAAAGGAAAGATTGGTAATTGTGTAATCTCAAGTCATTGGTTTATACCAACTAATCAACAGCGTCACAGAAACTTCGGAACAATATCAAACGCAAAATTGCCAAAGTTCCGGCAGATATGTCTGAAAAAGTGGTAAAAATTTGGTTCCAAAAAATCAATAGCAGCCATCAAATTTATAGTAATATTTATGACAAAGACAAAGTAATATATTTTGAGTTTGCTGAGAGCGCCGTAGTAGTTAGCGCCATCCTTGCATATAACCAAACGTTAAAAACAACCAAAACAACCAACTTGCTTGAAAGTTACATCGCAATATGCGTAAGTTCAAAGCTTATTAATGTGTAAGTAAATTTGCGCAGCATCAAAATCTCTTCTCCCTTGCCACATGCTTTTTAAATTCAACATATTTAAGACAAAAACAGTTTGTTTTGTAAACTTTCATAGAATGCGTTAACGTTGCCATAAATTTGTAAATGTTTTTTTTTTGCGACTTTAGCGTTGTCGTGCATTACTTTTTAACAGGATGCACTTTAGTCTTCTTATTCACAAGTCAATAGCCGGCTGCGCTCTTATTATCTACTTCACTAATTTTGAGTTTTCAAAGTTCTGTCTGTCTCCCTTTATTTTCTTATTTTTAAGTTTTATAGCACAAACCTAAAACGTGCACATACTATTTGCTCCGGTCAATCAAGCAACGAAAGCTTAATGTGCGTCTTAGCTGACAGGAAATAAAATCTAATGATTGTTAAGTCAAGTAATTCTTATTACATTTTTGGGCTAGAATTTTTGGTATTTTAGTAAAATACAAATAAACTGTTAGTTTGTTAAAATTGCATACACGTCGTTTATTTTTACTTTAATAGCCAATACCGCTTGCCGCTATTCTTATCTAAACATCGTCAGCTGTTATTTTATAAAACGGTTTTTTTTCTTTTTTGCCCCGCTTCAACTTCCCTCAATGTTCTTTATTTAATTTTTTTTTTACAAAAAAAATAAAATTTCTTTTATTTGCAAACGTTAGAAGTCCTTATGTTGGAAAAAAAAAATGATACAATTTTTTTAATAATCAATGAGTAAGTGGGTGGGTCACTCCAGATCATAATTATTATTAAACAATTTAAATTGGAGTTCCCACTTACCCGTCAAGTATATGTTTTCAAAGATTTAAAAATTTTTACTCTCTGCAAGTGTTAGAATTTTTTTAGTCAGAGGAGAAAGAAATGATATCTAATTTCTAGATGACAAACTCTCAAGGAAGTGTGTGACTTTAAACTGGAGTTCTAACCAACCTGTGCAAGTTTTTGTAAACAAAAAATTACAGGTTTTCCTCTATGAAAATGTAAGAAGGACCCAAACTCTTGATAACTAATACTTGGATGGGTTGGTTAGGTCACTGCACATAATTATCATCAAGTAGTTTAATTTGAAGTGACCATTTACTTACCCAAAAGTTTATTAATAAAACAAGATTTCTACTCTTTGTAAGAGTTAGAAGTTTCTATGTTAGTAGAGAGGAAAATGAATAAAATCTTTTAGTGACCAACATTTGGTTCACTCCCGATTATAATTACCATAACGTAGTTTAAACTAGAGTGCTCACCCACCCAAAAGTTTGGTAATAAAAAATCAGAAGTTTCTTCTTTATGTAAGCGTTAGGAGTCTCAAGGTTAGAGGAGAAGATAATAAAACAAATTTCTTGATGACCAACACTTAGGTGGGTGGATGTGTCACTCTAAATTATTTGTCAACGTAAATTGAGTATTACCTCACCTTAATCATTTTTATCTCTGTTTCGACAAACTCAAAAGTTATTTTGAAAAAACTCAAATACGTAATAAGAGTAAATTTAAAATAAGATTCACTATATTTTTTGCAACACTTAATTAGTTGAAAACTGGTAAATAATAAAAATGTATGACTTACTTTAGTTGCTTCAACATAGAAAAAGATTGATTGTTGACTTACCTAAAATAAAATAAAAATTAGCATTTTTTAAACACAGCATAATAAATTAAATATGATAATTAGTCTAATTTATCAAGCAAGCACTATAGTTATTCAAAAAGATCGGTAAGATAAATTTATAATCGTATCGTTTCCTTTTGTTTAATGTAGTTTATATTATTCAATCATGAAAACTATTTCATATGCAAATAAAAAGTATATTTTTGCACAGAAGCATTTGTAACTTATTTTTATTATCATTAGGACTGATACTCAGCAGATTTTATATTATCTCTTTTTATCCATTTCATAAAGATTTAAACTAATCACAAATTTGCAACATTCGTCCAGAGTCAATTCACGTACCATCAATTCTCATTTTATCGATTTGGCCGTGAAAGTTTTCACATTTCTCGTCGCCTTTACGATATCAATGACGGACAATAAAATTTATCAGATAGGCAAAAATGTTCTCACAAATCACCGAATTTACTTTAAAAAATGTAAAACTACCCATAATCTGGTAATAATAATTTAAATTTTGAAAATTAAATGTAAATGTATGCTTAATTTATTCTTATAGATTTGTATTGCGATACTCATAATAAGAAAATATTTAATTAAATAACTCCAGTAGCGTCTATTAATATTTAATCTCAAACTTCCTGAAAATTTCATTAAATAACAAACGTTCTTTCGTCTGATGAAATATTCAAACGCCTGTTGGATAGATTAATAATTTACGATGACATTTGAAAATGTCAGCAAACAGGATGAAAGGCTGTACATATGAAGCTGACTTTACCTAGCATATAAACTAGTCAATTGAACGGATATTACTTTTACTGGTTTACAAGGTATCTTAACTTTAGAGCGATCAAAACTTTACGGTGCATTTGACTCAGTGAAGCTGCTCGACTGTAATTTAATATGCTACTTATTATAAGAAAATATGTAGATCCAGGCAGATGTCATACAAAATTAACAAGAAATGTACGTAGAATCTAGGGAGAGTCGAGTACAGTAGTTGCGGAGACAATAACTTCACAAGTGGGACGACACCTTTGACAAGCATACAATATTGTTACATTGCTTTGTATCTCATTAAACACTTGGAGTTGTATACATTTCAATGTATAAATGTTAAGGAAACTGTGCATTATTTCTTGCTATTAAATTATAAAGCAGCAGTTTTATAAATATTTGAATTATTATAATTAGTATATTATGCTATGTTACAGCTATTTCATACTGTTTATATTATACTACTAACTATCAAAGTTATTGCAAACATTCAGATTATTCCATCATAATTAAACTCTTAGAATTAACAAAATAGCCCCAATCCTAATCCAACTAAGTTATGCAATTTTAACCAATTATAAGAAATTATTTATCTAAGATTTCCATAATAAATATCAATATGAAAAGCAGACAAATAAGCCACTATGATGCTCATACATTTTTTATTTTGGGTCTGACCATATTCAGGATTATACATTTCCCTTTCTGGACCCATGTACTTATATCGGATTAGAATGAATTATCCATTCATCCGGAAAGGTAGCACTTTCTTTATTCAATGATGTATTCTACTTTTTTTAAATATTTTAAGCTTTTTAGCTAGCGTTACATTATTTATAATTCTCAAAGTACAGTATGAAACGCATTATAAATACATCTGCAGACTTGTGGCTTTGATCATAAGATTAAAAGAATATTTAATTTGTTAAAACAAATATTATATTTAAATTGGTTTATATATTTGGTATGTGGCAATGCAAATATTACAAATACTTTGTATATTCACTTGTTAAAATATTTCAAAGGTTAATATTTTTTAAACACAAATTTTTAGAGATTACTTCAAAGTGATGCTGAAAAAACCTAGTACGTTGATTTAAACAAAAAAATAATCAATTTAGCAATAGTAATAAAAATTAGAAGATATAATAATTCAAATAATAATGTAGCGTTTTATAAAAATCTTAGCTAAAAATAAAACAACTTTTAGTCAATGTAATGGGGAGTGTTTGTTTAATTTTAATAATGTATGTATATTGCATCTATAAGGGTTAATAATAAAAAACCTTGTTATAATAAAGAATTTTTTTTTATCAAGCCAATAAGAGTTTTTACTCCTAGCAGAGCCACTCATTTGGCTTGATCAATGAGTAGAAATAAAAAGTAAGTAAAATGTAATATAATTAAAAACCAGGCCATTAATTAAATTTGATAGAAGCTTTAGAATCAAACAGCTTATCGGGCTTCACCAATAAATATGTACCGCACATTTAATTTGCAAGCAGATAGAAAAACGATAAAATTTGTTTCTAGGTTCTTGATTATATTTTTAAAAGAAAGAGACTTTGTAAAATAACGCATTCTTGATCATTTCCGGTAAGCGTCCCGTCAAAAGAGGTAATAGAAAGTAATATTTGTCTTCTTAGAGTATTCAAGGTTGGGTTCTGCAACATTTTGCCCTGGATTATGTTAAGAGTAAAAGTTACTTGGACCTGAATGCATTAAAAAAATACAAATTTTGTTTCAATGTTTTACAAGTTTTTGGACATAATTATAAATTATTCAGACTCTCGGCAATTATACACAAATAGTTCTAGAGCTGATCATAATAAAAAAACGTCTTTATTTTTAAAGGTTCGGCTTATTCTTAAGTTTTTTTCCAAGTCCGCCAATGTGTACACACTAGAAACAAAAAAGGCTTATATCAAGCTTTGTGTTACAGTAAAATAACCATTTACAGTTTATTCTTCTATTATTTTAGCTAGTTATCATGCTGAGTACTAACTAAATATATTCGGCCGGATTTCAAACCCAGCTCAAGTATGTCCTATAGTAGAAATTGGTACGTTTCTAAAAGACGATTGTCTTTTTTTAAACGGCGGCAAATCATAAAGATGTTAAAAGTAATACGGTGGCCAATAAAGGCGTACGTTAGTCAAAAGATATGAACATACTCTAGTGATGCCCAAAAGTCTCAAAGGTTTTGTCAATTTACAAGCTATTAGTAGCAGAAGTTAGACAATTTGAAAAGCTCTTTGTGATGGTATAAAAATTGTTAATCTCAACAACAAAAAAGTCACTGTTTGTCGATTACGCATAAGGTAGATTCTGCAAGATTCCGCCTTGGCTTCTGCTAAGAGTAAGAACTGACTTCGTACTAAAAATACATAAAACTTGTCTTTTAGGAGAAATTCTTTAGCATAAATATGAAAAACTCAATTGGTTCTAAAGCGGACTAAAAAGTAAAAACCATATGTATCTTCAACAAGTCGCCCAGTGTACCATATAATTTTGTCCAATCACAGTTCGTTTTTTGATGTACTACTTTGATATATTTTGCCAATCCGTTAGTCCAACTAAAACGTAGATTATATAAATTGGCGCAGTCACAATAAACAATTGTTCACAGAATAAAAAAATAATAATTTTACCAAAAAATATTTTTAATTTTTTAAAGTATGATAATTTTCTTATAAACTTATTATACTATGTAACTTTCAAAGTATTCTATAAACTTTAAAATTAATTTGAATTGAGCTGTAAATAAACTGTCACAATATCCTATAAATATAAACAAAATCTCTTTTGCAAGTCTTTACAAAAATTCTAAATTTTTTAAAAACTTTTCTGCTTACAATTTTCTATCTTTTAAAGATTTTGTAAACCTAATCCACTTATAAACCGTTATTTATATATAAGATTCTTCTATTAGTAGTTCTATTTCTGAACGTTTTTTGTAATTTTATAAGTTTTGCAATATCCTTCTCTAAAAAACTTTAATGGTTTCTTATTAACTTCTATAAGTTCTCAAAGAATATTAAAATTGTAACTAATGAAATTAAAGACCCAATTGATAAAATTACATTTTATGGTGTATAAGCATCAGGGTAATTTGAATATCGTCGAGATATTCCTGCTAATCCTAAGAAATGTTGGGGAAAAAAGTTAAATTTACTCTCAAATTATTCTATGATAATTATTTAAAATTTATTCGTTGATTATATTCTTAATTTTTTCTTCATTCAGCCTTTTTATATCCTTGTTCATTGTTGAACATAAGCCTTCTCCAATTGCATCCATACTTATCTGTTTTGAGCGGTTGTTATCCAATTTTTATTTGTTTAATGTTATCATGTCATCTTGTTGCAAATCTTGCTTAATTCCATTTGTAAGCTCTGGCTTTCATGTCTGTTATTTTCATTGTCTATTTCCCGTTGTTTAACCTTGCAAGTGTCCAGCCCATCTTTACTATCCCTTTGCATTGCTTGACACAATGTTTTAAACACCATTTTTTCTGCAAATATTTTTATATTGTTTCTCTTATTTTAACTTTTTAAATGCAAGATTTATGACGCTAATACATATTTTGGAGAAATAATGTCTCCTTGCCTAGAGCCTTGTCTGTTTTTTATAAAGTTGTAGGATGCAACTTTGTTCTTGCGTTAACGTTTTGTATGTATATATATTAAATTCGGAATTCCTCCAACGTTTTTGTGATAAAATTATGTTTTGAAATTAGTAGTTATTTCTTTTGCACAACTTATACAAATAGTTAAAAAAACTAATTGGTAGTAGTAGTTTGCCAAGTCTGTAATATTGCCTTTTTTGTAGTAAGCTGTATTGTTCGGTAGGAATGTTTTGGATGTGTAGGCAACGATTGGAAAAGTAATAAATTTTGTTAATCGGCGTTTTCTTCTAATTTTTGTATTTTATTGTTTGAAATGTCAAGAATGTATTACTACGTTCTGCGTTCTTTGGTGTGGGTCTATACAGGGTAATTCTTAACCTATGCGCATAAACTCGAAGAATTATAATTTACAATCAATATTATTGATAAATGATAAAAAAATGTAGTAAAAGTTTTATAATAAGCAAGAGATATTACTTGAAAAAAATCAGTGTGCCATGCCAAAATTAAACTAATTAAAATGTAATAAAGCTTTTAATCAACTAATTATCAAAATAATAAACAAATAACAAAAATGCAAAATTATTAGAACACTTAATATCATAATAAACTCTCAAAATTATTTCCTCTATTTTCCAAACACATCTGCGCTCGCCGAAGCCATGTTGCGCTACATGCACGTTGAAGTCTCGGTGGTTGCCGAATTGTGTCAGCGGCAGCTAGTATGCGATGTCGCAACTCTTCAACACTGTAAATTTCGGTAGCGTATACCAGATGTTTCATATGCCCTCAAACATAAAAGTCTAAGGGATTTAGGTCAGGTGATTTAGGAGGCCAGGCAGTTGGACCTCCTCGACCAATCCACTTTCTTGGGAACACATTGTTTAAATGTTGTCGCACATCTATTGCAAAGTGTGGTGGAGCTTTGACTTGAAGATACTACATGCGCTGTCTAACATTAATTGGAACTTCTTCCAGTATTGTTGGTAGGGTCTCTTGTAAAAAAATTTAATAAACAGCGCCCGTTACACAATTTGGCAACAAAAACGGTCCAATAAGATGGCTGTTTACAATTCCAGCTCATACATTTACCGAAAATCTGTGTTGAAACTTTGTACGCCGGGTAATGTGTAGATTTTCAACTGCCCAATAATGCGTATTGTAAAAATTATACACATCAATACAAAAAAAATGTGTCTCATGTCACTAAAATGTTAGTAGAAAAATTTTGGTTTACAATTTTTTTTGCTGGGTTATTTTTGTTCTTTTGTAAATATCAGAAGTTAAAATTGGCAAAAACAGACGCCCGTTAGGCGGTGGACGTGGTTGACACGGACAATGTTCCCTTAATGTCTGATGATCTTAAAAGCTATGTGAATTTGTAAATTATCAAAATCTAACCAAAAATTGAAACAACATCTAATGCAAGTTAAAAAAATCAAACTTTTCCTGACGGTTAAAAAATTGTGTCTTAACAGAAAAAAAGGTTACCCTATATTTTTAATGTTTACAGATTTCTTAAATTCTGTCTTCAATATAATAATTTTAACGAGTGTGGGTTTCAATCGTTAAAAATCAAAAGTATTTTTATGTTTTTGTAACATACTAAGCAATTCCTGAATATCACATTTTAAAATTTACAAAAATTGTTAGCTTAAGGTTTTTCTGACCAAAGTTTTGCTTAACCAAGTTGGCAATTTTCCATTTAAGATATAATGGTGATTATTACCTTTTGCTCTAAATTCCAAATTTAGAAACTAAAATTATTTAATTCTTAAGCCTCATAAGGCTTTTTATACTTCGTTCAGTAGTAATTGCTCTTCGTTGTTTCAACAAACAGTCAACCTATATAATTAATGTATGTCAGAAAATTATTCAAAAAGGTTTTCTTTATTCTGGCCGTACCAAGCTGATAATCCCTTAACATAAACTCTTTTGCGTAGAAAAAAATGTGGCACAAATACAGTATTTTTACATCCTCTACATAGTGGGCTTTCTACATGTGCTTTTTAGTTAGGAAAAATTAATAATTAAACAGTTAATTATATTATTAACCTACATTAATCTAATGGTTAAAAAAAAGTTGCAATCTTAACCAAAAACACACAACATAATAACCGTTTCCCGGGCATAATCCAAAAAACAATGTGAATGCAAATGTAACTAAACATTACAATAACACTAGAGCCTAATTAAGAAAAGTTGATCTCTGGTCTCAGTTTTTCAAGAAAAAATTTTCTTTTTATAAAAAGCAGGCCATCTTTGAATTAAAATTTTAATTTCAGAGAGAGTACATTTCAATTGAGTATGAAAAATGATTTCATTTAGATGGCCACCAAAGCAAGCTTGACAGTAGGCCATTCTCAAAAATTAATTATTGAGTATTTGCGCCACTGTTTCCAGCAGTATTTTGGCAATAACTTTGCAAATATTCTGCTTCATGTGAATTGTCTGTAGATTGTCAGCAATTAAATTTGATGCGCAAAAGATTGATCGTGGTATGTGCAGTATAGAATGTCGCCCCATCTTGTTAAATCCAGAACAGCAGTAAATCCAAAATCTGCACCAAACAGTAACAAGCAGTATATGAACTAATTTCACGACTATGACATGTGGATTTTCTGTTTTCTAAATACGACAATTTTGTTTGTTCACATAGCGGCCAAGATGGAAATAAGTCTCGTCTAAAAAGATGATTTTTTGGTTAAGATTTGGGTCAACTTTCAATTTGTTTAAGGCTCACTGAACGAAGCAAAAAGGAGCACCATGGTCGGCCATTTTAATTTCTTGAACGAGTTGCACTTTGTAACCAAATATACCAAGGTCTTTGTGAAGTTTCCACCTCATAGTAGTTTGCCAAATATTGAGTTGCCGACTTCTTAACCAAGTTGATGTTCCTGGGTTCTCGCGTACATTTCAAGCCACAGAAGCGACAATTTTGGCAAAATGCCTCTGATGAGTATGTTTGATGCGCGCATTGTCTACCAGCATTAAAGTTTTATGTATTTTTATCATAAACTTTTGAATTCGTTTGATAGATGGCACTTTATTTCTTCCAAACAACGTAAGTAATTTTTGTAATGTTGCAGACAAATGGGACCCATTTTCAAAATAAGTTTTCAGTATTTCAAAACGTTACTCCAAAGTAAAGCAATGCATCTTCTGTCTGCGGAAATATCCAACTAAAGTGTAGTCTCATGTAATTGTGACGCAAAAATTGACCGGTAGAAAAAAGTAATTCAAAATTCAACAAAAAAATGGCCGACCCTTAATAAAAAGTTATTACGCCATCTCCTTACAAAGGTTGGCAACTTATGTAGCTAATATTGTCTTCAATACAACAGTATTGAAGACAATATTAGCTAAATAGACATCTTTGAACAACAGTTCGAAGATGTCTATTTAGCTACAACCCAGTTATTTTTTTAAATTGTTCAGTCATAAGTTTTGGCGTCTTCCGACAAATCTTTCTTTCTGTATTTTTCTGATGATGAGTCTTAGAAATTTGTATTGTTCTCCTTTCATAATATGCCTCTAATACCAAATGTTCTCTTTTTAATTGCTAACAAAAGTAATAAGATTGATGACTTCTATGTTAGTAACCTTTTGTGTCTATAATATTTGCAGTAGACGTCAATACAGATACATTTGAAATGATTAGTTTTTTTTTTTTGGCTTGGTGAATTAAAGATTTAATTTTTTTAAGTGTTACAGTGTTAGCTTACTGTGATGCTAAGTAATTTATATAAAATCACTCGTTTGACAATGTTTCCGTTAATTCTTATAGACATATTTTTTTCTATTTTGAGAATACCATTGATTTAGTCTTAGAGATGTTTATGTATAGACTAAATCCCTCTCTGTTTTAGACAATGCTGTCAATTATCTTGTGTACCTTGAGAATATTATTTGTTATAATAACTGGGTCATCTGCATATATTTTGTTGATAATTGTTTTCCCATTCACTTTGATACTATTAGTTGGTTCATTAAATGCTATTTTGAATACTGTTAATATTGTTTCTGAGCAAATTTTGATTAAAAAACAGTAATAAAACGCAGATTTAGAAAACTTTCTTCTTGATATTTGTAGCTTCCAATGTTGTTGTTTTTTTTTTAATTTCAACTTCAGTCGTCAGATTCCTGATCGCCAATAGTATATAGTATTGTTATACTTAAAAGATTTCATTTGTTATTGTATTTCCTTCTAGCAGTTAGTTAATAAAATGCAAGAAAGTGGACTCAGTCATTTACGCACTTAATTCAGTAGATAAAATGCTAAACAGCAACGCCTACGACAAAGCAGCCAAGGGTATTACTTAGCTCCATTTTGCTTTGGCAACGTAATGCTAAAAAAAATTAACGCCAATAAAAAGACCAATGACCAAGAGTATAAAGATTGTGGTCTTACTGCAAAGTAACAATATTTCCAAATTAAATCTATTGCTAAAAAGTTTATCAAGTTGCATAATGCTAATGTCACCATACTTTCAAGCTGCTAGACATCATAGTTATTTAGATTTAGCGCACTTACAACTTCAAGATGCTAATTAAAAATTCTGAAACAAATGTTTTGAAATTTAAAAAAAAACTTTTACCTGTCAACAGATTTAATTTAAATTAACTTGTGGTTCCTTGGTTAATTTGACTATTGAACAATCACTCATAAAGTCTATGAAAACAGTTAATGGTGTTGCTAGAGAAAGAATGTGTGCTAAGCAAATAAGTGAATGGCATGCATACCAGAAAAAAAAAACGGAAATATTGATAATAGAATGTACACAATACAACTTAAAAAGCAATATCGCAGAGGCACAAGAACAAGTTTGCCAACCTTGTTGAAGCGCAGCAAACTAGCAAAATTGAATACGACCGATCAACGTGTGAGTACTAGGGATTTACAAGTAAAAAAGAATACTACTGACGGTTCAAAAATCCTAGAATGGTTTTCTGGTTGCGATCCATTCCCTTAACTTCACCACAATGTATCAATATCAAATTCTATTGATGATGAGTTTCAGAACTTTGTACCGTCAGACAATCTTATAAATAAACTTATAATAACTGGACTGATATGACTATCAAGCAATAACTCATAAAATCCATAAAAACAAATTGTGTTGTGGCTTAAGAAAAGAATACTCAAAAAAGTGTACAAAGCAAAAAAGTAATGAGCATGCATACCATAAATACAGTGTGTAAAAAATAAGAAAATCACTTTAATATAAAACTAAACACAACCAATCAATGAGTAGATGCTAAGAAATCACAAGTAAAAAAGGATACTACTGATAATACATAAGTCCTTGAATGGTTTTCTATTCTCAATATTTTCCCTCAGCTTAGCTAACATTATTGACATTATGCCAATATCAAGTAAAACCCTCGATAATGACAAAATTAATTGTTTGCTATCTTTAAAAATTTGGCTTACTTTCTATAACAAACATGACAAACTTGACATTCGACACTACCAAACTAAAAAGAGCTGATAAATTAATTTCACTTCTGCCACTATTGATTACCAACTTAAAAAAAAAATGATAAAATAAATTCTCATAATTGACATTTGCATGGCTACATGGCTAAAAATTTGCCAAACTTTTTAGTATACAAAAATTACAAGATCAAAAATAAAAAAAGCTTCCACAATACGGTAGATTAACAAATCCCAAATAAATATGTCCCAAAACTATTTTCAAAAACCACCTTTCAGAAGCAAATAGCCAAAGTTTTAGCCAAACTATTTGGAAAGTGCGTCTTCGTATTAACATTCTAGTGTACTCCAACTCGTATAAAAACCGCATGGTACATTTAACAAAAAATTTTAAACGCTTACTAGAACATGGATTACGATGTAATACTGCTAAGTGCGCTCTAACATCACTTGAATATTTAGGTATTTGAGGACGCAAATATTCTAATAAAACCTAACCTAACCTAACCTAACCTAACCTAACTTTGCACAATTAGCAGCACCTCTTACCGACAAACTATTAAGTCATTAAAAAAACATTCTTTTTCATATCACTTAAGCAATCAGTTCAAATAAGTTGTTTGAATAGTTTTTGATTAATGTTAAATTTTAGATCAGTTTGGATTTTTTTCAGTTATATTTAATCAATTAAGACTATTTGAATCGAATAAGTTCCGTTTAGATCATTCCAGATTATTTCAATATAAGATTTTAGATTATTTTATACTACTTTGAATCGGTTCTGGTTACATTTGATCACTTTTAAATTATTTTAATAATCAATTTGAAAAATTAGTTTAAAACAGTTTAGATCTTTTAGACCTATTCAGATTACTTTCAATTACTTCAGATCAGTTAGCAATTCAAATTAATTTAAAATACTTTGGATAAAATTATCCATACAGCACATATCCTAGCCATCAGGTGGCTCTTTTAACGTTTTATATTCGGCTCTACACTAACAAGATTCGGCCACATAAACTTAAGAAACGTGCAGAAAAAAATCTTGGTATATTTACTGCGCTCGCTGCCACTAACAACAACCTTAAAATACATTCTTTAAAAATCCAACCTCTGTTCATATCAAGCCTACCACAACTATAACGTACCCAGCCCAAAAACCAAAACTTTGCTACAGTGCATCAACAACCTCTGGGCGTTGTATAACGTCTTCAAACTTAGACCTTTTTAGGTCGCTGCTGAAAAAAAGCATTTCTAAAAAACGACAAACCCACTCTAAGAAAAAACAAGATTATTTCTTGCTATAGTGCACCAACAGGACTTTCCTCAAACAATTTATTCAACAACCTCCGGGCGTCTTTTAACGTCCACAAACTTAAACTATCTCAGGTTGCTTCCGAAGTTAATCTTAAACACAAAATTCCTGCTATCACAACCTTGCTACAAAATTAAAAAAAAAACTATATATAAAGAACAACAGCAGCCGTACAACCCTTATTATGCAGCCACTTGTACCTGCATCTGCAAGTTCATAAACAGTCTGCGCTACCAACTACAACATAGTAAACTCATAAAAAAAATTTGAAAGCAAAAACAAAACCAGAAATACTACAGATAAAATTTCTGCTAAAATACACAGCATTAAAACCATTTTACTATTCATACATGAACAAAAGTTACTTGACACAATTGTTCTAAAAAGTCAATTTGATTTAAATTTGTCACAACAAAAGACCTGATTGAGGAAGAATGTTAAATGCAGCATTTAGTTTATCTACCAATCATAATTGATAGCAAGTAGTTTACCTTTTAAATACAGGTGTTATCAATAAAAAGATAACACCTATATTGGTTACCTTTTGAATATAAGTGTTATCTTCTTATTGATAACACCTATATTCAAAAGGTAACCAAGTACAAATATTTAGGTACGTGGATAACAAATACAAACAAACAGACAGTAGAAATCAAGTCCAGAATAGAGATGGCTAGAACTGCTTTCCTCAAAATGAGAGATCTCTTCTATGATCGCGATCTAACTCTAGAGCTTCGTGTTAGAATAGTAAGATGCTACATATTTCCAATTATACTGTATGGTATGGAAGCATGGACACTGAGCCAACAACTCAGCGACAAACTCCAAGCTTTTGAGATGTGGACGTATCGGAGAATCCTGAAGATTTCATGGACGGACAAAACCCCAAATGCCGAGGTCCTCACAAGAATGGGAAAAAACCTAGAAATCCTTCACATAATAAAGATCAGAAAGCTGACATTTTTGGGACATACCATGCAAGGGGATTAATATAATGTACTGCAGCTGATTATGCAAGGGAAAATAGCAAGCAAGAGAAGTGTAAGAAAACGCAAAATGTCCTAGATGCGGAACCTAAAAAACTGGTTTGGTTGCACCTCTAAAGATTTTTTCCAAGCTGCTCTTTCAAAGATCAGAATAGCCACAGTGATAGCTAACCTCCGAGTAGAAGATGGCACGTAAAGAAAAAGAAGTTTACTCTGGTAATCAGCCATTGGTTACCTTTCTAGCTTTGATATTCCCGCATCTATGTTCTATAAAAAAATAACATAGTTCTCATTAATCAAAAGGAAAAAGTCATACATTTAGTTCTTTAATGACGAACTCCCGGGCTGATGAGTGTAGTAAAACATAGGTCATAAATGTGGGCTTACGTTAATATACCTTGCCGTCCCACACCCACATAATGAAATGGTAATGAAAAGATTAGATTACACCCTAGCTTTTGATGTTCCTGCGGCTATATCATATAAAAAAATAAAATCAATTGTAATTATTCTAAAAGAAGTAGTTCGGACATCCAATTATTAAACTACTATAGCAGATGGACGTTCAACATAAATCATAGTTATAAACAAGTAACGTACCCAAGCCCAACCACCCAAATGATGTTCCTCCAGCTATCTCATATAAAAAATTATTGTCAATTATCATTAATCTAAAGGAGGAAGATAGACATCTAATTCCTAAATGACAAACACTTAAGCAACATAGATAATGATATTAGGCAAGTATAACACTACTGGATACAGCATACAAGATCTACGCCATGATATTAGAAGAAAAATTGAATAAAGAACTGAGGATGAATGAGATAATTCCAGACGGGCAAGCCGGCTTTAGGAAGGGAAGAGGTAACATGGATAACGTATATATTTTACAACATGTTGTGAAAAAATAAATAGCAGAGAAAAGAGGAAAAGTATATGGGCAATTCCACGTCAAGTGAGCAGTCGATTTCACGCGACCCTCTCCGATTTAGCTCAAATTTTGTACACTTATTTGAGTACCCAAAATATGACTTCATGCCAAATTTCAGACCTGTAGGTCACATAGTTCGCTTCGTAGAGCCAACTAAATTTTACGGCAATTTTTAAGTTCAACTTTTAAATTTATGTATTTTAATTGAATTTCAACCTGGAAAAATTTTGGAATAGTCATAACCGATGGGAAATTTTTCAAGAAATCGAATGCAGCGATCAGATTTTTGTTATCTTGTCCCGCACTCACAGGAATCTCAAAAAAACAGTTTTTTTTCAAAAATTCATTTCTCAAAAGTTGCCACCGATTATGACTCCAAATTTTGCGCAAAGACAGCCAAAAGTATGTACTTTAAGATGCTTAAATAAAAATTTCCCACACTAGTGGTGGTTTTTGCTCTAGAGTCTCTTAAACGCACAAAACCATTTTTAAACAAAATTTTAGCACATATTAATTAATATACAGGGTGTTAATGAATAGGGGTAACAAAGTTTTAGGGTGGGTAGGGGGGTTTATTTGAGACACTTTTTAATTATAAACCTATAGGCAAACATGTTCACCCTAGAAGCTGCACGTCAAAAATTTTTTGTTTTTTTTTTTATACAATATTCGAAATATCTCTTTTAAAAGTCTAAATTAAAAAAACAATAGAATATAAAAATTATAGGCAATTAAATTGTCCATCTTTTTTGAACAGCAAATCTGGATCTATCACTAACCGTACTTATGTCATAAATTAAAGAAAGATTTTTAAATTTTTTTTTGTTGTTTTTGTTAAAAATGATGTTTAAAAGTCAAAAATTTAAAAAAAAAAATCAAATTTTGAAATTAAAGGCCATTTAATTGCGCATTTTTTACCTAATAACATGTTTTAATGTAGCTCCTACCGATTGTGTGCTATTAAAGAAAACTTTAAGCATTTTTTAACCTTACTTTGAAAAACAGTAATAGAATGTTACAATGTTGACAAAATTAAAAAAATATGTACAATACATCATTTTTTAAATTAAAAAAAAATTATAGGCCTAAACCTTATTAAATTCTAATCATTTTAGTTTACGAGTCTATTTTATGATCAAAATTTAAAATATAATAAAAATATTATAATTTAAAAAATATATATATTATCAGAATTTATTGTCATTTACTTTTAATTATATATGGGCAATTCCATTTCAAACGGACCAGAGCTAGGGGGGGGTGCGTTGAGAAACTTGTTTATGTATTTTTTTTTAGTTTCTATAACTTATTAGTAGTCCTTTGATCGGTATATGAGGGTATAAAACCCATAAAAAAAAATTCTACGATTTTTTTAAGTATTTTTGACGTTTTTTGACTTAATTGCATTTTTTGTTTAAAAACCGCAATTATAACTCAAAAAATCAAATTTACTAATGAAATCAATCAAAAATTTTCCGTAGAATCCAAATCTGGCGCCATTTTAAGTTTATACCCTGTCTATAAGCCGCAAAAGCCATAAAACCATGTTTTTGTTCTCAGTGGGCTGGGCAAAAAGGAGCATTTTTTAATTTTTTTTTAACCGCTAAAGTTGACGTGTTTTGATGTAAATTACTTAGAAAATATAAATTTGTTCTGTGTATTTGGGTTTAAAGCGTCTAAAACTCAAAAAGACTGCAAAAATAAGCCTATTTTTCAACATAAACTTTTACAAATGCACATTTAACAGTTTTCAGAGAAACTATACACCAAATATTATTAAAAAAATTAGTTTTACAAACAATTCTACATAGAAAATAGTCAGTGTCGTGCTTATCTGGCATAGAAAAATCTATCTAGAAAAAAAAATTTGTTCAAAATTTACTTAAATTTTTTTTTTTTTTAATTTTTTTTGAAGATTATTTGGATTATATTTTTTTAAGTTGATTTCAGAAGTTTAACAAAGCCATTTTTTGTCGCTTGAACCAATTTTTAGGCATTTTACTCTTTGTTTGATAGTTTTTGCGCCTGCGGCACAAATTTAGACTCGATCTATCGGCGCAAAAATTTAAAAATATTATTATTTTTGGCATTCAAACATAAATCTGCCTGTCGCTTGTTAAAATTTGTTAAAAAAAAGTTTTAAACCACACCCTAGTGTGTTTATAATATTTTTTGTAAGTAAAAAAAAAAAAATAATTTTTTACGCATTTTTTGCATAAAATTTTGTAAACATTTTTTTCTAGATGGACTTTTCTATAGACAATGAGTACAACACTGACATTTTTCTATGTAAAATTGTCCCCAAAATTCAAATTTTTAATAATATTTGGTGTATTGTTCCTCTGAGCGCGGCTAAACGTGCATTTGTAAGAGTTTATGTTGAAGAATAGGCCTACTTTGCAGATTTTTTGAGTTTTAGACGCCAAAAACCCAAATACACAAAACAAATTTATATTTTTCAATTAATTTACACTAAAATACGTCAACTATGGCGGTTAAAAAAAATTTAAAAAATGCTCCTTTTTGCACAGCCCACTAAGAACAAAAACATGGTTTTATGGCTTTTGCGGCTTATAGACCAGCTATAAACTTGAAATGGCGCCAGATTTGGATTCTACGGAAAATTTCTGATTGATTTCATTTGTAAATTTATTTTTTTGAGTTAAAATTGCGGTTTTTAAACAAAAAATGTGATTAATTTAAAAAACGTCAAAAAAACTTAAAAAAATCGTAGAATTTTTTTTTATAGGTTTCATACTCTCATATATCGATCAAAAGACTACTAATAAGTTATAGAAACTAAAAAAAAATACATAAGCAAGTTTCTCAACGCACCCCCCCCCTAGCTCTGGTCCGTTTGAAATGGAATTGCCCATATACAGAGTATATTGATGTAAAGTTTCATGTGGAACCTAATTAGCAAGTACTCATTTGCTTTTTTGGGGACCCAAAGTATGCATCAGACTCAAATCTGGAAGCTAATGATACTTATTAAGTATATTAATTTTATAAATTCAATATTAGTGCGACACGTGTTCTTTTGAATCTTAAGGTCTGAAATTTCTTATGGCATATTTTTTTTGTATAAAAATCACTTTCTGAGGGTGCACACAAAGAAATTCCATTAAAAAAAATGTAAAAACCAGTCTAATATCAAAAATTTTGAATAAAAAATGGATTTGTGCGTTCAAGAGGCTCTAGAGCGAAAACTACCACTAGTGTGGGAAAATTTTATTTAAGCATCTTAAAGTACATACTCTTAGCTGCTTTTTTCTAAAATTTGGAGTCTTAATCGGTAGCAACTTTTGAGAAATAAATTTTTGAAAAAAAACTGTTTTTTTGCGTTTTCTGCGCGTGCGGGACAAGATAACAAAAATCTGACCGCTGCATTCAATTCCTTGAGAAATTTCCCATCGATTATGACTATTCTAAAAATTTTCCAGGCTGAAATGCAATTAAAATAAATAAAGTTAAAAGTTGAACTTAAAAATTGCCGTAAAATTTAATTGGCTCTACGAGGCGAACTATGTGACCTAGAGATCTGAAATTTGGCATGAAGTCATATTTTGGGTACTCAAATAAGTGTACCAAATTTGAGGTAAATTGGAGAGGGTCGCGTGAAATGGACTGCTCACTTGACGTGGAATATATGCGTTATTCCGGGATCTAAAAGCGGCATTTGATAGTGTGGATAGAGAGAAACTGTGTATGAGAGAGAAAGAAATTAGCAAGCACCTGGTAAGAAGAATGGAAGAAGTGTATGAGGAGACAGCAAGCAGAGTGTGGGTGAACGGAAAAATGAATGAAAGATTTTGGACAACAAAAAAGTAAGACAGGGGTGTCCATTGAGTCCCATTTGGTTTGCAACTTACATAGAAGATGTAGAAAAAAAAATTAGGTTAGCTCAAGCAGGAGGTGTAGTAGTCGGTAAAGAAAAAGTGTGATTGTTAGCATATGCAGACGATATAGTAATTATAGCAAAAGAAGCAAAAGATATGAAAGAAATGATTAAAAGTTTAGAAAAATATTTCAGAAAAAAAAGTTTAGAAGTTAATGTAGATAAAATACAAATTATGGTGTTCAGAAAGAGGAGTAAAAGAAAAAAGTTGAGGACTAGAAATGGAATGAGCAAGGTATTACAGAAGTAAAATCTTTTAAATATTTTGGATATGATTTTTGCACAAACAACACTGAGAGCAAACACATTAAAGAGATGGCTCAAAAAACAAATAAAGAAGTAGGACAAGTTTGGAGAATAAGTGAAAAAAATTTAAATGTATGAGAATAAAAAGACTTTTGTTTGATAGTTTAGTTAAGAGTATTTTTGTATGAGTCAGAAATATAGAAATGAAAGGAACAAGAAAAATTAGAAGCAATACATGTAAAATATTGGTGATGGGTGATAGGTTTAAATAAGGAAACTCCAGCATATATTGTGCTAGATGAAGTAAAAAAAAATAAGTTAAGAGTAGAATCAGGAAAAAAAAAACAATGAAGTATGAAAAAAGAATGAGACAGAGACACAAATGTAAAATCTTACAAGAATGTATGAAAGAGAAAATGAAAACAAAAAATGGAAAGCTAGGAGAGATTAGGGAAAATTATTACAATAGGAATAGGTATGCTAGCCAAGAAATTGAAAGAATGAGAGAATCTGGGAAGAAGACATGGTACAAAATTATGGAAAGAGATAGAAATATACAAAGGCAAAAAAGGAAAATACGAATAAAAGAATCTATTATAGAAAGTAAACTGCCAATGTACCAAGAGAGCAATAGATATAGAAAAAATAATAAAAAGATGATTGCAAGATTCAGATGTAGTAATGAAGAGCGAGTGACAAAACTTTGGATAGAAGAAGATTTGAAAATGTGCAGAATGTGCGGAGAGACTAAAGAAACTATGGAACATATGTTCAAAGAGTGTAACAAAATAAGAGAAAAACAGATGGGAAAAAATGAGATATTAAAAGGGTACGGAAGAGGAGTAGAATGGATGAAGGGAAGTTAATCTAGAAAAAAAAAACCGGCACGTACAGAAAATTGATGATGTGTTTTTCTAGTCAAGTTGACAAATTATAATTATACACTCATGCGTATGTAATTCGTGTAAAGGAAACACTACTTTTATCAACTTTTTGTAAAAACTGAACTAAAACTTGATCATATTAATTTTAAGCACATAGTGCTAATCATATATTATGAATTGCATTTAAAGGGTCCCCCCGGTTAACATAGGTGAAATGTCCCCCATCACAAATATCCAAATTACCTTAAAAATTACTTTCCTAGCACCAAAAAAACATGTTTGGTAGGATTTTAAAGTTTTGATACCACTCTGTATATAACCCTTAAAAAAAATCCAGAAGGGTTGAAATTTACTTTTGGTTATCTAAACCTTTGATTCCATGGAATTTTATTTTTTAACATCATGAGTAATTGAAAAATCTACATCCATGATTTTTTTGGAATTTTTGCGAGTGGTGCGCCATTATTTAAAATCGATTTTTTTACTTTTTTGTCATTCATACTGTTAAAAAAATAAAAACGAGAAAATGCTATTTTTGCCCGCTATGAAAAAGGAGGTGGTATCAAAATTTTAAAATCTTACTAAACATGTTTTTTTGATGCTTGGAAAGTAATTTTTGAGATGATTTAGATATTTGTGATGGGGGGCATTTTACTTATGTTAACCTGGGGGACCCTTTAAAACCTGATTTTGTCATATTTTAACTTTATTATTTTTAATTACATTTTAGACAGATATTCGTTATAATTTTAAAAAAAATATTTTTTTATGTTATTAGAACATAAGAATTTTTAAATTTCATTTTTTATCGTTGCATTTCGTAAACAGTGTTTTAAATAAATGTAATAAATGTATGAACGTTACTTAAATGCAACTTTTAAATATGCTTCCAGTTAAGTTAAATTGTAAGAGGTAATAAATGAAAAACTTGTCGGATCATAAACTCTTAAAATCGACTGGACTACTTTAAACGTTGTACTTAAAACAATTTGACTACAAATTAGAACGTAATTATATTCTATCTTTGATCGTTAAAATTCCATTAGTCGACACACTCTTTTCTCTCTAGAAGTGGGGAAGAAAAAAGTTATAAAACACGAAAGTTTTAAAAGCTTCTAGTTATTATTACTTATACTTGTTGAAAGCGATCACAAATATTTTCAAGTTTCTTAACCAAAGGGGTTTCACTGAAATGTTATTATTATGATGACATCGATGAAAAAAGTTGTTAAAATGATGTATGGTGTGCGTGCATGGAAACTTTAATCGTAAACATCTATATATCAATTTTTATTATTATAATATTTTTGCTATAAATATCAAACAAGCAATTTAATTTGATTTTAACTAAAACTAATGATTTTAATATTTATGTAAGTAACAATCTTACTTACTCTTCATAACTTATAAGAACTCATACTAATACTATGTATTTATGTATTAAATAAATTAAACAATTTTTTTAGTATTGTTTAGAATTACCTAGCAAAAAGGAACAATGCATCAAAATATATTTAACAATTAAATCCAGTACAGCGATCCTGATAATAAAACTGCGATTTATATAAATCGTTTAATCGGATTGTATTTATTGATTTCTTATTAATATAAATAAAATTATTAATTAAAAAACAAATATAAAAATTTAATATACTGGTAATACTTCAAAATAATAATTTAATATAGTTAAGTATATTTAAATAAAAATCAATTTAATATCAAGAATTAATTTAATTACAAAAAATTTCTGGGAAATAAATAAACTTTGCGTCAAAATTCAAATACACAGAAAATCCGAGAATAATTAAATGCGAAGTGGAAAATTGTATTTTCCACGAATGAAACCTATCAATTATAATTTTATTAAGTCGCTGAAGTGAAGGCGAATTACATTTTCTATAAGCATCAAGTCGAAACTCTTGAAAATCGAAAGTTTCTTACTCCCAAAGGAAGAAGCTGTCAGGGTATACTGAAAAGCATTAAAGTTTATAATTACTTGTATCACGCAAAATTATAATTTCATTAATCCCTTCTAGTATGTTCGCGATAATTATACAGAATATAAAATTAGAATCGCAAATGTTTCAAAAGTTAATTATTTACAATTGAGTAATTATTTGCAAAATTTAAAACGAGCAGTAAAGCGACTGACAAAATAAATTAAGTTTTTATGCTTATCCAGTTTTGTGATTATACTTATGGATTACTAAAGTAATTATTACATTGTTCAAAGTAGTAAATATTTGATCAAATAACCAAACCTACAATTTTTACGATGACAAATAGCGCAAGCATTTTACATTTAAACAGATTCCATTAATTATATTGTAATGTTGGTTTCTTTACTTTCTTTAATATTTTAAACTTAGACTGAGTTTTTAATTTACATGCCACGCACAAATAATGTGGTTTAACTTTGCTTGTCGCTTCCAATAATAAAAAATGTCAATTAAAAGCTTAATTATGTGTAAACAATTTAATATTTCTAATTAAAATTAATATGGTTGATGGATTTATAAAAAAAAAATGGATTGTTTAAAGAAAGTCTTTTACAACAAAAATGTAATCGAAGACGTTGAATAAAATAGAGGTCGAATGATTTCGCTCACTCAATCCACTACAGCCGCTCATATTTCCTAAAGTTTTTAAACCCATTCTCAGTGCTTACACAGCTTCCATATTTATAAATGGAATATCGCACCGTAAAGATAATACGAGAGGTTTTATCCGGTGGTCCATTATATCGACTTAATGCTGTTGTCCGATGTAGCACGCAACAATGGATACTTTATTGGAAATCTGATATAAGTATATATAAATAATAAATTTATTTACTTTTATGGATTTTCTGTAAAATCTTATTCTTAACACTGTGTTTCTAAGAAATATTTTATCTTAAAATTAAATTTTATTAGGGTAAGACGAACAATAAACACAAAAGGAAGAATTTACTTAAATTATTTAATGCTACTATATATCCGGTTGTATTTATTTTAATTAAAATTGTATTAAAATTCATTTTCATGAAGGTATTTACATTAAGAATAACATTTACAAATATTAAACATTTTTCAAATAATTCTTATTTATTTTTTAAATATTATTACAAGACTACAATTAATATTTTTTATTACAGTATAAAATAAAAACATATACACTGCCAAAATAGTATGTCATCTATGTAAAATATTTTATTATTATTTTTTTTTATTATTTATAAATAAATATGTTAAATATAAAAAATTTCTACAAGATAAATGAAAAAATATTAATTATGTAAAATTTATTATTTAAGAATAATTAAATTTCATTCATTCAGCAACAAAAAGCTAAAGAAAAAAATAATCTAAAATTAGTTTAAAAATTTGGCAAATAAACTTATGTAAATAATCTTAATCAAAATTGTTCAATTTATTGGTTAATACTACTTGTACCTATTAGTAGTAGTCGTCGAAAAATTTAAAGATAACAATCCAAAGATTGAATGATTCTATGTAAACTTCTATAGCCAAGTATTTCAATCCAAAAATCAGTGAACATGGTCAAAACAAACAGTCCTAAATGTAGGATCCAAAGAACTTCAAGAGATTGATAAAGCCGAACTAAGAGCATTATTACACCATCTAAAGAACAACAAAACAACAGGCAAAGATTGAATAACTAGCAAAATAGTAAAGACTGGAAGAGATGCCCTGAAAAAAAAACAATCCTAATAATCTTAAACAAATGCCTTAAAAAAACAAAATTCCTGACTTTTAGCAAAACTCAGAGGTAATTCTCCTTTTTATAAAAGAAGATAATACAAATTTGAAGAAATATAGACCAATCAGTCTACTGTCCACTTTTTTTGTCTTTATTAAGCGTTTTACAGCTTTCTACATTGCCCCAGAAGTCTTACCTAACCAAAATAATAACAAATCGACTAACTCAAAAATTCGTCTTTTATCAACCGGCTGAACAAGCACCGACGACCGACCACATTCAAACATTGCGTATACTGATCGAGAAATGTACGAAGTACAATATCCACTTTCACATGACATTTGTGGACTATCATAAAGCCTTTGACTCCATCGAAACATGAGCAGTACTTCAGTCAATAAACAATGTCCAAATTGACTCCAGGTACACACACTTGCTTAAACACATCTACAAACACGCAACCCTAAACGTCAAAATGAGAGAAGATTGGACGACAAAGAAAGTACCCATCAAAAAAGGCGTCTGGCAGGGCAATACCATTTCGTCAAAATTATTCACTTTAGCGCTGGAAAACGTGTTAAAAAAACTATCATGGGAAAAAAAAAAGAGTAAGCATCGATGGTAACCGCCTAAATCACCTTTGCTTTGCCAATAATATCGTCCTCACTAGCAATGACCCAGAAGAACTAGAAGAAAATGCTACGCAAACTCGATAAAGCCTCACAAACTGTGGGATTGCAAATGAACATGCACAAAACAAAAACCATGAGACCAAGTAACAAAATGGTCACAATCTAGAAAAAATCGAAAAGAACACTTGAAGCTTTGCATCAAATTAGGAAAGGCCAACCATACAACAGAGATCACAAAGCGCATCGGATTAACATAGGCAGCTTTTGGCAAATTAGAATACATCCTACAAGAACCTAAAATTCCAATAAACCTAAAAAAGGAAAGTGTATAATACATGTATCTTACCTGTCACAGCGCAAATAGACTTTTGGACTGCCAACGAGCGATGTTAGTATTAAGCTTACGCTTACGAGATAAAATCCCAAACAAAGAAATAAAACAAAAAACTAAAATCATAGATATTATAGAACAAATGGCACATTTTATATGGTAATAGGCCAAACACGTGGGAAAAGAAAATGGCAAATGGTCCAAGACAATATTACACTGGAGACCTCGAGTATCTAGGAGAAGCGTTGGCACCTGCACGCTGGCAGGAACTAGATACAGACTGTCTAACAAAGATTGACATGGAAGCCTATGGAAAAAGCCTATGTTCAAGAGTATACAAAACCAGCTTAATGAAGAAGAAAAAAAAACTCTTAACACTGTTAAATGACATGAAGGCATAGACATTTAAGAAAGCAAATATGAACAAGTTTCCATCTTTTGAGATGTGGATATACCGCCGCATGCTGATGATACGAGAGACACTACTAAAGTTTGCGAAATCAAGTGACGTTTTTCACCTGTAATTCAGTTGATAGTTCAATTTCAAACTGCTCGGTTTTGTTAGAACAAAATGAGTGATGATTTTTTATGATTTTCGATTCGGTTTAATACCGCAGCAATATGTGAAAAAACTTAATTTGTTATTTAGGGATGAAGCACTATCCAAAACTATGGTTAAGAATGGTTTGCAAAGGTTGTCCATGCACCTCTGTTGTCGCGAAAAATATTGATACTGTGCGTGAAATGATTTTGTCAAATCGGCATGTGACTTATAATGAGATTGAAGCAGCAAAACAAATACATACAATTTTGCACAATCATTTGCATGTCAGAAAGCTTTGCAGTCATTAGATTTCACACATTTTGAAAGAAGAACAAAAACAGGCACGTGTCAAGTGGTGCAAGGAATTGCTAAAGAAATTCGAAGAAAGTTGTTCAAATTCGGTATATAACATCGTAACAGATGACGAATCTTGGATATATTCATATGAGCCTGAAACTAAACAGCAATCGACTGTATGGGTGTTTCAAAATAAACCTAAGCCCACAAAAGTGGTGCCGTTTCAAAAAGAATAATTGCTTATTTTTTCGGAAAAACAAGTCATGTTGCAACTGTTGCATTAGAGGATTGAAAAACAGTTAATGCTGACTAGTATTCTTCAATTTGTTTGCCGAAAATTTTCGCTGAAACCAGAAGGAACAACATAACCCGGCAAATCATTGTTCATCATGACAATGCAAGCTCTCACAAAGCCCAGCAAACTGTAGAATTTTTAACCAGTAACAACATCTAATTAATGACTCATTGCCCATATTCGCCTAATTTAATGCCTAATGACTTCTTCCTATTTTGACATATCAAAAATAAAATGCGGGGCAACCGTTTTTCATTGCCTGAAGAGGCCGTTGAAGCATATAATTCACTTGTTTTGCTCAGAGTGGCAAAACTGTTTTGAAGATTGGTTTCATCAGATGCAAAAGTGTATATATTTTAAAGGAGAATATTTTGAGAAGCAATAAAGCGATTTACATAACGTAATTTGTGTTTTGCTTTACATTTTTCACAAACTTTGGCAGTGTTCTTGTACCATGGATATACCTTGTAACAAATAAAAAAAATCATGTATAGAATGGGTAAACAGAAAAAAAAACTTATCAGCACATTAAAACGACAAAAACCAAAATATTTAAATCATTTTTTTACGCAACCCTTCAATTAACTATGCTAGGCAGAGCATCTTAGCAGAAGAACCTGCAAGAGAAAATTGATATAGCAGAATAACGGTCAAACTTTTTAGAGCTGCGGCATCCAAGCTCCAATTGCAATAATAATTGCCAATAAAAAAGAAGATATGGTCTCTTAAAGTTTTCTTGCATACTCTCCGGTTGTTTTGTGTTTTCTTATTAAATAATTTATGTGCAATAAATACATCAGCTCATAAGAAACATGGCAGAAATGATCAACAAACATGTTAAAAGCCGCCCGTAAAGCACTCAGATGTAAGCAAGTCAACATAAACGCTGACAGCTAAATAACCTACATAATATACAGAAGTCAGAAAACACCAGAGAGTTACCGAGAACACAACGCAGTAAAAAACAAAATCAATACCAAAATAACAAATGTAAAACGCAGCTTCTAGGATAAATTCTCAACAGACATAGATCACAGTCTATATAAAAAGTAGAAGAAAGGCCAATCTTAGATACTGTAATGTACTAAGCTTTGCGTGCGCATCTGCGTATGTGCGCGCGATGACATGTACGAAGGAAAAAGCGTACCCTTGAGAGTGGACAAATGAGTGTTAGAATTCTTTAAAAAATATTAAAGAAGTAATGTTATCACCTAAAGTACTTGCACATTATACCCCTAAGTTGCCAGTAAATTTAAGTGTGGATGCATCTGATTACGGTTTGGGAGCCGTTTTGACTTATATGGATGCAACAGACCGTGAAAGACCAATTTCATTTATATCAAAAACTTTGAATAATGCCGAAAAGAGTTACTCCCAAACCGATAAAGAAGCTATGGCAATAGTATGGGGAATAAAAAAATTTAGCCAATATTTGTTGGGCCAAAAATTTAATCTCTATACTGACCACAAACCATTACTTTCCATATTTGGATCGAAGAGTAATATACCGATTATGGCTGCTAATAGGTTACAACGTTATGCAGCTTTTCTATTAGGGTACGATTTTAATATTTATTACATTAAATCAAATTTAAAAAATGCTGATTTTTTATCGCGTATGCCCTAATGCACGGAAAACTCGGATGTAATGGATTATAATTACGTTATTTATATATCAGATTCCAAATTTCCGATTAATGTAAGCGAAATACAATCAAAAACAGCAAAAGATAAAACCTTGATTCAAATATTTAATTTTGTTAACTCAGGATGGCCACAAAAATCTTCTTTAGAATTAAGTTTGTATTTTCACAAAAGAAATGAATTAAATATTGAAGATAATGTGTTATTATGGGGCTACAAGGTAATTATACCAAAATCCCTGCAAGCACGTATATTAAGTGAATTGCATTCTACCCATTTAGGTATAGTAAAAATGAAAACGTTAGCTCGTTCATATGTATAGTGGCCATCTCTAAATCAAGACTTTGAGTTTTTGTGTAAGAGTTGCAATTTGTGTTTACAGAACAGAGCAAATCCTCCTAAAAGTCCTTTACAATGCTGGCCTATTACAGATAGTCCTTGGGAAAGGTTGCACTTAGATTTTTACGGACCCTTATTAGAAAAATATTTTTTAATAATAACAGATTCATTCTCAAAAGGTCAGAAGTTTATATAATTATTTCGATAACTAGTCAAGCTACTATTTACAAAAACTGTCAAAAACTATCTTATTAAGACATCAAAATCTGTTAATTTTCAATTGAATCGTTCATTACAAATGTTTTTACTGATGTATAGAAACTGTAATCATTGTTCCACACAAAAATTGCTCTCTGAACTTCTTATTGGTAGAAAATTACGCACGCGATTAGATTTTGTCAAGCCTAATTCTAATTTAAATACAAAATTAGCTTCAAAAAATTAAAGGAAAATAATTTAAGAAACGCAAACTACTACAATGGAAGAAGGAAGACAAGTTTTTCGGTAGGACAAAGAGTATTAGCTAAAAATTTTAGATTTAGTAAACCTATATGGACAGTAGCAGACATTGTAAAACTATTAGGGAAAAATGTATTCCATGTTAAACTTTTAGGTAGTGAAATAACTTAGAAACGTCATGCAAACCAATTGTTAGAAAAGTATAATTCTAGTAGAAATGTTCTAAATTCTGATGAAGAAAGCGTCATAATAAATAATCCTGTCCATAAGGAAACAGACATTAATAATGAAATGCTATCAGATAATGAAGAAGATGCAATGCATGATCATACAACTTCATCTACAGCCAACGTTGACGAATCTATTCAGACTAATTTGAGGCGACGTTGCCTGTGATGGAAGAACTCTCTCCTGAGGAATATGAGCAAACTAGATCAATCGTTCCTCAGAGACCTCAACGGTTGAGGAACCAACCAAATCTACTTTGTTATTAAATTATATTATTTTGTTTCTTTTGAGATTATGTTAAAAAATTGGAATGGAGAGATGTAATTTACTAAGCTTTGCGTGCACATCTGCGTATGTGCGCGCGATGACATGTACGAAGGAATGCACGGAGTGCAAAATGAACGTCACTCCTTGTGTGACCGTGATAGAATTAACCGTTGATTTAAAGTGTTAAATTGCTGAGTTAAGGTTTTGTTAAATAAAGTTAGTAGTCAAACCCATCATACTTTTACTTCCCCATTGATCACTACAGATACAATATGGATAAATCATTTATAAACTCATATACAAAAACTCACAGATGCACAGAGCAACCTAAATCAAATAGAACACAGAGAGCAAAATAAAAATAAACATAACAAAATAAAAGTAGATTAAAACCTGATAGAAAAAATTAAAAAAAACTAAAAAAGAAACAAGAGCCACCGGTCTCGACGCCATTACAAATGCAATGATCAATTAAAAAGAACAAAACTAACCTTCAAATTAAATTTTTGATTACAAGCAATAAACAAAGCTTATAATAAATCAAAGACCAACCCAGAATACACCAGTCTGTGAAGGTATTAGACATAGGAATAGTCTGAGCGCAACACCATTAATCATAATCATAGACAAAATCATTAATAAATTCAGTATTATATGCTACGCGGACAACGCAATATTATTGGCGAAAAAAAATGATTTAAGCCGCCTGATCCATAAGTTCAACAAAATAGCCTCCACACAAAAACTAAATTAATGATGATCCAAAAGAAGCAAAAAGATGCAAACTTACCATCAAAGCCAGTTTAGTAGAACAAATAATGTGCTTTAATTACCTCGGCGTTGAACTATCCAGTAAAAAAAAAAACTATACAATAATGCTCAACAGCAATTAAACAAAACATCAAAAATTGCTAGATAAAGATTATGATTTATGGAGTCAAGACCAAAACAGACAACAAAAATACAAAGGGGTGTTTACAAAAAACAAAAATAAAGACCTTCAGATCCATATCTACTCTTGCACTATAAAACAAAGTACTAAGCAAAGACATTTGAAAACAATATGGAGTAACAGAGGTATGCTGGCTTAAACCAATTTCTAGTTAGTCCATTGACTAAACTCTTTAATAAATGTATTTTAAATTCAATTTTTCCCGATGCTTTGAAAATTGCGATCATTATTCCTATACATAAAAAAGGAAACATTGACGACGTTAACAACTATCGTCCAATATCTCTTTTACCAGTATTTTCTAAAATACTAGAGAAACTACTTTACCAACAAATTGTGCAGTATTTTAATGAAAATCAGCTTTTTTCGAACACGCAGTTTGGATTTAGAAAAGGACTAAATACTGTATTAGCAATTGACAAACTAATAAATTTAATACTAGATGGTTTTGAAAATAAGGAATTTACTATTGCTTCCTTCTTAGACCTGTCAAAAGCATTTGACTGTGTTCCGCATGATTTCTTATTAAGCAAACTTAGATTATACAATTTTTCTAATAGTAGCTATAATATAATGCAATCTTACTTGTTTAATCGATACCAATATGTTCTATTTAATGGTAATATTTCTAGTAAACAAATTGTTAAACAAGGTGTTCCACAAGGTTCTGTACTTGGTCCATTGTTGTTTCTAATTTTTATCAATGACTTGCTTCAATATATTGGAGAATCCAACATTATATTATTTGCAGATGACACTACTCTTATACAAAAAGATCAAATGTTTGAAACGGCAATAAACCATTGTACAGATTTACAGAACAAAGCAACAATATGGTTTAACGCAAATAAATTATGTCTTAATTCTGCTAAGATGGCTACTATATGTTTTTCATTAAAAAAAATGCCTGTTAACTCACCACAGTTTAACAACTCTGTGAAATTTCTTGGACTCACTCTTGATAGTTCTCTTTTGTGGCGCGATAACGAACAATATCTAGCTAATAAACTAAGCAGAAACATATATTGTTTACGTCTGCTCTCAAATTGTGCTTCGTTAAATACGCTGCGTACTGCATACTTTGGTATTTGTCATTCTCTCTTAAGCTATGGCATTCTATTATGGGGTCACAGTACATCGCGTCACCGAATATTTGGATTACAACGTCGTGCTATCCGTATCATAGCTAATATTGGATATAGGGATGATACATTCAATTACTTTAAAGAGTTGAATATTTTAACTGTGCCCTGTTTGTTTGTACTTGAATGTCTAAAACATGTGAAACTTCATTTAATGAGTTATACTGGTCACGAAGACATACACAACTATAACACAAGAAATAAAAAAAATCTTGTTAACAACTACTCTAGACTCAAAAGGTCACAAAATGGACCGAGTTATTTGGGAATAAATTTTTTTAATACTCTTCCAACGGCTGTGAAAGATCTTCCGTTTAAAACATTTATCATCGTTGTCAAACAGTATTTGTTAAAAAAAGCTTTTTTTACGTTTGAGGATTATTTAAGTAACGATTTTACGGATTTATTATGTTAATGCAAAATTTGCTTAAGTTTTAGGAATAATGTGTTTGTACTTGTTTTTAACTGTAATATGTTTCTTTTCAGTACATTTAAATTGTACTGCAATGTTTATTTTTAATATGTTTTAAATATTTTATCAATTGTATTTTAACGTGTAATTTTATTGACTTGTGTAACATTTTTTGAGAGCACTAAAAAAAAAAAAAAAAAAAAAAAATTGTAATTTTTAAATTACTCTAAGTTCTCAGAATGTTCTATAACAATTATAAAACTGACAAATAAACTTAGACAACTTGTTATTAAACAACGCCATGAATTACACATGAAAAGCAAAATTTTGACCTAAACTTTAGATTTCAGTTACAAAATTCTAATATATTTATTAAAATATTAACTAACATAATACCACTAACCAAGTGCTGCTACTGCTAAATAAAACTTTAGGTACATTTTTTAATTTTAAACAGAAAATCTAAATAATTTTAAAATTATCGTTGAACCAGCAAACTACATATCGCCCAACAAGGGGCACTATTGTGCTGGTACCACATCCTGTTACGTAAAGCAAGAAATACATTGATACCCAGCAAATTTTCCATCTGATTTTTGAGAAATTTTGCGTATAAACCAGCATTAAAACAAAGTGGTAATAATTATCCATTAAAAACCTTACATCATGTGTTAACTGAAAATCTTTGTTGGTAAGCTGGTACTCTAACTGCGTACGAATTTCTTAATGACCAGATATGCTCATTATGTATATTGCTAATGCCATTTCTCGCAAACATAGATTCATCGCTCCACAATATTGAACTAAAAAAGTTAAGATTTTGTTGATGTTATTCAAGAAACCATTAAAAAAATGCAAGTCGTGGTGCTGCGTCGCCTGGTTGTAGGTATTGTACTTTTTGATACTGATATGGGTAAAAAAATTCCCTACTTAAAATTTTCCAGACAAAGGTTTTAGATAGTTGTAAACGGGCAAAAAATTGCCTAACGCTGACCCCTGGTTCATAAAGAACTGCGTTAACTATTTGTTCCTCTTCTGCCACGATGTGTTGTTGATGTGGACCTCTACTACGGCAATTTTCAATTCCAACTTAAGAGAGCCTTCAAAATGCGCTACTTGTTAAAGTAAAAAAAAATATTTGGCTTTCTGTTTGAAATTAAAAAATGTACCTAAAGTTTCATTTTTCGCTTCAAGTTAGGAAATACCCTATATAAACATCTTTTATAAAAATTATTCATAATTTTATAGATGATATAATTACTGGTGTAGTTTTAAATATAATAATAAAATAATAATTTAACGACGCGACGCTTGTGAACTTGTTAATCTCGAGTAGCAGAACTCAGTGGTATTAAGTTAGTTAATAATTTAATAAATTTATTAGAATTTTTCTATTAAGTTTAAAAATAAACACAATTAGAATAACAATTAAGACAGTTTTATTATGTAATATAATTTTATGAGGTTGCTATTATGCATTTTTCTAGGTCTTTTTTTTTAATATTTTTGGGCCAGTAAATTTAAAGTCTAGGATTAATAGTTCAGTCCAATTACTGATAGAAATCTTCTGTGTATATTTGCCCTACCTTGCAAATTTATTTTGCAACTCTACAATCAGCCATTCTTCTTTATCATTACATCAGGATACTGTCTCTTTGTCACCCGAGTCATTTCTGTTATCTTCTTTATGCATATTGAAAAAACCGTATTCAGTCTAATGATATTTAACCATTATTCATCTTTGTTTAGTCTTAATTAATTTTACCAAACAAATATATGGTTTCATGACAACACAAACGATATCCCAGACGCTAATGTTTACTTACCGCACATGTGCAGTAAGTAATTTTAAATAAAAAAGTATAACTTAAATCATATACTCAATGCGACTAATAAAATACAATGTTTAATAAAATTAAACACGTATAAAAAAAAAACCAACTTAATAAACTTGACTTTTTTTTTGTAAACATAAAAATAGTATACAATCTTATTCAGTAAAACATAACAGGTCTCGAAAACAAGTAAATAGCAAAATAATTTTTTCCTTAAACTGTAAAATGCACTTACTAAATACCTATCGAAATATATACTATAACGCTTTATATTTTCAATAATCAGTAATAATTCCATTTCTATTTCATTGTGCTTCAAATTAAGATCGAGTTGCGCAAAGCAAAGAAATAAACTGTACATAACTGACTAAAGATATTGATTAAGTACGATACACATAACAAGGCAACAGCATGCAGCAAGAGGTATGGTGGAGTTGGAAGCCCATCGCCAGATATTTTTATGTCGCGTTTTTATTCCGTTGTTTGCTTGCTTCTGCGCGCGCACGGCTTGGCTCTATGAGAGCTACTGTATTTAACAAAGCAGCATCAGCGCGCTTCGCAAAGTGTCCAATAAATTTGATACGTTACGTTTTTAATATATTTATTTGAATTAGTTATTCTTAGGAATTTTAGCCATAATCTGCAGTTTTGTTAAAAGATGATAATTATTTTTTGTATTATAAATAGATTTACTACCATCGTAATTTAATAATACTACATATTTTAAACTGGCACTTTTAGTCCGAAGCGTTTCAGGTAAGTGTGCAGACACAACTTTTGCTTATAAAAAAAACGAGTGATTTTAACATTTAATTATTAATTAGTATAAAAAAGTAGTTGTTATATTATTAAACTCAATCAGTTAATGAACATTATTTTAAATAAAATAAAAGCGTAAAGTTTAAAGCAACAAAGTCAGCGTGAGAATCGCCGTTTTGTCCGCACACTGAAACCTATAGATTTGTGGCCATCATATAATTAGAAGGTCACTAATTTGTATTTCCGTAAAATTTAAACTCCCTTAATTCCAAATTTGTATTTCTTGCGACTAGTTTCGATGTATTAATACGTCATTGTCAAGCAATTATTGCTATTAAATAAAATTAAAAATTTCTAAAACACTCTCAATTTAATTGCTTTAATTTACACTCATCGAATTATCAGCATTACGTACTTTTAAAGTACCTTAAAGTATCATTAATAATTAACAACAAGAAAAAAAATTAAAATTTAATAATTTATACCAAATTTAATTTAAATAGTCTTGTTAAGATAAACAAATAGAAGAAAATATTTGCAACTGTTTAATTTAAGTTACCTGAAAATAAGATATCTCAACAAAGTAGAAGTTTGTGCTGTAACTTTAATTAAAAATACTCAAAGTTTTCAACAAGTCACAAGAATCCTAAACGTGTTATTTTGTTATTTAACAATTAAAGAACAGGTATTGGAGATTCATGATTGAATTCTTGTTTTTAGAATCGTGTTTCTACTGAGTGTTCACAAAAGAATGTAAAATATTTAAGGAAGTGGTAGTACAAATCACAACAAACAAAAAAGTCTTAATAAACATGGGTTGTCATAGCAACGGTTTTAGAGATATGGAACATTATTTATTTTTATATATTTTACAAAAAACAGAGTTATAAAAGATGTTCAAAGTGCTTTTTTTCATTTCAAAACAAACACGACATCTTTGTCTGAAAGACATTCGTACTCTTTCTAAAACACTTTCATTAGCTTGAACTTCTTAACACTTTTCATTAATTTTTAACTGCAGTTCATCAAGGCTATTTACAGAAGTAGCATACACTAATGATTTCAAATACCCCCAAAGAAAAAAATCAAGAAGGTTTAAATCAAGCGATCTTGTTGGCCATAAAATTAGTCCGTCTCTTCCTACCCACTTATGTAAAAAAGTTTGTTCCAAATGCTCTCTACCTGCAATCGAAAAATGGGCTAGAGCACCATCATGCTGGAACAACTTTTGTTGCAAGTAAATCAAAAGAATGTCATCTAAAAAATCATTCATTGTGTTCTGCAGAAAATTGAGGTAAGCAGCGCCTGTTAATCAGTTTGGTAAAAAAAAGGTAAAAACAAAGGACCTAGAAACCTGTTGCCTACAATACCCATCTAAATATTTAATAAAAAACGTGTCTGATGTCCACATTCAATTGCAGCATGGGGATTTTCGTAGGCCTAACAATTTGCATTATGAAAATTAACAACGCCATTTTATGTGAACCCGGCTTCATTCGTAAAAAAAATTTTGGCAAAAAACTGCAGGTCTTTAGCATCCTTGCGTAGAAACCAGCAACAAAAAATCAAACGTGCCTGATAATCAGTTAAATTTAAGGCCTGTACTTGTTGTACATGGTATGAATAGAGAAGCTGCTTGTAAAGGGTTCTCCAAACAAGAGTAGCACTAATTCCTACCTCGGCTGATAATCTCCGCACAATTTGTCCCTGGATTATGCTTTATCCGTGCTATAATTTCTTGTTCTGCTCTAGGAATAGATACCGACCTTGGTTTGCCGGAAAGATAGCACTGTTTTTGAAGTAAACCGGTATCTCTCAATCTCTGGTGAATTCTTCCAAACATACGATGTGAAGAAAAATGGCGATTTGTATAAGCTTCTACATAAAAACGTTGCGCTTTTGTGGCATTCCCATTAGCACAACCATACATGAAATGCATTTTGGCTAGTTCTGCATTAGAGTAATCAGCCATAGCAATAAAAAGTTGTGTGCACTATCAACAACTGTCAAATACTGAATGTTTATTTCACAAAACATTAGCCAACTATGATAAGAAAATGCACGTTTTTGCAAAATAAAAAATGGAGTGATGAGAATAATAAAAATAAATAATATTTCATATCTCCTAAACCGTTGCTATGACAACTCATGTTTATTAAAACTTTTTTGTTTGTTAAATATTTTCATTATTTTGAAACACCTTGTACATCAATAGATCTCTTAGTTCCCTTCAGGACAACGCATGAGCTATATTATCAGACTAGATAGTAAGAAACAAGCTAAAAGAATCAAGAGCAAATAACCACTCTAAAAACTCAAGCAATAGCAATGACAATAACAATGAAAGTATGTGTTTTTAACAAATATGTTAAGATTTAGAATTATTTGTTGCAATGACCAAGACGCCCAGTAAAACTACTGTTTCTGTACAAAGAGTTAATCAATTTGAAAGTGGTTCAATTATAATAAGGAGTGAGATTAGTATAGATAATAAAACCAACCTTGTTGTTATTCTAAGTAATTTTAACGCAAATATTGACAATAAGTTAAGGAAAAGGGAATTGTTGCTGTGACATATGGTATAGGTCCGATTTTTGTATTAATTCAGAAACCGCAACACAACACACTACGTTTATTACTTTACACAAGTTCAAATCACCCGCTCGCAAAGTTTGAACTTAGTTCCCGTGTTTATAATCAAAATATTAAAACATAAACACTTGGGCAGGTGGGAGTGATCACCAATCTAAACCACACGCCTACAAATTTTGAACTTAGTTCAAATTTTAAAAGCATGTGATATAAACTCAGATCTTGTCCACCTACCCAAGTGTTTGTGATCCAATTTTTTCATCACAAACACTTAGGTGCAAAACAACAATTTAAACCTTACGGCAACAAGATTTGAACTAATTTCCACGCCACCTACCTAAGTGTTTGTATTGAAAAACTTGGATCACAAACACTTGGGCGGGAACACAAATTCAAATCACACACACCCACAAAAATTAAACTTAGTTTCCGCCCACCCACCCAAGTGTTTATAATCCAATTTTTTCATCACAAACACTTGGGTGCAAAACAATCTAAGCCGCACGCCTACAAAATTTGAACTTAGTTTCACGCCACCTACCCAAGTGTTAGTATTAAAAAACTTGGATCACAAACACTTGGGTGGGCGGGCGGGAACACAAGTTCAAATTACACGTCTACAGAAAGTGAACCTAGTTCCCGCCTACCCACCCAAGTGTTTGTGATCAAAAGATTAAACACTTGAGTAGGTGGGCGGAAACACAAAGTCAAATTACATGCCCACAAAAATTGAACTTACAGTATATTACAAAAAACTAATGCAAAACCGAGCATAAAACGCATTTAATAGATAAAAATGCATACAAAATCGACCAGAAAAAGCATTAACTACATAAATGTATAGTGAGATGAACTATAAAACGCTTTAAACGCATAAAATTTTCTAAATTTATGGTGTTTATACAACTTAAAGCATAAAATTTATTTGAGATCGACTATAAAACGCTTTAAACGCATAAAATTCTTGTGTTTTCACAATATATTACAAGAAATTGGTGTAAAATCAACCAAAAAACGCCATCTATTAGCTAACGGCAACTCTTATTAAAAAAATGAAAGGTTATACCGCAGAAAGACCTTTAAATACTTTTGCAAAGCATACCAATACAGTGTTATGCTAAGTTGAAACGCGTTATCTTTTTTTGCATTACTATATCTCTACGTAACACTGTTGTTTCTTTTCATAATATTTTTCAATTTTCGATCATTATTTAAACTTTGTTACAGCCAAATCTGTTTCTATTCTTTATATTTACTTCTAGTTACTTTTATATCTTTTATACTTTACATTCATTTTTTTTTTCAGACATTTTTGAAGAGTTTTACATTTTTCAGTTTTTTGGTTCATACTTTACTGTTTATTAACCTAGTTGTAATCTTTGTATCTATTTGTTTCCTCCAGTATAGTATAGCATGCTATAGTCTCCCTACTTAATCTTCATACTCATTTTCAGTCATTTGTCTGTATTCTAGCGTAGACCCCAACGACGACAAATAATCCAATTCCAAAGTAATCCCTGACAACAAGATCTTTGTCATAAAGCAGCTGACACTAAACAAAAAGCTCATTAAAAATTATGCTTCAAAAATGTACAGCTTGAAAACTCACGTCATGGCCCAGATAAAAAACCAAACAAAAAAAAAATTTTAGACAGATGCCCCATCAAGTTGAAACTGAAAACAAAAACCAACGCAAAGTTCACCACCAACAAGTCAGCTGATCCTCCAGCCAAGTCTTTTTTAAAAAAGCCTGCAAAAAATACGGTCAAATCCGACACCGCCTTGGAAGTTAAAAAGGAGATGGAAGTCCACCAACACAAACAAATCACAACCCACTCCAAAACCCCGCTCAAAAGAAGGAATTCATCGTGGCGGTAAACAATAAGAAAGCAAAAAAAAACATTAAGAATAAGCAAAGAAAGAGTCGACTGCCAGCAACCTCCGGCCACCTCCCTTAAGAAGCTAACCGAGCACAAGGTCTTCGTCAGCTCAAATGACAAATCACCTATAGAGACGTCGCAGGGCAGCAACGTCAACACCCAGATAAAACCCCATCTTAACAAAAAGGGATACACCGGGGTGGTCTACTCTAAGGGTAAGAAGAAGCAGAAGAAGAATTTGGGTAAACCGAATTTTGGTAAACCGAATTTTGGTAATAAAAGGCCTTTAGCCGGTCCCTTACGCCATGTGCCTTCAGCACCACTAAAGCTATTAGCCACCAAAGCCAAAGGGTCCTTAAACAAGCCCGCTCCTAAAATAAAGCCAACCAATTCTGGTCTGGCTACGAGCACGTTATGCCACTCAGCACAGCTAAAATCGACTACACGCATAGGCAAAGACGAAAAATCCTTCTCAATGTTGTACGTTCAGTTTCCCCAAGAAGCCAAAAATAAAAAAAATCTGTCTCTAACTAAGTTGCCCGAGCTTTGCCTGACCACAGAGGTCACGAAATAGCACCGTTGCCTGGTTTACCATGGCAACAGCCAGGCCACCGGTAAGACACCTGCTCCCAGTAAGCAATCTGATGTTCCTCCACGGAGCGGTGCCGATGCAAAAAAAAAAAATTATTTGCACAGGCAGCGGGATCAGCGCCTAGCACCCCTCTTCAATCAGCTAACGATCAGCTGTTACTTCGCTTGTCGCAAGCAAGTAATAATGACTTTGCCAATCTAGTACCAGCTTCCAAAGCTGACTAGACGTCTAATTTTTTCAGACCAATTCCCACTCATTCTAGGCAACACCTATATGGTTGGCTCATATGTGCATTATATAAATATTCCTGTGTGCATACAACCAGTCAGGAAGGCCATGTCTCCAGTAAAGACAAACTTCCAGCAGTCAAAGTCGGAAGGGGTTTGCCGGTAGGCGCCCGTGAGTGTGAACCCGACACTTAACAAGTCTTTAAAAAGATTCTCTTTTATAAACAAAAAAAAAAACATAAAGAATGTACCCAAATGCATCGAGGTTAATGCGGTGCAAAATGAGCTAATTGCTTTTGAGTACGCTTCACTCTCCGTTAAACGTATAGAAAGAGATGAAAAACACTTTCCGATGTTTTACAAAACGCATTCAGTCAAAAAATCTTGTCTCTCAATAAACTGTATAATCTACAGTTAGCGTGAAATATATGCGCAAGTCAAAAGATATAGTGCAATGCCACCGTTGCCAGCGCTATAATCAAACGTCATCCAGACGCAATCCTTTACGTATGTGTAAAATGCGCCGGAGCCATAGCAACAAACACACAAAGGAGTTAGGACATGTAGCAAACATAAAAGCTGCCTAGCTTATTTCAAGCTTCTAAGCCCCATTCCAAGACACCTGCATCTCAAAAGCAGTATTCTATTTCTCCCCAAAGTACTACCAACAACAATTGAGGTACTTGGCAGATGTAGTATTTTAAAGTTGTACTTGCAGTAAAATATTGTTATTTACACACTGGAAATTAAAACCTTTTAAATGTGTTCTAATAGCACATCTGGCATTAAAACCCTTTACGTAACAGTTGATAAAAGCATGCTATGTACTGGCAATTGAGGCTTTGAGCTTTTATGATAATTGAAGTTTACATTATGTTTATTGATTGCAGATATTCTAAAAATATTACTTAACAATTGTGAGTTTGGGTATTTGCTTAATGCACAACATATATTAATAATTATTCACGTAAGAATAATGACATCCCTTAGCAGTAGTAAGCTTATGCAAAAAATAAATAAGAGCAATTAGACCAACTCAACTAGAGAGCAGTGAAGGAAGTCAAAAAAACTTCAAAATAGTTCAAAAAGCTTAGCAACAAGCAGTCTTAGCCGTATGAGATAATTAGTTAATTAATATGCAACTTAAACGCACGGTGTGGTGGTTGAGTGGTTAAACGGGCGTTGCCTCAGTTAAAAAAATAACAAAACATAACATGCGTAAATATAGAAAATCTTGTATGTATCAACATAGTGCAAGGTCCTGAGTAAATATTACGTGAGCAAAACTATGAAAAAGATAGGAAAGAGTTAGAAAAAGTAATGAAAAACAAAATCGACAAATATTGAAAAAAAAGATCTTCTATTTTTTTTTAAGCTTAAAGATTTAGATAAATTGAAATAGAAGGAAACACTTAGATCAAAATCCACAAAAAGCAAAGAAAGGAGGAGCAAAAAGCTAAATGGATACAAAAAAAGCAAAAACAACTTTGCCTACTAAGGAATAGACAGTAAAAAGATAGACAAGAGAAGAACATTTACATTAGTCCTAACCGAAATTGCAGAGATAAGAAAAAAAAAATCTGCCTAAAAAAAGAAAACTGAAAAAGATATATATAAACTAAGAAGGTACTTAAGTACAAAGCAATTATCTAGGCTGATTAACGCACAAATGGGAAAAAAAGAAATATGGATGTCAGTGTAGGAAGTAGGACAGAAACAGAGGGTATAAAGAGAGATAATCCGGGGACAGCATGTGTAAATTTCGCGAGACTAAAACTTACTCACCTCAAACAAGTATCACATTAGTGATAATGACAAGGACAAATTAACAGCAAAACCAACGCAGAAAAGAAAACCAAAAGGCATTACCATGTGCTAGTCATTCTCAAAGACCACTTATTGAGGCCAACACCTCACTAGATCTTAAAAAAAACTAGCAGAGAGACAGAATTTTCAATACTAAAAAAGAGAACTCTACCAACAACCTCTTCACAGCCTAAAAATCATAATTTGACTTGTTTTGTCTTTAATTTTATTAAATAGAACAATCTCTTTACAACTCATCTCACTACGAAGTACCGCTAAAAAGTCCTCTTCCTCCTCTTATAGAAGTACCTCAAAGCAGAGGTTTTTAAATATTATAGACCATTCATAACAAAATTGCCAGAATTCTTCCATAATATATTCCTTTATAAAATATGTTATTAAAATTGAAAAAAATAAGTGCATTGATCGTCAAGGTCAAAAATTAAACAATATAATTTATAAAACCCAACCAAAAAAATGTACCATGTCTTAATAAATAAAAAGTGGTTTTTCTATAACTTCTACCGTTATTTTAGAATTCACCTCGGAAAAGTGTGACTTTATAATACTTGACTCTGTAAGTAAAGTACGCTGATATACTGAATAAATGTATAATAGGTAATAAAAAGAGAATACAAAAACTACAATTGTCTATAAACAATATAATATGCTAGAAAAAAAGCAGGTTGGAAGATAGTAGAAAAAAATACAAGCAAAAACACTGCACCACAGAGAAACGCATCAGCAGACTTTAAACATAATATTTTTAATTAACACGTTAACCAAATAGTATAATAAAATAAAATTGCTTCTGTTGATTTTATATATTTTTATTAACTTTTACTGCATAAAAATCTACTTTTATAATATTAAACATATTTTGATAAAATATACAATCCTCAAAGTAATTTGTGTATAGCTTTTCCTGCTAGTTGTTATCTTTTCCCCAAACGAGACTAACAATAAAACTCTTAATCAAATACATTTCCATTTATAACTTTACAATGTAATCCTACTTTATTATTTGTCTGACCGACATACTTTATTATTATTAACACGGAAACTAATAATGAATATTTCAGATCGTTTAATGGGATGGGAGTTATTGCGGGGGATGTTCTTCAAGTTAGTGAATGGCATTTTGGGTTGGCGCGGCCCATTGATTCGACGTCTCACTCTCAAAAGCGGACCGCAAACCCCTTAAATTGCGGCCTGGGAGCTATCGCGGAAGGATAAGTACTACAGTATATATGGAAACCCATTGTTACATTTGCGTACTGTATCCTTTATTAGTAGGCATTAGCAGGACCGTGTTCTGGGTACTCTGTTAAATGCTCGTAAACCACGCCGCGACACTTCCCAAAATCGTGGCCGTAAAATATAAGTAATATTGCTTTTATTGGGTAGTCGTATAAAAGGCAATTATAATAAAGAAAAAAATAAATAGACATCGTAAAATATATATTTAGTGTGAGTTTCATTAAGTTTTAAGGGCCTATCATAAAAGTCTAAGGTGGTGGATAAAAAACGAATAACTTACGCTTGTTGAGTTTGATAGAATTAATTGGACACAAACTTACCTGAAAATAAAACATATTATTAGTTAAATAATTGGAAAATGTACTTAGTAAACTTCTAACCAATTATCGTCAAATATAATCATGTCAAGTATTGCTTGATTTAATGTTTAATTGGAAGTAAATCGAAGCCGTGTACATGAAAGCAGCTTTGATATGATTAAATCTACCACGTATTGCTTCATAAGTAACGTAGGGGAACATAATATTATCATTACATATTAATAACACCAATTGGTAATAATATACGATATATTAGTTTAATATTTATGTTGCAATTTATAATGTATTTGAACAAACATAACAACAATATAATAAAATTATATCAATAAATTAATGTATGGATTGTTATGTGTAACTTTATTATAGCATAAATTATATGAATTTTTACAATGTGTTATTAACATGTGTGGTTATTTTTTAATAAAATAATCGTTCAGTTTGTAACAAATTATAATAATCACTTTAGACGAGCCTGATTATAATCGTTAGTATAATTGATGGTGACCTCTACTACGTGTTAATTTATGTTTATAAAATAATAAACCAATTTACTTATATAGTTTATTATCACAAATTTCACATTAGTAGTATCTTAACTTATTTCATCCATAGAAGGCTCTAGTAGAGACAAAACTAGTAATGTAATTTGTAAGAATAAATTTGTGATTAAAAACATAATAAATTGTTTTATTATTTCATAAACATCAAAATCGTTAGATTCAGACCAGAATTGAGCTTCCATACATCCCGGTAGACTAAAACAAATTAATTTGTCCCGGTTTGTAAATCAAATTATATTAAAAAGTAATATGATTTCCGCCTCTGTGGACGGTAAAGTGCTGACCAGTAATGGACTATTTGATTTAAACGTACCTTGAGTTGACCTAAGGGGTAAAACGGCTTGTTTATCTTTGTGTTTCAGTTGTAATCCACTGCCTTTATTTATTGTTTTGCGGCATAAAAGGTTTTTAATTAAGGAGGTAGCTACGCGCAGGAAAAGTTTGTAGCACAATGAAATAACTACAAACAGTGATTAAATTATCAGCTAGTAAAAGATTACTTATTGAATCAAGTGCATAGTTATCAATATTATAATAATAGTCGCAATTGCGTATATGTGTTTTCAGCTTAAGAGCATAGCTTTCAATTCGCTTTGTAAAACATTATTATTGTTTGTCTCAATATGTCTACAAGCTTTACATTGCTATTTAAGTTTTGATTGTTCACTTTTTGCTTGAGCATTTAAAATAGAAGGAAGCTTTTCTCTATATTTACTGATTTGTCCAATTTGATTTACTGTTTAATTAAATTTTTGCTCAATTTAAGAGCATTCCGACCGCTACCTTGATTTGTAGTATTCTAACAAAAATGGCAACTTCCCCTTCATCGCTGCTTCTACAAATAATTTGATAATCGATTTATTTTTTTACCAGTACATTTAGAAAGTCTCATCCACCAGACCTTTGTTAAAGGGTTAAAATGAATCCACTCCGTCTATGTGTGCCCTCTGTAAAAGAGTTTACACTACCAGCTTCAGAAAAACTGGAATGCTAGTGGCTAACACACACGGTCCCCGTCGTCGTACGGTGCAAACTGACAAGAGTGTGGCTACCGTAGCCAAGAGTGCGCAACTTAGTCCTGGAACAACGACACGCTATCAATCTCAACAACGCAACATTTCACGCACTAGCCTGATGCAAATTTTGCACAAAAACCTCGCATTATTCGCTTATAAGATCCAATTGACTCAGCAATTAAAGGCACATGACCTTTCGGTTTGTTATCGCTTCTCAGTTTGGGCCTTAGAACAGCTCGAAATAAACAATGATTTTGCTCAAAAATTATCTTTTTTGAAGAAAGCGCATTTTCATCTCGGCGGCTATGTTAACAAGCAAAACTGTTACATCTGGGGATCGGATAACCCGCACGTAATTATCGAGAAGCTAATGCATCTTCAGAGAGTAACAGTTTGGTGAAGGTTTTGGAGCGGTGGCATCATTAGCCTATTTTTTTATGAAAATGCTGCTGGAAACGCCATTTCGGTCAACGGTGAGCAGTACAGAGGCATGGTAAACATTTTTTTGTGGCCGGAAATTAAAGACATTGACTTAGACAATCTTTGGTTTCAGCAGGATGGCGCGCCATGCCACACAGGTCATGCCACAATCGATCTTTAACTGGGTTAACAGGATGCGCTATTGCAAAGTCAGCCAAAGTACTACATGTATAAAATCGTGTTCCATAAATAATGGAAATGTTTGCTCTTTTAAATAAATCAATAGTATGCCAAAAAAAATTAATTTTTGTTCATTTCAACATGTTTTGGAAAACATTTGCCAATTCATTTAGTGTGATTTCTGCAATTGTATTGCAAATGTTCATTTTCAACTTTTCAATTGTATGCGGATTGTTACAGTACACTTTACCTTTTAAATTACCCCACAAATAAAAATCGCAGGTAGACAGATCGAGCGATCTGGGAGACCATAAACTGACGTTCTTTTCTGAAAGCGATTGGCGTTAGCCACTGATCCTGTAGCTCTAAATTTAGCAAAATTTTTTGGATAACTCTTTTAACAGGAGAAGCAGTTTGGGAATATTTAATGGTAAACTTTTTATTTAACGTTACAAACGATTTACATTCAAAATAAGTGTCAACAATAAACACGCATTCTGCAGCACTTTTTGTTATTAACATGTGACAACACAAAACTGAGCAATACACGGGTTATTTTGGCCACTCTGTAGTTTAGCATAGCAAAATAACGATTGCTAAAAACAAAGTACTGTTAAAGTATGCTCAGGAAAAGGCTATACATGCCAACTCATCACCATTCCTTGGAAAAGTTACTCAACATCGCAGCTCAAACTGCTATTTTGGCCATTAATGACCTAAGGCCCAACCACAACTTAGTAGTTTTAGATCTTTATAAAAAGTGTGAGGAGAGTTTCAAGTCAGTCTACAAAACTTTGAGGTAATCGATTTCATATATACAAAAAAAAAAAACAGATTTCGAACGGCAAAGGAGTTGAAAGCGCGGTTATTAATTTTATTACCCAAAGCAATAAAAAAACACAAAAATCACTGCTGGAAATCCGTTCTGGAATCCTCCAACAAAAATGATTATCTGATGTGGAAAATAGCTAAAACCCTTCAAAATAAACGGGCACCGCTTTCTTTCATTTTCAATAAAAAAAGCTTTAAATACACTTTGGATAGCAAAACCAAAACCTTTGTTTCTAATACATCTATTACAAAGATTTAGACTTAAATTATGTAAAAAAAGCCAACAAATAAGTAAAGTAAGCCGGTTTAGCCGTCCAGAGTAAAAGATATCATCGCACATTTCAAATGCAAATCGGTTCTAAAACCAGATTACATTTCAAACAAAGCTTTAAGAGCATTTTCTCATAAGACTAATATTTTTCACAAACATAACAAATTCAATGCCAAAAACGTCAAATTTTCCGATTTTATAAAAAATTACGTTGAAAAAGCTTTTGATAAAGTCTGCCACCAGATCAACTTCAGAAACTTCAAAGCTGCTCAAGTTTAGTCCAAAATTAATAAAATTTATTGTTTCCTAATTAAAAAAAAAAGACACTGACTATAAAGCTGATGAAACGCGTGTATATCCCTTGCACAATCTCCAATGCTCTTCAATTTGTGTGTATCAGACATACAATGCATCAAGCCTGTTGTCAAATTTGCCCAGTACGCCAACAATACCCAACTGATGTATACTTATTACGCTAAGATTTCAAGCTGCTTGTGAAGCATTTAAAACTTGGCTAAAATACTGGAAGAAACAATAAACCATAAAAAGAACAAGGTTACATAAGTACTAGCAACAAGTTTGCAACCACTTAAATTAATAATTTGCCCAATACTAAAATAAGTGTGTCCAGCATGTATGACTACTTCTTCATATCTAAAAAAGATAGAATCAATTCAAAGTATTCAAAGTATGACTAAAATATTTTCAAAGCTCTTTACTAGGATTGTGACACTCAACTAAAGGCTGACAAAGAATTCAACTCGATTAAAGATCACATGTTAGTTTTAGCAAAAAAAAAATTCGACAAAATAGCTAATTACCTAGAATCTGAGAAACAGATTTCCAAATACAAGCAACATGCTCTGCAGAAAGAAGAGGTTATCAGTAAACCCACACAAAACAACGATTGTACAGTTCACAAGACCTAAAGATGTATAGAGCTACGCTCCCGATGTCAAAAAATAAATAAAATATCTGTGACTTACGCTTGAAACTATGGTAAACTTCAACACACACCTAAGAAATATAACAACAAAAGCCATTCGGGTACTTCTTAGAACCAAAATGATGATCGGACGTACATAGAGATTAACCGAGTATGACAGATAGTTATACACGGTAGTAGTATGACTATTTATCATAGAAAGCGCTTGAATAGAAAAAAAAAACCTCTCAAGTGTACGGACAAAAAACTAGACACAGATCAGAAGCTAGCATGTCTGCTGATAACGGTAGCAATGAGAATGATGCCCACAGCAGCTTTAGAAGTACAACTATCAATCCCTCCACTTCACCTAATGGTATTAGCGAAAGCAAGACAAGCAGCATACAGACTGCGGATAAATAAACACTATGAAAACCTTGAGACGTTTAAACCTAACATAACAAATGTGTTGCATGAAGGAAAAACTCTAATAGTGAGGACGGACTTTAAGAATTGCCACTGCATCAGTAAAAAAAAATTATGTAATAATACCACAGCAAAACAAATAGATAATGAATAGATACCTAAAAACAATCAAAAAAACTATTTGGTACACAGATGGAATTAAAGACCAAAGAAGCACCGCGGCTGGAATCTACAAAGACAAAAACCAAGAAGAGCAAACTTTGCTACCTTTTTATAAATATGCTTAGACTTTTCAGGCAGAGGTGGCAGCCATCAAGTGGTGCGCCAATAACATAATCGAGAAGAGACTAAAACCTGAAAGAATGATAACTATTATAGGTCTGTTCCAACATACGATTTGGACAGTTTGCAAACCGTCCAAACTGTGCACACAAACAAATATTTGTTATCCTTAGGCAATCTTTTATACACAGTAATTTGTTTGTGTGCATAGTTTGAACGGTTTGCAAACTGTCTAAATCGTATGTTGAAACAGACCTTATGTTGAACAGTCAAGCTGCATATACAGTTTAGAAGCAATGGCCACAACCTGCAAAGTTTGCTTGGTATTGACAGCAAAAAACCAGAAAACAAAACAAAAACTTCATGGCAAATCAGCTTGCATAACAAGGAGCAAAGAGGACATTAACTAAACCAAAACCCGCTTTCGAGATTTTATACAAGACCGGAAAAGAAATAATCCGCAGCAAACTTGATGCAAAACACAACAACCTGTGAAAAGGCTGTAAGGATCACATAATATCAAAACAGTGGTAAAACAAATGAGTCGCATTGGACTACAAAGGTTCACACGGTAGATAATCGGACACTGTAGACTCAACAAACACATGCACAGAATAAGAATTGAAAAAGACCCTCTATGCAACGAATGTACGACAAAAGATGAGACTCCGATACACTTGCCGAATGAATGCAAAGCTTACAAACATTAAACATTTTTTAGTCAGTAAAAACCTAACACTACTGAACAGTGCGGACGGCTCAGTGTTTTTTAAAGATCTGTCTCTTTCTTAAGCAAAAAATCAACATGCTCGATGTATAAAGAAAACTCGTGGCTCTTGAACCGCCTCCATACAGTATAAATTGCAAACTACAACTACACCTTGTAAATCATCAAATCATCCGTTATTAAACAAACTCTTACATCGCTTAAAAAACAAGTTATTACATACACATTATTTGGTCAAGCAAACTAATTCTTTATAAAAACGCTGTGACAGCAATAACTATAAAAAAATATTAAATGACTATGGATTTATACACAAAATAATAATTATACTAGAGAAGAATATAAAGTTTTTAATACAATCATGTCTACATCACATTTACTATACTTACTATAAAAAAGAACAATTAGAGAAACGATTTAGAGCAACTTTTAAGTAAAATTAACCAGTTACACAAAGAACGTAAAAAATCATATTAAAAAAAAAAACAATCTAAACAAGAACAATATACAAAACTATTTAACTAACCAAATCTAATAGAAAAAAGACGTGAAAAATAATTATCAAAAAAGATGAAAAAGACAGAAAGTTAATAAAACATTTCAAACTTAATACCAACCAGATAATTGATCAGTTCACCAACACATTTAAAAAAACTAAAAATCTTGCCACATCCTATGACAATATATTACACAAAAAATTAAACAAATAAATGAAACCCAATCAATAGACATACCACAGGCTACATCAGAAACTATTTAAAAGATATGTTTTCTTAAAATTCCGCAAAATCTGCTGATCAGAACAGAATAAAAACAAAAGACCTTATAAACACCGTAAACAAATTAAAAAGTCAATAACAAAAAAAGTCAACTTAACCAATCAATTAGAAAAAATACTATATCATAAAAAAAAATAATATAAATTGTCAGAGACAAAAAGTAATCCAAAAAACTAAAAGTCAATTTTTATACAGCCTATCTAAATAATTACAAAAACATGCTGTATAGGATTTTCCAATAAGAAGTTACATTTTGAATGGCAGGCTATTTGGGCATCTGTCAATTTTGAAGCTATTATCTTTTGACATTTAACAAGTAAAAACTACGCCATTATTAAAAATGAAACGATACACGCTTCAACAACGCAATGGAATTATTAAAATTCACTACAAAAATGGTAAAAAAATTTCAGTCACAACTCGCAAAACTAAAGCACTTTTTGGTCGTTGTAAAGCACCTTCTCGGCCGGCAATAGTAAACTTGATGGAAAAATTTGAGCTGTTGGGACAAGTTTGTAAAGAATCAAAACCTTGTGAACACATAAAAATATTGCTGATGTAGCCCGTAGTGTTGAAGAAAACCCAGGTTTGTTGATTCTTCGTCGATCTTTAGAATTAGACATTCCACAAACGACATTACACCGTATTTTGCATAAAGACTTAAGTCTTAAGGCTTTTAAAGTTCAGTTAACACAAAAACACAAACCGGTCAATCACTATAAACGTCGTATATTCGCTGATAGGGTCTTTCAAATGCATCAATATGATTTAGATCTTTATAAAAAAATCATCTTTAGTGATGAGGCTCATTTTCAACTTGTAGGCTACGTTAATAAGCAGAATTGTTGCATTTGGGGCTCAGAAAAACAAAAAATGATTGTTGAAAAGTCTTTGCATCCTCAACGTGTTACTGTTAAGTGCGGTTTTTGGCTAACGGTGTGATTGGACCTTCTTTTTTGAAAATAAAGCTGGTGCAACTGTTACGGTGAATGGATGGCGCTACCGAGCTATGTTTAATGATTTTTTATAGCCGGAATTAGAAGATATTGATGTGGACAACGTTTATTTTCAGACAACAAAACAATTGCAATTTTGCAAGAAATGTTTCTTGACCGTGTTATTTCTCAAAGAGGTAATCTCAATTGGCAACCGAGATCTTGTGATTTAACACTTTTCGACTTTTTTCTTTGGAGCCACGTGAAAGATAAGGTCTTTGCCAATGTTCCAAAATCAATTCAAAACCTTAAAGATGGAATTCGTGAAGTTATCGAGGACAAATAGCCGCAAACGTGCAAATTGTTCATGGAAAATTTCATGAAAAGAATGCGGTACTGCAACCGTAACCGTGGCAGCTACTTGACTGATATTGTTTTCAAACGTTAATGGCATACCTTTCTCTTTACAATGAAATAAACATTTATTAATTTTTTTTTTTTAAATACCTGTTTTTTTTTTAATATCAAAATGAAACCTCTAAGGTTTGTTTCACACGTATACGGTTTCCATTCGGTTCGGTTCGTTTTTGGTTTGTTTTCGGTTTGTTTTCAATTCGTTTTCGGTTCGTTTTTAATTCATTTTCGGTTTCTATTCGGCACCTAATAAAAACAGTATAGCACCCTCCCAATGAATAACTTCGTTTTTTAAATTTATATTGAGAAACAACATGGCAACAACTTGACTTTTCTCTATTATGATTACAACTGAGCCTGTGTACAAAAAAAAACAAAAAACCTGATACAAACCGAGAATGTGTAAAACAGATTCATTTGCTTTCGGTTGCAACCAAAAATGAACCGAACCGAATGGAAATCGTATACGTGTGAAATGAGCCTTATTGGAAAAATAATATAATAGATAATTCCAAAACTTAAAGACACTATTCAGCCTAATTGGTTTACATTCTTTAAAAAATTCAATGATTTAATTAACTAAAGTTTAGATAAAAACATACACAACGTTTGTTTTTTTTTTGATAATTTTTCCAAGATTTTGATACTCTTGACCATAAAAAATAATCAAAATTCTAGGAATGAAATTAGAAGAGATGCTAAAACATAGTTTACAAATTAGCTAAAAAAATAAAAGTTTAAATTAAAAGTAGATAGCAACACAACAATTAAAATAGGTGTGCCCCAGAGCAGTATTTTGAGATTATTTTTTTAATCTTTTATTTGACAATAACGTGGGATCATGCTTTAAAACCTATAAATACTTTTTATACGCAAAAAAAATAAAAACATCTAGACAAAGTCTTGCTTATAAAAGGTTTTTTTGCTATTACTATGCGTACCCATACTTCTTTCTTGTTTTTCCAATTTTCTGTAATTTTAGAATCAAGGTAGTTATACCATTCCACTTACTCCAATTGATCTCCACTTACATACATGTTTTTTTTGCTTCTCTATTTCTTATAACTTTGGTCTTGTTGCTTATGTTTACATAGATTTTATTTTTATAAGTTTTTTAATTAATCTCTTCATTTTTACTGTGCTCTCTGCAAACAACGTTATTATCATCAAATCAAATAATTTTTTTATCCTATGCTCTTTGTCTTTTTTTCAGCACTCCACTCATATCTTTGGCATACATTTTGATTGTTTTTCTCTAAGTACATTTCTTCTTACTAGTCTTTTATTGATTACATTCAACAAGATCTTTGCTGTATCATTTCTGTCTCACATAATAGTTGAATCAACTTATCGGTGATATCAACAGTAGTGTCACAAAATTTACTAGAATTAAAACCATATAGAACAAAGTACAATTAATTGTAGTTTCATATCTCGGGTAAACCACATATTTGAAGACCACAGCAGTTGCTTAAATTATATTTGTAATAATTTAAAATCTAAAAAAAAAAATTTTGTGTCAGTAATGAAACGTGGCATTTTTATATATATTTAACGTACAGTTCACAATGTTTAATTTTGTATGTAATTGCTAATTGAAAATCAAGATTTAAAGACCGCCCATGTATAGGACAGAAATCATACCTAAACAACGGCTCTGGTCAACATTGATTGTGATTAAGAAAAAGCGACATGGTAAAGAATGCTCAAAATACTAAAACACTGACTCTAATAAGCCACAACCTAGAAACATTCCTAAAAGCAATTCATAATAAAATTTATAAAAAAAACTAAAAGAACACATTGGTAAATTTCAGAAATGGCACAGAAACCCGTAAAGCACTCTTTACCGCTAACATGTAAACGAAGATGTCAAGATGTAAACATTGAAACACGTACTAGTGTATGTTTCATTAATTAAAAAAACGTTTGTCAGAGTACGACACCAAAAACTCATTTCCATACTAAAAAATAAAAGAATAGATAATACAAATATGAACAATATATTCAAAATCAAAAAGCCACAATAAAATTAAAAAAACAAACCTTAGAAGAAATAGATATCTGCACAAAAGTTAGACTAGAGTAAATTCTATCACCAATGCTGTTAAATTTATGTTTAGAAAAAAATACTTGGGCACGCTCTAGTCAATACATCAGCTGGTGTAATAATCAATGGAATATCATAAACAATATCAGACCTACAAACAATCATAGAATACATAAACAACTACAATAAGGAATATAAAATTACAATAAATTTAATATATAGTAATAATCAAACAGACCAACAACAAATTAAACACAATAGTTTTTAACAACCAAACCATTAAGCAAATGGCAACATACCAATACCTGAGCATAGTAACAAATAAAAAAAAATGACCAAAGTGCAAAAATAAACACACGGATAGAGATTACAAGAACAACGTTTATAAAAATCACACTATTACTGTTAAACAAGAACCTAAACCCCATTATCACTGTACGGTGCAGAATCTTAAACGATAAAAAAACAAAAACTTAAAAAAATCAAAGCATTTGAATTCTAGGTACACTAAAAAATGTAAAAAGATTCAGTAGACCAACAAGGTAACAAATAAAGAAGTACTAAACTCGGTATACAAAGAAACAAAAAAGAATATTGGAGCACAAGGTCAGAAATATGAAGTATTTAGGCACTGGAAAATAAATTGGTCAGTAGAAAGAAAACAAATGTCTTCTAAGAGTGTTTTAAATGTAGCTCAATCAACACCTTACAGCCGCAACGTCTAAAATACGCATTGCCATAATGATAGCCAATCTCAGTCATCAACAGTTATGATCAAATAAAATAAGCGTATAACATTTTTATTACAAGCTTTGTAAATGTGTAAGTTAAGGCGTTAATATGCAAAACTAGCATTGTTTCTACACAGTTTGTTATATATTACTTCATATTCACATATAGAAGTGACAATCTCCTGTTACTTAAACTTTTAGATTTCATCGCAGCTGTCGTAATTTCATTAATTTTGTCGGTCCCATGCCGAGCACCGTATGTACTAACTTGGGTATCAAAAACAGCTTTTTTAAATTTCAGCCTGCTTCATATATTAAAACGTTATAATCGTAGAAGTTGATATTTAAAAAAAAACTGTTTTGACATTTGACGTAACGTTAATAGTTACGTAGGAAATACAGCAGTTGTAAAACTTTTTAGCTTTCTTTCTAAGTAAATGAGCTTATTGCTCAAGCATCATGTTGATGACAAGAGTATATTGTATTAATTATTTTAAATATAATCAATTAATTTCAATTCAAAAACACTTATTTATAAATAATGGTTTAATGAAATGCAATCATCAGTCATTTTAATCATATCATCCATCCGTTTTGAACTTTATTTTAAAATTTATACGTTATAATTAATCTCAAAATATTATATATAACCCTTTAGTAAATTCTATCAGATATCATATTAATTTATTGGATGAACTCGTACAAGGTCCGGGCCAACCTGTTTTTCTCCGATCATCTCTCGAACATGGAAATATACGGCGGGCATTTTATAAAGCGACGACCCTTATCACTGGTTACAATAAATTCAAAAGGATTTTAAAATAAAAGAAGAAAGTGATTTATATTGGCGCAGATGTTTGATGGATCGTCATTTTAAATCCTCCTACGCAGTTTTTGTTTGACGTATATATATATTTTATATTTACAATGGACATCGGTTGCAGGATTAAGTCATATACGAAAAAAATGTGTGAAACTTTTGTAGGAATTATAAACAATTTATGTTTAAAACATAATATCAGGTGAACGAAATACTTGCAAAACTAAACCAAAGATTTTTTGTTGAAATTAATTATTAAAATAAATTTTATATTACTCCTTACTAATAAGTTCTACTGCAAAACAGATTTGTTTTATTCTGCAGCAACAACTAATACCTTCAATATTTGCGGCTTCTAAGATTTAGAAAATACTGAATTTGAAAATTTATTCTATGTGTCAACATTACGGTTAAAAAAATCTTTCTTAAAAATTTTGGCCTTACATCTCTGAACTGTCAGTGAATATCTGTTAGAATTCCTAGCAAGCCTTTTACTACTAGTAAATATACATGCATCAGATAGTCAAGTGTTATCTTGTTTAGTTTAAAGTTGGGTAGAAGGTACTCAGGTGTATGCACATTCTTTTTTAGGGTAGCTGGCGGTTGTGGCGTGTGTATTACTTTTTTCTGGCATACTGTAATGATTGAAGATACCGACTGCGAAGTGGTTCAAAAGCGCGTATTGCGTTCCCAGTTAATACGTCGGTATTGGAGTTAGTCTACAATGTTCTATCCATATATGTCGTTAGAGTCGTCATAATGATCCGTGAATATCTCGGCGGTGGAAAGTACAATTTTGCCAGTTGTATAGCAGTGGGACTTGGCGGTTGTTAGCAATTTGCTGCTAAGACCTTTAGCGTGTTGCGAGTATTAGCGTTTTTTTATATGATGCATGCCTTTATCTGGTTTGCTACAGTTTAGCGTTTTTGTTTTGTTGTGGTCTTTTTAGTTTGTTTCAGTCTCGAGGTTTTGCCAGGTTATAGCCTACCTTTAGTTTGTTTGGCGTGCTTCTTGTAACTGCGTTTGTTTGGCAGTTGCGGTAAAACATTGTTTTTTTTTAAGAAGAAGGAAAATCTTCAGCCAAGACACCCGGCTCAGAGCTGCAGATAGAGCCGGGTTTATACCTACTAAAAACTTTCTTTCTTATATGTTTTGTTTGCTTTTTGGTATCACCTTTGGTGCTTGTCAAAAAAGTAGGTGTTATTTATTTTTTTCTTGAGGGTTTTTCTTTCACTTTGGTGCCAAAAACTATAAATAAAAAGCAATAAATCTTGCTATCCGTCCCGAATTTTCCATGGATTTCAGCATGGTATTTACCAGGTTTTTATCTGTTAAAGGTTAGTTAAGAAACAACTTTGTTTGTTATTTTTTGTTACCTATCTTTTGCACTCAAAAGTTGTGTGTTGTCTGTAGTGTCTTCTTAGTTGCAGTAGTGACACTTGTTGCTATTTGTCTTCATAAATCTGTGCAAATTTTGCTGAAAGCACCAGTGTCCAGTTAGTTATTGCGTCAGATAGTAGTTGGCTTCTTTATGTTTCCTGCGCACCTATAATTGTAAGTCAGGTATCAGCCTCTTTGTCTTTTGCGCAGTACTCGTATTGCGCTCCTATCTGTTTTGCCATTTTGCCATTTTTTTCATGTTGGTTACTTCTTGGTTTGTTCTTTTATATATTTAATTTTTTTCTTCTAAGAGTAGTGCAATTGGCGGTGTGCTAGTCATGATTTTTTTGAGGTGTATCTTTTTTCTGCGTGCTTGGTACCATACTGGAGCTCTGTACAAAATGATTGAATAAGCAGCTAATAGTTGTGTACGCCGTTTGCTTGCACGCGATCTACCAATGTTGGGCTTGATCTTGCTAAGCAGTTTTACCAATTCCATCGCTTTGGTAGTTGTTTTTGCTACAAATAGGGTCATACTTATGTTTTGTTGAAGATGATTTCTAGGTATTTCATCTACTCTGCTGATGTAAGTTCAGTGTCGTTTAGCCCGGTTGTGATTTTTTTTAGCTTCTTGTATGCCACGAGTAACACCACTTTTGTTATGTAGGTGGTCAGTTCTAGCTCTTTTTTTTGAGCCATTACACTATTTTTTGCATTGTCTCTGCTATGATGCATTCCAGTTTCATTGTCATTCTTGCAACTGCCACTATTGCGAGATAATTTGCACAGACGATGATATAATACTTTTTGGCATTTGCAACCTAAGAATTATATCATATTAAGTTTTCCACAGAATTGGGCCAAAGATCGATTCTTGCGGGAGACCTTTGGTCATTCTGAACTTTTTAGTTTTGCTAACCTGTATCCATATCTTTAATAGATATAGTGGTTCTTTTTATTATTTTAGTTTCTTGACTTTTCATGAGGCGCTGTTGAAAGGATTTTTTATGTCTAGTGTGACCAGAGCGCAGTAGTCTTGGTAGGCATAGTTGCATTTATTTGCTTTCTGTGCGATGTCCTAAACAGTTTTTAGGGCCCCTACCGTCGATTTCTCTTTTCTGAAGCCAAATTGCATTTCCTCAATTCACTTTTGCCTTTGATATTCTTGTTTAGTCTGGCACCAATTAGGTTTTTTAGGAGTTTGCCACTCATGTTTAACATGGAGAGGGGCTTATATTTTACCGGCTCATTTGTATTTTTACTGGGTTTTTCAATTAGGATTAGAATGGCCAGCTGCTAAGATTTTGGGAAATGCCCAGTGTTTAATGAGTTGTTTATTTCTTTTTTCTGCTTTAAGCATTTTTTTTTAGTGAACTGTTTGTCGTCTTTTGGGTCAACCTTAGGTATATCCCATTTCACAATTCTATCCCTGAAGAAAAGCTCATCAGTTGTCATAAGCATGTCTTTGTCTTTTATGTTTATTCGTGGCAAAGTTTTTGTTTTTCCCCATATAATCTTGTAAGTTTTGCCACCACAAGTCGTGTTCAAGATTAGAGCATATTTTGTTCTAAGCGTCTTTTTTTGTTCTATCAATTTTTTTTTGAGAAGATTTAGCTGGGAGTTGTAGAGTTCCTTAAGTTCCTGCTTTTGTGCTGTAATCAGGCCTTCCTTTTGAACGTGCGTTTTGAGGCTCTTTTTGTGGCATGCTTTTATGAACAGCTTGTTCTAACCTTTGGCTGTCAGAAGTTTTTTTTACATTTCTGAGTTTGTTGCTTATTTTCTAGTCAAATTTTTCCATAAGTTTATGTTTTCAGCTATCTTTTTTTGACAGTAAACTTACAGGGTAGTTTTAGAGTAACTTTAGATTGTGGAGCTTTGACTTTCACTCTTAAGCAAGTAAGACATCTTTTGATGAAGGTTTGGACGTCTCTCAAATTCTTGGTCAATGGTAGGTTTAAAGGATAGTTGCGGTTGTTTTGTTGCGGTTTGGGTGCTTAGCGGTAGTTGTGGAGTGGTGATGTTTACCACCAGTTGGTCGGTTTCCGCTTTGGTTTTTAGGAGTTTTTCTTATTTGCCAATTTTGTACTGCAAGTCTTCACTTTGAGGGCGTTTCGACATTTTGTTATTAATTTGGAGCGTCGTGCAAGGATTATTTACTCTTGCAGCTATAGACTAGCGGCAATTTTTTTTCTTTGCACCTGAGTTTTCTAGCCAAATGAGAGCTTTATTATCTATTTAGTGTATGTTTTGTCTTCAAAATAAGCTAAGATAAGTGTTCTGCGTGATTGTTGAAATATTCAATAATATTGTCTAGATAGACGAGGACGATATTCCTTAGCAGGTCTGCCAGCTCTTCAGACATCCAATTTCTAGAAGCTGGAGGGTGCATTTTTTAGTCTTAATGGCATGACGTTAAACTGGGAGGTCTTGTTGGGAGCATCAATTGCAATCAGGTGGTTGTGGCCTTAAGCTTTTAGAATCTGTCAAATCCGGTCTTTAAATCAGTTTTGCTGAACACCATTGCTGGTTCAAAACATTTTATAAATTTTTGAGAGGGGTGCTGTTTTTTTTTTGATAAATTTATTTAATTCATAGTAGTCTACGCAAAAGCGCGGTGTACCGTCTGTATTGTATCTGCTAGAGTTTAATTTTTTTATAGTATTTGTTTCTGATTATTGCACAGTTTAAAATAATTTAGGTTACTGTTGCGCAATACACAACAACACCTGTGAAAAGAAAAGAAAAAACTGATGATGGCCTAACCGCCGAAACCGGTCTTAATATATCAAAATAAAATCAGCACAATAAAGTATAAAATTTGTATTAAAATACTCTAACCTCAACTAATTTTTTTATTTTGTTGGTCAGCAGTTTTGCTATTTGGGCAAATATTTTTGCTGCTCTTACTAGTGTCTGGTCAATGAGATCAATAACTTGATTTACGGTCTATATTGTAGGTCACTTTTTTGTCAAAAACTGTTGGAAAGTACTGGACTAGTTTTTCAATTTGAGAGACTCATGGAAGGCGTGCTTGGGTAGCACGACTGGTTTGTACGATGCTATTCTTTTTGGTTGTAGAAATACCCAATATATTGTGTAAATAGGTAAATAAAATCCTCTTCTCCAATGGTTTGATAAAAATTATTTTTATTTTTATTGTTGCGACATGTTTCGAATCGTCCATCGATTCATTTTCAAGCTATACAGAAAATAACAATAAATATACAAGCTACCCAATTATACATGCAAATTCACACTAATAATATATAAATACAAACAAACTTACCAGTTATAAATAAAAACAACACAATTATAAATTAAAATGCAGTGAAGGAACTGAACCTTTCAACTGTCTATATAAATATAAAATCGCATGGTCTCAAATATTATTATAAATCATATTCTTTGAAAAAACATTAAGATAAAAATAATAAAATAAAATAAAATATTTGTTTAACCTTCAAACAAATTGATATAATAAAATTATTAATCTTATAATATATTATAAACTACACAGGAATAAATAAGTTAAAATTAGTATTAATGTAAACATTGTTTCAATATCTTAGGTTAATCAATAAAAACGAGATGATGGTTAAATTATAATTGATAACCTTTTAATGTGTAACATTAAAGTCTGTCTATTATTAACCTTAAATCTAATACTTATCATTATCTAATTAATAAATCATAAATAAAAGACGATATGGTATAGCAAGTTAAAAAGTCTACATTGCTTACCAAAAATACATAAATTGACCAATACTTCTAACTTTGATTTTAAAAATGACCCTCTACCGATGAGACCCGTCGTTTCGTTTACAAATTCCTATACTTTTAAATTAGCTAAATGGCTTAATTCTACCTTAAAAAATGCCATAGATTTCAAGAGCGTTTTTGGTTTAAAGAATACCAACGAACTTGTAGAATGCTTGTCTGATTTTGAATATAAACCAAATTATCAAATAGCGTCCTTGGACGTAACAAATTTGTTTACATCGGTACCAGTCGATGAAGTTGCACAGCTTGTTAAGAACAAACTACTTGACTCGTCATTGTCTGATATTGATGTAGAATTTTTGTTTCAATCCTTGAGGACTTCTTTGAGCCAAAATTTCTTTAAGTTTAACAATGAGTTTTACGTACAACCCGATGGCTTAGCAATGGGATCACCCCTTAGCCCCTTAATGGCTGACATCTTTATGGATCATATGGAAACATCACTATTTACAATTATTTCAAGTGTAATCAATAATAAAGTGTTTTGGAAACGTTATGTAGATGACATTCTGGTTATAATTGATGGTGATAGAGATGATTTATCAAATATGTTACTAGAAGTTAACAAATTACACAGTAAGATTAAATTCACGTTAGAAGAGTCTACTAATGGGACAATTCTCTTTCTCGACCTACTTATATCAACTAATTCAGACACCATTAAATTATCAATTTACCATAAGAATACAAGCACGGACACGATCATTAACAGCATGTCTAATCATCCGTTTTCGCATAAAATAGCTGTTTTTAACTCCCTAATACATCGACTTTTTATTATACCAATGTCACTTGACTCGTTTAATTTGGAACTTAACTACATTAGAACACTAGCATTCAATAACGGATATACAGACAAGTTAATCCTTAAACTAGTATTGAGAAAACAACGTTCGTTGCTATTCAAAAATCTCTTACCGACCCCAGAACCAATCATTTACAAATACTATTCCTTGACATTTTACAATGAAAGATGTTATGAATTTGTTCGGATCTTTGAACCTTTCAACATCAAAATTTCGTTTAAGAATACACAATTTTTGAACAAGTTTTCCAACAACAGAGATATATGCAAAAAAGAAGACATGTGTGGCATATATTCCCTTTCATGTAATACGTGTGAAGCAACTTACGTAGGTCAAACAACTCGTAAATTAAGGGAAAGAATAAAGGATCACTACGACCATATTAGACTCAACAGACCCAATAGATCTAAATTTGCTGAACATCTTCTCACAACAAATCATGATTTTTACCCGGATAGAGATGTCAAGTTTATTCATACGACTCATGATATTAAATTAATAGACTCACTTGAGATTTTAGAAATAACCAGATCGGAACAGAATACAAGTCACCAAACTTTAAACGCAAAAATTGATTTTCCAATGAAGGACTTATTTATCACAATTTTAAGTTAGTCGACTCTTTCAAATTTAGCAGTGTCAACCAAATTTTTTAACTTGCTATACCATATCGTCTTTTGTTTTATGATTTATTAATTAGATAATGATAAGTATTAGATTTAAGGTTAATAATAGACAGACTTTAATGTTACACATTAAAAGGTTATCAATTATAATTTAACCATCATCTCGTTTTTATTGATTAACCTAAGATATTGAAACAATGTTTACATTAATACTAATTTTAATTTATTTATTCCTGTGTAGTTTATAATATATTATAAGATTAATAATTTTATTATATCAATTTGTTTGAAGGTTAAACAAATATTTTTATTTTATTTTATTATTTTTATCTTAATGTTTTTTCAAAGAATATGATTTATAATAATATTTGAGACCATGCGATTTTATATTTATATAGACAGTTGAAAGGTTCAGTTCCTTCACTGCATTTTAATTTATAATTGTGTTGTTTTTATTTATAACTGGTAAGTTTGTTTGTATTTATATATTATTAGTGTGAATTTGCATGTATAATTGGGTAGCTTGTATATTTATTGTTATTTTCTGTATAGCTTGAAAATGAATCGATGGACGATTCGAAACATGTCGCAACAATAAAAATAAAAATAATTTTTATCAAACCATTGGAGAAGAGGATTTTATTTACTTATTTACACAATATATTGGGTATTTCTACAACCAAAAAGAATAGGATCGTACAAACCAGTCGTGCTACCCAAGCACGCCTTCCATGAGTCTCTCAAATTGAAAAACTAGTCCAGTACTTTCCAACAGTTTTTGACAAAAAAGTGACCTACAATATAGACCGTAAATCAAGTTATTGATCTCATTGACCAGACACTAGTAAGAGCAGCAAAAATATTTGCCCAAATAGCAAAACTGCTGACCAACAAAATAAAAAAATTAGTTGAGGTTAGAGTATTTTAATACAAATTTTATACTTTATTGTGCTGATTTTATTTTGATATATTAAGACCGGTTTCGGCGGTTAGGCCATCATCAGTTTTTTCTTTTCTTTTCACAGGTGTTGTTGTGTATTGCGCAACAGTAACCTAAATTATTTTAAACTGTGCAATAATCAGAAACAAATACTATAAAAAAATTAAACTCTAGCAGATACAATACAGACGGTACACCGCGCTTTTGCGTAGACTACTATGAATTAAATAAATTTATCAAAAAAAAAACAGCACCCCTCTCAAAAATTTATAAAATGTTTTGAACCAGCAATGGTGTTCAGCAAAACTGATTTAAAGACCGGATTTGACAGATTCTAAAAGCTTAAGGCCACAACCACCTGATTGCAATTGATGCTCCCAACAAGACCTCCCAGTTTAACGTCATGCCGTTAAGACTAAAAAATGCACTCTCCAGCTTCTAGAAATTGGATGTCTTAAGAGCTGGCAGACCTGCTAAGGAATATCGTCCTCGTCTATCTAGACAATATTATTGAATATTTCAACAATCACGCAGAACACTTATCTTAGCTTATTTTGAAGACAAAACATACACTAAATAGATAATAAAGCTCTCATTTGGCTAGAAAACTCAGGTGCAAAGAAAAAAAATTGCCGCTAGTCTATAGCTGCAAGAGTAAATAATCCTTGCACGACGCTCCAAATTAATAACAAAATGTCGAAACGCCCTCAAAGTGAAGACTTGCAGTACAAAATTGGCAAATAAGAAAAACTCCTAAAAACCAAAGCGGAAACCGACCAACTGGTGGTAAACATCACCACTCCACAACTACCGCTAAGCACCCAAACCACTTAAAACCTACCATTGACCAAGAATTTGAGAGACGTCCAAACCTTCAACAAAAGATGTCTTACTTGCTTAAGAGTGAAAGTCAAAGCTCCACAATCTAAAGTTACTCTAAAACTACCCTGTAAGTTTACTGTCAAAAAAAGATAGCTGAAAACATAAACTTATGGAAAAATTTGACTAGAAAATAAGCAACAAACTCAGAAATGTAAAAAAAACTTCTGACAGCCAAAGGTTAGAACAAGCTGTTCATAAAAGCATGCATGCTGAACAAAATATGCTCTAATCTTGAACACGACTTGTGGTGGCAAAACTTACAAGATTATATGGGGAAAAACAAAAACTTTGCCACGAATAAACATAAAAGACAAAGACATGCTTATGACAACTGATGAGCTTTTCTTCAGGGATAGAATTGTGAAATGGGATATACCTAAGGTTGACCCAAAAGACGACAAACAGTTCACTAAAAACAATGCGTAAAGCAGAAAAAAGAAATAAACAACTCATTAAACACTGGGCATTTCCCAAAATCTTAGCAGCTGGCCATTCTAATCCTAATTGAAAAACCCAGTAAAAATACAAATGAGCCGGTAAAATATAAGCCCCTCTCCATGTTAAACATGAGTGGCAAACTCCTAAAAAACCTAATTGGTGCCAGACTAAACAAGAAGATCAAAGGCAAAGGTGAATTGAGGAAATGCAATTTGGCTTCAGAAAAGAGAAATCGACGGTAGGGGCCCTAAAAACTGTTTAGGACATCGCACAGAAAGCAAATAAATGCAACTATGCCTACCAAGACTACTGCGCTCTGGTCACACTAGACATAATAAATCCTTTCAGCGCCTCATGAAAAGCCAAGAAACTAAAATAATAAAAAGAACCACTATATCTATTAAAGATATGGATACAGGTTAGCAAAACTAAAAAGTTCAGAATGACCAAAGGTCTCCCGCAAGAATCGATCTTTGGCCCAATTCTGTGGAAAACTTAATATGATATAATTCTTAGGTTGCAAATGCCAAAAAGCACTTATATCATCGTCTGTGCAAATTATCTCGCAATAGTGGCAGTTGCAAGAATGACAATGAAACTGGAATGCATCATAGCAGAGACAATGCAAAAAATAGTGTAATGGCTCAAAAAAAAAGAGCTAGAACTGACCACCTACATAACAAAAGCGGTGTTACTCGTGGCATACAAGAAGCTAAAAAAAAATCACAACCGGGCTAAACGACACTGAACTTACAACAGCAGAGTAGATGAAATACCTAGAAATCATCTTCAACAAAACATAAGTATGACCCTATTTGTAGCAAAAACAACTACCAAAGCGATGGAATTGGTAAAACTGCTTAGCAAGATTAAGCCCAACATTGGTAGATCGCGTGCAAGCAAACGGCGTACACAACTATTAGCTGCTTATTCAATCATTTTGTACAGAGCTCCAGTATGGTACCAAGCACGCAGAAAAAAAATACACCTCAAAAAAATCATGACTAGCACACCGCCAATTGCACTACTCTTAGAAGAAAAAAATTAAATATATAAAAGAACAAACCAAGAAGTAACCAACATGAAAAAAATGGCAAAATGGCAAAACAGATAGGAGCGCAATACGAGTACTGCGCAAAAGACAAAGAGGTTGATACCTGACTTACAATTATAGGTGCGCAGGAAACATAAAGAAGCCAACTACTATCTGACGCAATAACTAACTGGACACTGGTGCTTTCAGCAAAATTTGCACAGATTTATGAAGACAAATAGCAACAAGTGTCACTACTGCAACTAAGAAGACACTACAGACAACACACAACTTTTGAGTGCAAAAGATAGGTAACAAAAAATAACAAACAAAGTTGTTTCTTAACAAACCTTTAACAGATAAAAACCTGGTAAATACCATGCTGAAATCCATGGAAAATTCGGGACGGATAGCAAGATTTATTGCTTTTTATTTATAGTTTTTGGCACCAAAGTGAAAGAAAAACTCTCAAGAAAAAAGTAAATAACACCTACTTTTTTGACAAGCACCAAAGGTGATACCAAAAAGCAACCAAACATATAAGAAAGAAAGTTTTTAGTAGGTATAAACCCGGCTCTATCTGCAGCTCTGAGCCGGGTGTCTTGGCTGAAGATTTTCCTTCTTCTTAAAAAAAAACAATGTTTTACCGCAACTGCCAAACAAACGCAGTTACAAGAAGCACGCCAAACAAACTAAAGGTAGGCTATAACCTGGCAAAACCTCGAGACTGAAACAAACTAAAAAGACCACAACAAAACAAAAACGCTAAACTGTAGCAAACCAGATAAAGGCATGCATCATATAAAAAAACGCTAATACTCGCAACACGCTAAAGGTCTTAGCAGCAAATTGCTAACAACCGCCAAGTCCTACTGCTATACAACTGGCAAAATTGTACTTTCCACCGCCGAGATATTCACGGATCATAGAACATTGTAGACTAACTCCAATACCGACGTATTAACTGGGAACGCAATACGCGCTTTTGAACCACTTCGCAGTCGGTATCTTCAATCATTACAGTATGCCAGAAAAAAGTAATACACACGCCACAACCGCCAGCTACCCTAAAAAAAAAATGTGCATACACCTGAGTACCTTCTACCCAACCTTAAACTAAACAAGATAACACTTGACTATCTGATGCATGCGTATTCTACTATACAACCGGTGGCTGCAAACCGTGGGAAACTGCAAGTAAGATTCCAAACCTCAGCAAAACTATAACTCGTATGAACATAGCGGATACCAATCTACGTATCCTGCCTACATGGCCGCATCTCCACTATCCGTAGATGCCCAGGCGGTAACAATACTAATTTGCTTACTAATACAATAACGATCCAAAGAAAACAACCTACCAAAACTAAAAAAATAATCTCCGTTTCATAGACCATAGAAAACTTATCAATATTTTACAAGCATGCCAATCACTTCAATAAAAATTAGTTTCTGGCTCAAATTCATCTATTTTGTCAGCAAAACAGTAAGAAATATAAGCAACCACAAAATCCCATCACTTTAACACTTCTACCAAAATTCTTTCAAAACCAACCAACCACACTAAACAAAGTTATTTGTTATTTTGCCACATTCAGTAACAGAGTATTAATTGATTAAAATAATAAATTAATCTAATTGATTTTAAAATTAATATAATTACCAAAAATAAAGACATTCCGAATAATATTACAGATTTCCAACATGACCTTATATAACAAATACATACCTAAAAGTTGTAAATTTTTTATTACATTTTATTGATTCTTAAAAAAGCATATCAGTAGAATTTGATGTATGTGTACATTTTAGTATAAATTGTTTATTATTCCATTTTAATATAACATTGTGTTATTATTGCTATTTGTACTGTGTAGTATTGAAATTTTTTAATAAATTTAAATTTTCTGTTTTTAGTTGTTATTTATATCATATTCAATTTTAAAATTGTATTTATTTTCATTATATAGACCATCTGCAAATATGTAAATAAATCTATGCTATTTCATTTCATGATGTCACAATGTTTACTGACTTAAAAAGATTCATTTTACTCAACATAAAAAACAAAATGAATCATATTTCATATACATAATAACGTTTTTAATATAAGAAACGTTTTAAATTGAATGCATTCCGAGCGCAATTTAACTGAATCACTAATACAGGAGCACGTCATTAATCTCCTCAATCGATTTTTCAATTTGCGCTAATCTCCAGCCTTTTCAGGTAAGATAAATCTGCGACTCCCTTGCTATTAAACCCAATTTATATTAATTATAGAAAAAATCTACCCTTTTCATACAAAATTCAGCTAACTGAATTTTTCCGAATCATAATATTACGGTTCGATTAATCGATGATAAATTATTCTCGGTAGCTGCCAAAAAATTCTGACGATTCATGTTATTGACGTGACAGAAAACGAGCCTCATTGTAGCATGTCACTTTTTGATATATTGAATTGAATGTGTAGGTAAGATTATATTTTTGTGGTAGCGCATACAATTTCATCTAAAAGAACTATTTTTAAAGGCATTACAAAAAGACATGTATTCAATAACATGAATAAACTGCATAAAAGATATTTAGGTTTAATAATGACTGCATTTTATTCACTTATTATATAATGCCTTATCATGAAGATGATGTTTCCGGATTAATCTTGGCTAAGGAAAGTATGAAATACAATTTAAATTTTTACTGAAAACTAGAAAAAAACTTTGAAAGTTTTTCGTACTCAAATATTACTAAGAAAATCAGCAATATGATAAACCTATTTTTCTTTCTCCGGCTATTTGCACTTTACAGTTAGCGTTAGGATTGTTATCCGCAAATAAATAGACAAATAGATGGTGCCATTGTAAATACACTTTAGTTTTGAAGTTTTTTGTTTTAATTTTATGTTAGCAAATTGTAAACAATTGTACTGTATTTTTCACACTAAATTAAAAATTCAATGAATCGTAAAAAATATTTATTGTTTTTATTACGTATTTTGGAAATAACACAAATTTACAGTTCAGACAAAGTTTGAATTTTTGTTCCTAGAACTAATATGGAACAAAAAATATATAAAAAAAACCTTTTTACTAATAATGAGTTTTACCCCCTTTTGCATTAATGACTGCTTGAAATCAACGAGGAACACTTTGAATTAAATTAAGAATCACATTTTTGTCGATATTATTCCATTTCTGCAATAGCAACTTTCTTAGCTCTTCAGCAGTTCTTGAAGCAGGTGTATCTTTTTGGATACGTCGTCCCAACTCATACCAAACATGTTCTATAGGATTCGTGTCCGGGCTGAAAACTGTCCAAATAAACCGCAAAATTGTCACCTTATCCATATAATCTCTGACAACTCTGGCTACTTAAGGTCTAGCTAGCACTATCTTGCATAAAAATGCCGCGCTCGCCCATAGTTGTCATAAAGAGCAAGCATAACATGATTTTCGAGAACCTCCATAATGTATCTGTGATAACAGACATTTTCTATAAAGACCAACTCTATGCGTGCTTCGGTAAAATTTCCTGCCTAAACCATAACCAACCCACCACTAAATAGAAGTTGTCGCTCATCAATACAAACTAAAGCGTATTTTTCTCCGCGTCTTCTCCAAACTTTCCGACGTCCGTCTAATCCATTAAGGCAAAATTGCGACTAAAATACAGTACCCTGCTCCAATACTCGTTATTCCATTTCTAGTATTTTTAGGCAAAAGCCAATCTTGCAAGACAATGTCAGCGTTGTAATCGTGGACCTGTTGCCATCTTTCTACAAAACAACCCAGCAGCCCAAAACCTTTTTCTAACGGTCCATTCACTAACATTTATATCTGTAACTTCATGGAGTTGTTTTCGTAGATAAACTGCAAAAATTGTTCTATTCCGCAAACTTGTAGTAGACACCAAAAAACGGTCATGTCTGTTTATGGTGATTTTTAATTGCCCAGATCATGATCTTTTGGTTATCAAGCCAGTATCCACGTAACGGTGATACACCTTTTATACAGCATAACGGCTTTTACCGACAATCCTTGCAGTTATTCGTAAAATTTGACGTTTTTCACCTATAACTCAGTTGACAGTTCAATTTCAAACTGCTCGGTTTTGTACCAAAAAAATTTTACGAGAGTAATGATTGTGTGAAAAATGGAAAATTCAAATCGTGACTTCCGAGTAATGATTTTTTATGATTTTCGATACGGTTAAACACCGCAGCAATGCGTGGAAAAACTTAGTTCGTTATTTGGGGATAAAGCACCATCCAAAACTATGGTTTACAAATACTTCGCAAAATTCAAGCGTGGAAAACTAACGTTTGATGACAATCTTCGCAAAGGTCGTCCATGCATTTCTGTTGTCGCAAAAAATCTTGATGCTGTGTGTGAAATGATTTTGTCAGATCAGCATGTGACCTATAGTGAGATAGAGGCATCTTTAGGCATTGCATCAAAACAAATACATACGATTTTGCACGATCATTTGCATGTCAAAAAGCTTTGCAGTCGTTGAATCTCACACAATTTGAAAAAAGAACGAAAACAGGCACGTGTCAAGTGCAAGAAAATGCTAAAAAAATTCAAAGGAGGTCGTTCAAACTTGGTGTATAACATAGTAACAGGGAACGAATCTTGGATATATTTATATGAGCCTAAAACTAAACAGCAATCGACTGTATGGATGTTTCAAAATTAACATAAACCAACAAAAGTGGTGCGTTTACAAAGCGTTTCAAAAAGAATGATTGCTTGTTTCTTTGGAAAAATAGGTCATGTTGCAACTGTTGCATTAGAGGATCGAAAGACAGTTAATGCTAACTGGTATGTTTTAATTTGGTTGCCGGAAGTTATCGCTGAAATCAGAAGGAACTACATAAACGGGCGAATCATTGTTCATCATGACAATGCAAGCGCTTACACAGCACGACGAACTAACTGTAGAGTTTTTGACCAGTAACTATTCAATTATTGACTTATTGCCCATATTCGCCTGATTTATAGCTCAATGATTTTTTCCTATTTTGACATATCAAAAATAAAATGCGTGACAAGCGTTTTTCATCGCCTGAAGAGGAATCCATACGGGTACAAGATTAAAATTGTGTAAGGTAAAAAGATCATCATCAACTATGTTAAGTAATTTTTTTTTTTAAAAGCATTAACCAACGAAAACTTGCCAACTTGTTATAAAAAAAATAGACTTAATACACACATATGCAGTACTTCTCAAGTATGAAATCGCCTACAATATTCTCCAACTATTGTTTGTCTGATTTGATTGCAGTCCATAAACAAGCTTATGTCTGCGTATTTTTATTTGAATAAAATAAACTTTGCCTTTTTCTGTTTGTATAAATATATATGGGTAATACCATTACTTTTTAACTAAACATAAAAAATGTGTACCTCCAATTTGGCTCAAAATTAAATATGTGATAGTAGGTACCAAAGTTTTTCAATTTTTAAAATGGTCACAATTTTCTGAAATTTTTTAAAGTTAGAAAAACAATTTTTTTGAAAAAAGTTTACAAGTACTATTTTTTTGTCATTTTTTAATTTAAATTATTTTTAATTTAACCATTCTTAATTTTCTTGGTTGTGGCTCGTTTAGAAAATGGCTTAAAACTATAAAAGCAGCTCCTTGGCCGTGACATTGTCAAATTTCAACAAAATCAAGTCTAATTTAGCTTTAATTTTTTGTTTTGAATTGATCTTTAACACTTTTTCCGATCAAAATAATAATAATGAATTGTGAGATACAACTTTTCAAAGAATGGTATTTTCAAAAAATAGTATTGGTAAGAGTTAATGTTAAAAATAGTAATTTTTACCATTGATTTGCAGTTTTTTCAAAAAACCCAAATACACAAACAAATTAATAGTTTCTTATAAATTTACTTAATACGTCCAAAAAATCCTTCTTTTTGCACACTAAGAACAAAAAATTGGTTTTTATGGCTTTTGCGGGTAAAGATTTAAAATGGCGCCAGAATTAGATTTTACTGAAAATTTTTGATCATTTGCGATTAAAAAAAAAACTTAAAAAAATGTAGAATTTTTTTTAAGGATTTCATATTTTCATAAACCAATCAAACGACTACTAATAAGTTAAAGAAACAGAAAAAAAAATAAAGCAAGTTTCTTGACACACTTCAACCCTAAAAAGACTCTCCTAACATTAAAAACCCCAAATCGGCAGTAAAGACTAAAATCCCCAAATCCAAATCGATAAAATAATAGTATTATAAGTACATTAATTTTTTTTAAGTTTCAATAAATGTTAACGCAAAAGTTGTTAAACTTTAAATCCAAATTCATTATCCTCTCAAACTAATCGATCACAATCTCAATCAGCTACTTTAAAAAATAATAAAAATGTTTAGTGTATTTAGACAACATAATAATATTTAATATAAACTTACAAGAACATGTGGTTACGCAAAAGTTGCAAAATTCCAATTTTAAAATTCAAATCATAAATCAGAACTTCTCAAAAAATAAATGGCTGAAATTGCAAGCTTATTCCTGACAAAATAAAAGCTATTGTCAATTACCCTATTTTAAAACAACACCAAACAGATTAAAAGTTTTCTAAGACTTCTGGGTTCATAATTTTGTTTATCAAACTAACAAAACCTATTACTAAGTTATTAAAAAAAAACGCCAATATCAATTTTTATCTAAGGATCCTTCTTCTTCTTCTTTAGGTGCGTAGCCGCTCCGGATGTTGGCGATCATATTGGCAATTTTAATTTTATCCACAGCTGCCCAAAAAAGTCTTGTTGATGTGGAAAATCAGGTTTTTAAATTTTTCAACCATGAGATCCTTCTTCTTCTTCCATTGCTTCTCTTTTGCTCCACTTTTCCTTGCAAGACATACTGTAGCAGCCCATATATGCTTAAATTGCGCATAATGTGGCCAAGATATTGTAGCTTCCTTGATTTTATTGTGGCAAGGATTTCTTTCTCTTTAGCCATTCTAGTTAGAATCACGGCGTTAGTAATATGGTCTTTCTAAGACACTTGCAGTATTTATCTATATACCCACATCTTAAAAGCTTCAAGCTTTCTCGTGGTTGCCTCAGTCAGTGTCCATGCTTCCGTACAGCAGCACCGAGAACACGTAGCATCGTACCACTCTCATTTTTGTGTTTATATATATATCTCAACTCTTAAAATCGTCTGCCATTTTAATGAATATGTTTCTACTCATCTCAATTCTGCATTTTATTTACTGCGCTGGATCTCATCCATCTATCGTTAATAATGGTTTCGAGGTATATATATTGATTGACTCGTTTGATGGTACCATGTTCAAGTCTAAGTTGTTGCTGCTGGTTTGGTGAGTTATCCTTGTTTATGATATAAAATTTTGTCTTGTCTGTGTTGATTTATAGTCCGTATTTGTGGCTGCTGTTTGTTAATCTATTTACAAGATGTTCCAGGTCTAAAGCATTGTCAGCGAAGAAGATCATCTAAGAATCCAGTCTACCAAAACTGTTTAAAAACTGATTAACAAATCAACTTTTACTACAATATCCGGAATTCACTAAACCTTTTATTCTCTCAACGGAGACAAGTAACTATGCAATTAGCGCCGTCCTATTACAAGACAAAATTGAAACCAATCTACCAGTAACATATGCCAGTAGAGCCTTATTTGATTCCAAAACCAATTATAGACAATCAAAAAAAGAGTTATTAGCCATATTCTGGGCCGTAAAATACTTCAGGCCGTACTTATTCGGCAAGAAATTTTAGATCATTTGCATCTAAAAACTACTACAATGCTTGATGTCTATTAAAGAACCTAATTCCAAATTAGTTAGATAGCGTATAAAACTATTAAATGATTATTATGTTATTGTTTACAAGAAACAAGTTAGTTAGTTTAAATTTTTGGCATATCAGCCTAAGAAGACTATTAATGTCTATTCTTTCCTCTAACTATAAAAAATGTAAAATAATATGCTGCAAAATAACATATTAAAGAATAAAATTAAATAAATAAATAAATAAATAACAAAAATAAAATAAACACATAAACATTAACTACAATAAATTAACAATTATATTCATATACCTAGTTTGATTTGTCAAATAAACTTGAGCAGACGATCAACTTTAACGATCTGATCACCCAAAACAATCGACAAGTTGGATTATAATTCAGAAGCAGTTCTATGTTCCAAATACTATCAACAATCCAATAAGATATGACAAACAGTCAATAGACCATTAAAGGTATCACAAACTGGCGGCACCTCAGATGCCAAAAAACTCTTCTCTACGCATTGGCCTGCATAACGACCTTCACGGTATAATGACGCTTTTAATACATCGCAACTTGTTGTCTTAAAAAGCAAACCACTCCGTCTGTCAGCTAGACAATATTGATTGTTGTAAAAAATTACAAACATCTCTAACACAAACTTTGTCTGTAACATTATCAGCGCAAGTTATAGCCAACTTGGCAAGCGCATCAACTTTTTCATTACCACTGATACATTTAGTTCAGACACTTGAAACTAAATCGAATGAATTTTCCTCAACAAATAATGATCTTAAATTCTTGCAAATTCATTTTGATATTCAACTAGTAAAGTTGATGATTTGCTCATTCTCAATAATTCCGTATTTAACCTTGGGTATTAAAAAGTGGATCGCAACAGTAAGACAGTTGGTAAACATCAAAAAGTTAAAAATCCAGTTATAAAAGTATACTGCAATTTCTTACAGCAACCGGTTTTTGAGACAGTATTTTGATATCGTATAAATCGTTGAGACTATTATTATGCACAACAGAAAACGTCGGATGCAAGCGTTTAGCTTTAGTTTAGCGCGGCGTACCTAGTGATGGTTAAGCTGCTTTGCACAAAACACTATCATTTGAACTAGTGCAAAATGCGCCAGTTGCTAAACAATTTCCTGTATAGTGGACAGAATTAACATTACGTAATGTGAATAGTGGCTGCAGAAGCATATATTCTGAAACCATAATCTAGTTTTGAAGACAACAAAGCGCGATGCAAAAGTAGCATTGCTTTACGATCCGCTCCCCATGACTTTCCACTCAAAAACCAAGCAATTTTCCAGTCCACTTCAAAATGCAGTTGGTAGTTATTTGAAGTTGACGATCCAATCTTGGCATGTTTCTTGAAGCGCAATAGATAGCTACGTCATCAACATACATACACCCGCTTACCGGATGCTTCATGAACGTTTATAGCTTAACCCTTAAGGAATACCATTCTGTTGATGACGTATGTCCGAGATGCTATCACCTACACGTACCTTAAATAATCAAAATGTTAAAAAAAAATTTATAAACAATGCCTTCAGCATAAAAAGCTCTCAATAAGTATTGTGTGTTCAGATAATGCCGGGTCAAATTCCCAAACATTAAATGGTGCATTCTATATTTTATTATTGTCGGAAACAAATGTCAGATATTTCTTCTCCATGTTTTGAACTTTTAAAAATTTTCATCAAAATAAACATTGGCCAGAATATTCAAAATATTGAGACTGTCGGTAATAATTTGATCATCTGACAATAAGCCACTAACAGGTACAGATGCGGTTTGGCCAGAATTTTTTTAAATTTTTTTTTACACTTTCCCGACTGTGGTTCTCGAATTCATAAATGTAACGTATTTTGACCATAATTCTCATTTTGGTTTTTCTGCAAGTTAAATAAGCTAACAAGTGCTCTTTAAATCTTCATTTGGGAGCCGTTCCAAAACAAATGTTAAGATCATAGATGTTGCATCTCTGACCGCACCATTCTTTCTGCGGGTTAGCTTTTTGATATCGATAACGCCTTGCGACGTCAGTTCTTGTATGCATTCGTCAAAAGATGTGTGTAACAAATGCTTTGCATTCCTGCATTTTGCTGCTCTGCAGTCTATCCTTAACATCAATAAGTAAGGTACCATCTCTTAACTTCTTGCACAAATTTAATGTTCCATAAATGATGTTGGAAATGATCCTGTAAATTAAAAAGGGAGAAACCTCATTTATATTCTGGCCACTTTCCAAATATTTAACAATCAAACTTTCTATCTTTTCTTCTAGTAATTTTGTTAGCTATCTTGCCGGTAAACAGACAAGATCTTTGTAATGAAGATTTTAAAAAATTCGCCATAATTAAACTCTGTCAATTTCATCACTCATTCTCCCCACCCACCACAAAACCACATATGGGACGCTACATCACAAATTGATGCAGTCGCCAGGGATAATCAAGTGATATAAGTTTTATAAACGTAAATGAAAAATTTTCGCAAACGCAAAGTACTATCGGCCTCCAACCGTAGCACAATGCAAATATTTCATCTATCACCACATAAATAATTCCTCACCCAAAAGTTAAACAAAACAAGCCAATTGATTAAAAGTGAGTTAAGTTTAACCTCCCGTTTTACCAGAAGCTAGTGCCAAAGCAGCATGTTGGAACTTACACTTTTCTAAACCTGAATATTAGCCCTTCAACTAACACGCAGGTGAGTTTTACAAGATGTTTAGTGAATTATGTCAAAAATGAACTCACAAATAAGTTTAACTTGTCCCGGATAAACTATGTGTTTTTTTAGAATATCAAAAGTATTCTTTTGCACCACCCCCTTTGGCAGGAGATACAAGAAACAAGTATTAAACAAAAATTTAAACGCGGTTTCACAAATTGAGCTTAACGCAACTGAAGACAATGATCAACTTAACATATTTTACAATACAAAATTTAATAAATACCTATTAAATCCTAAAAACCCGTAAAATTATGAAAAATCTATGATCCCACAAGAAACAAAAAAAAAATGACCAAACAATTCACTCAAATGTCAAAACAATCAGTAAACTTTAAAGATAGCCACTTCGTTATCCTGACCTAACGGCTTGTATTTTTTTTTTTTTTTTGAGGTTTTAAGTTAAGTCCCGTGTCTATGAAAACAAAAATCAAATATTGGAAGAATTGAATTATGCTATTTGCCATAAATTGCAAAAAAATAATCTGTTCGAAGATGTTTTGAGCAAACTTCTAACAAACAAACAAACAAATTTGCTTTTAAGAAGAAAGTTGTCATTTACTTGATGTTATTTTTTGCACTGGGTTAAATAAAATTGCATTCTGTAAGAAACATTTACTTAAAAAAATAAGCAATTCATGTAAAATTTACCAAGTACTCATAATTTCTAAACTATGCGGTTCTTCTAAATTACCTTAAACTGCAGGTTCTTCTTCATCATTATAAACTTTGCGTGTTTGGAAAATATTAAAAAATAACACAAAACCTTAAGGTTCGCCCAATAATATTAAGACCTGCAAATTTACCAAAATCTTAGCAATAATTTTTCCATTATTACAATCTAGCCCCAATAAACTAATATAAATACCTTAAAAATTTAACAACCCTTTAGTTAGATTTTGATAATTATTAAAAAAAAAAAACAAAAAGCATAGAACATAAAACATTAATAAAATAAAGAAGTGTCAATTTACTAAACTAGGTATTAAGTAAGTAAGAATTTTATTATTAATATTATTACATATATATATATATTAAACTAAAAATTAATTATAAAACTATCTCTAGCAACAAATTAATTTAAGATAATGTATAATGTATAAAATAAAATAAAAAATGATTTCGTCCCTCTCTCATTGTCCTGAGGTTTGTGGGTATTCATTCCCATCTCAGGCTATCGGTATTGAGAGCTTGCTTGAGTTGTTTTCTTTATTTAATTAATTTATATTTTGTCATGTAGTAGCATGTGTTTTATTTTTAGTTAAAATGGTATGTAGTTAAGATTTTTTATATATGTTGGCAGATTATTGTATTGTTTTGTAGTTTCTGTTGTTAGTGTCTGTCTGCATTTAACAGTTGTATATTTTGTAGTCCTTATGTGCGATTTTCTTCTTGTTTGGTGGTTGTGTATTTCTTTGTTTGACTGTGTTTTTATATTGGTTTTTATCATTTTGTGATTTTTTTTATATAGCCAATAGTATATTGTTCAAGTCGTATTTATATTTAACTCTTCCTTGTATAGTTCAGTTGAAGGTGTTTTCTGTCCAGTGTGTTTAAAATTTTGATGAATTTATTTTGTTATCTTTGTAGTTTGTTTATGTTTTATTTGGTTGTGTTTCCTCAGATATCGTTTAGGTACTTGTTATATGATGCAAATATTGCATAAAAAACTGATGTTTTTGAGTTTTTTGGTAGGTAATTTCGTATTTTTGTTACAGCCGCTATTGTCAAAGAATTTTTTTTTACATGTTTGTTTATATAAGCATCCCATTTAAAGTTTTCTTGAATAGTCAAACCCAGGTAATTCACTTCTTTTATTTGTCTTATAGTTTTGCCATTTATTGTTTCTTGTTAAAAATCATGTATTCTGTTTTTGTCTCGTTGATAGTAAGTAGGTTGTTGTAACACCATGTTTCTAAGGTTTTAACGTCTTCTTTAATAATTTTTTCTAATTTTATATTTTCTTTTTCCGAATATATAATGCATGTGTCATCAGCATACATATAGAGTGTTCCATGTAATCTAAGTTCTAAAATATACTTCGTGTATAGTATATATAGTGTCGGTGGCAATATTCCTCCTTGTGGTATGCCGTAATCAGCCTGATGTGGTTTGCTTTCTGTAGAGTTTACTTTTGTTTTTTGTGGTCTGTTTTTAAAGTATGTGTCTATTAGATTTAGTTCTTTACCTTTTATTCCAATTGCTTTCAGTTTTTTAATAAGTTTTGTTTTGGATATGGTATCAAATGCATTTTTCATGTCGATGTACATTGCTACTACAGTTTCTTTTTGGTCCACTTTACGCTTTATATAGTCTAGTCTAGCATGGGTAGATACATGTTTCGATAACTTTTTTTATTATGTTTATTAATATTGGAGTTAGAATGGTTTTGTTTTGTTTTATTATGTTGTTTGTAATTTGATCAAAATCTGGTGTTTTGTTGTCTTTCAATTTTATGATTATTTTATTTATTTCTTCTTGCGATGTGCAATCAAAGTGTATGTTGTTTATTTTTCTTTTTATTGTTGTAGTTTTTGATTCTTTATTTGTTCTTGAGAGTTGTTTTTCTGCTAGTTTTTTTTTCCAATATTTGTAAAATATTCATTTATTTCATTTGCTATTTCCATTGTTGTTGTTCCATTTTCTTTTAATATTTGTTCAATGTTTATTTGATTAGAAATCTTTTTGTTAAGCTGTTTGTTTAATTATTCTCATAGTTTTGTGGGGTTATCTTTGTTTGATTGAAACTTGTTTTTATAATACAGTATTTTGATAATCTTTATGTTGTATAACGTTTTCTTTTATTGTTTGCAGTATTCGTTTTTTATTGTTTCATTGTTTGGGTTTCTAAGGTGTTTTTTGTTAAGTTTGTTTCTTTTTTTAATGTTGTCTAGGACTTCTGTATTGATCCATGGGCTTTGTTCTGTTCTTTTAAACCTCTTTGTAGTTTGGTTACTTTCTATAATTTGTTGTAGTTTTTTTGACAGGTTTTTAAAGCTATCTATTTCTTTTGTGTTCATGTTGTTAATTTCGTTATTTTGTTGTGATCTGTGAAAATATGTTCAAAATACTCATATTTTTGTTTATTAGTTTTTTGCATTGTTTTTATTTTGGTTATTAATTCGCAGTGATCAGATATATTTGATGAAATTATTTAAAAAAATGCAGTTACGTTTTTACAAATTGAGCTTAAAGCAACTAAAGACAATGCTTCACTTAACAAATTTTAGAATACAAAATTTGATAAACTTATTAAACCTTGAAAGCGCGTCAAATTGTGAAGAATACAGAAAAAAAAATGAAGGCCAAACAATTCACTTAAATGTCACAAACCCTATTTTTGACATTCCAATCATTGAAAAAGCAGTAAGTTTTAAAGATAATAAAATCATAATAGTTTATGTTCCATCAAAACCAACGTTTTGCAATGCGTCGCGTAGCAAAGTTATAGGCCTAACATTAGCTAATTATAAAACGAGTGAAGTGATGAAAAAGTGATACGTGTCGGACAAGCCCTCATTGTCTAATCATGCATACATTCGATTTAATATCGAATCTGAAAAGACGTTCCTTCTGGAATACAGAAACCCAAGAAAAACTAATTAGGGTCTATGCAACGAGATACTAGTTGGCCTAATCGGGGACTGTCCAAAAGCTTCAAAAACATCACAACAGTTAGAGGTAATGACAGACACATTTGTCAATTCCATCAAAACTGCCTTTAAAAAAAGCTGCCCTAACTCAGTCAAGCACACCTCCAACAAGATTACTTAGTAGAACAAGGGGCTGGTCAAAGCAAGGGCGGATACTAGAAAGATATTCAACAAACCCAAAAAGAACGGTGACTGTGCCACAAATAGAACCAGTCTTACCACTTATAATAAAACCATAAAGAATGCTAAGAGAAAATCATGAAGAAGATACTGTGAGGACGTTCTAAACGGCCTTACATGCTCGCGTTGTCCCAAAAAAACCTCAAACAAAGACCGTACTAGGAACATTGGATCCTTGCGGACCAAAAACAAAAAATACACAGAGTCAGCCAAAGACACTCTGCAAGAGCTGCTGCAGACACACTTCCTGGACACTATGCTAACAGACGTTTGTAATCAAAAGAACTTGCAATTGCTAAATAGAACGATAAACAAAAGAGACTGAGAAAAAACAAAAACCATTATAAATCAGATCAAACTAAAATGAAAGGGTTTGTAGTGCTAAAAAAATCTGTATGCAAAATCTTCAGAGCAAGTTTAGCACTTTCACAAATACCAAGCAGCTGGTAAATATTTAACATAGTATTTATACCAAAACCAAAGAAACTTACGTATGCCCTGGCTAAATTCAACAGACCAATCAGCTTGACATCCTTTAAGCAAAAACTGTTAGAAAAAAAATAGTCGACAGGCACATACGAGACCGGGTGCTAAAGGCCCGACCACTGCATCAGCATCAGTATGCTTACAAAACGGTAAATCCTCTAAACAAGCTATCCACCAACTAGACAGCAAGGCAAAGACATAGCTTTGAGTGCATTTCTGGATATGGAGGGGGCATTTGATAATACTACTTTCAAATATATTGCAAAGGCAATGAAAAATAGACCCTCTCAAGCACCAATAGGTCAACTTCATGCTCAAAAACCGAACTGTAATCATAACATTATATAGAAAAACTGTAGGAGCCAAAGTGCCGGCTGGTGCCCACAGAGAAACGTACTCTCATCCCTACTGTGGTGCTTAGTCATGGATGATTTACTACAGATACACAACAACATAGGCATTTTTGCGCTAGGTTATGCAGATTATTTCACAATCTTTGCATGCGGGAAGTTTGGAGCAACCGTGTCAGACACAGAGTGCGCTAAATACCGTAGAAAGGTAGTGCAAAAAAGAAAGGTTATCAGTGAACCCAAGCAAAACAACGATTGTACCGTTCACAAGACGGCAAAATACCACAGACCTAAAAACTTGAAAATGTATGAAGCCAAACTCACGATGTCAAAAAAAGTAAAATATCTGGAACTAACGCTTGACATTATCTTCATGTGCATATCCGATTTCGGATGTTTGCGATGAGCATGACTATTTTCATTTTATTGGTTGCTATTCTGAAGAGCTCGTTCGAAGTCTTCCCGTACCACGCCCTGAGATTCTGCAACCATGAAATTCTCCTCCGTCCAGGTCCTCGTTTTCCGTGTATCTTGCCTTGAATGATGGCTTGTAATAGGGCATATCTGTCCTCGTTCCGCATGATGTGGCCTAGATATTGGAGCTTGCGGGTTTTGATGGTGTCCATAATCTCCTTCTCTTTCTTCATCCTGTGGAGGACTTCGATGTTTGTTACCCGGTCCTTCCAAGATATTTGCAGGATACGTCGATACAGCCACATCTCAAAGGCTTCAAGCTTTTTTGTTGTTGCATCATTTAGTGTCCATGACTCGACTCCGTAAAGAGGTTATTCATTGTATTGAAGGCAGATCGGGCTTTTCCAATTCTACATTTTATCTCTTGGCTATTGTCCAAGAGATAAAATGGACACTATACCAAACTTAAATTCATGCTAGACTAGAAGTAAACAAATACACGCGTTGCTCACGTGCACAGCTAGATAAATAAAATTTTATTTGATGGGATTTGGAGCAGCCAAGCCCCATGCTGACAACCAATCGCATGCAAGCTTGTGATTATTTACGTGCTTATCACGCGGTTTTGTTTACATACTTCTAGTCCAGCGTGGATTTGAATTTAGTATAGGTTAAACTTTAATTTACTTCTGACAAATATAACATCAAAAACCATTCGGGTGCTTTTTGCTACCAAAATGATAGTCGGACGTACATAGGAACTAACACTTAGCATGACCAAATGGTTATGCACGGTAGTAGTAAGACCCATTATCACACTGCTAATAACGGAAGCAATGAGAACAACGCTCACAGCAGATATGGCAGTACTATTATCATTACCATCACTTGACATAATGGTAATGACGGAAACAAGATAAGCAGTATACAGATTGGGGATAAACAAACACAATGTAAACTTCAAAACCGACAGACTTAATATAACAAAGATGCTGCTTGAAGAAGAACTTCTAACAATGAGGTCGGACTTTATGAAGGCTTCATGAGCAAAAAATTAAACGTAAGAATACCACAGTAATACAAATGAATAAAGATCAGATTATTGGAAACGGTCAAAAACTATCTGGTACACTAATAAGACCAAAGACCAAAAAAGAACCGAGGTTAGAATTCACAAAGACAAACACTAAGGAAAGCACACTTCGCTACCTATGGGTAAATATGCCTCAACGTTTCAGGCAAAAGTAGCTTACATCAAGTGATGTGCCAGAGACATAATCAAGAAGGGACTAAAACCTGACAAACCAATTACCATCATGTCAAACAGTCAAGCAGGTCCTGCAATTGCCAGTAATAAAATTCAAATTGATTATGATATGCATACATAGTTTAGAAACAGTAGCCACAACTTGCAAAGTTCACCTGGTATAGATACCCAAAAACCAGGTGTAAAATAAAAACTCAGAACAAAGCAATTTGCCAAACAAAGAGCACAGGGGACTTTTACTAGACCAGAACCCGCTATTGCGATCCCATACAAGACCGGAAAAGCAATAATCCGCGGCAAACTTGAGGCGAAACACAACAACCTGTGAAAAAGCTGTAAAGGATTGACACATTCAAGAAAATTTCTAGTAGGATCATTGTATAATACCAAAACAATGGCAACTCAAATAAGACGTAATAGAGTGCAAAGGTTCACAAGACTGATAACCGAACACTGTAGACTTAATAAACACTAGTATAGAATGAGAATAGGACACACTTGCTGAATGAATGCAAAGCTTACAAACAGCAACGTATAGTCATTTTTGTCAAACACAACCTAAACAAAGACTTGCTAAAAGCAAACAACTGGCTAAAAGTACCAGACTTAACCAAAGAGACGGAGTTGCTCAAGGAGTAAAACACCAAAGGTGTACAACAGGTTTAATAAGACCGCAGTGCAAAAAACGCCAAGTAAGCCACCTCAAAGTAAGGAAAGTAAAAAGTGTTTTTTTTACTCAGTAAAAACCTGCCACTTCTGAACAGAATGCTCTGTTCAGTGTCTTTTAAAGATTTTTTCTTCCTTGAAAATAATATTTTAAGCTTTATAAAACAATATATAAGTTCTAAAGTAACGTACCACTTGTAAAAAATTACTATTAAAGCGTACCATAAAAGTATAGCTAATCATCGAGAGGTTAGCAAGACTGAATCCAAAATGAAACCAAAATGTGAGATTTGTTCAATTTGAAAATTTAATAAATAACTACTAACATTAAAATTTAATATTACGCCTACCTCTTCAAAATAGATTTCAGTATTTTTGTCAAAGAGACAATATTCTGCCTTTTTGCCAAAATTAAACTTTTTGTATATCTCGGTGAAAGTGCAAAACTTCGTATTTGCATTTTTGTCAGAAATTGTTATACCTCATATATTTTATTATTAGACAAAACTAAAAACCGGCCAAAAGTACAAAAAATGTCTAAAAGTGTGTCCAAATCCAAAATTTCAATTGTTTATTGTTGTTTAATATAAGATTTTTGATTGTTGATCGTAACGTGGTTCATTAGTCTAATTAAATGATTACTGTCCATTTAACCTATAATTACATTCAATATAAGCGTGGGTAGACCAAATACTAAGCCTTTCAATTAATGGGTGCGATAGTGTATATTTGTGTTTTCAGAAACATATTCAAAGGCAGTTTGTGAGGTAGTAGCACAAGTTAATAGGCTTAAATTATCTCAGCAGGTTTTTAAAGATAAAAATATTTTATATTTATATTTTTTTTTAATTTTATACACCAAAGTGTTAAATAGCTTCCAGGTATATAATAAAAAACATACCTAATAGCTTCCCCAAAACAATTGGTAATGAAATAATCCGCTGAGATAATTTAAGCACATGTCGTAAAGACTATTGCTATTCTATAATCTCTAAAATACCAGCCTTAATAACTGAAAACAAGTGATAAAATAAAAAAGAACACGGAAATATCAACTAAACGTCGAACCGTTTGCATAATAAATTAGTTCCATATCAAATAGAATTATTTTGTTTTTGTAGAGTTGGTATACTTAAACTAATTTAAAACGCATAAAGTCAAAAAAATTTAAACAAACTAATTCTAATATCTATTGTATAAAATTACACACACATTAACTTACCATTATTTAAAAAAAAAGTTAATGAAATAAGAATTTCCACATGTATAGTAAAAAAATTATAAAAATGCTTTAAGCTTACAACAGGACATTTTTTTTAACTTAGTTTTTTAATTATAATGTTTGATTTCAATATTTTAATATTTCAAAATTCAATCATTATTAATTTTTGATATAAAAAAAGGTTTACTGACAAATTCTGTATAAAAATAAGTAAATTGTTAGAAAAGTATCCAACCAATGTAGTGCTGCATTGTACTAGCAAAATAAAGTTTTTGCAACTTAATTACAACTTTCATGTAAAATTCGAATACTTTTAATGTATTACAATCTAGTTATGAGTTCTACGTTAGCCCAGTTTAGAAGCGTAATGGATAGTATAATGCCTTTTTGTACCTAAAACAAACTACTTATTCTAATTTTAATATAATTACATAAATACTATAAAAAAATTATATACATTCTAAGATCACATTAGCAATATATCGGAATCATATAACAAAAATTGTGCAACAGGCGCGAGCCAGTAGAGCAAGTTTTTGCAATGCGAATGAATTGTTAAAGGAATGCAATTTTGCGTTAATTTGTAATGCAATTTGGCAGACTATGCTCCAATAAATTAGTTATCACATTGATTTGATTAATTAAACAGCATTCAAAAAGCATTTATTTTGACACTAACTTGTCCTAAAATTTATTTAAATAATTTAAAAAATAACATAATAAAACATAAATTGAGTAAATAATCAATTGCTGAACTGTTTGTAATCCAGGCAACAAGTAATAAATAGAATCTGATTGGTACCAATTCATTCCTGTTTTATCGCGATGCGTTTAGGGGATGTACTCAGTAAATATTAACATAATAAGAAAAATATATTGAATATTGAACTGTCGGCAAGCTTATTAAAATATTAGATTTTATTATGTAACGTGTATTATATAAAAAAAATATATAAATATTTTAAATCAATATAAATGTGTCACGTTATGTTTTAACAAAACAACGGTTATAGTTTGATTTAAATAAATAAATGCAAAATGTACAAAACAAATCAATTTACAAAACTTGTTATTAAAAGCTTTCTTTCGTTTGTAATAAACCTCATTTTTCAATATGATTTTACAAAATTCAACGTAAATATAGAGACTGAATAAATTATATCATGTTCTGGTTTAGCGATGACAACTCCACTTCAATGGTATTATGAAAGCCACACCAATCTTATTATTTATATAAATTAGTTTGCAGGGAGTTAAAAGCCCTTCGGGCACTTGCCGTTGAAATAAATTCATATTATTTTCATCTCGCTTTGAACAACGATTGCTCGGCTCGCAGTCATAAATATTTTTTAAAGATACTTATGAAACTTCCCGGGGATAAAGCACTGGAAAGAAGTAGAGGATCTGTAAATTGGAGCAATATAAGTCGATTTAACCGCGCGCCTGGCCAACCATGTACCCTCAAAACGTTTTTATCGCCAACTGACGCGAGGTGCTCCAAAGGTATAAATTTATAAGTTTGCGCAGTTTTAATGATACCATAAATTCAGTGCACCCCTCTCACATGATTTTTTCAAAGGCTGCAAGCAATGTGCTTCAAAAGATGAAGAAACAAAGAACACAGAAAAGGTTTTAAATTTCATTTGCATGAGAGATTATTTTTTTAATGTTATATGATAATGTAACTGACCCAAATACAGCAAAATATTAATATTGTTATCTTAATATTATTGACATTGAAGAATGATTTGATAATGTGATAATGTATCAAGTGAAAATTATAATTATTTTGTTTCCATTAAATATTTAAGATGCATTGTTTCGAAGACAGCTTGTGCATCAAGTTGAGATATCATATATTATAATATTTACATCATAGCTCAATATGCACCTGACGGCTGTAAAATTTATTAGCTATTATAGTTAGCAAATTGTTTAGCTGCATCCAGCAGCTTCTATTAAGTATTCACATGCTTGAGAAGACATGTTGACAAATTAATTTAAAGTTAATATAATAACACTACATGCATAATACAAATTCTTTTAAAATGATTAGTCCTACAAATATTATAATAAGGTTACAATGTAAGATTTATTTTAGTGTATATAAAAGCAATTTTAGAATTTTTAAATAGTATCTATACAAAATTTCACAATAAATCATTATTCCTGCATATGAAGATATAATCTAATAGGCTATTAACCTTACAATGCCTATATTTTTGCCCACAACAATGTATGAAACGTATATCGTACACTAAACATTTTAAGCAGCTATATATTATAGTGATGGGCCATTATCTTAATATGGAAACAATCTTAATCTATACTGAACATCATTTATTATCGACATTCGTTACATTTCACAATGAACAAATCTATTAAAGCAAGATTTAATAGCCTATTTAATATAGGTAAGATTTATCTGGGTAATAATGAGTTAGCTAATATTGATAACTGCAACAATGCTGCTAAATAGTTTTAGAGCATACCAGACAACACCTTGAGGACTATTTTAAATTCTTGTTTTTTGACTGAATTCTACGGCAGTATAGTTAGTTTGAACAGTTTAGCAATCATGTTAAAATTTGTTTTTTTTAAATTTTTTTTATATTATTTGTAATTAGATGATGTAATTATATTTTTTAATCCTAAGCTAAGCTAATAAAACTAAGTGTAGCCCTGTAAAATGGTTGAACTATGTAATAATGTATTGCTATGTATTCTAATGGTCTCATTCAACAACGATTTGGTCTTAAATTACACGTGTTAAATAAATAAACTGACATCAACTGTGCAACCGTTTTTATCAAAATCGGACCTACAATACATTTAAACCTAACTAAATATCAGACTATTGACCCTACACATGTTTTTGCCAATCAAAGTAGTAAGTTAATTTCCTAAAACTAATCCATAAATTACAATAATAGAAATTTATTAGTATTCAATTTTAGTAATACACCATTAATCCACCAACAAGAAATCCATTCACATATAACATAGAAATAATTAACAATTCCATTAATCTGTATCCCGCAAAAGAAACCCTTCTACAAACACTAAAATACCCTTTCTCTGACAACTAATACAATGATTTATAACGTTTGGTTAAAACCTCATTTATATAGATAACGATCTATAACAAATATCAATCATTGAAATTGTCACCGTTGTATTAGCAACTTAATAAATTGCACGTCCCATAATTTACCTCAACGTGCATGAGTATAATTGTTTTGCGTGCATTGTTTAAAGCTTAATTAAATTAATGAATCAATCAACTAAATAGACACAAACAAGTTTAACTAAATCGAATCATATAAGAGACGTGTCTGTGTAAATTTAATTATAGTGATGAGTAAAATGGGAGAAATATAACGAGCTAACTATATTATTGTATATAGAAGGCATGAAAGAACGAGTGTGGAAAATTATATCTGCTTCGATAGGTTTTATGATACGGTAGATAAACACCTAACATTATATATTTCTTCCATCCAAATTTGTAAAAATAGTATCTGCGAAAAAAAAGTAATAATTTGTATTCAATATTTTTGCTTTATTTGTTTATTGCGTGCAAAAAATGAACATTATGGGTAAAGTAACAGATCACCTGTCAAATGTTATATTATAACATTTAATAAACAATTTATTTTTTTATAAAAATTTTAGTTATAAAAAACAAAATGTTCATAAATTGTATTTTTTTTATTTATTGTAGTCGTAGAAAAAGCATAGTGTACAACTCGTATGAATTACTGCTCTCGAAAAAAGCTCTTGCATCAATGTTTATACTCGGAGAAAATAAGTATAAGTACGTGCTAATTGTACAATATACTATTCTTCACATTAAAAAAAGTTGATTTAAAAAGTCAGATCATTGTAGAACATTTAATGTCGCGGTTGTGTACTTTAAAGAATTTATTCATAATCATCATCATTGGTATTCTGCTTTTCTGCTGCAGGTTCTATGTGACTTTCCTCCAGTTTTCTTTGTTTTGACTGTACCTTTCTTATTTCCTTAGAATATCAGTCATCTTAAATTTTCTTCTTCTTCTTTTCGGATTTTCATTAACCATTACTTCGATTAAGTTCTCCAATAAACAATCTTTACTCAATATATACCCAATCCATTTTTTAATGCCCGTTAATTTCCTGCAAAGCCACATTATAAATGCTTCTATGCATTTTTCATTTGTTTTCTATTGTTCAAATTTTACTTTCATATAGGAACACATTCCATACAAAACATTTTACAATCCATTTTTGCATATTTATATCTAACTTGCTACTAAAAGTCTTTCTATTCTTTTTAAAAACTTCTTTTACAATTCTTATGTGTATATTTTTTTCTCTGTAATTTCAGTACCAAGCTGCTTATACTTTTCGACTTGCTCCAATTTATCTCCGTTCACGTACACGTCAATTTCTTCTACCTCTCCAATTCTCAGTCTTGTTTTTGTTTTTACTAAGACCATACATTGATTCTATTTTTTCAAGTTTTTCTGTGCTCTCATCCGTAATGATAAAAAATACCAAGCTAAAATTCAAGCTTTAGTGTAGGTCAGAAAGCTAGCAATAAACAAGAATACATTGCTATAACCAGACGGTAACACCATTTATTGAAACACATTCACAATGCAAATCAATAATCTGCCAATATAAATTGTTGCACTTTTTTAAATCCTGTAACCGGTTAGGTTAGTCGTTAGTGGTAGTCACCTCTAAACCATCGCAAAAAAACAATTAAACTGTCTCTTGTGGCTTTAAGCCTTTTAGCTCATGATGGTGACGTAGATGTGTTCTTTGTTCTTTGTTTTATGTTATATTTGTTTGTACTGTATAACGTTTGTTTTTGGTTTTTGCTTTATACGCTCACTCAAAACATGTCCTCAAATTTAGTTTGTGTAGTACAATGTGATGAGACATTGAACCGAAAAAACCGTACAAAAAGACTACTTTTAGCATAAAGTGCAAGCTGCAATAGTATTTCAAGTTGTTGCATAGATTACCAGTGCATAAGGCAACAGATGGTAATTGTTGTTGGTAGGTTTAGATTTCTGGTCAAAAGCTGCTGTCATGAAAATTGAGCAAAACCTAAAACGTATTCCCGGTCTATAGATTTTAGTGTTCCAATCTGTTTAACTGCTGAGTTATTGCTTTGTTGCTGTTTTGAACTCAATTGCTTATTAGGAAAAAGAATTGAGTATTTTAAAAAATAATAACCGCAAAAAAGCAACAAATTGCTGAGCGTTACGCCGCTCACTTAATGCAACAATTTTCCCAAATTTCTTGGGCAAAATTTCCGTTGCTTGTAAAGCTGTCGGTGATGTGACAATAGGTTTGCGGCACTATGGTTTAGGTACGGGAGAAAAGTCTTAAGATTAATCAGTATAAAACTACTATATGGCAAAGTCACTTGTGGCTTTAGTGGCAGTTTTAAAAGTACCTTAATTTAAAGTAGAATACCTTCTATTTTTCTAACGTTTTGTGCATATATACCAAACACGCGGCAAAGTTGAAATGCGCCTATTCCGCTTATTAAAAATGATTGGCTGTCCGTATTTTTACTCGTGGCCCGTCCTCGTAGATTGCATCAACCAACCTCTTATGTTTGCCAGGTCGTGTAGGCATTGTCAAAATATCACGTCCAATTTTGTCTTTATTAGCAATGATAATCGCTACGTAGTCCGTTGCTTTTATGTAAGCCACAAACGTTATGTCAAAGACTAAGCCGGATTTAATAAATAGTTTTTTCTCGGTGATCTTTGTTTTGTTATCCCTCAGGTTTTTGGTTCACGGTATCCTTTCAATTATTTTGTTTTTTTCTATGTCCAGGATAAAAAAAACGTTGACCTGTCTATTCTTTTAGCATGGTCGGGCTTTAGGCGTGACTGATGACCGTAGAGTCGTGGCCAACCAGATAAATGACTTGGTTAGAGAAAGTTTGTGCTAAAATAAATATGTTTAGTCCGGCCCTGTCTAGCGCACGTCCATCTTAAATTTGCGCACAAACCCGGGAGTTGCTCGGGACGCGGGTCTTGAAAATCTTTCCGGTACATAAAAAGTCTTGCTTCGAGCAAACAATATATCAAGTGCCGTTAATAACCAAATTAAGAAGTTTATGCTTCTTTTTGAAGGCCTCTACCGCATTAAAAAGCAGTAGGTCCGTGTACTTATGTCTTATAAGGTCTGGAAAGAGATGTGGAGCAAAGTACCTTTTATATGACTCACTTGCATCCATTTACAAGTTGTTTTATAGATACAAAGCCGATGCCAACAACTTTGTGGGCAGTTGTGCCGAAATAAATACGTTTAGTCCGGCCCTGTCTAGCGCACGTCTGTATTAAATTCGCAAATATTGCGGCATAAGTTTGATAGGCCGGGGGTTACTTGGGACGCGAATCTAGAAAATCTTTCCTGTACATAAAAAGAGTTGTTCTTGATATCCCCGCACCTGGTAATATTAAGAACGAGTTATTGGTGCCGTAATTGATGTGCTTTTTAAAATGAACTATATGAAAGCCAAGTTGTACCTGCTAGATTTTTGATAATAATGGTAATAAATACATTTTGCTTGTTAATTGGAATTACATTCTCTTTGCCAATAAAACTAACCACCCACGGTAGTGTTACGCTACAACTTGCTTTGAGGTAACCGCGGTAATCTGGAGTCAATTGTTTACTACGTGAAATGTAAAAATTGTACCGTTTGGATAGATAACCTACTAATAATTGTTTTTTATATTCTTCTTTAAAGCGTCTTTGTTGTCAGGTGTTCTTCTTCTTCCTCTTACTCATCTCGAGGTATATTAAGAATTGCCAAGACACATTTCTATTGTTTCACGCTAGGCGCCATTTATTACCAGTACATACTATATAAGTAATTAAGTGAGAGTCAATGGTTACAGAGTAGTCATGTGTGAACATCTTGTTTAAGTATGAGTGGGGTTTTGGCGCAGGTGTTTGAAATAATTCCAAAATTTGAAATTAATTCATTGCCGTAAGTAAGTTCACATTACGTTGATAAAAGCTTTGCTACCTGGTGCAGCTCTTAGCAATAGAACAGTTTTCCAGAAATAAGCTTTAGTGTACAAATCGCTGATCGATGACGAAGTGTTCTTATTGTGTCAGTAGCGTTAAGCTGCCAAAGAATAACACCGTTTATTAAAACACTCACAGTATTTATCAATATTCTGCCAATATAATTTGTAGCGCATTCAAATTCTCTTACCGCTGTTATTTAGAAATAGTCTTAGCCGTCGCAGAACCCAAAAATTAATTGTTTTGCCACAAAAATAAAAAGTTCTGGTGTTGAGTCTTTCTGCTCAAGGTGTACTATAGGTAAATATAAGGTAACTATTTTCTTCTTTGTTATATTTATTTGTACTCTACAACGTTTGTTTTTTTTGTTATTGCTTTTTAAATCAAATATTATTAAAAAATATGAACTACAGTCATTTAGTGTTGTGTCGACCACTTGCTGCAACAGTTTCCCTAACTTTCAATTTTATTAACTGTCAGTGCTGTTCTGGCAGTAATTAAGTAATAGCCGGTTTAGGTTAAAAAAATATTGTTTAGAGACAAAAAATTAGCGCAATAAAATTGTTTATTATGAACCTACTATTAGTTCGAGTAAGTCAGTCAAAACATTGATCACTAGCGGCACTAGTTCAAAACTGTCTTTAAGATTCTAATGTTAATAACAGTTACAGAAATACCCTGATTTAAAATGAAGTACGCTTAATTCTTCTATAGTTTTACTTATATATTTTAAACTAGCGGCATTGTGGTAGGGTTTCATCTATTCCACCTGTACAGACTTATTTGTGCGTCTTCGTAGTTTGGCCATCAGCCAAATCGTATAGGTTAAATTGGAGTATCCCTGTCCAATCTCGCAATAGTGACCATTGCGTAGTTGGTCGCTTTTGTGAAGGCTGCAAGCGTTTGAGAGCTTAGCTGGATTTAACTGTTATTTTCTCCATAGTGTTGTGTACTTCAATGAGTAGCGGTATCGTTCCAGTCATTTATTAATATTTCTAGAAAAGTGGCACCTTGACTTGTTTCTTCTCCTCCCCGGATTTTGCAAACCCAAGTCAAAACCTCCAACATTCTGTTAAAGTTTAGTTACTACTCTACGTAGAAGTACTTGCTAGTTCTGGGTGACAAGTAACTTTGTCAAACCTTTTTTCAGGAGTTTGTGCAACAAGTGTTCCAGGACAAGACCATCAGGTAAAAGTACTTTTACGTGCCAATGTAGATTTGACTAGCAATTATGTTTAGGCAATATAACATGTCTAACATGCAACGGGTTCATTCAAAAAAATTGTATCTGCAAACCTTTGCATAGTAACTATTGGCGTCGGGCTGACTGATGCCATAGCCAAATATTAGTTAAGGACAGAATTGTCAGGAATGGTTCCGTGATAAACCACCGGGAGCGCTTCACTCGCACTGTAGTAAAAAACCGCCCATAGCGACGATCACCCAATAAAATCAAACTACCAATGGTGTAATAAAAACAGTACCAAACGTAATGGGCTGAGCCATCGGTGTGCTTATTGTTTACACTCAAAAGTATCCTCATCTTCGGTGCTCATTTTAAAATAAACAAATAATCATTTTGTGATAACTTTTGCGGCATAATTTTTTGTATATAAATATCATTAATATGAACTAAGTTTGAAATAAATTGAACAATTTTTACCACTAAACATTTTTTTTTATTAATATATTTTTACCAAAATAGCTTATTCAAATGTTGTTATTATACTCATAATAATGCAAAAAACGGAAATGAATTATCTTAATTAACTTCCGAGAAAAGCTGCACGATAGTTTTATGGGACAATTTTCCCACTTTAACGGCGGTCTCGATTTGGTTGACAAAATAACCTGGTAGATGTTATTGCCAGTAATAGTTGCTTATAAGAACCCACAGTAAGCAGTCTGTGCTTGGTATATAGAATGACAATATTGTAATGTCTAAAGTCGGCTAGATATTCTCTAGTTATTACTTTCCTTTTTCTTTATCGCAGTGTCTTGGTAGCCAAGTTTTCTTCTTCTTCATCTCAAAGTGTTGTATAAACTGACATAAAAACCTTAACGTTTTCTGTTGCGAAACGTTTGAGTGTAATTTGTTACCGGCATCCATCCTATGAATAAATAGATAGAAGTTGGTAAATGTATAGAAATCAAGAACAATCCGCTCAAATAAGTATGAGTAGAGTTTAGGAGCAGATAGTTAAGCTGATTACAATGTATGCACCTGTGTGTTCGTAATTAATTCATCACCGTATGTAAGATTATAGTACGTTAGCAGATCTATGAAAACTTTTTACAAATTATATGTTTTTCCCATTTCTTTCTTTCAGAATACCTGGATTATTGTGCTTTCTAGAGCTAGGAAGCAAGGATATTGTAAAAGTTTGCAATACCGTAGCCTGAGCGTCGGTTCAACAAAAAAATCCAGTAAATCTTATCTAGAGTTCGAAGGTCGGCGTAAAAGTAGATTATATTTGGATCTCGGAAAGAGTAGCAGAAATTATCAACGCGTATATATAGAGTTATTGAGAGTCGGCGTAAAATGTTTTAGTAAGGGTTCTTATGATATAAAGACTTTATTAACTTCTGCCTATATACGCAAGCTTACAGTGTAACTCAAACTGCTTTTCCGCTGTAAAAGTTAAAAAAATTGCAAATGCTTTTGATTGATTGTGTGATGCTTTGCCTCTAAAGTGGCACCAAACCTGACAAGTTAAATTTTATAAGCGTAAAAGTAGAAAACATTCCAATAGCAAAATCATAAAACTTGAAAAGCAACGCAAAGTTTTTGTTGTCTGAATTATATAGTAGCTTTTTTTGCTAACAGCATATAAGACCGGATTATGTTCTTGCAATATAAATTTGATGTAACTAGTTGAATTAAGTGAATCCAAAATACTTTAGAGCCGTTAATTTTGAATTTTTGAAATCATAAAAACTGAGCATCAGACAAAATTTAGGAAAAATCCCAACAAAAATTTGTTTAAGAGTAATTTAATACACCGTAGGTTAACTAATAAAAAACCAAAACCCACAAAAAAATTGCTTAAAATTTGTATTTAATACAAATACAAAAAATAATTATTTACATGACAAGATTGGGACTTCAATCCTCTTCAAAGTAAGGCCCTTGCGGCCCCACACCGTTCCTTCTATTGTCAAAAACACTTTAGAAGTTTTCTAGTTTTCTGGCCATGAGCCATGTCTGGAGAGTAAAAAGGTTGGCAAACAACTAACATTTTATGTTTTACCAAAAAAAATCTGTACCAGGTGCAATAAATAAAAAGAAGCATTGTTGTGACGCAACTGCTAAATTTCTTGATAGTACTCGTTTGTCACTGTTTGTCTTTCCAGTGCGTATTTGTAATGCACAATTTCACTAATACCAAAGAACACTGTTTTTTTTTGCATAATTTTGATTTTACTTCTCACTTGTCGCGTTTTAGCTTTGGTTAGGAGATAAGCTTTTGTTTCCGGATAGTACCCATGTACCCATAACTCATCTCCAGTTACAACGTGTCCAGAAACTCAAGTGTTGGTAGTAACCAGCAAGTCTTGTGCAACCAAAAAGATAAAGTTCTTTCTGTTCTGCCCACAAAAGATTGAGCAGAAATTTTGCAGCCACTTTGCGCATGTTCAAATCTTCACGCAAAACTGCATGTGCGGAATCTTTACTGACTTTAACTTTTTTAGCAAACAACAATTTTCCATGATTAGATTTGCTACCTTTTCAACAACAGCTGCATTCCAAGCAGATTATGACTTCCCAGAACGCTGATTATTCTTCACCAATGTCCGGCAAATTTTAAATCGGTTGGACCACTTCTTAATTTGTGTTACTCCCATAGCATTGTCTTCAAACGCCAAATCTTACAAATTGTTTTGCTCTGAGAATCACCAAGCTTTTGATAAAATTTTATGCAGAGATGACAAACTATGAGCAGAAAACAGAAAAACACAACAAAACCGACAGTCTTCTAGTCTTAATGAGATGAGATGCAAAGTACACTTACTGGTCAAGATCTAAACAAAGCACGTGTTTATAGTTGCGTTACCGTAGGTTAATTTGTCAAAACAAAACAAAAACCAGACCCAACAAAATTCCTGCAGAATTAATAAAACTAAAGAATAAAGTTTTTATCACTACCCTATTAAATTTTTTCAGTTTAATATATAGCACTAGCATAATACCTGACCAGTGGTTTCTGTCCACTATGCTTCCCAAAAAAGTTTTGATCATCAAGCAATATCCCTTATAAGTCACTTGCTCAAGTGTTTCTTAAAATAATTCATAACAGAATCTACCAAAAGGTAAAGACCCATATCTGTAAATCACAAATGAGATTTAAAAAAGAATTAAGTACCAGAGAAGCATTATTTCCTATTAACGTAATATCACAAAAATGCCTTGATATGGACCAAACAATTCATGTCTGTTTTATATATTTTAAAAAAAATAAAGAAATCAATTACTGCTTTCCTTTCAAGAGCAAGACGCTCCCGGAGCTTGACGCACAGAACCGTTCTGATGCACCGTCTAGATAGGTGGTGCATGCGGGGAGAGGAGAAGGAGACTCGAAACAAGTTGGGGGGTCGCGCTCTCTGTGAAAGGTACATGGGGCGTCAAGCAAAGAATTGTTCAGAACCGTCCAGAACAGTGAAAGGAAAGCATCTAATGATAGATATTAGTGACTAATTATTAATCTAATACTGAAACAAAAAATCCAAATAAAAAATAGAGAAGGAATAATTAAAGAAAATTAAAATTTGCCTGAAAGTTCGTCAAAAGTGCATACTGTCACCACTCTCGTTTAATATATATTATAGCAAAACAATATATCAAGAAGCACTCTCAGAGAACACGGAAAGCATAATAGTAAATGGATTGTTGACTAAAAATGCAAATGACCTCCAATAGCTAGTTGTAAATATAAATACACATTGCAACAACTACGGTCTCACAATGAACGTTAAAAAAAAACAATTATGTCATTTCAAAGTTACCAAATAACCTGTCTAATATCTACATTAATAGTGCTGGTAAAAAAGGTGACACAGTACATTGGATAAAGGCCACAAAATAAACCTATTTGAAATTGCCAGATCAACATTTAATAAATTTAAAAAAAAATATGTAACAGCAATATAAAACTTCTGAGGGACAAATGTTGCAATGCTATGTCTTCAATGTATTGTACTATAAAACAGAAACATACACTTACACAGAATAAAAAAAAAACAAATCAAAAACTTCAATTTGTGGTGCTAACTGCTACTAAAGATACCTTGGACTAATAAAATGACAAATACTGAACAATACAGCGGCTAAATAAAGAACAAAAGTCCTTCTCGTCATTAAAAACGCAAGGCAAAATTAAAGGAAAAGAGACGTAACTTAACCTAACCTAACCTAACATAACCTCCGTCCGGCTTAGTATTATGGTTGCAAAACCCAAAAAAGTAGTTTGGCTGTAACTTCAACAAACTATGCAAAAGTGCTGTTAAGGTAAATAAGTTCTTTTCCTAGCCTATTTCAAGACAGCAGTATCTAAAAAACTTTTCAACCACATCTTAAAAATAAATTATAATAATCTAGATCTAGATCATCACATGTAGTCATTTTTTTACAACCTCCTAACTTAGCCATATCTAATATCAAGATTGAACTCTAATCAAGATTTTAACCTAAAATTAAACCATTTTAAAGCCAACAACCGGCATTTATCAAATTATTTTGCGTCATGGAGCATGTTGTAATCAACTAATTAAAATAAAAGTAATAATTTTAATATATCAATTCTAAAAAAAATATTATTCATTGTTGGCATCCGTATTGCAAAACCATTTTAGTCTTTAATAGCTCTCAAATGCCAATAAGAAAACACATCAATATACCAACCGATTCCATATTACAAATAAATTAATAAATAATCAATTTCATTTTATTTTTAAAAACTTAAACATGCTTTATTTAATATTAAAACTGTTGCTTTAAAAAAAATCTGGTTTAATAATATTCAACAATTATAATTAAATTTGAATACTTAATCATTAATATCATAATTTCCATAATGTCATCTACATAATAAAAATCCTTGTCTCATTTTATTAATAGGAAATCAATCAACCGACAAGCATATAGGGGAAAAGGATTCCTCTCATTTTTTGTCGTGTTTCATCTTTACTCCCCCATATTGACATCTAATCTCCTTAACTTAATGGAGGCAGCAGACTTGTATCGCTCCAGTTTTTCTTCTTATAAACAAACTTTCCCATCATAAACTGTAATAAACATGGTAATTTTGTCACATGATTGATGTTTCCTTATATGAATTGCCATGTTATTAAAATATTAATTTATTTCCCCTTTACAAGTTTAATATAACTGTACCCATCAAGAAAAATAAAATGTAATATTAATTTTAATTTAAATTACACAAATCTTTGTGAATTACATGAATAATTATTTAATGAATAAAATATTTAAATCATCATATTTAAATAAAAACTGAATTCTGCAAGAAATATGATATAAGCTCACGTAATGTTTGTTCTTGAAAACATCAAAAATAATTTATATGTTTACTAGAAAATCAAACTTTTTAATATCGCTGATGCGAATAAGTTGCCGGTCCCCGCTTCGCATATTACATCTCTTTGAGTGTGGAGCGTCTTTTGAAAGAGGAATATCGAATCGATTTTAAATATAGTGCTTCGTCGACCCATCTGTTTTAATCCAAACTTTCAGTGACAATATCGGGTTTTATTAATTGTATATTATGTAATTGAATGTTAAAAAATAATTATTAGGTAAAAAGATTTATAAGAAGTGTTAACTCAATGACCTATTAGGAAAAACGTTAAACTGTTTTGTGAGTGAAGAAGAGCTGTAGTACAATTAAATCCTACACGGACAGGCAACGGCATTTTTGGCTAGGTTTCTACTTAAAATGGCAATCCTTGCTTTAACCAACTCAATAAATTAACCTTTTAATACTATTAAATACTTGGATATAATCATAAGTTATATTACATATGGATTAAACTAAATTTAAGGACTATCACCACGGTCTTTATGTTTAAGTAATATTATTACACTATATTCCATTTATACGGTAATTCAATTCAGAAACATTAATTCGGAGCCACGAATATGTATTAGGTGACCTTAATAATTTAATTAATTATTGCTCTGCAAATGTGGCCACTATTGTGGGAAAAGTTCGAGAGTGTACGTTTCTAACTAGCATACCAACTTTGATTATTATTAAATTTCAAACTATTAATTATTAAAATATTTTTTTATATGCATCAACTAAAACTATTCCATACAATTAGCAAGCAATTTCAATTTAAAACGCTTTCAAGCATTGCATTTTGCATTACAAAGAATTTTTTTATTGACACAAATTGAAATAATTGCAACATTAAATATAATAACGAGTGACTGTTATTCACCTTTTTAATAAACTTTGACCGGATTTTTATAAACGAAACTGGAACAACGGAACAATTTCAATAAATCCTCCGATATCACGCTGTCATTGCGTCGGGAACCCTTCTATTTCAGAATGACTTTATTCGGCAAAAGTTCTCCGCTAAAGAGAGATGAAGGGAAAATACTACGAGGGAGAGAAAATTAGAATACTTGAGAAGTAATTTTCAGCGGGTTATACACCTAAAGAAAGAAAGTTGCCGATCTTTATTGTGCCCGAATAAAAGGGTAAAAATAAATTTTAACAATATTGCTGACCGAGTTGTTCTGTATTATTGACTAACATGATAGAAAGAGGGGTGTCTCGTACGACGATTTATCTCGTCCTACGGATATTTTTATCGGTTTGTAGCTGTTGTAAGTGAGCACTTCCCTGAAAGACGATGGGTTTTATTTATATTAAATATATATTTGGTGGGCTTTTGGGAATTTATGGATATTGCTTCTTTTTGGAGGTATATACACGCAAAAGAGGGGTTGTGAAGTTTATTGTTATTGAAGCATAAAAATCGAATTTGATTCATCGGCGTAGTAAGTACAAAAAATATGTTTTTTTTCAAAATATTTAAATCTTTGACGACCTATTAATAATTTTATTTTAACGTTATTAGGATAGTGGCTTGTGTTGTAAAAAATAATTTATCTAGTAAACAATAATTTGTCACTATGACTTCCTCAAAATCTGAAATGTTAAAACTATCTGCACATATTAGAAAATAGTAGTAGTTAAACATTTGATGATACAAAACGTAAAAATCATTTTTTGACAAATATTTGTAAAAATCTTTTCTTTTGTTATTTTGTTGTCAATTCATCATTGAAGAAAGTCTTAAGGATATGCATAACAAAGTACATTGAGATTATTAAGATAGTTGATAGTTGTCTGAGGTTGTTCACATATAGGCCAAGGTCTGGAGCTGTATATTTTGAAATAATAAAATAAATAAAGCCGGTAGGTTATTCATACATAAAACGACAAAGTCTTGAGAGTCTGTATAATGCAGTACATTGAAATTAAAATCATTAAAGTAATTTATAACTGACTAAGGTTACTTAAGTTGCAAATAAAGTGCATTAATATTGAGATCAACAAAGTACGTCAAAACTGTCTCAATGAAAGTTTAGGGTTGTGTATAATAAATTCTTCACAAATTTTGTAACTATCAGAGATTAATCAAACATAGACCAAAAAAACCTTAGTGGTGTATCTATAAAGTAGATTAATATTGTAGTTTATGTGCACCTTTCTTATGATATACAGTCTGTTTGTTGTGGCATAACACTTATTTTGCTATCATGGCCTACGGCTTGTGTATTACATAAGATCTATATTTCTAAAAGCTATCATAATACCTATAATCACCTATAGGTAAATCCACAATAGTTTAGACAAACGTTTCCACTTAACATCTTCAATGTTGCTTAAATTTTTTGGAGTACCAAAATATGATAATTTCTAAAATTATTAATTAATGAGATCTTTAGGTGCAATACGGTTAATTTAATTTTTTGGGAATAATTTGACTCCTTTCAGTTTTTGTGCTGCAAATAAGCAAAAAATAGTTAAATTCAAAAATGTGAATCATCTTATAAGAAATTTCTTGTAGAACGCGATCTTTATGTCCGTTTTTAAAATTCTCCTAAAAAAAATCCAAAAAATTAATAAAACTACGGAAAATCCGAGGAAAAGCCTTTAAAAATAACCCATTTTTAGCAATTATGAGTTATATTTGACCCTTTGACTTAATTTTTGCGATGAAAAGTACTATGTTTAAGGAGTATTATATTCAAATTTTAAGACTCTAGGTGTAGCGGAGTCAAAGATATGATTTTTTTTATAACATAGTATTTTTCCTAATTTCCGCAAAAAAATTCAAAAAACCAAAGGCAGGATCGTGTTTTATGGAAAACACCCATTCAAATATGATTTTTGACTACTTTTTTGCTTATTTACAGCACAAAAAATGGCCGCCATTCACACTGTATTGCATCTAGAAATCTAAAACTTTAGAAATTGTCATATTTTGGTACCTCAAACATGTGTAGAATTTGAGCAAAATCGCAGATGTCCAAACTATCGTAAAATTATCTCTATGGAATACTAAGCACTAGTTGAGACCAAAAACCAAGCCAAAAACGTTATCAAAACAACTAAATAAGTTGCAACAAGTAGCGTTTTTAATTGCAACAGGCGGCAAGCAATAAAAACAATGCTGTGTCAGTCACCCTTTAACATCTATGTTAAGAAAGTAGCAACATTAGCGGCACTGTTTCAGAATGCAACTGAACTTTGGCGCAGTGTGGGGGCAAATACTGTTACCTCTTGAAAAAAGACAAATTCTTTTAAATCTACACCATTAGCTCAAAAACTTTTCAAGGTTTTAAAAAGAAAATTTACTCCTTAGATTTAAACGTCTCAATATTCTTATCACTAAAAACACATACAACTATCTTCTAGGAAGAAAAACCTCGAATAACCCATGGGGTAATAGAAATATTGGGTAATATATTTAGAGGTACTCTTTTCAGTAGAGATTTTATGACAGATCAAGTGTGATATTTCACATTTCATCATAAAAAGACTTATATTGGCACAACGTCTACAAATTGTTCAAAAATTAGCGTTTTGCAAAAAATGTGATTCGTGCGCTAAAAATCAACTTATGGTTCACATAGACTGCTTACCAAACGCATAATTTACTGTACCAACAAATTTAAAGACCAGTTTTTACTATTGGATAACACGCATCACATCCAGCACAAAGTAAAAAATATATAGCGACGGTAGCTTAAGAGTGTACGTGATTTCTGTACGGAACAATTTGGCGTATTTTACGTAAGGATCATATTTAAAAACATAAAAAAATTAACTCGTTCAAGAATTGAAACCGACCAACTTTTCAAATCATCTATTTAATCTTTGGACTCTTAAAAAGCTTGAAAAAATTCACTGTTTTTGACCAAAAATTTATCAAGAATTTGGCTAAATTACCGCATATGTATAAGTTCAAAAACTGCCATTACATCTAGACAATACAGTGGCTAGTGGAATCATCGGTTCATGTTTCTTTAAAAATGAAACCGGCCGTAAACGTAACTGTGATAGAAACCCATTATTTGCAGCCTGAAATTAAAACCCGTAATTTTGACGACATTTGGTTCCAACATAACGGCGGTACTTGGCATACCCGTAAAACTATGGTTTTATTACAAAATCGATTTGCTTAACAGTTAATTTCACGATTTGAACTAATGAATTGGTCGCTTATCATGAAATATCACACGTCTTAACTTTTTCCTCTGAAACTACGTAAAGTCCAAGTCTACATGGCTAAGCCGGCTACAATTAAAGAATTGGAAACCAACATTACTTACTTCATTTATTATGTAATTTTCAAAAAAAATAAATGGAATGGTTCTTTTGGGTAATAATAAAGATTACTCAATAAAATTGGTTCTTTTGATTTCTCTTAATTTTTGAAAAAGTACCTCTAAATGAATCACCCTTAGTAACCCGAAATATATCTGTTAAAAACGTGTAAATCCTGACAGACAACAAAGCAGAAATTTTAACTATACAAGTACAAAGCCTAAAATTACATCAAGGCTAATACTAAAAATGCTCCCATATTAACAGCTCGCTTAAAGCTGATGGATTTGCACGTAAAAGATCAATCTTCAAGATGTGTTGCCCAGAACCCTGGACCAAACTAACACTAAAAAGCCATAACATTGGATTAAAAACAAATACATACATTGCATTTAAAGCACGACGGTATAACAACCCGAGTTGTAGACAGGCAAAATAGGTCATAATTGACTAAAATCTCAAAACGGCTAACTACTTGAAACTGTCCAAAAAAACCTGCAAATCAAAACAAAAATCTTGACAGAGTACTATTAATTAAGAAAACTTATGCATACTATAGGCGTTGTAAACAACTTGATTGGCAGAAAATGTGAAATAAATAACTCTTGTTGTGGTAGTTGAGTGCGCAATCATTGCATTATTTGTTAACAAACAAAATTAAATAACTAATCTTAACAATAACACTAACATAACTAACATTTGTTTTGCCTCTTAACTACTCTGCAATAAACATTACAACTAATTTAAAAATATGAAAAATTCAAACAAAATTTAGAACTAGCACGTAGGCCTAAATGTTAGATCAAAAATTGATAAAATTATTTATACAAATTTTAACCACAACATACAAAAACGCCAATCCTTTCAGTTGGTGTCTAGTTAAAAAAATATCTTAATAAAACTGCTAAAAATCTTTAAAAAATACCAAAAAAAAAGAAAACTACCTTATATTAAAAGCACATAAGTCAATTATTTAAATTTCATCACCAAACAATGCTTTATCACTGAAATACAATGTTAAAAAGTTTGTAAAACCAAACAATTGTGTTTATTAGCCGTTTTGGGGTTGAATTGAATTTGAGTAATTGACTTTAAACTTTTTTCATTTTTTTTTTTGTAATTGCAAATCTTTAACAAAATAATAATTAAAATCATCATTAAAAAAAATTAAATTAATACTATAATAATGATATCTGCTTTTAACTGTTCTAAAGAAATTGTTAAAAATTGGCAAATATGTTTGCTAGTCTAATATGATCGTAGACAACACGTATGTCAGACAAAACTGTATTGTTTTAAGAGGTAATGACAATGATGACACACCTTAAAAGAAAGTTATTAACGCAAAAACGCTTCATAAAATAAATATAACTTAAACAAATATTTTCGATCTCTATAAATTAACAACATGCGCCAACGTATTCATTGTTAGTGCAATAAGCCATAGTTTTTACTTTCTTTATTGGGATTTATTCAGAATAATTCATGCCAAACCAACAATGCAGTCATAACTGACAAAACAGCGTGATATGTACGGCTCAAAACAGCATAAACAACAATTCACTGGCATTCTAAATACACTAAAACTCATTATTATTTACGCAACTTTTTATTGCAAAAACTATATAAAATACTGCATTCCACAAAAAAATAATAAAAATATATTTAAAAAAAATAAAATTCTTATTATTCAACTTTTATTAAAATGTTTTAATGTTAATAACATTTTATTAATGTAATTAAACACTTTTTAAAAATAATATCAAAGACTGTAAACACTTTGTGTAACAGAATATAATCATCTTAACAAATTTATACATTTCATAAAAACACATAAAAATTACATTAATTAACCTCAAACATTATACATACCAGTTCCTTTTATACTATATTACAAATATTGTATATAAAAAATGAAGCTTACCTGCAACAAAAATAAACAAAAATTAGTGATAAGCAAAAAATCTAACTAGTAATTAATGTTAGATATTACAGTGTTACAATAGATATAATCAGTATGATCAAAGCAAAATTGTAGCTAAATCACCAATAATGTAGCTTACTGGACAAATATAGACACATACATTTTCTTGATCTGAATTATTATATAATTTAAATTTGTATAATTTTTTTAAACTGTTAGTAAATTTAGTTAATTTAAAGTTTAAACTCAATTCAAAGAATTTTTTAATTTTTCAATTAACAGCAGTTTAAAAAGACTAAATTAGTCATGTTAACTCCGTGAGTGTAATCATCATGTCTGTCAAAGACATATGTTTTACCTGTGTTGAGCCAGCAACAATATATGTTAGTTCCGCAACAAAAACATTTTATTTACTTTGGAAAAAAAATTATATTGTAATTTTGCACTTATTAACAATATTTACATATTATGTACACTTGTTGAGTGAATTTTCCCACTCACAATATTATATATGGAATATAATTATCAGTTTAAGTTAGTGGTTTCTGATTTTGTTCTGATGTATATACATGCTCCATATGCCTTCTCCGAAGCGTCACAAAAGCCGTGCAGTTCCATCTGGTTTCCTTCTACTAGTATCTTGATTTGATCTAGCATTTCTAATTCTTTTTCATATGTTATCCACCTTAAATGAAGATTCGTCAGAACTGATTTGTCCCAATCAAGCTTTAACTCTCATAAGTTTTGTATGACTATCTTAGCAGTGATGATGACACCCAATGAGTCAAATCTTTCGATGGTTTTTGATTACTGAAAGATGAGAAAACTAAAGTGTGTCGTCATTACTGTTCCATAATAATCCCAATGTTTTTAATGTCGACTTGTTATTGAACAACAGTTTTTCGTTTTTTGGAGCATTCTTTGAAGTGTCATCTAATATTCTGTTTAAATGTAAGCGCCATTTTCTTAAATGGAATCGATCCTATTTGAGTAGTTGTTGCAACTCCTCCTTTATTAGACCTAGCCTAATCTTCAGAATTTGCTCCAGTAAAACAACTACGTAAAAAACTTTTTTTCAAAATTTTTCTTGAATATGAATATTTGTCCTCTTCAGATTTTGATAATTGATGTAAACATCAGATGGCTTAGAACAAAGCTGATGATAATCCATACGTATTAGTTGTTAGTTGGTACGCTTATTGCATCAGTTTTATTGTATCGCTATAAAACTTGTTGATAATTTTGATCGTCTGGATGCACCTTAATTTGATGGTACATTTTTTCAATATCTCCCGTGAGTACAAATTGATGATTTCAAAATTGCACAATAATTGCAAACAGGTCATCTTGGATGGTAGGTCTTATGTAATGTGTGTCGTTTAATGACACACCGGTAGATGTTTTTGCGGAACCGTCAAAAACGACTCTAATCTTTGTTGTACTACTGTAGCTCTTGAAAATGCAATAGCGTGGTAGATAGTATCCGTTTGTATCATCTTAATCATCTCATTCTATTTTTATCATGTGACCCATGTTTTCATACTTTGTTATAAAATTTAGATAATTTTGTTGTAACAACAGATTGTTTGTTGATTTTCTCTTAATTGACAACAGTCGGTTGGTAGCGGCCTGGCTCAAAGATCCCAGTTTTTGTATGTTGCTGTTAAATAGTAATCTTACAATAAAACGCCCATCCTTGTTACGGTTTATTGTATTTGTAAAATGTTTTTCACAAATTCTTTGTTCTGGTGTAAGACAACGGTTTTGAGTCAATTGTTCTAACTTCCAAAATTGTTGTATTATGACTGGTAGCATATGTGCTGCCAGACACAATCTATCCTAATCTTGTTTTTTTGTAGTATTGGCCCTTGCATCTTTTTTGTTAATGACAGCTGGCCAATGGAAAGTAGTTTCCAGAATATATTTGCTCCTAATAACATGTCAATCCTTTCCGACTTGTCAAAGTTTGAATCGGTTAATGGTGTATTCTTGGGAATTGTGTATTTTGGTATTGATAGTTGATCAGACGTAATAGTGGATATTACAAAAAATTCTTCAACTTTTTAGAAAATGATTTGTCTCTGGAGTTCATTGTTGTTGTTGTTCTGTGCAATATTTTAGTCGTCAAGTTGCCAATTCCGTTGACTGAAATATTGATGAGCACTTGGTTAAGACGTAACCTTTGACACAATTGTTTGATGATGAAGTTGGATTGTGATCCATTGTCTAGAAGAGTACAACATATATGTTGTTTGCCGATTTGTCATTGATAAACACTGGCTGTAGCAAGAATGACGTATTGGTGTATGTCTTCTTTAATTGCAGCGCATAATGTAACTAGTATTACGCTTGTTAAGTGATTGTGAAGAAGGCTATTGTGCTTCTCATTGCAAGTTTTGCAGCGTCTCAATTTTTATTGATTCAACGAGTGACCCTTTCCTAGACAGTTTATGCATAGCCTTAATCTGTTTAGTTTTGCCAATTTATCCTGACAAGATAAACTGAGAAACGTTGTGCAGTTGTAGATGCTATGATTTTGAATGTATACATAGCATTTAAAACTGGTTCGAGCTGCCAACGTATGAGTGTATCGAGGTTTTGGCGGTCTCAAAGATGTAGATTGTGCTTCCAACTCCAGACATTGCTGATGCAAAAATTCAATTGCGTTGTTTAATGTTGGATTTTGTATTTTAATGCTATGTTCTTTCCTTTTATTTTTGCTTGGTTTGTTAATTTCATTTAATGCACGAATGTTTTTGGTAAACTTATTGACATGATTCCTTATTGATATTGCTAAATTTTCGTCAGCCCTTTTCAATTTAAACAGCCGCCGAAGATAATTTTTGACAATAATTTTGTTTGTTTTCAAAACAATCTTTTAATTGTGATCGTGCTACTAGATAATTTGCGGATGTGATCGACATAGAAGCTATTACTTGTTCAGTTCTCCTGTCAGACATGATCGCAGATACATAAATATTTAGATGTCACTCAATAACTTGTTTGTGCCCACTAATGAATTGAACACATCGATAAATGAAATCCATTCTTCAATTGCGCCATTAAATTTGGGCAGTGAGATTTCACAAATGTTTCGACCAATAAATGACTTGTGGCTATAATCACCAATTTGTGTGACAAGTCAGTGACATGTGATATGTAAATATTACAAATTCAAGACAATATTATTTTGTTTCATTCACAAAGGTGCATTTGCATGGTATCTCAGATAATTACAACCTCTGTGAGCTTGAGTCCGAAGTTCTCAAAGATCTTAAACCAGAGATATTTGAAATAAGAAATCGAACCTAAAGAAGAAGTCGACAACAACAGATTTCTCTGCAACAACACTATAAAGCTGAATTTTGCTATTTTTTAAATCTTATAGCTGTTTTTTTACACTTTTTAAAATAGACAGACTTTTGTGCTTTCTAATAACTGTTTAAAATTTCAAGGCCGGAGTTTGCTGTTTTGACATTTTATAAATAAACTGCAAAAAATGTGAAAATGTTTTCAATCGTTTTTTGCCAAATTTTTGTAAATTTTGTAATATTTTATGACCAGATTAATAAAATTTGACTTTTTTATAAACAGAATTTTTCGTTTTTAACAGTTTATGATAAAAAATTGATGATCTACAATAATTATTTATTATTTACAATTTTTGTCATTTTATAAATAAAATTTTGCATCTTTTGACTGATTTTTGTCAGCTATTTCTAATAAAATTTTGATATTTCATAGCTAAACAAAATATTTTTACTTTTTTTATTATTTAATAGCCAAACTTTGATGCTTGATGATTATTTTGATGTTTCAAGACTCAATTTTGTAAGTTTTAAGATTTCATATTTTTTTTTAGTGCTTTCGACAATATTCAAACTTTATGACCAGATTTACTATTCTTGATGTTTTATAAAATAAATAAAAATTTTAAAAGTTTTATTTTTGAAATTTGAGTGAAATTTTACATGTTTCAACAAAGCTGATGATTCTTAACATTAGTTTGATATTAAATATCCAAATTATGCTATTTTTAATATTTCATTAAAATGTTTACACTTTTTAACGTTAGACTTTGTTGTTTTTAAAATTTTATAAGAAATTTTTGAACATTTTAAGATTTCATTTTTTTTTTTATTTATTTCAACTGTTTATGGCCAAATTTTAGTGCTTTGTAACAATATTTAAGACCGAATTTTGTTATTTTTGACATTTTATATATGAAAATTTATTCTTTTTAACAGTTTTTGGCCAACATTTGGTTCTTTCTGCAAATTATAATATTATTTTATGACTAAGTTGCATTATTTTTGACTTTTTTTAATAGAGTTTTGCACTTATATACATAGTTTATGACCAAAATAAAAAAAAAATAAAAACATAAGTGTGCATGCTTTTATATTATTTTCCGACCGAAAAATCTACGCCACTGCTTACAAAATTTGTGCAAAACTATCTAAAAAGCCCTGCTGCCAGTTCCAACAACTTTTATGTGTAAAACAAAATTTATCTTATTATGTTGGTTATCAGAATAGAATATTTTTGTCTTCCAAAACAAATATATTTGACACAGAATATTTATTAGGATCATCTTGTTTTAGTAATCATTCAATAATGTATGATTTTATTAATCAGCTGCTAAATAACATATTAAGGTACGTCATGGTCTCTGTGTAAAAATATCAATGTTGGTAAAAGTTGTTTTCAACTAAATCGAAGAATAAATAATAAAGAAAAAAATCCAAAGAGGAGAAATCTAAAGAAGTTGGTAATTGTTTTTTTTATGCAGAAACTGTAAACTATAACTTTGAGAACTACTTGCAGACAAAAATTGTGTTTGTGCAAATTTCACCACTAAACATTTTACGTTTTTGACAAAAAAAAAATAGAAATAACTCCATACAAAAATCAATTTTTCTTTACACTTCGCCAACCAAAGTTGTTCGCGTGATCGTCGACATGTCTTCCATAACAAATAAATACCTCTGTTGCTTAATCAATAGAATCAGTAAAAACACTCCGGGCATTCTTAACCTCGCTACATCTATCTACTTAATCTGACATGTTTAACATTAGTACTTAAAACTTTAGAAGATACATGTTGCATGTGCATTTAAAAATACCACTTTTGGCAACATATCCCTGTTGGTAATAATGTTAATGTAAATCAAAACTGTTTCAAAATGTATGCAAGATTTAAGTTTAAAGCAAAGATTTATATTAGCAAGCCAAGTACATTTTATAACTTTTGTTAACTCAGCAACTTTACAAGAAAACCTCATTTAACTTTTTTGATTGATTTATCTCTTTTTCCAATTAGAAAGGCTAATATACACCAGGGCACGCGTTTTGCCTTTTTATCTTTATTGAATTATCTTGTTAAAAAAACATTGCCCAACTTTTAGAACAATTTAATTTATTATTGAATGGCAATTGGATAACCATATCTATTGGTACGGATGTTGTATCAATTTCTAAACAATTCATTCCACCACTACTAAAGCATTGTTTTGCAACGTCAGTCGTTGTCTTACACATACAGATTGTAAACCCCTGTCAAATTTAACTGATTATATTAATTTAGGGTATAACTCTAAATATAGAACTATATTTAAAAAATGTATATTTTACCTACCGTAAAAAACATATTTTGTAAATTAGACAATTTATCATTAGTTATGTTTGATTCTGTAGGTGGTTTGCTTTGTAGATTAGTGCCGTTTGCTTAGTTATCCACGTAAGACTAAACGTATTTTGAATCTAATAAATAAAATCCAAGTTTCAAATTAAACTTTATCAGTGTCAGGGTTCTACCCGTACAAAAGTTTTTTATGTAAAGCCTAGTACACACTAGCACCTAAGACAGTTGCGCAATTTTGGTTTTTAAGACGTGTCTCAATTTGTCTACGTAGACATGTTTATAGACCAATCCTCGTCTACGGACCTGTTGCTAAACTAAAAATTTCAGGTCTAAAGTGTCCCGATCAGAATGGGAGAACGCATGAAACGTTAGATATGTTGCGCACATTTTGACAGTGTGGACGTCACTCGGCGTTTAAAAACAATACACGTCCCAGTCTGTCTTCAACTACTGAGTAGTGTAGATCACACAAAACAATGTCCTCCATGGTGAACTGCAAATATGAGAATGAGAAATTCACATCGTAGTGTAGACGCTAGACAAGATAAAGAACGGTGTCTCTAGACAATCTATAAGCCATGTCTTTTGACGGTATATATACAAATCGCGCAACATGATCTCCTAGTGTGTACTAGACTTTAGAAATTAGTTATTCCAGAACAAACTTTATTATTCATTTGACGGTTAATCGCTCTAACCTTAACAACATATTGTCAGTCGATGTTATTTAGTAAACAATAAATAGTGGTGCACTGATAATATAATATCATTAAATTTAGCATCCCCGTTTAGTGGGGAAAAAATAAACAATAAAGTTTTTTATAATTGAATATAAATAATAATCTGTTTGGTTATTCAATTTATTTAAATTTATATTATTTTACAAAAACTTTTGTGTAGTTAGTTTAGTTAGTTTTATTATAAATTATTATTATTATAAACAATTATGATATCAACACAAATGGTCTAAAATATTGTAATTATTATTAAAAAAAAAAAAATCTTATGCATACATCAACCAAAATCAATAAACGTTTTATTCTCTGGACAGAATTTTAAAATTAAAATGTGCACTTTTATATCTGCATATTTAAAAATTTTCCCGAAACAAATATGTTACTCAACCAGGGCAACAAAAGATTCATTGTAATTACAAAAAGCATGTTGACTAGAAAGTGACGAATTTAAATCTGCATTTGGCAGTGCTATAAGTAAATACATATTAACACAACTTCATGGCCTCTTGCCACGGTATAAATATGTCAATCAACGCAGCAGCTTTTATAACATTCAGTAAAATTATCGAAATAATAATATATTATAAAATATGGCTTAAAACTTAGTATTATCACAAAGTGTTGGACATGATCGTATGTTCACGATTGGTAAATCTGTTTTGAGGAAATGAGATTTTTCGATGTTACTTTTTAAGGCCTGTTTATGGCAAGTATGGTCGATCGAAACGAGCATCATTTTAAGAAACTTGATTAGAATTTCAGGATGTACATATATTTATAAATAAAAAAAGTCGAAGTGTTTTAAAATTATGTCTGATCGTTTAGAAAATAATTGGATTATTCTATTTAATTTATTAAATATGCAAATTAATCAAATTATTTTCATTATGAACTAATACTTTTTATGATAAATAAAACAATAATAATTAGTAATTATTATTTTCTGAATAACCTAATTGTAAATTGGCATGAAATGTAATTCGTGTTGCGAGCATTATAATCAACTGAAAAATGCAAGAAAGCATCTGTTGTTGTACGGATCTCACCTTGTACTGCAACATTTTCCGCCAATTATCTTGATATTTATGGCGGATTCACACGCCAAACTAGATACGTTTCTCTCGAAATTTTAACGAGCAAAAAATGCTAACCACTGCCCGCATGAGGTTAATGGATATGTCTGCTTGTCAGTTTAAAATAAAGCTTTTGCAAAAATTTTAGTTTTACATCAAACTAATCTCGCCAGTGAAGCGATTTAATAATAAATAATGGTAGTTTATAAATACGAGGATGGAGTGGAAGGTATTAATGTGACAATTGTTTAGATTGCGCTAAGTTAATGTTTAACTCACTGACTATTAATTACATTATGTATTTGCAATAGAAATCAGTATTAGAACTAATATATTTGATTTAGTAATAAGCTTTTAGTTATCACTTTTAAAGCATAGAATTTTAAGAATAAGAAACAAAAATACGCAGAACTTGTGTGAATCTTTTGTAAGATTGAACTTCTATATCAAATTTGCTATTAACCATGGTATTAAATTGTGCTGTTCTTCGCAAACCCCTAAGCTGACAAAAAAAACGACCCAAACCTCTTTAAAAACACCTGCTGAAAACTCAAAAAAGAGATGGGTGGTGATAGGTCCTTTAGAGGTAAAATTTACTATAGTAATAAAAAAAAATAAAATAAAAAGTAAGTAAAATTTCAATTTAAAATTGTGCCAATAAGCTATCAACTGTCCGCGTCAGGCACATTCAGCGCCAGCAAAACCATCAGCTAACAAAGCCAAAAAATCTAAAGCCAGACCATCCCCTAAGATTAAGACAACCCAAGCAAATCCGTTCTCTTAGCTCTAAGAAGTCTTTAAAACTTTGTCATTCCTTTAAACTGACACAGAATAACCTTTTTCTGTCATAATACATAATAAAAACATTGTTTAGGAACTGTTATCTGTCAACCATCAATCGCGCAGTAAACGTGGTCTAAAGAATCGGATTGCATTTAGTTTCTCATTCAACTGTTACCGGCCTCTGTCCCCCATAATAAAAATGAGTGGTAAAAGAGTGTATAGGTACCCCTTCAGTGTCTCTGCATTGGTCGTAGCTATTCCTCTGGTGGTAAAAGCAGACGTCTTTGAAAATCAAACATTATGAAAGTAATGCGCATAATTTATTGTGACGCGACTAACCGGTCGGTAAATGTGGTCAAAAATCTGGCCCTTCCAACGTAGCCGGTTACTTCGACTGTCTGAGTAAAAAAGACTTGTCTCCGCGTGAAGTGTGTTTTTTGACTTTGTAACACGCGCCGATTTTGAGATGTCAAAAACTTTTTGAGTTGATTTAAAAGAAGCCGGACTTTCTTAACTTGGTCGTAACCGATAACAAATCTTAAATTTTTGAGTACAACTCGACCAACACGACGAGAATCAAAAAATCATCCCCCCCCCCCCCCCAAAATAAAGCGCAAATGAGCAAGTTTCTCATCAAAACAATGCTCTTTATCTTCTTTAACGTCCAAGAAATCGTCCATTTTAAATTTGTACTGCAAAGGGAAACTGTCAACTCAATTATTTACCTTGAGGTACTTAAAACAATAAAAAGCCGGATCGCGCGCGTGAGAGCTCTACCATGACAATGCCAGCAGGCACATCGTTACCAACTTTCTGGCCCAAAGCAACACCTCAATGATCCCCCAACCCAACATGACTTCATGCGACTTTTTTTTGTTACCCCGACTGAACAGAGAGCTGAAAGAAAAGCATTGGGAATTCGTGGAAAACAAAAGAGTTTCAGAGTGCTTTCCAGGCGTAGCTAATAATGGACCCTGTATATAATTATCCAACTATGAGGTTAGTATCTAATTTTAAAATCAACGTCCACCAAGTGTTTGTAAGCATCTTGGTAGAGGCGTCTTCCAGGAATCAAGGAGGCTTGGCAAGCGTTTGGAAGGATTCCACAGTTTGCAAAAGTTAGTGCAAATTAATTAGGAACAAACCCGCAGCCAAGAGAATGCACACCCTTTTAGTTTGCTGAGTGGTGATCAGAAAGTCGTTGTGTGAACAACGTGTTCGTCTTGATGTGGATTGTACAAGTAGTACCCATGTTTCAGGAAGTGACTTATGGCTTGAAAAAATAGTACTCTAACCCGATAATAACAAAATACCACCAAGAACTGCTTAACATCCAGATAACTTTTGAAGAAAGTAAAAAGTTTTTGTCACACAATCTGACTTAATTTTATAACTATAATAATCACCAAAACGTTTCAAGAACGCAAAAGACGCTCTCAATTTTTTTTTTAATTTTTTTATTGTAAGTTTTTTGCTTAAACTCAAGTAAAAGTAAAACTACTTCTGTACTCTTAACATTTTTGACCATCAGAAGTAAACTAAAAAAGTTCAAAATGTAGTTTACTTACATAAAAGAAATCGTTAGTCAGAGACAAAACGGAGTATTACTACCAAAGCCGGAGTACTACCACCTAGACGGGAGTACTAACACTTAGACTAGAACTACTACAGAAACTTAAATCACCTCATGTTATCACAAGCATAAGATACCCAGTCTGAAGGTACCAACCTATCAACAACATGGCTGAGTTAAGCAAAGCCAAACACTCCACGCCTCTAAATGACCTTGTTTACAATGCTAAATTGGCAAAAAACGTTGCAAAACTAGCGGTTTTACATGCAAAATGTAGCAAAATACTACCAACAAAAATACCTCCCGCAAAAATCCGTCACAAAAACCACCTACCGCTACTTTATACATTAGGACACAATAAAAAATTCCAAACGTTTAATCTCATTTATCACATTTGTTCAACTGAAACACTAATAGGCAAAACAAAGAAGCGTTGTTTGTGAATAAATATAAACACTGCCATCGCACATCATTAATCAAACCCAGTCTTCATAATCGGATTTAGAATAATGTCTGATTTTACGGTGCTTAAAAAGTGGCAATTTGTGAAGGTAGAGCTTTTAAGAAAGCAAAAATTTAGCAACAATTTTTGTTTGTAGGCTCCGGATAGTTGAAGCGCTAAGATCGGTGTTACACTAACAAAACACACTTTCGGACTGCTGTCCCCGCGCTTACAGCAACTTTATAACTAATTGTCTATATTCTACCAACAAAAATACCTTCCAAAATAATTTGTCTCAAAAAGCATATACCGCTAGCTATGGTTTAGATCCTCTTCAAAAATCTGAAAAAAAAATTTATAGTGTTCCAAGTACCCAACCTCATCCACCACTGTTACTTGATTAAAACAAAAAAAAAAACAAAACCAATATATGGTAAAATGAAGTAGACGGCAAACTTTAACCCAACTATAAAGAAACCAAACAAGTTTTTATAAGAAAGTTTGTTGCTCTTAAACTCATCATTGAACTTAGTCAACAACTGTAGACCAAGCAACACAACGCTAAAAAACCCGTCGCAATACAAGGTTGCTCTGTATCAACGCATTGCACTAAACTCAAGCATTAAATGCAAGCGCATAAATAAAACAAAAGCTTTAAAACTAAAAAAAAAATCAAATTCACAATCTAGTTGGGAAACAAATAGCAGATTAACAACTCGTGAGAATGACACCAACTTTAATTCTTCCTATATCTTTTTTCAGTACTGTCGTTGCATAGTTTCTTAGTGCTCTTCATTTGTTTTTGTCACTCAAGCATATTTTAATGATTGTAGATTTGTCTATTTTTCTAATATCTTTTCTAGCGTTTTCCTATCTTTCTCCCATGCTTCGCACTCTACTAGCGTATGTTCTGCGTCGTCATGCGTGTCTTTTTGACAAAACATACATTTTTCCTCTTTCTTCATCTTATTTATTTTTTGTAAGTACTTTCCAAAGACTCTATAATCGGTAAGTAGTTGTGTAACTTCAGCTTACGTTTATGAACAGCAACAAGTCATTACTATCTTAATCTTACCATAACCACCAACATGGCATAGATTGTTTGCTACTTCCACCTTCCCTTATGTCAATGCTAAACAACAAGCATTTGATTTGATAATCAAATCCTTGATTTGCTGATGCAGAAAAGGTGCTGTATCAGACAATCTATACCTATATATATATATATATATATACATAGTTATAATTTAAGTTGCAAGTGTAAAAGATACGTAAAGATCAATCATTTATAGCAACTATAATTTTAAGTACTATTATAATTCATAAATATCTGCTCGTTTAAAATAAATTTAAATCCGTATTCAATATGAAAATGAATACAAAATTGTAAATGATTAAAACAGTGCAATTAAATTAGCGACGTTAATACAATTAGCTTTATAGTTCATCACTTAGTGTCGCCCTTAGACATTCTTAATAAAACTGTAAAATGTACAGAGTTAGATAGTAAGCGATGAGGCGTATCCAATTAAATCAATCGAATCTGGGAATATAGGGGCTGTAATTCCCAGTCCTCTCGGGTACGCTACGTGCCTGAACGTGTCCAATGCAGACCGCGGAACAAACTAGTTAAAATTGAAAAGAGTTGGGCGAAAATTGACTAATGCAGATTTTCGGTGTGCATTGACTCCATGACTGTGTGGGAAAATCAATAACTTTTACATTTTTTGTATGCTCTCTCTATCTGTGCCGTCGGCGAATTTTATTTTTTTGTAAATCACCTCCCATTATGGCAAACGATTATTTTCAATAACGCCGAACCAAATTGAATTGTGATTACGCACGATCGCGCAGCACTTTGATTTTTATGCAAAAAATATTAAATTATATCGTATTCGCATGAATTATTATTTGCATATTTATAAGACTATTTGAATGATTTGTGTCTATAGAAAATAAATTTTTGTAAATGTATTTAAATATATTTTATACCACAAAATTTTAAATATCAATAAAAATTAAATTCAATATACTTCAATTGTTATTTCTATTCAAATTTGTAAAAAAAAACTGAATTGAATTTTTATAAAACGCTAATGCTAAAATAAAACAAACCTTTGATCATAGGGTACGCCATGACCTCCGTTAACCTCGTCAGCTGGCATCAGCAAATTCACATATTTTCAACAAAAACGATTCGCCGCTATGTCGAAAAACGTGTATGGCGCACTTCACATACATCAATACTAACATTTAACACCACAACACTAATATTTTCACTACATAAACAACCAAATTTTTAACAAATATGCTTGCTTGTCAATCATTTACTGAGTTAGAGTGTAAACATTACTGCAGAAATAACGACTCAAGCCGAATAAAAACGATGTATCAAAATTAATGAATTATGAAATAAAATTAATAACAATGATTGAATTTTATTAAGTTCATAATAATAAATACCTGCTTCAAATAATTATTCACATTGTGTCACAATAACATAAAATACCTTTAAATTTCTACTCATTGAAACTACCACATTGAAGATTAGATTTAAGGAGTCTGTGAACATTGACCTTAAACATTTGAGGCTTATAAGTCTCGGAAAATACTGAATTTAGAATTTTATTTCAAGTGTTAATTGTGCGGTTAAAGAAATCTCTTTTAAAAGTATTGGTCCTACATCTGAACTATCAGTGAATATTTCTTTAAATTTCTAACAAGCCTTGTACTACGAGTAAATATTTGTTTAGATGTCAATATGTCTTTTATTTTGTTTGAACAATGTCCATGAAAAAATCTATAAAATGCAAAGATCTGCAATTTTGGATTAGAAATGATGCAAATAGCTCGTTTTTAAATAAAGTTTTGAACAGATAGTGCTCCTCCCTATACTTAAAAACAATATTCAATACAAAACAAATATAAGTATATATATATATATATATATATATATATATATATATATGCAAAAGCTGAACAGAAGTAAATAACTTTACATCTATTGAGAAATCCTAGTTCTTTAGATACTTTGAAAGCTTTGTCAACAACATGGTCGTTCCAAAAAAGATTAAGCAAAATTGTAACATTTAGAAAAGAAATAGAAGAAGATTTAGATATGGATTCGTTGTTTAGTTTAATATTTGGTACTAATGATCAAATCAAATTTTGATTTATAAACAATTATAAGTTGAGTTTTTTAAAGAGTTAATTTTGACCATGTTGGGAGTGCCTCATTCAGATTCAGCGGCTATAATGTCATTTATAGCTAGACAGACCACACAAGCCCCCATGTCATTGATCATATAAAAAAAAGTTTTATAAATCCCAGGGTTTTCTCCAGCAGCTATAGCTAATCTCCATCTCACTAAGACACCAGACGCTGCAGTCCAGACCTCCCTCAATAGGCCTGTCAAAAATTCAATTGAGTACAGCCTCTCCGAGAACAAAGAGCAGATAGAGATCCAACTGGACCACAAAGTCCCGCCCAAAACAAGAAATTAACCACAGTATGCAACAAAAAATGGTCCAAGAAACAATTGGTAAATCTCTTTCAGTTACTTCAACCAAAGCATAAACTAAATCATTCATTTATACCTAATGTGGGAACAATGTTAAATTTGCGGGCAAGTTACTTCCTCTACTTTGTCAAAGGAACTATTTATTGTCCCACTTCTTGTGTGCTTGGTTTTAGATACAAAAAAATTGTTTAACAATAAATCTCTTGATAACTAACGCTTGGGTGGGTGGGTGGAAACAAAGTTTAACTTGTGGGCGAGTTACTTCTTATATTATAAACCACCCACCCACCCGCACAAGTGTTAGTCATCAAAAGATTTATTGTTTGTGCCACCTCTTGTGTGCTTAGTTATAGTTATAAAAAAAAATTGTTTAACAATAAATCTGATGACATCTAAAGCTTGAGTGGGTGGATGGGGGAGAACAAAGTTTAATTTGTGGGCGAATTACTTCTTCTACTGTGACCCACTCACCCTCCCAAGTGTTTGTCATCAAAGGATCTATTGTTTGTCCCACCTCTTTAGTGTTTACTTTTAGAAAAATTGTTTAAAAATAAATCTCTTAATAACTAACGCTTGGGTGGATAGGTGGGAACAATGTTTAATTTGTGGTCAAATTACTTTTCCTAGTATGACCCACCCACCCGCCCAAGTGTTTGTCATCAAAGAATCTATTGTTTGTCCCACTTCTAGTGCTTTAATTTAGATACAAAAAAATTGTTTAACAATAAATCTCTTGAAGTAACGCTTTAATGGGTAAGTGGAAACAAAGTTTAACTTGTGGGCGAGTTGCTTCTTGTATTATGACCCACCTATCCGCCTAAGTGTTAGTCATCAAAGGATTTATTGTTTGTGCTACCTCTGTGTGCTTGGTTCTAGTTACAAAAAAAAATGTTTAACGATAAATCTCTTGATTACTAACGTTGTGTTCTGTAGATGGATGGGTAGATGGGAACAAAATTTAAATTGTTGGAGAGTAACTTCTTTAACTGTAATCCATCTACTCGCCCAAATGTTAGTCATCAAAGAATATATTGTTTGTCCTTCCTCTTGTGAGCTTGGATTTAGATATAAGAAAATTGTTTAACAACAAATCTCATGATAACTAACGCTTGGGTAGGTGGGTTGGTAAAAACAAAGTTTAATTTGTGGGCGAATTACTTTTTCTACTGTGACCCACCCACCCTCCCAAGTGTTAGTCATCAAGAAATTTATTGTTTGTCCCACCTCTCGAGTGTTTACTTTTAGATACGAAAAGATTGTTTAAAAATAAATCTCTCGATAACTAACGCTTAGGAACGCTGCACAAGTGTTGGTCATCAAAAAATTTATTGTTTGTCCCACTTCTTAGATATTTAGATACAAGTTACTTCCTTTACTCTGTTGCACACACCCGCCCAAGTGTTAATAATTAAAGGATTTATTTTTTGTCCCACCTCGTGTGCTTGGTTTTAAATTGTTTAACAATAAATCAAACAAAGTTTAATTTGTGAGCAAGCGAGTTACTTCTATTATTGTGACATAAACTCTTAACCTGGCCGGTCACTAAAGTTCAGGTAACAACTTCTGGTGCATCCTCTAGATCCCTAGACTCTAGAACATGATCTATAGATTTTGACAACATCCCCAGAAAATGCTGTATTAAGACGCCCACCACTATTGTAATACAAGATTAATCTTTATTCCAAGAACTGTCGGCTACGGTCAAAAACCTTAACATAAACATCAACCGGCACGTAAACGTAATCGATAGTATCTGTTGCAATCGCATATTCCAAAAACAACAATGTGTTTCATTACACTTTTCTGTTACATTCAAAAAGGAGCATAAAGTATGTCATAAAGAACATATCCGACTGCATTAGGACTGATGAGCCGCAGGCTAAAATAACAGCTCTACAAAATGTCTCTTATTGGTTAAGCTCAAATGCTGTACGTTTAGTTGCGCAAGAAGGCTTAAAATTGATAAATCATGTCTTTTACCAAATTTTGTAAATTTAAAGTTGAATACAAACGCTCCTTCCAAGAAAACTACTAACGCCCGCAAAGAAAAATATTATGCACTGGCAACGGGAAATCAGGCTCAGAACGCAACCACGTTGTTAGTTAAAAATCAGATTTTCTTTCGCTTGACTCTAACAAACAAAACTGATTTTAAAAAGATTTGTTTATCTTCAATGCATCTACTAGCCTAAAAAGCTAGAAACGGATTATTTGTGCGTTAGTCTAAATCTAGACATAGACAAGTACAAGTGCGCCTCAAAATTTATTCAACGCTTTTATGACTGGCACACTATGTGCATTTTTATTACTCTTTACTAAGAGCATTATCACTTAAGTAGGATGGTCTATGCAATCAGAATTGCAATTTTTTTAAAAATTCAAAATTTAAACTTGTGAGAGTGAATTTAACACTTGACTTTTGGAAGATAAGCAGCGACAAAACAACAACTAAGCAGTTAAGTAAACTAAAAGCCAGAAATCCATCTTCCTCTTTGACATACCAACCCCATCAACAGCTTCTAACCACCAAGTCAAAACCTGGCAACGCCTACCATCTCTATAGTCTTATTTAACGAAAATCCGTGCGACAAGCTGCACTACTATTTTTGGTTTGCACACTCCGCTAAAGGTAGTCTTTTCTCTTCAGCTACTATTGTAGGCTTAAAAGCATAAAGCTTTTCCTTACCCAAAAATCAACCCTTAAAAAAAAAAACTTCAAAGAAAATAACACAAAGTATATAAAACTGATAGAAAACAGAAGCTAAATTCAAAAATTAAAGGCACACAGCAAACCAAAAAAATAAATCCAAACCACTAACTTAGAAGTTATTCAAAAAAATATACTCAAAACCCAACCTTAAAAAAAAAACTCCGACAAAGATAACTTATTAACTAATTAATTAACAAAATTAAAGAAAACAAAGACTAAAACCTCGGGCCAACAGCCAGCGCCTAATGGACACCTAGCTAAGGAAAGAAGCAACCAACACCTTTCTGAAAGAGTTACAATAACATCCAGACGCCTCATGGAAATTATCATATACACCAATGAACCAAGAAAACTAGCAGAAAGCAAACCAAAAGCCAAACCAAAAAAAACAAAACCTAAGACAACAACGTAATATGACAAAAGTCAAAAATGCTACGGCCGCATCCGTAAATCAAACAAAAGCTAGGTAAGAAACAGCCAACACCACCGTAAAAAGTTACTCTTACACCTAGACGTAGTATAGAAAATACCTTTTTTATTGGTCCAAAAAATAACTTACTAGACAGATACAACCAAAAACCAAAACAGAGTCAACGTTAAAAACAAAGATTTACTAAAACAGTTATTTAAGAGTTTGTTGACAAGCTTTTCTGCAAAACAATGAACAAGAAAAACAATTCATCACGCGACAAAAAGATCTTATCAAGCCAACCTTGTAAAAAACTGCAAAAAATACACACAAAATCAATCCTACCAACCACTATCTAAGGTCCACGCAAGTAACCTCTAGCCACCACCAACTTTCAATGATGTCATCGTCAAAAAGAAAAAAGGCATTGATGCCGTTTATTTAGACTTGCCCAGCAAAAAATCGATAGCCAACTAAAAAAAAATCCACAAAATAAAAACTTTTTAAACAAAAAACTGCTAGACGCGCGCCGCTAAGAAAACAGTACATTTTTGTCTACCAAAAAAGGTCAACACTCAAACCAGAAACAGCATAGAAATCACCGGCTCCACTGGACAGAGAAATAGCCTACTAGGAAAATGCTGTGCAGCTTCTTTCGATACTGCACTCAACTATAGGCAGCAACGGCAGCCTTTGCACACAAGGACCAATACTTTGAGTTGTCGCTATGACCACGGCTTTACACCATAGCTGTAGGCAAGATAAGGTCCGCGCACACTTGGAGAACTACTGCACGGGGACCCATACAAAACACACATAAACCAAAGTTTCACTCCGAACCAGTTGGCAGAGTTCATCGACCCTTGTCCACGCATGACAACGCACCTTGCACCAAGCAATTTTATCCCAAATTTATCTTAAAATCTTATTTACATAATAAATTTTTATTTAAATGTAAAATTTGTTTTTCTCTTTAGTATTGTATTCAAAACCATACTATCAATTACTTGCTGACTTGACTGTAGATTAATCCAAAAATCCTCCGTCGGCAATCTCTTTTACCAAATCCGCTTTTACTCTTATTTTACGCTTTACTAGGTAGACTTGTCTACCGCTCACCTGAACTTTTCTATTTGTTTACCCAGTGTAACCAACTTTTTCCCGCTAGTCACATCTTCAGTCACCAAAACATTCCTGTTGAAAGGTGTTTTTCTTTAATAATAGTAAAACGCATATTTTTGCCAATCTTGTGAGTTAATCGGTAAAACAATTATGCATACAGATGACGTTTATTTCTATAGTTAACTTTTTTAAGCGTGCGCAATCTTATCTAATCCCACAACTTTTTGCTATAATTTTGCGGCAGAAATTGTTTTACATCATAACAAATTGTTATAGTTTGTTATAGCTGGACTACCTAAAAGACCTTCATGGTAGGTTAGACTTGAAAACGAAGTGCGCAAGGAAGTAGAGAAGGAACTTGGCGATGATAAGGTAAATTCAATCAAGCTATTGGAAAAGATCAACCTTAACATTGCAAGGCACGCATGCGTCTACTTTTGACAAAGAAGAAATTTGGAAAAAGTTGGATCAATGAGATGACGGTCCCGCCCAAATGCTACAAATGTCACATTGCAAATACGTGCAAAGGAGGCAACGATAGTTGCCATAACTGCGTCGAAAAAGGTCACAAACTCAAAGACTGCAAGAAGGAAAGTGCGTGCTACCTCTGCAAGAAAGCCGGTAATAGGACAGAAACAATAAACTGCTCAAGATACTAGGAAATGATGCGTACGCTAAGGAAGAGGCCGCCACCACACAATGAACCTGCTCCAGGTGAACCTAAACAAGAAGAAAAAAGCAATAAACCTGCTCATGTACACTTGCTCTGTTAAAAGTATTGACTTTGCAATTGTATCGGAACCAAACTGCAACATAGCTAAAAACAAATGGGTCACAAATCAAAGAACAGACGCAGCAATCTTCAAGAAAGGAGACGAGATTTATTACATTTTCCCAAATATAACAATTGGTAAGTTGAAAACGTTTTAGCAGAACTCGGCAAGGATACAAAGCGCCACAACAAAGAAATAGTGATAGGCAGTAATTTTAATACAAAGTCAGCACTATGGGGCTCCCATACAGAAGACAGAAAGAGCAGCATAATGACTGAATGGGTTAGACTTTTGCGTTTTGAACAAAGACAACAACCCCCGTTGGAGAGGAACGGCAAGGACAATGAGAACTTTAGCGATCACAATAACATAAGGTACGTGCTAGAGGTGGCAAAACGATTACCAGAAACCTTATCACGCATAAACACGGTTTCGGTGGCAGCGGAAAAAAGACACCGTAACCACACGGCTGAAGAGCTAAATGCAACAGTTTGCAAGGCGTGTAACAACACTTTTATTTGGAAAAGCTTTAGCAACACTCGCAGGCAGGTGCACTGTTGGAACAGCAATATAGCTGAATTAAGAAAATTAAGATAAACTTATGTAAAGGCAAAACGGGCACTCATCAGCTTTACCTGACTTACGGTGAACAAAAATCGACCCTCAAAAAAGCAATTTAGACATCAAAAAAGAAATCATGGACCAAGCTGTGTGCAGTAAACGACGACTTATAGAGCATTGGATATAAAATAGTAACCGGAAAATTAGAAACACGCTCTCCAATAGCCTACTTGAAAAAATACAAAGAAAATTGGTTTGCAAGTTTTTTTCCACAACATGCCAAAACCGTATGGCCGGAAAGAATTATAAACGCGGCAGAAATACATCCGTGCACCTGCGACGAGGTAAGGCAAGCAGGTAAGCAACTAAAACAAGGAAAAGCTGCAGACCCTGCTGGAATACCGTCAAAAGTAGCAAAACTACTTGCCAATAAAAACGCAGAATTTGGCGCAATAACTTTTAGAGCATTAATAAAGAAAGGCTCTTTTCACAAAGAGTGGAAGCTGGCAAAATTGATCCTAATCGAGATACTAACCAAAAGCATCGGTGCAGCAGCCTACAGACCACTATGCATCCTAAACAGCTTGCAAAAACTCTTCAAGCTAATCTTAAACAAAAGATTGCAGTATGCTTTTACAAAAGACAAGTCAAGTAGAAAGGCATTGTTATGAAACTAGAGAAGAGGCAAATGAAGCCGTATCTTGTCAGACAGATTTTTTACTACCTCTACAACAGGATAATTCAGATTGGCAGCAGCAAGTTGGAGATGACCTGCAAAGTACCAGAGAGCTCTGTTCTTGGCTCCTCGTTATTGAACACTTACTATGGCGGGGTGCTCAGAAAAACCTTGCCAGAAAAACCAACTTTAGTAAGGTATGCGGATGACCTCGCTATGGTGGTGTACGGGCCAGAAATGATAGAAAAACGGTAGCAGTACAATTGATATTAGAAGAGCCAGAGCGAGCAGAAAACTTGGTGGCCAACTCCATCTTACTATACGGAGCACCCACATGGTCATTTTAAAATTTTTTCCTCCCTCCTTATAAAAAAGTTAAGAAAATAAACCTTACAAATTGCAACAGCTTAATTTTACCATAATGTAAAGGAAGAGACAAAAACCAATTGTATTTAAAAAATCTGAACTAACTACGGTCGACCAAGGTTTGAAACATGTGCCCGGGGCACCGCTTAATTTAAATGATATTTTTAGAAACTGAAGCAGACACCAACCAAGAATAATAAACGCTTTAAAAGCCTTATTATCCTCAGTCATATGTATTTGCAGTACACAGACTTAATGTCAAACTGTTGAGATATTGTGAATGACCTTATTTTGTCAAAATAAGGTTAATTTAAAGCAAGTGTTACGCGTAGAGCTAAGACACCGTATTTAATTTACAAAAGTCAACGCATAACTGAAGAGTGATTATTACAACAAAAAAACTCTTAAAACTTTTTTTTTAAATTTCAGTCTACCACACTTATAAATTCATTAATTTTCTTATGCATATATGAACAAATAGTATTGTTGGTACACTTTGTCTCACCTCCTTAGTACTTTAATAAAACTCTTTCACAATTCCTTGCATCTAGGTCATGTTTTGGGGTTCCAAATTCCTACATCCCATCATCAAAACTGCAAATTTGTTTTTTCTCACCACCTTATCATCATAGTCTTTCCAAAATAAAACTCTACTAAACGCAAATTTGAAACATTATCTAGCCCCACCCAGAAATGTATGCGTTATAATTGTTGAATATGCCTTGCACAATTATTTGAGCCGCAGCCGACGTTTTGCCAGCGGTCCGTGCTCCAAACGCCCCGCCCTCAATTTCCGACAAAGAAGACGGCTTCACGGAGGTCAATAAGAAAAAGAAAAACGAGGCCGCCAAAATGAGTAGGATCACGGGTGAGCCCTTTCCTCCTTTAATAAGGCCATCAGCCACCCCCCAGCAGCCTTTAGCCACTGGAAACAAGCCATCAGCGGCTCCTCTCGCCGGTCCTTCAGGCCAAAAGGCAAAAGAGCCTTCTGCCCCCAAGCGCGCAGCCCTTGCCCAAAAGGGGACCCCCTTCGCCAAGGTGAAGTTCCGGCCTATTGCCGCGGACCTCAACCACGACGGCAAAAGCCTTATGGTTAATGAAGTACTCCATCCCCCCGCCGACACACCCACAAATAATTCTTCCAAATCTTGTCCGCCGGCGTTTGTTTTGACAGACAAAAACAAATACCCGGCTACATCTAAATGGTTCAAGGATAACCAAGTTGTTATCCTTTCTTCGCGCACTACCTAAGAGGGTATTCGCGTGGCGCCAGCCACGGCTGACGACTACAGAAATGCAACTGCCTACCTCAAATCAGCGGGTGTGGGCTTCCACACTTGGTCAACCGCCGAGGAGAGGTGTCTTAAAATCGTTATCAAACATGTAGCGGAATGTTTTACTGAGCAGGACGTGGGTCCGGCTCTTGTCGAACTAGGTTTCTCTTCTTCCAATGTGCATCGTATGAGAAACGAACACGTTAGGCTTAGCTTGGTTTTGGTGCAGCTTCCTAAAGGCGCCAAATCAATGGAAATTATGGGGTTGAAAGAACTCCTTGGTCTCAAGGTTTCTGTTGAGCCAAAAAAACGTGGTGGTGGCATTCCTCAATGTCACAAATGACAACGTTTGGGCCATACGGCTATACGTTGTTTTTCTAAAACGCCAGTTTGTCGCATCTGTTCCGGGCCCCATCAATCGATGGTCTGCCCCAAAAACACACCTCTAAAGTGTGCTCTTTGCGCGAGTCCGCATCCCGCCAATTTTAAAGGATGTTCTTTTTACCAAAAAATGTTGGCTTCGCACGGCAAGGCAAATAAAACAGCCTCTTTGACTCCCGCGGCCGCTCCGGCTTTGGCTCAGTCTTCATCTAAGCCCGCAGGTCCCCGCAAACCTGAAGTTGTCTCGCGCAAATCTTTTGCAAACGCGGTCGCTCCACCGGCAACTCCTCCGGTAGCGAGTCAGGATGACAGGATAGTCGCTCGGTTGAACGACTTCAACGATTTTCAAAAGAAAATCATGGCTGCTCTTCTTCCGAATCAGTAAGGGCTAACAAGGTACCATTACTTCGAGTTTGTTTCTGGAATGCCAAAGACATTTCAAAAAAGATGGGTGAGGTGGAACAGTTCTTCATCCAAGAGAACCTCGACATCATGCTGGTGTCTGAGACAAACCACCGTCCCACTCAATCGTTGAGACTACCAAATACTTTTACGTATTTGGGGTCGTCGGGGATAAGACTAAGGCATAGGATTTTGCTTTTTGCAAAAAGATCATTGGACCACTCCGAGGTTGACACCCCCGAGCTAGTCTCTTTAAAATCTAATGCGATAATGGTCAATGTGCCCGGCTTAGGGACATTAAAAATCGCATCCGGCTATCTCAGCCCGAGTAACCGAATCGAAACGGCGGATTTCGAATCGGTCCTATCTAACCCTCTTCCCACAATCATTGCTGGAGATTTCAATTGTAAACACCCGGCGTGGAATAGTTTACAGACAAACGTCAAAGGTCGGACGTTGCTCGACTTTGCAGAGCAAAGAGGGTTACAAGTAGTGGGTCCAGAAGAACCCACTTTCTATCATAGCGCAGGGCACCAAGGGGACGTTCTTGATGTGGTTATTTTCAAAAACGTCAACTTGGTTTATACGATCCGAGTAGTCAACTATATGAGTTCCGACCACCTCCTGGTCTTGCTAGAGCTCTTTGGAAGGGGGTTACCTGGAGAGGGTGAAAGGTCCGTCATCCGTACGGATTGGCCCCTCTTTTCACGATCCCTGAAAGAGAGTATCGGACGCATGACTCCGGTGAGAACGGCCACGGACATCGATAGGGCCGTCGAACTTTTTACGTCTCCAAGTTCTTAAGGAACAGGCCGGTCCCCATTCCAGCCACTCATGGCGAAAATGGGGTACAATACTCGCTTGAGGGAAAGGCCGAAGCATTTGCTGACAGCCTGGAACTCCAATGCTCCCCGAACATTTGTTTGGACTCGGAACACGTCGAAAGGTTTGAAAGGGTGGTTAGGAGAGCCCTGAATGCTGCTGACAACAACGCGCCGCTGCAAAGCGTGAGACCGTCTCGAATTCGAGAAATCATACAAAGACAAAAAATCCGGTCTGCTCCAGGCACGGAATACCTAATAGAGCGCTAAAATGGTTCTCGCACAAAGCGATAATGGTTCTTACCAATATTGCTAATGCAATCCTTCGCACTGGGCATTTTCCTACGGTTTGGAAAAGCTCAATTGTCATAAATATCTCAAAACCTGGGAAAGACCGGCGGTTTCCTCAAAACTACCGGCTTATCAGTTAATTTACTTCCTTTGCATCAGCACGGTTTTCGTTGGAAGCATTCTTCGGTCTACCAGTTAAATCGGGTGACTGATCACATTGTGGAAGGTTTTAGGTGAAAAAAGCCACAGGGATGGTCCTTTTCGACGTGAAAAAAGCCTTTGACAAAGTCTGGCACAAGGGTCTTCTCTAGAAACTTCACAGTCAAAAATTTCTTCTACGTCTTATAAAGCTGATAGCCTCATATTTAAACCGTAGAACCTTGGCTGTTAGAATTCAAAAACACGTTTCAACCACGCGAAATATCACGGCAGGGGTCCCTCAAGGGTCCATCCTCTCTCCGGTCTATTTTAATCTTTTCGTTGCTGACATGCCTTCGGGATCGAAGCACGGGGTTAAAATGGCACAACACGCAGACGATACTGCACTTTTGTACTCGTCATGGTCACCTCTGGTGATCACCTCTAGGCTACAAAAAGCCACCGACGATCTGGAATGCTGGTTAAATGACTGGCTAATAAAGGTCAATCCGGAGAAAAGCAAAGCCGTTTTATTCACTCGGCGACGGAACGCACCTCATGATAACGTCTGTCTCGACGACGTTCCCATACCGTGGTCCGATTCTGCCAAGTATCTTGGGATTACTTTTGACAAGGGGCTCACGTACAAGTTGCACGTGCAGTCAATACTCGATAAAGCTAAATTAGCTAAAAATCTTCTGATTCCGATGCTGCGGCAAAACAGTGGTCTTTCTCTCCGGAATAAAGTCCGGTTATACACGTCTACCATCAGACCTATGATGACGTACGCGTGCCCCATCTGGGGAACCGCCGCAAATGAGCATATAGATAGGTTAGAGTCGTTCCAAGGCAAGGCCTTGCGGTGGCTCACTGGAACTTCATTGCAATATTCAAAGCAATCTTGGGATTCCACCTCTGCGCAGACATATCGAAGCTTTGGCCGCAAAGTACTTCGACAATCTCGCGGTTCATTCCAATCCTGATCTGGCACGACTCGCCGAGCCAGATAAGGAAGTTTCGCGACACAAACGCTCGGTTAGTCAATTGATTAACATATCCTAAAACTCCTTTCCTCTTCCCTCGGCCTATAAGGCGCCTATGTCCCCTCTCTTTCGACACTGTCTTGTCTTTTTAACTAACAACGGAAGGTTTATGAGCTTAAGGTCTCGAACTTCCAGGCATATCACCAGGGGGGGGGGGGGGGGGAGTTTAGTCGGTAGGCGCCTGCCTCTTGCGGGTAAATCCGACACTTTTCAGCCTTTAGAAGATTCTCCTCCCAAGCCACAAAAAAAAAAAAAAAAAAAACTTGCACAATTAACATGACTGACGTCAGCAATTTAAACGAAAGTATTACATCTTTTTATCCAAAAAAACAAACACAAACTTTAAGTATCAGTTTGCATCATCAAGGATAGACAACTCTAAGTTATGGTCATAAGAAAGCAAAATTGTTCACATTTAAGTGAGGCTCACTGCCTGCGGTTACTCTTGCAGCAAACCGGTAAATGCTTTGCCATATTAAGTGGTCAATGAGTCTAACAATAAAAAAAATGTAATTTTTAATAAAATTTATTTTTTTATTAAAAAAACACTTATAAATCAACAGTTTTTTTTTCACTTTTTTCTTGAAATTAACTTACCCGAGTTTAACAAGTTTTGTTATTTGGAAAGTACTTTCAGATTGTAACGGTTGTCCAAAGAAATATTCTGTGTTTCAGTATTACATAAAAAAGCGAATCGCAATTTTCAAGATGAAAATATTTTCAGTTTTATACCTGACTATTAAAATATTTTATATTAAAGCCGGACTCAACAAAAAAAGCAATAAATTAAAAATAGACATAGATAATATGATAAAATGTAATTTTGAAATAGCAAACTATTGATTATTTTTCATAATAAAATAGAAAAATTTTCAATTTCAGATTATCAATCAAAAACATGTTTAAAATTTAATTAAACTAATGCTTATTTATTTATAATAATTAATATCTACCAATTTAGCAAAAAAAACTTTCTCGATAACACTTCTCGTCACATTCGTAAATTGCAAATTTATATGTAAATTGGTTGATTTTGGGTTTGACAAATTCTTGAGAAATGATTACACTTGACCGTCCTTTTTTTTCACATATATGCCAATTTAAAATATTCAGAGCAACCTCTCTTAAGATCCCTTAGATCAATTTGACCCTGCAATAATGTATATGACCCTGTTGAATTGTCTCAAGTTTGCTGATATTACTCAATTTTATTAGTAGTATTTTCTATAATAAATTCAGTTGAAAATTGTAATATTTACTTTAGATAACATGTTTATGTTCCACAAAACAATATTATGCTTATTTATAATTTACTAGCCACGCTGAATATGCAGATTCAAACCGCAGTGTTTCCCATTTGCTGAAATAAATGTCCCAATTTTATTTGATTTGTAACTGCAATTATGCTGCGTTAATTACGGAACTCGTGTAGGAGACTATTTGAGCGTAAACCACACATATTTAACTGAAATGTAAACAGCTAGTTTTAAAATATAAAGCAGATTTTTTATTATTACTTTATTTTAAAGATACATGTTTAGTTTGCAAATATGTAGAAATTCAGTACAATAATTGGCAATTAAAATTAGTTGAATAATAAATTTGCATTTTAAACAAATCCTTTCGACTAGCCCAATAAATAAATTAAACTGGCATAAAATAGCCTATACATGTATGCGGTATTCATTCGGTTTGTATAGAATATAGCATATATATTAATTAGTAAATTGATAGTAATTGCTGTTGCGACATAATTTTGCTAGAGATGATTATAATGAACATTGCAATGTAAATTTTCCGTAGAAAATGAATATTTTTGCTGAATCTAATTAACTTTGTATTAATTACACGGTTCGTAATTAGTGTATGAAATTGCGTTCATATTCTACTCTTTGAGCGTGTTAATTAGTTAATTTTGATTATATTTAATGATGCGTTGGTAATGCATCGTTTATGTATTATGGGAGATTTAATATTGGTGTAGTTACTGTCGTTTACATTATGGCAGAGTATACAGTGTAGTGACCAATAACAAGAAATATATTTATAACTTTTGAAATCGATTGAATAAATTTTGAATATTTTAACTAGTTTGTTCAAAGTTTAGAATAATTTTAGTTATATATGAACTATCTCAAAAATGTTATTTAGTCCAAATATATACTATACAATAATTCGATATAATTTATATTGTGTAGATAACAAATATAATTTTATAGGAATTTTTGATTGTTTACAAAGCACAAATTTAATTATATTTTATAACACTAGGCTATATTTGCAAATGATAATAACAGTTATTTCAAAAGATACTGAACATTAATGTTAACATAATCTAAACACAAATTAGTAAACGTTCACTTTAATGTTTAATAACTAAGTACATGCATACGTGTGCATTATTATCGATATTGCGATCAATGTTAGTTAATATTTTATCAGATATAATTATGCGAATCCATTTCAATATTCCTATAATAGTGGAATATCACGTAATTTAATTTGACATGAATACAAGATTATCAATATAATAATAATTTGCTTTAATCACATTGGAGAAATAACTCAACGTAATAATTTGCTGTTGACTAGGAAAGTTTTTATACATATTTAAGTATATTAAATATTTTATCTTATTTTAAATAATCATGAGATTATAATGATTATACAATACTGTAACCTTGTTTGTTCATTGTCTGTGCAAATTAAACTAGATAGTGTTTGTCACACAAGCAAATAATATCTAACACTATTTGTCTACTTAGTTAGACCGGACAACAATAATAAAACATATTTTGTAAATATATCTTGGTAAATAAATTTCGTGAAACAATATTGTAGCGTTCATAAAGCTTATTTGTAAATATCATTTGTAAATAGATAAAGTAATAAAAAAATACAATTTGCAAAAAATGGTTATACAGGGTCTTCCGGTAAAGCGGAATATTTTGAGTCCAATAGTTCATTTTCTGCTCACAAGAAAACATGGAAGTTTTGGTTTATTGTTTTACAATTAATGCCGTTTTTTAAACTTAGAGCAAAGTCCGGTGTACAGCGTGCTTTCTGCGTAAAATCATTTTATAAAAATGATGATTGTGTGATTTATCAAACTTTAAGAAAATATATTTATTTTATAATGGCCAAAGTAGTAAAAAATACGTTATTTATGCACCCATATATTCAAAAATTAACTGTAGAAATTGAGAAAATATTTAAACTTTGATTTTAAAATAATAATCTTGCGCATATATGACAGGTATTGCCTGTTATATTTATGAGCTTGCAAAATAATTAAATTATATTCTGCAAACTAATGATGCTTGCGCATCTTGGAACATTCAATCTAATATAACAGGTTTTTATAGGAACAGTAGTAGTTGCAAGTCTGCAAACGTCAAAACAAAAAAAGTGCCAGATTAATAGTGTTAGAACAATGAAAATTTTACTAAAGTGACAAGTGATAGTTTAGTTAACACCTCTCTCCCCCCCCCCCATAATCTGCAGGTGGCACCACGCACCCGCAGATAAGACAAAAACTCATGGCCTCGTTCCCGGTCATTCACCTTTCTTTGTTTGAAGACACATCTCTCAACATAGGAAATAAGACTTTTCAAGTGTTAAATCGCTAAAGACAATTAAGTAAATAGTGAATTAACTTTATTCACCAACTGTGCGCGGCTTCAGCAGATTAGGACTCCCTAATCCAAATAATGATCCAGACTATAGTTTGGATGCTCTTAAAGAGAGAATTAATGACAACACAATTAAATTTTACACTAGAATAAAAGAAAAAAGTGCCAATTTGGAAATATTAAACGCAAATCTTAATTTTACCAACAGCAATACCAAATCAACTTCTTCTTCTTTGAGTGCCCTATCCGTTTAGCAAACGTTGGCTATCATCACTCTATTCACGGCTGCTCTAAACAGCGACTCTGTTGTTAGTCCAAACCACTGTCAGAGGTTCTTTAGCCATGATGTTCTCCGTCTTCCCACACCTCGCTTTCCCTTGATCTTTCCCTGCATGATTATATGTAAGATATTGTATGTCTCTGGGTGTCTCATTACGTGTGCGAAATATGCAAGCTTTCTGGTCTTCACGGTTCGTACTTGTTCGGTTTTTTTCTTAAGTGTTTCCATAACCGTGGTATTTGTAACGTGCTGCGTCCAGCTGATGCGGAGTATTCTCCTGTAGCACCACATCTCAAAGGCCTGTATTCTTTTAAGGTTTGCTTTAGTTAGTGTCCATGCCTCCACTTCATACATAAGGACTGAAAACACATAACATCTAAGCATTCTTATTCATAGTGCTAGGTTCAGATCTTTCCCACATAATACTTTTTTCATACGTGTAAATGCTGCCCTCGCTTGTTCAATGCGGTATCGGATTTCCGTTGAGTGGTCTCAGTCATCACTCAGGGTGCATCCGAGGTATTTTATCTTATTAGTGTATTCAAGAGGAACGCCATCGACCTGGATTTTATGGTTGCCTACTGGTTCTTTACTTACAATTATGTACTTTTTTTTTTATATTCAGTTTTATACCGTACTTTCCGCATACTGCATGTACCCGGTTAAGCATTTCCTGCATTGCTTCTATACTCTCTGCAATGAGTACTGTATCATCTGCATATTGCTGGTTATTTATTGAAATTTCATTTATTGATAGATCTTCTTCACTTCTCCTTTCAAGAGCTTCTTTGATTATTTGCTCTGCATAGATGTTGAATACTAGCGGAGATAAGACCCATCTTTGTCTAACTTCTCTTTGTATGTCAACTGCTTCTGTAAGTCTGTCTCCAATTCTGACGCTAGTCGACAAAATTAATAACGTTAATAACGCCCAAACAACACGCCCTAAAAATGATGAACTTGGAGAAGTGTCGGACAGCTCAACAAATATGGTCACTTCAAACAGCAGCCCTAAGAAAAAGATTACAAAAAATTAAAAGAAAATAACCAAAAACAATACCACATCTACTGACAAACAACCTAAAAAGATTTAATTGGCAACCACAACTCCTAAGATCCAAGTGTATACCTAGAGACAAGTCCCATTTCCTCCTCCACATTCAATTATTACCTCTAACCAAAATGTAGATGACTCCAAAACAATGTTAACCCAAAACGACTCAACACTAGGTTCTAGTAACCCCACAAATGATACTAACGATTGGCAATTAGTCGACCGTAAAAACAAGAGGAACAAAAGAGCTCATAACCCAAGTAGCAGTGAGAACAAAGATTCAGACACCAAAGACATCACACCGGTTCAACCAAAAATTAAACTTCCTCTACAATATACTTTAAATAATCAGAAGGTATAAAAAGATGTTTAAAATAAGATAAAAAAATTAATATTAATTTTAAAATTAAATGTCTAAATAAGTTCATTAAAATAATGCCGAAAACGCCCTCAGACCACCTAGACGCAAAAGATTAGAAGACACACACATACCAGTTAAAGGAAGACAAAACCCACCAAAGTGGTAATGCATAATGTACCAGAAGAAGTTTTTGGCAAGAAGTTAAGCAAAGCTCTGAAGGTAAAAGGATTTGATGTAAATGCAATTTTCAGATTGCATAACTAAACCAGAACATACGATAAATTGTACATACAGTTAAATAAAAATGACAGAAGTAATAAAAATTTTAACTTAACAAAAATTCTCGGCTTCAAAATCATCAAAGTTGAGGTATAGTTTAAGTCTGGCAAACCGGCTCTGAATCATCCACCAGCACATGTCCATTTTATCTCTGCAGACAGGGAGAAAACCAACTGCCAACTACAGTGGTAACCACCCCGCGTCCTACAAAGGATGTCCAGTTTACCAAAAGATAGGAATAAAAACTAAACCTATACTTTTAAAAAAATCAATTATGTAACCCCCAAGCCACGCAACCTCAACAACAACCAGCATCGCCTATGGAAGTAAAATCCAACCTTAAACTAGAACTCACTAATGCCAATAGTAGCAGCAACGACTAAGATCTACTAAAACTGATCTTGGCCGTTCTTCTTAAAAATCAACACCAATAATAGAAGTACATAATAACATTATTTTAATAGAACACTGGAACACCAACTGCAGAGCTAAATATCTCAAACAACTCAAATTATTCATTTTTGACCACGACATAGAAATAATGCTATTATCAAAAACCGGATTAAAACACCCAATGTTTTCTAACTTCAATATATATATATATATATATATATATATATATATATAGAAACTACAGAGTTAACTAAGGCCAGGACATAGACGCAGCTGTCAAAAACTTAACTTCTTCTATACAATTGGCGCAAGATAAAGCTACTAGCAACATTATCGTTAGAGACAACGACCTTCTTGGACTTCCCCCATATTTAAAACAAAATTGCTTACGACACACTAATCAAAAACAGATTAAAAAACAGAGTAAAAGAGGAAATAAAACTATTTAAGAACCAATAATCAAACAACCTTTTCTAACAAACAGATGACAAAATGCCCAAAGAACTGAAATATATCTAAATGCTTACGAAAAAAGGGCGAGACCATCCACACCATCCACGGGCAAAACAGTCTTTATAAGACCAATTTAGTCCGACAAACAACAGCTTAGATGTCAACATAATGAAAAATGTGGAATGAGAAATCAAGCTTTATAAAAATAACGCCAAAGACAAAACAATAGAATTTTTTGAAAGTGGCTAAGGCAATTAAATATACATATCCTAAAAAAGCTCCCGGATACGACAATATCTCTAAATCCAACATTATAAATAGTACCTTAAAACAAAAATATTTACCACAAAAATGAAAACATGCTATAGTTATTGTTATCCCAAAACCAAACAAGCCAAAACCGTTTCATCAGAATTACCGTCCGATAAGCTTGCTAACAACTGTGAGCAAAATAGCAAAAAAATTATACTTATTCACTTAAATAACCACAGTTAAATTAACCAAGTTATTCCAAACCATCAGCACGGCTTTAGGAAACAACACTCTTTTGTCCACCAACTGGCACGAGTGGCAGATCATACTTCTAAAAGATTTAAAAACAAAGCAATTTTCTTTCACATAGAGAAAGCGTTTGACAAGTTATGGCACATAGGCCTAATAACCAAACTTTATTGTGCAAAATACCCCCACTATCTGAAAAAAAATATTAAAAACTTCCTAAATGACAAAAGCTTTCAAGTAAAAATCCTCAAGACTCAACTCTATCACTTGCCCTTTACAATATCTATGTTGGAGTGTTGGAGACATCCCGGTTATGACAAACGGAACCATTCTTGCTCAGTTTGCAAACGATACGGCAATAATTCACAATTCACAAAAATGGACCAAAAAATATGGGGATAAAAATAACAGGCTACTTCTATTTACAAAAAGACAAATAACTACTTATCAAAACTTTATTCTCGATGGCATACATTTTCGGCTAACCAAGCAAATTATCTTGGTGTAACACTGAACAAATCTTCAACATGGAAAGCCCTTGTTATTAAAATAAAGTCTCAATGAATATTTTGGCACCACTTCTACGTCATAAGAAGATAAAACTTAAAACTAAAATGACGCTCTATAAATCAACAATTAGAGCCCAACGTCCTATGCTGCACCGGTATGGGAAACGGTTGCAAAGACGTATTTCAAATCTCTTGAAACCTGCCAATCTAAAACATTGAGGATAATTACCAAAGCTCCCTGGTACATAAGAACCAAAAATCTTAGAGTAGACTTACACATCTTTACTCTCCATGAGTTCATCATGAAGAACGCTGAAAGTTTCAACACTAAAGCTGAAACTCACTACAGTTTCACAATATTTCTGACATCCAATCAATAACGCATCATCATCCAAACTACACCACCTATAAGAGACCTGTAAACCTAATTAGGCCCAAACTGTGAACGTTAAAAAACAAAAATTGGAATATACTGAAAATTTCCACTAAACCTTAAGGCGACGCAAGGCCAGATAAAGGGGAATTTCCCCGCAAACTACCATAAATCCCAGAAGAAAACAATGGTTTTTATAGGTAAAATTTAGTCATAAATTCTATTTTCTATCACTCCAATAGTTTTAATCACGATTGCTTTGACTTTTGTTGTTGTGATTTCTATTTTAAATTTTTTATGGGAAAGTTTTTGTTTAGTTAAAACTTAAACCTAGACAATTAACAGTCCCAAACAAAATTGTCGGGCCACCGGGACTAGAAAGTTAAAATAGAACAAATCCGGGACGTATAGACACCCTACTTTTAAATAACATCAGTGACGCAGTGACCATCCTTCGATACGCACGCACAGTTTTAGAATAATAGTAAACACAATAATAACTCAATAAGATTCAATTCTTTGCTCCAAATAATGTCTATAGTGGGTCTAATTCTAATATATAGATATATAGTTGATGAAGTAGCACGCAAAATCATTTGGGTTGGCCACCTTGATGTTAGAGTGTCGTCTGCTCATGCAATTATGTCATGAGTGAAAAAGTTTGAAAAAACTGATTTCATATCAAAGCATAAGTAAGTCTTAAATCATTCCTCGGCACCTTGAATAATATAAACAAGGCGTATGAATGTTTGTTTAACTCTTCATTCAAGTCAAATGTCCTTTCAATAGTTTCTAATTGCGTTACGCTCACAAAAAACACTTGAAGTAATTCAGTTTATGATAAATTTTTTTTTTTTTCAATAAATGTACAAACAGTAGCGGTTTTGTGCACAGACGGATAAAGCGGCTGCCTTGGGCCCCTCATGTCTAGTTCAGAATAAATAATGTTCAAATAAGTGCAGAGCCTCGCTAAGACAGACGCTTAAGATTGGCAAGCAGTGCTGATCACTTACAGATCACATTTCGCTATAGACATGACAATAGGTGGATCGCTATACTATAAATTATCTGTTTGCAACAAAATTCTGTAAGGTATCAGCATAATTTCGGCTACAAACGCCGGTCATTGGGTAGCGATTGGTCACATTTAAGCCTAAAATGATAAATATTACATTTAGACAACCGCAGCATAAAAAAAGTTAGTCAGGCTCTTAAAGCTCTGGGTTTTAATCCCGCAAAATTATATCTATAAAACTATACTAGTACTTCCATCTAGAGACAAAATTTACAAATATATAACTTAACAGATGTATTCAAGGTTGTATAAAAAACAAAATAAAAACTGTGCAGAACACTCAACGTGGTTTTATTTTCACAATAGGTTATAGACCCAGAATCAATGTTTTCTTAATTTAAAAACGTGTTTGAAAGTAAACGCAGTAAGTTGCAAAATGACAGTAAATTACATTTTTAGTCTGCCAAAATTAACGGATTGCAAAAATTATTGTAAGTGGACATTGGCAGTTGAAAATGTTGTGGTGCTCAAAAGCTTTTCTAAGTGCATAATAAGCACAAAGACTGATAAAAAAAGGCCAAACTGGTCGTAACACTCAATTCCACGTGCGTGGTGCAGTGACGGCCCAAAATGTGTGGACAAAGTTCCAGGTTTTGTACGATGATAGAGGTTTTACCAGAAAAATTGGGCTTTTGCTAATGTTGATTTCATTACGACTGGAAAATTGCAAATTAATGAAATCCTACGTAAATCAGATGATAGAAATCAAAATTGATGAAGAATGAGTAGAGTCCCTTTTATTAGCTTGACTACTTAAAAAATACGTGCCAATAATATTGGCAATCAAACCCCCGGGCATTAGTATCCAAGCGGACACCATTGAGATAAAGTTGCTAGACATGATAGAAGATGGTAGCAGCAGTGCAAGACCAAACGGTGCGTTTGTCGGTAAAAGTTACTGAAAATACTCCAAGAACAGTGATACCAACTTCGAAAAAAAGTAATAATTTGCTATAAATGCAAACAACCAGAAAATTCTAAAAATAAATGCCTTAAGTCGTACTTAAATAGAGGCAGAATAGTAACAGAGCTCAAAGCTTTTAGTGCAGCGTTTTTAAATAGTAAATTTAATAACACAGATTAGTCCGTAAATTATAGAATTAGTGTACACATCACGGCTAAAAAAGACTGGCTACAAAACTCTAAAGATTAGACAGAGATAACTGAAATAATAGTAGCAAATAAAAGAAAAAATCCTGTAATTTCTACTGGTAAAATACCAATTACAACGATTGTGGGCCAAACAAAACATTAAGCTGTGATTCATAATGCTATATGTTCCTGACCTAACGAACAACTTGTTACAACTCATCCAGTTGATCAGCAAAAAAAATGAAGTACGATTTGACAACAATAAATGTAGAATCTTTAACAGATTAGGAGTTCTGATAGCAGAAGCAGATCTGCAAGGTAATATGTACAAGTTAAGTTTTATGAAGTCAAAGAGAAATCTGATGACAACATTAATAGTCACTGGAAGCACATGGCATCGTTGTTTTCAACATCTGAATTACAAGGACTTAAAGCTGATTTACGGAGTCGTATATAAAATGCGAGTAACCCAACGGGCTATAGAAAAACGTATGCTAAGAGTCATCCTTTGGGACAGGATTAGAAACAAAGAAATAAGAAGAAGATCTAAGGTAGTCAATGAGGTGGAAAAATAGCAATACTACAGTGGAGCTGGGTCGGCCACATTGCAAAACTAGAAGACAGTTGATGGACATCAAAACTTATATCCTGGAGACCTTGACCTCATCGGCAACCGATTGGACGCCTCCAAACAAGGTAGACGGATAACATAAAAAGACAGGCAGACACAAACTGGATAGAAACTGCCAAAGATTGTGGCAGATGAAAAGTATTAAGTGTGACCTTCGTCCGACGTTGGACAAACTATGGGCTGTGAAAGAAAGAAAAAGAAGAAAAAGCTGATAAAAGATAAAAGATGAAGCAATTAAAGGATTAAATCTCAAACAAAAATTCAGCGTGAAAAAAGTTTGTAAAGTGTGTTGTGAAGGTAAACAAGCCAGACAGCTTTTAAACTGAGGAACCCTAATTCCTTTGTGACTAAGGCATACTCAGTGTTAGAGATCATACATGGAGATATATCTGAACATCGTTGAGTGGGTCTAAATAATTCATAACTTTGAAAAATGATTATAGAAGAATAACTTTTGTATATTTCCTCAAAACAATATAAAGCATTTGATCATTTGAACATTTTTAAGTCTTTTGTAGAGAATCAGAAAACGGTTACAATCAAGGTTTTTGAACAGACAAAAGTAGTAAGTTCTGTAACTCCTTTCTTGAATTTTTTTTGGAAGAAATAAAATTGTCCACCAAAAGACAACTCCATAGCAGAGTGGGATGTACAAAACAATAAACAGGACGATCGTGGAAAAGGCAAAATGTTTGTTGTTTAATACAAAACTCAAAAAACGTTTGTGGGCAAAAACAGTAAACACCGCAATGTACTTACAAAACCAATTAATAGTCACAGGTATTGGCAACTGCATACTTTACAAGATATGGACAAAAAAAAACTAGATGTAAGTAACATTTGCATATTTGCGAGTGAAGTTATAATCTATATTAACAAAAAAAAAAGAACAGAAAAGCAGTAAAAATGATCTTAATAAGATTTAATAAAAATGTAAAGGGTTATACGATCCTATAAGCAACCGATTTACTACCCGCAGAAATATTGTATTTATTTAAAATCAAATAATATGATTAAAATAGTCATTAACAAGAGTAACGAGAGCAAATTGTCAGTTTTTTTTAAATAGCCATTTAGAAGAAACTGTATACATGACGCAGCCAAAAGGTTTTATAGAATTAGATTGTGATCAAAAAGTTTGTAAGCTAAGTAAGGCAATATATGGACTTAAACAAACTTCTAGAGCTTGGAATAAGCGGGTTAATAAAGTGTTGTTAAATCTAGATTCTAGAGTGTAAGCGTTTAGACACTAAACCTTGAGTATATATTATGTTATAGAACAATGAATTTGTAACATTTATCGCATTATATGTAGATAATTTTTTTGTGTATTTTAACAACTCAAAAAGTACCAATACTTTAAAGAAAGATTTGAACTTTAAAGTCAAAACCCTAGATGAAGCTAAACAAAATTTGTTGATGTTGTTAAAGATTTAGGTTTACTAGTATAGAAATAGTTTTTAAGACATAATGGTAGTATTAAAATTATGTTTGAAAAACTGTACTAGTAACGCTATTTAGTGACAATATATACAAATATGTAACTTAACCGTTGTATTCAAGATTGTAAAAATACAAAATAAAAACAGTCTGTGCAGAACACTCAACCGTGTGGTTTTATTTTCACAATACAACCAAGATTGCTTCCGCTTATATTCGATTGCAAAACCGTATCAAAATGGCAGATTTTTATACTGTCTTTGCTAACACACATCCTACAATAGTTGCCGGGAACTTCAATTCAAAGCACGGATCGTAGAATAGCTTAAGAGCCAATGCTAATACTACGTAGAACAAAAAGACTCATAAGTCTCTAGTTCAAACAAACCCACTCATTATAGCGTCGTAAAGCACCGAGAGGACGTTCTTGACGTTGCTATACTCAAGTACGTTAACTCGCAAGCTGTAGTAAAAACAATCAATGGCCTCAGCTCTGACCATACTTCTGTATGCGGATAGTTTATGTAGCTGCCCTATCCACCAGCTTAAATATTTGTAATAAAATGGTCTAAATGGGTAAATAATCTGACGCAAATTTTGCTTTGCAATTATAAGATGTGTTGACATTAAAGAATCAAAAATTGATAAATGCTTGGCCGCCACAAGCCATTTATCTCTGTTGTAACTTTTCTGGCATTTTTTGCTAAAACCTCTTCAAGCTAAAAGGATTAATAGGCCGTACTTTCGCAGTTGCTATGCATACTAAACATCGGGATTAAGCCAGTTTTTGCTCTACGTAAGGTTTCTGTTTTTGGTGAGCTGGACCTTCGTTATTCTTTGACAGATCGTTAGACGTCGCATTGAAAACAAACAAAAATACAGTTTATTGTGGAACGCCATAAGAGCACGCGTGGTAATGGTATGGCAAGCAAAAGCTTATCGAAGTAAGTCTCTATAGTGTTTTCATAGCAACTTTTTTTTATAAAAATACAAGAAAGCAGAAGTTTTTAAACAATCTTTAAACCCTATAAAAACTCAAAAAGATCCTTATATAGAATTTGCCAATTCCTCTAGATACGCTAGTAAAAGTCAAAAAAAAACTTTAAGAAACAACTACTTACAAAGTAACCGCCATAAATTCCCGGCCTAACCAAAAAATCTTTCACTTATGAAAAGATATTTTAGCATTACCCTTAACTTCAACACACTTACATTATTTAATTAGTAATTTTTTCCCCTCATAAAATACTCTGAAAACTTGTCTTTAAATATGCTCCAAAACAGCAGTTTTCACCTTTTTATTGTCAAGATATCGTCTACCGTAAAAGTTTTATTTTAATATTTAAAAACGGCAAGTAGTTGCTACAAACCAAGTCTGGACTGTAATTTAAAAAAAAAGTGCGTTGAGCAGCTTCAGCAGTAAGCACAAATGAGTTTTCGTGAAACAACCTCTTTTTTGTAAACTTTCCTCAATTTTTGCTTTTTATTGTTCCCCTCACAAAGCTTAAAAAAAATAGAGCACAATCAACTTGATGCTGTTTTTGAACAGCATACAAAAGTTTTTGAACCCACTTTTTTTTATACCCAAATGATCATGGAATATTCGGCAAATCAATGTATCCAACAACCTTGATACTGTTAATAATTTCTTCACTTTTAGTCGGCAATCACTTTATGTGCTCACTTCAACTATTGGCTAGAACTTGAGTTATCTTCTAAAGACTCATAGCCTATCTTAAAACTTTTGGCCCATTCTTTCACAGTAGAATACTAACCTGTTTTATGTATTTTGAATTAGTAAAAAGTTTTTTAATAATTTACCTTGGAAATGTGAACCATTATTATTGTATGCTAAAGTATCTTTGCTACAACTATAATTTAAGTTGCATTAAAATGTTACAAGAAAAAAATTGCTCTTCAAATTGATGTAAAGTGCTAGTGACACTATATGCAACTCGTTAATGTATCAGATATTATTGATCGATTTTATATTAATAAATGTTTCTATAAAATAAGTCTTTACAAATTAATTTAATTATCAATTGTATCTAATGACTCCAGTGTTATTTTGTTTCCATACAATCTATGTTAAGCTACATAAAATGACAGAATATTTATTAAAAAATTATATTTTTATAATTTTTGTATAACAAAATACAAATTTATATCAATTTAAAACTTAATTACAAATCAAGCCAAGCAAGTTATTAAACATTTTCTTTGTATACTTCGCATTACTATATTTCTTTTTAATAAAGTTGAATTTCTTTGTAATATTCATTTCTTATTATACGCCCGCACAGATTTCTTTTATTTACTATTAAAATATACATAGATAGAAACTTGTAGTATTGAAACTTAAAATTAAAATATTTGCAACAAAAAGATTCTCGGATATTTGATTTACAACAAACAAAATATATATTGAAAAATATTTTCAAGTCGGGATGTTCTTATCTTGCTTTCATAATGGTCTCATTTACGACGATGTGCATTTCGCGGCGCTTGTTATTCAGGTCAGTGAATCTTATCAGATACCCAACTAGACCCCTACTTGTTGAACAAATAAATAAGAGGAAGAAATAGTAGAATAGCAATTGGATAATATGCAGCAGACGTATTCAGTCTGGACTGTTTCTTAATCTATTTAAACTTTTAAGTTTTGAGTAGAATTAATTATGACTAATTTATATTTTAATATAAAATCATTTTTAAATGTTATTTATTAAAAAAATATTAAAAAAACATCCTTTTTAAGTTACTATACTCTTGCAATGTATTTGTCGTTATGATCTGCATATTTTTATATTTTTAGGAAGCTGCAAAACAATAAATTTGATGTATTTAACTGGTTTGCTATTATTAGGTACATATTTAATGCCAGCTGTGCTACCACAAGCGTAAGACCTAAAACAGCGACACTTAAAACAAAACAAAAATGACAAAACAGATATAATTTTTAAATACATTAAAAGATAATATACAGTTATTGTCGACGAATTATTTTTACTTTGCATCTTGTTAATATCTTTGATTTCCTTTCAGTTATTTTATTTATTTTGTTTGCTATTGGTTTTGCACAACAATAGAAAATTTTAGTTGACTGAAAACCTGTTTCATTAATTAGGATTCTTTTTAATTAATTATCAACTTAGTAACTTAGGCAACCGCACATATATAAAATATTTATTGTTGAATAATTATGATATTACTTTCTATATATTTAATTTATAAATATGATTAAATATAATACTATAAATGTTATTTAATTAATAGATAGAAACAAAAAACTACATAAAATATCATTAAAAATGATGTACATTTACCCAGTAGTGTAGCTATCTATAAGCAAAGGTCAGCAATGCGGAAGGACCTACAAACATTCAGAGCCGGATTTTGCTATTGTGACATTTTACGAACAGAATTTTCAGTTTCAACCGTTTTTGACCAAATTTTGTTTTTTTTTTAACATTCTATAACATTTTGTCATTTTTTGTCTTTTCTTAAATAAAAAGTTGCATTTAGTATATATTTATGTAATTTGTAAATTAGAAAGTGATCTTTATACAATAAAAGTAAGCCATGCTAAAGGTCAGCCCTTAATATTGAAAACAACACGTGTTGCGCTACCTTTAAATTTTCAAAACTCGTAAACAAAAATTATTAAAATTTAAGACTTAGGTCTATAATATTTTTTTAATTTAGAAAACCTTTAAAATGACCTATTGTACTTATTTTTATCATTTTGTCAAATTTGTAGCATTATAATCATGTTTTTCAAGTAATTTAAGAGGTTTACTTTTAAAACTTCAAAGACAATGCGACACGTGTTCTTTTGATTCTTAAAATCTGAAATTTAGTATGGGTTCCTTTTTTTGCATAAAGATTACTTTTTGAGGATGCACACACAAAAATTTATACGTTATGACCGAATTTTACTATTTTTGACATTATATAAATAAAATTTTCACATTTAGACATTTTATAACAGGATTTTAAATTTGTTTGACAATATATTATCATTTAATAGCCAAATTTTTTTATTAAGAAAGTTTCATAAAAATGTTTACGTATTTAACAGTTTTGGTGCTTTCCAACAATATTTTGATGTTTTAAGGTCGGAATTTGCTACTTTTGATGTTTTATTTGCACTTTTCAACAGTTAAGGACTAAATTTTGATGGTTTCTTTCATTTCTTTACTTCATTAACGGATTTTGCTATTTTGATATTAAAAAAAAAATAAAAATTCAACAGTTTATAGATTTTGGTGCTTTTTGACAATATTTTGAATTTTGGATTTTAAATCTTTTTAACAATTTTATTTCATGGTTGATATAGCTATTTTAGACATTTTATTAAAGAATTTTGCGGTTTTTAATAGTTTGTGCCGGATTTTGGTTCTTTCTAACAATATATTGTAGCCGGATTTTGTTACTTCAAGATTTTATAAAAAAATACATTTTTGAACAGTTTTTGGCTAAGTTGTGCTATTTTTGACAACTTATGAAAACAACTTGGCACTTTTTAAACGTTTTTGGCCGGATTTCGTTTTTTAATATAAAATATATTTTAACTTTTTAGTACTTCCTGACAATATTTTTGTACTTTATGGTCGGATTTAAAAATTTTTGGTATTCTATTAATGAAATTTTGAACTTTTTGGCAGTTTATAACTGCATTTGTGTTTTTTGATATTTTATAGCCAGATTTAGCTGTTTTTAAGATTTCATAAAATTTCTTACGTTTTTAAATTTTTATATTTTATGACCAAATTTTGTCAATTATGACTTATTATAAACAAAGGTTTGCATTATAACAGTTTATGCTCAAATGTTGGTTTCTTGTATATTTTAATATTTCGTAGCCGGATTTTGCTATTGACTTTTTTGAAAATAATTTTTGCATTTTTTACAGTCTGTAGCCGAATTTTGATGTTTCTATTTTTAACAGTTTGTTAATAAATGTTTGTGCTTTTTTAACGTATTTAGTTAGATTTGATGTTTTCTAACAATATTTTAAGCCGGATTTTGCTATTTATGACATTTTATGAATAAAATTTTATACTTTGCAACAGTTTATAGCCAAACTTTGGTGCTTTCTGATAATAATTTTATGTTTCAAAACTAAATTTTGTTATTTTTACATTTTATAAATAGAATTTTACACTTTTCAGTTTTTTTTGGCCGGATTTTAGTTCTTTCTAAAAATATTTTATTATTTCATAACTGGATTCTGTTATTTTTCATTGGGTTATTTTGTTAGCTGTAATTATACCCACTTTTTGTCGTAATTATCGCCATTACAGTAGTAACAACAAAAAATTAAAAATTCAAAAATAAATAAAACATTTTTGCAGGTTGAAAAAAAAAATTAATTACTAAAAATTAAAAATCTTTTTATTTTTGACTTTTTTTCAATAGCAAAATTGTATCAATAACTTTTCAACAGTCAATAACTGCATTAGCTTCTACTTTTTCAAAAAAATTATGACTATTATTTAATATTTTTTTTCTTTAAATAATTGCCGCTACAGTTTTATTTGTGGAAACTGTAGAAAGTATATTTATGGATAAAACTGCACCAAAAAGTTACTAATGATATTTGGTTACATATCTAGCACATAATCACAACATAAATTGTTGATTGTATAAAACAACTAGTGCTACTTCACTTACAGGTACAGAATACATAGAAATAATTTATATATTTTTTTTTAAATTGTGGCCATTAATCGTAAAATTGGTTTGTTAAAACTGGTCCCCTATTAGCTTTATAAAAACATACGTTTTCCTTATCCATTCTTTAACTTTTTTAGACTTAATTTTCTCCTAATGCTAAAATTTCAAACTTTACGCAGGCTTTTCAAGCTACTTTTTGGCTAAATTTGCACCGTGAGATACATCTAGTAAATGGTTTTGACACATATGTCATTAAATACAACAAAACTCTCTAATGCACATCAAAATGTATGTGAGCAAACCTCAATATGTCTAAAAACTTAGTTCTATTGTTAAAATAATTATTCATCAAAACCCACCCAGATTTCCAAAATTCTTTTAAGCAAAAGCTTGAAAAACATGCAACTTAACACCATAAAATGCCATAAATGAAAAAAAAAATCCAATTATAAACTAAACAACAGAAAAGCCGCAGGGATCAACAACATCAGACATCACAATCACATTAAAACAAAAAAATACCTTCAAAAAAATAGTTAAAATTATGTGTATGTCAACAAAAATATAGCAAAAAATGCAACACGTTTCAACCTAATTATTGACAAAATAATAGAAATCATCAAAAATCAGAGCATAGATTCAGAACTGATACGCAGATCACGCCATTATATCAAAGAAGAAGATAAACTACATCAATTTTACATAAAACTATGTTGATTGCGGTACAAAACACAAACGGACTAGGTGTAGCAAAAATACTAAAAAAAACATTAGCGACGTGATAATAGAACAGGTGATGTCATTTAGGTACTTACTCATTTAAAAGTAAAAATTATCGGCTATCAAAGTCCAAATTAAAGAACCAAACTAATAAAACATCTAGAATAGCCTGATGCCTACAATAAATCATATGAAAAAAATTCCAAAACAAGAAGCAAAAATCACTTACGCCGCTGAAACCAGAAGAGACATCAGCAGAACCAAGAATGTAGTCAAAACCGCAAAGATAAAAACGCTCTATCTACACGAGACACACACTACGTGGCAAAATACCCAAATAAAAAATTAATATGAGGAGGCAAATTAACAGAAAATACAAAACGGAAAAATTGTAAAAATTGGAAGAGACAAACACATTCACTTATACGTTTTATCTTCACTATTTAACTTTCCAAAACCGGATGTTAACTATCCGTTAGTTAGCTTTCTACAACTCAATTTTTACTTTGTTAACCGCATTACAAAAAAAAAATCAAATTTGTTGTATGAAACCACAATCTTAAATTTTTCAATTATAAGATCTTCCTTTGACTTGGTCCACTCCACTAAGGAGGTCAACCATTGCTTGAAGTATTTGTTATAATATTCCAAACCTCTATGAATGTTTTATGATGTAGCTTAAATACTTCAACTTTCTTCATTTTACCGTCTTCACAACCTCTCTCTGTTGAAGATGAACTTCTGTATTTATGCAAAAGTAATTTTTCTAGTTTTATAATGTTTTTACTAATAAAGCATTTTCAAATGCCTTTTAAAATATGAATTGAATAGCATCAAAGATGACACATACCCTTGTTTGATTTCCCGTTGTATAGGAACAGTCTCCATATTCAATCCTCCACCTCAATGTTTGCATTCAGACTCCAATAGAAATTTTGATTTTCATGATAACTTTGTTGTTAATTCTAGTTTTTTTAAGAATATGGATTAATTTTAAGCAACAAACGGTATCAGAGACTTTCTCGTAATCTATAAAACAAGCATAAATAGTATTGCCGGTATAACCGATAAAGTATAATTTCAAAAAAGTAGCTTATATTACATAGTCTCCACACGATGTAGCCTCGTGTTTATTTAGTATAGCGACAAATGTTGATGTAATCACTCTTCCAGGATTTCTTCAAAATCACATATTCAATTAAATACTGTTGCTATTGTTTCCATGACGCCGTCTAATAGTTTAATAAATTCCATAAGAACACCGTTTGGTTTAGGCACACTTCTCTGCTATGTATTTTTTCCAAACTCTTTATTGGTTTTCAAAAATTATATATGGGCAATTCTATTTCAAACGGACCAGAGTCTTCTCTTTTTTGAAAGCCGTGTGGCTTGTTTTGGCCAAATTCTTACCCCAAGTCCTGCTCCTGTGATATTAACGTCCAACTGTCTTTCTACTTCTTTATTGGCATGCCAAGAGGGCGTTTTGTGTATGTTTTACCGTCTCGGATTATCCTGACAGTTTATGGGTATAAAGCTGTTTACTCATTAGGTTATTTTGCTAGCTATAATTATTCATACTTCTTTCTTGTGTTTATCGCCTTTAGAATAGTCACAAGTATATTCTCTTCTTCATGTTCATTAAGCATTGTAATAAAATTGATAATATTAGAAATTAAAAAAAAAAAACAAAATAATTTAATTATCAAAAACCATAATTTTTCCAAAAACTGTCCAAATTCTCCAGACTCCTCTTTAAGTTTTTCCAATAAATTCTGCATTTAAAATAAAATTACTATTATGATTCTACTTATATAATGTTGTGTTCAATTGTCAATTTAGAATTTGCTATTGTATTAGCGGGCCCCAAGAATAAAAAAATAAATTTTTATAACTGGGCTAATAATGGTGTAACAGGTGATAACTTAAAATACGGCTAAGCCCAAATGTCAACTTCTCTTGCCCACGGTGCACTCAGCTAGATCCAATTATCAGCCAGATTAAGCAAATCTCTTCTGCATCATTAACACCTTTTTTAGAAGATAAGTAAACTAAAGCAAGGCAATCCTATGTTCTGAGAGAAAAAAGTTGATATAAAAAAAAAAAAAAATAGAAGTAGTCAACGGCAGTTAAATGAAGAATACCTTATCATTAAAAGCCCACATAGACACCCAAAGTTCCAATCATGATTGCAATTATTAAAGGAAAAAAACCTTACTAATCTTCGACTAGATGCTAAGATTCAGCAAGAGAAAACACTCACAAAGAAACTGGAGATCTTTTCAAGTCAAACGCCGGCAAAATCCCTGCAATTTTAACTACAAACCAAATCACAGCGTAAAACAAGCTAAAGCGCTACATAACAACTTACAAACCGCTCACAAATGCGTAGAATAAAAATTGACATCATTGGAATGCAAAGTAAGGTGGCCGGCAACAACAAAAAATGCAAAATAGAGAAAACAGTACCATACTACTGAAAAAAAAAAACAGTTCTGCTAGTTAACGTGGCCGCTTAGATAAAAATGCGCATCATCACTAAAAAGAATCTGCAAAAATCTGTTTCTTTGTTGCTGCATCTATTTGGCTGTAAATAGTTTTTAAGTTTCTGTTCTTGTGTTATTTGGATTTTGTAAAAATAAAGTGTAATCTCTTAGTCAAAATTTATTGAAAACTGGAGTACGTAGTTGCTGCAGTTACACTTTAACAAACATTAACAATATTCTGCACAAAGCGACCACCACATGTGTATTGAGGTTCTTTAGTATTAGTTACGGACCCAGTTTGCTAAAACTTTTAGATCAAATTTTAAATTGAGCGCTTGAAAGAACAATTTTGAGAACTAAAATATTCACGTAGAGCACAACATGTTCTTATTTGCAAAATAGACTTGGACAATTTTAATGCGTTATTTTGACCGTTTTAGTATACTCAAAAAAATATAGCAATTTGCTAGCATAAAAAAAACAACATAATAAAATAATCACAAACAAAGAACAACTGGCTTACATTTGGAAATAATATAACAAAAAATTTTTTTCAGACAAACAAAACAAAACAAATATTATTAATAACCTTCACAAACATAACCTCGCAAACATAAAATCAAAGGTCATATAAACCATTCAAAAAATTAAACCAAATAAGCAACCGGACCCGATCAAAAACACAATGAATTGATCAAACTCGACAATATAGACATCCTGGTAAAAATCTTTAATTATACAAGACAAGACTTGTCCCAGCGCAGTAGCCATCGTTAACCAATCCCAAAAAAACCAAACGTCACTAAGATTTTAGACTGATTACCCTCATTATTCATCCACTAAAAATGTTCCTGTCAATAATACAACACCAAATCTACAAAAAACGCACTGCTCAGTTTGGTTTCAGAGACGGGTTTAAAACCAGAGAAGCATCAATGAGTTTAAATGGGACATTTTAAAAGTATAGAGATGTAAGCATGAACGTTTACATATGTTTTGTCGACTACAAATGAAACATTATACATAGTCAAAAATGATGGACACCAACGACACATCCGTGCTGGCAGATAGCCCAAAAGAATAATAAAAAGTAGTCAACTAGCAAAAAAATGAGACTAAACTTTAATTAAAGAAAAAAAAAACATTGTAATTAATAACAAAAAACATAGAAATCAATACCACAATAGAAATAAAATAATCTATATTTGTAAAAATAAAGAAATACCTCTGTTGTTAAGTCGTGTTCATAAAAATCAGAATCTGGATGCTTAAATGTTACATATATTTATTATGCAACACTACTATATAGTACTAAGGCACAAACTAAAAATACACACAATCAATAAATTGAAAGCATACCAACGCATGTCATAAACAGAGCACATAGCACAATAGTGTAGTAAAGACCAAGAAAACATTATATTTGGAAATAAAAAACAAGAAATATGCATTAATACAACTAATAATGCGGGAAAACAGAAAAAAAAACAGAAGTAAAAAAGAGACAACTTTCTTAAATGCCTAAGATAAATTTGCCAAAATTGTGGATAACCTCCAGTATTAGAGAGCCTACCGTTAAGATAAAAAAAATGAAATGTAGCAGAGTGTAAGCCAAACGGTATTATTTAAATAAATCCTACCCAGGTAGAGTGAAAGCAGCAATTGGTTTTTCCAGTAGCCTTATTGCAAGGTCTAAGGTTGACTAATATTTAGCTCCTCACAGTTTGTTTAATATGGTTTTATTGGAAAGCAACAAATAAGCATCTTTGCGGGATACTTTATCATACAAAAATCAATACAAACAAAAAACAAAGACTTCCCGAGCTGCCGAACGCCATGATTGCAACATGCGGCTCACTTGTCAGTTGGTTTAATCTATTAACACAAAATGCTTAAATTAATATTGTTGATTTATCGGAATATAATCCAACAAGGTAATTTTGTGCTCATCTAAGAACAACTTTCACAAACTAACTAGTCGTCTTGCAGATAAGAAATCAAGAAACGTTGACTGAAACGTTCCATTTTACAATTTGAAATTAAATATGTTTATACTTTCTGCACAATACGCAAATAATCTATCTATCAGTACTGAATTTTAATTTCAAACACAATCAAACGTGTTTTTGCCATTACAGATTTAAAATAAAACAATGTACTTGTATCATTGACGGTTTTAGTATTTTTTTTCATTTTAATAATAAAATTTGTCAAAATCTTGTTGAAAGTTATTAAAACACAATAAGATTTTATGGTTGATATCTCAAATTATTATTTACTTAAGTTTTGTAGCTCCCAGACCTTGCAAAATAATTCTACTTTACGCTAAAATTTATTAATATGGGACATGCTAAGCCATCCATTATTATCGTTTACATGACTATCTAAATTAAATAATTTTATATTATGTATGTAAATAATTTCATAATCATTGTTTTTTAATATCACATGTACAACCAGAAGAGTTTAAATTATATTGCAAAGACTTAATAATTAATTGAAAAATTTGAATATGTAAAAACGAGAATCTCAAGAGACTAAACTTGTATCAGAAATGGAAATTTATGTTCTGCCAAATAAAACCAAACAAAACAGAGTAAATGAGCATTTTTCTCGCCTTTTAGACATGGGTTTCATATTGTGGAAACTGATAAAACCACAAATGAATTTATTGTAAGCAGAAATATTTAATAAAACTTTTCATGAAATAAATTATTTCAAATAAACGTAATCATTAAATTCGTATGCAAGCATAACCTGACATAGATCCCCAAAAGCACTAATTTACTCCATTGATGTTCAGGATTATAAAAGTTAAAATACGCCTTAATAAAAATCGCTGGCCCTTTTTAGTTGTCGGAAGCTTTTGATGTATTAAAACATCAACTACGTAAACGTTCGTATGCGTATTTACCGGAAAAATGAGCATGGAAATATTATGGTTCGGTAACCGTAGATATCTTTGTGGATTAAACTGGGCATTAGAAGCGACGGCTCTCGTTTTTACATACTGAAAATAGAATTCATGCATTATTCATATAGGAATATATTATTCTTCAGCGACGGGATAAACTATTTCCAGAAATGTCACGTGTTTTAAACGCGGGAAATATTTGCGGAGCCATCCTACACCTATATGAATTTTAATGGTTGGGCAAAATCGTTTCATGCTATACGATTGGAATTGATATGCAGTTGAGCAGGTTTCTAGATGCTAGGAAAAATTCTATTTTTATGTGGTATCAAATGGTTTCATTTTTTTTTCTATTTTTGAAGATTAAAAGAATATTATAATTTGCAAAACAGTGAATGAAAACTACTTTTATTTGTTCATATGTAATGACTATATTAATAAAAAAATGTAGTTTTAATATATATATTTTATTCCTGCTTTGCGTTTCAGATTTTCATCAAATTGTTAGAGAATAAAGCTATGAAACGTAATATTCGCCATTATGAAATCGCTTTATTCATTCGTAGGTTATATTATGGGATGTGCGGTTTTGTTATTGAAAAGTACTAGTCGTAGTAAAGTTTTAGTGAGGCCAAAAATATAATCATAAACGAATATGCCAACGTATTTATTAATCATAATGACATTTATAGTCGGTAATGGTCGGTAGTTACGTTTTATTACGACGGGTATTAAATGAAGCGATATGCAATGTGTGCTGTCTAATATTTAGTTATTATTTTGGGTATGATTTATTTGATGACAATTACTCTTTGTAGTTTGTCCAAAAAGATTAAATTATACTTGTGATGGAAATAGTGCCATATATTTTATACTGTTTATAATGCTGTCTAATGTTTAGATGAAAATATTGCCCTAATTATTTTAAATGTAGAACCTAATATATTTTTATTATGTAGTTTGAGTTGAGATTTTTAACGATTAATATTGACACAACTAACAAATCTATAAATAAGTGATACAATATTTCATAATCTCCATAAAACTCTGAAAGTTCACAACTAGTAGCAGGCAAAGTGATCTATAATTTAGGTTATTTTCAAACAAATTTTGCTGAAACAGTTCGCAGAATTTGAGGTGTTTTTGGTCAGTATGAATCACCTTCTCACAAACCTATATTAGAGCTAATTGCAAAATTTAAGCAAAATGATCCAGTTACTGATGTTTTTACTGTTTTTGCATTTCCAGTTTAAACAAAATGTTGTTGCTGTCAACAACAATATCGCTAAAAACCTAGGTTTGTCTATTCCAAGACGTTAACAGCAATTAAAAATTTTAAAGTATAAAGTATAGCTTTCATTGCATACTGCATATTAGTCAAATGGCCGCCACGGTTACGGTTGCAGTACAACATTCTTTTTATAAAATTTTCCATGACCAATTTGCACATTTGCGGCTGTATGTCCTTGATAACTTCACAAATTCCATCTTTAAGGTCTTGAATCGATTGTGGAGCATTGGCATAGACTTTTTTCACTTTGTTCAAATTTTAAAACAAAGCTATAATTCAAGATAAAAAAAAATCAAAGGTACCTCAAGAAAAATGCTCGCCCGATTAACACAAATGCCGTGAGATCTGAAACCACGGGAACAGCAAACCCAACTAAAACACTGACTGCCACCGCCACCGCTACACCAACGTCCACCACACAAACTGCTGCAGACGCTCTCGTCATTGTTACTTCAGGTTCGGAGCAAACGGTAAAACCACAGAAAGAAAAGATCAAAACAGTTCCAAAAAATAACCTAACGGCAATTCAACTGGAAAAATACTAAAATTTAACAAATACTACCATAAAGATCCAAAAATCTTTTTTAAAATGCTAGAGCATCACTTCCAGTTTCAAGTTTTAGTGCTGACAAGAAGACAGTAAAAAGAAACTAATTCACAAGTACGGCATTCCACTTTTTTTAAGAGATCTGTCCACAAACCATTTAAAAACTAGTTAATCCGTGTTCTTACTAAAAAGAAGATTGCATTAATCAACCAAAAATTGCTTTAACACTAGACGTTTTGCCGTCGTCATTCAACAACCACATGGCCAGCGCCATGAGGTTTATAAAGGATAGAAGAAAGAATTGACAACTGTCACCAACGCAAACAGTGGCAGGTTAATAACCAGTCAAAAAACGCCCAAAGAATTGGAGACTAGTAGAAATCCCAACATTCCCGGCACAGATAAACGTCATAGGAGCTGGACTAAAGTTATAGCGGATTAAAGTAACAATCAGCAACCAACCATAAAACGCCCTTATTTGACAGCTTTAAATTGCGCAATCTCCGGTAGTACAAAACGTCCGTGGCATAAACCAATTAATCCTACCTGGTTTACAGCAACCAAAGCAGAAGTTCAGGTAAAAAAACATCAAATCTACCATTTCCTTCCTAGTATTCTCCCAGAAAAGGCAATGCTAAGTAATTCTTGGCTGGTAAAAATGGATTAACGTCTACTGGATTAAGATTATCTTTAATAAAACGTTCACACCAAAAAACGGCTTCCCGGACCAGTACAAATTTTTGAAATGAAGAAAAAAAAAAACACAAAAATGGTGTTGCACCACACCTTCTTGACATTGCAATGCTTATCAGAAATGTGTCTAAAGTTATTCGAACCTGTCATGTGTCAACATGTTTCTGATTTGTCAAAAGTGTGTCTGAAATGTTTAAAACAAATTCTAAATTGTTAATAAGCTTAAAAAATATGTCCAAATGTTTCTTATCTGTCAAAAGTGTGTCTAAATACTTCTTAGCTGTCAAAAGGATGTCTAAAGTTTTTAGGAATTGTCAAACATGTTTCTTATTTGTCATAAGTGCTAAGTCCCCGCCTACTCACTAAAGTGTTAGTGGTCTAGAAATTTTATACGAACATTTAAGCGGAAACTACCCTCCCATAAATCTTGAACTGAGTTCCCGCTCACTCACCCAACTGTTAGTAGTGTAGAAATTTTATAACCGACTATTAGGAAGGAAGGCCGGTTACAGTATCCAAAGCCATTTGCCCATACTTCTTAAACTGAGGTCAAGCCCACCCACCCAAGTAATAGTGGTTACAATTAGGCGGACTACAGTATCCAAAGCCACCTGCCCATATTTCTTAAACTAAATTCAAACCCACCCACCCAAGTATTAAAAGTCTAAAAGTTATATAACGGACATTTGGGCGGGTGGGCAGGCTACAGTATCCAAAACTACCTTCTCATAATTCTTGAAACTAGTTCCCGCTTATCCACTCAAGTGTTAGTGGTCTAAAAATTTTTTAATTGACACTTAAACAAGTGGGCGTGCTACAGTATGAAAAGCCACCGGCCCATAATTCATGAACTGAGTTTCTGCCCACCCACCTAAGTGCTAGTGGTCTAGAAATTTGATCAAAAACACTTGGGCGGGTGAGTGGGCTACAGTATCAGAATCCACCCGTCCATAGTTTTAGAACTAAGTTCCGGCCCACCCACCCAAGTGTTAGTGGTTTAGAATTTTTATAAGCGACACTTGAGCAGGTGAGCGGGCTACAGTATCAGAAACCACCTGCCCTTAATTTTTGATTTAAGTTCCCGCCCACTTACCCAAGTTTAAATGATCTATAAATTTTATAACCGACACTTGAGCAGGTAGGCAAACTACAGTATCAGAAGCCACCCGCCTATAGTTTTTGATCTGAGAAGACTTTGATAGGGATGGGTTCCCTCATTAAAGTCTTCTTGCAAAAAAAGAGCTAATTTACAAAAAAGTAGAGCAACTTTTTGCTGACGGAATCATCAAACCTAGCTCAAACAAAAAGTGCGCACCGGTAGTACTTTAAAAAAAAAAAAACGGTACGCGTAGATTCTACGTAGACTACCGAAAGCTATACAACTCAACGAGGTACAAGTTTCCGCCGCTACCAAAAATTTACAAGACCTTCTACAACTTAAAAGTAACAAACGTATTCTTCAAATTGGATCTAAAAGCTGGAGAAAAAATCCAATATTTTGACAGCGTTTGATACTCCCAACGGCGCAACTTACCAGTTTTGCGTTATGCTCTTTAAGATTATTCTAGTAAACTGTGAAGATATTGTTGTTTTTATAAAAACCAAGACTCACCTGCAAAAAATACTAAAAAATTCCAAGACTACAAATTGATATGTAAACTCTAAAAATGCAAGTTTGGACAATCTAAAATTAAGTACCTAAATCATCAAATTACCGCCGAAGGCAACAAACTAGCTTTTAGTTAATTCTGATAAATCCTTATTTAAAACTTACAACACAAAAGAAACTACAAAGTTTCTTAAGCATCTGTACCAAACTTCAAAAATGAGTCCTAAATTTTGCGGACATTGCTGCCGCGCTCACCAACCCACAAGGTCAAATATGCCTTTAAAGAATTGAAGACGGCCCTACACCGACCAAGAACATGCCTAAAATTTGTATTGCAACCGCCATCTACCTAAGCCTAAGAGCAGTCATCTACTAACTAGTAGTCTTTTACGCCAGCTGCCAATTTAACACACAACGACAGCAATACCACAGCAACAAACTGCAGTGCCAAGCAGTCGTATGAGCAATTAAAAAATTCTAAACGTACTTAGAACCATCTTGCATACTAACAACCAAGCCTGGTTTAGCTAAACTCGTAATTTGACTAAAAGTCTAAGTTTACAAAATGGACTATCCTGCTAACAAAACACAATTTTCAGGTAGAACTCTTCACTGGAGACACTAACCACTTATCTGACGCTCTTTTTCAACAACTAGACTGCAAGCCAGTAGAAGAGACTGACCAAAACCTAGCCAATACAAGTTAATCAGTAGATGTAGAAACACTTGCCGCTAAGGTACGGCGCACTTAGAAAAATTACCTGTACACCTGAGAAATTCTCTGCCAGTTTGAAGAAATGCGGAACGGAGACAAATACCTGGCCAACCTAGACAGCAAATACCAAGTAAACAAAGACAAAAACTTGAGAAGATCAAAACCAACTGATCGTGCCGTTAAAAATACGAAAAACCATCATCCGACACCACCACAAAGAAGAAACCGCCAAGCACCTAGAACGCAATAAGGCCATCCAAATAATTTAATCAATGGACGGACCCCGCTTTGCACTGACGGTGATAGACATGTGCACTCGGTAGACCAAGGCATTTCCAGTATGTAAGTGTCATGCAGAAATTATGCCCTCTCCTAGAATACAAAATATTCGACACCGGGCTACAGTTCACTAGCCAGATCATTACCAAGGTCTGCAGGGAATAAAGATGCTTTTACCACACCACCGCCACGTACCACCAACCGCATGCTAACCCAGTAAAACATTGCAAAAAACCTTAAAAAAACCGAGACAAACTAATTTCTGTCGCTTTATTTCAGCACCAGCAACGCACCAACAAAGCCACCAACCTAACACCAAACAAAGCATTGCTAAGAGCAAATCTCACAACACCAGGTACTTGCAACAATCCTAAAAAAAATTTTAGGACAAAAAACAACCCGGAAGATCAAGAAAAACGCTTCCAATAAAACCGACATCAAAAAATCACCTACTGCAGCAAGAAATATCTCCGACAAAAGAACGCCCTATCCTCTATGAATTAAAAAAAATATTTTAGTCGTAGAAAAAGGATTTGCTAAAAAAAATGTAATTTTCGTAACTAAAAAAAAACTGCTATTGGAGTAAAAATAACCGCCACAGACCCCCAACCAATGTCCACATAGACGACGGCCGTCAATGGCCAAGATACCTTCCCCCCTCCCCCAAATCCACATGGGACCCAGGTAAAGCGCCTGGACAAAGGCCACTATCTAAAACTAACTTTAACTCAGAAAGCTGTCAGAGATTTTGTAAACGGACAAAACGGTTTGAATAAGTCAACTAAACTAAAGAATTTGCCATCCAGTTCCAAAGCAGGCTTCAAATCAGTTGGAGCTGCTACTTGAACAACCAAATCGATCAAACTTGACAACGTCGACAAACCGTCTAAGATGTCTAAAAAAAATTATAGCCTAACTTTGACAAAACCATTTATTCGGCAGCTCCATTAATTAAAACTTCTTCAGGTCGCCGCTGAGTTGAACTAAAAAAAATAAAGTACGCAAGTACCAAACAACTGCTACTATGTATTTTTATTTCACAGAAATCATCCACACCCACGCAGAACCCGGAAACGGTCGTCATTGACAATTCAAATTCATAGTCTTACCCTTAAGAGGCCTCGTAGTACACACAAAACCGTGATATGTTGTGAGATCTATCTCACAGTTTGTTGTTCATATGTTCTGATGTGTTGCGTGCCATACTGAATATAGAGTTAATGTACACGCTTGTTCCGATGTCTCAGTTATACAAGTTTGAACAAAAGATTATCATTGTCTGTACGCTGTTTGTATCGGAAGCAACAAGCTGTCCGATAAAGTCGATAGCAATATTAAATTTGGTATTTATTTATTTTAAATGCTTTAATACGCATACGTTGATTTCTCATGTTTTTTGCCTAAGATTATTATTATTTTATATGCAGTCAAAGCGATAAAAAATTAAAAAAATTAATAAACTTACTATTCTCAAAAAAAAAAAAAAAAAAAAAAATTTCAATTCTATTTTGTCACATTCCATCTTTCAAAAACATCTCATCTCCGCAATCTATTATTTTATATGTACGCGATATAAATACACTTCTTTTATTAAGAATTATTTTTGCTAAACTAACACTTCATTAAATAATACTAAAAACTTTATAGGTAATCTGCAATCGAGAAACCGTTATACACTATAAAACGTTATAAATAATTAAGCAACTACTACAGTTTTATTTACAAACAACAGAATACATTCCATACGAAGTATAATCTACATTTAATTAAACTTAAGCCAAGCCAGTTATACATAAAAAAAAAAACATTAATGTAAAATCTATAATAATATTTTAGTTCTGGTTATCTATCATTGCAACGATATATATTATAATCAAAATAATATTATCTAAACTTTAACGGAATATTTGTAATCCTCTTATATTCAATTATTTAGTTTTAAAACAGAAAATATTTACTATATACTTATAGCAAAACTTTGCCGGCGTGTACATCTCCCAATAATGACACAAGTTTATTAACGATTCATAAACATAAAGTCTAACTCACCGAAAACTTAGATTGAGTTGAAGATTTGTCTCCTTCGTGCAACGAAAAAAAGAAACTTACCTGCAACAAAAGGAAAGAAATTTAATAAATCTGGCCAACGTTACACAAAACTTTTAAATAGGATACTTCCATTTCCAGCAAAACTCAAAGAAACAAATCGCACAACTATATAGTATGAAAGGAAATAATTTATGCATGCAGCAATAGTTAACATTTGCATTTCTAATATTAATTATTTATTCAAATATTTATATGCTAAGCTGACAAACATTAGCATTAATGCATATAACAATACTTTATTGATTTTAGTATTTACAATGTAATGTACTGATAAAATTTAAGAAGAAAATTTATAATCTAAAATATAGAGTTGTTTGTACAACATAAAGCTACTGTAGTGGTGGTGTTAGTAGCTATCAATATCGACGATGCTTCAGCAATATCATTTCATCGATTCTTATAGCAAATATAGTGTTGTATAAACAGTGCACACCGCCTTATTATAGCATCAAATGAAAAGTTAATATTGACTCTGAAAGTGCAACAGAGAGAGATGGAATAGGGAAAATCGACGAAAAATAAAACAAGCACAAATATTGTATTTATTGATCCAGGTAATTCTACTACTTGGCAGTCCCAGACAATGATCGGAGTTTCTCTCGCAGTCGAATTGACTTTCGTAAACAGAATTGATATATCTCACTTCCGAATCCACCCCTAGAAATGCTTACTTTGCACGATGAACAACACACAGACAAATTACATTATGTATCTCCTTAACATTAAATCAGAATTGTTATCTACAATCAAAAACTTTACATCAAACTTCTGATGAATGATGTTTGTTCAAAATCTTCTTGCATTAATTTAAACTACAAGATTTAAATCGCGTTAGAAATGTAATTTGTAAAATGACGTTAATGAGTTTCCATAGTAAACTTTGCTTTGTTGAAATGCTAAACAATTTTGAAATAAAGAAGAGCGAAAACTTTTTTTAGCAAATACTTTTATCGCGTAATTTTAAAACTGTGGAATGGGGTGTGATATTACTTTCTTAAGTGAGTCGAGGTTGAGAATAGGGGACGAAGAAGTAATATCTCGTTAATATTTTAAGCGGGTCTGAGGAAGTGCCAAAAATGGGATGGACTGAAAATGTACTACTTAATATACACAGAGCAGCAGAATTTAATTTTTGTAATATTATAAGGTTTAGAAATAGGAAAATTTAATTTACTTAATTCTTATGTAACCATTTAATTAAATTATAATCATCAAATAAATTAATTCGTATCTATATTATCAAAATATCTGTAAGATAAAATTTAAAGTCTATGTTTTTTATATTTAATGGAAAAAAAATTAAAATATTTAAAGTTAGGTAAAATGTCATATTGACATAAAATATTTTATTTGATGAAGTTTTAAACGACTACTTTGTTGTTTGCTGCTTCTACATATAATTTGATAATCTATTAGCAAAGCGCAGTGAAGATCTACTAAAACTAAAATCAAAACATCTTCTTTACTGTGCTGGAAAAACCAGAAATTAAAAAAAACAGAGTTTTCTAGTCCAAAGATGATTAAATGATAAAATATTATCAGTCAAGACATTTTCAATAAGAATCCTTAATACTAAAGTTAAATAAGAGATACACTATTAAGATAGTACAAACATACGCATCAACGTCATCTCACACAAACAAAAAAGTAGACAGATTTTACAAAAACATATGTCTAGCACTGGGTGATATCAAAACTCGGAAGTTTTAACGCCAAAATTGGTTTTCAACGAATAAGATATAAAATATGACCAAAAAAATTTGGATTAAATGAAAGAAATTCTCATGGAGTCTCTCCCACAAAAAAATCTCATGGAGTCTCTCCCACAAAAAAATCTTTATCAAATAAGTAAGCCCAGACAGTAAAACTTGTAACAAAATTAATTTTTAAATCTCAAATAATGAGCAGATAATCGATAAATTCAAAAAGGATGTTGCCAGTACATTAAAAAACAAAGAAAACATTCAGACACATACATAGAAAATATAAACGACGCAATAACTAAAACTCTATAAAAAGCCAAGATACTCACTGTCCCAAAATAAAAAAAAAATAGGTCATAATGTAAAAAACCTGACAACTAAAAAACAATAAAAGAAGAACTAAAATTACAAAGTATCAGAAGTTATGTCAACAAAAAAAAACTTGCAAACCATAGAAACAAGCAGACTATAAAAGTATTACGCTGAAACTCTAATAAAAAAAGTTAAAAAAATTAAAAAAAATGTTTTCTTGCAAGTAGAGATGAAATACGACGCACCGTCAAAAAATACTATCTGTACCAAAAGACCCAAATACTCCAACACCAAAAAAATCTAATGTCAGCCAAGAATCCAAAAAACAACCAGACATCACTATCGGAAAAATTGAGTTAGCTCTGTCCAAAACAAAAACAAATCAACAAATCGCCTAAAAAGACAATATAATCAACAAATATAACCAAGAAGCACGTTTTTAATAGAGAAAGAAATCACTATTTAACCTTTGTCTGCACAATAGCACAGTTTGAGACAAGTGGCACAATGCAATTACTATATTTTTCTACAAAAAAAAAAAAAGAAAAAGCTGACTTGCTAAACTATCAACCCATAACAATTTAGAGCAAACTCTACAAACTGTTCACAAGAATAATACAGGGTGGGCCATGTAACGTTTGAAGTTTGAACTAAAGTTTATTTTGTTTTTCGAAGATATAATGACATTTATGAATTGACCTAAATTTTTGTTTAACATTTACGAAATAAGACGCTTAACACTTGAACAAAGTTCGAAAATAATAAAAACTTACTTCCAAAGTGGTGAGTCTTCTACTCAAACGGTAAGAATATTAGAAAACAAAATTGATAGACAAGAAGTGCTTTCAACGTTTGTTGACCAATTTGTAAAGCAAGTTTGCAAAACTAGATTATTAGTGGATAAAACAACATATTCACGTTCTTGTCCAGTGTGCTTAGCCAAAAAAAATGATGTTGTTGCTCAGAGTGTGTGTGTGTGAACATGCATCAACATCAACATCAACTTGTCATCGTTCTCAAGAACTGAACATTTCTTGTACTTCTCTAAGAAAAATTTTGCATAAAGACCTTGGTTTAAAAACCTACAAAATTCAATTAGTCCAAGAAAAAAGCCTAATGACAATCCGATGCGTTTTTAGTTCGCCCAATAGACTAAAGATAGTTTGACCAAAGATAAGCATTTTTATCAAAGTATTGTATTTTTTTTCTATGAAGCTCATTTTCATTTTAGAGGCTATGACATTAAGCAAAATTGTCGCATTTGGGGATTAGAGAATCCACAACAAGTAACCGTTTGGTGTGGTTTTTGGTCAGGCGGCAATATTAGGCAAATTTTCTTTGAAAATAAGCTAGAAACAGCCGTTACCTTCAATAGCAAACGTTAAAGTGTCATGCTAAACAAATTTTTGTTTCCAAACATTGAAAAATATAAAATGGATGACATTTGATTTCAACACCGGGTGCCATACTGCCAACGTAACCATCAATCTTTTGCGCACTGCTTTTAAAAATCAAATAATTAGCTAAAATGCTGAAGTCAATTTTCCGTTTAAGAGCTGTGATTTTATCCCTTTGAATTTTTTTTTTGTAGAAAGACCTTACAGATTAGTATTAAGTTAACCATCCAAAGACGATTTATGAAAACACAAAATCAAAGTTTCCATTCATGCAATTGAAGCCCAAACAATCAAAAATGTAATAAAAAACTGGCTTAATCGGATGAGTTACTGTCAAGCTAACCGTAGCAGACATTTGAATAATGTTGTGTTTCATTCTTAAATAAAAATGTCCAACCTTTCTAATAAAGTCATAATTTTCAAAAAATATTCATAAAAAAACTTATTTATGGCCGATTCAAATTCCAAAAGTTAGATGGTCCACTTAAGTTTTGCTCAAAATCTAAAACAAACAACCATCTACAAAGTATCAAAACTCAAGTAGATAAATCAGTAAACTACAATAGACCACTGGCCTTTGCATTAGTGGATTTTCAGTTTTTGACACAGTTAAATGCCATTATGAATGGTATGAGAGGTAAATAGTCGCATAGATTACAGATTACTCAAAACTATTTATAAAACATCTTTCAACAAACTACAATATCAGTAAAATTACATGAAAAGACTAATCCCATAATATGGAATCAAAAAACTGAATTGGAACACAAAAGGCAGTATCATAGATGGTCAAAAATTGACAACCTGTAAGAGCAAACTCCTAAGTAGTGAAAACATAAACATAGAGTCATAAATTCAGAAAAACTAGAAATAAGCAGACATGTGAACTACATAGAAAAATTAACCTTTATTTAAGCAGCGTATGGAAAGCTCAGTTACATCTTTAAAAGTAAAATCCCAATATGTCTAAAAAGAAAAGTATATGTATGTATCAATGTATTTTACTTGTTTTATATATAGAGCAAAAACATTAACCCTAACCGCTAACACAATACCGCATTACCAGTAAAAACTTACAAAAAAAAATCAAATTTGTAGACGTAGTTGAATAAGTAACAATACTCAAATAGGGATAAATTAGCTACGTAAGTCGAAACGACAAAAGATAGACCAAAAAACTTATAAAACGGATACCAAAAATGAATAAACGCAACAGAAAAAAACCATCTACGTGCTGGACTAAAAATCTAAAAACTTAACCTAACCTAACCTAATCTAAAAAGAATTGCAAAAAATTGAATCTAATAAACCAAGATAGAAGACAACAACAGGCTATGACAATAATGGCCAACAGTAAACAAAAAAAACTAGGTGATAATGTAATGATGTGATGATGAGCCTGGAATTTAATAACTTCCCTTCTTCGTTCCACGCTAACATTGAATTGCGGTTTATCCAAGGCAAAATCTGTAAATTAAACAACAAAAATAATGTAATAGTACGTTAATACAAGGTAATTCCAAATCTTTACGTTATAGAATGCCATTTTGTTTAAGTAAGTGCAAAAAATAACATCACTTAAATAACAACTTCTTTTCTCGAAAGCAAATTTAAAACTTAAATTTGTTGATCAATTATTTGCAATTTGCGGAGAATGGCATTCTTCCACTCTTTTAATGTTTGAGGTTTATTTTCATAGACATGAGATTTTAGAAAACCTAAAACAACGAGAGAAGAAAAGTAAGAACAAGGTAGAAAAAGCACATTGCCAAAACGTAAAATAATTTGGTCCTAAAAAAATTTACCAAAAACTCTCAATAAAACCTATGCGGCCCACATGTTTAAAAAAAATAAAAGCTAATTACACTACATTACTTGAAGATGATCCATGACCCAAGTAGAACTACGCTTCATTTTATAGTTTCTGCAATTGTAAACGTTGTTGATAGTCACGTTCACCTCTTTCAACTTTTTAACAATTGTTTTATACAAATGAAATTTTGAATTTAGTCGTAAAATGCGTTTTATAGAATTATAGCTATGTACCACTTTTAACATAATTATTGTACACAAAAACAAGATGTTGTACTTTTCACTGCGGCATAATTAAAATGGCATTACCTGCGGAGTTAAATGACACTATACTGGTTTCTCTAACTCTTATAGTTGCTGTGTACTGTGCGTTTAAAAAACATCCGGTTTTTCACCCTGTATATATAAATATGTATAGCATTACATATAAAACCGTACAAAATAATACTTGTGTAACGTACAAATATTCAAATTAATTTTGTATTAATAACTGGTAGAACAAAAATTTAACCAACCACCTCACCAAGCCTTCACATCGTATAGTAATTAATCAAAACAAATTTTTATTCTAACGGCTAATACCACTTGCTGCCAATTTTTTGTAACCATTATCAGCTGCTATTATTTCAACGCTTCAACTAGCTCTCCGTTCTTTGTACAATTATAGCTAACTATCAATTAAATTCGCACATAATTATTAACTTTTCTTTAGCAAAACTGATCAAATGTAATACCAAAATCCCCACCATAACAACAATATATAGAATACCATAACACCAAGTAATTATAAGAAAACTGCTTACAGTCACTTAATTAACACAATACAGTACACCAAAAACAGTGTGACAGATAGTAGAAAAAAGAAAAGGAAACCAATACGCTTAAAAACACATTTTTATACATAATAAATATAATTATTCCCGAGTATTGCCGGCTTTATGTACGTAAATAGATGTTTTTGTTCCTGCATTTTATGCTAGACTGACGCGTTTTCAGTTTAATTTTGCATGCAAATGTACCTATTATAATACTATTAGAGCCGTTTAGTGCTCTAATCCCACTTTTATCTTAAAAGTTACCGGTCACACTGTTTTTGGTTTACTGTACTTTTGTCAGTGTATATATTTACTTAATGCTATTGTACTGTTCACAACCACAAAGCAATACCAGTTGATGTAAATTTGATCATCTTTTGCAGTTGTAGTGCTACTCAAACATACTAAACGCTAGTGCACAGCATGCTCTCAACGGCTGTTACGTACGTACAAATTTTGGCAAAGTTTTGGTTTTTGATACAAATATAAATAATGGTAGCCTTCGAGTTTAAAGATACAAATCTTATAAGTTAACAAGTCTGTACCAAAACTAATAAACTGAATACTAAATTGTTAAAAAACGTAATAAATGTCCACAAAAAAATTACTAAAACTGTTAAACAAGTTACAGTAATAAATTATGTTGACAGAAATATAGCAGATCTATAAAAATAACATTTTTTTTTTAAATTATTGTGACTATAGTGAAATAGTTATTAGTAAAGTGTAAAAATGTTTTTAATTAACTAAATGTACTCCATCTGATAAACATTGTTATCTATACTGTCAAAAAATGTAGGTACATACATCTATCAAAAAGTTACTAAATTGTCAAAAATATTATCAAAAACTAAACATTTAAAAAAAGTACAAAACAATTTATAAGAATGAGTAATATCATGACAAATTGTATTCTAAACTGTTACTAGAACTATCAAAACGTTACTTAAACAGTCAAATATTTCAAAGCAATATAACGTTTTTTTTTTAGTTACAAGGTCCGATATTTTAAGGATCACGTTTATGGTACTACCACACAAACAGCCTTTAAAAATGTACTTGAAAACACAAATATATTCTACCGCACCCATTAAGTGAAAGAATGGAAGCAATGTAGATACTGACAAAGCTTAGTATCTGGTCTATCCACACTCTTATATTAAATGTAATTTTGGTTATATGAACACTAATCATATATTAGACTAATGTCTTAAATTAAAAAATGCCATATATTCTTAAAAGAATTCTGCCGGAGCTAAGGCTTGAACTTGCAACAAATTATGCCTCAAGATTTGAGTTTAACGCTTCACACAACTGAGCTACTTTCTGGTATGTTAATTTGTATTTTACTACATCTATTAAAAAATCACTAAATCTGTCAAATAGTTTCATGTTTAATGTGTATAAACATTATAAATTGGCAAAAACTGTCCAAAAAAGTTAAAAAAAAAAACGTAAAAAAGTTACAAAAATACAAGATCTGTTAAATTTAATCGTAACTGTCATACTGACTTCATTTGTCAATAACTTTTAGTGACTTAGTAACTGTCAACAAAATACAAAAATTGTCAAATAGGTCATAGTAATGTATTGCATAAACATTGTAAAATAAAAAAAAATTAATTAATCTGTCCACAAAAATTACATTTGTTAAAAAGTTACCAAAACTGTCAAACAATTTGTAAAATTACTATAACCTAAAGCAAACGTACCCAGCACGTTAAATTGCATTATAAACTGTCAAAGATTGTGTATTAACTACACTTGACCAAAAGTACTAAAACTCTTAAAAAATTAAAGACTATACATTCATAAACTATTTTAAAATGTTTTGTGTAAAAAAATTGGCAATCATTTACCAGAACTGTCAAAATAGGTTCTAAAACTGTCAACATTTTAAAGCAAAATATCTATCAAATTATGTTCTAAAGTTACTAATGCTTTTAAAAAATCAAGAATGTACATTCATAAACTACTTCAAAATATTTTGTGTAAAAAAAGTTGTCAATCATGTGCCAAAACTGTTAAAATGTTCTAAAAGTGTCAACATTTCAAAACAAAATATTAAAACTATCAAATTATGTTTTAAAGTTACCAATTCTCTTAAAAAATCCAAGATTGTACATTTTTAATCTATTTCAAAATGTTTTGTATAAAAAAGCTGGCAATCATGTACCAAAACTGTCAAAATATGTCCTAAAACTATCAAAATTTTGAAGCAAAATATTAAAGCTATTAAATTATGTTCCAAAGTTACTAATGTTCTTAAAAAATCCAAGATTACTATTTTGATCTATTTTAAAATGTTTTGTGTAAAAAAAATTAGCAATCATGTACCAGAACTGTCAAAATATGTCCTAAAACTGTCAAAATTTCGAAGCAAAATATTAAAACTATCAAATAATGTTCTAAAGTTATTAATGTTCTTAAAAAAAATCCAAGACCATTCTTAAACCATTTCAAAATGTAAAAAAAGGTAGCATGTTCTAAAACTGTCAACATTTTGAAACAATATACTAAAACTATCAAATTATGTTCTACAGTTACTAATGCTCTTAAAAAATTCAAGACTGTACATTCTTAAACTATTTCAAAATGTTTTGTAAAAAAGAAAGTTGGCAATCATTTACCAGAACTGCCAATACAGATTTTAAAACATTTCGAAGCAAAATATTAAAATTATCAACTTATGTTCTAAAGTTACTAATGCTCTTAAAAAAATTAAAACTATATATTCTTGAACTATTTCAAAATTATTTGTGTAAAAAAATTAGCAATTATGTGCCAGAACTATCAAAATATGTTCTAAAACTGTCATCATTTTGACGCAAAATATTAAAACTATCAAATTATGTTCTAAACCTGTAAAAATTTTCAAAAATTTGTATGAAGTATATAACTATTAAAAGTTGGCAAAACTGTTAGATTATTAATTAAAATTGTCGGAAAATTACTAAAATAATAAAAAAACTGCAAAATTGTTAGAAAAATTCACATTCAATTATAGTTTGTATTTCTAAGGAGGTCATTTACGTTCTCCTGCAAATTGCATCCAGAGCTTAAGTAAAATAAAGTATTGTTACAAAACACCAAAATAAACTGTTTAAAAATGTGAAAAATTTACCAAAATTTCAAAAATTGCAAAACCTAGCGTTAAAATATCAAAATATTGTTACAAATAGCAAAAATTTGGCCATAGCCTGTAGAAAATTACAAAATGTTATTTATCAAAAGTTAAACCAACTAAAAATGGTCATAAAACATTGAAATATTTTTAACAACAGTTTAAAAGTGCAAAGATTAATTCAAAAAATGTAAAAAATATCAAAACTCGAGCTTAAAACATCAAAATGTTGTTAAAAAGCTCAAAAATTTAGCCAAAAACTGTTACTAATTAAAAAACAAAAAACAAAAAACTGCAAATTTTGACTATAAAATATCAAATATTTTTAAAAAAATGCGGCCATAAAACTGTTAAAACCTGAAAAATTCTAAAATTAAAGAATCCGGCCATTAAATATAATAATATTGTAAAAAAAACCAAAATCTGCCTATAAGCTAAAAAAAATTAAATTTGGCTATAAAATTCTAATCAAAAAGATAAAATCAGGCCAACAACAAAACAAAATTACAATATTTGTTTCAAAAAATGTCAAAAATAGCAAAATCTAGCCATAAAATATGAAAATATTGTAGAAATGCACCGAAATTTAACATAAACAGTTAAAATATGCAATTTTTTTTAATAAAAATACTAAAATCCGGTCATTAAATATTAAAACATTTAAAAAAAACAAATTCCGGCCATAAACAGTTAAAAACTATAAAATTCTATACAATAAAAATACCAAAACTCAGCTTTAAAATTTTGAATAATTGTCAGAATGCACCAAAATTCTGGCCATAAAGAGTTTTAAAAACTATTAAATATTTAATGAAACCTCAAACAAAAAAAATTGCAACAAATTTTTAGACAATTGTTAAAAATCATAAAAATTTGGCCATAAACTCTTAATAAGTGTAAAAAAGTTATAAAGTCTTTAAAATAGTAAAATCCAGCTTAAAATATCAAAAATATTGTTAGAAAAAAATATAGAAAAACCAAAATACGTAATAAACTATTAGAAAGTGCAAAACAATTGTCAGGAAGCATACAAATTCAGTAATAAAATTTTAAAAAATTAAAAAATTGTAATAAAATTTCAAAAATTAAAAAAAAAATTAAGTATTAAAAAAAACCATGAACTGTCAAAATGTGCAAAATTCTATTAAAGCAAAATTTCAAAAATAACAAAATTCGTTCCCTTAAGGTTTGAAATAGACCAATGTTTAGCCGCATGAGCAAAGTGGCAGACAGAACACAAAAATACTGCAAACGCTTTTTCTTCAGTAGTGTTTACAACTACTTTTTGTTTGCACCCATAAATTTAAAATTTAAAAAAAACTTTATCATTTTTCGTTTAAAATAAAAAAAACAAGTTATAATAAAATACATCAACCTAAAAACAGATTAACCTGCTAGTAGTTTATTAAGTATTATATTAAAATGCAACTCTTCACAGCCTTTAGTTAAGTAAAAATTTGACATTACTTTACAGTACATATAACTAACCATCGTCTATTATAGATTTCTTCCACCCACAAAAAAAAAAATATATTTATATCTTGTAAACGATAGCGTTAAACGTTATTAGAAACGGGTATAACAAAATAAAACAAAAGTTTTATTTACAAAAGATTACTAGTAAATAACTTTAAAATTGGTTTATGATTGCGGCCAAACTATTTAGTTTAGCAACGTGTACTAGATGCAAATATTGCAAAATAAGCTACTACACTACGTTCTTCTTTTACATATAGTCAGATCTAAACTTGATTGGGTTCACCACACCACGCATAGCTAGTTTTCAATCTAATAAATATAATGAAAAATCTATTTTATGATTACATTCTCATTTCACTATTTCATCAGCATTTGATACTAATTTCAAACTTATTATTATTTTAATAAACCCAATTAATTCTTGATTTGATTAAACCAATTTTGATTATATAAATACATAAATAGCAATATTAAAGTTAGAATCTTTAATCTGCAAGGCCTCTAAACACAGCAGTTTCTAATACAGATAAAAATATGATACACAAATTTGTGCGATAGCAATCACGTAATGTCTTTCTATTAGTTTAAAACAAATTAAAAAGAAATGTTATCCTTTCTTTCACCAATAACACTAATAGAAATTGAATAGAAAAACAAACAAAATATTCGATCAATGTTCTCCAAATACTTCTTCAAGATACACATGTCCCTTGAGTATTACAGAGGCTTAAGAGCTTTCTTATCCTTTATTATTAGTTTTTTGCGTATTATTATGTGATGTATTATTTCTGAAGAACTGGTGTAAACATAATCAAGCTCATAACAGATTCTGCGGCTTTATATTAATATCACATTTAATTAAATTTACCGCATTGTTCCTTACACATCTTCAAGAATTTCAACAAACACAAAACATTCATCATGTATGAATATTATTAACACCAAAATCTTACACCCTCTCAGACGTTGTTTTGATACTAAGTGTTAATAAATGTCTAACGCAGGCACTAATGAAATACCTGAAAAATGTTCAGCATCATCTCCAGAAGTCTTGTTTATTAATTAGTTAGAAATATTTTTTGTATATTATTATGAGTAAATATGTTTTGAATATTTAGCAAATAAATATTTTTTTTCTTTTTTTAGCATATTTTTTTTACATAAATCATGATTAAATTTTAAGTTATTCATGTTGATTACAATGGGGTTAAATTGGTAATAAAATTACAACAAAGCCTCTCTTTGTGGTATTTAATTACTACGTATTGGACAATTCGCCTCCAAGGGTGTAAAAGCATGATGGATAAAAAGTACACTGCAATAAACCCGATGAAATTGTATTTCAATTTCATACTGACAAAGCAATCTTTTAACCCTTCAATCGAGACATGTGCATTGGTATAGATGCGATTATTATATATTTTTGTCACACATGAACTGAATTAAATGTCAAGATAGTGTATTGTATTGACAATAAAATAATAAGTTTATGTAACAGGTAGTCAGCTGCAGTCAACATTTAAACTTAAAAATCTGGATTAAAATAAAACGTAAATATATAATGGTCTGTATCAGTGCTAAATTATAAAAAAGTAGTATTCAAAGTTATTTCTGAACAAAATGTGTAATTTTATTACTTTGACTTTAAAGTAAAAAAAAAAATGTAATTGATATCAATTTACAACTAAATTATGTTTATCTTTAATTTAAAACTTATATAAATTTTATAACTTTTATTACCAATGCCAGATATCTATTTTATTTTAGTTTAAGTAAAGTTGTAAATTTTATAATAACTTAGTAAAAATCATTTTAATGACAAAATTACCATTACATTGACCGACATTTTTAGATTTTAGCATTTACCAATCGCGTATTTGATACGTTATAAAACATTCAACCATTAAATGTCTTACTTCCGACCATTAAATGTAAAAATTGCGACCATAAAAAGTTCCAGCTTTTAAATGTTATAATCGAGCCATTACAAGTTAATATATTCGGACAATAAATATATCCGACCATAAAATGTTAAAATCCATTTGATGAAATCACATTAAAACGCGACCCTACAAATTAAATACTGATAGAAGAACATGCAAACAATACTAATATAAAATTTTAAAATAGTGTTAACCCAATAATGGTTGAATTTCAATAAACTAATAAAATAAATTAACTTTTACTTTATTTGAACTTAACTAATTAAAAAAAAATAGATTCAAAACAGAAATTATTATCACAATTTATATATAACTTCTAATAATAAATGCCTTAATATAAGACAGAATTAACTAAACATTATAAAATAATATAAACTCACATTAAAAATAAGCTCCACTCTATTTATATTGAATTTCCATTTAAATCTATGCGGTAGTCTCACAGCACTTGCACGCTATTACAAAATTACTAAAGTCAACACCATTTATGCAAAATTTTACCGTGGATGTACAAAAATTGATTAATTTATGAACAAAATCGCAAACAGTGTATTACTGCCATATATACGCAATATATAATATAAACCAATAATTTCTATACAACTGCAATATTATTAATATTGAACAATTTTTATGTAAAATTTAGTAATTCAATTTTCTTTAAACATAATAAATGATTTATTTTATGTAAGTTGCCTCTCCATCCAGTGTGAGTCACATACGCTAGTGTTTCAGGGTTTGCACCCATCATCAGTGTGCCTAGCATCTCACTAGTCGGAGAGACAATTTTCATAAAATCACAGTTTATTATATTAGTGAAAATGAGTGACTTGCAACTTGAACATAAAAACTCCTAAAAAAAATTATTAAAAAAAAACAGTAACGCATAGAGTATCTATGAGAAAATAATAGCAGTGTATAGAAAAAATAGCATCTTATTTTTCAAGTCAATTGATGGGGTAAAAGATCCATACATAAAAAATCATTAACAAAGTTTCAGTTTTTGATAAAAAAATAAAAATATCAACACCAAAAATTTTGAAAATTTTACTTAAAAATTTAGAAAAAAGCACAGTTTTGGTACAATAAACTTCCATCCTGCTCAGTCTCAAAAAAAAACTGTGTATATAACATAATTTGCAAAGAAAAATTGACTGCTTTATTACTAGATAAAAACATTTTTTATAAAATTGTAACTAAAGATAAGAGTACACCATTAAAATTGTCAACAACAGAATAATGTATGCAATAGGTTGACCATTTGAGAAGACATAGAGCAAATTTCTTGGCTAGTGAACTTAATATTTTCAACTCCTTTTTTATCAAAAGTGCAAAACTTTGTCCAAACTACTGTTGTTAAACATTTTCTTCTAATTATTCTAAAAAACAGCTCAACAACAACTTAAACGTGCTGGCAACCATATTACGTTTATTTTAGCAACTCTCTTTACTATCTTTTTAGATGACCTAACTTACTTTTATTTTTAAACGTTATAATTTGTTTAATAAGGTTTTATTATCTTCTGAAGTAGCTTTTTAGTACTTAGCCAGTTTGCAACAATGTTAAGTTGACATACGATTCAATTTATAATTTTGTACTCCGTTATTCTAGTCAATAAATTTACTGACCCGTTTTGCATATCAAAGTTTTAATACTGAACATCAGCATTGGTTGAAATTGGTGATGGTCTTTTGTTTTAAATGTATCTCAAGATAATCTAAAAGTTGTACCCTTTAACTTCAGCTTTAGTTAACTAAAAGAATAACTTTTTGTTCCAGATATAACCTCAAAGTCTATATCAAATTTTTGTTTTGCAACTTCAGTAGCCTACAATCAACAAAGCAAGTGGATCGGATACCCGCCTGTTTGTTATAAAATTTTAGATTTATTGCTCTCTTTTCTAATTTAGTGACAGCTGACATTTACAGAAAAGACAAATATTTAAGTTCTGGATAATTAATACTTGAATAGGTAAACAAGACACCTCAGTTGAATTGCAATCAATAAACCATGTGTCCCGCAACCATCACCCTTTTTCTCCAATTTATTAACAGACGACATTAACATAAAAAAAAATTAGATCACTATTATTTAGATGGCTAGCAAAACACAGTAGTTAAAACTAATTGCTAAAAATTAATAAACCAAATGCTTGCTCAACCGCCCTACTGTTTATCTACAAAAGGTTAAATTTATCATATTTTATTGCTAATTTTGTTATAGTCCAGTCTAGAGTGTCGAAAAAAAAAACGTTTTTTACGTTTTTTTAAATTGGAAAAAACGGAAATTTTGGGAAAAATTAATCGTTTTCTGTAAACTAAAAAAAAAAAAGTTTTAATTACTAGAATTGATTTATATTATTAAATATAAGTATTTCAAATAATATTTATAAATTATTTTTATTAAAAATGCATGTAATAAACAGAAAAGAGAATGAGACGCGCGCTGCTATGCTAAGTCACCGATGATTCTTCTCCGTATTTTAGTAAATTTTTATTACTTTAAAATAAGATATTAGGTAGTTTATAAAAATTATTAGGTCTTTGGTTTACTTTTCAAGTTTCCTGTTTTGTTATTATTTTTTTATGTACACATAGGCAATATAACATTAGCAAATTGTTAAGATTATAAAGTTTTTGGGCCACAGCACCTTGTATAACAATAATTCTCCATTTAAAATAATGTCAAAATCGAAAAGATTGGCTTCTTCTTGTAGTACAGGAAAAGTAGGATTTTTGTTTTCCGCATTCCAGTTTTCTCAAACAAAGATAAAATGTAAAGAGCAAGTTCATGCTGTAAGTAGTTCTTTAAATTTTTATCAATCTGTTTAATAATAATTATCTTTTGAAACATCCTTAAAGGGTTGATTACCACACTTTTTTCATAAACTTTGACTGAATTGGTCATGCTTGCCAAATGGAACTTCTATAAAAGTCTGTTCAATTGTTTTGATCATTGCTTGCGTGCCAATTTCAAGAGCGTTATAACACGTTACCCTGCTATCACCCACCACACCAAATAATTAAAATTATGTCGTTTGTTAGAAAAAAAAAAAAGAATATCTTTCAAACTACTAAAAAAGTTTTGCAGTATCAGCTGAATTTCTAGCTCTACAAGTCTCTCTAAAATCTTCATGTTGTTTAATTGTAGAAAATTTCTTTAAACTCTTCAAGTAATGTACAAATTTTATGAGTTGCAATCATTTGTAATACCCATCTGACTAAATCACTGTCAGTTATTTCGCGCCCTCCTGTCAAACCACCTACGCTCTTCACGCTACTCATGGGGGTCATTTCTATGGTCATATCCAACCAATCTCTAGTTTAAAATTTCTCAGTTCTTTGCACTGTATAAAAACCAAGGTCTACAACTGGTTGTTCTCAAAAAACCAATTACTACCACAATTTATTAACAAATTACACTTTCAGATAAAAAATCTAATGTATGTACGTAGTAGTTAGTAATCCAACAGTTGGGTAGGTGATTGGGGCGCTTTTGTTTAAATAAACCACCACTGTTTGTTATCAAAAAGTTTTGGATATGTCATCTTTTTCTGACAATTTGCAAAATTTAATTTCTAAATCATTAACAGTTGAGTAGGTGAGAGCAAGGTACTCCAGTTAAAACTACTGTATTTCAATTAATAAACTGATTGCACGCCCACACACCCTACTGTTTGTTATTAAAAAGTTAGATCTGTCATTTTCTTTCTCTAATTTACAGACAAATAACAATTGCAAAGAAAAAAATCCAACAATTGGGTGAGTGGTCGGGGTACTTTAGTAAAAATTACTGTCCCCCCGCATATGCTCAGATAAGCACACCAACTACCTACTCAACTGTTTGTTATTGATTAGTTGGATCAGTCATTTTTCTTCAATTTAGAGAGAAATAACATTTGCAAAAAAAATCTACTTCAGTAGAAACTACTGTCCTTTAATCAATAAACTGTTTGTTATTAAAAAGATATATAGATTTGTCACCATCTTTATTTAATTTACAGACAAATATCATTTGCAAAAAAAAATTAAATCATTAACATTTGGAAGTGTAGGCAGTCCAGCTAAAACTATTGGTCTGCAATCAATAAACCACCCCCTTGTTCACTCTCTCTGCTGTTTGTTATCAAAAAGTTGGATTTGTTAAACTCATCCAGCAAGTTAATAACAAAAAAAAAGAAAATTTAATTTTTGCATCACTATCACTTGGGTAATTAAGCAAAAATTCCAAATAAAACTATTAGCCTATAATAATCAATAATCTGAGTCCCCGCCCACCTATGCGACTGATTCTTATCAAGATTTTTTATATGTCAACATTCAATCCCAGTTTAATGATAAATTACATTTGCAATTTTTTTTTTTTTTTTAACTAATGTTTAGCACAGTAAACCTTTCTAAAACTAACGTTTGCAAATAACTTAAAAAACTTTTTTAGACAAATATAATTAATCATTAAATAAAACCTTACAAGTACACTAAAGGTAAAAAATATGTTTAAAGTAACTATATTGAATATACGCACACAAAAATACATGCTATTTCACGGTGAAAATGCGTTTACAACTATTCAAACAAGTATTGGTTACAAACAATCTCTGTCAACATAAAACCTACAAAAAGACTGCATTTCATTTATATGATGTAGCAACAGTTAAAAAAACACTCTTGATTGCTACTTTATCCAGACCAGAAATTAATCTCACAAAAAAAAATTGATCAAACTATTGCCCACAAGATTAAACTGCACTGACAAAGTTAAGTCTGATGTTGACTTGCAGGCCAAACCTTCTATAAACCATCCTCAACCTATAAACAAATTATCTCGCCTAAAATGATTCATAGGTATTGCAAGTGCAATACAACACACTCAAATCTGCTTATGGTTGACTGGTATACTTCAATTTGATTGCCAGAAGTTATCGCTGAAATCAGAAAGAACAACATAAACCGGCAAATCATTGTTCATTATAACAATGCAAGCGCTTACACAGCACAACAAACTGAGTTTTTGATCAGTTACAACATCCAATTAAAGACTCATTGCCCATATTTGCTTGATTTATTGCCCACTAACTTCTTTCTATTTTGACATATCAAAAATAATTAAGCATTTAAATCACTTGTTTTGGAAGTACCTCGCTCAGAGTGGAAAAATTGTTTTGAAGATTGGTTTCATCGGATACAAAAGTATATAGATTTTATAAGAGAATATTTTGGGAAGCAATAAAGCGATTTACATAACGTAATTTGTGTTTTGCTTTACATTTTTCGCGAACTTTGGCAGTATCCCTCGTAATAAAAAGAAAGAAAAAATCCCAACTTTTGGAATCCATTTTCCTATCAGTCAAAAACTCAGAAAAACTGTACAGGATCATATATCAATCTCAAAAAATTTAAGAAATATTCTCAAAAAACAAAAATTAAAAATAGCTTTTAAATCAAACACAAAAGTAAGCAATTTTTTCTATAACGTCAACAAAAGGAATAATATACTAAAAAAATTAGGAGTCTGTAAGCTAACATGTGCTGATTGTAAAAGTGTATACATAAGTCAAACTTGTAAAAATTTGAAACAACGTTTTAGTAAACATAAAAAATTATATTTACACGGTAACTCAAATCAACATTTACAAATCATATAATTAATAAAAATGACACTTTTCCAAATTTAGATAATTTAATAATTTTGCACAAAACCAAAAAAATGTTGTTATTCCCTAACCTTTTTTTAATCCCATTTTGTAATTATACTAACAAACCCCCCGTATTTATTTGATTATGTTAATGTTTGTTTAATATTTTAATTTGTTTTTCTTATTACTAAACATTTACGTCAATTGGGAGTAGTTGGTAAATTTGTTGAGTTTTACGGACCTAGAGTCACAGCTTTATCTATTGCTGACAGAGCCACTATTGCTAATATGTGTTCGGAATACTGAGCTACTGTTGGTTTCTTCCCTGTTGATGAAAATTCTTTAAAATACCTAAGACAAACAAATCGCCCTAAAAATCAATTGATTGGAGCATATCTAAAAGCAACTGGTCAACTTCGCAATTATGCTGCCAGCAAGAATGATCCCGTATTCAGTCAAACCGTTAGTCTTAATTTGGCTACAGTTGTATCATCAGTTAGTGAACTAAAAAGACCTAACAATAGAGTCTCTGTTAGTGATATGAAAAAAGATTTTGCCGGCTGCTTGATCAATAAGGTTAGTTTCAAAGGTTTTGAAATATCTAAAGATAAAGTAAGCAATCAGCCAAGTTTATGTTTGATAGCAAGCAATACAATCTCCGCTATGGACGTGTGATAATCGCAGCAATAACATCCTGTACCAATACGATTTATCCCAGTGTCATGTTAGGAGCCGGCTTATTAGCTAAAAAAGCAGTAGTAGCTGGATTTAGTATGGCACCATACATCAATACAAGTCTATCACCTGGTTTAGGTGTAGTTACATATTATTTGAAAAAATCTGGTGTTATTTCAGCACTTGAACAATTAGGATTTAACATTGTTGAATGGTTGTATGACATGTATTGAAAACAGTGGAAGCATTAATAAAAATATTGCTAACGCAATTGAATCAAACGATTTAGTATGTTGCGGTGTTTTATCTGGAAATCGTAACTTTGAAGGTCGCATACATCCAAACACCAGAGCAAATTACTTGGTTAGTCCTTTATTGGTTATTGCATATGCTATAGCCGGTACTGTTGATATTGACTTTGAAGTAAAGCCTTTGGTACGCAGAACTGATGAAACTCCAGTTTTCTTACGGGAAATTTGGCCAACAAGAGCTGATATTCATAAAGTTGAACAGAAACATGTCATTCCCGCTATGTTCCAGGAAATATATGCAAAGATAGAAAGTTGTGCTAGTTTTGCAAAAACTAAATGCACCATCTGTCAAATTGTATACATGGTTCAATGAATCCACATACATTAAGAAACCTCCATTTTTCGATGGAATGCCTAAGCAATTACCAACCTCAACTCCAATAAATAATGCCAGAGTTTTATTATTCTTTGGAGATTCTGCAACCACCGATCATATCAGTCCTGCTGGTTCAATTGGCAAAACTAGCCGAGTTGCAAGATTTTTAACACAACGTGGATTAACACCTCGTAAATTTAATTCATATGGTCCAAGAAGAGGAAATGATGCCGTTATAGACAGAGGAACTTTTGCTAATATTAGAATAGTAAATAAATTCTTGGGTAAACCTAGACCAAGAACTATCTACTTACCAACTAATGATGAGATAGATGTCTTTGATTGTGCGGAAAGATATGCTAAAGATAAAACAAACCTTATCTTGGTTTGCAAAAAAGATTATGAATCTGGTTCTAGCAAATGGACCTTACTTATTGGGTATCCGGGCCGTAATTGCTGAATCATATGAACATATCCATTGCTCCAATTTGGTTGGCATGGGTGTTGTGCCATTACAATTCTTAAATGATGAAAATGCTGATAGTCTTGGGTTGACTGGAAAAGAATCATATAACAAACATCTCCCATCTGAACTAAAACCTGGACAACATATAAAAGTTACAGCAAATGATAAAGAATTTGAAGTTATTTTACGATTCGATACAGAGGTTGATTTGCTATACTAAAAAAATGGAGGTATCTTAAATTACATTGTTAGGAAGATTGCAGAATAAATCTTCAAGGAAATTGTTATAGCATTTAACGTTGATGTGTTTTTATTAATTTGTCCAGTCTGTATACTGCATTTATTTCATCCGGAAAAACCTCAGATATTATTAAATGCTTTTATACATCTAGATGTATGGAAATAAGGAATTTATACAATACAAGTCCATCATAAACAGCTGCATAAAATTGTTATTATATTTTTGTTATAGGAATTTTCAAATATTGACATATTTTAAATCACAAATAGTTGTTATTTTTTTAATTATTATTTATTTCTTATTGTGTGAAAAAGGCCATAACTACAGTGTTGTCAATTTTATAATGTTGCAAGTTAAATCTTGTTCTATCCACATCTAAGCTTTATATTTACATACATACATACAGTACATTTAGAAAAATATTTTTCAAGACACAACTTTTGCAATTATTTATCAATAAATTAAATACATCATAATTAAAATAAATGATTTTTATTCTTTAAAAATAACATTGTTTCTTTTCTCATACTTTCATTCACGTATTTCTATTATGATGATGTTTTATTTTTAATTTCAATTTGGTAATTATTATTAATTAATTAATATTGAAAATAAAGTGAATCAAATATAATCTAACAGAACTTACCTATCAATTTATTAATATTAAAAAAATGCCATAATTTTTTTGTCCCATACTTCAATCCATGAATTCCAACCACTAAACACTTATTTTTAAATTAAATTAAACTCATTATTATTAATTAATATAACAAATATTTACTCATCAATTAAACACGTCCGAACATTTCAGTCAAGCTACGGCACTTTGTCACTTTGTATAAAAGCAGTGTAGCTGAGCGTTATTGCCTTGCGCACGAGGAACAGTATAGAGAGCTAAAAAAACTGTTTATGCATTAAATGCGAGTCGAATATTTTTTATTTACAAAGAAACTGATTAAATGATCATGAAGTTATTTATATATTTTGTTTATTGAATTGTTCTAGATGTTTCTAAAATATATTAGAATATTTTTATATTTGAATTTATTTGCTAATAAGAACTTTTATTTATATTTAATTAAATTAGCAACATTGTTTAGTTTTATAACTTACAAATATTTCTAAATATAAAATAGATAATTAGAAGCATATTTAATTAAATTTTGAATTTTAAATTTTATTAAAAAATATGTGTCATTTACATACAAAACAAAATAAGTAGCCAAATTATATCTTTCTTTCTAAAATAACCTAAGAACCGTTGAGTAACAAAATATTTAAAAAAAGCAAAAACATTTCTGCGTAGTCGTGTATGCCACTGTTGTGAATCTGTCCTATTTACACACTAGTTATCAACTAACTGCCATCTGCAAATCTTATAAATAATCCTTAAAATCGGTCCCAAGACACAAACATAACTATCTGTATCTATAAGAACGGCATACGCAAGTACGCACAAATGTATTAGTGTGGAGTGGCAACACTGGTGACCATAGTGTGGTGAATGTGGGGTTGTGGGCCGCGGGCAGTCAAGACTAAGACGTTGATAAGTGAACATATCCCGACAACGACGCAAGACGAACCATATTTAAAACGTGCTATTTCTATTCACGTGTTATCTTTCATTCTTTTTTAATACATTACTGTTGTAACTTCGTGTAAACTTTAATAAATCCCACAAACTTGGGGGCTCAACCCGGATAAAAAGTGACCACGTTGACCTCAATCAGTTTTATTTAAAAAAAAACGTGAAAACAAAGTGTAAAGACGTTAAAACACAAAGTGCAAAGACGTGAAAAACAGAAAGTGCAAAGAAGTGAAGAAGAAAGTGTAAAGACGTTAAAACAGAAAGACAAAGAGTGAAAAGACAAAAGTGCAAAAAATAAGCACGCCGGCAAGTGCGTGAACAGGTTAGAATACGCCCGAGAAAAATCAGGCCGCGTGGTATTCTCCCGCGCTGCGAGCGGCATTGGAAATAAGTTCCGAGCGCTACGAGCACACGAAGCGGCGCATAGAAAATAAGTTTTGAGCAAAAAAAAAAGCACATCAACAAATACAAATACAATTACGCGTTGTATTGCAATGGAGTGCTTAGGACAGATACCCGAAATAAAGGAAAGCATTACATCAGCAAGCAAGGTAACCGCCTACGCGCTTTATAAATTAATATTCGAAGCTGAGGGTGACAGAAAAAGTAGGAAGAAACTCAGAGAATTTAGAGGGTTCGAATACTCGACAGAATCAGACGAATTTAAAGCAAAAGTGGGGTACGTACAGAGAAATTTTTCAATTGGAGATTTGACGGCAATTTGTTTAATGCTGCGATTAAGTTATGAAGGAACCAAAGAAGAAATCAGTACACGAATCTGCGAGTGTCTTACCGATATAAATAGCATTCAAGTGACTGCACCAGAGGATGGCGATAGTGAACCGGAAGACCCACCAGATAGCGACGACGGTGATGATGTCGACGAAGAATCAGATGCACCGTCAATCGCATCATCCAAGCATACGAAAAAAAATACACACGCGTTCGCACTAACCTTTAGAGACGTCGAGGACTCCGTGAGATTTTTCAAAGGCGATGACAACTATCTTGTAGAAAAGTGAATTGAGGAATTTGAAGAAACCGCTATTTTACTGAACTGGGATGACTTACAAAAGCTGATCTTTGCAAAAAGAAGGGTGAGTGGCTTAGCCAAACTTTTTATTAACAGTCAAAATAAAATAAGCACTTGGAGGCAATTAAAAAACTCTTTACTAGACGAGTTTTCTGAACAAATAAACAGTGCAGAGTTGCATGATATGCTTATTAAAAGAAAGATTAAAAAAGATGAGTCACCCCAAGAATACTTGCTTAGCATGAGAGAGCTTGCTAGCAGAGGCAGCATTGAGACGTCAGCTCTTATTCAATACGTTATCGATGGTATGCCAGACAGCAGTGTAAATAAAATAGTCTTATATGGGGCAAAAGATCTCAAATCGTTTAAAGAAAAACTACAGATTTATGCTAGTATTAAAACAAAGTCACGTGAGGTCCCTCAAAAAATTAAAACTGACGGAGTTAAGAGTAAAGCCGTCCAAAACAATTCAAAACCCGGATGTTATAACTGTGGCAAGACAGGGCACAAGTCGTCGGAATGTAGGGATAAGGACAAGGGTCTCAAATGTTTTAAATGTAATCAATACGGCCATAAAGCGAATCAGTGCAACGTTGGCCAAGACAGAGCAAGCGTCCATTCCTTAAATAAGAAAGCTACTGGAAACATTTCAATGAAGATTGTTATCAGAGGTGTCGCAATCGAAGCATTGTTCGATTCGGGTAGCCAAGTGAACCTGATAAATAAAGACGTGTACCAATCAATTGGATGTCCAAAGCTGAAAGAATCAACGTTACTTCTTAATGGTTTTGGGAAAAATTATGTCCAAACATTAGGATACTTCAAGGAAAACCTGATCATAGACGAAGACAATTACCCAGTTGCAATTTACGTAGTTAGCAATGACGTCACGCCCGTAAACGCCATCATCGGACGCGAACTGCTACGACAAGCTGAGGTCATCATGAACGAAGCCAGCATACGAGTTAAGAAGTTGCAAGAAGACAATACCCCATTCCTCCTGAGAATTGAAGCTGAAGAACCAACACTGGATATAGGCAGCCAATCAAGTAAAATCGCAAGAGATGCAGTCAAGAACACCGTGGAAGCCTACAAACCAAATAAGACAAAGACCACCGAGATAGAGATGAAGATTATTGTGAAAGATGATAAAGCAATCTCATCACGACCCAGAAGGCTACCATTTCCCGAAAGAGAAGCAGTCGATAAACAAGTAGAAGAATGGTTGAAAGAAGGAGTCATTGAACCAAGCTCATCTGAATATGCAAGCCCAGTGGTAGTAGTAAAAAAGAAAGATGGAACTCCAAGGCTATGTGTCGATTACAGGGGAATAAACAGAAAAATAGTCAAAGATCGTTATCCCCTACCTCTCATTGAAGATGTGCTAGACCGACTTCAAGATGCAACAATATTCAGTACAATAGACCTGAAAAGTGGATTCTTCCATGTAAGCGTTGAAAAAGATAGTCGTAAACACACTTCATTTGTAACTCATCAAGGACAATACGAGTTTAAACGAGTACCCTTTGGATTGTGCAACTCACCAGCAGTGTTTCAGAAGTTCATAAATTGCATTTTTAGAAACTTATCAAGAAATGGAACAGTGCTTACATACATGGACGATCTGATAATACCTGCAACGAACGAAGAGAAAGCTGTATCAAAACTAGAGTTAACACTGAAGACTGCGTCAGAATATGGATTGGAGATAAATGTAAAAAAATGCCATTTTTTTAAGAAAAGCGTCGAATTTTTAGGACACACGTTGGAAGAGGGAAAAGTTTTTCCATCCGAAATGAAGACTAGAGCAGTAACCAAATTTCCGGAACCAAGAACAACTAAACAGCTGCAGAGTTTCCTAGGATTGACAGGATATTACCAAAAATTTATCAAGGGGTATGCCCAAATAGCAAAGCTGTTAAGCGATATGCTAAAGAAGAACGTTACATTTCAATTTGGAACCAATGAAAAGGCGGCATTCAGAAACTTGAAAGAAATACTTGCAACTAAGCCAGTATTAAACATCTTTAAACAAGAAAGCGAAACCGAACTGCACACAGACGCGAGCAAGCATGGCTATGGTGCAATTCTGCTACAGCGAGGAGATGATGAAATGCTACATCCTGTTTATTATATGAGTCGCAAGACTACAGCTGCTGAAGAAGTCTACTCAAGTTATGAGCTGGAAGTACTAGCAATTATTGAGGCATTGAAGAAATTCCGAGTGTACCTTCTTGGAAAGCACTTCAAGATAATCACCGATTGTTCCGCATTTCAAAAAACTATGGAGAAAAAGGATCTGACGACCAGAGTAGCGCGATGGGTGTTGCTGTTAGAGGAGTTTGACTATAAAATAGAACACAGACCAGGCGCAAGACTCCCACACGTTGATGCTCTTAGCCGATACCCAGTATTGCTATTAGTAGACAGCACAACTGCGAAGTTCAAAGCAGCCCAAGATGATGATGAGACGATCAGAGCGATCAAGCAAATTCTAAGAGAAAGAGATTATGATGACTATTTTATGAAAAACGAACTGTTATACAAAATGATCAAGGATATCGAGTTACTAGTAGTTCCGAATAAGATGAAATCAGAAATCATTCGAATAAATCATGAAAAGGGACATTTTTCCGTCAAGAAGACAAAAGATCTGATCGAACAAGAATACTACATACCAGAGTTAGAGTCGCGTGTAAAGAAAATAATTGGAAACTGTGTGCCATGCATTGTAGTGAATGCAAAGCGAGGAAAACTGGAGGGATACTTAAATCCATTAACGAAAACAGGACCGCTTCATACGTATCACGTAGATCATTTAGGACCGTTAGACTCCACAAGCAAGAACTACAACCATATCTTGGCAGTCATAGATAGTTTCACAAAGTTTGTGTGGCTATATCCGACGAAGAGTACCACGTCAGCTGAAGTAATAAGGAAGCTAGAAGTCCAGAAGTCCACGTTTGAAAATCCAGTAGAAATCGTGTCTGATAGAGGAACTGCATTTACCTCTAAAGAATTTGAAGACTATTGTTCCCAGGAAGCAATCAAGCATGTTCTAATTATAGCTAGTCTACCTAGGGCAAACGGGCAAGTAGAACGTTTAAATGCTACAATCATACCTGTTTTAGCAAAGTTGTCAATCGAAGACCCATCCAAATGGTACAAGCATGTCGAGAAGTTGCAGCAAGTTATCAACTCAACTCATCAGAGAAGTATTGGAACCAGTTCTTTCGAATTGATGATAGGAGTAAAGATGCGCAACAAAGAAGATGCCCGAATCCGGGAATTACTAAACCAGGAAGATGTCAGAGTTTACCAAGAAGAGAGAGAAGAGCAGCGAGAGGCAGCCAATCAGCAGATCGAAAAGGTCCAATCAGAAAACAAGAAGGGGTACAACCTACGAAGAAGACCAGCATCAATCTATAAGGAAGGAGATCTGGTTGCAATCAAAAGAACGCAATATGGTCCTGGGCTTAAGCTAAAGCCAAAGTATCTGGGTCCGTATAAGATTACAAGGGTCAAGACTAACAACACCTACGACGTCGCCAAAGAAGGGACAACCGATGGGCCAAAGAAGACTTCAACCTGCGCAGAATACATCAAGCCATGGTCAAACGAAGGAGCAGAGTCCGAGGCGGACTAGTTCAGGACGACCGAATGTGGAGTGGCAACACTGGTGACCATAGTGTGGTGAATGTGGGGTTGTGGGCCGCGGGCAGTCGAAACTAAGACGTTGATAAGTGAACATATCCCGACAACGACGCAAGACGAACCATATTTAAAACGTGCTATTTCTATTCATGTGTTATCTTTCATTCTTTTTTAATACATTATTGTTGTAACTTCGTGTAAACTTTAATAAATCCCACATTAGCCTTGTGTGTACCGACGCTTTAACAAATTAAAATCTTTTCAAACTACTATTAAGTTACAATTAAAAATTCTTAAAAAATTGAAAAACAATTTAACCATAATATTGTAGCAGATATAAAAAGCGTAGCTAACCACTGGTGGGAATGAAGACAAAAAATAATAATGTTTGATTGAGCCTTGTGGGCCTTAGTAGTGACTTTCATCTCTTACTCAGTAGACTTGATCGATTACACCTGCAGCGTCTTGATTATATCCGCTTATTGTACGGAGTTGAAGGCGTTTTTAATACTAAACATTACAATCTACAAAACAATTTTTTTGCTCTGTTGTTTGTTACCAGCTTTTGCACTTTTTTTCTGCATCAATTGTGGACCATCCTTTCTTGAATCCGAATTGTATGTTAGCAAATTGCCTTTTTCCTCTAGATTGTCCAGAAGTCTGCTGTTCAGGATTTGCTCGTAAAACTTGTTCATTGAGTTTAGGATAGACAGCTATCGTTTCTTCTACTATTTAGCTGACTTTTTAATCACCCTGCTGTTTTCCTTGGTACTGAGAGTGTTAAAGGTAACTATAGAAGCGTTTTTGGGCATCTTCAGCAATAGCTTTGATCGTTTCTAGAGAAATTTTGTCTTTCATTATTCTGTGGACCGCCTCCCTAATCTGCTCTAAGATTATAGGGAGTATGTCATTAGGTTTACATGTAAAAATTGGCCTTGAGTGCTTTAGAAAGAGTCTTTTAACTACTTTTACCTGCTTTTCCACGTTAGCAGTTACATAGCACTACTGGGTAAAACATTAGCATTACTGCAAGCTCCAACCAGAAATTAAATAAATAACCTCCGTTTAGCACTAATCAAGAATAGAAACTCTAAAAATTTAAAATTAGGCAGTAAAAAGTGACCAAAACAAACTTAAAGTGACTTAAGCTGGCTCATAAGGAAAAATATATTGCCATCAATAAAACATAATCTGCAATTAACCACTGAACTCTAATTTTTATGCAATTAAATAATTCAAACCCAAGACTCCTAATATAGTTATCAACATAAAAAACGGCGTCCAGAATAAAAAAATTAACTTCTAAGCACGGCTTCTTACCATTAGAAAACCCTCTTAAGCAGCGTTTCGTATGCGGTCTGCGCGCTTGGACTTACTCTAACCGTTTCCTTTGCAACACTCATTCTGAGCTTAAAACTCCAAAATAGCAACATCACAGTAAGAAGCCCCGTTGCAAAAAAAGTCTGGACCAGCCATTGTCACTGTTACTTGCCGTGCTGCACCGTTACAACACACAATAAACTTACCAAAACCGCTGCTAGCAAATGATTGCTAGAAAACGACAACGTAAACCACCAAAAATACTCTAAAGTCTCTGCTGAGTGCACCGTGCAACACAACTTTTTCTGGTCAAGCAACATAACAAAGCGCGGTGTGTAAAACTTGAATTAACTCTACTTTTATGTTCACAGATTCGACTTCTACCTACGCAACAACCCAAAAATGACCACCGCTGTTTGAGTTACAAAAGCGGACCAACAACAAACGGCGCGACGCAACCCTACCTGCCCTTACAAAAATCATTTTGAAACAAATCATTCACATTTTTTTTTATTTTTTATGAAAAACTAAATAACATATTTTTTTTTCTGATTTTAAACTCAAGTAGAGTTTAACAAATCTAAATATAAAAAACAATTGTCAATGACTATCCCTACTAAGAATTAAAAAAAAATTACTGTCTTTCCCCATCTCACCTAGCTTCAAGTTTTTGCAATAAACAAACAAATTATAAAACCACCAAAAACATCTAATTACTAAAACCCTCTTTCATGTTAGTACACACACTTAAACTAGGCAAAAAATCAATGGTACAATTCCTTCGACGACAGTTGTTACCAAACATACAAAAATACGTAAAACATAATCGATTTTTGACGCTAACAAAACTAGCAACAACTGCTGAAAAAAAAAAAACAAAATAAAGCCAACAAGACTGCAGCATCTTACCACAACACAAATAAAAAATCAGTATGTATCAATTCTAAATACTACAAAAAATTGCAGAACATATTATGTTAAATTACTAGCCAAAATTAATTAAAAAAATTATTGCATTAATACTCCGATACTTGTTCCCAACGGTAACACAAAATGTAATAAAATTTATGTAAACTACGGCGCAACCATCGCGCAACAAAGAATCTGTCAGTCAACGCCGCTATCAAAAACAAAAAAAATTGATAATAAAATTCAACAAATTAAAAGGACAACTTTGCCGATCCCATTGTTAACTCTACGAATGCAAGAATAAACAAACAACATCGGTTAATTCAAGAACGAAGAAGCAAAATCCTTGCATATGCATCCTAGTATAGAAGCTAAACCTTAAGGTAATATTCATCTTTCACCACCAAAGCAAACCAAAGAGAAAAAAAGAAAAGAACCTAACCTAAGAACCCAGCAAAGAGTGGAAACCTGTTTGAAAGCTGCTCAAAAAAAAAAAACAAAAACTGGGAAAAAAAGCTAACAATGCAAAACTGCCCCCTATTAAGCTAACTCAAACCCAAAAAATAAATTCCAGCAAAAAACAGGTAAGTAAACGGAATCCTTAACTAATTGTAGCATCCTAACCAAAAACGACACTAAACAAAACCCAAAAACCAAAAAAATAAATAAAATACTTTTTAATCCCGACCAAACCGATGCAATCGTGCAACAACAACTGGTTCATCTCAACAAAAATTTAAAAAACAAAAATCAACAAACCAAGAAAAATAGAAGTCCCCAAAAAAAATTGTGACTACGGGCATCGTTTATTACCCCAAAACTTAAGACTTTTTCAGTTTGCCGACAAAATAACCAATTTAGATCGATTCCGAGTAACAACAAAACATGAGTGCGCAAAGTACTAAACCATTACTAACTCTTCTTTATGTCTACAAATAACCACTTCTACCCACGTAACAACCCAAAAGCGGCCGCTCCTGCTTGTGTCCAAAAAACTACTTGACTTCTATAGTATAGCAAAAACATCATTGCTAAAGACCACTCTATTCACTAACATCAGCCTTGTGTTATCAAAAAACTACCCCCCCCCCCTTCTCTTATAGAAAAAATCTCATTCAATCAACACTTTTAATAGATACTATTATTATAAATAAAAATAAATTACTTTTTTTCATAAAAGATAAAATTTTGTATGCACCACGACAATAACAATATGATAATGCCTATTCACAACAGTCATGAGCCCACAAACCTCGTCCTTCTTTGAACATTATCATAATAACAAACGCGTTACGTGCATGTTTATTAAAGCATAACATTCAAAATTTACATAAAATGCATTAATTACTGTTAGTATTAATTAATAACAAATAAATTATCTTTAATGCTAATGTCCTGTATATTATCAGTTTGTTTATTGATTTAATCAAAATGCATGACATTATTTGTAATAATATTGAGCCGGCACAGCAGTAATACAGATAATGTATTGATTACATCTTGGAACGTGATAGGCATTTATATGAGAGACGTGACTGCCGTGTGGTTATTCGAATTATAACATGGACAAATAACATAATTTGAAATTGTCAGATGATCAAGAACTATTAATTAAATTTTGTATGATCACTTCATAGTTATTCAATATTATATTTAATTAGTACATTTACATTGAAATGTATTTCCTGTTCAAATGATTACAAAACTATAATCTTGTTAAAATTTTAATTGGCAACGAAGTAAATTTTTTATCTTTTTAAATTGTTTTACGCTAATTGCAATTAAAGTAATTTAATTACGTCTATATCAATTAAAGTTAGTTAGACATTTTATTTCATTTTATAGACTTTAACATTCTGATACATTTACAAAAATACATAATTAAAATTTATAAAGTTTAAATTTAGTTATGTACATTTTATATACACAAGTTCCAACAGTGATACATATTTATCAATGGGTTTTTATTAAAGCTTAGTTTTAAATTTATATTTAACCAATTATTTTTAATACTACTATACAGCCATTTTAAAATTGTTATTTTGACATTTATGTTAGCCAGTGCTTACCATTTCATTATAAAACGGTACACGCAAACAACAAAATTTATTGGTAAAAATTTATCAAAAAATAACCAAAGAATCCTTTCATTACAGGTATTTTTGACCAAAAATTAATCTGCAAAGAGCTGAGTTTGGCATTCAAAGCTACAAAATTGACCAAACAATAACCAAAGAACCCGGTTATTATACAAAACTAATTTAAAAAATAGCCAAAAAACTCTTATATTACACCAAATTTACCAAAAAAATGTAAAAAAAATCATTGTATTGAACAAGCTTGACCAAAAACCAATTTATTACACAAAATTGACCTAAAATCAGCAACAAAATTTGTTGCTCAAAATTGATAAAAAAATTGCTAAAGAATCCTTTTATTACAGACAATTGACCAAAAATTATTCCAAAAAGAGCTGAATCTGGCATTCAAAGCCACAAAATTGACCTTTTATAACCAAAGAACCCATTTGTTTATCAAAAAATAGCCAAAGAACACTCTTATTACACAAAATTGACCAAAATCTATTTTATTACACAAATTTACCTAAAAAGCAACAAAAAATTATTGCTTAAAGTTTGTCAAAACTAGCCAAATAATCTTTTTATTACAGACAATAGACCAAAAATTATTCCAAAAAGAACTGAATCTGGTAATCAAAAACACAAAATTGACCAAAAGATAACTCTATTATAACACAAAATTAATTAAAAAATAGCCAAAAAACCCATTTATAACATTTTATTACACAAAAATTGACCAAAAGTAGCCACAAAAACACTTATATTGCACAAAATTAAATGAAAATAGTCAAAACGTTTAAATTTTTTTCAGATATACGTACAGTTGTGACCACTGTACGTGCATTAACTCCAACTTTTGTTATATAGCAAAGAAAATAATGCACTATACCTCAAAATGTTTGTAAAAATTTAAATTTGTCAATTTGTTACTGATGTCAAACTTCTTGCAAATCTTTAAAATTGCATTAAATCAAGCACTCAAACCAGACAATTATTTGTTGTTTTGCAAATTCAGTAAATAAACTTTAAAGAAACATAAAAATGATTTTATAAAAAAATCATCTTTAGAAACAAAACCCATTTCTGGCTTAACAGTTTTATGAACAAGCAAAACTGCTACATCTGGTCCGAAAAGTAGTCAGAAGCTATGTATGAACAAGCTTACATTCATTTATACTTTCTTCTTGGTGTTCATTTCATACTAAAGGAGACATCCAATCTTTTTTTTTTACCAAATGCTGGTAACTCCGCGATTGCAAACAATTCTCAAGAATAAACAATTTATTGTTGACAACATTTTTGCCTAAATTAGACGCTCTTGGTATGGCATGTGGTTTTATCAAAACGGTGCTTTCCCCACAGCCAACTTAACAATTCACTATTCAAAGAAAAAAAAAAAGCAAATCAATTATTTCAATAAATGGCCTAGTAAATCATTCTCATTGCTCGTGCAAATTAACACTTCTACACTCGTTTCTGTAGAATTACGTTAAGTTTTTAGTTTACAGCATAGGACAAGATAGTTAAACTCTCAGAAGAAAAAAATCAATCCACCTAGTGAAGGTAATCAAAAGTTATTTCACTAACCAAGTGATGTAGCAATAGTCGGTATTGAGCCCCATCTTTAAAACGTGCTTTATGATAAACCTGCTTAAACCGGATACACCTAAACAGATGACTCTACTGAAATACGACAACAACCTGGCGATTGTAGAAAGAACATTAAATGAGATCAAGCTTACATCCATTTATACTTTCTTCTTGGTGTGCATTTCATACTAAAGGAAACATCCAATCTTTTTTTTTTACCAAATGCTGGTAACTCCGCGATTGCAAACAATGCTCAAAAATAAAAAAAATTATTGTTGACAACATTTTTGCCCAAATTAGATGCTTTTGGTATGGCATGTGGTTTTATCAAAACGGTGCTTTCCCCACTGCCAACTTAACAATTCACTATTCAAAGAAAAAAAAAGCAAATCAATTATTTTAATAAATGGCCTTGTAAATCATTCTCATTGCTTGTGCAAATTAACACTTCTACACTCGTTTCTGTAGAATTACGTTAAGTTTTTAGTTTACAGCATAGGACAAGATAGTTAAACTCTCAGAAGAAAAAAATCAATCCACCTAGTGAAGGTAATCAAAAGTTATTTTACTAACCAAGTGATGTAGCAATAGTCGGTATTGAGCCCCATCTTTAAAACGTGCTTTATGATAAACCTGCTTAAACCGGATACACCTAAACAGATGACTCTACTAAAATACAACAACAACCTGGCGATTGTAGAAAGAACATTAAATGAGGTCAAAAAAATTGCAAATAGTACTATCAAAAAATTAACGGCTCAATAGCCAAGCACAAGCTAGAAGTAGCGTTAGAAAAACCATAGCACTAATGATCATAGATAAAAAAATATACCAAGAAGTTAGCTTTAAATTAGAAAAGAACGCCATAGTGCCCTAAAAAAAGTTAAACACGTTAAGAAAACGGCAACATACGTAAAGAAGAAAGCTGCCTCAATAAGCAGGATGATGCCTAAGTGCGGTAGAATCAACAAAAGAAATAGAAAAATCCTCGCATCGGTGGTCCTATTGGTTGTTCTGTACGCAACCTTAATATGAAAACAAGCAATTTAATATAAGAACGTATGTAGGCACACTAAACCATCTACTGCAAAATATAGTATATTAAATCTGCAAGGCATACAGGAATGGATACTATAATGCTATTGAGTATGAGTTTCAACACGCTGCTGGCCAAAAAAAATAGCAAACAATGTGGTTGCAAGATTACAAAACTTACGTTGTTTCAATAATAAAAATATCAAAACCTTGGGTGCTGCACAAAAGAAAGAACTTCAGTCGGTAAACGCCTGACAAAAACTAGCTAAATCTACTTCCTTCAGAATGTGGAGGTCCTTGAAGATCTCACCTTCTTCAAGAAAAAAAAGCAAAAACTATGAAACCATAATTTGCATAACAGAATGTATTTTATGTTAAAAACATGATTTAACTTTAGACACAAATGCAGTCGAATAACCATTTGCAACAGGCGTAGACCACGACGCCCTGACCTAAAGTAAAAACGTGTTAACACTAAAATTTAAAAAAAACTTATAGTATATAGTTTATCATGGGCAGAAAATTAGTTTTAGCAGACGGCGGCTTTTTCAAGTTACACTCAATATTTTTTCGTCTGCCCAAATAAAAACATTTTTAAAAAACTGCAAAAATTTATTATAATCTGTCACTATTGTCAAAATTAGGGTATTAATTCTTCATATATAATAGTGATTTACAACCAATCAAATACTGCAAAAGTTTATTAGACCTCTAAATTGTCATTTTGGCCCGCATTTTAGAGCCAAAACAAATGGTTTTGGTGAAGACAAACAAAAATCAATTTTTAGTAATCGTGCTAATCAAGCCGTCGCTATTCTATGTAACCATCAACGTGCAGTTTCTAAAAGACATCAGAAGTCAATGGAAAAAAGAAAAAAAATGATAAAAAACGTGATAAAGTCAAGAATATCAAATAGCAATTAAAAAAAAAACAAACTCATAACAAAAATGGACAATTTCATTACAAAACTGAAGCCAAACATATTCAATTTTAATATTATTAATGATTGTGACTTCTGCTATACTGATTCTTTTTTTTCCAATGCGTATTTACTATAAAATGTTTGCTATTACTTGTTTCATTTTGGAATTCTTGCTATGTAAAAAAACTTTTGCACAGTTCTTACAACAATCTATTTTTTTATATTTTGAGCAATGACATTAGCTTTTGTCTTTTTTCACTTTTGCGTTTAACTTGCTTTGGATGATAAGTTGTAAAATGTTGTATTTAGGCTTTTGCATTATGTGACCAAAATATTAAAGCAATAATGTATTTTTCTAGGTCACCATTAATAGTCACATTAAGACTACAAACAGCAACAATTTGAAAATTGGATAAACTTCTGGTGCACACACGTTAATCCAAAGAAAAAAACCGGTACTTTTCTCAAGAAAACAAACTACGCCATATAAAAACGTATGCCTAAATAACACCAAAATACCATAGAAAAACTTAGCTAAATGCCTAAAACTATGTTTAGGAAAATGTCTCAATTTTAAGTAAAGATAAGTAGACAAAGCCAACTGTCTATCGCCGCTATTAAAACACAACAGCAAGATGAGCCAGATAAACAAACTGAGGCTTTACAACAACAATCATAGAGAACAATAGCCAAAGCTTTTCAAAACAAAACTTTGATACAAATTTTTAATGCACCATGTTTTCGCAAAAAAAACTGTATGAAGTGTTTTGCAACTAAATTTTACAAGAAAATTGCAAAACACGTTAACCCAGACATAGCTCGGCTAGCCAAACCAGACAGGAACATTTTTAGACACAAGAGACAGTCAATATGCTAAATGCATAACTTTGTGGCATCCCCTTAGCCACTACTTTTAAGCAACGCCTATAAAGTAAGCACGGAATGCGCATTACTTCTAACAAGAAGGTAATTGCACATATTGTGTGCCAAACTTCCAGCACAAGCGTTCAAATATTAGGTAGGGTTTAGTTTTCCTCGTGAAAGTAAATATTCCATTTTTCTTCGTTTTATTTATTTGATCTCTATAAATTAGAACCATTTTCTTTTTGTTTGTGATTTTGTCAGACCATAAAATTTTCAGTGTGCAAAAAAAAAATTTCAATTGCTTTTCAATTCATGATGATACCTATCAATGTTTACGCTTCTACTTTTGAGAGCAATATTGACCTTATTATACTAATTCATAATTTAGTCAAAATATGTGACTGCCTTTGCTTCAAGTTATTGCACTACGTCCATTTTCAGTGCTATGTGCCAGTACAATAAACTCTTATGAACTATAGTACCAGTCAATTTTCATCTCAACTATAGTTCTCCAACAACACCTAAATCCCCGTGCCTTTTGTCTTATAGTATTATTTGTCAATGTATTATATTTGTTTAATAAATTATAAACCAAAAATAAAATTAAGAATCTTAAGTGAAACTATATCAACCAGTGCCAATGTTGTCCTACCGTTCATAGAAAAAAACCTAGCATCTGACAAAACTATTACACTAAGCTCTAAAGTTAATTGACATTTACCTCAATAATCAACTGCAAATTGGCCACACAACTCAGACCCCAAAAACTGGGTTTAATTACTAGACAGTCCAAACGCGCACTTAGTTTAAACGCCAGTTTTTGTAAGAAGATGCCCCTTATTAGGAGGAAAAACGTTAAACTGTTAAAGAAGGCTGTAATACAGTTAACTTCTACATAGACAGAAAACGTCATTTTTGGCGCATTTTATTTGAATCTAATGATCAAATCTGTCCGTGTAAGATTTAACTGTACTACAGCCTTCCTTCACACACAAACATTTCAACGTTTCTCTTAATAGGGGGCATTGCGCTACCACTTCTAACACATTAATAATCATACAATTGGTTCTGGCATAACACCACGTCTCTTAAATAACATTAAATAAAAAAATGTATTTGTTAGCAACAAACCCAGGACTATATCATTACTCCCAAACTAAATTTTCATCTTGTCAGCAACATTAACAACAACAAAACTCCGTTTTGTATTAGTTCAAAAATTGTCCAGTCGGTACTAGTAACTAATGGTGTGTTAAAAAAATAAAGACGTAATCAGCGCAAGCTTATAACTTGCGGTTACTAAAAAATCTTGCTAGACCAATTCCTTGCATAAAAAAAGTTTAGCTGATTATTTAAACCGTTTAACCAAAAAAACATGCTATCACAACACCAACAATTTAATTTCTCTAAAAAAATTACGCCTACAGTAAAAATTGTAACCAAAAGCCAAGGACCGTAAAATAATTGAGATGTTAAAATGTACGCTTAGTTAGCTGGCTAGAATCTTATTTGTTATCAAAATCTTGGCAAGTTGTTTCAACTAGAAACGGTTATGTGCCGCTATCTATCAAGAAAAAATCTTTCCAGTGTCTGGGTATAATCAAATGTTTCATGTTAAGTTAAATTATGTTTTAAGCTCTAGTGTTGGTTATGCTTTTCTGTAACTTTTGTTTAAGTTTTGTTTTTAACTTTGCAACCATACTTCCTCCACCAAAGCTTAAAAACTTTGAATTCACGGAAACTACATATAAAAAATAAAGAAAAAGTGTTAATAAATTGGCAGTTTTCTTTTTTTATTTAATAACACTAATCGCGCTCAGCCACTACAGCCTTTGTCGTTACACACGTGTTAAAAAATCAAAACGTTGACTTCTAAAAAAGACGCAAATACATATTCAAATAACTGTAAGCGGTTCCTCTGTTCTAAACAATCCAGTTTGGACATATTTCCAGCAACATTAGTTACAATTAGATGCCGCCTCATACCAATCTAAAGACATCACTATACTGTCCAAACAGTAGTAGAACGCAAAAACGTAATTAACAAAATGTTATGACTTGCTTGTCAATCTTTTCAGTGCCTGGATCTAGTAAATGTTTTCATATTAAGTCAAATTAAGCCTCAGGTTTCAGTCTTAGTAATGCTTTTCTGACAATTCCTTGTAAGTTTTGTTTTCAATTTTGTAACCATACTTCCCCCAAAGCCAAAAAAATTATTTTTATAAAAATGTAAACAAAAAAAAACTTTAACGGATCAGAAGTAGTAGTAAAGCAGTATCTAATATGGGCCTAGCCAGGTTTCATGCTTTGAATCAAATTAAACCGCAGATTTCAATCCTGATAAAGCTTTTTTGTCAATTCCATTAAATTTCAGTTTCAGCTTTGCAACAAATATTTCCACAGAACCCATTAACTTTAGCTGCTTGTCAAGTTATGCCGCACTGTTAGAACTAGAACAATATCTAGGCCTGGTCAAGTTTTCCGTGTTGTATCAAACTAAACCGCAGGCTCCAGTAAAAATGTTTTCCTTTCACAAATTTTGTTAAGATTCAGTTTTAGCTTAGCAACAATACTTCTCTCTGAACCCAAAACCGTTAGTTCCTTGAAAACACTAGTCAAAATAACGTTGAGAGATTTGTAGCTGGCTTTGTTTATGGTTAGAGCTAAAGTAGTATTAAAATTTTAAATTTTGTGTTGTAAAATATCGTTATGTGTATTAAGCAAATACTCACCAATCTTATAGAAGCATATGAAATCATCAGAACTTACCTGAAACAAACAAAAAAAAAAAATTTTAGTTTTTAATTATGGATCAATAACTGTATACAATATATTTTATAGACCATTTACAGAAAAAAAATGTGGTCATAAAATACTGTGCCCTGTTTACTGTTGCTGTATATTAGAAAATTGCGTGTATTTATTCCCGATCATGACCTACCTTATGTTATTTAGTCTTTATTTGCGTATAATGTTTACATAAAAGTTGATTTATATAACACAAATAAAAATTAAGAAATAAACACAATAATAAGATTTTATTTTTAAACTAGATTAAATTAGCGGAAAATTTAATTTAATTTTAGTTCCCATTCATAGTAAGCCAAGAAAAGTTGCCAGGAGCAAATCATTTAATCAGAAAAAAAAACCTTTTTCATCTACACCCAAACAGATAAAGCTTGTTTCTTATTTTAAAATAAAATAATTTTAAAACAAATATTTATAGTCACAAAAAAACAGTTTTATTTAATAAATTAATATATTATTCAAACTCAATTTTATTTATGTTTTGAATTGAAAAAAGCTAGACAGCTAGTTGTTAATATCTGTATACGCTATAAATTCTCTAATAGTTAGTCATCCATATAACGTAAAACTTGCAGAGTTCGACCAAAACAAAATAAACAAACCCTTCAAAGTTGCTCGAATTAATGCGGCATTATTCGACCATTTGTGCCGGATCCCGGAGTATAATCAATATCCGATTCAACAGTTTATATGTTATGCAAAGGGGCATACAGTGTCTGCATAATCTTGACTTAATCCACTGAATAAATGCAAATGACAAAAATATTAATTAGAATTGATTTTTATAAAATTATTTTGTTCACGTGCAAGATCTTATTTATAAAAAGACGAATATTCAGCAAACATGATGCTATGTGAAGAATATTGATTAGTTATTATGAATAATTCATAGATTTATTTTAAAATTAAATAAATATGGTTAAAACTGTAATTTTTTCATTAATTCTAATTACCTACTAGTGTCAGTATTAAATTAAAAGCTGCCGGATAAATCTGTTAGAACAAAGCCGTGCTGTGAGTTTAGACATAAATCTTTAAGGGCTGCGGTTGAAATTTATGTTTCCGAATTCGGTCTGTGGTTTGGTTACGATTATTTATTTCAGCATATGCTAGCTACACGTGAAGATGATTTGTCAATGTTGCTATTATTTTTTTAATAAAAATATAGTTAACTTTTCTGTTTGTCCTTATAGTTTATGAGATAAGTTATAAAAGTTTAAACGTTTATAGGAGAAACAAGTGCACTTAGGATATACTTTACGATCCATTGAGTACGAGTGGCCTATATTGTCTATCTATAAGGTACATCGTTGAGAAAAACAAAACGGAGGAATGAAACTGTTTCATATAGTAGGATGCATTTATGTGCGTTGAGAGCCATTCAATCGAATATATTACACTGGAAACAAATTTATTTGAGTTTGAGAAATACACCTTAATGAAAGATTTGACGTTATCAACGTTAGATAATAAAACAATAATAAATAAATCAATAATGCAGGTTATGAAAGAACTAAATTCAAATAATCACAAATAAGCTTGCTAAAGTTTCTACTAATTTAAGACCATTTATGTAAAAAGCATTTTTTAATTTACTCAATAAATTTATTTATCTACTTAGTTGTAAACAATGTCTATAAAGTATATGTAAATTCAGTTAGATTATAGATTAGATCATTAATGTCATACAGTGGTAATTGCAGCAACCGTAAAAAAAGATATGGGCTTTTCACAACCCATCAACTTTTCAGAGTAACGGATCAAATAAAATGTGGTTTATGTACAAAACAAACCACTGGTGTCATATTCTTTAAAGTTAAAAAAGCCTTTAATAAGGTCTAAAACCAAGGTCTTTTTTTTAAACTTTAACGTTTCAGATTCAATCCAAGATTAATAAAACTAATTGTATTCTGTCTGAAAAAAATATTACTGACCGTAAACCTGTATGGACACGTATCTACATCTTGCTCTACCAAGGCAAGGGTACCAGGGTCCAGTTCTATTTCTAATGTTCTTCAACTTGTATGCCTCAAACATACCATGCATCACAGCTGATGTCAAATTCGCTTAGTACGCTGACCATACTGTTGAGTTCAAGCTGCTTGTAAAACAAACTTGAGTAAAATAATAAAAAAAAAAAATTAACCCAAAGATTAATAAGACTATACTTTTCACCAAAAGTTATCGGCTCCTCATGAAAACAGAGGTTTAATTTTCAAATAATACATAACGACTATTTTGGGTAAGGCCAAAATGGCAACTAATTTTTTATTTTTGTTACTGCAAAGATACAGCAATATAAGTACAAGATGCAACTATTAAAAAATATCATTTGCTCTATAATGATACACGTATATCAAGCTTGGAATACAGCAGCTTTTTTCTATCTTAACTGGACAAAATTATTTTAAAAAAACTTTGGAAAGAATTCTTATAGCCTCGTACTACGTTAGTACATCCAACTGAATGCTGATACAAGATTTGACCCCATCAGAGCTTACATGTTGATCTTGGCAAAAAACTTCTTTAATAAAATCGCTTATCCCCTAGATCCTTGTATTACTGTTTGTATAAGAAAATAACTTGTAGCTTTTTAACCGTTGCAACACAAAATAAACGCTTATAAGACATAATCAATTAAGAAAGGTTGTTCACAAAAATGTGTAAATTTACACCAGAAAAGGAATAGGAAGAAGTTTATTAATTGCAAAACAATAATTCCAACTAGAGTTCCCGCCCATCCACCCAACTGTTATTGATACATCACAAATACTTGGCTAGATGGACGGGTACTCAGTTCTTTAAATGCGGTACAGTAGTTTCAACTTTTTGATCACAAACGCTTGATTAGGTAGGCGGGCACTCAGTTCATTGATTCCGGCGCAGTAATTTTAACTTTAATTCTTGCCCACTAACCAAAGTCGGCGGGCGGGCACTCAGTTCTTTGGATGCGGGACAGTAGTACAAGTTTAGTTCCCGCCTAAGTGTTTTTGAACCAACTATTTAATCACAAACGCTTATGCAAGCACTCAGTTCATCGATTCCGGCGCAGTAATTGCTGCTTTAGTTCTTGCCCAACCAAGTGTTTGTAATCAAATTTCTTGATCACAAACAGTTGGGTGGGGCACGCAGTAAATTTATTGCAAGACAATAATTCCAAATAGAGTTTCTGCGCACTTACCCAACTGCTTTTGATACAAACACACAACACTTGAGTAGGTAGGCAAGCACTCAGTTCTTTGAATGCAAAATAGTTTTAAGATTAGTTCCCGCTTAAGTGTTTGTGAACCAACTTTTTGATCACAAACGCTTGGGTTGGTAGGCGGGCACTCAATTCAGTGAATCCGGCTCAGTAATTTCAACTTTAATTTCCAACCACTCACCCAAGTGTGTAATCCAATTTCTTAAACAATTCCATACCTTTTATTTGCACGTGTACAAAGTTCAATTTACGCTAAAACTCAAGCCACCTGACCATGTGCAGCACCGTGGATTTGTTAAATAGGTGCTGGAACAGCACCAAATGTTATCGGATTTCTCAAAGAAAATAATTTTCTCAAAAGAAGCATATTTTCGACTCAACAGGTACGTAAATAAGCAAACCTGTCGAGTTTGGGGTATTAAAAATTCTTGTGTAATATTCAAACAACTAACGGGCTACCGAAGTGATAAGGCCGTATTTCTGTTAATGGTATGCAGTACCGCAAAACGTAAACCAAGTTTTTGTGGCTTTAATTAAATCAAATTGATGTGGAAAATATGTTTTTTCAACAAAAAGACGGTAGTGGACAATGGTGTTACTGCAAAACAAGTTTCCAGGTCGTTTTGACAATCAAAATTAGCCAACAAGATTGTGCGACTTAACTCCAATAAAGTTCTTTCTTTGAGGTTACGTAAAAGAAATGGGGTAAGCAAACAAGCCACAAATAGTTGAACACCATAAAGAAAAGATACGGAACGTTATTGGCAAAATAAAGCCAAAGTTATGCAAAAACGTTATCTAGCCTCATAAGCCACACACTAATTTTTTTCTTTAAATTATACACAAACAAATAAGTGCAAAAGCAGAAACAAAAATTGGTAACACGCAATTTGGATTTACAAACAGTCTAGAAACTAGAAACTAGAGAGTTCAGAATAAATGTCTTATTACAAAGATAATTAGACATGAACAAAAACGTATTCATGTGCCTAGTTGACTACAAAAAGCGTTTGATACAGTCAAACATAGCTAATCCAAAAACTTAGAAATAAAAAAATCGATGATTATGGCCAAATCATACAAAACTTATATTGGAACCAAAACGTGGTAAATAATTTTCATTTTTTTTTTTTGCTTTAACCACTGAAATTACTTTTTTCTACGTTAATCCTGACTATGTGATTTTTTTAAATTTATTCAGTGTGCAATTTCCAAGTAATATGCAATCAAAATCGAGTTTTTCCGTTTTATTACTTTTTTTGATTGTTTGTAACTTCTCAGGATTGCATTTTTAGAAAAAACTCATAAAACCTTTTTTTTTCAAAATTGTTTAAAAAATAAGATATTTTTTTTTTCAAATATGAATAAAAACGTGCTTTTATATGTTCAAAGGATTCCTTATAAAAAAAAAACACTGTGCGCTACGCTTTAAAATATCTTAAAACGTATCCAAAGAAATACTTAAAAAATGGTTACAATCTTAGAATGTTTCCAATGTTTTTCGTTATTTTTAAGTATTTTTGTGAATACATTGAAAAATACGAGTATCTCCGAAATTCCAAAAATATTTCAGGGTATCTTTTTGGCATATAAAACCATTTTTATCTATTTTTAATAAAAAAAACCGTAAAAAAAACTGTCTTTTAAAGTTCTGCAACATTTTCAAAATTTAAGAAAAAAAAATTGTTTGTGAAAACTTCTTTGGACAATTTTGAAAAGAAAGCTTTTGGTAATTTTTTTTTAATCCAATCCTGAAAAGTTATACACGATCAAAAAATGTAAAAAAAAAACTCTCAATTTTTTACAAATTTTGATTGCTTATTACTAAAAAATGACTGACAAATTTCATGATCAGAATTCATGTAAAAATAAAACATTTTTAATGGTTTAAGCAAAAAATAAAATTCCGTACACTGTACTCATACATGACCAAATAGTACACCATCATGTTAACCAAGACCTACAATTTCTTTAAAATTGTACTAAAAGTTACAATTTTTTTTTTATTAAGTTTCTTTCAACCACTAAAACTTTATAAATTAAAAAAAAAAACTAAATAAATGCGCTCGTAAGTCGCTCTTATTAAGTTGCTTTTCCCCCACTTGAAACTGTGCAAAAATCATATATACAAATAAACGCATAAAAAAATTTGTGGCGCATAAGAGCTCATTAATATAGTATATTCAAAATTGTAAGAGTTTATGCTAATCATTAAAGTTGCCCCCCCCCCCCCATCAAAATAAAATAAGTTTTATTAAGTTGTCCCCCTTTCAATAATTTTTTTATATGCGGCCGCAAACATCAATAAACCAATAAGATCGAAGAACTATTTACGCATCAAATCCAACAGGCTTTGGAAAAGGCCTCTAAATTCCTTCAGGTTCGCGCCGATAACCCTCTTGGGTCATGTCGAAACCTGAAAAAATTAATCCGTAGACGCAATGCCGAAAGGCACCTTTGGCAGCGCCACCGCAATCCCTTAGATCGCCTGACACTGAGCTCTCTTCATAGTAAAGTGAAGCAAACCATAAAGTCTTGCCAAGATTTGTGTTACAGAAATACTTAAAAATCTTTCGATAAGGATGACAATCCAATATGGAGGATCTCCAAAACCTTTGAGAACAAGCCGGTCCATATTTCAGCTATTCATGGCAAAAACAAGGTGCAGTACTCGATTGAGGAAAAAGCCAAAACAAATGCTCCCCAAACAATGACTCGGATTCGGAACACGTCAAAAGGGTTGAACCATGTGGTTAAGAAAACCATAAAAGCCGCGCCGCTGGAAATAACCCGGTCTGCTCCAGGCTCTGACAAAATTTCTAATAGAGCGCTAAAACGGTTTTCACACAAAGTAATAATGGTTCACAAAAATATTACCAATGCGATTCTTTATACCGGGCATTTTCCAACGGTTTAGAAAAGTTAAACTGTAATAAACATCCCAAAACCTAAAAAAAACCAGCGGTTTTCTCAAAACTACCGGCCAATCAGTTTACTATGCATTTTGAGTAGGGTCATAAAAAAGTTATATTAGACATAATCCAGAATCACGTTGATTCTAATAATCTACTTCCATCTCACCAGCACGGATTCCGATTGAAACATTCAGCGGTTCTTCAGCTAAATCAAATTTCAGACATCATCGATAAGGGTTTTAGGTTAAAAAAGGCTACAAAGATAGTGTTTTTTTTTTACCTAGAAAAAGCCTTAGAGTCTGTCACAAAAGTTTTCTTAAAAAACTACTCAATTAAAATTTTCCTCTGCGTCTGTAAGGCTGATGGCTTCATATTTAATCCGCAGAACACTAGCTGTTAACATTCAAAAACACATCTCTTTCACACGGAATATTACAGCAAAAGTCCTTCAAAGCTTCATACTCTCTTCGGCCCTTTTTAACTTCTTTGTTGCGGACATGCCTTTGGGATAAAAACTCTTCAAGGCTACTTATAGTTGTCACTTCTAGGCTACAAAAAGCTACCACCAATCTGTAATGCTGGTTCAATGACTGGCTAGTCAAAATAAATCCAAAAAAAAGCAAAGCTCTTCTCTTCACACGGCAACAGAACGCCCCTCATGAAAACGTCTGCTTTAACGACGTTCGCATACCAAAATCCGATTTTGTAGTATCTGAGGATAACATTTGTTAAGGGGCTCATGTACAAGTTACACGTGCAGTCACTTCTCGACAAAGCCAAAACGGCAAATAATCTTTTAATTTTGATGCTGCGGCGGAACAGTAGTTTATTTCTCCGAAATAAAATCCGGTTGTACACGTCTACTAACAGGCCCATGATAACATACGGATTTAAGGAACCGCCGCAAACACGCATCTTAATTGATTGGAGTCGTTTTTTAAGCTTGACTTTGCAAAAACACATCAAAGCTTTGTCCGCAAAGTACTTCGACAATCTCGCGGTTCACTCCAATCCTGATCTGGCCTAACTCGCCAAGCCAGACAAGGAAGTTTTGTAATATAAGCGCCCGGTTAATCAACTCATTTACATTACCTAATTACCCACCTACTATTCTCTTAGCCTACAGGGCGTAACTGTCCCTTTTTTTTGACATTTGTCTTCACTATCTTCCTACGGAAGTTCTATGAGCCTAACGGTCTCAAACTTTTGGGAGTTTAGTCGGTAAACACCTTCTTTGTGAGAATAAATTTGACACTTTAAATCTTTAGAAGATTCTTCTCTTAAGCCACAAAAAAAACGTATGCGCTACAATCTTTTTATGCGGTCAGTTGTAATATGATTTGTGTACAATTTTAAATGAGAGGAGAAGCAACTTAATAATTAACCGGTTCCATTAAATTAACCTTTTAGCAAAAAATATAAACTTTAAATTAACATATTTCATTGGAAAAAATGTTTTATGTGCCCATCTGTAAATATAATTTTCAGTTATATGTAACGCTGCAGTTTTTGTATGTGTTTTACTGTAGATATAGATTGTGAAATTTTTTAGGTTTTAGCTAAGAGAAGATGACAACTTTAAAGTAAACTATTAAAATACTTCTTACTTAAAAAAAAATATTTAAAAACAATATTTGCACACCTAAAACTGTTCAAAAATAATATTTACAGATAAGATAAATTACTTTCAAATTTATTAATTTTGTAGGAAGGCTAAATTATTGGAACCAACAAATCATTCAGTTAAAAAATAAACCTTATTCTTCTTTATGTGCCGTCTCCTACTCGGAGGTTAGCAATCAACATGACAATCTTTATTTTTGATACTGCAGCTCTAAACAAATTGTTTGATGTACATCGAAACCAGTCTCGAAGGTTTTTCAGCCAGAAAATTCTGCGTCTTCCCGCACTTCGACAGCTTGCGATCTTTCCTTGCATTATTAGCTTCAGTATTATATTTGTCACCTCGCATAGTGTGACCCAAATACTCTAGTTTCCTAGATTTGATGATATGGATCACTTCCATTTCCTTTTTTATCCTTCATTCTTAACACCTCGACATTTGTGATTTTTTCCTTCCATGAAATTTTTAAGATTTTCCTATACATCCACATTTCAAAAGCCTGGAGTTTGTTGGTGAATTTTTGGTTTAGTGTCCATGCTTCCATGCTATACATTAATATGGGTAACACGTAGCATCTCACCACCCTAGTTTTTAGTTCCAGCTTTAGATCGCAGTTGCAGAAGAGGTCTCTCACTTTAAGAAAGGCGTTCTCTATTCTGCTTTTGTTTTTTATTTCTTGGTTGTTACTATTTGTTAACCAAGTACCTAGATATTTGTACTTGGTTACCTTTTCAATACGGATGTGGTTAATGAATAAGTCAACATTAGGTGTTACTGTTTTAGAAATGATCATATATTTGGTTTTCTTCAGGTTTGATTTTAATCCATATCGCAGGCTAATAGCAATTGTTCTTTCCACCATTCTTTGTAGATCAACCATATTGTCTGCCACTATCACCGTATCGTCCGCATATCTGATTTTGTTGATTGGTTGTCCGTTAACAACTAGTCCTGCTTGTTCATCTTCAGATATTGCTTCATGGAATATAGCTGCGGAGTATAGGTTAAAAAACATCGGTGATAGTATGCACCCTTGCCTCACGCCTCTTTAGATATTTATGTTTTCTGTGTATTCTCCATCCACTCTGACTGTTGCTGTATAGATTTTTAATAATGCGTATATCTCCTTTGTTAATATTTTTTGTTTTCAGTAAGTTTATTAGTTGCTCGTGTTGGATTTTATCAAACGCTTTCTCATAATCTATAAAACAAGCATGTACTTTGATATTCATGTCCATACATCTTTGTGACAATACATTAATGCCAAATAGTGCTTCACGTGTTCCCAATCCATTTCTAAAACCAAATTGAGTATCACTAACACCTTCTTCAAGTTTATTGAAAAGTCTTTTGTGTATTATTTTCAAAAATGCTTTAAAAATATGGCTCATGAGACTTATGGTTCTGTAATTACTACATTCTTTAGCATTTGGCTTCTTTGGTATTGTTATAAATGTCAATTTTAACCATTCTTTTGGATTTATTCCTGTTTTATATTCGGTATTATACAGATCCGTTATGACATTATTTTGTTCATTCTCTACAAGTTTTAATAACTCAACTGGTACTTCATCTGGACCAACAGCTTTGCTTCCTCTTATGTTTTTGATGGCGTACTGTATTTCTTCTTTTGTTATTTGCGGGCAATTACTGTCTTCTTGTATGCAGCATGGAGGTCCTCTGATGTCGTAGAAGAGTTCTTCTATGTGTTCCTTCCACCTCAGCAGTTTTTGTGATTGCTCGGTTATAATTTTCCCTTCTTTGGTTTTTATAATTAAAGGTGTACACTTTTTCTTTATTCCAGTTAGTTCTTTAACTTTTTTATGTAAATTAAAGTTGTCATATTGTTTGTGAAGCTTCTCAATTTCTTTGCACTTTTTAGATAGCTTTTTGCTATTTGGATTTTTCTTTGGATAATTTGATTTAATTCTCTGTGTTTCATATGGTCACTCTTATTTTTCCGTCTTTCTTCCATAAGTTGTAGTATTTCTTTTGTCATCCATTGTTCTTTTGGCATTTCTTTGTCTGGTGTTAATAGTTCTTTGCTACTTTCTAATAGCGCTCCTTTTATAATTTTTCATTTTGTGTTGACGTTGTTTGCTTGGAGTGTGTCTACAGCTGCTTTCTGTATATTTCCGTTTACATATGCTTTGATTTGATCTTCTATTTCCACATCTTTTAATTTTTCTATGGCAATTCTTGTTGGTTTTGTCTTTGATTTTAGTTATTTCAATCTTAATTTAACATTGGCTACGACTGGGTTATGGTCTTGACCGATGTTATTCCGTTTCTTTAACGTTTTCTAATTAGTATGTAGTCGATTTGGTTTCTGACTATTTTGTTCTCAGTGTGAGCTGGAGATGTCCACGTATACAGTCGGCGTATTGGTAGTTTATAGTGCGTGTTTGTTACTACTAGATTTTCATTCTGACAGAAGTCCTCCATTCTGTCTCCTCTATTATTTCTGCTGCCTAGACCATAGTCGCCTACGAAGTCTTCTACTCGTCCCTTACCAATTTTGGCATTAAAATCTCCCATAAAAATTGTGGCGTTGTGTTTATTTGTACCTTTCAGCACTGTCTTGATTTGACTGTAAAATTCTTCAATTTCCTTATCGGTCGGTGCATATACTTGCACGATGATTACTTTGCCCATTGTATGTAGTTTGTATTTGTATCATCATTACACGATCTAAATATGGGACAAAACTTGTAATAGATCTGTGTGTTATTTTGTCTACTATAATTGCAATTCCGTTTCTATTTTGTGTATCTGTGCTACCTGAATAATACATTACTGCGTTGTCTGTATAGTATTTTCCATGTCGCGGCCATCGCAAGTTGCTTATTCCTAATATGTTGATTTGCAGTCTGTTTATTTTGTTTATTACCTTATAAACTTTTCCTGCCTGTAGCATACTTCTGATGTTCCAAGTACCTATTCTCATTTCTGAATTTCTTCTGTTCACTTTCTTCAAAACGGAATATTTTGTTTTGAAATGAATCATGTTGATTTTAACTAGGGATATCCATATGAATCTTAAATGCAGTGGTTTTCCGTTGCCTTCTGCATCTTCATGCCGTTGATTATTGGTTAATTCTTCCGCCTTTAAAGACGATTTCTCGTCCTAAGGACAAGAGGGTGCCCTTGTTCTTGCCAGCTCTTCCACCAAAAGCTGTTGGCTAGCAAGAGGTGTCTACTTATTCCGGTAGGCGTTCGGTCGACAGAGCCTCGTTGCAAATTTAATCTCACAAAAATTTGCTGTAATCTAAGATTATATCCAGAGCAAAATATTTCCGATCACGCACTTATAAAAATAAAAAAAATTAACATTTAATGTGCAACTTACATTTATAAAACTAATTATAGTCCAATTCTAAAGTATTCCTCTATAGTATTTCTAAACTCCGATAAACCTACTCTCAATCACTTATTTTTCTACGCTTCATTACTAAAATTCTAAAAAAGTTTTTTTTCTAATACTCTCCAATATAAAAAACTTACCCTTTTCCTCTTTCTGAACGATAACGTATTTCTATACAAAATTTTCCTACAAAATCTTAAACAATTTAATAATTATAAATTTTTTAAAACCCTATTAAAATTGATTTTCTTTTTGGGTGACTTGCTTAGATGCTTGCCTCTCATGCGGAGTTTTCATACCCAGAAAAACCTTTGACATGCTAAAACCAGGTTGGCAAGGTCGATAGAGTATAAAAACGCCAATTCCTTTATTTTTTTTGTTGATTAATTCAATATTAGTTATATTATTGTTTAATAGATAAATCACTATGGTCGGTGGCCTATTTTGTTCAAAAGGAATATGTATACTTTCATGGGAAAAAAATCATTATAATTTTTTTAATTCTTAGCCGTGAAGTTATTATTATATTATTTTGCCTTGTTTAATAATTTTTTTTTTTTTTTTAATAAAACTTTTTTTACACTTATTCTTACACTGTTTATTAATTTTTTTTAGGTTACTTTTATATATTTGTTATTACTTTGACTGCTAAGCCAATATCAGTTAAACAAGTGTAAATGACATTTCAATGATAAAAGCTTGTGCAAAATTATTAAAATTATTCTTGTTTAAAGATTTAATAATCATAATATGTCAATATATTGAGCTACTGCGGTATGTATTTGCTGAAACTTCCTTAGTCACTGAATAATTAAACAGAATAGTGGTTTAACAAGAGAGAAAGGTGCAGTTCCCTAATACTATTATTAATTAATTAAGGCAACCGCCACTGATCCAATATTCTAATGCATGAGTGAACAGGTCCCTCATAATTTGTAAAGAAATGTACATATGCCGGTAGAGATCAAACAATCGATCTCGAATAATACCTTTCAATTCGCTCGTTGTAATGGGGCCGTTTCTAATTAAAATTGTTGGTTTAACCGACATTTACTAAATCAACATTGATTCAATTGCCCATTAGATATTCTCATTTAACGACTAAAATGACGGTGGTCCAGCCAATTGGGAATCAAATTATCACGGTTTTCATGTTTTAATTTTGAGATATCACAATGCCGGTTAGAGCAAATAAAGTATATTAAAAAGCAAATGTAAATATAAAATAAAAGTTTACTGATAATAATAATTTATTATGCTTCTTTTATTTATAATTGAGCTGTTTAATAAGTACAAATTATATTTGTAAAAGTTTCAATTTATTTCTCATTATACAAATGAAAATGGTTTTAGGTCGGGATGTAAATTCATTATTTGCAGCCATTAGTAAACTGTTTTATATTAAACAAAAAGCAAGCATTGAAGTTATAAGTGCATAATTTTCACACTGGAGAATACACATTAATTTGATTTACTGAACTCTTTTAACAATGTTTTTAAATTAAAATATATACTACCATCATTTGCTGAATATTTTTTTATAATTGCCATTCGACAATTTTTTCAATATATTATAACAAAAACAAGTATCCGGCCGATAGACAAAAATATTGAATTTGTCCATTTAAGGCACATAAATTTTGCATAAATAATTGAGGCTATTGTAACTTCAGGTTCATACAATTTGACACTTACCTCATTTAGTTCTCGAAACTAAAAAGATTATATATTTTTAGATTAGTCTACATTAAATAATTATAAGCAAAACAAAAACAATAAAAACGCATAAGTATATAAAAATTTTGATAAATGCTTTAGTCGCGAATCACAATCCTGACCAACAAACATGCATCACAACCTAGCTACATTTCAATAATGCCGATCAAAGCAAATCTTGTGTACGCTATCAATTTCTTTTAACACATCGTTAGGTTGTGGTCATTTTAGAATATCAGCAAATGCCAGTTTGCATTGGATTACCATTTATTAGAATACTTGATGTGGATACTTTTCCAAGCAATAAAATTTCAACATGTTGCTAATAAAAGTACAAAAACAATTACGAATTTATTCAACCAACTCTTAAGCATGCTATAAACACAATTTTATTCATATTCATAAATATTGATAAAAACAATTTATACAACAATCATCCAGCATACGATATTAATAAAACAATAAATATTATTACTAATAAAAATGTAATTTTATATTCAATATTAAGCTTTTATTTCATGAATTTCTCCATATAACGGGTTTTTGTTAACGTTATGCCGCTTGCTATATCCCCTAAATATATAAATTGAATATATCGCACTGTAAATTTGAATCGAGATAAAATAAAATTTATATCCACACCTCTCTCTACATCGATGTATAAGATCGTTATTTATTTCCAGGACAAAAGGGAAGATAATAACGGCGAGAATATACAATTGAAATTTATTTCTATATAGACGGATAATGGTTGTATATTAAGGGAAAAAGAAATAAGATAAAAAAATGTGATATACTGAACGAATGAGATTTAAAAATAATTATGTGTTGAATAGAATGGTTTTTGAATGATAATGTCTTCTACTAAGAATTGTGTAATGTTATTATACTTATTTAAAGTACAAAGGTTCAATAGATTAGAAATATTAAATGATCCGAAAACAATTTTATAATAAGGGTATTTCCATTTCAAATGGACCAGATCAGGGGTATTGAAAAATTTGCTTTAGTATTTTTTTTTTAGTTTCTTTAACTTGTTAGTAGTCTTTTAATCGGTTCATGAAGGTATAAAACCCTTAAAAAAAATTCTAAAGTTTTTTTTTGTCATTTTATAACTTATTCGCATTTTTTGACTCCCTCCCTCTTGCTCTGGTCCGTTTGAAATGGAATTGCCCATATAATATTGCAATAAAATTTCAGAAAAAAAAATTTAAACTAAATAGAATCTCCAATAACATTGTAAAACATTTTAGATGATATGTACACAATTATGAGATACTTTATACTCAAAAGAACCTGATTTAGTAGAATATAAAATATTATTTTGCAATACACGGTCAAATCGAGAAAAACAAAACCTACTAAGTCGAGTTTTTTAAATGTCAAGAAGAACTTAATAATTCGACAATTGCATACTATTTTTTGCAGAATAGTTTTCACAGTTTTGACAAAAAAAAATTCAAAGTTTGTTCAAAATTATTAAGTCGCTGTTTACATTTTGTAGCACCCAATGCCTTAGTAGCAAAACTTATTTTTTTTTAATTCAAATATGCGTGTATCGGTATAATATTGCTAACATCCAAACAACATCTAAGTGGAATTCGTCGATAGAAACAACCCGCCTATAGAAACAATAGTCAAATAAAAGAATAATTTAATATTATATATAAATTATATTATATTATATTAAAATATCAAGTGCAATAAATTCACCATAATTATGAAAAATATAATTGAAAATGTGGACGATGTCAGGCACATAGAAATATCCTGGATCGATCCATCAACAATGATTGCCAATCACAATCAGTAAAAAGAAAATGAGAGATTTTGGATTCTCGATTGAAAGTTGGAGGGTAAATCAAAGTCTACTGCACGTAGGCCTCATTAAGCCCTTTGTACCTCTTCCAGTGGTGACCTCACTCGGTTTTATAAACATTCAACCACCATATGTGGTTGATGTATGCAAGTACAGCGCTTGGAAGTCTTCCTTATACTGGCCATGTCAAACCAGCAGCTCCCCAACATGGACTCTCTATCGTATGAGAGGACCGGACATGTGCATAGCACGTGCTTGATTGTCTCATCGTCCATTTCACATTTTCTACACGTTAGATTGTTTCCAATACCAATCGTGTGCATGTGTTTTTTTAGTTGGCAGTGACCTGTCAAGATTCCTGCCATAGTTTGAAAGTTCTTTCTGGACAGTTGCAAGTAGTAATCGGCTCTCTTAACGTTAGGAACAGTCATTGCTTCCTTTGTCTGTCTGCAGCTCGGAGTGTCATAGCATTTGAATGTTGACGCAGTCCAGGGTTCAAGGCCACACGCCATGAAGGTTGACCCTTTACGCGCCAGCTCGTCCGCCTCAATGTTACCTACTTTGTTTGAGTGTCCATTTACCCAGAGCAGCTCAATGCTGTTTCTACAGGCTGCTAAAGTAAGAGCACAATGACTTTCAAAAATTAGCTTTGATGTGATTCTAGGCTTGTTTATAGCAATTAGAGCCGCTCTATTACCCGTTAGAATTTCGACATTCTTGTTAGATATTTTGCGGTTCACAATTTCCATAACCCCATAAGTTATCCCGATTACTTCTGCTTGAAAGATAGTTGTTTGAGCTTCTAGTGGTAATGATATTTTTTAAATCCAGGTCTTGCAAAAAGTTTCCCGTTCCAGAACCTTTATTGGTTTTTGAACCATCTTTGTAGATTCTAATCGAATCATTGATTACCTTCTGCTCCTCTTGTTCATGTGTGCGCACGTTGTAGGGTCTTTGAAACACAAAGAAAGGTGACATGTTATCTGTTTGCGCTCCTAACAGAGGTGTTTCCTTAACAGAGTACAGTGTTTGCCAGCCTTTCCTGCAGTGTGCCAAAGTCTAGCTGCATTCAGACGCAAAGCTGCCATTGTTGCCATTTCTTGACGTAAATGTTGAGAGGCGGCAGGCACAACGTTGCCTCCATAGCTGCAGTTGGTGTTGTCCGAGAAAGAGAGATGACAGCAATAAAGTTAGAGAAAAAGAGTATTCGTTTAAACAAAGCACTGGACATAATGAGACCTAACTTGTATCATATGTATTGATCAGAAACTGGAACGGATCCCAGTTGGTCAACACAAACATCTGATAGCCAACCGAAGCGTAAAGAAGGGACCCCTAGTAAACAGTTTTAAGAGCATAACTGAAAACGGCAATATGCAGAAACCCAAGTCGGAAAAGAGATTGCATTAGAAGATCCCAATAGCATAAGAAAAAAAAAAGTAGGTAAAAATAAACAACAAAAAAAATAAAGAGAAACAGTGAAAAAAAAGAAAAAAACCACAGAGAAAGCAAAAAAAAAATAGATAGCCAAATTGTATATTATACACCAGAAAATAGTAAAAGAGAGCATGAGGAGGAAACTAAAATGCCAAGTTATGTATCCAACATTTGTAAGGACCTAAATCCAAAAAGTTGCATTAGTTATTGTCAAATAAACTCCGTTCATAAAAACAGGCGACTCCAACCAAGTAAAGAACAAAGTCAGATTAGCGGCACAAATAGTGTATCCAAACGCAGACCGCAATAAAAAAAAAAGAAGAATGTGAGTGTTATTATGTAGGCCCTACATAATAACAGGACAATTCAGGACGTTGACTATTAGTGGCCCACTATTCGTCAATGTCCTAAATTTTACATTCTAAACCAAAAAGTAATTAATAAAAAGAAAAAAAAAAAAAAGAGAAATCCGAGTTGTGTACTTGGTAAGTAAGGAAAAAGTAGTCGTTAACTTGCTAACTTCTACAATCTCAAACACAAAAGCAGTTGTCGGGTTGTGTACTCAGTGAAAGTGTCAAAGAAGCCAACAGATTAAGATTACCTTCAACTAGTTTAAACTAAAGTGCCCACCCACCCGTCTAAGTGTTTGTTAACAAAAATTGAGAGTTTGTCTTTTTTATGAGCATTATAAGTCTCAATATCCAAGGAAAAGAAAATAATATCTAATTTTTTAAGAACCAACACTTAAGTGGATATGTAAAACACTCCAAATCATTATTACTGCTGAATAGTTTAAACTGGAGTGCCCACTCACTTGCCCAAATGTTTGTTATCAAAAATTAAAAATTTGTTCTCTATGTAAGCGTTATAAGTTATTATATCTAAATAAAAAAGAGTAATATCCAATCTCTTAATGACCAACACCTGGGTAGGTAGGTAAAACACTCCAAATCATAAATACTTTTAAGTAGTTTAAACTAGAGTGCCCAACCACCCGCCCAAATGTTTGTTATCAAAAATTAGCAGTTTGTTCTCTTTATGAGCGTTATAACACTCTCTATGCAAGGATGAAAAGGTATTATCCAATACAGATAATCAACACTAAGAACAGTGGGTGAAAAACTGTTGTTATCAAAAATTAGCAGTTTTGTCCGCAATGTGAGCGTTATAAGTCTTTATAATAAAAAAAAGAAGGTGATATCCAATTTCTTGATGACCAACATTTGGGTGAGTGGGTGGGACATTCTAGACAAAGATTACCATTGAGTAGTTAGAACTAAAGTATCCACCCACCTGCTCAAGAGTTTTTATGAAAAATTAAAAGTTTATCTTCTGTTATAAATCTCTATATCTAAAAAAAAAAAGAGAAATATCAAATCATTTGATGACCAACAGGTAGGTAGGTGGGTGGAATACTTCAGATCAAAATTACCATTGAACAGTTTGAATTAAAATGCCCACCCACCCCATGTGTTTGTTATCAAAAATTAGCGGTTTGTCTTCTTTATGGGTGTTATATGTCTCTATATCCAGAAAAGAAAAAGTGATATCCAATTTGTTGATAATCAGCACTAGTGTGAGTGGGTAAAACACTATAAATCATGATTACTACCAAGTGTTCGTTATCAAAAATTTTAAGTTTTGTCTTTTTTATAAACGTTATAAGACTTTATAGCCAAGAAAAAAAAGATGCTATCCAATCTATTGATGACTGATAACACTTGGGTAAGTAGGTAGGATATTCTAAATCAAGATTATCTTTGGGTAATTTAAACAAGAGGGTCCACGAACCCGTCCAACTGTTTGTTATCAACAGATTGAAGTTTGTCTTTTCTGTCAGCGTTATAAATCTCTTTCTAAATAGGAGAGAGTGACATCAAATCTCTTAGTGAAGAGTTGGGTGGGTAGGTAAAATACTTCAGATTAAGATTACATTAGAGTAGTTTGAGTTGGAGTGCCCAACCATCCGCCCAAGTGTTTGTTATCAAAAATTAGCAGTTTGTCGTCTTTATGGGCGTTATAAGTCTCAATATACAAGGAAGAAAGAGTGATATCCAATTTGTTAATAATCAACACTAAGGTAAATGGGTAAAACACTCTAAGTCAAAATTACTACTAAGTGTTTGTTATTTAAAATTAGAAGTTTTGTCCTCATTCTGAGCGTTACAAGTCTTATGTCTAAGGAAGAAAAAGTGATGTTCAATTCCTTGATGACCAACATTTGGGTGAGTGGGTGAAACATTCTAAATCAAAATTACCTTCGAGAATTTTGAACTAGAGTTTCCACCCACCAACCAAAAAGTTTGTTATCAAAAATTGGAAGATTGTTCTCTCTGTCGGCGTTATAAATCTCTATATTTAAAGAGGAGAGATTGATATCAAATCTCTTAATGACTAACACTTGGGTAAGTGGGTGAAATACTTCAGATCAAGATTACATTTGAGTAGTTTTATTTAAAGTTTCCAACCATCTGCCCAAGTGTTTGTTATCAAAAATTAGCAATTTAAGCGGATTTGTTAGTATTACCTGAAGCAACCTGCAAGTGACTGACGTCTTTTCTTAAAAACTTTTACAATTCTAAATAAACTATTCATTTTTTTTTAATATTCAAAAAGTATGTTAATCTTTGTCCAAAAAATTCCACATTTAAAAAAAAATTAGTAACAGATTTTTATTCCTTGCATAAATGTTTGTTTATTGTTGATATTGATAACACATTCTTAGTATATTTTAACATTAATTTATCCAGAAAAAGAATCTAAATTTAATGTTATGTATTTGTTTTTTCTATATCTTAAAAAAATCAAAAAAGTAAGTACTCACCAAACTAGCCTGTAGTAAACAATTGACAATTAAAATGGAACATGGAACTTACCTGAAACAAAAAATCAAAAATTATTATTAAACTGTACACAATAAACACTGTCATGTTTATTAATTTTAAACGCAAAAGAATACTTTAAGTATAATATTAAATTTTTCAATTTAAGAAAATTTTGTAATAATTATTGACTAAAGAAAATAAAAATTAATTACAAAATAAAAACATTTTAAAAATATTTTTTAGTTTAAGTTGAACTAAAAAATTAAATTATCAGAAGTTGCTAAAACGGAAAAAATGGTTTATTTTTTATATAAATATTTACGTTTAGGGATACTATACAATTTTGGCAGACTATATCATACGTTTTAATAAAAAAATTTGACAAATAGCGCGGTTAACATTAGCTTGCTAAAACTTAAACTACAAACCTATTTTTTGCAATTTTTCATAATCAATAGCCAAAAATAGCGGTATTATTAGTTTGTGAAAATTTATTGAAACTATTAAAGACCACTTTGTCAAAATTGTGTGACATATAGTAGCAGACGTTGTTAATACGTTGCAGAGCATAGTTAAACAAAAATGTTGATAATTCTTTGACCTAAAAATTAGTATTTCCTAATTGGTTTGCTTAGCAGCAGTAAAGACCTTTATATTTTTTCCAAGTTCTTTTTCAGTTGCTTGACAGTTTTATAAACTGCAAATACCTTCTTGGCATAAGTTACGTATTTGCGTTCTGTAGTATTAAGTTTCCTAACTTGCTGACTGACTGACTTGGTGTTAGAAAGCTACATAAATAGTAAAACCAGAAACATGAACCTTTGATGTCCATTTTACTAGTATCTTGTTCATAATGTTTTGTGAAACCTGTACAAGATAAAAAATTACTTACAAATATTGGCAGAATTTATAGCATCGTATTCTTGCTTATTATTCAGAACTCCAACTTTGATCCTAGCTTGGTACTATGCTACTCAAATCAAAGACCTCAATATGTCATAAACTTTATATGTAATCTAAAGTGTGAGCAGCATTCCTGAGTGCAAATGTTACATAACTCAATTCCAACCTTGTCAATTTTGTCATATGAGCAATATTTTTATCTGCAACTAATTAAACACTTTGACAATATTTCTATTCTTTTTTTGAAGTCTCACGTCACAGTTTCTAAAAAAGTTGTAAATTTGTAGATCTAAGTAATGGTTAGGCATTTAATCTGCTCAAATTGTCTTTAGATGCTATTAAACAGGTAGATAACACCTGTCGCATTTTTTTCAAATGTATTAACTAGATAAGATCCAGTTCTCCGGATCAACACCAAAGCCAACCAAAACATTGTCACAAACTTGTTTTAGTACAGCCATTGTTAGTTGTCTTGACCACTATGACATAGTCCAAACTAAACACATTATGTGTGTGAGTTCAAGCCTCAAGCCCCCTATCTGGAGAGTCAATTTTTTTAGTTACAAAAAAATGTGATGTGATGACTACGCCTTCTTTCGGGTAAGAAGAGAAACTTTAGTAGGTTCCGTGTACTGCCTTAATGTTTCGTAAACGTTGAAGAACCCAATAATTTAAATTAGAATTCTTGAATTTGTGGCAAAATTTCCAGATGCGCTAGTTTTAACCTCTGGCGTCGTTGATTAGCCTCAGCAGCAAAAAAAAACCGACTTTAAATATATAAATAAAAAAAAAAAGTGTGTGTAGCATTTGGAGTAAGTAAGTGCAATAGATGTCAACCCTATGTGTGAGATCGTGTAAACTATCAGCAAAACCCAAACTTGAACTCCCTAAAAGATCCATACCATTTTTTACCAACCCGGAAGCTAATAAAAACCTATTTGTGACACTAGTTTATACCAAAGTTGATTATCTTTAGAACCAAAGTATGCAAAACATGTTACTGGAAACAACCGACTGGGCTTGAAAATTCTTATAAGTCATTATATATCAAAAATTTTTTTTCATCATCATTTAAAATATTAAAAAATGCGTTGTTTAAAATGTTTCGGTTCATTTTCTGGTATGTCTAAAAAATAACATTATTAACGACAATTCATTTTAAAAACACAAATTCTAAGGATTAGGTTTATATTATTTTTATTAAAAATAATCAGTCTAAATACTTCTTTATAATATAAACTAGTAAATTTATGTATATGTATTAGAATCATTATTATTTTATCTAAGTAAACCAACATAGTACTATAAATGAAATCACTTAAGCAGCATAGCACACGTTTAAATATAATACAGGAAGTTTATAAATGAATGGGATTATGTAATCACTTTAAATGTGCCGCTTTTTTTAAATTGTCCACTATATTATTTGTTTTGACAGATCAACTTTGACAGCTGTCAAGCAAACATATGAAAACATATGTAGTATAGTAAACTATTTTAAAAAGGCGGCATATTTAAAGTGATTACATAATCCCATTCATATATAAACTCCCTGTATCACCTATCCCGGTATAGTTTTCGAGGAAGACAAAAATGTATGGGAGCCATTCATATTTTTCAGTAAACTAATAAGTAAAGAGCGACTATAATATACAGAAGGTTATTTAGCACGGTGTGAAGGGAAATAAGGGTAATTTGATGCCGGTGCCTAGAAATATAAAAGACACCTGAAGGATGCAAAAAATATAAAATGCGGCTAAGTTGGCATTGGAGGGTACTGAGCTCCCCCTTTTTATCAACCCTACACATTACAGAATGCGGAATATCCTTCCGTGATAAAAAATTACAGGATCAACTGTTTTATTCCACCTACACTTTTTGGTGTTTTGGATGATTAAATACACATTATTTCAGATTAAATGTAAATTATTTTAATTTGCATAAAAGAATTATTTGATAAATGATTTAAACTACAAATTGAATTCAGTAAACAAGCGTTTGTTGGAATAAACAAAATATTTTTATCCGCAACATTTCATTCAACGTCACGGAACATTAAACAACAAGTATATGTAGACGTAACTTTCAGACTTGTTAAAACTCAGCTCAGCGAGACGAATAGTCTGTGATGTCTTTAGGGAGACTAAACTCTGTATGGTTTACAATGTCATGCATCTTTTGTCTAAACGGAATGACATCGAGGTGATAGTGAGCAGCCGTGATGTGTTTGCAGTCATTTTAGAGCTTTCAAGTAAAAATATAGATATATTACGATGTGCTTTAGTATTGGTATAACATATATGTTGATGGTTGCATATAAAATCGAAACCCGATACGTTAAAGTTTGAAAGTATAAATTTTATATTAAGACCAAGTTTGAATAATGTATTTTATTTATTTTATATTTATTCATATTTATTCATATTTGATCTACTATAACCTAGGCATAGTTTCTGAAAACATCAGATAAACATTAAGCAGTGTAACAGGGCCCGGAACATCCGGCCACAGTGTAAAATAACTTGTAAGTTCTGTTCCAAAAAATATAAAAAGCCACTTATATTGTTAACCGCGGCGCAAAGTCAAAGTACTGCCAACAAAAAACATTCTTTAGGCTTAATTCAAAGGCTCTCATTGTAACAATTAGAGCTTAATGTAGGGCAAGATACGTTCTACAAACTGACGCTAGCTGCAAAAGCATTCCCGCAACTCTACTCCAAAAAGAAGAAAGATGCGTAATAAACTAAAATACGTGTTCATAAACAATACCAACAGTAGTTAGAAAACGGACACTTTGTGCTCCGCATCAATAACCGTGCGTTAGTATGGTTTGCCAACTCCAATAAAACTAAGTCAAAATTTACAAAAAAGTTATTGTTGCTAAAAAAAAAAATAATTTTGAAGTAAAACACACGCCGAGTAATACCACTTATCTACCAGACAATTTCTCTCAAAATTCCAAAAACATTCCAATTTTTCCCTGTTTTGATGATGTAGAGAATGTTAACACCCACGGCAACCATGCCAAAACCAAAATGAAGTATAGGCAAGTTATACAGCAAGCTAACAAAACATCAAGTGTTTAAATACATTAATTGAACAAGAAACAATAGCAACGGCATTACGGTAGGCGCAACAAAAATCTGTACAAACTTGCCAAATTGTGGCAAGGCAAGACTTCTCAAGTCAAAAGAAAAAAATGAAAAAGATACAAATTTAAGCTTTAAAAAAAGTGAGAACGGCAAATTGCTGCGCATCATAGTTGGCTGGCATCAAAATGTATTCCCATTAACAATGCAAAAAGCAGACTAACAGCTTACCACAAAAACGAACCTGACAGACATACAAGCCAAAGCAAAACGGCTAAGGCAATTTTTACCAAACTTAAAAAAAGACGTCCAACATCATGTTTGCTACTGCCATCTACGCACGTGGATAGCTAGGTGCCACAAACAATGGTTCCACTTTGCCAAAACTAATGCGATACGACTATTGCCTTGTATCACCCGCAAGCCAAAAATCCTGCCAACAAAATATCTTCTGCGCTAATTAGTAAAAGAAAGTAATAAAATACTCCTGGTGCTCCAAAAACTCAATGAATCACTGTCTGTGTGAGATTAGTCAAGTAATCGTATTATAAGTATTGTAGTTGTTAGTTAGTTTGATATTTTCCTCTAGGTTAATTCGTCTATGGATCCGCTCCAAAAAACTGCTAAAAACAACAAAAATTTTATTGTTTCTTTTTGATTTGTCTGCAATCTTTCTAATTTTAAACCTAAACAAAATGTAAAGTCTACATTTTTTTTTTTGAGATTGCTTGATTTGAGTGTTCAAGCTTTTGATATTCAGCAAACACTGCAATTTATTAGCTGCTGTTATTATTGTTTTATTAAAAAAAAACTTTTGCAATGCCGTTCATGTTTTCTTGGTGCACCGGCCATGTCTAAAAAAACACTCAACTTTTTTACCCTTATCTTTTAAGGTACGCTTTTGCGGTTCTATACTCAGTCTCTATCAGTTATCATTTTACAAAATTTTGGCGTTTTTTTTCCTTTTGGCTCTTGTAAATTTTTTCCTACACCAACATAAATTTTTTTGTTCTCGAAAATGTCAATGTTTTACCAATATACTTTTTTTTGGAGGTGGTTCAAAAATCTGCAGGATTCACTATCAACTTATTGGGTTTCCCTTCAGTCAGTGTGAGCCGCTTCTAACGCCCCTAGATGGTATTTGGGCGACAAGGGTTTTTTACCCCCTAAAAAAGCCTACCTGTGACGATAGTTATACCACCCTGGGATCGAGCTGTCTTCAGGGTAGGATCGTCATGGCAAGCAAGCTCGTCATAGATCTCACTATAACTTTTTGCGTTTTATTTCTTCGTTCTCCTTTTCCAGGAGCACCTTGTAAATGTATCCTTCTATTATCTCTCATTCTTGTTGGCCCTTCAGCATTACTTCCACGGTGTTGTCCGGAGTTGCCTCTATTTTAATCTTTGTACAAATGATTTCCCTTGCGTTGCTTCATATGCAGCATTTGTAAAATGTGTGCTGTAGGGTGTCTTATTTGTTGCAAAACATGCATTGGTCGCTCAGCTCAATTTTGAACCTTTTCAGGTATGCCATGTAGCATCCGTGTCCGCTTAAGTATTGGGTTGGGTAATAGTCCACAAAACCGTGCATTCTACTAATCCAACCTTCCAGGTTTTTGATTAGCCGCTTGGTCCAGGTTGCTTTGCCGGATTCTTTGCTCCATGCTGTCTGCCATTTGTCAAATACTTTTTTTTTATACTAGCCTTCTCTTTCTTGCTCTTTTTGTGTGTTCTCATTTGCTGTTCCACTATGTAATCAATTCAATGGGCATGACGCCCGCTATCACCCTTATAGCTTCAGTGGATATAGTGCAATATCCGCTATCTATGCGTAGTGTCATCGTTCTTTGTTGTGTGTGCGCCATAATACATGATTGAATGGGCCACTGTGCACAGTATCCTTCTTTTGGCGGCAGTCGAGCCTGTAATTCTGGGCGTGAGCCTTGTGAGTGCTGTGAATGATTTCTCAGATTTTATTGCTGTTTGCCTAACGTGTTATCCATACTCCGAGGTACTTTATGGCTTCCTTGGATTGTATTTGCGTATTTCCGCATTTGAGTGAGACCTGCTTCAGTTTCTTTCCCCATATAAGATGACTGTCTTGCCTTTTTCAATCTCTAGTTTAAGTTTTTCTATTCTCTTCTTGATTAGTAGGATTGCGTGGTTTGCAAGATCGATTAAGTCTCTTGCTTCTTTGGCCCATACTACAATTGCCGTGTCATCAGCAAAGCATACAGTTTTGATTCCTATCGGTAAATTTATTTCTAGAATATAGTTGTACTAAAGTATCCACAGAAGTGGTCCCAGCACAGAGCCCTGCGGTACCCCACAGCTCAGCATTATTTGCCCGTTTTTTCACACGTATAACTTCCTGTTTTTGAGGTAGCTGCTTCACTCTCCTTATATGCTTTTGAACTTTTTTCTCTTGAGCATTTTTAAGAGTTCCTTCCAGGGTACTTGGTTAAATGCGTTTTTAATGTCAATGGTTGTTAATAGACAATACCATTTGTTTTTTGTTGCATAACTTTTGGCTTCTTTGGTGGCCCTCTTGACCTGTTCTATGGCATCTACCGTCGACTTTCCTTTCATGAAGCCATACTAGTTACTGAAAATCTTTCTTTCCATTTCCTTCTTTAACCTTCCCGCTATTAGCTGCTCGTAGACCTTGGCCATAGAGTTAATCATACATAGTGGTCTGTACTTTGTCTTTGCTTCTCCTGCTTTCTTGGATTTCTCTATCAAGACCAGTCTTGCTTCCTTCCATTTGTCTGGAAATTTTCCTTGTTTGTATTCGTAAATAATAATTCCGAGTATCAGTTCTGTATCAGTCTAGGCGATGCTTTTTATGATTTAGATGGGAATGTTATCCGGCCCGGGCGCTTTGTTGTCTTTCATCTTTTTTAAGGTGTATTCCAGCTCCTCTTTAGTGAAGGGGTCTGTTGTTTCTATCTATATATTCTCATACCTATAAGGATGGTGCGTGGGGAATACTTTCCGTTTGCTGTGCCAGGTTAAGCTTGTTAGTGACAATCCTATACACTAAGCCCCATGTGTCTTGTTCTATTTTATTGCACACTTTATTCCAGGCGTTTTCTTTGGCTTTATCTATTGCTATTTTAAATGCGCTTCTCTTATTAGCATATTTGGTGCTTAGCTCGGTTTTCCTCTCTACATTGAAGCTGCGCTTGCTATTTGCTCTAGCCGATGCTTGTCTTGCTTAGTTACACTCTTTCTTGATTATGTCGAGTTCTTTGGACCACCAGTATATTGCGCTATTTGTTTTAGATTTGCCTTTTTTGTCGAATGTTTCATCCATGGCTTTCTTGGTAGACAAAATTAGATCCTTGAGTCTTTTGTGCTCATCATTGCTGCTTCTTTGGCAAACCGTTTTGTGAATGCAGGTATAAGTTCATCCTTGACCTTCCATCATTTCTTTGTTGTCGTTCCTTGTGCTACCCCACAGTGTAGCCTTAGAATTAAAGTCCCCCAATATGATAATGTGCTTGTTGTGCATCTTTATGCTTTCTCCAAGTTCGTGTAGGTACGCTTCGTACTCTTTAATGGTCTAACTTGGGGACCAGTATCAGCTGTATATAGCTATGTTTTCCACTTCGGCCCAAGCAAAGCCTTTGCCGTTTCCTTCCCATTTTGTTGTGGTCAAGTTTTTGTTATATACTCTGATAGCCACATCCTTATTTTGGTCCACTATCCATAGGCCCCCTGTTACCACTTTTTTGTTGGGTTCGGAAATGATGCACAATTCCACCTCATTATCTAGAGCCGGCATGTTTAGGAGGCTCATTGCGGCTCTGCATCTGCCCACGTTAGTTTGTAATACTTTTATTGTCAGTTTCGGAGCTTATCCCTCTTTGATTTTTTCTTCTCTTACTATCTCTTATTGCCTTCCGTAGAGTGCTGCACTTGCCCGTTCCTGCTTTGTGACCCTCTACTTTACATAGTGGGCAATTTTCTTCATTTGTGCACTCACTTATGTTATGCCCTTCTTTTCCACATCTGTAGCATAAGTTGGACCTGTCAGCTTCTTTGCAGTCCGAAGCCTTATGATTGTATGACCAACACTTGTAGCATCTCTTTAGTAAGATACGTTTTTCTAGGGTACATTTTAAGTATCCAATATACTGGTTTCCTGCTTGCTGACGTTTTTTTTGCAAACTCTTTGCACATAGGTTGAAAATTGCATGTGATACCTTAGCAATAATTAGTTTTGATGTACACCCCAGTTTGCCTTCAAACATTTTTACTAAGCTACTTTTGGTACAATTTGCGGCTCTACAGCTGCACCTATTTAGTACAGCTATAAAGCCAATAGTGTAGACATGCCAAAACTCTACAGTTAACCAGGTTTTGCATTGTTTATGGCAAACAAACCGGGAGGTCCACCCAAGACCTAAACTCCTGCTGGTAAATGTTGGCTTTTGTTCTCAATTAAACAGGTTTAAATTGCGTTTTATACATTTTTCAAGCAGTTGCCTTTGCCCAGTGCCTTTTTTGTTATTGCTGAAAGACTCCCATGCTGTGAACCATGTATTAAAATTGTATACTAGGCACGGTCTGTATGCTTTTGATAAGTTGAATCAAAAAACGTTTAACATTTAAAAATATGTAACAGCAGAACACTATAACATGTTCAATATTTACTCAAATAAACTCTTTACCCTGTACGTAGCATAAACCCATACATGCAAAACCCATTGCATGTGTCCTAATACTATCAAAAAGATCTCGCTATACTCTTGTTGGGTTTGTTAACTAACAATATATCAGATAACTCTGTCTTTAAGCCGTCTGTTTTAGAAGATTATAGGCGCTTACAAACTTTGCAACATTTATTTGACTAAAATTAAACATTTTATTCAATTTTGATTTGCTCTGTTGTGCGCGCACCTAACACCTTTGGCATTGTAGCCATTCAAATTTTAGATAAAACAAAAACATGTGCTCTTCCAGTGCGCACCTCTTACACAAATTTGTTCTGTTTTCATTATGTGATTTTTTGAGAAATTTTGGTAAAACATCATTTTCCAAAACCTATGTCAATTAACGGGTTTGTACAAGATGCATCATAACTGTTAATTGTTATTTGAAATACAATAAATTTAATCTTAAAGTACAAACATTTCAACTAATTGTTTTAAAAATACATATTGGCCAAGTGCTGTTCACCATTATTGCAACACTGTCTCAAACAATTTCTAAAGTTTTGCTTGACTTTCGCTAGAATTTCTTGCGGTATTTAACAAATTTTCATACGGATTGCCTCCTTTGTTGCTTTAGAGTCCTTGAACAATGTTTGAAAACTTTAGCTTATAATAACCCTACAAAAAAAAAGTCAAGACGTTAAATCCAAGCGCGTAGGCAACGGACTATGGTTTCTCATAGAGATCAAGCACTTAGAGAACATTTTTTTTTTTAGTTAAAGTGATGCACTGTTGACCCATTCTGTTAAAATCAAGTATTATGCACATTAAATTCTGTATAAACGGCAACAGCCAGATCCTTTTTTTTTTTAAAGTAAGGTCTGACTATCCCGGTTTCTAAGATGGCGCTCCAAATTGTAAATTTCTTACAATGCTTTTGTGTATCTGTCTTGGGTTGGCGTCACACGAGTATCAACAATTTTGCTGGTTTACAAGTTAACACAAGTGGAAGTGCCTTGTCTCTAAAAAAGACTGTTTTCTGAAAGAAATTTTCAAATGTGTTTTCACATGCAGTTGCTTGATTCTTCCAATCACGTTCTAACAATTCATGTGCAAGATGGATAAAATTTAAAAAATACTTATAAATAAATTTTCACACTGCCATCATCAGACAAATGACCACCGCGTTTCTGCGTGTTTTTTTACTTTTTAAGCTGTCCGTAGAGTTCACCTTTTTTCTTTATAGCAAATACACATTTTCTAATCTTTTTGCCCACAAAACAATTGATTTTATGTTTAGAACTTTTTGATTAAAAGTAATTTCAAATCGGATAAAAAACGCTCGTTGTTCAGCAATGATCTATTTTTGCAAAGGTACACTCTCCCAACAAAGGCTTGCTATACGTTGGTCCACATCGTGTTTCAGACTAAAAATTGTTATAAATGGAACTATATTTCTTGTTTCTTCTACTGACACTAACCCCACTTCTGTAACGCCAACCGTATTAAAAATGGGAAGATAGTTATGCCTTGCTTAAGTTGATGCATTATTATGCGACATTTCTAGGTTTTATTAATTTCTCCAAAACAAAAAAAAAACTTGGATGGCCTTGTGGACACTTTTTCTCTCTTACACGGCCACCAGGAAAGCTTAGTCATCAAATTTAGAAAATCAACGCCTTCCTGACTTGGCACCAAGATGTTATCACCAACTCACCACTATCAGCATGCCCGTTTTTTAATTGATTTCTTGCCAAAAAGATCATTGAAATTGCAAAATGACACAGCGGCTTTCTACTTTTTCTCAAAATAGTACAGCGTAATATGGCGTATGTGTGTATAGTTTTTCATGCGCATTTTAATTAAATAACAGTATTTAAGAATTATATTTTTATTAATGTCTTATTATTAACCTAGTAGTAGTGTTTCCGTACTTAAAATTCAAAGCCTTACCTATATTAATATATATAATAGCATATATTTTCTCAATTTTTAAACCCACACCAGTACTTGGTTCAAGAATTTTGATTTTGAAACCATCTGCACTACCATATCTTATTTGAATGTAACATTTTAAAGCAAGACTAGAATATCCAAAACCATTTGCATTTACAAGAACTACTCCCAGCCTACGTTTTAGCTATGCAGCCTAAGATCTAATAACTATCTTTTAAATTTGTTTTCCTGTCTGCAATTGGTTTTTGTCTAGCTTTTTAAAAAATGCAATTTAACCTTAATTGCTAAACTCAAACATTCAAAAACTTTCTTTACCCTGTCGTCATCTGATCCGGGCAAGCCTATAGCGCTTTGTTAATGCCGATGTGTTGATCTATTGTCCTGGACCTTAAATGCCAATTCTCATTAACGCACACCATAATGTACTTAATGTTCTGGCTAATATCAATTCCCATTTTGGCCTCAATTTTATTCTTATTTTCAATTAAAGCCTTCAACTTGCCATTAATTACTACTCTCTTCAACTGTATGTATTCTGTATTTTAACTGGTGGAAAGTCTGTGACTTTTATTCTGCCGTTAGGTCAATTACCAGCAAAAGACTAGTATCCGTGAGTAATTTCATTACACATTACTTCAAAAATGTTGTTTATACAAAAAAAATTTGGCCATGCTACCTCCATCAAGTCTTTATAGTTTTTATTTTGTTTTCTAAAGTATACAGTTTTGCAGTTTACATCACTTTTACCTTGTTAGTAAAATAGTTTAGATGTGTTCTAAGCTAACCTTCCATGTTGGTATTCTTTTTTCTGACTACTTATTTAACTATAGATATAGTTATTAACAACTCCACAAACTTGCTTAGGACTTTTTTAAAAAACACGTGCATATTTTTGTTGTTATTTACAAATTGCTTCATTTAAGCATTTACCAATCTTCTCCAGCTTCTTAATATGTGTCAGTTTGTAGGCACTGTAGTCTCCTTCCTTCAAAAGTGGTAAGTTGAGTTTTTTTTTTACTCTGACTTACCCAATTACTTAAACTTTTAGCTCGCACGTAGTTAGGTAGTAATTTGCCTACTAAGCTTCTCCTTCAAAATGCTGCCAGTGTTTTCTGTTTCACTTTATCAATTTTGGTTGGTGATTTAGTCTTACCACTCTTTGAGAAAGCATAATTTTTGTTTGTCATTAGTCTTGCGGTCGCCAGTAGACAATTAAGGTGTGCCTAGACAAACATTTTTTTTTTCAACCGGTACTGGAATATTGTTTCCTTACACCTTAGACGTTAGTGTTTTTGTTCATCACAAACAATACTTCTAATCTATGCATTTTTCTACGTCCTGCCATGTTTGTGTTCGTTGTCGTTTTTCAGTTCAGTAATAAAAAAATAAAATTAAAAAAAATAAAAATATATTGCTTTCTTATTCCTCACCTAATAGCGCTAGGAACTAAAAATTTAGAGGCCTACAATAGAAAGAAGAATTTGATTAATATTCCCCTATCCGCAATCAGAGATTGCGCCTGGAAAAGATTTCACAATCCCCTGCCCTCAAACTATAAGGTCATGAAGTGCCAATATACCTAACCGTTACTAGTTTAATAATTAATAAATTATCTACAATAAAAATTTTAATATTGTAGTACAAATAAAGAATGTCTATTATTAACAATTATTTCATACAGCTAATTAAATTGATTAATCATTTGCAATTGCTCAAATACTCAATTGACGTTTGTCTATCATTACGATTTAAGCAATTAACAATTATACATTACTGACCTTCTATAATCAGTAAATTACAATGTACAGCAAATTAGAGATTAGGTTTATAACATGTCTAATTACGGTATAAGCTGTATCATCATCAAACAATTTGATTAGAAAACTAAATAATCAAATAAACCATTGCATTCTATAGTCAATATTGATTATATATTATGTACATTATTATTTTATCAAATCCACACTCTAATTTCCAATTGTCAAACCGCTCGACGCTTAAAGTTTTTAAGCTCTTCTCGGACCGATAGAATAACTCTAATGAGCTTAATAGTTGCGCGTACCCAAGCAATAATTAAAATAACTTTATCCAGTTATCATGAGAGAGATACGAAATGTAACATAAGTCCTGGGATTTGTTCCGGCTAATACTGCAGATTATCAAGTACTGTCGCTCCGTTTAATCATGACGTAACTTAGGATCTAAGCTTGCATACTACATGCAAGGTACTTAGACACATATATTCGGTGCATTCTGGATTAAATTATAAAAAAAAAACAATGTGAGAAATACAATGTACATGAATCTAGGTAAGATCCGGTTTGAAGAATTAATGAAGATTGGTGAGCGTTGCATTTGGAAGTAATCTCGTGATATATTAATGTCGGATGGATGGAGCTGAGAAATTTAATTATATTTGTTTTTATCCAATTTAGTTCTACTTTGACTTAATTAAGATTTTTTTATATATAAAATGTATAATTAAAAGTTTTTATTGATTGAAGAGTCACAAGAGTCTACAAAAAATATGCTCACAAAATCAATCAAATTATATTAACAAATACGTATTTAATAACATTATAAGTACATCTTATAAACTTATTAATAACTTCTCGAACTCCATCAATTTCAATTTCAGAAACTTTGGATGTAATGTTCTTTTAATGAAATTAAATCGATTGCAAGGAGAATAATCAATTTAATTTAATTTAATGTTTTATTGAAAATAGGGTTAATATGAATAAACTATATCGATTAAATTGTCTTTTAATAATTTATGCAAATATGTAAATGCGGCACGTATTTAAACTCCCAATTTACAGCATATGTTTGCATTAACCGCAATGATCATGTATGCATTTCAATAAATATTATAGGATCAAAGACCCATGAAATGTGAAATCTTGTGTGCTTATGCAAATATTGAACCATTGCACTTTAAAACTACGTATAAAAGCGTCGAGGGAATAACTGTTATTCAATGCGGAATAAATGTTGTAGAGTAATATGGTGAAGCTATAATAATAATTATTATTATTACAAATATAGAACAACAATTGGTGCTATTAATATAACAAAATTAAATAAATTTTAAAAACAGTACTGAAAATAATAATCTTTTTTAGTACATTTTTACATTAGCAAATAATAAAGCAAGTAAAGTGGTACGTGTCGTCAAGCCCTTATCGTCTGATGACGCATACATACAGCTTAATTTAAAAACAGAAAAATCGCTTCTTTTAAAATACAGAAAAAATAGAAAAAACTGTGAAAAAGCAGCAAAGTTGTTACACGGGCTAGAGATAATAACAGATTTGTTCAACAAAGCCAAAAAAAAAACGGCAACTTGACCAGTTATAAAACCAGTCTCACAGCATATAACGATGCTATGGCATCCTTATATGCTGTGAGAAAAAAAAAACAAAAAATTGTGAAAAATTGTGAAAAAAATACAAAATTTTGCTATTTTTTAAAGATTTTACAAAAAATACTCATTTTAAAAGTATATGGCCCGATTTTGATGCTTTCTGATCACTGTTACAATTTGAAGGCCGTATTTAGACATTTCATTTTTGCATTTTTAAAAGTTTTTGAGCAAATTTTGATATTGTGTGGTCGGATTTTGCTATTTTTGACATTCTATAAATTTAAATCTTGCACCTTTTGACATATTATAGCCTGATTTTGCTATTTTTAATAATTGATAATTTGATAAATTTTTATACATTTTTCAACAGTTTCAACTTTCTGACTTTATTTAATGATGATTTAAGACCGTAATTAACTAATCTTAATGTTTTATAAATAGAATTTTAAACTTTTTAACAGTTTATGGCCAGATTTTGTTTTTTTAACAATATGTTGATACTTTATGGTCGGATTTTGCTATTTTTAACATTTATGAATAAAAATTTACATTTTTCAACAGTTTTATTACCAAATTTCGGTACTTCCTAAAAATATTTTGATATTTTGCTACTTTTATATTTCATGAAAATACACTTTTTAGCAGTAGATTTTGTTATTTTTGACTTTTGATAAATAGAGTTTTGCACTTTTTTACCGTTTTTGACCGGATTTTGGTTCTTTCTGAAAATATTCAATAAAATTTATAACCAGACTAAAAATATTACAATTGTGTACGCTTTTTTCCAAAACCGTGAGAATATTTTCCGGTAAGACCCAAATAATCCTAGCTTTGCCACTGCTCACAAAATTTTGGCCCTGCTGCCATTCCCAACTACATATTTGTGTGAAGAAGGTTTTTACAGTTTTGCTGTCATAATAAATAAACGCAGGAATAGACTGAACAGAATATGGCGGATTCTATTAGATTTTTCCGCAAAAGTCGGAAAAAAAAATTACGTTTTGTTAAAAAAGAGGATTTGCTCGGTTAAAAAAAACGTTTATGTATTTATCGTTATTGACACTTTATAAATAATTATAAATTATTGTCAAACTCGAACAGTTTTTCATGTAAATCCTTCAAAACAGAGCTTGAATCATGTCAAATAAGAAGGTGATAGAAATTGTAGACATTTGTATTAAGTGGCGAAACTTGAATTTATTTGCCTCTTTCAAGAACAGTTTTAGAAAACTAAAACTGTTACTAAAACCTTCAAAATTGCTTGTGTGTATTGTATACAAAAATTAGCAAAAATGTATCAAAACTGCCGGTGCCAATGGTTTTTAAGCGGTAGGTCCAGGTGTTAGTCTGTCTACTTTGAATTTTATTTCACAAGTGGGCATTGGTGGAAGGCTCAATTTTTTCTTATGACAAAGCTTTTTATTCCGTTGTGGGTTTTGAATAGCTAAACTCTGTTCAGGGTTTTCTTGGCATTGCAAAATGTGTCGTGTAGTGTCTTCTTTGATTGCAGTTTGTATGAAATCTTCTGAGAAAATTTTCTAGGTAAAATATACTTTGAGTAACTCCAAACTGTATTAATAAACCACGATGTTTGTGCTCCACTGCAAAATATTGAGAAAAGTCAAATTTGTAATGTCCCCCCAGCTTTTGTAAAAAATACACGACGCACGCTCCTGTGCTGTGAGCCCATTTGCATTGCAGAATGCAGACCCTTGCTTACAAGTTGCTCCGTCACTATTGGTATTCAACTGGTAATACTTCAAAGTATTTCAAAGTTAGTAAAACTTGAAACTGTAGAAAAAAATACATTAAATAAAATACATATATATGTTAGTAATTTAAAGCGCACCGATTAAAAGACAAAAACCGCATCAAAAACATAAAATTCCTGTTGACCAAAAACAGAAAATACACGGTAAAAAGTATTTTGCAATGGTTCGTGATCGGAAAAACCTAGTACTGTCAAATGAAAAGACTAACAGAAGAAACTAAGGTAAGTCAAAAACCTTAAACAACCATCAAAGCAACTTGAAATATAAGATCAACACATTCAAGTTGCCAGATACCGATTATGATACAGAAAAAGTTTACAGTTCTAAAAAAGCATTAATCCAAGATTCTCAAAGCAAGCTTATCATTTTCACACATACCAAGCAGCTTAACATCCTTTATACAATAACTATTAAAACAAATAGTCAATAAGTATATACAGAAAGCACTAAAGAGTTGGCCAAGAATAAAACTTCTTGTCCATTACTAAATCAAATCTATGCTCAAAAATCGGTCTGTAACCATAACATTATATAAAAATTGTAGAAGCTAAAGTCCCAGGCGGGTACCTACAGGAAGGTATATTTTTACCATTACTGTAGTAACTTGTCATAAACAACTTACTACAAATACTCAACGGCATATGCGTATTTGCTTAAGGTTACGCCAATAATCTCACCATCCTTGTACACAATAAGTTTAAAGCAAACATAATACAAAGTGCACTAAACACCGTAGAAAATTGGTTAAAAAAAGAATCAGTAACCTCAAGTAAAATATTTTTTGTACCGTTCACAAAACAGCAAAACACTACAAACCTAAAACTCTAAAATTGTATGATCCTACAATTCCAATGACGAAGAAAGTAAAATATTTGGAACTCATGCTTGACATCAAGGTAAACTAATCACCTAATATGAACAAATAGTTATATACAGTAGTGGTAAAAACCATCATTACATATAGTGTGCTTGTATAAAAAAACTACCCTTAAGAGGTATGTAATTAATACAGTTCAAAGGCTGCTAATAATGAAGGCAACAAGAACAAAGCTCACAACATTTATAAAAGTTCCGCTATTTCATTAAATTGTTATGACAAGGCAAGACAAGGAACGTACAGACTACAAGTAACTAAATAAACTGTAAACTTTGAGAATTGCAAACCCAGTATAACAAATGTTTTGCGTAAAGAAAAACTTTTATACTGATGTTTGATTTTATTAAAAGTTATTTCACCAAAAAGATATATCATATTTTAATAACACAGTAAAACAAATAAACAAACTAAAAATAAGGTTGTCAAAGAAATCTGCAGTAGGTTTTCATGGTCCAGGCACAAAAAAACTAAAAAATAAAAAAACCCTATGGCAAATCAGACATTTACTAGACCCAAACCTGCTTTTGTAGTCCCATAGTAAAAAATTTAACTCACTTACGACTATTCCTAACATTATATAATACTAAAATTTTAAAAACACAATTTAATCAAATTAACTGCGCCATGCCAATTGCATTGTAATTAAAATAAAATAACGTTAATTATATTCATCACTGCAGAGTACCCTCTTTGGCCCTCAGTGCATACATTCTAAAACATCAAAATTATTGACTTTGTTCAAAAACCCTGAATTCATAAAAGAAAGATCAAAGGACTAAACATTTTTAGCAAATGTTTCTTATCAGCCAAACCCTCATGAAATCCACGTATATAATCATAGCATTACATGCATTAAATTATTATCATAAGGAAATCTATGTTTTAGCAACCAAACAACAACTAAGGTAGTCATAGTAGAGATGAGGATCAAAATAGGAGTTATTATCAAATGCGTACACTTTTCTTACAACCAGCAGAGTCCATCGCCAACAAAAAAAATCCAAACGCTAGTCGTTAACAAAAACGCAATTTTTTAGATTCAATCCTAATGCACACCACACAGCTCTAACATCAACCCAAAAGGTAAAAAAAATCAAAATATATTTTAAAAACTATCATAGCTAATATATTTAAAATTTAATAATTATATAATACTAGCAAACTGTAGCACAATGGTCTAGTGCAAGGACTGTTGTGCAAGCAGCCCGAGTTCGATTCCCGGCAGCGGCAATATCTAATTTGTCAAATATATTTTGGAGCGGTCGTCTCCTTTGCAAAGCAATGGCAAACCAGCAAAGTATTTGCCTAGTAAACCCCTCTAGTGATGTGGTTTGGATTCCACGTTAAACTGTAAGTCCCGTATGTTTGTGTAGATCTATTATTACGCACCACAAACATACGAGAGGAGTGACGACGCTCGTAGCAAGTATGGCATTATAAGAAGAAGCAAACTATAAAACAACTAAAATTATCAAAAGCTTGCACCTGTCAGATCAACCATCGTTGCCTAACCAAACATATAATTTAACATTGAATCTGAACAAACGTTCCTACAAAAATACAGAAAACCCGAAAACACTAACTGGGGTTTGTATAACAAAATAATGATTAGTCAAATCAAAGACTGTCCAAAATCTGCAAACACAACTCACAAACTGGAGATAACAGACAAGTTTGTTAACTACACTAAAATAGCTTTCAAAGGAAGATTACTTGATAAAATAAGGAACTTGACAAAGCAAGGTTAATCACTAGAAAACTGTTCAACAAGATTAAAGAAATAACTGGGCCTTTTACAAAACCAGTCCCACAGCATATAACAATGTTATAAAAAGCAAAAAGAAAGTTTTGTAGAAGATACTGTGAGAACATTAAAAACAAATTCAATAGTTTTGTCTCCCACAGAGTCGGTCAAAAATACTCAGCAGGAGCTACTGAAAGCACGTTTCTTACGCTCCCAACCAAAAAGACCTTAAAATCCCTAAAAATAAATCAAACAAAACATACTTTTTTTTTATTGTGTTTTATCGGATGATAGCATGTCAATCCTAATTTTCAAAACTGCAGAAACAGTTGAGTATCTTGCTTTCCAAGTAGTGTGTCGTAAAGCTATGTCAAAGGTTCTACCTAGAAAAATAAATTTAAATTCAAGTCCAAATCAATCATGTCAATATATTTTTGTAATATAACATTTATGCTAAATAATGCTTTTTTTTTACCTAACTTTTTACAAAATCCAAACTATGTCTAATTGATATCCGCTTTTAAATTCTTGTATATGCAAATATAAATAACTTTTACAAATTCGGAAAATGCTTCATCAGAGATAAAATCAAAACACTCTCTTGCAATATGCTTTTTGTATCAAATAAAAATTGACTTAAACCATTCATAAAGTTTGATTCCGGTCTAATATATAGTATTATAATTAGAGACCGGATTCCTAGCTATTATGCTTACGCTAAATAGTTAAAGCATCAAAAATATGTCTAAATATATGCACGAATTGTGAAGAATGTAATCATTTGGCACTAAATTTTTTACGCTTTTTTTGCTATTTTAATACTTTTTTAGAATTTGGTGCTTATTTTAAGATTTTGTGCTTATTTTTTAGCTTTATTTTTAGTTTTGGTAATTTTTTTTTTTATAAATCTGTTCTTCTATGTATATTTCTTAGTAGATTGAAATGTAAATAAAAAAAGCGTATATTATTTTATTATTTAGAAAACGTAGAGAAAAATTTACATATCTAGATCTTGCATACTTTTTATAATATTATTTAGTTTAAGTTTAATATAATTCTGTAAATCCCGACTGAGCTCATAGCGTATTTTAATGCCACCTCTTCAAGCAAGTTAAATAACTGTATTTTATAATTCCTAACCGAGTATGACCGGTAGGACAGAGATTCTCTCAATTTTAAAAAATTTAAAATCGTTGTAATACAATTTTTGGATCCTGCAAGTAAGTCAGTAAAAAACTTCCAAACAGTTCTAAAAAATAAGAAACTTCAATGTAATTCAGCTTTCGGTTTTGTGAGTCATGCCATAAAATCGCTAGGAAAACAGGAAAATACGTCTAAGTATAATTAAAAATTTCAAAGGTGCAATTTTAAAAGTACTAGGCTGTATTAGGCAAACAGTGAAATCAAAATCCGAAAATGTATTTTTAAAAAATAGAGGTATGTCTACATTAAATAAAATAAACTGTAATTTGAGTGAAAAGAATTTTCCAGATTTTGATAGGAATCCAGCTTTCAAGAAAAATTTAAACATGCACCAATGTGCAAGTGTGCAAGTGTGCATGTCGAAAGAATTCTTTCCCCTTCAAAAACATTTTAAGTGATTGAAGACAGAATTTTACAGTTGAACACTTAGAGCAACATTTAGTTATTAACTGTTTTTGTAGATAGTTTTTTTTAGTTAACTAAAAGTTTTTTTTTTATATAATTTAAAATTTGTGAAAAAAATATCATCACTCATACTGTTGTAAATATAAATGTTATAAAACCTTTATTAAAATGTTTTATAGTTTTGGATTTTTTAAGTTTTCTTTTTTTTTCAATTGTTTCATGTCTTTTTAATGCTTTTTTACGTTTTTGGTGCTTTATTAATGCTTTTTTAGTTATATTTTCATGCCTTTTTAAGCGCTTTTTTTCGTATTTTTAATGCTTTTTAATCCGGTCTCTAATTATAATACTATGATGTTAAATTTGTCTTCATCAATTAGTTTAAAAAAGTCTACTAGAATCTCATCTATCTATCTTTTAAATTTTTAATAGTATGGCTTACATCTAAAACTGCTATTTATAAAGTCTTTTGTGATTTTTTTCTGCATTTTTTTTATTTTTAGTGTCATCAAATAGTTGTAATTCATTTCATCTTTTGGGCAAAGACAAATGCCATATTAAACAAAGCTGATGGGATCGATCCTATCATGTTACAGAAAAATTTGCAAACCTAGCACTGTCATATATACCAAACTGATAAAATGTAATTAAAATAGTTTTAATATTTAAACCGGAGCAAAACCACGTATGACCTTGCTAAATCCTACAAACCAATCAGTCCGACATCTTGTATTCATAAACTTTTAGAAAGAATACTCAACAGGCTTATACGGGACAAAGCATTAAAAGATTAATCTTTGCATCAATACCAATTAAGAAAATCTTGCAAACAAAATGCAGCAGAAATATCTGCTATATGTCAAAAAAAAAATAAAAAAAACTACCAAAAACTTTTTATTTCTCAATGTAAATTAAAAAAAAACTTTTTTTCTTTAAGTTTTAAAAACTATATCGTCCAAATAGTGGTTTTGATGGCCGAGACACATTTAAAAAAAGTTGTCCATTACTCTCACTGGCAAAATTTCTTCAATTTATTCTTGAATAGCCTCTTTTTTTTCTAAGAAACAAGAAAAATGTTGTAACCTCAATTTTAAAATTACCCTTTTAAAAAAATCATTAACACTTAAATCGGGCAAGCGCGGTGGCCACACAACTGACTCGCGTAAAGAAACCATCTTCTTCTAATATCTGAACTCGTCCCGGTTTTATGCGAGTTGTAATAGTGTAGAAGCCTCTTTGATTTCAAACCTTTGTCGCAGGTTTAGCAGCCAGAAGAACCCCTTTTTTCTGATTCCCCGTTTACTTTATATTTTCTTTTTTACGATTAATTGAAGAAATTGGTATTTGTCATTTTGGAATATGTGACCAAAATATCCTGCTTTTCTACGTTTCACTAACGTAAGTAGGTTTGTATCTTTGTTCATTCGCTTGAGTACTTCATTGTTTATTACTTTGTCTGTTTATAGAGTTTTATCATCCTCCAATACAGCCACATTTTGAAGGCTTCAATTTTATTCATAGATGATACCTTTAGTGTCCACCCCTTGACTTCATACAATAGTACCAAAAAAACATAACATTTTTCGGTTCTCCACCAAATTTAAGTAAAAGATTTCTGTTGCATACTAATGATAAGAGTTTTTAAAAAGTAAATCTGGCTATTTCAATTCGTATTTTGATGTCATGGATCGGGTCCCACTGTTTGTAGAGCCAGCTGCCTAAGTATTTGAATCTTTGCACCCGATCAATTAGTTCATTGCTAACGGTTAGTGCATCGTTATTTACGGAATTGTTCTTGCTAATAATCATTTGGTTTTTATGATGTTTATTTTGAGACCATACTCAGAGCTGGCTTGTTGAAGTTGGTCTATAAGGCATTGCAAATCTTTGATAGTGTTGGATAGTATTACAGAATCATCTGCATATCTGAAGTTATTTACTGGTAAGTAAACAAAAAACTTTTATGCCTTTTGTGCATTTGTCTAGAGTTCTCGGCATATAGGTTGAACAGGAGCAGTGACAGAATGCATCCTTGTCAGCAGTCTCTTAATATTTAGAACTTCTTTGTTTGATCTTGCCCAAACTTTAACCTGTGCTGTTTGGTTTCAGTATATATTCGTGATGATGCGGATGTCTTTATAGTTGATGTTGGTTCTTTTAAGCATTTCAACTAGTTTTCCATGTTTAACATTATTAAATGCTTTTTTGTAGTTTATAAAGCAAGCATAGACTGTGCGGCGTTGATTTCTGGGTTAAAACTTGCATAGAGAACAGTGCTTCTCTCGTACCGAATCCGTTCCTGAAACTAATTAATATACTTATAATACGTACAAATATCTTCACCGCATGGCTCATGAGGCTAATGAGACGATACTCGCTACATCTCTTATCGTTTGGTTTTTTTGTCTTTAGGTATGCAGCCGGTATTTTATATCTTAGTGTATAGTCGTAGTAATGTGTTTAAGTTTCATCATTTATTGCCTTAAAAAGTTGGGCGTTTAGCTCGTCTGGTCCACTCAATCCAAAAAAATGCAAAATTTTGCCGTAGCTCTATCCTGTTAAAACCAAATGTCTTCTAGATTGAGTTCTTGTCCATGTTTTCGAGCGTAAAAAAATCTGCAATATGTTGTATTAAATAAAATTCACAGTTATTGTTATTCAACACTAAAAAAATGGTTTAATAGCGCCTGTAGACAACACAGCATTTGGTGTCACTTTTGGTCTGCAAAGAAGGTGTTGGTAAAATTAACGATAAGCCCAGAATCAAAAATTTGTGCAAAAAAAATAAAAATAAGCTTTATTGCTACTCCACAGAATGCCAAAATCCCATTACAGCATTCATACGTCTTTCACAGTCTGCTGAAGACAGTTTCTAACCAATTATAATCTTGTATTGATGTAAATGAAAATCAGTATACACAATTTGCCTTACAGGACTATCCAAAATTTAAAAATCTAAAGAATGTCTCCATGCTGAACTCCTTATTGACAACATATTAAAAATCTTTACTGCATGAATGTTTTCGGAAAATCTCCCATTTCTTGAGACGTCCGGGTGTGTATTCCATACAAGACCGGTAACTAAATAATTTGCAATAATCATATTCATAACATCGCACATTGCCCACTATGGTAATGCAGATAAGCAAAACAAAACTGAAAAAACTTACTAAACTTATAACTAAACATATGGCCTAAACAAACACATGCGTAGAATAAAAATCCAAACGGATTCCCTATACAGTAAATGTCTGAAAAAAAAAACTTTCAAAAACTGCTACATCTGCTAAGTGAATGCAAGACTTACAACATTCAACGTAATGCCTACATAAATATTGAAAAAAAGGCAATCAAGAAACAAAAACAAAGTTGAAAATAGTATTTAGTATAACAAGAGTGGATAGTCTAAGTGCGATATGGGCATTCCACTCGAGTTGTACAGCTTACTTTTTCTACGACTGTTAAAAATCTAAAACTTGTTTTAAAACTTTTCAATTAATCATTTAACATTATTTTATATTGAATTAAATTCAGGTTATGTTTGACATCTGACGTTTTGCATAATTATAAAATTCAGAACTACCTGTAATTTTGGTTAAATGCTGTTAAAATATTTAATTAAAAATGTTTTTAAGCTTTATTGTATAATAACAGTTAATAAATAAGACGTTCTTAATCTATTTTTGACATTTTACAAATAAAAAAACCATTGAAAATGTGCTAAAATTAAAATACTGTAAACACGAGAGTTTTAATCTCTATATAAAAATAAAGATAACAACAAAGTAATCTAAGAAGAAGCGGAAACGCAATGCCGTGTTCAAATAACAACATTATCATAGAAACTGATGGAGATGCAGACGTAAACAACATTGCGGCTATAAAATCGGGTGACAAAATACCTACCACGTCAACCATTTCCAGTTTACTGCCAACAATACAATTTTACTAATTGCTGAAATAATAAACTTACTTAAGATGTAAATGTAAGATGAATAAAGAATAAGATCACATTCAAGAAGTAAGATGTCTAATTGTGCATACTGGAGTTAGAGTTTTAGAGTGTCGCGTACTGTTAGTCTTGTATGAGGCAAAAGCGTGGACTCTTACTAAATCCTCCTACAAAAGCATTCGAAATGTAATGTTATTGACGCATGCTCAAGATTTTATGGATCCATCGCGTCAAAAACAAAACGGTACTGCAACATGTAAAAAAATATCATCAACTACTAATCCTGCAAAAGAAAATAAAAGGACATAGGTCAGTTGATTGCCGCAAAATATCATGACTACAAAACATGCGTACATAGACTGAAATGACGTAAACAGCTTTATTCAAGACAACAGTAAATAAAGTAATATAAAACAATTTGATAGCCAACATCTACTGGCAAAAGACACTTAAAAAAAAAACAAAAATAAAACTAATGACATCCGGTAATTCATAAAATTGTACCAAGTGGTTGGATATAATGCAGAACCATGACAACAAAAAATTGAAGAAACAACTTTCAAAAATGCAAACATTATTGCTGAATAAAATGATAAAATAAGATTGACTCCGCCATACAAGATAATGTTAAAAAAACGCAATTCTTAAAAAGCCAGATGAAAATGGGTTCGTAGTTGGAGCACCTTTTTCAACAAAACAAAATGCTAAATACCAACTCAAAAACTATGCAGCGCCAAGGAAACTAGTACTAGCGTTCAAAATATTCTCATTAGTTTCAAAAACAGCGGAATCATATTGTTGTTTGTTTCCTAAATGCAAAAATAAAAAATATAAATATACGCAAAACATATTTTAAAAAAAGTCTATGAAAGCACAAAACTGAGTAGTTACTTAAATCGTTATTTTTTTATCAATACTAAGCAGTAATTGTGATTCATTTCTAAAAAGCAAACTGTTTAATACTTAGACAATCATATTACGGCTTGATTACGTTTTCGTAATCTTTAGTAAATGTATAAACTCTATATGGGCAATTCCATTTCAAACAGACCAGAGCAGGGGGGGGGGAGTCAAAAAACTTGTTTTAGTATTTTTTTTCTGTTTCTACAATTAGTAGTCCTTTGATCGGTTTACGAGGGTATTAAACTCTTAAAAAAAAATCTATAGTTTTTTTGTATTTTTTTAGCTTTGACTGTAAAAAAATGCATTTATTGTTTAAAAATTGCAATTTTAAAGCAACTAAAAAATTTTACTAATGAAATCGATCAGAAATTTTCTGTAAAATGCCATTTATTTATTTGCACAAAGTCGGTACGAAGTCGTGTTAGTTAAACACTGCAGTCTCACTGCACCACCCGCCATCATCAACTAAAATTCGAACATGTTAGTAAGTATAGCGACGGTCACTATTCTCGCCGGCAACTGTGATTTGGTAACCACCGTTTCATAATTTCAAATCGGTTGGTGATAACGTTGCAACGGTTGATCGTCATTTGGAACATACTAACTTGAGATATTTCACAAATCAAAACATAATCTGCAATTAAACGCGCATATAGTGAATGCAAAGTGGTCGTTGCCCGTTCTATCTTACGTTATTTCTTGTTTTTTATGCAGTTTTTGTTCTTATTTTGCACAGAAAATCAAACCGTTTTTTTAATGGATTTATAAGAAAGTAAGTGGAATAATTATTAATAAAACTGATTTCTTATTAAAAAATATTTTTTTCTGCTTATTAAACTATCACATTTTTTTAGAGATAGTTGCATACAATTTTTTTTTACTATTTGTGACAACAAAATTCTAATTCTGGTTCGGCAACAAGTTGCATTCTGTATGGATTTGATAATATTGTAATAGTAGCTACTATACTATATAGGTAAGTACTCAGCGGAAAAAATCAAGAACATTTAAAAATATATTTTAGTGTTATATAACGTGTTATAATTGACAAAAAAAATATTAAAAAATAGAAAATACCTTGAACATTTATTTACTAAAGAATTATAGTTATAGCATAGAAATTTTCTTTTGTTCTCTGTCACTATAAAACTTTGGTTGTGGTTTAGACAGCATGTCCCAGCTAATCGGTTTTAGATTGTAACGTTTCTGAACGTTCTTGTTGCACGTAAGTTTTTTTTAAAGCAATGCACATATACAAAGTGAAAAGAGGTATAGAAAATTTCCATTTTGATACATTTTGAGTGTAAAACTCTTGTTAAAAGTGAAAGTGACAACAACGGCATTATATACAATTTAAAAAAGTTATAACTTTAAGAAGTCCAGTTTTGATTGTGTTGTATATATTAACAACAGGTTTTCTTTACTTCGTGAATCAGATGATTAAATATCGCGTTTGTACACAGACTATTGAAACAAAAGATGGTTTCAAAACTATTTTTTTTTTATTTTTACATTGTTATCAATAAGATTTATTGTTGCTGCTTTTTAATTCAATCTTTTTCAAGCTCATTCTTGCTAAAAATAGTAAATGAGATTGCTAAATTAAAATTAATACATGGCAATAAATTATTTCTAATTAATAAAAAGAAAGATACAATTTAATTGCTTGGAAACATTTTTTATATTTAATTGTAATATTTTTTGTTTCAGATTTAATTTTGAAATCAATTTTTACAGTAGATCATAGAGCAATATCATCAAATAATTATTTTTATTTAATTAGAAATTTTGAAAAATTTATTGAAATGGCGTGTTATTTGGGCGATGTATCTGCGTGTGATAATTCTAAAACATTTACAACTTATACTATTACTCAAGAAAACCAGCGACTTCTAGAGTTGCGAAAAGATCGTTCAATACCCGCAAATTCTTCAATCTGCGTAAATCATTGTAAATATTTGACATCCACTGGCAAAGAACATGTTCTGATCCCAACAATTCTCATAAAAAAATAATAACGCAAGACCTCAAAATTGTTACTTTAAGTGATCATGATACGTATTCAAAAAAAGATTTAGCAATACATATCATACCAGGTAAAAAATTATGCACTAACTGTATCAGAATTTTAAATGATAAAATCAATAAACTACATTCAATAAAAAAAAAAATAAAAATCATTTCTAAATTCGTCTCAAAGCCAAAGTAATTTACGATCAGACAGCGAACCATGGCCAACTCCTGAAGAATTTACCGTTGACACTTTAGATCTTTTCTTAGAAAAATTAGGACTTTTCCCACTAAAGAGATCATCTACTCATAAAAATATGCAAAAAAAAATAAGTTATGCGCGACAGAAAATGAAATTATTTGTCGAAAAAATGCATCAAAAATTATATATTAACGCTAGAGAATTGCCGGGTTTAGTCGTTCCGTCCTGTTGTGGTGGCACTTGTAGTATTGTTATGGAAAAATATTAAATTCTATCACATCTACGAGAATATCGGTGAATCTTTCTCTCTAGAAAAATATTGACACGTACAGCGCCATTTTTAAATTAAAATTAATTCTTATAGGACAAAACGCAAACCAACTCAATATCCAAACAATAAGATTTTAGTCATCACTCTTTTTATATGTTGAACTACATACAATATTCTATGTCTTCATGTTTTTTGTTAAAGATTTGAAGTTATATTTAACGAGTAAAAAAATAATTAAAAACTAATTATAATATAATAATTATATAATATTAAAAACGTCACTTTTAAAAAATTAATGACGGAGAAACGACATATTGCATCAAATTTCTACAAATTGGAAGACATAGATTGGACTTTCCTCTACAATGTGTGAAAATTTTATTCAATTATATTCAGGCGTTTTCGTGCTGAGTTGGATGCTGTAAACCCTTATAATAGCGCAACTATTCTCCCCCCTTAATAAAACACGTTTTAAATATTCCCGACGAAGAGAGCATTGAGGAAAAACCAAATTTAAAGAAAAAAAGAAAACTTGTAATCAAAAACCCAAAACCAAATATCTTACTCTTGCACCAGAAGAGTGGTTGATAAAACAAACAAGTGAATATTTTGAGGTTAGTACAAGAATTGTCAAAAAATCTCGAAAATTGAGAGAAAATCACGGCATATTGAAAGAGGAAAAAAAAACTTAGGTTTTTGACATCAAAAGAAATCAGAAACAGAGATAGAGACACTTATTGCGATTCAGGTGGCATAAACTCAAGAATAATGCTAGGAATGTTCAAAGTTCGTAAAATATAGAATCAATACGAACAAAAGAAGTTACTTTTATGTTCTTTGAGAGAATTAAATGCTCTCTACAAACAATCCTTCTAATAAAGTTAGATTTTCTACATTTTGTTTATTAAGGCCAAAGCACTACATTCTAGCGGGAGCAAGTGGTACGCATTCTGTGTTCGTATGTGCGGAACATCAAAATTTTAAACTTTTATTATCTGCCATCGGAACGTCACTAACATATAAAGAAGTAGTCTCTAAAATTATTTGTAATTTTAATTCCCAAAATTGTATGTACAGAACTTGTTCTAAATGCTCTGATAGGGATAAGATTATAAAAATATTAAAGGTACAGTTTTTTGCTAAACCAAACACTATCGAAGACAAAAACTCCAAAGGCAAAAGCTCATCAGAAAAAAGCTCAGAAGACAAAAACAAAGAAGAATTGCAATATACTTACAAAGAATGGACATCAACCGACCGAGCAGAGTTAATAACAAAACGTTGTTCACAAAGTGAATTGCTCACTATTTTGACTAATAAAGCTATTAAATTTTTAACTCACATGTACGTAGCTCAGCAACAATCTAATTATCTCATACATGCCAGAAAAAGTTAAAAAAAAAAATAAGTTTTAATTTGCAGAAAATTACAAATACGTTGTCCAAGACAATATCCAGCAGCGTTATTGGAACCAAACAGCTGTCACGTTGCACCCTGTTGTTATTTACATAAATTACGCTAAAAACGTGAAAAATTATAATTTATGTATATTTTCTAAAGATTTGAAGCACGATGTGCCAATGGTAAACGTTTTCGCTAGAAAAATACTAAATTACATTCGGGAAAACTTTCTGAATGTAAATCATTGCGAATTTTTTACGGATGGCTTTGGCGGTCAACTCAAAAACGAAGAAGTATTGAAATACTTATGTAAAGTTAAAAAAATATACAAGATCAATGCAACATGGAACCTTTTTGCTCCTTCACATGGGAAATCACCTTGTGATGGCATCGGAGAGTTAATAAAACGTCTAGCAGCACGAGCCAGTTTGCAAAGACCTTTAGATAATTAAATAATTAAATTAGATGAATTTTTGAAATTTTGTCAGCAGCTAGCTACCGTCCGTTTTTTGCATAAGTGTGCCCAAACAAGAAATTTATATGATTAGAAAAACCTATAAAGAAACTCCGACTTAATACCATTCCAGGAACAAGGAGTTTCCAAGTCAAGTTGGATACACAACTAAATGTAAAATTTCAAGCACTGATGCTAATATATCTTTAGTTTTTAACTTGAGAGATGGCAGAAAAATCTGTTTATACAAAGCGGAAACGTTTGTAGCAATTTTCATTAATGATAACTGGCAAATTGCTTTTATTAAGTCATTTTTAGAGATAAGTTCAAATGAGGTTGATAACATACAAAAACAAAGTAATCTTTCCAAGCGTCAAAATAATTCAACCATTTCAAAATGTTTTATGCGTTCTAAAAATTGATAAAAAGAAAAATGGAAAATTAAAAATACAAAACACTTAATTTATGAGAATCATTAATAATTTCAATAAATATCAAAAATTATTAAAAAATTTGGAACATGTAGAACAATTAGAATAAGTTCCAGATTTAAAATAAAAATTATTTTTCTTTACTTGATTGGTACATCACGCTTGTAAACATATACATACATATATTTCTATTATCTGACTAAAAAAAATTTTTCTTACTTTAATTCTTATTTAATAAATTAAAAGATTGTTTTTTTGGAGAATAGTGTACGTTGTTTTTTGGCACCTAGCAAATACAAACACACACACACACACACACACACACCCACCTTCACACACACACACCCTCACATCCGCACACACACACACACACACACACACACACACACACACACACACACATATACATATTCTAGTAAATATAAAAAAAATCATTTTTAACAAATTTTTTTGTAAAACAAGTTTTTCTAGGTAGACTTCTCTAATGTTAAATTGTCCGTAGAATTCAAATGTTCAATAATATTTGGTCTATAGTTCATTTGAGCGCAGCTAATCAAGTATTTGTAAGAATTAATGTTAAAAATAGGCATTTTTACTACATTTTTGCAATTTTTTTAAGTTTTAGACCCTTAAAACCTAAATACACAAAACAAATTTATATTTTTTTAAATAATTCACATCAAAATACTTCAATTTTAACTTTAAAAAAAAAATTAAAAAATGCTCTTTTTTGCCCAGTCCACTGAGAATAAAAACATGATTTTATAGCTTTTGCGGCTTATAGACAAATTATAGACTTAAAATGGCACCATAATTGGATTCTACAGAAAATTTCTGATTGATTTTATTAGTAAAGTTTTTTAATTGCGTTAAAATTTTGATTTTTAAACATAAAATGCGATTTTTTACAGTCAAAGTTGAAAAAAGACAAAAAACTTGCATGAACTGATCAAAAGACTTAAGTTATGGAAATAAAAAAAAAAAAATAAAGAAAGTTTCTCAACACTTCTCCAGATCGTTTGAAATGGAATTGCCCATATAATTAAATCTGTATGTCAATAAAAGAATGTTTTTTTGTTGTATCTTAATATCTATTTCAGACAATCCTTGCTCGAGCAATTCATATTACATAAAATATAAAACAGTAATCCGGTCAACAATAATTTTGTTATAGACAATCTAATAATGCACTCGCTTAACCAATATGGGTTAGGTTAAAAAAATTTAATACAGCTTTTAATAAATTAAATTATTATTTTCACAAAATTAATTTATTAAATTAAGTTGTAAAAAATGTCATTAAAAAATAATTTTGATCAAGTAGAATGCAACCCTCTCCAATTAATTTGGTCAGCAAATTTCATAGTCATTAATTATTTTTCCTCCTATAAAATAAACCAAGGGACTCTTCATTATGTCGGCGGGGTTACACTCACTCACAACAAATCGATTTCCCCATACAGCAGCAGCAAACAGGTTTCCCGTCAGAATGAGTGGAGTGCATTATGGACAGAGAAAATTTTGTAATAATGGCAGGAGGCAGGCAGGTATTGCTCCAGTACACAATTCTTCTCGGATGAATAATCATTTTTCCCAGGTTGCTTTGGCCATGTTTCATCAAGTACTTCATCTCTTTCTCTCTCTCTACTCGGTCATAAATCTTAGCTGAGATTAATCTTAAAATAATAGCTGTTAGAAAATATGTGACAAATAAACATTTCCACGCTTCAGCTGTGCCTGGTGCAGTATTTCATTCGGTGCTATTTAACAGGCGCGAGTCGTAAAGAATATTAAAAATGTCGCCTGCCCTCAGGCGATTCATTTAGAAGTTAAAATTGAAGCTTTGTTTTGGATTAGCATAATATAGAATCATTTGCGGATGCGATGTGAAATTGCTTAATAATTCCACGGCTTTATACTAATTATTTCTTAATTTAGGCAATAATTAATTTATCTTGGTTATGTTAATTATTCTACTAATTCAACGACTGAGAAGTGAGATTATAATAAATTATTATTAATATTACCAATTTTTTTTGTTTTGTATTCTGGCAACTAAATAAATACAGAAAAGAAAATTATTGTTATAAATAGTATCTTATTACCCAACTCATTGGTTTGCATATGATACTATCAATCACGTTCCATTAATTTAATATTAGAATAACATTTTAATTAAATTTAAGTTTTTTTCATGTTACAGCATTGTTTGTAACAGCATTTAAAAGCTGATTAATGCTAGCTAAAAATTGTATTATTATTCAGATAATTTATTGCATCAATTTCCTCAAATTTACATAAAATATTATAGGCAGTAAGGGGTGAAAGGTTGCCATAAATTACCATTGTTTGATACGCCCGCTATATCACATTTGGCAAAAATCTTTATAATATCTGTTGATAGTTGAACTAGATTTATTACTGTATTTCAATTTAAATGCCCAAAATTATTAGTTTAATGACTTTTTGGTAAGACACTAGAATTATTATGAGTTATCATTATTATAGTATTTAATAACCTTCTTCTTGGTTTTCAAATCACTAACAAAATTACTTTACAAAATTTATTTTAACCCATAGTAAACTCCATGAATGTAATACATTATTTCATGAACTTTAAACAGCATCTAGTATAAATGTTGTATAAGTTTGTGGTGAAATTTATACGTTGTGGTTGCATACAATGCAATTCTTAAACCCAACACATTGTAATAAAAAGAGTAAAATTACAAAACTCTACGCTGAAAATACACTGTTGGCATCTCCCAAAAGCAACACATTTAATGCATGTAAACAGTGCAAAAACAATTAAAGTAAGTATGAAACTCCTATGAAACTAACGAGAAAAATGTATACAGCTAAAACAGCACGTCGCCGCTTTATTTACACGCGCGAGCGGAAAATATAAAAGTTACACGAGTGCCGCGAAACCCACCCATTCGGCTATTTAGTATTTACACCGTAATTTATACGGCTGAAACTTTACATATAAACATTTAGCCGAGGCGGGCTGGGCCTTAAGAAGAAAACTTTCCAAATTTACAACCGCACATAATCTATTACGTCTGTGCTAACTCAAAGGGTTCTGTTTCATATTAACTTTTTTCCAAGAAACACGTTTGCATACAAAAAAGGAAAGTAGGGATGTTAGACAAAAAAAAATGGAAGAGTAAGCTTTTATACTGGCTTTTTGTAATATATTTTTAATCCTCTTAAAAAGATTTGGAAAGTAGTTCAGAAATATTAATAATTCTTCTGAATAAATCCATTTTTTTTTGTAAATCATTATTTATAGTTTTATTATAAAATGACATTTTAAAAATATTTTTATAATAAACAACAGTTAATTTTTTAATAAAATATAAATAAAATCCTTTTTTCATATCAATCTCACAACGTAATAAGTATAAAAACTGTATATAAATAACATCTGAATAAATTAAGGTGTTGAATAAAAGACTTCTTAAAATAGTGTAAACTCTTACAAATAGACTGCTAATCCAGAGAATAAAAACGAATACTTTTACGAGAGTACGAATCCAAAACACGAGTATAACGCAATTGCGCTTTTAAAATGTAAACAAAACATTTATTCCGGGAAAATACGGTTTTTTATTATGCATTTTTAATTAATAGAAGAACTACAAATGCGCGTTGCGCTATGTTTTTGTTATTTTATTTTAAACTAATTTTCCTCTGCATTCGAAAAAGGAAACGATTCCCACTGTGTATAGTATGTGCAGACATTCATTCGACTGTTCGCACTTTTAATGTATTTCTCTTTTTGTCGCCTTCTTTTCAAGTTATGCAGACGGATGGAAACAGAGATGAAATTACTGGTGCGACTGCGGTAATAAATGACAACGATTTTTTTTGTTGGGATGATGTTTTGATATTTGTTATTTGTTCCTGTTGTTTATTTTAAAAATTTGTTTTGAAAAAAAACGATATAGATTGAAATTGTTTTAATATACACAATTTTGTAATAACAGTAATAAATTATTTCATCATTTATTTTTTTCTGTTTTGTTTGTAAACATGAATGAATTCCGGATATAATATTTTACAATACATTTATGTAATTGAATAAATTTGAATAAAAATAATATATATAGCCTTTTTTCATAACGTCTTCATATCATGTAGATGATCTTTCGTACAACCTTTGCTAGAAAACCTTTAACAACGTTGATAGAACAATTAAATAAATAAAAATTAAGTGACAAAGTATTGCACATAATTACATTTAAAACAAAAAGATTACAAAACAAAAATTATAATATCCAAAGGGAGACTTAGTTTGTTGAAAAGCCGAATTCAAACATTGGCGTATAAGTCGCAGGTTCAAACTTCAACTCCGCTAGAATATTTTAATAAATCATTTGATAACTCGCATTTTTTCTAATACATAGTTAGGTGTCTATGTAATCTATAGCGCCTCTACTTTCTCAAATCTCAATTAACAAGTATGGTAGTTTAAATAGAGTAATGTATGTATAGATATATATGGCTAAGTGTACGAAATAAAAAGTTGTTTTTGCTCAAACCACTGAAAATTTATTTATTTATTTATTTACTAGTCAACGGAAGCCATTACAAAATAAGTATATATTTACAATTTAAAAAAACATAAATTAAACATAAAACAATTAATATTTAAAATAAAAATAAAACTTAAATAGTTAGACAATATAAGAAAGGTCACGTATGGGTGATAAGTGCACGACGCAGGGTATACAATTTTTTTTGAATCTGTTCAATTTTTCCTTTACTGACGGCGGTGTATGGTGACCACACATTAAAACAGTACTTGATATGGGGACGTACTAGAGCGTTGTAAAGGATAATTAGAGTACAATGGTCACAAAACTCCTTAGAGTTACGCTTGACAAATCCTAAAAGTTGATAAGCTTTAGCCACAACAGTATCAATATGTAGTGTAAATGAAAGGCTTGAATCAAACGTAATGCCTAAATCACGAATAGTGTTAACTCTTAACAACATTACATTCATGAGAGAGTAACCATACATTACTTTGCATTTAATTAAATTAAGTAGTAAGTTATTAGTCTGACACCAACTAGAAAAAAATCTGTATCTCTTTATTAAGTAGTATAGCATCATCTAAAGACTGAATTTTCATAAAGATTTTTATATCGTCCGCAAATAATAAACAACGCGCGTTAGAAAAACAGTGTACCACATCATTGGTAAAGATATTGAACAGTAAAAGTCCAAGATGTGACCCCTGTAGAACACCCAACGTAACATCAATATTACGAGAAACGCACTGACCAATGCGCACAAATTGAGATCTGTTAGATAAATAGGATTGAATCCACAGTAACAAGGTGCCATTAACTCTAATACCACGTAGTTTCATAATTAGTATCTTGTGGTCAACGGTATCAAAAACTTTTGAAAAGTCAGTGTAACTGAATCTACGTGGAATCTGTTTTCGAGCGCATCTGTTTTATAAGATTCATACAACAAAAGGTTGGAAGATGTTGATTTGCCAGTTTGAAAACCGTGACAGGTAACTCACTTTTTAAAAACTTTTGGAATAACTGATAAAATAGAAATAGGTCTATAGTTTGTTACATCATTTATAGCACCAGACTTATGAATCGGAGTGACAAAAGCTTATTTCCAGCAAGTAGGAAAAGTACCCATAACCAAAGATAAGTTAAATAAAAGCCATAAGGGTCAACAAAGGGCAAACGCACATTTGTTAAAAAAGAAAGCCGTTAATCTATCAGGCCCTGACAGTTATTGGGTTTTAATAGTGATAGTTCGTTGACAACTTTAGATATTTTTAAAACAAGATGCGATTTATTTATGGGTAGGAACAGATAGTGGAGAATATGTGCTGTGTGGACTCATAGATGTAAACTGACCCAAAAAAAATTGCAAATAGGTTTACAATGCCATCAGTAGTGTCAATTTGAGAATTACCATTTGTAAAAGTAGATGATATTTGATTACTGCAACGTTTAAATTTGACGTGCCCCCAAAAAGCTTTAGAATTAGATTTAATCGAATCTTCCACTTTCTTAATGTGATTAGAATAACACGTATTATCCAATTGCTTACACTTATCACGTATTGAACTAAATTTGTGGTAGTCAGCTGCTGATCTAGACAGCACCAATGCTTTGTGTAACTTTTTTTTAGAAAACACAAGGTATTGACCTATCATTGAAATTATATTGCATCACGTTATCTTCTCCACACTATACGTTGTCAGGTGTATCCTGTAAAGAGTCAAGTTTTAAAACTACATCTAAAGCAGGATGTTGAAGATTGCATGGTACAATAGAAAACAGCAATTCTGTAAAGCTCAAGTTTGAAGAAAATGCAAAAGGCGCAAACAATAAATCTAGCAAAACCAAATTTATGTTTAGTATGTAGTTCAATTGATGCGAATTAATATACCCAAACGTGTTAGCAACTAAAATACCTTTAAGACAAGTGGATTCCGTTCTTATACCAAATTCATCATTAATCCACAACGTTTGTGGCAAGTTGTAATCGCCAATAATATAAACAGTGTTGCATTCACTAATTAATTCTACACTTTTACAGTGACGTTGGTAAGTAAAGTAATCCAAACCATGCCTTCTTTTACATGAATCCTAATTATGTTTAGATTTTTTCAGATTTTTTCAGTGAGCCATTTCCGAGTAATATGCAATCAAAACTTGAAAAAAGTTTTTTGCGTTTATTTACCTTTTTTGATCGTTTGTAACTTCTCAGAATTGCATTTTTAGGAAAATTTATAAGAAATTTTTTTCTTCAAAATTGTCCAACAAATAATTTAATGAAAAAAATTTGACTGTAAAAAATGATTTTTTGAACAATTTTGAAAAAAAAGTCCGTTACAGTTTTTTTTTAAATGCGATATGCAAATTTACAATAAAAAAATGTAAAAAAATGCAAAAAAATCATTTTTTTTCAAATTTTGATTACACAAAAATGACTTATTAAAAAAATCTTAAAAAATTACAAGATTAGGACTCATGTAGAGAAAGATATTGTTAGTGGTTTAAGCAAAAACAAATTCTTGTTCCGTACACTTGACAACGACAATTGTAAGATAATAACAAAAAGGTTTAGGTCCAATGATTAAATCTCTAAATTTTAAAATTAATAAATAATGCGTTTTATGTAAAATGCCTTTTCACCTAGCTAGAGACACATACACTGTTTCAGGGAATGCACCCATTATCAGTGTGCCTAGCATTTCACTAGTAAAAGTCACAATTTACATAAAATCACAGTAACTATGAAACAGTTTATGTTTAGTCATTGTCGAACTTGATAACGCATTTAAATAAACAAACAGAACTAAACAACTACATAACGCAGATGGTTAATTTTGCTCTAACAATAATCTAGGTTAAGTTCCAGTAAATTTGCAAACATTTTCTTAAAAAAGCTGAAAACTCGTTTTCTAAATTTCAAGTCCCAACTCTAGTACACAGACAATAATTTTTAGAAAACATCTAAAACAAAACTCGCATCTCAAAAAATAAAAAAAATGTTTCTCAAGAATGTCCTACAAAGACTCTAAAAAAAGATTGGTGCAAAATAGAAATCTGCGCGCTAACCAGAAAATTGAAAACATAGTAGAAAAGTTTCTGCTAAAATAAATTGAGCTGTACGTAAATACACCCATACCGCAACAAAGCATTATACCAAACAAGCTGCTATAGATATTAAAACCAAAACGTTATTTGGCAGTTTTTAAATAGCATTTTATTGTCATATTTTGAAAAATCTGAAGTAGAATAGATTAATTTAAGAATTGATCATTGCCGCTCTATAAGCCTAAACTAATTTTTTTTTTAATTTAACCAAATTTTTCAATTTTATTTTTTCAATGTTGCAGTGTTAGAAGTTACTTTTATTTTTTAAGTAACTTGTTTTTGTCTTTAAAAGACGCCTATGCACAACCTCAACGGTTAATTCGTTGTTCAAGATTAATAATAAATTTCCAGTAAAAAAAAACAGTAATAAAATCTGTCAAATATTGAAGTTACAATAAATGATGAGATATAGAGAATAATACACTTATACCACGGTGTAAGCCACAGTGAAGTAACAGTTTGTTAGCAAATTAAATTAAAATTTTGTTATATAAAATGTTTAAACTCTGTCGTCAATTGTTTGTCATCTTGTTTATTGCTATGACTGTTTGCAATACTTGTGGTTTTAAACACAAACAAATTCACAAAAATTATTCATCTAACTTGATACTAAAAATGGCTTATGACTTCTGGCATTCATTTTATGACTATTTAATTCGGGACACCTTGTATAATATATAATTATAATTTAGTAAAAACTTTGGTTCTATATTGCATTTATAAAATATTTATATTTATTAAAAAAAAGGTGAGATTGTAAATTTTCATAAAAATATTAATTAATTGATTTAATAATTCTTTTTGATCAAAAATGACAATTTTTCTGCGTTATTAAAAATAAAGTGAATTCCTTTTAGGTTTATATCAGTTTTAGAACTAAGCCAAAGACCATGTCAATTGGTCTATAAACAATACAATCAGCAAACTACAATATCATAATATATTAAAGTTAATAACGCAACTTCTACCGCCAGTAGTGAAGTTTTCACTAAAAAGAACCGTTTTGTAAAAAAAATTTCGAACAAGATTATTTTTTTCAATATGGTTAAACCAACACGTTTCAGTCACAGAGAGTCAAAGATTTATCAATTTAATAACTGTTTTTAATTCTTCCTTTTAAAACAAGTCTTTTGTGATATGTTTTAGATATTCTCCACAGCAGTTTATTTTGCGATCATTGTCAAAAATGTTGTTAAACAAGTCAGCTACAAAAGAAAAAGATCAAAATTGCAAAAAAATTGATACTTAAACTTAAAACTATAAAATATTAAATTTACAAATTTGCTGTTGAACAGCTCAAACTTTTAAAAACAAGCAAACATCATGACAGACAATAACACTTGCTGCTCGGTTTAATAAAAAAACAGATGCAGCTGAAACAAAAAGTCTTTAGAATCAACAACCATAACATTACCGTTAAAATTATGGTCCTAAATGATCTAACTAAACCAATCTTAATCTGTTTAAGATCTCAAATTTTTCTGCCAAATAAAATAAATTTATAGATACCTATTCCAAATTTTGTCTCGTATCAGTTTATCCAAAAGTTGAATAAAAATTATAACTTTACTACTACTACTAATAAAAAAGTTTACACCAATAATAAAAATTGCCAATTAACCTCAAAAATTTAGTGTTGACTTTAAAAACCACAAAGTTCAGAAAACTTAACAGTACCGCTGATCAATTGTTTCAATTAACAAAATTCAGTTAAAACGCGTTGCTAGAAAAGAAAACATTTATAGCGGTGTTTATAATCAATCCATATTATCATGTCATTATCTTTTCTGCTTGTGTGCTTCTCTTCTAGTTTTCTTGGTCTTCCGTCCATTTCTTCATTTCACTTTTCTTTTTTCTTTAGAACATCGTTCATCTTGCAACAATTTTTTCCTCTTTTTAGATTTGCACTTACCATTCTTTCAATCACGTCCATCAATAAACAATCTATTCTCAATTCCCTATCCAATCCATCCATTCTATCTTTTTATAATTGTATCTACTAGCGCTCTTTTCTCCTCTTTTCTCCTCAGCTCTACTCATCATTTCTTTATTCGGGTCTTGTCTAACCACTTAATTTGCAGTAATCTTTTCCAAAGTCATTTTTTGACTGCTACTGTGCTTTTTTCATCTTTTTTTTCTCATCTTACCATTTTCACATCCGTATAAAAACACTCTAAGTTTGCAAGTTTAAATCTTGCTACACAAAATCTTGCTTTTTCTTCTAAAAGCTTTTTTTGTCATTCCTATGAGTATCCATATTTTTCTCTTGTTTTTTCATTTTTCTGTAATTTAAGTACCAAGCTACTATACCTCTATTTATTTTCCGTCCACATTTCCCGCCTCTCCAATTCTCATAACTTCTGTCTTGTTTATTATTATGTAAAAATAAAAAAATCTTTAAAAAATGCACTCGTAGCAACTCAAAGATTATCTGCTACTGGTTTTAAAGTCTTTTGTATTAAAACGCAAATATAAAAAAAAACCTCTATATTTTCTAAGAATAGTCAATTAGAGTCGCTCATTGCTGTAGCGGTTAATATTATTGCAATGGCGGTTATCCTTATCAATCAATGTATGTATGTAAACGATTTGATGGTCCACATGGCGGAACATACAATATATAGCACGTCATCTCTAAATCTGTTCATGGTAGTTAGATAAACCAAAACTCTGAGTCTACGGGTTTTCATTTAATATTAGCAAAACACCTCCTACGTCTAATTATAACGCCTCATAAAAGCTCACCACAATCCGGACCATTTCCGGCAAAGTGATGTCTAAAACAGTATATTTTGTAGTTTTTTTTTTAAATTTTCACCTACGTTCTTATTCTCATTTGCACAAATCGTTCAATTAAAATATTTCAACAATGTTCACCATAAACACATTAGAGACGCTGCAAATCAAAGAATTTTTATTTTTCATCAGCAAAAACTACGTTCAATTTTACCGCTTTGAAAGAACTCACCGCAACCTCCTGCAGAGAAAAATCCTAGTTGCCTAGGACTTGCATACGATAGAACTTTTTCTTATCAAACACATATAGAATCGCGTTGTAAAAAACTTTGAGAGTTATTAAATTGCTTGTAGCAGTGTCAACTAAGATACGCAAAGACAAGTTTTATTCAAAACCAACTACGTTTGTATACTCATTTGCAAAAATGCTCAATTAAAATATCTTAACAATATTTATCATAAAGACATAAAAGATCAAATTATTTTTATTTTTCATACGTCCAATTTTACTGCTTTGGAAAAACTCACCGGAATCCGCAGTACTTCCTGCAGTGTACAAAACCTACAAAATGTCAGTTTTCTGGAATTTGTGTTTGATAAAACTCTTTTGTTTCGAACACATAAGCATTTATTGAACTTGAACGCTTGTGTTTTTCAGTAATGAAGTTAATTTTAACTTGACAATATACATGCAGAGTATAAAATTAAGGTCACTTCGTAATTTGAATTTTTTTTTTTAATTTTTACATGTTTTTTTGAGTGTAATAGATTACTAACTGATTGTTTAAATAAAAAAAATGTTGTTCAAAGTTTATTGAAAATAATGAAAATGAACAATTTCAATTTGATATGCTTAGTAATAAAAATAGTAATAAAAAGTTAACTTTCATATGCTTTTTTTGAAACAAAAAAAAGTTTAAAGACTTCAGTAGCAAGTATTCCTTCCTCTGGCAGTGATAACAGCTTGCAAACAACAAGGCATGCTCTGGATCAGATTTTGGATCACATTCTGCAAAAGATTGTCCATTCCTGCACCAATTTGTTGCAAAGCTCTCTAGAATTTCTGGGGGCCGGCACATGTCTCCGCAAATTTTTTTCCATCTCAACCCAAACATGTTCAATTAAATTTAAATCTGGACTGCAAGCAGGCCAAACAAATCGCGTGATTTGACACTCATCAAGATACTCTACTAACTATCCGAGCAGTATGGGGACGTTATCATGCATAAATGTTGCGTCGTCACCAAGAATAACCATGAATGGCAAAAGATGGTCTTCTTAAACCTCTGTCAGATACCTATGCGCAGTTAACGTCCCATTCTCAATAAAGACTAACTTCGTGCGAATATCAAAATATATGCCTCCTCATGCCATAACTGATAAAAATAAAAGTCGCTCGACAATAAATGCTTGAGCATATCTCTTGCCTTGTCGTCAAAACATTTTTACACGTTTATCTAAGCCCGTAAGACAGAATCGCAATTAATCGGAAAACAATAGGCGACCAAGCCAAGTGTTGTCGTGCAAAAATCAACCTTGCAATCCGGTGTTCACGGAAAAGCGGCAGTCCAGAACTCTAGTTCAAAAAGATAATTCAGCACCATAAAGTTGCCTCCTAACTATCCACTCACTTATGATTACATTTCTCACTTTTTGCAGATGATTTCGAAAAGAAACTGTGACCGTTCAACTTCTCAAAGCACTAGAATTAAAAAAGCGGTCACATCTAGCTGTTGTAGTGTTAATTTGCCCTAAACTAGGTCTTCAAGTAAGCAGACCAGTCTCTTTGGTCCGCCACCATACTCGTTGCACACTCGAGAAACTTACATCAACGTTTCTCGCAATTTCGCGCTGATTACGACAGTCTTCTAAAACCGCCACAATTCGTGCCGCAACAACAGAATTTATGCTCATTGCAAAACACTATTAATGACAACAATACAAAAACAGTTTGCAACAGACAGATATTATCACAGAAACAAAAACTATCCTTATTTGTTTCAACAAAAGCATATGAAAGTAAACTTGATCATTTTCTTCATTTAAAACATCAAATTGAAATTGTTCGTTTTCATTACTTTCAATAAACTTTCAACAACAAAAACTTTTTTTAATTCTAGCAATCAGTTAGTGACTGTTACAACCAAAGAAACACTTAAAAAAACTAAACAATTCTAAAAAAAATTAAATTACGAAGTGACTCTAGTTTTATGCTCGGCAGTGTATAACAATAAACAAAATATGCGGTATTGAATTGCCAACAATTTTATCGGAAGCTTTTGCATTCACCACGAACACCGTTTGGTGCGCAATTTTGGTAGTTGGAATTATTGGCCAATAAGTTTGATAAAACTCTTTCATTTTAAACACATTAAAAATTAAGTTGTAAGTAAACCTTAAACGTGCTTGTACCAACATCAATTAAAGAACGCAAAAATAAGTTTGATCCAAAACTAACTACGTTTGCATACTTATCTGCACAAAACTGTCTGTTAAAAGCAATTAACATTATTTATCACGTAGATAATACACACGCAACAAGGTTGCAAAAATTCTACTACCAGTTACTGCAATAAATCGGGTATTTATGTACAGAGTTAGCGTAAGAGCTAAAGAAGAATTCAAACATTTTTGTAAGGGATTAAAAGTTTTATCTTAGTTCTTGTCATTCGTAAGATCTTGATAAAACCAATCTTATAAAAAAAACAATTCTAACCCAACGTCCAATAGTTTTTGGACATATATGCAAAATACTTAGATTCCATGCAGATATACATAAACAGCTTGAAAATAAATCAAGGACAACAAACAAAGTTGGCACTTTTAAGGCCTGGCAGTCCTTTACAACTTGGGTGCTATATAGGATATTATATTTAGTTTATATTTATTCATTTTATGTTAGATCTTTTGCCTAAAAATATTATTATTGATACGGCAAAATTTTCAACAACGGTTTGGTAGTTTTAACCCAGCGTGCCTTCCAACATAGCACCATTGCTTCCTGTCCTGGACCAAATTTCAATTCTTTTGTAGGTCAGAACGTTCAAGAATACTGATTTTGAACAAAATTTAAAAAAAAAACTGGAATTGCACGTACTACCAAAATATTAGAGAACACCAGAGCAGGAAGAGTTTCAGGTATCAGCAAACATGCGTTTGCTTTTTGAATTACCGATTGTTAAATCAAACAAATTAAATTTTATTCCCATCCGTACAAAACACATCTTGAACACGTCCCTCAAGATGCGTTAATGTTTTTTAGTAATGATGCTTATTTTAACTTGACAAGATAAGTCAATAAGCAAAATATGCGCTACTGAGCTGCCAACAACCCCTTTTGATAGACCTTTGTATTCACCTCGTGTCACCGTTTAGTGCGCAATCTTGGCAGTTAGGATTATCAACACATGCTATTTTTACAAAAAATGAGCAGAATGTCACAGTAAATTTAGATCTATATATAAATATGTTCAAAGATTTATTTTTTGCTATAATTTGATAGAATAAACTTATAACTTTAAAGGCATCAATGGCTGTGTTACAAAAAAACTTTCCAGGGCTCTTACTTTTTGTAGGAATATTCGAAATCTCGTGTCCATTCCAACCGCACATAGACAGTGGACAACTATAAAGACACATTAAAAAAAAAACAACCAACATACCCATCAATATGCTAAAGAAAAAAAAAAGAAAAAAAGCAAAAATCGGTTCTACCACTGTATTGACAATGGGGAGCGTCACTTACCCAATATGATGTTTAAAATAATGTAAACCACAGCTTTAAATGTTTAACTATTTAATAAAAAAAAAAAAAAAATTTACTACCTTTTAATTTATTGCATTATAAAATAAAGCTATCTAGATCTAGAGCCTAAATAATATTGCGACAACTTCAATTTCAGTCGTCGTTTTAGCCGTATGTACGCCACTGCTATCACATCAACTTTTTCTCTGCCCGTAATGCTAACAACTTACATTACGGGTGACTACAGTATTGAATAGATTTGGTACCATTGGAGAGATTTTTAATATACTCCGGACCAGAGAAAAATCTTAGTCATAAAACCCCACACTGACAAGACGGGATGAGAAGTAGGAATGCGTTTATAATGATATCAATTTTAAGGTTTTAGTAATATTTTTTATTTTATAAAAGGAAACTGTTCATTTTTTATACCAAAACACGCGCAACGTACGTTAATAAGCAGATTTAGTTAATTTATTTTTATGACTGATGGAATAAAATAATCTACCTTCCAACCACCCCACCGAACATTTACGTCATATATTAATTAATTAAATAATAATTCACTTTGCAACAGCCGCATCAATTCTATCAAACTATTTTGTCCATTGCACCGCTTCAACTTGTTCAACTGCTCTTTGTTTAAATCATTCCGGTGTATCTTGTCTTCTTGAAGTACGGGGGTACCGCTACGGTCCGCCATCATTACCGCGTGCTTTTTTATAAACTGAAGCAGCACAGCATGCTCTCAACGGCTGTTAATTATAAAATCATAATGCCAAATACTGTATTTACGGTCAAATTGCCTCTATTCATACACTTGGTATATGCAGTTCAAAACAAAGCAATAAAACAATTTCATTATTGTAACAAATCCCCTTTAGGCAATTCGTTAATAAAAATATTAATTTACATTTTGCCCTGGGATATTATCTGCAATATCCATAAATATTTGAATATTCATTACTATTTAATACAACTCTTGATCGAAAATGAAAACATACGACACAAAAAACAAAGTGGTTTTCATCGCGTACCGCTGGAATGCGCCCTGCCGGTTTGCATAAAAGGATTTAATATGCGCATAGAAATAAAAAAATAATAATTTGAGTAGATAATGGACGTATACAAAGTGTAACAATATTGGATATTTCCAAACACAAAAGGATTCCTGGATGAAACACACAAGAGGTGCATATTATTTTATAAATGGAAATTAATTTAGTAAACAAGAAGTTATAATTTTTCATTATAGTAATTTAATTTAAATAATAATGCCTTTTCTTATATTTTATTAAATTTTATGGCATAAACCCATAAAATATTAATGTTGAAAAAGCGTCGCCTACTTTTATAGCGGAATTAAAATAAATCAATTTTTAAAAATAATGTGTTATAAAAATCATAAATATTAGAGTGTATTGTATTTTTTTTTTGTATAAAATGTAGAGGTTTAAAATATTTTATAACAGTTATAAGTAAAATGTTGCCGCGGTTTTTTAATCCATAAATATTTAAATATAGAGCCGGCTGGGTTAACAGCGATGCTAATCCACAGAAAAAATATATTGCCCTAGCAGCAACCTTTAGTTCGCGGGAATACTAAATCCATAATTTATGACTGGTTATTTTTTAGATCTGTTAGAGAAATTTATAGTGACTATAACACGGATTAATTATAAATGCAAATATACTGCCTTGGTATATAAATGCTCTGCAATTCGAATATTATGATAAAACAAATCTTATTTAGTTGAATTTGAAGCGTGATGAGTATTATTTATAAATAAATTACGGAATCCGTGCTTTAGTATTTAAATTATATTCAGTCAAACTGATTATTATACTCAAATAGTACCTAAACTTAAATCAGCAATAATTTAATATATTTTTCTAAAATAAAATAAGATTGCATTTTCTTTTTAAATTTTATGACAAGACAAATTCTGCCCATTTTTTCTAAATCCAATAAAACACGCAATTAAGAGACAAAGAACAGAGTATTTTATATTTCTGTAAAGCTGTTTTAATGCTTTCTCATTATATATTACTTTACAAGACAGAATTGTTTTTTAATCTGAACAAACAATAAAAATTATTGCAATAATTGCAACAAAATTACTTCTTTAAGATACAAATTTAAATTTACTCAGGAGTTAATACTATTATAGATTGTTTAAAGTAGTACACTAATTTATAAAATTAAAATGTTTATTAAGTTATGCCAAAGCGGTTGTCCAAAAATTTACTTAAGAAAAATAATTGTAAAAGTAACTATGTAAGTAATTCATCATTTTGATGCTAGTAAACAAGCGTTTAAATAACTTCACTGCTATTTATTAAGCAATTCGGGGAAAACGGTTTAATTTATGTGGTGTTCTATACGCATTTAAGCGTAAAAACATAAACATATAAATATAAACATATAATTTAATTGATACTATAGCTGAAAATGGTATGTATATTAAGTGTGTAATCCCAATAAAAATTCAATAGTCTTACATTAACAAGTTATTTTTTTATCAAATCTATAGTGTATTTTTACAGCAAATAAAGATAAGTCGAAATGTTTACCAGTGCAACAATATAAAACGTCCATAAAATATGCAATCTAATATTTACACTGCATTGAGTTTATGCTCTATATAAAGAGTCATCATTTATACATTTGCACACAATAAGAAAATAGTGACGGCTCTTTAAATGCTAATTAACTATTCAAACTACCGGAATAATTACTAATATAAAGCAATTTAATTATAGTTGAGTTTAAAATAAGTTATTTGTTTAATTAAAATTAATAATAAAATTAATTATAGAATATTCATATTTAGATATTGAATTTTAATTGAATTATTTATTTATAAAATGTTTTATGGAATTTCAATTGAATTATTTTTTTAAATTTCAGTTTTATATTTAATAAAATGAAATATTAATTCTATAAGTTAGTAAACGTCCATTAATGCTCTAATCGTTATTGATTCATATTCATTACACGACGGTATTAGTAAATAACTCATAAATTGTAAAATTATTCTTTTTTGCTTCATCAAATTATTTTTAAATTATTAAAGCTAATGCAAAAACATGTAAGAACATGAATTTATTATTATTTAAATGGCTTAAATAACTCAACTAATGATCAGTTGAAATAATGAATGTGAGAAAATAAAACTTGATCAAATCAATATTTAACCATAGCTTGTACATACATACTAGGTAACCGCCATAAATTATTGGCCTAACCTAGAAATCATGCATTTATGAGAAAGAAATTTTATTATTTTTCAATATAATTCCCCTTAACTTTAACAGACTTTTTACATTGCTCAATTAGTAATTCTATCCCCTCATAAAAATATTCTAAAGATTTGTTGTCAAAATGCTCCAAAAACTGCAGTTTTGATATCTTCATTGTCAAAAAATTGTTTACAGAAAGTTTTTTTTTTAAATGTTGAAAACAGAAATTAGTTGCTAGAGGCCAAATCTGGACTGTAGAAGAGATGATCGATTTTTTGAAAACCGCAATCTCTTATAGCAAGTTCAGCAACCTCAGCAGAGTACAGAAATGCGTTGTCGTGCAACAACTTGACTTCTTTTGTTAATTTTCTTCAACGCTTTGCCCAAATTTTTTTTTCAACCTATGCAGTAAATTAGCATTTACCTTGATATTTCTTTCTTTAAAATCAAGCATTCACATTCCCTCACAATTCCAAAAAAAATGTGGACATAATATTTTTTGTTGACGCAAATATCGTAACTTTTTTTGGTGGTGCACGCAGCCATTTATGGATTCCCTTTTAGATAGAAGATCATGATACTATATCATTGTCTCATCCCTCGTAACAATAAATTTCAGAACTTCTTCTTGTTCCACTTTACAAGCTTTCAAAATAGATCAAGCACAACCAACTCGATGCTATTTTTAAACAGCAGACAAAATATTTGGGACCCATCTCGCACTCACTTTTTTTTGAGTATTCGGAAAATTGATGTATCAACAGTTTTTTGGACCAGTTCTTCAATAAGAGCAATCAAATCGTCTGTAATCACTTCAACTAGTAGACCAAAACGTAAGTCATCTTCTAAAGACTATTAGTCCATCTTAATCGTTTTGGCTCATTCTTTCCCGGTGGAATAAGAAGGTAAATACTCACATTATTTGCCTACCAATCTTTGTTTAATTTGATGAAGAGTAGGACCTTTTAATGTAAAAAATTAAAGTTAAATTTTTCGCAAATTTAGCATAGTTAAAACCTAACAATGTCTGTTTGGATATCAAAACAAAACTAATTAAAATAGAGAGTTGAAAATCTACATGTATGGTAATAAAGCATCACACTTTACTGACAATATTTGACAGTTGGCCTAAAGTTTTTAGAAATGTAGAAAGTCATTTTATGGCGGTAATTTCGTACATACCCGGTCGTAGGCAGTAATACTCTGCAGTAGCATAATTATTTAATTTTAATTTGTCTCCACTGTTTTCTATCCTTACACAAAGCTTTAGCTTCCGCAATATCCCAAAATCTAATTATGCTTGCTTTCTTTTTACTTATAATTTTTCATTCAATCAACCAACTAATACATTTTTATCATAGATTTGCTTGTTGTTACTCTATTATTACTCATTCTCTCAATATAGTAAAAATAAAACTTCTTAATAATTTTAATTTAATTTACTACGAATGGATATGAAATGGAAAGCAAAACTTAAACCAGACAATAGAAAGAAAAAAAGTTAAGATAAAAATAAAAACATACAAACTAAAAAAAGAAAATATACAAGTGGCATACCTAGAGATACTACAAACAAAATCAAAGAGAAAGAAAAAAAAACGTCCATAGAAGGAAAATGGGAAATTTTTAAACAAATTATCCTAGAAGCTGCAGAAGAAAGCTGAGGATCAGAAAAAATAGTGAACAAAGATACTAAAAAAATTAATTGGTGGACAGATGAAGTCAAAAAAGAGATAACAGACAAAAAAGAAAAATGAAAAAATACTTACAAACCAAGGAAATAGAAGATTACGAAAAATACAAAGAAAAGAGAAATGAAACAAAAAAAATAATAAAATAGCAAAGATAAAATCATGGACAAAATTTGGAAAAAAAATGAATGAAAATATCAACCGAAACCAAAAACTTTTCTACGGAACGTTAAAACATCTAAAACAAAAAAAAAGAATACAATATATGTTCATCATAAAAGACAAAAATGGTAAAATAATAACAGAAGAAGATAAGATAATAGAAAGATAGAGACAATACTTCCAAGAACTAACAGAACAAGAAGCAGAAGAAAACAAAACAAAAGAAGATGAATAATTGCTACAGGACAGAAGAATGGAAGAAATAGAAGAAATTAAAAAAGACGAAGTAATAGAAGCAATTAAAAAAATAAAGAACGGGAAGGCACCGGGAACAGATGAAATAACGCCGAAAATGATGAAATACATGGGAGATGAGGGAAATGCACAAATAACGGAATTATCAAACGACATAATTAGGTTTGGGAAATCCCCAAAGGAATAAAATAAAGGAATAATTTTACCCATACATAAAAAAGACAATAAAAGAAAATGTGAAAACTATAGAGGAATCACACTAACGAGCATACCAAGCAAAATACTCACAAGAATTATTGAAAAAAGAATGAGAGACAAACTAGAAACGACAATAGAAGACAGCCAATGTGGATTTAGAAGAGGAAGAAGCACACAGAATCTAATATTTATAAAAAGTCAATTAAGTGAGAAAATGATTAATAAAATAGAGTAATGCACGTATGCTTTGTTGACCTTGAAAAGGCATTCGACAAGATCAAGAGAGAAGACATATGGAAAGAACTAGAACAGAAAAGAATTGAGAAGAAAATAATAAACGTAATTAAAAACATGTACACAGAAAACAAAAACATAGTCAGAATGAATAACGAAGAATCAAAAAAATTACAAACAAAAAAAAGTGTGAAGCAAGGATGTGAGTTAAGCGCATTGCTTTTCTCAATTGTGCTAGATTGGGCAATAAAACAGGCAAAGCAAAAAATAAAAATGGTAAAAATAGAATATTAGAAAATAAAAGTAACAAAAATAGCAGAACTGCTATTTGCAGACGATATGGCAGTGATTGCTGAAACCGAAGAAGAGTTGCAACACAACATGGAAATAATAAAGAATCAACAAAAAAAAAAATAAACAAGAAAATAAATTATGAAAAAAACAAAGACCATGATAATTGCAAAAGAAAAACTGAATCACAAAATAAGAATAAAAGGAAGAATAATAAAACAGGTCGAACAATACAGATACTAAGGAACAATAATACAAAGCAACGGAAAACTAGTCAAAGAGATAGAGGACAAAATAGGAAAAACAGCAAAAATATATAACATGTTAAATAACTCTTTCTTTAACAAAAAAGAAATATCAAAAACAACAAAAACAGAAATTGTAATAAAAGTAATCAGACCAACATTAACATATAGTAGCAAAACATAGACAATGACAGGAAAACAAATAGAAAGAATGAATGCTATGGAGATGAGATTTCTTAGGAAGATTGAGAACAAAACAAGAAAAGATAAAATAAGAAACTAGACATATAGGACGAATTTAAATATAAAACCAATACAAGAAAAAATTATTGAAGGTCAAATGAGATTGTATGGATGTATCAAAAGAATGAGTGAAGAAAGAAATACTAAGAAAATTTATGAGACAAGAGTAACAAAAGAACAAAAAAGAGGAAGACCCAGAAAAGAATGGAACAGCGCAATAAAGGAAAAAGCTACAAGAAAAGGAAACACGTGGGAAAAAATAAGAGAGATAGCCAAGGATAGGAAGAAATGGAAAAAATATTACACAAACTAATAATGTATACGCCTGACACCGAAAGGTAAAAAGGCAATGGAAATAAAATAAATAAAATAATTTTAATTTTGATACTCATTGCTTATATTCTGAAGATCCACATATTGCAAAAAAAAAATTCACAAAAACTATTCAGAATGTCATCAAACAATTTGTTTCATTCTTTGTTATTAAACCAAATCAGAAGTACTTGTACTTAATACAAACAAAACAAATACGCCAGTAATCGTTCCAACTTATCAAGATTATAAGAAACTTGTAATCATTGTGATAATCAAATACAATCTGAAAAAATAGAATTGACAAAAACAAAACTAATCAAATTTCTTATCTGCTCTTCATAAACAACAAAAAAATTGCAATATCACCTCTTCATAATAATCAAAACAATCTAGTTAATAATCTAAAAAAAGCAAACGTTTTTGCAAACCAATTTACATTTAATTCTTTTTCTTTAGGTGCTTTCTACATAATTAAAGATTGGCAACACAATTGTTGCAAGTTTTCCCTAGTCTCTTGTCGCTCTGAATAAAGTGTAAGAGTATTGTCCTGTCCAGTTTTTTTATGTTTTTGAGCCAAAAGTGTTTTCTTCGGCCAGGTCTTCGTCGGCTTTTTATCTTGCTCTCCATTATAAGTTTGAACAGACTATATTGACTGCTTCTAAAGATGTACCCAAAGTTTAAGCTTCGTTTCGCATAGTATTTTTATTCGCAATCTTACTTCTATATCTGGATTTAAGTCTTATAATTCTGCTACTCTAAATTCTCCTACTGTTGTACCTAAAATATTGTGTCAAATTCATTTTAAGAAATAGATTGTTACAATTTATTTTCTTAAATTAAATACCAAAAAGCATCAGGTAAGATAAAATTCCACCTATATATATATGACCATGTATAAATGAGTCAAGTGTACGGAATAAAAATTTGTTTTTGCTTAAACTACTAAAAATGCCTTCCCCTGAACATAAATCCCAATTATGTAAATGTTTTCTTTTTTTTTTCTGTAAGCCATTTCAAAATTTGAACTTTATAAGACAGTTTTTCTTAAAAAGAAGATGACGGGTAATTTCTTTTTGTTTTAAATATGAATAAAAACGTGCTTTTATATGTGCAGAAAAGTGCCGTGTGCTACGCTTCAAAATATCTTTTAATGTATATACAGAAATACTTAAAAAAGCTTAAATTTTAAATTAACATTTTTGATCGTTTGTAACTTTTCAGGACTGCATTTTTAAGAAAAAATTATAACAAGTTTTTTTTTTAAATTGTCTAAAGAATAAGTTTTCACAAATAAATTATTTTCTATAAATTTAAAAAAAAATTGAAGAATTTAAAATAACAGTTTTTCGTAAAAAAAAGATAAAAAGTATTTTTTTTTCTCAAATATGAATAAAAACGTGTTTTACATACATATATAAACACGTTTTTTTAAAATAAAAAAGTTCTTCAAAATTTGGAAAGTATAAAGAAAAAAATTTTGTATGTAAATATTTTTTAGAGAAATTTGAAGAAAACTGTTTGTTATAATTTTTTCCTAAAAATGCAATCATAAGAAGTTACAAACAATCAAAAAATGTAAATTTAAAATTTAAGCTTTTTTTCGCTATTTTTAAGTATTTCTGTGGATACCTTGTCAGATATCACAAAACGTACCACAAAGCTATTAATGACATCTTCAGGGTATCTTTTGTACATATAATAGCACGTTTTTATCAATATTAAAAAAAAAATTTAAGAAAACTGTTTTAAAGTTCATCAAAATTTTCAAAACTAAAGAAAAAAAATGTTTGGCTGTGAAAACTTATTTTTTTGACAATTTAAAAAAAAAAGTTCTCTATAAATTTTTCCAAAAAATGCTATCCTGAGAAGTGGCAAATGATCAAAAAATATAAAAAAACTCAAAAACTTCAATTTTTGAAATTTTGATTGCTTATTACACGGAAATGGCTCACTAAAAAAATTTAAAAAATTCTAATAATCAGGATTCATGTAAAAGAAGGCGTTTTCGAGCAAAAACAAATTTTCGTTCCGTATACTTGACTAATACATGGCCATATACAAGCAATTTTCTCATTCAATTATTTTTCTTCTCTTGCTAGACAAATTCTTTCTTAATTACTTTTATTTAAAAAAAAAACATTTTTATTCTTAACTGTTCAGTTTTCTTTTCTAGTAAATTTACGACCAAAGTTTACTTTTGATGTGTCAAGATAATGATCAGTTCCACATTCAGTTTTACGTACCGCTCGAGTATCTCTAATTAAAATAATTAATCTTTCATCACTCACTCAAAGTCAATCATAGTTATAGAGTCACCTTTATGCCATGTATTCATGTAAATAAATTTGTTTAGTAATGCCGCTTGGATAAGCCAAGACGTATAAATGTAAAACTTTTGTTATGCAAAGCAAGTAAATTTACTAAATTATTTCTAATGACCTTTGGAAAACGTCATCTATAAGGAACAGTCAGATAGCTTGTACACAGAAATAGATAAAACTCTCTGATTTGTAATAACACCGGAGAAAGAGGAGAGTTAGTTGGTAGGCGTTTCCGTAGCGTAAACCTCTAGACTGACTAAATATCAAACGTTACACCAAAACCATCGTGCGACCTTATAACTACTTCTCATACAATTTTTGCAGTGCTTGGCCCACGTACCTTTACTATAGATTTATAAACCCCATATCAAAGTTTGCTCCAGGTGTTTCCCTTATAACTCCTAGAATGCATAGAACCTACCAGCATGCTCAAATCTGAACTGAAACCATTTGACGCCAACCCCGATATTCATTATAATTACTTCTACCAAGTTGCTCTTACACCATCGACTGCAATGAAAACTTGCACCTTTGCCCCAAGTCTACAACTTACCCTTAGCATTGCACTCACCGCTGTAAGTCACGTGACAACACTTAAGAACTACTCTTACACGATGTAGCAAGAGAATTACGTTGCTTTCACCGCAACCTCCAAACCACCACCCAACAAACTACTGGGACGTGCATTCACTTGGCCGCGCGTTCATTTTTAATCAAATCGCACTAACCCCCGTAAGCCTAGGAACATCCCATACGCTTGCTAGGCGTCTTCCGTCTTTTAAGGGCACTTTTACCAAGATGACCATAATTAACAATCCAACTCTTTGGTTGCCCAAATAACATCGTCAACAACTTGCAGAAAAATCTATCCCTAACACCAATATCTTTCACCCTTTGCTAGTACAGAGACACTAAAGAGATATACAATAAACCTCTTTACAACCATCAACCACCACCGACTTGCCCCTCTTTATCATGTGAGATAGGAGTTGGACCTCCAAGACACCTTTTTTAGCATGCGTAAAGACATTAAAAAAAATGAAGAAAAATAATGCCGCCTCCAAATCAACAACATATTCATTGCTAAGCAGACCACGCAGCCAACGTCACTAAAAATTTCAACCTAAACCTCTTCCAAAGTGCAGCCAAGCCCAAGCCCACCAAGACTCTAGACATTATTAATATTATTATTATAGACGCCAAATGCCATAATTCCCTAAAAAAACCCTCTAAGAACTAACTTTCGATTTCAGTTTCTCCTAGAACAAAAAGAAGGTGGAGATCCAGGTGACCAGCAATGTCGATGCCCACAAGAAAGTTCCGCCTCAACAAGAAGGATTTACTATTGTGGTCAACTCTAAAAAAAAATCCAAAAACAAAAAAAAGAAAAATGGTGAAGTTTTTTTCAACTTGTGTTTCTATTCGGCCATCAGCCAGTCCATTAATCTAAGTACCTTTAGTGACATTAAGACCAATAACCAACAAAGCCAACATTTTTTTAAACCTGTCAACCTAAAAACTCTTTAGGCCCCCAAACAAGCCCAAACGCTTTGGCAACACTCGCAGGAAGTACTGCCTCAAAACGCCCTCCTCCTATTTCAAAGATTATCTTTAGATTCACTGTCAGAGTGGAACCAAAAAAGAGGCCGCTTAGTGCCAAAAATGTCAAATCTACGGCCACACTGCCAAAATATGCTTCAAGGCAAGCCAGTGTGTCGTAGTTGTTTGAGTCCCAACAGATCGGTGGCATGCCCAAAAGGCACACATCCAAAGTGTGCTTTTTGTTTCGGCCGTTATTCCGCCAATTATCAGAGATGCAAAGTCTATACAAAAATAATGGTTTCTCAAGCCAAAAACAAGAAGAGCGCTACTCTGGCACCAGGGCTAAATACGGCCCCATCTCAGGCTTCCCAGAACTCAGTTTGGGTAAACCCAAACCGGTCAATTGCTAAAATTTTGTCCCCACCAGGCCTGATTGTGGCAAACAATAAAATAGTCTAATTATTGGCTAAGCTCCTTAAGTCTCAGCAGAAATTAACTGCCATGATTGAACGTCTTACCAGTCTTCCTAACAATAGAAATTACACCCAACGTATTGCTAAGGGTTTGCTTCTAGAATGCAAATAACATTCTTAAAAAGTAGAAAAATTCTCACAAAGTCAATGTTATGCTAGTGTGTGAGTCAAATCATAAACCCAGACACGCGTCTAGATTCCAAATATCTTTACGTATTGGAAACGTCGGAGGTAAATAAAAAGCTTAAGACAGTAATTTTGCAAGAAGATCGCTAGACCATTCTGAAGTAGACACCCTAAACACTCTGACACTAAAATCTAATGCAATCGTAATGTAGGTGCCAAAGCTGCGTACTCATGAAATCGCATCTGGGTATGTCAACCCAACCAACCAAATCAAAATGGCAGATTTTAACGAGGTTTTTTTGTCTCTTCTCCCCACCATCTTAGCGGGAAAATTTAACTCAAAACATGTAAGCTTTGCAAGACAAAAGGATATCGAGTCTTGGGAATAGATAATCTCACTCACTTCGGCTACGCAGGTTATTGAAGAGACATTCTGAATGTAACAATCCTAAAGGACGTCAACTCGCAAGTTAATATTAGGACAGTCATTGATTTAAGGTCTTACCACACGCCAGGATTACTGGATAGCATAGATAGGCTTGTCTCAGTATGTACGGCTGTGGATTCTGAAAAAACCGTCAAAAAGTTTACCCTTAAAAAAGCATCTAAAACCTTTCTGGGTAAATAATCCACTTAGACTATCTTGCAATCAAAAGACATTGATTAGTAAAACAAATCATATCAAAACTTAAAATTTAATCTGCGCCAGGTCTTGACGGTATTCCGAATAAAATTTCTTCCTTCTTGCACAAAGCAATAATGGTTCTGACCAATATTGCTAATGCAATCTCACGTACTTCTCAACAGTTTGGAAAGGCTCCCACTTAATTAACATTCCAAAACTGAGAAAGAACTAAAAGATTCCCTAAAACTACTGGCTAATCAGTCTTCTATGTACTTTGAGCAAGCTCATAGAAAGAGTAATCCTAAATGTTATAAAAAAACCATTGAGATGGTATTTTTTAATGTCAAAAAAGCTTTTAATAAAATCTAAAACTGCACACAATCTAGTTTCAATTGCAACTCATAAAGCTGGTGGCTTATTACTTAAAATGCAAAACTATATCAGTAAAGCTCCAAAACCATGTGTGGACCTCACGGTCAATCACGGAAGAAGTACCTTAAAACTTTCTTTTATTGCCCATGTTATTTAACCTATTTGTTGCCGACATGCCATCGGGAAAAAAGCATGAGAACAAAATGGCACAATACGCCAAAAATACGACTTTCTTCTATAGTTCAACTGTAGAAATAAAACTTCATAAATCAACTAACAATCTAGAAAATTGGTATAACTATTGGCAAGTCAAAGTAAACCCAGAAAAGAGCAAAGCTGTTTTATTCTCACGACGACAAACCACTTCTCATAAAATGTCTTCATTGACAAACTTTCCAACTCTAAAGCGCAACTAGAAAGACCACTTCTATAGAAGACCGTTCAACCTAATACACACCTATGAAAGAGGGTTCACTCCACAAACCTTACCCCACAGCCTATAAGGCGTCCTATCTTAAATTATCCTCCTAATTTTGGAAGTTTTTTGAGCTTAAAGTCTTCAACTTCCAAGCAATTCCCAGATTGGGTGGAGATTGGTCGGTAATCGGTATATCAAAAATATAAATAAAATTTAAATACTTTTAATATCATTTACTGAAATTTAGTTTAAATTGCGTGTTGAGCGACGTAAAACAAATGGATTGCGGTTTTCGTGCAACTAGAACTGATTGTTCCCAATTGCTTAATTCTACAGTTGTCACGTCCGAGTTTTCAATTTAAACGTACAAATTTTCCAAGTAACTCGCACATTCATATGTTGTAATGCAAATATGAATATGAACTAACTGAGATTTTCAGCAGTAATATGAATACGGTTATAAATATTATAATATTATATAATTAATTGCAATTATTGTATAAATTTTGTTAATTACTTGACATGCAATCATAACATTATAAACATGATTGTCTTTTGCATAACAATCGCTCACCGTATACGTCAATAGTTGGACAAGATTATCTATATTGTACTTGAATCATAGCCCGCTGAACATACCTCTAATCATATTGTCAATAGTGTTCACACATGCCAGAATATTACACACAAACTACAAAGGATGTCTAACTGATCAAATTATATATTATAAGAAAATAAATAAAATGTATGCAACTGCATGTGATATATTGAGTTCGAGTAAATCATATTATGAAAAGTATAAACAAATGTTTTTTAAAATAAAATAATGGAATTTATATTGAAACAAAGCAATTCAAACTATTTAAACCAGCATATGGCGATTAGTTTCCGCTTGAAGTTGTTTGGACATTTATTCACACAAGTTATTTATCGACTACATCTAAACAGGACACAAGACTAACAATTTAACAGATAGTCGGCGACGTGTCCAGCACTTTTTCCTACTATAAGCTTCAAATATCCGGCTATCGTAAAGTTTGATACTCATGGTTGGTTCTATTACTTATTACCATACCACCATGCCAAGTTAATAGTAATGCATTATTATAAATTGTACATACAATATTTATTATTTTTATTTTATTTTATGATCCTATTAGAATGTTGTTGTGGATAAATTACATTTTCCATTATTTATTGAATGTTATTTCCTTTGATTCATGTGATGTTATTGAAAATGTAACGATTTTCGATTTAATTTTTACTAGATATAAATTCCGCAAGATATAATTGAATGACTAACATGAAAAACATATATTTTTATATAAATGTCGTCCACTTAAAACTTTTCTAGTTTGTTCTTTACTATTACCAGGTCGATTTTTCAAAACTCGTTCTAGTTAATGTTACTAAAAAACAACATCAATAAAACCACAATATCTTTCGGTGGTTTCAACTAGTTTATTTTCATGTACTTACCAATTTCTCATATAGGAATTGACAGTAAATAAATGACTTACCTGAAAAAGAAGACAAACATACATTAATAACAAATATTTTGTAACAAACAATAAATTTGTTCACATTTAGAATCATTTTTTAATATTAATGTAGGTTATATTTTAGCATTATTTAAATTACATATTATTAAGGAAAACTTACAGGTTGAAAATATGTGAATGTCAAATTAAAACTTTTCTTTTTAAAAGTAATTACTTCAAATAAACTTCAGATCAACTAGGGCGAACAATTTTCAAGTATCTTAATTTGAATGCGTGGTTGTACATAAGCATCAAAGAACCAAAAAAATAGATGCTTTATTTATCTTCTCTGTTTGATTTTATCCGCTTAAACTTTAAGCAAGAGAAACTTGTTTTGGATAACACCCTAAACATACAAAATCCTCACCGCAATTATTTTTTTATTTTAAATTTCTTTTTCTCCCACAACACGCAGTGGGATTGATGGATATTGAAATAGGGAACAGAAATATATTTACTGTGTAAATATTAATAAAATGAATGATAAATATGCAATTTTAAAATATGTATTTTATACATTTTTTATAAAAAAAGTATAAAATATGTATTTTATACATTTTTTATAAAAAAGTAATTATATAAATTTATTTGCATTAATGATTAAATAAAATAAAGTAGCAGATATTTTATTATTACCATTTATGTAATTATTAATTATGATATTAAATATTTAGATACAATTTAATATGAAGTAAAAAAAATCACATTACAGAAAGTAAACATTTAAACATATTTTTTTATAATACACGTTCTAAAATATGTTATTGTATCTATTATTTTTTTTACATATTGCCTTTAACTTAATTTGTAGTTATTTATAGTTTAAGTCTTTTGGGTCTTTTTTTTCTTTATTTCAAAATATGATATTCAGGAATTACATAATATGTAACAACATAAAAATACCTTTAAATTTTAACGAGTGAAACCACTTTTGATAAAACTATCACATTGAAGACTAGGTTTCAGCAGCCTGTGAACATAGACTTTGAATATTTGTGGCTTAAAAGTCTCAGAAAATACTGAATATCAAAGTTTATTCCATTTGTCAATATTACGGTTAAAGAAAATTATAAAAGATTTAGATATGAATTCGTTGATAAGTTTAATATTTGCTACTGATAATACCTTACTTAACTTACTTAACTTTTTATTGTTTTAAAATCAAAATCCAATTTTAAAACAATAAAAAGTTAAATTTTTTTAGAGTTAAATTGACCATGTTGGGAGTGCCCCATTGAAATATTGTTTTTAGGTCTTTGTTTATAGATGCTACAGATTCTAACCAAGGAATTTCAAGACACTCTGCCATATTTGTCGATATAATCTTTAGAAAGTATGAAGAGTGTTATTATCTGCAAAACTATGAATAAAACTTTAAATTATTTAAAGAAGTTCATTAATGTAAATCAAAATTGAGTTGGGGAAAAAACAGAACCTTGAGGAACACCAGCATTTATGATTTTGGGGTCTGAGTTAAAACCATCAATTCTAACTATAATTTTTCTATTTTTAAGAAAACGATTAATAAAATTTACAGTTTTTTATCCTATACAATAAAGCTTTTTGGCAAGATTATGATGCCATACCTTATCAAATGCTTTGGAAATGTTTAGAGTTACTGTAAGATTTTTTGCTTTTTTGTCTAAAGTATAATTGCATTTGTAACTATCATAAGTTAGAAGATCTGTTGTCAAATGTTTTGATCGACATCCATATTGAGTATCTGAGATAAAGTTTGTTCTAAAAACTTGACAATGTAAAAATTAATACATTTTACAATATTTTTTGACAGATTAAAAAATAATGCAATTATGAATTAAATTAATAATTTATTTAAAATCAGTTTATCAAATCAGCGCGGTCAAGGGTCAAGCATAGACAATTGTTTTGGTTTTACAAATCTCGTCAGTATGCCTTGTACGACTACGGCATCGCGTGATAGCAAAGACAATTTTGAATAAATATTTCTGTCCTTATGAACACAATTGATAACATAAATAATAAAACAAAAGACTGGTATCACCATCTAAATGATACCGATTAATGCGGACATTTTAGTATTAAATTGCAACTAGATGGCAACACCAGTCTTTTGTTTCATTATTTATAATAATGCAATTGGTCTATAATTTGAAAAATTAAACATGTTTCCCCTTTTAGGAATAAGTTAAACATTTGCAATTTGCAACATATTGAAAATGTTTCATTTTTGTAAAATAAAGCTAATTTTTTTTAAATGTTTTAAAAATGATAGGTGGAATTCATCTATACCTGATGCTTTTTTGGTATTTTATTTAAAAAGATATCTTTTGACAGCCCGTTGCTTAAAATAAATTAGACCCATTGTTTTTCCACTAGTTGGCATTGAAAGTACAGCAATAGAAAGATTTATAATAATAGAGTTAGATGCAAATTATTTTCCAAAAATATCTGCTTTTTCTTTTAGATTAGTAACGAAATTGTTTTTATCATTAAAAGAAAGGGATATTAAAGGTTTTGTACTACCTTTCAATGAATTTATTGTTTTATAATTTTTTTTCTTGTTTATAGAAAGCTGAGAAATTTGATTAGCTATGTCAATCTTATCTTTGTCAGATTGTTTTAAATTGTCACAATAATTACAAGCTAACTTATAATCCTTTTTTGTTTGCTCGAAACAATTACTGTTGTGTTTCTCAAATGCGTTTTGCTTCTTATTTACTGCATGCATTGTCTGAATTAAAAACAAATACTTTTGTTTTGGTTTAATAACAAAGAAGGAAACAAATTTTCAATGACATTTTGAATAATTTTTGTAAGATTTCTGCTGAAATATGCGCATCATTAAAACTTTATTTTTACTATGTTTACCTTAGAATATATATCTCTTAAAATTATTACGCTTAAAAGTTTATTTTAAGTTTTACAATTTTGATTTTTAAAGTAGATCATGCTTTTTATTAGGATCTTTTCAAGGCTCTAACTTCACTGTTCTCTTACAGAATCTTACTAAAATGAAGGCAGACTTTCTGCAACTTATAGAGGCTCCTATAATCCTATTTCTAAAGTTTACTTTGTCCTGCTTCAAATTAAGTTAAACAATTTTATGTATATTATAAAAATAGATATTTGCTTTGTTTCTAAGGTTTCTCTATGACTTTTAGCAATATCTGTCAATTCGACAACTATTTTACAAATTTGTAAATTCTAATAACAAATGTTAACTGCCACATAAAGTTGTCAGATAAGCTGTCAAATGTCAATTCAACAAACCAACTATTAACTGTTTAAGAAACCCGTTATATAAACTTGTTCATAAATCTGTCATATAAACTTTCAATTTAAATATTTTACAAATCATAAATATTTTTGACATAAAAAGTAGTAAACATTCTGGCTTTGAATGATCTTATCAATCAAATGTTCTCGTAAGAACCATCCGTTTTTTTTTATATATTTTACAAAATGTCGACATCGAGAAATATAGATAGGTTAGAAACTCATTTATAACCACTTCTCATAATCACTGGCGTAGCTATCTGTAAGCAAAAGTCTACTACACAAAAAAACTTTATAGTTTATGGTCGTATTCTGGATATATTTTTTAAAGCATTATTAAAAAAATGAAATTGCTTCTCAAATGTTTATGACCAAATTTTAGTGCTTTCTGACAATTGTTTAAAATTTCAAGGCAGGATATGTTTTGCCATACAAAATTTTTAACTGTTTTGACCAAATTTTTTTTTTTTTTGAAAATATTTTAATATGTTATAACTGGATTTTACTGTTTTTTTGGCTTTTTATAAAAAGATGTTTCTATTTTTTACAGTTTATGACCAAATTTGAATGCTTTTTACATTTTTGACATTAATTTAATGTAACAAACCAAACTTTGCTTTTTTTAAATTTTAACTTTAGAATTTTGCACTTTTCCATAATTTTTGGACAAATTTTGTTTCCTTTTGACATAATTATAATGTTTTATAATTAGGTTTTGTTAATTTTGGCATTTTATAAATAGAATTTTGCACTTTTAACAGTTTATAGCTAAATTTTGGTTTTTGCTGACAATATTGTAATATTTTATAACCGGATATTACTATTTTTGATTTTTTATATAAAAAATTTTACACTTTTGAATAGTTTATTAACAAATTTAGCTATTTCTTACAATTTTTTAAAATTAGTAAATAGTATATACCAGATTTTGGTAGATTTTGTATTCCATAAAAAAAATACAAGAGTTTATGGTCAAATTTGATTGCTTTATAACACTATTCTGATGTTTACAGACCAAATTAGGCATTTTTATATTGTTTTTGAACAGTTTTTATTTCTATCGAAAAATATTTCAATGTTTTCAGATCAAATTTAGTTATTTTAAATTTTTTGTGAATAAAAATCTGCGTTTTTAACAGTTTAAGACCAAATTGTGGTAACTCTTGAAACTACATTAATATTTTACTGTTTATGACCGGATTTTAGCACTTTCTAACTATATATTAATTAAATGGTAGTAGCCGTTACTTTGTTGTAATTCATATATTAGTATTTAATGGCCAGATTTTATTATTTTTGACATTTTATAAATAGTATTTTACACTTTCAATGATAAACTCATAGAAATGATTTTGGAGCTTTCTATTAATGTTTTGATGTTTCAAGACCGGATTTTGCTAATTTTGACAATTTATAAGTATAAGTAAGTATATGAATATTCATTTTTGAATAGTTTTTTGTCTAAATGTTGGCATATTTTTCCAAAATTATAATTATTTTATAATTTTGCTAAAATGTTGCACTTTCAACAATTTATTGCCTGACTCTGGTGCTTTCTGATAATTTTATGACCGGATTTTAATTTTTATAAATAAAACTTGAAATTTTTTTATAGTCAGATTTTTTTTAGTTTTTTTCAACAAAATTTTGATACTTTTAGTGATTTTTAACAATGTTTCAGATTTTGCTGAAGTTGTTGTTTTCTGAGAATATTTTATTATTTCAAAGCTGGATTTTTATATTTTTTACATTTTATAAAAGAATTTGCACAATTTTTTCTAAATATATTTTAATATTTTATGACCGCATGTTATTTTTGACTTTGAAAAAGCTTTTCTTAACATTCTAGCTGCGTGACTATTCGCAAAACTTTAGGCAATATTATCTAGAAAGCCCTGCTGCCGTTTTTAACTATTTATTTGAGTAAAGCAAGATTTTTTGTGCTGTCTTGATTAACATGTACAGGAATATACTAAATTTTCAGCATAGCATGCTTAACATTTTGTATAATCTTCTTTTCTCAAAAATAAATAATGATCTTTAAATTTTAAAAATATAAAAAACAAGCGGCTAATTTTTTAATTGACTATATTTTATTTCAGAGAGTGTATATTCCGATTAAATATGAAATAAGATTTCATTTATATAACCACCGCGGCAGGCTCGGAAGTAGGCCATTCTTGAGACCGTATTATCAAGTAAGTACGTCACTGATTCCAGCGTTATTTTGGCAATAACTTCACACATGTTTTGCTTAAAGTAATCAATTGTCTTTGGAATGTCAGCATATACATTTTCCTCCAAACCAACAAAAATCTTGCGGTGATAAGTCACAGCTGCAAAGTGGCCACATCGCCAAAACGGCTGATAACGCGGTTGTTAAGTTTAGTGCGCAGAAGATTGATTATACCATGTTTAGTATAAAATGTTGTCTCATCTTGTTGAAACCAGAACTGCTGTACATTAAATTACTTCAACTTAGGCCAACCAAAATTAGTGATTAAGCCTCTGCTTTGTAACAATTTTCAGTAACAGTAACGTTGGCTCCATTATTGTTTCAAAAGAAAATGGCTAAATAACGCCACCACTCCAAAATATTTATTAAAGGGTAACTTGCAGTTGATGCATTGGTTTCTCATAATTTGTAGATTTTCTGTTCCAAAATATGGCAGATTTGTTTGTATACATAGCCACTAAGATGAAAATGGGCTTTGTCCAAAAAGATGATTTTTTGTTAAAAATTTGGGTCAACCCTTAATTAGTCCAAGTCAACCACTTTAATTTCTTGAACAAATTGCACTTTGTAAGCAAACATACCGCAGAATATTGCTGACTTTTGCGCCGAGTTGATGTTCCTGGGTTCTGGTGTACACTTCAAGCTACAGAAGCAACAATTTTGGCAAAACGCTTTAAATGAGCATGTTTAATGAGCGCATTGTCTGCCAGCATTCTAGTTTTATGCACTTTTATCACAAACTTTTGTAATTTTTTGCCTCAATTTTTTCAAACAACGTACGCAGTTTTTGCGTTGTTGCAGAAAATCGAGACTCATTTTCAAAATAAGTTTCAGTATTTTAAAACGTTGCTCCAAAGTAAAACAAAAACAAACCACACTTTTCTCATGTAATTGTGACGCAAAAATTACCAGCATTGGTAAAAACATAAGATTCAAAATTCAACCAAAAAATGGGTCATCCTTTACAACACATGGGTCACTAATTATATTAATCACAGCATAATACTGCAACAATTGTTTTTATAAATTAAATTATAAATTTATTCAAATTCAATCTAACAATAGCAACCATAGACAATTGTGTTGGTTCTACAAACCTTGTCAGTGTGCCTTGGTTATAACCCATAATGGCAAAAGACAATTTTAAATAAATAATTATGTGCTTATAAAAACGTACAATAATGTAAAAAATCAAACAAACGACTATGACTCCAATTCATTAGATTGAGTTTGAATAAATTATTAACTCATTCCATAATTAATTCATTGACGATTCAAAATCGTTTAAACTTGATGCTGCTAAATGATGCCAATTAATTACATTTAGTATTAATAAAAACTTTTTTATTTTTAATTTCACAATATAGATATATATCTGTCGCGGGCTTTAAGTATATTTGTACTTTGGGTTGCCAGCCAAAAAAAACTGTTGTACAATATTTAAGCTGTAATTGTATTTATATATTGTTTTTGTGCAGTAAAAGTATTTTTTCTTAACAATTGTTTAAACTTTTTCGAAAAAATTGTACTTTTTAAAGATTTGAGTGATTAATAAGTTTTGTATATTTTATTTTGTTAAATTTCAAGCATAAAATGTTCAGTATGTATTTTTTATGCGTTTATAAGCAAAACACAAGCTTATTTTAAGCAAATTTCATATTATAAATTATTCAAATGCTTTTCTAAAACGTTTTGATTTTTATAAATATATTTCTTACGTTTTTGTGTGCATCTTTTTAACATTTTTTTTTTTTTTGGTTTTTATAAATTAAAATCTGCAATATTTAAGCTATTAATGCGTTTCGTAAAAAAATGCTCAAAAAGATGTGTTTTTTGTTGAAAATACATTTTTCTGATAATTTTTTGTACAATTTAAAAGATTCAAACAACATTCCAATCTATTTTATTCAAAAAACGTATTTTTTTTAACGTTTTTTTTAAATATTTTTCCGCGTTTACGTGAAAAAAATTTAAATGTGCAATATTAGAGTTGTAAATGCGTTTTGAGTATTAAAATAGTTTTTTATAAATTTTATTCATTAGATGTGCAATGTAAATATTCTATTAAAAAAAAAAGTTTTTTGGTATTTCCAAAACTTTTGTGTTCAAAAAACGTATTTTTTCTGAATAAGTATTTACGTGTACAAAAATTAAATGTGCAATTTTTTAAATAGTAAGTGCGTTCAAAGCATTGTTTTTTTAATTTTTACTGGTATATCAGCCATTTATCAAATAAAGTCTCAACTGTCATTTACAAAACAGTTAATAACTGTTAAGGTTATGTGAACAGTTTAATGTCTAATATATAAACTTTACTATCAATTTGACAAACCACGTACCAACTGATTGATAAATATGTATGTTAAATGTCAGCCTCATAAAACTAGTATAAGTTATTCAAACTGCAAATTTTAATTTTGAAAAATCTGTCATATAAATTATTACTTTGTATTATAATATATATAAATTGACAAAAAATTGTCAATTCAACTGTCTTACAAACCTATCAACTTTTGAATTGACAAAACAAGTCTGTTACGTGTGCCGTCTATCAGATGTCAATTTGACAACGCAACTGTCAATTATTTTACAAATCAAACATGTAAACTGTAAGCATTACTCTTGATAAATCATCTATAAACTTTCAATTTAACAAAGCATAATTTTTCAATTCTGTCATACCAAATAGTCAACTTTTTTGACAAAACTTTTATATAACCAACTTTCAACTGTCTGAACTATGAGTGTTATCTAATACAAATAAACTGTCTCATGTATAAATTGTCAATTTCTTTTCTAACAAATCTGTTATATAAACTGCTAACTGTTAGTTTAATCACCTGTCTGAAATAAACGTTCAACTGTTTTAATATAGTTTGGCAATTTTTTTCTTAATAAATTGTCAGTAAATCACTAATATAAGAAATAATTTTGTTTGAAAAAATGTATAGATATCTTTTTGATCAATCACCCTTTGTGTTTAGGGCTCTAACAAAATGTTTTCGCCTGATCCCTTTATAGATAAGGCCATACTTGCAAAAAATAATAAATTTCAAATTTTAATTACTGCATTTAATTTCATATTTAAAGTAAAAGCTTACAAAAGTTATGTTAATTCTACATAGTTAGTATTTATATTTAAATTGATATACAAAAAAAATAGATTTTCCAGTGTTTCAATGTTCCAACTAAGTCAGTTGGAACGTTTAGCGCCTGCAGCATGTCTTGGCCAGGCGAGTTTTTGCAACACTTTCCGCGTGCTTGTGTAAAGTGTAATATCAGTTGGGCTTACATTTAAATTGCCACAGACAAAAAAAAAATGTTACATCCAAACCAAAATATAAGTCTAGCGTTTCTAGACCAAATTCCTCAAAAAAGCTAAACTTTTACAATTTTTATGTTTTTTTTTTTTTAAGTGCCATACTCACTATGGGCGTAAGCATCCGTCTTGTATGTTTGTGGTATGTAATAATAGTTTTACACAAACATGTGGGACCTACAGTTTAACATAAAATCCAAACCACATCACTATAGAGGTTTACTAAGCAAATACATTGCGGGTTTGCCATTGGCTTGCAAAGGAAATAACCGCATCAAAATATATTTGACAAATTAGATATTATCGCTGCTGGGAATTGAAATCAAATAGCCTTCTCAATAGTCTCCGAACTAAACCATTGTATTATGGTTGTCTTTTTATGTAAGTACACAATATTCCTTCACACAAAAAAAAGTAAAAAAATAGATAAATTTATTATTTGAACAATGACAACAATAAAAATCATGTACCTAATATAGAAAGTTATGATATTTAAAACATATTGGCGTGTTTGCCAAAACTAGTTTTTAATGCACATAGTTTTTTGCAAAATATAAACCCAAATGATGCTAAATATTATAACTTAGTGCAAATTTGTTTTCGTTTAACTCTAGCATTAGTTATTTAAAGATTTTGCACAAAATTGTACCGGCAATGTCGTAAAAAAACCTTACAAGAAATGATATTCGCTTCAACTGACAGCAACTATAGACCAAGTGCTTAATATGGATCTACTAGAGTTTGAAAAATCAAAAATAACTTATTAAGTTTGCTAATTGTCGATATTTGCCTTTTAGAAGAATCATCTAGAGGACTGGCAGGAAAACAAAAATATTGTACACCTTATGCTTGTGTTACTACTTTACAAGCTTCCATTAAATATGTACCTGAAAACACAAACAAATACTATCGCACGAGTTAGTTGAAAGAATGGAAGCTGCTCATTAGATACTGACAATGCCTACTATCTGTTTTACACACATTTTCATTTCATCTTTTTGACGATTGTTTGGTATTGCAAAATAATATATTTGCTGTAAATAATTGGTGTGTCTTGAATAAAATAAAACATAATCTTAAAATATAATTAAGGATTGTTGCATTTTCTAAAAGCAAAAGCTGTAAAGTTTGAGTATATTCTAAACAATACTTACAAAAAATTGATTCAATTTGTGAGTATTGTTCAACTTTACTGTTGGGTAAAATAGTTTCTTACATATATGTGCATTCTATTTCATAGTTAAAGAAAACATAATATGCATGTTATAAGGTATTTCTTTTGACGTAATAAGGTCATAACCTCAGCAAAGTGGCCCTTGACAATTACTTAATTTTGTAAATTTTTATCTGTACTAACATCTACCTCTGCATTTTCTTCCATTCTATCTTTTTTTAGCATCTTGTTCTGTTATATCTGATTGTTTTTTTTTTTTAATTTTTTTGTCGTCTTTTAGTTTATCTTCCGTTTCTTCTGTTTTTCTCTTATTTTCTGTCTTTTGATTTTCCTCCCTGTTTGAATTGTTTTTTTCTGCATGTTCTAATTTTATTCACAACACTATTATAGTCCTTTTTGTTTTTCTTCCATTTTTTAAGTATTTTTGCAAATCTTCTGTGTTTCATGTTTATGGCACTCTTTATCTTTTCTTTGTCTATCCATCTTACGCTCTAAGTACCTTTTTTCGTGTACAATTGTTTTTCTTTCTACTTACTGTATTGTATTGTTAACTTGCGCTAATCTCCTGTAAGATATTTTCTATTAAATTGTTTTTGTATCTTTTTCATTTCGGTGATTTTGGGTTAAAATAATTTTCCTGCTATAAATTTTATGCTTTTCTGTTTTCTTAAACTGCTTTCTAATACTTTTATCCGTTTTCGATAGTATTCCAGTTCACAGTTTAGGCTGATAATAGCATAAGAACCAAATATACTTTCTTGAGAGATTTGCAAACAGCATTTTAATGCATGATATAATTTTCTTTGTGTTGTGCCTTATCCGTTGCGGACGTTGGCAATCATCATGGTAATTCTGACTTTATTAGCAGCTTGTCGGAACAATGGTTATGTGCTGTGTGTATAATATTCGTAAAATACGGCGGTAAATCCACATCTCAAAGGCGTCTAACTTCTTCATTGTTGCATCTGTTAATGTCCATGCCTCCTCCCCACAGAGCAGCACAAAGAATACATAGCATCTCACTATTCGGACTTTGAGATTAAGACTTAAGTCGTTGCTACAGAAAAGGGTTCGCATTTTGTTAAACGCTGCTCGAGCCTTTTCTATTCTGCTGCGTATTTCAACTGCATGGTTCCATTTTTTGTTTATGACTGTTCCTAGGTATAAATATTTTCCTATACGTTCTATTGCCTCGTTGTTGATACTAAGTACCCCTGGTGCTGAATTGTTTTTACTTAGACATATACTTGGTTTTGTTTATGCTTAGATTAAGGCCATAAACATGTTTGGCAACTTGATACTAAACATTATTGTAAATTTTGAATAAAATTTTAAAAAATTGTGATTTTTACTGCAATTTTAATAATTTAAAAAATTGAACATTTTTGAAAAATTTTAATAACATGTTTAGGATATTTTGAAAATTACAAAAATTTAAAAATATATTTGACAACTCATTATCAAACATTATTGTAAATTTTAATATAATTTTCCAACAATTGAGACTTTTATAACCATTTTTGTAATTAAAAAAATTGAACAATTTTGAAAATTCCTAAAATGATGTTTAGGATTTTTTGAAAATTACAAAATTTTAAAATCATATTTAACAACGCATTACCAAACGTTTTTGTGAATTTTGAATCATTTTTTCAAAAATTGTGACTACTATTACAGTTTTTGTAAATTAAAAAATTAAACGTTTTTAAAAATTCCTATAAACCAGTTTAGGATTTTATGAAAATTCCAAAATTTTAAAAAAAATTTAGGCAACGCATTAACTGGAATGACGGATACGCCACTGTGTGTGTGTATTGTTATTAATTTTTAACTTGTGCAGTTTGTGTGGAATTTAGTGCCTATAAAATTCTAAAGTTTGTGTCATTCCGGCTGGTAATTATATTAGCAACCAGTCATCTTTACAATTTTAAGAAAATTCACTGGTTTAATTATTTTTATTATTGTAAATGTATTTAACCTAGAATTATAGTTTCCCGCTTACTGTTTTGTCGCGCTTCCCCTGGCGGTGATTTTAACTATTCGTACCAGTGGCGTAACTTCCATTTTTTAACGTGTTATTTTAAAATTTTATTAATAATTTTTATAATCCTGCTGTCTATTGTGTAACCTTACCATGGTCTACCTGTATTTGTTTTTAGTCAGTCACCAGTGATCGACCGCACCGGTGTGAATTGTGTCCTTGTATCAACCTTATCCTGTTTTTATTTATTTATTGCTCTACTCATTTTTGTTTTTGTAACTGTATCTGTAATTATGCAGTGTAAATGCAAAACTGTTGCACAATCAGGTGTAACCTGTAGCAATTGTGGCGTTATCTTCCATAACAGTTGCGCTATTCGTTACAAGAAATGTAATTGCGGTAATTTATTTGAATTGGATGATTCCGAACTTCCTAAACTTTATAAAGAAAATATTACTCTTTACCAAGTTTTATGTGATGAGTTGAGGTCGAGCAATAAATTACTCTTAGATAAAATTACTTATCTTGAAGAGAAGATCACCGAAAAAGATAAAACTATTCTTCAATACGAAGCTCGCAGTAAACAACTAACTGCTCCCACTACTGCGCCGCTCACTAATGATACGGTGCAATTGATTCAACCTGCAGTTTTTCCTTCTTTAGCAAGCTCTGTTGTTAAGGGAAAAACTAATCAAAAAACTCAGCCAAAAACTCAAACTATCTTTGGTTGTGGCCCAACCAATGATAAACTGCAGGCTTATGTGCCTACTTCTTACGTACATGTTTCTAAACTTAGACGTGGAACTAAAAAAATTGATATAGTAAATCATATTAAATCTAAAAATTCCACGATATCAGTTTTTATTTGGCCTGCACATATAAAGCGGTCAAGAAATTTTTAAATTATGGGCGAGTTAATAATGTTCCTGCTTCATCTTCGGTGGATTTTCGAAATCTGGATCCAGCCAACAATCTAAACCCGTCACCAGAAACACCAGCGGTATCTCCATCTATTACCAGAATGTCGGGGGTATAAAAACTAAACTTAAAGAACTTATGCTGGCTGTAGCTGTATCCAACTACGATATTATTGTACTGACCGAAACCTGGCTAAATCAGGACATCAGCGATGCGGAGCTACAATTAATTGGTTACAGTTTGTTTAGATGTGATCGCTCTTCATTAACAAGCCCTAAGCTTGACGGAGGAGGTGTCTTAATTGCTACTAAAACTTGTTTTAATTGTACTTTATTACAACCTACATTTTTAAGTGTTGAACATTTGTTTGTAATTGTTAAGTTTAAGTTTGTATCATATATTATCAGTGCAGTCTACTTACCACCTAACTCGGCATGTGATAAATATTTAGATCATTGTTATTCCGTTGAATCTATCGCTGACAAATATCCAGACAGTAAACTAATTTCACTAGGCGATTATAATCTACCCGCAGCGGTATGGGTTAATGATGAGTTAGGCATAAGCGTTATTTGTAATGATACTTATTCTGCTCATTTTGTTTCCAACTGTTATGGATTTCTAAACTGCGCTCAATGTATTTCTATACCTAATGATGGTGGTGTGTTCTTAGATTTATGTTTTTCTAACATCTGTGATATTTCTGTGATTAAAGCTGTGGATGTTTTGTTAAAACTTAGCCAACATCATATTGCTTATGTGATTGATGTAAAATGTGATACTAGCCGTGATATTTTAATGTGTAATTATGTTTTTAATGATTTTAAATATGCCGACTTTAACGCAATCAATAATTTTTTGTTGAATATTGATTGGTCCGCCCTTTTTTATAATTGTGATGTTGATAATTGCGTTAATTTATTTTACTCTGTGTTGCATTTTGCTATTGACTATTTTGTTCCCAAAAAACAATGGCGAGAAAACAATTTTCCAGTTTGGTTTAATAAAGAATTGATTTTACTTACTAGACTCAAAAAAACTGTTCATAAACGTTATAAATCTTCAAGACTATTGTCTGATTATAACGAGTTTCAATCAATTCGTACTTCGTGTAAAAATCTCAGTACATGTCTATACAAGCAATATATTACTCGAACAGAAAACAACATTCAAAGTAACCCTAAACATTTTTGGAAATTTGTTAGCGACTCTAGAAAAACTAATGATTTTCCAGCCACAATGTATTATAAACAAAAAACTTGCAGTATTGGAGATGACTATGTTAATAGTTTTGCTGAATTCTTTTCCTCTGTTTACGATACACAAACTCATCCAACTCCTTTGTTTGACTTTAAGAAAAACGTATTACATCGATCATTTTCAATTAGTTAGTTGGATGTATTTAAAGGGATTGAGAACCTTAAATGTAACTTTAGCACTGGACCGGACGGTGTTCCATCTATGCTGTTAAAACAATGTATTTATTCAATTTCTATGCCATTGCACTTACTTTTTGAGGCTTCTCTTAATGAAGCCAAGTTTCCTTCAGTTTGGAAACAAAGCTACATTATGCCTTTACACAAATCTGGAGCTAAGGAGGATATTGCTAATTATAGAGGTATATGCATCCAGTCTGCTATTCCTAAGTTGTTTGATCAAATTGTAACTGGTCAAATACAATGGATGTGCAAAAGCATTTTAGTGGAACAGGAACATGGGTTTCGCGAAGGTCGTTCTACTCTTACAAATCTTCTTTGTTACAAAAATGATCTTTTGAATGCCTTTCAATCAAGAGTTCAAGTAGATTCTATTTACACAGATTTTTCAAAGGCTTTTGATCGCGTTAATCATAGTATTTTGATTGCTAAGCTTCGGGCTTTGGGTTTTCATGAATCTGTTGTTGCGTGGTTGTCGAGCTTTTTGGAAAATCGTACACAGTGTGTGAAAATTAATAACTTTTTATCACAACCAATTGTTGTTCCTTCTGGGGTTCCTCAAGGATCTCATTGTGGACCAATTCTGTTTTTATTCTTTATTAATGATCTTGTTTATTCTATTAATTCTTCGTCTTATCTTTTATTTGCTGACGATCTTAAAATTTATAAAAGAATATCATCTATCGAGGACTGCATTAGTTTGCAAAATGATTTAGATTCTGTTCAATCATGGTGTTTTATTAATAACTTGTTGTTTAACGCAAATAAATGTTTTTCGATAAGCTTCAACCGAACTTTAAGTAAAGTATCGTTTGACTATACTATCAATAATAATGTTTTGGAGCATGTTACACAAATAAAAGATTTGGGCGTAATTTTTGATTCAAAACTAACTTTTGTTGAGCATATAAACTATATGTGCAACCGTGCTATGAAAATGTTAGGATTTGTTTACAGAATGTCTACTGACCTATCTCCTAGCACACTTAAATTACTTTATTGCGCTTTAGTACGTTCTCATTTAGAGTACGCTCCGTCAGTTTGGTGTCTATTCTACAGCGTTCATATATGCAATATAGAACGTATACAAAACAAATTTTTTCGTTTATTATCGTACAAATTAGGCATTTCATCCGAAAATTACGATTTTAACCTCATTGCATTGCAATATAATCTTCCGCCGCTGAAAATTCGGTGCAAAAGAACTGATTTATCATTTTTACGTGGACTAATGATGTCTGAGATAGATTGCCAAGAGCTACTTGTAACTCTTCCATTTCAAGTCCCCAACAATAATCGCCGATCCAGACAGTCTCCATTATTTAGAGAATCTATACATTCTACCAATTATGGATTTAATAATCCAATTGGTAGAATGTGTAGAATTGCTAATAGTTTCTCTAATAATATTGATTTATTTTGTGTTTCAAAATGTAGTTTTAAGTGTCAATTAAAATGTGTTGATGAATAATTTTATATTTTGTTTTTATTTATGTATACTTTTTTCCATGCTTTTATTTTTCAATATTCTTTTATATATTTTTGTGTAATTGTAATATTGTTTGTAATTCATCGTTATTTATGTATTTAATGATGTAGATGTAAATGGTTTTGTATATACCGTGAATAAAGTATTAAATAAAGTATTAAATAAACTATAATTATTGTAAATTCTAAATGATTTTTTAAAAAATTGTGACTAGTTTTCGTAAATTGACAAAATAAAAATTTTAAAAAATTTTAAAAACTTGTTTAGGATTTTTTGAAAATTACAAAATTTTGGAAATTTATTAGGCAACGCAATAACTATAATTGATGTTAAATTTGAATAAATTTTTGGAAATTTGTGATTTTTATTTCAATTTTTGTAAAATAAAAAATTAAACTTTTTTGAAAATTCCTAAAAACATGCTTAGGATTTTTTGAAAATTACATATATTTAAAAACATATTTGGCAACTCTTCAACAAAAAGTATTATAATTTTAAATAAATTTATCAAAAATTGAGATTGCTATTACAATTTTTGTAAATTAAAAATTTTTTGAAAATTTCTTTAAACATGTTTAAGATTTTTTTAAAATTACAAAAAATTTAAAACAATATTTTGCAACTCATTAGCCAATTTTTTTGTAAATCTTGAATAAAATTTCAAAAAATTGTGACTACTATTACATTTTTGTAAGTTAAAAAACTGAACGATTTTGAAAATTCTTAAAAACAAGTTTAGAGTATTTTGAAAATTACAAAACTTTATAAACATATTGGCAACGCATTATCAAACATTTTAATAAATTTTGATATTTTTTTTTTAAATTATGACTTCTATTACATTTTTTGTAATTTTAAAAATAGACCTTTTTTGAAAATTCTTTAAAACATGTTTAGGATTTTTTGAAAAATACAAAATTTGAAAAACGTGTTAAGCAACGCATTACCAAACAGCTTTGTAAAATTTAAATAATTTTTTAAAAATTTGTGATTTTTATTACAATTTTTGTAAATAAAAAACTGAACAATTTTGAAAATTCCTTAAAACATGTTTAAGATTTTTTGAAAATTACAAAAAAATTTAAACAATTTAGTAACGCATAACCAAACATTATTGTGAATTTTGAATGAATTTTTAAAAAGTTGTTTTACAAAAATTGTAATCATAATTACAATTTTTGTAAAATAAAAAATCGAACATTTTTGAAAATTCTTAAAAACACGTTTAGGATTTTTTGAATGTTACAAAATTTTAAAAACATATCTGGCAACGCATTACCAAACACTTTTGTAAATTTTAAATCAATTTATAAAAAATGGTGACTATTATTACAGTTTTTGTAAATGAATAAATTGAACATTTTTGAAAATTTCTAAATACATGTTTAGGATTTTTTGAAAATTACAAAATTTTATAAACATGTTTAGCAACGGATTTGATAATAGCAATTTAATGCAGGGCATAATTATATATACATTAATTACTGATAAAAATAGTAGCCCCTACCAAAAAACTTAGAAATAGGCAAAAAGCAAACGGTAGAATAAACCAACCAATACCGGAGACAATTTTAAAATAATTAAAAATAATGAATGAAACACAAACTGCAATCCTTACAGAATTAATCAATAAAATCAATGTAATGAAAACAACCCAAATAAGAAAAACAACAAAAAATAATTAAACAAAATAATGTTATTATACAAGGATAATAATAATAACAAAAATATACTTTTATTTTATGTAAGCCACATATATGTGTATGAGATGTTAAACAAATAAATAATACAAAAACAGAATAAAAACATATTACTATATTACGACATATAACGTGTAAAGAACATAATATAAAACAGTTTTAAAATGAATCGCACATAAAATCACAAACCTTGTAATAACATTTATCAGCCAACAATTTGTGAACTCTTGGTTTGATTTGAATGAAGTTATAAGTGATAGATAATTGATACTAAAATAACGCACAAGCCGTTAAGATAAAACTCCCCGCACCCATAATTCCTTTTAAACTAAACCCAAAAAATATATCATTTGGCTTTCAACTAAAATTAATTAGATATATTAAATTATTAAACTCGCAGTATGAGAATCCAAGCTACTACAGCCGTAATAAATTTATAGCAAATGAGATATGTATGTACTAATTATGTGTGTTGTTTGTATAAATTAGTTTGCATAGTTTTTATATTTGTATATAATATTATTTATTTATACAAACATAGCGTACATGCAAAATTATTTTTATGAAGCGATGCATGATCATTTTAATTTATTTGTACTCATGTACAATTATTATTCAGTTACAATTGCATTTTATCCTACTATAAAAATTTGCATTTTAATATTTCCATTGTGAATTTGAAATTATAATTTACCAAAAAATAATTTTGTAAATCTAAAAATTATGCTTTAATAAATAAAAACATATTGTCGTTTTAATTATAAAATTATTTTATTATGTAAAGGAAGTCACTTATATAATCGTATCAAATGGTGAATGCGCCGGGATGCAGGTTATGTAAAGTACAATATTCAATAAGCTGGAAATTTTGATACAAAATTATTAATTGCTTTTTATTTTTGCAATTGATTCCAATTTAAGTATAAAATATTAAATTATTTGACCCAAAATTATATTTGAATAAGAATCTTCTCTAATCAGTGAGTTATTAGATATGAATTCAGTGACCATAGTGTTACCAAAGGACCATTCCTATTTATGTGCAGTTTAATGAAGCATATCCTAATTTGTAATAATTTATACCAGTGCACATGCATGCAAATGTCGCTTTGATTAGGAACCCCATAGGATAAGGACGGCCACAAGATGAATAAACCAGTTTCGGGACCGCATGGATATTTAATTTTCAATTCGGCGCGTTTAATGCTGTTAATTCGGCCAAATATAAATTCATAGCAGTGTGCATATCTAAACATAGAGTCCTCGACGATAATGGTCAACACAGTAAGCTGGTAATACGTGTTTGTGTGTACCTACTGAGTGTCACGCCGAGATCAAAGTGATTACTTGTGTGGAGCGTGTGCCGTGTGTGCCACGACACTGCCCTTAATACTTATTGGGGCGTTACAACGCGCGATAATAAACGATGAATATATGTATGTTTGCCGTGTATACTACCACAATACACAAAGCAAAAACCCGCTTCTCTACATAACAATAAAATTGAGTAGTGATATCTAGTCGGAGACCCAATTTAATACAATACATTTGCTCGTTGTGAAACGTAATATCATTAATCAATTCGGTTATATTTTTATTCGTTTTGTTTGTGTGAGCATTTGGAAGATAAATCTTATCAAGACAATCAATATTGTTTTTTTTATTGTAACTATGATAGAAAGGTTTGTTTATTTATTTTAGTTGAATAATAGTTAATCGCGTATTCTCTTTTAAGTGCAACTGGAGTTGAAAATCAATCAGATTGATTCAAAGAGACTTGGTGAAGCAACCCTAAATAATGTATTGAGTTTTAACAAAGCATCCTTATATCTGTTCCATGACTAATTGTTAAAGACATGTCTATTGCAATTTTGTTTTAATATTACTATATTTTATAGTCAATTATAAAATTTAATAAGCTACTATTATTAATTTTTAGTTAAAACAATAATAATATCTTAAATAATATTTGTATAGATACAATTAACTTTGTTGCATAAATTAATTTATAAACGTCACTTGCAGTCTTTAATCAGAGATAAGCAGCCAAGTTTTTCTTGCACTTTTTAATAGTTGTTACCTAAATGTTGTCATTTCTAACAACATTATATAGCCAAATCTTGCTGCATTAAATTTTTTTTTGCAATTATTAACAGTTTATGTCCGGATTTTGGTGCTTTATTTTTTTTGTTACATTTTTAACAGTTTAGGTCCGGATTTTAAAGCTTTCTGACAATATTTTACTGTTATAAGGCAAAATTTTCTATATTTAAATTTCAATTAATAGAACCACGTACTTTTTGACTAATTCTGGCAGGATTTTAGTTTTTTTTTTTTTAATATTGATATTTTATAGTCAGATCATGCAATTTTTGAAATTTTATTGAAAAAATTCACTTTTCAATAGTTTATTGTCAATTTTTGGTTCTTTTAAACAATATGTTAAAGTTTTAGACCACTATCAAATATTTTTTGACATTTTTTAAATAAAATTTTGCATATAACTGATGGTTGTGACCTCTAATACGTGATAATTCATGCGTTTACAAATTTATTTTTACAAACTTATTTTATCTGTAAAAGACCAATAATGTATTCGTAAGAATAAATTTGTGATAAAAAACAGTAAATTGTATTATTATTCCATAAAATGTTGCGTTTTTAAACTGTTGTTGGTCTGAATTTAATGGTTTATGACCGCATTTATTTATTTTTGAGTTTTTATAAACACAATTTTGCATTTTTCAACGGTTTGGCGCCGGGATGTGATACTTTTTAACAATATGTTGATATTTCATGGCCGGATTTTACTATTTTTATATTTAATAAAAATAATTTTACATTTTTCAACACTTTTTTGGCCAAACATAAGAGCTTTTGCTATTGTTAATATTTTGATGATTCACAGCTAGATATTAATTTTTTTATGATAGCAAAATTTTGTTATTTATGATATTTTATAAATAAAATGTTGCACTTTGAAACCGCTGTTGGCCAAGTTTAGTTGTTTTTTACTTTTTTTGCTATTTTTAACAGTTTGTAACTGAATTTTTGCTATTTTGAAAAATTATTTATATTTTATAGCTTTTTAATATTTTATAGCTTACTAATTTGCTGTTGCTAGTCGAATTTTAATATTTTAGACAAATATAAAAGAATTTTACAGTTTTATGTCCAAATTTTGGTACTTTCTAACAATTTTGTAACTGTTTATGTCTAAATCTTATTGTTTTCAAACAATATTTTGAAGTTGCAAGACCAAATTTTGCTGTTTTATAAATAAAATGTTGTACTTTTAAAACGTTTATACCAAAATTTGTATTTTATCTAAAAAAATTTAAAGGTTTAAAAGTTTATGACCGCATTGAGTCATTTTATGAATAGAATTTAGAACTTTTTAACAGTTTATGAATAGATTTTTGCTGCTTTTAACATAACTTTAATATTTCATGGCTGGATTTTGCAGTTTTTAATTTTTTTTATGAGGTTTTTACTTTTTCCAACAATTTTTTAATTGATTTTTAGTACATTTTGAAAATACTTTAAACAAATTTGCAATTTTTAATTTTTTAACAGTTTATAGCCAGATCTTGTGCTTTCTAACAATATTTAAATTTTGATTTATTTTGTTAGTTTTGATTTTGGATATGCACAAGTATTGTTGCATTTCAAATAATACCATTGCAGTACCAGGAGAAAAACATATACAACAAACTCTTTGCAAAACTATACGTCAATCAACAATTCTAAAAACACAACTACAAAGCTAATGTTTTTGAAAGTAGCCAAACGCAAACAAAAGAATCCTTTTAAAGCATAAAAAGCTCAGCTAACCAAACCAACGTTAAACGGCTAGGATGCGTAAGCAAAACCTACTGTTACCTACTTTTTCAAAATCTAGTAATAGCCAAGGTGGTAACAAAAAAAATGAGATTTAATTCTTAAATCTGGGTAGTATCCTTACGTCCAGCAAAAACTTACTCAATTTTCCAAAGTTAACGCATTGCTGACCTGCTGGTAGCCGTTTGCGTAGCATACAACTACGCAAGCGCCAATCATATAACCAAAGAAACAAGAACACAAACATAAAAGGTAAAAACTATAATATATTTATAATATAATCAACGTTCTAAATTGTAAACAAAAATATCACAAGTGTTGCCCTTAAATGAATATCAAGTAGTACATGTCAGACAAACTTGCATTGTCTAATTACGCATACATTAGGTTCATTATCAAATCTAAAGAAACACTTTATCTAAAATACAAAAACCCAACAAAAAAAAAATTATTGAGATTTATTTCACAAAAACTAAAAATGATAAACGCAATTTTTTCTTCTATAAAGTGACTTAGTAGAATAGAAAACTTGACAGCAAAACGCCAAACGCTAGAATGCTAATTAACACAATTAAAAAAAAAAACGTCTTACGGCATACAATTATACTATACAAAAAACTAAACAGAAACTCTTATAGGAAATTTTATAAAAACCTTCTAAAATCTTAAAAAACCCACAAAATCTTGCCTCCAAATAAGTTTAAGCAAATATAGCATTAAAAACATTAAACTGAGAACTGAGTTCTTGCATAAACAAGATGGAAATGCACAAAATTGATCAAGCTACTGCAGACATACTTTTTGGGCTCTACGTTGATAGAAGCTCCCAATCTAACGGTATACAGCAATACTATACAAAAAACTAAAAAAAACCTTTAAAAAATATTTTATAGAAACCTTCAAAAATTCACAAAATTTTGCTTTTAAATGGGTTTAAACAAAGATAGCACTAAAAACATTAAACTGACCAACAGGTTCTTGCATAAACAAGATAGAAATGCACAAAATCAGTCAAAGATACATTGAAGAAACTACTGCAGACATACTTCCCGGGTTCTACGATGATAAAAGCTCCTAATCTAAAAGACCATTTTAATATTTCGTACAAAAACATTTTTAAATCTTACAAAATTAAAATAAAAACTTTTATTAGTCCTCTATTTCTCAACCATACTTGTTTGCATAAGAATAAATGGCTCAAAATAGAATGATTCTTTCAGTTGTTTGGTATGAAATAAAACTAAATCGAAGCGTGAAATCTTTAGATAAAATAATAATAATATATATATAAAAATTTATTTTGTTAAAGTTACAGTTCATATTGTTAGTAATCAAAATTTGTTAAAATAACAAATCATTTTGTTAGCAAGCAAGATTGTTAAAACGACAGTTCATATTGTTAGCTAGTAATAGATATTTTGCTTACATTTAACCCTTTGCGTCCTACTGGTCATGTCAAGTAACCACCTATAATATAAATTGTATCTCATAGTCCTACTGGGATTGTGATGAGACCGCCGTTAAAATGTAACATTGGTGGTGCCATCTATCAGAAAAAAAATTACTTACGGTCGATCAAACGTGCTTAGCTTTGGTATGTTACTGTTGTAAATGCCGTGAATAAGTGCCCACGTGTTGTAGTTTGTTGGTGTTTTTATTTGCAACAATTGATGTAAACTCGAGATGACACGTAAGAAATATTACTCATTATGCTACTCTTTTTACATTGTACAACCGGCAGTACAATACTATAAATATATAATATATATATTATATACTATATGTGGTGGTTTTATGAAATAACCACCAGGAATATAAACATGTTGTGTTTCGTGAGCGCCTGATTTTTTTTTAGATTAGATGAAACTATTGAGCAGCCAGTAGATGTTTTTTTATGCTTATTTCCGAAAGATTTATTGGAAATTATAGTTTTTCAAACAAATTTATTTGCCACACAGCAAAGTACAAATAAAGGCAATAAAACTTTCCAACCAACTAGATGCGAAGAAATAAAACAGTTTCTAGGAGTCAATCTAATGATGGGAGTAAAGAAACTTCCTAGCTTGAAGGATTATTGGTCCTCCCAAGATGAAATCAGAGATCCGTTTATCTCTAAAGTTTTTCCTCGTGACAGATTTTATTAGCTTCTAAGTCATTTGCACTTTGCAGACAATAACTTGCAGCCTATAAAGGGGGAGCCAGATTTCAATAAACTCTATAAAATATGGCCACTTTTGAGCAAACTTTCTGAAACATACAAGAAATATTACTTTCCAGGAGAATTTCAAGCGATTGATGAAAGTATGATAAAATATAAAGGGAGATCGACCTTCAAACAATATATGCCCGCAAAACCAACGAAGCGCGGATACAAAGTCTGGGTCCGTGCTGACGATTCGGGTTACGTTTGTGAATTTCAAATATATACTGGAAAAATAGGAGACTTACCAGAAAAGGACTTGGGTGGAAAAGTCGTAAGAGAGCTGACCAAGGACTTGAATAATAAAAATTATAGAGTATTCTTTGATAACTATTTTACCAGTGTCCCACTCCTATGGGATCTAAAACAATCTAAAGTATATAGTTGTGGAATTTTGAGGAAGGGAATAAAATATCTGCCAACAGACTTTACTGATGATAAGAAACTTGCAAGAGGTCAGTACGATTGGCGAATGACGAAAGATGAGTTAGTATGCATAAAATGGAAAGACAAGTAACCTGTATATTTTTTGTCAAACTATCACGATCCTGAGGATGGTGATAAAACCAATCGACGTAACAAAGATGGCACATTAGAAAAAGTAAACTGCCCAAGTTTGGTTGTCGACTATAACAAGCATATGGGCTCCGTCGATAAAGCAGACATGCTCAAGAAATGTTACGCCTTTGATCGTAAAAGTAAAAAATGGTACTATAGTAAATGCGTTCATTTTATTCCAAAAAAAAAGTAAGGGTTCTACCTTAGATCTAAAACAATTTAAAATAAAGGTTGCCATTGGATTGATTGGTGCTGAGTATTCAACCAAAAAAAGAGGACGTAAATCTACCGAAATTGTGAATCATTTCAAGAAATACGTTCCAATCGAGAAAAGAACTGCTAACGCAGCCCATATGCCTAAATATAGTACATCTAGGCGTTGTGCACTTTGTAGCACAAAAAAAGAAAACCATCGAAGTATGTGGACCTGTACCATGTGCGATGTCGGACTCTGCATAAACGACAAGAGAAACTGCTTCGCACTCTACCATAGTTCCGTGTAGTCCTACTGGTTAGCTGGCAACACCTCCATTCTTTTTTAATAAGTAGAAAACTTTTTTTTTTTAATACTCATTTTATGTTTTCTTATGTTACCTACGACAACAAATTGTATTTTATTTGAATAAAATCTATAAAAAAAAAATTTCGGACTTAAAGGGTTAAGCAATGCACATAGAAAATAGCTCCAAATGTCATATCATGTTTGCTGCTTTTATTTTGCCAAGAGTTGAAAGTAAGGTAAGCAAAGTTGTATAGAAGTTATTTTACTTACTATAAAAATATATAACCGATCTCAACAACACCGTTTTATTTGTATTTTGTGTACAACTTGATATTAATATAACCATAAAATTTAATGTGTTTGTTGACATTTGAAAAAACGTTGATTTGAATTAAAAAAATCTGCTGTTGATATGAAATATAAATTACAGATAAACATTCATTAGAAATCAAATTAAACAATTAAAACCAATTTATTTATTGAAGTTACTAAAAAAACAAACTTTATTTTTATTAAAACGCAATCATGTTTTAATAATGTAATAAATAAATTATGCTTGTTTTTACAATAATAAATTATTTTGAATTATTATCAAAATCCAACGCGTCAACACCTCTAGGAGTCAACGCAGTTTTACACAACTGCTGCAGCAAGCCAGAAAAAAAACTACAATTTTCATTTCCTACCACGTTACGGATAATTGATTGAACCTGTCACTCAATTAATTATCCAAACATTAATTCAATTTGAATTAAGTAATTATAGAAGTATGCAGAACAACTTTATGCTAGGATCCAAATCTTAAAAAAATCATCGTAACTCTGCTTAAGAGCCAATCAAAAAAATTGACGACCATAAAAAGAAAGCACTACTGTAGCTGACCCAGTTTAGAGATGACAGCTTAAAGGCTACCACCAGCCAACTACAATACCGCCTTTTTAAGAAAAAAAAAGATGTCCACCAGGACAGTAATGTTGCCATTCACAATAAAGCCCCGCCCCTAGAAGAAAAATTCACCCTGGTTGGAAGCAAAAGAAAATCAAAAAAGTTAAAGAAAAAAGAGGTAGGCTCTCCACACGCCGCCTTCCGCCCACACTATTTAAAAAATATCCGTTTACCAAGGGCTATTAGCAACGTTTAAATTAATGAACGTAACCATCGACCATATAGTAAACGTAGTTAATTTACAGGATCCATTGTAAAAGTAATGCGCATAGTTTTATTGTTACGCGATTATCCATACCAGCTTGGTAAAACCGGTCGAGAAATGTGGTCTAGGATCTGCTCTTCAAACGCAGCCGTTTGCCAATTTGTTCCGACTGTCTGACCGGAAAGACGTGTGTACGCGTAAATTGTGTTATTTTACGTCCGAAAAATCGTCTGTTTTGAGTTTGTACCGAATAGAAAAACTGTCAACTCAGCCTTTTATCTCAAGATGCTCAAAAGATTAAAACGCCGGATTGCCCGCGTAAGTGCTGACATCAAAAACAAAGTCAAGCTTCATCATGACAATGCCCCCAGCCACAAGGCGTTCTTCGTTATCATCGTCCTGGCCCAAAGCAACACTTTGGTGGTTCTTAGCCCCCTTTCAGTCCCGACTTGGCTCTGTGCAATTTTTGTTTGTTTCTCCGACTGAAAAAAGAGCTGAAAAAAAGACATTGAGAGTCGGTGGAAAACATAAAAAAACATGTTACAAGAATATTAAAAGACATTCCTGTCGAGTAGTTTTGCCAGTACAATCAAAAAATCAATCTAAAAAACCCTAAAGTACGTTATCAAAAATGTACCCAACTTCATTAAAGCTGATATGGTGCAGGTTGAATAGAAAAACCTTTCCCATGCTTTATGTTCAGCTTCTACAAAAAACTAATAGCAAAGAAATCTGTCTCTCACTATGCGGGTTTTGCGTTATCGTCAAAAACAAGCAAAATACCGCTAAAATAGCACAATGTCACCGTTGCCAACGCCGCACACCGCCAGTTATAAGAACTGCTCGGCTTAGCAAAGACTAAAGGCTAGCCGCAACAGCCAAGCCCACGGCAAGATTCATGCTTCTTGTTAGCAGACTCGTGCTATAACCAGTGGCGCACCCAACGCTCGTAAGAAAAAAACAAAACAACGGAACCGGCGCAAAACGCATCAATTTCAGTTAAAACCCTCCTGTTACTCCACTTGTTCCAAATAAATGACACAAATTTTATAAAATAATTCCTATTTACAGCTCATTCTATTAGCCAACTGACTAATATGTTCAGACAAATGATCCCGATTTAAACGTAGTACAAGTTCTCCACAAAACTGTAAGCACAATAAGTGCAATATGTAATACAACTCGTAATAAGCATCTGTTAGATAAGAAGGTTAATGTCACACAAGTGACCAGTATTCATAAAAGTAAATTCGACACTATGCAATGTTCCCCAATAAAACTAAAAAAATGCAAAAATTGTTAAAAATTAGAAGAAAAAAATAAATATTACTATTTCCAATACATAATACACTTTAACCCTGAGTACTATACTGAAGCAACGCAGTCCGGTTTTGTTTTCTAATAAAAACCACAATATCACAATATAAAAGATGTACCTTCCAAAATTTGATTGGATTTTAAAAAATATACCAAAACTCTTTTCACAAATTCTAGAATACTGCTTTTTTTGGTTTCCTAAAAAAAACGCAAATTTGTCTGTTAAAAGACAAAACTACGCTGTCTTCTTTAACACAAGTTCACTTATTTCAAATGTAAAATATCTATTTTTTTTTGTAAATGATTTATCTCTATCTATGCAATAGTAAAGTCATTAAATTGCCAAAAACGCACACGCAATTACAACTAAATTTGCGTTTGCAAATAGTTTTCAAGCTTATATCTAACAGTCCCTGCATCAAAAAATACAGTTAAGAAATCTACTTCAAAATCTTTGCTGTTTAACTTCTTTTTTTACTTGATGAGTGCGTCTACGAATACCTCATTGACATCCAAAACTATTAACCACACCTCACAGACCGGAGTAAAAATTACAAAATCAGCAAAACTAAGGCAAAAAAACAAAGAAAAACGGGTTTGGTTGCTCAAAAGCAAAAACAAACTTCTTTATTTGGCAAAGCAGACACCTCAGGTGCTAGGCCAACAACTGCTAACCCAAAACAAAATGGTCAAAGCCAAACCAAAAAATCCAAAACCTTTAAACAAAGAAACAATTTCTCTTAAATAAGGAACACAACAAAATTTGCTTCTCTACGTCTAAGTCCTCACAAAAAAAAATGCAGCTACAAGGAGGTTGCTTCATTGTGTTCATGTGGGGGTTACTAAGCTGAATCACCCTCTGAGTAAAACAACCAATAAGAAAGCTAATTTAATAAAAGATGCTCTTATCCGGGAGCTGAATAATACTTTATCTACCCTAGGCAAAATACCACCCATCTTTAGTGAGCTGATTCGGCTTCTTAGCTAGACCAAATGTCGTAGAACTGGTTATAAGTCGCTTGGCTAAGTAAAACCAGTAAATCAAGATCAATATTTGGTGCATTTTTCACACCGACAAGTCAAAAGAGCCAAAAGGCTAACTCCTTGTTCTAGAAATAGGAAAAAAGATGTACTCACACTAAATGGCAAAAAAATTTGCTGTTCAGCAAACTCACAATTAAAATAAGAAAAAATGTGCTGCCGCAGAAGGAAGCAATTAAAATGAAAGTATTTGATCCACCCAGACAAAACCGGGATAAAGATACACCACTATCTCTAAGGCCAACCAATGACGCTTCACATTAAAGTTATCCAATGCAACCTGCATAACTGTCAAAGACCGTAGCAATACTATGCCAAGAACTAGAGGTAATGCAGGATATAATGGCTCAAATCCAACAACCATAGATTAACAGACCAAATTATAACAGAAATTTTTAGTTTACCCTTCAACTTTAAATCCAAAATTCAATCCATCTATTTCTTCTCTTCAAAACAGTTAGAAACCGTAAACAACGGCATAAGCACCAATTTTTCAAAGTAACTTTTTTGCCTGCCTCTACCGAAAGCATAATTTTCGGCCCGCATATGGCCATTGGGCTACACAACTATTCGCAAAATTTGATTAGCTATAAATCACAATTTCATCAGTACCATACCTGACAGTAGTGACATATTATAATAAACATTGAAAATAATGTTTTTAATTAGCGCAGGCAAAAAAATATCGAGTGTACCTCGTGCCAAAAAGCTTTAGCAGCTCTTCACTTCGCTCGTTTGTGCTGCTAAAGCTTATTTTTGGCCGTTGATACACTATATACTATACTGGGTGATTCAACAGCTTTTCTCTGATATGGAAAAACTTGAAAACTTGACACTGTTTTGGTGATCTACACAGAAAAAAATACCTAACCGCCAGAACTCGTCAACTGCAGATTACCAATGATAAATTAGACAAGCAAACAGATGCAAAAAAATTATTTCAGTAAAACAAAAATCTTGTGCATGCATTTTTGCCAACATAAAATGCTTCGCTGCAACCCGCGCTTGCTTTGCGCATGAAAAAATACGTCAGAATAGTCTTAAGACTTGTGTCAAGTAATTTTTTTTTTAACACATATAGACGAGCTGCAGCATGTGAGATGTTTTTATTTATTTCGTAAAAAAGTAAAATTTTATTTTGTAACGCCAATGCTTTTAACAGGTGAAAGTAAAATTTATTTTATAAAAAGAGTTCTGTAAATTTAGAATGTATTACATTGTTTTGCTTGTTATTTGTCTGCATATATAGAAAACTAAAAAAGTTACCGGTGTTTAAAATTTTTGAAAACAAATCTTTCTTCAAAACAAGCACGAGAACTTTACCTAATTATCATAAATGAATGTGCCAAAAACAAGTTAATTAACTTGTTATAAAATGATACAATAAGAACTTTGCAAGATATTGATGTTTATTTTTTGTCTCATATTATAATAGCCTAAAACGTAACATGACTTATAAAGGTGTTCAATTGTATTTGAAAAATTACATCTATCGTGGTCCGGCAATCGGTTTTACAGGGTAATTCAAGGGAACCGCATAGTTTTTAAACGCGCAGTATACAATAAGTAGAAGAGTGGATAAAAACGATACAGTGTTGTTCAAATCCGCGTGTTACGCCATTTTAGTCTTCATGGCTCAGTAAAATATGAAGCGTTTTATATTCGAGTACGCTTGTGTACAATAATTAGGTTAAAAATGGGGAATCTGTTATTCAAACACATCGTCTCTTTTGTAGACATTTCAATATAAAAATTAACAAAACTGCTGGTATTGGGCCATGAATAATTCACAACAATTGTATCAATGGTCCCTGCATAGACCTTAAGTGACGGTTTGGTGTGCTGTTGCTAAATTTAGAGTAATTGGCCCAGATTTATACATTGAAATGATCACCAACTTTTTGGTGCCAGAACTACAGAGACAGAGAATAGATATTGGGAGTGTTTAGTTTTAACAGGATAGAACCAGGGCCCACATACAGCAAGAGGCTTAATAAGACTTCCTTGGACGATTTTTCAGAAACAAATTATTTCACGTTGTGGCGATGTGTCCTAGTCACCTTGTTCTCCTGACTTAAGAGATAGTAATTTTTTTTGTTGGGTTTTTTGAAGTCCCTAGTCTATGGTAATAAACCCCAAATATAGGAATAAAATTAATCGGGAACTGTTGGAAGATGTTATGAGCAACTTAAAGCATTCAAACAAATTTGAATTCAAGAAGGAAGTTGTCATTTAAATGATGGTATTTTCGGCACTTAGTTAAATAAAATGACATTCTATAACAAACATTTTAATGTCAATAAATAAACAATAATTGTAAAATTAACCAAGTACTCATTATTTCAAAACTATGCGGCTCCTCTGAATCACATTGTGTTTAAATAATACTATAAACTAAGGTATAGTTTGGTCAAAATCTTGAGTTCAAATATAATCTAACTCAAGTACATATAGTAATAATATTTATTAATTATTTAAGTAAATAGGCAAACTATAATATTATCGCATAATTAAATCATACTACTGAACCTAATTAATTGACTTAATTACTATTCATATTATATGTTAAAAAAATTTAAACTACTAATACTATTGACATAAAAATTAATCGCAATATATTACCGCAGCTTAACCTAATTCCATCCAATGCAATTTTAAACAAAGATTTAATAAATAACATTTTATTATAGCCGTGACAGTTATTTTCATCATAATTTATAGCCAATTTTTATGCTCTTTAAAAAATCCGATATAAATAAAAGCATACATCAGTGGCATTTATTGCGAAATAAATATCCATTTAATCCTCATGTTTTTATACACGGCGCATTATAAAATTCTATTTGTTATTGAAATTTCCGCCAAAAGTAACATTAGCTGTAGTTGTTTTAAAAAATTAAAGTGGCACGAGTTTGGCTGCCATCCGTGTATTGTATGACGAGAATGGAATTTTTAACGAGTGCCAACAGCTGTTGGTAAGGGAAGAAGCTTTATGCGCCACATTTTTATTAAAATCGTGTAAGGGGACCTTTATTTGTATATTGGTATTTAAATGACGTGATTAAATTTTTACATGGAATTTGTTTTTGTTTTTGTTATTTTTTTATTACTCGAGTTATAGTCATCATTTGGGTTTTGTATAAAATATTACGCTGCTTTATATTTTATTTTATTTATTTTTATTTTAATGCAAATATTTATTATTAAAAAATTCAATTTTTCTCAAAATAATTTTCCAGGTGTAGTCTGAAGTTCTATCGACGCCACTTAGGCTTCTAGCATTATTAATTAAAAACATTATTCTGGTGTCCATGTAACCATACGTATATTTTATATGAGAGTGTAGTTGGACTAGATTGACCTAGTCTATTCTCCCAATTAATTGGTTTAGTAGTGTATAATTGTGTTTGCAGTTGCATCAAATCAATATGTTGTTAATTTATTGCAATTAATTTTATACTCAGTATGATAAAACAATTTAATTTTGTCTGTAAAACAAAAGCTAAATTTCTTTGCTACAGACAAAAATTAAATGATATCAAGTTTCAAAATTAAGGAAAAGTCGTTATCATTTGACTCCCTTAATTTGTTCGTAGTCTGTCTTGAATGTATTTCAACCTTTAATTAAGTTTAAACTGGTCAGAAAGTTCAACGGAGTGTGGATAATGATAAAATAACTATTAAAGGCAGTAAGCTTAAAAAGATATATTTATTCTCATTAATGATCACAAGAAAATAGAAAAGTACGCATTACTTTTAACTACTCTTCCAGAAAACTCATCACATTTTTAATATTTTATAAGTAATATAATATAAAATGAATAATAGCAGTAATGTATTTCACCTACTTTTTTATAATAAAATTAATAAAACCACCAAAATTTTATAAAAATACCAGTCATTAGTGAGTTTATTGTTGTACGATTTGTATTTCTTTTCTCCTCATTTTCTAAATGACATGATCATAGTTCTTTTGTACGTTGCATCAGTGGCACATTAAGGTTGGAAAGAAACACAAAGATTGCCTTTTAAACAAATGACAGGCGTTTAAGGGGTGAGGTTTTTTTATAATGCGGTGAATTTGTAGTAAATGTTTTCGTTGTTTAATGCGATACGTCGTCTAACATTGAATGCTTGCAAATGGCAATTGTCTATTATGCACATTGTGTACATGTATATGTGGTGTAAAGAGCGGAAGGGAATCGGATATGGTACTGAAGATACGCTAACACCGATAATCCAATGATACATTTATACTATTATAGAAAACAATTTAATCTAGCTATTAACTAGACTTAGTAAATGTTAGCACTACTTTATTTCTGATACTTTTTTACTACATTTGTTTTCTTCAATAATATTGTATTATCGTTTATGGAGTAAAACCAAACAAAGCCCAATAATAAATATTGCTTTTATATTTATTAAATTTAATTATTTATTAACAAATTATATTTGCAGTATTATATCTTTAAGTATACAATACCGCAAAAAGTTTTGGTACATAAAGCAATTATTTTATACGTCGCTATTCTACATGAAATTATATAAATTATTCCATAAAAATACATCATTCTGCTTATAAAAACTGTATACTGTTACTGTAATGTTACTAAACTAAACTTAACAGTATTATTTGTTATGGTTTATAATAGTTAATGAACAATAACAATAATATTTACGAATGGATAGAGATATAGAGGATATTGTTTTAAATGTAAATTAGTAATAGATCAGTAATAGATTGTTTTAATATTTATTGACAAAAACTATTAATTAATAAATAAACTGTTAAGTATATTTGGTTATTTTATCAGCATTTGCGGCACAAATGCTTCTTCTACCTTTGTTTGTTTTATTTGCCTTTTGCATCCTTTTATCAACACTTCTGCATTCTTTTTTTGCTCCAATCCGTCTGCTATTTATTCAAATTATTTGGTTTGTCCTCAGATGCGGTATTAGTTTTTTTTAAGTAGTGTTCTGTATCCTTTATGAATAGTTAATGTAGTTTCGTTAGTTTTTTACTTGTTATTTTTTTTACTAATAGTCCCTTCAAATTAGATATTTTTTAGAGAAATTTTACCTACAGCTTAGCGACCTTAGGTGTATTTGGAATATCTGAAGACTAGTTTCACCGCATGAAAAAGGGTGGTTTTGAAGTAATAGAAATATTTATATCAAATTTTGCGTTTTAAAATGTTTTTTTGCATTTTTAATAAAAACTATGATGCCATTGTCGCCATCTCCTTGACGTAAATGTCGAAAGGCGGCATTTACAACATTGCCTACATAGCTGCAGTTGGTGTTTTGTTGCAATTAATTTTTGGCCACCATATTAGTGCCCCGTATGTGAACATAGGTCTTATAACAGCCGTGTACAGCCATAGCACTATTTTTGGAAACAATCCCCAAGTTTTCCCCACAGTTTGTTTGCATTGCCAAAAAGACATATGAACTTTGCAGTTCAGATTTCCAAATTTTCTTTTTTTGTGAAAAAACCATTTTGGTTTTTAGAGGATTGACCGTAAGAGCCTGGTCTTTGCACAAATTTTTGATTATTATTAAAGCCCCTTGCATCAAGTAGCAGAGTATGCTTTTGAATTTACCGCTTAGTAGAATTGGTATGTCATATGCATACCAATTGTATAGAAACCATGATCATTGAGTGCCCGTATAAAGCTGTCAACTACTATATATTCTATAGTAATGGAGATAATACACCTCTCTGGGGAAAACCTTTAGCAACAACTTTCCTGACCGTCGAATCCCCTACACTAACAGTAACGGCTCTATTCTCCAACTCGTGTTTTATTCATCTACTTATTGTGGAGTTTACACCAAGAGAAGTTTTTATTTTTTTGAAGGTGTTTTTATCAAAAACGCCTTCAATATCTATAAACGCTGTCAAGATAGACATTTTGTATTTTAATGATCTTCCGATTTGATCCGTTACAAGATCTAGTGCCAATTTGATAGATCTTCCTTGTATATATGCAAGTTGGTTTGAGTGTATTGGCTTAGTAATAAGAGCCGTTTCCCAAATTGATATTTTGCACAATCGTTCTAATGTCTTCAGAAGAAAAGACGTGAGGCTGATTGGACAATAGAATTTTGAAAGAGTGTAATCGTTACGCCCTGGTTATGGTATAAATACTTACTTCCTTTCATGTTATAGGTATGTATCAAAAAGCAATGCATACTCTATAGATTCTTGCCAGGTGAGTTAGTATGATATCTTCGCCCTATTGTGTTCTCTCCGCAAGATAAGTTGCCGCAATCAACTCTACCGCCTTCTAAAACACCGTTTTGTAAGCCCAGCTGATTTTTAACAAGCTTGCTCATGTAGTTTCTTTCTTATTTTTGTAGTCTTTGCTTTTCTTCAGGTTTCTGAAGCGTATTACAATTTGCCACTCAAGCATCTTTTGCATCTTTTTTCTATGATTCTCTGTCACTTTTTCTGTTGTTTATGGGTCTTTATTTTTTCTCTGTTCGTCCTTTTTACGTTCCATCTACCTTCTCTCATGTACTCCTGATTTTCTTTTTCCTTTGTATATGTTTGTGTAAACACAGTGATTTTTCCTCTGTCAAGATCTAGTCATTCAATACTCGTGCCATTTCCCACATTGCTATTATAATATTGATACATGATTTTAAACTTTCTCTTGCAAATGTCGGTTTGTCTCTCTTGTTTTGTTGCAAATTGTAATGTTTAAGCCGGCTCGCATCTCCTTTAAGATTTTTTTTGCGTTAAAATCTCCTCTTTTGTTGCCGGGCATCTTCTGTCTTCCGTTCTGTATCTTATCGTTATGCATTCTATGCAGCGCACTCTATTACTATATTTGGCAACCTGTTATCTCTCTATTCCGCATTTTATGCATAGCAGTAACCTATCTTCTCCGCTACATATCTTTTCATCCGTCATTTGTAGCATTTTCTCTCATTTACTGCTACTTTTCCTACTTTGCCTCTTATGTAACATATTATAAGAGAAAAGAATAAACATAAGTTATTCTTCTCTCTTATAATATGTTCTGCTAATTTTTTGCCCATTTTGATTGTTTTCTATACTTTTTTTATGGCTACTTCCTTCCGTGTTTACATTGTTTATCATTTCTTTCAACATTTTTCCATGCTAGTCTCCGGTTTAATGTCCTTGATCAACACCAGTCTCTTGTAGGTTTATTGTTAGTTTTTCTTACTTTGTTATACTCCATTTTGTTTCTTAGTTTTTCTTAGTTCATAGTAACAACTTCCCCTTTTTTATTTCTTTTATCTCCTTAATCTGAATTTTTGCCTGTCTCAGAAAGTCTGCATATGTCGCGTCGTGTTTGCTCACTATTTTAGCTTCTACTTTTATTCCTGGTCTTCTTTGTCAATATGTCTTTAATACTTGTACTTGTGTTGGCCAGACAGTTTAATTTGTTTAAATTTTTCAATAACACTACATCTGGCATCAAAGCAATATACGTAACAACCAAAAAAGCATGTTGTGTACTGGCATTTAAGGCCTTGCGGTTGCACAATAATTACAAAAGATTGCCAAGTTTACGCAGTTAGTTAGCCTTTGAGGTTGTATGCAAGACACGTTACACTAGTAATAAGTAGTTATAAATACACTAATATTACAGTAGAATTTCATTGTCGTCAATATATAAGTTATGATTTAAAGTTCTATGATTGCAAATGTTTTGGCATTATTACTTAACAGTGGTGTACCAGGATGTTTGCTAACTGCACAAAATATTTCAATAAAAAGTGTAGATAATATTTATAGATAAGCTAAGTGGTAGACCATAGCAGTAGCAAAATGATGCATCAAGACAAAACAATAACGCAAGTTAAATATATACAACAAGTGCCGTCCCGCATTAAAACCTTGATTGTAGCAAGCTATACCTTCCCGCGGCTCCAGAGACGATGAGACAAGGTCATACTACAACGTATTCCCATTCCGCTTAAACGGTATGCATTGACGCACATAAACGACTAAGTAATTTTTGCTTTAACAGTGCCGGTAAAATTTTAAACTCCCAGCAGAGCCACCTATGCCAACTGAGTCAATAAGCAAAAGCCAAACCATATGTACCCAAAGCCATTTCTGGTTTTCCGTCACTATTTTTCTGTCATTCACGTTTCCACCCACATCTTTGTTTTCCACTTTTTTTTCCAATATGTCGGTAGGTAAAACGTACCTTATTTTTTATTCTCAGTTTCTTCCTCCAAGAATGCAAAAATTTGGCAGATCAATTTTGTCAATTCATAGTGCCTGTGATGAGAAGGCAAAACTTGTCTTATGGTTCATTTTACAAAGCCCTTTCTAAATAAATAAAAAATGTATAAATTAATTGGTAATACCAAATCTATTAAGAAGCACAAGAATGGGCGTCTCGTTGAGACGGTATTAACCGCTTAAACTAAAAAAAATGAACGTACAAGTTTTTGCCCATAAAACATTAAATATATGCAAAAGCATAATCTAACGCAAAGACTTTTTGAATTGCACGTTTGATAAAATAAAAAATATTTAAATGGTCAAAGAATGCATCGTACTTCTAGTATGCAAGACAATAAACGCGAAAAGCCCCTAAGCACATTTTGACGTTCAATCGTCCACAGTTTAACATTCAGGCCATAAATTCCGGCACCAATGCGATGTTTTAAATGTCAAAGGTTTGGACACACAGCTGCTTGTTGCGCCAAAGAACAGATTTGCGTGTAAGAAAAACCTCTTCATAAAGGTAGCAAATGTGTATAGCCAGTTACGTGCATCAATTGCAAAAAAGAACAATATAAAAGATCTTGTGCACTAAACGGCCTCTTGCATCAAAAAGACCGCTTAAACCGGTCATTCAACAAAACATCCTGCACAAATCCTCCGAGGCAACAACGGTTAAGAAAAGCTTCGGCTTCCTTAAATAAATTTGACTTGACAAAACCTGACTTAACAAATACGCCAAAGATGTCAATCAGTCAAATCCGGGTAAACAAAAGCAAAATTACTTTTAGTTTTGCATCAGAACTTTTTGTTGTCGAAAAAAAAAAAACCTTGCTACAAAAAAAGCAGAGCTTGTTTTCAGCATAAAGTTTTCTATTAACTTTTATTATTTCTGGCATTGGTGTTTTTTTACAATTTTATTGTTAGCTGTGATATTAGTCATAACAATTTACTTTTTTACCTGTTTACGTCTGAACACCAAAGTCTCTTTACAACTTTGGTGTTTTAATTGTTACGTGTTAATTTATATTTATATCTGTCCGTCTTCTAAGTGTTATTTATTTTTTATAAATAAATAATAAACTGCAACGGTTGCGAGCGTAGTTATAGAAAGATAAAAATGATCCTGGTGGGCGATTTTAAAGGATTCCCTAAGAAAAAAACACGCAAAGTCGTTTGATAAAAAATCTTCTTCAACACAAATCCCCCCCCCCCACACTTCAAAAGTGGGAGTACACACCTTTCGTCAAATAATTTGTCTTTGTCATCTCCACGTCTAACCACACGTTTATCGGAGCACTTTTACAGCGATCAATTTGTTATCAGAATTAAAACCATCAAAAAGGTCAGACAGTTTGTCCCCCGTAGAAAGTGTCTTAACTTTGTAGACTGACATCATTTTCAAGCCAGTCTATTTTCAGCATAGTCAAATAATAAAGATGTCAAAACCGCTGTAAAAGTTTTCACTAATTGTATCGTCGAAGCAGCAAAAGTTTTAATACCAAAGTTTAGTGGTACTATCCGGTTCTCTAGTAAAACGACAATATTTGTGTAGCTGTGGCAGGAAAACAAAACATTTAATTTCATAAAAACCTTGACGGAAAAATACACGATCGTTTAAAAAAAAAGTTACAATCACGCCAACCATTTCGGTCGGCAAAATATAGAATAAGGTGAAAGGCGTATCTGGAAAAAAATCTCTTTGTAAACCTCCATTTCCTAATTGTCAACCAACGCAAAGCCATAAAAAATAGCTTAAATTGCAATCAATACGTTTACTAGAATTATAGTAAAGAATTCCTGCAAAAAAAAGAACAATTAATATTTTTACTACAACTTCTTCGTTACCTTAAAAAAGTTGGCAACAGTTATCAACGGCTATCAACGGCATAGGTACCTCTTCTTGGGTTATCCAACAGTTTCCCTTTCACATAATAAAACAGTTGCTGAAAATCTACAACCTGATATGGGAAAACTTTTGCAAAAGCCGGGCAAGGATCCAAACAACGTCAACAGCTACAAACTGATTTCGCTTACTTGGTGTCTCAAAAAGATTCCATAAAAAATAATTAACCGCCTAGTGTGGATGCTGGAAAGTTGTCGTCTCTTAAGTGAAAACCAGGCCAGTTTTAGACACAACCACAGTACCGCTGATCATTTAATCTTTTTAAAAAAGACGCTTTTTTGGCAAGAAAACAATTTGTAGAGGTGTTTTTCGACAATGACATGACTCTTCGTTATAAAACATTTTCCGTATGCCCTTTTTTCTTAAATTTTTTATGCGCAATCGCAAATTAAAAGTAAGGGTGGGAACCACTAACTCAAAAACATTACATCGGTGTTTCCCAAGTGTCGACATTTAGCGTCATTTTTTTGCAGCTGCGTTTATGATGATAATTTTGCTGTTTTGGTAGTTACTCCTGTACACAAATGCCAGTAACTAGACAGTTTAGTAAACTACATAGCGGGAGATACCATATCTGCCATAAAACGTTCTCAAGCGTGCCTTAGAAAACCTCACTAAGACCACGCGCTTGTTCTGCAGGATACCAACATTACGTGCATCAAAACAATTCGTTTCTTAAAGCCTGTGGTCAATAGGACCCTATCCTTAGTCACAAAGTGCAAACAAGCCTTAAACGTGATCTAATAATCAACCAACGGGGTTATGCAAAAAAGGTACTGTAGCGGTTGTACAAAACCTTGGTTTTGTTCAGAATTGGCTGCGGAATATACTCATCCGCTAAAAGCCATAGACGCAATCTACAACGCACGCATTAAATACGTCACGGTAGCGTTTCGGACAAGTTCTATACCAACTATTTGCTGCAAGTCGGGTGTACACCCGTTAACCGCTTGTCGCAGTCGTTTTGTATTCACGTACGCTGCGGCAATGCAAGCAAAAATGGATCTCAACAATCAATTTATATTTACCGTCAACAAAACGCGGCAACGCAAATACAAAATCAGGCCTACCTTCAGTAGAGCGGTGTGTATCCGAGAGTTGAAGCTAGTGGAAAGACTCAATGTAAATTAGTCAATCGTATTCTATGTCGACTCTGGTAAGTTTTTACCTTGGCTAATGCCGGAAAAAACTCGTCTCAATCTGACCTTTCATAACAAACAAGAAATTTGCCTCAAAATTTTGAGAAACAAGTTTCTTAATATTGTTGCCAAATACCCAGACTCTCTATGGTTTGGAAAGTAAACAAATGCCTTTGTTTTAAATGATACAACCCATTTATAATCTCTCCCAAAAAAGCCTCCGTATACACCTCAGAACTAAATGCATTACATAAAGCCCTGCTAAACTGTAAGACGTCATCTCACAGCTTGTTCTTCCTTCGTTCCGACTTGCTAAGTGCCATTCCAAGTAAATCAAAAATTTTAGGATTTGGTCAATCCGCTGGCCCAACTTATACAAACTTTAATGTTTGTTGTCAGTAGTGTTAGTAGGTTAAGAGAGGAGAATAGTTGCGCTATTATAAGGGTTTACAGCATCAAACTCATTAAGAAAACGCCTGAATATAATTGAATACAATTTTTGCACATTGTAGAAGAAAGTTTAATCTCAAATTTGTAGAAAGTTGATGCAATAACTTGTTTCTCCGCAATTAATTTTTAAAAAATGACGTTATTAATTAATTTTTTATTAATTTTTTACTTGTTAAATATAACTTCAAATTTTTAACCAAAACATAGAGTATTGTATGTAGTTCAACATATAAAAAGAGTGATGACTAAAATCTTATTGTTTGGATATTGAGTTGGTTGGCGTTTTGTCTCATAAAAACCAATTTTAATTTAAAAACGGCGCTGTACGTGTCAATGTTTTTCTAGAAAGAAAGGTGCACCAATTTAGATGTGATAAGATTTAATATTTTTCCAAAACAATACTACCAGTGGCACAACAACAGGATGGGACGACTAAGCCCAGCAACTCTCTAGCGTTAAGTTTAATTAGTAGATTATGTTTCATTAGTTTTTAATTTTGACATTTGTGATATTAGGTTTAGTATTTATTAATTTAAATAATTTAATGTGTTGTATTGTTTCCTCAAATCAGTAACCTAAGGTTATTTGTATTAGAACAGTTAGCTAATAACCTTAAACTCCAAAAACCACAAAATAAGATGTCTTTACTCCCGCAGTACTTATGTCAATATATATTACATTTGTACCCCACAGCGTGTAATCTAGGCAGTTATTCTTTCACTCAAAATATTGAGATCATGCTTAATCTGCATTTAGCTTAACAAAATAGGTTTCTAAGATCTAACTCTATCCGTAGTGAATGCTAATGATAAACATCTTCTGCAACACAGTATTTATGTTAGTTAGATTTCCCCAGCTACGATAAACTGCTGTCGTGATCCCTTGCGGGATCCACTAAAACGGCACAATTATTTCTTAGTATCGGCTGTTTTCATATTTTTTTCTAGTTACTAAAAACAAATAAACTTTGTATAGATAAAGCAATCAACGACATTTCTTTTGTAGAAACTGCTCCTATGTAAAAAAAATGTATCTTCCTTAAACAAATATTTGTTTTAGGAAGTCTCCTTGCTGTTAATGTAAAATTATCTACCGTAAAAAAAAACTCCTTAGTTAATAATTTTGTAGTATTTTAATTTTGTTACAAACATTTAAATACAGTTTTGTTTACAATAATACCACTGCTACAGCTTTTGTTGTCTTGGGTTTAATCACTTTATTAACAATTTGTTTAAAAAACTGCATGGATCACAGTCCTTTTTTGTACTAATCCTTGTTATTCGGTAATCTTATTTTAACAGTCTTCATGTGCCAAGTTTTTTTTTTATATTTCAAAATATCGAGGCAAATTAGCAGACCATGGCAGTTTTGTTTGAGCAAAATCAGTAAACTTGCTATTTTTTTCTCTTAATTGCTACATTTAGTTCCTTAAACATGTTCACTTGCTCTTTGAAGTCTAAACTAATATAGACTATGTTGTACGCAAGTTGCAGGTAGGTAATGTGTTTGTCTATGTTTGCGTATTTTGATTTCTTTTGCACTAAAAAAATATTTTCTCACAAAGCTGTACAAACATTACAAATGCAATGCTAAAAACGTCGCATACTCCGTTTTTATGAAAAAGGTCTAATGTAACTCCTTCTGAAAAGATTTAAAAAAAAATAGACTATTTCTACAAAATTACCGCCCGATTAATTAGTTTTCTGTCAACCCTAAGTAAAGAAGTAGAAACTGTAATCTTGGATGAAATCCAAAACTACATGGCGGCTAAAAACCTGTTGCTAAATTATCAGCATTGCTTTAGCTCCATAAACTAACCAAAATTACCAATCAAATTAAAACAGGTTTTTGTACAAAACAAACTATTGGTTTCATATTCTTTAATGTTGAAAATGCTTTTGATAAGTTCTGGCACTAAGATCTATTCTTAAAACTTCAGCATTTCAAGTTTAATCTAAGACTAATAAAACTTATTGTTTCCTGAAAATAATGACATTGGCCATAAAACTGTATTGGTACGTGTCTATTCTTGCTCAATCAATGCAGGGGTACCCCAAGATTTAGTTCAATCTGTTCAATTTATATGTATGAGACATACCATGCATCACGTCTGGTGTCAAAATTCCCCAGTACGTTGACAATAAAGCACTGTTATATACTTCAAAGCATCCTAAGTCATCACGCTATGACTTTAAACTGTTTGTAAAGTACTGAAGGGTAAAAATCAACCCTGATAAGAGCAAAACTTTACTTTTTTCCAGTAATTATTGGCTATCTCCTCTTGAGAACGTCTATCTAAACGGCGCTTCAATCTTTGGATAGATTCTGCAAAGTATCTAGGAATAGAATTAGACAAAGGCTTAACTTTAACGGCCATACTAAATAAGGCCAAGTTGGCAAGCAATCTTTTAACTACTGCCATGGACAATAATATTTTAAGTTTAATATATCAATGACTGCTCCAACATTGAACATACAAATGTGGGTTTTAAAGTACATGTAATAAGGAATAAGCTATTGTGTACTTTTTTATCTTTTTACAAAAGGCCCAAAAATTGAGATAAAAAATAAGCTAAAAAAGGCATTTTATTGTGAAATTTCTGACCATAAGAAATGCGTGTAATTTTGAATAGGCGATATTTTAAAATTCAAAATTTTGGTAATCTCATTTTTTTCATCCATGTTTTGATCCCTCAAAATTTGAGCAAAATCAAAACGGTCGACTTTTTCAAATTAGTCAAAAAGTAATGGAATTACCCGTATATATATATATATATATATATATATCTATTACTACAACACCACCCTTTTTCATGCGCCAGGTTAAAATAGTCTTTAGACAGTCTAAATACCAAGTATACAGGTCGCTAACATGTGGGTAAAATTTTTCTAAAACATCGGTTTTTTGTCTAATTTGTAGTGTGATTTAAAAAAAGTAAAAAATTAAAATAAAATTACATTCTACAAAAAGAAATTAAAATAATAATAACTTGTCTCCGTCTCCGTCTATTATATTATGTTTTAGATCGCTACTAAAGCAAATTCATAAGTAATATTAGCTACTAGAACTAAAGATAATTAAATGTTGATGAATTTGTCCTAATATATTCTGACAAATATCTTACAGACTCTGGCATTCTATCTAAATTAATTACTAATTTTGTAATACATTGTTGTATACTATAAGACTTCCTACTTTGTCATCCTTTTAACCTTTTTTTTCCTTATATAAATAAAACGAAAAGAATGGGGGAAATATTTCTATTGTATCTTATAAAAGCACTTAAACACTAATGAAATTTAATACAACTCAAAATAAATCAATACAAGAAATTTAGTCCCTTAAACTAGTATAATTAGACAGAGTAGGTACAGTTGATTTTTAACATTATTTTTGCAGCAATAAAATGTGCACGGTTTTATGCATAATTAATGGCAGTTTCGCTATAATTAATGTATAATTTAACTGCCGCCGGTTTATTGCTCCACTGCGAATTTTATTATTTTATGCAGATTATGCTTTTTTTCATCTGGCGTATCTCCAAACTTATTTAAGCTGTAAAAATATATCATTGTATTTACAAAACATGCGCTTCAGTGTTTTTAATTTATTAACAACAACAATGGTACGACAAAAACTGCATTGGGGAAACTAATTAATTAAAACCAATCAGTAAAATAAAAATATATGTGGTAATATTGCTAAATGAAATAACTGGATGCTGTTGACAGAATATAATACTAAATAAAAATAATTATAACCGCATAATTACTAAAAAATTTAGATTAATTTGTAATGAGTATTTTGATTTCATTTCAACAGAATTAATTAATTTGAACTAATTTATTTTAATTAAATTCTCTTTCAATACCAGCTTTAACTTAATTTGGAATTATTTTATTTTAGAAAATTATGCAAAACACGATGTAGTTTAATTAGTTTTATATTAAAGCTCATTTTCTTTATTTAGTTTCTTGCCTTAATTTAACCAGGTTTGTTACAAAATATTTGATAGGATTAATTAGTACAAAGATACATTATTATGTTATACAGAAATGTCTGTAGGGCATTAATTAGGTTTACAATTTAAAATTTCTTGTAATCTTGTAGTCTATTGAAATTTGCTCTTTATTTATTAAATATTAAATAATTCAAAAATTTAAATTTATTCACAATGTAGTTCAATAATGCATCAACTAATTAAATAATTTCAATTTAATTGTAAATATTTTGTCATGGTTTAGTTCCAAACATAGTGGTTATCTCTTTCTGTGTATCTCATGGTCCAGTATTGTTTCAATATAATTAAATTTGCTTGTATCATTCTGCTCGCTCACTTATTACTAACATAGAGAGGAGATCGTATACCGTAGGGCTCATACGAACACAGACTCTAATATTAGAGCTGTATAGTACAAAGCTAAATTAGTATTATCTGAATTTACCTTATATTATATTAATTGTGGATTATTGTCTTTGTTCTATTTACGGAAAATCTTATAATCTTTATATAAAACGTTAAAGCTTACCAAAATTAAATTGTTGGTTTACTTAAAATAATATTATTATAATTTAAAAAAATTTTTAGTAATAAGCAGCTTACAAACATGTTGATTAAGATTAAACTATAAAACAATATTTAATTTTCATTAAACAACAAAAATTATATTTTTTAAATAAACGAGTCACAATAAATAACTGTAAAAAAAAAGTAAAATTAAATTTTTCTAAAGTCTCTTAAAAATTCAGACTAATTATAACTATTCAATTGTTAAACAGTGTGAAAATTATTTAAATTTTTTATAAAATTATTAGGTGCGTTCAGCAAACGCAACCGTTGTAAGCGCGTCAGCAAAACAACCTTATAAGAAATTACTTGTAAAATTTTAGCTTGTCAATGTAAAAGAGACATTTCAAATCCATAAAATATTTTTTATTTATATTTGAAAATATTTGTTCACATTAACTGCTTAATAAAGTACGTCTTAAAAATGTCAGCTACCTCAGCGCTTACAACGGTTGCATTCGCTAATCACACTTATTGGCCTGTTGATAACTCTTAAAAAAAACTCTACTAACAATCTTTTTACAGCTCATAGTCGTCGATTAGTGTGTTATTTCACTGAAAAGCGTTTTTTTTTATTGGGTGGTGTCATTATTATTGGTACTTTTGACCAATACTATGACATGTTGAAGATTTTTTTATGTTCTAAAATAGAAAATTACAATACAGATGCTTTTGGTTTCAACAAAATAGAAAAACTTTATAAGGGCAACGGAGAGTCATTAAAAAAAACCGCTGGCTCTCCTGATTCTAGCTCCTGCATTTATTCTTCTTTTGCCAGAAAGAAAATTAATGCAACAAATCTAAACCCGGTGTCAAAATAACACGTTTTCTAAAAATTGTATTTGACTGCAAACGACAGTAGACGTAAATTTAAAGTTTTTTTTCCAGCAAGCATTAAAAGTCTTTGTTTGCAAGAAGAAAAACGAAATACCCAATTTCTTAATGCACATTACTTGGGCGGTTGGCTAGAACACTCCAGTTTATAATTATCTAATTATCAGCAAATAGTTTAAATTGACGCGTTAAAAGTCTTTATGTACAGATAAAAATGATATCCAAACTCTTGATAACCAACACTAAGGCAGGTAGGTAAAACAATCTAGTATATAATTACCAACAAGTACTTTGAAGTATTTATTTTTATTTTTTATTATTTAATGAGAACGTGGCGCAACGGTCAAGGCATCCGCACCAAAAATCGTACGTTTGATTTTTATATACCGTGATACACTTTTTACTTGTTTATACGCTTTTCCACTCTCCAACCCGCTTTGCCAACGTAGGGTTTTACGGCTAAAATATTCTCTGATGGAGTGATAAAATTTATCCAGTGGTTCGGAATCGACTTAAAAACTGTAGGTCTATTGTAATGTAAATTGCCAGCATTACAAGCAGAGAAGAAGCTAAGACGCCAGCAGTGGCGTGTAAATAGCTAGCAAAGAGAGAAGAAATTTTGAAGTAAAGTGACAATCCACCCACACAAGTGTTTGTTATCAAAAAATTAAATGTTTTTAGTTTCTGCAAGCGTTAAGTTTTTATGTTCAAATAGCAAAGTTGATATTCATACATTTTGATAACCAACTTGAACAAGTGGTTAAAGCATTCCAGTTTATAATTGCAATTAAATAGTGCCTACCATTTGGGCAAGTAGTTGGACACTTCAGTTTATAATTGCTATCAAATAGTTTAAACAAAAGTATAAAATATAATATTATAATATATATATATATATATATGGGTAATTCCATTACTTTTCGACCAATTTGAAAATGTCGACCTCTTTGATTTTGCTCAAATTTTCAGGGATCAAAATATAGATGAAAAAAATGAGATTCCCAAAATTTTGGACCTTAGAATAATGCCTGTTCAAATTGACTCACATTTGAAGAGCAGAAATTTTACAATAAAACGTCTTTTTTAGCTTATTTTGTATCTCAATTTTTGGGCTTCTGAAAAAGATAAAAAGGTCCACGATGTCTCAAATTATTTCTTATTACATGTACTTCAAAACCCAAATTTTTATGTTTAATATTGTGGCAGTCATTTTGATATATTAGGCTTCAAACGTTATTCCAAAAAAACCCGTAAATTTAGCAGAATCGCAAAACTTTGCTATCTTTAAACCGTTCTAACTTTGTCAAATCTTTACAAAATTGAATCCACAAGGTCTAGATTTCTTCGTGTTTAATCTCTTTTTAAAGTGATTACACAAGACTTATAGAATCAATACGTATACACCACTATTTTAATGCAGGAAGTTGCACATATTTTCGCGATCTTCAAAACTTGTAATTTTCAGGTCCCAAAAAAGCGCTGTCACCCTATGTCGATTTTAGTCAAAATTTCAGTAAATACTCTTTGGAGCAAAAGAAAAAAGGGTATCTATATGAAAAATGGTATATCGGGCATTATCAAGAATTTTTTAATATTAAAAAATTGTCAAAATTGGCAAACCGCACATTTTTGTATCTCAGTTTTTGGGCTTTTAGAATAAGATAAGAAGGTCCACGATGGCTCAAAATCTTCCTTATTACATGTACTTAAAACCCATATTTGTCTATTTAATGTTAGGGCAGTCATTTTGATACATCAATCTTCAAACATTATTCCAAAAAAAAAAACCGTAAATTCAGCAAAACTGCAAAACTATGCTTTGTTTAAACCGTTCTAATTTTGTTAAATTTAAAAAAAATTTGATCCACCAGGTCTATATTTTTTTGTATTCAATCTATCTTTAAAATGATTACATAAGACTTATAAAATCTATACATATTCACCACTACTTTGATGCAGGAAGTTGCACATGTTTTTGCGATCTTCAAAACTTGTAATTTTTAGGTATCGAAAAACCGCTGTCACCTTATGTCGATTTCAGTAAAAATTTCAGTAAATACTCTTAAGACCACAAATAAAAGGTTATTTATATGAAAAATGGTATATTGGGCATTATCAAGAGTTTTTTTATATTCAAAAACGTCAAAATTCAGAAAATCTAAATCAATTTTTGTCTATCTTCCTTTGTTTTTGAGATAGTCAACAAATACAAAATATTTAAAAAACTTTTTATTTAGCAAAAAAACACAAACAAAACAACATTACTTTAACAAGTGTGCATTGATGTAAGCTTTTGATACTTGTTAAAATAGTTTTTTTGGTTCGGTTAGTGAAATTTGATAAAAATGCTGTTCAACATAGAGAATACGCAAATATCATTTTTGTTTACGGACTCTGTAATGGTAACGCCTTAGCAATTGAGATTTCTTGACAGAAAACAACTTTTTTGACGCGTTTTTTAGTGAAAATGTTCACCCATATTATTATCAAAAGTAAAACACCTACAACCAGGCGACGTAGCACAACGACTTGCATTTTCTCAATGGCTTCTTGATAATTCCCAATATACCATTTTTTATATAAATAACCTTTTTTCTTGTAGTCTGAAGAGTATTTACTGAAATTTTGACTAAAATCGACATAGGGTGACAGCGTTTTTTCGGGACCTGAAAATTACAAGTTTTGAAAATAGCGAAAACATGTGCAACTTCCTGCATCAAAATAGTGGTGAATATAAATTGATTCTATAAGTCTAGTGTAATTATTTTAAAGAAAGATTGAACACAAAGAAATCTAAACCTCGTGGATCAATTTTCTTCAAGATTTGACAAAGTTAGAACGGTTTAAACAAAGCATAATTTAGCAATTTTTCAAAATTTACGTTTTTTTATTTAATTAATAGTTAAAGCTTGATATATCAAAATGACTGCCCCAACATTAAATATACGAATATGGGTTTTAAAGTAAATGCAATAAGGAATATTTTAAGCCAACGTAGACCTTTTTATCTTTTTCCAGAGGCCCAAAAATTGAGATACAAAAATGTGCGGTTTGCCGATTTTGACAATTTTTGAATATTAAAAATTTCTTGATAATGTCCGATATACCATTTCTCATATGAATAACCTTTTTTCTTGTGTTCTAAGGAGTATTTACTGAAATTTTGACTAAAATCGACATAGGGTGACAGCGCTTTTTTGGGACCTGAAAATTACAAGTTTTGAAGATCGCGAAAACATGTGCAACTTCTTGCATCAAAATAATGGTGTATACGTATTGATTCTATAAGTATTGTGTGATCACTTCAAAAAGAGATTAAACACGAGGAAATCTAGACCTTCCAAATCAAATTTTGTTAAGATTTGACAAAGTTAGAACGGTTTAAAGAAAGCAAAGTTTTGCGATTTTGCTAAATTTACGTTTTTTTTTTTAATAATGCTTAAAGCTTAATATATCAAAATGACTGCCACGATATTAAACATAATAATATGGGATTTAAAGTACATGTAATAAGGAATAATTTGAGCTATCGTAGACCTTTTTATCATTTTCCAGAAGCCCAAATATTGAGATACAAATTAAGCTAAAAATTACGTTTTATTGTAAAATTTCTGACCTTCAAATGTGTGTCATTTTGAACAGGCAATATTCTAAGGTCCAAAATTTTGGAAATCTCATTTTTTTCATGTATATTTTGATCCCTGAAAATTTGAGCAAAATCAAAGAGGTCGACTTTTTCAAATTGGTCGAAAAGTAATGGAATTACCCATATATATATATATAAAATATTTTCCTTTCTGTAAACGTTTCAATCTCCTTATAACCAACACTTGCGTGGGTAGGTGGAGCATTCCAATTAATGATTGCCGCCACATAATTTAAACTAGAGTACCCACATCCCAAGTAGTTGTTATCAAAAAATTAAAACATTATCCTCCTTGCATTAAAAGTGTTTATGTGCAAAGAGGAAAAGATGATATTCAATTTGTTAATGACCACAATGAGTGAATAGGTAAGATATCCAACTTATAATTGCCCGCAAGTAGTTTAAACTATAGTGCTCAGCCGCTCATGTCTTTGTTATCAAAAAAATTCTTTTTTGATGACCAAACATTTGAAAAGGTAAGTGAGCACTCCAGTTTATAACTGCAATCAAGTTGTTTGAACTAGAATGCTAACCCATCCGCTCAAGTGTTTGTTATCAAAAAATTTCAATTTTCGTCAATCCGCAAGCGTTTAAAGTATTATGTGTAAGAAATGTAAGAAATGAATGTAATACACAATATATTTATGACCAGCACTTAGGCAGATAAGTGAGGCAGTCCAATTAATGATTGCCATCAAGTAGTTTAAACTAGAGTGCAAACCCTGCATCCCAAGTGCTTGTAATTAAGAAATTAAAAGATTATCCTTTTTGGAAGCGTTAAACGTTAATAGAGTTTTTGTGCAAAAAGGAAAAAGTGATATCCATTCTCTTAATAATCAACACTTGGATTGTAGATAGGATACTCACTTTTAGAATTACCACCAAGAAATTTAAACTGACGGTAAGATAGCTCAGTTATAGCGTTCGCGTAACACGCTAAAAACGCGGTATTTGATCTCCAAAATATGACAAAAATAAAAACTTGCTCTTTATCTACCGGAGTAAAAAATTAAAATACCCGCCCACCCGTTTTAAAGTTTCTTTTTTAATGATCGACTGTTTGGGTAGGTAAATAGGCACATCTGTTTAAAATTGCCATCAAATAGTTTAAACTAGAGTGTCTACGCATTCGCCTAAGTGATTGTTATCAGTTTGTGCAAAGAATATAATATAATATCCAATCTCATTATAAACAACATTCGAGCAGGTGAGTAAAGCACTCTAGTTCAAAATTGCCATCAAGTAGTTTAAGCAAGTGCGGCTACCAACTCGCCCAAATGTTTTTTTTAATCAAAAAATTAAAAGTTTGTCCTTCGGCAAGCGTTAATAATCTTTATGTACAAATACGAAAAGGTAATGTAAAATTTCTTAATCAATGCTTGTTTGAGTGATTAGATAAGCAATCTATTATTGCCATTAATTAGTTTAAACTAGACAAATTCAACAAAAATGATAGAGATAGTTAGTTAGTTATGATAGTTATGACTGTTATGAAAGTATAAAAACTATTCTATTTTTTATCAAGAGTAATATTTAAAAAAAAAAAATATTTAAAAACCTACCCAAAAAACCTTATATGTAATAAATAAATAAAGTTTTTTTCATAATTTTTACCATTTTTTTTTTTTTAATTAATTTGGAAAATATAAAACTCCATTATGCCCTAACCGCAATAACTTAATCCATTATTCCAACTTTTATGCCATTCTTAAAGACTACCCAATACTTATGTAAGCAATATCTCTAATTTAATACAATAAATTACCAACCTCTTTATGGTATAATGCTTTAGTAACTCGTTTTTTTAACTAAATAAACTTTTTAACTGTTTTTTTAGATTTGGCTAACTAAAATGTAATCAATACTTTCTTGGATATGTATAACTTTTATATCAAAAAGCATGTATATAGATTAAAGTAGTTTTTAATTTTTTTTTTGTAGAATTATTTTGTGAGCATCCTCAGAAAGTGATTTTTATGCAAAAAGTAAACTATGCCAAATTTCAACCCTTAAAATTCAAAAGAACACGTGTCTTCTAGAATGTTTCTTCTTTGTAGTATTTAAGTTTAATAGTTTTGTTGACAGTTGAGACTAGTGGCATTTTTTATTTAAACCTGTTTACTTCTTTGCAGCATTCAAATTTACCCTAACCTAACCTATAAGATTTTTTTTCATTTTTACGTTGATTTTGATCACAATGCCAATTTTAAACAACAGTTATTTGACTATGTTCTACAGTCAAATGTTTGCGCTGCAAACAACCTGACAATCAACATAGTATCTGACAAAAATGATATAATATCTATAAACTGCCTAAATTTTTAATCGGTGATGGTATTCAAGTGATTACTATTTAGTGGTTGGTCAATCAAGTTCTGCCAAATAACCTACGGAGCAATTCATTATAATCATCTACAAAAACTAGTGCAGTTTAATGTCCTTGAAACTTAAAGGATGGTTCATTAAACTAACACTATTGCTAGTGTTAGAGAGAGACAATCCTAATTTCGGTGTCCTATGCGATTGGCAGTCTTGCACATTTTGTTGTCAGCGCCTTTCAAAACGACTAATTTGTTAGCCTTTTGGCTAGTTTAAAGTCATTTACTAAAGCAATCTATGGTTTCTCATAAGATTCACTTAATAGATAAGACCAGCACACAAATATTTTAGCCAATCTACATACCCACAACGTCTGGACAGTTATTTGGACAGAAAAATGTTGCTCTAAGTAGCCAAATTCTTTCAATACTCATTAATAAAATTTTTTGTCGGTAATGTGACACAATATTTTCTAAACTTTTTACCCCAGCACCCAAAAAAGTGTTTAAGCAACTAGATGTGAAAGATATGAATATTCATAGCATATATCTAAGCCATTTCAGATTTGTAGACAATATAGTCTTAATTAGTGCTAACATCAAATAACTTAGAAATTTGATACAAAAATTTTGAAACACAATATACATATAACAAGCCAGCGTTCGTATGCATCAGAGAACTCACTAAAACATGTTCTGAAAACAAAAGGTTTTAACTCCAAAACCATCCAAATAATTTAAACTCTGAACAAAATAAGACTTGTAACAAATCAAAGACCAATCAGGAAATACAGGTCTTCAAAAAAATTAGACAATCCCAAAACCCTTCAACACAATCATAGACAAAAACTTTGAAATTACAAAAACGATAAAAAAGATAAACAATAAGAAAAAACAAGTTCAGTATTATATGTGACACGGACAACGCAACAATTTTGTCAAATAACAAAGATGATCTAAAGCGCCTGCTTCTCAAAAGAGCCAATCTCACCATCAAAACAACCAATAAAGAAAGCATCAAAAATTGCCGGTTGACGTAATATAAAGAAACAAATGTATGCAGAAAGACAGCAAAGTGCGGATAAATAAAACCAGCGTTAGATCTATTATGACCTATGTAGTCTAGACTAGAACAGACACCAAAAAGACAAAAAACTGCTTACAAGCATCAATAATAAAGACTGTTAGAGCCATATCTGGTCTTACGCTACAGGACAGAGTACAAAAAATGAAATCATCGTGTGCTAAACAAGATAAAAGCACCGCAAGTAGTATCAACACGTACTACAAATAAACAACAACAAATAACAAAACCAAATATAAAAGAATTTTTTAACGCCCATCCAAGAAATAGATAAACAACTGGACACCAAGATGACAAAAAATACAGTAGATGTAAAATAACAAAACTTGTCTTACCTTCAGAACAAAAAGAAAACCTTAAATTACATTTTTATAAAGTTATAATTGTTCACGAATTATATAGCGAATTGGGTAAGATGTAAAATCTCCACTGTGATGCAATCCTCACAGTTGTGCGTCCCAATAATATAGTGTTAAAGCAATAAACAACCAGTTTGTTGATTATTTTCAAAAACTTACCAACAACTTCTCTCAGCCCATAGTTGCCGTTTGGTGCGATTAATTTTTCTATAAAGCTTTATTTTACTTACTGTTACTATAATTTCCAATAATACTAAGACAAAATTACGATACATATGTCTTTTAGTTTTAATAAGATAGAGCCACTTTACAAATTATGTTTGCCAGTTGAGTAATTTCTTTACAAGATGCCGTTTAATAACTCCTTTCAATCATAGCAATTTTATTTTTTTGTAAAATTAACCCAAACCTGTTTTTCCAACCTCATAACATATCAGTTTGTTTATCATAAAGGAACTCAATGTTAGTACGTTAATAGAAGTAAATTAAAAGTATTCCTCCCTCCCAGCAAGCTTTATAAATTTTTAAAAGCAAAGAAGTAAACAAAAATTTTTAAAAAATATTACTTGAGCGTTTGGCAAGTAATTTAAAACGGAGTGCCCACCAACTCGCCCGAGTGTAAGTGACACTTTCCAGTTTATGATTACTAGCAAATAGTTCAAACTAGAAAGCCAACTTGCTTGAGTATTTAGTATCAAGAAATTTAAAGTTTATTTTTTAAAGTGTATGGTATGAAGCAATTAGAATCATTTTTTCTTTAAGCGTTAAAAGTTTTATGTGAAAAAGAAGAAGGTAATACACAATCTATTTATGACCAACACTTGGGCGAGGAACTGCAGTTCATAATTGATATAAAGTATTTTAAACTAAAATGCAAACCCACCAGCCTATCAAACAATTAGAATTTTATTTTTTCTGCAGGCGTTAAAAATATTATGAGCAGAAAATAAAAAATAAATTTTTGTAAAAAACATTTAGGCGGGTGAGTTAAACACTTAATTTATAATTGTCATAAAAAAGTTTAAAATAAAGTACCCAACCTGCCTTCTAAGTGTTTGTTATTAAAAAGTTACAAAATTCTCCTTCCTAATCTCCTACTGACCAACAGTAGGTTAGTAAGATATTCCAGTTTGTAATTACCAACGTGTAGTTTAAACTGAAGTGTTTCTTATCAAAAAAATTAAAACTTCTCTTTTAATGACCAACCAGTTATATAAGTAAGTGTTCACTTCAGTTCATAGATGCTACTAAAAAGTTTAAACCAGAATGCCAACTCACCCACCCAAGTGTTTGTTATCAAAAATTAAAAGGTTTTCGTTTTTGCTCTTATGTGTAAAGATAAAAAAGAACGTAATATCCAATCTCGGAATGATCATTACTTGAGCAGGTGACTATAGCAGTCCAGTTTATGATTGCTAGAAGGAAAGGTAGTATTCAATCTTTTAACGACTAACTTTGACCGGTAGGTAAAACATTCCAGTTTATAATTGCCAAGTAAATGCCCACCCTTTTGCCCAAATTTGTTTGTTTGTTGTCAAGAAAATGGCAGATTTTCCTTCCTGCAAGCGTAACAAGTCTTTATGTGCAAAAAAAGCTAATAACCAACACTTGGGTACGTAAGTGTGTGGGACACTCTAAAAAGTAGTTTAAACTAGAATGCCCACCCACCCGCTCTAGTGTTTGTTATCAAAAAGTTTTAAGTTTCTTTTTTGATAACTAACTATTTGGGCGGATGGGGTAAGTACTTTTGATTCATATTTGCTATAATCAGTTTAAATTAAAATTCCCACCCACCCGTCTACGTGTTTGGTATCAATAAATAAAAAAAGTAATAATCAAGTGGGGTAGTACAGTTCATAACTGCCAACAAGTATTTTGAACTAGAATGTCCATTTTATCTCCCAAGTGTTTGTTATTAAAAAGTTAAAAGATTCTTTTTTATTCAAGCGTTAAAGTGTAAAAAAAAGGTGATATGCAATCTTATAAATAAAACAATGCTTCAAATTCTAGATTCAATTAAGCTCGTTTTGATTAATCTCAACCATAGTAACACATAAACAAATTTCAACCTAATACTTTGTAACTCACTTTTAACCATTAAAAAAAAATCATAATTTTCCGCAAAGATTAGTCAAACAACTGGAGCAAATACATAATTTACAGTTACGCTCAACAAAAAGACATCAAGATTCTTGCAACCAATTTGTCAACATTAGCATTGGGCAAGATATAATGACAATGTTCTTGACGTAACTATGCATTGGCTACAATGTCTCTTTTAAAGTTATGAACAATTTGAATTTAGATCATAATCCGGTTATATTAAAAATATGACTAAAAGTGGCAAAGAAGGACAACTTACTTGTTTAAAGAACAAACTAACCATTTTTCTCTTGAACCTTTGACAAAAATTTGGACAGTTTGCCCAAAACACAAAGGTATAATATAGATAACGCAGTCAACACCTAACTGACAATTTTTCCTTATTCTGTACATTTTTAACAGCAATGTTAGATAATATTTAAAAACCTTGTTAACTGATTGACTAAACATTGATTTTAACTAACGTTAATGTTTAAATTTTACAGAATAAGCCCAAAAATAAATAACGTCTTGAGTAAAACTACAAAAATTATTAACAAGCGTGATGACAACCCTCTAGATCTTAAAAAAAAAACAACTATTTAATTCAAAAACGTAACCGTGTATTTGACAATTTTACCACATTACAGAAGATTGGTGGTGTGAGAAGTGAGAAACGGAAATCTTTGAACAAAGCAAAAAACTCAAAAAACCAATCAGACTGAATATTATACATAAATGCCCAGAAAGATTATAAAAAACGCATATCTCAACGTCAACGGAAAACTTGGAGATCTTTTTGTGAGAATGTTGAAAACACCTCAACTGCTGCAAGGTTGAAAAAAATCTTATCCAAAGACTCCCAACAGCAACTGGGTTGCCTGAAACGAATTGACGGCTCATACACAGCCAATCTATCGGAATCAACGGAGATACTTCTAGAATCTCACTTCCAAAACTGTACCGCCACGGAGCAAGTTTGGTCCGATGCTACAATTCCAGCTCCATCAGAAGAAAACTGGGTATCTGCTTACCAGCTTGATGAAGAGGTGCGTATAGCAATTATGGGCAATTAAAAACTTATCTCCGTATAAAGCGCCAGGATTAGATAGAGCCTTTCCTGCTCTTTTACAATGGGGCAAAGATATCATACTAACTCACCTGGCAAGAATCTATAGTGCACTCATTGCTTTTTGATACATACCTATAGCATGAAAAGAAGTAAAAGTTGTATTTATACCAAAACCAGGGCGTAACGATTACACCCTTGCAAAATCCTATCGCTCAATCAGCCTCACGTCTTTTCTCCTGAAAACATTAGAACGATTGTGCAAAAGAACAATTCGGAAAACGGCTCTTATTACTAAGCCAATACACCCAAACCAACATGCATACACTCAAGGAAGATCTACCAAATTGGCCCTACATCTCGTAACGGACCAAATCGAAAGATCATTAAGAGACAAAATGTCTACTTTGGGCGTATTTATAGATATTGAAGGCGCTTTTGATAAAACTACCTATAATAAAACAGAAACTGCTCTTGCAACACATGGTGTAAACCCCAAATTAGTGGATAGATAAAACACATGTTGGAGAAAAGAACCGTTACTGTTAATGTAGGAAATTTGACGGTCCCAGGAAGGTGTATTATCTTCACTACTATGGAATATAGTAGTCGACAGCCTTATAAGCCTACTCAATGGTCATGGTTTCTACACAATTGGTTATGCAGATGACATAACAATCCTACTAAGCGGTAAATTCGAAAGCATACTCTGTGTAACTTGATGCAAAAGGCTTTAAGAATAATCAAAAATTGGTGCAAAAACCAGGCTTTTACGGTCAACCCTTTAAAAACCGAACTGGTTCTCTTCACAAAATATAGGAAATTTGAAAATCCAAACTTACCAAAACTCCTAAATACTCCATTACCGCTATCAACCAAGGTAAAATATCTTGGGGTGATTTTTGACAATAAGCTCACATGGGGACCACTTCTAAATATGAGATGCAAAAAAGTTTATATGACTTTTTGGCAATGCAGACTAGCTGTGGGAAAAACATAGGGACTGTCTCCAAAGATAGTGCTATGGCTGTACACAGCCGTCATAAGACCTATGATCACATATGGGGCACTAAAATGGTAGCTTAAAGCTAGACAAAAACGTCTGCAAGCAAACGAAATCAGTTGCAACAAATGGCATGCCTAAGTATAACAGGAAGCATGCGGACAACATCAACAGCAGCTATGGAGGCAATGTTGTGTCTGTCACAATGGCAGCTTTGCGTCTGAATGCAACTGGACTTTGGCACACTGCAAAGAAGGCTGGCAAACACTGTACTGTCCTGAAAGAGGCTGTTAAGAAAACACTTCTGTTAGGAGCGCAAACAAATAACATGTCACCTTTCTTTGTGTTTCAAAGACCTTACAACATGCGCACACATGAACAAGAGGAGCAGAACGTGGTCAATGATTCGAACAGAATTTACACGGATGGCTCAAAAACTAATAAAGGTTCTGAACCGGAAATCTTCTTGCAAGACCTGGATCTCAAAATATCATTACCACTAGGAGCTTATACTACTATCTTCTAAGCAGAAGTAGTTGGAATAACCTATGGGGTTATTGAAATTGTGAACCGCAAAATATCTGGCAAGAATGTCCAAATTCTAACGGATAGTAGAGCGGCCCTAATTGCTATAAACAAGCCTAAAAACACATCAAATGTATAATAATGTATAATGTCATTGTGCCTTTACTTTAGCAGCCTGTGAAAATAGCATCAAGCTGCTCTAGGTAAAAGGACACTCCAACAAAGTAGGTAACATTGAGGCGGACGAGCTGGCGCGTAAAGGGTCAACTCTCATGGCGTGTGGTCCTGAACCCTAGATCGCTTTAACACTCAAAAGTTTAAATATTCTACTAAAAATTAACACACACAATGCTCTAAGACGGCGTTGGGATAATACTCCGGGCTGCAGACAGGCAAAAAAAGCAATGACTGCTCCAAACGCCAAGACAGCCAATTACTACTTGCGACTGTCCAGAAAAAACTTGCAAATTATGACAGGAATCTTTTGACAGGACACTGTCAACTGAAGAAATACATACACACAATTGGTATTGTAGACAATTCAACGTGTAGAGAACGTGAAATGGACGACGAGACAATCGAGCACGTGCTATGCACATGCCCGGCCCTCTCATACGATAGAGAGTCTATGTTAGGGTACTGCTGGTTTGAGATAGCCAGCATAAGGGAGACCCCTCCAAGTGTTGTTCTTGCATACATCAGCCACATAAGCTGGTTAAATGCAAAGACAACGGAGTAAGGTCACCACTGAAGAAGGTACAAAGGGCTTAGTGAGGCCTACGTGCAGTAGACTTTGGTTTTCCCTCCAACTTTCAATCTAGAAGATCCAGATCCAGAAGATTTCTAAACAATAAACAACCTTCAACGCCTGATGAATCAAACGTTCTGTAATGTAAGCACATAAAAACAAATTAACGCCGATTGTAGTCATTCACAAACAATTTAACATACACAACTGGAAAACAAGGCTTAGGCATTTGCTGACAATCTTTGGCGTTCTCTAGTCTACTACAACAAATTAAACCTGGACTACGTTAACAATGTCCAGCAAAAGACTAACATCACTTTGAAATACACTAACAATAAAGCGGACACTCTCAACTGCATTGATAGTGTCTGTTTTTCTTTCAATTCAATACAGTTACATCCTTTTTAAATGTACCGTTAAAAAAATAAATTGATTATCAAATTATATGTAGAAACAGCAATGAAGCCAAAGTTGCAGTTTTTGTTAAAATACTACACATCAAGGTAGCAATGAGTATGGTCTTAAGTTTGGATTTAAAAACCGATTCGGTATAAAAGAAAAAGCGTTGTCATTGCAAATATACATTAGACAAGTACCCGTAATTATACAAAATTAGTGTTCTTAGAAAGAGCAAGTAAAACCACACAAAAAAAAATTCAAACAATCTGCAAAACATTAACGTCTTAGCAAAAATTGAAAAATCATAACTTGTCATAAAATACAACCCAAACCATCTGCATAATCAAATTTTAACCCATGCTCAGAACCATATGTTATAGTTAGCTTAATTTTAGCAAAAAAAAGAATTCATAATAAGTATATTATCACCGGACCTTATTACTATTAAGGTACTAAACTCTAATACCAGGAGCATTGTAAATACAATTATTTTAACCCTTATCAATTTGTACAAAACTATTGTGCTATAGAAAGCTATTCTCTATTTGCGAAGAAAGAAGCAATTGAAAGACCCCCAGATCCGGATATCATAATAAACCATTATCTGTCAAAACAGTAGCTCACCACTCCCTATGAATCTTCATGTTACAAGAAAAAATAAATGGTGCACTGTGCCACAAGGCTCCTGCCATAATTTAAACACCTGCGCTTCTAGATTACTGTCACAAGTAATCAGCTCTCTGCTCGTACCTCAAATACATTTTCAGCAAAACACCAACTTAAAAACATTACTAAAATAAACTATATCACAATAGAAAAGCATATCGTTTGTACGCTACATATAAGCCCTCAATTAGCTTTAAGAAATTTGAAACAATTTCACATTTAACTAAATTCAATTTCAACTAATTACATATTCTATAGAATTCAATCGTTAGTACAATTACTCATACATATTTTACAAGAAATATAATAGCTAGCTTAAGATTCCAAGTACTTGCGTTCAGCCTCTTAAATTATTTAACCATAGCAGAATTGTTTCACAAATTGTAATTAGATATTCATTTACTTTAAATGTTATACATAGATCCCGAGACACCCTACTTCAAAATATAATAGTCCCTTCGTTTATGAAATAAATATTCCAGACAACAATAAACGTAAAGCATACGGGTCTGCGGCGTCTAGAATTTATATTATATGTGGAGGGTTATTACCAAGCCATTTAAGGATTTTACGGGAATGAAGCTGAAAACAGGGGAGCAAAATTTTTACTGTTAACTAAGATGTCATATAATAGTAATAAAGTCTAAATTTCTCTATAGGAGAAACGGAAAATTACCACAAACAATGTAGCAATAACTAGTTGAAATAGCTTTGTTATATTAAATATGAAATCGTAAAATTTAATTAGATCAATTTGTCTTATTGAAAATATGAATTACAAGCAGTTATTTCTTAGAATGCAAAGAATTAATGTATTTTTAAAGTTCATTTTATATAATAATTATTTAAAAATTTGGGAATAGCAGTATAGTAGAATAGAATGGCAAAATGTAACAAATATATTCCGGCTGAATTTCAATGAATAAATAATTTCAGTTCCACTTTTCATTCTTGTTTTAGGTTGTATAGTTCCGATATTATTCATAAAAATGTGTAATAACATATTCGATTTTCCGCATGAGAAAATTAGCTTATTTACAACATGACTAAAAAGTCAAAAATAATCATTTAAAAATATATCGTTCTAGTTGAAAGCATTGTAAAATAATATACTTGCTAGTTCTACATACGACAGAACATTTTTATGAAGCCCTTTAATTAAATACCGAGACTAGTGCATATTTTAACACTAAGGAGAATCACCTAGAACCTTAGAAGTGGTATGGACTTCACACGGTCCTGTCGTAAAGAGTTCTCTTATTTCAAAGTAACGTTTTATTATTACTGAAATTAATTTTATAATATATAAGAGTTATTTAATACTGTTTACACACAATGCTTTGCTTTTTTCAAAATTGTGTTATCACTGTAAAGCAATTGATCAAATAAATTTAATTTTCAAATACTACGCAGTAACATCAGAAACGCAATACAACAACAACGTTAACACGACGGCAGAATTTATAAACTATCATTTAAGAATAAACAAAAATTTAAGACTTACATTAATATTCAAATGTTCCTTGTAGATTTATTTCAAGACTTACCTGAAATTAAAAAAAAAAAACATTAATACACGTATTATACAAGCACTGAAATAGTTCTAAACATATTTTATTTCTTGTAGCTTTATTAATTAGAAAGTTTAGTAAAACTGAACTAAATATACATTGTGATCTTAAGAATTCTAAATCTAATATTGAAATGTTGACTCAAGAATTAATCATAAAACTTTATTCATACGAAACGCATATATTCCGACGGCAGGCATTCGATAACAAAACTTTAGGCTCTAATCATTTTAATTGTTTTAACAATATTATAAGAGTATAATAATAAACATAAAAATATTGTTAAACATTAGTTGACAATTTGTTTAAAAAAAAAGCCTAACAAAATTCCTTAAATATTTAGCTGTCATTTTTCATATTTGCTTAAAATTTAGCGAGCGTCAGTGCATGTAGGTTAGTTTCAAAAAGCAGTTGTTGCTTATCCTAGCTACGGATTTGTAGCCCCCTCTCTGCCAAATGTTAAAAAGATCCCCCTAGAGTTAAAAATAGCTTGTATGTTATACTTTTCCTTAGTATATAGGTAAAGGTGTGGTCAGGTAAGGTGTACTGTGACGTCAGAGGTAAATCCAAAATGGCAGATTTCTGGCGATTTTGGGCCCCATGTATTTGTCCATAAGAAATTGGCGCAAAACTTTCTTTGTTCCTCCACTCAAAACGTCTCGGGAGCTTAGCTACGGCGCTGCGCAGTTGTGGTAATACATTGGTAATGCGTACAGTTTTAGTAAGCATATAATTGCTGATTTGTCAATTTTGCATAAATTGTGTGGTTGTGAAGTAGTTAGTAATAGTCTCTTTTTACAAAGACAACTGTACCACTGTAAATTATACTCCTAAATAATTTTCTTGCGCCAATCAAAACAAAATTAACTATTGCAATTGGAAAATGCAAATTTTGAAATAAAGCTAATCATCATCAATGTTGGCCATTCAAAAATAACATAGCTTAGTCCTACACTATAAATAAACGACGTTTTTGAGCATTCACCAGTTGAGCTAATACCATACCAAAAGGTAAAAACCCAAAAAAAAATCCTGTCCTCACTTCCAGTTAAGATTCTACATCAATCTAAGCTAATCAACATCAATGTTGGCCATTCAAAAGCAACATGGCTTAGCCTCGCATTGTAAATAAGCAACAATTTTAAACATTTACTAATTGAGCTTACACCATACTACAAAGCAAACACCTAGAAAAATTATGTCCTCACTTACAGTTAAATTCTTACATTGGTCAAGTTGTGCCTACAAATAACATAAAAAGAATGGTATCAACCAAAATACATAGAAGGGCAGAAAACTAATAACCAAGTATTTTTGACCACGCTCAGATGCATACACAAAGCATATCTAGTCTGTACTGTGTCCAGTTGTCTAGAAAAAAGTGAACCTCTTTGTAAAGTAGATAGAAATTGTTCAATTTTACAGAAACGTTGCTCACTACCTTATCTTAGAAGAAACATTCACTCTGCTAAACATCAAGAAAAAAACAAAAAAAAATTAATCCCCTTCAGTTACTTTAACTAATAGTCCATCAGCCGCCTCATCACGTCAGGTTTCTTAAACATGATCAAAACCATCGACCAACAAGGCCAAAAAATCCTTAACCCGGCCGGCCCCAAAGGTCCAAGTGACCAATTCAGGTAAAATACGTTATAAAAAACATATCTAGAGTGCCCCTAATACGTCAAGCGCACATGAAGACATGGAAAAATGCTTTACGTACACTTGAAACTAAACACAAAAAATCAAAAAATAATGTTTCTCACCAAACCGTGTAAACTCACAGTCAATGTTGAGTACAAACGCAAATCCGGTGATATTATACAATGCCATGATTGCTAGCGTTATGGCCACACACCATCAAGATGCAATTCTCGATACGTATGCGTCAAATGCGCCAGAACCCATCCCAGCTCCACATGCAAATTTACAAAAGAGTCAAAGCATGCAGCACATGTGCCGTGTGATAAGCGCAAGTCATCCAGCCTATCTCAAGTTGCAACTAAACTTAATATAAAGCCCGTTCTAATGCACCTGCCTCTAAACGGCAGATTCCATCTTCCTTACATCTCCTAGTGTAAAATGCAAAAAAACGGACTAAATGTCCGACAGTCTGCTTTCAAACATAGATGTGGTACAAGTTCTACACAAACTTTAGATAAGACTGGCACACTAGGTGCATTCTCAATAGTCTTATTAAGATCAGTATCAGTTAAGCAGAAAGGTATACGCATCACAAAATGCAAAACTTGTAGAATTTCAATTAGGGTAGAGTATAGTCGGTAGGCGTCGTTAAAAATAAATCTAATACTTTGTAAGTTTTTAGAAAAATTCTCCTCCTAATAAAAAAAAACAATATTTAAAAAAAAAAAAAATTAATTAATGATATGTATTTCTCATTGCATTTTATCAGTTATCTCTTATACTTATACAACAAATCTAAAAAACTTTAGTTAATGCAATGTATTGCACTCAAAGAAAAATCAACAAAATAAAAAATAAAAAATATGACAAAAAATAATGACCACCAAATAGAAACAAATTCTACAAATTCAAACCAAAATTATTGTCAAAACTTTGTCAAACCAATTTGCCAAAAAAACCCAGAAAAACTTTATGAAACGTCAAAATCTATAGTGTAATAACATAGCATTTTTGTATAAATTAAAAAATTGTCTACACACTCACCCAGAAAGCATGCGTAATCTCCACGCAAAGTTTGGTACAAAGTAGTTTAGTTTGTTTGTAAATGCCAAAACAGGTTCTAGTAGCTGTCTTAAAACGGTGGCAAAAAGTGCAAGCACATTATATAATAATGCGAAATTCCCAAACAATCCTAGGAATAGTGACCGCTGTATATGGTCGACAACACCAAGTTTGGGACCGTTATCAAAAATCTGCAGTTGCGGTTGATAGATCATCACAAGTGCTTATAATAGTCATGTAGTCTTGGTTCCGCGCTTGGCGACTTTGGCTCAACTGACTTAAATTTGCAAAAAATAGATCTTTATAAAAAAAGAAAAGAAAACGGCGCTATCTGAATAACCAATGTTGCTCCGCCTAATAGCTGCAACTTCAAGGATAAATTTTTGGTTCCAATTTGTCACGTTAACGGTGCCTAGGTGACGTGAATTTAATTTTAGCAGTATGGTTTGAGACTCTTCTTCTTGAACGTAATTTCATAACTAAAGTATCGTGACATTACTAATATATTTAAGTTGTTTGGTGGACCCGGATTTTCCATTGTTGTCGGTCTGCTGTTTCTTTGAGACTGGTGTGTATTGATTGTTCTGTAAAGTTCTTAACTTAGTCTAGCCAGTCAAAAATCTTTCTCTCGCCTTTTTGTTTGAGACAGAAGTAATCTATTAACAAACAAAATTCTACTGAGGTTCCACCATATGTTTTGGTGTAGAATTGAAATGTTTAAACACTTGCGCCACGAAAAGTTTAAAAACCGGTTACAGCCCAGGTTTTAGTAGTAATCTCAGATGTTCCCTAAGCTGGTTAAGAGCACTAACAAAAGACTAAAATTTTCCGTAAATATAGTGTAGCGCGGAAAAGCACGAGATCCGCCTGTGAAAGCGGTTGGTTATGCTTGCTCTCACACGTTTGCCATGTCTTGTTGGCGGTTCCATTCCGGTTTTTTTATCTTCTGTAATAAGCAAAACAAAGATGTCTTGACATGGTTCTTTTTCTTCGGTAACGTTCTGAACTTCAATTTAGACATGTACTAGCAGTGTAACAAATTCGTGCTTGTCGTTAGTGGTAGCAACAACAACCGTTTGATGGATATTAATGATGTCCGGTTTAAATTCCAGGACTTCCATCTCCAAAATGGTTATGCGGTTTGAGTCTCGCAAAAGATTGCATAATCATGTTCTTTTTGTTATATTGACTTACGCATTTCATCAAAGTCATTTTCTAAACCACAACCAACCACTTTTCAACAAAATTCTAGAAAATTCAATTCAAGCCTTCGAGGCAGCAACCTAAACCACACGCCCACATCATAAAAACTTATTTTCTGCCCACCCACCCAAGTGTTTGTGTTTAAGAAATTAGAACACAAACACTTGGGCGGGTGGGGGGACACTTTAATCCAAACCGCACGCCTACTCAGTTTAAACTTAGTTCCCGCCCACCCACTCAAGTGTTTGTAAACAAAACATTGAATCACAAACACTTGAGAGGGTGAGTAGGGCACTCAAATCCAAACCACAGGCTCATTCAGATTAAACTTAAATTTGATCAAAAACTCTTGAGCGAAAAGGTGAAGCACTCTAGTGCTAATCCCACAATTACTCAGTTTAAACTAAGTTTCCACCCACCCATCTAAGCATTTGTGAACAAAAGATTGAATCACAACCCCTTGGGCGGGTGGGCGGGGCACTCCAACCCAAACCACACGTCCACATCATTTAAACTTAGTTCCCGCCCACCCACCCAAATGTTTGTGTTTAAGAAATTAGATCATATACACTTGGGCGGGTGGGTGGGGCACTCCAATCCAAACCACACGCTCACTTAGTTTAAAATTAGTTCCCGCCCACCCGCCCAGGTGTTTGTGATTCAATTTTTTGTTTACAAACACTTAGGTAGGTAAGCGGGGCATTCTAATCTAAACCACACGCTCACATAATTTAAACTTTGCCCACAACGCCGTGGGACTATTTTTAAACCCTGGGAGTAATACCTGACTGCGGTTACGTACCTAACTAGGTTACACTAACCCCGTGGTGCATAGACATATTAACTATGCCTGCAGCGCGTTTTTCATTCCTAAAGAACCGCACTACGCAGCTTTCATTTACCAGGTAAACCAGAAGCCGTATCTTGCTTGTAACCTACTAGTCAACAAGGTAGCAATCTACCTACCTTTATCGAGACGCTGTGGACCACTACACCAGGTAGAAAACCAAAACCACAATTCTCAAAACTTAAGCTACTACATCGAGAAGGACAACGCCGTTATTTCCTCCACCATCAACTCCCTCCCCTATCACTACATGGGCATTAGATGGTAAGGGTGTGGCCGTGTATTGTAGATTTTGCCTGGATCAACTGCAGGTTAAGTTTCGGTTAGTCTTTTTGTGTTAGTGCCGGTAGGTCAAACTGAGCCGACGTGTAAGACTTCTTTGTGGTACTTTTCCTTTTTGTTGGCATTTGATGTTCTACTTTAATGATGAGTTTGGATTCTTTTGATCTCCTTGGTAAGCTCATATAAGCCTCGTGTGCCACCTGCGGATTGCAGATGTATTTGTAATTATTGTCATAAGGTTACTTATACTTTGTAAGAGCCAATGTATAACGTTGTAACTGGTGGTATCTCTGTGTAGTTCTGTATCTACTTGGAAAGTGTTCACTAGGTAGGTCAGGTGTCCCGTCATGTTGGAAGGATCGTCGGGGTAATGGGTTACGGTAATCAACTTGTTCTGGTATTGGTTCAAGTTCTCATACTTCCAAAACTGGTGACGTCGCAAAACCTTATTAGGTTTTTCTGTACCTGTCTGGGGTTTGTTCAAAATTGGACATGTTTCATGACGGTATTAGGTCACAGCGGTTCGATTTAAAAAGTTTTCAATCTGGTTAGGGACCAGTAAGTATGTTCGAGTCAACATAAAAAAAAAAAAACAATTTTTTCAAATGCAAAAGTCATAAAAAAAAGTTATTAAAACAGCTCTTCAAAGACTCGTCGATCAGTAACAAAACCACTTAAAGTGGCTATTTCAAAATTAAAACCAAAAGTTCATACAAAGCCTTTCAAGCGCAGATTCCAGCTTCTTTTCAAATCACACCAAATGCTTTTTTAATCCTTGAATGTTAGAATGAATTAAGAACCGTTTTAACTGCAACAAACCAATAAATAAATCGCCCTTTGTCAACAAACTTCCGCACCTCATTAACAACCCAAGAAGATTCTGAAACAGACCCAATTCCTCATCAAAGAAACTAGTATAAAAGCTTAAATCATTGTCAATTTAAGCCCAAAAAAGATGTGGGGCAACCCTGCATAAATGTAGAGTTCTGCACTTTTTAATCCTAATCCGATTAAGCCATTACCATTCCTAAATTGCAAGCTAATTAAAATAGCTATGTAATTACAAAGGCTACCAACATTAATAACAGCATTTGTGTAAATTTTTTATATCATATAAAATTGCAAAACCTCATTAGCAATATTTAAAAAAGATAAAGCTAATTTTTACACATTCTAAACTCCGTCAAAGCGTTAAGAAAATTATGTAAAGATAAAACTAGCATTATTAAGATTCAACGTTCTTTCACTATTTCAATTGGAAAAAAAACCGCAAACAATCAAATATGGAATAATGTACGTGTAACCCAAACTTCAATAAAAACTACAATTTATTTAACATTTTCAACTTTCTTAGTCACTCTGTATCGATGAAAACGGGCGCTCCCAGCTTCTTGTCAATAAAAAAACTGTAAGCAAACTGAACAAGCAAACGGAGAAAAACATCATAACAGCCGAGCACCGCGCATGCGTAAACTTAGATTTATCAAAGATTTACAAATCACTGCAAAGATGTTGAGCAAATCAGATACTAAGCCTCGTTAGTATCTAGAGCGCTTTTATTCTTTCTATTAACAAGTTTAAAAGTATATATTATGTATTTTATTTACAAATACATATTCAAAAGCAATTGTGAGGTAGTAACAAAAACGTGAGCCCTATAATATTGGCCCTTGTACCAAAAAAAATGACACCGTTCTAGGTATTTTAACTACTAGGTAGGGTTTAGTCGGTAGACACTCTTTTTCAGAAAGTAAATTTTAAAATTCTAACATAGACTAGAAAATCAGTATCTGCAAAACTGCAATTGTAGCCATCTCCTTGACAAAATTATCAAAGGACGGCAAATACAACATTGCCTCCAAAGTTGCAGTTAGTGTTGTCTGCATGCCACCTGCAATACTTAAGCATGCCATTTGTAACAACTGATTCAGTTTGGTTGCAGACGTTTTTTGTCTAACTGCTGACCCCCATATTAGTGCTCCGTATGTGAGCATAGATCTTATGAGCTGTGTACCGCCATTACACTATTTTTGAAGACAGTTCCCATGTTTTCTCTATAGCTCGTTTGCATTGTCAAAAAGACATGTACATATAAACTTTTTTGCATCTCATATTTAGATGTGGTCTCCATGTAAGCTTGTTAACAAAAATCACCCCAAGATATTTTACCTCGATTGATAGCGGTAGTGGGGTATTTAAGAGTTAATTTTTAAATGTCATCGTGCCCTTACTTTAGCAGCCTCTAGAAATAGCATTGAGCTGCTTTGATTAAAAGGACATTCCAACAATAGGTAACATAAGGCGGACAAGCTGACGCGTAAAGGGTCAACCATCAACTATCAGGTCCGTGTGGACCTGAACCCTGAACCGCTGTAACACTAAAAATTAACACACACAATGCACTAAAAAGGCGATGAGATAACACTATAAGCTGCAGACAGGCAAAAAGAAACAATGGTTGCTCCAAACGCTAAGACAGCCGATTACTTGCAACTGCCCAGAAAGAACTTGCAAATTATGACAGAAATATTGACAACCAACTTTAAAAAACATGTACACATAAGATAGTTAAATGCCAAGACAACGGAGTGAGGTCACCACTGAAAAATGTACAAAGAGCATAATGAGGTCTACGTCCAGTAAACTTTAGTTTACCTTCCAATTTTTAATCCAAAATCCTGCACCGAAAAGATCCATCTTGATCTCCGGTACTCACACGTCCTACGGCATCGGATTACAAACCCTGAGAATATTACTTGTGAACCTTTGACACAACCTTTGCTTTGACAATAGATTACGCTAAACTGAATTTGATCACAACGTTACACACCTCTCAAATCCCAGGAACTTACAGAAATAAGTAATACACTTCCTACCTCCTTAAATGTAACGTAGTCGCGGATAAAAAATGACCATTTCTGTAAAAATGTACCGCATCTCTATGCCAAACCAAGCAGTACATAGCGTATAATTACTCAAACGCTCTCACGTTATTCCTAAACTATTAGAAACTATAAGTAAACTTACAACTACCTAACCAACCTTTCATAACTTATCAATTCTCACTTAACTATTATAAAAAAACTACCGTTGACAAATATCGCCCAACGCAAAACATCAGAAAATAATGCTTTTACAATCCCAATTAAAACCAAAAAAATAACCAAGCTATAAGAAAAAAGAAAACGCAACGTTTAAAATCACACATTATCAAACAACAGATTACCGCACCCTTGTAGAATACCTCAAAAACATTCGTACATTTTAAATAAACGAAAACGTTTCTAAAAATTACAAAAAAGAGAGTTATACAATGTTATACAGATCTAAATGTAAAATCAAACCCTATAGTCTAAAATCCCGTAAACTTTTTTTCAAAATGAACAAATATAACCACAACATTCTCAAAAATTAGCTAAAATTTTAACAATTTTTGTAGGACTACGGATTTAGCAATCTTTCAACATAGTTTTCGTTGAATAGCTCCTGAACACAACTACCAAAGTAAAGCTTAACATAACAAAACAATTTGCCAAAACTGCTGACACAAAACAAGTAAGTTCGATTTAAAAAATAAAAAACAAAACATAAACCGCCGTTAAAGTCGGCGCAAGTAGACAGCCAACCAACCTCGAATCAACGTAAACGTAAAAATCATTGGTCAACTCTAAAGCAAGCCTTAATTTTATTAAAAAAAAATTACTGCGCTTTAAAATTCTTTGACTAAAAAAAAGATGGCACATGACGCTTTAACGTAGACTACTTATTAATAAAATCACAAAAAAAAACTGCACTACTTTCAAAAACACACAAAACCTTAAAGGGTTTTAGACCTGTACAAGTCTTTAGAGTAAAAGTAAACTCAAAAATCACCACCCAAATCCAAATAAAATTAAGAAACTTCCTGAATATACTCAACCAGCTGCACCCTTAATAAAACTAATAAAAAATCTTTTGTTTAGACGGACACAGAAAGTAAACCTTTTGCAGACATTGAAACAGCTATAAACCAACTTTTTAAACTATGTAGGTCAAACCCCGGCTTACATTTATAACTGCGGATAAACGCTAAGAAAATGGGTTAATAAAACTTCCTTTGCAAGTTCAAAACTTTTGACATGTCAGGCTTGTTTCCACTTCATTAAGCTAAAATGTACGGCAATTTTGTGGCCCATTGAGAAATATTAAACATTCCTAGAAAACAAACTCTGCATGTTCCAAACTAATAATAAGATCCTAATATACTTACAAAACTGAACCAATAAAGAAACAAAATTTACACGTTAATCTCTTTTTCTACAATAGTTTAACTTCTAGGTCAAACACACCCCAAATACTATAAATTTCTTACCCATTTAGCAAACACCAAAGCCAAAAGCACATAACCGCCTCATTGAAACAAACAAAAAATATATTGCTCTCAAAAATGCCACCAAAAACAAGGCTTCCACCACCAGCTACCTATAAGTCCAACTTGGTAGGTCACACCACCAAAACCAAGTGACCAACTTAAAAAGGCAAACCCTTGCACATGGTTCAACACGTACCAAGATCAAATACGAACATCCATGACTCAAAAAACGCCAAATTTTTTTTTGTACCTTTTATTTTTTATATTTGTAAAAACAGTTTAAAAAATATAAATAATATGAAAAAAAACTATCACAATACAGAGTAACGACCACTACTTCAATAAATAAAATATTTGGTAAAAATGTTAACTTATTTAAATCAGATTTTTTTATCATCATAACAGTAATCTAAGTATCCAATCCTATCCAAAAGTTTCTACTTCTGCTCTTTAATGTTGACATCATAGCCAGTGCTGCAAATACTGTCAATTTTACAATAACCTCTCTGAGGTACAGGTTTTAAGCAAATTTTTATATTAAATTAAATAAAAACAGAAAAAAAAAATAATTGCCTAATATTATTATTTGTTAAGATTTGATTTAAATATAGTTTTTTATACAAACCTATAATGCTTATTTAAAATAATTTAAAAACTAAGTTATAAATTAAATGACAAAAAAATAGTTTGCTTTGTAATATTCTCAAAATGAAATTGTGTTATAGTAATTTAAAAAACAAAGCAAAGATAGTACATATTAGATAACTGTAAAATTATTAAGTATTAAAAAAATTAAATGTGTAAAATAGTATAATATTGCACAGGTAGTTTCATCTTGAAATGAGTAAAACCGAAAGATAAAGTTTACTTTAACGTCGTTTCCTCGAATCAGAATAATACCACAGTCAGCCAGTTTAAAATTTATAAACTCACATTACTATTTGTTCTATAATTTATTAAAAAGAATTCCTGTGTATGGTTCACGGTTGTCTTAAGTCTACAGAGCTAGAAATGATTTGAGTTATTAATTTAAATTAAACCTTTGTTAAAACTGAAACATAAAAAAATTATACAAAAATATTATTGTATTGCTTTCTTAGTTAAAAACGTAACAGTGTTTCCTTCGCCGTGCTTACAATTGTATACATATATAGTCAAGAAAAGATATTTATGTAAACATTTCCCATTAAACACATTAAAAACAAATATAAATACATCCAGAAACTTTCTACATTTTCCACTTCGATTGTAAAACTTTTCCCTCAAAATTTTCCACTCTAAAACAACTCAAAATTTGTACGCACAAAATTAATTTTCAATGATCGCGGTCTGCAGCAAAAGCGAACAATGCGAGCTTAATATTCCCTTAAATATAAGTTAATAATTACAAAAAGGTTTCCTAAAATCGGAGAAAATGAAATCCTAAAGTTCCAACTCGCCTCCAATTTTACGAAGTAGTAACTGGGCCGTAATTATGCCGAGCAAATAGAATATTAATTAGAAAGATTTCGAGGCTCTGAAACAAAGCGATACAACAAAGCTGATTTAATGAAATAATACCGTACAAATGACTTTTGTCATTTCATATGCATTATTCTATTAATTTAAGGAAAGAACTATTTTAATTTAATTAATCAATAATACATTTGCACTGTATTATATATTTAGTGTAACTATTATTTATTATTAGTTAATATCTTTAGAAAATAATTTTTGAATAAAAACTTCTGTAATTTATTATTCATTATAAATTATCTTGTTAACGATATATACATATTAATATAAATCCAGATATTAAATAATATAAATAAATAACTTTGAAACTAAATATATAATATAATTTATAAATATAAAGAAAACTAAATAATGTTAAATTGTAAACGGGTTATTACATTTAAAAATACAATGTACATGTTTACCGGATCCAGTAGCATGTGCACTTAGAAATAGCAAAAAGATAAATTACATTTCATGCATTGGTTTGATAAGAATGAGTAATTTACAGAAAGAGCATGTACAATTTATTACGGTGCAACCATTGTGAGGGATATATCTAGCTGAAAATAATCCATTTTATCTTCAAAGAACAACAATAGAGCAAGTGGGACTAACGCTGCACCCTAAACAAACAGAAGATGTAAAAAAAACATGAAATTTACATTTATATATCTCGCGGGGTTTTCTAGTTGACAGATGCAAAGAAAATAAAAAATCTGTACCGATATATTGTTTTAAGTTGACAGAAGTATATTAAATATTAATCTTAATACTTTTTGTATAATAAAAACTGTGTCAAAAATCAAACTGAAAATGATAATGAATGCTATCTATATTTACAGTTTTAATTTAAAATATAAATAATTGTTAGTCAATTATTTATTCAAAATCATATTCCTATTAGTAAACTAAACGCAAAAAAACAAATCATATAATTATTTTATTCAAAATCTGCAAGTAAAGATTATATAGGTAAGTCAACAGATTATTGATTTATAAAACTTATTACCAATTATAAAACTGTGTGTACTTCCATGCTCTAAAAAAACGTTCCAGCATTGTATGTACCTTATTAAAAAATTGATATCTGCAAATTATTTCCTATTCTTAACTAATTACGCTTCTTCGTGTTTATAAATAAAATAAATATTTTAAATAGACTTTTTAAACCATACGTGCATAAGCATACAAAATTAAAGTCGGTTGTTTGTTTGTCTTAGCACACACTCAAAGAAAAGTGAAACCAAAAACAAAAGCAATCATGACGCCAGCCTACAAAACACGTTTAGTGAGCTTAGTCCAACATAATCTGTTATAAAGAATCTATCTTCACAACAATCTCAATATTTTGACACAAACACAACAACCACCAAAAGCTGCAACAATGCTGATGCAAATTTCTTTGGTTGTAGCTTCCTCTGTCACGTTTGGTACGTTGACATCAATTTTAAAGCAGCTTCAGTAGCTAATTCGTAAACATGAATTTGTGGTAAAAAGGCTTCTTTCTTTTAAATGTTGATAAAACAATCTGCAAGGTGAGCAGTTGATGATGTTAATTTGTACAGCTTTGTCGTCTTTTTACAAGCAAACTTGATAGTTTACCAGATGTTACTAAAGTTTGAGGTTTTAATGTGACTTTGTATCGTTTTGTGGATAGATTTGCTGATATCCGTAGAGCATATTGCAAATTTTACATCTCCAAAATGTCTATTGATACTGCTTTTACTTCTGCAACTTTCTATAAAGCGGCGAAACGTGTTGCTAGCATCACGCAAATAGTTATCATAAAAGCCTAATCTGTATTTGCAGTAAAAGTTAAGATTTTTAAGTGCAATCTATTGCATGCTAATTTGCTGTATTTGCCAAGCCGGCGTTCATTTCTATTATCAGCTACAATTAGGCCGGTCACGTTGGTGATAGGTAATAGTTCAGAGCTAACTTAAATTTCAGCACAGTTTTGACTTGTGGTTGAACACCTTTAGCTAGTTATGGTGTAGCCGCACAAACTACCGTATAATGTGTCAACCTGGTTCAATTTGGAATATCTCAGGTCGTATTTTATCAGCAGTTGAAGGAAACCGTAAAAGCACTGATATGCATCTCCGTCAAGGCTTATTTGCTGTAACAAAATTGTGCAAGACCAACACTTGTTGTTGCGTTCAAGAGCTATGGCAAAACTTTTGTTTTAGAGTAATTCGTAAAATTAAAGCACAATCTCTCCAAATATGACTCTTAGTTGGGCGCAAGTAGTTACAAATTTGAAGTTTTGATAAATATGATTTCCAACTGGCACAAGTAAAAATAAATGAGTTGCTCTTAATCTTAAAAGTTTCTAATCATGGTTTATTGTTTTATGAGTAGCCTTGTGTAACATTGAAGTTAGTATTAAATGTTTACTAGTTATGGTCAATTTATTGACACTAGAAGTCACATGACTCAACGTTGACAACGTACAGAAATAAACTTATCTAATCAAAACAACTTGCGCGTAATCATAAACTTAAGTCTCCGCCCACCTACTCAAGCGTTTGTGATCCAATTTTTTAATAACACACATTTAGGCGGGTGGGTGGGACACTAACTGAAACTACTCGCGCGTAATCATAAATTTTATTCCCCGCCCACCTACTCAAGTGTTTGAGATGCAATTTCTTGATAACAAACACTTGGGCGGGTGGGTGGGACACTCTAACCAAAATTACTCTCGCGTAATAATAAACTTTAGTCTCTACCCACACACCCAAGCGTTTGTGATCCAAGTTCTTAATAACAAAAACTTGGGCGGGAAGGTGAAACACTATAATCAAAACTACTTGCGGGTAATCACAAACTTAAGTCTCCGCCTACCCATCCCAGCGTTTGTAATTCAGTTTTGTAATAACAAACATCTAGACAGGTGTACCCGCCCACTCTCTCAAGATTTTGTGATGCAATTTCTTGATAACAAACACTTGGGCCGGTAAGTGGAACACTCTTAACAAAACCACTCGCGCGTAATCATAAACTTTAGTCCCTGCTCACCCACTCAAGTGTTTGTGATCCAATTTCTTGATAACAAACATTTGGAAAGGTGGGTGGGACAATCTAAGTAAAACTACTTGCACGTAATCATAACCTTTAAGTCTCGCCCACTCACTCAAGCGTTTGTGATCTAAGTTTTTGATAACAAACACTTGGGCGGTGTGTATAACACTCTAACCAAAATTACTTGCGCGTAATTATAAACTTTAGTCCCCGCCCACGCACCCAAGCGTTTGTGATCCAAGTTCCTAATAACAAACACTTGGGCGGGTGAGTGCAAAACTCAAATTAAAACTACTTGCGGGTAATCTTAAACTTAAATCTCCGCCCACCCACCCTAGCGTTTGTAATCCAATTTCTTGATAACAATCACTTCGGCGAATGAATGAAACAATCTTATCAAAACCACTTGCGCGTAATCATAAACTTTAGTCCCAATCCACCCACTTAAGCGTTTGTGATCTAATTCAACGTTTCTTTTAATAGGAAGCATTGCGTTACCGCCTCTCAGGTTTTTGAGTAATTAAAAACAAAAAATTACAGTTTTTTATAAAGTTCTTGCAACAATTAGGCTTTACGACTGATTTTACATAAGTTAAATAAGTTTTTTGTGCAAATTTCATTCAATAAATGGCTTTTATAAATGATTATGTATAATTTTCTTAAAAATGTAGTGTTTTTAAGCAATTTTAACTCAATATTGTTTAATAAATTTTTCTTGCAAGTTTGAATAAATTTTATGTAATAAATTGATTTTTCAATTAAAATAAGTTCTATGCAAAATTAAATGCGATATTAAATGTTTCAGGGTTTTTTGTGCAATTTTCTATAATTATTGTGCAATAATAAAATTTCTGAGCAATTTTATGCCAATTTTATGTAATAAATAATTTTTTTGCGCAAATTAGCATAATAATTTAGATTGGAGTAGCACACCCACCCACCCAAGTGTTAGTTATCAAGAGATTGGATCACAACCTTTTCTTGTGACAAAATGACTTTTGACGCTCGCAGAGAAGTCTACATGCAGTTTTTTAATAACAAACACTTGGGTGAAAGTTTGGGACACTCCATATTATAATAACCAGTTAATAGTTTAGATTGAAGTAGCCCTCCAACCTACCCAAGCGTTATTTATCAAGAGAATATATATCACAACCTTCTCTTGTGACAAAATGACATCTGACGCTTGTAGAGATGTCAAACATGCAATTTCTTAATAACGAACATTTGGGTGGGTAGGCGGAACGATCCATATTATGATAAGCAGTCAACAGTTTGGATTAGAGTGGCCCATCCACCCACCCAAGTGATAGTTATCAAGAGATTGGATTGCAACCTACTTTTGTGAAAAAATGACTTCTGACGTTTTTAAAAAGGTCAAACATGCAATTTCTTAATAAAGAGCACTTGAGTAGGTAGGTGAGATACTTCATACTATGATAACCAGTCATTAGTTTGGCTTAGAGTGGCCCACCCACCCACCCAACTGTTACTTATCAAAAGATTAGATCACAATCTTCTCTTGTAACAAAATGACTTCTGACTGCTTGCAAGCAAAAAGGTCTAACATACAATTTCTTGATAACGAACACTTGATGGGTGGGTGAGACACTGCATACCATAATAAAAAAATTTACAAGAAACAATTGCAGTAAGCTTTGCACTTACTAGATATAAAATTCATGTTTAAAAAAAAACAGCCGCTATTATTGCTACCGCAAAATAGTCTAAAAAATTCTGAGTCCTCTTATGTCTTATGCATAAGATACCTAGCGGTGGTAACAAATTTTGGATCAATAATGATGATAGGTCAGCTTAGACAACCTTTGGTAGAATTCCTACAACTCAAGTTTTCTAAAGATTGCAAAAAAAACTTTAACAGAAAGAAACACCCAACCTGGTTTACAAATCAACTTCTTGCAGTTGTTTATAATACTTTGCATTACATTAAACCAAAAAAAAAAACTATCAATCAAAGGAAAAATTTAGACCTAATCCAATTTGGCTACAAACTACTAAAACAGAATCTAACTTTTTGAGGCACGTAAAGGCCTGCCCAAAAATCCATTACTATCCTTACAGCACAACCACAAAATACTCAGTAGCAAAAATTAATTTTAATACACTGCCGCAAACATAACAACTATTTGTTGCAACAAAACCAAAGAGTTCTATTACTAGAGATTAAAAGCCAGCGTTTTGCATTACAATTCGGTATCTCTGTTCTTGTCGCACAACACTATACCCTCTCCCTGTCTCTACTAATAATCGAGCGGCTGTATGTTGTAGTTAATAGAGAAAGGTCATGGTGCGACAAAGGCGGAGATACCGAATTGTACGGCAAAACGCTGGCTTGCAATCTCCAAAGCAAGTGATTTAAATGCTTTAACGGCCTCTTCAGGCGATGTAAAACGCTTGCCACGCATTTTATTTTTGATATGTCAAAATAGGAAGAAGTCATTGGGCAATAAATCAAGCAAATATGGGCAATGAGTCATTAATTAGATGTTGTTTCCGGTCAAAAACTGTACAATTTGTCGTGCTGTGTGAGCGCTTGCATTGTCATGATGAACAATAATTCGGTTTATATTGGTTCTTCTGATTTCAGCGATATTTCCGGCAAACAAATTAAAGTATACCAGTCAGCATTAACTGTTCTTCGATCCTCTAATGCAACAATTGCAACATGACCCGTTTTTCCGAAGAAACAAGCAATCATTCTTTTCTAAACGTTTCGTAAACGCACCACTGTTATGGGTTTAGGTTCATTTTGGAACACCCATACAGTCGATTGCTGTTTAGTTTCAGGCTCATATAAATATATCCAAGATTTGTCAACTGTTACGATGTTATATACCAAATTTAAACAACCTCCTTCAAATTTCTTTGGCAATTTTTTGCACCACTTGACACGTGCTTGTTTTTGTTTTTCTTTCAAATTGTGTAAAATCCAAAGACTGCAAAGCTTCCTGGCAAATGATCGTGCAAAATTGTATGTATTTGTTTTGATGCAATGCCTAACAATGCCTCTATCTCACTATAGGTCACATGCCAAACTGACAAAATCATTTCACGCACAGCATCAATATTTTTTGCAACAACAAGGGTGCATAGACGACCTTTGCAAAGATTGTCACCAAACGTTGGTCTTCCACGCTTAAGTTCTGCAAACCATTTGCAAGCCATAGTTTTGGATGGTGTTTCATCTCCAAATAACAAACTAAGTTTTTTTCACATATTGCTGCGGTGTTAAACCGTATCAAAAATTATAAAAAAATATCACTACGAAGTCACAATTTAAAATTTCCATTTCCAACTGTCAACTGAATTATAGGTAAAAATGACAATCGCAGAACGCTGGCAATACAAGCAATACTTGATTCCGCAAACTTTAGCAGTACCCCTCATATTTGTTACTGGTTTGGGGCTCAGTCCAGAAGTCGATGTGTCACTCTTGCATACCAATCTCAAAGGTTTCTGTGTTTCATGTTTAGTTTTTCCAACATTATCAACATTATCAATATCAGACGGACAATATCATATTGTTTGTCTGATAGCAACAAGAGTCAAGTTAAAGATTTCAAAGTAGTTGACAATGTACAAGAATAAACTTGTAGTACACTTGAAGCGCTTGTCATTTTTTTTGCAAAAACGGTAAAAACTAGTGTTAGTCTTAGAACAAAAAAATTTTTTGTTTTAATTTGCCTAAAAAATTCTAAAATAAATTCCATTTATGCCGTATGTTTGCTCGTATTTTCGTGATTGGCTGAGTGCATCACAAAGTAAACTTAGCGGCAGCATCAAGTTATGCCTCAATGACAAAAAAATAGTTTTAAAGGTTTAGATAACTCTATCTAACTGGCTTACCTATCAACTTTTAGAAAGAGCAAACAAAAATAATAACTTAAAACTACTATATCAAAAGATGTCAACCAAACAAAAATCGAGCCCATAGAACTGATAATACAATCTATAAAAAAAAGCATCAACAAAAAACTGTTGCAAAAGTTTAAAAAAAATTGTAAGGCCCACTTTTGGCTTGGTCAACTTACTACCGCTTGGAAGACCGTGCACTAAACCAAAAAGACACCAACCAAACATATATGCAGACAAAATCACAAACCTAAAAGTATTAAAAATAACAATAAAATTTTAATTTTGCTTAATTTGGCTCTAAAATAAAAACCCAAAATCTTTCTAACATTTCTTAAAAAAAACTGTAAAAGACAACAGCTTTCAATATTCTAGTCAAAGCGTGCTCCAGGCGCCACAAAAAATAACTGCATAGCAAAAAAATAACTTGCAAACGTAAAACAAGACTTAGATTTGGACACACCCGTAACAAGCAACAAATACCTAAAAACTTAGAAAACACCAATTGCAAACTCTAGCATAAAAAACTAAGTTTGAAACAAGTCCCAAAATTTATAAAATTAATAACCTTAACGGAATATAGCAGAAAAAATTTATTAGGCATTGACAAACCTCTACAACGCTACAACCACTAAAACGCCCAAAATTTGTCGGCACCTAAACTTGTTAACTATTAATAATTAAAATATTATATATAACACAACGTAAAAATTTACAAGACAGTCCACAGTAGTAGAGATTAATGCTAGAATTATCAATAATCAAATTTCACTAAGAATTGAAACTGCTATTAAAAATCAGAGGTAATAAAGCCGTTAGCAGAGACAAAATTCCAGACTATGCTATTGTTCCAAAACTTAATATTTTAAAATGTCAGGCACGATTACCAGCAGGCACAGTGCCTACGCCATTTTGAAACTCAATCTGTTCTACGCCAACCAAGACAGAAACAAAAACCAAACGTGCAAATTTCACAAACATTAGAGATCAATGCTGCCGATCCGGTTTTATGAATATTAAACACACAAATGACAACCGCACCAATGCGGCTACCAACTTTACCCCAAGTAAAAACCTACTTAAAGCAAATATTGTCGCACCTAGAGCTTTAGATACACCACAGCCAAAAATCCACAATGACGCTAAAGTTAAAGACTATAAGAACTAAGATAACGGCAAGCTACGTACCACCAACAACGGTAAGGGTACAACCACATAAATTACTAATAGACTTTGATCCTACCAAACGTTAGTGTGTAACCGGCAAATTGCTAGACTTTAGTGTGCAATGTAGACAACCCCAAATGCAAATTCAAAAAAACTAAATCGCGTAGGGCAAATATAAAAAAAAAATTGTTGCAGGCACATGACTCACGACTGGCATTGCTTACAGAATACTTAAAAACAATTCCCTAACAAAAAACTCATAAATAGATTCTTTTACTTCAAATCAGTCAAAAACTCAATATCACAGCATCAACCATTATATGAACAATCACAGAAAACGCGCTAAAAATACCAATAACTCCAAAACAACCACACCATTCTATCATCATCAAAAAGTTATGGTAGAGGAACATTTTTACTTTACCGTAGATATCACACCATCGACTGTGATTATCAAAAAAAAAAGTTTCTCTTCTTTGCAAACGTTAAAAGTTTTTATGTCATAGAAAGTTATAGTGATATTCAATATTCTGATGAGGACACTTGTCATTCCAGAACATAAAAACAAACAGATGTTTCTCTTCTCTGTAACTGTTAAAAAATCTCTATGTTAAAGAAAATAATAGTAATATCCAAACTTTTAATGACAAACACTTAGGCAGGAGAGTAGATCTAGAAAATGAGTACGTAGTTTAAACTGAAGTTGCCGTCCACCTACCTACGTGTTAGTTATTAAAAAAATGAATGTTTCTCTCTTTTGTATGCGGTAAAAGATTTCAGCTCATAGGAGTTGATGGTAAAACTCCAGATTATAGTTATTAGCGAGTAGTTTAAACTAAAGTGCCCACCCATTTGCCCAAGTAGTAGTTATTAAAAAATTTAAAAATTATTTTTTTCTACAAGCGTTAAAAATTTCTATGTAAAAAGAGAGTGATGAATCCAAATTCTTGATAATCATCACTTGAGTGGGTTATCGACTCACTTCAGATTAACATCTAGTAGTGTGAACTAAAGTGCTCACCCACCCGCTCAAAATTTGTTAACAAAATTTTTTAAAATTTGTTAAAAAAAGTGATAATTACTCTCTTAATTACCAACACTTGATCAGGTAAGTAGGTCACTTTAAATCAGAATTATTAGATGCGTTCCTTTCACTATTCTGGACGGTTCCGAACAATTCTGTGCGTGACGCCCCATGTACCTTTCACAGAGAGCGTCGAGCCCCAACTTGTTCTGAGTGTCCTTCCCCTCTCCCCTCATGCACCAACATCGACAACGGTGCATCAAGCCCGTTTCAAGTGCCAACACCAAATAACTAAATATATCTAATATTTACTACCAACTTATTAACAAAGTTACTAGTATTTTCATTTGTCGCCAGTAATAAATTTAATTTTAAAACTTAAAATATAGAAATTTTGTAATTTACAATCTATATTGTGGATCATAAAAATAATGTAATAAAACGTCTTTTAATTATACAATTAATTAACAATATGTCAAGTTGAGTAAATAATTATTTGTTGGTTATGTCGTTAGTCAACGCATCATAATATATGCCAGTAAATAATGTTCCTTTCAAAATAGTTCAGAACGGTTCTGTGCGTTAAGCCCCGGGAGCGTGTTGCTCTTGAAAGAAAAGCAGTAACTATCACATAGTTTAAATTATAGTGCCCACCCACCCGTTCAAGTGTTAACAAAAAATTGGTAGTATCTCCTCTTTGAAGGCGTTCAAAAACTTTTTGTCTAAAAAAACAGATGATATCCAATCTCTTAATGATCAAAATTTAGGTGAGTAAAAAGATTACTCCAAATCATGATTACTATCGACTACTGTAAACACCAGCTTTGAGTTTTTTCATATAAAAACTTAAAAAAAATTTCTCTTTGCAAGTTAAAAGTGTTTTTGTCCAAGAAAGACAGAGTGTTATCTAATTTTTTAATGACAAACGCCTTAGTGAGTATATAAGTCAGTCCAGATACAGATTACCATCAAGTAGTTTAAAGTGTAGATGTGTCCAGCAATTCGCAAGTTGCCACCTACAACAGAATCGACTTAAAAGCCTCTCAACTGATCTTCAAAACTACAATATCGTAAGACATCACGAGCACTTGCCAGAATTTATTTGTCCCCACAGCTCTCTAATAATAATAATTATATATTACGCTACTCTAAATACAAGAAAACAAAAAGCAACTATATCCCTGGAAACACTGGTAAGGACCCACAAACAATTAAACAGAAATCATTACTTAATCATAAAATATCTTTAGTACCTGAAAAACCTCTTCCAGGCACACCGCACGTTGTTCCGGCATTTTAATAACGAATTTACTACGTATTTGTGTATAAAATCATCTAACCTAATATAAACTACACTAGCCTAGACCTAACTATTCCTTCTAAACATTTGATCCAGCACGCTGATGGGACAGTGCAATTCAGTATTTTAAAGCAATATTAAACAAACGTCAATTACCAAGTAATATAATATTTGTTTATTGTTATTATGTATAAAATAAAATAAAAAATAAATTTATCAATGCATGTAGTATTTCCAGTCTAAAAACTAAAAACAAGCTCAGGCTAACAACATTTGGTTAAATAGCACTTGTCAACAAATATTTGTCGACTATACCACAATTTACTAATGTTCATACTGTCGTTATTGTAGTTGTCAATTTTATGCACACATCGAGTTTTTATTACTTTATCTAGTACAAACATTTCTACCTATCCAACACTTTCAAACTAATATTTTATTAGTTTAAAAGTTTCAATTCCTCTGGCTGCAAGTTCGTTGCTTATCACTTTAGTGTCGCGTTAATATTTCAATATACTACGTAAATTTCCTCATTTACGTTAAGTCTTAGAAAACCTTAATCACAATATAACCACCACATCAAAGTAATGATTCATTTTAGTTCATCCAATTAATATTAATATTGTTAAAGGCTTAAAAAGCACTCAAGCGTAATAATAGTAATATAACTTTGTGTACATTTAATATATTTAGACAGACTTTGCCCTCTTAATTCAAGTAATTCATTTATCAATTATACTAAGACGTTTACACAAAGGCGTATTATACTTAATACAATAAACACAGTTAAAATATGCAATCAATGTTTTGTGTAAATACAAATAAAGAACATTACTGCAGCCAAATCCGTGCTTTGTAACTTTCCGACAGCTATTTAACCGGACACGTTTCAAGCAAACACTAGACGTGAGGTTTCAAAATTCAATTATGTAGAATTGTAGAGGAGTTCTGTAATAATGCCATTTCATATCATACATAGAAATTAACAATGATTAATAATAGATAGTTCAAAGTTATGTAATTGAAATACATGTTTGTAATTGATAGAAATTATGTTAATATTTAAAACTAATTTACATTATATATTTGAATAGTTAAATATTGATTTAATTTATGTAATATTTAGTAACAATTTATAAAATTTGACCAACATAATTATAATTTATATTGTATAAGATTCAGATCGGTTAAGTAGTCAAGTATGAATTCCGCTGTTTGTATGTTTTAACAAAATGCAATAACATACATTGCTAGTTTAATTAAAGGTACACAAACACAATTAAAACTTTACAATATATTGGATTCTAGATTTAATCTTACTTTCAAAGTAAAGGTAACCCAATTAAACTTCAACGTACGTTATTATTGTATATAGATTGTTAAACTAATACTGCAGTGCAATCAAGTTTGTTTGAAATTGTAAACAGAAAAGATAATTTATACTATGAATACATACAAAATGTTATAAAATTATTCTAGAAATATCTTCATACTTGAGTTAAGATGATAAGATTTATTGAGAGTTTGTAATAAACTGTATAGTAGCATTTGAGTTTCATTATTTTAATGTACTATATAATAATATTTTAACTACATTGATGTTCAAATTAATTACTAATTTTAAAATAATATTATTATAGAGATATTTCATTAGTACTGTAACACATCCATAATTATTATTCATATTTATTTATAATATTTGGTGACAGCGCCGGGAGGTAGCTAATAATTAATCTCAACATATTTGCAGTTGGAAATATAATAATGTAAATTTTGCTTTAATGTCAATGTGCATTTTTAAAATTAAAAACAAAATAGTTTTATTATATTATGTAATTTACAATAAATGATAAGCTGTTGGCCCGACATATTTTTTGCATTCCATATAAATTCCTCTATAATTTCAGTGTGCCACTTTTATAGCAGATTAAAAAAAGCTTTTTGTATTGAGAGAACCAGTAATAACAGTAAAGCAAATTATAATTACAACAAGAAAGTGTGTTTGCATTTCAAAATATTCCAGGTACTTATCAATGCAGCGCAACATCAACATCTAACCACGGCGTTTGCCTGCCAATAGCATATTTAAGGCAAAACTTGGCGCTGTATTCATAATAAAAAAACACACAAACTTATTTAAAAAAACCATGATTAACATCATAAAAAATAAAAACCAATAAAAAACATAACAAAACAAAATAATACTGTAATAAGTTAATACTGCATACACAAAACAACCTAATTTAGAAAGCATAAAATTTTATAAAACCATGCTTTTGTTCTCAGTGGGCTAGGCAAAAAAGAGCATTTTTTAATTATTTTTTTATTGCAAAAGTTGACGTACTTTAATGTAAATTAATTGTAAAATATAAATTTGTTTTGTGTATTTAGGTTTTAGAGGTTTAAAACTCGAAAAAACTTCAAAAATAAGCCTATTTTTCAACATAAACTCTTACAAATACACATTTAGCAGTTTTCAGAGAAACTATACACCAAATATTATAAAAAAATTGTGTTTTACAAACAATTCTACATCCAGAATAATCAGTGTCGTGCTTATCTGGCGTAGAAAAACATTATCAAACCAATTTTGGGCAAATTTGCTCTTTGTTTGAAAGTTTTTGCGCTTGCAACAGAAATTTAGACTCGATCTATCGGCGCCAAAATTTAAGAATATTATTACTTTTGGCATTCAAACATAAATCAGCCCGGCGCTTTACAAATTTTGATAAAAAAAGTTTTAAACCACACTCTAGTGTGTTTATAATATTTTTTGTGAATATGAAAAAATAATTAATTTTTAACGCATTTTTTGCCTAAAATTTTTGTAAACATTTCTTTCTAGATGGACTTTTCTACGGCCGATGAGTATAACACTGACTATTTCTTATGTAAAATTGTCTCCAAAATTTAAATTTTTAATAATTTTTGGTGTATTGTTTCTCTGAGCACTGCTAAATGTGTATTTGTAAGAGTTTATGTTAAAGAATGTACCAACTTTGCAGATTTTTAGACCCTAAAAACCCAAATACACAAAACAAATTTATATTTTCCTATTAATTTACATCAAAATACGCCCAGCCCAACAAAAACAAAAACATAGTTTTATGACTTTTGTAGCTTATAGATAGGATATAGACTTGAATAGGCATCAGATTTGAATTCTACGAAAAATTTCTGATTCTGAAAAAAACTAAAAAAATCGTAGAATTTTTTTTAAGGGTTTCATACCCTCATAAATTGATCTAAAAACTACTAATAAATTATAAAAACAGAGAAAAAAATATTAAAGCAAATTTTTCAATAAACCCCCCCCCCCCCCTGCTCTAGTCCGTTTGAAATAGAATTGCCCATAATATAATTAGAAATATTAAAAATAAGTAAACAATTATTAATGTAAGCTCAGAAAATATGCCAGATATAGACATGATAGCAATAAAAAAAGACTTCAAATCAAATAAAAAACAGACAAACACCAAGAAAAAATCAAGTCACTATCAAAATAATTAAGTTGGATGCAAAAACTTTGCTAAAAGCAGTTAAAGAACTACTATTTAAAGACACTTGCTATAAAAGCAAAAAATTCCAATTGCTTGGCAAAACACAAAAATCATATTGTTATACAAAAAGGAAAATAATTCTAACATTAAAAACTATCAATCATTAAGTCTACTCTCCCGCATGTACAAATTACTTTCTGAAATAAATACTAACCGTTTAACAAAAAAGTTCAACTTCCATCAACCCGTAAAACAGACAAAATTTTGTAAAAACTTAAATACAATTGACCTCTAAAGAAAAGTACTGAATACAATATCTTTTGAATTTGGCCTTCGTTGTTTATAAAAAGGCGTTTGATACCGCAGAAATATAGGCCATCACAAAGGAGTTAAATTCAATTTGAAGATTGATTCAAGATACTCCATCTTACTAAAAAGTATCTACAACAATGCTTCTATAAAAATTAAGATTAAAAAAAATGATTACCAAAACCTTACAAATCCTAAGAGGTGTACGGCAGAGTGACCCTATATTGCCAAAGCTATTTACCCCTGCAATAGAAAATATTTTCAAAAACCATTATTGGGAGACAAAAGATATTAACATTGACCAAAGATACTTGAACCACCTACAATTTGCAGATAATGTAGTTCTGATCAGTGATAATAAAGATGATCTAAAGACTATGTTAGAAAAGCTGAAAAAAGCATCAAAACGTGTTGGTCTTGCGATAAACTTTTTAAAGGCTAAACCAATAAACCAAAACAACCAACAAATCACAATTAACAACAAGCCAATATTAATAGTAAAAAAATACATTATTTGAGTCATTTTAATTATTGAAGCTCAAAAACCTTCAAAATAAGCGTGGAAAAATTTAAAAAAAACTGTAAGGTAATATCAAAACCGTTGTTAAAAAAATGGCATCAAAAAGCAAGTAGACAATAACAAACTGAAAAAAAAAACAACAAAAAAATGCAATATAATAATAAAGTTTATGTAAGCAGTCTGGTTGGTATAGATTTAGACTAGATGTGCTTTTTACAGAACTATGCAACCTATTACACTAGGCAAAAACAATGTATCTATCGGAGAATATAAATCATCAATGCTATCTTCATTTTGTTCACTGCTATTCTAAATAGTTCTGTTATACTGCAACCCTACTATTTGCGCAAATTTCTGAGCCACAAAGTTTTGCATCTTCCCACACCTTAAAAGCCTGTAACTTATTTATGTGAACTTGTTTTTGTGTTCAACTTTCTATACCGTATAATAAAATCAAGAATACTTAACCAAAAAGTATTTTTACTCTGAGATTTAAAAAAAAACTATTGTATTAAAAAATGTATTCATTATTATAATGTAAAGACATTTCTTGCTATCTCTATTCTTGTTCTTATTTCTTTGGTTTAGTCTGTATCGCTGTTTAACCAAGTGTTGAGGTACTCTTTCAATATTAATGTTAAAAATTGTCAGGTTGACAATAATGTTGTTTTTGTGATCACCATAAATTTTGTTTTTTTTTTTTTTTAGGTTTATTTTATTACTAAATTTAATGCATACTGTATTGGTACGTTCTACAAGTCGTTAGAGATTTTCTATGTTAGTGGTAAAAATAATTGCATCGTAGGCGTAGTTTATAATATTTAGTTTTTTTGATATTTATGACTACTCTGCTTTCTCTTCTTATAAAACTTCTCTAATAATCTTTTTGTTGAATAAGTTAAATAACAGTTGAAACAAGATACACTTACGTCGCACCCCTCTGTATATTTTGACATCATAGCTAATTTTGTTATTCACTCTGATGTTTGCTGTTTAGTTTAGTATAGATTTTGAATTATGCAAGTTTTTCTTCAAAAAAAGCTCGAGTCAAGTCAACATTCTTAGACATTTCTGGATCAATACATTTACTGCCTGTTAGGCTTCTCTTCCTAACCCATTTCTAGGCCTAAACTGAGTATCCTCTTCTAGTTTTTTATAGATTCTGTTGTATACCAAGCAATAAAAGGAGAACTCTATGGCATTCTTATTTTTTGGTATAGTTATAAAGATCAAAAGGTCCTATTATCGGGCTATTGAGTAATTTGATAGAAGTTTTATCTGGTCCCGTTTCTTTGGCTCCCTTGGCTTGTTTGATAGCGTACTGCCTCTTTTAGTATGATTGGTCCTATGTCTCCGTATTTATTAATTGGTTGTGTTTTTGTTTTTAAATAGTTCTTAAATATATTTTGTTTATCCGTTTATCTTTTTCTGTACATCAAGTATTAGTTTACCATCTTAATCTTTTGATATTCCTATTGGCTTTATTCTACCTGTTCCAAACATTGTGTATTTTTCATTTATCCATGGCTTCTGTTTTGTATTTGAGGGAAGCTCTTTTTTGTGTTTTAGTTCTTACATAATTTCCAGCGTGATATAGCATGCCGTTGTTAATAGGGTACTTTTCAGACCCTTTCCATATTTATTTTTAGTCTTTGCAATTCTATACCTACATTTTCTAATTTGCCCGCTTGGTTTAAACTGCAAACGTTCTAAATTGCAATTATCATTCAAGCTGTTTTGTGTAGCCAGTTGTCATTGTTTTTTTGTATTTGCTCATTTAGTACTTCTCCTCCTAAAGATTTAATTGATGGAATTGACACTCTGGATATTTTTTTCTGAGGTTATCCATGAGGATCTTTACTGTAGTGAGGAAACCACTTATTCTGCCTTCTACAACCAATGCCGTTGACCGTAGTTTGCGGTTCATTGCCTTTGGAAGCCTTTTCTTGAACAAAATGATGTTAATTTTTTTCCAAAAAAGAAAGTTTGCTGCTTATCCCGGCAACGGCTTGGTCCCTTTCTGCATTAGCCACCAATCCGATATTTCCATACTCTACCAAGGAGAGGTTGCAGATAAGAATTTTTCCTTCATCGAGCTGAAGACCCAAAAGCCTTTCTTCAGCACTCAGTACTTTAGACAAAGACAAAACATAAAATTGGAAAACAGGTATTTCAAAGCGAGTTGATAACGCTGAGAAAAGTAGTCACATGTCGACAGACTAACATAAAGTGACACGTAGTTTCAGATTTCAAATACTTATAGTTTAAGGGAGGAGAATAGTTGCGCTATTATAAAGGTTCACAACATCCAACTCAGCAAGAAAACGCCTGAATATAATTTAAAAAAAAATTCACAGATTGTAGAAGAAAATCCAATGTGTGTCCTCAAATTTGTAGAAATTTGATGCAATAAGTCGTTTCTTTGCAATTAATTTTTGAAAAATGACGTTTTTAATCAGTTTTTTATTAATTTTTTAATTGTTAAATGTAACTTCAAATCTTTAACCAAAAACATGAAGACATAGAATATTGTATGTAGTTCAACATATAAAAAGAGTGATGACTAAAATCTTATCGTTTGGATATTGAGTTGGTTGGCGTTTTGTCCTATAAAAAACTATTTTAATTTAAAAACGGCGCTGTACGTGTCAACATTTTTATAGAAAAAGGATCACCGATATTCTCGTAGATGTGATAGGATTTAATATTTTTCATAACAATACTACTAGTTACACCACAACAGGACTGGGCGACTAAACCCGTCAATTTTCTAACGTTAATAAGGCTAGACCAGTTTAACAGACGGGCAATTTGATTTCAAACAGACTAAAGCAAGGGGGTGCATTGAGAAATTTAACTTGCTTTAGTATTTTTTTTTAGTTTCTATAATTTATTAGTAGTCTTTTGATCGGTTCATAAGAATATAAAAGCCTTAAAAAAAATTACTATTTTTTTTAGTTTTTTTGTCGTTTTTTAACTTTTTTGTTTAAAAATCATAAATTAAATTTAACTAAAAAAAAAAAAAATTTACTAGTGAAATCAATCAGAAATTTTCCGTAGAATCCAAATCTGGTGCCATTTCATGTCTAAACCCTGTCTATAAGCCGCATTATGGACAAGTAGATAGTTTACAAAAACAACAAAACCGTTCAAATAACTAAAACAACAAAATTAGGTTAGATTAGCGCACATAGTAAACAAAAAACAAAAATAAGCCCGATTTTGGAAGGTCAATCAAATGTCTAACTGATACGGTATTTCTTTAGTAGAAACATTCTTCAAAAAATTTCTATCATAATATTGAAAACTACAGAGTATCATGGTATTAAAGCAAAGCTACAAAACGCAATTTTACAATAGAAAAATGCTCTTTTTAAATATATAGTATTTGCTTCTTATATTGCAGTCGCAAATCTTTTAATTTTTTTTTTGCGTAGATTAACTAGAAACTATTAAAATATATATACTATGATTATTTCTAATATACCTTAACAATGCGTATGCTCTAAAATAGTTCTAGCTGCAATAAACTGCGGTCTTGAAATTAAAAACCACTTAAATCAATGACATCGTTACTGTAAGAATAACACATAAGGTAATAAACAGTTCTAATGTGTGCAATTAGCTCATACTAAATAACTGTTATAAAACAAGTAATTTGGTGTAAACCATTATATTTAAATTATCTATTTTTAAAAGTAACACTATTTTGTAAACCATAAATGACATGTTTTACTATTTTATACGCATCCACCATATTATACTAGTAATAAAATAATGAGTAATGTCAATTGTTATGATTGATTTAAGGAACTATTCAAGTGCTGTTTTCAAAATATCTACAATTTTCCGGTTCCGCAATGCTAAAGCATTGGCTTGCAAATTATAGACAGCAAGACCAACGCCGTTTATTAGTTCAGTTACTATACAGGGTGTTTCAAAACATGTGTTAGAAAATAAAAAGTGTGATTGGTTGGCTAATTATTAAAAAAAAGTTCCCATTAACATGGTTCCACAAACGCACGGTTTTCAAGATACAGGGTGTACATTTTTTTTTTTTTTGGCAATATCTCAGGAACTGTTTGAGATACAAATCTCAGCTTTTGTACACACCTTAGCATTAATATTAGCTACTTTTTATGCGCTTATTCAATTTTTTTTATGTGCCATTGACAAAGATTTTACGGTGGCGTGAGGTTATTATGGCTCTAATTTCTATGACACTTGGGAAATTTACATTCTGACAGCACATTGAGAACCACCAATATTTTCTACACAAAAAAGGTACTCTTAGTCAAAAGCTGTAACGTAAACCGTTTTAAAGGAATGCGGCATTTTATGATGGAAAACATAAAAAAAATAGCAACATGTTTTCTTGTTGATAAAAACATTTGTTTTTGATCTAGTTGTCAACGTTCATGCATTTGTTTTAGGCATTTGAGTAATTGACAATTGTCGTTTAGTTGTTAAATAACCTCCTTTTGAAATAGGAGTCAATATCGCGGAAACTTATTATTTTTAATCCCCAATTAATTAGCCCAATCTTAGTATTTTGCTTGCGTGGTGATAGCAAAATGAATAACTACAGTGATAGCGAGATGTGCGATATGCATTTTGTTTATGGCGTGTTGTCGATAGAAATGCAGCTAAAACTCGTCGAATTTTTCAAGAAAGGTTTCCAAACCGACAGGTACCAAAAGAAAGAACATTCAATTGTATTCACATACGTCTACATCAAACTGAAAGTGTAGATAAAAGAGCTGCAGGAAATGGAAGACCTCTCCTGTTACCTCCACAAATTATAGAAGATGTTCTTCAAGAAATCGAAGACAATCCATCAACTAGCACTAGAAGATTAGCTTTAAACCTAAGCCTAAGTCACGTTAATGTGGAGAATAATAAAAAGCCAGATGTTATATCCTTATCTCATACAGCAAGTACAAGGCCATTTACCAACGGATTTCCGCAAATATTGGCTATGTGTCAATGGTTCCAAGAAAGAATTGCGCAAAATCCTCGATTCTTAAAACAAGTTTTATTTACGGACAAAGCAAATTTTTTATAAACATCCATAATAATCATGTATGGACCGACAAAAATCCACATGCCATAATGGAAGACTATCATCAGCAAATATTTTCTGTTAATGTTTGGGCAGGTGCTGTAGGAGACCATTTAATTGGTCCATATTTTTTGCCGTTTAGACTAAATGGTCAATTATATCGTAATTTTTTTGAAAAAGAATTAGGAAACAAAATGTGGTTCTTGCACAATAGTGCTCCTGCACATTTCAGTTTAGTTGCGCGTCAATTCTTAAATAAACAGTATAGAAACCGTTGGATAGGTCGAAGAGGCCCACAAACTTGGTCTGTTTGGTCTCCAGATCTAAATGTTTTAGATTTTTTTTTGTAGGGTCACTTAAAAAGTTTAGTTTACACTACATCAGTTAATACTAAGAAATCGCATTATTGCATCCTGCAATACGATACAAAACATTCCAGGCATTTTCGAACGGGTACGTCAGTCACTAAGACGTAGGTTGGAAGCCTGCGGTAATGTAAAAAGAAGTTAACAATTTTTGTAAAAGTTTTGTGATAATGTTGCTACTTTTTTTCCGTTCCTGAGATATTGTCAACAAATAAAAAATAGATAATTTTTTTACATCCTGTATCTTAAAAACGGTGCGTTTGCAAAACCATGTTAATAGAAACTTTTTTTTTCTTATAATTAGTCAAGAAATCCCACCCTTCATTTTCCGACACATGTTTTGAAACACCCTGTATAATTACATTTAATAATTCAATAAACAAATACCATGTTTTTTAATTTGCCTAAAAGGAGATTAAACTAATTTCTAGAGCAAAAATTTCTACTAGCTTTCTCCGCCATTTTGAAAAAAAATAACAAAAAATGTTTTGTTTTGCAATAACTATTAGTTTCTCCAATAAATTATTTTATCCCAAAATTTCAAGAAAGCATCTTCATATTCCGTAAAACCAAACTAAATTTAGAATTATTAATACAATGTCGCATAAAGTTGCCAAACAGCTTTAACATTAAAAACGTGTATGAACTACAAATTAATAAATATTGGATTTATACTGAATTGTGCAACGTTTAAAGCCATTTTAGTTTTGACTGGAGGCGTTCCAGAAAGAAAAAAAGAACTTTTTCAAGACACGCTGCTCAAGGCTCCTTTCTTTCTCCGCTGTTATTTTACCTATACGTTGCCGGCATGCCTTCGGAATGTAAGCACGGGATAAAAATGACACAATTTGCCAACGATAAGACTCTTCTATATTTTTCCAGGTCACTTTGAGGTTTTAAACGGGCACCAACAAAAAATGATTGGACAAGTGGCAAGTCACTATTAACTGAAAGAAAAGCAAAACTGTACTCTTCACAAGACAAAGAATAGAACTCGATAAGAACGTTTTTTCTCAATAAAACCAAATAGCAAAAAAAGTTTTCGGTCCAATGATGCGTCAAAATAGCCTTTTGTCGACCCAAAATAGAAACCGGCTCTACACGTCTATCATTAGACCCAACCTCACTTACGCGTTTCCAGTATGCAGAACAGCAGCTAACTGTCATCTCAACAAGCTAGGTCAACAAAATCTTTCAAAGTAAATCTTTGAGGCGTTCCACAGGGCTCCATAGTGTGTCCAAAACAGAATGATTTGGGCAGACTTAAGATTACCCCCAATTCCTCAACACATCAAAACTTTGGCTGCAAAATACTTCGAGAATCTCGCAAATCATTCCAACCTTGATCTGGCCCGCCAAGCAAGAAAAACTTTTTCTATAAACGACCGGTGAATCAAGTAGCCGCACCTTAATTTATTAACCAACTACCAACACAAAACCAACACCACCGCACAAGCCTATAGGGCGTAGTCTAACATCTCTAAACTAATAATCTTTAAAAGAAAGGTACATGAGCCGTAAGGTCTCAAACTTCCGGAGGACCTCACTATTGGGCGCTTTTTCGTCAGTAGGCATTTCAAGCTGAGAGGAAATAAATCTGACACTTTGTTTACACACTTTTTTACAGCTTTACCAAAAAAAAAAAAAATTCTCTAAACCCAAACGCCATAACAGCAACAACGTGTCTTTTAAGAAGCCTACGGGGCTTCTTAAAAGAAAGTATGGAACAGCCGCTACCACCGCTACTCGCCGTGCAGTACCATTGCCGTGACTCAACCGACTTGCTTGCCAGATTAACCACAAAAACTGTCTCGTACACCGGCAACACTTTGATTGGAGCACTTAATCGGAAGCCTCAGTGCATCGTTTAACGTTCCTCAACTCTGTTTTTGACTTAGTAAACGTCTTTGATCAAAGGTTTTTATGCAAAAACAACAACACGTTTGACAGGGCAACACATTTAGGTTAAAATTTGATTTATTTGCATTTATTTATTTTATTTTTTTGACCTAGTAACAAATAAAAGGTTACATCACCTTAATCTAAATTTATAAAGCTTTGGTACTTTAAGTAAGCACCGTCATTAAGAATAAAAAATTGCAAGTATTTATTCCAACATAAAAAATAAAATAAAAACAATCAGATTTTCAAAATGTCTTTTGGTGCCCCTCGCAAACTTTCAAATTACAAAGTTTTCATCTTATAACTGCATTTTAAACTGTACATTATATAAAAATGTCTGGGCTATATTTTAGTTTTTTTTTCTATTGCATTTAATCGACTTTCTTGCCTTATTCAAAAAACACATGTTGGCATGATAGGTTTATTTTAGGAATTAAAGCAACTGGTACATTTTAAATAAAATAGTAGTTTGTCTTTAAATGAAATTCTACATATCCAGTATAAATGTCTTATTCTAGTTTTGAGATCTGGCGTCTCATCCTCAACAATTTAAAGTAAACTTCTTTTTAGTTTGGCATGTAATAAGTCAGACTAAAGTGTACCTTACAAATCGTTTACAAAAATATATTGTCTTTTATATAATATTATTAATCATTGTATATATTTTTTTAATCTAATATTTGTAAAGATATTTATAAATACATTTAATAATATTATTTGTTTTTGTAAAGTAGAAAATTAGTTCTTAGAATTGTTTGAAATTGTTATGTTCAATGCTCTACCAATCATAATATATTGTAATTAGCACATCCCACTAACAATTTTCGTAACTGTTTTCTTTATTTTAACAAATTTAAATATAAAAATGTAAACCAATACGTGAATAAACAATGTTCTCAATTATAATAAAATCTGTATACATTTGACAAACAAGACGTAAACATTTTTAAACGATTAGTTTAATAATTAACAAATAATTAATCACACCAATTAAATAAAAGTTAACGATCAATCAAATCAATCTAGAATCAATTAATGGGATTGACATGGAAATCATTTGAATTGCTCGCCCGCTAAAACGAATTCAATATTAAAGCAGATTGGAATCGTCATTTAAAATGTTGATTGGCATGGTGAATTTCTATTGAACCGATGTTGTCAGCGCACTCAAATCCGGAATTAAAATTAATATCTTAAAGATAGGTATTTGTATCAAACATTGTTTGCATTAATAATTAAAACTGTTTGAATTCTGCATAATCAATCATTAATAATTCTAGTTGTTAGACTTAATTATATTTTCAAATATTTTTGTAGATGCTAAAAATGATAAAAGAATATCGACCATTGTGACATAATTTGCCACTTATCCCATCAATTATTAACACGAATCCAATTACGGCACGTCATTTATTATTACCTACATTTCAATTATATGTATCTCGATGAACCAATAAACTAGATACCTCAATTCTATACGTAATATCCGTACTTATACCCTTAATCTCATCATTTCCACACGATTCGGAGATGAAATTATATGTGTTGGGTTAGTAATACTGGATATTGCTGCGTAAAGCAAGATAAAATATGGGCTTGATCAAATATGTTCTATTAATAGCTATTTTATAAATATTTTTAGAAAACAACTTATTAGTTGCATATTTACTGTGTTTTGATGCAGATCTTTGGCATATTAAAATAAGAATAATTCACAAGGATTATTTATTAAATATTAAAATATCTAAGCATTTACTTTTTACTAATTTCGTTTTTATTCCCCGTTTTATCTTTAATACGTTTCAGTATGAAAATTTGTACTTATACGTAAAGAGCACTTTTTAATATTGTGTATTAAAAGTTTTTGAATCTACTAGCTATACTTAAAGAATCACTTAACTTGTAGATCCGATTTAAAAAATCATTTAGTTCTTTAACCCGTAACTTGAGGGACAGATATTATATTAGGTAGTAAATAAAACAAATAATTTAAATTTTCTATTAAAGACAACGCCGACAATCCTTATACGTTGTAGACTCTAGAAGATAATGTTAAAAACCGGCTTGATTTTTTCAATTGTTACCGGTTTCTCGTCCATGTAGTATTAAATGATGGCATCAATAGTTGAGAAGAAAGCGGCGTTAAATTTTTCGATGCCGTAGTGTGAGTTTTGAGACGTCTAATCTTGGTTTTCCACCTAATATCGTAGTGCAACATATGAAGATGGATGTATGTTGCTACCTTGTTTGCCAAGTGGTCAGCCTCTAGTTTACCTAAGAAAGGTGAGCGGCGCATTGCAGTTTTTCAGTGGCCATGGTCAGTGTGTCCAATTACAACCTGGTTAAGCACGTAACTGCAGCCAAGTTTTAGCACGTCTAGATAATCGCCAAAGTTTTCTCAAGATTTTGGAATTGTCTGCAATGCCGTGGATGCAGATTAGGCCAAGAAGTAAATAAGTAGCCTCTAAAGTATTTGTGGGTATGTGTCGATATCGATACGCATAGCGTAGGTCTGCGTCAAAAAAGAGTATAGTGTGTTTCCGGTATTAGAGATCCAAGTGTAATGCTGTAAGTCGTGTGCCAGGCTGGTATGCATGAAATTTATTCCCGGGGCATTTGTCAGTGTAGAACTGTAGGTGGTAAAAAATCCAAAAAAAGTTAAGATCTGCTTACTAAGCAACATTTATTTCTTAAACGATGATTAAATCCCTTGTGTTAGTTGGCTTGAAGATAATCGTATAGTGTTTAGCTTTCCACCGTTGTACAGCCTTTTGGAAATGTTGCCTTGTAAACTGCTGAAGATTTGTGGTCGGTTTGCTAGTGACTGCAAGCACTAATATTGCTTCTACCCACCTGGTTCACATGTCCATCACTATGAAGACGTATTAATTTTTTGCTCTTGTGTCTAGTGGGCCAACAAAATCAATTACTACTCTTTTCCAAAGTTGGCCAAAAATTTAAGCGGTGCTTTTGGTTACCAGGTTCCTGCCTTCACCTTAGCGCAGATCATCCATACTTTAATAATAGTAAATACGTTGTTGCACTTGTTTGGCCAGTGGTATGCTCTCAGGATGGCAGCTGTAAACACGTCCCTGCCTGGGTGACCGGTCGTGGTTGTCAAGTGATGTTGTTTGAAAATTTCCTGCAGAGCGCTAAGCGGTACCGTCAGTTGGTCATCGCTAGCATTAGATCTGATTAATTTTCCTTGTTTTCAGTTTGTAACCCAGGTCCATTTCGATAGGGTTTTTTTAGATTGTTGCGCATTTACTGGCGGCATCGGTTGATAAGTTGAATTTGTTTGCAGTCTCCCTGCGATTGCTAGACTAAGTCCGCTAAGGTTTTTTTGGTCCTCAAGTGTTTTTTTGCTTGCTGCGGGTTGTGTTCTCGGTCCAACCGCTAATACAGATATCGTATAAACCAGAGTTTGCTTGTCTGTCCAGAGTATAAATGGTTCGTCTTCTAGATATTTGTCTACCGCTCACTAAATAACCATGAATTTTAATTTATTGGATTGATAGCCCGTTCAGCATAACGTAAGGTTTGCGTTCTTGTAAGAGACAAATCGTCAGAGTAGCCTTCTTTGTGTTACAAGACTGCTTTGACTCCAATTTTACATGCGTCAGTCCGGAGTACAAATGGTAGCGCGGTTTTTATTGGGCAAGCGGGTTGGTCTAGTGCCTTAAGCAGAGTATCCTGAAGTATTCCCAAAACCAAGTGCCAAATAAAAATAAACGCGTGGAGTGATCTTTCAAGTATAAAACTAAACCTGCTAGTACCTGCAATATTAGTTTTTAAAACGTCGCCTTTGCGTTCTTTATCCACAAAAACATTACTCAAAACTGGTATGTGCCTCCGTCTGAGTCAGCAAAAGCGATAAAGTGTTTGGGATTATTGTTCATTAGTGTATTAAGTCAATTTTGCTTAATACTTTGCCTCTTCCAAAACTTTTCAGTTACGTGAATCTTGGACTAGGGAGCAGCTTCCATTCAATTCAAATTGTTGAGCGCTTCATATTTTACGCAAAAACGCAAGAAGCCACCTTTCTTCTTTACAATGACTACGGAAGCACCGTAGCTGCTTAAGCTCTTCTCTTCAATTATGCCGTTAGCTAAAAGTTTCCCCGCTAGCTCAAAGATTAGAGCTATAGTAGTACGGCGTGGTCGTAAATGCTACGTTTTTGTTAAATACCGTCAGGAAGTTGCAATCCAGCTGCTAAAATCGGTTGTGTCAAGAAATAAGAGTATCACAACTATAAACGGGTTGTTGGTCGTCCCTACATTGATTAGAGTTTTCATAGTTCTTCCGTCTACTGTAATCAATATTCTGAAATTATGCCCCTTTTCCACCGCGCCTATCGTGACTTAGTGGAACATTGCGTGTTTATGTTTCTTCAATTTATTTGGTCTAGCATTACGCCAGTTGGTAATACTAGTTTCAACATTAGTGACTGTGCAAATTATTCATGGCAAGATCAGAGTAATGTTAAATTAGCCAATTTCTAGTTTTTTTGTACAAAAGTGTCGGTTTTTAATCTTTATTTTTATTGAAGGAAAAAGCTTTGCTTTTTAGATTCTGCACAGCAGCCGGCCTTGGGATCTGTTTTGGCAAAGCGTTTTTCCAGTTTAGTAAAAACCATTGCGGGTTCTTGTGCGGTGTAGAGGTATAGATAATGGAAAATCCAAAAAAAGTTGTCAAAGGGCATCGCAGGGTTGAAATTGCTTTAGGTGTTGTCATTTGTAGTTTGCATCTTAAAGTCGTAGAAAACTGTTAAAATCCTGTCTATAAGTTCCGTAGACGTTTGCATCTCGGTAGTAACAAAACGCGCACCTCCTAATGTTTTACAAGATAAAACCTTATTTCAAAAGTTGTGTTTCAGTTAAGATTCAAAAACCCTCAAACTCGTCATAAGGAAGCAAGCAGAGCTTATCACTAGAGTACACTCTTTTATTATTCATACGCATAGGAAAAAATGAAAAACTTTTTCCATATGCTAAGTTTAGCTACAACAAAACCCACAAACTTTGTGTGAAATGCGCTAGGGTTAACTACAGCTCCACCAGCACCAAGACAAAGAAACAGAGTATGTTGCAACTTGCGCCATATGCAAGCCGCACACAGCAAACTACAAAAGCTGCCCAGCTTATCTCAAGCTTAAAACAAGACATATTATATTTAAAGTCCGCCCCAATGCACCTGCCTCTCAACGGCAGATTCTTGTTTTTCCAGAGGATCTAAGGACCAGAAAGCAAAAAAGATTTATCAAGGCCGTAAAAAAGTAATCGGCTGCAAAAAGAACAAAGACTAACGGTGAGTCGGCTCCTATTACTAATAGAGTTCCAGACACTCCCCAGCAGCCATCAACTGCTGGCCCCCAGCCAGCAGCATCTTCTCACGCCGGTTCCTCAGGCTAAAAAGCAAAAAAAAGCAAAAGAACCTTCTGCCTCCCAAACGCGCCAAAAGGAGACCTCCTTTTCCAAAGTAAAGTTCCGGCCCGTATCCGCAAACCCTATCCACAACTGCAAAATTCATAAAGATAATGATAATGGTGCATCCCCTGTCTGACACCCCCGTAAAGTCCGCTTTATTTAAGTCTTGCCCGCCGGCGTATATCTTGACAGACAAGAGCAAGTTTCCGGCAAATTTTAAGTACTTTAAGAAGGATAATTGCGTAATCGTGCTTTCTTATCGCAACACCCAAGAAGGTATTTGGATGGCTGATGCCACTTCTGATGATCACTGCAAGGCTACGGGCTACCTCAAATCGGCATATGTAAATGTCCACACCTGGTCTACCGCTAAGGAGAGCTGTCCGGATATTGTAATCCGGCATGTTCCAAAATGCTATACCAAGCAAGGCGTGAGTCTAACAGCATATGAGGAACGAGCACGTTAGACACAGCACAATGTCTCGGTGCAGCTTTCAAAAGTCACCAAATTCTTTAAAATTATGAAATTGAAGGAACTCCTTGATTTAAATATTTTAGTCAAACCCAATTTTAATCTTACCAAAGACTGTTACCAAAGTAGCCTCACAGACGCCCAAGACCGCTGTTGATGTGTTGTATTGGGCAAATCTTTTTCAAATGAGGTTGCTCCACCGGCATCTCCCCCGGTTATGAGCAACAATGAAATACTCGCTTTGTTGAACGACTACGCTTCATCAAAAGTAGTATTGGCTACCAAGAAATCATTACTTTGTGTCTGTCAAAAGCATTTAAAAAAAAAATGGGTAAAGTAGAACAATTCTTCATCTAAGAGAACCTTTACATCATGTTAGTGTACAAAACAAACCACTCTCCCACCCAATTGTTGAGACTACCAAAAACTTTTACGAATTTGGGGTCGTCGAAGGTTAGGCTGAGGTTTAATTTTTGAGATCATTGAACCATTCCAAGGTCGACACTCTTAAGTTATTCATTCTTGAACCTAATGCAATAGTAGCCAATGCGCCCGGCTTAAGGACATTTAAAATCGCATCTGGCTATCTCAACCCGTATAACCAAATCGAAACAGCAAACTTTGCAAACACTTTCCTCACAACTGTAAACACCCGACACGGAACAGCTTACCGACAAACGCTTAAGGTCGGACGTTGCTCGACTATGTAGAGCAAAAAGGGTTACAAAAGGTTCAGAGAAACTCTGCTTCTATAATGCAGGACACCAAAAGGACGTTCTTGATGTAGCTGTTCTCAAGAACGTCAATTTTGACCACACCATCCAAGTAGTCAACAAAATAAGCTTCGACGATCCGGTTTTACTAAAGCTCTTTGGAAAAGGATTACCTAGAGAGAGAAGAAAATTTTGTCATGGGCATGGGTTGGCTTCTCTTCTCACAATCCCCAGAAGAAAAAATAGGCCACTAGTAAAAAAGGCCGCAGACTCTAATAGAACCGTCAAACTTATTACGCTCCAACGGGTTTCTGAAAAAGCCTCAAAAGCCCTTCAGATTTTTGCCGACAAATTTATTGGGTCTCAACACGCAAAAGTGCTAATTTGTAGACGCAATGCCACCAGGTATCTTTGGCAGCGGCACCGCAACCCCATAGATTGCCTGACACTGAACTCCCTTCACGGTAAAGTGAGAAAAACCATAAAGTCACACAAAGATTTTTCTAAAAAAATACTTTGAAATCAGTCACGGAAGACGACCATCCAATGTGACGAATCTTCAAAACCTTGAAGAACAGGCCGGTCCCTATTCCAGCTATTACCGTCAAAAATAAAATACAGTAGACAATTGAGGGAAAGGCCAAAACATTTGCAGACAGCCTAGAACTCTAATGCTACCCAAACAATGACACGGATTTAGAGCACGTCAAAAAAGTTGGGTTGAACGGGTAATTAGACAAGCCGCTGACAACGCTTACCGCTGCAAAACGTTAGACTGTCTCAAATTCAAGAAATAATCAACAGACAAAAAAGCCGGTCTGCTCCTGGCTCTAACAAAATCCCCAATAAAGCGCTCAAATAGCTCTCGCACAAGGCAATAATAATCCCTACCAACATTGCCAATGCGATTCATCGTACCGGGCATTTTTCTACAGCTTATAAAAGCTCAATCTTAATCAACAACCCAAAACCTAGGAAAAACCGGAGGTTTCATCAAAACTACCGGCCAATCAGCTTACTATGCACCTTGAGTAAGGTCATAGAAAAGGTTATCTTAGACATAATTCCGGATCTACTTTCTTCTCACTAGCACGGATTCCAATGAAAACATTCAGCTAAATCAAGTTACAAACATCATCAATGGGATGGTTCTTTTTGATGTAAAAAATGCTTTTCGAGAAAGTCTGGCATAAAGGTTTTCTTTACAAACTTCAGTCAGAACTTTCCTCTTCGTCTTATAAGGCAGATAGCTTTATATTTAATCTGCAGAACCCAAGGTGTTAAAGTTCCATTCTCGCTCCGGTCAGCTCCAGGCTACAAAAAGCTACCACCAATCTAGAATGCTCGTTAGATGACTGGCAAGTCAAAGTAAATCCGGAGAAAGCTGTTTCATTTATATAAGTAAAATATAAACTAATAAAAAAACTGCAAAGAGTTACTAGATATTATGTTATAGATAATGTACATTAATTATGCATCATAATATTCTGCATATATTTAATGGACTGTATCGTTTTTGTGTAGTAAATTGAATTTAATTGTTATAGAAATTTATGTTTAATTAAAATACTGATTGAATTAATGTAGCATTGCTTTAAAAATACAATTCTATCATAAAATAATTTCAAATTTTATTATTGTGTTTTCATTTGAAATAAACTTTTATGTACATTTTGCAATTAAATTATTGTATAGGTTATAACCATCCAATGCATTAATATTCCACATTACACCAATTTAACAGTTACATTAAATTATTTAACCCGATACTCATCGTACTAAAATATTAATGTACAATTAAATTAGTTCTATTTATATAAATCTGAGTAAATAATCTAAAGAAACAATTATATTTGCGCTTATTTAGTTTCATTAGTCTTTGTTTGGTTAGGGTATTTGTATTGGCGCTGAATTTTAGGCCTATATTCAACTTCCCATTCTATTTTATGTTTATTTGCACTCAGTAATTTTACATGCAAAGCGGAAGTAAACATGGGGCTGTGTTTGGCCATTTTAAATTTGCAAAATAAAAAAGATTCAATTAATTGCCGTTTACACGATTTGAATTACTAATTTCAAAACAACACAGTTTTTCAATCTAATTATGTAAAATTTATAGAATAAAATTGTTATTCAAAATGAAAATTTCTTTATATTATAAATCCATTCAAACTAGAAAATTGATGATTATCAATAATAATAGCAATATTATATAACCTTTTCTATATGTAAAATCTGACTACACACCTGTGCTAATCTTATTACTGACAGAACTAGGTGCTTCCTATTCACATTTCGCCGAGTAAACTTATACAATGACGTTAAAATATATACGACAGCCGGCGACAAATCATTTCTATCTACCGTTTATTGAGCCCGACTGACAGTATAATTACACCAAAAACATAATTAATACCTTAAATATAAAGACACAACTTTAAACCAATTAATTTTTATATTTTCTATTTAGTAGAAGCAATTAAGTTGGTAAACTACGTCCCCTTTTATAACGTACTCATAGATTTATGTATTTCATCCCCTCCTTTTGCAAAACATAATTTTCCGCTCGGTTTGCCTGTAAAACGAATATATTAAGGATGAAAAAAACCCTCGAGGTAGGCGGTCTTAAAAGCAAAGAAAAAAATTAAAAACCTTTAATAAATTCCGCATCGCATTTTTCTAAACAAGTTTTTTTAAGCTGAAGGCGTTTCGCGTATATTTTTTTCAGCGCAACTTTTAAACTCATTTACTTCAAGTTGAAATGAACTTTGTCGGTCTCAATATGTGACATTATTAGGTTAGTTGACTTGTGACCACGAGAAATGCTCAGAAAGAAAAGGAATAAAAACAGATTTCCTGATTGTGCGAATTAAGTTTGCCACCTTCGGGGAATATAAATGGAATTTCACTCATTTAATAATTCAAGTGAAAGTTGTTTAAGAATGAATTTTACGAATCAAAGAGCGCGCTAATTTAACCTAATTTACATTCTCTTTCTTGCCTGCTCATAACATAACCATACTTTACACAGTTTTATTAAAAAAGGAATGTTTTATTCTTTGAATTTTATATGAAAATAAGTATTGCAATATATCATTCCAACCGCGCAATGTGTTGGTGTCATCTTAGAAACTGCAAAGAAGAAAAACTTTTCTAAACAAAAAGCGATTTCTCAAGTTTGGGAATTTAATAAAATATACTTTACGAAATAAACAATGCAACGTTATTTGTCTGTGTGGAGAGAATAAATACATTTTAAATCCGAAAGTTTTACTCATTTGAATTTATGAAATTTAGGCGGAGTATTTAGAAAAATATTCTATAAATATTTATGCAAGAGGTCGGTCTCTTCTTGATCTCCTTTGTAGGAAAATTTGATTATTTATGTCTTTGGCATTACTTACAATAATTTAGCATACAAACGCGATTTGATATTTTCACAGCCTCTATAAAAATTGATTTAATTTTAACCTGCTGATGTGATATTTTAATTAAATATTGAGAATAACACACTAAAACCAAATTAATTTATTATTAATTGTGATTAACAAAATATGAGCAATACTTGGTTTTGTAGCAAAAATTGAGAAGCAAACAGCTACCAAAATATAGAAAACGAGATAACAAAAGTTAAAAAAAAGAAGCGCTAAAATGATGAAACAATAATAATTAAACCAACACAAAAGGCCTCCAATGCTGACATAATTAAGCATATAAAAACACATGTCGTCAAGAAAGCATCTACAATTGTAAAAATAAACATAACCAGCAAAACAGCGTAAGACTGATCATAAAAGAAAAAGACCAAAAGAACAAGTTTGCTTTCCGTGAAGCGCTCACTATAAACATGAAAGATATGGCAAATGTCCGCTCAAGATAAAACACAAAAACATTTATGCTCCTAGAAATATATATAAAATTACACGGACAGAAAAAGTTAAAGACAAAATAGAGAAAGCGTTTGCTTAAGCCGATGACCTGCTTGAAAAAGAATCTTTGAAAATCGAAAACAACAAACAACTCGAGGCCCAACATACCTTTGTGCCCGTCCGCAAAAGCTGGGCCATATTACTTAGAACAAATAAGACTATTGACATAGGCTAGACAAGATGACGCGTAAGATAGCTAGAAACCCTACAGAAAAACTGCTGCAACCCACAAAAACGCTACATTTGCAACAAAGAGAGGCTTAAAATTTAAAAAATGCACTATTTTGCATACATCGCCTTTGCCAAATCGCAGAAGAAAGATAAGAGAAAAAAGTCATTCAACTAAAATAACAGAAGTAAGAGGACCATATACCTCCTAATAAACAAATGTGTAAAAAAAAAAAATTCTGATTAACCGACTCAAACGCGGACGCAACTATCTACTTGCCACACACCCACTCCAGGGTTTACAAAACAAGAGCAAAGATACCGATCGGTACTCCATGCTACTTCTTACCTACGACCAAAACAGACAACTTCTGTAACATCCTACTAGCTTTTGGCAAAAATCTAAAGAAGCACACAAAAACAAACCTGATTGAAGGCAAATTCAATGGAAAGTCTCAAGGACCGCAAAAAGTAACAAGCTTAAAGAGTGATTACTTGGTTGTTTTAAACAAAGGCAGCAAAACGACCTTTTGAAGGATGGCGTTTTTCATCGACGTAACTATGTGCACACCACTAGCAAAGTTTATACAAAAACACAAAATAAGCAAAGAGAAAAACTTCAATTTCCACAACACTATACGTGTAAAAATCATAACCCGCACAAAAGCGACATAAAATTGCACTATTGGTCAAAAAAACTAGTTCATTAAAGCTAGTAAACAATTTTGCCAACTAAGTAGAAGTCTCTTACACATAAAGACCTGATAGCGGCCTTAGCAAGAACCTGCAAGAAAGTATTTTCCAAGTAAAGAGCAAGCGTTTTACTGGTCAAACAGCAATAATATCAACTTGAAAAACAACTGAGTACGAGCTAAACACAAAAAGTGGCCTAAACTAAAAAAGAGTAGATTCACTAACAAAAACTTACAATCAGAGTCGTAAGCAGATAAAGATTGCAATAGCAAAAAGCAAAAAATGTACAAAATTTTCTGTGCAATGACTAGCAAAACCGGTATGCGTTCGCTCTGACGGATGAGGAGCAAATAAAAGTGACAAACAAATATTTTTCCCAGCACCCAATAGTTGCGTGGACGCGCATCGTATACACACCCAACATTACCAAAAACAAGATTAAGGAAGTGGGCCAAAAAGTTAAAACGCAAAAACACAAATTCCAGAGCGCAGTGCAAAAAATTTTGAAAACTGACAAAATAGTAAAATAGTGGCAAAAGAATAGTGCAAACTAGACCGTTAGAACGTTCTCATTCCAAACATAATACCTTAGATAACGGTTAGCACAGTAGCATAGACTATTACCTTATCCAATTTGTAAGCAAGCAAGTATGCTTTTTGTTGTACCAGTTCAGGTTCAAGCTGCGTGCAAACAAATACTGCCAGTATTGCGGCACAGTTGGTATACCTAAGCATACGGTGCTAGAATGCAGTAGATGGAAGGCAGTTGGGCGTCTACCTTTGTTGCAGAAATAATGACCGTGCAGAACATTAAAAAGCACATGCAAACCGTGATAAGCAATATTCTTTAAAGGAGAGACAAGAATTTAAAAAAAACTATATAAATATTATGCTGCAGTAAGAAAACATTGTGCTGGATATTGAAGATCAACTGACACTATAGGAAGATTACGTCACATCCTTTTTACCAACAGTATAAATGACACTGGATCACCTATTTTAAAAGAAGAAGTACAAGCAGCAATAAAATCAGCCAAAGATGGAAAAGCTCCTGGCTCTGATCTGCTTGCAGATGTGCTTAAAATGATTGAAGAGCAACATTTAGATGCTTTAACCTCCTTATTTGATAAAATCTATGAAACAGAAATAATACCTCAAGAATGGCTTCAGTCAACGTTTATCACAATTCTTAAGAAGCATAATGCCAAAAAATGCGAAGAACACCGTACAATTAGCCTAATGAGCCACACTCTAAAGATCTTTTTCAAAGTCATCCACCGTAGAATTTACAAGAAACTGGAAGAAAGAATAGGAGATACTCAGTTTGGCTTTAGAAAAAGAGTTGGAACAAGGGAAGCCTTGATTGCCTACAACGTCTTGATGCAGCGGTGTCTGGATGTCAACCAAAAGGTATACGCCTGTTTTATAGATTATAATAAAGCATTTGATAAAGTAAGACACAAACAACTAATAGAAGCACTTGAACAAAAAAACCTCGACACAAGAAATATACAAATAATAGTAAAACTGTACCTAAACCAAAGTGCGTTCGTTTGCGTCCAATCCAAACTAACAAAAGCCGTTGAGATCAAGAGAGGAGTCAGACAAAGGTGTGTTCTCTCTCCACTCCTCTTTAACATCTATTCAGAAAATATCTTCACCGAGACCCTCAAAAGAGAGGACGGCGGAATACGTATTAACGGCACCCCACTGAACTACTTGCGTTACGCTGACTATACAGTACTTTTTGCCAAAAACATGCATTGAGAAAGCCCGTGCATCCTTTGTGAAGATTAAAAAACTGCTCTGTTATCGCAACTTGAACCTGGAACTCAGAACTCGGATGCTCAAATGTTACGTATTCCTAGCCCTTTTATATTGTGTGAAAGCTTGGACCCTCAACGTGTATTGCGAGAGGAAATTAAAAGCCTTTAAGATGTGGGCCTATCGTAGGATATTGAGAATATCATGGACAGAACATGCGACCAACGTGGAGGTTCTGAGAAGAATAGAGAAAAACAGAGAAATCCTACTGGTAGTGAAAAAAAAAAACTGCAATATCTCGGCCACTTCATGAGAGGTCCGAAATATGAGATTCTCCGACTCATAATCCAAGAAAAAATTGTGGGAAAAAGATCTATCGGTGCGAGAAAAATGTTTTGGCTTAGTCTGCTGGTTTGTTTAGGGCGGCAGTTTCTAAAATCAAAGTAGTAATGATGATAGCCAACCTCCGGAATGGAGACGCCACATGACGAAGAAGAAGAAGAAGTAAGGTATTTAAGAACCAATTTTTTAAGCGTAAAGCAGTACCTTCCTGAAGAGGTTTGAGCCGCAGCTAAGTAAAATTGTACAAAAAAACTCCCACAGTAAATGCAGTTTTTACTGCAACCCAACCGGGCATGGCAGCATTGTCGGTCAAAGGCCTTGCGTCGGATTTTGAGACTAGCTGGAAACAGTTATTTGCTAGGATTAGCAAAATAGACTAGAAATACCAGCAGCAGATGGACATCATAGAGTTTTGTCTAGAGACCGTCGCTGATGATGTCCATTACCTCAAAACGGATATTACGGCGGACGTTACGTCAAACAACAAGACAAACCTCTCAAATATTTACACTCAACTCCAGAAAAAGTTCAAGCTAACCATGAAACAGAGTGAAGACGCCTCCATTGTGGTCACAAATTCACTGGTAAATCGGATTCACGCCCAGCTACCCGCAAAAATCTCAATCCAGGCCGCCCCAAAGAGGTCCCAATAGACACAACCTAGCTGGAAAACAATGTCGCAGCCCACAAAAAAACTTTGCCCGCAGGAAAAAAAATTAAGAAGGTGGAAAATAAAAAATCTAAAAAATTGACACAAGTATATCCACCCGTAGCCACGCCTCCGCTGGAAACATGCTCAACCAATCGAGCGCCAGTCGAGAGTATAAAACTCGACTTTTTCAGTCCACCGTACCGCAGATCTTAAAGCAAGTCAACACGTCAACATCAAACTCCCGACAAACAAAGCCTCAATGTCCGGAACAACTGAAACTCCGTTCGACCGTCACTACCTTCCATTCCGGTAGAGCACCTAAAAAGCTACCAGAAGTCCTGGGACAGAAATTTTTGTCTACAACATACTCTACCGCCGCCGGCTCGTTAACAACGCCCCAACAACGCACTAAGATCTATATTTGACAACCAAGAACAGCATGGAGGCTTGCCTCTATCTCACGGCATTGCACTCCCCGCCAACGGAAAACATTCTGTACGGCTACTGTGGGTAGCTTTACGCTCCCTCACGTTGTACAACACAATAATTATCACCTAGGTCCTCCACGGGGCCGCACTCTGTGTGAGTGCGTCTGGGGTGATAGTGCACTGTGTGTGCGTGGTCGTGTGAAGGGTACTCTGATTACAAAACACTAGCTATGCAAACCAACCTTAAACCGGCCGTCTCCTAGACCTTCATGAAAAAGACGCCGTTGACAAAATGCAGTAAAGATGAGTTTTCCCTGAATTCTTATCATTCTAGGCCTTCAACTAACCCAGCAGGTGCCTTCAGCGTCAAAAAAGCTTTCAGTCACCAACCAAGTCTGCCGCTAATGCCCAGTTGACCAACTTTGGTCCGACTATTAAATCCTTAAGCATTCCTCTACGTCACGTAAATCCGACGGCTTTTACAGAGAGCGCTAGCGCACGTCGCCCTCTTCCCATAATCATTCGGAAAAAACCTCTTTGGCTGTTGGCAACTTATAAGTTGCTTAACATCACCATCAACTCTAAAATACGTCATTAAGAACATTCCCGATTGCGTCATTGTAGCCTACACAAATTGTTTACTAAACTAGGATACAACATATCTACACTGGGCAACATCACAGCAGAAGTGCTCCAAGTGTCGCTCCTCTTACCATTACTTTTCAACATATATTTATTAGACATGCCAATACCAACAAACAGAATAAAGATAACACAGTACGCGGATAACACTGCGTTCTCATACTCTACCACCAACCCCTGTGCTATCACTGCACGGTTGCACTAATGCCTTTGAAGATGGTTCAACACAAGACTTATCAGGATACTTACTGAAAAAAAAGCTACAGCTATTTTGTTCTCTAAACAACGCGTACAATCACACATACAGCCCTACAAAAAAAAAAAATAGAAGGGTTTTAAAACAAGACTTTAAAAGCAATCACACATTACGCCGTATGTCTGTAATATCCAGATCAGACGCAATCTAGATATTTCTTCTAAAATTGATTATGTTAAAAAAAGTTCTTTTAAATTTCATAAGTAACTTGCTTTAAATTCAAATCCAAACATTAGCGGTTTGGCAGAATTTGATCCGCACCTACGTTTCAAACACAGACACCCAATCAACGTCACTGCAATTAAATATGACATTAAACCCCAACATACCTGAATGGCGTCGGCCTAGCCACCCACACCAACTATACCAAAAAATAAAGATAAGAAGACAATGAGAGCATGACGCTGAATACTTCTAAAACTTCCAATAAAACGTAGAAAATAAAAAGCAGTTAGGCACAACACTTCATCGACGCAACTTCACAGGTTTTTTCCTAGCAAAAGTAAAAAATAGTGCAAAAGTGAAACCAAAATAATGTCCGGCACCAACAAATACAAACTCCACAACAACACAATGGCAACCTCTGCAGTCATCTAAACTACAAACCCAAAATAACAACAACTGCTGCTGACTAATTGATGAGACAAATTTACACCCATGTACCAACAAACGCATTGCTTCCTCATGTTGGGGAAGCAGGTAAACTGCATCAACCGCCCTTGTTGACGCGTTTCAAAACAGCAACTTGAGCAAACATAGTGCTGTCTCAACGTTGTAAAACCACGCAACCCCAGTTTGCAACTAGGAGTCCCCAAACCTTAGGTGTATCAACCAACAAACCTACACTATGGATATGAAACCAATCAACTTTGACCCACCTAAAAAACCTTTTCAGGAAGTCGCCCAAAACCTGGAGCTTATTTATACCAAACAACCAAAAACAACACACAAAAAACAAGAAATTGTTTCGTTCTAAGGCAAAAATATATTAACCAGAGCTGTTGAAACGACTGCATTTCTCTCTCAGCGGGTTACACACCAAAGTGTTGATGCTAAAAAAAAAAAATGCAAATGTCAGCTATTACTAAATTAGGAGAGGTAAGTGACAGATCTAATCTCTTCATGACAAACGGTTAGGGGCTAGATCGGTTTACTTAGATCATTGAATGTGAGCAAATAATTTTAACTAAAATCCGCGCACCCAGAAATTGAATACTTTGTTTCTTTCCAAATATAAGCTTTCAATAAATTGGGTGTGGTAAATGACAAATTCAATCTTGTAATAACAATCAGTCAAAAAAATGAGCAATGCATTCAGATCATTAAATAAAGAAATTAGATCTTTCTACTGTTTAGTAGGTGATCAGACAGAAATATTTTTTTAAAGTAAGTGTCTCTTAAAGAAAGAAGTTTTTTAGAGCAGACTGATAAGCTGTTTAGTTTATATAATTTTTGCAGGTTTGGCAAGTTTCATTATAAAATAAAGGTCACTCGCCAGTTTTAGTAAATGACATTTTTTACAACAAAACAGCTCAGTAGCAGAGCGTTAGCTTAGTAAGCTAGCGTTCAGGGTTTGATCCACAAAACATCACAAAATAAAAACATGCTCTATTTATCAGGGTAATTCGGAAGTCATCTTATAAGACGTTGATCCCATTAACCCCTTCAAACAAGTCAAAAAAGAATTTTTAGGACAATGTAAATAAGCTCTAAAACGACGAATAGAAAAACGCCAGAATTTTTTTTTCTGAGCTGACGTTTGTGAAAAAATGACATCTTGTATTATGAAACCGCCATTGTTATACGCAGCAGCTTAAGATATCTAAAAAACTATTTCCAACAGACAAACAAAAATCTTCTCTACCAATAAAACTTAAAAATTAATTTTACAAAAAAAAGAAAGATAATGAAGGTAAAGACAAAAAGCATCTGGTCCAAACGGCAACTACTAAAAACTGTAATAGTTCTGTCAAAAATTATACCAAAAACTTTGCTAGAATAATGAACAAAGTAGTAGAAGATGGCACTTAAACAAAAAAAAACTAGTATTTAAAAAGTTAAGTAAGAAAAAGTTTACAACAAACACTTGACCTATCTGCCTGTTTGATTACTAAATTTGAAGTCCTGGTACTTTATCGTCTGATAGAATATAGTTGATAGCACATAGAATCTATCTTTAGGAAATATTTTATGTTTTGGCAAATTGGTACTTAGCCCCTTTGTTACTTCAAATAAATTTTAAATAATGCTCTAAGCAAGGTTGTAAGCGGACATTAAAAATATCAAAAATAAAAATTATTTTAGAAAAAACGTTTAAAGATTTAATTCTGTACAACTGCAACTACAGATTAGGAAAACTAATTCAAAAGAACTCTTGTAAAAAAAATTAATTTTGATAAAAATCAAATACTTAAAAATAAACCGAACAAAATTTGGCCATGTACGTGTACGGAATAAAAATTGGTTAATTTAAAAAAATCGTAATTTTTGAGTTTTTTTACATTTTTTTGATCAAACTCAAGATTGCATTTTTAGAAAAAAAAATTAAAAAACTTTTTTCTTCAAAATTGTCTAAATAATAAGTTTAACTAGATAAAATTTTATTTCCTTAAATTTTGAAGGTTTTGCAGAAGTTTAAAGGACTGTTTTTCTTAAAAAAATATGACGGATATTTTTTCAAATAAGGATAAAAACGTTTTTTTTTGTGCAAAGGATACTCTGAAAAATTCAGAAAGTGCTGTGAGCTACGTTCCAAGATATCTTACAATGTATCTACAGAAATACTTAAAAATAGCAAAAAAAGCTTAAATTTTATATTTACATTTTTTGATCATTTGTAACTTTTCAGTATTGCATTTTTAAGAAAAAATTTGAATAAATATTTTTTTTAAGTTTTTACAGACAAAAATTATTTTTCCTTGAATTTTAAAATTTTTGTAAAACTTTAAAAAAAAAATGATAGATATTTTCTTTTTTTTTTTCTCAAATATGGATAAAAACTGCTTTACATATAAAAGCCATATTTGAGAAAAAAAATATCTATCATCTTTTTTCAAAATTCAAAGAAAAAAAAATTGTTTGTGAAAACTTATTTTTTGGACAATAAAAAAAAATCTGTGGTATTTTTCAAAAATGCAATCCTGAAAAGTTATCAACGATCAAAAAATGTAAATTTAAAATTTAAGCAATTTTTGCTATTTTTAAGTATTTCTGTAGATACTTTGTAAGATATCTCGGAGCTAAGCACACGGCACTTCCGGAAATTTTGAACAAAAAACAACATATAAAAAAAACTGTCTTTTAAAGTTCTGCAAAATGTTCAAAATTTAACAAAAAAATGTTTGGCTATGAAAACTTCTTATATTTATTCCTAAAAATGCAATCCTGAGAAGTTACAAACAATCAAAAAATGTAGAAAAACTTAACAACTTTGATTTTTTCAAATTTTGATTGCTTATTACTTAGAAATGACTAAAAAAAAACTAAAAAAAAATCACATAATCAGGATTCATGAAGAGGAAGTCATTTTCAATGGTTTGAGCAAAAACAAATTTTCATTCTAAACACTCATACATGACCAAAAAGTTTAGAGAAAAACAAAATATGCAAGCAAGTCCAAGTAACAATATTAAGTCTGTTGCAGCCTTTTTATACAGGGTGTCCGGAAAATACGTGTACAACGTTTGACGACAGACTCCTGACGTCAAAATAGGTCGATCTAAGCCGACTTAGTTATATCCAAAATTGTCTCGTTTAGGCGGTAGAGGGCGTCAAAAATTTGTAAATATTAAAAAAAAACTACCTGTAACAATAATTTTTTAAGTGACCTTGTTGCTATGGCGTTTAATAATTTGACAATTATTGACAAATTGTCACCAGTCTATGAAATTTACTCAAGTATACGATCAACATTCTTGAATTACAAGTTCATTTTACCATTAAAAATGGAAAATTATACAAACTCTCAGTAAGTTGACATGCTCCTGGTATACGGGTTTTGTCAAGGAAATGGGCGTCAGAGTGTTAGGGTTTACATGGAGAGGTTTCCTAACCGTCGAATACCAAACCACCAAACATTTGCCAATATCCCGAAGAAACGGGCAGTTTTGAGAAAAAGTTTGAAGGCAGGGGTCGTATGCGAACAACTCGAACTGTGGAAACAGAAGAGATGATTCTGAAAAGAGTTGAAGAAGAACCAAGTACCAGTACCCGTCTCTTAGAACGTGAGTTAAATGTTCTAAAAACGATTGTCAATGAAGTTTTAAGAGAACAGTTGTTACATCCTTACCACATACAAAAAGTCCAGGAACTTTTACCGACTGATCCCCCCATGCGGCTTACATTTTGTCAATTTATTAGAAACAAAAGAATCCTTGTTCCAAATTTTTGTAGAAAAATTATGTTTACTGACGAGGCATGCTTTACAAGATCTGGGGTAACCAATCTGCACAACGAACATATTTATTCCGATGAAAATCCACATGCCATTAAAGTTGCACATCATCAGCATCAATTTAAAATTAATATTTGGGCAGGTATTATTGATCACTACCTTATTGGTCCCATTGTTATTCCAGACAGGTTAGATGGAAATATTTATTTAAATTTTTTGCAAGACACATTACCAATTCTTCTGGAGAATTTGCCCCTTTTACTTCGGAGGGAAATGTGGTATATGCATGATGGTGCCCCGCCCCATTTTTCCGTTGCCGTTCGGCAATACTTACATCATCAATATCCCAACCGATGGATTGGAAGAGGCAATGATGCACCAGTAAAATGGCCACCACGTTCTCCTGAGTTAAATATGTGTGACTTCTTTTCGTGGGGCGCTATTAAAACAGAAGTTTACAAGACTCCGGTAAACACACGCGATGATTTATTGCAGCGGATTTTAAATGCAGGCAACCATTTTAATAATCCCGAGACATTAGATAGGGTCCAATATCATTTTTTAAAGAGTGTTTAATAAGTGTATTCAACAAGATGGCGGTCATTTTACACATTTGCTTAAGTAATGTTTTTGTTTTACTTAGTTTCTTACAATAGATACTTTCAACTTTGTTATACTTTTTTTTTTGACGCCCTCTACCGGCTAAACGAGACAATTTTGGATATAACTAAGTCGGCTTAGATCGACCTATTTTGACGTCAGGAGTCTGTCGTCAAACGTTGTACACGTATTTTAAAACCCTGTATAATTACTATAAAACAACCTAAACTAATAATAAAAAAAAAATTCTTCACTCAAACACTTGATTACATCACTTTAGCCGTACGGTTACAAAATGTAATCTCTACAACCATAGTAACCTTCTTAAAAAATCAAATAACTTTTAAAACCACCAAGTATTATATAACTGGTTGTCAGTCGTATAACTACAAATTAACAATTTATGGCCAGCATTAACTAAAATTAATAAACTTTAGATGTTAGATATTGTACAAGAAACCACTAAACTTAAAAATAAAACAAAAGAATAAATTATGTAAAAAAAAATGTTAAAGACAATATTATAAAACGCCTAACATAACATCAAAAGCACTGACGTTACAAATCCAACCTCATAGAAAACTACTAGACTCAAAAACAATCAATAAATTCATCATCAAGACTTTTAATAAGTATAATTTGAATAGCACACAAAATATGCACAAATGTCAAGAAAATGTTGTAAGAAGTACAGACTTGTGTCATATACTGTGACAGCTATTTAGCCAATAATATTTTTATGTTAATTGCATTTTGTTAGTTCAGAAAAGTATTATTTAATAATAAAATGTAATAGTTAATTGAAACACTACTTTCAAAACTTTTACATTATTTTTGTTAAAAAATATCCTATTTAACTTCATAATTTATTTATACAATTTTACATATATTTTTTATACACTTCTCGTCTTGAATAAGTTAAATTGTAATTGTGACAATTCAGTACTGTCGGTTGAGAGGCAAATGGGGTAGTTGATCCTGACCATCGCTTTTAAAGGCACAATTTTCGTGTCCAGACTTTTAGAGCACTCGCGTCGTACATGTTCTAATAGTAAGGCTGCATTGCTAGGCCATTTTTTGTAAACATCAAGTTTTTACTATGCTTTGTTCATATAAAAAATAAACGAGTATAGAGGCCATAGCTGAATTTTTATACTTTAGTATATAGAGCACTTTCTAGAAAGCTTTTGTCGTTATTAATATTATAGTTACTAAATTTATCTATTAGACAAAGTATTTTATTTTCATTGTCAAAATCCCATAAAATAATATCATATGTACATAATACAACTACTATATTTACAAAACTCATAAATTTTTATACTTCAAACGCTTTTATTGGCAAACTAAAAATTTAAGATGCCGTTGACTTTATGTCTATTTATTCCAATAAAAGTTGAGAATCTAGGATTGTTTCCATAAATACATCTACACAGGTAATGCCAACATCTAAGAGACTATAAAAATCGAATAACATTGTAAGGATACTTAAAAGTGTAATCACCGACTATTTTGTAAAGCATAAAATGAATAAAAATAATTCTAAACTTTTATTAGATATATGCAACAAATGCAATTCGATTTTATATAGAAATCACATTCAAGAAACTTCCAAAATGTTTATTGATCTTAGTTGAAAACAAACAAAGCAAAATTATGAAATTGATATCATATTGCAAAAATTATATTTATTAAAATTGATAGGTCAATGACCTTTCAAAACTACAAATACATTAAATATCTTGCAAAATACAAAAAATCTTATTATATCATTGATATAATATTAAACATGTCTTTAACACAACTATTAACTCATATGAGTCATATGATAGCCCAGAGACATATTTACTTATTGTATTCAATATTAATACTCAGTGACATATTCACTTACATTTATCAAAGCGGCGTAACTTGGGCGACTGCATATAACATTAATAATATAATCACTGCACTGTTCACTAAGTTTTTAAAGAGTTTTAGGTTTATACACAATATATTAATACATGTTTTTAACAATTTGACCCGAGCACGGAACGAATGATCACTGGTTTCTAAGTACACTGCAAATAGACAGCACAAATGAGCATGCGCAGTGATATCTACAGATTTGTTAAAAACTTAACAAAATAAAATACATTGTAGTAAATTTTTATTATATAAAAATTAATAATCATTTCTTTTATGAAATAGTTAAAAATTTGATTATTCTGAATTACTTAATGTGTACGGTTGAGTTAAAATTTGCTTTTTGGATGCCATGTGCTATAGTGTACCTATACAAAATATGCGTATACTAAATCTATTATATGTTGTCTAGATTATATAACACAAAAATTATTCTAATAAAATAAAAATTGAAATAATTAAAGATCTGCACAGTATACTACGTCAAGTAATGAATTAACAACAACAAAAAAACACTTTTAGCTAAGCTTCTAAAAGATTCCTTAGTCAACAAAAATTTTACAATTAACACAATACAGGAATTAGTGTTTGCACATAACCTTTGGAATCAAGCATAACTTTAAATTTAAAACTTGTAACCAGCACAGAAAAATGAATAATTATCAAAAAAGCCAACAAAAAATATTCAGCATTGGTTGCATAAAACAGGTTTAAAAGCGGCGTAGCTGTTTACCATTAAACTATTTTAGTAAAAAATAAATGCCTTGTTGTTTCGTGCACCTTAAAGAACTTATAAATAAATTTAAATTGAAATCCCTAAAATTGCGGCAGAATAAGACCAACGTTAAATAAATAATTTAAGATACAATACCTCAGACATGAGCATAATATTACAAAAAAAAACCAACTATAAAATCAACTTATACTAAAAAAATGCACAAAGCATTGTGGTCTAAAAGTAAATAGTCACTACAAATCGAAAAATGCGTGGACTTACCACGGAAATGATTAGACTTGGGGGCAATGCCATTTTAAAAGCTATAGCTACTCTGCTAATCAAATGCCTGCAATCTATCAAGATCCCAGACCAATGGCACAATGCAATACTCATCATCCTCCACCAAATCGGAGACAAAAAGCAAATAGATAATTTCCGACCCATAAGCCTACTGCCAAATCCTTATAAGCTCTTCACAAAAATAGTAACGAACAAGCTCACAGCAAAGCTAGATGCAGATCCATCGGAAGAGCAAACTGATTTCAGAAAAGCTTACAGCCCAAGTTGATTCACGTTACACAACTCTCTTTAAACATGTATATGCAAACGCCACCTTTTAAGTAAAGATAGAGAATGACATGTCCACAGACAAAATACCTATAAAAAGAGGCGTCCGGCAAGGCAACACCATCTCTCTAAAACTTTTCACTTTGACCATGGAAAATATGTTCAAAACCTTATTTTGGAAGAACAAAGAAATCAACATAGATGGCAAATAAGCCACTTAAGGTTTGCGGACGACATAGTTATATTTTGCAGTAACCTGGACAAACTAAAACAAATGCTAGAAGATCTAAAAGCAGCGTCATCGGAAGTTGGCCTAAAAATGAATGCAGAAAAAACCAAGTTTTTGAGCCCAAATAAGATGAACATTCTATCTCTTGAAGAAGAAGTCATCGGATAAGTAGAAGAGTATGTGTATTTAGGCCACCTAATCAAACTCGGTAAAGCAAACCAAAACACCAAAGTTACAAAAATAGTAAACTTTATTCTGAAAAATCCCGAAGTTCCAATAAATCTAAAAAGAAAAGTTCATGACATGTGTATCCTTCCCGTGATGTGATATGGTTTAGAGACTATGGAACTGACCATCAACAGTGCCAATAAATTGCGAGTCACACAGCAAGCGATAAAACGCGCAATGCTAGGGGTAATCCTAAGAGAATAGATACAAAATGTGGAAATAAGGCAAAAAACAAAAGTACGCAACGTGATCCAAAACGTAACTGCAGCAAAATGGAAATGGGCAGGTCGCGTCGCTAGGCAGCAAACTACCAGATAGGCAAAACTATTAATGCAGTGGAGGCCAAGAACACATAAGAAAAGCATAAAACGGCCGCAGAAGAGATGATTGGATAACATCTACCAGCAAGCAGTCTAACTGGCACAAGATAGGAAATTATAGAAACTTAAAGGGGAGGCTTACGTCCAGAAGTGGACAAAGAAAAGCTGTTAACGAAGAAGAAGAAGAAGTGGAACTTCCTTTATAAAAAAGTTTTTTTTATAAAATAAGTAGTTACAAAATCAAACAAAAGTTCTATAAAAACAAACAAAAAACTAATACATTTTCTTACAAATGTAGGTAGCTGAACGGAATGATGGGTTAATTGATTAGGTGCTTGGCTTTATGTCAGAGTTTGAATTATATTTTGCCGTAAAATAATATTTGTCAATTTGTTCAACGCTTTAACGGGCTAATTTTATTTTATTAAAACTATTTTTAAAAGCGTATGAAAACCTGTACCTCTGATGGATCCAAATGCAGTAAAATTCAATCAAAAGCTTGAAGTTAATCACTAGCAAACAGGTTGCTAAAAAAAAACAATTAACCGCAATCAACGCTGTTAATGTTTAGTTGAAACAAGTCAACAGTAAATTCAAAACATTTGAATTAATAGAAAATAAATTAGTACATGTAATACACATATCTCCTATAGGAAGGTGACGGGAAATCATCTCCAGTAATTTCCCAAAAGAACCACATTATTATGATAAAATTAAGTCAAAATGTTCCAACGTAATCAGTTCCTCAATATCAAACTTCTCTGGATGCAAGGGGTTAAGGGAGGGGGAGAAGACAGCCTTGAAAAAAACCAAAAAATTAACTAAACATGTTTGACACAATCAAATTGTTTCTTGAAAAGAATGTACAGAACCTATAAAAAACAGAATAACTAACAAACCTAACCAAGAAATAGAAAGGCTCAACATAGATTTACTAGAAGTAACAGATACGTAGTGCCCCAACTTATAAACATGTGTTACCTTAGATAGTATCATCTACCACTCCGACAAACTAAACTAAAAAGGAAGTCAGAGTTGTTGTCTCCAAATATTTACCAAAATATGTTACTAATTATATTCCCCACTCTGATAAATTAGCATAAAAAAAGATTAAAGCAAAACCCATAAACCTCAATATCATAGTCCCGACAGTTGACTTGGAAAAAATAAAATAAAAAATCGCTTTGTGGCGTTTCTTAATTAAAATAAAAACTGGTAAAAATAAGGAATTTGTCACTAGTAGAAAAAAACAAAACATGGTAAAAAAAAGGAAGAGAGTAACAGTACCAAAAGGGGAAAAGAAATTGATTCCCCAAGAGGAAATAATGAGGCTAAGAGAACAAACGCCTCAACAACGCTAATGACAATAGAAGTTTTGATTAGAGAGTTAAGAGATCAAACCCATGCATGTCAAAATACAAAAATAGAAATTAAATAGCTGCCAATAAACTAGTGGCAGTCTTAGAGAGACTAGAGTTTGAAGAAACGCAAAAAGAAGAATTGAATAACACTAGAAGTAAAGCAGGTATTAAAATGTCAACACAGACGTAAGATATTGAGGAAAACAAAGAAATTATTTTGTAAATTAAAAAAAAAATGATAGAAATTGCTACAAATAAAGATCTGCAATTAATATTTAATAAAAAATTCTGAAAAATAGATTTTAAATACGTAACAATAAAAAAAAGAAATGATGAGAAAGGGATCAGATACTGCAATTCTAATAAATATAGAAGATTTTAGAAAGAAATTGGATATCCTATAACAGAGTAAAAGAGGAAGAAGAGAAGAATGAAACGCCATACGTGGAAATAATTAAAAAAAATAAGTGGAAAAAAATTAGAAAAATACACATTATCGAAGTTTGAAACAGGAGAGAGAGCGGATATAAATATGTTAGACGCATTAGAAAAAGTATTAAACAAAGCAAAACAGCTAGTTATAGAGATAATTGACATACCCATACCGACAGGAATTGCACCAAGGAAAGCAAAGAAAATTATAAAGATATCTGGAACGCGTACATAAATGAAGATGACATTGTGTGTTCCGTTACAACTGCAAACAACACCAAACTGAGAAAGGAGGCCTCAAACAGGAGCGATTGTGGTAAGCAAGAAAGGTGCAACTTACGCAGAGAAAAGGAGAGCTGTTACTAGTAACAAAAGAGTCCGAGACGGAAAAATAAATAGAAAATGTAGTTAAGTAACCCCACAGGAGAACAAGTTTTGATCAAGCCCGGAGACAAACAGAAATGATATCACAATTATATCTATGAGGAAAGGGTACAAGAATATACAAACGACTATAATTAGAACAAAGAAGTTTGTTATGGATCTGCAGGGTCTACAGGACGGTGTTGCAAGAGGCACTAGAAGTAATTGCGGCAACACTACCCGCAGATTTTATGGTGAAAGAAAAATTAAGTATAAAGAAAATGGTAAATGAAAAAACTAGTAAGCATGAAGCAAAGAGACACGCGAGAAAGAATATGATGGAAAAATGGCAAAGACAGTAGAAAGAAAGAGAAAAGGGAAAAAAGGAATGAACAAGGGAACTAATACCAAAAATAAAAGAATAGGTGAAAAAACCGGAGACGTGTTACTTTACAACACAACTACTCACCGAACATAAAGCCTTTGGAAAGTACATACAAAAAATAAATAAAGATAAAGAAAAAGGAAAAATGTATATTTTGTAAAGAAGACGTGGGAAGAAGATAGGAAAACGCTAGAAAAAGTATTGAAAAATAAAGTAGACAAATCTACATTCATTAAAATATGCCTGAGTGACAAAAACAAATGGAAAGCACTAAGAAACTATGCAACGACAGTACTAAAGAAAAAGATACAGGAGTTTAGAGTTTTAAAATTTAAGATTTAGGTAAACCAAAAATTAAAAAAAAAAACACAAATTATAAACCACAGAAGACAAAAGAAAAAGGAGCAAGAAGTTAAATGAAAGCAAAAGAATATGGAAAAAACTAATAAAAAAGAAAGAAACAAAAAAGGTCAAAACAACTATGCCTGCTAAGGAATGAGAGGTGAACAGTGAGACAAAAGAAAAACATATTCTAAAACATTAGTACCAACAGAAATTGTAGAAATAAAGAAGAAAAGGAGAAAACTGCCCAAGGAAAATAACTATACAATTTCCAGTTAGAAGATTTCTGTCAACCTCAAGATGGCAATCTCGAAGTTGACAGAAAATGTAAAACTCAGAATAGTCAAAGTATATCTGACAACCAGGGGACACTAAAAAACTATTCCCAAATAGAGATTCAAAAATCTCAGTAGAAGTTAAACTGGCAAATGTAAGACTATCAAAAGGGATGCACTTAATAGAGCTGCAACCTAACCTAACCAAATCAATAAACTAATTCTAGACGTTCAACAGAATAAGATGAATGGAAAGAATACATCAAAAAGCTTCACAATTAAAACTACAACGCATATACGCCCAAATAGAAACAACTTTTAACAGAGTAGGTGTTGCGACAAACAGTGCCTTCTTCCAAACATTCAAAATACACATTGTAGAAAAATAAAGAAAACTGTTTATTGGCAGAGAAACTAATAAAAATTTGACTTGCTGTCTGCCAAAATTAAAACTCAAAACCTCCAAAGTTAGCCAAGCAGACACCAGTACCAATTTAAAAAATTTAGGCAAAATTACAAATAAAATCGATATTAGAGAAATTACAAAAACATTGCAATTTTAAGTGACACTTCATCTAGGAGAATAGATAATATTAGAAAACCACTAATAAACAACATGTAAACGTGCCAAGCGTTTTCAAACCCGCATCGGTTGAAACAATTATTAAATTTTAGTGCGGTCTTCTCGGATACTATAATTCCTTCAATTATGCACACGGTAACACATAAAATTAAACTCAAAGACATCAAGTACTGTGCGCCAAGAGCAAAACCGTCTTTTTCCTGAAAATGTATGAAAAACTGAAAGATTTTAGCGCGGCGCAAGTGTTCACCAAAATATACTTTAAGGCGGGATATTGTCAAATCTTCATGGAGAAAGCCAATAAACATTATACCACATCTGCAGCCCCCAACGGTGCACGTATTAGTTCCGGGTATTAATGTTTAAACTTAAAACGTCCCCGTATTGTTTAAAAAACTAATGTCTCAGGTATTATCCGGATTCTAATAATTCGGCTAATACGGTCGGTTTGTGGTAGTGTATCTTGACAATATATTGCTTTTATTCGGACAACCACAATGGTCACATAGACCACCTACAACGCATGGTAGAAAGACTTAAAAAACACGAGTTCAAATTCAAACTATCTAAGTGCAAGTTTGGTCAAGATTATACAAAGTACTTCGAGCATCAGGTTACAAAAAATTAAAATTATCATCACTTGACTTTTATTACCAAATACTTAAATACCACAAACTAAAAAGCAGTTCTAAAACTTTTTTTTTAAGTACGTGCTAATTTTTTCCATAATTGCTAGTCCGCTAATAGACCTGCATGGTTCAAAAAGCTAAACGTTTTAAAAAGTAGAAAACCCATTAGGCTAACTTCCAATGCCTTCTATGTTTCAAAATAATGTTGGTTTTATCAATTATTTGCCCAACGTACAGTCCAAAAATTCTTGCCTGAAATTAGTCAACATGAAATGTAGAACTGTTACTGCCCCCAAAAAGTGCAAATAACAAAACATCCAAAAATCTACGTCGTCTTAACAGTCGATTAGGCAGAAAACAGCAAGAATCTGCGTATTAAGTAAGAAAAACCTTACCCGCCTTAATTCATAGAATACAAACCCAGTGTCCCCAACCACAAGAAATCATACAATAGTATCAAGCGTTGCTAGATGACCACAAGATTCCAGATAGAATTGACGTGGAATACAAGGTTAGAAAAACGGGAAAGCTCCTACAAACATTAACAGGAAACAACCAACTTAACAAAAAGTGCTAAAACAATACCTATATAAGTACTGCCATCATCCCATTTAATGACAAATTATAACCTCTTTTAAACATCAATACAAATGTATTAAAATAATTGTCATTTATTGTTGAAGTTATAAACCTGTTAAAATTATGTCGCTTTAAGTTTTATGACATATATCAAGGCTGCAGCACTGATTTGATGAATTCTTATGTAAGCACAAATACAGATGATAGTGTTAACAACAAAATAAAAAACATAAATAATCAAAATAACTCTCTGGTCACCACACCAAAAAAAATTAAAAAAATGTCAAAAACTTTTGCAACTTTTGACAACAATGCAATACGCATATTTTTTTTAAAAAGTTAAACCTAACATTATTATCAGTTTACAAACAAACATAGTATTGGTTATTCAACATTCAAAACTTGCTAATGCAGTGTTAATACTTAACATTTGGGTTTACATTATATAGTATATTTTACAATGTCATGATGCATTGCAAAACCAATATTGTGAGTTTATTAGTGCAGTAAATTATAATAAAGCAGTAGAACAGAACATAAACAAGAGTCTTTTTTTCCCAAAATGTTTATTTTTACGAAAAATGTTTTACTACCTGAAATGAGATTGTACTGAAATAAAAAAACCTGAAAATGTTGATCACAAATGCAATGAAAAAATGCATAAGCTGTATGAGAACAACAAAATTTTTGTTAACGTTCCTTTTGAAGAAAGAAATTTGGCGATAGCTGTTCGGACATATCGTGTTCATAGTATTATGGAAAGCAGTAAATATTAATTTCTCCGTATACTAAATGTTGTTAACCGAACATTTGATACAGACGTACTGGCTAATTATTAAACTGAATCATATTATAAATAATGGAACAAAGTTATAATTATGTTAATATTCCTTTTTTCTAGAAATAAAAAAAAACAAAGATTTGATAATAAATTGCTTTGCAGTAAATTTGCAGTCTTACAATTTTATTATATTCTTAATATTAAAGTTGTTGTCTAGAATTAATGCAATTCTCGTATGATTAAAACCATAAAGCATGATGAAACAATTTGTTATTGTCATATAAATTTTAATAGAAATATATTCAAAATGCAAGAATAAGAAATCTCGTTATATGTAGAACGTACCCAACGTAAAATTGAATTAACCTGTTCTATCTTTCTCGAATACCCTAGGATAATACATAAACTGAATATTACACATCCAACCCGTTCACATAAATTTACACCCTTTGCCTTATTGTAAATTTAATACAAGAAAATATGATTTACTTCACCGTACGGTTCAATTATAATGCGCATTCGAGTCACGCGAATTGTTCTTTCTTTTGCTGCTTCTGAAACGCGAGAGCTAGGAAAATAAATTCAAAGCGAATTGAAAAATAAAAAATATATAAAATAAAACATACTTGTATAGTGATTGTGGTTTCCTCCCACCGCTCCAGAAGGCTTCTCACGTGCCATTTCTTCGTCGGATTTCATTATCACCTCCGAATCACAATCCAGGTCCATGGGTTCTGCACGTGCCCACTCCACTATGAAACACTTAATAAATACCGTGTAAGTTTTTTGTATCGATTTTTTTGGATTAACCGCACGTGGACGGAGGGTGTACAACAGGTCTTATTAATTTATGCAGGAAACGTGGCTGCTATAATCCAGTCGTTGGACGTGCGCGATTAGTTTTCCGTGTTGTACTAATCTATAGCAGAAACGGTACTGGTTTATTTTTGTGTTTGCTTCAATGTCGCCTTCCTGTTTTAGTTGCTAGAGTCTATTTTCTGAAACAAAATACTGGATTACTATACTACCCTTATTTGAGAGAAGATAATAGTTGAATAACAATGTTTAAATTCACAAAAATTAAATAAAAGTAATTGAATACATTCAACAACAAATAATAATATATGTCATCTTCTAAAGACTTATAGCCTATCTTATTTTTTTCACGGTAGAATAAAAAAGTAAATCTTTGCCATCTAATCTTTGTTTGATTTGAAAACCTTCCAATGTAAAGAACTTGATGTACTCATTTTTTTTTGCAAATTTGGCATAGTTAAAACCTAACGATGTCTATTTGGATATCACGACAAGACTAATTAAAGTAAAGGGTTGAAATTGCTCATGTACGTTATTAAAGCATCGCACTTTACTGACAATTTTTTTACATTTAGTCTGAAGTTTTTAGAAAGTAGATGTATGTCTGCAATATTTCCATACTTATTGTGTCAAATATTTTAAAAACCTTATTCTAAAACACGTTATATTTTAATCCTTTATTTGTAAGTCAAAAATTTGTAATTTAAACTATTAATGATATCCAATTTCATATTTATATATAAATTAACACAAAATAACAGTCATTAATTATTTAATTTTCTAAATTAAGCCAATTAAATACTTATAAGTTCAAAAGGGTTCTAATGGATAACATCGGCAAGGGTCGGACCCTTCTAAATATATATAGAAGATAGTTCTTATCTTATATACGTTCAAAACTAACTTCATTTAAATTTGTTTAGCTTGCCGAAAACTTTTAGTACGTCTAGTTTTCAATTATCAGATCGATAATTGAATATGAATAGCATATTTCAGTGTAGTAGTAAAGTTTTGTATATTATTTTAATTAAATTTCCTGAAAAGTTATGTTATAATTGAATAAAATTTTATTTCTATCTAATTAAAATCAAATTGTCATAATTTTACGTATAATATGACTTAATAAACATTCCAGCAAGTTAGCTTTTGCCTGTTATGTTGCAATTAAGCATGTGGCTAGCAAATATTTACAATGGACTAATTGCTTTCAGAGGCGATGTTGAATAGAAATAACATATATTGACTTAGGAGTTTCATTAGTTTCCCAACCGCATTTCTCGATGGAATCAAAAATCATTACATCTCATTTCACAAAGGTTCTCAGTGTCATCTCTATTAATGATTCAATCAGGGACATCTTCCGGAAGTTGATCAGTATACAAATTAATTTAATCTTTAAATCTTAAAAGTAAATTTCCTGTTAAATTTGTGAGAATTATAAAAACGTATCTAACGAATATAATATATTATTATTCTAAGTCAAATTAAATATTTTTCAGATAAATTTTACCCACGTCTTAGCGACTTGTATACGCACGCATACAAAAAGAGTGGTTTTGGAGTAATAGATACATATATATATATATATATAAATTTTCAAGTATTTTAATAGTTTTTTGCGTTTTTAGCAAAAACTGTGCATTTTAAGCAAAAATTGTCTCCATTAAAAGTTGTGGAGCGAAAAAATTCCAATCAATATAGGTTATTTGAATTTTTCTATAAATTTTTGTTTTCCGCTAGTAAGCGCGGAAAACAAAGCATATAATTTACTTAGAGCCAAAACTATGCAGTTTGGTAAAAATTCTAAGAAATTAAAGCTGTAGAGCAAAAAATTTCCCATTAATATTGGCTATTTGGATTTCCCAATAGTAAAAGCATTTTCCGCTTAAGAATGTTGAAAAATGTCGCAAATTGTGACCATTTGCCAATTTTGTTAGATTTTAAACCAAAACTATGCATTTTCTAGAAAAAAATTAAGAAACCAAAGTTTTAGAGCAAAAAAATTCTAATCGATATAGGATTTGATCATCTCCTGCTCAATAAACTACTTGATTCTAAAATCTTCAAAATGTCTTATTTGTACAATCAAATTGATTATTCTCTAAACGTCATCAACATTTATGTATCATTTTGTTGCATTTGCAATCTTGCTCAGAATTTATATGGTTTTGCGTTTTGCCTTTCTATCTCTCCATTTGCGCTAGAGAGCCCTGTTGTGATTATGTGATGCTTAATCTTTTTCTTTTTACAATACTAGTTAAACCCATTGCTTTTCGTTCATTTTATCCAATATGATCCGCAGTAGGTTAGTAAATTGTATCTTTTGAAGATTCAATTTCCTTATTACCTCTGCGTTAGTCGTTGACTTTGTAAGATACAGCTACGTAAACTTTGTAAAGTTAGTATTACCAAAACAAGATTGTAGTTCTTGTTGTTCTAGCAGATACACTCTGAGTTTGTTGACTTTACTAATTACTAAACGCAAAAGTCGCATCTTTTTTAATAAATATGTTAGCAGTTTTGCTAATTTGGCATAAAGTGAAATAAACTTTTTAAAATAACCTGCATAATCGTCCAAAAAAATTTTAAGCTTGGTTGAAACGTACTTTTCTGGTCCCTCCGACAATGGAAGTCAGAGTCATCAAACACCTGCAAGACTTCCAGTCCGGCACAAAACCCGAGCCGTATACAGAAAATACCACTGACCAGAAATTTAACAAACAGTCAAAAACTACGTACAGTTTTTGATGTGTGCCAAGATAAAGACAAAAACCGCCCAAAATACTACTCCCGTAAGAAATTAATTTATCCTCACTATTATGGATACTTGCACAAGCTGACTTAAAGCTTTTGCCAGCAACAAGACCACAACCAAGACCACCATCAATATTCTAAAGCAACCGATCTTCTACAGGTATGTATGTTCAAAAATCATACTCAGCAATAACGGCTTGCAATTTGTTAGCAAACAATTCCAGAACACCATTGCAAAGTGGAAAATCAGCTCAAAAATAGTTACAATAAACATCTACAACATCTCCGACTCGATGTTAAAAATTTCCAGAAATACAGCCTACACTGTAAGACCAGCAAATGCAATTTTAGCAAACAAGAAATTGAAAACTTATGCCATCAGATCAGTTGCCAAAAAAACTGTAATAAAGCACCACCTGAGACTGCTACGCAACTTTCTCCAACCAAAAACAATTTCAATTTCTTTTTAAAGTCTGCACTTGGTTGAGAAAACACATTCTTAAGTTTGCACCGCCGCACCTGTTACCACAATTTTAAAAAACCAAAAATCCCTTCCAACGGAGCATCAAAACCAGACCAAGCTTTTCAAGCAGTGATTGGTCAATTGGTTCTTCTAGACCCAGAACCGGATTATAGTTTGTGTGCAACAAACAAAAATTCTTGGCCATCATCTAAACAATAAAAAATTACCAACCATATCTCAAAGACAAAGCATTTCTCATAAGACGGACAATAAAATATTGGTTTGGATGAAGAACGCGACTGAAAAAAAAAACAAAATTTACGCAATGGTTGCTGCTGTTAGCCAAGTTCAATAATAGTGTTGAATACATGCCAAAAATTAAAAACCAACTGCCAAATGCTCTGTCCAAATCACAGGACAAAGAAGAAGCTGCAAAAAATGTAAAACATGTAGATCGGCTTGTACCTTCTAATGTACCAATGTACTTTCCAAACCTATCAGCATAAACATCACTTGTAACGGCAAAACCAACGCCAAAAATTTGTGCTACATAACTCTTTGAAATCAAGACTCTGGCTGCAAAGCATCCAAGAAAGCCAAACAAGGATACTGAAACGCGGAAGATGGAAAACTAATCAGTACAAGCAAAGTCATTAAACATTAACGTTGCAGAATATCAAGACTGAAACAAAACTACCCAAGCTATATTAATAAAATACCACTGGCCACAAATTCAACAAACAGTCAAAAATGTATGTACAAAAGTGTTTGACGTGTGCTAGGATAAAGTCAAAAACCGCCGATCTGCAGTCTCATCCTGACAGGCAACATTAGAAACAAATCCCAATTAACTTTGCGGGCTTACGAGAGTCTACTAACGCCAAATATAAGTTTACCATTACTATCATAGATACCTGCACACGCTCCCTTAAACCTTTTAATACCACCATCGCTATCTTATAACAGCAAATCTTCTACAAGTATAAATACCAAAATTTTATAATTAGCAACAATGGTTCCCAATACGTTAGCAAACATATTCTAGAATGCCACTGCCAAATAGATATGTATTCACCATACAACGGCCACACACCGCCTTCAGGCAAACACTGTAAAAACGCGCTATGCAAAACTAAAAAAAACTTTGAGCTGCTTAACAGAAAATGATCCTAGTAAGCCATGAGACAAGCTAGTGCGCTTAGCCACCTTTCAATTGCAACGCCAAACCAACGCTGCAACCGGTTTCACACCAAGTAAAGCAAGTTTTGCAAAACCAGGCGCATAAAAAATGTTGTGTTTGTATGCACCAGGTTGATGTACCGTATACAAAATAACGTCAAATTTAGAGATAAAAATCTGCAAGGAACAAATCAACGTTAGTTCACCTACAGGCGTCTTGCAGAGACGTAGCAAAAATTTTAACAAAACATAGCCATAACTTGACTCTCCAGTCAGTCTTCTACAAATCTTAAAAGAAGCAACATTGTTTCCAAACATCATTCAACACAAAAGGTTTTTGAAGTGTATATTACTCTCAAGTCCAAGTTAAAACCAAAAAACAGCATATCCTTAGAGGCACTGCCCAAGGCCCCCAAACATACTTACAAAGCTATGGACATCTCCAACATCTAGATCACTGCCTCCAATAACAACCGCAAGGCTTTTCTTCTTTCTTTTGCTTCAGCCTATTAACGTCCACTCCTAGTCGTATGCCTTCTCAAAAATTTTCCACGTTGCTCTGTTTAACTCTAATTGCGTCCAATTTTCCGCTGTTATTTTTATATATTTTTTTTGTGGTCTTTCTATGTTCCAAGTTGTATTTCTAAGACGCAATTTTACGATTTGGTGTGTCCTTTTGTTTGGGTATGTCTGGTATTGTGGCCGGCCTATCTCCACTTAAGTCGTGCTACACGTTCCATAATGTCTGTCATTTGCCCGTTGCGTGGTTTTTAGTCAATTTGCTGCGCCCTTTATTAGTGTAGCGGTTTTCAGACCATACGACGCTAGGAATAAGACACATGACTTGTAAACTTTGCAATTGAGATTGATTGGTATGTGTTCAATTTTTAGTATAAAATAACTAGCGCCCAACGTAAAGCAATTTGGGACAAGGCGCCCTAGCCCCACTGACCCAACACCTAAAAGAAAAAACCGGACGCTCCTTATTACCAATTAGTATTAGAGTAGACCTAATTGATATTAGAAGAAAACCACATAAGCTTGCACTTGTAAAGGGTACAAACGACACCGTAACGCAACCAGGCATATGGGACCAATATAGTCAATTACATAGCCAAGCTAGTAGTATTATATATTTAAAAAACAAGGCAAAAACCTGGTGGAAACAAACAAATGAAGACCTAAAACTAATCTACAAAAAAACAAAACAAACCCTCCTGCAAAAGTATGCAAACTCTGACGTAGTTGTAAATTAGAGCTAACAACTTTAGACAAAAAAAATCAAGCCAAGAAACTCGTTGCTACTTTCCTTTACCGCAAAATTGCGCTTTACCGACGTATTGCACCGCAAGCGTCCTAATCAACCTTGTCGAGGCTAAACTAGCACAATTCAAAACCGTGCGTACCACCAAACGGCAGACACAGCTTCACAAAAACACCTTTGCAACCTCCTCTCAGTCAAAAAACAAGCAACAAATTGTCAAAAAAGAGTAGTTGGCAACTTACACCACCTGCCAAAAACCCCAGGCTAATCTTACCTAGATTGCACAAGACTATATTTTCTACCAGGCCAACTCAAACAATATACTTTCTGTAGTCAAAAAAAGCAACTGTTACCGTCTAGGTCGGCACTCTACAACAATAGGTCATCTTCTTGCTAGCGCCGGACCTTGGCAAAAAAGTGATTATGGGTCACTCGTGGCTCACACAAAAACTCGCTCGACTACGTTCAACACCTAATTTATTTTGGGTGCAACACAAGAAAGGTAGTCTACTAGACAAACTCTTAAACCAAACCAGGTACCATACCAATTGCAGACAAGCCAAAGTCCTCATTTCTAGACTGCCACAAATTTTACAATATGATGTAAGAATTTGCTAGCTTCTTTTTTAAAAGATTAAAGCCACCAGCACTAACTAAAATACACATCTTCAAAAAGCTGGCTACCTTGGTACTAACAAGCTGGATAGGATAATTTGTATTAGTACACCTCAACAATATTATCGTTTACTTAAGCAACTACCAGGATTACATAAAACACCTAAAGCAAGTGATAAAACGGTTACAGGAATATGGACTGCAATCAAGAGAAATTCAATTTAACCAACCAAAATTAAAATACCCAGAACACAAGGTGACAGCCCAAAAAATCAAACCGTTAAAACACCACTTTTGGTTTATCCACAACTAACACTAGTCTACAACCAACAAGCAACTACGTAACTTTAAGAATATTTGGTTCCAAAAATATGTAGACAACTTTGCGAAAACCACAGCTCCTTTCTTGTTGAAAATCGACAATTGAGCAATGGTGGGGCTAACCGGCACCTAAGGCACCAAGTCCAAATTTATACGGTAGTCTTTGTTTCTTACCAAATTCGACATTGAGCACACCCTCGGAGCCAAAAACCATATGTCTAACGCGAAATTCTGAACGTCCAACGATCTAGATTAACTAGTACCTTCTAAAATCATGGCTGTAACCCGTCAGCTTTACGAGACTTTACAATTGAACATTTTGGCAGAATGCGGCTAAATGGATAGGCACAAAATGCCTAATCACCGCCGCCAAACGACACCGCCACTAGGTTAAAGATTATCCGCGATTTCCTTAGACAATATAAAGCTAACTCTACAACCAAATCACCTAGATAAACTGAAACAAAGCAATATTTAGAAAAACTCTCCAAGAGCCCCACCGGACTAGATTCCGCGTTACGGACTTACCAATGTAGAAAAAGTTGACAATTGTTGCAAGCGCGCGTCTTAAAGAGATGTGGTAAAAGTCTTAACAAAACCCCGCCGCAACTTGACTCCTAGTCAGTCTTCAAACCAACACAAACCATTTTTCAAGAAAATTATCTGCCCCCGTATCTGCTTCAATATATTCTCATTGACATTGTTAAATCCAACAAGTTGGAACCAAGAAAGAGCATATCCTTGGACGCACTGCCTAGAGCCTCCAAACAAACCTACAAAAACTATCTTCTGGGGCAACATACCAACCCCGACACCCGGATCTCGTCCTCTACGCGACTACCGCAAGTCACTATATTCTACTCTGTGCCGAGTAACCGGTTCTCACACAGATATTATATTTATTTGTACTAATAAAAATGTATTAATCAATATTAATAAAATAATCAATATAATTAAATATCAAACTCATAAAATATCATCTCCAAAAACATAGTAGTAAATTGCATATCTATAAAAAAGTTCTTACATTAAAATTTCAATTTTTTATTTAAGAAAATGCTAATAGTTGAATTCCATTTATTTCACACTTTTTATAGTTTTTCTATTGCTAATTATAAAGCTAAATTGACATTGAGCTTTCATACAAAATAAAAGTAAAATTGCTATTAAAAAAGTTTAGCGTTACTTTTTACTATCAATTTAAAAGTTTTACACTTCAAAAATAAGTACATCTTTAAAAAAGTTAATTCTATTTTTAGTTTCAGAAAATTAAACCTGTTTTAATTTTAGTCTGTGCAATAGTATATAAAAGTATTTAAAATAAAACGTGAATGAATCCGGAATTACAAATAATGTATGCCATATACTATATTTAGATATAACCTTTCTCAACTAAAAATACTTTCAAGAACCATACAATAATATAACTACTGCATTATATATTAGTAGCCATTGAATAATAAAATATTTAATAATTTATTGAAGATTCTAATTAATAGTTATGAAATATTAAATAAGAATTTGTTTATTTAAAAAGGTTTAACTCTGATGCTGTTAAATACTGATTGTATTTTTAATCATTGGATTAATTCCAAGACTTCCCCGTTCAACAAATTGCCCTGGCAACCTTTCTTAAGCCGAAGTGTTATCCGAGATGCCATTTTTTAAAAGAAAAACTCTATAATCCCAAGTTTATTTTATTTAAGAACCCATTTCTCTCTATCCACGCAAATACATTTAAATTTAATACTAAAATAGCATCCTTAATCCATAAATAATAAACTATCTGAGGTATCCGGGGTAAGGATCACTTTATTAAATTCGGGGAGAACAAATAATCTTACTTAACTTAATTCTTTATTCAATATGGATGGAACCAATGCTGTAGATAGACTCTCTTAAATATATAAATGTAATAAAATAATGTATAACAAAAAATAGATCGATACAAAAAATATAGAAAATACCTATAAATAAAATATATTCATTTTAACATATAAATTTAATATAAATATTTATGAGTATATTACATCATCCCCCCCTAATTATGAAATAATTATACATTATAACAAAATAGAAAACAAACAATATATAAATTAACAAAATTCGTCTTCTTATAAATTGAAATAAAATAAACAATTATTAATGATAACTAAGACGCTTAGGCTTTTTCCTAATTCTTTTAGGTCGTTGTCCCCAAGGTACAGTTGCATCACTAGATTCAGGCAAAGTGTTGTTAACAGGGATATGATTATAAAACTTAAGCATTTGATTACTATGGCGCTTCCATACCAAATTAGCATCCCCAATAATATTAACTTTATAAACACAATGTCCAAGTTTTTCAATTACCTTAGCCTTTACCCAGTTCTTTTTGTTCTGTGAGCGATGGTCGGTAACAAAAACTAACTCGCCTAATTCAAATAATACTTTTCTGCGACCTCTATAATACTTTTTCTGTTTATTTAATTTTAAATTGACATATTCTTTCACTTCTTCTTGAACTCTACCTTCGCTATTGATTTTTTTACGCAATAAATCAAACCTTGTTTTAATATTTCTGCTAAACATTAAATATGCGGGCGCTACTCCTGTTGTTAAATGAGGCGTAGTGCGATAATCAATTAAAAAATTATTTAAAATCAAATTAATATCTGAATTTCTTTCGTCACTCAAAGCATTTTTTAATGCATTCTTTGTTGTTTTTACACTGTTTTCTGCAGCTCCGTTAGATGCTGGATTGAATGGAGGTGAAGTAATGAATTTAACGCCGTTGCTTTTCAAAAAATCTTTAAACTCATACGATTTTTGAAAAGCTGTTGCATTATCTGAAATTACTAAATCAGGAAGACCAAATCTTGCAAAACATGTACGTAACACTTGAATTGTTGTTTTTGCGTTCATGAAACTGGTTGGAAAAACCTCTAACCATTTTGAATGCGCGTCAATAATTATTAAATAATATTTGCTCGCATGTTCCATGTAGTCAATATGTATACGTGACCATGGCATTTCCGGCCATTTCCATGATTGTAATTCGGTTTTTGGGGGATTATTTTTGTTTCTTAAACAACTCTCACACGATTTGCATATTTTTTCTATGTCCTGTCCAATACCAGGCCACCAAAAATATGAACGAGCAAGACTTTTCATTTTTACTTTATATCTTGTTGAATACTATTAGGTATGATAATGCGATTATTCCAAACCAAGCATTTATTTTCAATTGATAATTCCTGTCTATAAGGATAATATCTTTTAATGTCATTGTTTGAAATTGAGTGTTTGTTTGGCCAACCGGATTTTACATATTTCATAATTTTGATGAAATTTTGATCTTTACCAGACTCTTCCTGAATACATTTAGCATCAATTATACAATGCGGATTATTTTGAAAATAATTAATGTAATCTACATCTACTTTATTGAAATTATCTTCAGAATCATTCAATGGAAGTCTTGATAGAGAATCTGCTTGATTTTTCTCCGATTTAATATATTCTATATTGTAGGTAAATGTGCTTAAAATAATTGCCCAACGTCTGAGTCGATTGGCAGAGTATTGAGGTATTCCCTTTGTTGGATTAAATATAGTAACCAATGGCTTATTATCCGTCACCAACGTAAACATCCGACCGTACAAGTATTGATAAAATTTGCATACGCAAAATATTATGCTTAAACCTTCTCTTTCAATTTGAGAATATCGTTGTTCGGTAGCATTTAGTGTTCGGGATACAAAAGCTATTGGTTTCTCTGAACCGTCAGACATAATATGTGTTATAACACCACCTATACCATAAGGTGATGCATCCGTTGTTAACTTCAAAGGCAATTTTGGGTTATAATGTACCAAAACTTGAGATGAAATTAACATTTCTTTTACAATATTAAATGCATTTTGGTGTTCTTTGTTCCAAGTCCATTTTATATTTTTGTGTAATAAAGAATACAATGGATGTAATATTGTAGATAAATTATTTAAAAATTTAGCATAATAATTAACTAATCCTAAGAAAGATTTTAGCTGTGTTATATTAGTTGGTATTGGTGCATTTTTAACAGCAATTATCTTTTCTTCAGTTGCATGTAAACCATCCTGATCAATGCGAAAACCTAAGAAACTAATTTCTTTTACAAATAGGTTACATTTATCACTTGACAACTTAAAACCTACCTCTTGCAATTTGTTCAAAACTGATTCTAGCCTGATCATATGTTCATTAATGTCTTTCCCTGCAATTAATATATCATCTAGAAAAACTATGCAACCTGGAATATTGCTCAATAATGATTCCATTATTTTCTGAAATTTTGCTGGTGCTGATGCAATTCCAAAAGGAAGTCTATTGTAAACAAATAGTCCCTTATGCGTTGATATTGTTACCAACTCTTTTGATTTTTCATCGAGCAATAACTGTTGGTAAGCTCGCGATAAATCTAATTTTGAAAAAATCACACCTCCTTCTAACCTCGCAAATAAATCTTCAATTCGAGGTAGTGGAAATTGATCGATTTCTAAAATAGGGTTTATTGTTACTTTAAAATCACCGCATATTCTTACTGTCTGATCTTTCTTTAATATCGGTACAATTGGTGTACCCCAAGAACTAAAATCAACCGGTGATATAATGTTTAATTCTTGTAACCGTTCTAACTCGGCCTCAACTTTTTCACGCATTGCATAAGCCAAAGGTCTAGCCCTAAAAAATTTTGGAGTAACCGTATTGTCTTTAATTTTTAAATTAATTGTTCCTTTATTAAATAACCCTAAATTGTCATTAAATAGTTTTTTATATTTATTAAATATATTATTTGCATTTGCAAAATTTACTTCTGAAAATATTAATTTGAATACTTCCATAAAATCTCTCCCCAAAATAGATGTCATTGCATTTTTTATAACATACAAGTGCATCGTACATTGTTTATTATTATATTTTATTTGAACTTCTATAAATCCATTTGGTTGAATTTTATCACCATTATAAAATTGTAAAATTTTATCCGATTTATTTAATTTCAAATTATTAAAATTTTTATTATAATTATCTAACGAAATTGCAGAAATACTAGCTCCCGTGTCTAGTTGGAAATTCATATTAATATCATTTACGCAAAGATTTATTATAATAGGTTTATTATTGCTTGAATGTTCAATAGCATATTGCGTGCAAGTATCAATAGAAAATAAACAAGAATCTGATTCCAGAAAATTACATAAAGATTTATTTCTATTAAAAGAATTTGAATTGTTTTTGTTACCTTCATTGCGACACATGGGCGCAAGATGTCCTTTTCGATTACATCGATTGCAAAATTTATTGCGATAAAAACATTTATCCGCTTCATGGTTACCTCTGCCGCATACAGTACATTTGCGCGTGCTTGACTTAGCTCCTCCTGGGGGTGACTTAACGAATTTCTTACTGCCACTAGCGCCAACCTGATGAACGGGCTCCAACTTAACTCTGGATGATGATGATTGATTCGCCGCCATTTTCGCTGTTGCAATATCCACCGCTTCGGAAAATTTCACTGTCTTTTTTTCTTCTAACAATCTATCTTGTACTGGACCCTTGTCGTAACCAATAATGAAATGATCACGTAACACCATTTCCACTTCTGTAGCTTCAAATTCACAATTCGATGCAAATGATCGAAGTCTAGCCGACCATTCTTTTGCTGTTTCATGGACATTTTTTGTTGATGTATAAAATTTATACCTTGCCGAAAAAACTGAATCTTGCGGCTTAAAATGTCCTGTTAATATAGTTAACAATTCTTGGTAACTTTTTGCTTCTGGACACATTGGCATACATAGATTGTATACTAATCTATATGCTTCCTCACTCAGCACGTTTAATAAAATAGCACGTTTTTTTTCATTTTCCACAATTTCATTTGCAATAAAATAATTTTCGAGTCGTGGTTTATATAATGACCACTCCGAAATTTGCGGATCAAACTCTCTTAAATGCCCCAACGTTTCACTTTTGTTTGCTGGCATTTTTACACACGTGTTTTTCGTTTATTTAAAATCACAATTTTTATTGTTCTATTTATTATATTATTAATTTTGTAATAATATAATTACACTAATTTTCCTCGTCGCCACTGAGGTATCCGGGGTAAGGATCACTTTATTAAATTCGGGGAGAACAAATAATCTTACTTAACTTAATTCTTTATTCAATATGGATGGAACCAATGCTGTAGATAGACTCTCTTAAATATATAAATGTAATAAAATAATGTATAACAAAAAATAGATCGATACAAAAAATATAGAAAATACCTATAAATAAAATATATTCATTTTAACATATAAATTTAATATAAATATTTATGAGTATATTACACTATCCTTTGTGCATTGTGTCATTTCTCATTTCATTAGTTTAAGTTTTCAGTTGCTTGTATATACACACCTTTCAGCATAATGCAGTTACGCAAAAAAGCACTCCCGGTCTGTTGAATATTTGCAAAAGTTTGTACAAAAAAAATCTGACCTGAAAATCCCGTAATTTACAAAACCACATGCTGCATAATCATTTAGAGTTCCAACTTTCTCTGTTTTAGTTTAGCATGCAGGAGTTTCTATTGCATATTGAAAGATAAGACAACCGAAGTTTCTATTTCTAGCCGTGATCAATATGTGCATTGCAAATCGGATGACAAAAACATTCGGGATGCCCGTGATCAATACCGGATCTTTAAAACAACAACTTGTGTCGAGAGTTTCCCAACAAGTAGGGAAACTTAGACGTGTAAAAAGCCGGAATATAAATTTGCAAGGGCATGATGAATGTGAAGCGCATTTAACATCGACTACGAGATGGGATTAATTATATATTCAAATTATTTAGATGGCATTAATCAATATGTATGCTAGTCACCACAAATTTTTATAATCTTGTTGCTTTGAAACTCCAACAACATAAAAGTGATGGTGCTATGTTTTGTCCTGTGTTTATAAACCGGAACAAACATGTGTAAATGTCCGGGTTAAAACGGACAAACAGAAACGATCGATGCGACAAACAAATCTTCCTATTGTGATCAATTGTTGAATGGGTCGTTATGCGTACATGAATGTCACCGAGAACTAGAGAGGGGTAACTTTGAATTCATTTTTTATTTTGTGAACGACATAAAATTTTCAGAGCGATTGGTTGTAACGAGCACGTGTGCACCTGACATCAGTTGTACATTGCACAATTCCACCCACCCTTAGCACGAGTTGACGCCTAATTGCAGCACGTATTTTAAACATTTGTTGAATCATTTAGTCACACCTGTTACAGATCGGCGACAATAAAATGGATGACATAGTTTCCTTTATATTTGAAAGTAATAAGGAAACTAATTATTCATGTTTCCTATACATAGAATAAAGTTTTCATGAAGATATTCAAACTAAATTTTAAGAATTAAAAATTTATATACTCAACTAAAACATCCATATCACTATTGGAAGAATAAAAAAAAAGATTTTTAATAGTAGTATGGAAATGGTATTTGTAAATGTAACAAACTTGAGATTTAATTTCAAGTTTATAGTTTTTTTTAAGAATACGTTTAAATTCATTTTTTTGTATTTTTATGGCTACTATGTTTAATAAACAAAGATTATAAATCATATTTAATCAGATTGTATTGTTTAGTCAGAATTATTATAACTTGGCTGGATTTTAAAATTTATTTGACAGATTTTTACAACCGACAACAATGTTTTTGTTAAATTTTGAGTCAAATTAGTTTTTTTTGGCAAAAGATGTTACTATGCCAAATTAGATAAGATTTTGCTGAATTTAAGTGATAAAAACAGTTTAGAAAATTGAAACACATTCAAAATGGGATATTTAGTAATTACATAACATGCCACAACATAGAAATACCTTTGAATTTCAACGAGTGAAATCACTTTCGCTGAAACTATTACATTGAAGACTAGATTTAAACAGTCTGTAAACATTGACATTGAATATTTGTGGCTTATAAGTCTCAGGAAATACTGATTGCAAAGTGACATTTCGAATTTAGAATGGCCAATAATGTTTAAATTACCTTTGTTCACATATCAGATTACAGCAACTGTTCAGTTCAAATTCAAAGTCAACAGAAAATTTGACGAATTATTTCTTTTGTAATATTTCCAGCTTATTTATTGCAAAATTTGTAAATCAGGTTACAGCAAATGTTTAGTTGAGTTCCAAAACCAACAAAAAGTATGAGTATGAATTGTTTGTTTTTTATATTTCTAGGTTAAGATTGATTGCAAAATTACATTTAAAATTCATAATGAGCAATAATACATTCAATTTTGCGACATTATTGATTTTTTCTTTCTATTATAGTAAAGCTAAAAATAAAACAAAATCATGCCAGATGGGTTTTTAAATATTATGTCTATTATCAATTCAAAAACAATTATTTTAAATTCAAAATGGCCGTATCATGTTATTAATTTGTTAGTACAGAGATTATTTTCCATTATGTTAGTTTGGGTATTTAGTTACTTGCAATCAACAAACAAAACGTAAGTGACATTTGAAATTTATAATTGTATTAGTATTAGCATTCAAAACCGGCAAGAAACTGACCATAAAAGAGAGACTTCTCATAATAAAATATAAAAACAGTATTTAGTTTAGATAGCTCAAACCCAATCAATATTTTAAAGTTTTATTTATATATTATGATTCAGCAAACCTTTTTCAAGTTATGATACTTAATTTTTTAATTTATTTTTTAGTTTTCTTAGTATTTCAAGATATAAAAAAACAAAAAGTCTTGATACACTATAAAATTTCATTTTTGCTCATCAAAACACATCGATGAGTTTAGCTTTTTTAAAAAGTTTTGATAGCTATATTTATAAAGTTAGCATGATGTTTTTATACAACATAAATTGTTATTGCTAACTTTTAAAAAGCAACAGAAAGTTTTGATAATTTATCAAATTTTATTGCTAGCCTTCCTTCTAAAAGCTACAGAAAATTTTGATACAATATAAAATTTAATTTTGATCCTTCTAAATACAACAAAAAGTTTAAATACAACATACTCTTTTATTGCTCGCTTTTAGTACCCTTTTTGTTTTTTGAAAATTAGCAAAAAACAAAATTTTGTGTTATCTAGAATCTAAAAATAAAATTGTATGGAGTATTAAAAGTTTTTGATGCCTTTAGAAGATTATATAAAAATTTATGGAATATCAAAACTTTAAGATTCTCTAAAAAACTAAAAATTAAATATTATAGATTATCATAACTTTTAAAAAGCCATAAGTGAAAATTTATAAAAAATTTATTAAACGCCTAAATGCTTTTAGATAAATAAAAATAAAATTTTATAGAGTATCAAATTTTTTTGTTAAATTTGAGTATCATATTTTTTATTTTATTATAATAGATAGCAATAAAAATTAAAAAAAATAAAAACTAATGCTCATTGAGAGCTAAATATAAATTTTTATTGTGTATAAAAATTTCCAATTGTAAGTAGCAACAAATAATTATGTACCAAACTTTTTGTTGAATGTATAAAACTAAAAATCAAATTTTAGGCTAGCAGTAATTTTAAATATCAATATTTTATAATGCGTTTGAAATGATGTATCAAAACTATTTGTTGCTTTAGATAGTTAAAATCAAAATTTTATAACGCTATCGTCTTTAAATGTTTATATCTCCTTGTAAATGATATTTACAAACGCAACAAATTGAATAAAAACATAAAAGGTTTGTCAAAATTACATGCAAAAAAATTAAAGGTAAAAATTAGAATTGAAAAAATCAAATATATCATAACTTAAAAACCAAAAAACTGCTTCTATGTATTCTTATGAGAAGAGTCTTAGCTAGTTTTTATGGTCAGTTTTTCACCGGTGTATTGAAAACAGTCTTTTGGCAGACAACTCTTAGATTGTACAATGACCAAAGTTTCAGTATGTAATTAACTTAATAAATCATTCTAACTGAAGGTTAAGTTTAGAAATAAGTATTTTGTTGATTTTAAACAAAATTCTATAGATATTACGCTATAAATTGGTATTATGAGATATTTTTAATAAGCTTTTATGTTATTTTTCAGTTGTTTTAGTTAAATTTTTACAAGTTCATGTAACAAAGAGATGTTTTTAATTATTTAATGCAGTAAACGGAATTTCTATAATGCAATTTTTGATAAACTTTATGAGCTAAATAAGTTTAAAAAAGATTTTTTATAATTTTTTTGTTATAATCAAAGATTACTGTGCAATTATATTTTTTTTTATAATATGTTGAATTTTTGTGCAATTTTTGGCAAATTTTAAGCAATAAATATTAATATTTATAAAAAATGTTCGTAAAATTTTTCTAATAAATAGGTTAAGTATTTAAATTTTAATGATTTTCTAAAATAAATGTATTTTCACATTAATGTAACAAATTGATTTTCTAAATAACTTTCAAACAAATATTTTTGCAATATTATGATATGCATATAAGCTTTGTAAGCAACTTCTAACTTAACTCTCTAATTGTAACAAACTCAAGATTTAATTTGAAGGACATGTATTAATTAAAACAAAGATTATAAATTATATTTAATCAGTTTGTATTGTTTAGTCAAAATTATTATAATTTTTAAATATTATTAACACAAATATTTTATTTTAATTTTTTTTGCAAAACTTCTGTTACTAAAGCCAGATAAGATAAAATTCTCAAAAGATTAGCAGAATTTCTAATAACAAAACAAAATTATTTTATTTGAATAACAGATTTCATAGTTTTTATACTAATCTTTTTATAAAAATTAACTAATTAAGGCACGGTAAATAACTAGCTTTTGAGCTTTGGTGCTGGACAAGGATATTTAGAATCCCGTGGACGGCTAGAAAAACCAATGTATCCGTTCTAGCCGAAATAAACAAACCACAACGGCTATCAAAAATCGTATACTCGCGGATTCTAAAGTACTTCGGTCACATACAACGAAGACCCAGCAAAAATCTGGAGCGGCTCATAGTACAGGGCAGAGTAGAAGGTTCCAGGCCAAGAGGTAAATCACCTCAACGTTGGTGCTGATCAAGTTAAAAAAGCCACCAGCTCAACAGTCGATGATGCAGCAACACGGTCACGCACTAGAGAAAGATGACGTGGCGTCATCAAACGGGCCACAGCTAATTGAAATGACATGTCAATCATGGTCACGACTCCTTTGATAAGCAGAAATACGAAGAAAAAAAAGAAGAAGAAGAAGAAATAACGACGGAGTTTGTAATTGCATTTTTTAAATAAGTATTTTTTTATTTATTTATTTCAAAATCGAGTTTTGTAATGCAAATGACTATGTGATTTTATAATTTTAAAGCAGATATTTATTGCATCAAAGTTAAGTTTTGCATATTTTGAACCGGATTTCTAATAATAAATTTATATGAATAATTACAAAATTACAGAACAATAGTTACTAGTGTAATTGTTAAAATATGATTTGTAATTGCATTCTATAAGCAAAACAATGTGGTTTTTGTTAAGATTATTTATAATTGTTAATGTACTATATATATTATATTACCAAAAAAGTTAAATGTCTAAAAATATGTTAAAGTTATTCACACATAAAACAAGTGGGTTTTAGAGTTGTGATAAAATACATTGTTATCGAGATTAAAGTCATTGAGGTACATCATCACAGCTGTCTGATAATACACATAGAGCAAATAGGCAGTTATAAGTGTGTTAAGTCAGTAAATTAAAAAAAAAAATATATAGAATCTGACAAATTGATAGAACTAACGTTCTGTGAGATCAAAGCCGAATCATAGAACAACGCGTCTCCGCTTAGTAAAATTAAAAAACTCAAAAAGAGCATAGAACGAACAATATCAAAACACCTTAAACGAGTACTAAACGAATATATAGTATAAGTTACAAATATTTAAAATCAATGTATCCAGACTGCTTAAATCTAGTCTTCAATATGATAGTTTTAAAGAGTGTGGATTCACCATTCAAAGGTATAAAAATACCTGTAATTCCTAACATCACATTTTGAAATTAAAAAAAAAAAACTTTACTATGTACTATTTAAGTAGTAAAAAATCAGACAAATACTATATGGCGTGGCGGTGGTAGTAGATAACAACACCTAAAAATCAATACATAATTTTAAGCCAATATAAAAAAAAATAACTTTTTTAAAACTTAACATCAAACCAATTAAAGTGTATGCAATCATAGCAGAGAAATCATCCTCAAAATGAAAATAATTTTACAAGTGTATAAAAAAAAAATTAAAACATACAAAAAAAATAAGCAACTTTAACACAAAAGTCGGAAAAGTTAGTTAGTCACTTTGGCCAAAATATCAAAAACAAAAGTAGGGACAAACTCGTAAAATTTTGTCAAAGGAATCAAAGCATCCCAATAAACACTTGATTCCAATTGCCAAAACGCCGTTTATGTACCTGGACATCTCTTAACACCGTCCAGAATACATCACCAGAAACAAGATTAACTACATTTTAATCAACAAATAATTTTGCATTTTCATCAAGCAAGTCGCCAAACATCCGGGAGCAACAATATCCCTCCGTTAACATCGGAAGCGCACATCATTATGAGTTATGTTCAGTAAACCAAAAAACAAAAATAAATAACCCAAAAAATCCTGAAAATGATAAAACAAGAACAGAAACATGCTAAGTATAAAGAAAAACACAAAGTAATACGCAGTAAAAAACTAAACGGTTATGAATGCAGAAAAAGTAAAAAAAGTTGAAAATCTACAACAAATAAAAGACTTATTTAACTTACTCAAAAACAACCCAACGTAATTTGAGCTTATAGAGTCAAATATACTAAAATTCAAACTAATCCACGCTATAATGATCTTAAATAACCACAAAACACCAAGTCCAGACAACATCTACTCAAAATACTTTAAACAAAAACAAAAAGAAATTATATAGACCTAATCTTAAAACTGTTTAACCGTATTTACAACAACGGACAACCTCGCCCTAAACATATTCTTATATATAGTCGGTTTTAGAACGTCCGTCGACGTTGTCCAATACTCAATTTCCATTGCCCTCTATTGTTCCACTGCCGCTTTTGTTATTTCTTCTTTCCACTGTCTTCTCAGTCTTCCTCTCTTTCTTCTTTTCAGACATTCTTTAAACATTGCCGTACCTTGTTCCTTGCATTATTTTCCAAAGCGTTCCTACTGGAATGTTATCATAAACCATTCTAAGATCGATAAACATAAGATGTGTTTCTTGGTTATTATTTGTTCGTTTTTCTAATGGCATACCGCGATGTTAAAAGTGCTAATGTCAAGTGCACTCCGCTAAAAGATGTTTCAAAGCATCTGTCATCTGCCGCAACTATTCGGGCTCTCACCGGTAGACTCAAAAACACACTTTTTAAATATGCATTCTGCATATATCAAAAAGATAGCTTCCCTAACAAAAATTAAAAAAAAACCCTGCAACGGCACCTGCTCCATCTTCTTCTCAAAACTCAATTTTTCCCAAACCTGCGGCTGTAACAACAAACAAATTGTTTGCTTACATCTTTCTCCACCAACACCAAACACAATAAAAGCAAAAATTGCCTCTATTTGCACCCAGTTTACTGCTTTTTAACAGACCATCATATCTCCCGTCATCAAATTCCAAAACTATGGATAAACGTATTACTCCCAAATCTGCTTCTAGTATATCCTCTTTCCACAATAATTTCTAAGAATTCTAATTCAACGTATATAACATAAAACAGTCTGCAAACTAAGGTTTTTAACTATTGAGTCCAAATGAACCCATTCACTATAATTCTGCTAGTCATAGAGAGGACGTTCTTGACGTAGCCATTCTTAAAAACGTCTACTTTTAAATGAAATTCAAAACTATAAATAGTTTTATTTCCAATCACTACCAAATACTATTGGAACTCTATGAAAAGAAATCAAATAAAAAAAAGAGAAAAATTTATTAAATAATTTTTTACCCACAATTCCTAAAAAAATCATTGGTTTTACAGAAGCCGTTGCACTTTTTACTAATTTAATCCACAAATCCGCAAAATTGGCTTTTAAACTCCATTAGGTATGCACTAATAACCTTTTAAGATTATTTTGGTTGGTTAAGGCATTGATACGCAGAAGAAATGCTGTCATCAAACATTAAGCACGTCAAAAAAGTTTACTAAAAAGTCAACAACGACCCCTTAAAAGAGTCCAACCAGAGATCAAATGATCAAAAAGTCGATCTGCTCCTGGCCCCAACAAAGTACCAACAGACATTCAGAATCATTTTCGCACAAAGCAATAATGACCTTCAGCTACAATGATATCGTTAATCTTCAAACTGTGCAATAATCAGAAACAAATGCTATAAGCATTTTCCTTTTCAAAACTTAGTAAAAATAAAAAGTTTTTCCAAATTAATGGCCAATTAGTCTTCTATGCACCTTAAGCAAAGATTATCTTTGACATAATGCAAGACCACATAGATGCAAACAATTTTCTTCATGCTTACCAACATAGGTTTCAGTGATTCCAATCTGTACTTCATCAACTAAACTGCGTGAATAAGTAGGTCTTTTTTACGCCAAATAAGCTGTAGACAAATACTGCACAGAGAAAACTTCCCTCTGCATCTTATAAAGCTAATAGCTTTATATCGAAACCACAAAACAGTCAACCAAAGTACCCACTGTAAAGCTACAAAGCAACATCAGTAATCTTCAAAACTGGTTAAATGACTAAAATGCAACCCGTTAAAACTTGCAAAAAAGCATTTGCAGCACTTCGATGTCTATCGCTCTTGCTTTTCTTAGGCGGCCAAATATCGGCGTGCTGCATTCAATGCTTTATTAATGTTATTTGTGTAAAAATTCATAACACAGTTCAGTAGGCAAACCACTGCACTAACATAACCTAAACAGTATAAAAATAGTTGATACTACAAATATAATTTTTAAATTATGACATATAATGACAACTGACAATAAGAAAAATTGCAATTCTTCATAAAATTAATGATTTCATTATTGCATATTATAATGAAACACAATAGACATCACAAAAAAAAGAAAAATACATTAAACCTAAAAGAACCAAATACATACTATATGATTAATATAAAATAATGTGTGACAGTACTGTTAGCAAATATTATTTGAACTAAATGGCTGTTGAAAAAATGTCTAAAGTATATACATATGTCAACACAAACAAACCTCAAGAATACTGGAATTATGAAAATTACATCATAGATTGGGGCCTAGGAAACAACTACCAATTAGTGCAAAAATTAGGACGCGGTAAATACAGTGAAGTGTTTGAAGTAATTGATGTCACAAATAACGAAAAATGCGTTGCAAAAGTTTTAAAACCCGTAAAGCAGAAAAAAATTCAACGTGAAATTAAGATATTAAACAATCTCCATGGCGGCACTAACATAATAAAATTGATTGCTACTATTATGAACCCAGAATCTCAGATCCCTGCTTTAATTTTTGAATATGTTAATAATACTGATTTTAAACTGTTATATGATACGTTTTCTGATTCCCATATACGTTACTATTTATTTGAATTGTTAAAAGCAATAGATTATTGTCATAGTCAAGGAATAATGCATAGAGATATAAAACCGCATAATGTAATGATAGATCATGAAAATAAGAAGTTACGTTTAATTGATTGGGGATTGGCTGAATTTTATCACCCTGAACAAGAATACAATGTACGCGTAGCTTCTAGATATTTCAAAGGTCCTGAATTATTAGTCGGTTATCGTTTATATGATTACTCGCTGGATATGTGGTCATTAGGATGTATGCTAGCTTCAATGATGTTTAAAAAAGAACCATTTTTTCATGGCCGTGATAATTTTGATCAATTAGTTCGAATTGTTAAGGTATTGGGTACTGAAGATCTGTTTAAATATGTTGATAAATATAATATAGAACTGGATCCTGTATTAAACAGCTTATTAGGTACACATTCACGTAAGAAATGGGAACGTTTTGTGCATAGTGATAATAAGCATTTAGTTTCACCAGAAGGAATTGATTTTTTAGATAAACTACTGCGTATTGATCATATGCAACGTCTTACTGCAGGTGGTGCTATGGAACATACATATTTTGCTAAATTACCTCAATCTATAAATCAAAATGTAGTTACAGTTATTAATAGTTAAGATTTATTTATTGTAAAAAATAATGTACTAAATATAATTAAATCAAGACATTTGGTTCAACTTAAAATAAAATTGTTGATAGATAAATATTGCTTTCTGTTATCAAGCGGCCGTTACATGTCGTAAAGAGCAATTATACAGCTTTGGGTACAAACTACTTGACGTAAGAGACTTAAGTGTATCTCGATGAGACGAGCAACGCAGTTTGTACTGTAAATGTTATATTGTTTGTACATTCACATACAGCATGTCCTTAAAATAAAACCCTTTGTTAAATGTTTTGCACAACGTGACGCCGCTTTTTATAATGTCCTTGTTTTAAACCAGTGTAAAGACGTTTTCTGATTCTGCTTCATAACTAGATTTCTAAAGAATGCAGTGTAAAGAAAGACTATTTATTTTCAGTCTGACTTTCTTCCGATATTTCCTGACTTCGACAGGGTTAGCATAGTTTGGTCACGTTTGGTCTATTAATGTTAACCGTGAAACGCCTTTCATTAAATGTTTCTTGGTAAGGTGTGCTGCTGTGGCTTGCAACTAGTTCCAGATCTAAGTTAAATTGTGCTGCCTCTACGTACGTGACCTGGTTGGTTGCAATTGGTTGTATTTGATTGTACTAGACCTTTTTGATAGTCACTTGATAGGTTTCAAGTTGCTCCGATATAAACTCTAAAATTTATTTAGTTTTTATGTTTACTTTGTTTATTCGTTTTTTGGCGTATAAATGCAAAATTGCTGGCAGCTACACAAAACTGCTCTCTACATTTAATATAAACAGTCTTAAAAAAAGACGTTTTAATTTTGACGTGACACTAGTTTTTAAAGTGCTTTGTGGGGTTATTGATTGTTTTGACTTACTCAGCTCAATTGGTATTTATGTCTCAGCTCGAGTTTTAAACAATGACAATTTATTTCATACAATGTATAAACGTACAGATTATGCGCAGCATTATGCCTCTACACGTATTTTGCGGCATGGCAACAAAGTTAAAGTGGATTCTTCAAGGATGCTCTTAATACCCTGTGACGTGCACTTGTCACCCATACGTGACCTTATTAATATTTTGTAACTATTTAAGTTTTTCTTTCTTATTTTTAGTATTAGTAGTTTTATGTTTAATTAATACATTTTCTGTTGTAAATGTATATACTTATTCTGTAATGGCTTCCGTTGACTAGTAAATAACTAAATAAATAAACACACTCAAAATTACAAGAGTTGTAATCTCTGGACACAATTAGAGCTTTGATACTAGCTTTATACTATCGTTCACTGCTTCAAATTTTGTATTTATATATTTCACATAAGCAAAAAAGTCCATGTTTACTGATCAAAACTGATGTAGTAAAATATATAAATACAAAAATAGAAGAGCAATAAGCAATGTATCCGCATACTTATACAGAGATTTATTATAATTAAATTGAATAAAACTTACTACGTACTAAAAAAATAATTGTTGCATTTACTGCAATAATAATAACTGGGTACGTGATCTCTTATCTCTAAATAAATGAGAACTATAAGGGTATTAATGTTAAAGGAAGCCTAAATGCACGTTATACATTACATAACAAAGTGATATATAAGCCATGCATTTCATTAAGTCCTTCAAATTGATATTGTAACTAGCAGTGGGCGTATGAAGAGGTTGCCATGTGTAATATAATACGCTTAAAATTGACCAATTTTAATATCAAATGACAGTATTATATTGCCATTAATTAATTACAAGTTGCATTGACATAGAATATTCGATACGACACATTTATTCCACAAGTTAAAAATAAATAAATTTATGTCAATTATAGAATGATCATCGTAAATTATCAAATATTATTTCTGTTCTAAATTTATACTTTTTGCATTTGAAATAATATATTTTGTCACGTAATTTTAAATATGCATTCTCAAAGCAGTTTATTAATATTAAAAAAAATATTTTTACATTTTCTGACACCGAGTATCAACGAACACCTGCTGCAAGTGCGTTGCTGCTAATATATCATAACCGCCTGACACATCAGACATTTATAAGCATCGGAATATCTTTCATGAAAAAATATGTACCCCTCGATGGGAAATATTCTAATTTTACTCAATTTTCATGTTATACGAATAAGTGTAATCAAATTTTAAATAAAATATAAATATTTGAAATAATAATTGTATAAAAAACGTATTGGTTAATTTCCATTAATTTATTGCGGATTATATACGGTGAAATAAAATAATTACAATGTTTTACCACAAATAGATATTAGTAATTGCTTTATTTCACTGTTAATATGGATTACCGCATAGTAAATGTTTGACCATTATATCTGTTGTTTATAGTTTGTTTAAAATAAAACAAATATTGAGTTTTTCAATAAAAACATAACAATCTTGTACTTAAATGTAGAACGGACCCTTAAACTTTTTCAAAACAGTTCAAAATCTGCCAAATCAGTCAATTTTAGGCCGATCATAGAAATTGAGAATTTATCAGTCCATATTGTGGCAAATTTTGCATTAATTTATTACAATATCAAAATAACTCAAAAACTGAAGCTACTTGATCATTATTTGAAGCGTCGGCACTTTCTACAATTGGGCTCTTCAAAAGTTTGACAACAATCTTAAACTTTATCAATAAAATAATGTCAGCGGCGAAGCTCGTTTTTTGATTTAATAGCTTTGTCGATAAACAAAATATGCGTTATTAGACAGCTACAGACTCACATGTAGTTTAAAAAACTCTATTGCATCCACAAAAAATTACCGTGTAATGTGGATTTTATATCATAAGTGTGATTTTTTGTGTGGATAAAAATTATTGCAAGGTTACGGTCAATAGAGTTTATTATCGTGGCATGTTGCAAAACTATTTTTGACCAGAATTAGGTAGACTCGACATCAGTAATTTGTAGAACCAACAAGATGGTGCCACACAGCTGGTCAAACAATTGATGATAAAAGAAAAGTTTGGTAATTGTGTAATCTTGATAAATGCAATTTAACGCCGTTATATTTCTTTTTATAGGCTGACATCAAATTGTTGATTTATGCCAACAAACCAACAACGTTAGAGAAACTCAGGAACAATATCAAACGCAAAATTGCCAACTTGTCGGCCAGTATGTGTAAAAGAGTGATAAAAAATTGGCTTTAAAGAATCGATAGCTGTTATCGTGCTTGCAGTAATCTTATAAACATAATAAAATTCTATTCTTAAATGTAACATGTAGTATACTTTACACCTAGAATAAATTTCAACCCAATATCTCAGTTATTCTGAGTTTTATTTAAATACAAAATTGTTATGACCTTATTAAAAAACTTGATTACTTTTTATTTCTGTTTTATTTTATTAAAATTATTAGTAAGTATGATTTCAAAAGTTAAATTAAAAACTAGTAACATAAGTTTTTAAGTGCAAAACAGCAGACTAGTAGTACCAATATTTGTATCATTCACGTTGTAGTGCAACGCACAAAGATCGAGCACGTTCTCTACAACATATTCTAATAAAAAAAAGTAAAAAAAAACCTCTAGCAAATTCAACTCAGAATTCGTACCTAGTCATTGCGGCAATCTAAAACATAAAAAGCAATAATACAAAAAATGCAAACAAAAATCAACCAGTTTAAAAAAATAGCCAACAAATTAGTTGCAACTCAAACAAAACATTATTTTTTGTTTATGCTTGCTTGTTAACCAACAAAAAACTCTTTCTCGTCATACCCAAAATTAAAAAAAACACTCAACCTGTGATTTGTTACTAATATAAAACAAGAACTTACTCTTCTCTCAACCACAAAAAGCATTAAAAATAAATACAGCTCACATAGTACACGTCTACAGCGGTTTACAAGACTCAAGACTGTTGTACTTCAAGCAGTGCCCACCCTGCTAAACTTCACAAAATCTACTTGTAATTTTACTTTTGACCCTTAAGGGAGGACGGGCTTGAGACAGTCACCCTGACAAAGAAAAGTGAACAGCTACAAGTTTTTCCAACGTGCATTACTAGAAATTAGCTTAAGGTATATACAAAGAATTATTAGAGCAAGGACCAAAGTAAGTAGCGCTGGGTGGGGCATATTTCGCAAAATAATGTAAAATATTATTCAGTAAAAACCAAAAAAAACAAAAAACGCATAGGCAAGATAGCAAGACAATATACGGAGGTAAGCAAAAAAACCTGTATGCTCCTAGCTCAAAACAGGCCCAGATTTGAAAACTTTTAGGAGTAGATTAATACTGGCTAATAAAGATAAAGCTTGCACCAAAAATTGCCGTTTAAACTCTAAGTAAACAAAAAAATTCTACAATAATCAGATACCAATCATTTTTTCCTATAGTTTATAAAAAGTCTCTTAGCATATAATTTAAACGTTTTAACAAAACTTATCAAGCAGGCCAAGCCAATTCATTATATAAATCTAAACAAAAACTATGAAAGTTTTGCAACCAACAAGACTACTTTGTTGTAAATTAGGAATTAATAGACCCATCTAGACAACAACCTATAAAATTAATAATGACTTTGACTATGGCGTAAAAACATAAATAAGAAAGTAAACTCACATACAAATAGCATCAAAGAGTCAAATAAGATCTACTTCTGTTTGATACCAATACCCATCGGTTGTATGAGTCGATGAGGTTTAGCGGATGTAAAACTTCTTGTATAGTTAGCGTTTTAAGACAGGTTATTAAAGTGATTCTACCTGGTATACCTAAGTAAACGTAAAAAGTTGTTCACTGGAAATTATAAGTCGTTGTACATATCGGTTGCACTACGTTGACTTGAGTTGACTACCTAGTGTAGATATATTCCTGCACAGCTGAAGCAGCAAGTGGTGCAACATTACCTTTTATATTAATCCCAAGTAATCAAAACAAAACAAACTAAAACATTCAAATTGTGTCCAGAATTGTAGATAAAGTTGGTTAATAGTTAACCAGTAGATGTTTGAAGGGTTTACAAAGGTCATCGTCAAATGGTTCTGACAACGGGTAACTATGAAATTAGCCTGTGTCATTCTAATAATGCTACAATAGTCAAACTAATTTATAGTAACTAAGACTGTCTATGTTTACTAGTAAAATTTAGATTGATCATTGCACTGCAAAGTCTAAGGCTTCCTGCTATAGAAAAGCAGTTAGAAACCTTGTTGACGGCTATTTTAGGCGGCCTATAAAATTCTTCAAAGTTTGATTGAAATATTTCCGCTCAAAACAACATCTAATTGTCCAAATGGGTGTTTAAACAACGTTGATAACCCATAAGTAGGCATGTGGATTGGCTAGAATATTTATTTGCGGGTCCTATTCCCCAAATGTATAACCGCCGGCGCAACCAAATATTGCTTTGGTAGACAGCTTTAAACTAAGGTTAACCTAACCAAATAACCGCTTTGAAAGACGCTAGTATTGTGTGTAAGACTAACAAGCCCACATGTAACTAAGGTCGAGATTGTCTCTTCCCACAACACAAGCAGTAGTATTAGTTCCATAAACCATTCTTCAAATTCTATGGACATAGATAAAGCTGTCTTGTCAACTACTGATTTGATTGTACTATAGTGCACAATCAGTAAAAACAATCAACTCTGGCAAATATTATGTTAACCAAAACCAATAAAAGCCACTTTACAGCCAACATAAAAAAAAATAACATCCAAAAAGTACCACAACAAACGTAGACCAAAAATAATCTGTCCATACAAAATATACTCTAATAAATGCCAAAAACAACTAACTGGCAATATGTGTAGATAAACCCGGCCTAACACTCAGCATAACAGACGTGGTCTATACAATATAGTCATCAAAAAGTAGTAATATAGTCAAAAAACAGCCAAGTCCTGTACTCAAAGTAGCCAACATCACATGCACAAACTTACAGTTACATTATACAAAATCATTATAAAAGTTTGAAATTATGTTTGATGCAGGCGGCATATTTTAAGTGATTGCATAATCTCAGATACACACCCTGGTTTTGACAGTTAACATCAAATATCAAAATTCCAATTCCAAGAAACTTTAACCACGAGGCTATTTAATTGCCCTTCAATTAGTATTACGGTCGCCCCTTTACATTCTTCATAGAATAAGACAACAACAACAAAGACATAAGAACTTTTCTACAAAACTCCCAAAACAATTCTTATCTCTGTAATGGCATTGCATTCTTCTAATTGAGACTCTAATTGATGTACAATTAAGAATGATATTAAGATAACAGACAATAAAATATTATCAACACATCCAAATCATCTAAATAACCATCCTTTACATCTGTAGTTTTTTTTTTTTAATTTCAAGTTGAAGTGCGAGAAACATGCATTTGGACAACCAGCCAATAGCATGCAACGCTAATGTTGGTTTTCCCGTACATTTTGTATATCTTTGCTTGTAAGCTGTACGCAATTCAACAAACAGAACAATTGCTTTGCTCAATACGCATCTGATGCAACAGATAAGTGACAGTTTACTGTACACAATGGCCGTGTTCAGAACGACTCCCGCTGAGCATCGTTTGCTGGCAGCTCTTGCCATTTTACTCATCATACATTGAATGCTTACCAAGTAACTGAGTCGTTCTAAACGCAACCATTGCCATCTCCATCAGAAACCGTGTGCAACAACTGGGCATTTCAAACATTAGACATATTACATTTAATTTTGACCAGAAAGCTGCATGTTGATACTTACAATAAAATCAAAAATTAAAACCAGTGTATGTTCACATACAATCGTGTATACAATAATTGACTGTTATAAGATACCACAGTTAATTGTAGTAAATATGAAGCCCTATCAAATCTGAAAAAATACACTTCATCCAAAAAAATCATATGAGCTTGCACTTTGGATAACTGGAAGCAAGAGATTTTTAAACAAAACTGATGCGTGTTTTTTATTATATGGTTGCTTTAAAATTAAATTAGATGCAATTTCAACAACTCATCAAAAGCTTTAAAATAAGATATATGCAAATTATCGTAGAAATGCATAAAACTAAATCAGTTGTTAAAAAAAAGAACTATCGCTCACTAAGGAAAACAACCAAAGTACATTGGTTCTAATAAAACAACGTTTACTACGCTGGTAAACAATATGCAATATGAGTCAATAACCTATGTAGTACAGTCAAATGGGGGACCAATCAAAGAAATTATATTTTTCTGAAAATCGATATTAAATGTAGCCACGTTTATAGAATCTATGAAAGCCCCCTCCATAGATTCTATAAAATCAGACAAACAATTAGAATAAAAATAAACTGGATCTAAAAAAAATCTAGGCCAAAAGCTAAAATTATAAGAAAAGCCAAGTAAAAAATAAAATTCTAGCTTTCAACTATTAATATATAATTACAAAAAAAAGATCCTTGAGGTAATCACATAATAATTTTTAGTACACAAAAATGTAACTAATACCCTCCAAATCTGATTAAAATAAGCGTATTTACTTAAGCATATAACTGTGTTTTTCAATACACGTTTTTTTACCAATGATGTCAATGTTGTAGTTATAAACTCGGCATCATCACCCAGCCAATATTTACGCCACTGCTGGCGCATAAACCTCTTCTTTGTAAGTAGTTTTGGCAACTTACATTACGGATAAACTAACAGTTTTAATTTTAAACAAACAACTAAAGAGAATATTAATCTACTGCAAACCAGAAAAAGATTTTAAGAAGTAAAAGAACGTATAAACGTTTGAAATAGTTTTAGTTGCAAGATTCAAACCCATGATTATCGGTGTAGTAGTCAGATGCTTAGACTACGCCAAGCATCTCTTCATTATGGTATCCGTATACTTATAACAAAATTAAAGAGACTAAAGAAAGTATATCTTTTTGAATCATTTTTTTTGTACTATTTAGAGGACGTAAAGATTAAGTATTAAAATAGAGATGAAACAAACCCGGTAGTTGATCAACTTTCAGTAAATCAATTGAGAAAGAAAATACACAAATAATGAAAATATTCAGTGACAATACCACCCTATAAATATTTGAACTAAAGTTTGTTACGTCCAGTTGCAGATTGTAATAGATACTAGACCCTACAGACACTGTCCCTGTCCTAATCAATCAGTAGGTTGCAGTTAGCAGTTAGTAAAAGCAAATAAACTCTTCATTGGATGCCAGTAACAAAATTTGTAATAATTAATTATTAAGTTGTTTAGTAAGAATCTTTAGTTATCCACTTATTCAAAATGCAACACACTCACATAAAGTTATTTTTTATATATAATAAGTCTGTGGCGGTAATGTAATACCAACAAACTAAGTAAAGTTTTTTTTTTCATTCTTATAGCGTTTGTGATACGTGAGTGGTTAAGTTTGATGAACAGGTAGCAGACAACTCCAACCAAATAGAATATAGTGTATCAAAGACAACAATAAGTTTTAGCAGCTTGCCACATTTAGAAGCACGAAGGAGCAAAGCGAGTAAAGACTGCTAAAAGTAAAAGGTATGATGATATTTTATTGAATAACATATAAAATAGTAAAATAGTACCACAAAAACCTTTTTTCCTCTTAGGCCGCTAAATTGTTGTTTTGACATTTTAAGGCCAAAAGAGATGGATTCAGTAAAAGCAGGCAAAAACAACTTTTTTGGTCTAATTGCCAATCAATTATCCAATTATGGTAATTTTTCTTTACCTTCAGTAAACAACAACGATCTATAATTCTTGCACTAGAGTAAATTTACAGCTTGAATGCTGTTTCTTAACTGGCTTCCAATTAATGTGTGTCTGACAACTTTTTAGGCCTGACTAACTATTTTTTTGTCTGTATGTCTTATACACCAGAGCGTGGCCTTCTAAATCATAAAAAAAATCCTGTTTGGTAACAGTTCAGACTAAACAGATTTAAAAAAAAAAAAAAAAACAAAGGCTGCTTCACTGTGACAAAGATTAATCTACATAACAAATTGTAATCATAGCATTATACCAATTTTAAGCAAAATCCAGTGTAGATCTTAGATTGCAAAAATACTGCAGCAAAAGAATTTGTTTGATAAATAATCTAAAAAAAAATATTTGAAAACATATAAATGCAGCAAAGAGTAAATTGATTAAAGTGTTAAACTGAATGGTCTTAATTAAAAGTTATAAAGTAGTTTTATCAAAAGTTTATCAAATTTAAATTAGTAGATTGAACGTTGCACTCGAGTTTTGGCGAGAAATGCAATTCATACAAGTTCGTTCTTGTTAATTAAAACTAAAGTAGTTTAAGTATTCTGCGTGAATGTCTTATTATACTTAAAAATTACTAAAGCAAGATTGGCATACCAAGCTAATTCTGAACATATTTCAACATCGATATAATATTGCTGTAAAAAATCAATTTAGCCAATAAAACTTTGACTTTTTCTAATTACCTTGCAACGTTTAAAATGTTTATTAACTGCTGTAAAAATTTTCAGAATACGTTTATAAATGGCTTTAATAACGTATATAAATGTATGTATTTTTGGATTAAGAACCTTTTACATTCGTGAACAATATATTATCTTTAATATTTAGAGAAATATTGTAAAGTAAAGCTCGCCTAGCTTGCGGGTATTTAATTTCAATGTAATCCTAATCAGAATTTACAAATAAAATAACTAATGCAAAAGTGTTTTGTGTGAATTTATTTAACGTTGTTTATATTTAGTTGTTTGTTAACAAAATCACCATTTTAATTAAACTTAGTACATCATTAACAAAGCAAAATAAATATATTATTTTATTTACAAATTTTAATTATTTTATTTTTGAAGTTTTCTAATGAATTATCCGTAGATCAATATTGTTGATTCATTAATCCATCAGACATTTCATTCAAAAAGTTCTAATTCTGTAACAGTTTACAATTTAAAGTAATTGAAAAATTAATGATTTATTTAATGCGGGTCACAACAGTTATAAGCGAACTATGTTGTGGCAAACAATGCGAAAACTTTAATGGCATCGGAAATAACTCACATGTAAATATTTTTATACACATTATGCGATCAAAGCGGGACTACAAACATCACCTCCCGTCCATTGCTTCTAAAAATATGCATTAAGTGTGGCAGCAGTTGAGGCACAGGTTGGCCGTTATTTATCGTTTGTTCGGAGTTTTTTCTTTCTTTCTCGCCAGTGTCTGTAAACGCCGAACACTTTATTCGCCCTCGGTAATCGCATTTAACTTCCTTTTATTTTTGTTTGTTCAGGCAGTATTTGAAAATTATTGACAGATCGATATTTAAAAATGGTGATTTAAAGAAATAAATTTAGATAAACAGATGGATGAGTTAATTATTATGTTCAGTATGATTTAAATGTATTTTAATTTTATTGGAATCCTAAAGTAACCTAGCTGCTTTCTCGTTTTTAAATCTAATAGATACACGTAAATTTAATTCGTGTAATATGAGTATATGATCAATAGTTCAATTTGCTGATTGGATTCAAACCCAAGAGCCAAGATTATATATAATCTCAACGTACATTTTTTTTTAGAAAAAGACTTGAAACTATTTTATATACAACTTTGAAATTTATAACCAATGCCGAAAAAAACGTGAAATATTTTTTTCAACTTTTTACTATAATATGTTCATTGTGCAACTGTTATTGCTACGGAAAAGTATGCGATTTTATAGTTTGTTACGCACGCATATTATTGTAAACATTACGCACACGATCATCAAAAAATGTAATTTTAAAACACTTAATAAATTATTTAGTTCTTTTTGTATACATTATAAGAATTTTAGTTATAAAAACAAAATGTACAATTTGCACAAAGTTTCCAAAAATTGTTAATTTTGCTTTTATTTATTGTAGTCGTAGAAAAAGTATAGTGTATAACTTGCACGTAATGCCCATTTCTCACTCGTATAAATTGAAGCATTTACTAACGGTTTGTTCTGCAAATTTTATACTTCATCATTACGTGCTAGTTGCACAATACACTATTTTCTACTTTTTACTGTGATATGTCCATTGTGCAATTGTTGTTGCTTCAAAAGTATGCAATTTGCTACAAGACAACCGATGAGTGTTTTTTGTTAAAATTGCCACCTTGCAGTTCCAATAAAATAAAAACTTACAATGGTAGCTACTAACTGAATTAAAAATTAAAAAAAAAAACACTCCTTATAAGCAGTAAATTTTAATCGGATTAAACTTATCGCTTACTTATTATAAAATGTTGATAGATATATACGGAAAGGAGCATTAAAGACTTTGCTTCTTTACCAATACCAATAAACAGACCAATCAGACCTGCAAATTGGTTATGCATCAGCAGATTAGCAGACTATACACTACAAAGAAATTGGCTTAGGAGTTTTTCTAAACATTAAAAGAGCCATTAACAATACTATCTTTGCATCCATTGCCACAACAATAGAAAATATAAAAACACCACATCTTGATTGATACTGAAACAAATCTATGATCAACAACCAAACTGTAACAATCATCTTATATAGTAAGATTGTGAGTGCTAACGTTGCTGGCAAGTGCCCTCAAGGCAGTGTGTTATAACCTCTAGTATGATGTCTGTTATAAATACCTACTTTATTCATTGAACAACAAAGGGGTCATTGCCGTAGACTATGCCGATAACCTCACTATCATAATAAACAAAAATTTGTATCTAACATGACGCAGAATGCACTGATCAGTGTCAAAAAGTGGTGCAAGAAGAAAAGACTATCAGTAAACGCAATCTAAAATGCACCTAAGACTCACGTTAAACACCAAACTAACGACTTATCTAAAAAATGTAATTACAAAAACTATTTGGGTGTTCTTTGCAACCAAAGCAATAGTTAGACAAACAAGGAGATTAACAATCAATATAACCAGATAGTTATACACTGTGGTAACTAAACCCATCATTATGTACAAAGCATTTCTACTGCAACAAACTAAGTAAAGTACAAAAATTGGCATGTTTGCTAATAAGCTAATATCGAGTGCAATGAAAACAACAAACAAGATTAACAAACAATCTTGTAATTCACAGACCGGGAACAACAAATGTGTTACAAAAAGCGGAGACACTAAAGATTTTATATATGATTATTGCATACAGTCGTCAATCACTATTATGTCCAACAGCCTAGCAAAACTACAAACAATACGCTTGGGAATTATAAAATTCAAACTGGTAATGGTCAAATCTAGAAACATTAGCTAAAAATAGGGTACGCCTAGTTTAAACAATAAAAAATTAGGTCATAGAAAAAAACTTTATTGCGGACAAAAAACCAAAAACACCACTACCAAAACGTTTATTGGACCAGAATCTGTTTCTAAAAAGACTGGTAAAAATCCATAAACTTTAAACATACTCTGTTCAAACTATGGAAATCCAAACCAAACAAAATTGCAAAAACTTACTTTATTGGACACCGTTGCTTAAATAAACACGTGCATAAAATGGAAATTCAAAAATATACCTTATGCCGCGAATGCTTGGAGAAAAAAAAAAACTCCGCATCCTCCAGTTGAGTACGTAGCTTGCAATAAAAAACGTAGACTTTTTAAAAATCACAAGTTTACTAAAAAAAGCTTAAAATAATTCCTAGCAAAAATTTACAAATTTTATAAAATAAACAAAAGTAGCAGAGAAATAACAATCAAAGATCTTCTTATTTTTCTTCTTTTTTTGGAATAGCCTTTCAGCCTGTTTTTCAGCTTTAAAGAGTTTCTTGCAATGTCGACATCTAACTATCCCTCTATCTCTTTGGTGGTTTGCTTGGCGGCCTTCTAGAGTGTGTTTTTCCGTCTCTCGCAATTTTAGCAATTCTGTTGTTTTGCATTCTGTGTTGGTTCCATTCTCACCGTCTCTGCCTTGTCCATCTTACTATGTTCTGTATGTTGCACATTTGCCTTAATTTTGGTTAGGTATTCTGTCACGTAGCGTGTGTCTTGTGATACTTCAGAGCATTCTTATCTCTGCCTTTCGGGTTATGCTCTTAGTTCTGCTGGTGTCTGCATATGTGATTATTGGCACTCATGGATTATATATTCAGGTCGTTATTTTTATTTTTAAGAATTATTTTTTTTATATACTGTCTTTCAAACATCCGGCTTTTCTAGAGGCCTTATCTATTTGATTTTTTACCTCAGACATCCTGTCTTGATGAGCGATTATTTCTACAATATCTGAAGGACATCTCCTGTTCTACTATTTTGTCGTTGATAGCTAGTTTGCATCTTTTGGATTCTTTTGCTACGACTTGTGATTTTGTCTTCTGTATTCTGTCAACATGTTGTAACGTTTTGCTGTAATTCATCTTCGTTCTCTGATATAATTACTGCATTATTTGCGTAGCACAGTATTGTTATTTCTCCTTTGTTAGTTCTGTAGCTATGCCCCGCGTTTTTAACGTCTTCTATTATTTTAATCATAATTAGGTTAAAAAGTACCGGACTTAAAAAATCTCCCTGTCTTATTTATATTGGTATAGGCATTTCTTGGGTCATGCTCTTGTTTACAAATATTCTGGTCGTTGTCTTGGTGTTCATGTTTTCAATAGTTCTAACTATTTTTTCAGGAATATTGCTCTGTCTCAATATGGTTATAATGTCATTTAGCCTCACTCGATCAAACGCTTTGCTTGGATCTATGAAGCACATATACGCCGGTTTTTTGTATTCAATTGATTTCTTGACTACTTGTCTTGTGATGAATATGGCGTTTGTGGTAGATATGTTTTTTTTCTGAAACCCTGTTGTTCTTTTTGTGAATAGTTTCATTACAGTGTTTAAGGAAATTATTCTTCTGTAGTTTCCTGGTTACTTTTTGTCGCTTTTTTGAAGATAAGTATAGTGATACTTATTTTCCAGTCGGTTGGTATAGTTGTTTCATTTAAGATCTTCTGGTAAAAACTGGCTAGTTTTTTGCTTAGTGGATTACCTTCGTATTTTATCAGTTTGTTGTTTAATTCGTCGATTCCTAGTGTTTCTTGTTTTTTAGTTCCTTGATAGTTTTTCCTGAGGTTGAGTCTTATCTTTGTTGAACATTTGTTTAAAGTTGTTTATCCATGCTTTTTCCTCAGTTGTTACTGTTACATACTCGTTTTCTTTGCGTTTCCTTTGTCTTATCATTTCCCATATCTTTTTTTGACTGCCGTAGAGGTCATGTTTCATATCCGCAGTAAAGGTTTTCCAGTATTTGGTCTTAATTTGTCGTATTTCAGATTGAACTCTGTTCTTTTTTTTCTTGTATTGTATCCAATCTTCTGGTGTTTTGTTATTTAGGTACCTCAGGTAGGTTTCTCGTATTTCTCTTGCCATTTGTTTTACTTCAGGTGTGAACCATGATGTGTTATGATTATTTGAGCTTTTGTTTATCCTTCTTTTGCCTAGTGCATTGTTGGCGGCAGTCTCGAAGTGTGATTTGACTTTTTTCCAACTAGTTTCAACATCGTCCTGATCCAGAATCGGCTGTTCTCTGATCTTTTGAATCAGTCTTTTTTTGTATATGTTTTTCACGGTGGGATCATTGATGGATTCACTGGATTCAGTTTGTCAACGTAAATAGGTGGTGCTTATTTTTTTTTATTGTGTTGTTAGTTGTAGTTTTGCCATAATTAATTGGCGATTTGATCTAATATTCGCTGATGTTAGGGAGCGTACATCGATAATTTGAGACTGGTGTCCCGTCTATTTGAGATTATATAATCAATTATGGACAAATGTCTTTGTGAGTTGGACCAGGTTATCTTGTGTTGTGGCTTGTAATTAAAATATGTATTATTTACTCTCATTTCGTTTTGTGCGCAAAATGTGATCAAAGTTTCTCCGCTGTTGTTGACGTGTGTTTCATTAAAACGTTGTTTTATGCCATCAACAATTGAGTTTTCAATTCCGTCATTGCTTATTTTGTCGATTTTGTCCTGCAGGTGCTTGGAGTAGGTGTCAATTTCTTCTTTGCTTTTGTTGGCGTTGGGGGCGTAAACGTTGATATGATGTATTTTGTTTTTGCTAATATCTAGTACAACTCTGAGTATTCTCTCATTGACATAGAATGTATCATCTATACTCTATGTAAATTTATTATTAATTAGCCGGCCTACACCGGCTGTTTCTCGTTTTTGTTTTGTCTTATTTCCACAGTATTTGAGTATATATCCTTAATATGTAAGATCAATCGAATAATGCATTTATATCTATTTTATGTATTTCAATTTCTGGCAAAATTTCTTGTTTTCTTCCGTTCCAAGATTTTATGTTCCAACAGGCGCATCTTGAGCAAACCGTCTTAAAGAAAGAAAGAAAAATGATAGATAAAGTTTTTAGACAATACATGACAATACAGGCTGCACGGTGTCTTTTAAAAATGTTTTTCTTCTTACGCAAAAATTGGTTTGCTTTCTTCAGTTTTGTGCTTTCCACCTGAATCATAAACGCAAGTATAGCATTATTGTTGCATGTACGCTTAGATTATAAAAACGCTTTTGTCTAATCTGTTTGTAAGAAAGAGTAAATAGACATCTTAAGTTGTTGCTTTTTTGCTGTAACAATTCAGTAATTGCTGCTAGTTTTAAATTGATGCTGCAAAGGTTAGTAAAGTTTATTGTCTCCGTGGTGGTAAAGTATAAAGTAAAGTCCTTGACTTTTGCTTTATCCTTTCAGAGTTCTAAAAATTAGAATTTTTGTAGGTCTCTGTGGCTATTGGTTTTTACAAAGCTTAGCCAAGAAACTTTTTCTACCTACTTGTTTTTGACTGTTCAGGTTTAAGGTCAGGTAGTTGGGAATAACTATTGGCATAAATTTTGTTTTTTTAATTTTGTTGTTGTTTAACTATTAAAGCCGCTTACACGCTATAGTTTCTGTTTTTGCTATCAAAATTAGACTGGCCTATTGAATGAATTCTTTTGAACATTTCTTTGACCGTATACTTATGAGAAAACCAAATTGATGATCGTAGTTATTATCATAATTACTTAAATCGTTGTCATTGTTCAGTTTATTGTAATTTGAACAGCTAAAGTCTTATGTGTCATCAAGTTTTTTGTCGTTATCAAATTGTTGTTGGTGTCTTCCATGCTGTAATTCAGTTTACTTTGCAAGTTGGCTCTGTAAACCCAAAGAAATGTTTTTTTGGCAACGGCAGTAATTCTACTTTCCATAAACTTGTGACAAGCCTGATGTACCAATTATATATATATCAACTTTTCAATTGCTAGTGTTAGGTTTTTTGTGGCTCCATTAAGTTGCCCTTCCACTCATTTTTTTTAATAAATTATAATTATTAAACTTAAAATGCGTTTTAATGCACCACAAAAAAAAAACGAGTGTTATTCTATCAAATAGTTTTAAAACAGTTCTAGGTAATCTTTAAGATTAACACCACTATCATGCTATATTATTGCACTCAAAATGCGTTTTTATAAACGTTAGTTAAATATTTGAACAATTTTTTTTTGAGTTTTGTAAATAGATGATAATCAAATTTAAGTGGACGTTGTAATTTTTTAAAACCTCATTCATTGACAACTGCTTAAACAATTTATGCTTTTTACACCCTACAGTTGTCATGCAATAGAATTTTTTTAAGCACAATTGTTTGAGGAGTTTTTTTGTCTTTTTTTGCATAACCATAACAAGAGAGACAGTCGTTAATAGAAACAAGCGACATTTGCTCAAAGTCTCGTCGCTTGTTTGTCGATAAACAAACAAAAATACAATATTTGATACAGAAGCCAAATTTTGCAAGTATCTACAGTCATTAACTCACGGACAAACACCTATAACAAACTATACTCTGCTAGTTGCCAAAAATTCTGCAATTGCAAATTTGGAACTCAGGCGTGTGTTTAACTGGCGTTTTGTCATTGTTGACGTCAGGAAACCAATTATCGGAGCAGATATTCTAACCCATTATGGACTCTTGGTAGACATTAAAATCAACGTTTGGTCAACAAAGTTACTACACTATCTATCTTGGAAATAGATTTGCCCTGTCAAGATACTTAGGTAGGAATCCGAGTTGTTCAAAAACCTTCTATGTGGCACTAACTTCTTAAATTGTACCCGGATAAGCATTCAACAAAACATGCAATTCTCGTCTCTCCTTTCCCACCTGTCACAGAAAAACCTTAACGCATTGCTCCTGACAGATTGAAAAAAACAAAAAAGAATTCTAAAACATGATTCACATGGGTATAGCAAAACTATCAAAAAGTAGTAGGGCAATTTAACTGCACATGGTACCTAAACAAAGTGGTAAATAATTATAGAAGGTTAAATTCAAGAACCGTCCCCAACAAGTATCCAGTACCACATCTACAAGATTTTGCTCACATTTCCCATAGTAATTTTTTTTTCTATCATTGACCTAGTTAGAGTCCACAACCAAATCCCAGTTACCAAAAAGAATATTCTAAAAACTTCTTTTGGTTTATTTGAACTTCCGTTTACGACCTTTGGACTCCAAAATGTAGCACAAACCTGTCAGCAATTCATGAACGAAGTCCTCAGAAATTTAAATTTTATCTACGTTTACATCGACGACGTTTTAATAGCATCCAATTCAAAAACAGAACACAGAGATATTTCTTTGTCAAGTGTTTGAACGTTTCAAACAATATGGAATTTTAATTAATCTTGCCAAATGTACCTGGGAGAATTTGCATTTAAACTTTCTGGATTTCAAGTTACGCAACAGAGAATCAAATTCATGAAAAGGTTGAAACCAATACAAATTTTCTACAACCTAAATCTGCAAAAGATCTACAAAGTTTTTTGGAAACTATCAATTTTTACAGACAAAGTAACCCAAAAGCAGCTGCTTTGAAAGCACTTCTCAACAAACTCTTACAAGGAAATTTAAAAGAAAAAACATTAATTCTATAGAATTCAGAGGCACAGATAGTTTGTGACAAATTTTGCCCTATACGTTAATACTGACAGAACAAATTTTTATTTTTTTTAGAATTTCCCAAAGGTTGCTTATCTTAGACCTACTCTACGTGTTATTTTGCATTTCGCAAGTCTGGTTGACTCGTCTAATTCTAATATCGTGTCCTAAATATTTGTATGCATCAACTCATTCAATTTCTGTATTCTGCACTGTGATATTTCCATTTGTTAACATACCCAGCAGTAAAAGCCCCACTTTCCATTTTTACCAATGCATCAGGTTTTGCAGTTGGAGCAATCCTACAGCAGTTTGTAGACAGCAAGTAGCAACCGCTGTGTTTCTTTTTGAAGAAGTTGACAAGCGCCGAACAGAAATACGGTACCTACTACTAAGAACTGTTAGCCATTTAAAAGACCTTAAAGTATTTTTGACATATGGTAGAAAGTAGAATTTTTTTCTTATATACGGACTACAAGCCTATTACTGTTACCTTCCAACAAAAAGCAGATAATTGTTCACCTCGTAAACTTCAACTTAAAATAGTGACACTCTTAGGAACAAATATCAAACTATACTGCAACGTGTCTACCTAGACAGCTCGACCATTTGTCACAAAATACTTTTGACAAATTATTTTCAACTCTCTACATAACTTAGCACATCCAAACATCAAGACTACGGTAAAGTTAGTAGCTGAGCAATACGTATGACCTTCTATAAAAACTCACGCTAAGATATAGGGACGCGCTTGTTTACAATGCCAGAGAGCAAAGATTTTTTGTCACGTTTCATTGCCAGAAGGAAGTTTCACACCATCATCCAAAAAAATTAAACACATTCACATTGATCTGATAGGACATTTACCTTCCTCAAATGGCTACCAGAACGTGCTTACAATCGTCGACCGTTTTTCACGATGGCCAGAAGCGTATCCTGTAGATAACACCTTGGCGGAAACAGTTGCTAAAACCATATTTGACAACTGGATTGCCAGATTTGGAGAACAATTTCATTGTCAGATAAAGGCATCAATTAAGTGTCATGCTAACAAAGGATGAACGGAAAACCTTCCAATAATTCTTCTGGGTCTCAGAACCGCTTGGCGCGACAACCATAAATCTACTATTGCGGAACTGATGTATGAAGAACCTCTGCGTTTACCAGGACATATTTTGGTACCTAGTATAAATATCAATCTCGAAGCAACATCCCAGTTTGTCAACAATTTAAAGAAACACTTCGCAAACCTAAAACCAGTTCCTGGCTCATACCACAAAAATAAAGTTACTTTCGTGTTCAAGGACCTCAGCTTCTGTGACCAGGTTTTTGTGCAAATTGAGGGTATCAAAAAAGCCTTACAAATGCCATACAAAAGACCGTACCCAGTAGTCAGACAATCCGATAAGATATTTACCATTCTTATCAAAGGCAAAATTTTGTTTATCTATTTATATGAGTTTTAAATATATTATATGCCTAATTATATATTTTAAAAAAAAGTTTATTAAGTATAATTTCATTAGTTTTGACTGTCCAAAAAACTTTAATTAATCATTACAAATATCAAATTCAATCACTTCACAATCTTTGAGCCACCTTTTTGCTTATTTTCCGATTATCAGTAATTATAATCTATACCGTCATCTAATAATTGATTTAGCATATTAATTGATAACAAAGCTATTAAATACGTGACTGATTATGTGCCATTGAAATCCGTAACAACAACTACTGTTATTTATTCCCCTCTGATTTGCATCACAAGAGAGTCAAATCTCTTAACACGATTATTTCTATTATCAAAAGTGCTCCCGGCAAAGTGCTTTCGTTTAGGTTTAAAATTACAAATATCTTCATACATACAAATGTAGATTTTACATTAACAACACCTTCCGTATTTCTTTGCAATCATTAGAAATATTTAAATAAATAGTTTTTCAAATAAAAATGTTTTGTAATTCTCGCTTTAACCATAAACTAAGAGAAATTTAACAGCCACTTTGACACCACGTTGCCTAAGCTAAATTAGTTGCTCATCCTTTTCAACCTCTCCTTCAGATTAAAAGCATACCTACACGATATTTAAATAGGACGGGTATTTGAATTTGCATGCCCTTCACACACCCTGACCAAACATCAAATAGGAGAAACTCACAAGTATTTGATAAATAATTGAAATTGTAGAATAAAAATATAGGTAGCAGCAATTTTGATTTGCATTTACAATTGAACAATTATCTCCATGCAATTCATTGTGGATGGGATTCAATTAGTTTAAATACGTCCATGCTTGTATCAAATTAAATATTGTAATCGTGTTACTTGCAGCAAATTGTATGGAATTGGGGATGTAAATTTTATACATTTTTATAAAGCCATTTACAATTGAAAACTGAATATTTAAAGCACGGTTGTATTAAAATAGTTTATTTTATTAATTGATTTTTTTATCATACATATCCAATATAAAAACAGATTTTTAGTAAAATAAAACAAAACTGATAAACCGAATATTTAAATAAATGTATATTGTTATTTTAAAAATCAATTTTTTATATTTAGATTTTAAACAAAACATTTATTTGTTTTTGTAATTTAATAATATAATGTATAACTCGAGTGTTTTTATTGTTTTGTTGAAGCGCGAGTGCTGAAGGGTTAATTAGAATTATTCCAACAAAAACAGCTGCAATCTAACATTACCAAACATATTTTTTTTTATATAAAAACAATTCACGTTTATTTCTGCCAAGTTCATTCTAATATTTCAAAACGGAATAATGAATACATAAATTCAATATGCAAGTCCATAAAATACGGCTGTAAGCTTTTCATTCTCGCTTCGTCTGCCACCCTCAATCGACTAGATTTGAAATATAATATCAAAGAAAATTGTATTTGCAATTTTACACGAATCATGTTAATATTATGCACTCAAGAAAATTGATTAAGGCAAATAAGAAGTATGTGCTACAATATTTTAGGTAAAGAGATGTTGCAATCTAAATATTTACAAAGAAAATATATTATAAGTTCAATTTAATAAAAATATATTTGTTTTGTAAATATTTGTACTGGAACATCGTTTCTTTATGGATATGAATGGCAATCAATGGTGAACATAAAAAGGCTTTTCAGTTTATTGTATTTTTCTTTGGTACATTAAGGGGTAGAATTAATCAATAAAATGCAAGTGGTATTTTTCTATCCCGGAACGTGACTTAGAATATAGAGAGCAGATTTATAGTAAAAGCATTTTGCATTGTTAATAATTAACTAAAAAAAAATTAAAATGTTTTTTGCTCATATTTAGCATTATTATTTATTATTGAAAGTTAGTAAGGTCTTATTAGAAAAAATCTATTGATTTTTAGTATATTAATAAGTTTATTTAAAAAGTGAATGGTGGTGGCCGTTACTATGTGATAGTTCATTATAAAATAAATAAAACGCATTTAAGTACTATATTAAAAATATATTTTAAAAAGCGTAACATGTTTCAACCTTTACAAGGCCATCATCGGACGGTGATTACGCGAGTCAGTTGGTACTTTGGCAAATCATATTTTAGAAAAATATTGATAATCTTAAAACTATTCACAACTGCTCTGAAAGCAGAAAATTAAATTTGTTACTGTGAACTATATCACCAATATATATTGGTGATATAGAGTATCACCAATATATATTGGTGATATAGAGCTGCAAGAAATGAGAGACCTCGCCTGCTACCTCCGCTAATTCAAGAAAATGTTCTTCAATAAATCGAAATAGATTCATCAACCAGCACTAAAGAATAGCTTTAAACCTAAACCTTAGTCACGTTACAGTGTGGAGGATAATAAATATCCAGATGTTATATCCTTATCACATACGGCAAGTACAAGCCCTTTTACCAGCGAGTTTTCCGCAAAGATTGGCTATGTGTCAATGGTTTCAAGAAAAAATTGCGCATAATCCTCAATTCTTAAAACAAGTTTTATTTACGGACAAAGCAAATTTTTCTTGCAAATTATGAATTTCCATAATAATCTTGTATAGGCCGACAAAATCCATATGCTATAACGGAAGGCCATCATCAACAAACATTTTCCGTTAATGTTTGGGCAGGTGTTGTAGGAGACTATTTAATAGGTCCATATTATATATTATATCGTAATTTTCTTAAAAAAAAGCTGCTAGAACTTTTAGAGATTGTTCCGGTTCAATTAAGAAACAAAATGTGGTTTATGCACGATGGTGCTCCTGCACATTTTAGTTTAGTTGCTCGTCAATTCTTAAATGAACAGTATAAGAACTGTTGGATAGGTCGAGGAGGCCACAGGCTTGGTCTCCAGATCTAAATGTTTTGGATATTTTTTTGTGGGGACACTTGAAAAGTTTAGTTTACACTGCATCAATTAATACTGATGAAGAACTAAGAAATCGTAAACTTTAGACTTAAACTCAAAGCAATGAAAAGACCACGACCCAATGCAAAAATAAACATCAAACGACTAAAAGACATTACATTTAGAACGGAAGTTGCAACTGAACTCAACAAAACATTAAAAAACACAAAAAACAACAACACAGACAATAAGTAGAAGACATTAAAGCAACGTATTGTAAAAATCAAAAAAAATCCAAAACAAAATGGATGACATATAAAATACTTGAGCTCATGAACCACAGGAGAGAATGCAAAACTACAGATCCTGGAAGATATAGAAGCATCCAAAAAGAGATACAAAAATCTATAAACGCCGCTAAAGAAAAATAGCCTTAGAAAAAATGTAAATAAATCGAAGACCTAGAGAAGAAGCTTGACACATTACACCTACATCGGAAACTAAAGAAAACTGCAGGCATATACAAAAAAATGCCAATACCTGTTCTAACTGATGGAAACAATAAAGTAATACTTGAAAAGCAAAGAATAACAAGAACATGGGAAGAATTTATAAAAAAATTTTTGATCACAAAAGAACAGAAAAGAAAGACGTACGGGAGTTGAGCGGTTCAGCCATAATAAGTAATACAAGCTATCAAAACTAGCAAAACAGGCAAAGCATGTGGACCAGATCAGGTATACGCTGAAGTAATCAAACTAATAGATAATGATAATGTTGACATTCTTGTAAAATTGTTCAATAAAATTTACGATACTGGGAAAATACCTAACAATTGGCTAAAATAAAAATTTATTGCAATACCAAAAAAGCCAAATGCTACAAAATGCAAAAAGTACAGACTAATCAGTCTTATGAGTCATGTCTTAAAAATTCTTTTAAAAAAATCCAACAACGAGTGTACAAAATATGTAAAAGTGAGATCAGTTAAACCCAATTTGGTTTCCGTAACGGACTAGAAACACGAGAAGCATTATTTGCACTGCAGATTCTTGTTCAAAAATGTTTAAACCATCAAAAAACAGTATATCTAAGCTTTATCGACTATGAGAAGGCATTTGATACAGTGCGCCATGATGAAATGCTAAATATGCTAGAAAAGTCTGGATTAGATGGAATAGACCTCCGCATAATACAAAATCTATAATGGAATCAAAGTGCCACATTCAAAGTTGCCAACGACGAAACCAAAGAAATACCAATTAAGCGAGGAGTACGACAAGGATGCATTTTGTCCCCCATGCTGTTTAATCTATACTCGGAAACAATATTCAAGCAAGCACTCAACGAGAAAGATATAGGTATAAAGATCAATGGCAAAAATGTGAATAATATAAAATTTGCAGACGACTGTAATACTAGCAGAAAATGAAGAAAACCTTCAGCAATTATTCAACGAGGTGCGAGACGAAAGTGAGGCCATAGGGCTTAAGATCAATGCAAAAAAAAACAAAAACTATTTCAGTCAGCAAGCTCGAAAAGATAGTAAGAATTACTACTGAAACTGAGGTTATTGAGCAAGTCAAAACATTTAAGTATATAGGCACCAAGCTGAACGACAAATGAAATCCAGCTCAAGAAATTAGATGTAGGATGCTAGAAACACATTTTCAAAGTGAAAGAAATTGCTATGCAACCGAAACCTAAACTTATCAACACAATACCAAGCAGTGAAATGCTATATTCACTCTGTACAATTATACGACATGGAAACATGGACCCTCAAAGTAACGGAACTACAAAGGATTGAAGCGTTTGAGATGTGGGTCTATCGGAAAATGATCAGAAATTCATGAGTTAAGCAAGTGCGGAACACAAAAGTCTTAAAGATCATGAACCGAGATAGAGAATTACTGCGACTAATAAAACAACGGAAAACTGCCTATTTTGGACATATTATCCGCAACAGCAAATATAACTTGCTGAGACTCATCATAGAAGGCCGCATTGAAAGAAAGCGTAAAATCGGCAGAAGATCGCTGTCATGGCTGAAGAATATCAGAAATTGGACGGGACTAAATATGGGCCAACTGTTTCGGAAAGCTGCGGACAGAGATTCGTTTAAGGAAGTGGTCGCAAACCTCCAGTAATGGAAATGCACTAGAAGAAGAAGCTTAGTTTTGTAAAATAAAGGTTGTGTGATCATGTTGCTACTTTTTCTTTCCGTTCCCGAGAGATTGTCAAAAAATAAAAAAATATTTTTTTTTCATCCCTTATCTCGAAAACGGTGCGTTTGCGGAACCGTGTTAATAGGAACTTTTTTTCTTATAATTAGCCAAAAAATCCCACTTTCTATTTTCCGACACATGTTTTGTAACACAAACAAGGCCATCTGCTTGTTTGTATCATCGTCCGATGATAGCCTTGTAAAGGTTGAAAATGTTACGATTTTTTAAAAATATATTCGTGATATAGTACTTGGTAAATAGTTATTTTAAAATAATTTAATGCTGACAAAGTGTGTGCTTAACTTTTTCAAACCAAAAATTGTTTAACAATTAACCTAATTAACTAATTATAAATCTACAATATGCAAATATAGTTTCATCTATCTATTCCGATTGAAATTATTTCCTATATAAAATGCATAAGCGTATGGTCCATAAATCGTCGTTCTGTAAAACGTGTCGCTTCTGCTACAGAGTTTAAAACAATTTCGATTCGCAAGCTGTCATTAAGCCAGGTTAGGGAAGGTAAATAAATTATCCTTGCAATAGGCATATATCTTTCAACGCCATTCCATGAATTCTATTTTCAACTGCTACATCGTATCCACTACTAGCGTACGACGTGTATTACTTCCAACAGAATTGTAATTTTAAACTGAAATATTAATAAAAGTTAAAATATATAAAATTATGTTGGTACAATTATTTTTATATTGCATATAATAAAGATTAACAATTTTATCATATTTCAACATAAAAAAGTTATTTAAGTTTCTTATATGTTTTTGTTTTAAAGTACTAGCTGTCTGACTCGTTATGTTCAGTGTTTTGAAAACAAACTTTATATCTAGATAAATATTTCAAAACTTTAATATTTCAGACACTAATTTGACTTAAAATATTGTCTGAAGGGTTTATTTTATGTATATTGACTTGTTTATGGATAAGTTGGTATATTTAAAATACATATTTTTTTGTCTCAGACCAAAAAAAATATTATTAAAAATTAAATAGAGGTGAGAGCAATGTCATCCAATATACATAATATAACTTTGCATTATTTTAAATTAGAAATTAGAGTGTATTACTCTTATAGTAAAATTCACAAAAAAGCAAATTGAAAAAAAAAAATTAAAAAGCTTACGATGTAATTGATTATTAAGTTTTTTTAACTGAAATAACAGAACGCGTAAAATTAGTTTTTTTGTAATCTGACGTCGGTAATGAATAAGTACGCCATCATGTTGGAATATCAATCTGGCTCTTGTAAGTAATTTCTTTTAATTTCAAAATGTTATATTTAAGAATTACTTAATATGTCACAACTACATAAAAATACCTTTGAATTTCAACGAGTGAAACCACACTCGTTGAAACAATAACAATATTGGCAATTTATTCGGCTAAGAAATTTTCAAACTATTGTTCCGTAAAAACCATTGCAACTGCACTGTTGTTTAAAATTTTTATAGAATTTAGAAAGTTTTTTTAATTGTTACTATTGATTATAAAAAACGGTGAGATAGCTCAGTTATAGAGCGTTAGTGTAGCACGCTAACTGTCCGGGTTCGATCCCATCGAATCACATCAACCCCCTTCAAACAAGTTGTAAGACTTCTGGGGCAATTTGAAATAGCTGTAAAAACGCGAAATAAAGAAGAAAAACAGAATTTTGGTCTTGGAAACCAACTGATTAAAAATTTGATTTGATAAAATGGTTTCTCTTACATGTTACCTTAAAAACATAACTTCTGCAGTATCTCTCATTTTATCTGCTTAATATATTAAATATGCATTTGCATATAATCCGGTCCCTAGTAATTATAAGTATCAGTAGAAAAAATAAAATACCTTCACGTATTTAAAATATATGTATACTTTGTCTTATATTAGCAGAGAGTAATAGTAAAATATCGGCATAAAAAAATGATTTTATCTTATTCACAATACTTGTCTAGATTATACAAAACCATATTTTTTTATTTAATTAAATGTTTTTTTAATAATTTAACGATTTAAAAACTGATATTACATGTTCTGACAAAATCACAAACTTGTGGCAAAATATTAACTTTGTAATCAAACGTTTTTATTAAAACCTTTGCCGTATAAGTATATAAATTAAATAAATAAATAATTTATAATTAATTTAAATTATTAATCATTAACTTATCTATCTAATTATAGTTAAACAACGATAAAGGTTTGTAAAATGCACAAATGATCATCAATTTAATTGTAGACTGAAAAATTGAGATCATATTGTTCTATATAATCGACGCAAAAAAAAGTACGCATTAGCAGTTTTAACAAAATAGTTGGGTTATATAACAAATGTTATTGCTCACATGTTATGCATTATTTATAGAGAAAAATTGATTCTTAATCTTAAATTTTCAATCTATTGTAAAATTGATAATCATTTGTGAATTTTACAGACTTTTAAAGTTTAATCTATAATTATATATGTATATATTCCTAATTGGAAGCAAAAAATAAAACTTTAGTCCTTTTATTTAATTTCAAACAAAAAATTTAAATTACTTTTTTGTCTACCTTGCATTGTTTCCGAGATAATAAAAAAATACTTTCAGCAAAAAAACAAGCAAAACATCATTATTTTAACAAGTGTGCGTTGATACAAGCTTTTGATACTTGTCAAAATTGTTTCCTTTGGTTCGGTTAGTAAAATTTTATAAAAATGCTGTTCAACAACAGCGAATACGCAGATATCATTTTTGTTTGCGGATTCTGTAATGGTAATGCCCTAGCTGCAAGTTGCGAGCATCAATTAAGATTTTCTTACAGAATGCAATCTTCTTGTCGCGTATTTTCAGACTCATTTCAAAGGCTCTGTGAATTTAGAATTAGAAATCGTCGTAGTAGAGGTCCACATCAGCAGCACACCGTGGAAGATGAGGAACAAATAGTTGACGCAGTTTTTGATAAATGGAGTCAGCGTTAAACAACTTTCCGCCCGTTAACAACTATCTAAAAATTTTGCCTGAAAAATCTTAATTCTTAAATATTCACCCATATTATTATCAAATAGTACAACACCTACAACCAGGCAACGCAGCACAGCGACTTGCATTTTCTCAAGGGCTTCTTGAACGACATCAACAAGATCCTAACTTCATTAGTTCAATATTGTGAAGCAATAAATCTATATTCACGTGAGATGACAATTACAATATATATTAGGTCATTAAGAAACCCGTACGCAGTTAGGGTACGAGCTTACTAATAAAGAATTTTGGTTAACACATGTAATGGAATTCTTAATGAGAAACTACTCTCAATTCAAATCTTACCACCTTGTTTAAATGCTGATTTATGAGGTGAATTTCTCAAAAATCAGTTAAAAATTTTGCTGGATAACAATGTTCCTTTATTCTTACGTAACAAGTTGTATTAGTACGAAGGAACACTGCCCCATAATGTGCGATATGTAGTTGAATAGCTCAACGATAGTTTTAACGATAGGTGAATTGGTAGAAGAAGTCTAGTAAACTAACCTGCAAGATTTCCCGATCTAAATCTATTATATATGTATGGGGACACATAAAACAATTGGCTTATGCGGCTTATGGGGTGCTAAACAACGTGGAGCAGCTACAAAAGATAATTGCAAATGCTGCATTGCACATTCAAAACAGATTTTGAAACAGTTTATTATTCTCTTTTAGTGCGTTGTTAGGCTTGCATCCACGCTCATTGTGGCCATGTTGAGAACTTATTAAAGTAATATTGTTTGTTGTTACTATTGTTACAAATGTTTTATTTTACTAAAATTTTGCTAAGTAAAAAGTTTTATAATTAATGTGTATTTTTTGATTATCTCAAAAACGAAGCAAACGTTTTATAGATTTGTTATTTGAAATTAAAAAAAAAATATACCTAAAGTTTCGTTTTTCGCCTCCAGTTAGGACACACTCTGTATAATTTAAGATATATTCATATACAGTGTCACACGGGCTTTATAATTAAGTTATAGAACTAATAAAAAATATTATAAAACCAAAAAAAAATCTAATAAATAAATATACCTAATACTTTTGTTTTCTACTTTTTTTTGCAAATATGTTTTTATCACTTTAACTATGATTAGTATGGGCTTTGTGTACTATTGCGTAGTAATCATGTTTTGCATTAAAAAATAAAGATGCTGTTTTGCACCGTGTATAGTATAAACCATTTAATAAAAAGTTTATTCGCTTCCCACCAATAAATTTGCAATTTAATTGTGCGTTATTCTGTAAATATAAGTCAAAATAACTTAAAAAATACCAATTTATTTCTGGTACCAAATTTTTCTCCCTAGTTTTTAAAGCATTTCAAAATAATTTAATCAAATGCTATGATCTCCAAACATGTGATTTGGGTTGTTTTATATATCACTAGACAAATTAGATATTTTTTATTTAAACCATTGTCTTCTGCTTACCTGTGTTGCATTGTTTTGACAACAGCATTATACTAGATTTCAAAGTATATCTAAGATATAGAGCTGCAATTAAATTTAATGAATAACTTCTTGTTTTTATAATTATTTTTCTTAGTTTGTTGCAATAATTTCGCAATAAATGATTTATGCATTCAATTTTTTGTTCCAACTTTGTCCCATATGGTTTTACTTGTAGTAGTTTATTTTTTGTGACACTGCTGCCACTACCGACTAGTTGGTAAAATTAAAAACTATGCATTTTAATGCTTTATTTAAATCCTTCAACAATTATGTCAGACTTCATATTTGTCAACGTCCCTGTCCAGTTTTTGAAGCACTTGTGTTCTGCTGGAGTAGTATTTTCATTTTTTGCACAAGCAGACATTACGCAGTACTTGTTTCTAACTCCAATATACAGAAAAAAAACAGATTTATTGATCGTACTGGTACAAACGCTTAAAATTCTTCGAAATATTCTTTCCCTTCAATCTTTTGAGTACCTTGAGGTAAAAGGTTAAGTTGACAGTTTTTCTTTGCAAACTCAAAATGGACGATTCCTCGGACGTCAAAGAAGATAATGAGCAACGTTTTGATGCAAAACTTGCTCATTCGCGCTTTCTTAGGGCGGGAAGTATAATTTTGTGTGCCACGAGCTGCTCTGCCTTTTCAGTTCTAGGTCGTACTCGAACATCCAAGATTGGTCTCTGGTTACGACAGAGTTAAGAAAATCCGCCTCATTTTGAATCAAATCCAAAACTTCTTGACAGCGCAAAATTGCGCCATGTTACAAAGTCAAAAATCACATTTCTTGCAAAGACACGTCTTTACGCTCAGAACAGTCGGAGAAAGTTGGCGACCGGCTGCGTTGGAAGAGCAGATCCTCCACGACATTTTCCGACCGGTTTTACCGGGCTGGGATGGATAGTCGCGTCACAATGGAATCATGCGCATTACTTTCATAATGAATCCTGTATAATAATTTTCCTGTGCGTTCTTCTATTATACAACCCTAAAGATTAAAATTATATAATAATTTAATAATCTAAATATTCATCAACGTTTTCAATGTTGAGAGAACGATTTTCAATTATTTGACTAAAATTTAAACTAATAATAGATTAGACAATTTAAATGTTACTAACAAAACTATTACCTATCTAAATGTTTGTCAACAATATTAGAATCATTCAAAAAAGTTACTTTAATTTGTCTGAAATATGATATACAAACAGATTACACTAATAAAATAATAGTAACAAAACTAAGTACTACCTATTGTCTTCAGCAACAGTATTAGAGAGTTCGGAACAACCTCTTTGAACCATTTGACTAAAATAATATTTATTAATAGATTACACAATTAATAGTTTACTAAACCACAGATAATATAAAAATGAAATAACAGCATTAGCAAAAATAATAAATTTCTTTTCAAAACTAATATTTTTGTTTAAACAGTTTACCATGTTGTAAATGGCACACACACCTTTTTGCCAACATTTTTCTAAGATTTATAATTACGTTTGCTTTTTTAAACTTCATTATTTGATATACTTTACATTATTAATTACAGAACAACTTAAACATTGTTTTAAGTTTCAACGAGTTTGTGTGTTGTTTATAAAATATAAGAAGTAAAGCCAGATGTAATAAAGCTCCTCACTAAAGTCGAGATTTAATAATTGCACTACCAATAGTCAACAGAAACTTTAGCGTTTATTATTATGAGGTAACAAAATGTTGTTGAACATTTTATTACAATTTGTATTGGAAAACTACAATTTTAAAACTTTTGAATAAATTAACAGTATCGCAGTTAGTCTATAATTTAAATAATCACTTTTTATCTAGGCTTTGCAAATATTCAACAACTTAAAAAAGTTTTTTATATGTTTATTTAAATATGTTGATCAAAATAGAAATTAATTAATTTGTTTTTTTTTTGTTTTAAAGAAGTTAAGATATTAAAATGTCTGATGTTTTTCTAATATTTATTTTAAGAAAATTAACAATTTTTAATAAATTCAAACCATTACTTTACTACTAAGAAGTGTGCAGATATAATAGAAGTATTTACAAACTGATTTACAAAAATATTTTTTTTTTTTTGGATTATGGATGGCAAATATATCATTTTGAAAAGATGGTATTGAAGATTTTGAATTACTACAATAAATTATTGTTTTACTTTTTATGAAAACTTAAAAAAATTGATTTGTTTATGCCAAGAAATTAATAAAAAAGCAATCCTTTAATTATGTGTTATGATTTTTAACTACATTATGATTCATTTCATTTTAATTTTAGTCAAAAAGTAAAGTAAAGAATGAACCTTATGAAAAAATTTTTTTTTTAATTAAATTGAAACTAAATCTAATATTTTAATACAATTGCAAAATTAATAGGTAAAATTATTTAATTTAGTTAAATATTTAAAAAATATATAACTAATACTACTAACTATTAAATATTAAATTGCGTAACCTACAAAGAACGTACAATAAATGAATCTAAAATAATATCATAGGGGAGGGGTGGGATTCGTCATCAGTTGTGTCTACTCTAGCTCTATATAACGTTCAGTTCTATCGTATAAAAATATATAACACTACATTTTTACAGTGTACGCAGACGAGACTCGGTCTAAATCACGTGATCGCTTCAGTTCCCAAAAATGCTGTATGATGCCTCTAGCGTACAAGCCAATATCATCGCAATTTATTTGATAAATACGACTTTTTAATAGTTAATTCCTGCAGTGTTTATTCTTATACTCTCATGATTCTTGCACTAATGCAAAGATAATACATTAAATTATTGAATGACATAAAGATATTATTTTTGTACATATTATTATTTGTAAAAATATAATTAAAAAATAATGTTTAATAAAAATTGACGAGGTCATTTAAAAATACGACTATTAAGAATGCTCTATTTTACTCGATGTAAAAGGCCCCTTAAGGGCTAAAATTTGGCATAAGTTACTTTTTTTGCATAATTATCACTTTATGTGGGTGCACACAAAAAAAATTGCAAAAAAAAATAATAAGAACAAGTCTATTTTATATATTAATTTATGTATTCTTTTTTTGTATATTTATAAAGAAATGAGCAGACAAAAAATAGTCCTAAATACCACGGGAATGAAAGCTATTGCAGCAAACTTCGGCGTAGATTTATTTTAACATTTTCAGAAAATAATAACTGATAATAATTTTAGAAACAATTAACATTTGTGTAAATAATAATAATGCGTTGCTCTTTCAATGTATTTTACGCAAGAAATCAAGCATGTCATATCCTTCACTAGCTCGATAGACCACTTTATCAGTAGCTGTTGTAAATTCTTTTTAAAACCGCAAATATTTTAGAAATTAATTTTTAAGCTACAAGCTAAGTCATTGTTTGATTGATTAAATTTGTTAATAGAAGTGGCAAAGCCTTGTTCCGCCAATTTAATTGTATTGTCCAAAACAAAGCTATGTCAACAACAGATAGGTCCTGTCCTTTTGAACTCAGTTGCCCATCATAGCTTTAGTCACCCCAGGCTATTGTATATGTATTTTGCGTAGTACTTAATATACTCAATACTAGAGTAGACCATACACAATTAAGCTATCATACCACAAATGCAATTATACATACAAATCGTCTTTTTTTGGCAAAAAACATGCTAAAAGTGGTATGTTTGCTTCAAAGCTTAGAAAATAAGTAAAAAAAAATCAATATTTAGATTTTGATAACCAGACTTTTCTAGCGGCTGTGGATAAAGAAAAATGTTGTACCTCCGGGACACTAGTGCTGATAATTTCAACAGTCTACAACTGTTTATCATCTCAGAAAACTCGACAAAAGTAAAAATTGTCCAAATATGCCATTCATAATGTTTCAAAATGTTGAAATTTTTTTTTTAAATGTACAAAAATTACGGTAAAAGTGTTTTGTATTGGAAAAATCTGTAAAATTTGAATGCAAAAAACTATAATACAAAAACCAATTAACAAAATTATTTAAAATTTGTTGCTTAAATATATTTTTTTAAGTGTGATAAAATTGAAAAACGGTAATATTGTTACAATAAAATTTGTTTTTAAACCAACTTTTCAAAAAAACAAAATGAAAACACATATCATATAGATAGACATCACTTGGTAACAAAAATAAAAAACTGACACGTAGACAAGAAAACGAATCTAAGTGACCATATGAATATACACATAAAAATCAAGTCTAAGAAGAAAAAAACCAAAAAATAAAAAATAAATAAAAGCTGGGTTTTTCTACAAGAAATTACCACAATAACCTAATGGTCTTGCCATAATGGGCAATAGCATAAGGAAAATAGAAAATAGCACAAAATAAGCGTCTTGTATAATTAGAAAATAGATCAAACAGATGGGCTTACAGCTGGCAACACAAAAGACGCAAGCCGTAAATCTAAAAAACAAAACAAAGAACATCATAGTTGACATCAATTTAGGGTACACTACAATCAAATTCCAAAATAGAATTAAATACTTAGAGATAAGAACAGGAAAAAACGGGAACATGAAATCCTACATAATTATGGTCAAACAAAAAGCAGAAAAACTAGTAATGACTTTGGCACAAATCGTGCTAAACGTGAGAGCCCGAAAGCAAAAAAACGTAAAGTAATGAAGGCGACGTTAGACTCTATACTGTTGTACGCTGCGCGTATATGGAAAAAAATTGTCACATTAAAAAATACAGTGTAATTTTAGAAAGAAAATGACAATCAAAATAGCAAATTTATGCAAAAAGTTTTGACTAAGACTATACAGTCAATAACAAAAACAATCCCCATACACCTCCTTGTCCAGCTTCTCCAAAAGCAAGCAACAACATAAAGAAACAATTAAAAAAAAACCAATAGAAAAAAGACAACAAAAAAATAGGAAAAAAATGGCAGATCATTAGAACAGAGAGAGATGTCGCCAAACAGATGTAGATTTTTATTTTCTTAGTGACACCGTGAATAAACAGAAAACATAGAAATCTAAACTACCATCTTACACATATCCTCACAGGATAAGGAGTCATACCTAAACAGTACAATACGGCTGCTCCCACTGCAATGAAACAGATAATTCAGAGCACAAACAGATAAAGTGCCTTCGCATAGAAAGACATCAGAATTGACAGAATACAACCTGGAAGAAAATAACTATCAGCATACTGACACCCACTTATGGTAAAAGCAACTGGAAGGTTATTGATAAAAAAAAGTTATAGCAACAAAAAATGAATATAAGAGAATAAGACTTGGTAGCCAAAAATAAAAAATGTCTTGAACTTGTGATACCATACCACAGATACTAATACCACAACGGTGATTCCGCAAATCCAGGAAGTTATAAAAGTTTAAGATTTTATTATGTATACAGGCAACCGAGAACCCCACACAATGTGCGTAAAGCATTTTTACCTTCACAAAAAAATGCAGCACGCTAAGGTTCAACGCATGTTTTTACTAATATAGACGCAATTTATAGAAAAAACTTTAATTTGGGTTAAAACAAACGCCACAAATATTTACATTAAATTATTCCGCAACATAGCCATGCAGTTTTTAAATTTGCAGGTTAAAACAAACCCTAACGGCGTTTGTTTCTGCCTATAAAAATAATACAAACAAAACGTTTTTTATGTTATATTAATTGTCCTGACTTGTTTATCTCAAATATTCTTCATGTCCCAGCTCAAGTTTTACGCAATGATTATTTATTTTATATACCGTATAAACGTACAGATTATGCGCAGCACTTTGCTTCTATACGTGTTTTGCAGCATGACAACAAAGCAAAAGTAGATTAATTAATATTTTGTAACTGTTTTAGTTTTATTCCTATTTTTTGTATTAGTTGTTTTATGATGTATATATCTATGTTATTTAAATTTAAAAAAATATTTTATTTTATATTATGTATTTTATTTAACATGTTTTGATAAATTCGATCATAATTTTCAATGTGGTGTATAATAATTCAAACATTGAAAAATTACCCAAACACAAGCCACTTTAACAAAAACATTAAAATTTAAATTTGATGTTTACGTTGATAAAACAATTAAACAAAACTTAAATTAAACACTGAATATAGATCTCCACATTTATAGCTTGCCTATAAAACTACAATGTAAAGCATAATACAGTTCCACATTTTAAAAAATCACTGAAGAAGAGCCTGACCAAGTAGAGCGGCGTGGTTGGTCCCATTAGGTGAAGTAAAAGATAAAGTTTCAATAGTCAATATGCCGTTGGACTTTATCGTGGAAGCTTATTTCAAACACGCTGAGTGCAACTGCAACCCAAAACGTATTTAACACGCGTTTTGGTTTAAATTTAAACAAAATAAAATGAAACTAAAATTTAAAAACAACAAAGCTATAAATCTTAAAAAATCAACTTGAGTCCAAAATCCATGAAGACACCTAAAAACGTTGGTCTAGTCAATAGTCAATCTCCAACACACTTTGCTCAAAAACATACCTTTATACTTCAGATATTGGTTTAAACGTTAAAAACGCAAAATTTTGAATACTAATTTTAAATTGCATCTTTATAAAGTTATGATTGATCACAAATTCAGTTAAGCAGATTGAGTAAGCACAATGCTATCGTTCCAAAACTGCAAACCAGCAAAATTGTTCATACTGGGCTACTGATAACCCCTAGGACTTCACCAACAACCTCTGCACAGCCCAAAAATCATTGTTTGGTTTGACGTGCTTTGTCTTCTTAGCGCATCGTGAGACGTTACATTTAAAGATAGTAACTGTTACTGTAACTTCTAACCAATACTGTAACAAGATACATTTTTGTCTCAATAAGATAAAGTTACAGCTCATAAGAACTTTGTTTTTGCGTCATTTTACAAAGAATGTTCCCCGGTTGATTGTTATTTTTACGAAAATCCGTTTAATGTTCCCATATCTTTTCAGATTTGAGCTTTTGCAACTTTTTCTTATAAGAGTTTCTCAAGTTTTTAAATCCAAAACCTATAAGAACTCAGAGTTCAGATTCCTTCAGATATGCTTGTAAAAGTACAAAAACCGGAACGGCTCCATATGTTCATCGTCGTCAACACCAACGCTTGCATTGTGAATATATAAAAACAAAATTTACTTTTTTTTTTAATTCACCTCGGAATGGTAAGCATTCCTTTATAACGCTCCACTAGTTTTGCGATAAGTGCGGCCATACAAATATTATTCAAGACGACTCAGCATAAAAAAAAACGAGTCAAATATTGTAATCCGTTATTCACTAACAAAACATAAACGGTAAGTAAGTAAAATATTGGACACTCTAGTTGCTATTATATAAAATACCGTTCTAAAAAAAATATTTTAAACCACACTTTTTTTGTAAATTCTATTTAAAAACTACTTCAATCACTTAATTTACTCAAACTAATGTGTTTAACTCCGTTTAATCAACGCTTCTTCATAAATAAAAAAAAATAAGAAATAATACAATTCGATAGTTTTCTAGTCTGGTTATGCCAACAATATTCAAACGTTAAAACAAACATAATTGAAAATAAAATTTGTCTTGTCCGTTTATTTAAAATTTCCATTATCAGACTTAATCTGTCCGGCACAGGTAAGATAATTTATTGGAACCGAAGGCGCATATAAATCATATTAAGTATAATTGAAATGTTGGCACTCCTTCAAAAATCTCTCCTTAACGCCTTGTCAAACCGACACTTTCTACAAGAAAATAAAAATAAATACGCTAAACACTTTCCACGAAGCCGGGAATCGAAAACGACCAGGAAATTTGAAGAGACAGCGAAAACAATCTGAAGTGACTATAAATAACAAACATCTTTGAATATATTGAAAATAATGAAAATAAACACTTCTATACATACAGTAAATTCAAATATGAAAAATACTTATTGATTGTAGATATTATTTGTACAAACACATTTACCTAGTCTACGGAAAGATCATATACATATAAACTAGTACAAATATTTGTGTTGAACATAAAAAATGTGTTTTGTTTAATTTTGAAGTATTTAATTAATCATATGTAAAATAAATGCAGATGCATAATGCATTACTGCATCAATAATGTAGCAGTTATTACATTGTTATGGCAAACTAAAAATAATTGAAGCTATAATGAATATTTATTATAGATGCAAACAACCTTTTTGTAATTAATAGCTACCGGCGTTTACATATACATTTCCAAACGTAACATAACAAATATACAATCTCATTAAAAATACTATAGTTATGTGTTCAATACATTTACAAACATATAAAGGACGAGATTAAAAGGATCGATCGTTTTTAAGCCTATTTTAAATAAAAAGGGCCAGTTGGATCGTTTACATTTCGTATATTGGCTGACCTTTGCAATATAGACAGATGAGGGTTCACACAAAATGTAAATTGATTGGGAATGGAATACCTAGACCTCGATAGTCGGCATCGTGTCAGATAAAAATATATTTGCATGTAAAATAAATTAAATCATAAATGCAATTTATTTTTTGGCTTTGTGTCAACATAGTAATTAATGCTTTTGGCAGCGTTGCGTAACTTTTTATTATTTTTTATATAAAAATTTGCAACATTATAATGTTGAGATTTGCATGTAATAAAATTGATATAAATAGGATTCAACCGAAAAACAAGTAGTTGCAATTATTGTGGCTACGCACATGTGTAAACTCGAATAATCCATTAGTTTGAACTAAATATAAATAATTGTAATATTATGCACGTACCACATGTAACATTCCATTATGCAGAGTTTATCATGGATTTAATCTAATAGAGGCCTTTGTTATATATTCTATTCATTTAAGTAATTACATTATATTTATATGTACACTTAATGTCACGTCTAAGATATAACTGTAGAATAGATATCTAGCACCTGCATATTTACAGTTCTGTTTATATTAAAACTTAGGAAACTTGTATATTATGTCCACGATTCATGTAAATACTAAGTAATAAATGTATGTTTACTATTGCTTGAAATGTCTTCTTTGAAATATATGTGATGTAGGTCTCTATTTTAAGCATTTATCCTTTTTTTAGTTCATTTTTTGCATTCCGTACACTTTCTATAAAAAAAAGAAAAAAAGATATAGTTATGTAACTGTTAAAAAATGACTTGAAATGCTTATTTTTAGCTAACAAACCAAAACTTACTAATTTAATTAGCCACTAGTTAAGTACTTTGTAAGCAAACTTGAAAATGTGTTAATATTTTTAATTTTGTTACAGTTTTATGTTCATATTTCAATATTATTTTTTTAATATATCACAACTCATGTAAAATTGTTTTTTACGCATCAAGATTGGAATTAAAAAAAAGTATTAGCAGACGCATCTCCCAAATTCTCAACTGAATAGTGGGTTTGACGTTTTATTTCAGCTTACAACAGACGTTATAGTTCTTCTATGAAAAATGAAGAAAAACAAACAATAATAGCAGAAACAAAATCATGGGTACAAAAACAATATATTATGAAGAACAAAAACAAACTGAGAGGCACAAACATATACATTGAAAATGACTTGACCTTGGAAGAAAGACGAGTTCAGAAAGAATTAAGAGATATAGCAAGGGACGAAAAATCAAAGGGCAAAAGAGTATGGGTACGGTACAGAAAATTAGAAATAGATGGAGAGATATACAATTGGAGTGATCAAGATCAAGGAGTTTCAAAAGAGAGCGAACGCAAATCAAAAAAGTAATTTGTAGCATCAACACAAAAAAAGTAGACAACGCATGCAAGGACCAAGGACATGACTTAGATACAGAAAACAGAAAAAAACAAAAAACAGTAAAAAATAAAGACAGTGCAAAAAAACAAACAAGCCGAATTTTGTTTTGGAACGTAGCTGGGATAGACAACAAAGATCACGAGTTCTGGGAGTACATAAAAACTTTTGACATAATTGGAATGGTAGAGACGTGGATAGATGACAAGAAATGGAAAAAGTTGAAGCTCAACATGCCAGCCGAATACTTCTGGAAATGCCAACCAGCTATAAAAGAGAAAAAAAAAGGAAGAGCTAAAGGAGGCATAATTACCGGCATAAAAAAAGAAATGAGTCAAGAAGAGGATGATGTTATTGAAATGGAGGGAATACAAGAACGAAATTTTTTGAGGGGCGGAGAAAAATATAAAGCAATAACAGTATATAGTAGAGGCATAAAAAACACTAGACAAAAATTAGATACGCTAATACCAGAAACTGAAGAAAGAAAATTGATTATAGGAGAGGACTTCAACGCTAGAATTGGAAAGAAGGGAGAAAAAATCAAACACGAGGACACAAAAAACAGAGAATCAAAAGATACCACAGAAAATAGAGAAGGAAAAGAAATGATAAAAATGATAGAAGAGAGAGGTTGGGACATTTTAAATGGAAACATCACAGGAGATGAAGAGGGAGAATTTACTTATATAGGGACAAACGGGCAATCAGTAATAGACTACGTAGTTGTAAATGAGGAGGCGTGGGAAGAGATAGATAATCTTAAAGTAGGAATAAGAGTTGAATCAGACCACCAGCCATTAGAACTCAACTTAACTGGGGAAACTGTAAGAAGACAGGAAAATGAAGAAAAAAGTGAAGAAAAGATAACATGGACGGAAGAAAGTGTGATAAAGTACAAAAAAAATCTGAGAAAAATTAGAGAAAACGGAAGAAATGTCGAAGAGATAATGAAGAAATTAGAGGAAACAATTGGAGATGCGGTATTAAAAAAACCATATAGAAGAAAAGAAGAAAAAATGAAAATGAGCAAATGGTGGAACAGCAAATGTACTAAGAAAAAACAAGAAGCCAGAAAGATGTTAAGGCACTGGAGAAACAACAAAAGCACAAAAGAAGAATATATGAAAAAACAGAAAGCTTACAAAAATCAATGTAAAAAAGCTAAAAGTGAATTTATAAAAAAAGAAGAAATAGAAATTAAAAAAATAAAGACAGAAGCAGAAGCATGGAAATACATAAACAAAGAAATAAGAAGAAAACAGGGAGATATTGAGGAAATACCAATGGAAGCGTGGAAGGAACATTTTTCAAGTTTGTTTGGAGGAGAAAGGAAAAAAGAAAAAAAACTAGAAAGACAAAAGCCAATCCACCAAGCGGAAGAAAGCGGAAGGAGGCAATATGGGAGAAGATAAAAAAACTAAAAATAAAGAAAGCGCCAGGTATGGATGGGATACAGAATGAAGCGTGGTTGTATGGTACGGATGAACTGACTGAGAGATTGAGTGAGTTAATAAACAGAGTATGGAAGGGAGAAGGGTTTCCGAGTCAATGGAGAGAAGGTCTTGTATACCCTATACACAAAAGTGGATCCAAAAAGCAAGTAAATAACTACAAAGGAATAACACTACTGGGTACGGCATACAAGATCTACGCCATGATATTAGAAGAAAAGTTGAATGAGGAACTAAGTATAAATGAGATAATTCCAGATGGGCAAGCCGGCTTCAGGAAGGGAAGAGGTACCATGGATAACGTATATATTTTACATCATATTGTGGAAAAAGAAATAGCAGAGAAAGGGGGGAAAGTATATGCGTTATTTCTAGATCTAAAGGCGGCATTTGATAGTGTGGATAGAGAGAAACTGTGGAAGTGTATGAGAGAAAAAGGAATTAGCGAGCACCTGGTAAGAAGAATAGAAGACGTGTATGAGGAGACAGCAAGTAGGGTATGTGTTAACGGAAAAATGAGTGAAAGATTTTGGACAACAAAAGGAGTAAGACAGGGCTGCCCATTGAGTCCTACTTTATTTGCAATCTACATAGCAGATGTAGAAAAAAAATTGAGGTTGGCTCAAGCAGGAGGGATAATAGTTAGTAGAGAAAAAGTGTGGTTGCTAGCATACGCAGACGACATGGTAATACTAGCAAAAGAAGCGAAGGAAATGAAAGAGATGATGAAAAGTTTAGAAAAATATTTTAGAAAAAAAAAGCTTAGAAGTTAACGTAGAAAAAACAAAAATTATGGTGTTTAAAAAAGGGGGTGGGAGAAAAAAAGTAGAGGACTGGAAATAGAATGGGCAAGGTATTACGGAAGTAAAATCTTTTAAATATTTGGGATATGTTTTTTGTACGAGTAACACCGAGAGCGAGCACATTAAAGAGATTGCTCGAAAAGCAAATAAAGTAGTGGGACAAGTTTGGGGAATAAGTGAAAGAAAATTTGAATGTATGAGAATAAAAAGGCTTATATTTGATAGTTTAGTTAAGAGTATGATATTGTATGGGTCAGAAATATGGGGATGGAAGGAACAAGAAAAATTAGAAGCAATACATGTAAAATATTAAAGATGAGTGCTAGGTTTAAATAGAGAAACTCCAGCATATATTGTGCTGGAGGAAGTCAAAAAAGATAAGTTAAGAGTAGAAGCAGGAAAAAGAGCAATGAAGTAAGAAGAAAGAATGAGACAGAGACACGAATGCAAAATATTACAAGAATGCATGAAAGAGAAAATGAGAGCAAAAAATGAAAAGCTAGGGGAGATTAGGGAAAATTATTACAATAGAAATGGGTATGCGAGCCAAGAAATTGAAAGAATGAGAGAATCTGGGAGAGAGACATGGTACAAAATTATGGAAAGAGATAGAGATATACAAAGGCAAGAAAGGAGAATGCGAGTGAAAGAGTCTAGGTACAACGCAAACTATGAACATATTATAGAAAATGAATTGCCAATGTACTTAGTGAGCGAAAGATATAGTAAAGATGACAAAAAGATGATTGCAAGATTCAGATGTGGTAATGAAGAGCAAGTGACAAGATTTTAGATGGAAGAGGATTTGAAAATGTGCAGAATGTGCGGAGAGACTAAGGAAACTATAGAACATATGTTGAAAGAGTGTAACGAAATGAGAGAAGAACAGATGGAAAAAAATGAGATATTGAAAGGGGACGGAAGAGGGGTAGAATGGATGAGGGCAGTTAAAAAACGAAGAAAAGAAATAGACGAACAGAGAAGAAAATCTTCTTAATTGTGTTAATTTTATAAGGATTAAGTTTTATTATTTTGGGAAGTTGTAAATGTATTTGTAAATGTAATTTTCAAGGCCGAAAGGCAAGAAATAAACGTATTATTATTATTATTATTATTATTATTATTATAGTTCTTCTATTGCAACAAAACCTAAACAAGTTAATCGCTAAAACAAACAACTCGAGTTTAGACGTATTTTGCAATACATCAGTAGTCGAAAAAGTTTTACTTAGAAAAATACACTGGCCAGCAAAATTAACGCACTACTAATATATTTTGAAAAATATTGTTTTATTTTAGAATATTGATAAAATATTTTTATGTCTTAATTAAGTATATTCTTATTCTAACTTAATGTGGGTATTACCAAAAGATTCCAAAAGATGGTAAAAAAAAAGAAAAAAAAACAAAAAAATACAAAAAATAAAAAAAATTATTAACTATAGTTAAAAATAATTAATAACCGATATTTCCTTCTCTATTTTGAATAACAACAAGGCAGCAATTACTCATGTTTAAAACTACAAGTTTTATCTCGTTTTTATCAAAATTATTTCATATTTGGATAATATCTCCAGTAAGCCTATTCAAAGTATTAGGAGGGTTAAGAAGTTCTTGAAAACGGCGGTAGATTATGTCCCAAACATGATCAATTGGATTAAGATCAGGACTGTTTGCTGGCCAATTCATAGTTTCAATCCCAACCTCATTAAAATAATTTTTGCACAATCTGAGCAACATGCGGTCTAGCATTATCTTGCTAAAACAAAAAATTCTCTCCAATGTGAGAGCCAAATGGTATCACATGTTCTTGCAGGATCTTTATCCTATTTGCTGTTAAACTGCCATTATTAATAACCACCAAGTCAGTACGAGCAGTTAAATAGATTCCTCCCCAAAACATAACTGACCCTCTACCAATTAGTCTAGTGTTTTGGAAGTTACATTGGGCATATCTTTCATTTGGTCTTCGATAAACTCTTATACGTCTATCTGAGTTGTAGAGACAAAATCTGCTTTCATCTGACCAAAGAACTCTTTCCTAATCTTTATCAGCCCAATCGATGTGTACTCTAGCAAAATTTAATCTTACTCTACGATGCTCTGGAGTCAAAGCTGGTCCTTGCGCTGGGATTCTTGGTTTCAGATCAGATTCAGCTAGGCGTAGACAAACAGTATCAGTTGAAATTCTGAGTCCATCTGCTTCCTGTAGCTGTGTCTGCAGCAATCTTCCTGTCACAAACCGGTTCTTAAAGCAGAGACTCTTAAAAAACGGTCTTGAACTTGCGTAGTTATGCAATGTCTGCCTTGCCCAGTTTTTCTTAAGTGCTGACCTGTCTTCTTATAACGATTATACGGAAAACGGATGTATGCGATACACTAAATCTTTGTCCAATTCTTCGAAAGCTCCATCCTTCTTCCAGTAAAATGACTGCCTGAGCACACTCTTCGGCGGTCAATGTTCTAGATTGGCGTTCCATAATAAACACTTTACTTTAGTGTACCTCACAAATGTAAATTTTTAGTGCAAATGATAAATTTTAGAAATAAAACCTAAAAAAAAAGATATGTTAATTCAAATTTCATCTGAATTCTAACAAAATAAAGATAAGATAAACAGACTTCAATAAAAAAAACCAACTGTATAAATTTAGAATGTGTGTTCTATGGCAGTTTAAAATAAAAATAAATGTTTTCATTTTTAAATGAATTTCCAAAATAATTCGAAATCATTTAGTGGTGCTTTAATTTTGCTGGCCAGTGTATATTTAAGAATATTAAAAAAAATACCATATCTCTTTTACAAAAGTGCACCGTTTTAAACAAGCTTTGAAAATTTCCGTAATAATAAAGAAACTTTGCTAAAAAAATTGCCGCATCTATAAATTTATTTTTTTTCATCTGCAGATTTTTTGGTTGAATAGCTTTAACTTATTCTATTTTGTTTGCACATTTTTTAAACATTTTTTCTTTAGTGTGCAACAGTGTACTTCTTCTTCTTCTTGGTGCCGTATCCGCTAGCGAATGTTGGCAATCCATCTGGCTATAATGGTTTTATTGACGGCGGCGCGGAACAATTCCACGAAAGTCTTCCCGTACCACTGTCGCAGATTTTTTACCCAGGAGGTACGTCTTTTTCCCGGTCCCCTATTTCCGGCAATTTTCCCTTGCATAATCAGCTGTAGTAGTTGATATTTTGAGTTACGCATGATGTGTCCTAGATAAGAAAGTTTTCTTTTCTTGATGTTTGACATTACTTCTTTATCTTTGTGTATTCTTATCAGGACTTCCTCGTTAGTTACTCGATCTACCCAGCTGATCTGTAATATTCTACGGTAAACCCACATCTCAAACGCCTCTATTTTTCTCGATGATGCTTCTGTAAGAGTCCACGCCTCCATTCCGTAAAGTAACACCGAAAAAACATAACATCTAACCATGCGTATTCTGAGCTTTAAGCTGAGACTGTGACTACATAGCAAGGATCTCATCTTCCATAATTTGACTAAGTTGTGGGTTCTATACCTCAAATTGTTAGCTCATATATCATTTACCATTTAACATCTATTTGTTTGCAAGTGCAAGGACACGCAATAAAATTTGTTAGCACTGCAAACAAAAGTTGTTATTGTCTGAACAAAACTTATCTGATCTAAACTTAGATATTAAAAATTTTGTCAAAAAGTACTAGAAACAAATGAACTATGCTTATTAATCCTAAAAAAAATCTAAACAGATTTTAGGCAATAACCATAAGTCAACTCCAAAGCTACTAAAAGCTGATAAACATAAACAGTTTTTGAATGAAAATACCAACTCAATTTTTAATAAAACTGTTTTTTTTTTTAATTTTGTGTATTTGGCAAGAAGAAATTGTTTTTTTCTCTAGAACGGTCAATATTAAACACTAACCATTTGGATAGTTGGTTCAATTCAAGTAACCGGTGATCAATATAAAAACCACTTACTTGGTTATGATTTAAGAGTAAATTTAGTAGCTAATATATCTCCAAATCAAAATGTTTTTTTGAAATTTTTAACAGTTGATCGTAAATGTTCTACATGTAATTATATTTTTGTAGTAAATTTTTAGCTAGGTTTAGTGTTGTAATTTTTTTTTTTTTTCTAATTATAACCCTTTATACTACTAGTCAATTTTCTTTCCTTCAACTTGAAACCATAGCAGTTTTAGAACAATCCAGTATCCAAATTTTAAATCCTCGTTTAGTGAGTTTATTACAATTTTAAGCTCAACTTGCCTTTGAAATTTACTATACTTGTGACAACGGCCTTACTTAATATAATTGATTAAATAATACTTTAAATATGTTTTTAAAATATTCCAAAACTTTTTAATTTTATAAAGTTTATTGAAATTGATCGACATTTTATAAAACGCGACAAATAAAAAAAACTAAGTGTTTAGACAAGATCTAAACGCAAGTTAAGAATAATATTGTGTAATCTTAGATATTGATGAGCCGACCACGTGGCTAGCCAAGATCAATCAAGTTAGATTAACAGGGTGATACAATAGCAACCAAGAAACAGTAAAAGAAGCGCTGGAAGACCAAAAAGAAGATAGAAAGACAATATTCAAAACGTTGCAAGGAAAAATTAGATTTTAACAGCCTAAAATAGAGACAGATGCAGGAAATTAAAAGAGGCTTACGTTCAAGAGTAAACACATACAGGCTAAAAAAGAAAAGAAAAAGAATATGTATTAATTTTAAATGTTAACCACCGTTACATATGTGGTTACATGTTTGACCACTAACTTATAAAGAGTTGAACAAACACATTCGCGTGACAAGATTTTAAAATGCAACATACACTATTCAAAAGTACACTACAAGGCCTGTTACATTCAATATTACACCACAAACGGTAATAAAAAACGTGTCCAGGTAGCTAAGACACTGCTAGAGATCCTAAATTAGACTTCAATAGCAAACCCCAATCAAGCCACTTCCGGGAAATATTACAAAATTTCACAAACATTTAGAAACAAGGCAGCTTTTTTTACAAGCTTTGTTTTTTGTCATAATTAAAATTTGATCCCAACCAAGAAGTTAAGAAATTTAAAAAAAAGTTACACAGATGTAAATCACGACGTACTACTATTAAACCACAATCAAAATATAAAATTCCAGACTACATCAAATTTGACTAAGTTAAAAAAATTAAAATCCCAAACTTGATTCAACAGCTGTCAATAAAATTACCAGCGCTATGGACATAGAATGTGTAACTTTATTTCCAAGCTGTAACACAACGGTGTGTTGTATGAACTCAAACTAACTATAAACAAAATAAGAACCAGTGCGAAAATTGTCATGCCTACCATAGCAGAAAACCTAACACTAGACGACCTTTACAATAGCTTTGGAGTTAAATAAAAACCATCTCAGCAACAAACAACCCAAGTCTTCAACTGCAATTTGTACAATACACTTAAACGCCCTCCACTGGATCCACTGGACAACTCAGAACCTCGCCATTAATGAGAAAACCCAGATAGACTGCAACTTTGCACTGAGATTATTTGTATTTTTTTTGTTACAACCAGCAATGTCCTGTTTATCCAAAAATGTTTTAAAAGTAGATGCAATTTTATCACAATAAAACTCGTATATCTAGGCCATTGACACCACATAAACTGCTGCACCAAGCTTGTCAGCAAAACTTTGTAAAGTTCAATTCTACAACATGCAGAACCCCCCTATCGTATACTTTTAGACTTTGTAAATATCAAAGATTTAATTTACGGTGGAATCAGAAGTTAATCATGCAATATACTTTTTAGATCTTACATTAACTAAAAAAAAAATAGTAAATGTAAACTTAGAATGTTTAGGAAACCAACATTTACTGTTAGCAAAATTCCCAACCACCCTTATAATGGCGGCATATTATTCAATAATACATAAAGCAATCCCAATTTAAAATGACACAAAATGACCAAAATATAAAATTTAAAATAATTAAACAGATTGCACTTAATGATCCCATCAATGATATAGACAAACTAGTAACTAAGAAAATTAGAAAAATAAAATAAAAACGTATATCCCCCAAAAATAAAAAATTTATTATGAACAAAAAAACCATTTTAATTACAGTTTCAGTGTCTAAAAATAAAAAATAAATAAAAAAAAAACACTGAAAAAAAAATTAATTCAGGTTTTCTCTCAACAAAACATTAAATAAATTTGCATTCTGACACTACCTTAATTTCCAGTATTGTAAAAAAACAGCAACTTTAAAATCAGTGCTACGTTCAAAAAACGTTCAGCGCATTACGTAGTTTTTATCGTTGCCACAACCGTCCTGCCAAATAAAATATTCGACTTTTAATGGCCAAGTTCAAGTTATCCGGTTCGATTAATAAACAGCCAACACCCGTACTTCACCAAACCACAAAGTTTGCTAAACACATCAAGTGGACTCTATATCCACTGCTCCAAATTTTGCCAAAAGAATCATTATTTTTAAATAAATAGATATGTAAACAAAAAAAAAATTTGAATTTAGAACGATACCAACCCACACAAAATACACCCTTGCAAATTGCATCCCAAAAAAATCACTGATTGGTGCAAACTTTGGTGTAGCAAAATCATCAGACCAATGATTCTGCTTGACCAAATTTTAAACCTAGCATTGTCATAATCGTCACTTGCAAGCACTACAGATCAATAATAAACAAGTTTTTTTTTTGCATGTTTATGCTAATGAACCACAAATAACTGATAGCTTTAAAGTTAATAGAACAAACTCTATCCAGCAAAATCAGAGGAAAATGTCATAATTTTGCGCGATCTGGCGAGCTAAACACGCATTATTAAAAAAATCGAAAAACATATATCAAACGGTAATTTTCGCTCTAAAACTTTGGTCTTTTATAATTTTTCTGAAAAGTGCATAGTTTTGGTTGAAAATCTAAAAAATCAGGATAAGGTCACAATTTGCGACATTTTGCAACATTCTTTAGCGGAAAATGCTTTTACTAATAGGAAATCTAAACAGGCAATATCAATCAAAAGTTTTTTGCTTTACAACTTTGATTTCATTTTTTAACAAAATGCATAGTTTGCAGAAAAACGCAAAATAATAAAAAAAATTAAATGACCTATATCAATTGGAAATTTTCCGCTCTACAACTTTTAATATAATTAATTTTTGACCAAAATGCATAGTTTTTGCTAAAAATGCAAAAAACCATTAGAAAACGCAAAAACTGATGTATATATATCTATTACTCCAAAACCACCCTTTTCCATGCGTGTGTTTGGTAAAAATAGTCTTTAAATAGTCTAAACACACCTAAATATACAGGTCGCTAAGCTGTGGGTAAAATTTCTCTAAAAAATGTCTAATTTGAAGGGACTATATAGAAATATAGAAATAGATGCATTTTTAGATATATAATGCCGGGTCAAGCATAGACAATTGTTTCGGTTCTACAAACCTTATCCGTATGCCTTGTATGACGTGTATTTACATGAAAAAAATGTTTTAAACCTACAAAAAAAGCAGTAACAGAAAAAAAAACAATTTGTACACAATACATTAAAGATGCAATTTTAAAAACTGTAAATAATGATAAAAAATAATTATCCTAAGTAGAAAAAACCACAAGAATAGTAAAGGACACAGAATAATAAAGTACTGTTTACAGCAAAACCCAATAATAACAAATGCATTTTTTGAACACAAATAAATACACAAATACACGAAAAAACAACATACTAGAGCAAAGCCAAAGAAAAAAGGTAAGATAAAGATTGTAAGAGTAAACAGAGGATATAAAATGAATAGTAACCTATACTTGTAAATAGAAAATATAAGCCCAAAAAAATGAAAAAAAAAAACAAAACAAAAAGTCAAAGTAATAAGATCATATAAACTAAAAAAAGTAGAAATAACAAAAATAATATTAAAATAAAAATAACAAAAGCAATAAATAAACTACCAAAAGTGAAAAATCAAAGTATAGACACAGATTGACTAACGCTGAAGACAATATTGGTTGGTTTAACGATAGATTAGCTTACATTTGCAATAATGTAAACTTACTGCTTGATATTTATAAACAATATCCCAATGAAGCAAATAAAACAGTTTTTTACAATCACAGAAGCTATTACAGATCAGAAATCGAAAAAACAGAAAAACAATTTAACGATAAGAAAGTAACTTCTATAAACACTCCAAGAGCTATGTGAAATATAGTAAATAATAATTTAAATAAGACTAATTGCAGTTCACAACCTAACCAGTTCTCTTTATTAGAGTTTGCAAATTATTTTAACAACATTCCACTCGATATAGTGACTAATATTCTTCAAAGTTCAAAAACGCCTTCAGAATATATGTCCTCTATCCAAATAAATAACGACACAGAATTAAAGTTTGGTAACGTATCACATTGCAAAATCAGAAACGCTGTCAACCGAATAAAAAACAAACCTAGTAAAGATGTGTATGGATTATGTGCAAAACCTATTAAAGCTATAATATATTTAATTATCTAACCTCTTGCTAAATTGATAAATATTAGTATAAATGCTGGCATATTTCCAAAAGTCTTAAAAACTTCAAAAGTAATTCCCATTTTTAAAAAAGGTAATGTGGTCAATTTAGCAATTAACTGAGTCGATTGCAAATGCATTTGAAAAACAACAATACACGGGAGCCATTTTTTGTGACCTAAGCAAGGCATTTAATTGTGTATCCTACCAAGTTCTAGAAAAGAAAATGTTGCACTATAATTTTAACCCACAATCAGTGAAGCTTATTATGTTATATTTGAGTAACAGAATAGACATTATATGCTGCAAAAATAAGCAGACAGAAAGTTAAAGCAGAGAATATAGTGTGCCTCAAGGTTCCGTACTAGGCCCTATCCTGTTTTTTTATCTATATTAATGATTTAACAAATGCAATATCAAAAGCCGAGTTAATACTTTACGCGGACGATACTGCTAGTATAAATAAACACCACATACTGAACGAGTTAGTGCGGGATCTGGTGGATACACAATTGCTTTCAGAATGGTTTTCGGCTAATCTCTTAAGCCTAAATGCTTCAAAGACTGTCAATACAATATTTTCGCTACGACCAGTCGACAAGGAACTAAACGTAAAGGTAGTAAAATCTCTAGGGGTTCAAATAGATCCGGGGCTTACATAATATTGTCATATTGACAGCATAGCTTCCTCAGTTAGTAAGAATATCTTTAAATTACGTAATACTGCAAAAACAACATTGCTGAATGTGAGTCTTGCAGTTTACCATGGAAATATCATGTCAAAACTTACATATGCTATTACAGTATGGAGTCATTCTTCGGCTAGTCAACGACTGTTTAAACTTCAGCGTAGAGCAGTCCGAATACTATCTGCTTTAGATTATAGAGCGGATTTCAAATATGCTTTCATTAATCTTAGTCTTTTAACAATGCCTGCAATTTATATATATATATGAATGTTTAAAATATATAAAAACAAACACAGACAACTACAATAGTAATCAAAGCTTTTATGGATATAATACAAGAAAGAAACATCAGAGACATCAGACCTGATTTTTTAAGATTGATTAAATCTAGAACATTTAATAATTACTATAGACCAAAGCTATTTAATGTTCTTTCTCCAAATGTAAAAATGCTGCCATTAAAACGTTTTCTAATCTATGTAAAAGTGTTATTGTTGAAATTAGCACCATACAATATTGAAGAATATGTAAAGCATAACTTTTTAAATACGTTCAATTAATATATATATTTTAGACCTATGTAATACATTTTTATAAATGCATTAATAAACATTATTATTATTATTTATTATTATGATTAACAGATGTCTCAAAACAAGTATGTACACAAACGAACAGAAGTAGAAGAGACAAATACGCTGTCTTGTACTTGCTCTGTTTTTGGACAATAAAAATTAAAAAAAAAATTAGCTAAAAGAAAAAAAATAGCACAAATACTTAAATAGACAATTCCATTTCAAACAGACCAGAGCAGAGCTAGGCAAAATGGAGCATTCTTTATTTTTTTTAACTGCCAAAGTTGAAGTATTTTTAAGTAAATTAGTTAAAAAATAATATATTTGTTTTGTGTATTTGAGTATTAGGGGTCCAAAACTAAAAATATTTGGTGTATAATTCCTCTAAACGCTGCTTAATATGTATTTGTAAAAGTTTATGTTAAAAAATAAGCCACTTTTTGCAGATTTTACAAGTTTTAGACCTCTAAAACCCAAATACACAGAACAAATTTATATTTTTGAACTGATTTACATCAAAATACGTAAACATAAGCGGTTAAAAAAAATAGTTTTATAGTTTTTGCGGCTTATAAACTTAAAATAGCGCCAAATTTGGATTCAACAAAAAATTTATGATTAATTTTACTAGTAATTAAGTTAAAGTTGAAAATTTTAAACCAAAAATGCAAATTTTGACTACTAATAAGCTGTTTAAACAATGTATAAGCTACGTACACTCTCAGTATTTCCGTCTTTGTCGCACTATAACGTTTTTCTATCACATACAACGTAACGCGGTATGCAAAAAAGAAAAAAAAAAGTTCAATCAATAGTAGTGAGATAGAGAGGATAGAATGTGCAACAAAAACAGAGATACTGAGATTGTAAGAAAAAACGCTAGCTCTAGTTATATAACTCTTTAGCACTGGCTGTTGAGACTTTGGGGTTGCACAATAACTGCAAAAAAATATCAAGCTTACTCAAGCCAATTGGGTCTTAAGGTGTAAGGAAGTATGCAAGACACAATACATTAGTAAGAAGCAGTTATAAACACTAGTATTAAAGTATGCCTTAAAGTTGTGTTAATTAAATTAGTAGTATTATTATATACTATATATTGATGTTATAATGTTGATTCTAACATCACAACTTATTGTGTCCTATGCCAGAGAAATATTTGACGTTTACTAATTTTACAGAATATATTGGTAATTTTGTGCAGGTTCAATTTATAAAGAAATGCGTGTGAAGTATGACTGGTCGTTGCAGTGACGTGCTGCTGCAAGAGCGAGACAAAAAAAAAATCTCAGTTTGATTTATTAATAAACGCACGGTGTTATAAAAGAGAGGTTTAGTGTTTGTTACGTCAGATATATAAAAAAAAACAAATTTTATAAACTAGACATAACACCTTTAGGAAAAATTTAGAACTTACAGTGACAAATATTAGAAATGTTTATTAACTAAACACCAAATCATAAAATCTTATTTTTAGGTTGGTAATAAAATAATAATCACGTAGATTTGATTGAAAAAAATACCATGTAATCTATAGTAAAATGAAGGAAATTTTATTCTTGACTTACATTTATAAAAAAAAATGCCTCGTCTGTAAAAAGTACAATTTATTAATTATTATTATTATACGTAATTCAAAATGATCCAACAAACATTTATCACTTATTATTTTTATAATCAATCAATAATTTTTCCTATATATGTCATTATTGTGTAAGAAAGTTTGTTGCTATACATTTTTCACAAATATATTTATTACATAAAGCACACATATACATCATAATATTTATTAAAAAACAAAATGGAATTAATGTACCTCTAGCTGCTACTATATGTATTAACAAGATATATTTATGTAAATGTAAATATAAAAAAAACTATTTTATATTTGAAAACAACTCCCCAAAGTATACAATACGCTGTATCAGAATTAAATTATTTCATACGTTTCACGGTTCTCAAATATGAATGAGAAATTTTTGAAGAATATAACAGCTCATTTTACAGCAAACTTTTATCACAATATTTCATATGCTAGCCCAGTTTCCATGAATCTACATACTGGATAGTCTTGACTGCTAACTGAAATATTAGTTTAATTGTTATTTACATTAAAGTACCAAATGGCAAATTAATTCAGATTGAATTCTTACTCTTAGTCTAACGTTTACTTACACGAATTGATAAATAAATTACCAACAAACTAATAATTACTTCAAGTAAATGTATAATTACATTAATTAACAACGCAGAAGATAAATGTCACATAGAATTTGTAGTTGGTAATTCTAACCCGTGCTCTTTTCAGAGCATCTAAATGCGATTACCATAAAACCACAAGTTGTCCGCAATGAATATACAATACAAGGAATTAAATTTAAAGGTCCGCCTGAGCATGTAAATGAAAAACGTTTAGACTATTTACCATCCAGTAGAAACACAAATCATATGGACGTTGATGTTATTGCAACCGTTTGCATGGAATCGATTATACATTTTCTGTTCATTTTCTAGGTTGAAGCACCGTTTCAACATGCACGTAAATATAACACAGCTGTAGCTATTAATCTGATGCTCATTTGGCATTACATGTAAGTCTTGGTTAGTGCTGAGGCAGCCAAAACTACACGGACTCCAAGAGATCTTATCACATTTAAAATTAGTTCATTTTCAGTGTATTTTTTGCACTCATGGCTCTCACACAGTGCTAACGGAATAAATGAGGTGTATTGTGCCTTTTTTAATGGGCCGAGACAACAATCGAAAGCAGTGCCAGAGTGAAATAAAAGTAAACATTGGGAAATGTGTTTTCACAGTGATTCGCTCACAATGAAGGAAATTATTCGCATCGTTTTTTATTGTGCTTTATTTTCTATGTTTTTATGTTTTATTTTATAATTATTATGTTATTAATTGTTAAAATTATTATGTATTCAAATGCATATTTAGAAACATTTAAATTGCATATGACTTTATCCCTTAACGGCTAGTGCGCCTCAACAAATACATACTACATAATTTTTTTTAAGGATTTGGTGCAATTTAGAGAAGTGTTTTATAATCCTAATGCGTCTGACGTTGTTGGATCATCATTTAAAAGCGTAAAGCCCAATTTGCTTTCGGAATAACCAGCAGATAGTTCAGATAGTAATTAGAATTCAGAAAATAAATGACCTCTATCTAACATCTTTCTATTATTTTCAGCAAACAAAAAAAGCATTTATTAGTATACTTTTTATTAAGGGGGAGAAACGTTGCGCTATTATGAAGGTTCACAGAATGAAAGTCAGCAAAAAAACGCTTGAATATTATTGAATAAAATTTTCACACATTGTAGAAGAAAGTCCAATCTGCGTCTTCAAATTTGTAGAAATTTGATGCAATAAGTCGTTTCTCCGTAATTAATTTTTGAAAAGTGGCGTTTTAAATTAATTTTTTATCAATTTTTTACTCGTTAAATATAAATTTTTAACCAAAAACATAAAGACATAGAATATTGTATGTAGTTCAACATATAAAAAAAAGTGATGACTAAAATCTAAAATCTAAAATTGTTTGGATATTGAGTTGTTTGGCGTTTTGTCCCATACGAATCAATTTTAATTTAAAAACGGCGCTGTACGTGTAAATATTTTTCTAGAATGAAAAGTTCACCAATATTCTCGTAGATGTGTTAGGATTTAATATTTTTCCATAACAATACTACTAGTGGCACCTTAACAGACTAAACGCGGCAATTTTCTAGCATTATTAGGACTAGTAATACACCACTTCAACATTAATTATAATTATAAAAAAATTTACCACTGGTTGGGCACTCGCAGATGATAAAGGTGCGGCTTGTGTATTTTTGAGAAACGGTTTGTAACCCCAAAGTCAAAGGTGCTCATCAAAAAAAGTTTTCAAAATTGTTATATATATATATATACATATATATATCACTTAGTAACACGAGACAAATTTTGGAACTTAATAGTATTTTGTTTAGTAGTAGCGTGCTGTGATCAATCTCTTAAGCTAAGTTTTTAAATTATTCCTATAGAAATGTTGTCTAAATTTTGTCTAATAAAGAGCAGCTATTCGACTGCCATCAGCAAACCCGTCAACATAAAAAAAACTACTTCAATCCACCCGATACCGAGTACTGGTTTTTCTTTCTATCATGACTTGTTTTTTTTATGTATTTATTATGTAACCCTTAAGAAATAAGTACGTATTATTGCAACAAGCTAAATAAAATACAGATTGTGTATGTCCTACATCAATAACTAGAGAACCAGCTAAAAACTGAACACAAAAATCAACAATGTAAAGAGATACATCATTAAGCTGATCAAGGACAATGCGAAAAAGATAGATATCGTTGCCAACAACACTAAGCAGAAGAAACTGGATCATTAAAAAACCCTTCTTGGCTTGCGTATGCATAAAATAAGAAAAAGTAAAGCCGCCTAGAACACGACCATGATTTCTTTATTGCCAGACACACCACTTAACCAACTACGCCAACAAAAGTTCCGGCCCTAACTTTTTTCAAAGAGAGCATAAAGACTCAAGCAGCTCACCAAGACTCCAGATGCCTAAGCCCAGACTTCCTCAAGAAGCCTTCCAAAAACCCAGGCAAGTCCATCACTCCAAGAACAAAGAGCCAATCAAGATTCTGCAAAACAACAAAGTCACAAAGAAGTCTGTTTACAGCAAGTAATTTAAAAAACAATAGAAAAAAAATCACTTTTGGTTGTAACTAGTAGGTCCCTAACCTAGATCTTCCAACAAACCCCTCAACTTTGTCTCACCCTTACTGTAATACGGTACAAATCTGTATTTCAAGAATTGTCAGCGGCATTCAAGAATATATATAATCATCAAATGCAAACGTGAACAATAGTATCCGTTTGCATCCAAAATCGCATGCGTATTTCCGCGCTGCAATTACTTATTGTAAACGAAACAACGTGATCTACTACACGTTTTAATTAGAGTCCAAAAAAAAACATAAATACGTTATTAAGGATATACTCTACTGCATTAAGATTGATGCGGCGCAAGCAAAGTTAGCAGCTCTGAGGTGTGCTTCTGTATCCGCCAAACGCAAAAAATGACTTGATGACACAAAATAGTTAGCAGGAAATAAACGGTATCAAGTCGCAAAGGAAAGAAATACATAAAATAGTCTAAATGAGGCTAAGTCTAGACATAGTTGAGGTCAAATTTTTTATCAAACTTTATGCTACGCTTATATGACTGTCACACACTACAGGCGCTTTTGATATTTACTATTAAATTTTCAATCAAGCAGAGTCCTTGCATTATAAGATGTATACAATTAGAAATTAAAAAAAAAATAGTTGGTAGGCGCTTGTAAAAGTGAATACGACACTTTTCAAATCAAAGATTCTCTTTCCAATCCGCAAAAACTGATGTCATTAATTGTTTTAATTTAATCGACTATTGTTTGAGACAGGTCTAGTTTATAAAATAAAACTTCTAACCGAGTTTTACTGTCAGTTTGGGTGTGGACGGTTCAAATGATCTAAATCAATTGCGGCACAAGTTAGTTCACAATTGCTTTATGTTTTGAGTTTTAGCGGTGGCTTCCACGGTATCCTGCACTGCGGTGGCACACGTCCTTTCAGTTCAATCTCTCGCGCACTAGGTTTTATTACACTACACGGTAGTACACGTTGCACCAGATCCACCTAAGATGTTGATCAGTGCAGATTACTTTTTTCTTCTTGATGTGCTTGTTAAGTTGCAAAGTATTGTGATATTTTTTGCCATTTCAAGGGGTTAGTTCCAAGATGTTTTGCGTGGAAAAATTGTCTTTTTGTCGTGATGGACAGCAATAACGGTGCCGGTAAAGTGAGTATAGGCTACAATCTTTGCCAGACTCAACTGCAGATTGTTCCGGTGCAACATTTTCGGTTTTTCCTAAAAGATTGGATAAAATGGTAAACAAAATATTACACAAACATTGTTTTTTTCAATAACTTTAGAGTGCATAAAAGTACAATAAATAGTCTTGGTATTAATGTAAGCCATGAAGTAGTTTTTATTCAATTTATTATGTTTGGTAGTGTCACAGATGTTAGTGACTGTAAACAGAGTAGAACTAAAGTGTAACACTTGTTTGTAGCACTTTTCTTGATGTATTTTGCAATTCAGGTTATCTGGTTTTTATATGAAAAGAGAAGAAAAGACTTTGTGCCATATTCATCTGAAATGTTGTATCATGTACATCCGCCAAATGCTTACCGACTAAAAAACTTCTCTTTTTAACTAACTTAAATCACTTAAAAAAAAACGTTAAATATTTTGTACCCGTTTCGTTTATTTATTACTTCATCGTATAGACTTCATTATCAGACTTTTTCCTGAATTGCTTTGGCTTGACGGTCTTTATTTTCTTTATAATTTTTATAACCTGATTTTTTATCAACCTCTATGCATCTTCGCTTTCGAGCATATACTTTGTCATATTTTCAGCTGTCAGAGCTAAGCCTCCAATCGTCCTCTGCCTTGTGCACTGCCACCTATTGCATTAGAACATGGTGTGTTTGGGTGTATCTACTTTGTCACAGTATACGAATCGATTATTTTCCATTATGTTCATTTTTTTTAAGTAGACTTAAAAACAGCAGTAAACTGTCAGAATCTGGATGAAGTAATATCTAACTTTCCCGTGTTTCCTTGTAACCCATAAAATCATTTTTAAAATAAGTTTCATTGTTCATCTTCCCGTGTCACCATTCAGTTTCCACGTTCTATTCAACTTTCCACTTCAACAAAATTTTGGCTTTAGTCACAGTTTTCTAGAAATTTTAATTTGTACCAGCTGTGTATTTCCTTTCTAGAACCGTCAGGGGATGGAACCTGATACCACTTGTATGGCCCTGTTGGACACGGTCCGGTACGCGCTTGCCTCACGTATTGTCATCTTTTGTTGCATCCTTTTTAAGATATTTCTGGACCTTAAGATCTGTACACAGTCGATCCGTATAGTTTGATATAGAGTTGGCCACAGAGCTAATACCCAATCTTCTGCCCGCTCTAGCTTTTCTAATATTGGCATCAGTCGCGCAAGTGCTGCAACCGCTTTTTCAGTCTTTTTGGTAGTCTCTGCAATGTGAGCTCCTATGTGTATATTTCTGACAAGACAAACTCCATGGTATTTGGTGCTATTTTTGCTAGTAACAATGACATCTTTTACTTTTACGGATACAGAGTGCTACGTCCGACCAGTACAACCGCTTTAGTTTTGTGCGAGGCCAGCTTTAATTCTTTTTTTGCCAGCCACATTTCTACGCAGATTGCGGCGTGTTCAAAATTCTTTTTGATAGTTGCTTTGCACGGCTCGCATACCACCATAGCAAAATCATCCGCTTACTCTACTAAAGTTATATACGCCGGCATGGTTTCTTTGAGTACCCTGTTGTAGTAAATGTTCCATAATCTTGAGGCCAAGAACTAAGTCTTGTGGTACCCCGCATGTCATTTCCAACTCGCCGCTGCAAACCTAAATTACACTGTTGTAAAGGTAGATTCAAATCTGTCTGACAAAATACGGCTTTACTTCTCTAGTTCCATAATAATGCTCTTCCATGAAGACATTTTTGACGTCCAGCAATTTTTTTTTTTATTTCCGCTATGCCCTTAGCCTTTTGATTAGCGTCTACCGTTAACCTGCCGTCCGTAAAACTATACTGCTCAAGGGACAGGCCGCTGGTTCTCAGTAGCATTTCCTGCAGTCTCTTGTTTGAGATCAGCTCGAAGAGTTTCCTCAGGTTGTTTAAGATGCATAGTGGCTTGTAGGCTGCTGCACCGATGCCTTTGGCTGGTTTTTCAATCAAGACCAACTTTGCCAGCTCACTCTTTGCAAAAAAAGCTTTTCTTTATCAATGCGCTAAAAATCATTGCTCAGAACTCTGCGTTATTATTGGCAAGTACTTTTGCTACTTTCGGCGATACTCTATCAGGGCCTGCAGCTTTTTCTTGTTTCAGTCACTTACCTGCTTGCTTGACTTTGTCGCAGGTGCATCAAGGTATTTCTGCCGCTTCTCCGACAATTTAGAACCAAAGAAGCTTGACCAGTTTTTTTTTTCTGTATACTACAAAAGAGCTTTCCCGGTACCCTTGTGTACCTCAACATCTAGAACCACAGAGCAATAAATGGTTTTAAATTTTTTCTACACCAAGAAGTTGCCCGTAAAAATGTAGAAACCACATCAAACAAAATACTCCAAAAAGTGAAATCTAGTAGATATCTTAAATGTAATCTCCAAAATGTTACAGATAGATTAATATGGTGGTAAAAATAGCACAGGATTTTTTGCTACAATATTTTTGTTGTTTTTTTCAATAGTCAATTTCTAAAAATCAACAAAAAGTTGATTTGATTAAAATGGCAAAATAAACCCAAGCGTTATGTAGTTTTTGGTTAGCAATCAAACGCAAATTTTAAATAATAAAGATTTTTTGGCTTTTTTTTTTACTCCAAATAATAATTTAGTGGGCCAACCCAACATATTATATAAATTTAAAAAAACTTCTTTGCGTTTGAAATTGTTATCTTAAACATTGCGGTTCTCAATTCAATATGAGTGCTAAAATTTATAAGTGTTTCTTTCCTGCTGTTAAGAGTGTGTAAGATGATGTCATTTCCGACTCGAGCATTAAAACCATCTATTATTATAAACTTATCTTTACGTGGTATTGTGTCTATTATAATTTTTAGCAGTTTTTTATAAGAAAATGTTGCCTCTGTTTCTAGTCTTCCATTGTCTGTATAGGTTAATTCATTTATTTATCGTCGGTCTATTTCTGCTGTTAGAGCTGATCAATCACTGATGCCAAAAAATAAGACCACATCTGAGAATTTGTCCGCAAACTCATGAATTTCAACCTAAATTATTAGGCTGTTCAACGTGCACGCAACATCGAGACAATACACTAGACCTACTAAAGTTTTTCTTATCCAAAAAAGCAAACTAAGCACCTCACATTTTTTCTGAACCCGAACTGAACTGACTCTTCAGATAGAAGACTCAAAGTCAAGACCACTAGTGTAGCAATCGTGTATGCTAACCACTACACTACACCACCTAGGCGGTATCTTCAAGTGTCTGGATTATACACCGCTATTATATGCAGATTGTACTGTTAGTATAATTTCAGTGTTACATAAGTTTGTGATTAGCTGAGCTAGTTTGTTGATTATTAGTACTCCAGTTCCAGATGCTGCTCATTGGTTTTTGTTGAAAATATCAAAAAATTGTTTAGGTATTGCGTAGTAGCCAACTTTTTCGTCTTTAAAAAAGCACATATGTCTTTTATGTTTTGTAGTTTTATTAGGATTACTTCGTCTTTGCTGTTGAGTGATTTTGCGTTTGAACAATCTATTCCAAGTTAGGTCTTCTGTTTCTGTCGTCAATGTGTATCTGCCCGATTTCAAGACTTGTCGTTTGATCCTGTAAACCCTTACTGTTTTTACATATGGCAGGTAGCTGGTCAAATCTCAAAACCCTTCTCATTTATCCGGGCTTGAGATTGGCACTAAGCAACTCAATCCGCAATCATAAATTTGCAAACATAATTTAAATTCAATAATAAAAATTAATATATTCCATCACAAAACGTTATTAATAAATTTCTAACATCAAAACAACTTTAAACGTTTTTAATTACATTCTCAATAGTTTTCCACTTAGGAAGTCCTACTCGACTCACAATTATTAAATAAATAAATTACATAAACTTCCATGATGTGAGAAGCTATAGCCTGCAGCTAGATGCCAAAGAAGTTTTAATTTTTATATCCTTCTTTCCTAAAACTACAACTATAGATTTACTTAGTTTTCATATTATTTACTTTGCAAGATGAAACAAACACAAATAAAATAGAAAACTTTTATAATATAAGATTTACCAGCTCCAAATAAATTATTATTTATAATTTAATAAAACTCCAAGACCTTTTATTTTCTTATCCATTTATCATACGTAATATCATCTAGATGTTTGTTATGATTTCAACCTAATGGTGACTTTATAAATATAAAATCATTTATCAAAATGATTAATTTTTGGATCCTTCATAATAATCAATATGCATAAAACGCGTTCAAACAATCTAATCAGATTTCATTTATTTATTCCATACGAGCACGTCAAAGTGTTGCTATTTTATTATTTCTTCCTTTATTACCCACCCACGGTGTTACAATAAAAAAACAATTTGTCAACTTTATTCAATTTTATTACGCTCTCGCATTTTTTTTGTAAAATATATATAAAACGATACCGTGGAGTGCTATAGCATTATTCAAGCCACTCTTGCAAAAATAAAGTTATATTGTTATGTGTGAAATAAATGTAAATAAAAACAAAAGAAAAAAATAAAGAATTTGATTTTTGAAAGGATTTAAGTAAATATATAGTGGAGTTATGCATATTTGTTTCTTATTTTGCGCTCAAAGATTTGTTGAGTTTAAATTATTAAACTTTTAAATAATTTGTTTAGATAAAATTTGTTGAAGTTGCTAATTTACAAATGTTTGTATATGTTGCTGTAGATGAATGAAATGAGAATAACGTGTAAAATATATTAGCAAACTTTATCTCAACTACCATCATTGGATGCGAGACAAGTTTAACAATTAAAACTATTTACACAAAATATGAATAGATATGTAGTTTGACGCCAAATATGTATATAAACAATATAAGCTGTTGAAATTTCTATGTGAAATAAAAGAATCAAAAACATTTTTTTTAATTATAATAAAAAGATTTCAATTTCTACTTTGATCATTTTTCTATCCATTAGATTACAAAAAACCATAATATTATACTAAACACTTGCTTGTCGTACAATGAGATAAAACCGCAAAGGTAATTCGAGTTGTCGATCAAAAACACAAGCCATTGAAGTAGCGCCTTTGATGTTTTCAATTCTATTAGTGAAATGGCAATAAAATAAATACTCTTTAGTTTTATTTATTGTAATTAGTATTAGTGTTAAAATTAGTTAGACGGTTTTTAAAGATAGCACTCTTATTGTTAGCATGTGCATAACAGTTAATTTACTATATTATATATTTACGTAAAGGTGAGGTTGTGTTAAGAATACTAGTAATAAATAATTATAATATTTGTAACTATCTTTACCTTACATGTTCCAAAAGAAAGAAAGAGTTAATTATACAATTAGTGGTGGTAAAGATCTTGCAGTGTACATTAAAGTTGTACAAAATTGTTATCTCACATTAGCAATTAGGGCCATAGAGTTGTGTGTTAATACCGTATGTATCATTAAGGCCTTATACGTAACAGTTGCCGAGATTATGCTGTGCACTGGCATTTAAAGCATTGATTCAAGAAGCCGTAACAGTAACGCACTGATGAAAAAAAAAACAAGATAAGCCAAATAGTTGATCTGAGACTATTTTCAAGGCAAATCAATGACTACATTTAGTAATATGCAAATCTTCTATAACAGACCAGACATAAGCCTAAAAATATAAACCTGTATGTTTTGATGCCAAGTATTCCCAATAGTCTTCTACAGATGCACATGTTAGACTCTCAATCTTAAACCTTAAAAAAAGCCTTTCAAATGTACCGTATTGGCGTATACTAAAAATCTCCTAAAGTAAAAAAAGTAACAAAGCCGTATAAATAAGCAGAAAAAACTACTGTTTAATGTAAGAAAAAAAATGAATACCTCGTAAAAGGAATAAGATAAAAACTACAACAAAAATCTTCCATATAACTGTGTTAAAAACAAAAACTCCTGTTTGGATTGCCAACCATTCTAAAAAAATTGTAACAGAAAAAAAAACAATTAATCAAAAACTTTTATTTTTTTTTTAATTTTAGGTTGATACATAATTATCTAATGTTTTTGAGTTTTGCTAATTTCTTTAAAACAAATCGGCAATGATTTGGATTTAGATGGCCTTGAGATTCTCTAAAAACTCATGAGGGACAATTTTGGTTAATTTCCACGCTTTCCCAAGTTTTCTAAGATAACAAACAGTCGTAGACTGATTGGTATTGAAATTCTCAGCCAGAGTACTGCTGTACTAGTTTCATCCTTTTTTACAGCCGTCAAAAGGGCCTGGTCATCAAAATCCAAAGATTGACTTTTTTCTGACTTGTCGTTTAAACTGATATCATCAGCAATTAAAACATTTTTGTCATGACCTTTTGTTAATTGTTCCTTACCTAACAGTAACAACTTTTCACTTTTTCATTCAAATTAAAACAATAAAACAAAGCAGAAAAAACAAAGGATAATTATAAACCTAACGGTTATAGAAATTTAGCATTGTATGTGTCCTTTTTATTTCATCAACCAGCCTACCACAAAAAAGCTATTCCTAGACCTTCACCGCCAAGACATCACCTAGTTAACACTGCTAAAAAACTTATTCTTTGTAGACCTCCAATGACTTCAGCGGATCAGGTCCGTTACTCTAATAACTTCCCGTCTCAAACCCCCAAAGAAGTTACTTTAATTAGTTCCTATTTTTCAATATTGTTTAGGTTAACAAAAACTAAAATAAAGTAAAAAATCATTTTTATTTAAAAAAACATGAAATTAAAAAAAAACAAACGCTGAAAACAAAAAAGAACAACATATCTCAAAAAATAATGACATTGCACAAAATTTTACTTACATACAAAAATCTATTGCTACATTATATAAACTTTTTTTAAAAATTAATAACAGTGTAATATCTTTTGAAACTCTTATCTACACACAAATGGAAAATGTCTTTCTATTAGTTTCAATGGTGACTGACCATAATCTGGCCTATTGCTAGTGGTACTTCTAGGAGTGGTTTCTTGTTAGAAGTCAAGAAGCTGTTTTTCCGTCACTAACTGTGTTTCTCTGAGTGCCACTTCGGTGGCTTCCCGTCAGGCACGCACTAATATTTTTCCTTACTTGCCGTCTGAAGTGGCTTTACGTCACAATGTAAGAGGAAAGAGTGCAACCAATCAAGCGCCCTTATGAGCCTGCACATTAAAGCATAACCATGTAAGGTAATCTTAGGAATGCTAATTTGCGATGTTTTTTTGTCCTAAACTGTGCCTCTATGCGTGCTACTGGAGTGGCTTCCCGTCAGACGCACACAAAAATGTTTTGCCACTCCGGTGGCTTCCCGTCACGAAAGAGTTTATCACTAATTGCTTCTTCATATAAAATTATATAATCCCTTAAAAAATTTGCATACATAAAAATCCCTTGGCAACAAATCTTAGTATCCTCAAAAATGCCAAAATTTAAACCAACCAGGACCAAATCTCCGTTGAACTAATGTTAAGCCAAAATACCATAAAAAATAATAACTCTGTAGATTATTACTGACGTAATAAAACCCTACTCCGAGAACTTCTGGTACTTCCGCCAACGCATATTTAAAAACATAATTGATGCCTTTCTAACAATCCTAGAATGTTGAAAGTTAAGCAATTTAAAAAAGAAAATATAAATTTATGTTTTACAAAGTTTCAGTCACTATAATGAAGTGGTACGGATAGAAACGCATGTTTTGTGTGCAGACCTACTTGTCAAACGCTAGATCGTCCACGTGCAGCGTACCTTCCGTTTAAGATTCAATATCAATCAAAATCAAATGCTTGAGTGGGTTAATGCATTTCAAGATACCGGAAAAGTGTCTACAATAAAAAAAGAACCTCAAAATACCGTCACTACCCCAAAATACATTGAAAAGGTTTCCAACCTTTTCAATGTATTTGCTGCAAATGAACAATCTTGCAGGCGTTCGATTCGGAAACAAGCAGTCCTTGACATTTCAAAGCATTTTATTCAACAAATCTTTAATAAACATATTCAATTGCACTCCTATAAATTGGTTGTTGTGCAAAAAACACCATTAAAAACATGTTTGCTGCGTTGCTTCCAGACAAAATCGTTTTCTTCTCTGACAAGGCATATTTTCATGTCACAAAATGTGTCAATAAATAAAATATACGCTAATAAAATAATACAAATCATAAAAAGTTCCAGCAGAGGCTCTTGCACTCTGACAGGATGACAGTATAGTGTGCAATTTCAAGAATTGAGATTACAAAAACTGAAAAACGCCTGGTATCAGCAAAACAAAGCCATAGCCCACACAGAAAAGATTTACATGGATTTTTGCAAAACAAATTCCCCGTCATCTCTCAAAAGCAATTTGAACTAACGGTGAGATGGCTCAGTTATAGAGCGCTAGCGTAGCACGCTAACAGTCCGGGGTTCGATCCCCAAATATGACTAAAATAATAACTTTGCTCTTTATCTACCGGGGTAATTCGGAAGTAACCTAATAAGCCGTTAGTCCCATAAAACCCTTTATACAAGACTTCTGGGGCGATGTAAAATAGCTGTAAAATGCAAAATAAAGAAAAAACTGGCCTACAAGATCTTTTAATTTGACGCGTTGCATTTTTTTTCTGTAGAGATACTTAAAATTCCTAGTGTACAACAATTGTCCTAACACCCTAAAAGCCCTACATTCAAGCCCAAATCTACAAATTTCCAGAAAAAAAGCTTCGAAAAGTGCACAAAAACTTTAGAAAAAGGCTTACCCAATGTTTGAAGTGTGCCTATTTAAATAACCCTTTGTTTAAAATTATGTAAACTTAAATTTCTTATGTTAATAAATCATGAAACATTTAAAAATTAAATCATTACTTCTACGTTTTATTCCATTTTTCAATCTATGCGTCTGCCGCGCCACATTGTATAGGGTTTTCCAATAATAGGTTTTATTTTGATATTTAAAAAAAAACGGGTCTTTTTTAAGAGAAATCAATAAATGTTTATTTCATTGTAAAGAAAAATATGCCATTAATATTTGAAAACGATATCAGTCAAACAACCACGGTTACGGTTGCAGTACCACATTCTTTTCATAAAATTTTAAATGACTAATTTGCACATTTGCGGCAGTATGTCCTCGATAACTTCACAAATTCCATCTTTAAAGTCTTGAATTGATTGTGGAGCATTGGCATAGACCTTATCTTTTACGTGGCCCCAAAGAAAAAAGTCCAAAGATGTTAAATCACAAGATCTCAGTGTCCAATTGTAATCACCTCTTCGAGAAATAACACGGTCAGAAAACTTTTCTTGCAAAATTGCGATTGTTTTGTTGCTTGTGTGGCATGTAGCGCCTTCTTGCTAAAAATAAACATTGTTCACATTAATATTTTTTAATTCCGACCAGAAAAAATAATTAATCATAGATCGGTAGCGCCATTCATTTACCGAAACAGTTGCACTAGCTTCATTTTAAAAAAAAGTAGGGTCCAATCACACCGTCAGCCTAAAAACCAAACCAAACAGTGACACGTTAAGGATGCAAAGACTTTTTAACAATCATTTCTGGATTTTTTGAGCCCCAAATGCAACTATTCTGCTTATTAACGTAGCCTTCGAGGTGAAAAAGAGATTTTTTTTACCATTTTTGTAGTGAGTTTTAAAAATTATAATGAGTTGTTGAATCGTTTATCGTTCCATTTTTAATAATGGCGTAGTTTTTACCTGTCAAATGTTAAAAGATACTAGCTTCAAAATTGACAGCTGTCCAAATAGGAAAACCCTTTATTTTACGCAATCGACGTTAGAGATGAAATCCGATTACAACCAGCCTTGACTGACAACTACCGTCGAGCAAATACTTAAAATTGTGGTCAGAATCCTCAAAGACATTTTAAACGATGAATTGAAAAGCCAACTAAAGCACCTGATAATTTTATTCAGACAAATAAGCAAAATAAATTATTTTTTTCCGTACAGCTACTAAATGCGTGTCTGTAGAAAGCAAATTTATAATTTAACAAAACTCTTCAATTTAACTATTGTAGTATAACCCAAAAACAATCAAATTTAATTATCCAGTAGCATTGGTGGTCAGTTCCATAACAATGCGTTAAGTGCGCCAGTAACCAATCTACCGCTTTATGTGCCCAAAACTAGGAGTCTCATACTTTGCATCCAGTAAACTTAAAAAAAAAATAATTTTGCAGTAGAATTGTTTTGCTCGTTACCGCTAAATTCTTTCAATACAAACCCCTATCAAACTCTCAGAATGCTTATTCTAAACCAAAAAGTTAAACAATTGTTCTAAAATTAAAAGATTATTTGTCAGACCAAGCACTCCTTAGAACTACGTATTAATAGCTTTATAAACAAACTCATATTAGCTAATTCTAAGCTAATTATACCAATAATATTGTACGTACAAATAAAAGCAATCTAAAACTAAAAAAAAAATTATTAAAGCAAACTTCTAAAACTATATTTTTTATCAAAACGGCCAAATCAATACCAGACGGAGTGGCACAGCCGTATTAGTAAAACAAAACTTAGACAACTCTAAACTCACTTGCCCGTGTCTTCTAATTACCCTCATACGTTACTAACCGCTGACAACCTTTTTAAAAGTACTATTTCAACCATTCTTGCACTTAATTTTAATGCGTAACATCAATACCAAAAAAACCAACGTTATAATTTAAAAAAAAAACCCTAGCATACTACTCTTTTTCTACTTTCCTTAACGCCTAAACCAATTGGACTGTTGCTTTCTTAGCCCGTATGTCTGTCCTGTGCCGTTCCTGTAGCCTCATGTAGAAAATGACTAACTAATTTTTTCACTTTGTTTACCCAGCCGGTTGGTAATTTTCCTCGTATACTTTTATTCGTCAATCTTTTCATAAATTATTGAATTTTCCAAAGTATTTAATCTTTTTAACACGTGATTAAAATATTGCAGTTTGCTTAAGTTTATTTTCTTGAAGAAGCGGTCATTAATGTTTAATTTATCTAGTGTGAAAACATTTTTGTGGTGCTCTATTTACAATACTTGTAGCACTCGTCAATATACCCACATTGCAATTTTTTTTTCTATTTTATTTGTCTAATAGTCCAGGCTGAATATGTTTCTATTGAAAAAATTAACGTGGAGACTAGTTTTAGTTTAGTGGTCTTGCTGAGTTTAGTTGTTACTGTTGTTGCTATTGCTAACCTGAGTTTTATTTTCTAGCCTGCAATTTATGGTCTAAAAAACCAACTTACTTTAGCACTGCGAAATATCTTTCAGATGTACTTGAAATATTAGTCAAAACCAGGTAACTTTTAAAAGAACAAAGAAAATAAAGAGAAAGTAGAACGGTAATAGCAACGAAAGCAAGTAGAACATAAGAAAAAGCTATAAAGACAAAAAATGGACAAATAATATAAAATTAGTTACAAAAGCAAGCTTGATAAGAATCATCAGAGTCTATTAAATAATACTTCCTGTGGATATAATAGTAAAAAAAGGCTAGTAATAAAAAAACTAGTAAAAAAAGGAACTAGTAAATAGAAAGCAAAAATAAAGAGAAAAAACAATAAAAAGATGGCAGAAACAGTGGAGTAAAAAAAAAGTAAAATAGAATCGAGAACTGATTCCGGAGATAAATAAAAGGATAAAGAATAAACCCGAATCATGTTATTATACAACACAAACACTGACCTCGGACACAAAGCTTTTGAAAAACACTACCAAAAAATTAAAAAAAGAAGAAGAAAGATGTTTAATCTGTCAAAAAAAAAACACCCAATAATGCAAAACACACTTTAGTAGAATGCGAGACATGGGAAGAAGATATAAAAAACTAAAGAAAACACTAGAAAACAAAGTGAAAACTTTGCAACAACAAAAAAAAAATAAGGAGTTAAACATCAAAAAAATATTATTAAAGAAAACAATAAAAGCAATCACACAAAAAAGCTTAGAAGAGAAAGACAAAAGCAAGATTAGCCCAAAAAACAAACACCGGTAAGGGATATAAGAAAAAAAAGTCCAAACTAGTGTCAAATTCAAATTAAATGACATGCACAAAAAATAACTTTGTCAGTACTAAACAAATTTAGCCCCGACCACTCTCTAGTCTTTTGCAAAATGTTAGCCTTACAACCATCTTCATTTTACTAATTATGCTCACTTCACTCACTATATGGCAATAAAAATTCAATTAGTGCTTATCATAAAATAACTGACATCAACCCAGTTCATTGAGATACTTACCACATCTATTATTCGGCCAGACCTGATAACTTTTTAAGTCTACAAAATTTAATTCTAAAAAACAAAATTTGCCTAAAATGACAAAAAACCAGATACCTTAAAGGCACAATCGGGGTAATTCTCTATGCAGATTGCTTAAAGTAAGCAAGATACACATATATTGCTAACAATATAAACTGTCAATTTAACAAATCTTGCTTACTAACTGAGCCTTTGAAATGTAAAAAGTACATTGACAATGAGGTCATTGAGGTAACTCACAACTGTCTGAGATTAGTCACACAAAGGCCTGTTAAGCTTACACTGGACGGTTAAGCCTTAAAGTATGCAGAGCACATTACAGCAGTAAAGACCAGTTAAGAACACACTAGTATTAGAGTATATCTTGTGAATGTGTTAAATAGGTAATTGATAACATAGTATGCTAAGTATAGTAATTATAGAAATTCTGGCATGACTACTGATGATCTTAACGCCCAAAATATATTAATAATTATGTGCAGAATCAATTTATAGAAAAGCGCGCTGCAACAAACTGATCCTAGAATAAAAATTATTTAATATAAGAAGTAAACGCACTGTGTGGTGGATGGAAAGTTTATCGTTTGTTGCGTAAGATATATAAAAAACAAACTTATATAACTAAGCATAAGAAATCACCAATTTTAGTCATCATGTTAGTAGTATTTGTAAATAATTATTTACAAATACTAATGCAGCACAATTTATGCAATTAAGCAATTTGCAGAAATTGACAGTATATATTAGATTGATGCATAATTATTTGCTATTTTTAAATTTTGCTTATTTTTTTTAAACAATTCGGAAAACATTCAAACATTCACATTTTGCAAGTCTGATAAAACAAATTAATGAATATTAAATTTTTCCGCCAGCATTTTAACGGTGCAAGCTTTTTTCATCAACAGTTGCTAGAAAAACAGGGTCATCAAAAATAAACATTTTTTTAACTTATTGATTTAGTTTGAATTAACAGTTTTGAAACAAGAACTACTAAACCACGTTTAGCATGTTCTTTTGTTAATCATACCTTCGTCAAAATGATCGTTAAAATTGCAAAACTAACCTTTAGTACTTCAAAACGTAGCTTATGTCTAAGTTTTTTAACAAACGTTTTAATTGTTGAAAAATTATAGCAAACAACATTTAAGATAAACATCATTTGAATAAAAATAGTTAAATGTTTTCAAAATGATATCAATTGCCAAAAAAAACATTTACTAACAAAAACACTAAATTGTGCCACCATTCTATGCATTTATGAAGTAGTATACTGTGGCTTAAAATTTCCAAAACCTCAACAAATATATATTTTTATACAATATTATTGCAAATTGCTAATATGAACATAATTTTTGGGTCGATTTATGTTCTATTAGGTCAATATAGTTTAACAAAGTATTAGTTTTCATTTGTTTTTCAAAACAATTAAATATTATCAAAGTACAATTGTAGACACAGCTTATAAGATATTAAAATATTTAATGTCATAAACTATACCTTTTTCTTTGATTGTGAGTGAAATTTGTTTGAAGTTTAAAAGTAGTTGGTTTTGAAATTATTGTCCAACTCAAAAAAATTTATAATTACATTTCCCTAGTCAAATCAAACTCATTTTAACCGTAACTATTTGAATTAAACAACTAAAAACTTACAATTTTTGTTTTCCAATTAAACTTGTTAGATTATGTCTGTTGATGAGCTTACCTGAAAATTAACATAAAAAACTTGTTAGAAATAGCATTAATTAGAAAATAAAAAATAAAAATGAGTTGTCAGTTAATTTAACTCGAATCTGGCTTACGTGTGACAATTTAATTGCCTCTGGGATTAAACACATATTAATAACTTTTGTTCCTGCTTTATTCCCAGTTTGAATATTGAGTGAGTAATAACGCAAAAAATAATGTTAATTTTAAAAATGTTTCTTTTATACAAAGCATAATATATGTACTACGTATAATTTGTAGCTTAACAATTTTTATTGGTTAGCAGCGTGTATTAAAAATTATTAATTCAGCAAAGAAACCAAGCAACTTAGCAAGTAGCTCATTAACTGTTAATCTACTACTAAACTATAGAAAACAAAAATTTAATTTGATATGCTTCTATAACAATGATCGCAAAACAATCAAGTAGTTTATAGCAGCTTTTAGCAATACCAAGAAGCAAAGCAAGTAAAAACTGCTAAAAGCATTTTAGTACAATCTGTCACCGCCACACATCAACATTACAACAAAAATTGTAAACTATAAATTAATCCTGAAAATGACTTTACAGTCGAAACTAGTCGAGAATAAGAAACATAATTAAAGCATACAAGTATATTATATTATTATTTCCCAACACTACATGTTAAATGATTATTGACACAAAGGCCAAGCACTGTAGAGATAGAGTCATTATTTAGCATGTTACTACTGCTTTAGCGACATTTAGATTTAACACGGAGCGCTTAAATGTGAGCAATTTTGTTATTAATTTTGTTAAAATAAGCTTTTTTATACTAAATTTAATTGAAATTTATGACAAACTATTTATCAAATTGCATGGACGCAAATAAATCGATTTGTGTAAATTTACTGATAAAAAAATTGATCAATGCGCTAGGGGCAGGCTGTAACTGCATTAATTAAATCAATTGTTTAATTGTAGTACAAAGCAGCAATGCTGAGTACCAAACACGGTTGAACACGTTTAGTTGCAGATACGGAATTTAACATAAAAAAGAACGACAAAAAAAGATTAAAATAGTAAAGAAAAATCTAGTTTAAAATTTCTAACCAAATAGCATGAATTCTAACTAAATTGACAAATATAATAAGAAATAAAAATACAATATTGTCAACAACACCAAAAAATAACGCAACAATTAAATTATGCTAAATTGTAGTAGCTATATACATCAAAGAGTAGTATAACAGATATACAAACAAGAATGACCTATAATTAAATACGGAGTGATCTGAAATTATTTAAGTTTGAGATGAAGTCAAGTAATCATGTAATATTAATTAGTATTGGCTAAAATAGCTTCACGTTTCAACTTGGGTGTATTTATTTTTGAAAATTAAATTTATTTTGTTTTATTAAAAAATAGTTGATAATGCTGTCTTTAGGAAAAAAAGCTGTCTCCACGGATGTACTTAATCTTCCAGTGGTGTTGCATTTTGTTTAGGCATGCTTGGTGTCGGCGGTGTATAAGACTAGTATATAGGCATTGAGAAATTAGCTTATGTATTTTTTTTAGTATCTATAACTTATTAGTAGTCCTTTGATCAATATAAGAGAGTATGCAACCCATAAAAAATTCTACATTTTTTTTAGTTTTTTTGTCGTTTTTTTACTTAATCGCATTTAAAAAAAAATATAAATTTACTAATAAAATTAACCAGAAATTTTCCGTCGAATCCAAACCTGACGCCATTTCAAGTCTATATCCTGTCCATAAGCCGCAAATGCCACAAAACCATGTTTTTCTTCTCAGTGAGCTACGCAAAAAGGAGCATTTTTTTATTTTTTTTACCGCCAAAGTTGACGTATTTAAATTAATTGGAAAATATAAATTTGTTTTGTGTATAAGGGTTTTAAGGGTCTAAAACTCAAAAAATCTGCAAACTAGGCCTATTCTTCAACATAAACTTTTACAAATGCACGTTTAACCGCGCTTAGAGAAACAATACACCAAATATTATTAAAAATTTGAATTTTAGGGACAATTTTACATGGAAAATAGTCAGTGTTGAACTCATTGTCTATAGAATTGAATATTGAATGCGTAAAATGATAATATTTTCAAATTTTAGCGCCAATAGATCAAGTCTAAATTTGTGCCGCAAGCGCAAAAACTATCAAACAAAAAGTAAAATGGCCCAAAATTGGTTCAAGCAACAAAAGATGTCTTTGTTAAACTTTTAAAATAAGCTTAAAAAAATATAATCCAAATGATCTTCAAGAAAAAAAAATTACAATAATAAGTTAAAAAAAAAAAAAAAACCATAGTAATTTAAACTATTAATAATTGAATATAGTAATTTGAACTAATAATTATTGAAATAAATAACAAACATTAAATTACTCGGTACAGAATAAAATTTCGCTGCAGTTTTTGCAGACTGCTGTTATATGCTGTAAACACATATGTTTTTTAAAGATAAAACAAAAAAACCTTGTTTTTCTGTTTTTTGTTCTATCACAATAAAAACATCTTCTAATAATAATATTCTGTTGAAGAAATTGATTTTGAGTTTTGCACACCTCTTGTAACCTAAATGAAAAGCCTCGTGGAAGATTGAACATACTTGCTGTAACTTGCAAGTGTGGTTGCAGTAAGCCGTTTGCTAAATCCATCAAAACAGTTTGTCTTAAAGTCCTAATTTTTAAGTTATTTGCAGAAAATATAATTGACAAATTAAGTCCATGTTCAACATAGAATAAAAAATTACTATTGGCCATCTTTGTGTATTTCTGGCACAATCATAACTAGCTATGCGCCAGTCAACTTGTCAACGGTGTCAACGCCTCTTTTGGTTTTATTATAGTCAATAATAATTGCCGATTTTTGCACTATCTATATTAGTTTTATCATTATAATGTAAAGTAGACACCAAATGTACTTACTTTTTTTTTTGGTATTTATGAAGCGATAGTACAGTCATTGGAATACCCAAAAATGCTAGTACGAGCTGGTTGAGGGAAAGGTTATGAAAATTCTAAAGTTAGTTATCTTTTATTTTTTCTGATGATGCCAAAGACAGTGAGTTTATTTTCTTGTTGTTATCTTCAAACCAGAGGCACTGATGTGAACCAATTGTCCATGGTGACATTTCTGTTTGAACCAGAAATATGCTCACAGAGTCTATGAACTTTATCAAATGCACTATTGGAAACCTAATAAGGCCCGATCAGTTGCTCTCCAGCATATATCTCCAATTTGATAGTATAAAACATTTTAGCATCGCATATTGCTTGTATTTTCAAACCATATTTGTTGGATTTGAATGATATATATACTCTAAAGCTGCATCTTCCTCTAAGTGGTGCTAAAATTTCATCAATTGTAGCAAGTTTGTCTATTTTTCTTCTTTCACTTTGAGTTTCAATGTCATCAAAACAAATACATCTTAATAAAAATCAAAACCTTTAAAGTGACATGGTAAGTTGAAATATTTCAGTGCCATAGCCGCCAATTTTCCACAAATGTTTAAGATTTTGACGATTGGTTTTACAAACTGCAGCCATATATAATAGTCCAAAGAAAGCACAAAGTTCAATATAATTAGTTCGATTTACATTTCTGAAGTTGGCATAATTTTTGGCAACTTTTGCAATATATTTATTTGTACAATTGGTAACTGTAGTAATTATTGCATCATTAATAAAATAATTCTATATTTTTGTAATATTTTTTATCTACTTAGTTGCTTGAGAAAGTCCAGAAAGACGTTTTATGATTTTTTTTTGTCTAGTTTTAAATGTTCTGTTTAATCTTTTTTCCGATAGGTTTTATTGTTTTTTCTAATAAAAGACAAACTAGAACTATTATTTATGTATATTTTCATCTCCATCAGAAATTTCTTGTTCAAAATCTTTTTCATGTAGCACACGTTCCTCTTTATCGATTTCTGAATCATTAAACACATCATTTTCTGTTCAACCTCATCATCCGTTAAAATTTTGTCTATCATTTTCTGCAAGCGGACTTGTTCCGCCTCATAAAACTCCATAACGTACAAACAACTTTAATTGAAATAAAAATGTACCTTCTTACAATTACGATACTGTATTTTAAAACAAAATACAAAACTTGACAAAGCAAAAGTAAATTTAAAAGATAAAACTATATAACAAGCTATAACAAGTTTTTCAGATATTTATATCAATGCATGTTGATGGTATTCAGAAATTCCTTAGAAAGGGTTTTCCAAGAATAAGGAGATTAGAAATAAATCAATCATAGAAAACATAAAATTAAAAGAATACAATAAAGCTTAACACTAATTACTTTTAAATAACATCCGGTGGACTGTATTCTGAGAATAATGTAATTAAATTTTAACAAAAGGTAAATCCATAAAAAAATACTTCTTCAGCATAATGTAAATTTTAATTAAATTAAAATTAAAAATAAATAAATAAATTTTCAAGCAAACCGAACTTGAACGGGAGTAGTAACGGCGGTGTCTGACACCGCAATAATTTCTACTAGACGCAACGATTAAAATTTTGAAACCAAATTTAAACTACATTTGCACACACATTAGAAGTGCAAACTCCTAAAATATTAAGAATCAACTCCTTCTAGGTAAAGAAAAAAACTCAAATAACAATATGCGCGGTATCACATACCGGGCGTTACCACTGGAAGGTTAACTATACGTGTAAACATTTAAAAAAAAAGTCATTTTTTATAATCTCTATCATATCATATTCTAGTCAAAATTGTCGTTTTTAGTAAAAGAATATTCACACTTTAGTATTTGTACAAACAGTCAAAAAAGTTAACTTATGGTGTGAGTTAACCTACAATAAAGTAATTGATTCATTTATCCTAGATGGAATGTCAACCGCAAATTATTATTTAAATATCCTTAATGAATATTTTTGGAAAAATTGGAATTTAGAAAAAATATGATAAACCAGCAATTGTTACAAACTGGCTTAATAAACATTTTTCAAATTGGATGGGTCGCAATGGAACGATACACTGGCCAGTTCGATCTTTAGACCTAACCGCAATGGATTATTTTCTGTGGGGTTATTTTAAGTTTATAATATATGCCTCGGACGTGCAAGATAATATTGAGATTTTGAAAAACAAAATTATTGATGCTATTGCTACAGTGACACTAAAGATTATTCATAATGTTTATATAGAATTTCAAAAAATGTGAATTAAATTTTGCAGGTTGTTACAGCCAGACACGAATAGTGTGGCCTCTATAATAAGCAACTTAGTATACACAAAAATTATGTTAAATGTGGTTAAACTAATGCTTTTGCCCGTTTTATCATTTTTCATTTGCGCTTACATTTTAAACATTCCATGGGCGACGTTGTTCTGGGATTGAAAGATGCTAAAACGGGCAAAGGCATAAGTTTAACCACATTCAACATAATTTTTGTGTATACTAAGTTGCCTATTATATAGGCCACACTATTCGTGTCTGGCTGTATTTGGCAATATAAAGACACCCTTTATTATACCCAATAATAATAATTATTATAATAATACTTTATTAATCTAAGGATTCAACAATGATATAAAACAAGTCAATTTACATATATATTACATCAATAAATTTAGTAACAAATATTCTTAAAACAATGTCAGTTTTGTATTAACCACCATGCAACGTTTTAAATTTACTTGATCAATCTTTATTTTTATATAAACATACAGTTACGTAGGTGGAAAGCACAAAAACAATCATTTTGAATGATATTGATAAAAATACGCACCCGTACCCTATAACAATCTCATGCAACTTATATGAACACACAAGTTCTATGAAACTTTGTGAACACTCAAACAACATGCACTGCGGCGTTTAAATAATTCTACACAGAAGATCAAATTGCATTACTCCCTTCCCACTGGCATAAATAGTCAAACATATTTTTAAGTATCTAATAAATATTGTTTTACTCATAGTGGTAAATTTACACTAACTGAGGTCCTTAATTAAAAAAAAACAAACAAAAAACGCTTTTAAAATTTGTCTATTAATTTTTTTTTTATTATTTAGTTTAAAATAATAATATTTCAACTTTTTACACAAATTTATTTACTTAAAATTTGTTTGTTGAATTGAGTACAGAAATTTGTATTATATTAAGTTTTAAAATATTTTTTTTATGTTGTCGTGCTATAACAATGCTGTAATCAAATATGCTTGTATGTGAAGACAACTGTAGCAGCATCAATTTTTTTGTCCTTTAAAAATTACATAAAAGGAACGAAAAAAAAGTTTTAATTTATGAAAAAAAAAAACAGCAATTAAGCTTTAAAAATACACTTTATACAAAACTTTTTACTTTTGGTTTTTTTCTTTGCGTGAATCTTGTTATAAATTATGTCCTTGTCAAGCTAGTCTAGATTTGGCACTAGTTTGCGGTGGCTGCCTTGACGCATTTGCGGCACGCATGCTGTCCCCAGACCCTCTTTTCTTGTAGCCCCCCTTTAACTGCCTCTTTAGCCTTTTTGTATCTTTTTATTTGCGCTGACATTTACCTTTGCATTCTAGTTTTTCTTCAATTTGTTTTTATTTTGCATCTCCATCCTTTCTCTTCTGTGGCTTGTTTTTGTATGTTTGTTTCTATTGTTTGTTTTTCTATATTTTTCCATTGTCATTTGTCTCTTCAACTTTCTTTCTTAGTAGTTTTGTTGCAAAGCATTTTTTAATAATTGTTGGTTTATTCACTTTGCTTTCCAGTTTATTTTCTAGTTCTTTTCTATTTTTGTCCTACTCCTCGTATTCTACTAGAGTGTGTTATTATTCCTGACAGAATATACAACTTTTCTCTTCCTTGTTTTTTTAATTTTTTTGCACAAACTTGAACAGATTCTATTCTACTCCGCTACCATCTCTTTGGCCTACATATTGAACAAAGTTTATTTTAATTTGAAACCACTTGGTTCTTTTGTTATTTAACCTCATTGCTACTTGTTGTATTATTAACAAAAAAATATGTTTTTATCTTTTCAACCTACTTTTTTTTCCACAGAACAAAACACATTTAATTCTCTCAGATGCAAAAAAACCGAATCATTAGCTAATTTTTTTTATAAAAATTTTAATGTTTTACAATCAAAGAGACGATCAAGATGTAGAAAAAAACAATATATTATAGTACTTATCAGTTTATTTAATGAACGTTAATAGACATAATTAAAATTTAGAGATGTGCGCTCTTCACCTATTGCTCATTCAACATTATGCACAAAGAATCAAAATGGCTACTGGGTTGACTTGTTTGTTTTCAATTACCTGTTATCAATGACCAATTTATTGTTCGTACTACTCTACAAAATCGTCATGTGACTTTAGTAGAAACCAGAAACCAATTCCGTAAAGTTTGTGGTACAGTTGTGAGTATGTGGACAATTTGTCAAAAGTTGCAAAAAGCTGGTTTAAGACCTTGTAGACCAGTAACTAGAACAAAAATTTCTTCACCACCAAGTAGCCAAACTCTAAATTTCTCGCAAACATTTTTGGACATTGGCACAATGGAAGACTATTGTTTACTGACAAGAAATGCAGACCAACAAGAGAACAATTTGCGGAGTACATCTTTAAGCCTTGGCTTAGCTATGGTAGAGGTTTTCTGATGGTATAAACAGAAATATCAATAGATACCTGCACCAAATTGATTGTTATTGATGGAAGATCGCTGACTGCACAGCGGTATATTGAGAAAGTTTTGGAAAATTACGTAGTCCTATTTGCTCTATTTATCGGCCATGGCTTTATTCTAATGCAGGATAACGCAAGACCGCATTCTGAGAGGTGCATCACAGAGTACTTGGTTGCAGTTAGAATAAGAAAACTCAACTAGCCTGCATGTACTTCAGATAAAAACCCTATAAAACATGTTTGGAACATGCTGGGCAGACGTGTTAGAAAACATGCAGTTGCACCAACCACAATAAACAAGCTTATGTGGCATTTTAGCAAAAATGACAAAATATTCCATAAAATTATATTTATAAGCTCATTAACGGCATGGGCAATATTTATGGCTCAAGGAGACAATACAAAGTACTTAAATCTTATTCAACAGAAATTTTTATTATTAATCTCTGTTAAGTTTGCAGAAATGCATTTTCTTTTGTGTATACGTACATTATGGTTTTTGAATATTCTTTCAGTTTTTCAGCCGTTTTCGTCCACTGCAGGACATAAGCCTCTTCTCTGCTTGTATGCTGGCAACTTACATTACAAGAGACCTACAGTTTTAAGTGGATTCCGAACCACTGGAGAGAATTATCACTCCTCAGAGAAGGTATTTAGCCGTGAAACCCCACGCTGGCAAATGCGGGTTGGGGAGTGGGAGAGCGTATAGAACGTGAAAAGTATATCACGGTATATGGGAATCGAACCCACGATCTTCGGTACAGCGGCCGGATGCCTAGACCACTGCGCCACGCTCTCTTTTTGAATATTAATGTTTATTAAATAAACTGATAAATACCATATGTTTTTTCCAACATCCTGATGGATTCTTTCAATGTAAAACACTGAAAGTTTTATTAAAAAAAAACCGATAATGGTTCTATCACATAGTAACGTCTACCACCATTTAATTTTTAAATGTTATTGTATATTGTTGCTACAGTTTTATAGTATGCAAAATTGTAAATATTTTAATAACTTATTCAATACGTATAGTATCAAAATTAATATTTTGCTACATAAAAGTCATCTATAAGTCGATATTCCATATTTTTTTACCAAATTTGACATTTAACTCCTATAATATAACTTTTACATTTATAAAACGAGACTAATGCATATTGAACTGTAATTGTGTTAAGGGAATTAAAGCTCCCTTATAGTTTATTTCACTTCAAGTACATCTTAATTTATTCAGATGTAATTTTCCAAATTACCTTTTTCCCTTATTACTATTTCATTACAAATTCCGATCAGATTTCTGCAGTCGCATTTACAGCAGCTTTGAAACTTCATCATCCTTCCCAAAGTGCTTTAATGATGCAATTAACCATCAGACGAGCACGGAATACTTTTCATACTTAATTACAATACCCATGCAATAGAGATTGTATAAAGTCAGTTAGCAATTAAAAAAAATTAAGAAACGATCCAAATAATTGTGAATAATGTAATACTATTAATATCACGTTTAGTCATATATTGTGTTAAATGTAGGTTGACGGAAATGATTATTTCACATAGTTGACAGCATTAATTCAAATTGACATATAGGTACGTTATTTATTGATGTAAATTGCTTTGCAAGCAATTTTAATCAATAAATAATGTAATCAATTTAAAATTTAAACCATTCGATCCAAAGTAATTTGTTTGTGTGTGAAATGTACTGAATTATAAATGAAGCTAAACTATACGCAAATGGTGAACTAAAGACATAAATTTTAAAGATAATATAAGATTGACATAAAATTTAAATATATAAATAAATATTTAAAGTAATTAAAAATTATTATACTATAATATTAACAATGTATTTGCAAATTATATTTATACACTGGCGAGCAAAAAATAGAAGTCACTTTAAAATTATGACTTAGTTTTAGAGTTTTTTTATTTAACCTTATGTTACCAAATTGTAAACAATTGTACTGTATTTTGCACACTAAATTAAAAATTCAATGTTGAATCGTAATGCATATTTATTGTAATTATTGCGTATTTTGAAAATATCACAAACTTACAGTTCAGTCGAAGTTTGAATATTTGTTCCTAGGACTAATATAGAACAAAAAAAATAAAAAAAAAAATTATTACTAATAGAGTATTACCACCTCTTGTATTAATGAATGTTTGAAGTTGACGAGGAACACTTTGACTTAAATTAAAAAACATATTTTGGTAGATATTATTTCATTTCTGCAGTAGCATCTGTCTTAGCTCTTGAGCAGTTCTTGGAGCAGGTGTATTCTTTCGGATACGTCGTCCCAATTTATCCCAGACATGTTCTATGGGATTCATGTCAAGGTTGAGAGCTCTCCAATAAAACCGCAAAATTCATTTCATCCAGATAATCACTGACAACTCTGGCTACGTGTGGTCTAGCATTATCTTGCATGAAAATGCCGCGCTCGCTCATAGTTGTCATGAAGGGCATAACCTAATCTTCAAAAACCTCTATAATGTATCTATGAGTTGTTTCTATAAAGACCAACTTTGTGCGAGTTTCAGAAAAAAATCCTGCAAAACCATAACTGACCGCCAAATGGAAGTCGCTCATCTATCTATTGAAGTAAAACCGCAACTTATCTGAAAACAGTACCCTGCTCCAGTTATCATTATTCCATGCCTGGTGATTTTGGGTAAAATCCAATCTTGCAACTCGACGTTGTAAAGGTGGATTTGTAGCCATCTTTCTACAAAACAATCTAACAACCCGAAACCTTCTCCTAACGGTTAATTTACAAACATTTACATCTCTAACTTTATGGAGTTGATTTTGTAGATAAACTGTAAAAGCTGTTCTATTCCGCTACCAATAAACGGACATCTCTGTTTGTGGTGACTTTTTTTTGTCCAAATCTTAATCTTCTGGTTATCAAATTAGTATCCGTAGTAACGCTGATACACTTTTTGTACAGCACAATAGCTTTTACCAACAATCCTTGAAGTTTCATGTTTTTCTCGCCTATCTTCAATCGACTCGACAATTATTGCCACAACAATAAAGCTTAAAGCCATTGTGACTTGTTAAGTACAGTACAATGTGTGAATGATAAGTTTTGCAAAAATCAACACTTAGTAAAAAAACTACAACTAGAGCAAAATGGATGCTGTTTTTTATAAGTCTGATAATAACTGACATAGATAAAATTTGTCAGGAAATAATTTATTAAACGTCTACTTTAGTTTACAAATTGCAAACTTAAAGTTAAAACAAAATATTTCAAAAGTAAATCATAATTTTAAAGTGACCCAAAGATTCCACATTTGGCACTACCTACTCATATCACATACACACATTAAATGGCCTCCACGACGTGTCATCTGCATTATCGACACTACGTACACTATAAAAAGATGTCTGGTGACAAATCGCGCGCAACGTACAAAGCACACCATATGTATTGCGCATACAAGTCAAACAATGATTAAATCGTAGCTATACAACATAACAAATTATGAAAACACACTTAACGCTACAAACTGAATAAACCCAATACAGTCACAAAAGTCATAGATCAGCCAAACAAATACTTGGAATACTAACTCCAACCCCCAAGTCCATGGAAAGATTAGAGAAGATACGACAAAACTTCCAGCCAAATGTAAGCACTCAGAGACACATAATAAAATAGACCACAACGTCCCAAAACTTAGCGCACAGTCCCACAAAGACCTAATAATCTACTTCCAAAAGCCAAAAGAAAATATAGTAGAATAACATATTTCAAATTATACATTTACCGGAAACTGGTTACAACTTTAGAAAACCCACAAAAGAAAATCTTTAAAGACAAGCGGCACTTTACTGACGAGTCTACCTAGACCATTCAGAAAAAAATGATGACTACAACAATTTGTCAAACTGAATCAATATCAGACATTAGAACAGATAATCAATCAAGCCACTAGATTAGAAAACGGCATTAACTGAAAGAAGTTTATGCAACTTCTGTAAATTGCAATAATCGGCCACAAAACGTAATATGCAATGTCAAAAAACTAAGCCAAAGAGTGGAAAAAAAAGTAAATAAACTTCCGACTTAAGATTGCGGACACAACACAACAAGCAATGTTCGCTTCAATCATGTCATTGTACTATTGTATATCGAACAGCGCTTCAACTCTAGAACACTAAGTTTAGAGCCTTGCTTCAACAGTTAGCCAAACAAACTTAACCGCCGCTTTATACACTACAGGGGCTACGGTCAAGATAAAAAAACGAGCAGATAATAAATAACGAGTCTAGTTAGTTAAGTCAACGATCTTATTACAATAGTTCTTGTTTAATGTAAAACACACTCCAGCTGCTATCAACTATTTACTGGCTGCGTTATCAAAAAACCGTAGTTAAAAGTTTGTGAAATAGTGCCTCAAAAACATAAAACTCCAGCTACTACCAAAAGAAACAATTAAAAACTCTCAATTCAACCAAATGCATTAAAACAAAAAAATGAAAATAAACTTTTGAAGGACGAGACGCTAGCCATAGTAAGATTGTACCAGAAAACTTGTGTTTTAACGCAAAGAATCATAAGACAACGCAAAAATATTCCACCGTACGGAGATGTCGGATATAAAGTCGGTAAAACTGGAGAATTCTATAATAGATAGGCACGATCAACTGGTAGTGTCACCCAACGCACAACAAACACTGCTAAAATACTACCACTCCAACAACACCACCCAAGCAAAGTCAAAACTTTAACTTTAATACTAAAAGCATTTCACTGGTTCCAAGTTAAAAAATTAAAAAAAAGATGTCCAAATCTTTGTACAAAGTACAAATGTTTTGTTTGCACCCGGAATAAAACAAAGTTTGCAAGAACAGAAAACTATTTCTTTCCAGTAGTAAACTTTAGAAAGGAATAACCATAGATTTCGTGGGACCCCCAAATGATCCAATGTTTGACTTCTCTGCGGATGCCAGAATTTATTTGGTCACAAGAGACGGTTGTAATCCAACTTCTTAAAAACTAACACTTGGGTGGGTGGGTGGAGTACTCCAATCCAAACTACTGACTTGGTATCATGCTATGAAGTATTCCACCCACCTACCCAAGTGTTCGTTATCAAGAGATTGAATGTTTGACCTTTTTGCAGACGCCTAAAGTCATTTGGTCACAAGAGACGGCCGTGATCCAACATCCTGAACACTAACACTTGAGTAAATGAGTGGACCACTCCAATCCAAACTACTAACTACTACAAGTGTTTGTTATCAAGAGATTGAATGTTTAAACTCTCTGCAGACGCCGGAAGTCATTTTGTCACAAGAAACGGTTGTAAACCAACTTCTTAAACACTATCACTTTTGTGGGTAGATGGGCCATTCCAATCCAAATTATTAACTCAGTATTATGCTATGGAAAATTACACCCACCCACCCAAGTGTTTGATATCAAGAGATTAAATGTTTGACCTCTCTGCAAACGCTAAAAGTCATTTGATCACAAAAGACAATTGTGTTCCAACTTTTTGAACACTAACGCTTAAGTGGGTGGCACTCCAATTTAAATATCTGACTCGGTACTATGCTATAGAGTGTCCCACCTACCCACCCAAGTGTTTGTTATTAAGAAATTGAATGTTTAAACTTTCTGCGGACGCCAGAAGTCATTTGGTCACTAAAGACGGTCGTTATCCAACTTCTTGAACACTAACACTTAGGTGGGTGGGTGGGCAACTCTAATCCAAACTACTGATTTGGTATCATGTTATGGAGTGTCCCACCCATCCACCCAAGTGTTTGTTATTAAGAAATTGAATGTTTTACCTCTCTACGGCCGCCAGCAGAAGTCATTTGGTCACAAGAGACGGTCGTGATCCAACTTCTTAAACACTAACACGTGGGTGGGTTGGTGGGGTACTTCAACTAAACTACTGACTCTTTATCATGCATGAAGTGTCCCACACACCCACCCAAGTGTTTATTATTAAAAGATTGAATGTTTTACCTCTCTACGGCCGCCAGAAAAAGTCATTTTGTCACAAGAGACGGTCGTGATTCAACGTCTTACACACTAACACTTGGGTAAGTGGGTGGGGTATTTCAACTACTGACTTTTTATCATGCATAAAGTGTCCCACGCACCCACCCAAGTGTTTGTTATCAAGAGATTGAATGTTTGACCTCTTTGCAGACGCAAGAAATTATTTGGTCACAAGAAACAATTGTGATCCAACTTCCTGAACACTAACACTTGGGTAAATGGGTAGGCCACTCCAATCCAAACTACTGACTCTGTATAATGCTATGGAGTGTCCCACTTATATACCCAAAAGTTCGTTATAAATAGATTGAATGTTTGACCTCTCTGCGGACGCCGAAAATCATTTTGTCACAAGAAACGAGCGTGATCCAACTTCTTAAACACTAACATTTGGGTAGATGAGTGAGCTACTCTAATCCAAACTACTGACTCGGTATAATGCTATGGAGTGTTTCACTTGCTCACCGAAGTGTTTGTTATGAAGAGATTAAATGTTTGACCTCTCTGCGGGCGTCAGAAGTCATTTGGTTACAAGAAACTTTAGTAACCCAACTTCTTGAACATTAACTCTTAGGTGGGTGGGTGGGCCACTCCAATCCCAACTACTGATTTGGTATTATGCTATAGAATGTCCCACCCACCCACCCAAATGTACATTATCAAGAGATTAAATGTTTGACCCCTCTGCGGACGTCAGAAGTCATTTAGTCACAAGAGACTGTCATAATCCAACTTCTTGAACACTAACACTTGGGTATCCAAACTAGTGACTTAGTATCATGCTGTGGAGTGAGTGTTATGCAAAATTAAAACAAATTAAAAAACTTTCAAATCACTTGGTAGGTATTATTTAGTAATATTTTGAGAATCAATACACGGACTGTTAACGTGCTGTAACGCTCTATAACTGGGCCATCTTATTGTTTGCCTTGACTATTACGGGTATGGTTAGCAGAGGAGCAGAAGTAATGCCTGCCCTAGCTGCGACAAGTGATGTAACTACAAAGGTATTTTACAAATACGGTTATCCCAAGATCATATTTTAGGACAATAACACAAAATTTACCAACAAGATAAAAGTGTCTGCAATAAATTACGGCCACATATCACTCTCAAGCAAATCTTGTAGAGCGTCAACACGCTGAACTTATATAAAACCTCAAAGGTCTGTTGAAACAGAATCCACAAAAACATGCGCAAGTTACAGAGAAGAGTCCGAGCAAATTACTTTTAGAATAATCCCATCCAGCAACTCTGTTAAACCTACCAGGAGATATGGTGATAGTCTAGGCAATAAATAGTTAAAACCAAAGAAATAATAATTGCAGCAGGCGGACACTGCTACTAGTTTAAGAACTCAATCTACCAACCCCAAAGCTTGTACAACATAAGACCCGCTCCAAAAATTTAAAATATGCAAAACAAAAACAAGATTTTGTCAAGGAAAACATTAAAAATTATTATAGTTACCAGTCCTTGCTGTTTTAGTAAACGCAACAACCAATCACGGCAAACGGACTGAATAAAAGAAATAAAACTCAAAACTAATCATTTTGCAGTTCAACATAAGTCGACTGCGGGTGAGAATTTCTTAATTAATTTAAACAAGCTATCAGCCGGCCTGTCACGTAACGTGCCTTTAGCGCCATTAGAGCACTCAGCAACATGGGTAAAGAGTACTCGGATTCGGGCATCCCTTAAAGCACCGTCGCCCAACTCTAGCGCGACTAGCTCCCTATGCCCCCTAAAAACCAAGATAATCTGCCAGCACCCACAGAGAGCGCTGGCTTACGTTGCCCACATCCCATCATCACAATTTGCAATGAAGCAATTACCAAAAGCTGATGATGTACCTCAATGCTGAGAGTATTATTGTCAAACGCGCAAACGTGTACGACGGTATCAGCATTCATTTCCTCACGCTTGCGTATTTTAGAGTAGTTATTGAGCACTGCAAAGTAAGTAATATTTTTTACTACATGTGTTAGTAATAACTTGCCGCCTGCCCCAATCAGTATAAAAAGAAGTTGGTAACATAGTTATTAGTGTACTTTATGGAAATTTATTTTCCAACCTATTGATGAAGGTTTTTAGAATGCATATGACCAACATTTGGGTTACAAATATAAAGTGGAGTAAATTTGCATAACTATAAAATTGATTAATTGCTTAAAATGTCCTGGTTTCAATGTCTTACTAATCAAAAATCATTTTAAAGCTGTATTTTTTAGATTTAATTACAAATAATAATTAATTCTTGCAAATAACACCAATTTCTAATCTTTACTTTTCAGTAAACTTGACCTTTATTAGTCATCATTTTACATTATAGAACTCGTATGAATATTTATTTATTTTACATTTGTATTTCAATTATTTTAAAGCTTGACATTTCATCGTTATTTATATTTTCACCAATATAAATAAACTCAATTATTTATATAAAATTGCCTATGCAGTGTTTTCCTTTGTTCGTGAAACTGCATTTGCGGTTTTATATGGACTTGTGGCTACGTGAAATGTGCTTGCTTTTAAAACGTTATGCGACCAGCTACAAGGACAATTATGTTGCCGACCTAAGCCCAAAGCAACATCCGATTTATTTACTTTTAAAACTTTCTACAATAATAAATAAGCAAATTTCTTACCCAAACGATGTACTAACAAAATTAACATAACTGATTGCTTTGTTCATATTAATAAATCTAACAAAGAAGATTAGGATTAAGATAAAATTCACTTTCGCCAACAAAAATAAAATCTGTCTTTTCATAAAACTTGCTGGAGGCAATCGCTCCCGTGTTCTCCACTAGCACTTTATAAAATGTTTATATTCAATCATTTTGGACATGTGCCATTAATCTGATATCAAATGCAACCAACGGATCTGTCTGCATACTGCGTAAGCACAATGGCGAATATGCACTCAATAGAGGCTTAATATCTTAATTCAATTGGGATAAACATTTTATCAATACTACATGCACGTACTCGTACGCGAAATTCATTCCAGGTATGCACACATTGAATGCAGCAACATTGCTGACATAATTGTTATATCAATAGCAGAAATAATTACAGTGAAACTTCTAGACGAGTTTGTTCCGAACAGATGCTAATTTTCCAAGCACAGTTTGTGAAAGTTTCGACAAATTGAATTAAAACTGAAATTCGTTTTATGAAATAAAATCAAGTAATGTGACAACTGTATGGTTGCCTTTGTACAAAAACTTTTCTACATTCATGCCGCAACCTTCTATTAATTAATCAATAAACCACAGCTACTTTTCTCAATTTATTACCCAATACATCAAACAAGATTAACATAGGATATAGTTAAAACAAGCAATCTTCCCGTATGTGTTTTAGTGTAATTAATAGCTACATATTTGATATGGAAGGTGCATATTTAATCTTGTAAATATATATGGCTTCTCATTCAGCGAGATAAATATGGATCAGCTTTCAGTATTATATGTGATGATATGAGATTTCTGTAAAAAATTTAATAGTTGCAAATGATCTTATTTGAGGTATTAATATATACGTAGTAAATCAATATAGTTGGGATGTTACAGAACCCTTTGTTTTGCAGTTTTCAATTCAACAATTAGGCCGCTGAGGGAGAGATTTGATGAGCGAGGGGATGCTTTATGTATATTGATTTATTTTTTTCGTACATACAAGGAGGGTGGTTTAAAATAATGCTATATTTAGGTTAGTGTGTGTTATTAATATTGATAGAAAATATTAATTATTTGTTACATAAATTATGAAATATAAATGCTACATTGATAGCTTGCTATGTTTAATATGCGTAGACTGAAGTGATTTTTATCTAAAAGGGTCAGACAATAAATTAGTCTGGTAATATTAAGGTCAACCATTCCCGACCCAAAAGGATATAGCGCTTTCACAATGTTGGTTCCTGTAGAGATATAGTTGTGGAAAATTTATTTGCTGTAATTATGCGTGTATTTGAGAAGAACACAATTTTGTTGGAATTTGATTTAATCCATGAGTTAAAAATATATTAATTTATTTTAAAGAAAATGTAACTAAAAAGCTAGTACTATAAGCATTACATAGAATACAAACTGGCACAATTTTAATTCATTTAATTATCAACTTATTAATGAAACCTAACAGTTAAACAAATATAGAAAAAGAATGTACTAGATTTTCAACTAAATAAACTTTAAACAAAAAGAACCCAATCTGTAGCGTGAAATTATAGATTTTTTAATCAAGGCTATATGGTTGCAATTTTGTAAGTATTGTTTTTCAGCTTACCTGTTGCATTATTGATAATTATAGACTTAATTTTATTCTGTAAATTTTTATTATTAGTTTATTGCGTGTAAAATATTGCGGGTATTATAACTCACTCAGCCTACATGTGCGGAAATCATGCCGCTGGCCTTTTTAGAGAAAATAGATGCTTGAATTGACTGAGTAACTTATTGCTAACGTACTTACTCCATGATTGATTCAGACGTAGATTCAAAAGTTGAATTTAACTTAGCCTTAAATTATTCGTAGATTTGTTTATTGCTGTAAACGCTTTACAATATTTTTGGTTAATCCCAATTAAACTAGGTTGAGCAATGTTAATAGTAAATAGATTAATAGCAATCAAATCGTTATCAAGAAGGTTATTATTTTACTGTTTATAAACGCGCATACTATGTACGTTTATGCGGTATATAAAACAAACTTGAATTGGAGAAAATTTTAGTTATAAATTTTTTTAATATTTTCCAAGCTTCTTTGGCTTTCTCTGCTTAAAACCAGTTAAATTCTGATATATTTTAAGTGTTTTATATTTCTTTCTGTTATCTACCACTATGCTTTGTCTACTTCATAGAAATATTGCTACGCAACGTGTCATACTTGTAACATTGGCTCGTTTTTAATTCAGTATTAAATCTATAGAATTGCTTCGACAAGAATACAAGAACTTGACACAAACTAATTAAGATTTTTATAAAAAAATAATATTTACTCCAATCAAGAACTGTCCCAAAAGCAACTAAAACAAGTTCTTAGCTGGAAATAATGTCGGACACGTTTGTCAACTCTATACTAACAGCTACAACAGCATTGTCTAACTATTTTTGCCTGTGAGAAAACCAAGAGGATCCAGTAACTCAGTAAAATTACAGCCGGTCCTAAGCCCAGATAAAAGAAGAGAGTTCCCAGCAAGGCCAACAACCTGCCGAGAGCTCAAAAAACCAACAATTTAAACTTAAAAAAAACAAAAACAACTTTGGCAACCAAAAGTATTAACTATCAAATGCTAGAATATTACATCCTTGGACAACACAAGTTAGGAAATTTTGCTTGAGATAAAAAGAAACAACACTGTACAATCCCTACAACAAATAAAAATAAAGAAAAAACACCAACTACAAAAATTAGATTTTTATGTAAAGTGGCAAAAACAAACACAAAAAAGCAACGTGCTAGAATGCTACTGCGCAAGAAAATTGAAAATAACATCAGCTAAATTTGTCAACGACACATTACTGCAAGTAACAGTTAAACTCCAAAATACAAAGTTTACAACATAATTAGCGTTTAAATCACCAAAGCCAAATAGAAAATAGATAATTTTTACCAAAATCTATCAGTTTTAACAGCTGTAGACTACAAAACAAAACCATAATTCTTAGAAATTTACGCTAGAATTGAAAAGAAGAAATACCAATATAATGTATAATCCAAGAATTAAAACGGCAAACTAATCCAGCCATGGGCGCAAAACAAGCTATAAATAAACACTCACACAACACAATCTTACATATAAAAAGACTTAAAACCATAAATCAGTAGTAAAATTTGTAATCACAAATAAAAATATCTACCCTTGCAAAATCAAAAACGTAAGAACTCTGACTTTGGCAAAAATCACATTTGCTTTTAACCAAAAAAAATAAAATAAAACAACAAAAGGCACCGACAAAATCAACATGGAATCTCTGTTTGATGATTCAACAAGATACTTATACCAGACAAGGTTGCAAAAGACAGAATCAACAAGAAAATCTAAAACATCAAAACAGCGCATTGGTAAAAACACTCTAAGAACAGGATCTCTATAGAAGACAGAGAAAAGTGTAAAACATGCCCAAAAATAGAAAACCAAAATAATTATTTACAAACGACTAAGAACAGAATCAAAGTACCAAGATTATTTTGCTTTGTAAAATATCATCAATTTAGACAACACAAACTTAACGTGGACCGAATAAAATGCTGCTGAAGCAGATCTATATTATTTATAACAAAATATTACTCAACAAAAATATACTAACAGAGTAGAAATACAGCATAACAATATCAATATACAAAAAAAGCAAAAAAGACCTAGTTAACTACAAAAGAATCGGTTTTCTCAGTACGGTATTAAAACTTCTCACTCAGATTAGGAAAGAAAAAAAAAAAAAAATGGTTATTTCTGAGATATGCAAAAAGCAACAAGGATTCAAAAAGTATAGGTTTACTATTGACAAAATATTCATCATCCTACATGAAACCAAAAATGCAATAGAATTCATCAAATCAGCTTTCATGAAGCTCACCCAGGCCTTTACTAGAGTAAAGGTAGATGACGTAGTGTCCCTTCTGCAAAAAAATATGCACCCAAATATATTAACCATTAATACTAAACTAAACCACATTTCTATAAAAAATAACAGACAAATTATTTAGTAAAGTTCTCATCAACTACAATAAGACAAGGAGTCAACAAATGTTGCTTTATTCAATATCATAATAAACAAAATAATTAATAAGTCAATAAAGTGAAAAAAGACCATCGAATAGGAAACAAAGAAATTATAGTAGTATACTGTGCCAATGACGCTGTGTTGATAACCAAGAACAAAATTTACATTTACAACGGCTTTTCTAAAAGTTCAAATAAACTGCGTTTAAGTCAAAGGAGCCACTCAGATCTTAGCTTGCAATAAACATCAAAGACGTTGAACAAGTTATGCACTTCAAATACCTTAATGCCAATATAACAAGTAATAAAAGACCTAAAAATAAAATTGAAAGTTCAAACAATATTATCTGGTTATTTAAAGAATATAATATAGTTAAACAAATACATATCTGTAGAAGTCAAGAGGAGAGCGAGGCGCAGTGGTCTAGGCATCCGGCCGCTGTACCGAAGATCGTGGGTTCGATTCCCATATACCGTGATATACTTTTCACTACGCTCTTCCACTCCCCAAGCCGCCTTGCCAGCGTGGGGTTTTACGGCAAAAAACCTTCTCTGATGGAGTGATGAATTCTCTCCAGTGGTTCGGAATCCAATTAAAACTGTAGGTCCCTTGTAATGTAAGTAGCCAGCATTACAAGCAGAGAAGAGGCTAAGACGCCAGCAGTGGCGTATGAATGGTTAAAAAATTTGAGATCCAAAACTACATACAAACAAATACATTCAAACATAGTAAAACATACATTGTAAGATAGTCTCGTAATAGAAGACAGGAGTAGAAAGACTATGTCAACAAGATTGACAGCACTAGACTACCAAATATAACCAAAAAAGAAGTTCCAATAGCAATATCGTCTCAATTGAAGCTGTAACGGTTAAAAATATAGAAATGAAAATTCTATTAATGAGAAGAATATAGTCAAATAAGAACACTTACTAAAATACTAAACTTGATAGAACAAAAACGAGCACTAGATAGCTGTCAAAAAGCTGAAATAGAACTAACTTCACAACATTTAACAATGTTATAAAAATAAACAGAAAATAACTTTAAAAAGTAATAAATAATATATTTCCGTCTACAAACAGCGCTGAACAATGATTGGATTGCAAATATTAAATCTCTGCTGACAAAAAAATATGACAAATTTGTAAAAGAAATCTGTATGCGTCACTGTAAATACACTGTCCAAATTCTTCACTGACAAAAGCTTTTAACTAAAAAAAACTAACAAAAACTAGCAATGATTTAAAAAACCACACCGTATGCGTTAAGTGCGTAGGAAAGCATCCCACCACTACGTGCAAATTTACCAAAAAGTCGGTATATGTAGCAACATGCTCATCGTGCAAAGGGCCGCACACAGCGAGTTACAAAGGCTGCTCAAACTACATCAAATTGAAGGCAAGTCTATCTTCAAAAACGCATTTCCAAAGCACTTGCTTCTCAAAAGCAGACTCCGGCTTCTCTCAGTTGATCTTTTGCTTGTCTAAATCGAATAAAACTGATTTAAAAAAAAAAAAAAAAAAAATCTGTATATATACATAGTCAGAGTACAAGTTTTAATCTCTTTAATAGCTGGTACAAATGTGCATTCTTAAGTTTTCTATTACAATCATATTTACTAAAGTAGAAAGGTCTTTGCACAAACTAAAATCATTGAGGAGTAACTTAAGTATCCTCAACTGCAAAAAAAAATTTAAAAAAAACTGTGACCAATTCTTATAAATAGCCAGCCTCACAGCATATTTGGTAAAATTGCTTTGAAGGCATACAGAACAAACCAACATGATTCCCAAACAAAAATTGTATATAGAATCGGTTAATGAAATCCTAAGAAACATACTGTAAACACACTTTAAAAAAGGGCTGGTCAAAAGAAAAGTAATTGTAGATACAATAAGAGAATTGATACGTTTGAACTAGTCAGAAAAAAGTTTACGGAAATTATTCCATCAAGTTACAGAAGGCTTTATGCTTTAAAAAGACTTTTATGTAAGTTCTTCAAAGTTTGCTTATCACTTTTATACATACCAAACAGAGTAATTAAAATAGTATTTAAATCAAATCAACCCAATAAGCTTAACGTTTTTTTTATGCTAAAACTAAAATACGTGATTGGTATTTAAGGAACGGGGTCTTAAAAGTTCTGTCCATGCATACTAATAAAAATAAGCTGCAAATTGGCATCACATCAGCAAGTTAGTAAGTGCAAAAAAAAATACTGCAACAAGCTGCTCTATAAGTTTTTTTCAATATTTGATTTGATTTGTAATCTTAATAAGCGTCTACATTAGTAAATAATTTAAATAAAAATATATTTTTTTGGTAGTTATGCTTGTAACGCGATTTAATCAACTTGTGGTAATGCAAATTGCAAGTCTAAACTATTTCAATGCTGTTTATGCCAATTATGTTTCTGGAAAATTTATTCAGGTGACGCACAAAACCAAGGTTTAAAATGTCAGCAGTAGTTGCAACATAAAATAGTTTGATAACAAACACTCAGAAGGTGGTTGAGACAAGTAGTTTATCTATTGGGGCAAAATAATTTAGAACTGTTTCCGCTCACCCACCCAAGCGTTTGTTATCAAGTGGTTGGTTTACTCTTCTTGTTAGTGCTCTTGAATGACATTTGACTTTAAATTTTTTTGATGTAATAATTGCAAGAGCATCAACAGAAGGTGCAACATAAAATAGTTTAAAACAAACACTTGGGTACGTGAGCGGGACAAGTAGTTTATCTATTAAAACGGGAATTTGTAGAACTGTGTTCCCTTCCACCCAAGTGTTTGTTATGAAGTAGTTGGTTTACTCTTTTTGTTAGTGTGCTTGAATGACACCTGATATTTAATATGTTTAATGTAATAACTGCAAGAGCATCAGCAGTGGGTGCAACATTAATTAGTTTGATAACAGTAACTTGGGTCGGTTGTTCCCACCCACCAGCCCAAGTGTTTGTTATGAAGTAGTTGGTTTACTCTTCTTGTCTGTGCGCTTGAATGACATTTTACTTTCAATATTTTTGATGTTATAACTGCAGGAACATTAGCAGATGGTGCGACATAAAATAGTTTGATAACAAACACTTGGATGGGTAGGACAAATAGTTTATCTATTGAAGCAAAGAATTTTAAAACTGTGTTCCCGCCCATCCACCCAAATGTTTGTTATAAAGTAGTTGGTTTACTCTTCTTAGTAGTGCGCTTAAATAACAGCTGACATTCAAACTTTTTGATGTAATATCTGCAGGAGCATCAGCAGAAAGTGCAACCCAAAATAGTTTAAAAACAAACACTTGGGTGAGTAGGTGGGACAAGTAGTTTATTTACTGTGGAAAGGATTTTGAGAACTGTGTTCCCGGCCACCCGCCCAAGTGTTTGTTATCAAGTGGTTGGTTTACTCTTTTTGTCTGTGTGCTTGAATGACAGCTGACATTCAATCTGTTCGATGTAATAACTGCAAAAGTATCAGCAGTGAGTTCGACGTAAAATAGTTTGATAACAAACACTCGGGTTGGTGGTTAAGACAAGTAGTTTTTTTATTGGGTAGAGATTTTTAGAACTGTCTAAATGTAGAAAAATAAATTTTTATTGAAAGGCCTTGTAGGTGATCCACGTATAGCAGAATCTGGCGGTAGTAATTTACTTTTTAGCTCCCATGCACTTTGCGCTAGTTTTGACTTATCAAAATCATTTAGTTGCTAAGTTGGTAACTTCAATTTTAAACCGGTTTGGATATAGTAACTTGACGTTGTTTTTGCAACATTATAGATTATTAACTTGTTTTGACTTAGGCTCTAGGTTTGCTAATATTAACAACAATTTTTTTAGTTTTAGCAAGATAACAAAGTGCAAAGACAAATTTAAAAACGTATAAAACCACTCTCCCAATGATAAAAAAGTTACGCACCTAATACTCACGCTTGATACTAAACTATTTTTTTATACTAAGCTTGAAAACGTAATTACAAAGACTATCCTGGTGCTTTTTGCAATTAAAATTTATAATAAAACAAACATAAATCAGTTCTATAATGAAGTGCTTGTAAGAGTGGAAAAATTTGTTTTTAGTGTAAAACTAAAGCGTTAAAGATAAGGTCCTATTTCATAAATAGTTTTTGGATACCGATAAACTATCTAGCATATAAATGTTGGCGAGTTTATTTTATTACAAATTATCAATTGGTCGGTCTGGCATGCTCATCTACGCCGTTTGGAATAAACAGAAATAGGGACTTCCCCGGCGGCAAGTAAAACAATAGAAAAGGAGATCACGCCGAAATAGAGAATCAGTGTGGCTCGAGACATTGAGCAATACGGTTAGGTTAGAATAGGTTAGGTTAGGTTGGGCTAGGTTAGGTTATACCAATTTTCATATAAATAACCTTTTTTCTTGTGGTCTAAAGAATATATACTAAAATTTTAACTAAAATTCACATAGAATGAGCGTTTTTTCGGGACCTAAAAATTACAATTTTTAAAGATTGCAAAAACATGTGCAACTTCCTGCCTCAAAATAGTAATGAATATGTATTGATTATATTAGTGTTGTGTGATCACTTTAAAGAAAGATTGAAAACAAAGAAATCTATATCTTGTGAATCAAATTTCATTAAGATTTGACAAAGTTAGAACGGTTTATACAAAGCATAATTTTGCAGTTTTGCAAAATTTACGGGTATTTTTGGAATAATGTTTGAAGCTTGATATATCAAAATGACTGCCCCAACATTAAATAAACAAATATGGTTTTTAAAGTACATGCAATAAAAAATATTTTGAACCATTGTGGACTTTCTTATCTTTTCTTGAAGTCCCAAAAATTAAGATTCAAAAATGTGCGGTTTGCCGATTTTGTCAATTTTTGAATATTAGAAAAATCTTGATAATGCCCGATATACCATTTCTCATATAGATAACCTTTTTTTGTGCCTTAAATTGTATTTACTGATATTTTGACTAAAATTGACATAGGGTGACAGCGCTTCTTTGGAACATAAAAATTACAAGTTTTGAAAATAGTGGTCTATACGAATTGATTCTATAAGTCTTGTGTGATCACTTTAAAAAGAGATTAAACACAAAGAAATTTAGACCTAGTGGATCAAACTTTGTTAAGATTTGACAAAGTTAGAACGGTTTAGCAATTTAGCTAAATTTACGGTTTTTTTTTTAAATAATGTTTTAAGTTTATTATATCAAAATGACTGCCACAATATTAAACATAAAAATATGGGTTTTAAAAAGCATGTTATAAGGAATAATTTGAGCCGTCGTGGACCTTTTTATCTTTTTCCAAGCCCAAAATTTGAGATACAAAATAAGGTAGAAAAGACGTTTTATTGTGAAATTTTTGACCTTCAAATGTGTGTTATTTTGAACAGACAATATTCTAAGGTCCAAAGTTTTGAGAATCTCATTTTTTTAATATATTTTTTGATCCCTGAAAATTTGAGCAAAATCAAAGAGGTCGACTTTTTCAAATTAGTGAAAAAGTAATGGAAAAAAACCAATATGTCATCGGTGATCGAATATATAAAAGCAAGAGACATTGACTGCGTTATTCCTGGGCATTATGACTTATTTTTCCACAAAAAACTGAATGGTGACCTAAAAACAGATCAAGTAGAGACATAGTTCAACAAACTAATAACCTTCATGTATATAGCCAAGCAACGCTACAAGCAATTTATTTGCTAGTAATAAAACTCAAACTAAGAATGAATTACAGACTAATCTGTAGACATCACTACAAACAATACAATACGCCTGTTTTAGATACCATAATATCAAGATACAAAAACAAACCTTAAAACGGTGCGTTTTGCAAAAAAACGAGACGTTTATTAGACTTGAACCTGCTTTAGAAGTACTAAACAAAACCAGAAAATAAATTATCCGTAGAAAAGTAGCAACTAATATAGTGTGACTTGGCAAGATGCACCTGTCCATAATAGTTCTTCAGTCAACTATCTTTAATATAATTAAAACTATTGACAACGTAACTTTTGACATAAGTGACATGACGCAATAAAGATGTCAGCAACTATTCAATACTTTTAACTATGCCATATTGCATCAATTTCTATTTTTAAAAACTATTTTTTTTAATCACTTATAAGTTGTAGTTAATTGTGTACCGAGTTCGAGGCTGGAGTTTGATTGAAATATAATAGTATTAATAGTGTAAACCGGCCACTTTAAATATGTAAAAAAAAACCTTTCCTAGTCATACAAAAATTGAGTTTTCTTTCCAAAAACAATCCAATACCCTAAAATTTATTGTTGGTTGTTTTGTGTACATGTCATAATATTTAAGTATGTTCCAGAATACAATTTAGATGGTTTGCAAACTGTTCATATTATAAACACAAATATACTACTGTGCATAAAAAAATGACAAACTTTGTGTGCACGTGTTAAACAGTTTGCAAACCGCCAAAATGTGTGTTGGAATTATTATCTTTTACAAAAAGCAACTCTCAAAAAGGTTAACATTATTATACTACAAAATTGAAATTTGTTTAACATATTAAGTAAATTTTTCTAAGCTTTATTTTCTAAACACCCTGTATATAATCGTATTTATTAACTTCAACAATATTAACATGGTACTTCCACACTGTACTGAATATTTTAATATAAAGAAGAAACACTAAATAAAGCTCGTTTGGTAATGATAAATTGCTTCGTTCCTCTATGAAGACAATATAAACTAAAACAGCGATTGCACTATAAATTTACATTTTTTAATTGTAAAATTTGCATACTCAATCCCTGACTGCGATATTACTCAGGATAATCTGAACAAAAATAAACATATTTGCAACAAAACATATTTACATTGAAAAAAATACACACTCTACAACTAAATTTTGTTTACTATACCTATTTCCAAACATTTTATCGGTGTTGTTGGCACCGGTGACCACCTACATTAATCCTAAGCACTTTTATTATTGTCGTTTCCGTTGTTATGTAACTTACACCAGAGGTGAACATTTATAACAGAAATATTTCAGTTATATTAATTGAGAAAATTAATTCAATTATTTGTATTTAATCATTGTAAGTAATTAATTTATCCTAACATGTGGAAGCAGGCCAGGAATATTTGATTCAAGGCAATGTACATAATATAAATCCGCTTAGGTAATCGCGTAGTGGTATATTAAGATGTATTATATAAGCGAATGTAATTCGGTGGATTTATACAATCTCAAAATAGTTGAATGAAACCAACAAGGGCAACAAGCCAAAATATTTTTCTTTGAACATTTTAAAATTAAATTTATTATATAGAATTTAAACGCCATTGTAATGTATTATTTCTATTATTTCAAATGAGACGTGAGTTATTAATCCATTAGATTGAGATGCTAATTTAGTTTTTAAATTGTGTAATAAAGTTAAAAAAAAATGTCAATTGCATTTTATTATCATCTCATATTTATGTCCAGACAATATCGATTTATAACAAAATAGACGGATCGCATCGACACATTTTTTGTTCACACACAACACATAATTTAGCGAATGTATTACCTGACAATATTGCCTGTCGACGAGACCACTAAATAAATGATTAATGACGTTTTTTTCTGCTGGCCATAGCAGTTGAAAAAAAGAAGCATAACGTTCCATAAAAATGCTTCTACGACACCGAAAGATGTTCCTGTTATCATTTATTATAACAGAAGTATAAAAAATATAGAAAATGTGATTTATTTAGGAAATGCATCATAATATGCGTTAACGCTAACTTAAAAAAAATTGTATTGAATTTATAGACAGATTTTTGTTTTAAATTATTATAAAAAGGATCAACAAGAATGTCATGGTCACTCATATCAACAGTACATCAAACTGCGTTAGGAAAAACATATCAATGAAGAGATAACAGAAAGGCCGGAAGGAGAATAAAAGGTTAACCGTCATGATATATGTACGAGAACACTGCCACTGAAAATCCTTGTCGTATATTAACCCTTTGTTGACGGATCTGTGGAAATTGTAAAAAACATGATATTTTACTTTAGAGTCTACTTTTTAAAGATATAGGAATTTGTGTGCATATTGTTTATTTAAATAGGTTTTATCAAATACTCTCATACTATGAAGCTTTAAAGCAAATTTTAAATAAAATTAAACTTTTTTAGTTATAAATAATTAAAAGTGTAAAATAATAAACTGAAAAGTGGAATAATAAATAAATAAACATAATAAAATATACTATCCTCATAAACACCTATATCAAATACAATAAATTAACTTTTACATCCATATTTTAAGGTTGGCCTGACAATTGACTAAGTAGACGATAATTCAGATATAGTTCTTTGTACCAAAAAGTGCTGACAACCCAATAAAATTTAAGTTGAATAAATAATGTATTTTATGCAAATTGTCTGTTCATCCAATTTGTAATACATACACTAGTGTTTCAAAGTATGCACCCTTGATCAGTTTGCGTAGCATATTACTAGTCAAAGATACAATTTATACAAAATATCTGCAATAACTATTATATCTTTTTTTGTATAAATATATGTAAGAAGTAGTATACTAGTTGTTCAATTGTATCTCGTACCAATGAAATTCTAGGCACACTTATGATAAGTGCATACCCTAAAACACTAGTGTATGAGTCTTACACTAGGTGAAAAAGCAATTTGCATAAAATACACCATTTATTAAATTTAAATGATAAATTTTTAAAGATCACGTTGCCAGTACGTGTTGGATTTAACTGTACTACAGCTCTCCATCACACGCAAACAATTCAACGTTTCTCCTAATAGGACGCATTGCGTTACGATTTCTAACATTTTAGTAAATAAAAACTGTTTAATATTTATTGTAATTTTATGTAAATTGTTTCTCCGACAGATAAGCAATTTACATAATATTTATCATTTAATAAATTTAAATGAAAAATTTAGGTTGGTCAGCTGATTCAAGTAAAACGCTCTAAAATGCCTGTGCCTATCCGTATAAAGATTTAATTGTACTACCGACTTTTTACACATACATACAGGTCAGCTTACTTATAATTACCACCTCTAAATCTACTTAGCACTAGACGGACTTGCCAACTATATTTGTCTCCAGATACCGCTTGGTACATGTTGCCTGAGTTAGCTCTCAGACTCAACTAACTAGTTGAAAACAAATTTTAAAACTTAATAGTATTTTGCTTAGTAGTAGCGTGCTGTAATCAGTCTCTTAAGCTGAGTTTTAAAATTATTCTTATCAAAATGTTGTCTAAGTTTTGTCGAGTTAAGAGCAACAATTTGACTGCCAGCAGCCAACCCGTCAACATCAAGAAAAACCACTTTAATCCACAAGATACCGCGTACTGGTTTTTCTTTCTATAATGACTTGTTTTTTTAATGTATTTATTATGTTACCTTTAAGAAATAAATACATATAATTGCAACAAGCCAAACAAAGTACAGATAATTTGATTGCGACAAGCAGAATGTCCAACATCAAAAACTAGAGAACCAGCTACAGAAAATGAACAAAAAAACAATCTAGAAAGATAGATCATTAAGCTGATCAAGGGCGATGCAAAAAGAATTGATATCGTTGCCAACAACATTAAGCAGAAGAAGCTAAATCTTTAAGAGACCCTCCTTGGCTTGCGTATGCATAAAATTAAAAAAAGTAAAGCCTCCTACAACGCAACCATGATTTCTTTCATCGCCAGGCACACCACTTCTCCAACTACGTCAAAAATAGTTCTGGCTCTAACTTTTTTCAAAGAAGGCATAAAAACTCAAGCAGCTCACCAAGACTCCGGATGCCTAAGCCCAAACCTTCTTCAAGAATCCTGCCAAAAATCCAGGCAAGTCCAGTCCCTCCAAGAACAAAAAACCAATTGAGATCCTGCAAAACAGCAAAGTCGCTCTCTCACAAAGAAGTTACACTACTTCTCCAACTACGTCAACAAAAGTTCTGGCCCTAACTTTTTTCAAAGAAGGCATACAAACTCAAGCAGCACACCAAAACTCCGGATGTCTAAGCCCAGACCTCCCTCAAGAAACCTGCCAAAAACCCAGGCAAGTCCAGTCCCTCCAAGAACAAAAAAACAATAAAATCTTGCAAAACAGCAAAGTCGCTCTCTCACAAAGAAGTCTATCTTCAGCAAAAAGTCCAAAAAACAAAACAAAAATTTTCACTTCTGTTTGCAACTAATAGGTCCCTAACCTAGATCCTCCAACAAGCCCATTAACTTTGACCCACCCCTATGGTAATTTGGTACAAATCTGTATTTCGAGACTCCATTTAATGATATATGTAATCATCAATCGCGTTGTAAACGTGTATGACAGTATCCGCTAGCATCCAAAATTGCATACGGATTTCTTGCTGCAATTTCTTATTGTGAACGCAACATTGTAATCTACTACACGTTTTAATTAAAGTAAAAAAAAAAACTAAAATACGTTATCAAAAACATACCTTACTGCATCGAGACTAATGCGGCGCAAGCAAAGTTAACAATTGCAGCATGTCCCGTCAAACGCAAAGAGATGGTTTGCTGACACATAACAGACTGCAAAAAATAAATAGTATCAAGTTGCAAAAAAAATACATAAAATAATCTAAAAGAAGCCTGAACTGCAGACATAGTTGAGGTCAAATTTTTACCAAACACTATGCAACACCTATATGGCTATCACACTTTGTGCACTCTTGGTATTTTTTATTAAAACAATTCTCAATAAAGCAGAAAAGTCTTTGCACTATAAGATGTAAACTTCTAGAAATCAAAGAGAAAAGTGTGTAGTCGGTAAGCGGTCGTAAAAGTGAGTCCGACACTTTTCAAATCAAAGACTATCCGGTGTGTCAACTCCAAGATGTTCTGCGTGCCAAGGTTTTTTTATTGTAATAAACAGCAATGACAATGTCGGTTAAGTGATTATAAGCTACAAGTTTCAACTGCGGGTTGTTCCAGTGCAATTTTCCTGGAAGGTTGGATATAAAGGTAGACAAAATATTACACTAACATAATTTCTTCTAATAACTCTGGGGTGCCTAAAAGTACAATAGTCTTGGTATGAATGTCTTCCATAAAGTAGTTTTCATTTAATTTATTATATCCGGTAGTGTCACAGATGTTAGTGTCTGTAGATAGAGTAGAACTAAAATGTAACACATTTTTCTGGCACTTTCCTTTAACGTATTTTGCAATTTAGGTTATTTAGAAGCTTTTTTTGATGAAAGGAGGGGAAAAATCTTCCAAAGACTTTGTGCTAGATTTATCTGGAACGCTGTATCATGCAAAACTGCCAGACACCTACCAACTAAAAAACCCCTCTTTAGACTAACCTAGGTCATTGTAGAATCATCGTTAAGTATTTTGTCTCAGCGGCTACTCGTTTTGTTTTTTCATTACTTTGTCGTATAGACTTCATTATCAGACTTTACCTGCTTTGCTTTGGCTTAACGGTCTCTTTCTTCCTGCTCTTTTGCTATGTTACAAACGGTTAATGAAACATGTCTACAAATGTCTGTAAGTCGTTTGACCAATGTACTATCATTCAAACAAGTGTAAATACACTTTTTCACATTGAAACTTGTTATTTTAAGTAGCAAACTTTGTCTGCCAGAACAACAACAACAATATATGTTAGTGTAGAAAACAACATTTTAGTTGTTATCAGTTTTGAAAACTTGTTAGTTTTTCTATTGTCAATAATGAGTACGTGACTAAAGATCTCACGGACGTAAATATTAACATTTGTTTTAAAAACTGAAATAAAATTAAATAATGATTGTGGTTACCTGTAGCATTTAATGCACATAACAAATCTGTGCTATTAAAAAATATTTAAGTAGCATGTACAAACTTATTTTTTTGCAAATTCAGTCCGTTATTCAATTGACACATGCTTATTTCATTTTTGTAAGTATAGTATTCAAGTTCTAATCTTAAAATGTCCAAAGAAAACCAAAACAGTAAGACAGTTACTAGACTATAAAAAAAATTTCAAAGTATACTGCAGTTTTGTAAAACAAGCAGTTGGGGTTTGCAACCGTAACTTAATGTATGGTGTATAAAATGTTAATATTTTTTTACATAACAGAAAACGGTAAATGTAAGCGTTGTTTTCCATTTTAAAACATTCATTGAGTATTGTAAGCCTACCGAACAATAAAGCTGTGCGGAATGCCCTAAATTTAAATACGTAATGTGTATGAGATTGCTGAGGCAAAGTTTCAAGCAAACCAAAATTTAATGCAAAAATAACATAGCTTTTTATAATGTTTTTCTATGATAATGCATAACTGTTAAAATTTATGAGGCTCTATATCATCCCAAAATCTCCTAAAAACGTATTTTACATTTATTTACTCTGCATTCTATCTTTTATTACAATTAATTAATAGTAAATGATACTCAACTTCTTGCAAGAGTTTTTAGCAGTAATTGTTTTGAAAATAGTTGCATGCTTTAGATTGTCTACTTTTCAAACGTTTAACAATCGGTACTTTATTACTAATTTCTTTGGTCGTAAGCGGTCAAAATCCTAATTTGTAATTTTAAAATCTACCATAATACATTAGTTTAACTTTGTCGCTCAATTACCTCGTCCACCACAAAGCTAAAACATTGATGATAAAATTACCAGAGGAAATTGAGCAACATAAATGTCACAAAAACAACAAAACACCCAAGAAATTGCATTTTTACAGAAGCCATAAAAATTAGAGGAGAAACGTTGATAAACCAGATTTGGGTTTTATTTAAACTTTGCATAACTACAACACTCCTACCAAAAGAAATACCTTACTCATATACTTAACACTCAAAAAAAGTAATATCACAGATTGATCAAACTGCAAACCAATTGATCTCCTTAACCATTTGTATAAGTTGTACAAGAGCATAACTACAAGACTCAAAGCAAAACTCATTATATATCAACCCAGAAAGCAAGCCAATTCACCTCCAATCCCTCATAACACTAATAGAAAATACAGTAAAATACTGCAGACCATTAGTCTTGTTTTTCGTAATCTTTCACAAAGCATTTGACTCAATCAAGTTAGATGTCATCACAAAAACGCTAAAAAAAATACCAGGTTAATCATAGATACACCAATATTTTCTTCTTCTTCTTCTTCTTCTTTTTTTTCTTAATTTAGGACTTTGTCCTGTATTGTACTGCTGTCTACCTCTCTTGCGATTCAAACGTCCAGGACTCCTGCCATCTATTAGGCGGGCGGCCTGGGGGTTGTCTGCTTTGTGGTCTTTTGTCTTTTGCCCACTTGATAATTTTATCCTGGTATATCTTGTCTACATGGTCTCTTCAGTATCTTCTTTGGGATCTGACCCATCTGACAACATCTTCTGTTTGCAGTTCATCTTTTATGGCGCTGTTTCTTATTTGATCTCGTAGTGTTACGCCTTTTATTGCTCTCAACGTTTTCATTTTGGAGCTTTTCAAGAGTTGCTTAGTTTTTGTTGTTTCGGCTAGGGTCTTGGCAGAGTATGTTAGGGTGGGTCTTACACAGGTTTTATATATGCTTATCTTGCATTCTGCCGACATATATTTGTTTTTTCATATTAAGTCTCTTATACTACCGAAAATAAATAATGCTTTGATGCAGTTTGCGCTTACTTCCTCAATCAGGTTTTTGCTGCTTGATATTTGCAACCCTAGGTAGTTAAATTTCATGACCTGTTCTATCGTTTAATTGTCCACCATAAGTTTGCACCTAACAGGCTCTTTGGATATAACCATTGATTTAGTTTTTGTTGTTGATACAATCATGTTGAATTTTTTGGTGGTTTTATTGTAATCTTTGTAAGTCGTATTCGTTTTCTGATGTAAGTGTGGCATCATCTGCATAACATAATATCTTGAGGCAATTGTTAGTCATTCCATATCCTGTTCTTGTGTTTTTAACCTTTTTGATTATTTCATTCATAATGATGTTAAAAAGAGTTGGACTGAAGCTTTCCCCCTGTCTAATTCCAGCCTTGATGTAAATTTTTTCAGTTAGCGTTTTTTAAGATTTAATATGTGTGCTATTGTTTTTGTTTAAGTCTTTTATTACGTAAATACATTTGTCATCCACTTGATGTTGACGTAGAATATTTGAAATATTGTTCAATTGTATTTGGTCAAATGCTTGTTTGAAGTACACCATACATAAGTAGACTGGATTGTCAAATTCAATTTTTTTCTCCGCTAATTGTCTTACTATGAAGATACCGTCTATTGTTGATCTATTTTTGCAAAATCCCTGCTGTTCTTCACAGCTTCCCACGGCAGCTTCAATTTTCTCGGCTAATATTTTTGTGAAAATTTTAAACACTGCACTAAGCAGTGTGAAGCCACGGTAGTTCTTAGGTTTTTTTTTTGTACTTTTCTTAAAAATTGGTACTGTTATGCTGGTCTTCCATTCTTCTGGAATTCGTTCTTCTTGGAGGATTATTTGAAAGAGCTGGGTTATTTAATCATAGATACACTAACATCATAAAAAACAACTACAAAAATTTTAAAGCAAAAGCAAAGTCGCATATTACAACTGAAGAAATAAAGATTAGACAAAGCATTTGGCAAAAGGACACTGTGTCTTCAAAAATGTTTATTAATCAAATAGGACTACGTAATTTTCTAAAATCTTCTCAATATACCGCTGTGCAGTCATCATCTCTCCATCAATAACAATCAATTTGGTGCAGGCATCCTTTAATATTTCTACCCGTACCATCAGGGAACCTCTATCATAGCTAAGCCGGTGCTTAAAGATGCATTTTGCAAATTGTTCTTCCGTTCAACGTCATACTTGTTATCTTCCATCTGGCCCATTTTAAGGAAAATCTAGTCACTTAACAGTACAGTCTTTCATTGTACCCATGTCCAATTCAAATGTTTGCAAGAAAATTAGAGTCTGGCTACTCGGTGACGTAATTTTGCCCCAGTTGCTGGTCTACAAGATTTTAAGCCAGTTTTTTGCAACCTTTCACAAATTGTCTACACATTCACAACTGTACCACAAACTTCACAGAATTGATTTCTAGTCTCTCTTGAAATCACATGACAATTCCGTAGAGTAGTACAAACGATAAATCGGTTATCGATAGCAGTTGTTTTTTGTTTCCTGCCAGATCCCGGCCTCCAAGTATTTTTGCCTTTTTCCCTAGACCGCTCAAGTGTTCTTTGAACAGTAAAAAAACTGACATAAATAAATCTGGACACATTCCGCTGGTTTCTTCTATCTGTTACAAGAACAACAGCTTCTGCACAATCTTTAGCACTTAGAACCATAATTAACACACTAATCTGCCCTAAGAATAACAGTTAATTAAAAACAAACAAGTCAACCCAGTAGCCACTTTGATCTTCTGTGAATAATGTCAAATGTGCAATTGCTAGTGAAGAACGTATACTGTTTTATTTTAGTTTATTAATGTTTATTAAATAAACTGAAAAGTACCATATGTTGTTTTTTTTTCTACATCTTTGATTGTAAAACACTAAAAGTTTTATAAAAAAAAAACCTGGATTTTTTGCAAAAATATACCCGGTTTTTTTGCATCTAGGTGTACATTTACTTAGAACGCAAAATTAAAATCTACAGAGATATTCTAACAACAAAATTGCGCAAAAAACGATAGTGTTCCTAAACATTTAGAAAGATTCACAAGATATTTAGTACAACAATCCTGCTAAGTTTAAACAAAAATTATAGGCATTTTTTTTTTATTAGTGTATCCTGCTAATAATAACGTATGTCGCAGAAACCCTAACTCTTACCAAAACAACTGTTAATAAAATCCAAATAATACAACGTATGATAAAAAGAAAAAAAATTGTTAGCTCACACCTCAAGTTAAGGTAAAAAACAAAGATATCTGCAACAAGCGTGCAAAACATCGTGGCAAACATTGCAAAACGTGGAGATAGGCAAAATATGTTGCAAAGCTAAACAACAAAAAATAATAAAATAATGACACAAAATAGCATGATAAAATTAGACAATTAAAAACAAACTGGAAAGCAGCAGCTCAAGACAAAAAAATATAAAAAAAAGGCTTAAGTCCAGCAATCGACAACCAAAAAAAGTTAAATGAAAAATAAAAATAGTATCATGCTGGGGCAGTACGGCAGAGAAGACATGTACAAATATCAGCGTTAACAAAAGTTAAGCAACGGCCGCTCTGATCACAACTTGGATGAGTAACCCCAAAGTGATGCCGAGCGTAGCGTTTTTCCCAATATGGGTCCGTTACCTCATATAGGCATCCAAACACACACACATGTCTTCTCTGTGGCTTGGTGTGTTTGACACTTTGACACCTAACGGTATTAAGAGGTTATAGATTATATATAATATATCATGCTAAAAAATACTTTTGCAAACACAGTGTAAACTGTAAACCAAATTGTAGGAAAATGTAAATATTTAATTTAACATTACTTTAGTAACTCCGCATCCCAATATCAAAACTAACAAACCGGTTGATTAAAACTTAGTTAGGTTTAACCTTTCGATTTGAAACTAAAACCAATCATATATGTTAGAATTAACACTCTTTCAAATATGTGTATACATACCTTAATTATGAAATTGCTTCTCAACTATCACGGTAAGATAGTTGGATAAAACACCTAACTCAAATTTCGGCGCATAATTTGTTAAAAGTTTGAACCCCAGCTCCGGTAGAAAATTTTAAGAAATTATAACATTTATTAATTCAAGGCATTAGTCTAATATATGATTAATGTCTATTTAACTATAAATCTATTTAATATGAAAGTGTGGTGGACCAGATACTAGGCCTCATCAATATCTACAGCGGCTCCATTCTCTCAAGTAATAAATGCAATAATATATATTTGTGTTTTTAAAATACATATTCAAAGACAACTTGTGAAATAGTATCACAAGCGTTAACTTAAAATATTAGCTCTTGTAACAAAAAAAATAGTGCTTTACTTTAGTGGGCTTCTTCTTTTTTTAGTGCATCTTCTATCGGAGATTTGTTATTATTATAGTTATTTGCACCTTATTGACTGCAGCTCTGAATAATTGAATGTTGCTGCAACCAAACCAGTCTCTAAGGTTTTTAAGCCACGACACGTCTTCCAATATTTTTTGTTTCACTAATCTTTCTCTGCACAATCAATTAGAGAAGTCTATATTTTGGGCCTTTTATTATGAGCCTGAGTATTGAAGCTTTATATTTTTTTTATTAACAACCTCTGTTCCTTTCTGCATTCTGGTTAGCACTTTGATGTTAGTAATCCTATCTGTCCAGGGGATACGCCACATCTTACGGTAGCACCACATTTCAAATTTTCACCTCCATACATCAGTGTGGAAAATACATAGCACCGCAACATCGTCATCCTAAATTCAAAATTAATGTCCCTACTAGTGAATAGCCTTTTCATTTTTTTAAATGTTGATTTGGCAATTTTGATTCGTGTTCTTATCTTTTTTGTTTGATTACCCGATTTTTCTATCCATGATCCTAGGTATCTATAGGTCTGAATATTTTCTACAACGGTGTTTCTTATTCTCAGATTTATATGATTATGATTATGTGGAGACTTACTCGCTTAGAAGCTTTCCAAAGCAAAACCTCCGGATGCTCGCAGGAGCTCCATGGTACATTCAAACAGACCTAGAGATTTCTCCACTTCGTCAACATTTTAAAGCTTTGGCCGAAAAATATTTCAAAATGCGTCATCCGAGTCAATGCCTTTACTGATGAGTAGTTGATGTAAGTTATTAATGTTTCACTTTATCAAAGGACTTCTCGAAATCGATGTAACACGCATATACCCCATATTCATATCTAGACAACGCTGGAAAAGAATGTTAATTTCAAAGAGCGCATCTCTTGTGCCTAGTCCTTCACGGAATCCAAATTGTGTATTGCTTATGCCTTCTTCAAGTTTTCTATATATCCTTTTTTGAATAATTTTCAGGAACAACTTTAAAGTGTAACTCATAAACGCATTGGTTTGGTAATCTGAGCATTCTTTTGGAATTGGTTTCTTGGGTATAAGAACAAAGGTAGACAATGGCCATTGGTTAAAAATTTCCCCTTTTTTGTAGATGTTATTGGAAAGGTTTTGAAGGATATAACGTAGTCATCAAAGAGTTTAATAAGTTTTATAGGTATATGGTATAGAACAACAGCTTTCCCGGATTTTATAGTTTTCAATGCATGTTCTATTTCCGGTGTTAATATTTTTAGACTAACGTTATCTGAATGTAAAGCAGGCTTTGGTGGAAGTTTGTCATCAAAGAGTTGCAACAGGTATGCTTTCCACATCCTTAGTTTGTCTCTCATCGGTTATTATAAGTCCGTCTGTATTTTTAATTATATCCCCAACAGATTTATTTTTGTTGCTTTCAGCCATTTTCTATATTTTTTTGTGCATTTTGAAGTAGTCAAATTTCTTTTCTAGATTTTCTCCATATATTGTTCGGTTAAATAATTTTCTTTGGCTTTTTTAACTTTCCTTTGTACCGCTTTATGTAGTGTCTTATAATTATCCCCTTTTTAATTCAAAGGTGTTTTATGTTCTTATGTCATAAAGTAAATCTTAAAAACCACATTTTAATTAAAATAAATTTAGTTTTAACACGTTATATTATGAACTAGATGGCAAACCAGTCTTTCGTTTGATTATTTATAATACGTTATATTATATCAATAAAAACGATATAACTATATATATATATATATATATCATTTGTATGCTCAAATATTTTTAACTTAAAAAGAACTAAGTTCTTTGTTTATTTTAATGTCATTTATTTTAAATTCCAAGAAGCCAGCATTTAAAATAAAAGTTAATAAAATAGAGACAGGTTATTTATTTTGTTTTATTTCAAAACTTTACCTCAAGTCACTTAAATTTATATTTTATATAAAACTTCTTTCTACTGTTGGACTTTACAACAATGTTCTTTCTAACATCTTCTTTAATAAATAATACTTAATGTGACAACCCTACATCTATAGAATTTTTCAGTACATTACTAGTTCAACTCGATCACTCTGCTGTCTAAATTCAATTCATTTAAATTTCATGCAAAACTATAAAATCGATCTCTGTCTATTTTCTCTGAATTTGCTAGATCTATATAAAGGTACATACATGTCACTTAGATCTCTACTGTCAAATTAGATTACATCATGTATTTATATTGTTTCCCCTCACGTTCAATAAATGTTGCAGTTGTATCGATTCTTTTTTTTTGCATTATATTTATACACGGTTTATTCCAGTTTCCGGATAGAGGTGAAAATTTAAATTAATTGAATATGGAAATGCAATTTAGATAATACAACAAACGAATTATTAAACGAGATTAATGTGGGCGGATGCACATAACACGTGAATAAACGTGTTCGTTATTTATGGAATTGATTGGTGATTATATATTTTTAAATATGATAAACATATGTTATATTATTTAATGTTTGAACAAAAAATTATTTTTTATTTATGTATTAGCATATTTATTCTGGCTATTGAAACAAATACTATATATGAAATAATAAAACAATTTACTATGTTTTTTATTACAAATTTATTCTAACAAATACATGACTAGTTTTAGCTTTACAAGAACCTTCTACAGATGTATAAGTTAGTAGTATATGATAAAAAAACATAGTAAGTTAGTTATTATTTTTTCATAAAAAACTTTTTTTATTAAATTAGCTTTAAGGCACGATTCTATTGATTGTTAATAAATTACGTTATTAATAAAGTATTGAATATTATAAGTAAAATTGTATATAATAAATAAATATTATTAAAATATCAACAAACTCATAAATCAATATAGCTAAGTTTTATATCACTAAAATCGGCTCATCAATTCAAATTATATAAAATCTTGGCATCGATGGAAACCATATATTTGCGGGAATTGATTTATCGGAACTGAAACGAATTCATGTGCTGTTATTTTATTTCAACACTTTTACAAATTGAATTAAACTATTCTTGCAAGGTTTATTACAATTGTACATATATCTGTTATTTCTTGAAACACTACTCAAAGTTTGCTGTGATATTTCTTTAAAATTAGTATTACCTTACCTAAGAGATTATTAAATTGTTGACAAACTAAACATAAAAAAATATTTCTTGATGGTTGGTGATATTTATATTGAAGCAGATAAAATAACAAAATAATCGGTTAATGCTAACAGCATTGGTTTCTAATAATAATTTTGATCTTTTGAAGTACTATACCTAATTTATAAAAGGAATAATTAATAATACTTATTTTAAAAAGTAATTTTTGATCTACAACAACAAACTATAAAATCTTTTCAATCATCATCATCATTTGCAAAGTATTTATTTTACTTCTAATCAACCAGTTAATTAGTTAAATAGTAAATTGATCCTAGGAAATATTGTTAATATTTTATAAATTTACTAAAAACAAATACAAACTAACACTACCGTATTTGTACACATTACCTAACACCTTAATGTATCTTGTTCTTTTGGGACATGTCCTGCCCAGCTCCATTAAAGACTAGACTTGTGCATTTCTTTGTTCATTATCTTTACGCCGTGCATACTCCGTTCAAGTGGTTGTTGTGTAACTTTTTTGACGCTTGCCGCAGTATCTATTCTATAAGTTGTAACTGGTAACACGCACAAGTTGTATACTATAATTTATCAAGACATGTCTTTGTTTTCCAAATGTTTAGTTAAATTTGCCAAGTGTTATAAACTGTGTTATCGGATTCATTCTTCAAGATGGCAAGGGTGTGGCCGCGTATGCTCTTAAAAGCATTGACTTGTTTCCCAACGACAAAGTTACTCGGCAAAGGAAGCTTTTTGGTTTGGTACAGGGTTTGTCTTTCGTATTAGTTCTAGTTTGTATTGTTTTGCACTTTAGTGAAGTTGCAAACGCAGAGTACGGGGTTGCAATAACCTTAGACTATCTAGAAGAAGTCTATTAAATAGTGGTCAAGAACACCGATTGGTGGTTATAAGAAAACTACACTGTAGTTGTAAGTTTGGTCACATTGTTGCACTAAATTTCAGCAGTGGTTTCTGCAGTGTTTAGGACTGTGGTGATACTTACTGAGTAAGATTAACTTTTCGCCTATAAAGTTTTACGACAATAAGCAGAAGTTTATTGTTGCACAAATTCTACCTAAGACGGTGATCGGCGTAAGCTGTTTCTTTTTGTGAGTGTTTTATTTCACTAGGTGCAAATTGTCGCGTCTTTTGCATACCGGTGTGTTAGTTCCAGAATGTCTTGCGTGCGTGATGAGCTATTAATGTTGCGTTGTCAGGCTCAATTGCAGGTTGTATTGGTTAGACTTCTTTGGTTTCTCTTCGGAAGTCTTCTATGCTGTAGTGAGTTGCAATGTAGAACGTGATACTGTTTTCATACGTTTTGTCATGTCCGGTGAGGTCACTGGTGTTAATAATGGCAAGTATATATGAGCATTGTGTGCAACCTTCTTCTTTATGTGCCGTCTCTTCTAAGTAAGAAGTTTTGCCACCATCATGGCTATTTTGATTTTTGATGTTACGGCTCTAAGTAGTTCAATCGAGCTGCTTTAGAACCACTGTCTTAAATTATTTAACTAAGAAATGCGCCCAATACTTCTTTTACCTTGTATCTTCCCCTGCATAATCGTTTGTAGAAGTGTATATCTCTCTCTTCTCATCACCTGGCCTAGGTATTGTAGCTTTCTGATTTTAATTGTATTTAAAATTTTTTTTTCATTTTTCATTCTCATTAAATCTTCCTTATTTGTTGTTTTGCTCACCCAACTTATTCTGAGGGTTCTCCTGTAAGCCCACATCTCAAATGCTTTTAGGCAATCCATGATGTTTATCTTGAGAGTCTAAGCTTCCATTTCGTATAATAATACAGAAAACACATAGCACCTGAGCATTCTGATTTTAAGTTGAATGCTAAGGTCGTTACTGCATAGAACATTCTTCATTTTGTTGAATGTGTTTCTAGCTTATCTAATTCTTGATCTTATTTCTGCTGTATATTTGTTGTTCTTGTTAACTATTGTTCCCAAATATTTGTATTTGCTGACCTTCTCCACTGTTTCTCTTTTTATCCATATGGTGTCTCTTTGTTGTTGTTGTGATTTTGTGATTGTCATCCATTTCGTCTTCTTGGTGTTCAATGTGAATCCGCTTTTTTTGCTGCATTGTCTACATGGTTTATTAGCGTTTGTAGTTCTGCTAGAGACTCTGCAATAAGTATGGTATTGTTGGCACATCTAATGTTGTTGAAGGCTTTCTCATTAACTTTGATTTCGATTGCTGTGTGTTCCGCTATTGCTTCTTGTATTTTATTTTTTGAGTATAAGTTGAAAAGCAAAAGAAAAAGCACGCATCCTTGTCTTACCTATCGTTTTATATAGACTACTTCTGAAAGTTCATTTTTAACGCAAACATTACCGGTTTGGTTGAAGTACAGGTATGTTAGTAGAATAATATCTTTTTTATCTATTTGTTTTTTTGGCACATCACATATATTGGTAGGTTGACGTCCATGCATTTTTGGGTTAGAACGTTAAATGCAAACAATGCCTCTCTCGTTCCCAGTGCGTTCCAAAATCCAATTTGAATTTTACTTAGCTTTTGTTCAATCTTTTTATATATTTTCTGATGTACAATCTTTAGGAGTATCTTGAGAGTGTGGCTCATTAGGCTGAATGTCCGGTGGTCATTGCATTTCTTAGCGTTCTATTTCTTTGGTATTGTAACCAATGTAAACTTAAGCCATTCTTTAGGAATAATTCAGGTGTCATACACTGTGTTGTAAAGATCTACCAATACTTCTATTTGTTCTTCTTTGATTAATTTGATAATTTCAGTAGAAGTTTTGTCACGCCTGGTGCTTTGTTGATTTTGGTTGTTTTCACTGCGTGTATAACTTCTTCTACTGTTATATTTGGCCCTATATTATTGTCTGTGTTTTAGTCTATTTGTTCTTTTAGTCTCCTGTCTTCAAACATTCCCCGAATGTACTCATTCCATCAAGTTTTTTTTTTATGTCTGGGATTATCTTGAAGGCATTATGTTTTGTTTGTAGGTCTCTTATTTCTGCGCATTTTTCTTGGTGCTATTTATTTTTGACTTCTCAAATCTTTTTTCTTATTTTTTTGTTTTAGTTTTTGTATGCGTTGTCGTTTCTGTTTTTGTACGATCTATTAATTAAAGTATTTTATTGGTCATCCATGATTTGTTCTTGTTAAGGTTAATACTTTTGTCTGTTTCCAGCAGGTTATTTGTCCGCACCATTATCATTGTTTTCATTACTTCCTATTTTTTGTCTACATCTGTATTGGAGTTTAAATCAATTTTGGTTAGTTCATCATTTATTTTTTTTGTTAGTTTTTGTTTTATTATCATATCTTTTAGTTTTGAGATTTGTAGTTGCTTTTTCTTATATTTGTTTGTTGTCCGCTTGAACCAAACTTCTAGTATGACTACCACTAGATTGTGGTCTGATCCTGCATCTGAGCCCGGGTAAATTTTGGCCCATTTGATTGCATTCCGGTATTGTTTGTTTATTAATACATAATCTATCTGGTTTTGCTTAATATTTACCTGCTGGTGATCTCCATATAATCTTCTTTCGTGCAACTTAGAATATGTGTTTGCAACTGCCATGTCTTGTTCTTGACAGATCTGCTCTAATCTAATTCCCTTTTTATTTTTTGTTCCCAGTTCAAAATCTTCTATAATATCATTCACTTTTTCTCTTAGTTAGCATTAAAATCCCCTATAATAATTGTAATGTCTCTTTTTTTTGTGATATTTAGGGCCTGTTCGATGTCTTCGTAAAAATGTTTTATTTCTTCTTCTTTTTTCTTATCGGCCGTAAGGGCATATACTTGAATTATGTTAATTATTCTTTGCTTTGCTTTTGTTTTCATCATAATTACTCTGTCTGAGATAGGTATGCAGTTAGTTAGTGTATGTTTAAAATTTGTTTGTACAATTATCGCTACTCCGTTTCTGTGTTGTGTGTCATTATTACCCGAGTAGTAAATGTCTGGTTTCACACAGTCCCATTATGCCTATTTCAAGTCTTTGCATCTTCTGTATTACATTGTGAATTTTGCTTGATTTGTATAGAAATCTTACATTCCATGTTCTAATTTTTATTTCTGATAACTTATTGCTGTCTTTCAAAACAGTCCCTACTTTATGCCGTTGATCCTTTCAAATTCGTTCGCCGTTAGTTACGATTTCTCGTCCCTTGGGTAAAAAGGTACCCTTTCTATTGTCAGCTCCTCTACCCAAAGCTGTTGGTTGACAAGAGGTGTCTACTTATTCCAGTAGACGTTCGGTCGACAGAGTCGCCCAATCTAGACCAAACGCTGTGGAGGTGTCAGTTTTTGTTTTACGCCGAGTATTTTATATTCCCGGTTCCCTTCGGCAAGCCGGCAAGATTTCCCAATTTCCACGGGACGCACCCATAAAGAAACTGACAAACTACAACCTACAAATTGCAAATGTATAAGAAGTTTGTAGTCATCGTCACTAAATCTGTTATTCTTTTTAAATGCAAATATATCAAATCGTAACTTGAGGTTTCTCTGTGGAATTCCGCATCTACCTGGAAGGCGTATCCCGTCATGTAGGAGAATTTATCAAATTGATAACCCGTTTTTATATGCTAGCGTCAGGTATTTGGTCAGGTCATTATGGTTTGCAAACTAGTGACGTTGCATAACCTTATTCGGTTTTTCCATACCTGTCTGGTGTTTGTCCGGAATGTGTGCTTGGACATGCCTTATCATAGCGTTGGGTTTACTAACTAGGGTAACAGCGGTTTGGTTAACATTGTTTGTATTGTCATCAAGATGACTAGTTGGTCTGTCATCATCAAAAGTGGTTGCTAATTTGTTCAAGTTTTTTAAAACGTTTCTGTTGTCTGGTCTTCCTCTTCTCTTCTCTCTTCTCAAGATGTAAGTTGCAATATGGCAAAAATACTGCACTCTTCAAAACCCCACGTTGGGCGCCTTTTGTTACCAACTGCATGCTTCTAGGTGATAATGGTGTGGCTGTGTATGCCCTTAAAAGCATCGTGTTATCTCCCAAGAAGAAAGTAATTTGACAAAAAACGCTTTCTGGTTTAGTACGGGGTTGTTCTCCCATATCGGTTCTAGTTTGTATTGTTTTGTACTTTGGTGGAAATCTATTTTGCGTGGTGGTTGACAACACCGTGAGTGGTTATGAGAAAGTTGCAAATTTAATCAACTAGTAGCATAAAATAGTATTCTATCTATATTGTAGCCAAAATTATTCTTCTTCCCATAGTGACTGCTACGGTTCTCAAACTTGACTAACCAGCAATCTTAAAAATCAAACATTTATAGAAGTAAAGAACAAAAAAATGTGATGACATTAGTTCAAAGCAACATCCAATGACTTAGATCTGTACTTTCTACATTTTCTATTTACTTGTAATTTGCTGGTTATCTTGGTTTATTGTCTTAATCCTTAAAAAGTTCATCACAAGATGCTTTCTTTAGTTTTTCTAACATAGTTTTTTAGATCATCTTTATTATTAAGACCACATTGTCTGCAAATTGTCTGTGACTCTAGTATTTTCCAGCCAGTGTTAATACATCACGTCTTCCAATAAAAATTCTTAAAAATACCTTCCATAACAACAGTAAAAAGATTCGGCAATACAGGGTCATCCTGCTATACACCTCTTAGAATTTGTATAGTTTTAGTAATCATAACCTCTTCAGGTTTAATTTTTTTGTAGCATTGTCGTAGATATTTTACAGTAGAGTAAAGTAAAAAAGTCAAAAAAAAATTTGTCACAAAAGAGAATAGCAGAATGTTTCCTTTTGACTTGGAACACTCCAATTTAAAATACTCAATAGTAATTATGTTTGGAGTACCCCACCATTTCATCCAAGTGTTGGTGATCAAGAGATAGGATATTTGTCCGTCCTGAAGCCGTTAGAAAAGTTTTTGTAGTGATATCGTTCCTCTTAATTACTGACACTTGGGTGGGTGGGCCACTCCAGCTCAAAATAATTGATGGTAAAAATGCTATGGAGTACCCAACCCACCCACCCAAGTGTTGGTGGTCAAGAAGTTAGATATTTGTCCTTCCTAAAAACGTCAAAATACTTTTTGTCACAAGAGAAATATGAGATCTCAAATAAGAGCAAATATTTAATTTTACGCCAACAACAACAAAATACAATTAACCCTTAAAATCACTATATCTCCAACATTCTAAAACTTGTAAAAATCCCATAAGGTTTACATGGAAAGTCTAAGTTTACTTTTTTGTCGTTTTAAATTTTTAGGAGATAGGTTGTGAACCGCTATTTTAGAAGTTTATTGTGTTAAAGAGTGAGAGATACGCTGAGTAACGCATTTTAAAGGGCGAGAAACATGCTGAGAGACGTTGAGAAACGCTTACCAGACATTTCCAATTACTTTTAATTGACTTTAAAGTTATATTTTACTATTTTGAAAAACTAGGTTTTTTAGAATCTTAAGACTCAACAAGGTCAAAATGCCATGTTCAATCATTTAGACTTCCAACTACAGTTTTAACTACAAGCAGATGCCAATGATGTTAGTTTGGATTGAGAGTTATTTCAACGCAAATTGGGTAAATTGGGTAAGGGGTGACGGCAAAAAATATCAAAATAAATCAGGCCCAAATGTGAACCTTTTCTCCACGCAGTGCCCAGTGTTACATAACTAACAAGGCTCTAGCGACCGAGTCATGGCGGAATAACAATTAAAATTGAGACTTAAGAAAAAGTAATTCTACTCTCAAGGATTAACACTTTGAAGTAGGGAGAAGAGGGCTCAGTAGTTTCGATGATCTGGAGAACAATGCCGGCGGGCGTTTTATACTCTTGGTAGAGCCACCCATGCCTGTAATGTAAAAAGTGAAAAACAAAGCCAAAAATAATCCGTAACAGTAGCGTCTGATTCAGAATGGGCGGCTACAAACAACGGGGTACTCTCTTGCCCTTGGTGTAAAATTGCACCAAAAGACGGACGAACCAAAGAATTGGTTAACGGCATAAGATGTTAAACGCAACGGAAAACGACAACATTAAAGATCCGCGTAGATATCTCCAGAAAAATCAAAGAACAATTATACTCATAAAGAGTTTTGAAGAAACTTCCTAAAGAAGATCTTACCATAATAATGGGTGATTTTAATGCAAAAGTAGAAAAAGGAAGCACAGGAGTATGTATCGGACCATATGGATTAAGAGAAAAGAACAAAAGAAGAAATCTACTAAGCGTCTTTGCATCCGAACACAAACTCACTACCTTTAATACTTTTTTTAGACTACCACCAAAAAGATTGTATGCATGGACATTACCGGCGCACACCCCCGAAGTAATAGTGAGAAACCAAATATCTATATGAATCAAAAATACAAAAAAAACTTTACCTCAGTAAAAACATACCCAGGCAGGTAGATACAATCAGACCACAACTCAGTAGTGAAAAGACTAAGAGTCCAAATAAAAAGAATAAAAAAGAAAAAAATAGAATGAGAAACCAAAGAAAAGGCAACACAGCAAATGTGCACAGAGGCAGAAATCCTTCAGGTCAAACATGACAATCTTAACGCACACAAAAAAGTGAAGCAAATTAAATATAGAAATCGAAACAAACAAGCAAACTCATAGATAGCTAACTAATAGATAAAACCAAAATAAAGAATACGTGGAAAACATACATCGAAGAACTATTACAAGATCAAAGACCAAAACCACCGCAAATGCAAGCAAACACAGGCTCAAGTATTTTAACAGCCAAAGTAAAAAACGCCATAAACCAGATAAAAGAAGGTAAAGCTCCAGAGCCAGATACATTTCAAACTAAATTCCTAAAACTAATGAACAAAGAAGAAATGGTTTATTGATATATTCAATAAAATCTACAATACTAGTATTGTCCCGCAACAATGGCTAGAGTCAGAATTTATTACTATACCAAAAAAAAAAACAACAGCAAAAAGATGCAACAAATTCAGAACAATAAGCTTTATGAGTCATGTGCTGAAAATGTTTTTAAAGATCATACACAAACGGATATACAAGATAGTGGAAAAACAGCTAGAACCCACACAATTTAAATTTAGAGATGCAGTAAGGACAAGAGAAGCCTTATTCAGAGTGCAGGTATTAATTCAAAGTTGCAAAGACATAATTTGCGACGTTTATGCCTGTTTTGTCGACTAGTACTACACCCTAAAATCATCAAAATTTTGGAAAATATGTCAATATTTTCCAAAATTTTGATGCAAAAGATCTAAGAATTTCAACAAATTTTTATTAGAATCAAGTGTCAGAGTTGTGAAAGATTATACAGATACAGTAAAGAAATTCTCCAAAACAAAAACGCATAAATAACATCAGATACGCGGACGACACAATAATCTTTGCTGACAATGCTTTAGACCTGGAACACCTCATGAATAGATTAACAAACAACAGCCACAAATACGGACTAGAAATTAACACAGACAAGATGAAATTTTTGATCATAAGCAAGGATAACGCACCAAACCAGCAGCAACAACTTAAACTTGAACAGTACCATCAAAAAAGTCAATTAATATATATACCTCAAAACTATTATTAACGATAGATTGGATCCAGCGCAGAAAATAAAATGCAGAATTGAGAAGAGTACAAACATATTCATTAAATTGGCAGACGTTTTTAAAAGTCAAGATATATGTATAAACACAAAAATGAGAGTGGTACAATGCTACGTGTTTTTGGTGCTGTTGTACAAAATGGAAACATGGACACTGACTAAGACAACCACGAGGAAGCTAGAAGTCTTTAAGATGTGGGTATACAGACAAATACTGCAAAATACTAACGCCAGCGACATTTTAACAACAGGATTTGCGCAGAAAAGAAAACCAAGGTATTACCATGCGTAAGTTATTTTTAAGAGCCACTTGTTAAAAGCCAACACCTAACTACGTTCTAAAAAAAAAATTACTATTGCCGTTATCCTAACTAGAATAGCTGAAGAGAAAGAAATCCTCGCCACAATCAAACCAAAAAAGCTGCAATATCTTGGCCACATGCGGAACTCAAGCAGAATGCACTGCATTCTGCAAAAATAGTGAAGGGAAGAAGAAGCGCCGATAGAAAAAAATCTCACATCAACAACAGGACTTTTCCGGGCAGTGAATAAAATTAAAATTGCCATTATGATTGCCAACATCCGGAACAAATAGGCACCTAAAGAAAAAATCAGGTTAAATATGTATTGTTTGGACAAACTGCATCCTACCAAATCGAAAAAAAACTACAATTTTTAGGCTTTTTAGTTTTGCTTAAGTATATGTTTTTGATTGAGTTTATACCAGGTTGTACCGGGGAAATAAAATACCCGGGCGGACCAAAACTAGCATGGTGTAGGACAGCAGCTACTCTATTACCGGGTCGACGCTATCAAAGATATATTTCTCTAAAGACTCTATACCGGGCAGTTGCAGGCAATTATCACATCTTGATCTTAACGGCTGCAACACTGTGATGAGGAAGGCAACGGAAATGCAACTCATAAATTCTCTTAGTTAAATGATCATGGCTGAGAAAACAAGAATCACGCCACTCAGTCGCGAGCAGACCTTAAATGGTCAGAAGGTGCAAAAAATTCCCCGGTCAACCCTGAAAATTGCAACCTGGAACGTGAGAAGGTTATTTGCACCAAGAAAACTTGACAATGCTACAGCTGAAACGGACATAATGAACATCGATGTGCTAGATATTAGTGATACAAAATGACATAAATCAGGGAAATGCACAACTGCCAACGAAGAAATGTTCTACTACGCAGAAAACATCAATGATAATAAAATATCCCACCGTTATGGAGTGGGCATTATCGTCTCAAAGAAAATCAACCAATTCGTCCACAGTTTCACACCCTACTCAGATCAATTTTTAATGTCACAATTTTAAAGTAACTCAAGCACAATCAACATCATCCAAATATATAATCCGACAGCAGACAAAGATGAGGAGAAAATCGAACAATTTTACAATGGCCTAGAAGAAATCCTACAAACAACAAAGGCACATCATACTGCCATCGTAATAGACAATTTCAACGCCAAGGTTGGACAAGGTAAAGTAGAGGGACATGTAGGATAATATGGACTAGGCAATAGAAACGAACGAGGAGACCGTCTAGTAGAATTCTGTCAAAACAAAGATTTTGTGATAACCAACACCCTTCTCAAGCTCCCAAAGAAAAAGCTCTACACTTGGAAATCTCCTAGACATACTAAAGAAAAGATTATACGAATCCAGATCGATTACATCTTGATAAAGCAGAGATATCAAAATGCTGTCAAACGCTCAAAGACTTACCCAGGAGCTGATATTGGTTCCGATCACAACCCTGTAATTCCTGTGATTTCAGTCAAACTAAAGAAAATAAAGACCAAGTACAAAGTCAATTGATGTGAATAATCTAAAGAACGAAGACATAAAAAAAAAACAACTGAAGACATTAATGAAAATCTCAGGAAAACGCAGGAACAAATCAACTACACAGCGAATGTAAACGAAAAATTGAGACAAGTTGAAAAAATATTAATATAAGCTGCAAAAGAAAACCTAACTCCTTCGCCCAAGAAGATCAAAGTCTGGATGACACAAATAATTTTAAGTCTAATGAAAGAGAGACAACTAAAACTAACCATCAGAAGTATAAAGCGACAGACAAGATTATAAAAAAAATAAATAAAAAAAGCTAAACAGAACTTGCTGAAAGAACAATGCGAAGAAGTGTAAGAATATGAGAGGAGATATGATTCATTCAATGTACACAAAAACATCAGAGAAATTACAGGCAGACGGGAGTACTTAAAGATGCCCATGGAAACATACTGGTGGACATGAAAGACAAGTTAAACAGATAGACTGAATACATAAAAAAGCTTTTTAAAAATGATAGACCAGATCATATGGAAGAACAAATGGATCAAACCAGACCAAGCATATTGAGAGAAGAAGTGAAATACGCAATACGTAACTCTAAAAACAGAAAATCACCCGGACCCGACAAAATTCCAGCAAAATTGGTAAAACTAATGGACAAAAATTCCATTACAGTTTTATTAAACCTCTTTAATGTAATATATAACACTGGCACAATACCTAAACAGTGGCTACTATGAACCTTCACTGCGTTTCCAAAAAAAGCTAATGCAAGAGACTGTTCCGACCATCAAACAATATTTTTGATGAGCCACCTGCTAAAAATGTTTCTCAAAATAATACATTACAGAATCTACCAGAAATTAGAGACTCATATCAGTTAAACGCAAATAGGGTTTCGGAAAGAATTAGGTACCAGAGAAGCACTATTTCCCTTAACGTGCTAAACCAAAGATGCCTTGACATGAACCAGAATATTCATGCCTGTTTTATAGATTTCTAGAAAGCATTCAACAAAGTGCGACACAAAAAACTTAGAGAAATCTTGAAGAACAAGGGAATAGATAATAGAAGTTTAGGGATAATCATTAATCTGTATTGGAACCAGAAAGCTAAAATCAAAATAGAAAATGAGCTTTCAGAGGAAATTGAAATCTGCAGGGGAGTTTGTCAAGGATGCATACTATCACCACTATTGTTGAGCATGGATCAATAGCTCTTCCGACCATGGACAAGAAATAAGATGTCGTATTGAAAGTGCTCAATCAACATTTAATAAATTGCGAAAAATATTATGCAACCGTAATATAAATTTTCGTAGACGAATGCTGAGATGCTATGTCTTCAGCGGTTTGCTTTATGATGTAAAAACATGGACACTTAAACAGAACAACATAAAATACATCAAAAGCTTCGAGATGTGGTGTTACCGCCGGATGCTTAGGATACCGTGGACCGATAAAATAACAAATATGGAGGTCCTCCGGCGGATGAATCAAGAACGCAAAGTCTTTCTCATCATTAAAAAGAGAAAGATGCAATATTTAGAACACGTAATGAGGAGGGAAAAAGACTAAGACTAAGAAATATATTTCAAGAAAAAATCAAAGGACGGAGAAGCATAAGACCAAGACGAGTATCATGGCTGCAAAGTCTAAAGGAATGTTTACGCCTTATAAACTTTAGTTGGGTAACAAGCGCCGCCTATTGCCTGAGTATATTAGAGCAGCTTTTGCATTAGAACAAAAACTATTTTTAAACTGAAAAAAAATTGTTGTAAAAAGTTGACAGGGTAAAGTTTAAAAAAAAGTAAGTTAAAAATGTTTGCTTTTTAACCAGGAAATCTTCAAAAGCTGCATCTAAAACAAAAAAGTTCTTACTATTATTTGAAATTAGGACGAGTAAAGAGTAAAATTTTTGTCTCTTATTCACGCAATTGCTGACAGTGGTTTTTTTATTGCCCGTAATGCTGGCAATTTACATTACGAATGAGCCTACAGTTTTGAGTAGATTCCAAACCACTAGAGAGATAATTAATCTGCTCTTAACCAAAAAAAAATCTTAGTCATCAAACCTCACGCTGACAAAGGGAGTTGGGGAATAGAAGAACGTATAAACGTTTATATTTTAAACGTTTTTTTGTGTAAAATTCAAACTCACAATCTCTACGCTCTCTAGTACCAGCCACGCTATGTAAAGTAAACTTCAGCTAACATAATAAAACTGCTCTATAATAATTTTTACGGATGCTAATTTACAGCAAAAATCTAAATTGTTTATGGCAATAGATGAATGTGAGTTAAACAACCACAAAAATAGCAAAAAGCAATCAAATGATATTAAGTAAAAACCATCGGAGCAAGAGTGCAGCTATTCTCAACCAAGTCCTTAAACTATCACAACTATTGTTTTGAATTTTAGAAAAAAGTGCAACGAACGACCAAAACTTTTATAAAACCTTTAACAAAACCTCTATAATTAAACTTCTAAAAAATCCATGACTATAAGTTAGTAAAAACGCAATAAACTTTATATTATTAGATTACTTAATAGAATTAACACAACTGCAACATTTAGAAGTAGAAGATAGAACTAAATGATTTTGTCTGGTAATATATATTAGTAACTTTGAATCTAAACAGAATATTCCATTTTGTTTCTTTATAAGCTCGTCAAATTAAAAAGTCAAAAAACTTTATTTTTATAAATTGGTAACTTTATATTGTTGTAAAAACCAACTAATTTTTGTGCCAGTTTTTTACAATTTACGATTAAATGTAGATGTAAGCAATGTTAAGCAATGTCATGGTTTTCAGTAATACTGTTACTAGCAATTTCTCGTTTTTAAACACAATATATTAATGCAGCTTAAGTTCTCAATTATTTTCAGAAAGTGGATTTGTTTTGTGTAATTTTTCAACCTATTCTAGTTGATTTAGTAAAGTTTAAAAATAAATAAATAAAATTCAAAAAAATTATCTGTAGGAAATGGTAAGCATTGACTTTAACAACTTTTTACGGATTTCAAGAAAGCCTTCCCCGTTGTTAGAAAAGTATTATTCAGAAGTAAAACATATGCAGCATTTATTATCTTAGCTAAATTGTGGTGTACTACTTCTAATTTTAAGTAAAACCAAATTTAAAGTTAAAATTTAAATATATTTTGCATACTTATGCATCTACTTTCTAATCTAATAATTTGTATCATATTCTCAAGATTATTAACTGTTTTAGAATTATTAACAAACTTCTCTCGTGATGATGATGATAATATGACATATAATTTGTGTTCGGTTCCGCCCAGATTTTTATATACATTTTTTATTCAATTATAATTCAATTAAACAAAACAATCATGACATTAGATATTGTACTGGTCTATAATGCAATCCCTTTACTATCCAATACAAATTACATTGAAACATTTTTAAAAATAAAATCTTCGATTCCAACAATTCTATGACAAGTAACAGGATACCCTTGCCCGTAGATAAATCCGCTTTGATGTTAACATGCATACAGAACTCGGCTTACAATGTCTCGTCTGTATGAGACAAGTAAACTCTTTTAAATCACAAAACTGATTGTTATTGCATTAAATTTGTTTATTATGCATTACTTTCATTCTAAAGATACAACAGCACTCCGCCTGGCTAAATAAAGATGTTCCAGTTTACGCGAGATGCTTTTTTATCTCCATTGTATACACCCAGATGCGACATTCATTTAATAAATGCATCCTGTATGCAGGAGCATGTAAGTAAGTTCCAAGAACATCTGCAATTTTAAATTAAATATTAAATATGAAATCTGGATGTATTTTCCTTTATTGCAAGCAAAATCCCTGAGAGACATTTTCTTAGATGCAAAGCAATTTTTTGTTTGTGTATATTAAATTAAAGTTTTACTGCATGTGTACTATACAATAATATGAGGTGAATTTAATTCTTTTCTTATATAAAAAGAATATAAAGTTAAAACGAAACCGGAATTAGAATATAGAACATGTTTTTGCAAGCAAATATAGAAAATATTTACAATACTCCGGGGACGAATAACTTAAAGTCTCTAGAGCTGTAACGCTGGACCCAATGTCCCCTCAAGCTATACTGCATATATTAGCAATATTATTGTTTAGTCAATGCAGATTATGGATATAATTATGTTAATGTCAATCAAATATTTTAATTAGTCAATAGGTCAAACATGTGATTGGCTAATTATAAATTCATAATTTAACACCTGATGAAACACCTGGTGTACGTACCAATAAACACCAAACAATTAATACATTAACATTAAAAGAGCTGTATGTTTAAATGTAATTAAGGATTGTGTATGCCCCAGAGGTGCTTACCATGCTTTTGTTATTCAAAATCTAAGTTGTGTTGTTTTATTATGATAAATCAGGCTTGCAAATATATGTAAATAGACTAAAATAAATTTGGCATGATATAATTTCTTTAGATGAGTCGTTTTATGAATCATTAATATATGTTCAACAAAGCTGAAATTTAAATGATTGTATTCATTATTTTGTGGCCGGCACCAATCCAAATTTTAGAAATAAATAATGATCCACTGAATAAAATTTTACCTACTTAATGTATACAGGTCAACTCTAATATTTTTACGAAGTATTAATTTTATAAATTTAAATTTTTATTAGTTTCACAAGTTAATTAATAATCTGATAAAACATGAAGTATTCTTAGGTAAAATAAAACTTATTAATAATTAAGTTTTTCAGAAAAGCATAATATTAGTATTATATAAAAAAAAAGAAAATGAGTGCAAAAAGTAATACCCAATAGCTTTACTGAAGATATATTTTATACTTACAATAACTTCAGACTTAATCGAATTTCGTAATATAAAACAGCTTACCTGCAACAAATAGAAGTATTAGATAACAATAACTAACAATAATAAAAATGTTCACAGCAGCCTTAAGATGAAATTACATTAACACAAACAAATAGCTGATGCAGATCTACCAGAGATATTTTAATATTTGTACTAAATAAGTTACTTTAATATACCACCCTAATGTGTAATCGGGTACTGCTAATTAAATTTTAATGTAGTATAACATGGAAAAAATCTCATACACTGTACCCCACTGTACACCAGTGCCAAACATTAAAGTAACATTACTTCCCAAATAGCTAATATAAAATAATATACGACATCAAGTTTAAAAATGTACTCATTATTTTAACATAGCATGGAGCACTCATTTGCATTAATGAAACATCCTGGGCTGCACACAAAGTCCTATATAATTTTTCTACACTTTATAAATCTACTAAGAGCATTTATTTCAAACGCAAAAAGCATGAAATTATGGAACGTCGCCTGTAAATAATATCATTATTAATGCAGTATAACATTACTATATAGTCATATAAAATAATCCCGTGAATGTTTATTCAGTTGAGAAATGTCTACGGAATTAATTATTAACACTTTGTTTGCGCTGTATCGTTTAGCAGCAAAACATATATTTGCTCGCGCATATTTTAGTTGGCCATTGTGAATGAGGTGCGAGCAATTTTATAATGATATACATACAGTTTGCGACGATTATTGACATTCAGTTCATAAATTTAATCCCAATTACTGTTTATTCACATTTATATACAATGTATATGTTTTGATAAATATTATTATTAATATTAGTGGGATTGTATTGACAGTAGTGTTACAATAAAAATTATTGTAGAAGAGTAATGTATGATATTTTATTGGGACATAAATTGTCATGTTTGTTTGTACAATGCAAAATTTTGCATTTATATCGTATGCATATTGTAAACATGAATGTACACCAGGATGAATCGACAATCTAAGCAGAAATGATTTTGTTGGCTTGGCATATTGTAATCAATCAATAGTAATTAATTATATCGTTATTACTATTCACTTAATCTAAATAATTATCATTTAATCTAGATATTTTTTTTAACTTTTATTTACCAATCTATATTTATACATTGAGATACACCAAAACGTAACAATGTTTTCTATATTTTATAAAATAATAAAAAAAAATAATTTATTGATGCTGAAGCCAAAATATTAGAAAATATTAATTTTGTAGTAAATTGTGGTAGCTATATGCACACGACCAAGTATTTAAACCTTCTATTCCTTCCATTTTGGGTAAAAGATTATATGGCAACTTAATTAATCGATTAACAATCAAAAGTCTCTACGCTCCCAACTGTTGAATTAGCAGCAAACTCAATGCAACCAATGTTCTTGGTTTGAGACTGATAAAAGTTTGTTTTAGTTAATGTACATTTTAGGTATGCTTAAGGTACTGTACCAGACACGCCAACTTGACATTAACCCATTAGTCTTAGATCTCTATAAAGATGTGAGAAGTTGGTCTACCAGATAAGCTGGTTTTTAATTTAAAATTGTAACAGAATAAATATTAAGGTAAAAAAGCATAAAAATCAGTGCTTAAAATCTGTTATCAAATCTTCTATCAAAAATGATTCATTTCATTCATAGCAACATAGGCTTCTTAAGTGTATTTATATCCTTTAAATACACTTTAGAAAACAAAAACAAATCATTTGCTGACAGTCTAAAATTTTAATTCATACCGGTCTTTAACAAAGATTTAGACTTGCAGAAAACTCTAACACTGTTTAACTTCATAAATTGGTTCAACCATCTTGGGTACAGACTAAATAAAATCTGGTTTTTGTATAAAACCGGCCACTGGTGTCATATTATTTAATGTTGAAAAAACCTTTGATAAGATTTGGCACCAAGGTCTTCTACTAGAACTTAGGCGGTTCAGATTTAACCCGAAATTAATATAACTGATTTCTTCTAATCTAAAAAAATAGACATTAACCGTAAAGCTGTACCTTTTGCATGAATTAAGGCTGGGGTACCTTGGGGTTCAATTCTATCTCCAATATTTTTCAACTTGTATGTATCAGACATAACATGCATTACGCCTAGCGTAAAAATTGCTGAGTACGCTGACATCTAAAAACATCCAAAAATCATTAAGCTAAGATTTCAAACTTCTTGTAAATAACTTGAAACTTGACTAAATTAGTAAAAAGTAAAAATCAATCTTGAAAAGAACTAATTTTCATAAAGATTCTACAAAGTATCTAAGAATAGAGTTAAACAGTAGCTTAACATTCAGATTGCATAAAACAACTACCCTGAATAAGGCCAAAATAGCAAGAAATCTTTTAACACTTAGATCCTAAGTTATCTCGTCTTGCTAAACAAATCTGCACAATTTTAAAATAACATAGACTGGCGCAAGATACGCACTTCTATCAACCTCTCAAAAACGTCATTTATAGACACAGTCAGATAGAAAAGAAACATCTAATCCTTGCAGCAAGAAAAAACTATTAATTTCTTAATGACAAACATTTAAGTAGGTACTCTAGTTTAAACTACTAACTACTGGTAATCAATAACTGAAATATCAATCAAGAAATTAAAAATCATCATATTTTCCCTTGATGACATAGAGACATCTAACGCTTGCACCAAGAAGAAACTTCTAACTTCTTGATAACAAACACTTGGGCGGGGCTTGTGGGCACTAATTCAAACTACTGATTTCTTCTTCTTAGAGTTCTTATTCGTTCTGGATGTTGGCAACCATGATTGTTATTATCACTTTGTTGACAGCGGTTCAGAATAATTGTGTGGTAGTCATTGAGAACCATGTTCTTAAGTTTTTGAGCCAATATATTAGTCGTTTTCCTATGCATCTTTTTTCTAGCACTTTTCCTTGGAGTATATTTTGAAGTAGTTCTCGTTCCTCATGACATTTCCAAGGTATTTGAGTTTGCGTGTTTTGATGGTGATTAACACTTCTATTTTTTTGTTCAGTATTTGTACAATATTTTCATTTGTTACGTGCTCTGTCCACAATACCCTCAATATTCTACGATACAACCACATTTCAAATACCTCCAACATTTTGCTTGTTGCTTTGGTGAGTGTCTATGACTCTACGCTATATAACAGGACTGAAAATATATAGCAGCGCAGGATTCTTATTTTTGAGTTTAATGTAAGATTATGGTTTTTAAATATGTTGCTCATTTTTTTGAATATGGTTCTGGCCTTTTCGATGCGTATTTTTATCTTCTGCAAATAATACCATTGGTTGTTGATGTTAGTTCCTAGGTATGTGTATTTTTTCACTCGCTCAATAGGTTGCTGATTGCTATAGATGTAGCGGTTGGGTATATTAGTTTTGCTTATAATCATAAACTTGATTTTGCTTGTATTGATATTGAGTCCGTACTTTTGGCTGCTTGTTGTTATTCTGTCTATGAGTTTTTGTAAATTTTTCTATAGTGTCGGCAGATTCTTCCCATTTTCTAGGACTTTTGTTTTGATGTCTACTAGAGTTTCTTTGAAGATTTGTTTTGCGTATAGATTAAAGAGTAATGAGCATAATACACATCCTTGTCTCACACCTTGTAGGATCCTAATCCTATTTCCATCTTCTAATTTCACAGAAGCGGTTCTAAGGTTTTTGTCATCTAGTCCAGCGTCTTTTAGAATGTCTAACACTTTATGGTGTTGCATTCTATCGACTGCTTTTTGGTAGTCAATAAGACACGCGTAAATGTCAACATTTATGCCTCTGCACCTTTGGAAGAGCACTTGCACGCTGAATAAAGCTTTGCGTGTGCCAAGTGCGTTTCTAAATCCGAGTTGAGTTGTTTATATTGACTCCTCGCATAGTTTGTATATTCTCCCGTTGATAATTTTTAGAAATACTTTTAAAAGGTAGTCCATTAGACTAATTGTTCTGTATTTGTCACATGTTTTTGTGATGTTTTTTTTTGGTAATGTTATGAATTCAACCGTGAGCCATTGTGAGGGAATTTTAGCCAGAGTCGTATATATCGGTTGAATATTGAGGTTAGCCATTTTATGTTGTCTTTGTCAAAGAGTTTTAGAAATTTTGTTTCCGTATTGTCTGGGCTTGGTGTTTTCTTATATTTTGTTGTTTTTATTGCGGTACGTACTTTCTCTACTAGGATACTTGGTCTTGTTATGCAGTTTGTTTCAGGAGGAGGTTCTGGGAAGGTGTTGTAAAATATCATTTTTATGTGTTTCTTCCAGGTGTTTTTGATCTTTTCTTTGTTGATGATTATTTTATTATTATCTCCTATTAATTTGCTTGTTGTTTTTGTTTTCCTTCCCGTAACTTCTCTTATTTTCCAATGGACATTGAAGCTGTCGTGTTTCTTTTGTAGAAATTTTATTTCAGTGCATTTTTCTCTTATTTCGTTGTCTTTGGCTTCTTTTATTTTATTTTTTATTGTTTTGTGGATTGTCTTGTATTTCGTTTAATTGTTTTTTGCGAGTCTCCTTTTTTCCATGGTTTTCTCTTAATTCTGTTAGGTTTTAGTAGGTCATTTTTTATCTTTTCAACTGTGTTGTTAATTTATTTGATTTTTGTCTTTGTACATGAATTGATGGTTGGACGCATATAGAGTGATAGTGTTCTTAGGTCTTCATTGATCTTGATTGTGGCTTGTTGTCTAATGTTAGTTTTTTTAATCTTCTCATGTCGTATTTGTTGATAGATTTCTTCTACTGACTGGTAGTCATAAACTGAATAACTTTTCCACTCATGTAAGTGTTGGTTGTTAAGAGATTAAATATAATCATCTCTTTTTCTGACATAAAGACATCATAAGCTTGCAACAAATACGTGAGTAGATGAATGACCATTTAAATTCAAACCACTGACTAGTAGTTATAAACTGAAATGACCCACTCACTTACCAACCCAAGTGTTGGTCATCAATAGATACTTTCTAGTTCAAACTAGTAATCGGTAGTCATAAATTAAAGTAACCGACCAACTCACCCACCCAAATGTAGATCGTCATGACATTAGATATCATTAGATATCATCATTTTCTCCTCTAACATAATTCTAGTTTACACTATCGACAGGTAGTCATAAACTGGAGTGACCCACTTATCCTCTTAAGTGTTGGTCATTAAGAAATTAGTTATCATCGTTTCTTACTCTGACATAGAAACATCTAACAATTGCGGGAGAAAAAAACTAATTACTGCAAATTACTTATTCACGTAAGTGTTGGTCATCAAGAGTTTAGATATTACTGTTTTTTCCTCTGGCTTAAAACTGTTTTTGCTTGCAGCATAGAAACTGTTCAAACTATTTGCTAAAAAGTATAAACTGGATTGACCTACCCACCCACATATGTGTTGGTTATCAAGAAGTTAGATATAATTATTTTTTCCTTTAGCATAATAACTTCTTACGCTTGCAGGAAGAAAAAACTTTCAATTTCTTGATAACAAACATTTGGGCGGGTGGGTGCACTCCAGTTTAAACTATTTGCCGTAAATCATTAATTAAAGTGATTGCCCATTCACCTAAGCGTTTCTTTTAAAACGAAAACGCAATGGGACAGATTTTTTTACAATTGTCTTGCTAATTTACCTACGAGAACCTTAATAGAACTTCTACTTCTTTTAAACAATCAAGTTTGGTCATTTCAGCAATATTAGCAGTGTTTTTTCAAAAATCTGTATAATTGTTTAATCAGTATTTGCGACGAGTGGTGTGTATATAGGGCTATGACGTAATCAACAAAAACACCTGGTAAAAATCAAATAACCACCAAAATGTTAAAAATAGAAAAAAACACTCTGGAGGAAGCTATAATAACCAATAAACTCAATCTATACTAAGCAATGAAACAGGCAAATTGTTTTAACGTTGATAGAAAAAGCAACAAAATACAGTATACCAATACACTAGGCATTTGAAGGCTTTCCTAGCAGCATTGAAAAACGCAAGAATCGATTCTAGGTACTCTATTATTAGAATTATATACCAACAAAAAACCACTCATATAAAAATCGATCAAAAACTAAGGACTTATAAAATAACTTTGCAAAGACGCAAAACAAATTATTTACATTGACATAAAAAAATCCGATCTTAAAACACCAAAAACCTTAACATCGATGCAGCATTCTAGACTCTAAATTTAAGTGGAAAGATGAAACTATTGTCACTGCACTTAGACCTTATTAGACCTTTTCTACCTCCTTCAGTAGTAAACCTTACTTCTCTGTCTCAAACGACGGTCAACCTATGTGGTTGATGTATGCTAGAATATTGTTGAGAGAGATTTATCTTATGCTGGCATGTCAAGCCAGCAGTATGTTAACATAAACTTATTTGCGTAGGATAGCGCAACTACATAGTACGAGCTCAGTTGTCTCGTTTTCTATTTTACATCTACATATTGGGCTGTTAGTAGAACATACCTCAGCTACTTAAAATTAGTAGACGATGTAGTGTTAGTAAGCACCAACGCTAAAAAACTAACCTGCATGCTAACAAAACTAAACAAAAAGTCGACGTGGTCAGTGAGGTAAAACCTTCTCGCAAAGTTCCAGACTTCTTCTTCTTTCCGTGTCTTATCCGCTGTGAATTTTGGCGATTATCATAGCTATCTTCACCTTGTCAACGGATCTTTTAAACAGGTGGATTGATTGAGGTCATTCCAAACCACTGGCGCAGATTTTTAAGCCAGGATATTCTTCTTTTTTCTGAACCTGTTTTTCTCAGCACCTTTCCTTCCAAAATAAGTTGGAGTATTCTATACCTTTTTTTGTGTCTCTTAATATGTCGAAGGCATTCTAGTTTTTTGACGTTCACGGTCATCATTATTTCAAGATTCTATCCTACTTTCCAAAGAACCTCCTCATTCGTAACTCAATCCATCTATGTAATCTTCAGTACACCTATGTACGTCCACAACTCAAAAATTCTAGTTTGCTTTCATTCTAATTTTAAGTTGCAGAGTCAGATCTGAACTGTTGAATATTTTACTCATTTGTGTGAATGCAGCTCTTGCTTTCTTGATTCTGCATTTTATTTCTCTAGAATAGTCCCACTGTTGTTTTATGCAGGTGCCTAGGTAGAGGTATTTGTCAACCTGTTCGATAGGTATGAAGTCAAAGGTCAGTTTTACCGGTAATGGATTGTTTTTGCTAACTATCATGCTTTTGGTTTTTTTCATATTTAAACAGATTCCCTGTTTCTTGCTAGATGATTTGATCTTCGGCACTACTGGACATTATGACGGACTCGTCTGCATATCTGATTTTATTAAGGAGTTCACCGTTGACTATAATTTCCGTTTTTCTAAGTATCATGATCAGTTCTTCGTGTTTTACCATGTCAAAAGCTTTGCTAAAGTCAATAAAACGTAGGTATACATCGCAGTTGACGACTCTACATTGCTGAATTATAAAGTTTATTTCAAAAAATGCTTTCCTTGTACCAGTAAATAGCTTAAGTGTATGACTCATTATACTTATGGTCCGATATTCTTCGCATTGTTTTGCTGTTGGTTTTTTTGGAATAGTGACAAAAGTGAAGTAGAGTTAATCTGTGGGTATTTTTTTGTATCATCTTTCTTCTTCTTTGGTTTCCTTTTGGCAAAAGAGTCGTGGTCTTGTTTTGCTATTAAGTTGGAACAGTGGCTTTGCAAACTATATTACGCCAGCGGCTCCTATGTCTGGCGTCCTTGGTAGCCATATTTAGAGTAGAGCTCGTAAAATCTTTTATTTGGTCTAACCATCTTTTTGGGGAACGTCCTCCTAGTTTTGTGCCTTCCATTTTTCTCTGGACTATCAGTCTTTCAAAGTTATCGTTATTTGAGAGTATACAATCTGTAAGAGTTGCTGCGGTTTTTTGATCTCATATCATACACCACATTATATAGGTGGGTAAGAATGTTTATAACTTCTTTGCTAAATAATTTAATGATCTCAGCTGGTATTTTATTTGGACCTACTGCCTTTCCAGGCTTTGCTGTGTCTATAGCTTTTTGAACTTCTTCGTAATATGAGGTCCGGTATCCGTGTTTCAGACTAACAAAAATCATTCCGCAACGTAGTTGTCACGCTGCGGAGATCTGTAAAATTACCCCTAAAAGATGATAAAAAAATTTTGGTAGAGTCACTTTATAGATGCTTCTCTATGACTTCGCAACATTCTATTTTAAATTTCTTCTTAAACAAAAAGTCAAGACACACTTTAAGGAATTGGCTTTGCCGTCTAGTCAGATAACCAACAAGTTGAGCCCTTAAAAGAAAAGCGGCATAAAACAGGCCACACGCTTATTGTTTTGGTATGCATTATTCATTTGTATAACATATATTTTTCGGGAAACCCAAGCAATCAATTTCAAATGTCCCTAATTTGCGGACTACATACGGGTAAAGTACTAGAGAAATTATTTTTAACTCAATTGATACCCCAATAGCGGTTAAAACTAATTTGCCTTTAAACTATACCCTATGAGTTTGTGTCAAAAAAATAAATAGAACCTGCCTGAGTAAAACAGAAACTAAAAGAAAAGTGTGTTTGGCTGCTGTAAAGCCTCTTTCCGGCAAAGCAAATACTTCATGTGCTGTGCTAGCAAAAAACCAAACCAAAAGCCCCCACAAAAAAAGCAAGGCACTTCAAGTTTGAGCAGATGAACATTTCTTTTAAAACCTGGAGCAGCAAAAAAAAATTTGCGCTTCCACATCTAAACTTTTACCTAAACATCCCAAAAATTTAAAAAACACAAAAGGAAAACCCAACATTTTTCCTACAAAAAAAGAAAAAAAACAAATGTTATCCCAAAACAGAGTGCGTTAAAATCAAACCAAAGGCCATATTAAAAAAAGCAAGACACAACAAGTTTGGGCAGATGGACATTTCTTCAAAACCAAAAATAGCAAAGAAAAAGATTTGTTCTTCTACGTCTATATTCTTAGTTAGACAACCAAAAAAAATGCAATATACGCGGAAAGAGAACCCAAAATTTTATTTACAAAAAAAAACAGCTATAAAAAGATTGCTTCATTGTTGTTTTAAGTGCCGGTTACAAGCCTGGCAAAACACCTCTTACCTTTAGTAGACTTCGGCTCGCAGGAGAAATTCTTAAGATCATCTGTAATAATAACATCTTACTAAGATGGGTACATAAATTGATTTCCGGTTTACAACCCTTAAGACCAAAATTACAATTATGCTTTGTGCTTCTGAGTTGACTTCCTAAGCTGACAAAAGCTATTTGGAAACTTCTGGAAAAACCAAATGCGGTAGAATTAATTATGAGTCGCTGGAAAAAGCAGAATCAGTGGTTCAAAGTTAAAAACTCGTTTATCTTTCTCACTTTCAAGTCAAAAAGCCAGAGAACCAACAAACACTAAATGATAAAGGAAATCTGCTGTGATATATGGTAACCAAAATCAAATTAACATAAAATGTGTTGTGGCACAATAAAACAATAGATAATATTAGAATGGAGATACACTATTATGTTCAAAACCTACACTAAAACTATTCTATGCATCTTGCATCACAGTCAAACTGACATAGAAATTTTAGACACAATAGCCCTAATTTAAGAATAATAAATTGTGCAAACTAAAATTTGCAAGTTGGCCAAACTAAGTGAAAATGTGTTTTTAAACCCAACTAACAGTAAGTTTATTACGTGTATTTATATACCTAAACACACAATAGCGTTTTTTATGCTACAGATTTTCGACAGTAAGTAGAAGCTAGATACCACAATAACGTCATAAAACGTATGCTTACATACGGGGCACTAATATGATAGCATCTCCTGGCCTTTGTTGTTAAGAAAACACCTTTGCTAGAAGCGCAAACAAATAATATGTCATCTTTTTTTGTGTTTCAAAAATACTACAAAAGGGCAAAAAGCAGAATGTGATCAACAATTTGATTAAATTGACTAAAAAACCAGTAAAAGTTCCAGAACAAAAGTCTTCTTGCAAAAGCTAGACTTCAAAATATTACACAAATATTTTTCCAACAAAAGTAGTTAAGATAACCTTCAGAGTTATAAAAATTGTGAACAAAAATGTCCAAATACTAACAAATAGTAACGGTCCTAATTGATATAAACAAAATTGCAGTTATTTTTTTAATGTCGTGCCCCTACTGTAGCAGTTTGTGGAAATAACATCAAGTTGCTGTAGGTAAAACGACAACAAAGTAGGAAGGCGCGTAAAAGGTCAACTCTCATGGCGTGTAGACTTAAACTCTAAACCGCTTTACCACTCAAAAACTTTAGTAATCTACTAAAAATCACCACACACAATGAATTAATAAAGCTTTAGAATGATTCTTTGGGCTGCAAACAGGCAAATGAAGCAATGTCTGCCCCAAACGACAAAACAGCCTAATTCTACTTGCAACTGACAATGAACTTGCACTTTATAAAAGAGATCTAGACAGGACACTGACAACTAAAAAAACACATGGCCACTTGAAGAGGTACAAAACTTTAGTTTATTATCCAACTCAGCAGTAATAGAACCATTATCTATATATTGTTTAGAGTTTTTTAAATAGTTCACACCAAAACATAACGGATCCACTACTAAAACATCTGATGTTTCTAAAATTTTACAGAGTCTGAATTTATCGGTATGGTTTGCCCAGTTGTTGTAATTCTATTCTATATGTGTTCTAGTAAATGTTAACCTTGCTACTGCACACTTGTTCTTTACTTACTATGAGATCTTCTGCTGGTAATTTTAGACGTATTCCTAATTGTCTGACTACTAACTTGCACTCACTTTTTAAATATTGTACAGTTCAGCTTAAAACTGCTTTGAGATACAGTGACTAATACGCAATGCATTACAATTGCAAGCCGCTTTTATAATCGCAGTATATTGTTATCTCCAATATAAATATTAAAACGCGTTTTTAAAATCTTAAGCTAAAGTAAGGTTAGGATTTTAAAAAAATAAACTGAAGATAACTTATACTGTGCTTGAAGCAGTAGTAGAAATTAATAACCATTTAGATCTTTTGAGAAAATTATATAAAATTACTACTACAACAAAATTCAAGAAAAACAAAAGAATACTCAAAAACAAAATTCAAAAAACACATCAATTTATTTATTATTTATAAAATAATGTTGTTATAATGTTTGATAAAAATATAATTGCTTTCCAGTTGTTGAAATTGGCAAACATAACTATTATGTATTTTTAAAATCATTAATGGCATTTATACGGAAGTATAGAATTTCTATTATAATGAGTTTCTTACAAGTTCACTTAAAAATAGTCACATTAAATATACACATTTATGCATAACATAATTTATGCAGTTTTAAACAAAGCCATAAAACCGCTTGTTGCTATTAGTTTACACAATCGCTTTCAATATATTAACATCCCACGCAAAGACACCCAAATACAATAGTAATTATCCAGAAATGTTCTAAATATACAATCCAGTTAAATTATGTTATTTTAATAGATACACGACTGAAATATTCGGCTCCCAACTCCGAAACAATTAATATTTTACAACGTGTCAACAACGACGTCTGCTTGATTAAAGAAATCTACTTTAAGTGATTTACTCATTCCAAAAATAAAAAACACATAATAAGTTAGATTTTTTTATTAGCAATAAAAGTCAAATCTAGCTGACTAATCTAATTTTAATTTTCAGTAGTCGAATGCAGATGATGAGGTAAATAAATACCCGGAGCTTGTTAATCGGTCCAATTGATTATGCCTTGAATTTTTCCTGGCGCAAAGCCAAGACTTTTTTTTTAATAATTGCTACGATTTAAATAAATGTCGTAAAATATTCTACCATATTTATTTCAATTCAATTCTAGATGGTTGATTAAGTTAACCAGCTTGGAATGAAATAAGAAACCCCAACTATAATTAGTTCTGCCATGGAATGCCCACATAAGAAAATGCGGAATGAAAAGCATGCAGTTAATAAATTCCGCAATACTAAATCCGAAGCTTAATATATACAGTTGCGTGAATGCGTCCTAACAAATCATTTTACTTATACCTTGCTCTGGAAATTGCTTTACGGCGTTACAAATAACGAGGTTAACAGCAAAACATATTAGACAAGAGAATTTGAATTAGAAAATCCCTTTCGGTCCATATAGTGTGGGTAGAGAGATGCAAGCATTTTTTTCTCGGTTGGTTGCAAAGAGAAAAGTTGATAAGAATGGGTGAAAAAGGCTGCTTGTATAGCAGGGGCTTTGGTTTTATGTTTTGTTTTCTTCATCCCGTTCCATATAATACGTCCCCGTTTAGATCTTGAATAGAAGTATTAAAATAAGCCGGGACCTACTACTGTCAACTGCAATTTTCTTTTAATGTCTTGATGAAAAGGGCTTTATATATGTAACTTTCTAACTTTCCAATAATTTCGGATTAAATGTGGCCATTATGTTCTATCGAGCGGGTGAACTGTTAGCTTAGTGATTTAAATATTTTCTAATTAGAATTAATTTACAGTAGATGTTTTATAATAAATGTTTTAGCATTTGAATAAAACATATTTTAATACGTTTGGCTGAGCTTAAATTAAATTATAATTAGTGATCAAAGTAATAATAAATTATTCAAGTTGTTAAAAAAATTAAATTAAAAAAAAAAAAATGCTGAAACACTCATTAAGTGAAAAGCAATTAATAAAGAAAACATTTTAATTAAAATTTGTCAAAAAATATTTTTCACTGTACACCTACAGTAACCGTGTCAGGAGTTAATGGAACAGTTTGAAAATAAAAGAATTAAAAAAAAATCATAAAAACTTGAAAATAAATAATTATTAAATGTTACAAACATAAGAACTTACTAAAAAAAGCAAGTTTTCAATAAATAAATAAAAAGCGGTATTTACTTTCAAAAATATCAAATAAAAAGATACGTTTTTTACACAATTTACCAAGATTACTTTTGAAATAAAATCTTCAGTAATAAAAATAATTCAATTAAAAAATAAAATAATTAATGATTGACTTTGCTAACTTAGTAGAACTTCAATTCTAATTCAAATCAAATCTGGCAAAGAGCCATAAAACATAAACTATTTACCGTTTAAAATAAAATACGTTAAGTGATACATCCGGTAAGTTTCTTACAATACTCATTTCAATATTAAAGATTTGGCTTTAAAGTTATATTGCCCTTAAATATCTCATTTGTACTTTAATATTAAACTTACCGAACAATCTACAAATTGAGACTTTGAAATTCAAAGACAAATCAGTATCAGCCTCAAAACACAACTAATCTATAGATGCAATGCAAATACATAGCACATTGCATTTAGGAGAGCCGACATCAACCCAACAGGTAAGAAACTTTAAAAATATATTTAAAAAAAAAAAAAAAATAATAGTAACTTACTTAAAAGTTATTGACCTAAAATTTGCAAATGACAAATAAAGTGATTAAAAAGTGGCATGTATCAAATGAACTTTTGATTCAACATTAAGAAAATAATAACATACAAAGTAAAATTTGGAGCAGCAAAAACAAGTTACAAGCTAAAGATAACGACAAATATGTTTGTTAACTCCATAAAAACAACTTTTGAAGGTAGCTGCCCACACCATCAAACACACTTCTAAAAAGAATATTTAGTGAAATAACAAGCGTGACGGAACAAGCACTAGAAAACTGTTCAATAAAGCCAGGAAAAATGGTAATTAAACCTCATACAAAACCAGTTTCTTAGCAAAGATTCTTAGAGAAAATATTGAGAAACAATACAAACCAAACCCAAATGTATTTGTGGCCAGAAACTCTAAAAAATTTCATTGCAAATATTAAATCCTTTTAGACAAAAGAAAGAAAGAACGCCATAGTAAATAAAAGAATCATAGAATTGGGAATCAGTACTTTTAAACTATTATATTATAAAAAAAAAGTCAGAATTTATCTTTAAGACATTCACTGTATGAAATTCTTAAAGCTAGCTCATCAATTTTATATAGACCAAGCTGCTAGAATAGTTAAAGTGGTATTTATTTTATTATCAAACATATTCTATAGAGCAATCAGTCCAACATCCTTCATGCTAATACTGTAAAAAAAACTGTTGATAAGTTTATACAAGAAAGAGTATTAAAGAATCTGCCTCTACATTAATACTAATATGCGTACCAATCAAAAAAATCTTGCAAACTGCCCATACATCAACTAGTTAGTAGACGTAAAAAATAATACAGCAAAATATAGTTATAGTCGTTTTTGACAATAATACCGTTGCACCTATTGCACAGTAATGAAAAACAGATACTGAATAAACTCTAGCTTCATAAACCAAACTCTAACAATCACATTATATGTAAGACTAAAAGAGCTAAAATTAGTAGCTGGTGCCTACAATGTTATCAGCTCTACTATGTATCCTCCTTGTCCTTGTCCTCCAACTTACTGCTAACATTGAATGACATAAACAACTTTGCATTTTGAAGTAACCATCCTGATAAACAAAAAGTTTAATAAACGTGTATCTAACATGATGCAAAATGCACTAAACACTGTAAAAAAGTGGTGTGGTGTAAAAACGTAACCGCAACCGTCTCAAACCGCGTAATAATAAAAATAATACTTCAAAATCTGACAGTAGTGATAGATTAAACTAAACTTTGAAATGTTCTAAAACAATGTTATTATTTAATGTAACTCATGTCAAAATGCCTTAGGTCTGTTGTTTTTAGCAGCCGTTTGCGGGCTAACCTAATCTAACCTAACCTAACCTAACCCATCTACTAAAAATCTATGCGTTATGCATTGCATTTTTCTACATACCCATAGCATGAAAAGAAATAAACGTTGTATTGGTACCAAAACCAAGACGCTGTGACAATCTCACTTTTTTTTTCTTCTACAAACGCACAAAAAACTGCAAAATATCAATTTACTTAAATTAATGTGCATACACTCAATAAAAATTGGCACACAAACCAAATAAAAACAAAACTACAAGATAATATGAACATTTGCCTAATCCACTTTTCATAAAATTAAAATTGCCTTCACAACACGTGGCGTTGACCAGACAAACAGTGAATAGATAAAACACATGCTAGAAAAATTGGCCGTAACAGTCACTGTAAGTGACAATAATTAAGAAAGTTGTTTCTGAAAAGAGTTTTCAGGGTAGAGTGCTATCACCACCACTATAGAATATAGTAACAAATAACCTAGTTTAACAACTTAATAACTAAGGTTTCTACACAATATGCTAGGCAGATAAAGAAGTGGCTAGTCTACGTGCGTAATATTCAACTCAATGCAAAAAGCCCTAAAAATAATACAAAATTTGTGCAAAGAACAAATTTATACAATTAACCCTAAAAAAAAAAAACTAGTACAAAACGTAAAAAAAGGAAAAATACGGTAATTCAACATTCCAGTATCGCTGCCAACAAAGATGAAATACCATAGTGTGATTTTTGATAACAAGGTCACATCAAAGCCACACCTAGACATTTAAATAATCATTTCTTTTTCTTCTTAGACTTTTGTATAGGCACGTGTGCCTGTTTCTTTAAGTTCCTCCTTAGTCTCTCATCTCCTGTGATATGGATGTCCAGGAGTCTTTCCATCTCTTTGATGGCCTTCCAGGTGGTCTTGAAATGTTGGGTCTTTGTGTCATGGCCCAGTTAACAAACTGTTGTGGAATCATGCGTTTCACATGGTCCCGCCAGTGCCTCCGACGGTCTCTTGTCCACCGTACGACATCCTGTAATTGTAAATCTTTTCTGATTGTGGAGCTTCTGATTTGGTCTCTTAGCGAGACTCCCTTTATCGCTCGTAGGGTGCGCATCTTTGTCCTTCTTAAGGCTTGTTTGGTATTTCTTCATATTATATTGTTTATTGCACCGGGTATTTTTTGGGTTTTGTTGGTGGCTGCTCAAGTTTTCATCTCAAGGTTTCTGTCGCTTGATTAAAGCTCATCACTTGTTCTGTTACCTTACCGTCGAGTTCTAGTTTGCATCTTGTTGAGTATTGGCTGGCTACCATGCACTTGGTTTTTTGGTGGAAAATGTCGATGTTGTATTTTTTTGCTGTTTTCGAGAATGTCTTTAGTAATCGTTGCAGATCGTCTTTATTGTCTGCCATTAGCGTTGCATCATCTGCATAGCATAGAATGTTGAAGGATTGGTTTCCTATTCTGTATCCCGTTTTAAAGTTTTTTACTGCGGTTATTATGTTCTTCATTATGATGTTGAATAGGGTCGGGCTCATGCTGTCACCTTGTCTTACGCCATCGCTTACGCGCACCCTTTCTGATGTTTCTGTTTTTGTTTTTGTTTTTATAATTGTGTAGTTGTTGGTGTTGATGTTTCTTATTAGGTTGGTTAGCTATCCCCCGCTCCTTGTTTTTTGCGTACTAAACTCACATCAGCAATTCGGATTTTGTCAAATGCTTTCCTCAGATCAACGAAGCACAAATAGACGGGTTTGGCAAACTTTATTGCTTTCTCGGTGATCTATCTTACAGTAAATATTGCGTCTGTAGTTGATCAATTTTGTCGGAATCCTTGTTGTTCGTCATTTACCGTTATTTGTTTGTTTATTTTTTGGGCCAGTATTTTTGTAAAAAGTTTTGCTGTGGTGTTTATCAATGTGATGCCTCAGTAATTTGAGGGGTCTGTTTTTTACCTTTCTTGAAGATCGGGAGGGTGATTGTGTTTTTCCATCTTGCCGGCACTTGTTTGGATTTGACAATTTTTTTAAGCAAGATGTAGATTTCTGTTTCCAGTTTGTCGCCGCCGTATTTTAGGAGTTTGTTGGGAATTTAATTTATGTGGATTTAATAAAGTGACCTCAACAAGTAGCTTTTAAAAATAACTTACGCATAGCAATACCTGCTATTTTCCTTCTTTTCGTAAATTTTGTAGTTATAATGTCCGTGTCAAACTAGTTTAGATTTGACAGTAGTTTGAGGTGAGCTGGTTATTGCCTTGCGGATTTTTACACAAAATCTGCGGCTACCTTTGCTGTCTCTTTTGCCTTTTTGTATCTTTTTTTATATTCACTGACATCCAGCTCTACTTTTGTTTTTTTTTCCAATTCGTGTGTTATATATTCTAATTATTTGGTTTGTGCTTAGATGCGTTTTTAGTTTTCTTAGGTCTTTGTTCACTTTTTCTTCAACGTATCTTTTTTCCTTCAAGAATAGTTTATGCAGTTCCGTTAGTTATATTCCTTTTGGCAGTCCTAAATTAGTTAGTTTTACCTCCCGCAAAATTGTTTTCTAGTTTATTTTTAGTTTTTTTCTATTTTCCACCCACGTTTTGCAATCTACTAGAGTGTATTCTGCATTATCGTGTGTTTTTTCCTGACAGAATATACTATCTTTTGTCTTCCTTGATTTTTTAAATTTGTATTTGTGTTGCATAATAGCACGTCACGGGTGTGTTTTATATCCGGGATTAGTTTTTTTGTTGATTCTTCCTTTTCTTCTGTATTCCACTGTTTTCTCTCTTGTTGCTGTTGTTATTAGCTTTATGGCTTCTTCTCCTGAACTTCCGTTGTTTGGCATGAGTCTATCGAGCTTTCTCCCCATTTATTTTGTTTCCATGACCATTTTCTTACCCTGTTCATTCCATCCATTTGCTTCCAGTGTCACTTCGAGGTATTTAATTTTTTTTTCTATTATTATCACTTGATCTTCCATCTGTATCTTACCTGTTCCTCTATTAGTTCTCTTAATTGATAGCCAAACCGCTTCTATTTGTTGTACTATTTAGTACTTCCATATCAACGTTTCTACGCGTCGTCTGCAAATGCCGTTATTGTAATAAAAGCGTTTCCAGCAACCTCATTCAAAGTAACTAATTATAAACAAGGTTACAAAGTTTTGGTCTTAGTGCTGAACCCTGGGGTACCCCTCTAGTAAATTTAAATCTTCTTTTCTTAAGCACTAAGTTTTTACCTAGTAAGTAGCTCCATATGATCGTTTTTCTGTTCAGTTTTCTTTTCTTTGTCGTTTCTATATTAGCTTCCCATATTACTCTGTTAAAAGCGTTTTGTATGTCCAACACTATCATTGCATAGTTTTTTTCTCTGCATTCCGTTGTTTGCTTCTTTGGGTATTGCTTTTACTTTTACATTAGATCCTAAGGTTGTTCTTCCCTAGGAAAATTCATATTAGTCCTTATCTTTTATATCTTTTTCTATTTTATTAAGCATATTGACGTTGTTTACTTTTTTCTTCCTTTCAATCAGTACTAATTTTCTATGTGTCTAATATTTTGCAAGCAAGAGTTTAAGTGTTTTTAATTTGAGCGCTTCATGCACCAGGTGCGTTAGTTATCAAGTGCGACTATTTTCGATGTATGTTTAATGCACCAAAAAATATTTGGCGTTTGTGGGATGTTCTTAACCACAAAAATGTAAGACGCATTTGACAAATAAATTTAAAAATCACTGATTTAGTGCCACTAAGTGCGCCTAATTTGTCAAATGGAAAACAGCTATTATTCACAGAACAAAAATAACCTTAAAAAATAGTCTGTTATTTTATGATCAGACTTTTATGAAACAGCATCCATTTCGCTCTAATTGAAACCAACATTTTGTTGTGGTTATTTTACTTAGTGCTAATTTTTCTCTGCTAAACTTCACACGATGTACTGTACTTAACAGGTCATAATGCCTTTTGGCCCTACTGTTGTGGAAAAAATTATAGCGTCGATTAAAGATGGGCAAGAAAAACGTGAAGTTGCAAGGATTGTTGGTAAAAGCCTTTGTGCTGTACAAATGGTGTATTAGCGTTACTTGGATACTGGCTTAATAACCAAAAAATTGAGATCCAACAAAAAAAAAGTCACCACAAACAGAGATGTCCGTTTTTTGGTGTCCACAAGTTTGAGGAATAGAACAGCTTCTGCAGTTTATTATTATATTTAGAAAAATAGTTTCAAGTTTATCTTTACAACGCCGACATTGTGTTGCAAGATTGGCTTTTGCCCAAAATCACCGTGCATAGAATAATGAACACTGGAGCAGAGTACTGTTTTCAGATAAATTGCGTTTTTGCTTCAATGGATCAGACAAACTTTGGAAAATGTGGAAAAAACGCGGAAAAACTTCTATTTTCCGGTGGGTTTGTTATGGTATAGGCAAGAATTTTCACTAAAACACGCACAGAATTAATCTTTATAGAGAATGGCTTTCTGACAGCTCATAGATACATTATGCAGGTTCTCAAAGATCATGTTATGCCTTTCATAACAACTATGGGCGAGCTCAGCATTTTCATGCAAGATATGCTGAACCTCACGTAGCCGGAGTTGTCAGAGATTACCTGGATAAAGAGGAAATTTTGCGGTTTGATTGGCCAGCTCTTAGCCCAAACATGAATCTTATAGAACATGTTTGGGATGAATTGGAACAACGTATGCGAAAGCATATATCTGCTCCAAAAACTGCTCAAAATGTGATCTTTATTTTAATTCAAAGTGTTTCTCGTCAACTTCAAGCAGCCATTAATGCAAAAGGGGGTAATACTCGTTATTAGTAATAAGTTTTTTTTAATATTTTATATTCCATATTAGTCCCAGGAACAAAAATTTAAACTTTGTCTAAACTGTAAATTTGTGATATTTCCAAAATACGCAATAAAAACAATAAATATGCTTTACGATTCAACATTAAATTTTTAATTTACTGTGCAAAATACAGTACAATTGTTTACAATTTGCTAACATAAAATTCCAAAACTAAATCATAATTTTAAAGTTACCTTTATTTTTTGCTTGCCAGTGTAGTAAATCTCATATTTGTTTCTGCATTTTCTAATGAATAATATTTCTGTATTAATAATATTTTTAGTTATTTTTTTAGCATATCAGCATATTAATGCTAATTTATATTTTATTACTGTATTATTAATTTATAAAAATATGCAATTTACAATACAATGTTATAAAGTATAAAGGAATATTGCTAAATGTAGTAACGTAGGAATTTATGTTAGTAGAATTGTTTTGCAACTTATTCGTATGCTTATTGCGTCCGTACTTTGCTCAACGCAAGCATCACATGGGATAATGTTAAAGCTTCTTGTTTATTAATTCTTTCAAACACCTTTTCCACATTTACTGTTTCAAATTGCTATATGCGCTTATATTGAAAATTGCAATCGCAGTTCCACAAACAACGCACCATCTTAATATTCTGTTTATTAAAAACATCTGTGTCAATTGTCATATGCATTTCATTAACTAGTTTATATAAAAAAATTGTATTATTCTCATTAAACTAACGCTATTAGTAAATATTAAACACAATTTATGATATAAATTATAACTTGTAATATATTAAATATCTATTGTTATACTGTGTCAGATATTCTTGTCCCAGAATTCCAAAGAACTGAATTAATAAAACATTTGAACCTCCGCCCCAAAACAATATGCGGAAATACGATAACTCACACGATTTATAATTAATGGGGCTCATATTGTGCAAAATAATGGTGGAGCATACACTGTGCTCAAATTTACTGCGCCTACACGAGTCCCCAGGTCTTTGCACAAAGGAGCCCCCACTTAATAATTTTAATTAAGATTTTGCTTAAATATTTGTTCTGCCTTCATGAACAAGCATGTGTATTATTCACGTGGGATATTTTTATTATATGTTTACTCTAAGGAAATGATGGATGTTTATTTTATTCACACTTGACTTAAGGTAATATCTTCTTAAGATTTCATTATGGATTAGAAATTGCTATTAAACTAGCACTTTGGAATATATTTGAATCAAACGTGAATAAATCTTTTGGTTTAATCTTTAATTGTATTAATTAGTTCAATTAACATTGCACGTACGTGTATTAAAACAATACCTATTAATAAGAAAAAAATGTTTAACGTTAACTAATTTGAGCAAATTGAAAATAATTATATTAAACGGCTACAGTTTCTTTGCAAATAAAAACTTAATGAAGCCATTACTTTAAATGACGCAATTATAATTGAAACTATGTCAATATATAACAGCACTTTTATAATTAAAAGTTAAATGGCTGTATTTAAGACCACATTAAACTACTAAAAAAGAAACTTTTCAATTTGCTCGACAAAATGCCTAGTAGTGTCATAACAATTTTATTGTATCAAGCTACGTTTTATATAACAATTCTTATTACTTACACAACACACTAGAGTATGAAGTTTTATATAGCACCGTTAACATAGGTCAAGGTTGCCTTTAATCAGATGGCAATCTTTTTGATAGAAAAAAACATATTTATTAAGATTTTTATGTATATAATAATTTGTTTATGTAGCGATAGCACAAGTTGAGTTTAATTTTTGCCTCTTAAGTTACTTATTAATTTTACAGTATAAAATATTCTTTATTGTGATAAGTACATAATAGTTTTATTTTCTTAGCTGTGTCAACAGTTGTTTCTGTAAGTTTTGTTTACAATAGTTATTGCACTATACAGGGTGTTCAAAAAAGAATGTAATATATTTAAAGGGGTAGTAGTACAATCCACAACAAACAAAAAAGTCTTTATAAACATGAGTTGTCATAGCAACGGTTTTGGAAATATGGAACATTTTTTATTTTTAATATTAATTTTTCCTTTATTTTATATTTTGATGTTTTGTGGAATCAACATTCAGTATTTGACAGTTGTTGTTAGTGCACACGTTTTCTTTGCTATAGCTGATTACTCTAATGCAGAACATGCATTTCATGTATGGTCGTGCTAATAGGATTGCCACCAAAGCGCGACGTCTTTATGTAGCTTATTCAAATTGTCAGATTCCTTCACGTCGAATGTTTGGAAAAATTCACCAGAGATTGAGAGATACCGGTTCATTTCAAAAACAGTTCTATCTTTTTGGCAGACCAAGATTGGTATTTACTCCTAGAGCAGAACAAAAAATTATAGCGCGGATAGAGCATAATTCAGGGACTGGTGTGCGGAGAATATCAGCCAAAGTAAAAATTGGTGCTATTTTTGTTTAGAGAACCCTTCACGAGCAGCTGCTCTATCCATACCATGTACAACAAGTACAGGCCTTAAATTTAACTAATCATCAGACACGTTTGGTTTTTGTTGCTGGTTTCTACGCAAAGATGCTGAAGACCCGCAGTTTCTTGCCAAAATTCTTTTCCCAGATTTTTACATAAAATAAAGTTGTTAATTTTTATAATGCACATTAATGAGCCGACAAAAATTCTCATACTACAATTGAATGTAAACATCAGACACGTTTTTCATTAAACATTTGGATAGGTATTGTAAGCGACAAGTTTCTAGGTCCTGTTGTTTTACCAAACCGATTAACAAGCGCTGCTTACCTCAACTTTCTACAGAATTCAATGCATGATCTTTTGGATGACATTCCTTTGGCTCACAAGCAACAAATGTGGTTTTAAGATAATAGTGCTTTGGCTTATTTTCGATTGCCGTTAGAGAGCATTTAGACCAAATTTTTCTACATAGGTGGGTAAAAAGAGGCGGACCAGTTTTGTGGCCAGCAAGATCGCCTGATTTAAACTCTCTTGATTTTTTTTCTTTGGGGATATTAGAAACCATTAGTGTATGCTACTCCTGTAAATAGCTTCCAGGGGCTGCAGTTAAAAATTAATAAAATGTGCCAAGAAATCCGAAAGAGTACGAATGTTCTTCAGACAAAGATGTCGTGTCTGTTTGGAAATAGCCGAAAAGCATTTTGAACATTTTCTCTGACTCTGTTCTTTGTAAAAATATAAAAAAATAAATAATGTTTTATATCTCCAAAACCGTTGCTATGACAACCCATGTTTATTAAGACTTTTTTATTTGTTGTGGTTTGTTCTTCCACCCTCTTAAATATTTTACATTTTTTTTAACACCTTGTATACATTCATTTACAGGTAGAAAGCCTAAGAGTGTTTAACAGACTCTTAGGCTCTAGTTATCCACACATAGATCAAATTGATCTTAAAAGTGTAGCAACGTAGGTAATTCATTGAGATACTCTATACCTGTCTCAGTTTATTTGCACGTAAACCAAAAAGGTCTTAAAGATGTTTAAAATAAAATACATAAACGTGAGATCATTGAAGTATTTGACAGCTGTAGCTTGCTATGTTCAATTCAAGTTCAATTCAATAACCTTTTAATACCGTTAGGTGTCGAGGTGTCGGACACACCAAGCCACAGAAAAGACATGTATGGATGCTTATATGAGGTAACGGACCCATATTGGGAAGAACGCTACGCTCGGCAACACTTTGGGTTCACCCATCTAAGTTGTGATCAGAGCGGCCGTTAGCGCTGGTATTTGTACATGCCTTCTCTGCCGTACTGCCGACAGCTTGCTATGTACGCTGCTCAAAATAAAGATTTACTAAACTCTAAAAAAATATAATTTATACATTTAGAGTTGTCTTGATGTCTTGATGTTGCATGTTGTATGTAACACCGTGTTTAGCATTGACCTTATACCATGTTGTGCACTGGCATTTTAAACATTTACTGCAAAAATTGTAAAATAAATAGATAACTGTAAACGCAGTTCTTATAAATACTTTGGCTTAGGTTGTGGATATAGGTTTTATGCTAAAAAAAGAAAAAAAAAAATTAATAATACAAGTGATTGTAGAAAACAAAAACCAAAAAACCAAAAAAAAAAACATCTTGGTTTCAAAATCTTTGAGAAATTGCTTCAAAATAATGACGACACCGTAAAAAAAACAAACCAAGTAGTTTAAAAAAAAAATATTTTTTTTTTTTTTTATAAAGGTTACATTATTAGTATGCAATAAATCTTATGGGTTTTCTATTTTTTCAAAAACAGTAGGCCAAAATGTGGCAACTGTAATGCAATGGTCTATTGCAAAGACTGTTAAGCAGGCAGCCTGGATTTGATTCCCGGCAGCGGCAGCTTTGTTAAAAACATTTTGATAAAGTCATCAAGCAAATAGCAATACAGCAAAGTATATTTGTGTAGAACTATTATCGTACACCACAAACATACAAGAGCGGTGCCTACGCTAGTAGCAAGTACGACACTATAAAAAGAAGAAAGTTTCATCATTGTACACTGCAGGTCTAACTTCTCAAAAACTAAGGAAAACAACCATAAATTTAGATCATCACGTCCAAAAAGTACTCTATATAGTTAAAATTATTTGTTTTTTTAGTTTTAAACAAGCAATTATAAATTATTGGTTAGGACTTAATGGTCAAAGTGTTTATTTCTCACTTTAAAGCATTGCATAGCTAATAGCTTAAATTGTGCAAAAAGAAAAACAATAATCAACTTACAAATAAAATATTATTTGTAAAAATGAGACTCTGTTGTTAAAAACCCTGGCGTTGTGTGCAAGTTCAAGATGTGTAAAATAGCAGTAGCCTTGGAGTATGCGGAAGTAGTTGTTGACGGCATAAAATTGGTGTGTCAGCAAAAGTTTGTAAGTGTCACATGATAGTGTTACCTGGTAGCACTAAACGGATATGCTGGTCTATATATGGTTTAATATTTATATGTTCCAATGTGTCTTGTTTTAGCTTGGGTAAACAAGTTTCAGTTCCTGTTTAGTATAAAATCAATGACCAAGTGTTGTCAATTGTTTATATACTGTCAATATTGTTTAAGAAATGAGTAATATATAATAATAAAACATTAAAATTGTTTACATGGTTCCACTATAAGTTTGAGTGTTGCAATTTAAAATGTTTGTATTATTTGCAGCACGGGCTAGTTTATATATAGTTTATATCTGTTTTCTGGTTTAAGTGGTAATTTTGCACTGTAATGGCGCGTATTAAACAAATTCAACTTCTCGCGCACATATTTAGATTTTACTAAACGGTAGTTATTTGGTGGTTGTTGATTTTCTTTTTTTTTGTTGACCAAGTCCAGTGCAGGGTACTGCAATGCTTCTTGTTGGATTTGTTTCAAGATGTCCACCGTTTTAACGTTGTTGTCATCGTGGTTGACGGTAGTAATGTCGTTTGTGATATGTGTATGTGTGATATGTATTTTGACACATGTTTTCAAAATATTTTAGTAAAAATTTTTTGGTTTTTTACTGCAGTATGATATAAAATCGGATAATTTATTTCTTTTCTAAAATCTTTGGATGTCTTAAAGGTGCAATAAGCAAGAGAGTTTTGTTTCAATCTTTATTTTGTTATTGGTCGTAAGACATCTTTTATCCGTTTTGTTCAATAATGTCACTGGTGTTAGTAATTGTAGTAAAAAAGAAATTAAAATGTGTACTTTTTTATAGCACTCGTTTATTGACGCGTTCTTCACCGTAGCTTATCTGGGTGATTGAAATCGTTTGATATACTTAGTATTTGATTACTTTTACAATTATTTATTGTATTCAACTTGTTTTAATATTTATTTAAAAGTTTCCTTGGTATTTTCTGTAATTATAATAATAATAATAATAATAATTACAGAAAATACCAAGGAAACTTTTATATTGAGGTAACTTGTCCTTTGGGTAAGTTTTTCTATATTTGTCTCAAACTAATCTATAAAATTGTTAAGGGGGGAGAATAGTTGCGCTATTATAAAGGTTTACAGCATCCAACTCAGCAAGAAAACACCTGAATATAATTAAATAAAATGTTCAGACATTGTAGAAGAAAGTCCAATCTGTGTCCTCAAACTTTTAGAAATTTGATGAAATAAATCGTTTTTTCGCAATTAATTTTTAAAAAGTGACGTTTTTAATCAGTTCTTTATTAATTTTTTACTCGTTAAATGTAACTTAAATTTTTAATCAAAAACATGAAGACATAGAATATTGTATGTAGTTCAACATATTAAAAGAGTGGTGGTTAATATCTTATCGTTTGGATATTGAGTTAGTTGGCGTTTTGTCCTATAAGAACCAATTTCAATTTAAAAACGGCGCTGTACGTGTTAATATTTTTCTATAGAGAAAGGTTCACCAATATTCTCGTAGATGTGATAAGATTTAATATTTTTCCATAACAATAATACTAGTGGCACCACAACAGGACGGGGCGACAAAACCCGGCAATTCTCTAGCGTTAAGATATTTTGTCTGTCCAAAGATTTATCATTTAGGTAATGTAATAGATAATGTAGCGTTCAAAGAAAGTGTAAACAATTAATTTTATTTTGTAAAATAACAATTCTGTTTTTTTAGCACTGATGAAGGAGTCAAATAGTAAATTAAATTTTGTCACCTCCAATAGCTGATCTTCTTGTTGCTGTCATTGTTCTTCCGCTAGTAAAGAACCCTGTCGACAAAGATTAGTAGTATAAGATAATTATTACATTAGCTAGTCAGCAACGACTGCGTCAATGACATCGTCAATAATAAAAATTTGGAAATACAAACCCAAGTCTACAGTCCTAACTAGAAAAAATTTGTTAAATATCATGTGGTAAAAACATTTAACACGGACAGCACGCATTGTCAATAGCATTATTGACGTCAAAGATAGAAAAGGTTTTAACAGCAAAGTCAAATAAATAGACACATAGCGGCGACAATAACCTGCACCCCAAATTACAATATATTAACTGCAATACAAACAAGAAAGGCCGTCTAATTGTATTTTATAAGCTGCTCCTGAAAGAACAAAGCCAACATGTACAGAACAGCCATTGAATTAACATCAAAACATATTTTAAAGATTGTTGTGAAAAAGGAGTCAACAGCTCAAGACAAACTGGATTAGAAACTTCCCAGCCACATTGCGCAGCTTTTTTACAGCACTACCTAACACTTGGACCAGATTGGAATAAACCATCAGTACTAAACAAATGTGTAACGGATCCAACTAAAACAAACAAGACCGATGTCAACCTAGACAAACCTCCCGACAATGCAACGAGCATCACCAATACCGCAAACACCGTGTACCTTACAAAGGCATTGTAACTAAATGTGTACCGCCGGTGTATAAGTTGCGTCAAAAACCTCTAATGCAACCTGAGCCTTAGTTATACATTTGAGCAAACCCATGTTTGTTAATAAAATTTGCTTATCACATAAAGCTTTGTGAACATTTTTATTATCATTAAAAGTTACTCTCCTGTGCAAAAAGAAACAATAAAACCAAGTGAGTGTTTTACCTGAACATCTTTGCAATGAACATTTTCTTCAACCGGATCTTTATTCTTCTAAATAGTGGGAAATTGTTACAATGGCTAGGAGACGCTTGCTACCACAAGAGACACCCTTTTGCTAGCCAATTACAACTAATTGCGTTATATAAAAGACATCCATTTAGAAAATTCCAGTCAAGTGGAATAGCCAAATAACCAACGCCAAGAGATAAGCGTTGTTTGATTACGTTGAGCAAAAATATTTGCATGTCCTGGGTCCGGACAAACCCAATTTTCACAGCGCCGCAGGCCACAGAAAAGACGTTTTTGACTTAGCAATACTAAAGAACGCCAATTGTTAACTACACTTAACGGCCTAAGCTCTGACCACAGCCCAGTACTACTAGAGCTACTCAAAAGAGGGTTGGAAGAGGAAAAAAAATTGTCACACAGACGGATTGGACTCTTTTCTTGATGCCTAAAAAATAACATTGTTAGCCTGACCCTAGTACAAACGGATGAGTACAGTGAAAAAACCGTCGCACTTTTGACTACTCAAGACTAACAAGCTTCAAAAAACACTTCTAAAACCTTTCAAATATGCGTTAATAATCTGCTAGGATTAACACGGGAAACAAACGCGTTGATCCAAACAAGAAATGCCGCCATCAATGTCAAAGGCATTGCAACCCCAGAGATTGCAAAATCTTAAATCGACTTCACAACAAAGTACAAACGGCCATAAAAGAGCACAAAAACCAGTGCTGGAAAAATACGCTAGAATCTTTCACAGAAGATGAAAATCCGATGTAGGAGAACCTCTAAAGCTCTTAGAAACAAACAGGCTCCCATTCCAGCCATTTATAGTGCAAGGGAAATAAAATAACTACTGAAGAAAAGGCCAAAACAATTGCAGACAGCCTCAAACTCTTATGACCCGATCTGTATACCAATTATTCGGATCTGGAGCACACCAAAAAGATTTGCAAGAAAGTCAAAGACTTTCTGAGAACCGCTGACAATAACGCTTCAGCGTTAGACCTTCTCAAATCGGAAAAATTATTTGAAGATTTAAATTCCGTTCTGCTTCCGGTCCAAATAAAATTCCTTACAAAGCTCTTAGATTGTTCTCTCATAAAACAATAATAACTCTAACTAATATTGCAAATGCCATTTTTTGCACTGGGCACTTTCCGTTAGCCTGGAAAGGCTTGCTCGTAGTAAACACTGCAAAACCTGAAAAAAACAGAAGGTTTCCCCAAAACTATCGGCCTATAAGCATATTATGCACCTTAAGTGAGGTTATAGAATAGGTGATTTTGGATATCATTCAAGAACACACAAATATAACCAATCTTCTTCTCTCCCACCAACATAAGTTTAGATAAGGACATTTGAGCGTACATCAACTTAACCAAATAGCGGACCACATTGTCAAAGGTTTTAGACAGAAAAAAGCCACAAGAGTAGTCTTTTTGACAACAAAAAAGCCTACAAAAACCAGCACAAGGGACTGTTTCTAAAGCTAATAAGACAAAGATTTTTTCTGCGTATTATAAAGCTGCTAGTATTATATCTAAAACGTAAAAGTCTGGCAGTTAAACTTGATAACTACATCTCTATCTCTCGGCAGATAGAAACTGCAGTTTTTCAAAACTTAACTCTCTTGCCGCGCTTTTTTAACATGTTTGTAGCCGACATGCTTTTAAGAAGCATGCACGGGGTTAAAATGGCTCAATATGCTAATAGCACAGCATTTATCTACTCTTTAAAGTCAACCAAAATGATCACTTTACGTCTACACTTCACGTAAACCTAAAAAAAAGCAAAACCGTTTTCTTCAAACGGCGTTAGGCACTCAAACCGCATGAGAACGTCACCGTGGTCTAACACTGCCAAGTATCTTGAGGTAATTTTTGTTAAAGGACTTTATTACAAGCCTCTTGTAGAATCTCTACTGGACAAAGCTAACATGGCCAAAACTCTACTCTATCCGATGTTGCGTCGGAATAGCGGCATGCCGCTCCGGAACAAAATTGGCTCCTCACTTCAACTATTAAACTAATGATCACATAAGCTTTCTCCATTTGGAAAACGGCGGCAAGTTGCCACTTTAATTGTTTAGAAGCTTTCCAAAACAAAACTCTGCGGATGCTTACAGGAGCTCTATGGTACGTTTAAAATTTTCAAACAAACATTCAAATTGGCTTTAAGATTCCTCTACTTTGACAATATAGTAAAGCTTTGGCAAAAAAGTACTTCATAAACATTGCGGTTTACTTCAATCCTGATCTGGCAAGACTTGCCAAACCAGATCGAGAAAAATTTATCCACAAACAACCGGTAAACTCAATAGTTGCCAAGTTACTTCTAACATAAAATGGTTAAAACCACATCCAAAACCTAGCCTACAAGACGACTCCTAAACAGTTTTCTCAAAACGGAAGGTACATGAGCCAAAATGTCTCAAATTTTCAAGGAATTCCTAGATTGGGTGGGGTTTAGTCAGTAAACGCCCTCAGAAAGGTTGATCCGACACGTCTTAGAAAAGTAAGTCTTTTATAAAATTACTCACCCACGCCACACAACAAAAAAAACAGTCAGTCTTTAGAGAACCGCCCACAAATAAGAAGTCATTTAAAAAGTCAGAAAAAACAAAGCATCATTTTCTAAATAAAGCTACCATTGGCACCCAGGCAGATACCAACTCTATTTCTACTAGCACTGCAATCTAATCCTACTACAAAGACAACGCTCAGCTAATCCCAGTTTATCTCTCACTTCTTTGCACTAACTTAAGCAAACTTTCCCGGTGCCTATTAACATATTACCCCGCGGCATTGCACTCTCCGCTTGACAAGTCTTATTGTTTATTATAGATAACGTTGTAATTAAAAAAAGGAGAAAGATGAACAATAAACATTAAAGTCTACACTAGTTTATCCACCGCAGTCTGCAACCAAATTGGTAATCAGTCCACAATATTAGGCAACGGCATATAACAAATTTACTGCTTCACTCCATTCATGCTAATAAAGTTAAAGTGGATTTTTTCAAGAATTCTATTAGTACCCTGCAACGTGCACTTTTCACGCATATGTAACCTTTTTAGTATTTTGTTTCATGTTATACTACTATAAGTTTTTAGTATTAATTGTTTTATGTTTAATTTCTATATTTTGTTGTAGACATATACCTATTTTGTAATGGCTTTCGTTGACTAGTAAATAAAAAATAAATAAATAAATAAATTGCCCTACTTTTACTTACTTCCTGTCTTATAGATGGCAGTTAAACTTTTGCAAAATATTTAGGTTTAAAAAAAAATCTAAATTATTGCGTTAAAAACCTTTTTTAAACCGTAATTTACAAGGTCAAACACAAGAAAATTAAAACTTTTTTTGTTTACAAATCTTTTTCTTTGCGGTATAGGTAGAAGAAACTTTCCGCAACATTTAAAGCAATTTTAACTATATTTTCAATTGGAATTTCAAACACAATTACAAACAATTCGTGTAGTAACATAAATAATTTCTAACTATATTCAATTAATTGTGGAAAAACCTATAATAATTTAAATTGAAAATCCCAATTAATGTTTGCATCCAGGGACCGAACCAAACAAATTAATATGCATTTGCAATTTTGTGTACAAAATAATCTTTTAATTCAAAACCATGGGAATGAATATTTAAAAGTGTTTGCAGATACATTCGCAAAATGTTTATATGTACAATATACACATTTTGCGGTTTAGTAGAAAGACATGGAATGTGAATGCATTCTCCGTTCGCTAAGATTATATCCGCGCAATATTAAATTTATGATGAATATTAAAATTGCTTCCAGTTGACGTTTTAAAGAATGGACGAGCGGCTATGGAATAGAGAAAATAACATGTCGTTTCGCAAAAATGTAATATAAAGATATGTAAAAATAATGCAATGATAAAATAATATAAGATAAAGAAACTAGTAGATTTTTCTATTACAATCTCTTAAGATATTCAAAACAAAGTGAATTATTTAATTTAATGGTAATAAATTTAAACCCTAGTAAAATGTACACTTGATGCCAATTATGTTACCCACGCCACCCTAACAAGTAATAAGAACAATGTGTGTAGGCAGTACGCTGAAGAGGTACAAACAATGGCGCATTCAATGTGGGTGGCTTGGAAGAGTGAGTTGCGGTTAAGAGTGTCGAACAAATTTTAAATGAAACTTCTTTTTTCAATTAAATATTTGTTCTATAATAGGCTGTCATCAGAGCTGGAAATAAATTAGTTTTGTCTTTAAGAGCATCCCGACCGCTGCTACCTTGATTTAGTATTATAACGAAAACAGCAACTTTTACGACATTCCTAATTTTACATATAATTTGATAATTGATTTTTACTAGTACATTCAGAAAATACTAAACTATTTTTTGTAAAAAAAATATTCAAATATATAAATAAATGCATTTTTAGGTACTTTTAAGTACATTTTAATACAGTTTGCAAATATAATTTTATGCTTCTAATATAGTTTACAACACTAGTAATTAAGCCAACGGTTTTAAAACAAATAACATAAATTAATTTATACAGTTAAATTCAATTTATTTCTATAATGTTTGATGATTTATTTTTACTTAACAATTTATGTTGCTATTTTATTATTATTATTAGCAATATAGAAACTTTATGCTATGATATAAATTATTACACGTATTATAAAATATTGGTAATAATTTTAAACACACGAAACAGAAGAATGCAATATGAGTGCTGTACGCTATATTTTATACAGCTAACTTTAATATACGTTCAAATATCGTAAAATTTATAAGAGATAAGGTATTATTAAAAGATTGCCAACTATAATATTTTTTAAACGTTTTTGTTACAAATTCATTACAGAATAATGCTAAGTTGTGGAATAAATTTTTTTATAAGCTTAATTATAATTTTTATCTAGTAATAAGAATAATTTTAAATAATCTAATAATATTAATCTGTGCTTGACTTTTGGCCGCTGTGATTGTTAGTGTGTTTGAATAAATTAATTCATTTTGTAATAAAAAAAAGTTTCTTGTTTGAAAGCATACGCACCTTGCGTATGATAAAAATGACAAATAAAATTGATTGTGGTCAGGCCTTGTTGATAAAATGACAATAAAATAATTTAAAAATGAACTGAAAAGAAAGACGTGATCATAAAATTGTGAAGTTAAAAAAAAAAGATATCAATACTACAAAAAAAAACTTTAGCTAAGAACTAAAACAAAAAAAATATAGAAGTATAACATATCAACTTACTTAAACAAGCCAAAAAGCCACACCACACAAAGACAGCAAAAAAATGTTCTTTTGGAATAAAAACAACTTATTGATAAAGGTTTGCGCAAATATTAAAAGACAAAAACAGAAACTGTCTGTTAATTATTAAACAAAAAAGACGATATAACAATAAAAACAAAATTTTTGAAATTTTAGAAAACATAAGCCTAGTGACCAACCAAAAATTTGTTTTGTTTTTTGTCCTTTATTTTAATAACAAAACAAACCAAAAAATAAACAGTCTTTAAAAAAAACGCACAAAATTATAATTGTAAGGTTATAGCAACATCTGTCAATTTTATGCTATACTATTCAGTAGTGTATGGCAAATCATCAGAAGGTTATAGCGTTGAATAATGTCTGCAAATTATCAAATTTTATTATCAAAATCACTGCTCCGTTCAAAAAACGTTGACTAGTCGACGTTTGATAGCCAAATTTGCTGCTTATTAATAGAACTAAAGTTCCATTAATAAGCAGCAATACCCGTACCCGTACCCTAGGGCAATCAGATTAGCAAATTTTGCGTCAAGATTTGGGTCTCCACTTGTATATAATTATTAATTAGAAGTTGCAAGTTAACCCAAATTTTACCAAAAAAATTATGTTTAGCGACAAGGTTTATTTTTGGATAAATGATTATGTAAACAAGCAAAATTGTTAAATTTTTAAATGATTCGAATCCATACAAGATACTCCAGCATAAAATGCAATCACAAATAAATTAAGTTTGGTGTGGATTTTTGTCTGGCAAAATCTTTGATCCGTACCTTCTTTCAAAACAAGACTGGCATTGCCATTGGGTTAATTCAATGCTCAAGAATGGGACAATAACTTTATTATTATTTGCAAAAAACTGAACTGCAGGCAGATGTCTACAATGTGATATTCTTTACTTCTACTGTAGTGCCTTGTCATGAATGGCCAACTACTGATACTTAACAACCAGAGCGCTTTTGTTTTAGGTTACGCAAAATATTTCACCATCTTTGAAAACAGAAAATGTAGGACAAGCGTACAAACATGATGCAAAGTGCACTAAACATCGTAAATAGTTAGTGAGCGATCAGTAAACCCAGAAAAAATGACAATTACCTTTTACAAAACATCAAATTACCAAAGATCTAAAAAACTTAAAAATGTATAAATCTCTGTACTCACAAACAAAGAACATTATTTAATATGACAATGCCGCAACAAGACAAACAAACAAACAAATGACACTAAGGTTAAAAAACAAACTAGTATACAGATGAGCTTAAGCACTAAAATGGCACCAGAGCTAGTATATACAAATGTAAAAATTAAAAACAGACTACGTTAGTTTTGGGTAAACAGGATTCAATATTCGCAAAGTTGAACGCTATTGCTTGGTGTGCAAAAAACATGATTGAGTCAAGGTTCTCTAACAGACTAATAACCAATATGTCTAAAAGCAACGTTTGCTAGTAATAAAAACTAAACTAGCAACAAATAACAGAGTACACTTAGTATAAGTACCCAAAAACTAAGATGTAGACAAAAATTTAAAATTAATCAACTTGCCAAAAAAATAACAACTTATAGAAAACCTATCTAAAAATAAAACATACTAGATTATTTTTAACAAGACCTTAACAAAGTACCAAAAACTTATCACAAATAAGTCAAATCGAAGTACAAAAGCTTACAGAAACCTTTTAAAGTTTTATCATTTCGCTAAAACCAAATCTTTGCTTTTTACATTTTTGGACAAAAAGTTTATAAAATACCAAGTATTGGATACAACAATTACATAATGTTACAAGCAATGTTGTGTAGATTACTACACTTAAGCCAAATATTAGAAAACAATGGCACAGTAACAGAACATGCAAACATCAACAAGTTTTTTAAAAGAAAACATCAAAAAATTCTTTAACAAACTTTGTTAATTAACAAATGAAAACTAACAACAATATTTTTACACATTTTCTACATTATGCGGTACCACTTTAAAAAAGAATAGAAAGCCGCTGAGTTGTTTCGCAATCTCAACGTTTTTTTTTGACAAAAGAATTATTACCAAAAATGGTTTGTTTACTATAAAGTTGGTGATTTGAGCTTAAACAACAAGCCAAAAGTGTTGACTTTTGGGTTTTAATGACTAAGACCTTCTAGAAGCTGAAAAAAAGCTGCATCACCGGAACACACCAATTCGTCACCACAGAAATCTTGGCAAAGTGTGGAAATTGTTTGATTTGTTAAAATAAAATACTCCAACCAAATGAACTTAGAAAACAAAGCAGTATAAACTCAATCAAGTAGCGCATAAAATTTGTAAAACAACGGTCACTAAAGAACGGTAAAACGCAGCTACTTTTATTTATTAAAACAGATTAAGTCTTATAAGACATGGTTACATGCAGAAACAATGCAAAAATATCACTTGTAGTTTTTTTGTCATAAAAATCAATGTATATTATAACACAGCAATAGTTGCATTGTCATGCTGCATTCTGATAGACAATAAGCATTAAAAATTAATTAGAATACCTATTATACAGAGTGTTAGACAAAAAACGTACGGCTAAATAACTCCGTTATTTTTTAACCGATTTATATGATTCAAAAACCATTTTAAATGGTTTTTTTAATATTATAAAGGCAGGTACACACATTATTGTTTTTATTTTTATTATAGTTGCTATGGCAACCAACATAGTTTTTTTAAACGGCAACATACATTTTTTATTTATTTTTTAGAATCTATATAAATTTTCAATACAAACATGTAAAGTAATAATATACTTTTATAACAAAAATTTTTGATAAATTTAAAAAACATAATATTTGTTTATTATTTAAATTGATCGTAATTGAATAGTTGACATTGAAAATAATAAATGTTAATTTTTTTTAGTTTTTTTATGTTATTATGCATAATATAGTAAGAAAAATTACGTTTTTTAAATTTTAAAAAATATATACATACATTTTTTTTTTTTTTTTAATATTAAATACTTCAATTTTTTGTTACTATATATATTATAACGTAAAAACACCCCAAAAAATAATAATTATTTATTTACAACTCCAACTATTCAATTACGATCATTTTAAATAAAAAACAAATAATACGTTTTTTAAATTTATCAAAATTTTTTGTTATAAAAGTATATTAGTATTTCACATAGTTGTATTAAGAGTATCATAAAGATTCAAAAAATAAAATAAAAAATGTGTGTTGCCTTTAAAACAAATAAAGTTGGTTGCCATAGCAACTATACTAAAAATAAAAACAATAATGTGTGTACCTGCCTTTATAATACTTAAAAAACTATTTAAAATGGTTTTTAAATCAACTAAATTGGTTAAAAAATAACCAAGTTATTCAGCCGTACGTTTTTTGTCTAACACCCTGTATATAAAAATGTACGTCTAGTTATCAACACTAGAGATTCAATAATAATAACTAGCTTTTCCGTATTTCCTCTTGAGGTCTAGCATTCCTGCACTGATGTGTTTTAATTGTATTGTGCACCTCTAGTTGTTACTCTTTTAATAATTTGTTTCTTCAATAAAATACAAAAACTTTTGCCAAAAAAAAATTTTTTGTTATCTTGTGTTAGTCAACACTACGTTCGTATTATCAGCTGTAGATTTGCTTAGCCGAAGTAACGGAGTTTTTTGTCATCCAAACATATGCGCTTGAGTTTCTATTTTTTATGGATGTGTTTGTGCCATACGTGTATCCAATTATAACTCCTGTAAACTTTTGAGTTATGTTCTGCTTACCTGCATTACCATAGTTCAGGTGATTTGTATAAATTAATAGCGTGACACAGTAGTCTATGAGTGCGACTGCTGGTTTTAAATCTCACAACAAAAACTGTTTTAAACGTTTATATGCTCTTCCACTCCTTAACCGGTCTTGTCAGCGTGATGTTTTATGACTAAAAACTTGTTGTGTTCCGTGTCAAGACTACTGCAGATTATTCTATTGAACGTTTCTGAACTTTTGTTATTGAAAAGCTGTTCTGCCTTCAAATTTTCTTCTACGCCCTGATCCATTAATATTTAAATTAGGCTTACTCTGTGGTTTATGGCTAATGCCTCCAGATTTGATATGCAGCTCATTACCAGTTTAATTTTTATAACTGGTGAACGTATCAACTGTAGTGCCGCTTGGTCGTCCAACATAATGATAATGATTATTTATTAGTTAAAATGTTATTAACGGTAGCTGATTTTATTTAACTAAAGTCTTGGTTACACAGTGCAAACAAGCATCCAAGCTGGCCTAGTCAGTTACTGCAGTGCAGCTACTTGCACCGCATCATAGGAGTTACTGTCTCTCGCCATAATTGTATTATAGGGTCACACGGTGCGAGTAGCTGATGTAGGATTTGTTTGCATTAGCCTTGTGGCTTTGAAAATTTTTGGATTTAGACAATTGCTTGTTTTAGTTTATTTATAGTTTCTTCTTTTCTACAGTGTTTGTTGCATTTTGCATCAAGTTGGATACTATTGCTTCAAACATCTCACTATTCCTTCTAAACTTAAAGAAACATATTTTCAACCTTCCAAAAGCTTATAATAAAACTGTTTAAAACTTTATCTAATGCTTTACCGTCAAATTTGTAGCAAAACAATGATTAAAAGCGTGTTTAAAAACTCATTATAAACTTTACGCGTCAAAAATCAAAATAAAAAAAATATCAAGCGCGTTTTTTGTTTTTTAAACGAAACAATTCTCAATGTTTTAGTCTAAAAACTAAAGAAATAGACTTTGCTAAAAACAAATTTGAGCAAAAAATAGATGTTGTTGAAAACGTTTAAATTTACCTTTAAAACAGTATTTTTGTGTTCAAAATGTATTGATTAATGTACATATATTGGTTAAATGAAGTTTTCTTCATTCCCATTTCTATATTCTTAATAAATCCAGTTTCTATTACCATTCCAATATATAAATATTGCTTGTTTAAAACAGAACTTAAGTTCAGAGAAAGTAAAACCAGCAAACCGTGAAACTACAGTGAAACTTTGTTAATGTAAATTGCCTAAGCGTATCCTAAACCATATTATAAAAAAAAGCTTAACCAAATCTATCACCAGTTTACCATTCCCGACGACGAAGGTTATAGTAGTAAATCTGTAAATTTAAAGCATTTGCCAAATTTTTTCTGACCAGTATTAAGAAATCCTTTTTTATAAAAAATAGTTTTCTTAGAACAGAAATATGACGGATTTGGCTTAATATCATGTAACTTTCTGAGAGTTGACGCGTTCTTTCAAAGTTTAAAAAACTTTAAGATTAAATTTTGTGGATTCCAGTGCAGCTGTATTTACAGCAAAAATAAAATATTTTTTCCAGTTTTTATAGTTTTTTTTTGCAATACATACCAATCATTGTTTTTAACGTCTTATTAACATATTTTAAGATGTATACACAAAAATCTCAATATAACAAACTCTAAATTCTACTTCCAAATATTTAAAATTTTCATTAATAATTTGTAGACTATTTTTGCAATAATTTTGTTTTGGTGTTTTAAACTTTGAGAAAATATAATACTAAAACACGTAACAGCTCAAAAATGTTCACATTTTGCCCATTTAGTAAAACAAATTTAAATTACTGAAGAACTTGTTCCCTCGATTGGATTGCCATGATAAAGTAATTTGTAGTAGTTATATTTGCTCTGCAAACACCACACAATTGCCAAACATTTTTTCTTCATGGTTATTCATCTAGTTTGCCAAAGAACCGGTTAACATAACAAACAACTTGTTCTTTGTTTTTTACATCTTTCTAGAATAAAACAACCCCCATTCCAACATTAAAAACGTTTACAAAAAATTTGTATTCATACCGGTTACTGAGTTATAGAGCCCTTAAGAATAAAAAAAAAAGTTTTTTGTATTGTTACGAGCTAAGAAACCGGTCTCTTTTGTTTGGTCTTTCGTACATTTCGACGGTCTTTTCTTTTTCTCCCAACTACCTGCCCTTCCTTCCACATAGCGTTCACAATAGTAGTGTTAGTGCGGTCTCTCTTTTACCTTCTCTGTTCATGGAGAAAGGTGGTAATTAACCCTTTAACAATGTTTCTAAAGACAGTTATTAACAAGCAGAGTAATAAGGACTTAAACAACTACTTATAACATAAGCTTGCTCCTTACCCTTTATTTTTATTTGAGAAAACTAGAATGCTGAAAACAAACAAATCCGCCTTATACGATACTTTTCCTGTACTACAAGAAAAAGCCAATCTTTTTGATTTTGACATTGTTTTGGATAAAGGATTACTGTTACACAAAGTGGTGTGACTTAAAAATCCTCAATCTCAACAATTTGCCAATGTTATGTCGCCTATGTTCTCAAGCATTGTGCCGGCAAGAGCTGTACCGTTGCGTTTGATGGCTATTCAGCGGCACCATCCAGTACGTAGACAGCTCAATAGAACCAAAATACAAGCTAAATAGGTCAGTTGACATAAACTTTAAACACAAAACACAAATTACAGTCAAACAGGATGGGTTTTTTTTCTAATAAACACAATAAATTTAGACTTATTTCTTTTCTCTTAACTGCTCTGCACGACTATAGAATTAAAACAAATCAAGAATTTAGTAACGACAGTAAATTGATCATCCGCACAGGAGTCATAAAATCTTAAACTAGTGACAAAGTTGACAAAGATGTTGATCTTATTGTCCTCCTCATAGCTTTAACCCCATCTGAAAGACAAATACTATTTGTTAAACCAAGCCACGGCAGAGTAGAAAGGAAGGTATATTTGAGTCAGCAATTGCAAACTATGGGAATAAAAAACTGCAAACTTCTTGTGCATGCAATCAGCGGATGTGATACAACTTCCTATGCATATTAAAAATAAAAAAGTGTCTGTTTTAATTTGCTGAAGAAGGAAGCTACACTGAAAAGTATTACTGATAAAATAAAGCTAAATCTGGAAACAAAATATTCTTGGCATGGTACAATGCACCTCACAAGCAAACTTTCCTTAACATGCATTGTTACAAAACTTTAACCAAATCAGTTTTGAATGCATCATTATTTTTGTGTATACCACCAAACCCAAGTTGAGCTAGGAAATGATTGTTCTCCAGAAAATTGGAAATTTGAGCCAGCCGGTTGATCCTAGTAACTACAGAAAACGCAGCAGAACTTGAGACAGTCCCCAATTTCATTTCTTGCAAATGTATAACCCCCGTCTCACAATGATCCAACGTATCCAAAAATGTAGGCAAAACAATGTCAAATGTTAACGCAATCATCAGTGCTCTATAATTCTGTAACTGCTAGGAATACTAAAAAAATGTATATGATCATTTTTATTGCAAATTATATTAGCTTTTATTGTGTATATATTTAACTTTTACCTCCGACCTACAGTTCTCAAGATATTAACAAAAAAACAAAAATAGTGCCTGTTTTTTGTGATTGCCGCTAGAGATCGTGTCATATTTGTCAGGATTTTTAGTACGTCCTTAACTAAATACCTATAAATCAGTGTACAAAGATTAAAACATTTGGATTTTATTAGAAGTGTAAAGCTACTTTGACTGGACTACTAATGACTACTGGATCTCTTAACTATACCACCATGCAATAAGATTCTGTTGTTGTTGATTTATTGGGTTATTGTCCAACAAAATGATTCTGTGCTCAGCTAAAGAAGTTCTAGCAAGACAACTAACAATTTGAAATATTTGTTCCTCTATAAACTAAACGAAGATTTTATTCTGGTCATTTTGCTGATTAAAAAATAAAGGAACGCGTTCAATGTTGTTTGAAACAACCATTTTGTTCGGGCAGAAAGTCGTTTTTCATATGATCAACAGATTTTGGTTTTAACTACTATGTCAACGGACAAACCCTCAAATGAAAAAAAGGTAACTCAGTCATACCCATTTGTTTATTAGCTACAGAAACACGCCAGGTGGTAGTAACCTTCAATTTCTGGATGACTAACACTTGAATAGGTAGGCGGAAACACCATAACAAACGACTGGCAAATTATTTATATAATATGTTTTCGCCTACCCCCAAATGTTGGTAATCAAAAAGTTAGTAACGTCAACTTCCTCGTCTAACTAAATGACATCTGTCATTCTCTCTTGATGGTTAGCTGCAGAAATACGACAGGTGGTAGTAACAATCAGTTCCTAAATGACTAACACTTGGGTGAGTGGTCGGGATCACCGTAACAATCTACTGGCCCAATTTTTATAAACTGTGTTTCCGTCCACCCGAGATGTTGCTTATGAAGAAGTTGTGACGCCAACTCCGCAAACCTGCAGTTGTCTTAGGCAAATCTTTTGTTAATGCGGTCGCTTCACCGGCAACTTCTCCGGTTGTGGGCAATAATGATAGAATAGTCGCTCTGTTGAACAACTTTAATGATTTTTATAAGAAAATTATGTCAACGTTTCTTCTTAAAATGGCTTACGATGAACCATTACTTTGTGTCTGCTTCTGGGATGCCAATGGCATTCCAGACAAGACAAGTGAAGTGAAACAATTCTTCATCCAAGAGAAACATGTTGATGTCTAAAACAAACTACCGGCCCACCCAATCGTTGGAACTACCAAATACCTTTACGTATTTGGGGTTATCAGAAATTAGACTAAGGCACCGGACTTTAATTTTTGCAAAAAGATTACTGGACTACTCCGAGGTCAACACCCCTAAGCTAGTCTCTCTCGAACCAAATGCGAAAGTGGTCAATGTGCCTGGTTTAGGGACATTTAAAATTGCATTTGACTATCTCAGCCCGAGTAACCAAATCTAAACGGCGGATTTTGACTCGGTCCGATCTAATCGTATTCCCACAATCATTGCTAGAGATTTCAACTGTAAACACCCGGCGTAAAACACTTTACAAAAAAAAGTCAAAGGTTGGTCGTGCCGCCAGGCATCTTTAACAGCGGCATCGCGACCCCTTAGATCGCCTAACATTTAACTCACTTTATGGCGAGGTGACAAAAGTCATAACTTTACACAAATAATTGTGTTAAAAAAAACTTTGAAATCCTTCACGGAGGATAACCATTGAATGTAGAGATCTCCAAGTCCTTAAAAAACAAGCCGCTCTTCATTCCAGCCATTGATGGCAAAAATGGGGTACAGTACTCGTATGAGGAAAAAACCGAAGCATTTGCTGACAGCCTGATACGGGTGGTTAAGAAAGCCCTGAAAGCCGCTGACAACGCGGCGCCGCTGCAAAGCGTTAGACCGTCTCAAATACGAGAAATTATGCAAAGACAAAAAATCCTGTCTGCTTCTGGATCTGACGGAATCCTTAAGCGATAATGGTTCTCACCAATATTGCTAATGCAATCATTTGCACTGGGCATTTTCCTGTGGTCTAAAAAAACTCAATCGTCATTAATATCCCAAAACCTAAAAACTACCGGCCTATCAGCTTACTATGCACCCTGTGCAAAGCAAAAAAAAGGCATCTTAGGCATTATTCAAGATCACGTCCATTCTAATAATTTTCTTTCATCTCATCAGCATGGATTTTGTTGAAACACTCTGCGGTCCACCAGTTACATTGGGTGACTGATATCATCGTTAATGGCTTTAGGTCAAAAAAGGCCACAGGGATGGTCCTTTGTGATGTGGAAAAAGTCATCAACAACGTTTGGCATAAGAGTCTTCTCTACAAACTCCACAGTCAAAAATTTTCTCTACGTCTTATAAGGCTGATAGCCTTATACTTAAACCGTATAACCTTGGGTGTTAGAACTCAAAATAACGTTTCTACCACGCAAAATATTGCGGCAGAGGTCCCTCAAGGCTCCATTCTTGCTCCAGTCCTATTTCACCTCTTCGTTGCGGACATGCCTTTGGAATGGAAGCACGGGGTTAAAATAGCTCAATACGCAGTCGATACAGCGCATCTGTACTCGTCAAGGTCACCTCTAGTGATCACTTCTAAGCTACAAAAATCCACCACCGATCTGGAATGCTGGTTAGATGACTGGCTACTCAAAGTGAATTTGGAAAAAAACAAAGCCGTTTTCTTCACACGGTGACGGGACGCACCTCATGAGAACGTCTTGACAACGTTCCCATACCGTAGTACGATTCTGCTAAGTATCTGAAAATTACATTTTATATGATATTTTTAACTTTTTATAAATGTTCTTATTTAAAATGATTAAATTTCTGAAGACCATGAGTAATCTTTGTGTTGGTTACTAATCTAGTAAAAAGTTCTTGAGTAATCTTTGTGTTGGTTACTAATCTAGTAAAATGTTCTTCTTAACTAAACCAAAAAAATAGAATAAATTTAGTAAAAGTAAAGGAGTCACAACATACAATCTATAGGATCACCTGATAGACCCAATGCTAAAGCAGATGATCCAATTTTATTAGATGAATCCTAATTTAATGGCTGATAAAAATTAAAAAAAACACTAATAAACCAAAAGTGTTTGGCTTTACCAAAAACATCTGTTTTAGCGGGCCAAAATTTGTCTTTTCAGCTTTTGGGCCTCTAAACTATTTGCGATATTTAATTGGCTGTGAATCACAGTTTCATATAAAGACGTCATACTATAAAACCTGACTAGTGACAGATTATAATAACATTGAAAACAATGTTTTAATTAGGACAGGCAAAAAAATATTAAATGTAACTCGTGCCAAAAAACTTTAGCAGCCCTTTGCGTTAGCAGCCTTCACTTGCTTTGCTTGTTTGTGCAGCTAAAAGCGGCAGGCTGCTAAAACCTATTTTCGTCCCTTGATATACTAAATATCTATTTTGTCATAAACTTTATTAATTAGTTGATCAGTTGTAAACAAAAATTCAACTTTAGACAATTTTGTAACGCCAAAAAAGAATTTTTATGCAAATCACGCATAAAAAACAGTTTGAAAGATTTGCACATTTCCTCTCATAAAAACTTTTTAAAAAATCCTGTGATATTTTATGATTAGATTATGTAAAGTGGTTTTTGTCTTTTTAAGATTAGAAAACAAAAATAGGTTTTGCCAAACTTGTTTTAAAATAGTCCAACTACCCCTTTTAAAATTTTACTTCATAGACAAGCTTTGAATTTACGTAAACAATTCCATAAAACATAAACATGAACATATTTATAACCAATTTAAAATACATAAAGCTTTATTATGTTTGCAGGTAGGTAGAATAATAAAATAACTTTTCAATTGTGTTGGATAATTCATTTCAGTTGTAAGCATTTTTAAACAATCTATAAAAATTATTTGTGCCTCATTACTTTGCATAAAAACTCGCTTAAATATATAAAATTATTTTGTAAGAATTAACTATTAAACTCATATTTTATTAAACAATACTATCACTTATAAATATTAAAAGGGTTAGAAAACGCTAACGCAAAGGACCTCACACAAATTAAGATTTTTAATCTGGCTTATTAAATTATAATCCCATCTAATCTCTAAGGATGTTTAGTGAGGTGTGGATCGATATAATTATCCGGAACTAATTGTTCCTAATTCTCCGTGAATTTTAATTATATAATGTTATAAAATAGCAAAAGTTTTCCTTTTTGGAATGTCTCATTAAAACCATTTCTTCGTTAACGCTTTATCCAAGTTGAAGTTGCACTTATCCATTTCAAAAGTGCAATTACTTCAAAAACAACGTAAATTAAGTTTTAAAAGAAATTTATTTTTTATATAAAAATTATATAAAACACATTGTTCTTGCTTTTATACCATATAATAAAATTGAAAACAAATTGTAGCCCCAATGTAAATGTTTTTATTCTTCTAAGCAGAAGTGGTATATTAAATAATATTATTCAATACCGTATTATTTTAATTATTTTCAAACACAAAAGATTTTGTTTACTTGACTTTTAACACAATTATATAAAACGAAGTGAATTTCTTCGTAATATTCGCAACCATGTTTTATTTTGCCAACTCAATGAATTAGAATTTCCATTCAATTATATTCCATAGCGACCTTTCAAATAAATTAATAAAAGAAACGTATTTCATTTTTATGCAAAAGCAACCTTTCTTATCGCGAAGAAAATGCTTGGCACTTTATGCAATTTATTTGCACTCAAATATCCAAATGCACAATATTTGCAGAGGCAATTAAGTTAAAATTTACACCAAGAAACTTTGTGAATAATTAAAATTAATTATAATTACTAAGGGTGCAAATGTGCCTCTTTATTCTTAATAATCTGCACCAAATAACGTTGCAAAATATTCATAATGTTAATACATATGGAGTTAGTCTCTCGCTGCCGCTACCGAATGGAATTAGAAATGATAAATGGAATTTATATATACACAATTAATACAAAGTATGTTCCACGTACGAGAACAGGCATCACGTATTCTATGGGATTCTTGTTATAATAATAGCAACCATTTATTATGCATTTCTAGAAAATTAGCTACAAATTTCTAAGCGGACAGCAAGAATTTCGAGATATTATTCATTTCAGTCTTGATTTATGTAACATATTATATTTTTATGCTTTGGTATATTGCATTTATTAAATAAACATGTGTAATGATAAATTGCTGCAATTAACTGGTATTTATTAATCAAATTTTTGATTGAATCTGTATTGATTTTGAGGCATCATGAGCTAATTAAAAATTGTTTATTAAATAGTTTAAATTATTAAATTGCTTTCGCCAAAAATTCGACCTAAATTACAAAAACTGAAATGTTTATTTTTATTTAATTTTTTAATATTATTTTAAAATATACTTACTATGTTAATTTTTATCTGATCAACCTAATTCTCATCAGCAACTTACCTATAACAAAAATAACAGATATTAGAAAAATATATTCAATAACTAATTAGAGATAACCGCAAAATTTAAAACTATTTGTCTAATTAAGTATTATTTAATATAGAAGTGTAATATTAATATAGTAAACAACCCCCATCTCACTTCTAAATAAATTAGATTATACAACTTGGAAACTATGCAATGCATCTTTGGAATGAAGTAAAACTCTCCACAGCTCTCAGTGAGCTTTAATTCAATCCAAGAAACCAATTTGTCAGTTAAAAAAAGGTGCAAATTTGTCCGACAATTTGTTACACAACTGCTACTGAAGTATACATCTCAATTCTACCATCTGTATAATAATGCAATTTGATGTTACTATTAGCGTGCAGTTGTACTAGATTGCGTTTAAATTATATTCTGTTATAAACTATTAAATAAATTAAATTAATCAATAAAGTATACTCATAAATATTTTTATTTTATATATGTTCTATTTAAATATAAATAATATTTATCGTTAGTTATAGCCAATAATTATCACATAAAATTCGATGTTTTGGTGTGGATTAATGAATGTAAATATGATAATATATTCATATTTTATATTTGTATACATTATAAAACGATAAAAGTGAATAAAAATTTGTTGTTTATATGTACATTTTATAACTTTGAATAAATTGTTGTTTTTATTTTATTTTATTGTGCTTTTGGCTACTAAATTTCCTGTTTATGTTTGGGAAAATAAATTGCTCTTAATTTATAAAAGCAGAATCTTGAGTGGTTGCATTTGTGTTTAAATAATGTTGCGTATCGTCAGTAAATTGTGTATGAACAAACCGTAAAAGCAATTCAAGAGAATCAATTTTACTATTCACTGCATTTATGTTATATTTTATATTACAGTTAATAATAAAAAAGTCAATTCAAATAAAGAATGTTTTGATATTATCTTTTTATTAACAATAAGACTTTTTTAGAGAATATTATTGTACAACATTTCTTGAACAACATCTGATTTTTTTTTAAATTGCACCAGTTATCTCATATGATCTCCAAAGAATCAGAAAATCAATATGCTTTAGGTTTTACAAAAAACGCAGAATAAGTCAATCGTAGATTTTTTTTAAAGATACTTAAAAATCGTTTCTTCTTTTCTTTCTTTTCAGTTTTTATCTACCCATTCCTGGATGTAAGCTTCTTCCAAATTTTTCCATGTTTTCATGTCTCCCTATCTTAAGCAGTTTGTATCCAGTTTTTGCAACTTCCTGGATGTTGTCTCTCCACCTTCTCAAGGGTTATCCCACGCTTCTTTGTGTGCTTCTCGAGCGCCATCGCTTCAATCAATACATGGCTAATTTTGGTTATTTGGTTCCTTCTTCAAATTTTCTCGTTTTTGATTTGGTCTTTGATGCTGGTTCCCATTGCTAGTTAGGTAGTTAATAGTTTTTTTTTGCTGTTTTGCTTGTTATTCCCATAGTCTCAAAGCCGTACATACTGGTAAGATACACGCTTCGTAAACTTTCCTTTTTAGGTTGATAGGAAATTCGCGTGTTTTGAGTATAAATCTCAGTTTCTCAAACGCCGCCTAACATTGACTTATCTTCCTCGCTAATTTAGTAATTTGGTTTTTTTTGCTTGCTTAGATTTTATGGCCTAGGTAAATGTATTTGTCTACGGTCTCAAGTATTTTGTTTTTGATAGTCATTTAAGTGTTCTCGGAGAATATCATGTTTGTTTTATTGAGAATCATCTGTAGTCCAATTTTTATCGATGCTTGGTGGAATTTTTTTAGCATAGTCTTTAATTTATAGGTTAAGCTGCTGATAATAACAATATTGTCTGCAAACCTGAAGTGTCTGAAATACACTTCAATTTTAATTCCTTTTCGGTCCCGGTTTATGCTTTTAAACACTTCCTCTAACGCGGCTCTAAACTGTTTTGGAGAGATCGTGTTTTCTTGGCGTACTCCTCTTCTTATTGGTATTTGCTCCGTCTTAGTGTCTTCATCAATTTTAAAGTAAATATATTTAATGAGGTTTAAATACCTGCAATCAATTCTTGCGTTTCGAAGGCTTTTAGAATTGCTCTCTTTTCTATAGTCGAATGCTTTTTGTTAGTCGACAAAAGCGATTTGAAATGGTATATTATATTTATTACTCTTTTCTGTAAGAGTCCTTAGTGTTTGCAGAAGATCGGTGGTACTAAATCTCTTTTAAAAAGTAAGCCAGCTCGACTGGTTGGTAAAAGTCAAATTTAAGGTCTAGTCTAATAGTTATTATTTTTGTAAGAAGTTTATATAAGTGTGGTTATAAGCTTATAAGGCAGTAAGTAGTTCTCAATGTTGTTTCTGTCTCCTTTTTTGTGTAGAATAATAACTTATGCGTTTTGCCATTTACTTAGTATCACCTCTTCTATTAAACATATATTTAACAATATTCTTACACTTTTTTGAAAGTCTTTATCTGCCATTTTCAACATTTTGTTTGTTATTCGATCATTTGCCTGCACATTTTCTGTTCTTTATTTAGTGTCAACCTGAAACCAACCGTCTTTTGCACTTCAATGAAAGAAACGCCAATGACAAATGGCGCCCAAGCAGGGACCTTCAAAGGCATAGTGCCTTTGTGTTCCCAAACATACCCAAATAATACAAAAGTCCACAGACGTAGACAAAGCTATTCCAAATGGCGTATCAAACAAATTGCAAAAACGTTGCCACTGCGCGACTAAAATAAAGCACAAGTACCACGTGCACCTAGATTCGGAACGCTACCAAAGCTGCTCTTTTGACAGAACCGCAATTATCAACAATCTACGAGTAGAAAACGTGGAAATCAAGGTCTGGTTTACAGCTACCAACAACCTGGGCCAAGAGAACTATCTGGCCGTATAAGCTACAAAACCAAAGGTGTCATTATCATTAAACATTGCTGCCACTTACAGTCTTGTAAAATGTAAAGTCACTATTGCAAAGCTCACCCACAAGACAATTGTAGAAAACCCCATCGCAGAGAGAACACCAACCAAAAGAAACCAGCAGTCCCGGCAGAGGCCTATGTGGAACCTAAACCACAAACCTCGTACGCCGTGCCTGCGACTTGCCACACATAACAAGCAAAATTTGCAAACAAATAGAAGGTTATTATAGTGACCCAATTGTCATCAAAAACTAGTCGGTGACGCAACCCATGGCTTACACCGTGCCGTGACTGCGCTATCAAACAACTCGCTGCCGCGCTAAATTGTTTAGTGCGCCAAGTTTGCGTGCCGGGAGACGCATCAAGACCAGTGTCTCGGACAAGTGCTTCTCCGAAGGAAAGACAGACAGCAAAGCCGCCACCGGAACCCGGGAAATAATTACCTCGGACCAACCCCGTGCCGCAAGTAACAGACAATTACGCCACCGCGACACCCAGACTCATAGTGACCTCTATACTTTTTAATTCTCTACTACTTTCGTTTATCATTTATTGGAAAACATCTCCGTCGGATAACTCAAACACCAAATCTGAATCTCCTGAAGTGGGAAATATTGTCACGAGTATCTACCGGAAACGCGCGCAACTAATCGCGCGCAACTCAGAGGTATAAAATTCGTCGTTTTCAGTTCACCGCACCGCAGATCCTAAAGCAAGTCAACACGTCAAGCTCCCGACAAACAAAGCCCAGTGTCCGGAACTTCTGGAACTCCGTCCGACCATCACTACCTTCTATTCCGGTAAAGCACCGAAACGGTTATCACGGCAAAAAGGTCCTTTGACAGGAAATTTTGTCTACGACATACTCTACCGCGGCCGGCTTGCCAACAACGCACCAAGATTCATATTTGGCAACCAAGACCATCACAGAAGCTTGCCTCTATCCCTCGGCATTGCACTCCCCGCCAACGGAAAACATTCTGTACGACCACTATGAGTAGCTTTACGCTCCCTTACGTCGTACAACACAATAATTATCACCTAAGTCCTCCAGGGGACAGCACTCTGTGTGAGTGCGTCTGTGGTGATAGCGCACTATGAGTGCGTGTTGTGTAAAGGGTACTCTGGATAAGTACCATCGACTATCCCCCTAATCAGTTACAGAAACAACAGCTATGCAGCTACACAGTCCCCATAGAACACCCTTACCGGAAGCGGCAACAACGCTCTCAACCTTGAACCGGCCGTTTCCTGCACCTCCAAGGAAGAGTAAAACTATAATATCTTATTTTATGTGATTTAGTTCTTTTTCTAGTTTTTCTAGATGTTCGTTTAGTCTCATTGTTTGAATGTTATAGGTGGCAATTCTGAATGATTGGTTTGTTTGTGTTTGGGTCTTGTTTTAGTCAAACATATGTCTCCCCCAGAATCCCTGAAGCTGACTGATAAGTCAGTGCATGATTCTAAACCATTGACTTTACTTGCCTGAGGTACTTTTGTTTTTATGGTCGACATTTTATGATTGGTAAATTTATATCAGTTTAAACGTCACACTTGCCAAACGGGTTAACAAATTCTTGCAGTAACATGACCAATATGACTATTACAGTCTTGTTCGTAAAAGTCCATATCCGTGGGCCGGTCCGGAATTTTTTCCTTTACGCTTTAAAGTAGTACTGATGGTAGCTACTAACCTCCACCAGGAGTATGCTTATTTACTGGCGGCATTACTCACCATGTCACGGTTCTTTCATTAGACTTGTGTAGTACATATTTGAGGTAAGCTTTCCTAGGGCTTGCCAACTGCGTCCTCTAGAAGCCGCCGTTGTTTTGTCGGGGACTGCTTATTTGTGTGTTCGCAGCTAACCGTTCACTATCCGCCACCTGTGACCCCGCTAGTAGCCTACAACTTAGCTCTAGCAAAGAAATCGTTTAAGTAAACAAATTAAAAAAAAAAGATCATAAACTGAAATATATAATTATGTTTTAGATGTTAATCTTTTATTATAAAATACTACGTAGTAACGATCAACTCCATTAACTATATAATTATGCCTTGCACTATTTAGCCGGATCCGTTTCCTCACTAAAATCATCTTTACCAGCTAATTTAATAAAAGTTGTTTATATTTGATTTACTTAATATACTATTAAACATGAACGTTCAGCATATAAATAGAAATAAATAATATGTATAGTAAACGAAAAAAAAATTGAAAAATCCAAAAAAATAAATTTATAAAACGATACAAATAAACAGCGCGTGTAAGCATAAACACTTTGCAAGATTATTTTCACAATTGAAAGAGTGTATGCAACGGTAAACTCAGCTATATACTTCGCCAACCAAAAATCCTAGTAAACCTGAAGAGGAAAGTTTACGATACCTGCATCTTGCCGGTGGCAACATACGGGCTCGAAACAGCCACTCTTACAATAAACAGTGCCAACCGTCTTAGAGTCTGCCAAAGGGCAATGGAGCGAGCAATGCTGGGAGTCAGTCTGAGAGACAGGATCCGGAAAGAAGATATTAGACAAAGAACGGGGGTATGCGACGTCGTGAAACGGGTGGCACGGCTCAAGTGGCAGTGGGCGGGGCACGTAGTCAGAAACAACATCAAATGGACGAAAACCCTAATGCAATGGAGGCCAAGGGAAACAAAAAGAAGCATCGGGCGCCCGCAGGCAAGGTGGAGGGACGACATTCAGCGACATGCGGGCAAAAACTGGATGAAGACCGCACAAGACAGACCGACATGGAAATCGTTGGAAGAGGCCTATGTCCAGGAGTGGACGAATACAGGCTAAAGAAGAAGAAGAAGAAGATGCAACCATTTAATTAATTAAAATTAATTAATTTATCTAATTTAAAATTATTTCTGACAATTCAAAGATCATGTTGATAGATTCAAACAATTTGGCAAATCAATCTGTCAGTTGAAAGATTGTTGGCACAATTTAAAATCATTTTAAATGTTTCTGAAAATTTGAATAAACTTCAGTGCACAACCGTCCTAACCAATCTCCTCTTAACCAATAAGGAAGAGGTTATATCCAATCTTTTAATAACCAACACTTAGGCAAGTAAGTGAGTCACTCCAGATCATGATTATCATCCAATAGTTTGAACTGAAGTGCCCACCCACCCGCCCCAATGTTTGTTAACAAGGATTTTTTTTTCTGCAAGCTTTAGAAATCTTTTAGTCAGAAAAAGAGGTAGTAATAAACAATCTCTTGATGGCCAACACTTAGGCAAGTGGGTGGGTTACTCCAAACTATAATTACCATAAAGTAGTTTTTACTGTAGTGCCCATCCACCCGAAAAAGTGTATGTTATCAAAAAAGTGAATCTTTCTTTTCTCTGCAAGTTTTAGAAGTCCTATAGTCAAAAGAATAATAGGTAATATCCAGATCATCATTACCAACCGCACAAATGTATGTTATCAAATAATTAGAAGTTTCTCGTCTCTGTAAGTGTTAGTTTCTTAGTCAGAAAAAAAAGAGGTAATATCTATTTTATAACCAGCACTTGGACGGGTGCATATAGCTAATAAGGAAAAAATAATACCCAATGATTACGATTAAGATCTAGTAGTTTGGCCTAAAATGCCCAACTACCCGCCCAAGTGTTTCTTATTAAAAAATTGGAAGTTTCTCGTCTCTGCAAGGTTTAGAAGTTTTTTAGTAGGAAGATGTAAAATTGATGTCTAATCTGGGTCACTCCAGATAATGATTATTATCTAATAGTTTAAACTGAAATGCCCATCCACCCGCCCAAGTGTTTGTAATCAACAAAGTACTTTAGCCAAAGGAGAAAAAAGATATATTCAATTTTTTGTTGACCAACACCTAGGCGGGTGAGTGAGTCACTCCAAACCATGATTACCATCAAAAAGTTTGAAATAAAGTGCCCACAACCCTTAAGTGTATGTTATTAAAAAGGTTAAACTTTTTTTTTGCAAGTTTTAGAAGTCCCTTAGCCCCAAGCGTAAAAATAATATTGATTTTTTAATGACCAACATTTGAGCGGTTGGTGGGTCATTGCAGATCATAATTACCAGCAAGTAGTTTGAACAAAACCAAAATCAAAAGATTAAATACTTGACGAGTGGAAGGGCTACTTTAGTTAAAACTATTGTCCGTCATCATGCTCAACACTCGGACAAATGGGTGGACATTCTCCGTTAAATCCTGAAGTTTTTCTTTACAGACTTCTTTTTTTTCAAAGATAATAAACTACAAAAAATTACAACAATATTAAGCAAAAATTATTTTGCACTAGAAAAGTATGAACTGAAGACGTAATACTAGATAGACTAAAAAACGGCAAAGCGCTCGGTCCTAACAACATAAAACTACTGAAATAGAGCTACTAGTAAGGCAGTTAATAAAGCTATACACCATAATTCTGTTATCAATGTCATTATACAAAGAAGAAAGGAAAGACAATTAAAAAAACTACAGATACATTTCCTTGCTAGATACACAAAACACCTTGCGTACAATATATCTGAGAAAAACACTATACTAGAAGAACAACAAGGTATTAAAAAATTAGTTAATTAAAGACGCCATTTACGTGACACAACAAACTTCAAAAAAGCGCTAAATTTTAACTAAGACGCTCATCTCTGTTTTGCAGATCTAAAAACAAATAAAGTCCAACTTTTAGACTCATTAGTAAAAGCATATACCACAACATAATAGAGACAATAAACAATTAAACACAAACAACACAAATAAAATGAAATAAGAAAATTGTTTAAAGACGCTACTGTTTAACTTCCTCATAAATAAACTAATAGAAGTTCTCAACCCAATACAACACAGCTACAAACTGGCGCTTACACTCCTTAATTCAGTACACTACGTAGACAACGCCGTGTTAATTGCAGACTCAAAAAATGGTTTACAATAGTTACTCAACTACTAGTCACATCAAAAATTAATAACTTGGTCATTGCAAAATGTAAGCTAGCCGTAAGCAATACCATTATTAAGCAAGTCTTGGAATATTTAAAGATTTAAATAAACGCATACAAAGACCTTAAAGTCAACGTTATGTATCAAGTTAACAAAGCTTTCAGAATACCAAGAACAATGCAAAGAACTATTTAAAAAAGCAAAGACATAACAACAACAACTAAACCAAAAATTTGTAAAGCATTATATACTCAGCAGAAGCAAGACCCAATACTGCAAAGATAAAACAACGACTAATGAGCGTAAAATTAGTAATTTTAGAATCATCACTTACTTATAGTGGTAACGTACTTTTTAGAAAATTGTATAACATCTTAATATCTTCACGCTTGAATTAAAAAAAGATCATTTCTAACCATCCAAGACCCGCTGATTAAAAATTAAAGTTTTGATATTTAATGATTATATTTTCAATCTCGAGTAATAAAAAAAACCTGCTAGAAATTTGTTCTTGAGTCACATAATTATTCGTTAGAAAACTAAGCTAACGCATTTTCTGATAGCCTATCTACGACAACAATGTAAACTTGTAGCACAACAAAAGAGTCGACTGACAAATATAAAAGACTCAGCTCTGCACCGACATTAGCACAATTTGTCTAGTCTAGTTTTGTAATAAAAGATCATTTTTTTGTCTAATAACGTAATGGATGGACACTCGACAATTTTAACTTCAAAACTTTTACAAACTGACTTCTTAATACATAACGTCTCATCACAACTTTTCATCCTGCATCACTTATTTATTAAACTTTACGCTTTACCCCTATTGATTAGCATTGTACCTGGACAATTGTAAAAATTACAAACAGTCCCTTCCAACAAGGTCTTTTTGTCAATTACTTTACTGTTTGAAATATTTTCCGTTTGTACCTAGTTAAGTAGTTACAAGCTATTTAATTTTTTGTTTTTGTTATTAAATAAAAACATAATAGTTAAAAGTAATTTTATTATATCATAAATATACAATTTGTTATAAATGAAATTTAGCTTAGTTGAATTATGTTACAAGAACATACAGATTTGCACCCATGTAGTAAAGTAATCCCTTGCGGGTGAAATTGACCCTCAAATAACCTTTAGGCTTAAGGAATGTACTAGTGAAATTGGATGAAGACTTTATGTTATAATAATGTACATTTATAACATATTATGTTATGTTATGTTATTATAATATTATGTTTTATAGTCAGTACTAAAAAGGAATTTTAGATAGTAAAATACGTCATATATTAATAAAAATTAGTATATAAAAAATAACTGTATTAAAAATTAAATATGATTTTACAAAAAATCTAACTGGAGCATTATTTCAGGCAACGATATTAAAATTATAATCGGAGAGCCTTGTTATGAAATGGATTAACTTAATGAAGAATTTAATACATAAATTTGAGTTGTTATTCAGTTTTTATAAACACAAACATAAATATTTTATATGGTGTAACCATTCCAATATTGTTTTTAAACGCTCTATAAAATGTTATATTATAAAAGTAAATAAAATTGAGTTTGTTCCATTTCGTGCGACTGACTTCTAAATAAACTCGAAGAAAGAACAAACACAATAAATATTAATGCCACCGCATAAAAAACAAAAATCTCAAGAACATTCACGCGTTTAAAAATTATTGCGTCCTCAGGGTAAATGGTGCGTGAACGAAATCGTAAAGGTAGTTTTAAGGGTCAAATTCAGCAATTTCAAAAGCATCCCCCATTTAAAATAAATAGAGCCATTACTTAATCAATTATTAAATGTTGTAGATAATTTACTGTTTATTAAAATAAAATTAATCTATCACTAAAAGGTTTGTTTTAATAGTATATAGGGTTACTAAATAAACAATTGATATGTAATAAATAAAATTAAATTTCAATTTCATTATGCAATATGGCTCCAAATCTTGATAACATTCCGGATTTGGAATAAATAGATATAATTATAATTAAGAAAAAATATTGGAAATAAACGTTTGCCATTTGAGATCAAATTAAATTGTGGACAAACGGTTGAGCTGCAAGTTGGTTAAATATGTTGATTTGTAGTTGCTAATATTGACTTAATTAGTGTTTAACGTAGTTTACACAACACTTTAGAAACCAAATACGGTAGTGTAAATTGATGTATTAGTATTTACTATAATTTTAGTCATCTTTGCAGTGCATACAGTCTCGTCGCACTTTATGTTCTGAATTCCAGTAGTAACGCTGGTTGTGGTTTGTTTGGCAATTTGTGCGATAAGTTTGATTTTTTTTTTAATTTGGTAACTTAGATTAGTTTTAAAGATCTGGATGTAAATAAAAAGTAAAATTCACGTAGTTTTTAGTTGATACTGTTGCGTAGTTTATAATGTTTTTAATAGTAATAAGTGCAACTGTTATTTAGATGAGAATCAAGTTGTGTGCTTTTGTTTTAGTGTCTAAAAACAACTTATTTGTTAAACTTGTTTGTATCATTAGAAGTTAATTTGTAAATTTCTTTAATTATAAAAAAGAAATTATTTGCTAATTTGTTGCATTTTTTATTAGACAAATAATTAAAGTTTTGCGGTTGGTTAATTGTTACTTTGTCAAACAACCTTTTGCTGAAGAGATTTTCAGTTAGTACAAGTTTTTGATGACCCATCGCATTAATAAGCAGTTTGATGTTTTCTTGGAAATTAACAAAATGAGTTTGATATGGTTTAAGTTTTGAATAGTTTTATTGTCAATTTTTAGTAAAGTTTTAGCTAAAATCGTTGGCATGTAGCTGATCTTAGCTTGTGTTTGCTCTATACATAATTTAAATGCATAAGCAGTATAACTAAACAAACAAAAAATTAAATAGTTAGATACTTAGTTGTAATCGGGCATTAATTTTAGTGTCAACGGTAGATATTGTTGCTCTCTTTGTCTTTTATTACATAAAATAAAACTATGGTTTTAAGTACGAGTTGTTAATAGTAAAAGGTATAATAAAAATAAAAAAAGTAAAAGTTGTAAAAAACAATTTTGGCTAAAAAAAGTTTATCTAACGCAAAATAAAAAAGTTTACCAAACAATGGTTGCCAACCTCAAATAGAAAACGGCAAAAAAAAGAAGACCGTGGTCGTGAAGTAGCAAAGACTCTTGAATTTTGACTTACAAATTTTTAGTTTGTTTCTTGAAGAAAATCCACAACATCAGTAACTCTGAATTAAATCTAAAAGGCTATTATTTATTTAGGTGTGATCGTTCGGCCCTTACAAGCCCTAAACAAAGCAGAGGTGGTGTTTTATTTGTTATCAAAACTCACCTCAAATCTGTATTACTTTACCCCACGTTTATTAGCGTTGAACATTTGTTTGTAGTTGTTAAGTTTAATCTTGTGTTTTATATAAACTGTGCGGTATATTTACTTCTTAATTCAACTGGAGATAAATATCTTGACCAAGCAGTAAACTAGTTTTATTGAGCAATTACACTCTACCTGCAGCGTCTTGGAATAACGATGATATAGGTATAGGAGTAATTTGTTATGATAGTTACCCTGCTCATTTAGTAGCTAATTCGTTTGGGTTCTTAAACTGCGTACAATGCATTTCTATTCCTAATAGTGAGGGTGTGTTTTTTGATTTATGTTTTACCAACGATCGTCATATTTCTGTGATAGAAATTGTTGATTCTGTTAAATTTAAGCCAAAACCATACTACGTACTTGATATCTATAAAATGTGATATTACCTGTGATATTTTAAATTGTAATTATGTTTTTAATGATTTTAAACTTGCCGACTACAGCGCAATCAATAATTATTTGTTGAATGTTGATTGGACTGTACTATTTTACAACTGTGATATTAATATGTCTTGATGTATTTTACTCTGTAATCGATTAAGTTATTGATTGTTTTGTCCCTAAAAAACTGTGGCGTGAAAGCAATTTTCCTATTTGGTTCAACAAAGAATTGATATCACTTACTAAACTCAAGAAAAGTGTACACAAACGTTATAAATCTTCAAAACTATTAACGGACTATAATGAATTTCAATTTATTCGTACTACGTGCAAAAATCTCAGTGCACAACAATACGAGCAATATATTTTACAAACTGAAAGTAAAATTCAAAATAATCCAAAACATTTTTGGAGATTTGTTAATGAGAACAAAAAAACTAATGGTTTTCCAGCCACAATGTATTATAAAGATCAAACCTGTCATAATGAGAACGACTTTGTCAATAGTTTTGCAAATTTTATTTCTTCAGTCCATGATAACAAAATTCATCCAACTCCATTGTTTAATTTTAATAATAACGTAATACATTCAAAATTTTCTATTAGTTTGTGTGATGTTTTTAAGGGAATTGAAAACCGTAAATGTAATTTAAGCGCTGGACCCAACGGCATATCTTCTTTACTGTTAAAGTGCATTTATTTTATTGCAAAGCTATTGCACTTACTTTTCAATGTTTTATTGAATGAAACTAAATTTCCTCAAATATGGAAACAAAGCTATATTACGCCTTTGTTTAAATCTGGAGCCACAGAGGATATCACTAACTATAGAGGCATTTGCATACAATCTGCAATACCTAAATTGTTCAATAAAATTGTAACTGGTCAGTTGCAATGGATGTGCAAAAACATCTTAATAGAAGAACAGCATGGATTTCGTAAAAGACGTTCCACACTTACTAATTTACTCTGTTATGAAAATGATATTTTAAATGCATTTGAATCTAAAGTACAGGTTGACTCAACCTACACCGATTTTTCAAAGGCGTTTGATCGTGTGAGCCATAATATTTTGATTGCAAAGCTCAGTGCTCTGGGTTTTCATCAAGATGTGATTTCCTGGTTATTTAGCTTTTTGAAAAAACGCACGCAGTGTGTAAAAATTAATAATTTTTTTTCACAGCCCATTCTTGTTTCATCAGGTGTTCCTCTAAGAACTCATTGTAGACCAATTTTATTTTTGCTTTTCATTAATAATATCCCACAGTATATCAACTCATCGTCATTTTTTTTTAATTGCAGATGATTTAAAAATGTATAGAAGAATATCATCTCTCAATGACTGCCATCTTTTACAACTGGACTTAGATTCTATAAATACTTGGTGTTTTATTAAAAAATTATTCTTTAATGCTGATAAATGTTTTTCAATAAGTTTTCTAGTTTACTTTAAGTAAAATTTCTTTTAACTATATAATTGACACAAAAGTGTTGGACAAAGTCACACAAATAAAAGATTTAGTCGTTATTTTTGATCATAAACTTACATATGTTAAACATATAAACATCATGTGCAACCGTGCTATAAAAATGTTAGAAATTGTATATAGAATGTCTGCGGATTTATCAGCCAGTACACTAAAACTTTTGTATTGTGCTTTGGTGCGTTTGCATATAAAGTATGCTCCGTCAATTTGGAGTTTTGTTTATGAATCTCATAACCGTAGTATTGAACAAATTTAAAAGAAGTTTTGTCGTTTATTGTCTTAAAAATCGGGCATATTATTTGTAAATTATGATTACTGCTACATTGCTTCATTGTACAACCTACCGCAATTGAAGACTCGCCGCAAAAGGGCTGATTTGTCGTTCTTGCGTAATTTAATTATGTCTGAGATTGATTGTCCGAAGCTACTTGGTACTCTTCCATTCCATGTAGCACCTAATAATAGACGTAGCTGGCATTCTTCTTTGTTCCATGAGTCTACCCATTCTACTAATTATGGTTTCAACAATCTACTCGGTAGAATGTGTAGATTTGCAAATAATTTACCAACTGCTATTAATGTATTTTGTGTCTCTAAATCTACGTTTAGAAGTCAGCTGAGTCATGCTGACTAATGTTTAATATGTGCGCTTTTATGTATATTATTTTTTGTATTCTCTATTTTTGTATTGTAAAACATCATTGTTTATGTATATTTGATGTAGATGTACATGGTAAGACTATACCGTAAATAAAGTAATATTATTATTAATATTAACACTTTTTGCAAAAAACTGCAAAAAAACAAATTTTGCAACTGAAGTGTTTGATCTAAGTTTAGTTTAAATAGAAACCAAACGTCAATTGCAGCGCGTGTTTCTTTTACTTTTTAAACAATAAAAGTCAATGCATCGCAAAAATATTAAAAAAGAGTGTCTTAAAAGAATTTGCACATTAGCGCCTTTTCTCATTTCATTGTGGTCAACATGCATAACAAAACCGTCTTTGACAAAAAACTAGATATTATATTATATATTAGATATTCTTAAAACTTGACTTCAGGATTGCAAAAACTATGGATGCTGGCATCTAGATTGTTTTACACAATATATAAAATACAAATTCCAAACTATTAAAAAAAAAATTAACCTAACTTAACCTAATTTTTTTTATTGTGGTTTAAAACAAGCTCTTTCAGTTTGAGTGTGAGGTTTGCATTCACTAAACCCCTTTCCACTTAGATGTATTTTTAAAATTGCAAGCATGTTTTCAAAAATACTCACCCGGATGTTAGCAAACTAGCACCTTAAATGTCATTGTCTCTGTCACTCCATTTTCCTTTTGTCTGTAGGATTTGTTGTTTGTTCTTTTTGACTTTTTCCCATGTATCTATGTTCTGCAGCATAGTATCTGTGATATTGTCTGGTGTTATTTCAACACCTGTCTTCCTCTAGCTCTAACCTTTTTTAAACTACCTCTGGCATTTAAAGAACACATGCTTTGTACTATTTTAAGTTGTGTTTTGTTACACATATGTTTGCTTATGAATTGTGTTAGGAAATAGTACATTTCTTTATGCTTCTTGTTGACCCATTTCAGAAGGTTTTTATCAATGTTTTTGTTTATCTTGTTTTTCCCAAAAAAATTTCCATGTCTTATTTTATCTTTGTTTTTTTTAAGTTAATATGTTTAGCTTCTTAGCTCCACTTGTAATTTATTAGGCATAACCATCGCTATTTCAAGAAAATCTTTAAAAGATGCCCTTTTGTACTGGATAATAGTTCTAACCGCCTGCCTTTTTTGCTGCCATGCTAAGTAATATTTTCTTTTTTAACTCCAAAAGTTTTCTGATGCTAAGCATTAACTTCATTAGTGCAATTGTCAACTTTTCGGCTATTTGTGACATTTTTTTTATTCGTTTTTGTTCGTTCATTTCAGTGATTTGATCATAACTAATGGGTATTTTGTTGACTTTTAAGTCTTAATATCTGTTTAAATTATCTTTTACTATACACGTATTTTCTTCGGCTATTTCTAGCTCTATTTTTTACTTTATCTTTAACACGTTTTAGTGCAAGGTTTGTTTAAGCAGTAATTTCATTCTTATTTTTAGCCGGAATGACAATTTCCGTATCATACTCAAAATAGACAAACATTGTTCCTTGAGCCATTTTTTCTGTTAAGATGGTGTTAAAATAAATAATGAACAGTAAATAGAGCTTTGTGGTGCACCACACGTTATAATTATTTTTTATATTCTCTCCGGTTTTTTAGGTATTTGGTTAAAATATTTGCTGATTCCTATATCTGCCTGAACTACCCCATTTTACGGGACTGTACCAAACTTTGTTAATGTCTACTGTTGTTAGCATACACAATGATTTATTTTTGTATAATTTTTATTTTTTTACTGTGTTATTTACTACCAACATGACTTGCCTTTACATACATGCCTTTTTGAAACACAAACTGGTTTGCGAATAGTTTGTATTTGATTCTAAAGGTGTTAGCCTGTCTTTATATTATTAAAAATTTGACGTCTTTAAATTGAATTTGTTGTTTAATACTTGTAAAGTTTATCGTTGCTTCGTGAAGCTTTTTTCCTTTGTATTGTTTGGCCATCTTACTTTAGGGAACTTTTGAAAAAAATGATTTTGGTGTGTTAGTTTGTAATTGTTTTGTTGACTCTTTTTCTTGAAAGTTTTAATTAAAGCATTTTTTATAACTTCCATTGTTTTTTGTATATTCTACTAAATTTTTCTTAAATTTATGTAGTAGTTTAAGTATTTTGATCTTTCATCTTCTTTCCACTATAGTTTTCTTTTTAATGTTTGCTTGTTACAGCTCAAAATAGATATTTTTATGCAAAATCGAGTTTGTCTAATTACTATTTTCAGTTTGATATGTGTCCTGTAGCATATTTTGTGGACAGGGTTACATCAATGACATCAATGTGTGCTATTCTTAGTAAAAAATGGCTTGTTTTTTATATTTGTTAATGTGATTGAATAGCAGCTCTACAACTAGACCTGCTATTCAATCAAGTAGTTTTTACAGTTTTTATCATTTTGTTTAGCATCCTATATTGTGGCTTTTAAGTTGAGGTCTCTGGCTATGATAAAGTGTTTTTATCTATTGCCTAACCTCTGTAGAATGCGTTCAAAGTCATCTATTGCTTTGTTTGGTAACCAATTAATCAATAAATAACAAACGTATAATACGTAGTTCTTAAGTTTTATACAAAACCCAAAGCACCTAACCTTTTTTTTTTTAAGAGAAAATGTTTATTGCACTGCCAGTCACCTTGGGCTTGTGCGGGATTCTATTCGCTAAAACTTCCCCTCGTTTCTCCTACCCCAACCCGGCACTGCTTAAGCATTTCCTAACCTAACCTAACCTTTCTTTTAATTTAATTATTTAACCTAACCTAACCAAACTTAATCTTTTTTTTTAAGAAGTAAACTCCCCGGGCTCTTATTCCGGGAGTGTGGGACTTGCACCCACTAAAAAACCTCTGTTCTTTGCACCGGTTGGACGAAATACCCTAGAAAAGGATTTCTCATCGCCCAACCGGCTAGACACTCTCTTGTTATTTGAATTTTAATTTCTCCTTTTTGTTTTGCCTTTTTTTCCACTTCTTTGCATTTCATGGTTTTTGTCACAAAGTTGTAGATGTGTGACTAATTGCGCTCAGATCCCGTCATCAGGTCTATCACGTTATCCACTCTTAAACTTTCTCCTAACGCCAATTTGGCTTCCCATCTCCCGACCTGCCAGCGCTCGCAGGAGAAGATAGTTTGTTCGGGAGAATCTTGCTCCCCGCAGTGACAGGCGTCGTCAACAGTTTTACCAATTCTCTTTGTGTATGTCCCAAAGCTTTTGTGGCCTGACAAAAATTGAGTCAAGAAGTAGTCCGTGGTTCTGTATAGACAACCACTCCCGATTGCAATGCTTGGGATCAGCTTCTTTGTCTATTGGACGGTGTCTACCGTTGCTTTCCAATGCTGCTGCCACGTCTCGACTACGCTAAAGGCTGATTCTTGCCCTGTTTTCCTGGCCAAGTACCTATTCTCCAATTTTAGCACTTTAATGTATATTGGTGGTACCGCTGCTATCACGCAGCCGCTATTGCACTGACCGTTCTGTATCCGCTAACCACTCTTAGCAGAACTTTCCTCTGAATTGAGATCAGCGAGGTCTTGTGCCGCTGAATTCCGAGTGCACTTCTCCACACAGGCGCTGCGTAGGTTATGATGGACTGAACCACCACATGGTAAACCGTCGTTTTTCTGGCCTTTTGGTCACTAACGTTTGGCAGGATCTTCTTTAGTGCCGTGACCGTCTTTTCCGCTTTTCTGACCGAGTTTACCACGTGGTGTTCAAACGTAGAATTTGCATACAGCCATACTTTCAGATACTTTACAGTTTTTTTTGGCTTCACTTCCTCTCCGCTAAGTGTGAAAACTACCTTGACTTTCCTTCTTGATCACTTAACGATAAGGGCCTCGGTTTTCTCGAGGGCGACCTTTAACACTGCTTGTCCTAACCACCACCGCCAGATTGTCGGCGTATGCTACTATCTTGCATTCTTCCGGGATGTCCAGTCTAAGTGCAAGGTCGTACAATACGTTCTTCAGAGTTGGCCTAAGAACCGAGCCCTGCAGTAAACCTTGCGTCAGCTTCCTTTCTTACCACTCTGCGATGCGGAGCGTTCTGTTGCTCAGGTAGCTGGCTAAAATGTCCTGGAGATATCTGGACACCCCAATCTCCTGCAAACAAGTCAAAATCTTACTCCACCTGGCCGTGTTAAAAGCGTTTTTAATGTCCAAAAAGATAATCGCCGTCCACGCGCTTTTTCCGTCCTTGCACAATGATTTGGCTTTCGTGATGGCGTCCACAGTTGAGCACCCCTTCCTAAACCCGTATTGGGCGTTTGATGTAGCCCCCTTCTCCTCTAACTCCTCTTCGAGCTTCTTCTTTAGAAGGTACTCGTAGGTTTTCCCGAGCACACTTAATAGACTTATGGCCCAAAGTTTATTTGCCTACCCTTTTGGGATTAACACGACCTTTGCCTTCTTTCAGTTATTTGAGAAGACTCAATTAACACCTCTGGAATTTCTTCTTGGGCAAGTTTACCAATTTAGTCTTTAATGCCGTCGGACCCTGCGGTTTTCTTTGAGACAAGCCTTGCAATGGCTACCTTCATCTCCTCTCCTGTGAACAGAGGAGGCGTGTCTAGATTTATTATTGTTGGTAATTGTGCTACCGGGTCTTCAACATCCGGGAAGAGTTCCACTATCACCCTTTTTCTTGTGACATCATCCAGAGCAATTTACTTCGGCCTTATACCCAGTGTTTTTACTATAATCTGGTATCCTTGACCGAAAGGGTCCTTTTCAAGATCATTTATTAGTTTGTGCAACTTCTTACTCTTGTTTTTTTATTGCGCTCTTGTATGTTTTCCAAGTCTACATCCACTTTTCCGCAGGCCCTGACCCTCGTGAGCCTTCTCCGTATCCCAATGCACTCTTTCCCTTTTTTTTCAATCTCGTCGCACCACCAATACAGCAAGTATTTGCTACCCTTCTCTCCCAGCTTGTAACTGGCCTGGGCCTTCTTTAGGGTTTTAAAGACCTAACCTAACCTAGCTTAACCTCTTTTTTTTTCTGAGGAGGTTGAAAATCTTTCATTAGACACACCGAGGAGTAGTGTCAGATTCTTACTGACTAAAAACACCTCCCCCTCTTCTTGCTGGAATAACGATCTTTCTCCACCTCTAAATTGCATTCAAGTATTACGTTGAGGTGGAAGTTCCCGCACGCCAAAGTAGTTCTTAAGTTTTATACAAAACCTTCTTGCATTTGGTCATACGTAATAACATACATTTCTTTGTTGTAAATGTATATTGCTGCATCTTGTTTTAGTTAGATCTGCTATAATACTTAACTCATAAAACAAAAGAATTAATACTAAAAATAAGAATAAAACTTAAATAGTTACAAAATATTAAAAAAGTCACGTATGGGTTACAAGTGCACGTCGCACGGTATTAAAAGAATCTTAAAAGAAATCCACTTTAACTTTGTTGGCATGTTGCAAAATACGTGTAGATGCAGAGTGCTGCGCATAATCCATACGATTGTACGGTATATGAAATAAGTAGTTATTGCGTAAAACTCGAATACCAATTAAGCTGAGCAAGTCAGGACAGTCAATAATCCCACAAAGCACATTTAAACAATACTCGAGATGGGGGCGTACTAGAGCATTGTAAAAGATAATTAAAGTACAAGAGTCACAAAACACTTTAGAGTTACGCTTGACCAATCCTATAAGTTGATAAGCTTCAGACACGACAGTATCAATATGTCAATTTAAGAATTACCGTTTGTAAAAGTATGATGATATCTGATTACTGCTACATTTAGATTTGACGTGCCCCCAAAAGCTTTAAGATTAGATTTATTTGAATCTTCCACTTTCTTAATGTGATTACAATAACACGTATTGGCCAATTGCTTACACTTATCACGTATTGCATTATAAAAAATACATATAATATAATTCTCAATTTAATAAAAAGCATGTTTATAAATATATAAGTCAATTGCTTTGAGCCAGTCAACTTCAAAGATACTGTACACACCACTCGTCTTCTGTAAAATCATACGTCACTTCATCTGTAATTTTTGTTCTGTAAGCTAGTTTAACAAGCCCGTCAACCACATTTGCACTATTTTTTTTGCTGAATATGCTTTAAATATATTAAATATATCTCACCTGTCTCTATCATCATTTATTCCTTCATAATTCTCTGTTTTATGTTTTACATTTTAATTATTTTTATAGTTTTAATTGTTTAAACATAGCATTCCTGCTTAAGTTTCAGTAGTTTATCTTATTCTGTATAAACTATTTCATTTCTCAGTAAATTTAGCAAATTGAATATGTTCCATAGCAATAATATCTGGCATAGATACCATGTTAAACTATAATAGAACACGGTCGAAACTAAGAGAATTAAAATTAATGGCATTATAACATCATATTATTATCCCGTTGTGTATTGTTGAAAATCATAATATGTTCATCGTAAATTTATATTAATCAAATAAACAGTTATAGGTGAGCATCCCGTTTTATCGCTTAATAAAACTAAAATTGGGTAAATTTATGATAAAATAAAAGCAGCAGGAATTTTATAAGGAATCGAAACCTAAACATGTTTGTTAAAATCGTTGCAGACAGACTGCGAAATGTATCTGGAACACGCTGACCGCAGCAATATTTGATGCTGATGGATCATTTTCAACGTTGAAAGCGAGTGAAAACGGATACATCTACTTTTATTCTCTAAAATCAGACAAGCTGAACTGACTGTTGGAAGAAATCCGCAAAAAAGAAATAGTGAAAAGTTTCTAGTTTTATTACAGATGAATTTCCACAATACACTGAATGTTTCATAATATAAAATTGAGGTTGTAGTAAATAAATTTATATCTTATTTTAAATAAAAACAAATCGCACAAAAATGCGATTTTCTGATTAAATAATGTTGTATCCTAAGAATAAATTGTGCGTGAAAATATTTTAACGGGTAGTTTGTAGGGTCAAATTCACAATTCCCTGGAAAGTATATAACTTTTCAAATAATCTGGTCCATTAGACGATCAATAATTGTATATACTGGAAATACAACCTTAAGTAAAAAAGTTTTGTTAAGATGGATCATGGTTACCGTTTGATAATCTTTGCGATCAAATTTTATAAGCAATTAACTACTTAAATACAAACAATAAATTGCTGTATGCTATAATTATAAAATCAAGTTACCTTCACCTGGATGTAAAAAATCTTTAGTAAGATAACAGTCATTAATTAATGCTTGTCTAGATAAAAGCTTTGCCAGGATAATATTTGAAAGCATGCATTAATCAAATATAAATGAAGAGTTGATATTGAGAAGAGATAGTACTAAAAGATAATAATAATTTTAAAAAATTTGTTTTAACATAGCATTGCAAAATTTAGTACAAAAAGAAATATTTAATTAAATTGTAAATCTTTTTGGTCTAATTAAAGTCTCTTTGTGCATGATGAATAAAATATATAATAAAACTTTTTATAATTAATAATATATTAAAAGATAATCCTATGTAATATTATTCAAAGCAAATTAAATCAAATTTTAATTTTTTTTTTTAACTTTATAAACCAACGCTGTAGTAATTATGACAAAAGTTTTAATTTGAAAGGGATTGCCAAAGAGATAATATTTAATAATATAAAGGCAGTATTCCTTTGACCAGCTTAATGAACCTGAAGAAAAATAAAAATTAATAAAGTCATAAAACCGGGCTTAGGATTTAAAATATGTGAAAAATATAAATGATTTGATAGAAAATGAGTTTTTTCTTAACAACCAATGTCGGGTTTTATTTATTATTATGTAAAAAAATGTTTTGTCAAAAAAAAACCAGTGACATTTGTAATTACAACGTTTTCTCTCTAACATTTTTTAAATAAGATTTGAAATTGAAATATATGAACAAAATCAAACTACAACAAAAAAAATTATAATAAAATCAGCTAATCTTATGTAATTTGATATTTTGTCAAAAATACTTGTTTTCAGACATTTTTTTATGAGGTTCTATGCAAGATAAATAAAAAACAAATTTTTGGTTTGCATTTTTTACTGACAAAGAAAAACAAATTTGGCTTGATGTAAATGTATATAATATATATATAATTTTTTTTATCAAGTTATTTAAGTAACAAAATTAAATTTTGTCTAAAAATTTGTGTGGCTACGATACTAAATCAATAAATTAATGCTTGTAGGACTGTATAAAACTTTATTTTATAATTTGCATACGTTTAGGGTGCTTTACGCTTTCCTTCATTAATATTAAAAATAAACAGAAAAATTTGAAAGTTTTTTATATATAATGTTTTTTTTTTATTCTCAATGTGTTGCCATAGTGTGTTCCGCATGATATAAGAAGACTATCTGATTTAATTTTAAACCCCTTTGCTTAGAGTAAAATCAAATGTCCCGTCTAATAATGCTTTAAAAATTGGTTGTTTGTTTAAGTAAATTTAAAAATTAGTAAACAAATCTTCAACGCTAATATAGTTGTTCAAATGTACTACTTTTTTTAAATGTACTGGTACAAAAATAAATTAATTATCAAATTATATGTAGAAACAGCAGTGACGCCAAAGTTGCCGTTTTAGTTTAAATACTACAAATCAAGTTAACAGTTAGTATGGTCTTAAGTCTTATTTAAACTTTGCGGCTGCTCTTATTTTCTTAGAGCAAAACTTTGTATGCCTAGAATCACAGTAAACCACTCAATGGTAGTTAAGTAGAGTCGGTAGATTGAAACAATTAAATAAACTCCATCTAGTTTACACGAAAAGTATGGAAGAAGTGGCAATATCGGCATTTGCGGATGATGTAGCTCTGGTAGGTAAGAATATAGACATAGAAGTACTAAATGAAAGGTTAGAGTTGGCAATAGAGATGATCAAGAAATGGATAAGTAACAAAGGGTTAGGTCTGGCCCACAGAAAACCGAGGCGGCATGGCTATCGACAAAGAAGACAAACAGGGAAAATGGAAAAATACAGGTAGGTGAACAAATAATAACCACAGGCAAAAAAATTAAATACCTTGGACTAAAACTTGAAGCAAAGAAATGGAATGAACAGGTTAAGGAAGCAGTAAGAGAAACAAAAAAAATGAAAAGAATGCTTAGTGGGCTTATGCCAAACAAGGGAAGACCAGGAGAAGGGGCAAAAAGGCTAATAGCAACTGTGGCTAGAAGTAAACTATTGTATGCCGCAGAAACATGGGGAGAAGCATTGAAGACAAAACACAAAACAGAAAAAAGTAAGAAGAGCTATGAGTTCGTTAAGGATCTGCAGGGCTTACAGGACGGTGTCGCAAGAGGCACTAGAAGTAATTGCGGCGACACTACCCGCATATTTGATGGTGGAAGGAAGATTAGATATAAAGAAAATGGTAAATAAAAAAACATGTAAGCAAAAAGCAAAGAGACAAGCAAGAGAGAATATGATGGAAAGATAACAAAGACAGAGGAAAGAAGGAGAAAAGGGAGAATGAACAAAAAAATTATAACCAGATATAAAAGAATGGGTAGACAAAAAACCGGAGACGTGTTACTATACAACACAACTACTTACCGGACATGGAGTGTTTGGAAAGTACATACAAAAAATAAATAAGATAGAGAAAGAGAAAAAATGTATATTTTGTCTAGAAGTCACGCATGACAACGCAGAACATACGCTAGTAGAGTGCAAAGCGTGGGAGGAATATAGAAAAACGCTAGAAAAGATATTAGAAAACAAAGTAGACAAAACTACAAATTTTAAAATATGCCTGAGTGACAAAAACAAATAGAGAGCACTAAAAAACTATGCAACGACAGTACTGAAAAAAAAAGATAAAAGAGTTTAATGCTTTGAGATTTAAGTAAACCAAAATGGAAAAAAACACTCAAATTAAAAGCCACAGAAGACAAAGAAAAGAGGAGCGAGAAGCTAAATGGAAGCAAATTAATATGGAAAAAAGTAATAAAGAGGAAAGAAACAAAGAAGGCCAAAACAACTATGTCTGCCAAGCAATGGAAGATGAACAGAAAGACAAAAGAAGAACATATACTGAAACCCTAGTACCAACAAAAATTGCAAAAATAAAAAGGAAAAGGAGAAAACTGCTCAAGGAAAATAAATTGACGGAATTGACTAAACAATTTCTAAACGGAAGATATGCCATTTCAAGGTTGATAGAAAATGCAACTTTTGAAATAGTCAGAGTATATCTGGCAACTAGGGGACACGAAGAACTAATCCCAAATGGAATTTCAAGAATCTCACTAGAAGTTAAACTGGCAAATGTAGTACTACCAAAAAAGATGCATTTAATGGAGCTAAACAAAATATTTATGAAAGAAAGAAGATACAACAAGGAAGAAGTTAATAAAGATATAGAAAAACTAAGAAAATACCTAAGAACAATGCAAATATCTAGGCTGAATAACACAAGAATGGGAAAAAAGAGAAGAGAATGTCAGTGTAGAAAATATGACAGAAAAATAGGGTAAGTAAATAAGTTTACGGCGTAAGGTGCAGTGCTACAGAATGTGTTTAAGATCAGAAACGTGGAGGTTGTTCTCGGCGGATGCATTGATTATAAAGTCATTCATTGTTAAAACAAAAGTTTTAAAAATTGACAAGTAATATTTTTTTAGAGACGTATAAAAACAAAAACGATAGATCTCTCCGATGCGGTAGTTATTAAAGAAGTTTTTAGTAATAATTCTTAAGGCGTAGCAGAAATGAACAGATGGTGGGAGTGTAACTAATACATTTAATACACTGGTGCATAAAAATTGCAGCATACGCCGACATGTTGCATGCAACTGTTGTGCGTAGTCTCTAAGTAAACAAAAATTCTACCGTCAGTTTTAAAGTCATAACATTCAACTTAGCGGCACCAGTCAATCACTGAAAAAAATCTACAAGTTATAATAGGCCATGGCCACCCGTTCTAGGACGTTAAAACTTAGAGGGTATCTTTGACAACTTCCGACTTCGTAGTATTCTGGAATGTAACCTTTATTCTTAATTTTAAGACGCAATTCCCTAGTCGTTATATGTTAATAACTACCAATTTGTAAATCTTAGTTTAAACTCAAACAAAATCAGTTATACTATAAAATCCTTGATTGGCAAACAAAAACTAAATAAATTATGCTATTGTAAGCAAAAAATCTTGCAGTAAAATAAATTTTATACTTATAAAATAATAATACAAAATAAAATAAAACAATTATATTATGAATTATCACGTAGTAACGGTCAACTCCATCAACTATATTAAAATAATAATGCCAATCAGAATTAAATAATTAATCATGGTTTACTCAACATTATGAAAACCCAATTATAAATCAACCAAGATTTATTAATACATAGTTTTTTTACTAATAAACGCAGATTTGTTTTATGTATTTTGTAAAAGCTCTACCAGCCTGTGCGTAGTCCTATCACATATTTAAAACCCTAGATTTTACTTAACAATTAGTTGAATTTATTTATCTAAAATTAGCACTATCCTCTTATCAAAACAAATGCATGCAACTATTAAATCTAAATTCTCAGCTCCTTTTGCGTTTTATCATAATTTTATCTCTTTGCGCTAGTTTAAACCTTGTTAAGTATTCTTCAAAACATGTGTGTCCTCTCAAAAACTAGGTTACTAGGTAGTTGACTGCGCCGTGTATTTTCTTAATCCATGGTCATATATGACATATATCATCTATTTTGTTTATTTTGCCTTCTCTGTGTCTTGCTTCCAACTGTTCTGCTAACAATGCAGTACTTTCTCATATTTTTTTTAAGATTTTACCCTGTATTTCACCAACTACTCAATGAGCATGATATAAAATATAATTATAATGACGTTTGTTTATACCGTCTTATACGCATTTGCCATTTGTAAACCTAGTCTCTTTTGTTGTGTTATAAACAAGCGTCTATAATTATGAGTATGAGAGCCTATTCATATATTAGTGCCTAATATGAAATCACCAAGTAAGCTACCGACCCCAACAATTTCCTTTTATTTAAATTTGTATTAGTTTGTAAAGTGTTGCGGTCACTTTTTTTAGTTTTGTGCGTAGTTCCAGGTTATAGTCAAAGCATACTCCTAAATATTTGATTGAGTGATGGATCTAATTTGCATTTTACTCATTTTTAGAATCACCTCTTTCGGCCTTCTTCCGTTGTACAGAAAAACTACCTCTGTTTTATTTTTAGATTATTTAAGCCGTTATTCCTTTATTTTTAATTGTATGCATTCAAATGTTCTGTTGACTTTTAACAGCAGCATTTGCATTCCATCAGCTTTTTCTATCTCTAGCATTTTGTTAAAATAAGTGTTCCATAATATTAAATCAAATCACACAATACCATCAATAGCTCATCTAACCCCACGTTTAACGTTTTGTTTGTGAAATAATTTGAGTTAATTTTCTTTGTTGAATGTTCCACTCCCATATCTTTGAGTGTGGATAGTATCCCTTTCTACAAAGTTTAGTATTTTTTTTATCGCAAATTTTCCAGAGACTATGCTGGTCTTACAATAGAATATTTTCTATTTTGTTTAATCTATTCACAACCATATGCTCGTATAGCTTGCTAAAGCTAATTGTCAAGCAAAGTAGTTTCTATCCAGCTCTTTTACCTTCCTTTCTTGTTTTTTTTTACGAAAACAAGTCTTGACTCTTTTCATATCTCTAATAGACTGCCTTTTCCTAATTCTTGGTAACATGTTTTTATTATATATAATCTCCGGCATTTTGTTTACCGCTTTGCTTAATAGTTCAAGTAGTATTTCATCTGGTTTATTCGCTTTTCTAAACTATAGTTTACTTTATACCACTTTTAATTTGTTTTTTGTGTACGGTTTGACATCTTTAATCTTAATGTTTTTGCATAGAGTAATCAAATGTTTTGAGAATAGCTCTACTGCTAGCTTCATTTTGTTACAATCTTTTATCCTAACCCCAGATATTTCCAGTTTTTTTATATATTATGTATTTCCAAGAATCCTTATTAGCTCCTAGAGTTTCATATTTAGACTTTTTTCAACGCCATGTTTTACTTTGAGCTTTTCTTTAAAAGTAGGACAATTTTTTTTGTTTTTTTAATTTTTTTGTTGTATTCTCTCTTGGTATTTGTGTATAAACTAACCGCAGACCTAGAACCCTATAAGATATATAACAATGGGGCGGCACCAGAATGATACTAACTTATCCAAGACTAAGGTCTAGAAATACAAAAAAATTTAAAGCCATTGTCTTTACAACATTGCAGCACCCAGAACCTAGACTCAAGCACACTACGCAGGGTTTCCGCAAAACCTCAAGATCTAGTGATTGTAAATTTTGTGCAAACTACCTACAGAATAGTGACACCAAAAATAGTTTTTAGACATGACAGTAACGTTAATAATCAAATCTGAGCTTATCACGTAATCTATTCCTAGACTAAGTTTTTTAGCAAATTATTTTTTATTATTGTTGTTAAGGCCACAACATTTAAATTTGCGTCACCAATCAACAATTAAGAGAAAGCTACTACCTTGTAGTACCCTAAAGAGTAACCGCTGTTACCATCTCTCTCTCTAAAAAAATACACCAATGCAACCGTTTCTATTTTTTGTTGCAATTTATAAAAAACATAAGCCAGAAGCTTTGTACAAACTCCACATTAATTTTTGCCTTTTCAGGTATCAAGAGCAGTTCAGAACCATAGCTAACAACTAACTCATACAAAACTAGATCACAACAAAAACAATTTTCTTAAGATAGATTTCTTTTGATCTTAATTTTCTCCCAATGGGTGATACTCTGTTCTCTCTCTTGAATGGCATCACTCAGTAGTAAATATTAGTAATACAAAGAATATCTTTAATTTTGAGGATTAAACTGAGTTTGCCAAATTAAGTAAACGCTTTATTTGTGGCAAAATTTGGCTAAAAAAACTTGTTTTCTTATCATCAAGGTGCAATCAAATTTTTTACTTTTCAATTTTTTTTATCATTTTTCATTGCTGTGTATCTTAGGATGGTATTTTCAGAATAGTTGCAAGTAACCTATTAATAATCAATTTGTAATTGCAAATAAACTAATTTTTGACTAATTAATTTAAAAAAATATTGTGATTAATGACTAATGATTGCTCAGTTAATCAGTAATCATCAATCTACTACTACTAGTATGTTGACTAAATTATTAGTCAATGAAGCCCAACTCTGGGTAAATGATTAAGTTAATAAAATAATGTCATAACCAAGTTAATCACGCAAATTCAGATTAAATTTCAAATATTTTACGACTAATTTTAACTTGTTTCAAAATAATATTTTTTATTGACCTAAACTAGTTTTAGTAGCTACTTTTTGATAGTTTTTTGATTTTTTTCAAGTTAAACATGGTCTTTACCGCCAAACAAACCATCAACCACGACGACTACTACATAGTTTTCTTACTACTAACCGTAAACCTAGAACCATATTAAACAATAGTTCCGCAATCCGGCAAAAGTTGTTGTTAAAAACTAAAACAAAACCAAGCCAGTACTTTCAACAAAGCCAGACAGCAACAAAAAAGTTTTTATATTATTATTTTTTAAAATCTTAGAATGCTCTTATTGATCAGGCATTGCTCTGTGCTTTATTGTACATCATTAGTTAGTTGTAAATTTTAGAATAAACTAAAACCCAGTATATTTTGTAAGTTCTTTATTTAATTTTATTATCAATGTACGCACTGAGAGCAGCGGAATGATATACTTTGATCTGCCAGACCTTCAATATTTTACTTTCTGATTAGTTTTTTTCGTCTTTAAGCAATCCATCTTCTTTTTTGCCTCTTTGACAAAATGTTATTTTTTCAATTTGTCGTTATCTTTTTTAGTATAAGATAATACAAAAAATGTAAAAGTGAGATCAGTGAAACCCAATTTGGTTTTCCGTAAAAGACTAGGAACACAAAAAACACTATTTGCGCTGCAGATTCTTGTTCAAAAATATTTAGATCAAAAAACAGTATATCTATGCTTTATCGACTATGAGAAGGCCTTTGATACAGTGCGCCATGATGAAATAATAAATATGCTAGAAAAGTCTAGATTAGATGGAAAAGACCTCCGCATAATACAAAATCTATACTGGAATCCAAGTGCCAGACTCAAAGTTACCAACGACAAAACCAAAGAAATGCTAATTAAGCAAGAAGTACGACAAGATGCATTTTATCCCCTATGCTGTTTAATCTATACTCTGAAACAATATTCAAACAAGCACTCAACGGGAAAGATATAGGTATAAAGATCAATGGCAAATATGCAAATAATATAAGATTCACTGACGACTCTGTAATACTAGCAAAACATGAGGAAAACCTTCAGCAATTATTCAACAAATTTCGAGACAAAAGTGAGGCCATATGGCTTAAGATCAATGCAAAAAAAAACGAAAACTATGACAGTCAGCAAGCTCAAAAAGATACTAAGAATTACTACTTAAACTGAGATTATTGAGCAAGTCAAAACATTTAAGTATATAGGCACCATGCTGAACAAAAAATGGGATCCAGCTCAAGAAATCAGATGTAAGATCAAACATGCTAGGAACACATTTTCAATGTGAAAGAAATTGCTATGCAACCAAAAAAAACCTAAACCTAACAACACGAGACCGAACAGTAAAATGCTATATTCACTCTGTACTATTATACGGTATGGAAACATGGACCCTCAAAGTAACGGAACTACAAAGGATTGAAGCGTTTGAGATGTGGGTCTATCGGAGAATGCTCAGAATTTTATGGGTTAAGAAGGTGCGGAACACAAAAATCTTAGAGATCATGAACCGAGATAGAAAATTACTGCGACTGATAAAACAACGGAAAACTGCCTATCTTAGACATATTATCCGCAACAGCAAATATAACTTGCTGAGACACATCATAGAAGGCCGCATTGGAGGAAAGCGTGGAACCGCCAAAATATCGCTGTCATGGCTGAGGAATATTAGAAATTGGACGGGACAAAATACTCAAAAAGTTATTTTGTACTTAAGTAGAATTAGTTGGTTTCAAATAGTTTTTATTTTTTCTCAAGGGCGCTTGACCACAAAAAAAACAAGTTGAGTTGTTTAACGATCAAAGTTTACCACTTGCTCAATTCAGATGCTGTTAAAGTTATTCTGCAATACTAATCGGTTAAACAGGGTACCCAGTTGTAGCCTTCGTACCCATATCAAAACTCTTCTTAGATCTAACAGTTTTTTTAAACTAATGATTTGAAATTCCAGCTTTAAAGAAGGTTATTTTTACATTTGTATTTGCTATGTAAAAAAAAGTAATTCATGCCCTTTCCTCAATACATTGATTTTAGCAAAAATGGGAAGTTTGATGTATTTTGCCTAGTCAACGTACTCCTTTGGTTTGATTAGTAATGCTATATATGTTCTTTTTTTTGCAGATGCCGGTTTACAGCTGCAGGAAATGTTTTGATTGGTCTTCCATGTTATGTCTGCAGTTGGTGTAGAACTTCACTTCACGGTTACTGTATATTGTTTTATTAAAAAATTGGGAAGCTTTCTCATTTTTGACCTGGTTGATTATGCAGTGCTTTTTATTTCTAGAACTTTGTTTACATCGGCTGACATTTTAGTAAAAAAAAATACTTTACACCATCTGGCAAATTTTTTTGGCATAGTGTAGTGTTTTTTTTCTTTTCTTTTTTTAATGCAGTATGACACGTTTCTTTGTCTTGCTCAGTCGGGTATCTGGTCCTGATGCACGGCTTTTTAAGAAGTCAAAATGTGGTTAAAGCGCCACTTTATTTAATGAAGAAAGAAAAAAATGAAAAAAAAAATTATTCAATGTAGCGTTATCATGTCGGAGAACAGATAGCTAACTTTTTCAGAAACATTGTTCTATGTCCAAGAAACGGTAAAAAGTTTATTGTATTGAAGACTGAAAGCACATTTAATTCTTAACGCATTCTAAGCGTGACAGAAGCGTATATTGCGTTGTGCTTAACAATCAAGTAGACTCCGTGATTAAAGAACTGCATGGCATCGCATACTGCACGGGATTAACACAAACTTGCGTCTTTGTATCACTCAGACGCGTACACGCACACTAGTCATTGCTTTTTCCAGCCGCTCTCCAAAGAGTTTTTAAAAGTATTACGCCTTATGCAAAATACGCAACAGCATCCTACTTTTTTGCATTTGCAACCATATGCAATACCAAATAAATGTTTTGGGCAAATCTTTAATAACTGCACCATAGCGCTCATGAGCAGTGTGCATTTAACACTTTTTATAACCGTGTTTTTGTATATATTTTTTTTCAATATTTTTAAATGTGTTTTTTAGAGTAGTATTTATAGAAAAAAATCTTTCTCAGACTCAAGGCAGTTTCACAAATATACGCGTACAGATGAATTTTATTTTTTATTACTATCTTCTGGCTGATACCAAAAAATCAAAGTCCTTGCTAAATGATCAATTTTTAGTTTTCTTTTAGATCAAACTTTGGTTTTATGGGAAATATATCACCTATAAAAAATGGACGTAAAAACTAGAAATAGTAGTCGGTAACATAACTACAAGAAAATACTGACTTTTTTGAGTTTTGCAAAATAACTAATAGTCACAAGAAGCAAGGTCAAAATTGTAAGGTGGTAATGTTGTAAGCCAAATTAATTCACTAATTTTTGCTTTAAACGCAGTTGTTGTGAGATTTTTTTTGTGTATAGTTTTAAGTCTATAATTATGACTTTGTAAACATAAACTCAATTAAAATAATCTTCTTATTCTCAGCAAACTGTGGCCATTATACAACGTTGTCTTCTTGAGTGGTAGAGTGCTTTTATAAACTTATTGCATGGATTCTTGTTTTGTGAGAAAAAGATGCCAGTGGTGTACTCAAGTCTCATTTCCAGTTACAATTAATTCTATAGAAACAGTTTTGATATTGTATCCTAAGATTAAGGAGTCAATTTTTTAACAAATTTGTCTCCAACACAATTTTTGTTTGGAACAGCTTAGAAATCCATCGTGCCAACACTTTGTTCATACTCAATTCTTTATGTAAATTTTTAAAAACACTTTTATCTTATTTTTCCACCAATATTTAACTTAAATAAGATTGACTATTTTCTTTATACTCATATGAAAATTAAAAATGTCATTATACCCTCGTAAATGATTATCACACAGACCCATAATATGTAGTATTTTACATAAAATGCAAAACAAATAAATGTTTTACAGCTATTAAAATTAATAGTTCACAGAGTTGATTTGGGAATTACATAGCATTACTTTATGTTATTACACTTTTCAATATTCTGTTTAAAATATTTTGATTGCTCTAAGTAGTTCATAAATTATAATAAGTTCTAAAAATAACAAGTTTATATTCATATCACAAAAACATTTGTATTGATCATTACTTGGGATACTTGCTGGTATTAAGTCGGCTGCCGTGTTTATAAAATATTCATTGAATTTGTTTACATCAGTTTCAGGATCAGTTGTGTCAAAACATGTTTATTAATCCCGTTAATTCCTTTACAGCTAATCTGGTTGTTTTAAATTTTATTATTAAATTGTACACTTAAGAATAAATTTAGCAACTTTATTTAATTTTGTTTGTGTGGATCAAACAATATGAAGTATTATAAATTAATCACAAACCTGTTCACTTAGTTAATGATTGATTATAATACAGTTAAATTTTTTTATAAAATATGCATAATTGTATTTTTTCATTTTAGCAATGATATTGATATTAAAAAATGTAATAATATAGAATATAGTCATAAAATAAATTACGTAAATATAAAAAACTCGACAGTTTTTTATGTACTTTAAGATGCTGGGGGAAGATAATGTTCTTATTTTTATAGTTTATTTAATGTACATTCGTTTTTCAATATTTTATATTTAATAGAGTAATATATATTCAATATATACAAAATTCAAACATATTTCATATATTGTTATTAGATTACATACTTTTTGAGATAATTTAAATTATATAAAAATATTTTTTTACATAATTATAATTAGCAAAGAAAAAATTTCAATGTGATCTTCATTAACTATCCGAACACAACGCTGTGCTGCTTTTCCACTTTTATTTTTGCTTCACGCACTTTGATGTCTTACAATTTTCAGTCTAATTAAAATATTACTATCAAAGATCTTTAAAAAAATGACTTACATACGGATTTTTTAATAATTCCTAGAAGATATTTACTACTATTAGCACATTTGAAATTGTAAGATTTGTATTAAGAATAATTTTAAATTGCTTGCAAAAACTGCTGTTTACGGCTTTAAGTTGAGTCAACTCAATTCCATCAGTTGTTGGAGATTCTACTTTACTTCCTAAATCCGAATTCCAATCGTAACCATGCCATTGTATTTTATATACTTGAGCATACATATAAAATAAGCTATATATGCATTCACAATAGTTGCTATGTGATGATACAAGAGATTCACAAAGCTGAAATATCATTTTCTCAGTCAGGTAGTTTATATATAAATTCTTGAGTAAACTTTAGAAATTCGTTTTGCTATATTGGTTTCCCAGAAAATATTTCCTACATTTTATTATTAAGTTGTGCTTAGTTGATTAAGGAGTCGCTATTAAAATCTATACTTATATAAAAGTAAGCGTTTAATTCGTATAATGTAATTAAGTACTAATTACATTTCATTTAAAAGTACAGTAATCAATTTTTTCTTTTGTAGAAAGTATATCATGTCTGCTTCGCGTTGAATAAGATTAATTAATAATATTACATCAAGGCAGCACTCTTATTATAAGACTGAAAATATATACAGTTAAACATAAATTAATTGTTCAGAATATAATTTTTAGTTATTGTTACACTTCAATGTAATAAACTTATTTTAGTTGTTATATGTGCCATCTAGTTTAAAGCTTTGTGGCAAATTTAATGAGCGTATAGAAAGTGCCTTAATACATAGTTTTGAAGTGCAGTTCACACAAAGCGCTCGTATTCCTCAGTAAACGCTTGAAAGTTAGAGTTGTTCATTGCATTTAGGTTTGCGTCTTGTTATAATTCCCACATTATAATATTAAAGCATTACAATAGTAATTTTAGTTTCAATTAGAACTTAATATAAGATTTAAAATATACAATGACATTTATTTCATTATATCTAACAGTTTTGATCCACACAAAAGTGGCATAAAACTGAAATGAAATAAATTTATTATTCTTATCAAAATCATTTATTAAATTTATTGCAAATACTATTATCATATCATTTTAATTTTTTTAGTTGCACCTGTTTTTAAAAACTTTCATAAAATTTATCGGATGCCCGACTATATTCTCTATATCTATTTCTATACTGCACAATCTCACAGTCATTAGTGTCCTTCTAACAATATCACTAATTATTTGGTTTATTTTGGCCAAAAAACTAATCTGAAAACATCTCCTGTGCACCAAAATTTTTGTAGCTTTTTAAGATTAAACAACCGACTATCTGACATTAAATTTTAGGTCTCGCAGCACTGCATCACCAACCACCAAAACCGCCAAATACTTCAGACTTACCGCTGCTCTCCGATGATTTGAGAAGATGCTAAGACTTTTCATAAAAAGATCCAAAAAAAAACAGAACAAAGCTAGGCTGTAGGCTGCATCCGCACTTGTTATGAAAATTAATTACCATAGATCAGAGCCGTATCGAGACCCAAATTTTATAAAAACTTGATAACAAAAAACATTTTCAGAACATTTGCATTTTGATTTTTTATGATCTGGAGAATTTTTAATGCTTGCAAAAAAGTAAAATTGTCAATTTCTTGTTATTAAATACTCCAATTCAAACAACTCAATAGTAATCATAATTTAGAGTAACCCACACAAGTGTTGGTCATCAAAAATTTAATGATTACAGCCTCTTTCTCTAATTAAAAGACTTCTAACAATTGCAGAGAGGAGAAATTTAAACTTCGTTAAAAAAATAGTAATACCCAATTCTAAACAACTGACGTTTGAGGTAGGTAGGTAAAAACTCCAGTTTAAACTACTTGCTGGTAATTATAATCTAAACTAAATCAAATACCCGTCTAAATTTTACTCATTAAAAAATTGAATATTACATTCTTCTTCTTGAACAAAAAAAATTTTAACAATTGCAAAGAGAAAAAACTATTGAGCGGGCATTTTAGTTCAAACTACTTAATAGTAGCCTGGCGCTATTATGCGTCCAGGGCAAACAGTATGAAATTGACGACTGGTCATGAGGATATGGGTCCCTGGGCGTCACATAGAAAATATGCCACCAGGAAAAAACAACAACGCTACGACCAAACAAAATCAAAAATATCCATTTGGAATGTCCGGGGGTTAACCAGGCAAGAAAACTAACTTTTACTAGAAGATGAACTCGACAGTTACAAAATTAGAATTGCAGGTATCTCAGAAACTCACTGAAATATGGCTACCATCAGCTGACTGTGGCAGCAATCACCAACTTCTAATGTGTAAATTTGCTATAAAATATGCAAAAGAACAAATGCTACAAAACTTGCCAAATTAAATGAAAGCAAATGCACAGAATTTAACAGCGGCGTTATTTGGAAACTACATGGATACTTCAAACAAGCAATGCTAAAATTCTTAGAGAAGCATTTCACAGATGCACAAACTCTCCAAAAACAGCCATGGCTATCAACAAAAACTTTTAACCTAATTGCATGCACAAAGCTAAAAACCTAGACAATACTTTTAGTCTATCTTAATACAACGCGCTTAGCTACAACATCCAACCCAACTCCAGACAAGACAAGAATGCCTACTACATGAATATATGTATTAAACTGCAAAGATGTGCCAAAAGTAATAACAACAGCAAAAGATATATTTTCAAAAATTTGTTGTATATCTTGCAAGTCCAAACCTCAAAACTGGGCTATTAGAAACACAGAAAACAACCTCGTTACGGAACTGGATAAAATAGCTGAAGTATAGAGAAACTACTGTATATCTCTATATGCCAATGATACGGAAACTGAAACCAAGCATATTGGCGATGACAAAAAAAAACCGAGCATTCTACTTAACAAAGTAGAAGCAGCAATCAAAAGAATAAAAAAAAAGCAGCAGAAAATGATAGTTTAACAACCGAAATCATCAAAGCCTTGGGCAAAAGAGAACAAAAATTGGTGTTTGAGCTGTGACAAAATATATGTGCAGATAGCCCGGGGACTGGTCTACCTTTGTAATAGTGCCCCTACACAAAAAAGGCTTTACTCAATAGACTCAAAGCAATAATCAAAGAATATAGGTTGAACATAAATTACAACAAATCCAAGGTCATAATTGTCGATCGAGAGACAGAACATCTGCAACAGCCTGCTCAAGTTGAAATAGCACGCTCTGCAATGACTCAACTTACGAAGCTATGGAAAGACCAGAATATAACCAAAAAAACCAAAATTGCGCTAACAAAAGCTCTAGTTTTTCCTGTCTTTACGTATGCTTCCAAAACATGGGTCATTAACGCTGCCGATAAACGGCGAATCAATGCCTTTGAGATGTGGATATGGCGTAGGATGCTAAGGATACCCTGGACGGCCAAACGCACAAATACCTCGGATTTGGCCAAAATTAAACCAAAACAGCAACTTTCAAGTATGACGTATGCGCGTATCCTGAAATTCAAAGACATATCACATGCCACGACAACATAGAAAAGCTCATCATTCAAGGCAAACTCAAAGGCAAACTCAATGAGCCAATATAATATTACAAGTGACGGACCTGAACTTGGAGACAGCAACCCACAGAGCAAACAACCAACAAAACTGACGCGGTAATATAACCACTACACATTGGACACGATGTTAGACGAAGAAGAAGACTTGATGGTAACTATAATCACACAATTTTTTTTTGAAAAATTAAAATTGTCTGTTTACCACGTTTTTTGCCATATGACCAATGCAAAAGATTTTTCTATATCAAATCCACAAAACATAACTGGTTGGTCAACAATACAAAAAACTGTATTTTTATGTAGTCAGCTAGAAAAGTATTTACAATATAAATAAATAATAAAATGTTGCTGTTTTTTAAATTTTATAAAAATTTTATTTTCTAACCATATTGATTTGATATTTCAAAGCTATATTTTGTAAGACTTTTAAACAAATTATATTTTTTTTATAAGTTTATCGTCAGGTTTTAGTGCTAGTTTTGGATTCGGATTTTGCTGATTTCAATCGTTTTTGGTCAAATTTTTTATTACTTACAGTTTATGGCCAATTGATGTTATTTTACAATATTTTTATACAATATGGCTGAATTTTTGGCATTCAATAAATAAAAACTTTTTGGCAATTATTGCCAAATTTTGCTATTTTTAACAAAATGTTAATATTTTATAGCCAAATTTTGATGCGTTCTGGCATTATTTTGAAGTTTTAGTAAATCAAATTTCTCATTTTTTAACTGTTTTTGGCTGAATTTTAGTTCTTTAGTTATTTTAATATTTTATGCTAGCTTTAGCTAGTTTTAAAATTTAATGCAAATTTTTTTTTTCAAAAGCCAAATTTTGGTGCTTTATAACAGTATTTTGGTGTTTAATGACCAGATTTGGCTATGATTGACACTTATAAATCAAATTTTTCACTTATAAACAATTTTCAGACAAATTTTGATTTTATCTAAAAATATTTTAATAGTTTATGATTGGATTTAATTTATATTTTTTTACTTGATATAAGAAGAAATTTGCATTTTTATTAATTGAATTTTCATTTTTTAACAAATTTGAGTGCTTCTTGACATATATTTTATTTTTTTACTTTATATAAAATTGTGCACGCTTGGTTTTTTAGCTACAATTATGTCAGAACTAAAGTTTTTTCTGACATAATTTTATTATTTTATGACCAGATTTTGTTATTTTGAACAATTTATAAGTAAAACTCAAAAGTTTTCAACAATTTGTTGACGGATTTTGGTGTTTTCTTACAAATGTTAATGTTTGAAACCCGGATTTTAAAATTTTATAATTTTACAATTTAATTGGAGTTTATCTTCTTTGCAAACGTTGAAAGCCTGTATGTCAGAGAAAACAATAGTGATACAAAGTTTTAGAGAACCACACTTAGATAGATGGGTAAGCCACTCTATAACATAATTACTAACCAGTAGTTACAACTAAAGTGCACACCCACCCGTTTAAGTGTTAGTGATGCAGATATTGAAGTTTCTTCTCTCTGCAAGCGTTGAAAGTCTCTATGTCAGAGAAAGCATAATTATACATATTTTTGAATGACCAACACTTGAGTGGGTAGGTGGGCAAAACACACCATAATATAATTACCATTTAGTTTTTTAAATTGGAGTGACCACTCATCCGCCCAAGTATTAGTAATAAAAAAAAAAGGAATTTCTTCACTTTGCCAGCGTTGTAAGATTCAGAGAAAACAGTGGTAATTTAAATTCTAGATAAACGGTCTACTAAAAACCAAAACTATTAGCTAATAGTTTAAAAAATGCTCATCCACCCGCCCAGGTTTTATGTTAATCCAGAAATTCAAGTTCCACCTCTCTGCTTGCGTTGGAAGTCTCTATGTCTGAGTAGGAAATAGTGATACAAATTTTTAGATGACCAATACTTGAATGGAATGAAATAGGTAGGTAGATAGGTGAGACACTCTATATAGAGTGTCTCACCTATCTACCTACCTATTAACAACCAGTAATTTCAATTGGAGTGCCCACCTACCCGCCCAAATGTAGTTGATTCAAAAATTGAATTTATGCCTAGTTGTCAGCTTTGAAAATTTTTATGTCAGAAAAAACAGTATTAATACAAATTTTTGAATAATATTTGAGTGGGTGAGCGTACCACGTCTACTAAAAATCATAAATACCAGCCAGTAGTTTAAACTGAAGTGTCCACCCACCCGCTCATTTGTTGGTAATCCTGAACATAGAAATTCTTATCTCTACCAGAGCCGAAAGTTTTTATGTCTGAGAAAGCAATAGTAAATCAAATTTATAAATGAACTACACTTGAGTGTAAAAAATTTAAAGTTTTTTTTTTCTGCAAACGTTAAAAGTATCTAATGTCAAAAAAGATACTAGTATTACAAACTTTTAAACACTCCACAAAATGATTAACAGCTAGTAAATAGAACTACTATAGCAACAATAAAAAAACTTCTAAAAAATAAACTAGAGGAAGTGATAGAGGGCAAGATAGGTGACAAACAAGCGGGCTTCACAGCAAAGAAGTCATGTGTAGACCATATATATACTCTCTAACAAGTGATAAAAAAAAGCAAAAAACCGATCAATGCATCTGGCTTTTGTAGACTTCAAAAAAGCATACGACACGATCCCACAAAAAAGACTATGGCAAGCAACGAAGAACTTAAAAATTTGAACAAACTTAATAAATGCGGTAATGAATTTGTATAAAGTAAACAAAATAGTCATAAAAGTGAGTAATATACTAATAACTCCTTTTGAAACATCGAAAGGACTATTCCAGAAATGCTGTACGTTACTAACGCTTTTTAAGAAATATTTAGAAGACACCTTAAGAACATGGAAATAGAAATGTCAAAGGATGGGACTACCCATTTAAAACAAACACCTATTCACTTTATGTTTTGCTGATAACCAAGAAATCATCGCCCAGGATAGAGATCTTAGCTATATGTTAAGAAAACTGAAATAAGAATACCAAAAGGCCGGAATAGATATACACTATAGCAAAACAGAATATCTTGAAACAAGCAGCGACGTGATACAAAATGTAACCATTGACGATAACATCGAGATAAAAGCCACGTCAAAGTTCAAATACCTGGACGTCACCATAACAAAAAACGCGAGGATAAACAAGAACATGCATAAAAAAATTGAACCCCATTATATGAAATAAGAACATACTAAAGAAGACAAAACATAAAACATAAACACACTAATCAGAAGCATAATGATGTATAACGCGAAAATCTAGGTGACAAACAAAAAGATCAAAGAAAAAAATACGTTCAGTAAAAATGAAATACTGGAGAAGATGCTATGAAATAACAAGGATTGGCAAAATAAGGAACAAAAAAATCCGGCATAGGACAGGCGTAAAATCCAACATAATAAAATACATACAGAAAAAGAGATTAATGTGGTATGGACACAAAAGAAGAGCAAGCGCTAGCAAATAGATAGGAATAGTTACCAATTGGAACCCTATAAGGAAACGAAAAAGATGTAGGCCAAGAAGATCATGGCAAAATGAAGTAGATGAAGCGATAAAAACAAAAGTTGGAAACTGGGAAAACCAACAAAAGTGGAGAACCTGGTTAAAAGAAGGAAAGCAGTGATACACTGTATTCTTAATAATAATAATAACAGTGTTATGGTCAAATATAATATTATAATACTTTATAACATAATTACTATCCAGTAATTTCAATTGGAGTGCCCAACAACTTGTCCAAGTGTAGGTGATCCAGAATATAGAGTTTCTTCTCTCTGCCGGCGTTGAAAGTCTCTATATCAGAGGAGGCAATAGTAAAATAAATTTTGGTTGCTGTGTGGGACACTCCCTTACATAATTCATAATTACCATCCAGTAATTTTAATTGGAGTGCTCAACCACCTGCCCAAGTGTAAGTAGTTCAGAAATTTGAATGACTCCTCTTTACTATAGTTAAAAGTTTCTATGTCAGATAAAACGATAGTTATACCAATTTCTAAATAACCAACACTTGAGTAAATGAGTGGTATAGTTCATAACATGATTACCAGCCATTAATTTTAATTGAAATGCCTATCCACCCGCCCAATTGTAGGTAATCTAAAAGTTGGAGTTTCTCTTTTCTGCCAGCGTTGGTAGTCTTTATGTTAGAGAAAACAATGGTGATTCAAATTTCTAAATAAACAAGGCTTAGGTGGGTAAATAGGTTTAAATTGGAGTGCTTACCCACTCGTCTCTTTGCCAGCATTGGAAGCCTGCATGTCAGAGAAAACAATAGTAACACAAAGTCTTAAATAACTCCACTTAGATTGATAAGTAAACCACTTTATAACATAATTACCAGCCAGTAGTTACCACTGAAGTGCACACCCAACCGCCTAAGTGTTGGCGGTACAGACAATAATAATAAAGTTTTTCCTCTCTGCGTGCGTTAGAAGTCTCTATGTCAGAAGAGGCAATAGTTATACAAATTTCTAGATGACCAACACTTGAGTGGGTAGGTAGATAAAACACTCCATAACATGATTACCATCCATTAATTTAAATTGACAATTCACTCGCCCAAGTGTTGGTGATTCAAAAACTGAAGTTTCTCCTCTCTGCCAGCATTGTAAGCTTTTATGTAAAAAAAAAACAATATTAATTTAAATTTTTGAATAATCAATGCTTGGGTGAATTGGCGGTTTACTGAAAACCATAACTACCAGCCAGTAGTTTAAATTGGAAGGCCCACCCACCCACCCGCCCAGGTTTTGTTAATCCAGAAATTCAATTTTCTATGTCAGAGTAGACAATAGTAATACAAGTTTCTAGATAACCAACACTTGAGTGGATAGGTGGGACACTCTATAACATAATTATCAACCAGTAATTTCAACTGCAGTGCCCACCTACCCTCCCAAATGTCGATAATTCAAAAATTAGATTTTTGCCAATCTGTCAGCGTTAGAAGTTTTTATGTTAAAGTAGACAATGCTAACACAAATTTTAAGATAACCAATGTTTGGGTAGGTAAGCGTACCACGCAAAACCATAACTACCAGCAGATTGAACTGAAGTGTCCAGCCACCAGCCCATTTGTTGGTTATCTAGAAATTAGAAATTTTTATTTCTATCAAAGTCAAAAGTTTTTATGTCTGAGGAGGCAATAGTAAAACAAATTTATAGATAAACTACACTTGAGTAAAATGCTCACTCAGCCGTTCCAGTGTTAGTAATACAAAAATTATAGTTTTTTCTTCTTGCAAATGTTAGAAGTATCTAATTGCAGAAGAAATAATAGTGATACAAACTTTAAAATACTCCACAACAAGATTAACAGCTAGTAAATAGAACTAGAGTAAAAATTAAAGTTTTTTCTTTGTGCCAGCGTTGGAAGTTTTTATGTCAGAAGATGTAATAGTGATACAAAGTTATGGATAACCAATACTTACGTAGCTAAGTAAACTACTCCATAATATGATTACCAGCCAATATTTTATACAATAAATAAGTTTTCTAAATATCTTGTTGCATATTTCATGCAAATAAACTTTATTCACTTTTTTTAACAAACTGAAATAATTTAATTACTTCACCAATTTTATAAAACAAAATCATTTTCTAAGTGAGTTTTTACGTATTTTATATAATAAATAAGTATTATGAACATCATTACATATTTCATCACTAATTTTAAGCTAAGTTTTATTGATAAATTTCATGAGACAAAAGCAGTTTCAAAGCAATTTTTAATGTATTTTATAGAATAAATAAATTGCTTTTTTTAAACACTTTTTTGATAAATTTGAATTTAAAATATTATTTTTTCAACTAATTTTCAAAAATCTTGTTGTGTATTTCATGCGGCAAAACAACTTTATATACTATATTTTGATATTTTATAACTATTTGCCGCATTTTGATGCTTCTTAACAATATTTTGATGTTTCACATTCATGTTTTTCTATTTTTAAAAACTCAAGCAAATGTTAACATTTTTTAACAGTTTATAGCTGGATTTAGTCTTTTCTGACTATATGTTATTGCTTCAAAACTGGAATTTGTCATTTTTAACATTTTATAAATAGAATTTTGTACTTTTTCATCGTTTTCTGACAGATTTTAATTATTCCTAAAAGTATTTTTATGTTTCATGACCAAATTTTTTTATTTTTAACTTTTTATTAACGTAATTTTGGCCTTGTTTAGAATTGTATGTAGTGTACACTTTCTATAATTTTAACATGTATAAATCTTCTTTGCTCAAAAATTCAACACCAAGGTAGTCACTTTAGTTATTATGTTGATGATAATTATAATATTAAATGAACAAACTATTTTCATACTATAAAACATAAATGTTTTAATTTTTAATTTTACATTATAGATAAAAATTAGTTAACATAAATTTAAAAAAAACAGATAGGTTTGTGGGCTTTAAGTACATTTGTGGTTGTCGCCAGCCAAAAAGGTTAAGAATTGCTGATATAGTGTATCAAGGGTTGCTATAGTATATGGTGTATCAAAGGCCAAATATAAGCTTTAGTAAATCAGCCACTTTTTGCAGCACAAAAGAGCAAAGCGTAATTTAGAGCCAATCAAATACTACTTGCTAAGTGAGGTAAGCCAAAATACTTACTTAACCTCACAAATATTTGTTCAATTTTTAATTAAAATTTACTTGTTTACTATTTTATACATTTTTAAATGTTTTCAGAATACTACTTACATAATTCATTTTTATCCCGTGATAAGACCCAATAAGCAAAAGAGAAGTAAAATTTTTACTTTGTCTTACTTACTATTTAACTAATTTAATGGTCTTTTAAGTATGATAAAACAAGATGAAGTGAGAATAACTAAGAATAGTGGCAAAAGAAAAGCACCTATTGTGACGTAGCTCGGGGCACATAACATCTCAACCAATCATAGTTCCGCTTTTTGGGTCAGCTGGTTTAAAATATTGTGACTAACCAATAAGATCACTATAACTTTAAATAGTGCTTTAAACCAGTGAATCCTAAACTTATCGAGCAACTCAAGCGTCTTAGGAAGTGGTCAGAGATATAATTAAACTTATTGTAGATTCTTTATATATTTATTCAACATTTTGAAAATGATTTTTGAAAAAACATTAAGCGCTTTTGCTACTCCTATATTTGTTTATAAGATGCGCTAACATATTTAAATACTTAAAAACAAATTACTATATTACTTCTCAAATAAAAGTTGCAATACAAAAAAGTAAAATATAAGTGCTATATGAACGATATTAGTAATATTTTTTTAATAAATAATAAAATTCTAATTTTATAATCAAATTATTCCATTTATATCGCTCCCAAATGTAAAATGAATTGATTTGTATTCTAAAATTCACTATAATAAATATTCCAATAAAAGTATTTAAAAAAGACATTAAGAAATTCTCCGCTTTACTTGAATTTATATATACTTTCCTGGAAAGTGAAATTCCTAAAACTGCCGTTTAGGATTTCATTCACGCACAATTTGCCCAAGAGACACAACATTATTTTTACACAAGTGAATCTGCACGACCCTCTCCTACTTTACAAATGACAGTAATATTTTCTACAGTAAATTATTTACAGTATTAAATCTGACACAAATTAGCATTGTTACATAAAATAAAATTGATAGATGATGTTTACACTAGAAACAAATTAGAATAATATTAAAAAAAAACTTTATTTCATTAAATATATAATAGTTTTGTTGAAAATATCATTGAATTTAGTATTGTAACTATAAAGCTACTCAACAATACATGAATATTGAAACATTTTGCAATAATGTTACTGCATGTAATAATAGGCTTTGTTAAAGTACATTATCGCCATTAAAAGCTACTTTTATTAATACAGTTTGAAAATGTTTTGTTCGGTATATACGGAATATTGAAATATATAATTACTAGATTGAGTTGAATTTAATATTATTATTTAAATGTTTCATAAAAATATTAAATGTGTATTACTATGCGATGCGTCTGTATTTGATGGATAGAATTATCTAGATAAGTTCTTTCATAAATAATAAACCAATCAAACGCATGTTAGTCCATGTGTTTGTATGAAATACTCCGTAAAAGTTGAGCAGATAAGTCCTCAGCAGTAATTTGAGCTGACAATTCCCCTTCTGTCATTGCCAGATAAAATAAATAGCATTCATCTAATAATTGTATACGTTATACAATAATTTAATCAATAACTTATCATACCAAATATAACTAGTTAAACTAACTATAACAATTCAATCAAAGTTGTTAAATAAACAAAAAATAAAATGAAGCTGATACTTTTCAGTGTATATATCAAATTTAGAAAATTTACAACTTATTAAAAAAAATCATTAATCTCTAATGGTTTTAATTTCATTATAATATATAAGTCCTATTGAAACTAAATGAAAGAAATTGTAAAGATTGACTGAAGTATGAAAACAAAACTTCGGCAGGCGTTGATGGATTATCCATCAGATTTGTAAAACATTTTTTAATATATAAATTATAACATCACATAAATTGAATTTTTTATGGTCGACAATAACACAAAAAATCAAATAAGAAAATGTTGATTGAACAAAAAGTTTATACATTTTTATAATTATATTGCTTAATCTCAAGCAGAATAATATAGAAAAGAAAATTTAAATAATGTATTGGATTTAATAATATATTAGCATAGTATGTCAAGTTCAAAGAGAGACATTTCAGATAGTTTCGTATGTTTCTTACCATCCTGCACTTACATTTACTTTGCAATGCTCTCTGAATATGTCTGTAGTTAATAGGGATGCTCAGAAGATCAGACTTAACTACAACAGAGGCAATTATCCTGCATTGTATGCACATCTATGTGGTACTGAGTGAAGTATACGTTTGAATTTTTCTGTAATAGATATGAGTTTTGTAACATTTTATATATCTATCATTATATAACCCTAAATAATAATTTATTTGCAATATTGCGTTTCTAGAATAAAGCTTGAATTTAATTCATTAACATTAGCTGACATACTTTTATAAAAAAATATATTTTATTAAAATAAACCAATTAAACTATACGCCTATGTATAATTGAACCATCTATCAGACTTGGATTAACATAGTAATATAGCTATGCTTGTCAAGCTTACGTTTCTAAGCTTGGATCATAATGATTAAGACAGTAGCAAATTTATGTTTCAAACAGAATTAAACATCATTAATTAAATCAAAAAACGTATATAGACAAAAAAAATGTTATGTAGACTTCAGTTAATATTGCGGTACCCTTCTACATTAATTGTTTGATTAAGGAATATAAGTTCAATTATTTTTTGACTTAAAATTATAATCCAATCTCTAATTTTGATTGAATATAAAGTTCTTTTAACAAAGTTTTGATAGTTTTTAGCAGTTTAGCTTTAGTAATTCTGCTGTTTACATATGCTAATAAATAAAATTTTGCTTTACTAATAAAAAAGTTTTTTTTTTAATTTTTGAAAGAATGGCTTACGCATGCCATTACCTATCTGTTTTCTTTTTTGCGTATCCTATTTTGTACTATCTTTGTCAATTTAATTTAGATTTAGCATTAGTTTGAAGTAAGCTGGCAATATCTGCAGCACGTTTGTCTGTCTTTTGTGCTTCTTTCGTGTCTTTCCTTTTTCTTCTGTGGCTTTTATTTTGTGTTGCGTCCATTTTTTTGTTTTTTTATATTCTTCTATTGTCAAATACCTTAGTTTTCTTTTTTAGTACTCTAGTTGCAAAGTTTCTTAGCACTCTGCAATTATTTTTATCTCTTAAGATTTTTTTAATGATTTTTAATAATCCACTTTGCTTTTCAATATATTTTCTAGTTCTTCTTTCACTTTCTCTCACGCCTCGCATTCTACTAGAGTGTGTTCTACATTATCGTGTATCTTTCCTCTTGCCCTCAATTTTTTAAATTTTTTAATGTCTCTGCGCACGTTTAGTATTTGTGTAGTAAAATAAAACGTTTCAAGTTTAATCTACACGCATTATTTTATCACCGGGATTAGTTCTCTTGTTCATTTCTTTTTTTTTTTTTCTCTTACTTCACTGTACCTGCCATTCTATTGTCTTCTCTCTTGCTCTTATCTTTGCTATTTTTTAATAGTTCTTTCTTGTACTGTTTTTTTTTTAATTTCTAGAAAGCCAAGATCACTTTTATTGCTTCCTGCAACACCGTTCTGTAATCCCCGCTGATCCTTAACAAACTTGCTCTCATAGCTCCTTTTACTTCATATCTGTGTGTTTTGTATTCACGGTTTTTTCCCTATGTTTCTGCGGCTTATAACACTTTGCCTTGTGATGCCGTTGATATTAACCTTCTGGCTTCATATCATGAAGATTTCTTGTTTGACATAAGTCTACTAAGCTTTCTCTCTATGTACTTTACCTAATAAAAACTAAATATATAATAATTTCAAAAACACATATCTAACAAGTTCAACTAAAAACTAGTAACAATGTAATTAAAAAGGTTGATTCGTATAAGTATCTTTGATTGGTGCTTTGTGAGATGGGTGATCAAACAAGTGAGATTAGGAGAAGAGTGGAGATAACAACAGCGGATTCATGAAGATGTTGGAGAGATGCCAGTATAGAACTCAAAACAAGAGTTCTGCGCTGCTACGTCCTTCCCACCCTGCTGTACGGAGTTAAAGCCTGAACTCTAAAACAACTAGAGGTAAAGAGACTAAAGGTTTTTGAAATGTGGTGCTATCGTAGAATGTGGCAAATTTGCTGGACAAATAGAATTACCAACATCAAAGTCCTTTGCAAGATTAACAAAAAAATGCGAATCTATGCCATCTCTAAAAAAAAAAAAACTTGAATACCTAGATCACGTCATAAGAGGTTCCAGATATAAACTTTTGAGGCCCATTGTGCAGGAAAAGATCAAGAAACAGCAAAGTATTGGTAGGCGTCGGGTCTCCTGGCTAAAGAACTTAGATAATTGGTTTAACTGCAGCAGTGTTGAGTTGTTCAGGGCTGCAGCAAACAAGATCAAAATTGTTATAATGGTGTCCAACCTCCAATAAAAAAAAGACATAAAAAAAAGTCACTCCATAACTTTTTTTTTTTCTTTATATTTATCACTTGATTCTAGCTGTATCTTAATTTTGTTATTTCTATGGCAAATTAGTATTGTTTCATCTTTTCCTGCTATCCCTAATTGTTTTCTTCAAAAATTTTCTTTTGTCTTTTCATTTTTTTTTTCAATTTCCCTGTTCCCTCTTCTTTTTCTATGTGTTTTGATTTTCTTCTTTTTTTGTATTGTTTTTCTGAATTCTCTTATTTTTTTACACCACCAGTTTTGTCTAAGTAACCATAACACTAATAAAGCTACAAAGCACCATTTGTTTTATGTTTAATTTATGTTTTTCAAATTGAAAATATATACTTATTTTGTAATAGCTTCCGTTGACTAGTAAATAAATATATAAATCTTTCAATTAATCACAAAAAGTAGACAAAGCTGTTAAAAATATAAAAACCTTGATTAAGCGACCTCTAAAACTTGCACGCTCACGTCCCGTTGAATGTAACTTCAAAATAGACGTAGTATTATAAAAAAAAAACTGAGACCCCACATCATTTCATATGCAAGTTTAGAACTGGAAGACTGCCAAAAAAAGATATCATTTAAATGAGTTAGAGTGCATAACAATAGTCTGGAACCTCAAGAAATACCAAGCCTACTTAGAAGGTAAAATTTCTACTCCACTTGGCATGGCTGAAGATTTCCCTAAACAACAAATTAAAGTTAACACAATGAGCATTGAAGTTGAAGGAATTTAATTACACCCTAAAACATGTGCTCCCCAAACCTAAAATCACTATTTAAGAAGACGCTAATAGAATGGTACCACTAATCTCCATAAACATTTGCCAACATAGACTTCAATGAAGACTTTGTAAAACAATCTGGTCCGTCCATACCATCTCAACAGCCATCAACTCACAATTATGATGACCGAGACGCTGTTACAAGCAATAAAACGCGCGCGACAAGAGTGCCCACAAACTCGTGCCTTAAAAGCAAGATGCAAAGCATTAAGAACCAATCCAAATAAACCAATAAATGACAATTTGGATTACCGACTATGCAAAACTGAGAATTTCTTCCAAACTTACATTGGCTACAACCAATTTGTAGTACCACCTGCAACCTAGCTAATTAACATCGCATAACACTATGCGTCAGAAATTGCCGGACACCCAAATCAACACAAAACCGTAGCCAACATTCTACGGTCATACCAATAGCAAAAAATATAAAAAGACGTGCATTTGTTTGAGAATGTTTGGTTTGCCGAAAATAAAAACCAGAAGCCACCCAGCTAAAAAACTGTGAGAACGGAAGGTTTAGTATTTAGGCTTTATAAAACAACACGGACCGGAAACAAATACGCCTTAGCGTGCATAAAGTTATGCTCAAGATAGGACAACGCAATCCTTGTACCGGCGGCCGCCAACATATTTGAGCTTTATAAAACAACACGGACACAAGTACGCCTTAGCGTGCATGAATTTATGCTCAAGATAGATCAAAGCAATTCCTGTACAGGCGGCTCCCAACAAATTCACCATCAAAGTAATCAAAAACCGCTTATTTTACCGTTATGGCTACCTAAAAATAATCTTCAATGACTACAGTTTTTAGTTTGTCAAAGAAACCTTCAACAAAGCGAAATGAAAAGCTGTTTACCACAAAGCCAACACTGTAGAAATAAGGCAAACAGAGTTAAAGAAAAGTATCTCCAAAAATACAAACGTTGCAATAGAAAGCACCTTCAGCTAACAGATGCTAGAATACAATCTGCGCAAACCCAGCAACTAAAAAGCTCTAAAAAACAAAACCAGAAGCTGCAGCAGGCCAATTAAAGACAAGCGGGCTACGTACAACGCCGCTACCACCAGCCGGAATAAACGGTGATTATGCAAAGCCGCGCAAAAAAAACTGGCTAAAAAGTAAATAAACTAAAAAAAAATTGTTACATTAGAGAGAATATACTGTTGTTGGATCAAGGACCAGCATTACTTACTACCAGCAAAAATCTACATCAACAATTTTTAACCGCCACCAACTTCCAATAATGTTATCGTCAAAGAGGAAAAAAAAGGGGATTGATGCCATAGACTGGGCGTTACCCAATAATAATAAAAAAAACCAATCGGAATCCAAATTCAAACAAAATCCAACCAAAATGCAGTCTACCAATAGATGCGCTTCAAACAAGATTCATTTAAACAAAGCAGCTATATAATGCGACAATTTTAGTCAGAAAAGCGAATGATGAAGCAGAAAGCAGAAATAAAAGCAAACAAAAAATCATAAAAAACTCCTAAGAGTGACAAACATTACCATCCAAAAGAAGCAAGCTTGCAGCCCGGGTAATAGCAGTTTTCATTGCAATAAGTTACGCTAATGTTTTGATTAAGCCTAATTGCCAATCATGTCAACTTCTTGCAGCAAAAACTTTAAAACTCCTTGAGCAATGACTAAATCCTAGGGACGTATAGTTCAGCTCAAAAAACTAGACAACCTTTTTAAAGACACAAACTCAAAATTTAACTCGCTAAGGAAAAATATTAAAAAACCTCCCAGCCAATCTGCGCAAAAATTTCAAGAAGAGCTAAGCCACCATTAACGCTATTATAAAAGCATTTTTTTGCATAGCAGACTTTTTAGAACTCCTTTTCATCCACGTCACCGGGGCCCCTGTACAGACCTTCCGCAAGAAACTAGCCAAATGCACAGCAGAATCCGAAGCATCTAAGTAGAAAAAAATTAAAACAAATCTGCCCCACAATGTCGACTCCTACCACAAAGCTCTGCCGTCAGAGAAAAGATTCAAACTATTTAAAAAGGAGAAAAAGACGTAAAAGAAATAAAAAAAATACAGGTAAATCTTATTCACTTTCTTGCTTTAATAAACCATCGGCCAACTCCACACTGCTTTCAACGCCAAAAAAACCTTCAACCACTAAAACCAAAGGGTCTAAGACCCGGCCAACCCTTAAAGCGTGATTGATCAATTCTGGTCCAACCACTAGTACTCTAATTCCTTCAGATCACCAATTTTGTTAACACTCACAGAGGGCGCTGGCACACACAACCCTCTTCCCATCACTAAAAAGAATGTAAACATCAATGACTGTTGGAAACTTTTAAGTCAATGAATATAACCATCAACCGCGCAGTGAACGTGGTTGATGGCATTTGCATGCAACCCCTTTTGCATTCAAACTTTTGTGCTGTAGTCTAAATAATGTAGTACACTACACCTTCCAAATAGGGGCAGACAAAACCTTAAAGTATGTTATCCGGACTATTTCCAATTGCATCACGGCGGACGGCGGACGTAGTGCTAGCTGAGTTTATCGCTTAAGGGTTTAATCCATCTTCCACGACACGCATGGAAACAGTCAAAAAAATCTTCCCAATGTTGTACGTCCAGCATTCTCAGGAAGCAAAAAGTCTAGAGACCATGCCTATACAGAAATCTGTGGGCTTCGGTGTACTATAGACTACAAACAACAGACCGCAAACATTACACAATGGCACTGTTGCCAACAATATGACCACACGGCATTCAGGTGCAACGCACATACGTGCGACAAATGCACGAGAGCTTATTAAAGCTAAACGTTCATATTTTAGAAAGAGTCGAGGCTTGTAGCTATATGTGCAGAAGACGGTGAGCCGCACACCGCAAAAACTCTATTTACGGCACCTGTTCTTTGTCAGCTTATTTCTGCATCTTTCAAAAACACACCCAATGCTAGCAAGGAATAACTTTTAGCTAAAAATCAGCTGTTACGCCGCCCATCCTAAGCAATTGACAACAATTTTAGAAAGATTATTGTATCTGTAGCAAAGGTTCTAGCCAACTAGATAGCTAAATGATTTAAACAAGTGCCAGTTTAAAACCTGGACATAAACAAGTCAACCCAAAACAATTTTCAGTCAGTTAGACAGTTATTCACTCTACAGCTGACTAACTTCTAGCATTCAATGTTAAAGACAGGGGAGGGAGAAGTTAAGTTAATAGGCACTTGTGAGAGTAAATCCAACACTAGCAAATCTTTAAAAAGATTTCCCTCCTAACACACAAAAAAATCAGAAAAAGCCTCAAAGTACAAGCAAGCTGACCTACAGCCGGAATAAATAAAAAACTGCCTAACTATAATCATCAAGAAGTGGAAAATGTTAATAAAAAGCAAGCAAATATTGTTGTACAGGACAGAGTGCAAAGCAATAAAATTCAAAAAGAATGTAGAGACATTGTGCGCTGGACGAATGAACGATAGCAAATAAACAAAAAAACCTCAACAGCAAAACCAAATACAAAGTGGCTTCAAAAAATTGATGTACAGCTGAACATCCGAATTACAGGAAGCACAGTAGTTGAAAAATAACAAGACAAACAAGAAGATCATACGGCACTGCTGCAGCGCTATATTTAGCTATTAAATGTTTTTTTCCAAATTACAAATAATTTAAAAACAATTTATTATGGCAAAACTTCACTAAAGAGAGAGAAAGCCGGGCAATTCGTGCCGCCCGGCAAAATTGCTCAAAAATGTTTTTGAAATATATTGAAAGCTGCGGCTACCCACATACAGCCAGAGGTCTAACCCACGCAGCATAAAATGTAAATAATTTAGAGCTACCTGCGGCATAACATTAATAAAATTATTTATTTATATTCAATTCAACAATTTGAAATTGGATTTGAATAAAGTTTTGTTATAAAACTAGTATAATATAAAATAGTATAAGAGCTTAAAAATTGCTAATATTTTTGTCCATTATCATTTTATTAATTTATCTTTAGAATAATAAACCTAAATTATGTAATTGTTGTACATTTTTACTAATTAACAACAAATTTTAACCCGCCCCACGTTAGTGTAGTCCAAAAATCCGCGCGGTTTGAGTTTCCGTGGTGAGCTCCGCGGTTTTCGGGCGGCTATGCCGCGTGTGATGCTCAGCTTTTTCGCTATAGTGTAGCCCCGCCATTAGAATCTAACATAATAGAACAAGATTTTTATGTTGACAAAATTTCTTCTTGTGGTGGCAAAGATCAGATTGGTTACAAAGAAATCGTAACAATTACTTCTATGCACCGTCAGACTGAGTGTGAAAAAAGTAGGGGAGGTCAGACTCAAAAAGTTTGTTATTAGCAGCCAAATAAACAACACGTACAATTTATTTGCAGTGTTTCATTTTTACTAACAGATCTCTGAATGTAAAGAAAAAGTATGAAACTCAATAATAGAACGACCATGTACCATCCTCATTTTTAATTCTCAACAAACATTAATTAGGTTAGGTTAGGTTAGGTTAGCTAAACTTCCAATTTGATTAAAATTCATATTACATTGTTTATTTTAAATTAATTTTTTATATTCCAATATAGAATTTTATTACATTTATTTTATATTGCTTATATCTAAAGCTGCAACTTGATTTGAATGTGTATCAGATAATCAAATTTTTTTGAATACAGTGTAGTTTAAGATTATTCATGTAAATGCAGGATTCAATGTAGTTCGGTTTTTAAGCCGATTTTACTCTGATTACCCGTTTCACTAATCCCAACGCAGAAACTTGTTAATTTAAACCAATTTATTTTAATGCTAGTTTTTTTGTATTAAAAGCCATTTTTTTCAGTGAACAATGTATTATAATCACTTCTTACTTAGCAGCTGTTAATCGAACTATTAATTATTTACCATTAAAATATGCGATTTTATCAATTTAAATCATAATATTTATATTTCAAACAAAAGAATTTTGATGTCAAAGAGCACATATGTAAATCAAAGCCAGATTTTGCTAATTTAAGGATAACCAGAATTAATATGTCTATGTACTTTAATACTAGATCAAAGAGCGTATTTACAAACAGAAGCATGCTATACATATTTCAAATTCCGGTTTATCTCATGAAACATTGATACTTTGATGATTTTGTGTTGAATTTTAAAATTATTGGAATAAATATTGCAAATCAAAGTATATTAAAAAGTAAATTTAATTCAAAACCAAATCATTCATTCAAACTAAAGATCAATTTTGAATGTAAAACAGATTGCTATTAAAATATCGAATTAGATTTGGCTACTAATTAGTTTCATTAATTACACATCTCAGTGATGAGATTAACCAGTATGATTACTGCGTTTCTGTGAATGTATGACAGTGATACAAAAATTAAAGCTGTTTAAACAGATTGCTTGCAGTAATGATAAAAAGTTTTACAAACAAGGATTTAATGTGTTTAATATTTTTTGTTAGTGTTATATTTATTGTGAAATAATTATTAAATTGTATCTTAATATTTCACAATAAGCGTTGCCTCGTTGTATTGTTGTTGAAATAATAAAACAAGAATTTCTGATATTGTGTTAAGATATTTTGCTTTTCCAATTGATATTTTATTTGAATTTGCTCTTACACTTTAAATGTTAGTTTTCCAAAACGCAATAACTTCAATTAAATTCAATTTGAATATTAAATTTATACTCTATACTGTTGTCGTCGTCGTCAGCCATTTATATTATTTACTCCATATTAATAATATTTTATTCAATATTGAAGCGCATTTCATTTAAACATAGTTATATTGGTGTCTATATTCTAACTCAAAATTAAATAAGTATTAACAAAGTGTATTTTTCTACAGCGCTGATATTAATTAAAAACTAAAATTTTTAGCATATACATATATTGACATGATTGAATATTAAGTAAATTTACATGCTTTTTAAGGCGTGGTTTTTAATACTTTTATTAATAATGTTTGTAGTTAATTATCGGACTGGATTGATGTATGCATATGCTATTAGATTACTTATGCTACTATTTTAAACTTGTCATGCTTAATTTTGGTGTGCTAGATTTGTTATAAATCAAGTTTTACAAAAAATAAGTTTAATAAGTTCCATAACAGTCATAAATACCAGAAAACAAATATATTAAAAAATAATTCAAAGAAAGGTTTTCAGTTAATGTTTAGGTAGACGTTTTCAAAAATACTTTATTGAAATCCACAAAATTGATAACCGCCTCAATAGAAATTTGAAACATTAATTCTTGATTGAAATTATTTATTTAATATGATGGACGTATTCCATTAAATATTGACTAAAAATGTATTTTTACACACGATGAAGTGTACTCTCACATAACACAAGACAAGTAATCAATTGGTTAAATAATTCTGGTTGTTTCAGTTAGTTTAAATGTTTGAAAAAAGTACAATTAATGCTATTTATTATTACACTAGAATATTAAGGTAAACGTGTTTTTTTTTTCTGCAAGTAAGAGCTTTTTTTAGTACGGTCATAAAGTAATAAAAAGTAAAAAAATCTATTTACAAAAAGTCAAAAATATCAAAATTAGTCATAAAATAATAAAATTTGTTTACAAAAATAACAAAATCTAGCAATAAAACTTCAAGATATTGTCAGAAACCAAATCCAGCCATAAACTCTGCTTACGATACACTTTATCCAACTCCATTGTTTGATTTTAAGAAAAAGACATTACATAAAGCATTTTCAATTAGTCTGTTGGATTTACTTAAAGGTATTGAGAACTTTAAATGTAATTTTTGCACTGGACCGGACGGTGTTCTATCTATGCTGTTAAAACAATGTATTTATTCAATTTCTACGCCATTGCATTTACTTTTTGAAGCTTCTCTTAATGAAGTTAAGTTTCCTCTAGTTTGAAAACAAAGCTACATTATGGATATTACTAATTATAGAGGTATATGCATCCAGTTTGCCATTCCTAAGTTATTTGATCAAATTGTAACTGGTCAAATACAATAGATATGCAAAAGCATTTTAGTGGAACAAGAACATGGGTTTCGTAAGGGTCATTCTACTTTAAAAAAAAATTTTTGTTACAAAAATGATCTTTTAAATGACTTTCAATCAAGAGTTTAAGTTGATTGTATTTACACAATTTTTTCAAACGCTTTTGATTGCGTTAATCATAGAACTTTCATTGCTAAGCATTAGGCTTTTTAGAAAATCGTACTCTTTGTTGTACTATCTGTGGTTTCTCAAAGATCTCATTGTAGACTAATTCTGTTTTTTTTTATTAATCTTGTTTATTTTAATAATTTTTTGTCTTATTTTTTATTTGCTGACAAACTTAAAATTTATAGAAAAATATAATCTAACGATGATTGCATTAGTTAGACGATTTGAGTTCTGTTCATCCATTGTGTCTTATTAATAACTTGTTGTTTAACAAAAAATACATGCTTTTCAATAGGCTTCAACAAACGAGCAATATATTTTACAAACTGAAAGTAAAATTCAAAATAATCCAAAACATTTTTGGAGATTTGTTAATGAGAACAAAAAAACTAATGGTTTTCCAGCCACAATGCATTATAAAGATCAAACTTGTAATAATGGGAACAACTTTGTAACTAATTTTGCAGATTTTTTTTCTTCAGTCTATGATAACGAAACTCATCCAACTCCATTGTTTAATTTTAATAATAACGTAATACAATCAAAAATTTTTATTAGTTTGTGTGATGTTTTTAAGGGAATTGAAAACCTTAAATGTAATTTAAGCGTTGGACCCGACGGCATTCCCTCTTTACTGTTAAAAAAGTGCATTTCTTCTATTGCAAAGCCATTGCACTTACTTTTCAATGCTTCATTGAATAAAACTAAATTTCCTCAAATATGGAAACAAAGCTATATTACGCCTTTGTTTAAATCTGGAGCCAAAGAGAATATCACTAACTATAGAGGCATTTGCATTCAATCTGCTATACCTAAATTGTTCGATAAAATTGTAACTAGTCAGTTGCAATAGATGTGCAAAAGCATCTTAATAGAAGAGCAGCATGGATTTCGTGAAGGGCGTTCCACACTTACTAATTTACTTTGTTATGAAAATGATATTTTAAACGCATTTGAATCTAAAGTACAAGTTGACTCAACCTACACCGATTTTTCAAAGACGTTTGATCGTGTGAGTCATAATATTTTGATTGCCAAGCTTAGTGCTCTGGGATTTCATCATGATGTGACTTCCTAGTTATTGAGCTTTTTGAAAAATCGCATGCAGTGTGTAAAAATTAATAACTTTTTGTCACAGCCCATTCTTGTTCCATCTGGTGTTCCTCAAGTATCTCATTGTGGACCAATTTTATTTTTGCTTTTCATTAATGATATCTCACAGTATATCAATTCATCGTCATTTCTTTTATTTGCGGATGATTTAAAAATGTATAGAAGAATATCATCTCTCAATGACTGCCATCTTTTACAACTGGACTTGGATTCTATAAATACTTGGTGTTTTATTAATAAATTATTTTTTAATGCTGATAAATGTTTTCAATAAGTTTCCATAGAACTTTAAGTAAAATTTCTTTTAACTATATAATTGACACTAAAGTGTTAAACAAAGTCACACAAATAAAAGATTTAGGCGTTATTTTTGATCATAAACTTACATTTGTTGATCATATAAACATCATGTGCAATCGTGCCATAAAAATGTTAGGATTTGTATATAGAATGTCCGCGGATTTATCAGCCAGTACACTTAAACTTTTATATTGTGCTTTGGTGCGTTCGCATTTAGAGTATGCTCCGTCAGTTTGGAGTCCTGTTTATGAAATTCATAACCGTAGTATTGAACAAATTCAAAAAAAGTTTTGTCGTATATTGTCTTATAAATCCGGCATATTATCTGTAAATTATGATTACTGCTACATTGCTTTATTTTACAATCTACCGCCATTGAAGATTCGCCGCAAAAGAGCTGATTTGTCGTTCTTGCGTAATTTAATTATGTCTGAAATTGATTGTCCGGAGCTACTTGGTACTCCATTCCATGTAGCACCTAATAATAGACATAGCAGAGATTCTTCTTTATTTCGCAAGTCTACTCATTCTACTAATTATGGTTTCAACAATCCACTCGGTAGAATGTGTAGATTTGCAAATAATTTACCAACTGATATTAATGTATTTTGTGTCTCTAAATCTACGTTCAGAAGTCAGCTATGTCATGCTGACTAATGTCTAATATGTGCGCTTTTATGAATGGTATATTTGTATTCTTTATTTTTGTATTGTAAAACATCATTGTATATGTATATTTGATGTAGATGTAAATGGTAAGATTATACCGTCAATAAAGTATTATTAATAATAAAAGTATTGTATGACTATACTATAGATAATAATGTTTTGGACGTTACACAAATAAAATATTTGGGCGTAATTTTTGACTCAAAACTAACTTTTGTTGAGCATATAAACTTTATGTGCAACCATGCTATGAAAATGTTAGAGTTTGTGTACAGAATGTCAATTGAACTATCTTCAAGCACACTCAAACAACTTTATTGCGCCTTGGCACGCTCTCAATTAGAGGACGGAGCGTCAGTTTGGTGCCCATTCTAACGCATTTTTTGTTTGTTTTTGTACAGATAAGGCATTTTATCCAAAAGGTACAAACTTGATTGATTTATTTTGTCTTTTAAAATGTATTTTAAAAAGTCAATTAAAACGTGTTGATAAATAATTTTATATTTTGTTTTTAAATATGTATTAATTTTTTTTTAATGTTTTTATTATTTGTTTGTATTTTTATGTGTAAAATTGTAAAATTGCTTGTAGTTCATCATTATTAATGTACATAATGTGTAGATGTAAATGGGTTTTTTATATACCCTAAAAATAAGTATCATGAACTGGTAAAACAGTAAAAATTTTTATGAAATTTTAAAAGTAGCAAAATCAGCTATAAAATATTATTAAAAAGCACCTATAAAACTGTTAAAAAATGTAAAATTCTATTTATAAAATGACAAATAAAGTAAATTCCAACTATGCAATATAAAAATATTATTGGAAAATACTAAAATCTAACCATAAACTGTTTAAAAGTAAGTTAAATTTTTTTTAACTAAAAGTCATAAATAGTAAAACCCGGTTGAACTGTTAAAAAGTGCAAGACAAAAAATATTGTAAAAATGTACCAAAACCTGTTAAAACTGTTAAAAAAGAGCAAATTTGTACCTATAAAGCGTCAAAAAAGCAACATTCAAATTAGACACTAAAATATTGTAAAAAAAAACAAATATTTGATTTTAAACTAATAAAAATACATATTTTTAATTATAAAAAATGAAAAATAACTAAATCTATTCATAAAACATTAAGGATTTTCAAATAGAATCAAAATCTGTCCAAAACAATTTAAAAAAGCAACATTTTATTTATAAAATTTCAAAACCTAGTCTTTAAACTTCAATTTTATTATAAAACACCAACGTTATGCCATAACCTGGTATAAAATGTAAAACAAATTATAAAATCTAAAAACTAATAAATAAGTGCAAAATTAAGTATATAAAATGTTAAACATAACAATATTTGGTTATAAAATATTACAATATTGTCAGAGAAAGAATCAAAATGTAACTCTAAACTGATAAATTTTTTTATATTTTATTTATAAATTATCAAAAATAACAAAATCTAGCTAAAAAATATTAAAATTATGTCGGAAAATAAACAAAAACTGGCAAATTTTAAGATTTCATATTTAATTCAACCAAATAAAATTAAAATATGATATATTTTATGTAATTTGTCTTTTTATTCAGTAAGAGACACATACACTAGTATTTGATGCTTAGTATCTCACTGGTCAAAAAAACAATTTACATAAAATCACAGTAACTGTTAAACAGTTTATGTTTAGTAATGTGCACACACATTTATTCAATCATTTCTGAACGGAAGCACCAAATGCTTTCTTACATTATTTTAATGTTTTAAAGCCGGATTTTTTTAATTTTTGACTTTTTATAAATAAAAATTTATGCCCAAATTTAGCTATTCCATGAAAAGAATTTTGCGTTTTTCAACCGTTTGTGACCAGTTATTAGTGTTTCCTAAGAATATTTTGATGTTTCAAAAACGAGTTTTAGTTCTTAATAACAATATTTTTGATGTTTTTTTTAGCTGAGTTTTGTTATTTTTAAGATTTCATAAAAATATATACATTTTTAACAGTTTTTAACAAATTTTGATGCTTTTTGCAATTTTTTAAAACTTTAATGCCAAAAACCACTATTTTTGACAATTAATAAATAATTTTTTTTTTGCCAAATTTATGTTCTTTTAGAAAATATTTTAATTTTGTACTTTTCAATAGTAAAATATTTTATTCATAATTAAAATTTTACACTTTTTGACAATATATGACCACTCTTGCATTTTTCTAACAATATTTTATTATTTCATAGCCAAATTTTGCTATTTTTGAAATTTCATAAATTTATTTTACATTTTCAACAATTTTTAAAGTTTTTAATGATTTAATTTTGGTACTTATACATAATTTTTTCGTACTTTATGGTAAAATTTAGCTATTTTTATTATTCCATGATAAAAATTTGAACTTTTCAACGGTTATTAGTTCTTCCTGAAAATATTTTGATGTTTTAAGACCGAGTTTTTTGATCTTAACAATAATATTTTTATTATTTGAAATGTAAATGCCAAAGATGCTATTTTAAACAAGTAACATACAAAATTGTACACTTTTCAACAGTTTATAGCCAAATTTTGTTACGTTCTTACAATAATTTGATGTTTCAAAACCAGCTTTTGCTGTTTTTAAAAATTTATGAAGTTCATACTAAAAATATTTTAATATTTTGTAATTTTAAATTTTTTAAGAAGAGAATTAATTTCCGTGCTTTCTGACAATATATTCATACTTTATGACTAAATTTAGCTATTTATAGTATTTTATAAAATAAACAGTTTGCGACCAGATATTAGTGCATTTTCAGAATATATTAATATTTTTATTCTGGTTCTTACAACAATATTTTTGATAATTTAAATTTCGATTTTGCTATTTTTAAAATTTCATAATAACTTGTACATTTTTATTTAACAGTTTTTAACATTTTTTGCAATTGTTTCAAATATGTTTCAATGCCAAAAAACTATTTTTGACAATTAATAAACAAAATTTTGAACTTTTAAATATTTTTTTAGCCAAATTTTGTTTTTTTTTTATATTTTAAATTTGCACTTTTCAACAGTTTATAGCCGAATTATGAATAAAATTTTACAGTTTTGAAAAGTTTATGACTTAATTTTTATGCTTTTTTAGTTGCAATTGTTTGAAATTTCAATGCCAAAAACTGCTATTTTTAATGATTACTTAACAACGTTTTTTGGGCCAAAACATTTTGGTTCTTAAAAAAAAATTGTACTTTTCAACAGTCTTTAGTCACATTTTGTTACTTTCTAACAATAATTTGATGTTTGAAGACTGAATTTTGCTATATTTGACATTTTATAAATTAGATTTTACTTTTTTTAACATTTTCTAAAAATATTTTGATTTTTTAAACTTTGTTAATTTATAAATAAAATTGTCCGGATTTGAGTTTTTTTCTGAAATTTTTGATTTTTTATGAATAAAATTCAGTTCTTTTCAACAGTTAATAATGAATTAAAAAAATGAAAACTGCGATGAAGCCCAAAACTGTTAACTACGCTACAGGACTAAAGCTTTTTTTTTGCAAACCTTGTTTTGCAAAAAAAAGTAGTTATAAAAGCCATAACAAAAAAATTTTGTCTTAAGAAAATATCATTACAAAACAAAAAATCTAATCTGAACATAATGATTAGTTTATTTAATTTAATAAGATAAATTAAAGAAAAGCAGACTGCCACTCAATCACAAGTTGTAAAATGTTAACTAAGTTGTCGTCAATTTTCAACCGATCAATCTGAAAATTATACAAGAACTCTTAAATGAAAGATACGTTTTTTGTCTAGAAAATTTTATTCTTATTTGGACAATTAAACCAATAGCGGTTCGTAAAAAGTCAAATACAGCAATTTTTGGCAAAAAGTGGTGTTACGCAAAAGCCTATTCCTTCTACAGTTTTTAAGATAAAGATCTGCGCATAATCTCATTTGATACAACAGGAGACCGTTCATTTTTTGATGTATCAAAATTTTAAATTTTTGCCCACAACCCTTTTTATCAAAGTTGACTAAATTTTTGTTAAAAAAAAAAACATGATAAAATTTGTTGCCAGATTTTTAAATATTAGATTTGTTTTTTTGACGACAAAATTAGTCAAAAATATAATTTTGATCAAAATGGGTTAGGGTTAAAATTACACCACCTAAATTGCCGATAAATTTGTTTGACAAATTTTAAACTTTTCCCAGTAAACAAAGGTTTAGATAATATAAGTTTATTACACGTATATATGGTGTAAAAAGCGTATATGGTATATGTGTATTCGTATAATATACATTTCTTGTACACGTAAGATATGTATATTTGTATATTATACGTTAATTTTTTCTTTTATTTCCACTGTTGATTAATATACGTATATTAACCATTAGAATACTTGTATAAATATCCTGCATAATATATCTACGTATATTTAACGTTTATTATTTCTGGGTTTAGTTTGCCGATCAATTTTGTCTTCAATGTTTGTACGTCCGAGGCTACCCGAACTCGAGAATATAGTTTACAAAGTGTATGTTGAGATGCATGATTCATCAATTTATTTATTTTTTATCAACCATAATGTTAATAGTTGTAATATCCGATACAGTTTTAAATTGTTTGTTGTTACACAACAGTGTTGAAGTGTTGTTTAATTGAACTGAAAGCGTAGGTTTAGGAGTACTAAGATCAAATACCTAATTTGTGGTAAGTCTGAAAATAAGCAATGACATCTTTGTTTCAAATAACTTGTCAGGTGCACCATTTTTTTCTTGTACAATGTAATTATAACCATTACAGTAACATTAATATCAATTTATCGATTTATTATTTAAAATTTAAATTTAATATAATTGATTGCTATTGTTATATATAGTATCATAAATACAAATAGCAAACTATTCAAGTTATTTTAAATAAAGATTATCATATGTGTCTCATATGATGCTATGAAAATATATACAGTATATTTTTCAGATGTCACCAAAAGACTGGTTGAAAAAGCAAAATGGATTTTTAATTTAATTGTTGTTTTCTTAAATTTATTTATATGTTATACTTTGTATTTTATGTTAGAATGATATACATATTTTACATTATTATATATACAAGAGAGTAGGCAGTACGGCAGAGTGGGCATGTACGATTACGAGCGTTAACAAAAGTTAAGCAACGTCCGCTCCGGTCACGACTTGGATGGGTGACCCAATTCTTCCCAATGTGAGTCCGTTACCTCGTATAGACATCCAAACATACACATGTCTTCTCGCCGGATAAAGTTTAACCTATAATACACGTGTACTATAATTAAAAAATATACAAATATTTTTATTATATATTAACGCATTTTTTACGTTGATAATACGTGTAAATAACACGTTTAAAATACTTATAACCGGTACGTATACTACACACTAAATATACGAGATATATCCGTTTAGTCGCCGGACATTTTTCCGTATAATATACTTAACAAATAAACAAATATTACACTTAGGTGTAATACCAAAAATAAACGTATCTTAAACGTAACTGTGTTTACTGGGTTTGCACTAAAAAAATCATAACTTGAAAACGGTTGGTAGTAGAGACTTCGGTTAAGTCTTATTACATTTAAAATAATGCAAAGTATTAGATTAAAAATTCAAAATATTTTTCCATAAATGTTAACCTTTATTTTTAGGGTAAAAACAAAAATTTACATTTTTAGCGGCCATTTTTTTTGTTGATCAATTTTTGTTGATTTTTTTTTGTTAGGTAGGGTTTATCAAGAGCTTTCCAACGATGTATAATGAGTTGGTCTTGCGGGTCATTTTAACCAAATAAAAAAATATTTAATTTTTTTCAACAATAAACAATTTTTTTATAAAATAAACTAAAATGACGTCTAGCATCGCTATAACTTAAAAAAATGCTTTATTAGACAACTTTTTATTATTTTAAGGTTTGCCACTCATAATTTAATCAATCACTAAATGAAATTTTAATAAAAATTTAATGATTCCTCATACGTTTATCATAGTGCAGGTAAAATTTATAATACAATAGATCAAAGCCTCATTAGTCAAATTTAGTACAAAATGTTTGATTATTGAGTAAAACTCTGCAAAAATTATTGAAAATGCAACCAAGGCTAATACTAAAACTAAAACAACCGCTAAAACAACCGCTAAACCATAAAGTGGCATATCTTAAAAACTAGAAACAATTAAATTATCAAAGTTAAAACAGAATCATTTTGTAAAGAGCTCAAAAACTTTATCCGTTTCAATGAGGCAACACTTAAAACCAAGATTTGAAAAACTACTTGCAAAAATAACAACTTTAATAACTTTTTTTTTGTTGAAACAGAAACCAATGTTAAAAGTTTGTAGGTTATAATCTAATTTTATTGCCATCCATGGACAGTACAAATTTTTTTTACCAATTATGTGAAAGAAAAAACTACAAATAAAACAAGCTAATAAAAATATCGGTGTGGTTATTATGCGTGCGTCTAAATATCTTTTAACATTTTAGTTAAATATATTTAAAAAAGTAGAGCTGAATAGCGTTGTAATTGTTTATGGTGTAACAACTATATAGTTTTGTATCATCCTGTAGTTTGTAATTTAAGCAGATAATTTTGTTACTATTGTTCCTACTTTACCGGCTAGAAATAAAATAATGGGTCAATTAAAATTTATGGTGACGGGTTGTTAAAAAATATTTTCTTAAATTAAATACCAGAAAGGATGCTATTGTTATAGATAATAATCCACATAGTATTCTTAAAACATTTGCAAATTAAATCCCATTTTGACCAAAATATTTGCATTTAAAACATTCTCAAATTGTTGAAAAAATGCATATGTTCAATTTATTCCTAAAAAGAGAGACAACTTTGATTCTTCAAACTATAGACCAATTGCATTATTGTACAATTTACTAAAAAATTATGAAAAATATATTAATTTTTCACATTGTCAAATTTTTACTACAAAATAACTTCATCTCAGATACTCAATATAGATTTCAATTTAAACATTCGACAACAGATTTTCTAATTCTCGTTAGTCACTAATAGAATCGTACTTTAGACAAACAAGAAGAAAATCTTGTAGTAGTTTTAGACATTTCCAAGTTTTATAGGGTATAATATTTTAAGTTTGTCAACAAGCTCCATTGTATACGTTTTGATTAAAAAAAACTATAAATATTATCAATAGTTTTCTTGACAATAGACAAATTATAGTTAGAATTAATGGCTTTAACTCTAACCCCAAAATCATAAATACTGGTGTTCCTCAAGGTTCTGCTTTTCTGCAAACTGAATTTTTGATTTACATGAAAAAACTTCTTCAAATAACTAAAAATCTTATTTATAGTTTTGCAGATGATAGCACCCTTCATACTTCATACTTTCTAAAGTCTATACTGACAAATGTGGCAGAACGTCTTGAAGTTTCTAAGTTAGAAATTGTTGCATCTATAAGCACTTCAAAACTATATATGAATGAGGCACTACCAACAATTTTAATTCTAAAGAAACTCAACTTTTGACTGTTTCAAAATCCAAATCTAAGGTATCATCAGTACTAAATATTAAACTAAACAACAAATCCATATCTAAATCATCTTTTATTTATATTCAATGTGTTACAATGACACATAATCTTCTCTGGAACATAGCTTCTTTAATTTTGTATTGTAAAACATCATTGTTTATGTATATTTGATGTAGATGTAAATGGTAAGATTATACCGTAAATAAAGTATTATTATTATTATTATTAATATCTATAAAACTAAGATTTCTTAAAAGATATAAAAAGTTTTTTACTTTTGTTCAACTTTTGCATATATAAAACTTATATTTGTTTTTGTATAAAATATTGATCCCAAGTATAAAAAAGAGCATCAAAAACTACACCATCTCTTCTAAAATCTATTCAGAAACAAGCTATTTAGATCATTGCCGATCTAAAATTGACTGATTACTTAGATACTTTACAACATAAACTATTCTATAGATATTTTAATAGACATTATTCAAACAAAATACAAAACATTTTGCCATCTAATCAAATATTTACTTGTAGTACAAGACTTGCTGAGAATTTTAACAAATATTTACTGACAGTTCAGAGATGTAAGACCAAAACTTTTAAGAGAAATTTTTTAACCGTACTACCGAGAAACGGAATAAACTTCCAAATTCAGTATTTTCCGAGACTTATAAGCCACAAATATTCAAAGTCAATGTTTACAGACTGCGTTTTACTCGTTGAAATTCATAGGTATTTTTATGTTGTTGTGGCATATTATGTAATTCTTAACATCACCTTTTAAAAATAAAAAAAAATCTAGACTAGCAGCGTACAATAACCAAAACACTACAACCTTTCTCTTAGAAATGACGCAAATAAAAAAACCCGCTTCTTGCCTAACAATAATGCAATAAATACGACGTTAAATGAAAGATTTTTTTTTATATTATGAAACTAAAATATCATACTCTTAAAAGCAGTATAGTAGATAATATCAAGATTATATACACGTTGCAAAAACCGATTTAAAAAAAAGTTAAATTATGCGAGTTATTCTAGAAGTTTTATGCTACTCAAAATATCGCGCCCCTAACTGAATAAATGCCTTACAAAAGTCGGTGAAAATAATTTATAAATAAATTAGTAGATTCATAATTCTCAAACATCATTAAATAAAATTATGTTGAATTGCTTCTATTATATGCTTACACATCAACTTGATTTAGGTTAAATTTGACAACAAAAGCAAAACTGTAAAAAAACCTGAAGTGGGTAAACAAAATAAATTAAATCAGACATTTTAAAAACAATAAACGTAAATTATACGCTTAAAAACTGGTAGGTTTAAAAGGACATCAAATAGATTACATATTAGTAAAAACAAAATTAGAAGTCAAAGTAATAATTGTAGGAGCTACCCTGAAGCAGATATAGATAATCATCATAATTTTTTAGTTATAAACTAAATAAAATATGAAATGTGCTTTTTTTTTGTAATCAAAATAAATTAGTACTGTACCACTTAAACATTATTCGAATTTCTTTTAACTATTTTTATTGGCACACAATTATTTGTTGTTTCATATAATATATCGTAGTCAAGTTGTCACTTGAATATTAATATCTTAGCTACACATGCGAAAAGTCATTCAACATCAACACTTTAGTTTCTTATTTAGATCGGATGTCTTTTAACAGTTAATAATTATTATTAATTTATTTAAGTTTAAACAAAACTTTAAGTTTGAAATTCCATTAATTGCCTGACATAATTTAATTTTATATATTTTCATTATAAATAAGTATTTAATTTAATGATTGGATGAAAATGATTTGTTTGAATATAATAATATTTCAAGGGCAGAAAGACTTTGGTCGATATTCATACTCATTTCTACTTTACTCTTAAATATGTTTATTTTCATTATAAAATTTTGTATATGTTAATATGAAATATACTTTTTTACTACTATTAATAATAATAAAAATATAAAACAAGCATTGAGTCGGAAATCTTTACACAAAAAAATAAATAAAATAATGCCTGTCAACAGCACTCAACAATATTCAAATGTTTTCTCAATTATTTGCGCCAATTGGCAGTTATTATACAATTTGAATTTTAGACATTTTTTTGCCAATACTAATACACCATCATTTATTAATTGATTCTACCAAAACTAATTATTTTATAAAGTTTCAGTTTAAATTTGCATTATTTTTTAATTAAACATAAATAATTTTACTTTGTATTTATTATCTTCTATAACTATAAGTACATTATACGCAAACTTTATTCTCTTTTATGTTTTTGATATTTAAATGAACAATCTTAAAGGCAGAGATATCTCTAACAATAGTGTCAAATCTCTGTTGAAATTGTAAGTTAGAATCTTCATCCTTTGAATAGTAATCGTCAGTTTGTAGCTATATAATGCGTTGTCGAAAACATATGGACTTTCCTTTGTTGTTAAGATACTCTTAATTGTACCAAAAATGTTGATATTTGTCTATGGAGACATCATAATACCAAGTATATAATAATTAATTAGTTTAGTTTTTTTTACATAGTAAAAATTGGTGTTACATTAATTTATTATTAGCTAAATGATTCTCTTAAACAATTTTTAATCAAGATTTGGATTTTATATGCAAATATTGTTATTACTAAACTAGATTTAAACATAATTTTATCAATTTAACTATATACATCGTTTTTAGATATAATATTATAAAGTGCTTTCAGCGCTCGCACAACTTGCCATCACCGCAAAATCTTGATTGATTTGACGACATCCATAACCGTACTAATATATTGAATTATTTTTAAAAGTCTATTTTATATTTTATATTGTCTAATATTATCAAACAAAACAAATGTATTTTTCTGATGATATATTGTTGTGATTAATATTATTTACATAAGTCTTTATTGTTAGCTACAATATTTATTCCATTGATTGCTTTGTGTATAGTTTTAGTTTTCCTATGATAGCTTGTTTAATTTTATTATTATTAATATAATTTAAGCTTTGCGCAGTTTTAATTTGACCACTAATTTCTCTTCAGTTTTTGCAGCACTTCCTCATTTATTTTCAACAAGGACATATTGATTTCTTTGTAAAGAAAATTCAATTTAAATAAAAGTAATCGTTTTAAAATTTAAATTTAAGATACAAATTAAAAGCAAAATGTAAATTTAAATTACTGAATAAAAAAATAATCATTTAATTACGTATAATTAAATATATTCTAACAAGATTTTACTTTATATAATCAGTATTACTTCAGATAATGGCTAACACATTTCTACATCTTTAATACAATGCATCACTGCACTTAGAACTTTTTACATTACCGAAGTACATTCACAACTCACTCACTCAGCTGCTCCTCATAGATTATTCGGTTTGAAAATGTTAAAATGATCTCAAATGTTGGGTACAGAGACGAGTGCCTTTAGAGAAATGGAAAACCTAACATTATCTTACATATAGGGACGGTCTGATATACGTATGGCTGAGTCAGTATACGAACAAGAGAAACTAATATGTATACGCTACGTTTTAGGTTAATTAAGACCCTAGATGGAATTAACTATAATGGAGTTTGTTAGTAATTATTATAATCTTCTCTGTAAACTTTAATACAAATTTATATTTCTTAAACTAATGTTTGGAAAAATAAAATATGTTATGATAAATTGTATCATAACATATTTCTTATATTGCAGTATTGATTTTATAGAGGTTACCGAAATATGTGTCATATATATTTTACTGGGTTAGTGCTAGATAAGTCATGCAGAAAGGAATTTAATCAAAGATAACTCATACTTTTGCTATTGAACATTTTCAAAAATAATTTATATACAAATACAAAAAGCTTACACAAAAATTCATTTTATGAGACACAATCGATTCATCAAACAGATTTAAATTTACACAGAATTGTTAACCAGTCAACAATGCTTTTAACACTTCAAACAAATTTTAAACAAATATTTTAAAAAATGCTAAATTACATTTTGTACCAACTCATTAGTCAGTTTTTAGAAACAGTATTATAATATGTATTATTTAATTTGTTTTATAATTTATGTAAAGTGAAATTTATTTCACAATTAAACTATTTGTAAACTACAGCAATAAAATTATTTTCAACTGTCAACATTCAAACTAAAAGGAATATTAATATTTTAAATGTTGCATAAAACAACTTGTGTTTAAACATTTGTAAAGGAACAGCAATAAAATGCAGCGATGAAGAGTTTATATTTGAAGTTATATTAATTTACACTATCGTCAACTGCAATTAATTCTTTCATTACAAGCATTGCAATATAAAATCCTTTGATAAAATTTTCAACGTTTTAACAAACTATATTAACATACCGGAATTTCATTAAATGGGCTGAATGTGATAATAAAATATTGTAATATAACACACATTATTAAAAATAAAACCAAATTAGCTAATAAATTTAATTTCATTTTGTGAAATAATTTTGTTCACATATTTGACTTTTTTATGTTTAATATCAGTAACTAGTTATAACCTGAAAACTTTTTCGTTTGCTTGAAGGGAATCACGGCGTATCCTTGAGTACTTTGTCAAACAAACTAATAGTTTGCAACTTTACTTAGTTAAATGTATTCCGGAAGTACTTTTAAGTAACACGTTGCTTTGATGCATACAGCACACAGAAATTGTTTATGAAGAAATTTGTTATAAAGCTGTAATTACTTTAATCAACAAACTAATGAAGCAAAAATTACATAACAAAATATTTGAATAAATTAAAACCAATTTTGAAATTATATTGCTTATGCAAATAGTTTCAGTATGTTAAGATTACTTGAATAATGATTACAGCCTGCTGACACATTCATGTGCATGCTGCTTTAATGTTTTTATTAATAGAAACCATAATTTAATGTAGCACTAACCGTTATTCTTAAGATAATAAATAATTATTCATAGCAAATACGAACCTTGAAACATTCAACAGGAAAGTGAGCACATGTACGGCAACAAGAAACAAACCAAACAATCAATAAAATCAAATTAAAACTTCAAAAACAAACAAACAGTATATTAAAAAGTATTCGATTAAATAGTCTTTATGAGAACGGAATGATTTAATATATATTTATTATTATATTTTTGTATCAGACGATAAGCACGCGTGAACCGGTTATTAGAACGGCAAAAATGCGACAGGAACCTACGAGCGTCGGTCCAGGACTGCCTGGGATTTCAGGCACCGCGACGCTTTGCACACCGTCTTCGTGAATGCGCGTGCTCCGGTTCTAGAGCGGTCCGTTTTACACGAAATGGTTTTGTCCGAATTACCGTCGGTATTATTTTTTTTACATATATATTCGTCTCGCAAACATTGCGCTAAGGACACGTAAATATGATATGTGGTGCTGTTAATCTGCTAAAATATGCGCCAGTGGTTGTTTGATTTTTTTTCCTCATTTACATTTGTCGGAATTGCTCCTGTAATTTAAAGTGGGAATGATTTCTGTACTGTAATTGCACGTAATGAAAAATTTGTTTTTTATGAATATATTAAGACTTTATAAAAATAAAAACATTTAATGAGTTCTATTATATTTAATTATTTTAATTTTGTCTGGAGAAACTTTTTTCAATTAATTTTTAAATTGAATAAGTTTTATTTAATTTTTTTTGTGTAAATTTGTTTTGCTTTTTATATGGTATTATTTTCAAGCTGAATCTAATAAATAAATTTATATACATACTTTTAATTTTAAATAACTCAATTTTATATATATTCTTTTTGCAACAAAAACCGATTATAATACTAGATCAGTTATAATATTGCAGCATTAAAAGCTTGCTCTAGAAGATTTGTCAAAATAATTATTACAAAACTTTACGCGTTGAATAAAAAAGAGTAAAGTTCTGTGTGCAGACTCAGATAACAATAGTAGAAGTTGAAATAATAATTAAATTACAATTTATAATGTACCGGTACCACATAGTAACTGCATAAAATATTTGCGGCGAATATTACTAATACAAAGATTTCTGTTAACTTAGCATCATATTTGTACAAAATGCATATTCAGTAAAAAAATTCCAAAATCTCAAATTATTTTATAAAGATTTTCTCTCTTAAAAAGACCCATCGAATATTTTTTTAGATATTTCTTAACATAATCTGTTAAAATATTTTAACATTACGTATCATGGTCTTTTTTAGTTTTTAGAACATTAATTAAACAAATACTAAACGCTTTAGCTTTAGACTACAAACACTTTAGCAAATAATCTTTCTAATATAACAACAAAATGAGTACTAAATATAACTTCCAAATAGATCAAACGGCTAAGCATTCTAGCTCAGTGAAAATAAATAGGCAATTAAGCACAAATTATTTTATTCTATGTAGATTAGCAATTACAAAAACCATATCAACTAAAAAGAATTACAAAATTAATTAAACATGTCAAACGCAATCTTTATGGCCATTTTTGTAAATTTTCCTAAAAAAAAGCCAGAAAATTAGTGAAATCACAAAAAAAATAAGGAAAATCCATTAAAATTATGTGTTATATTTTGCAAAAGAGCAAGCAAATCTAATTTTTTAATATTTTTGCAAAAAAAGTTCTATGTTTTAGGAGTATCAAATTTGAATTTCAAGTCTCCAAGTGTAGCGGAATCAAAGATATCAAACATTCAATAAAATAATTATTTTTTTATGTTTTGCAAAAAAATCGGAATACCAAAAGCGTCTGATCGTGTTGAATTAAATATGATTTTTAACCCCAAGCACGTGTGCAAAATTTGAGCAAAATCGGAGATATCGATGTGGGGACGATTGTCCGACGAATTTCCGTTCCCATAAAAAAATTACATTTTCCAAGGTTTAAAATCATACCTGCTTTTCGCAGCTGTGTAAAGATCAAATTTATATAGTTTAGATGCTTTGAAAAAAAAGTAGACGTAATCAGTTAAATGTCAATATATGTATGCGCAAAGTTTTTAAAATTTTCAGGTCGTTTTTAGGTAAAAATAAATTTTTAATTTTTTTTTTAGAATGCTTGAATTATATTATTTAAATCAGACATAAGAACTACTGAGTAATTTAACTCAGGAATCAGTAAAAACTCAAATGCTTCTTTAAACGTTTAGATCTTAAAAAAAAGATGAACTTGATGTGTTAATTTGCTAAGATTGTGCAGTAAGCTTTGATAGCCCAAATACCAAAAACCTTGTTAGATTTGGCGTCACAGCAAGTGTTAGATTTTTTTTTGCATAATATGTCGTTTTTGCTATCCAGTGACGCTGGAAATTTAAAATTATCTACTTTGATTTTAACAAAACTCTGCCAAAGAACGGTGGTAGAGCGGATCGAGTAGCCCGGATAAAAAAGGTGAGTTTTGAGGTTAGTCCAGCTACCTGCTTCATGTAAAAAAACCTAGAATGGCTCACAGGACCAAACGACAAGCCAAGAAACAGAAAAAAGGCTCAAAAAACAAAAAAAAACAAAAGCAACACACCCAACTTAAAATAGGATGCTGGAATGTAAGATCTTAGCGGCAAGAACCAGAAAATCCTAATAGAATTGCATGAACATAAAATAAATATTTGCGCAGTCACAGAGACAAAGAAGCTAAGTACAACACAATACCTAAACACACAATACCCAAACTATTTCCTGATTTGTTCAGGTATAAACAAGATCTAACGGGCAGCATCTGGCACGAGGGTACTTACAACCAACAAACTGGCGCAACTAATCACAAACATAACATACACGAATAACAAAATACTCCGAGTATCAATAAAATCTAGCCAAAATCAGCATCTCCACATAATATCTGTATACGCACCAGACTCTGGAACGCCAGATAAACTGGCAACAGTCTTCTATGAAGCGCTGCAGAAATTAATAAACACAATCTTACAGGAAGATAAACTTATAATACTGGAGAATTTAAATGACATCCTTGGTGTAAAAAACAGATTCAACAAGCCGACACTAAATAGCAAGGAAGATAAACTAATAGATTTCTACAAACATAATAAATTAAAAAAATGCAACACATTTTTTAAGCACAAGCTGCAGGACAATATAACATTTACAGATGCAAAAGGGCAATCTATAATTGATTACATCATCACCAACAAACATATAAGACTAGAGCAAGTACTAGACATCAGAGCACTAACATCTGCTTACATCGAATCAGATCACAACCTGATCGTAGAAAAGTTTGCAATGAAAACACTACAGTACAGGACAAGCCCTATTGCAGAAAAAATCAAAAAATTTAATACAGAATAGTTCAGAAACAAAAGCACAAAAACGCTCTACTAACAAAGACTGGCTTGATAATCCTATCGCAGACAGTAATACATCCCAAGCGGCATAAGAGAAACTAAAACAATCATCAACCAAGCTGCCACAGAAGCGCTTAGGAAAAAATAATAAACAAAATACCAACACACATAAGAAGACCTAAGCTCTGGTTCAATCAAGAGATGAAAACCCTGGCACAAGATAAGAATAAAGCTCATCTTATTTATAAATCGATAAATTCGAGAGAAGACTTTGAAAAGTGTAGAGAGATAAAAACCAGAACTAACATCCAAATCCGTACCATAAAAAAAAGAAATGGAAACAATTTAGAAAATAAATAGAAAACAACCTATAAGGGACACAAAAACGGATAGCTTGGACAAGCTAAAATTTTTCTTCAGTAAACTATATAATCAAAAAGCCACATAATTAAAAAAAAGTCACAATAATAACAAGATTACAGCAGCCTGCACTCGGACAAGTAACCACCAAAGACGTCGAAGCCATCCTAACAAAACTGAAAAACGGCAAAGTGCTTGGCCCTAATGACATTAAAAACAAACTGCTGAAATGCAGAACACAACTACTTGCAGGGCAGCTGGCAAAGCTATACAACATAGTCTTATCAACGACGCAACCCCCACTAGACTGAAAAGAGAATGCAAGCATAACACTATACAAAAAAGCAGCAAAAATGACCCAAAAACTACAGATGCATTTCTCTACTAAATGCATCAATGAAGATATTCACAAAACATCAAACAAACATTGTAACAAAAAAAAAAACAATGCAAGAGAAGCAATACCACAAACGCTATCTACGTGGTACGACAAATCGCAGAAAAAACGTTAAAATTCAATAAACCCGTCTATAAAGTCAAACTCTGAGACGTACTAAAGTTGTTAATTATCAAAGACATAATCGATACAATAAAACAACTGAACACAGATACCTCGACCTAACTAAGAGCAACAAACGGGGAGGAAACTGATATCCAAATTAAAACTAAGATACGGCAAGAAGACAGTCTGAGTCCTCTACTGTTCAATCTTCTTATGGATAAGATTATAACAGCCTTCAAACCAATAGAACATGGTTACAAACTAGGATACAAACTCATTAAAACAGTGTGCTACGTTGACAACGCCGTACTGATTGCAAAATCAGAAGACAATTTACAATGTCTACTAAACTCGTTCAGAAAGGAGTGCAAAACAATAAACATGACAATAGCCACAGCTAAAACCAGAAGGGTAGTTTTTGCAAAAAATCCAACTAGGTGCAAGTTAGCCATAAATGACATCATCATTAAGCAAGTCTCAGAATACCAATACTTGGAAATAACTATAAACCCGTACAAAAACCTAAAAAAAAGTCCTAAACTAGGTAAGCAGAGCGTCCAGGATATCGGGTGCACTGCTAAACCTTGTCTGGAGGAATAAAAACATATCATCTGAGAGCAAAACAAAGATCTACAAAGCGTGCGTGTAACCCATTCTCACCTACTCCTCTGAAACCAGAGCCGATACGGCAAAAGCAAAACGCCGGCTAAGATGCGCAGAAATGAATACCCTCAGATCCATCACTGGCTACTCACTTGCCAACCGAAAAACTAACATTGAAATACGTGAAAAATGCAACACACCGGGTATTGTGAGATAGGCGCAAAGCAACTAAAGACAGTGGAACAAGCACGTGTCACGCATGCAGAACGATACACAGAAGGCGCCCTATCAGCAGACTAATGAAGAGCTGGACGTCGATATTGCCGAAGCAGTACCCGGAGTAAAAGTTTGGCCAAAACAAGCTACACGGTTTTTGAAAAGAAGGAAAAAAAAAAGATTACAACAAGTTTAGAAATTGAAATTGATAAAAACTACAATTGTCAGTAAAGAGATTGGAAACAAAATCTTAATTTAAACATATTAAAGTTTTTGTGATCATTTCTATTTCCGGACTTATTTAAAAAAAACAATTAGTCATGATTTTTTTTTTTTTAGTTTTTAACAATAAGTAAACATTATCTAGACTTATATCAGCAACATTATGGTTTTGCCAAAAAAAAAACTGAAATTTTGGTAGTTTTTGGTTTGGTTACCTAGATTATTGTTGTAAGGTTTATATAAAATTTACAAATTATGTGGTTTTTGAAAAAGAATATAATTATGTTATTGGTACTTCTAACTAAGTTAAATTATGACTTTCTTGTATCAACCCGCAAATTAAATAAATTGCATAACTTCTCTTATACAACGTAGTACTAGAAAATGTATGACTGCAAATACTTTTTCTATTTAAGGTTACTATTGTTTTAAAAAAAAATCAAATACTCATTTCAATATTGGGACTGCTTAATGCGTACTGTGTACTGCTTGCAACGCAAAAAGTCAAAACAAAATTAATAGTTAGTCAAAACACTTTAAACCAGTTGAACTAGAAATAGAAACTATAGTTAGATTAGGTTAGGTTAGATTTTTACTCTTAATCTTTTTTAATTTTTATGTTTTTTCTATCCAGGGCATTGTCTTTGTTTAGTCCTTAGTTTTGCACTTCTTGTTTATCACAAAACCTTACTACTATAAGATAACACCAAGCCATAGATTTTTCATAGATTTTATATATATATATTTTTAAATTTTTAGATATATGTTGGTCTTACTATAATCTATTAAAACATCTTAAAACTTTAAAACTGTTTTCAAAACAAATTTTAATTATTTGCGTGCCTAAACCATTATAGGTAAAAGTAACTCCAAAATATTTAAGCGTTGCAGTATACACTCTAGGTCAAACGTATCTTAAGCTATTATCACCTGATCATCTGCAACGTTTAATTTAAATAAACTTGCAATTCCAAATTAGAATTTCCATGCCACTGCAAAATCTTTTTCATCTTTTGTTTTCAGTTATAAATTTAAAAGATTTCGTGATTATTAAACTGATAAATGTATATATTCCATCTCTAACAAAAGCTTTGTTGGGTTCATCCATTAGTTTTATTGCGTTTATTAAAGACCTATTTACCTCTGGCATTTCCAAAGTTTTTCATAATTTACATCTTAAAATTGAGTTATTGATAAATGCCAAAAATGTCTTTTCTCTAACAGATCTTTGTTTGTGAACTATTATAAATAAATTATTAACGCATTATTAAGTTAAGTTGAAATTGGTTTACATTAATTTTTACTGTTTTTTCCTGTTCTAGTTATTTGCTTGCGTTGTTGTAGTAATAACACAAAAAATATGTTTGCTCTGTTGCACTTATTCCTTTGATTGTTTTAGCTTTTCTGTGAACAAATTGTTGTTGTAGAATTTGTTTTTAAATTTTTCAAAATATTTGTCAGTTTTCTTACATTTTTTTTAGGTTTATTTTTTGTTTCTTTGTTCTGAGTAATGTATTCCTGTCTTTGCATTAACTAGCTATTGAAAGTTATTTTTTTTTTTCTACCGCTTGTTTAATCTTTTTAGTCTACCAAAACTGTTCTCTTCTGGTTCCGTTAAGTATACATAGAAATTCTCTTGCTGCTTAATTAATTTGGATGTTTTCTTTATTAGAATAATTTTGCATATTTTTATTTTTCGGTTGCAATTTGTTTTGATTCAATTTTATTTTGCTGTCTTGTTGTAGAAAATTCAATCTATATTTGAACAATTCACTTGTATTCTGACTTATGTTTTGTTAGTTTTTTTCACTTTTTGTGTGCGTTGGTGCAACTTTTTATACTTGTCAAAATTGTTTTCTTTGGTTCAGTTAGTAATATTTAATAAAAATTCTTTTTAACAACGGAGAATACGTAGATAAAAGGCAACTTTCTTGTCGCGTACTTTTGAACGCATTTTAAAAGCTCAGTTAATTTAAAATTAAAAATTGCTGTAGTCGATATCCACATCAACAATACACCATGGCAGAAGAGGAACAAGTTGTTAAGCATCTTTTCGCCCGTTTACAACTATCTCAAAATTTTGTCTAAAAAACTTTAAATAGGGAAATTCTTCAACCATATCATTGTGAAAAATGGCTTCTTAAACGACATCAACAAAATCCTAACTCTTTTAGTTCAATATTATAGAGCGTCATCTCTTGTGAACATAGATTCATATCTATGTTCACAAGAGATGACATTAAAAACATACATAATGAACATATCATTAAAAAACGCGTACTCAGTTAGGTACAGGCTTACCAACAAAACATTTTCAGTTAACACATGGTCTGAGATTTTTAATGAGCAACTACTGCCAATTCAAATCTTACCTCGTTTAAATGCTGGTTTATATGCAGAATTTCTCAAAAATGGGATAAAAAATTTACTGGATAACATGTTCCTCTTGTCTTACGTAACATGATGTGATACCAGCACAATGAAGCACAGCTCTCATGCTGGGCGATATGTAGTTTGGTGGCTCAACAATAATTTTAATAATAGGTGGATTGGTAGAAAAAGTCCAGTAAACTGGCCTGCAAGATCTCCTGATCTTATTAAACTAATATTGTTTTCTTTGTTGTTACCATTGTTACAAATGTTTTTTTACTTAAATTTAGCTTAATAAAAAGTTTTCTAAATAATGTGTATTTTTTTAATATCTCAAAAACGAAGCGAGATAAACAAAAAAGTTATTTATATTTTCTGCTTAAAATTAAAAATCAACTAAAAGTTTTATTTTTTGCCTTTAGTTAGAAAACACCTTGTATGCAACAGTGATTTGTTAAAATTGTTGTCTGTTGACATAAAACTAATTTAATTAGATAAAGTTATTGTAAAAAATATAACACAGTAAAAACTACCATAATTCTAAACTATTAATAAATAGAAAACCAAATCAAATTAAGATTTTTCTGTTTTTAAAGTATACTTTCCAAATAAAGTAATATTATTTAAGAAGCGCAATATCTTGATTTATCCAATTTTATCAAAAATATATATACGTCTTCTCTAATTTGACAAATTAATGAATGCTTCAAAGCTACTCGCAATCGATAAGAGAAAACGTACACTCCTGCTGCACTAAGATGAATCATTCAATTGCTGACTGCAGAACTACTAAGATATTATTAACATTCCTGGCGAATTCTCTTTGATGCATATGTTTATAATAGCTGGAGCCATATACATATATTATCTAGTTCCATATTTACATACAGATATTAAACTAAGCAAATATGTATGAATACGATTTAACACTGAATTAAATATTTATTAAATTTGATCATTAAATTATATAAACTTAGAATTTTTGAATCATGATACAGTTCAAAGCATTTCAATAAATCTTCAAATTTTAAAAATTGTATTTATTTTAAAATAACGTAGTAAAAACTAGACAGATCAAATTAAAACGTTAGGAAAAATTAATTACGCTAATTTTTGTAAATTTATTAGATTTATTGCTTTTCAAACAAAAACAGAATGATGTATAAACTTCAATACTATAATGCTTTCAATAAAATATCGATGATATCTCTGCATCCGTCACCAATTAAAACTATTCAATCCATCAAACATAATATATATGTTTGACGCGAATAATTTTTTTTAACGAACATAAATCACAAAACCGGTTTTAATTAAACAAAATAACACGAACCCTTTGCGCAATTTGTAAATGTCGAATGTTTCACAGGAACTAGTCGATAACAATATAATTTTTTTACAACTGATGACAAAATAATATTGTCCACTTATTCAAAAATGTAGAAAAACATTATTCATCAATTCGAATTAAAACGGATTTACAATCTTTTTTAATCTGTTTTTGTTTACAATTAATCAATGCTACATTCTTTAAAAAGCGGCGGCTTTTACTTGTTTAATTGTAAATACAAATATATTTGATTGGATACATTATGTGATCAAAATGTTTACTAATGTACTTTTTCTTTTTATATTTGTAATACAACGTTGTCTTAAAGTAAGCTGAATGGGTTCAGTTGAATATAGTCTACTAAGGTAAATTTTTTGTAATGCATTGTTATTTTAAATATAAATTAACTCAATGCCATGTATATATCAATAAACAGGAAATATGTGATTGGTGTAAATTGTTTGTTTCTTCAAAACTTGCTTGTTTACAAGTGCAAGAAACTACGTTATCTCTATTGAGTCTATTGTGTAGGTTTTAGAATCTTCTGCGCAGACATTGTCTGTTTTGTCATGGTAGACGGCAATTACGGTATTGGCGTGATGCAGGTCAGGTTAACCCTTTTGCGTCTGTTGGTACGTATATGTTCCAGACTACTTTTGAAAATTCTAGTGGATTAATAGGTACGTCAATTTACAATAAATCGATGTCATACCAATATTCACGTTGTTGTCGTGTATATTCGAGAGTGTTCAGTACAATTCGTACTTGTTTTGTGCAGAGCAGTGCAGAGGAACATGATTCTTGGTGGCAGCAGGTTGTGTTAGTTTCCAACGCGGGCAAAATTGAATCAAATTCTCTATTATTGAGAAACTAAAACGTAAGTACTAGAGACTTTGCAGAATATCTGCCTGGAAAATGTTTGTTTTTGATGATTTTTGCTTATAAATAGAACGTTGGTTCATATTTTCCTACAAAATGGATCAAAAATATTTTACCCAAAAAGAGTTGAAAGAAGAAATCATCAAAGATGAGAATCCATTCCATTGTAGTGATAACTCGGATTCTGATTTTGAGCTTTCTGAAGAAGAAATTCCATCAAATCGATCAAAAAATGACAACAATTATGATGAAAATCAAAATTTGTCAAATAACTTTTTAAATTCATCTTCCGATTTGGATAAAGAACCCCAACCAAATAACAAAAATAACGATGATGTGGTACACTGGTATGATAATGACAAAATTAAAAATTTTCAACACAAAAAAACTATGCCTCAAGTTAGGAATGCAATTGTATTGGCAAAGCTAAATATAAGTTTATCCAAACTTGATTGCTTTTTGCAGGTATTTCCGAAAAGTTTATTCTTGTACATTGCTGAAAATACATATAAACAAATCAACATTGAAAATGCAAAAAATCGGAGACAATGTGTTGCAACGGATGCGTCCGAGATTATGATAGTAACAGGGTGTATGTTGGTAATGAGCTACAATCGGTTACCATTATTTCATGATTATTTGTCAAACAAGAAGAGCTTAGGAAATAATTGTATCAAAGATGCAATAACCCGTGATCGTTGTACATATTTGCTTTCTAAAATGTACTTTGCTAATCCCGAAAACCCCAGCAAAACTTACTATGTTGACGAGTTGGTCGAGTGCTTGAAGCAAAAGTTTCAATCTGCCTAAAGTTTGTGCTCGCATATGAGTCTAGTCTATCTATGGTAAAGTTCAAGGGCAAGTCATCGCTAAAACAATACCTGCCGCTAAAACCCATAAAACGGGGAATAAAAATTTGGGAACTTTGTGATTCGAAATCAGGATTTGTCTACAACTTTGATATATATGCCGGTAAGGATGCTGCATATACTCAAGAATCTACGCTAGGAGAGCGGGTGGTAAACAAACTCGTGGGATTTATACCGACTTTATTTAAAGATATAAAAACGTGTTTGTTTGTTTTCGACAGATTTTTTACCTCAGTAAAGTTGCTTTATAATCTGCCATTTGCAGCTACGGGCACTTGCATGAGAAATAGAAAAAATATGCCAAATCATAATGAAAAGTTGGCCCGTGAAGATAGCAAAGTTATTGGTACTAAATCTGGAATATTGGCTTGTTTTTGGCAAGATACAAAAGAAGTTGTGGTTTTCAGCAATTGCCATAAAAACGATGTTTCTTCAGTAAACCGTAAACTAAAAAATGGATAAAAATTTGCCTTAGAATGTCCTCAAGCTGTTGCTGATTACAACAAATTTATGGGGGGAGTTGATTTGTACGATCAGCTTACTACTCTATACGATTTTGATCGTAGATCCGGAAAATGGTAGCGTAAGGTGTATTACAAGCTACTAATAACTTCCATTATAAACGCTTGCATACTCTACAAAAAAATTTACTATAAGAAAGGATCTACACTCACATTTCTGATCGATTTGGCGGAGGAAATGATCAGAAAAGGAAGAGAAAACACTAAGTGATTAGAAAGAGAGAATTAAGACGACCTTCTGCTACATCAAGACACCTTCTAAATGTCGGATATCATCTGCCGGTAGAAGGAACATCTCGTTGAAGATGCCACCGATGTTCGCTACAGAAAAAAAAATTCGCACAAAGACTTTGTGTACCATGTGCAATATACTATTGTACAAAAGTTGTTTCACTCCGTTCTATATATAAGATATTTTAGTTTGTAAGATACTTTTTTTTTTTATTTATTGTTACTCCTGAACGTATTCTAAGTCTGTTAGGACATATAAATCCCAATTTAAAACACTGATAGAACAATATGTCTCTGAATCAAATTTTAGTTTAGAAAACTAAAAAAAAATATTTGGAACTTTTAAAGACCCTCAATATGTCATGTTAACTCTATTTATTCCTTAAAACCTGGCACGGGCGGCAAAAAAAAAGTTGGCGCAAAAGGGTTAAAGGTTATTCGGGCTTAACTGCAAGTGGTTTTAATATAATTTCTTTGGTTTTCTATGAGAAGTCAAATTCAGGTCAGTCAGGCAAAATATTGCTAATCTGGATTTCTTCTTATACTTCTGGGATGCAGAAAAGTACAATGGTTTTGGTTGCCTTAAAGAGGTTTTTATCCGTTTTGATATGTTCTGTGAGGTCAGTTGTGTTGCAGATCAGATAAAACAAAACTGAAGTGTAAAACTTCTTTGTGGCACTCTTGCGCAACGTGTTTTGCAGTGGCTGTTATCTGCAAATAGATTAGTAGGCTTTTGAGAGCAAAAGCTGACAAAAAGTTAAAATATTTAAGGTTGGAATCTGTAAAATTTTGCGTTAGTGTCTGCCAGTGAGTCACCGTAATATTATACTCTACATATCAACCTCTGCGCTACTGTCAAGTATCAAATTACTATTTGTTTTTTAGACAATTGTCTTTGTTTGAATGTTGGGTCATGTAGGTATCAAAAATAATAAACAGGCCAAACGACAAACGCAGATTACACGGACAATATTTTTGTAAAATCTAATAATTTAAAAGCTACGTTACTTTAAAAGAAATCAAAAATTGAGACAACTTTGAGAACAAGTAAAATCAAGTTTTTGTGACTGTACAACAATTACCAATAAATTAAAAAAAAAAAGGATTTCTTACTTAAGTAATAGCTTAAAAGTCAGAAAAATAATTTACATTTGTTTTAAATTAAGAAAAGAATCTTTCTAAACACTTACAGGCGTGAACCACTAGAAACCTTTCGGGATTCTGCTGGATTTGAACATAGTAGGGCCCAGTCCTAAACTGCAAATCAAACACTTTTAAGTTGCAGGGTACTGAGAAGTATTAAAAGACCGTACTCACGCTTTCAGGTGGCGCAGCTGATGATGCTAAGCTGAGACAAATCGACAATTAGCTCAAAAAACTAGAACTAGCTGAAACGGAGACCTAGAGATGAGTTTATACATACACAAATTTTATGAGAGAAAACAACGAGAGACCACTCTCATTATTTTTTTCCAATCTAACAATATTATGACTACATTCAACGCAAAATATTCCGGAACAAACAGTTCCCTAATCGGATCTTTGGGAAAAACGATCTTGAATGGAGCCATGAGAACCAACTTACGTAAGAAAATCAAAATAGGAACCTGGAATGTGCAAAACATATACGATGAAGGAAAGCTGCCAATTCTGAGCCAGAAGGCAAAAAGGCTGAACATAGATATTCTAAGTATATCAAAGACATAGTAGCCAAATTTAGGAAAAAGTTTGACTAAGGACGGCATTTTTTACTACTTGTGCAACCAAAACAACAGAAGATGAGCAACAGAAAAAGGATCAAATTTTTTATATCTAATCAACTCAAAAAACACGTCACCAATTTTATTCCTTAGAGTAGCACTCATAAAAATCAACGCTAAGCCTACAAATATCAACATTATACAGGTATACGCCCCAACAGCAGATGCATCAGATGAGGAAATAGAGCAATTTTTTTTAAGTCTTGTAAAACTCACAAAAAAACATATAATTATGGGAGACTTTAACGCAAAACTGGAAAAAAAAAAGATTTGAAGATCTGGTGGATCTTTTTAGACTAAAGGCAAGAAACGTGACAAGAGATCGGCTCCTTCAGTTCTGCCAAAAAGAAAATATGAAAATCAGCAACACTTGGTTTTGATTACTAGCCAGACAATTGTACACGTGGAAAGCCCTAACAGACCAGAAGCACATTTTAGTTCAAAATCAAATAGATTGCATACTAATCAATAAAAGATTTCTCTCACACTCTACTTGTGGCAAATATCAGAATCAAGCTTTCAAATCCAGCCAGACCATTTCCTCAACGTAAAGTAAATTTTGAAAAACTCAAAATCAAAGAACTAAAAACGGCGGCAATAACCGATATTAGCTGAAAACTCAATGTCAATATACCTACAAACATAGAAAAAAAAAATTACCGGTTTATAAAACAAATTATCAGATATCCTAATGAGCAGCACATAGAATAAGTTGGTATTTAAAGCAAAAACCCGAAAGTAAACATGGATGACAAACAAAAATCTAATGGTAATAGATGAAAGACGCAAACTCAAAAACAAAGGCGACAAAAACAGCTACAAAAATACCCAAAGAATAATAAGAAATAAGATAAGAAGAGCAATAAACAAATGGCTAACGCGGGATTGCAAAAAAATCAAACAACTACAGATTCTGCACGACAACCTCAATCTACACAAAAAACTGAAAAAAACAACTATTGTTTTCCAAAAAACTTCTCTTTTTTGGCAAATCAGAAAAATAAAATAATCTTAGACATTGAGAAAAAAAAAGAAGTATGGCAGAAATATATTAAAAATCTATTTGCAGACCAACAACCATAGACAATACCACAGAGACTAATAACAACCTGGCATGTCCGTCTATCAACAAAAACAAAATTGAAAGAGCCATAAAAACAGCAAAAAGCAATAAAGCTGTAAGAGCAAATAAAGATCTAGTGGAAATACTTAACGCTAGAGAATTGCCGGGTTTAGTCGCCTCGTCTTGTTGTGGTGCCACTAGTAGTACTGTTATGGAAAAATATTAAATCCAATCACATCTACAAGAATATCGATAAACCTTTCTCTCTAGAAAAATTATAACACGTACAGCGCCGTTTTTAAACTAAAAGTGGTTCTTGTGAAACAAAACTCTAACCAACTCAATATCCAAACAATAAGATTTTAGTCATCACTTTTATTATATGTTGAACTACATACAATATTCTATGTCTTCATGTTTTTGGTTCAAGATTTAAAGTTATATTTAACGAGTAAAAAATTAATAAAGAGCTAATTAAAAACGTCTGTTTTTAAAAATTAATTGCGGAGAAACAACTTATTGCATCAAATTTCTACAAATTTGAGGACACAGATTGGTCTTTCTTCTACAATTTGTGAAAATTTTATTGAATTATATTCAGGCGTTTTCTTGCTGAGTTTGATGCTGTAAACCCTTATAATAGCGCAACTATTCTCCCTCTTTAAACTCCTAGATGAAAAAAGCATAAACGTATTGCACAATATCTTTAATAAAAAGTATGGAACCGGTCATTTTCCTAACCAGTAGTTTTCATCAACGTTTATCACCTCTGCTTAAAAAGAAAAATGTCAAAAAATGCAAAAATTGCAGGCTCATTAGTCTTATAAAACACACCTTAAAGTTGTTTTTTGGAATAACTTAGAGAAAGAGAAAGCCCGTATATTTTTCTTTTATAGATTACGAAAAAACTTTTAACAAAGTGCAACACCACAAACTTATTGATATTCATAAACAATTAGACATCAATTAAAAAGATATAAGATGTATGGAAAATCAAGATCTGCCGAAGAGTAAGACAAGGATGTGTAATATCACCTCTATTGTTCAACATTTATTCTAAGAACATATTTCTGGAATCACTCAAGGACTTAGAAAAAGGCATGAAGGTTAACGGTATATAACTAAACAAAGTACGTTGTGTAGACCACAGATCATACAATAGAAGATAAGTCAATTCCCTATAAATATTTCGCCACAAGTTTTAGCGCCTCTTCGCTCCTGGGAAGAAACATTAAGTTTGTAAAACGGACGCCTAGCGGCGCTGAGTTACGTTTGCGTCAATAAAAGGCGCTATTTTTAAAACTTGCCATTTTTCCTCTTTATTTTCGGGCTGGGAACTGACAACGGCAGAGTTAAAAATGGCAAATCCACACAGAATTTGCAAATAAATAAAAATTCTATTAAAATAAAAAAATGGCGGACGACGTGGTTGACGCGGAACATTGTGCCAAATGTAAAGTTAAGTTTAATGGAGAACAAGTTATTGGATGTGACTCACAATGTAAAAAATGGTTTTGTCTAAAATGTGCTAATATTACAGAAAAAGTATATAAAACAATACAAAATATAAACAACATAAAGTGGTACTGTGATAACTGCAACAAAAGTGAGGTTAATGGGGTTAATGAAATAAATAAAGAAATACTTAATAGGATAGAACAAATGACCATCTCAATAAAAAACATACAAAAGCAAGTAAATGAAAAAGACAAAAACAGTGAAGAAATAAGTAATATTAAAATGCCAATTATATCATACTCTGATATAACGAGAGAAATAAAAAAGCCATTGAAAAAGTGCACACAACCAGGAATTATAATTAAACCCATAAAAAAACAGGACAGTGAAGACACATTAAATGACATAAAAACAAAAATAAACCCAGGGCCGCTAAAAATCAGAATTGAAAATATACATAAAATAAGTAACGGTGGTATTATAATAAAGTTAAATAATGATGATGCATCCCAAACCTTAAAAAACGAAATACAAACAAAACTAGAGGGTAAATATGAAATAGAAAAACTTAAATATTATAAGCCAAGAATAAAAATCGTTGGAGCAGAAAAAGAATATACAAGCGAAGAAATTAAGGAAGCGATGACTCAACAAAATTATTATATTACTGATGAAGATGAAATTAAAGTGACTTACTGCAAGCAAAGTAAGTATAATAAATTCAATAAAACAAGTTGGAATATATCCATAGAAACAAATGGACCAACATTTAAAAAGTTAATTGATAGAGAATCAATAAATATAGGATGGAGAACATGTAAGATATACGAAGACATAAATATTTTAAAATGCTACAATTGCAACAAATATGGACACAAAACAGCAGAATGCAAAAATGAAACCTCTTGCCCACATTGTGGTCTAAAACATGAAGGAGAATGTCAATCCGAACAATTGAATTGTTCAAATTGTTGGTTTAGAATAAAGAAATATAAAGATAATATAAATCCCCATCATTCAGCTAATGACACATGCTGCGATACCTATATAAAGCAATTACAAATGAAAAGAGACAAAATTGACTACACTAATTAATAACATAATAAAAATGAATAAACACAATCTAAAAATATTATATTTAAACGCACGCAGTATTCTTAATAAATTAGATATACTAAATTTGTTTTTTATAGACGAAAAAAGTGACATAATAATTATAACTGAAACATGGCTATACAAAGACTGGGAAACATACATTAAATTTCCAAACTATTATTCATACTTTCAATCAAGAGACGATAAAAAAGGGGGTGGTGTTGCAATTATTATAAGAAACAACATTGAAGCAGAAATGATAGCATCAAAATCAATTAACAACGCCGATTTTCTTAAAATAAAAATTAACAACAGTACTCCAAAACTAAAAATTCTTGCAATCTACAGACCTCAAGATTCTGAAATCAATCATTTTATAGATGACTTGGAACACATTATTAATGATGATAAAAACTTATTCATAATTGGAGATATAAATATTGATCTACTTACCAACAACAATAACATGAACAAATACTTAAATTGTATCACAATGGCAGGATATGAAGTGGCCAATACAATTAACATTGAACACTGCACTAGAATACAAAAAAACAGTAAAACAATCATCGACCATGTAATAACAAATACGAAAAAATTCAATTGTCAAATAATAATTGACAGCCTACCTGAACTTGATCACAAGATATTAAACATCAGTATTTCAATCCAAAATCAGATAAAAAGAAAATACATGAAGGTAACCATCATAAAAAGAGATGAAAAGAAATTTGAAGAAATAATGAAAATGAACTTCACACCAGAAAATATAAACACCTTTTATGATCTTAATGAGCTAATTGTGAAAAGTAAACAGCAAAGTGAAACCATAAAAACTGTGCATGTCAAAAACATAAATTGGATGAACGCACATCTTCTTTCTTTATTTAAACAGAGAAAAATAATTTATAAACAAGTACTAAATGAAGAAAATAACACTTACTTGAAAGAAAAATATTCAGAAATCAATCGACAACTGAAAACTGACATTCAAAAACAAAAAAGAAAATACCTAGAAAATGAAATAATTAATGCAAATGGGGATATACGAAAGGTGTGGTCCATAGTTAATAAATTACTTGGCAAAGAAAAATTTGACACATCCATAAAACAAATTAAATATGGCGACAACATTCTAAAAGAAAAAAGAGATATTGCAAACTGTATTAATAACTTTTTTTCTACACATGCAGCAGAATTGGACCGAAAAATGGGACCAAGTAACTCGCTAACATCAATTACTCAGAACTCCAAAAGCTTCTTTTTAAAACTCACAAATGAGAAAAAGATACAACAAGTACTAAAGAACTTAAAGCCATACTCTGCACCTGGTCCAGACAAAATTTATTTAAAAAATCTTTTAACTGTCCCAAGCATCATTAACCCAATATTAGCTAAACTGATAAATAATGTATTTGAAAGTGCAATCTATCCCAAAGAATTAAAATTATCATACATAACACCAATCCACAAAAAAGGAGATACTAAAGACCCCCAAAATTATCGTCCAATTTCGCTAATAAGCATATTTTCAAAAATAATTGAGACAATTATCAAAAACCAACTTAACCTATTCATAAAAAACACTATTGGTTTTGACAAAAATCAATATGGTTTTCAAGAAAAAAGTGGAACCCAATCAGCCATCACACATCTAATGGACTATATCTACACTAACCTGGACAACAGCAAGTTTGTTGTTACTATATTTGTAGACTTAAAAAAAGCCTTTGACACTGTAAATCATAACCAGCTTTTAAACTACTTGGAGGCAATGGGCATCAGAGGAAAACCACACCAGTTACTAAAGAGTTATCTCACTGATCGAAAACAACAAACAAACATTAATGGAGAACTAAGTGAAGAAAGAATTGTTCAATTAGGTGTCCCACAAGGATCGGTGTTAGGACCATTAATGTATCTTCTATACATACAAAACCTCCAAAACTGTGACCTTAAAGGAAGTTACATAGTTTATGCTGACAATACAGAATTACTATACACTGGTAGTGACATAAATAAAATAAGTGATTCCACCAACCAAGATCTATGTATATACAATAAATGGCTTGTAAGCAATAGACTAACAATGAACAAGGATAAAACAGAATATATAATATTCAAAAACAAAAATAAAAACTGTAATCAGATAAGCCTGAAAGTGAACAATACAATTCTAAAACAAGTGAAAGAGACAAATTATCTAGGGCTATTAATTGACGAAAATTTAACGTGGTCTAGTCACATAGCAAAAATTAAGAAAAAACTAATACCTCTAATTGGTGCTATAAAAAGATGTGATATTAGATGTAGTAAAATAAATAATCTTATCTATAACAATGTGATAATACCTAAAATAATGTACATGATAGGTTTTTGGTCAAATACAACTCAATATTTAATAAATTCAATATACAGACTGCAAAACAGATGTATAAAAACACTGTTTAACCTACCATACCTCACACCTTCAAAAACACTATATAAAAACAGACTAAAACTTGAAAACATTATAAAAATAGAAAAATGTAAACTTATATTTAAAATTAACACTGGAACTATAAAGACAAACATCTCATTAGTAAAAAGATGCAACATGTATAACTACAATACAAGAAAGAAAAACGACATATATAACCCTTCTATTAGTACTAATAAAGGAAAACACAACATCGTATATGACTGTGGAAAAGTGTACAGTGAAATACCAGAAAACATAAAGCAATCCAATAATATAATCACTTTTAAAAGACTTATAAAAAATCACTACCTTCAACAATAACTTGTTACCACCTATTATTTAATAGTTCTGTATTACTGTCATTTATTCTTTAAAAATGTATAAATGTAATAAATAATATGTACCACCTTTAAACAGGCTGTAAGCCTACTGGTGCTGCATAATATATAAATATTGTATTAATGTAATGTAATGTTCATATGTAATATGTAATATGTAATATAATATAAATAAATAAATAAATAATAATAATTCTTTAAAATAAACAAAATATAAATTCTGTAAAAATAAATAATAATACATATTATAGTCCTATAACTGCTATCAATTATGAAACTATAATATATATTATTACAAAATGACACTTTTAATTTATATTTGCAAATGGTGGTGACATTGCCTTTGAGGCAATCCTTAAATTTAAACTACAAAACTAATAACAATAATAACTAAAAACTATGGAAACATCGAAGTGAACGCGAATAGGTTATGCCCGTAATGCCGACATTCATGGCATGATGCGCATAAAATTGTGCGTCTAAATAAACAGTTGTTCGACCTTGACGAAAATAAAATAAAACCATTATTCGAGCCACTGTTTGGATCCTGGGTCAGTGCAGTTCGTGAATTATACGTGTGGCCATATCCGCTATACCTATTGATACCCCCAGGTGTAGACAACATAATACTAATCGCCAATAATTTAGAAAATCTTTAAGAACTAGTCAACAATGTAGGGAATCAGAGCCAACTTATTGGGCTAAACATAAACATAACTAAAATAAAGTTTACGGTTATATCCCACAACTCAAATCTAACAAAAAACGCGATGTTAACGTTTGGCAGCCTACCGGAGGGTCAACAAGTTTAAGTATTTGAGAACATGGCTGACAGAAAACAAGTCCTGCGACGGACAAACAAAGGTTGTAAGCTGTTGACTACAATAAAAAGAAAAAAAACTGCAATCGGAAGAAAAAAAATATCGTGGCTGAGAAACATAAGACAATGGACAAGACTGAGTACTATCGGAAGTCTAATTTACATAGCCAGGAACCGCAAAGAAATAAACCATGTTGTCGCTAACATCCATTAATGGATGAAGGCATAAAAAGAGGAAAAACTTACAAGTGTTGGATTCACCTATTGCCTATCGACTAAACTCTTTTTATATCACGACTATGTTTGGGTTCAGACTAATGGACACATAGTCTGTTTTTAGTTTAAGCCACATAAAGTAATGGCTGATTACCTATTAGTAGATAGCAGAAGTTCACCCGTGTCTTTTTTTTTACTTTTTCTACTTTAAATTACAGTTTAATTTTGCTTCTAGAGCCGGGACTTCATGATGAGGCGTAACGTGATTGTCTTGCTAAACCGGCTTTTTGGCAAGCCTTTTAAAAAAGGTCTTGACCAAGGCGTTTAGAGTTTTGGTAGTTTAAAGCGGTGTTGCAGCTGCTCAAGAAGACTTCGAGATCTTTGGTTTTTAAAGGTCAGAGCCGGGTAGCAGCGTAATCTACCTGTATACCATTAACATTGTGGCTACTGTAAAAGCAGCTTTGCTCTTCTTTATTTTCTGCGTGATGTTCTTGTTCAGTTTAAAACAAAGGGTTTTGTAGTCAAACTTAATCTATTTGAGGTGTTTGTGGATGTCTATTTGCTCAGATGGCTTGTCAATTAAGCTGACAATAAACTTTATTGTTTTGAAGCTGTAAGTACATTCTCATCATTCCTATAATCTGGTATTTGCTTTATGCTGATAAAAGTTTTGTACTAATCCATTAATTTTTTAATTCATTGATTATTTGATCAAGTAACCTACTGAATCAATCATTAGTAATTGTATGCAATTAAAGTTGCAGTTTTTTTTTTGGGAGGTTTCTGCAGTTGCTATTGACTAAATTGTACTGCTTTGTAAGCTAAAGCATTAAGTTAAAAATTTGCATTAAAAATTTAAATCTTGTCCCGCATAATAAATTAAGGAGTGCAAAAGGGGCAACATGCCTTTTTTCTTAGTTGTAACTGTGCAAAGATAATAGAAAACTATAGTTTTCTACTTGGTGCATTCATCTAAGGTCAAAAACGCTTTAATCTTTTCATAACTTAAGGTTTATTTAGTGCTTATGTGCTACTAAGTGATGCAATTCTTTAAGACTTATAAAATGCACGGCATATAAGTAGCGTTTATAATCTTTAGAGGTTATTGTGACTTGATTAGGTACAAAACAGTAGCTATTTTTGGAGCTATTGCAGTTGCTGTTGTCTGGTTGTCCGCTAAGGTCAGTTGACTGAATTGTACTGTTTTGTAAACTAAAGCTTAAGTTAAAAATTTAAATTTTGTCCCGCATAGTAAATTAGAGAGTGCAAAAAGAGCAACATGCTCCCTTTCTTGGTTGTGACTGTGCAAAAGTAATGGAAAACTATAGTTTTCTACTTGATGCATTCATCTAGGGTAAGAACGCTTTGATTTTCTCACAACATAAGGTTTATTTAGTGCTTATGTGCTACTAGGTGATAAGGTTTTCCAAGTCTATAGAATACAAAGCATATGAGTAGAGTCTATAAACTTTAAAGATTAGTGCAACCTAATTAAGTACAAAACAGTAGCCATTTATGTGCCCCGTGTTGTTGTTGTTGAAATAAGTTTTTATAAATTTTGGTGGCGGTATGTTAGTTGTGTTGTAATAATTGTGGTTAGAACGTTGCATTTAGTATATTATGATAAACAATTAACCTTAAAATATGATTGCCCAATAGTCACTGATTCTTTTCAAACTAAAAATGTAATATGTTTACGTTTGGTATAAGCTCTGATTGGCCAAACGTTGTTGTTCAATTTCATTTTTGTTTAATTAACTCCTGCAACTAAATCACGGTTGTTTTTCATCATAATCTACATGCTTAACCAAGCAACAACATTCCAAACATAGATGCGTGGCAACCCAATAACTATTTATGCTCTCCGATAAAGGTGAATATACGTGTAAAAGTATAAACATTTATGTACCATATAAACAACAAATAAAATTATCTCTTAAATGATCTACTAGTTGACCAACTACTTACAACACACACTATCTTAGAAACAAAAATCAGCACAATCAATGCACAAATAGCAATCCAGTGGATAGTCTGACCAAAACACTTGCAAAAAAGTAAATGAGCAATATTTAATTTTACAACCAAACGTACAAAGCAAATCTAAAAAATATAACTTAAATTAATTAAAACAATACACCGTTAGAGGTCAAAAGCAATCTGACTGAAGTAAATAAAGTTACTCCGGGTTAAGGGCAACACCAGAATATAGCAATATCGTTGAAAACATAATACCGACTCCTGTAAATTGAACATCAGAACCAGTAAAAAAGTCGAACAAGAGATTAGTCCGAAATTAATCAGCGGCTGATTTGACAATTAAAAAAAACCTTAAATAAAGTCATTAAAAGTTCTAAAAAGTGGGTATTAAAATAGTAGAAAAAAACAGGCTCCAGGCCTAAACACTCAATCAAGAACCTTAAAATTTGTCGGTAAATTAGACCAACAAATTCAATAGCTGCAAAAACCTCAGCTATTTACTTGAAAACTTGAGTTGTTTTGTGTAGCCGCTTACAAAAATGTTATTTTTTAAAAGTCACTTGTTAGGAAAATTAAGCAAACTTTTTACTTTATTACATGACCTAAAATTAGCAACCTAGCAGATTAAAATTAAAAAATAAACAAATCTATTATTACTTGACTAACCTTTCATAATAGACTAAAAATAAAGATCACTTTATAATTATAATTTAATTTTGAAATTTTTTGTTTTAACTTTATGTTTGGTAATCTAACTTGTGTGTTTGCAAATTGTAAACTAAAATAGTGGTTTGATAATTCATTTTCTGACAAATGTTATCTATCTGTCTGTTATTATCACCGTGTTACAAGCTTTTATGAAACAGCATCCATTTTGCTCTAATTAAAAACCTACATTTTGTTGTGGTTTTTTTACTTAATGTTATTTTTTTTTGCAAAACTTGTTTTTCACACAGTGTACTGTACTTAACAGGCTATAATGCTGTTAAACCCTATTGTTGTGGCAAGAATTATAGAGTCGATTAAAGATGGGCAAGACGTAAAACTGCAAAAAAATTTGGTAAAAGCCTTTGTGTTGTACAAAAGATGTATCTGCGTTACTGGCCTCATAATTAAAAGATCCGTGCAAAAAAAAGTTACCACAAACAAAGATGACCGTTTTTTGGTGTCTACAAGTTTGCAGAATAGAACAGCTTCTGCAATTAACTACAAAACCAACTCTATAAAGTTAGAGATGTGAATGTTAGTAAATGGACTTGCTTTAGGCTGCAAGATTGTTTTTTGAAAAAATTGCTACAGGTTTACTTTTACAACGCCGACATCATGTTGCAAGATTGACTTTTGCCCAAAATCATTGTGCATAGAATAATGAGAAAAGAAGCTGATATTGTTTTTAAATAAATTGCGCTTATGAGTCAATGGAGAAAGATAGGCTTTGTTTGTATTAATGAGCAACTTCCATTTGGCGGTGGGTCGGTTATAGTTTGAGCAGAAATTTCTACCAAAGTACGCACAGAGTTGGTCTTTATAGAGAATGGCTCCTTGGCAGCTTACATATATTTTATGGAGGTTCTTGAAAATCATATTATGCTCTTCATCACAACTATGGGCAAGCGCGGCATTTTTATGCAAGATAATGTTAGACCTCACGTAGCCAGAGTTGTCAAAAATCTGGTTTAAGTGAGAATTTTGCAAATTGATTGGCCAGCTCTCAGCTCGGACATAAATTTTATAGAACAAGTCTGGGATGAGTTGGGACAACGTATCCAAAAGCATACAACTGCTAAAGAGCTAAGGCAGGAATGGAATAATATTGAGCAAAATGTGATTTAATTCTAATTTGTCGACTTCAAGCAGTTATGAATGCAAGAGAGGGTAATACTCGTTATTAGTGATAAGTTTTTTTTTCATATTTTTGTTCCATATTAGTTTTAAGAACAAAAAATCGAACTTTGTCTGTACTGTAAATTTATGATATTTTCAAAATACGCAATAAAAACAATAAATATGCTTTATGATTCAACATTGAAATTTTAATTTAGTGTGCAAAATACAGTACAATTGTTTACAATTTGCTAACATAAGATTAAAACAATAATTTTAAAGTGACCTCTATTTTTTTGCTTGCCTGTGTATTTGATTGATGCAATACAACCAACTTACTTTATGGCGTTATCTTCTAATATTTTGTTATTTTTAATATAAAATAAAACTTTAAATCAATATTATTACAAAAAAACAATATTAAATATCATTAAATATGCATTTAAAACTATTTTAAACCTCAGCGCTTAAAATCAATAACTTTCATATCTGAACATCAGAGGTAATAGATCTTTCTATAGATGTGTACTTAATATAAATGGATTTGCAAATCCACCATACAACAAAGCTATAAAACAAGAAAATTACTGCAAATGCACCGACAATTCACTACCCATCGAAATTTATGCAGGGAACACATTGTGCCTTCTAAGCCCGTTAATATAATAGCTTTTGCAATATTATTAACAGCACTAAGGGTTGTGACTAGTTACAAACATTCATTAAGTGGGATCGAATTAATATTGCTTTATCCTATTACAAGAGCAAATTAATATAGAAACCGATATTAATGTAAGAGCTATGCAGATATACCTTGTTAGCAATACATTTCTAATAATTGATTTTGATGAAACAACTAGAGTATTACATATTAATTAACATCAAGCAATTGCTAAGACATATCGGGGCAATTTTATAAGAAGCTACTATAAATTGCAATATTCCTTCTCACATATAACATCAATAAAATTGCAGCAATATTTCTCAAAGTAAAAATATTGTTAGAGAAACTAATACATTATTAAATAGACCAGATACATCCGACCTTACATGAAATTCTAAAGCTTACCGCAGAATATTTAATGCAAACTTTAATTAATGATGCAAGTTGTACATAAAGCATAACAATTAACAATAAAAATATTACCTAAAAATTAATCTAAATAAAGCAACATCATATTATTTCATACATTTTAATCAACATGACAACTTTAATATGTGCGAAGAACTTCACGTAATTTATTACTTGAAATGCGAGAAATGATATACACATGTATTATATGAAATTAATTACAACACAAAATCCTCTCTCTGTTGCAACTTGCAAATATACTATTGTTTGCATCGATTAAAATTCTATGTTATTAAAAGTTTAATTTATTCCATAACTACTTTAACTTTAAAATTTTCCTATATAATTAACATAGAGGTGGTCGTAGGGAATTGCAAAATCATTGTTGAGGGACCACTGAAATTATAAATTTATAGGAGAACCGCTAAGTGGAATAGCCCAGTGTATAATCTTGTTAGCCATTGCATGTATGCGATGCGATGCAGGAGACAAATGATTTGCGCTACAATGCGAAACAACTTAATGGATTTAGTTATTTATAAACAGGATTAGAACATATTAGCTACATTAGCATATTAGATGTCTAAAGATTGGAGCGTAAATGCAAAATTATTGCATTTAATTATAATATAATAGTTTAATATGATATATCTCTTAACTTTATATAAAATTAATTATTTAAAGAGAAGGTTTATTTAATTTAAAATGTGATATTTAGAAATTTCTTAATATGCCACAACAACATAAAAATACCTGAATTTTAACGAGTAAAACCACACTTGCTGAAACTATCACATTGAAGACTAGAATTCAGCAGTCTGAGAACATTTACTATTTGTGGCTTATAAGTTTTGGGAAATAATGAATTTTGATTGTGTCAATAGTACGGTTAGAAAAATCTATCTTAAAAGTTTTGATCCTACATCTTTGAACTGTCATTTGTTAGAATTCTAGCAAACCTTGTACTACGAGGGAATATTTGTATATATGACAATATATCTTGTATTTTGTTTTTAACAATGTTCATTAAAATATATATATATATAGAACATTTAAGATCTGCAATATTACGCCTGTGTTGTAAAGTATCTAAGTCATTAGTCAATTTTGAATCGGCAATGATCCAAATAGCATGTTTTTGAATAGAGTTTACAAGAGATAGTGTAGTTTATGGTACTCCTCTTCATACCTGGAAACAATATTCAATACAAAGACACTTATAAGTTTCATACAAGAGCGGGTCCGTGACTTTTTAAATGAAACACAGGTTTTTAGATAAAAAAAGTATTTTTTTTTTTTTGAGCTTTATACATTTTGTCCAACGTTTCTCTAGTTTTCTTATCCTTTTTAAAATTTAAGACTTGTCGAGGTTATCAAAATAGACATTTGATTGTTAGATAATTTTATGGTTAAAGTCAAATCTTTTACCGCCGTGCCATTTCTTCAGGTTTAGAGGTTGGGAAACAAAAAATAATCTGGAAAATAGAGCGGATAAAGGAACAATTTGTAATCTAATTTATCGATTTTTGCCAAGGAAACTGCACATGTGTGCACTCTTGCGTTGTCTTAGTAGAAAACATTTTTTCAAATCCTCATTAAATTGACCCAATAAATTGGCATAATATTTGCCATTGATTGTTTTACTTTTTTGAAGGTAGTCAATGTAAATTATACCGCGTGCATCTCAAAAAAACGGTCCCCTTGACTTTATTGGCTTTTTTTGCGCCATTTTACAACAAGAAACCCACTATTTTAGTGTGTTGTGGTAGATCTACGTTTTGTCCGAGGTTACAAAATGGCGCAAAAACTCGTCCATATTACGGTTGAATAACGCCAAACACTCTTGCAAATTTGTCACACAACTGCGTTTGTGGTCGATTGTGAGCAAACATAGGACCCATCTTGCGGAAAGCTTTTTTATATCTAAGTCATCATTTAAAATTGATTTTTTTTTTAATTCTACAATTTCTGACACTTTCAATCTTTGATTGGCCACTACCATATTGTAAATTTTTTTAATTGTTTTGAGTGTTGAAACCTTAACTGGGCGTCCAGAACGTTCGGCATCTTAAGTGCTTGTACTGCCACAACAGAATTCAATAAACCACATTTTTACCATTAAAATTGATGATGCAGAGTTTCCATTGTATTTATCAAGCTTAGACTGTTTGAGTAACAATTTTTTTCCGCAAAAAATTATGGTTATTGAGCACACAAAATTCTTTTTTTTTTCTATTTTCTCCTCAAATTACAAGGTAGTCTACTATCAATGGCTGTCAAACACAAACTGGAGTTTATAAAAAAATTGACAAAAGTAAGCTGACAGTAAGTAAAAAACTTTTTACATATATTAAAAAATTCTAATTTTCTAGATACTTTTGAAGCTGTGTCAACAACATGGTCGTTCAAGAAAAGATTATATGAAATTTTACTAGCTAGAAAACAAATTGAAAAAGATTTAGATATGGATTTGTTGTTTAGTATAATATTTGGTATTGATGATACTTTGAATTTTGATTTTGAAGCAGTAAAAAGGTGAGTTTTTTTACAGTTAAAATTGCTTTAAAGTCTTTGTTTATAGATGCTACAGATCCTAACCTAAAAAATTCAAGACGCTTTGCCATATTTGTCAGTATGGTCTTCGGATAGTATGAAGTATAAAAGGTGCTATTATCTGCAAAACTATGAATAGGACTTTTAGTTATTTAAAAAAGTTTATTATTGTAAATCAAAAATAAAGTTAGCAGAACAGAACCTTGATGAACACCAGCGTTTATGATTTTAGAATCAAAGTTAAAACTATCAGTTTTTTTAATAATTTTGCTATTGTTAAGAAAACTATTAATAAATTTACACATTTATGATTAAGACTTATAGAATAAAACTTGTTCATAAGATTAGGATGCCAGAGCCGTAACTAGTAATGTATTTGTAAAAATAAATTTGTGATCAAAAAGATAGTAAATTGTTTTATTATTTTATAAACAAAAATTATTACGTAGTAGAAACCACAAACATTAATTATATTAATAAAAAATGGGTAATATAGCCGCACGTTTTGAGAAGGTCAATAAACCTGGAAACATCTAAACGTCTGTTATTTTATTTTTTTTTTTGGTGCTAAGAGGAGAGTCTTCCTAAAGACTCTCAAAATGTCGGATTTACCCTCATGGGCGCTTACCGACTAAACTCTTTGACTGCTAGAAAGTTTGATCTTTTGTGGTAATAGCCTCCCAAACTGGTTGTATGCAACACGGAAAAATTTACATAATGCACATATGTGCCAACCATATAGGTGTTGCCTAGAATAAGTAGGATCTAGTTCTACTTCTAGGTCTGAGTTTCAGACTGACGAACCGGGTCTGAAATTATTAGACATCTAGTCGTCTAATAGAACGTTTGAAGCTTTTATTAGCTTATCAAAGTCATCATTACATGCTTGCAATAAGCAAAGTAACAGCTGATCCTTAGTTGATAGAAGAAGAGCGCTAGACGCCGATCCCGCCGCCTGTGCAGATGATTTTTCCTTGCTAGCTTACGGCGAGCAGGTATCTTACCAGTGGCCTGGCTGTTGCGACAAACCTTTAGTTTTTGATAAACTAGGCAGCCCTTATAACTTGCCGTGTGAGCCCAACCACACGCAACCCATTTGGCTAAATGGCCGCTATCTTTAGTAAGAATGCAACTCGCGCTCGAATGAGCTTCAGCGCACTTGACACATCAATATGGTGCGTTGCACCGGGATGCCCCGTGGCCGTAACGTTGGCAACGGTGACATTGTGCAACTTTGGGACTTTTACGTTTGATCTCTGTAGTCACGCGAAGCCCGACCAACGTAGTAAAAAATATAATTTCTTTGTTTTGAGCTCCCTGGGGAAGCTGGACGTACCCAAATAATTTGTGACGTTTATGAAATTTAATTTGATGTCTACGGGTAATGATGTTTTTATATTTTTTATTACTTTTAAGAAATAATGACCTCTGGTTAAACACTATTTTCTCAAAAATCGTGTATCTGATCAAAATTTTACCAAGAGACAGAAAAGTTTTTAAATTAAATTTTCTTAAAAAGAAAAATAAAAAAAAAATAGATTTACCTAAAAATTAAAAAGTTTCAAAAAGTTAAACATCTAAAGAATTTAAAAAAACTATCTTCCCAAAAACTTTTTTTTTAATTTGAGACACCCTGTATAAACTATCTCACTAACCCACAATTTAATAAGAAGAAACTTCTTATCTCCAATCCAAACCTCACCCAGCAGAATTGATTTTAGTAAAAACAAATACCAATTGATAAACATGAGCAAAATATTTGTATCAACTCCAGAAACTAAAATAATAATAAAAAAATAAAAATTGCAACAGGCAATTTAATAACAACAACAACAGGAAATAGCCAGCAAGCGTGCGTGAGTGAAAAAGTCATTTTTTATTTGTTTGTTTTTAGCAAACTTTTTTCTCACTTATCCAACAAACACAGATATATAAACCACCGGAATTCCAAATGAAAATAAATTGAAAGACGTCTTTGCTAACTTGCGCAAGAAATTAAAAAAAGCAAAGCCACTACATAAACGCTTTGATGAAGGCCTTTTTTAAAAAACAGACTTTTCAGAACTTCTTTTCGCCTATGCTAACAAACGCACCGGCACATACCTTCCGCAAAAAATCAGCCAAATAAACAACCAACTCCGCAGACTCTAAGAAAAAAAACTGGAAAAAAATTTGCCCCACAATATTGACTCCTACCACAAAAATCCGCCGTAATGGAAGACAAGTTTTTTTTTTAATTTCTTGTTATAATAGACCATCAACCTGTTCTATACGTCAAGTCTTTAACGCCAAAAGGACTAGACCCTACAAACGTCTTCTAACTCCGCCAGCACTTACAGAAAGCGTTGGCACCCGCCGCCCGCCTCTCATCAAATTCATAAGTATCACCATCGACCGAGCAATTTTGTATCTAAATTTTTGTGATCAAGCACTGCACTCTGAAGAATGTAGTACACTACATCTACAAATTAATAAGATAATAAGACTTAGGGTCTAATCAGCCTTTAGTATGCTAGATCTGTATTTTTGTTTATTTAACATTTTATAAAAAAAAATTGAGTCATTTTTTTTTGTTTCTCAAATTGCCAAACAAACAATATAAACCTCCCAAGTTTCAAGTGGATTTGATAAGAGATATCAATACTTATTTTAAACCCCAGCAGCTGGTCTGGATTGCATTCCAAACAAAACTTTAAGAATATTTTTTTACAAGGTTGTAATGTTTCTCACAAACAAAACAAGTGCAAGGACGTTGCTTTTTTCCTTCTATATAGAAAAGGTCAAAAGTAATTCCTTTCACAAAGGTTGGAAAAGATTAACAATTTTATTTAAAATTAATAAATAATGTATTTTATGTAAATTGCCTTTTCATTCAGTGAGAAACACATACACTTGTGTTTCAGGGTATGCACCCATAATCAGTGTACCTAACATCTTATTTGTCAAAGAAACAATTTACATAAAACTACAAAGAGTTTATAAATTAATGGGATTATGTATCACTTTAAATATGCCGCCTTTTTAAAATTGTCCAATATACTATTTGTTTTGACAGTTCAACTTTGACAGTTGAAAAGCAAGCAAGGTTATAAGAATGTATACAAATAAAGAGAATATTTTTATTATTGTATCCTACTTTAGGAACGAGCGGTTTGATAATGGGAAATGACTCTATTCTATTCCGGATTGTGTGCAAGAGTTTATTACTGATAATTATAAACATGTAAACAATGTAAACATATGAAAATATTTTTATTATTGACTTTTAAGATAGGCAACTTTATTTACGCGTTTTTACTACAACTAGACACAAATAGTGTGGCCCTCATGCCTTTGACCGTTTTAACAATTTTTATTTGCGCTTACATTTTACATATTCTATTGGCCACGTTGTTCTGAGATTGAAAAATGCTAAAACGGGCAAAGCCATGAGTTTAACAACAGCCAACATAATTTTTGTGTATATTAAGTAGCCTATTATACCGGCCACACAATTCGTGTCTATCTGTAGAGTGGCACAAACGTACATTTGATATTTACATAATCCTAAACATTTATAATCACCTTGTATTAAACAGTTCATGTTTTGTAATGTGTTTAATTGTATTACAGCTCTCCTTCACACACAAAGAGTTTAACGTTTCTCCTAATAGGGGGCATTGCGTTACCACCTTTGACTCGTTAACAATTTTTACAAAATTACTGCCTAATTAATCTGTTGTTAACCATAAATAAGGTTGCAAAAACTGTAATTTTAGATAAAATCTAAAAACACACAAAGTGTAAACTTTTTCCTTAATCATCAGCATAGTTTTATTTTTGCAGAAAACCTATATGGCTTTCCACAAGTCATTAACTTAACAGAGTAACTAATGAAATTAAAACTATTCTTTGTTCAAAATTGTTGTCAGATTCTTTGATGTTAAAAAAGTGTTTGATAAAGTCTACTAAGAAACTTTAGCATTTTAAGTTTAATCCAAGTTGTATAAGCACGAGTTTACCTCTTGCTTAATTAGAACAAAGGTTCCGCAGAGTATAGTTTTATCTTCAATGTTTTTCAACTAGTATGTATTGAATAATATTACGCTAAAACTGTAAGCTGCTTGTAAGACACTTAAAACTTGGCTAAGATACTGGAAGGTAAAAATAAACTCTAAATAATTTTCTAACTTCACACAAGAACGTTGATTGCAATGACGCTCTGATCTCATAGACAAATACTGCAAAGTACATAAAAATAAAGTTAGACAAATGCTTAACTTTCAGATTGCACAACTGTCATACTCGGTGCAGCTAAGATGGCAAGGTATCTTTTATCTCTGCTAATGCTCAAAAACAGCAATAAGAGTATTAGCAACAAGTTGCAACTATTCAAAACTTCATCATTTGCCTAATACTAACATATGTATAGTCCACCTGCACCCCATTGAGTGGATTAAGTAGCTCAATGAGAGTGTTGTCGGTTCTAAGCTCGGATAAAGAAAAAGGGTTTGCAGGTGAGGTTAGCAGCCTACCTGCAGTAAATCAACCCACAAGCTCACAGAACCAACAACAAGCCTTGGAAGTGGACTGACACAACGACTAAAACCCCAGCTACAGACACGGATATGAAAAGAAAATGAAAAAAAAAAAGTTGTGAAGAAAAATCATATTAAGATGCGCCTGTTGAAACATAAGATCTTGGAACAAGAGAGAACAAAAAACCACAGCCAATGTTGGCTTGCTAATTAGTAATAAATAATATAAAAAATATATTCTATGTCAATGAAAGAATACTTGTTGTATTAGATATCGGCAAAGACAAAATACATCATATCTCTTGTGTACGCCACCAACGCTAATAAAAGTAAAGAAAAAATTAACACCTTCTACAAGCACCAGCAGTACGAAAACGACAAAGTACGCATAAATAATAAAACTACGTTTCAATGAAGCACACGTTAACAACAGCGGAGAAACACTTACCACATTTTGCGCACAAATCAAGATAAAAATATAATAATACATACTTCAATCACAAGCCACAACACAAGATAACCTGGTCCAACACACAAAGACATTTGTCCATGATCGATTATATAATCTCAAATAGAACGATACACCCGTCTCAAATAATCGATGTACGCTTCCTAACATCAGCAAACATTGGATCGGACCACCAATTAGTCATGTTAAAACTACGACTAACAACACAAACAAAAGAAAGCACCACCTATTTACGTAGACAAACTGAACATTGAATCTATCAATGATCTGAAGAATCTAAACGAAAAAAAAATTGATCCAAAAGGTCAGAGAACAGCCAATTCTGGATCAGGACAACGTAGAAGCCAGTTGGAAAAAAGTCAAATTACACATCAAGACTTTGGGTTTTGAAGTTACATAATGCACCTAGTGTGCCAGCCTTATAGGCGTTGCATAGTTATGTAAAGATCTTGTACCACACTATTTCCGGAGAACAAACTAATTGACCGAGTCTGAGAAATTAACCATTAATTGGCTAAAACCTGAGCAGAAGTTAGTATTAACTTCTTAAAATTGTCACCACTCGCCTGGGATAAGCGGAGCAGCAACTGATTGCGATCAAAAATGTGCTAGTCGCAGAACCCGCAGAACCCGCCACTTGAGCATAGGACACTTCTCTGCTAGATTTGGGTGTAGCTCTTGGAGTGGTGGTGGTTTGCTGAAGTTTAGCAGGTGCCTTACTGTGAGCCTTGCCAAATCGACTAGCACGCAGTTTGACTTAAACTGGGCAGCCTTTGTAGCTGGCAGTGTGCAACCCACCGCACCCGGCGCACGTAGCTACGTGTCCGGACTCCTTAAAAGAAGCGCAGGCAAAGCTTTGATGAGCTCCGGAGCATTTAACACACACATATGGTGCGTTGCATCAAGATGCCGTGTGACCAAACCGCTGGCAACGATATCATTGTGCAATTTCTGCGGTCTTGCGTTTGTACTCAATCGTACATCAAAGCCCGCAAATCTCATTGAGCAAGAGTATCTCCTTATTTTTGACTCGCTGGGGAAGCTGAACGTAAAGCATTGGAAAGGATTTCCCGTTCCTTCCCATGCGAGTTACGAAAGAAGGTTCAAACCCCCGAGCAAAGAGCTCGGCTTGTACCACTTCTGTCGTGATACAATCGGAAATAACGTATTTTAAGGTCTTTTAAGCCCCTGTTTAAAAAGTGTAGTGCACCACATTAGCGGCAGTGCAGTGGTCAATGACAGCACAAAAATCGTTTGAAGTGCAAGGATGCAAACGGATGCCATCCATTACTTTTACCGTTTTATCAATATTGATATTGATTGACTTGAAAGTCTCCAACAGCCCAGGATACAGAATTTTTTTCTTGAATATGATGGGGGGTGGGCGTCGGGTGCCAGCGCCCTCTGTGGAAACTGGCGGAGATGAAAGACGTAGAAGGTTTAGGGGTTCAATAGTCTGGCCCAAGGCGGCCGACTGAGCCATAGGGGCTGGCCGGGTTGATGACCCGTTGGCCTTGGGGGCTAAAGGCTTTTTTGGCGCTGAATGCACCTGACGGGGGTTGGCTGATGGGCTAGTGTTCAAGGAGGTTGAGGAAAACTCACCCGGGTCCTTCCTGGCCTTCTTTGCCTTTTTCTTTTTTCCATTCTTGCCCACGGACTAAAACTCCTTTTCTGGGAGCGGGGCGTCAGGGTGAGCAGCGACGTTGCTTTCTGTTTCCATCTGCTCCTCATCAGATAGACTGGAGTCGATCGGATTCTTGGCCGGCCTCTTGAGGGAGACCTGGACCTGGGGATCCACTGTCTTGTTGGGCTGGAGCTTGGCTGGGGTCGTCGCCGAAATTTCTGCGGTGATGGCTGGCAGTGTGGGCTGCTTCACAACCTCAGCAATCATCTTCTTTGTCTCTTTCGAGATGTTTTCATGAGAGTAGAGCTCGTATTTGGCTCTCTGGATTTTGTTGAAAGCGACGTCAATCCTCTCAGATTAGTCCTTGACCATCCTCACCAGACGTTCCTCCAAGTTCTTGATCTTGGCATCTTGCGCTTTGATGTAATCAGTCATCTTCTGAAACTCTATGAGCAGTATGGATAGGACCTCACTGTTAGAGAGGTCGGAATCCATGCTGAAATATTACGTTTGAGTTAGTTAAATATTAAATATTGGATATTCAATAAATAAATAAAAGAGTGGATAATAGGTTGAGTGACCAGTTCAATCAATTATCCGGATTTGGTGCAATTAAAATTGAAGTTGTGGTCGTATCTGAAGCTCTTCAAATCGATGTTCACTCGGCGGCGGACAGGACTTGACAACAAGAAAAAAAAACAGAATGCAAGTAGAAATACAACGAATAAAGACTAGAAAACTTTTTTTGCAAATATAAAACATGACCTCTACGGCAGCTAAAAAAAGATATGGGGAATGATAAGACAAAGAAAACCCGAAATCAACAAATATGTAATAGTAACAACTATTCCGGAAAAGACATGATTAAACCACTTCAAACAAATGTTTGACAAAGATAAGTCTCAACACTAGGATAAAGCCAGCAATGGCAGAAACAACTACCCGTATCAACCACAAACTAGTAGAAAAATATACCAAAGAACTAAAAATCAAGAAAGCACCAGGAATCGACATATTGAACAACAAACTAATAAAGTACGGAGGTAACTCACTAAGCAAATAACTAGCCAATCTTTACCAAAGATCTTAAATAAAATACTTATACCAACCGACTGAAAAAATAGTAATACTATACCTATTTTCAAGAAAGGCAACAAAAAACAACCAAGAAACTACAGAAAAATAACTCTTCTAAGCGCCGTGATAAAACTACTCACAAAAATCATTTTAAAATACATACTCATAAGGGAAGAACAACAAAGTTTTAGAAAAAACATGTCTACAACAGACGCCATATTCATCACCCGAGAAATAGTCAAAAAATCAATCAAATACGAGAAACATTATTTCTTAATATTGTTGTAAAAAACATGTAGTTTTATATAAGCTGTATTAAATAAATTATTTTCAGCCAACCTTGAATCTACTAAATTATCTGGTCAAAAGTTTATAACATTCAAATTGGAAAATTACAAACTTATATTTGAGTAGATGTTACGATAGTATTCATTTTCAAAACGACAACACGCGGCTACTTATAAAGCATGCAATGTTAAAGTTTGAGTGTCTACCTACCATTCTTATTTCCTTTGTCCCATGCAATGGAAATGTTTTTGGTTCACTTAACAAGTCATTAACTTAGAAATATCACTGCAATGATAAAGAAATTGAGTTAGTGCATTCTTGCTATGCATACAATCGACATTTTTTATGAAGAAAGTACATAGAATTTAATGATATGAAATGTCATCATAGCTTTAATAAATGTTGTTTATGTACATTTTTATTTTATTCTGTTTATTTTGTTCAATTTCAAATAATTGTCTCACTACTCATTTGGGGCGTACAGGCTAGTTTGCATAATTTCATATAATAGATTCATGCCTAAGCCACATACGACCTCTTTCACACTTTAATTTTTTATTTCTGAAGCACTAATATATTGTTTTTTTAATAAATGTGTGTATACATGTATATTAATTAAAAAAAAATAAATGATAAATGACAACTTTTCTACACAGCATAAGCAAAAGCAATTTTTATTAGAGAGTTTTTTAGTTTATTTTATAACTAGATTGTAATTTTTGTTTTGTTTTTTATTTTTGTTAAAATTCATTTTAAAAAATAACTATAAGTTAGATACTTATCTAAACAAGTGCTTTATATATTAAGACACTTTTTGTTGGTGATTCTTATTACGATCGTTTACTGAAGCATTGACATAAGTAGTAAACAAAAAATACGCATCAAATCACCATAATTTTCACCCTCGTACATTTTGTTGGGTATCCTAAATTGAGAGAGAGATTATCCATCCCAACAGTATACAGTTTTAGTAACATCAATCAATAGATTATTTAATTATTTAGAGTTGTCGTTAAATGAACAAACAAACATTATATAAACACCTGAGTTTACAAATTACGTTGAAGTTGATAAATTAATTGATTAATTAATTTAATGTAAGTTTATACGATGTGATTAAATCAAATTGTATCATTATCTACAGTAAATTTTATTATACATATTTGAGATGTAATCAATGTCTTGATGTTATTAAAAAAATACTTATTTAATGAATTATTAAAGACGGTTATATGAAAATTTTAGGGTGCCCAAACATCCTCTTCAACCTACTAACTAACCAACATTATTCCAAACACGTAAATTTTTAATTAATTCAAATCCAATAAATTACACATTCTACTTAAATAATTCAATTTATAAAGGTTTGATTATTTATTAAATTAAAAGGATCTCGAGAAATTTGCAGCCTAGATAAATTTATAGCACCCCATTAAAAGTGTTAATTTGCATTTTATTTGGTACGCCGCACCGTTGATCTCAACGTGCATTATTCGATTTCGTGTGCCGCTTAAGTAAATAAATTTTCTAAAAAGAAATATCTCATCGTTATTTTTTTTGCTTGGTTTACGAGTGAATGGGGCAATAATTCACGTGGACTTTTCATGAGTGTGTCAAATTAAGAAAGCTTGAGAGGGCTTGATTGCTTTTTATCTAGTTTTTTTTTTAGTTAACTAATTTCATTTGGAAGTTTTAGATAGATTGCATTATATTTTATCAAGTGTAGGTGGGTCCATTTGTTAAAGATTTATTTGCTTTGAAAGCATACTAAAATGTATACAAGCCTACAACTAAATCGTCGTTGAACTATATATCACAATGTTTGGGTAAGAGCAGATTATTTTTGACTGCAAAGTAAATAATTATATACCTAATAATATATATTTATTTAATAGAAACGTGTTAAATTTAAAGTAAATTTATAACTTTAAGGTTTGTAGTAGAGAGCCTTTTACTTCCGTAGCCGTCATGGAAAATTGACAAATTATAAAAATATATTAGACATATCAAATATATACAACCAATCACGGCTCGTACTATACAATCCCTACCGACAATAATCAACAATAATGAACACAATAATCATAAAAAACTGCTCACGTTAATATTATGTTTATATATTTTTTAATTAATTCCATGTTTTTATAAAAAAAGTCATTTCGAGAATTATTTTGATTAACTCTATAATTTAAAATGTAGGTCTATTAAAAAACTGAACAAATAAAATTTCAATTACGTTATACAAGACAAGAATTATTATATTTACATCATTTCATACTTTTTTTTTATTTCCCATAGCATAAAAAATATTGTTTGCAAGATGCAAATTAAATTATAAAAATGATAAACTAAAATAAACTGTAAGTAAAACTTAGTTAATACAAATATAATATATAAATTACGACCTGTGTGTTAAATCAGTAAATATTATTCATAATTGCTAGATGTAATACATATATATACATATATAATCACAATATTATAATTTGTGATGAATTTATTAATTATACGAGATATTATTAGTAATAATCTTCTATATCTACCTAAAATGCATAATTTGATATCAGTTTGCAAAAATATAATTATTCTATTTTAAATTAGTAAATTTTCAGACAAAGGGCACAAAAAAAGACTTTTTTGTGTTACAGAACATCTCTTTGTAGCATTTTAGGCAGTTGTTGCAAACTGTTCAAAATTATTGTACGTTTTTTAAAATAATAGATTTATTTAGTTTACATTTCGTTGGCTACTATCGATCGTTTCTGTTCTTTGCAAACGGGATTTTTTACTTTAAGCAAACAATTGTAGAAGACGTCACTATACGATTTTTACGTGGTTGTAGTTCTTAATGCTAGATTTTGATTATTAAAACTATTTTGACCGGATTTTGATTAATAAATGACACAATTTAGTAAATTCCAAATTTGTAATCATTTTGGAATTTTTTTTTATAATTTACTATGTTTTCATCACATATTTATTCTTGCACTTTACTAGTTTTTGTTTTATTATTTTACTTTGAAACATTAACTTTTTTAGAAACTTTTTGAAAACTGAACACAGTTTTGATAACTTCGATAAATGTAAATCAATTGTGATCACAATGATTTTGTGACATTGAAATGTTTGCAAATGATTAAATACTTTTGAACTGTCACAAAACTGTCAAAACATTTATAAATTGTCAAAAAACAGTTAAAATGTATACAAATAATTATATTACGCCTCTAAAGTGTTACAATTTATTTCACCAGAATGTTTAGAAACTGTTATTGTATGTTTGTAAACTGTCACAAAACTGCCAAAACATTTATAAATAAACATACCTCTAATCTGTCACAAAATTATTTAAATGTTTATAAATTTTCTAAAGAAAAAGAGTTTCTGCATATCTAAACTCCCTTGTCCTTGGTCTAAAATATGTTATTCTTACTTATGTTTAACGCAAAAAATTTAAACCTAACTTCTGAAGACTTTTGGTGAACTTGCGTACCAAAATTCCCCGCAACTATCATATTTTATCCTATATAATACTTTACTAACTCTAATCTAACTACTAACAATAACTACTAATACCGACCTAGGAATATTGTTATATGATGGCTTGATCTAAAACTGACTCTTGCATCAAAATTAGCAACTATTGTTAATGGTAAAAAGATTTTATATTGAACCAGTTAAGCGCAAATAAATGTTTAAATATGGCTATGTGTGAGTCAAGTGTACGGAACAAAAATTTGATTTTGCTCAAACCACTAAAAATGCATTTCTCTACATAATCTTGTGATTTTTTTAGGTTTTTTTAATAAACAATTTTTGAATAATAAGCACTCAAAATTTTAAAAAATCATTTTTTTGCGTTTTTCACATTTTTGTATCGTTTGTAACTTCTCAGAGTTTCATTTTTAGGAAAAAACTGTAACAAACTTTTTTTTAAATTATAAAAAAAAATTGACAGTTTAAATTTTCTTTTCTTAAATTTTGAAAATTTTGCAAAACTTTAACAAACAGTTTTTTTTTTAAAGTGAATGATATTTTTTTTTCTTTCTCAAATATAAATAAAAACTTGTTTTTATATGTGCAAAAGATACTCTAAAAATTTCAGAAAGTGTCGTGTTCTACGCTCCAAGATATCTTACAATGTATTTACAAAAATACTTAAAAATAGCATATAAGACTTAAATTTCACATTTTTTTGTGGATACATTCTAAGATATTTCCTGAAAATTTTAGGGTATTTTTTGCACATATGAAAGCATGTTTTTATTCATTTCTGCAAAATTTTCAAAATTTTGGACAATTTTGAGAAAGCTTAAATTCCAAATTTTAAAGAATTTTTGTAGACACATTTTAAGATATCTAAGAGCGTTGTGCACGGCACTTCCTGAAATTTTCAGGGTAATTTTTGCACATATAAAAGCACGTTTTAATTCATATTTAAAAAAAAAAAAAAAATTTTAAACTGTTTTGCAAAATTTTAAAAATTTAAGGAATAAATTGTTTGATGCAAAATCTTATTTTTTAAACAATTTAAAATAAAAACGTTTTTTATAAGATTTTCTTAAAAATGCAATCTTAAGAAGTTACAGACAATCAAAAAAAGTAAAAAACGCAAAAAGCTCATTTTTTTCAAATTTTAATTGCATATTACCCGGAAATGGCTTACTAAAAAAATCTGAACAAATTTTGAACAAAAATAGACATAATTCTAAATCTGTACAAAAAAATTATGTATTTTTTGTTGTTGGGCGTAGTGAGGTATTGGCCTCAACAAGTAGCAATACTTTTCGGTTTTCTTCTCTGCGTAAATCCTGTTGTTATAATGTTCTTGTCAAACTATTCTAGATTTAGCAGTAGTTTGAGGTAGGCTGGTTATTGTCTTGCGGATTTTTACACAAAATTTGTAGCACGTACAGAGTACGTGTTACTCGGCTTTTTTCTCCCTATATTTCTAACATTTTGTCTGTTTTTTTGTCTGTCTTTTTTGCCTGTCTCTTTTGCCATTTTGTATTTTTTTTTATCTGCACTGACATCCAGCTTCACATTTTTTTTTTTAATCTGTATGTTATTTATTTTATTTATTTAGTTTGTCTTAAGATGCGTTCTTAGTTTTTTTAGGTCTTCGTTTACTTTTTCTTTATTGTATCCTCTTTCCTTTATGAATAGTTTATGCAGTTTCATTATTTATATTCATTTTGGCAGTCTTAAATTTGTTAGTTTTACCTTCAGTAATATCCTTGTATCTCCATCTGAAATTATTTTTTTGTGTTTTTTCGTTGCCAGGTATATTTTGACCATCTCAAAAATTGCGTTATCCGTCAACCTTGAGATAATAATTTCTTATCTCTGCAATTAAGTTTGGTATTGAAGCTTCTGTAAATGTTTTTTTTATTTTTTCTACTTCTTGGTATGCATAATTGTCTTGTTCTTCTTTATTTCTTTCTTTTTGATCTTTTTTCTGTTTTGTTATTTCTATTTTGCTTCTCTTGTTTTTCTTCTTTCTCTTCTATGGCTTTTTTTTTCAATATTCTTCTATTGTCAAACTCTTCATTTTTTTTTTAGTATTTTTGTTGAAAAGTTTCTTAGCGCTTTCCATTTATTTTCATCTCTTAGGCATCATAATGACTGTTGTTTTATCCACTTTGTTTTTTAGTTTTTTTTTTAGTTCTTTTTTATTTTTCTACCACACTTCATATTCTATTAGAGTGTGTTTTGCATTATTGTGTGTTTCTGACAAAATTTACATTTTTTGTCTTTTTTGTTATTTTAAATTCTTTGCAATAACTTTCCAAAGTCCATGTCCGGTCAGTATTTGTGTTGTATAATAGCACGTCTCGAGTTTGTTTTCTACCCTTTTTTTTACGTCCGGGATTAGTTTTTTTGTCCATTCTCCCTTTTCTCCTCTATTCCTCTGTCTTTGTCATCTTTCCATTGTTTTCTTTCTTGCTCTTAACTTAACTTCCTTTTTACTGGTTCTTTCTTTTATTAGTTTTTTTTTTTTATTTTTATCCTTTCTTCCACTGACATATCCGCGGGAGGTGTTGCCGCAATTACCTTTACAACCACTTGTGACACCGTTCTGTAAGCCCTGCTGATTTTTAACAAACTGGCTCTTGTAGCTCCTCTTATTTTATTTCTGTTATTTTTGTCCTTATAGCTTCTTTCCATGTTTCTGCGGCGTATAACAATTTGCTTGCTGCAGTTGCTATTAGTCTTCTGGCTTCTTCTCTTGGACCTCCGTTGTTTGACATGAGTCTACCAAGCTTTCTCTTCATTTCTTTTTGTTTCCATGGCCGCTTCTTTAACCTGTTCATTCCATCCCTTTGCTTCAAATATCATTCTAAAGTATTTAATTTTTTTGTTTATGGTTATTACTTAGTCTCCTACTTGTATCTTATCTGTTCCTCTATTAGTCTTCTTAGTTGGTAGCCAGGCCACTTCTGTTTTTTGTGTTGTTAAATTTAAATCCTTATTTTTATCCATAAATGTATCATATTTATTGCTAGCTCTAGTCTTCTTTTTAGTACTTCTAGCTTTGCGGTACCCCTCTTGTCAGTTTAAATCTTCATTTCTTGATCTCTAAGTTTCTACCTTGTAAGTAGCTCCATATGGTCTTAATCTTTTTTCTGTTCAGTTTTCTTTTTTTTTGCCGTCTCTATAATTGCTTTTCATAACACGCTGTTAAACGTGTTGTGTATGTCTAACGCTATCATGACACAGTGTTGCCTTTTCCTCTTCCGTTCTGCTGTTTGCTTCTTTTGCTATTGCTTTTCTTTATCTATAGCTTCTAAAATTGTTTTTTCTTTGATAAATCCGTATTGTTCCTTTTCCTATCCTCCTTTTTCTTCTATTTTTTTTCTATTCTCCGTACAATGACCTTTTCCATTATTTTAGCTAGCGTGTTTGCTTTTCTACTTTTTTTCTTTTTTCAATTGGTACTATGGTGGCTTCTGTCCAACATTCTAAAAAAATCTGTTTTTCGGGCATCTGTTGATTATTTCTACTTCGTTCCCGTCTAGAGCTGCTTTATCAATCTTTGTTGTTATTTTGTTTGGACCTCGTGCTTTGATGTAAGGCAATTTTTTTTATGATTTTCAATATTTTTTCAACTGTTGCTATGACTATTTCTTCTTCTTTTTTTTCTTCTTCTTCTTTTTCTTCTTCTCCTTTTTTCTCTTCTTCTTCTTCTTTTTCTTCTTCTTTTTCATCTTCTTCTTCTTCTTCTTCTTTTTTTTTTACTTTTTCTTTTTATTCTTCTTCTTCTTTTATGTCTTCTTTTTTTTTCTGGTTTTTCTACCGGTTCTCCTTTGAGAAACAATTTCTTAATTATGACTTCTTTTCCTTTGTCATCTTTTAGGTAGACTCCCTTTACTCTTCCTCCCAGTTTGTTTATCACTATTTTGTATGGTTTTCCCAAAAGGTCACTTATAGATTCTATCATTTTTTTCCACCATCTTTGATTTTTTGTTGATTTTTTAGTTCCTCCTTCGTTTCCTTTGTATTTTTTCTTCGTCTTCTCTGTCTTTTGACTTTCCTCATTGTTTGTATTCTTTTTTTTTCTGCATTTTTTTTATTTTCTTGCACTACCAGTATAGTCCTTTTTGCCTCTTTTCTCTGTACCTAGGAATTGCTTTATCTGCCGCTTTTCTCAGTTTTACCTATTTATGTATTTAGACAATATAATAATAACAACATTTAATTTTCCAGTGTAGGTTGACTCTAAATTGGGACACGTGCTATTTCTGTAGAGACAAACTTAAATATTTAGGCTATATTATCAAACGGTACGGGATAAATGTTGACCGTAACAAGGTGAAGGTTATTGTTGATTTGCCAAATCCAAAATGTGTCAAAAATATTAACCGTCTTGGTAAAAAAAGTTTATTCTAAACTTCTCATAGATGATCTTACCAATAATGTCATTGAGAAAAAAATGTTAGGATTTTATAGTCAAATTAGTGCAAGACAACGTTAAAACGTGTGAAAAAAACGTTAGTAAGTTTTCTTGTTTTGCCATGCTCAAATTTTGATTTACCGTTTACCCTGCAATGCTATGTCAGCTTCCATAGTCTTGGTGCAGTGTTGACACAAACAACTAATAATGCAATGAAGGTTATTTTGTTAATTGTCTTGCAGTATAACCAAAGAAAAACTCTAATATAACGTAACCAAAAAGTTTATGCGTTTTATAAAGCGTGGAATAGTTGAAATGCTATCTCAAGAAAGCAAAGTTTACAGTCATAACAGACTACTATAGTCTGTTGTAAAAAGATTTTGTTGTTAAATTTTTAAAATAAACTTAAAAAATATAAGCTAAATAAGCACAACACTGACTATTTTCTATAAAATATTGTTTGCAAAACTCAAACTTTTAATAATATTTGGTGTAAAGTTCCTTTTAGCACTGCTAAATGTGAATTTGTACGTGTTTATGTTGAAAAATAAGCCTATTTTTGCAGTTATTTTGAGTTTTAGACCCTCAAAACCAAAATACACAAAACAAATTTATATTTTTCAATTAATTTACATCAAAATACGTCAACTTTAGCACTGAGCTCACTGAGAACAAAAAATGGTTTTATGGCTTTTGCGGCTTATAGTCAGAATATAAACTTAAAATTCTGATTGATTTCACTAGTAATTGATTTTTTTTTTCATTTAAAATTGCAATTTTTAAACAAAAAATGCGATTAAGTTAAAAAGCGACAAAAAAACTTTTTTAAGGATTTTATACTTTCATGAACCTATCAAAAGACTACTAATAAGTTATAGAAACAAAAAAAAAAACTAAAGAAAATTTCTCAATGCACCTATATCAAATACGTCCAGATGTTAGTGTTGTAGTCTTCTTAGAAAACTCTATTATTTTGCAAGTAGTGTTTTGTTCTTATCTTGTAAGGTGATATTAAAAAAAAAGTATTTTTGTTTGTTTTGTTATGTTTTAATACTTTTTTTTCCCTGACTTTCTATTTGCTTATTTGCCTCTAAAAAAAACTGTTGGCACTTAGTAAAAAATTGATTTCATATTTTAGAAGTTACTAAGTCAGACATACATAGTATATTGCCAAACAATTAACAAAAAAACTAGCCAAACAAAACAATGCCAGAAGGTGATACCGTTGACGTACTACAAAAACGGTCGGTTAAATAAAATGCATTTAAAAATGAATTACAAATAAATTTGCAACAATTGAAATATATCAAAGAGTTAGACAAGTTTTAATATGTTCACATTTTTATAATGATACTGGCGTCGATGTCTTTTTGAGAAACAATTGCTTAAAATTTTGTAAATTTTACAATAATCTATAAAGCAACTTTGGCCAAACAATTTGCATTTTAAAATTCGAGTCTGTTTTTGGGTTATTGGTTTTTTTTTCTATTTATATATTTTTTTTAAATAGACATATATTTATTTCCTGATACTATAATTTCTGCAAACCAAACTATTTTTACAAGCAATTTTCAAAAATTGAACAGCATTTGATAATTTGTTGCTAACTTTCGTTATTTCAAAAATTGAACGCCTTTTGAACTCTTGAGTTGTGTGCGATTTGCTAGCTTTTGTTGGCTAAATTTTTTGCGTAATCATTTGCACGTCATACTATAGAAACAATTTTTTTTTTAAGCTGAATTTTTTTTGTGGGATTTAATTTTTGATCTAGTTAGCTAATGTGATTATATAAGGTTTTCCAATAAAAGGTTTCATTTTGATATTAAAAAAACAAGTAAATTAAAAAAAAAATCAATAAATGTTTATTTCATTGTAAAGAGGAAGGTATGCTATTAACATTTAAAAACGATATCAGTCAAATGGCCGCCACGGTTACGGTTGCAGTACCATATTCTTTTAATGAAATTTTTCATGACCAATTTGCACATTTGCGGGTGTATGTCCTCGATAACTTCACAAATTCCATCTTTAAGATCTTGAATTGATTGTGGAGCATTGGCATAGACCATATCTATTTCGTGACCTTAAAGAAAAATGTCTAAAGGTGTTAAATTACAAGATCTCGGTGGCCAATTATGATCACCTCTTTAAAAAATAACACGGTCAGGAAACTTTTCTTGCAAAATTGCGATTGTTTTGTTGCTTGTGTGGCACGTAGCGCAGTCTTGCTGAAAATAAACGTTGTCCACATCAATATCTTTCAATTCCGGTCATGAAAAATCATTAATCATAGCTCGGTAGCGCCGTTGTTGCACTAGCCTCATTTAAAAAAAAAAACTAGGGTCCAATCACACCGCCAGCCCAATAACCGCACCAAACAGTGACACGTTGAGGATGCAAAGACTTTTCAAGAATTATTCTTAGATTTTTTGAGCCCCAAATGCAACAATTCTGCATATTAACTTAGCCTTTGAAATGAAAATGGACCTCATCACTGAAGATATTTTTTTGATAAAATTTCAAATCATTTTGATGCATTTGAAGAACCCAATCAGCAAAGATACAACGTTTGTGGTGATTGAGCGATTTGATTTTTTGTTTTAACTGAACTTTAAAAGCCTTAAAACTTAAGTTTTTATGCAAAATACGGTGTACTGTCGTTTGTGGAATGTCTAATTCAAAAGATTGACAAGGAATCAACAACCCTGAGTTTTCTTCAACACTACGGGCTACATCAGCAATATTTTCATGTGTTCTTGAGCAATGCACACGGTTTCGATTCTTCACATCACAAACTTGTCCCAACAGCTCAAATTTTTCCACCAGGTTTACTATTGGCGGCCGAAAAGCTGCTTTACAACGACCAAAAAGTGCTTCAGTTTTGCGAACTGTGATTAAAATTTTTTTAACTTTTTTGTAGTAAATTTTAACAATTTCAAAGCTTGTTGAAGCTTGTATTGTTCAATTTTTAATAATGGCGTAGTTTTTACTTTTCAAATGTCAGAATATAATAATTTCAAAATTGACAGCTGCCTAAATAGCATGCTATTCAAAATAAAACTTCCTATTAGAAAACCCATTATACAGGGTGTCCGGAAAATACGTGTACAACGTTTGACGACAGACTCCTGACGTCAAAATAGGTCGATCTAAGCCGACTTAGTTATATCCAAAATTGTCTCGTTTAGCCGGTAGAGGGCGTCAAAAATTTGTAAATATTAAAAAGAAATTACCTGTAACAATAATTTTTTAAGTGACCTTGTTGCTATGGCGTTTAATAATTTGACAATTATTGACAAATTGTCACCAGTCTATGAAATTTACTCAAGTATACGATCAACATTCTTGAATTACAAGTTCATTTTACCATTAAAAATGGAAAATTATACAAACTCTCAGAAAGTTGACATGCTCCTGGTATACGGGTTTTGTCAAGGAAATGGGCGTCAGAGTGTTAGGGTTTACATGGAGAGGTTTCCTAACCGTCGAATACCAAACCACCAAACATTTGCCAATATTGAGAGTCATCTTCGGGAAACGGGCAGTTTTGAGAAAAAGTTTGAAGGCAAGGGTCGTATGCGAACAACTCGAACTGTAGAAACAGAAGAGATGATTCTGGAAAGAGTTGAAAAAGAACCAAGTACCAGTACCCGTCTCTTAGAACGTGAGTTAAATGTTCCTAAAACGATTGTCAATGAGGTTTTAGGAGAACAGTTGTTACATCCTTACCACATACAAAAAGTCCAGGAACTTTTACCGACTGATCCCCCCATGCGGCTTACATTTTGTCAATTTATTAGAAACAAAAGAATCCTTGTTCCAAATTTTTGTAGAAAAATTATGTTTACTGACGAGGCATGCTTTACAAGATCTGGGGTAACCAATCTGCACAACAAACATATTTATTCCGATGAAAATCCACATGCCATTAAAGTTGCACATCATCAGCATCAATTTAAAATTAATATTTGGGCAGGTATTATTAATCACTACCTTATTGGTCCCATTGTTATTCCAGACAGGTTAGATAGAAATACTTATTTAAATTTTTTGCAAGACACATTACCAATTCTTCTGGAGAATTTGCCCCTTTTACTTCGGAGGGAAATGTGGTATATGCATGATGGTGCCCCGCCCCATTTTTCCGTTGCCGTTCGGCAATACTTACATCATCAATATCCCAACCGATGGATTGGAAGAGGCAATGATGCACCAGTAAAATGGCCACCACGTTTTCCTTATTAGTTAAATATGTGTGACTTCTTTTTGTGGGGCGCTATTAAAACAGAAGTTTACAAGACTCCGGTAAACACACGCGATGATTTATTGCAGCGGATTTTAAATGCAGGCAACCATTTTAATAATCCCGAGACATTAGATAGGGTCCAATATCATTTTTTAAAGAGTGTTAATAAGTGTATTCAGCAAGATGGCGGTCATTTTACACATTTGCTTAAGTAATGTTTTTGTTTTACTTAGTTTCTTACAATAGATACTTTCAACTTTGTTATATTTTTGTTTTTTTTGACGCCCTCTACCGGCTAAACGAGACAATTTTGGATATAACTAAGTCGGCTTAGATCGACCTATTTTGACGTCAGGAGTCTGTCGTCTAACGTTGTACACGTATTTTCCGGACACCCTGTATAATGTAAAATGTGTCAAACAACCTAACACTGGGGAACTGAGGCAAAAAGATGAAAACGCGTTTGGCTGCAGAAAAACAAATAAATCTTTTTTTTGGCAAGACAGATACCTCATATGCTAAACCAGCAACTGCTAACCTAAAACAAAATCCCAAAACAAAGCTCAAAGTTTTTCCGCAAAAGAACCCTTTTTCTAAAACAAAAAACAACAAAGAAGACGGTTTGCTTTTTTAGATATTATTTTTTATCTAGATAACTCAGAAATAAAGTAAAAAACCTTACAAAAAAATGAGAACCCAACTACAAAAAAGTTGTCTTATTGCACTTTTAAATGTTAGTCACCAACTTAGCACCTCTTTTGGGTAAAACTAGTAATAAGCAGGCAAAGCTGATAATGGATGTTTTTACCCAAGATTTCAATAATATTCTATATACCCCAGACTTTTGGTAGACTGTCAAAAGTTGTTAAGAGTACTTGTATGATGACGCTTTAATATGATTACTGAGAAAGATATTTAAGTATAAATAGTAAAAGAAATATATTGAGATATATGTTCAGCAAACCTACCATCAAAATAACAAAAAACGTGCTAGAGCGGAAAAAAAGAATAGAGAATATTGATTTACTCCGACAAAATCTAAATAAAGTTACTACTGTTCCCAAGTTGACTAAGAACGTAACACATTAAAGTTTGTTAATAAAACTTGCATTGCTATCGAGCAACTGTAACAGCACTATGCTGTTTTGCAAACTAGAAGTATTGCAGGACTCAATAACTCTAAACCAAAAACCATAGATTGTACAAACTAAGATTTGCAGATTAGGCAAACTAAATAAAAATGTATTTTCAAACTCAACTAACGGTAAGCCAAAAACGTGTTTTTACACACCCAAGCACATAACATTGTTTCTTATGCCACAAATTTTTGTCAGTCATCTTACAACCATCAGGCTCAGCTTGGCAGACAAGACTGAGCCTCACTTCGACCGGCTACCATATCCAACAACACCATACGTTAGTCGTGCAAGGCACAAAAATTCTTAAACTGAGCAAAAAAACTTAAAACTTAATTAAATTGGGTGTTACACAAAAAAATTTAAAAAGATTATAAAAGATGCATACGTCAACATCAACAGTAAACTTGAAGATTTGTTTGTCAAAATGTTAAAAACACATCAAGTGCTGCAAAGCTAAGATCAAAGACTCACTTCTCTCGGCACAAATCCAGTCAGTGAAGCACTGAAAAGTTGCTTGCCACCTTGTTTTGTTTTATATACAAAGAAGTTTTTAATTGCTCAGGCTATTTGCATCTGTCTAAAAAATTAAAAACTTCTCTTTGTACAAAGAGCTACAATTTTGCGCCTAGATCTCACCTGCCAAAGATCTATAGAGCATAAGTTGCTTTTTGATACATACCAAAAAAGAAGTTAAAAGTTGTTAAAAAAACACTTTTGCTAGAAATGCAATTACATAACAAGTCACTTCTTTTTTGTTTTAAAGAGTTTACGTGTGCATACATAAACAAAAAGACCAGATTGTGGTAAACAATTTAATTAAAATGGTTCAAACGCACATGACTATTTTTAAAGCAGAAGTAGTTGAAGTTATATATGTAGTAAAAAGCAAAAATATCTAGCATGATTGTCTACATTTTAACGGATAGTAGAAGGGCTTTTATTGCTGTAAACAATCTTAAAATCACATTAAATCTAATTTTTAAATGTTTTTGTATCCTTACTTTAGCAGCCTGTTGAAATAACGGGTTGGCGCGCAAAAAATAAAGAAAACGTTGGAATGATACTCTGGGCTGAAGACAGGCAAACACCAAGACAACCAATAACTTCCTGCAACTGTCTAAAAAGAAACTGCAAACTATGACAGGGATTTTAAAACGACACTGTCAACTAAGATTACACATACACACAATAGGTATTAGAAACAGTCCAACGTAGAGTATGTGCAACAGATAACGAGACAATCAAACTTGTGATATGTACATTTTTGACACTTTTATATGATAGAGAGTCTATGCTGGGGAGTTGTTAGCTTAACATGGCTAGGATAAAGAAAATTACTTAAAGCATTGTACTTGCATACATAAGCCACATAGAGTAGTTGAATGCCGGTACAACAATGTAAGGTTGCCACTGGAGAAGATACACAGAGCCTAATGCGGTCTACGTGTAGTAAATTTTGGTTTTATTCTCTAACTCAAAATCCAGAATTTAGAATTAGAAACACCGTTGTTTATTCATCTTATGCAATGCACATTTTCTTTCTATTGTAAACATTTTATCGGCTATTCACACTAAAATAATCTAGAATCAACACAATCAAAATCATAATTTAAATGGCAGAAGTTAATAAATATGTAAGCGTATACCTACAGTGAGTTTAACTGAAAGAATTACTGATATAATTACATGAATAAAATTAATAACTTCTTAATAATTTAAGGAACTGGGGTAATTTTATCCGAGATTGAAACTGCCTGCTTAAATCTGAAGATCGATATCAGTCTGATTTAATTTATTTAGAGAAAGCCGTTTCAATCGACAATCCTTTCATTACGTTTAATTAAATTATTAGAAGCAAACAGAGTGTTAAAGTAATTATACAATACCTGCAAACAATTATAAGTCATATTTCTTGAAATGAATTCACTTTATATAATATCAAAGAAAAATATTGTTGATTCAATTACGTCGTTGCTGTAAAATAAGATTTTTTAACTGGGTGGATAATTGCTTATGAATTGAAATACGTACAAAAGAAACAATTAGATACAGTCTAAAATGAAAACATTTTTTTGCTTCTTATAATTAAGTATGAAGTATAAAATAATTTTGCTTGAATGTCATCAATTATATAGTTATTATTATTACTTTCTCCGTTATTGTCAGGCAAAAACATACTTCTCTTGTTATGGATGTCGGTCAGATTGCGGTTTGGAACTGACCCAAGTGAGTACATGCTGTGCAAAAGCGAAATCCCATAGGTTCAGTAGTTTACTATAGTAAGATTGCAGCCGATAATCATTTCCTTCACTCTCACTCTTTGTAAGCCGCATCGATTTTATTGAAACTATTTGATTTTATTTGAGGCTTTCCTAAAGCTTTATAAATGCATGACAGATAATTCATTTTAATAGATTTATTACATTATTGGTGCCGATAACATTTAGTTCTAATAGCAATAAAATTGTGATATTAAAAAATATTGATAATTATAATTGTTTGTGTGTTACTAAATTGTTCACATAGAAGTAACAATTTTAGGCAATTAATCATGAATGTTTGCATTTGTATTTGCAATAGTTTTTAGATATTTTTTTTAAATAAGCATTTCTATTAAGAAAATTATAAATATATTCGTATTAATAAAAACTCTGATATACTGAGATAAAGCAAACAAGCAATTACACTATAATTAACACAACTGATTGTATCTATATCATATTATTTGATTGAAGTACATATTGGTCATATAATAGAGGAATTATAGCTTAAACTAATAGCATGATCATCTAATTAGTTGACACTCTCCTTTGATCTCATGCATTCAAAATGGTGCAAATAATTCTATCACAGCTGCGTTGTAATAATCACATTTTTCAATTCAGCTAACATTACTAATCAAATTCAAATGCATTGTTTGGTGATTATAATCACATCAGGGAAGTCTATTGTAACATTAAATAAATGGATCAATTAAAATACTGTAACGTTTTAAATGAATAAAAAACGTTGGATTACTTGCGCCAGATTAATACGGAAGGGAAACAAATCTTGGGTTTAACATGTCGCTTGGTTGAAAGGCAGACAAATGCCTTTCAACAAATTTATCCTAACAAATATAATTGAAACGACTTCATAACCTTCATAGCAAAGAGGACATAAAAAGAGCGGATGGAAAAATGGGATACTATATTACTGTATGCTGAAACTTGGGGCATTTTTGGGCCGATTTATTACTGCTCGTTTAAAGGCGACCTCTTTTTTATATTATTTCCTCAAGGTAAACTAACTGTAAATAACGATTCTTGAAGGTGAATCGATTGATAGCAATATTTTGTATTTGTTATTTATTTAATAAACTAAAGCATTTATTATAAAATATTTACAAGTCAAACAGAAAGTAAAATAGTATTAACTGAAAACAATTTAATCTGTCTTAATACTTCCTGTTGGAGCAAAGTTGAATTCCTAATTCGATTGCCTTAAAATATTCTACTGATTCCTTAGAAAAGTTTTATGAGCGATATTTACTTTATAAATCACTGCGGAAATAAACCCAATTAATAAAGTCTGCAAAGCAATAAATAAAGTAGGCTTCCCATGGCATCAACTGTATGGAGAGAAACTAAGAAAAATGTGTGAGAAATTAGATAAATACGGACTAGACTATATTGTGTACATAAATAACTATATATCATTCTGTTTGAGCTTCGATGGGGGATCAAAAGGAAACTAAGCGTTTACAATGATTTAGTGTGCTGCCGAAATATACATTTACAAAGCCACCCTCTTTTACCACTCACCGATTCGGCAGTTTTAGCAATATTAGGTCAATTAGTAAATAAAGAATTTTTTTAAATGAGTATATATTACAATAAAAGCAAACATATATGTAAATATTTGTTACGTGTATTGATTGAATCTCTTCCGGAAAGTTTATCAAAGTTAAGTTGTCAATAAGTAGTAATTCTGATTAACAAGTTGAAGTAACATCATTACCAACAACTTCCAGTTTGATTTTCAAACTTGTTATTAAGTTAAACAATTTTAAACAAATTTATGTAAAATCAATGAGTATTTGATGTTAAGTCCAATTTATTTCTGCAATTAGCTAGAAATTACTAAGATGTTTACAGTAGTAAGCAATTTTAACTTAACTCTTTTTTTTTAATATTCATGCTTTTTATGTTGGCTGCTAGTGTTAGGCAACTTGTATGATAAAACAAGCGACTAAAAGCAAGGAACTAAATTAATTACAATTACCTCCCAGCGTATTAGTCATGTTGCAAGTCTGTGGACGGACTATCCCCATCTTTATAAGGCGTAAAATCACGTAAGAAAAGATAAAAAGAAGCTGAGTTATCTTCCAAATACGTTTTTAAGGTTTAAAATCTACTTTTACAGAATTTCTTTTTAAACGAGTGGTGAAAACGAACCTGATTTGATCAATTGGTACTTCATAGTTTTGTATGTAGTACCAGTTTTACTTTTTGGACTATACTTTTTTGGTAGCTTTAGCAATTAATTTTCAAACAAGTTTAGATTTTCACAAACATAGAAAATAAAAACTAAAAAAAAACTAAATATTCTACTGAGTGCATTATTAGATACCTCAGAAAATTAACGGCAAGTGCGTCTTTAGATACCTTGTTAACTGTTAACTCTGCGGTACCAAAGTAAAAACACTAAAAAAGACGTGATTGGCTAACTCAGAACAAGCAAACATCCTTTCAGGCAGAACGGAGGTGTCATGCTAGAAACCTTTGTAAGTCCTACACAGAAAAAATCTTAGTCAAGCTAAAAGTCTTTGTAGATAAAAAAAATTTCAGCTTACAAGCAACAAAAAATCTTGTTACATTAGAGACAAAAGAAAAAGTTTTGTTTATTCACTTTCAAGCTCTTATTTAACAAAAAAGATAGAAGTCAAAAAATCAGCTCAAAAGTAGCTTTTCAAACATCTACAAGTAGCTGTCATTAACCTGTTCTCTCTTTTAAGCAAAATCTTTAAGGCATAGTTAATCAAAACTGCTCTAACTCAAAAGGTAAATTAAACCTTGTTTACTCTCAAGAAAATACATTGTACCTTTAAAAGGTAACCACACACAGGAAACATTATAAAGATTACCTGTAATAACAACATATCCTTAGAGTAACTAAAAAAACCATCTACAACATAAAACTACTGTGGCTGGCGTAAACAAATTACCAGACAAATTATTTTTCCAGGCAAACAAACCATGCGTCGGGGTGGTACAACCTAAGAAATAAGTTTCCAAAAGTATCTTGGTTGCTTCCAATAGGTTGGCTGTGTATGTGCCGTTCAAGCGTTTTAGGCAATCGAATTGTTGTTAAGGGCCATGCTTAAATAAGTTTTTTGTGAACTGTTTGAACGTTTTTATAAAGACGTCTAGACTAATTGACAACTTAATTTTTTTTTACTCTATTTAAGAGTTTTATTGCAACTTTGAGTCGTTTCAGTGTGTCACACCACCAGGGTATGGTACTGTCAGAACCTACCAGTTTTAGTAGATAGGAGTTATATGATTAACTTTAAAAGTTTTTTAATTTATAGTTTTCATTTTCTTTAACACTTTTGGGTTTCCATAAAATTTTATGGGCACTTACCTAAGTTAACAAATGTTGGTTTAACGCCTTAGTTTAATATTTTTAGATTAATAGTAAGAAGTAAACAAGAAAATTAGTCAAGAAATAGACAAAACCAAGTCAGTAGAAAAACTATCCAGAAGACACATCTAAAAGAAGGGGAAAAGAACAAAAAGAAGAAATTATGGATGACAAATAAAATAATAATTTTAATAGAGCAAAGAAAAGGTAAAAAAAACAACAATAAACCACACAAAAAAATTAACAAAACAATTAAGCAAGAAATTAGAAAGTCCAACAAAAGATTTTAATGTAAATCAAAGAATTAGAGAATTGACATAGAAAACAAGAAATAAAACGTAGAAGGAATATCTCAACAAACTTTTTGAAAATAAACAAAAAATAGCAACACCAATCATCAAAGAAGAAATAAATTTGCACATCCTGAAAGAGGAAGTAGATGCAGCAATAAAACAAATAAACAATGAGAAAGCAACAAGACATAACGACATACAAGTTGAAACTCTAAAACTACTAAATGAGAAGCACATCAAAAGTTTTACCAAACATATTTAATAGTTACCGGTAGTTACAGCTTTGCTAGTCGGGTGGGCCTAGGTTCTTCTTCACTCTTGGTCGGAGGGCTCTAATTGTTTTGACTGTTTTTGGGTATTGCCTGCTAGACGGGCTTTTACTTACTCGCATGCAAATCTTCCTTAATTGTTATATATAATTAGCTCCATGTTGGGCTCCAAATTGTACCACCCCCGCACGTATCACTAGCCTACCTTTCGGTAGTTTCAACTTTGCTAGTCGTGTGGGCCTGGGTTCTTCTTCACTCTTGGTTGGCGGGTTCCAACTGTTTTGACTGTTTTTGGGTATTGCCAGCTGAACGGGCTTTCACTAGGAAAAAACAATAAACTTCCTAGGATTGTTTAATAAAAATCATTCATCAAATATACCCAAAACATAATTTTTATTGCGACCAAGAATTATAACATAGAGAGGAACTAAAATTCACAATGAGAAGGTTTTGCTACTAAGGAAACATTAAGAAACGCTTAGTCAAAAGTAACAAAACAAAATATGTATAAAATTAGTTCCAAGAGAACGTAATTTCTAAACTAAATCTAGGTAAGCCGTTTGGTTCACATACCACGAAGCAGACTTCTTAGCGTATTGTGGAGTGGAGGGTCGATCGGTCACAGTTCCACAATCAGACACCACCAAAGTTTGGAGGTCTAAGCTGGTCAATCCCACAGTCAGACTTCTCAGAAGTAAGCGCTTGTTACCGGCATCCGCGTCGATGAGCAATGAGAGGTTGCCTGACAAGTCGGGGTGATCCCAGACGATGGTTGTTTGAACCGAAGTTCCGACTAACGCGTCACACAGACGCCAAACACCCAGGTTCCTACTTGCAATGCCACACCGGCCTTGCTACACAGGCGTACTCACGCCACACAAGCACACTCACGCCACACAGGCACACACACGCCACACAGGCACACACATGCCACACAGGCCCCCGCTACGCACACACACGCACGCAGCGCGCACCACGTCGCTCACGTAAAGCTGGTGGTTGTTAGCAAATCGACGTGATCCTGCACAAGGCGAGGATCAGTGGCCGTCCTGAAACCCGGGCGGGGGTGTGCAAGCACCGAGTAAGGTGATGATCCCTGGAAGAGCCAGGGGTAGACTTGGAGGTCAGCGGGGCCGCCTCGGATGAGCCGGAGATTGGCCTTGCTGATGGAAATCCTGGTGTCGATAAGGAAGCTGCAGCTAGTGGTAGATCATCAAGTGGCACCCAACCGGAAAAAGCCAGTCGATCGGTGTCTTAATGATGTTGGTCCCGATGTTGTCTGCTTGGGCTCTCGATCTCGAATGAGGCTAGGGGTTGAATGTTCAATATTTATACCCGCGCTGTCGCGCGCGCACCGCTGTGATTGGTGGATGGGGCTCCGCCCGTGTGCGCCAACAATACCCTCCAACCTCCTAGGCTGAGCTTCCGTTTCCGCCTGGTAAAGATGTTGTCCAGGTATCATCGGCTTCTGGTTGTTGAACTATTGCAAAGGACGGGAATAGTCTGTAACAGATAAAGAAGTGTCCACTAAGGTTTCACTATTAGTCTGGTGTCGCAAAGGATTAACAGATCTATCACTCGCGGCACGGGCTTGTCCGAAATGTTTACTTTCCGGGTTTCGGCGGTGGTTTTCGCGGTTTCCGGCACTGGGGAGGCACCAGAGTCATTTCGGAACTGCGCGCGATCCACTTAAGCTGTCGGTCGGTGGGTGTCGCCTTCCGCCTCTTCTTCACTTGTCCAATGTGCTGGACGTCCAATCTGGCTGTACTAAACCTTTCCACCGGTTTCGGACTCTCCTGCTTCCCGAAGTTGCCGTCCAAGTCGCGCTGGATAGGAGCGACGGTCTCGGTGACATACGCATGGACTGCGTACGTCGCGTTGGGGGCTACGCCGCGCTCAACTGCAGGCGTGTCTAAGATGGTATCCATGTTCTCCTTTGATAGATCGGCTTTGGGGATAGACGGTGTGCCTGTCTGTATTCCCGCCGATATTTCTGGGTCGCATTTTACTAAACAAAACTAAGCTGAAAAACATCAAATATGTCGAAAATACAATTATATTTGCTGGCTTTCCTGAAGGACTCTCCAACACTATTAAACAAAATTGTAGCGGCTAGTAAAAAAATTGGACTCAATATCAATAGCAACAAATCAACGTTCATGATCACAAACAAAGAACAGATACCCAATGTAAATCTATATGCTCTCAATCAACAAATAGAAAAAGTAAGACAACATACTTAGGCACAATTGTGAACAAAAACTGAGACAATAGTCAAGAGATAAAGAATAAAACTGGGAAAGCTGGAGCCGTTTTCAAGACAATAAATAACTTTTTCAAAAACAACAAACTCTACTTTGATACCAAAACACGCATGTTAAGGTGCTACGTGTTTTTAATACTACTATACGGAGTCAAATCTTATACACTTAATGAAGCAAAAACAAAAAAAAACTGGAAACCTTTAAAATGTAGTTATATTGACAAATGTTTTAGATACCTTACAAAGACAAAATAACAAACATAGAAGTTTGCAGAATAAAAAAAAAGAGACAGAAATCACTATCAAAACCCTCATTCAAGGCATGATACACGACAAACTAGGTCTAGGATAAAAAAAATATTTTGGTTGCAAAATCTTAAAACGTAGTACAGGAAGATGTCAAAAGTGCTCTTCAGCAAAAGCTTAGTCACTGTATTTTGTTTAATTTTCTATATAATGTAGTAAGAGTTTGCACACATCTGATGACAAGATTGATGCTTTTATGCAATACTATATTAACTCTTTCATAGATGTGAATAGAAGTGGTGAATTGTAGGCTGGATATGCGGACACTACATAATGGTATTTGTTTTTAATCCAGTTCAAGCTAATTCTCACAGCTATGTAAATTCACGTTTTTGGCTTGCTTTTGGTAAGGTAAGCAAAAACATTTTTTAAAAAAATTTCTGCTATTTTCGGCTTTATCTGGATAGATTTTTATCCCATCCTTGACTAAGTAATTTTTATTTCTGGTTTTGTCTCTCTGTAGCGTTTCATTTTTGGTGACAAATTTAATGTGTGGTTTAAGAAATATGTAGCTCACTTGGCTGTTCTTAGCGGTATAGAAAACAATCAGACTTTTGGTTTTGCGCTTTTGCTTTTTCTGGCGGCTCTAGACCGTCTCAATGATATCTGAATGTCCCGGAAGCTTTTTGTATGCTTAAAAAAGTGATACGTCTGCAGAACAATAAAGTTTGACGTCAGCCACAGTGGTTTGGTGCTAATGATTGTTTTTACTAATCACTTTAAGGATGTGTTACCCATTTCATCTAAATACTAAAAAGGCCTCATTAAAAATAATTTTAAAAAAATTATTTTCTTCCCTCTTCAAACTACGCCGCTTCAAAAATTTAAAAACCTTTTATAAAATTTTACTATTGCATTAGAAAAAGCTACACGCAACTAAAAGAATTTTGTATAATTTTATTGGTTCTTGGATAACTACTCAAAAAGCTTTAAAGTATACAAGACTTGTGTGTAAAAAAATTTACAAAAATTATAGAAGACTTCTAATTTTTATGGATTTTAAACAAAGTTTTAGTCAAAATCAAAACTTACCGTTGTTCAGACGGATCACTTTGCCAAGCAGTCAAAAGCCATTTTTGTAAGTTACATGTTTCTCAAATGACGCATAAAAGTAACTATTTACAATTTGCAACAAAATGCAAACATGGAAGTTGAAGAAGAGTAGTAGAAGCCCATTCGGACAAAACTGGGAAAGAAAACCATTCAATCAAAACCAGGATAAAAATCCTTCCAGATTAAGCCAAAAATAAATTTCCATGCTTTTATTATTTAATATTTGTTTGTTTATTTTTCTGTAATTGTAATATTGCTTGTATTTTATCATGCCTTTGTACAGAATGATGTAGATGTAAATGATTTTTTTATATACCGTGAATAAAGTATTATTATTATTATAAGAGAAAACACTTCTTCAAACCCCCAACAGTTATGGACGCATTGGTGCAATTTAGTGCAACTTGCATCGCTGTTTTGCAGCCGTAGCAGCACTATGCTGCAAACTAAAATGCAGGATGCAATAGCCATAATTCAAAAACAATAAACAAGTATCTTGCATGTACGATTGATAATTTGGTGATCGAAAACTATAATTTGTTTGTGCTTAAAGCATGCTTTTAATATTCTATTAAATTATGCGTAAAGCGTTTGCTACTTTTTTAGTAGTCACACAAGAAAGGTTTTTAGAAACATAGTGGGTTTGAGTGTACCTTACAGAGAACAATAACAATTGCTCTCTGTTGTGGCAAATTGTATTAAATGAGTCTTTTCAACTCTTGCTGTTCCATGCAAAAAGAATAGATCTTTACAGCTACTCAGTTCTGACAGGTACTTGTGTGACACTTTAGAAAATAAAACAACTTATTGCAATAATATAATTTCTATTAAAAATCCATTCAACACATAGTAAAACAATACTGACTGTTATTTACAAAATACACTACTAACCAAAATAGATAATGAAATAAGTGGGGATGTTAGTAGGATTAGAAACGGTACAAGCTGGTTCAAGAGTGGTCTGCACATAAAATTACATTGTGTTTGGGTATTTCAGAAAATAATAAAATAATAAACTAATAAAAATGCATCATGTTAATTCTGCTATGTTTGCTTCTTATTGTGAAGGTTGAGCGGCTTACTGTTGGATATTCCCAAAACATACCAGCCACCTTAAAATGTTTACTTTCAATACTCTTCTATTGGTAGTTTACACAATTTTTTTGCACTCATCTTTGTTAATCCTTTTAAAGTGTTCTCCGTTGCTACTTGGATGATTTCATCTGTTCCTGGATGAACGGTTTTGATGCGTCCCAAAGACCACTTTAGAGGTAGAGCGTTGATGTTCATTATGCATACAAGATCGTTGACTACTAGTTGATTAGTCGTTGAATCTTTCCAATTTTTTTTTGTTGTACTTGGGTCAAGTATTTAATTGACTACCGCGTCCAAAAATTTTGTTTTATCTGGCAAATGTGTATCTAATAATGTAACCGGTGTCCTTTGTATGAATGGCTCAGGTAGAGTTAGTAATGAGGTACCAATCAAGAAATGTCTTGGAGTCAAGAGTTTAAAATTCCAAGGATCATCTGACATTGATGACAGAAGTTGTTGAATTTCTCATTTGTCAATTGTTCATTTTCTGCTATACGGTTTAGATGATGTTTTGCACTTTTCACGGCATATCTGAGAGACAACTGCAAAATGTGGTAACCCGGGTTTTATAAATTTCCAATTCAAATTTAAATGTTTAGTCTTGTACTCCATATAAAAGAGTTGAAAAAACGCAACATTTTAAAATGCGCTTACAAAGTTAGAGGCATTCATGTTGCATAATATACTCCTCATTTGGTTAAAAACTGTTTTTTTTGCCATTTGATTATGGTCCTATTTGTTGCTTAGGTTTGTTCTTAAGTATAATATTAATGATACTGTTTGTAAGAGAATTTTGTTTACGTAGAATTGTGCGTTCTTGTTGTTTTTGCTGATACTCATTGTTTTTGTTTTTGATATATTCAGTCGCATATTAAGTTTTTGACAGGCGTTGACTACTCTATCTATTATTTTTTGTAAGCTGTTAGCGCTGTCGACAATTAATACAGAATCATCTGCGTGTTGCAGATTGTTGATGATCTGCCCATTTATTATTATCCCTTCCTGCTCTTCTTCCAGTGCATTTTTAAAAAGTTTATTTGCGTATCGGTTAAACGGTTGCGTAGATAGCATGCAGCCTTGCCTGACCACTTGCTGTACTGGGAATTGTTTTGACAATTTAGTCTCTACGCGGATGCGTGCGGTCTGTTGACTGTAAGGTTTGATATGATACGTGCATCTCTTTTGTCTATTTTTGATTGATGTATAATTTGCATTACTTTTTTGGGGTTGATTCTGTCAAACACCTTTTTAAAGTCAACAAAACACGCAAAAACGTTGCAGTTCTCGTCTCTTGCTCTTTGGATGAGTACATTTAGACCAAAAAGTGCAACTCTAGTACCAAGGCTAATCTTGAACCCAAATTGCGTATTTTCTACGTCTTTTTTCAACCTTTTATATATACGGTCGTTAATAATCTTAAGAAAAACCTTTATATTGTTCTATAGTTTTTGCACTTTTTAGCTGTGTGTTTTTTGGGTATTGGTATAAATGTTGATGTTAGCCAATTTTCAGAAATGTTTTCAGTTACATATATATGGTTGAATAGTTCTGTGATCATGTCTAGGTGTTCTTTCTCTATTAGTTTCAGAAAGTCTTTTTGAATCTTATTGGGTCCCGGTGTTTTTTAGCCTTTGTATTGCTTTGATCACTTCGCAACGCGTTATAAGAAGTCCCGTTGATGGTGAGTTATTACTGGTATTTATTTTTCTATTAGCATTAATTTTTATAAAGATAGTATGTATTCTTGCCATCTTGTTATTTTTTAGTGCATCTGATGTTTTTTTGCTATCTCACAATCACAGCTCATATTTTATTGTTATAATCTAAACGTCATGCTTGATGCATCACCGTTGGGCCGAGTTGATTGTCTTTAGCAATAGAATAATATTCTACCCAAATGAATAGATCTAATTAGCTTTGTGGTGGCTATTAACTGTGAGATTAGTACAATATTATTGTCATCTGATTATTCATGCAAACAAAATTATTATATTATAATGTGTAAAGACAATACTCTATATTATATTAGAAAAATCAATTTTAGCTTATATTAAATTTGTGTTGTTTAATAAAAAATTTTTTAACTATTCTTAGTTTTACATTCTAACGTATTAAGGTATTAAAGATTCATCTGACAATCATCATACATTACAATTACGTTAATTTGTCTATTGCATTAGCTAATGAACCAATTTTCATTTAGTGCTCAATTAAATCGACAATTAAAGAGAATCTCTATCAAACGGATGTCTGTCATTGGGGTTTTTACAGTAACAATGCGTTAGCTGTTGTGAAGGCGAGCTCTAGTGTAATTAGGTACTTTATAGATGATTAGTATAAAGTTTTAACAACATACAAGTATGTTGATTACTTTACAAATTTCTTAACAATTAAATTAATTAAAATATATTGTTTATTTCTCAATAGATACCTTGTTAGTATTTGAGACTGTAAGTATAACAGATTTATATATAAAAAATCTTAAAATAAATTTTTAAACTCGTTTAAATATGTTGAAAATACACGTATTTCTCATTTTTTGCTAAAATTTGTCAAAATAATAAATTATAAACGCAAATGTTTTCAACCAGCCGACAATTTAATTACTCTGTGTCAATCTAAAAAAGAATTAGAAGGAAACATCAAACAATAATTAAATTCTGACCAGAAAATACCCCGAATTTATTTATTAAACAGGGTTGAATACACATTCATCATTTTACTTATTAAAATAAAGGTTCTTTCCAATAAATTGATTTTGTAAAACATTCCCGGATTAATAAATGACAGTATCGGGAAAAAAGGTAAAAAGGTTCAGCCGGCAAAGTGCAGGCAAGTATTTCAGGACACGTTAGGTGTTAAATGTAAAAGATTTTTCACAACCCCAACTAACAGGTTTTTTACTAAATAATGAAAACGTCCGATTGAAACGAAGAACATCAATACATATGGGAGAGCTGAACTACTTTATTATTAATCAGAAAACACTAAATATGTGTCACACAAAATGCAGTTGAGAAAATGCAATTGTGCAATGCGGCGACAAATGTAATTTATTTCTTTAGATTAAAATAATATGATCATGAATTCTTTAAAATAGTATTATATGAAGGCATTCAATAATATATCTTTACTTTAATATGTGTTTATTTGTTGTTAACACTTTATAACACACTTTTTCACTTTTTATTTTTTTAGCTAAATTATCGTAACGTTTTATATGTTGATATATGTTTTTATTATTGATTTATTAAATTAATAATTAACAAATATAAAATAAAATGGAATTTAATATTTTAATTAATAAACTGATTTTTAGTATTTACTATTTAAACTAAATTTAATGTGCACGATTAAAGTAGTTTAGTTGTAGTTTTATATTCTATGTTTTAGTCTGGAAAGTGAAAGATCAGACTAACTAATTTATGTTGTGTACAACTCTAAATCTAGCTATTTTCTCTTTATAATTTGTAAGTTAATTTATATAAAAAATCTAATAATGTACAATTGACTGCAATAAATTTTTAAAAACTAAGACAATAAATCAAAACAATCAGCAAATCACAGTTTACAACAAGCCAGTAGAAATGTAAAAGAGTACATATATCATCTTATAACTTTCGGCAAAAAAATAATCAAAAATTTCAAGGCAAATAAGACAGAGTAGAAAAGCAATTAAAAAACTGAAACATGTTTTTTGAAAATTCCCTAATACTTACTACATGACACAAACTGCGGTAAGCGTTGATATACTTAGACTTACACAACGTAAAAACTAAAAAAACTTGGTAAAGCCTTAGAAAAGATCTTTAAAATAGATCAAAAAACACAGAATAGAGAAACCGGCAGTACACTAGTTAAAAAAAACGTATTTACAAAAATGTTTTGAAATAAAACAAAATGTTTGTTGAGCAATGCCACAGTTCCAGTCAGAAGCAGTGAGAATATAATATGCTAACTACAGTAGATGCTAGGACTAAGTTCTAGCATGAAAGACAACAAGAACGCAAACAACTTCTTCGAGGTGGTATGCAAGCAGCTATATAAAAACCTCAAACTTATTAAAAAACAAAGAACCAAATACAATTCATTCAAGTCCTTTATAGTGACCCTAGTTAAGAGCCAGTCAGAAAGTATTGACATTCACAAGTATAAATTTAAGCAGATAAGACTTGACAAGAAAAAAACACTCTACTAGCTAAAGCAAAACATTAAAGCTAACACAAAAACCGCTATCAGCTGTCCCATCAAATCCTGTGCATTCAGCACTACCACAACCATTAAAGCCACTAAGCTCAAAAGATCCTTGATCCGACCGGCTACTAAGACACAATTAACTAACTTTGGTCCAACAAATAGCTACTTAAAACTTTCTACAAGTCCTTCCAATCCCACAGCATGCATAAAAGGTGCCAACACAAGACGCTTTTTGCTCATTGTCATAAAGGCAAACCGTTAAAAATGGAAAAATTGTTTCTCTCTAAGATATGCGGGCTCCGCGTCATTATTAAACAAAAACCCCAAATGCAAAACTACTAAGAAGTCCGGGCATGTAGCAACATGCACCGCGTGCGTTGGGCCACACACCGCAAGTTGTCCATTTTACCTCAAACTAAAAGCAAACTAATAAAACACAATAGTCCTTTAGTTAGACACCCGCAAGCAAAAAACAATCATACGCGCAAAGTACATAAAAGGCGCTAAACGTAACGTTATTCATCAAAAACTAAGTGTTATTTCCTTTAGCCCAAGCATGTGATAATAATTTTTTAAAAAAATTCTTATCTTCAGTAAAACTTCTAGCCAACTAAAAACCTAATTCATTAAACAATTGTTTAGCGGAAAAAAAAACTAAATTTAACGAGTATAACTCCTAGTCTACCGTAGATTATGTAGCAAATGACACTAATTCAAAGATTAAACTTAACTTACTCTACAAGGTCAAACATAGTATATATAAAGAATTTTCCAAAAAGAAATTTCTTTTTGAATAGCAGGCTATTTAGGCAGCTGTCAATTTTGAATCTATTATCTTTTGACATTTGACAAGTAAAAACTACGCCATTATTTAAAATGAAACACAAAATTCACTACAAAAATGATAAACAAATTTCCCACAGTTCGCAAAATTAAAGCAATTTTTGGTTGTTGTAAAGCACCTTCTCGGCCGGCAATAGTAAACCTGGTAAAAAAATTTAAACTGTTGGGACAAATTTGTGATGTGAAAAATTAAAACCTTGTGCATCTCTCAAGAATACATGAGAATATTGTTGAATATAGCCCGTAGTGTTGAAGAAATCCCAGGTTTGTCAATCTTTAGATTTAGACATTCCACAAACAACATTACACAGTACTTTGCACAAAAACTTAAGTTTTAAAGTTCAGTTAACACAAGAACTCAAGCCGGTCGATGACCATAAACGTCGTATCTTTGCTGATTGGGTTTTTCAAATGCATCAAAATGATCCGGAATTTTATCGAAAAATTATCTTCAGTGATGAGGCTCATTTTCACTTTGGAGACTACGTTAATAATCAGAATTGTCGTATTTAGGGCTCAAAAAATCCAAGAATGATTGTTGAAAATTCTTTGCATCCTCAACTTGTCACTGTTTTTGGGCTGGCGGTGTGATTGGACAATACTTTTTTTTTTAAATAAGATTGGTGCAACTGTTACGGTAAATGGATGGCGCTACCAAGTTATGATTAATGATTTTTATGGCCAAATTGGAAGATATTGATGTGGACGACGTTTATTTTCAGAAAGACGGCGCTACGTGCCACACAAGCAACAAGCCGATCGCAATTTTTCAAAAAAAGTTTCTTGACCGTGTTATTTTTCGAAGAGGTAATCACAATTGGCAACCGAGATCATGTGATTTAACACCTTCAAACTTTTTTCTTTGGGGCCACGTGAAAGATAAAGTCTATGCCAATGCTCCACAATTGATTCAAGATCTTAAAAATAAAATTCGTAAAGTTATCGAAGACATACAGCCGCAAATGTGCAAATTTCCCATGGAAAATTTTAAAAAGAATGTAGTACTGCAACCGTAACCGTGGCGGCCATTTGACTGATATTGTTTTTAAATTCTAATGGCATACCTTCCTCTTTACATTGAAATAAACATTTATTAATTTCTCTTAAAAAATACCCGTTTTTTTAATCTCAAAATAAAACCTTTTATTGGAAAACCCTATACAATTTTTTAAATAAAGCAACTTCAAACTTTTTTGTTGACCTTGTTAACAGTGGTTTTAGTTAACAATATTTATAACAGTTAATGTTTCATAAACATTGTTATTTGCGTACAGATAAAACGTCAGAGATTGTGTTAAGGGTAGATAAGTAATGAAGTATTGGTAAATATTTATCTTTCAAATTCAAGAAAAACAAATATAATTACACAATCTCTATCGGAGCTTTTAGAGATGTAATTCAACTTTCAAAAGTTATTGACACATAGTCTGGTCTTAAAAGTGTGTACTAGAAAGTACATTGGCAATAAAGTCATTAAAGTATTAATAGCTGTAGCATGCTTGGATGGCTGTAAGAAAATGTTATTTACACACTGGCTGCCAAAGCCTTGAGGTTGTGTGACAACGCTGTATTTTGCCGGTGCCGGTCTTACTTTATACGTAACAACAAAAAGTATAACGTACACTGGCTGTTGAGACTTTAGTGTTGCACAATAACTGCAAAAGGTTGTCAAGCTAGTTGAGTGTTAAAGTTATATGCAGCGCAAATTACATTAGTTAAAAGCAGTTATAAAAGTAGTTATAAAAAATTATTTTATTTAAAAATTTTAGTGCGCAAAATACTGAAGTTAAGTTACTCATTTTCTACAACACTATCTTGCTAACAAACTGCTTATAATAATTTTACTTTTTTAATTGTGTTCAGCAACATACTTGGTTTCTTTTTAATAGTCTTCTTGGTAAATTAAGCTTATTAAATCTGTAATTTTTAACTATTTTAGAATAACTACTGTTGATACTGCTTTACCAAATTTTGATTATTTATTAATTACTTTGTGGTTTTTAATTATCCCTAACAGAAGGACAAATAATAATAACAAAAGTCAACAAAATTTCTTTTCTTCTAACCAGCATCTCAGTGGCTAATTTTCAGAAAAGATTTGTGCTTACTAAACTTAATAAAAAAGGAGCGAGTTTTAAAATTCTAAAAAGAGAATTTTTCAATATTTTTCAAAGAAAACTTGTATTTTTAAGCATTAAAACCTAGCTTATAAAAGAGAAGAAAAAATATTACTAATAACCATGTTTTTATTTAGTTATACTGCAAGCATAGTTACAATATTAATCTACTTAAAACCAATTTTTACTAGAGAAGTAGTATTTCTACAAACAAAAAATTAAATTATGCTATTTTAACAGATTAGCTTCACGGGCTACCAAAAGGAAAAGTCTAGGATGAGATGGCAAAGTTCACTGCGCTACTAAATTTTCTACGTAACTATTGTTTTTGCGTTTGCAAAAATCTGCATTTCTTAATACAAAAGTATAAAAATACAAAATTATATATATTGCAAAAATGTCAATTTAGTACTAATTATTCAGCAAACAATGAGCATTAAGCATTAAAAAATTAAAAGATTCTAAAACAATTTATAAACAAAAATTTTAATAGAAATTTTCTTTTTTTTTAAGGAATAATTTTAAGGGGCCAGTTTTTTAAGTGTCATAAAACTTTAAACACAACTTGCTCAAATTAACTCTATTTTAAAATTGGTTTTTTGCAAAGTGTAGAAAAATTTTCAGTGTCATAAAATGTACTAGAATTCAAAACTAAATAACAAAATATTTTATTAAACTTCATTTATTACACCCCAAATTTAGTAAACTTTTTATTGTATTATATAAGTTATTTTTCAAAAACTAACAATTGTTATCTTCTTCTTCTGGTGCATCTTTATTACTAAAGGTTTGCAACCATTTTACTAAAATTCTTCCTATTGGCGGCCGCCTGGAACAATTGCCCCACCTTCATGCCGGTTCAGTTGCGGATATTGCGTAAGAAAGTACTTTTCTGCTAATCGATCTTTTACCTTCAATAAAGTTTTCTATTATCAATTTTAATTATAGTATCTTTGGTTGCGCATTATGTGTCCCAAGTATGCAGTTATTCTTTGCTTGATTGTTAAGAGCAGCTTTCTTTCTTTACTCATTTTCTGGAATACCGTTTCATTCCGTACCTTTTTTGCTCAAGATATTTTTAGTAACTTCTTATATAACCACATTTCAAATGCCACTAGTTTATTTAACATATTAGTAGTATTTGACCGTTTGTCAATGTCATTTTATGCTTTAACTTTCATCGTAAAGTAAGTTCTTCCATTTTATTAATGTATTTCTGGCCTGCTCTATTCTAGATCTTATTTCTTGTTCTAAGTGCTATTTTTTGTTTAACATTGTTTCCAGGTATCTGAACTTTTTGACTTGTTCAATTAATAATAATAATAATACTGTCGAGATTAATGTCCATGTCTTCAATACTTGTGGCGCCTCTGTTTACTTTCATTACTTTCAAGTTCAACTCTGTCAAGCATATATTGTAAATCTGCTTCATAATGCAGGAATCATCCGCAAAGCGTATGTTATTAATCTATCGGCCATTAACTTTCAAACTCTTGTTTTGGTCCTCTAGAGCATGTTTTAAAAGTTTCTCCAAGTAGGCATTAAAGAGCATCGGGGACAGTAAACACTCTATCTATATCTATCTATCTCTTTTGTATCTTCGCCTTCAAGCGTTATAATGGCTTTTTGGTTAATCCATTTAGAGGTACTTTTTAAAAAAATTTAAAAACTCAAAATATCATATTTATTGGGTAATATTTATTATCATGCAAAAGAATCATTTTGTACATTTATTTTTTGAAGATTTTTTGTTCAAATGTTTGCTGCATTTTGAGTAGTATTTGGTAAATGACAGAAGTAATGTTGATTTTCAATTCCCCATTGTAGTTGGCTTATCCATGGACTATACGTAGTCTCAAAAGAAAAGTCTAGAGATGCAATATTACATTGCCATTGCCATTTATTGGTCCGAGGCGTAAAATTAACTGTTTACCAAATTGTGCTCGCAACAAAACCATGATTTCACGGCCTATGTAGCAAGTAGCGCCGTTTTGTTAGAAATAAGTGTCGTCGAGATCACCGGTTTTAATTTTAGACAGCAAATAGTCTGTTATCAACGATAACGGACGCCATTCACAATTACGATCCGGCCGGTTTTATTTTTAAAGAAATGTTAAACCAGCTATAAACCACACCAAACCGATGTTGTGTTTGTATATAATGGCAGCTCTTGAATCTCTTCTGGTTGCTCTTTAACTCAAATTTAGCAATTTTGCCTATTAACGTAGCCATTAAAACAAAATCCTCCAAACAAATTTTTGATCAAGAACAGTAGAATTTTTTAAAGTTTTTAAATACCTAAAGCCTAAAACAGTGACGATTTGAAAGGTTGGCCGGCTTTACTAAGATTTTTATGTAAAAGACGCCAAGTTGTTCTATACAACAAACCAAACTGTTGAAAATAGCGCCAAATCATTTCATTACGGTCATCTCGTACACTGTCAGCTTCCGCTGTTATAATTTCTTTACTACGTGCTGGATGTGGTCTATTTGGTTGGGTATCATCTATTAATAAATATTGAGTTTTAAATTTTTTAATGGTACAGCAAATTGTAAGTTTGGTAGTCCAATTATTTAAGCCATAAGTTCCTCTAAGCGTACAAAACACTTTTCTTATAGAACGCTGATTTTCGTATTGCAGCTGAATAATTTGTAGACGCTGTGCCGGGCTGATTTTTTTCATGATGAAATGTTAAACATAACTGAACAAAAATACCGTAACAGTTTAACTCAACGCACGCTTTATCTAACATAAAACTCTTACCGAAAAAAGTACCTTTTAATGAATCACCCATTATATTCAATCAATAATCACTTATAGTAAATTTAAAAATCTGGTTCAGAAGAATAAAAAAACAAAGTTAGACATGCTAATAGAAATAATATTGGCAAAGTCAATCATAAACCAAAGTGGTTAATGCCTATTTCAACTCCGAGAAGCAAGTAAGCTCTTGTGTTAGAACCCTAGAAAAAAAAAACTTATATAAAGAAAAAAATAATAATGGTAAACAAATAAGACCTCAAGTTTTGTAGTGAGGCAAAGAAAAGTATTAATTGGTTTTTAAAAAAGTTAGAAAAGTTTCAAAAATGGCGTGTTGTATAAAAATAATTCAGTATATTGCTTTACCAAACTGCTGGGAGGCAAAACTATGTTATAGTATTGTAAAAATAAACTACGCTACTGAAAAGAAATGTGCGAGAGGTTGCGAGATCAGTTTTCATTTTGCAATTTATATGGTTTATATTCACAACCTATTTAATAAGTTGTTTGTATCTGAGAAAATAAAATTAAAAACAATTACCACAAACTAACATTTTATCAAAACTTTTTGGTTTATATAAAGTTAAAAGATGGCTTCCTTATGTTAGAAAAACGTATTCAGAAGAAACAAAAGTATATCAAAAGTTATTGTTTACCCGTGGAGAAGTCAAATGTTAAAGCAAGTTTGGATAATGTAGAAAACAAATCCAAAAAAGTAGCAATTAATGAGAAGACCAATGCTCGATAGAAAAACTTGGGACAAGTCCGTCAACCAGCAAAGTTTATGATGGTGCGCACTATCAAAACAGTATTAGATCTGCCAGTTGAATAACTCAAAGTTGCGTTTTTTGAAAATATCAAATAGACAAGGTTAGGGTGGGCGACTTAGATTGATCAAATTGTGACAGACAACCAACCGTCACATTGATAGAAAAGTTAAAATTAGGATTAATAGAACAAAGCACCAGTTAGTATTTTTTTTCAATTCTAATGGTTCCAAAAAGCAATGATAAGTTTTGCAACTTTGTGTGATGGCTATGGGTTAGGTTAGATTAGTTTAGGTTAGGTTAGGTTAGGTTAGATAATTTAGTTTCATTTGTTTTATATTAATTTGATTTTGATCAAAAAATTTAGCAATCTTGACATAAAATTAGCATATTGGCAGATCTCTAAGGATAATCAAGCCTATATTACCTTTACTATTTTTGATCGGGGACTTGTTCAATTCCGGCAAACGCCGTTTGGTCTAAGTGGTGCTTTGGGTACATTTCAAACATCACTAGTGAAAAAGTTGTTTGGACCAAAGTTAGAACTTTACGTTTTGAAAAACCTCAATAATCATCGCCCCAAATTTTCCAATTTATTTTTGGATTCTTAAAGAGTTCTTTTGCATGTTGACTAAGGCAGTGTTAACGCTAAATAAAAAAAAACATGTATTTTGTAAAGAGAAATTAGTTTATCTAAGATATGTGGTTAACCAAAAAGACTAAATGTTGATTCTAGCAAACTTAGAGCACAAGTAGAAATATTAGCGCTAAAGACAGTCAGGAATGTCAGAAGATTATTAGAGATAAAATCTTGATATTGGAGTTTTATCCCAAAATACTCGAAAATATCTAAACCATTAATCAAATTGACCAAAAAAGTAGTTGATTTGATTGGTCAAAATAGTGTAAAAAGGCAGCAAATATATTTAAAAAAAAGCTTCGGTTAGCCGGCCAATTTTAGCAGATATAGTAGACTACTATAATCTGTTGTGGTCAGACAATCTAAAAGACCTTTAGGTTAGACTAAACCTATTTTAAATCATACACAGAAAAAATAAAGATGTAGAGGTGAAACAAACAAAAGTAATACTAGGTTTTTAGAAAAGGTGAAAGAGTTTCAAACATTGTGGGTAGTACAAAAATAGCTCTGTATATAGCATTACCAAACTGCTAAAAAGCAAGGCTATGTTATGGTACCAAGCAAATAATCAGTTTTAGTTGACATGTTTTCTATCTGAGAAAATAAAATTAAAACTTTCTGGTTTATACTGAGTTAAAAATGAAAGATGGTTTCCTTGTTAATGAAACTTAATGAAGAGAAACAAAAGTATATCAAAAATTATTGTTTGAAGAAGTCAAATGTTTATGAAAATATGGTTAATGTAAAAAACAAGACCAAAAAAGTCGTAATTAATAAGATGGCCAATGCTCAATAAAAAAACTTGAGCCGTTTATCATCTAGCAGAGTTTATGATAGTGCGCATTATTAAAGCAATTTTAAATTTTGTTAAACAACTTAAAGATGCGTTTATTGAAAATACCAAAGGAATAAGGTTAGGATGTGCGACACAGATTAATCAAGTTGTGACAGACAGCCAACCAATAAATACAAAGTATTAAGTTAATCTATACATGTAAAATCACATTGATAGAGGAGTTTAAATTGGGGATATAAAGCAAAGACCAGTAAGTAGAGTACTTTAATTCTAATAGTTTCAAAAAGAGCAATAGTTAATCTTGCAATTTTGGTCGTACTTTTTATTAATATACCTTATATTAATTTGATTTTGACCAAAACGTTTTGATTTCTTAGCAATCTTGACATAAAATTAGCCTATTGGCAGATTCCTAAAAAAAAATCGGGCCTATATTACCTTTACTATTCTTGATCAAAGACTCTTTTAATTTTGGTAAATGCCGTTTGGTCTAAATTGTGCTTTTGGTACATTTTAAGCACTACTAGTGGATAAGCTGTTTAAACCAAACTTGGAGCTTTACTTTTTAAAAAATCTTAATGATTACCTTCCCAAATTTTCTAATTAATTTTTGGATTTTTGCATGTTGACCAAGACACTGTTAACGCTAATTAAAAACAAAAGTCTATTTTGTAGGGAAAAACTTATTTATCTAAGGTATGTGGTTAACCAAGGAAGATTAAATGTTGATTCCAGCAAAGTGAGATTAATAGGAATAAAATCTTGGTATTGGAGATTTTACCCAAAATACTTGGAAATATCTAACTAAACCATTAATAAATTTGATCAAAAAAACTAGTTGGTTTAATTGATTGGAAGTGTGTGAGACGGCAACAAATATCGTACAAAAGGCTTTGATTAGCTTGCCAATTTTAGCATGCCCCGCTTTCACCCAGCCTTTCACTAGTCAGTGATGTGGGTTTAGAGACAGTGTTATTCCAAGAAAATAGTAGAATTGAAAGGATAATCTGTTACCTTTAGCAATTTTTAACAAACGCAGATAAAAATATTTCTTTGCAGAAGAAGAATGTTTGTGTGTAATTTTAAGTATTACAAAATTCCGGTGTTATTATGAAGGAAGCAAATTTACAGACATAGTAGACTACTATAGTCTGTTGTGGCTAGAAGACTTTTAGGTTAGACTAGACCTATGGGTTTAATTCCAAATCATACACAGAAAAGGAAAGGGTGTAGTGCAAAACTGCTTCTCTTGCGATTTGTTTAACCTTTTTGAAAAGGAATCTAACTATTTTATTGAGAAACAAGTTTACCCCATAAATCATAGATGATACTTTAATGTTGGAAAAAACTGCAACTGTATCTCAGTTGGAGAGTAGTTAGAAAAACATAATTTTAAAAAACTAAAGAAATAGTTTTTATTTCAATTTTATGATGAAAAAGTAATTTTAAAAAACTAACCGCTGGACATTTAAAAATCTATAAAACTTATAATCGCTTAGCTATTACATTTTTGGGGTTTAAAATAAAAGCAAATAGGGTACATTATGTTAATAGCTGCACTGTGTGTGTGCCAAATAAACAGCAAAAATTAGCTAAATAATAAGTTGTAGACCTTAAGTGTCTAAATGATGGCAGATGTTAAGGATAGACTTAATCAGATATTTTTTATTTTTTTAGGTTTATTTCCAATTATCAGGTAAATGTAATTTACAATGTTGTCTACCATTCGCAGAGCGACTTTTGTAAACAAGTTAATTGTGTTTTTAAAACAATGATTGTTTGCTACGATAAAAATGATCAACGTAAGTAAGATACTTGTTTACCATAGCTTGGGTGTGCTCTGCGTACAGCACAACATGAGATTGCTAAGAAAATTCCCTATTTTAATAACTTTAAAATTGAATATTGAAGGTGCTGAGTATGAGAAACGGAGAGTTAAACAAGATTTTGTTGATAAAAGTTGTAGATCCAAACAAAAAAAAAACATAAAAATGTTAAGCGGTAAAGGATATTGTTTAGGGAAAAATAAAAGAAGCACAACAACATACACAAACTTGATATAACTTACGTAGTTAGAGACCAATAAAGATGTTAAAATTTAAATACTTTGATACGTCTAAAAACTTAAATGCAAACTTAGAGAAAAAAATAAGAAAAAGTTGGACAAAAAAAATTAAAAGTAAAAAAGGATAAAAAAAATAGCAATAGAGAATAATAATTGTTATTATAGAAAAGGATACAATTGTAAAGAAGTAAAAAGAAATGAAAAATAATGAAAAAGTTGTATAAAAAAATTTACGGTGCGGTGTAGAGATTTAGAAATGCCATAAAAAATAAAAAAATAAATTGAGGTACAATGTAAAATTTGCACTTATTATAAAAAATAATTTTCTAAAATATCTTAATACTTCAAAGTACACAATAATAAAAAAAAATACTAGCAAAGTTTAGATGTAAAAATTAAAAAAAATGTTTGCAATATTTTGTATGAATGAGAAAAGCAAAATGTGTAAAATTTGTAGAGAATCTAATATAACAATAAAATATATGTTAAATGAATGTATTGAGATAAATAAAAATTAAAAAAAATATGTATTGAAGAAAGATGAAAGAGGAATAGTATAGATAAAAAGTGTTATTTAAAAAAGAAGGAAATTGAGTTTAAGTTCTATTATTGTTCTATAAATTGGGATTTTTGTTAAGTTATGTATTAAATTCTCACATCTAAATACTTTTTAAGACCAAATGGCAAGAAGATAAACTGTTATTATTTCTTTATTTTATTATTAGTAAAGGGTGTTTCTAGTGACAGTCAATTTGACAGATAACAGCTGATTTCTGCTCAGAATGTTTTGCCATTTCATCATAAATAGACTTACCCCAGAACAACTTTTGCAAATTGTGCAAATTTCTTTAAAAGTTGTGGTTCAGTTTGCAAAACTTACCGTGCACTACGTTTATTTTACGGTTGACATAATCGTCCATCTGATCATGTAATTTGGAAAACCATAGATCGTTTTTGCACTAGGCATAGTTTGATTAATAATGTGTATCCGCAGAGTACATTGCGCACCAAAGAAGTTGTTGCAGCTGTAGAGCGTATTGTTGAGGAGGACCAGAATGAGTGAGTTTGCCATCGTGCACAGCAATTGGATCTATGTCCATCTACCTTATAGAAGATTTTGCAAAAAGATCTTGGTTTACAAGCTTACTAGATACAGCTCGTGCAAGAACTGAAGCCGCGTGACCATTACGTACGACGCAGTACGTTCGGAGAATGGGCAAAAACAAGATTGTTCTTGATCTTTGATTTTACCAAAAATGGTGTATTTTATGAGCTGGTGGAATCATTAGCCCAAGTTTTTTTAAAGATGATGCCGGCTAACACGTGACAGTTAATTGAGAGCGCTATCAATTTATGATTACTGACTTTTTTGTTCCCCAGTTGAATAGCGTTAATGTAGAGAAGTTTTGGTTTCAACAAGATGGCGCAACATGCCACACAGCGGCGACACAATCAAATTATTGCAGGAAACATTTGCTGACCGCATAAACTCGCGTAAATTGGTGAATTGGCTTCTACGGTCGTGTCATATCATACCTATAAACTACTTTCTGTGAGGATATGTAAAGACGCTAGTGTACGCCAATAAACCAACAACGTTGGATCAGCTGGAAGCCAACATTTGCCGATATTCGGCCCCAGCTGCTCATAAAAGTGGTCAAAAATCGGACTTTCAGATTGCACTTCATTTTTAAACCAGCCGCGGCGCCCATATGCCCCAAATCATATTTAAGCAGTAATGGCATAAAATAATCTTTTTAATAAAGCCAGGCGTTAACATGATTTTTATGAGTTTCATTTCATTTTAAAGTTATATACCTCTATATACCTCTAAAAAAATAACCTTTAGTAGTAAACAAATTTATTTCATAAACACAGGTTATAAGTAAAATAGAAATAAGTCTGAATATAAAAAAAGCTATCGACTATAGTCTTTCTGCCCTTAATTGTTATTATATGCTAATACTTCAAAAATATGTAACTTTTAATTAAATCAACTAAAAGGAGTATGTATACATGTTTATATATTTGATAGTATTATTAATTGTTTATAGATTTAAATTTTTAACATCTCAACAGTTTTCTAATTAAATTTAATAATAATTTACACGTTTATTTATTGTCTATGTTATTATTAACGTAAAGGGTAAAACCGTAAATAATTTGATATTATATATTTCAAATTACAGAGATTTGTTGCGTTTCACCCCCGTGTAATAAATAATTCTAAATATATTAGATAACGTAGCAATTAATATAATTTATTTTATGAGATTACTTCCATTGTGTATTGCCATTCTATCCTATATATCAAAATTTAATATACTTTTTTCTTCTGGGATTATATTTTATTAATTCAAGCAATAAATAAACATGCAGTTTTTTATTCATTTCTTTATTGTAGGCATCATAATTTTTTTACTGAGAATCGCGCATTTCGCATAGCGTTTATCATAATAAATTACCATATGCTCATTCAAATAGCGGTTATGCCTTGGTTGTAATTTCCTTTAATGCTTCAGTAAGATGGCCTTAAAATCGAGCTGTGACGTTATAAATAAGGCCGTTTTGAATTAAGTGGCCGTAAAGAAAGTCATCGAGAAAAAAATATATAAATGGATAGCCGAAAGGACAGTTTTTATTTCACAGTTTATATGTCACTTACAGGAAATAAATTCTTAGATCTAGAGCGTTATTAACGTTCCAATATTTGGATTCGGTTTAAATATAAATCAATCAATTTCATTATACTTGTCACAGAGTATTTTTTTGTTCTTGCCTTTAGCGATTGGGTTGAAATTATGTTGTCGAAAGTGAAACAAAAAAATTGGATTAAGTGAAACTCTAATTGCTTCTGTGATAGAATGACAGATACGATCAATGCATCTAATTTAATTGGTAAACAAATTTTTGTTTTGTTTTAAAATTGAGTTTGTGTAAAGTGTATTGGTAATTTAATTTAGATGTAGTTCGTTTCTATGTAAATGCAGTATGTTGCGCACAGATCTCATTCTTTATGTAGTTCCTATCAGATTGCTCTTTCTGACTTGGCATTTTTAAGCAACTTTAAAATATTTAAAAGTCTTATTTTTCAATGTAGGCAAATCAGTCAAATACAGTCAGTAGTAAAAGGCATCTTTATTAATATACCAGTACAGCGGTATTTTAAGGTGGATTATATAAAATTATAATTTTATACCAGTCATTTTAAATCAAACCTGTTTGCATATTAATTCATTTACATAGATTCATTTATTAACCGTCTACACCCACATAATTAATTCATGCAATTTTGATTAAATATTATAATTGTATGTGTTTGTGGATGGAACAAAAAGAGCAACTGCATATTGCACAACGTTATCAAGCCACTCTATTATCGCGCCTGTTATCAAGATTCAACAGATGCCCCGTTCCGTAGTTAATTTAATTTAAATGCCGCCATACAATTTGCAAATCGGGACATAGTACCGCTTGACTGTGTATGTGATTTCTAACTTTAGGGCGCGTAATTGTGGAGACCAGCTGACTGTTATAACAACAAGAGTCTCTTCCCGTCTTCTATTTACATTTAATTGCCATCTAGATCGGACGCTATCATACTGCCGCCTCTACTAATAAAGGCGACTTGTGCACGTAATTACGGATGTATTATCATTTCGATTATTTGCTTACGGTTTATTTAAACAGTACATTTGCCAAAACTAATTAAAATATTTATTATGTTTGCCATTAGTGCTGTAAATTGTTATAAATGTTTGTTTAATGTGTTGGTCCATTATTGTATATTATTGATTGTTGATTGTTTTTGTTATTTTTAATCAATGCAGGAAACAATACTTTAGCTTTTACATTTATGATCACGTCTACAAACATTCAGTAATAAAAATAAATAAAAATACTAAGTAGGGTATCACAGGGTTGAAAAGGGTTAAAGAACCTTTTCTCAAGTCCCCTTTATTTGTAACCATCCGCTTAAAATACTTTATCGCAATACCCACAAATATTATTATAGAAAATAATCTAATAATAAATTAGACTTACAAACCATACTTTACTAAACCAACAATTTCAAATATTTTGCGGGAAACCTATTAAGTAATCTGTTAAATAGTCAGATAAACTACTAACAAACGTAAGACATTTTTTTATTTAATAAAGAAACTTAAATTTTTTTAATTAATTCTGCAGAAAACGGTTATTTCTGTTTTCTACAACAGTATACGGTATACATATTGCAACTAATTATAACTAAATTTTGTTTTGGCAAGTAAACCTGGCAAAAAAATTATTATATTGAAAAATTTGAACGGTTGGGTGAGTACCCAAAAAGTTGAATTGATGTACTAGGATAGTATTTGATAAGTTTGTGCGTCAAAAAGTAATTATTTATATCAAACATATGGTTTAAGCACAAACTGATTCACATGTATACAAGGCATAAAGGTGTGTAAAAAAGTATGATTGATTTTGTGATTATTACCTTGTCACATCAAATATAGACTTTGGTCGTAAATTTATTTAAAAAAATCGAACAAAAACTAAAAGAGTTTAGAGTAGAAGTAAAATATTTTTAAAATGACAGCATTAGAGAAAAATATAATATAGCTTTTGAAGAAAAATGAGTTTGACAAAAAAAGAATTGAATGAGAAAATAATGAACCAAAACTATGGAAACATGTGGAATAGATTAAAAGTGACAATAGTTTTTGTGCAAAAGATGTATGTAGAGTACGGTAGTTGGAAATATAAAGATTCATGATGAAACAAACAAGTAAAACTAGCAATAAATAAAAATTAAAAAAAAAAAACATAAAAAATGGATTACAAAAGATGGAAATTGTAGGTTGCATAATATAAAACTCGTAAATAATACAGAACCATTTTCATAAAAATAAAAAAATATTTTGGAAGTGGTTGAAAAGAACAAAAAAAGAGTTGCAAAAAAAAGTTGTGGCAATGAAAATGTTTGTAGTAAAATAATCTGGATAGAAAACAGTATTAGAGAGCACTGAAAAGTCTAACCGAAGACAAAGTGATAGCAATAAAATTATTTTAAAAGAATACTGTGGTTGTTTGTTTGTACAATGGTAAAAGCAGTAAAACTAAATGTTAATAATGTTCTATTAGTTTGTTGTACCCTAAAAAATTATTAGAAAAGTATTGATTGAAAAAGAACGTAAAAAATAAAAAAAAAAAAAAATTAAATTGCATTGTGTTTTTATGTCAGGTAAAAACTGCATATCCCAAACTTTTGTACTTCAATCATGGATATGAGTAATTTCATTACTTTTTGACTAATTTAAAAAAATCGACTTTTTTGATTTTGCTCAAATTTTCAGGGATCAAAATATAGATGAAAAAAATTAAATTTCCAAAATTTTGGATTTTAGAATATTGCCTGTTCAAACTGACACACATTTATAGGTCAGAAATTTTACAATAAAACGTTTTTTTTAGTTTATTTTGTATCTCAATTTTTGGGCTTCTGGACAAAGATAAAAAGGTACACGATAGCTCAAATTATTCCTTATTACATGTACTTTAAAACCCATATTTTTATGTTTAGTATTGTGGCAGTTATTTTGATAGATTAAGCTTCAAAAATTATTCCAAAAAAAACCGTACATTTAGCAAAATCGCAACATTTTGCATTCCTTAAACCGTTCTAACTTTGTCAAATCTTAACAAAATTTGGTCCACGTAGTCTAGATTTCTTTGTGATTAATCTCTTTTTAATGTGACCACACAAAACTTATAGAATTAATACGTATACGCCATTATTTTGAAGCAGAAAGTTGCACATGTTTTTGCAAGTTACAAATTTTGTAATTTTTAGGTCCCAAAAAAGCGCTGCCAACCTATATTGATTTTAGTCAAACTTTCAGTAAATACTTTTCAGACCACAAAAAAAAAGTTATCTATATGAGAAATAGTATATCGGGCATTATCAAGATTTTTTTAATATTTAAAAGTTGTCAAAATCGGCAAGCCGCACGTTTTTGAATCTCAATTTTTGGGCCTCTGGAAAAAGATAAAAAGGTCCACAATGGCTCAAAATATTCCATATTACATGTACTTTAAAACCTATATTTGCATATTTAATGTTGGGGCAGTCATTTTGATATATCAAGCTTTAAACATTATTAAAAAAAAAAAACCGTAAATGTTGACAAACTGTAAAATTATGTCTTTGTTTAAACCGTTCTAACTTTGTCAAATCTTAAAGAAATTTGATTCACAAGGTCTAGATTTCTTTGTGATCAATCTTTCTTGAAAGTAATAATAATATTAATATTTATTTCCCAACAGAAAATACATTACAATAACAGGGAAACATCCAATTTAGTAATAATATTGATACAAGTACTATAAACAATTAAACAATTAATTTAAAAAATAGGTTTATAAAAAAAGTAATAACTAACAAAATATAATATTAAAAATAAAATAATTAAAAAAAATAAATAAAACACATAAAAATTTATAATCAATCAACTAAATCTAAAACTTGATTTTTAAATGTTTGCAGTGATTTACAAAATATATCAACACTGTATTGAATATTATGATATGACCTAAGCATTTTATACATAGGCAAACTAGAGCAATAAGCTGTATTAGGTGTAGCATAGTAAAATGTTTGCATTTTGCAAGGCAACACAAAGTACAAACTGACATGATCAATAAGTTGAGTATCATATCTAAAATGTATTATTTTATACAAGTTCATCAGTATAACTATAATATGCTTGCTCTGTATTGATTTCATACTAAATTCAGTTAGTAGTTGGTTATAAGAGTAATGTCTCTCAGGATATGAACCATGTTTAATAAAGTACAAATACTTTAAAAAACGTTTTTGCATTGATTGTAGCAGATTGGTGTATTTAACATAGTTTGGCGCCCAAATTGCTTTATGATTATGTATGAACTGTACAATAAAATTGTTGTTGATATAGACTTAAAACATTTGGACGTTCTAATAATAAACCCATTGTTTTTAAACACTCAGCACACACTTTTAAAACATGACTATTAAAACTTAACCTAGAGTCAAGTAACACACCAAGATCACAAACTTCATTTACAGGTTTTAAAACTGAACCATTAACATTGTAGTTATAGTTAACAAATTAGGCATTCCTTGTATAAGAAACGATACAACAATTATTTACATTTATGTTTAAGCCATTACAGTCACACCACTCATCAGAGGTGTAACAAATCATTTTTTAAAAGATTTAAATCATAAGTCATAAATCATTTTTTGTGTAAAAATAATTTAAATCATAAGTCATAAGCTTTAGTTTTAAATATAAATGATTTAAGTCATAAGTCAAACTTTACTTTGAAATAGAAATGATTTAAGCTTTAATTCATTTTTTTTTAATGATTTAAATCTTAAGTTTTAAGTTTTTTTTTTATATAATTTAAGTTTCTTTAAAAAAATTCAGAGTCTTGCATTCGGAATCTGGGCGGCTGAATCTACGTATGAAAGAGGCCTTATTGTTTACATATACAACAATAATAATTATTATTAATTTTAAATACTTTTAATTTGAATATTTAATAAGAATATATCGTCGGTGAAAGTGCAAGACCTCGTAAGTGTATTTACAAAAAATTTATAGGAGACGATAAAAACTTCATACTTCAAGTTTAGATAAAATTTCTGAATTATAATGAATTATAATATGGTATCTAAAATAAACTGAAAGATTTCAGGTTTTGTACACGTATATGTAGAACAACCTAGGTTTGAATGAGATAAAACAATTTTTGACAAAACTGCAAATACGAGGTCTTGCACTTTCACCGACGATATATTGCATATAATATATTATTAGCTACTTGTTTGTAAAAATAAACTAAAGAAAAAGTTGCCTATTATACTGGCCATACTATTCGTATCTAGTTGTAAATAAACAGGCATCGCAATAACAAGCTGCGGGCGGGCGCGCAAAGTGTACCAGAACCTGTCACAACATCGGAACATGCCGCCTCGACTATGGGGTTTTCAGACAACTAGTCTTGGGAGGGGGGACTGTTTCTAAGGTTTTAAAGCGTTGGAAAAATTTACCGGTTATTTTATTTGTTTCAAATATGGAATATCGGTAATTTTTTATAAAAATTGATAAGCAAAAAATTTTTAGGGGGGTAATTACCCTATTACTCCCTCTTTAGAAACCGCCACTGTCTAGAGTCTATTTTTTGACTTTATTTGATTTAAATTATTTTATTTGATTTAAATCATTTTAATTGATTTAAATTATTTTAATTAATTTAAATCATTATTTTTGATTTGATTTTTGATTTAAGTCTTTTGAATATTTTAAATAAGTATAAAAAAACAAATCTTTATTTATAAAATAATTTAAATCACAAGTCTTAAGTCATCATTAAAAAAAATGATTTGAATCAAATGATTTAAGTCAACAAAATGATTTAAAACAAAAAATGATTTGAGCATTTTGAATCCTTACAGCTCAGCCACTCATACATTTTTAAAAAATTGCAGCAAATCACAGTCAGTTATATCACGTATAGAGTTAAAAAGCTTGATGTCATCAGCATACATTAAAAATTCACAGTTGAAGATATCACAGATTGGATTAATAAATATAAGAAATAAGAGTGGCCCAAGATTAGAACCCTGTGGGACACCACTGTTTGCAAAGTACATCACAGATTGACATTCATAATATTCCACATAATGAGCACGATCACACAAATACAAAGTTATCACAGAAATAATATTACCACTTATGTCAAGTTCTTGAAGTCTATCCAAAAGTACATCATAAGGTATACAATCAAACGCGTTGGACAAGTCAGTGTAGATAACATCTGTCTGTGTTCTGTTTTCCAAATTTTTTGATATTGCTTTACTAATACTTAGTAGGTTTGTAGTGGTTGAGCGCTTTTTCATAAATCTATGCTGGTAAGGCAAAATTATATTTTAAACATGACAATAAATATTGTCCACAATTAAGGATTTAAATACTTTGGAAAAATTACTCAGTATTGCAATAGGCCTGTAGTTAGAAACTCAGATCGGTTACTTTTTTTAAATGTTGGAATCACCGTAACATTCAGATCTTAGGGTTTTTAATATTAAATTATATAAAAACGTTAAAGGGTGTGCAAATAATTTAAGCAATATTTTTAAGATAAAATTGCGGAATTTGGTCGGCTCCCATTGTATGTTTAGGTTTTAACATAGATAAACTACGCAAAACATCAGTTTTGTTAATAACAAAATTTCCTATAGTATATAAAACGGTACTACTGTTATTAGAACATCCACGGTCATGATAAACACTTCTAAAATGTTTGGCAAAGTTATTTACTATTTCTTGTGATGTGGTAAGAACAAGATTGTTATTTGTCATTACTCCAGATATAGTTGTAGTATTTCGTTTATTATAAATAAAAGTCCAAAACTTCTTAGGATCGTTTTTAATGTTGGTTTCAGAAGTTCAAATAAAATTAGAATACAAAGCATGTATTTTTGATTTTAAGTCAATCATATTTATAGACTTATAGAATCAATTTATATTCACCACTATTTTGATGCAGGAAGTTGCACATGTTTTCGCGATCTTTAAAACTTGTAATTATTAGGTCCCAAAAAAAACGCTATTACCACATGAAAAAAGATTATTTATATGAAATATAGTATATTGGGCATTATCAAGAAGCCACTAAGAAAATGCAAATTGTTGTGCTGCGTCGCTTGGTTGTAGGTGTACTTTTGATAATAATATGGGTAAAGATTTTCACTAAAAAACGCGTCAAAAAAGTTGCTTTCTGTGGAGAAATCTCAATTGCTAGGGCATTACCATTACAGAATCCGTAAACAAAAATAATATCTGCGTATTCTCCGTTGTTGAACAGCATTTTTATCAAATTTTACTAACCAAACCAAAAAAAACTGTTTGACAAGTATTAAAAGCTTGCATCAATGCACACTTGTTAAAGTAATGTTGTTCTGTTTGTGATTTTTGCTAAATAAAAGGTTTTTTAAATGTTTTATAATTGTTGACTATCTCATAAACGAAGCAAGATAGACAAAAAGTAATTTAGATTTTCTAAAAAACTATGCCAATTTTGACAATTTTTGAATATTAAAAAATTCTTAATATTGCTCGGTATGTAGTTTTTTATATAAATAACTTATTTTCTTGTAGTCTGAAAACTATTTACTGAAATTTTGACAAAAATTGACAGGGTGACAGCGTTTTTTCGTGACCTAAAATTTACAAGTTTTGAAGATCGCAAAAACATGTGCAACTTCCTGCATCAAAATAGTAGTGAATATGTATTGATTCTATAAATCTTGTGTGATTACTTTAAAAGATTGAACACAAAAAAATCTAAACCTCGTGGATCAAATTTCTTTAAGATTTGACAAAGTTAGAATGGTTTAAACAAAGCATAATTTTGCAATTTTTCTAAATTTACAGCTTTTTTAGAAATAATGTTTGAAGCTTGATATATTAAAATGACTGCCTCAACAATAAATAAATGAATATGACTTTTAAAGTACATGTAATAAGAAATATTTTGAGCTATTGTGGACTTTCTTATCTTTTCCTAAAAGCCCAAAAGTTGAGATACAAAAATGTGCGGTTTGCCGATTTTGACAAGTTTTTAATATTAAAAAATTCTTGATAATGCTCGTTATACTATTTTTCATATAAATAACCTTTCTTCAAAATAAGTATATATTTACAATTTAAAAAACATAAATTATACATAAAACAACTAATATTAAAAATAAGAATAAAACTTAAATAGTTACAAAATATAAAAATGATCACATATGGGTAACAAGTGCACGTCGCAGGGTTTTAAAAAGATTTAAAAAAAAATTTACTTTAACTTTGTTGGCGTGCCGCAAAATACGAGTAGATGCAGAGTGCACCGCATAATCAGTGCGTTTGAACGGTATATCAAATAAATAGTCATTGCGTAAAACTTGAGCTGGGACATGAATACTTATAGAGCTGAGCAAGTCAGAACAGTCAATAATCTCACGTACTAAAGCGTTGTAAAGGATAGTTAGAATACGATGGTCACTTTTAGAGTTACGCTTGACAAATCCTTAAAGTTGATAAGCTTTAGCCACAACAGTATCGATATGTAGTGTAAATGAAAAGTTTGAATCAAACGTAATGCCTAAATCACAAATAGTGTTAACTATTAACGATATTACATTCATGAGAGAGTAACCATACATCACAGTAGACTGACGTCTAAAAAATGTCATCACTTTGCATATATTAAAATTAAGTAGTAAGATATTAGTCTAACACCAACTAGAAAAAATCTGTACTTCTTCATTAAGTAGTACAGCATCATTCAAAGACTGAATTTTCATATAAGGATTTTTACATCGTTCGCAAATAATAAACAACGCGCATTAGAAAAACAGTGTACCACATCATTGATAAAGATATTGAACAGTAAAGGTCCAAGATGTGACCCATGTGGAACACCCGACGTAACATCAATATTACGAGAAACGCACTGACCGATGCGCACAAATTAAGATCTGTTAGATAAATAGGATTGAATTCACAATAACAATGTGCCATTAACTCCAATATCACGTAGTTTCATAATTTTGAAGATCGCAAAAACATCCTGCATCAAAATAGTGGTATATGAGTCTTGTGTGATTACTTTAAAAAAAAAATTAAAGACAAAGAAATCTAAACTAAAGTTAGAACGTTAATCTTGAAAAACGAATTAATCGTTGGGCTTGTGCATAGGCGTCTTACAAAAACTAAAACAAATTACTTAGAAAATAAAAGTAACTTGCACATTACAGTTAGTACTACTAATACTGCAACATTGAAAAAATAAAATTGAAAAATGTGGTAAAAAAAAAAATTAACAAAAAAATGGGGATTTTGAAAATAAATTATAGATAAAGGGAAAAATGAATTGGAAATTAATTAATATCACAAGCCCAACGATTAATTCGTTTTTCAGGATTAATATTTAATCACTTGTGTCATCTATTAATGGACATTTGTTCTAAAGTTAGAACGGTTTAAAAAAAGCAAAATTTTGCGATTTTGCTAATTTTACGGGATTTTTTAGAATAATGTTTGAAGCTTAATATATCAAAATCACTGCCACAATATTAAACATAAAAATATGGGTTTTAAAGTACATGTAATAAGGAATAATTTGAGTCATAGATGGCCTTTTTTATCATTTTCTAGAAACCCAAAAATTGAGATACCAAATAAGCGTGTGTGTCATTTTAAATAGGCAAAATTCTAAATTAATAATTCTTTTTTCATCCGTTTTTTTATCGCTGAAAATTTGAGCAAAATTAAAGAGGTTGACTTTTTCAAATTAGTTGAAAAGTAATAGAATTACCCACTGGATAAATAACTGGATACCTGACTCCCCATGTTGATGAGTTTCTTTAGTGAAGCAAATTATATTACGGCGGCCATTTTATGTGTGAATTAGTAATACAAAGTAAATATTAAAAACATCTTACATTTTATTATTTTAAAGTTCTATACATTTAAAACATGCATTATATGTTACTAACAATAATAAGAAACCATTTAAATAATCCGGACAAAAACTGGTTAATTGGATCCAAAGTTAAGTCAAAAAATGTGTTTTTAATAAACAATTAATATCTTTTAAATTGACTTACCACCTTAAACCAAATTATTACACAACATTATACGTATTACTGACGTTTTATTATCATAGTCAAACTTTGTATATGCAGTTGTTTTTACAGTACAATAACTTGAAAAAAAAACACTTAAAAAATCCTAAATAATGTAAACCTGCCCAACTTTTTTTATAAACAATAGTACAAAAACCGACAACAATTGTAAACTAGCACAAAATATAAGCCATTTACATGGTTCAATTAGATTTTTATTTGTAGACTTTCTGCGCGTGCTATCTGCAATGAAAGTGATGTTTTATAGGCGCAGCATACTGAATTAATTCCTCCAGTGTAATTATCAACTAAAATAAGTTTTGAAATTGTGAACATTATATGCATTACGTAATAACGTTGAAGTTCTGTAAAAATTTTAAAATAATTGTTTTGGAAATAAAACATTAACATAACGTGCAAAAGAACAAACATTGTTATTTTAAAATTTAAATCTTATTTTAATAATAATAATAATAATAATAATAATAATATTTATTCCAGTCGATCTTCTACAGACATAGGAAAGGTCAAAAGTAAACAACATTAAACATAGAAACATATAAATGGAATTACAATTATTATCAATACATTTTATTTTTCTTACAAATAACACGTTAGAACAATTAACAAAATACTAAAATGGTGCCAGCAGAAAATCATTTAATGAATAAAGCGATTTTTGGATTAAAACTTGTTTTGTTTTTATTTTAAATTGTTTTGCAGGTAACTTTTTGATTTCTGTTGGTAAATTATTGAAACATTTTATTGCTAAATATTTAGGACTATGTTCAAATTTTGATGTTTTGTGGTTTGGTACTTCATATCGAAACCCATATCGTGTGTTGTAATCGTGAGTCTCATTTAGACATTTGAATTTCTTTTCATTTATTTTTGCGTATACAATAAGGTGGTGTATAAAGAGACAAGGTAATGTTAAAATATTTAGTTTTCTGAACAAATCTGCACAATGTGTTTTGGCTGGTAAATTTAACATTTACCTAATAGACTTTTTTTGTAATTTAAACAATCTTTTCCAATTTGATGCTGAATTTGATGCAAAAATTTTACTGTAGATTGTTTTTTAATGCTATTCATATTACATCTTATCAATGGACTTATATGTACAGATAATTGTAAAAAATTAAAATGCATATAAGCAGACTTTTTTGCATTAAATATTAGTCCATTATTTTGAAACCATTCAATTATTTTATTTACATTGATTTATTGCATCGTTTAAGTTACTTTCACCAATAAGAATAGAGGTATCATCTGCAAAAAATGTTGTGTCTTTGATGTATATGTCATTCATATATATGATAAAAACAAGTGGTCCAAGTACCAACCCTTGAGGTACACCGCATTGCATTATTAATGATTTTGACTTAATTTTATTAACTTCTACATAATGATATCTTTCTTCCAAATAACTGGTGAACCACTTTAATGCAATTCCTCTAATTCCATAATTTTCTAATTTATTTATTAAAATCTTGAGGTTAACAAGATAAAATGCCTTCGTCAAGTCAAGAAAAATTCCCAAGCAGACCTTTTTCATATCGGCGTATTGATGTAACGCATTCACAAAATTAAAAATTGCAGAACTTGTTGATTTTCCTTCAAGATATGCATACTGACACTTGTTAAATAAATTACAAGTATTAAAAAAGTTCAAAAGTCAATTTGCTAAAATATGTTCTAAAACTTTTGAAAAGGTATTGCATAAATATAAAGGGCGATAGTTTGCGGCTTCTAAGCTACATCCACCTTTGTGAATAGGAAGAATTTTGGATGTTTTAAGACTACTTGGAAATTTTCCTTCACCAAAGTTAAAAATGATAGTTAATGGTTCTAGGAGAGACTCAGCACAATATTTTAATATGTTTTAACTTATTTCATCTGGTCCACTTGAATTAGTACTTTTTAATGAGGAGATTGCATTTTGGACTTCAGATATTGTTACTGGATATAGATAAAATGATTTGCTATTAATTGGTATATTATCTTGTTTTCCAATACTATTGTTTAATTAAAAAGAGGCAAAAATTGACTTAAAATATTCATTCAAGTAAATTGTATTAACATACAAATCACTGATAATTTCATTTTCGATTTTTAAAAATTTATTGATATTTTGTTAATTGATTTTTTATTTGAGTTTGAATCTATTATTTTCCAAGCTGTCTTTGATACATTAGTAGAGTTTTAAATTAAACTATTATTATATAATTTTTTTGCAAGTGCAATTAGTTTATTATATATTTTTTTGTATTTTTTATAATGCTTTTTTACTTCGTCTGATCCATGCATTGACATAATGTATAAATCTTTCAGTGTTGCTGACGATTTTCTTAATCCTTTTGTTATCCAACTATTTTGGAGTTTGGATTCTTTAATATTAAGTACTATAATGTTTGGAAATGAGGTTTCAAAATTATATTTACTAATGTTATAGAAATTGTTATATGTTACATTAATATTTCCTAATAAAATTTCTGCCCAGTCTTCAATTGCAATTTTTTTGATCTTTTGCACGCCACTGATTTATTTACAAACCAATTTTCTTGAAACTTTTACAAAACTTTAACGTTATCATCATATACATAATGCATATAATGTATACAATGTTAAATTTTATTTTAATTGGTTATTACGCTAGAAAAATTAATTCAGTTTATTTAACATATAAAAAATCATTTACATTGCAGATGGCACGCACATAAAGTTTACAAATAAAAATTTAAATGCTTTACGTAATTGACCTATGTTTGGTGATGCTTTACGATTGTTGTCAATTTTTGTATTTTGTTTCGTAAAAAAGTTATACGAGTTTAATTTTTTAAAAGTTTTTTTTTTTTTTTATTAATTACTGTACCGCAAATTTTTTTGTATATTTGTATATACAAACTTTGTAGTTTAACTATGATAGTAAAACGTTAGCAATACGTGTAGTTTTGATTTAAAATTTGACTCAAATTGGTAGACTTGTATAAAAGATATTAATTTTTTATCACAGACGCATTATTCTATTGGACTTTGGATCCAATTAACCAATTGTTGTCCGGAACATTTTAATAGTTAGTTTACAATGTTATTAGCATATAACGCATTTTTTTAATGTTTAAAAAACTAAAATAATAAATTGTAAGATGTTTTTAATACATAAATATTTTTTGTCACTTTATAAACGCGAGTCAGGTATCTAGTATATCTATGACTTCAACAAGTAAATGTATAGTGTGACGTTCCAATTTCTATAACATAAACAATAATTAGGTTTAAAATAAATAAAGTAGTTTGTACTTCCTTCATCTGTTCAGTCTGATCATCTCGGACTGTGAAAGAAACACACGGTACCAACCAAAAGTAGCATGCATTTTGAATTGTCAATCTGCAACACAACATCAAAACTTAAATTGCATATTGAACTAATTTTTAATGTTAAATATCAATTAAAATTTAAAATCAGTAACTTACCAATCTTGAATATCCAATTATCGAACATAGTCTAGAATGTTTGTAGTCTTGTTGTTTCTACAAATAGAAAAATGTTTTATTAAATTAATTTTTAAATATTATTTGTGTATTATTTTATTTAATAGATTTGAGTTAAGTAATGATTGTATTGATACGATTCGTCAAAGTAACATATCATGATGGAGAATAGTTAATTTGATTTAAGGATTTTTCTAAATAAAGACAAGAGAACTCAAACTGCATTTTACTTATATCAGTATCAAGTTTCCTGTATATCCGTCTGTGCATTATTTTTAGTACTATTTTTAGTGTGTGGTTTATCAGACTTATAATCCTGTGATAGCTACACTTTTTTTAGTATTTTGCTTCTTTTTTTTTTACAATCCAAATAATAATACTTTATTCACGGTATATACAAAACCATTTACATCTACATCATTATATACATAAATAACGATAAATTACAAACAATATTACAATTACACAAAAATATATAAAAGAATATTAAAAAATAAAAGCATGGAAAAAAGTATACATAAATAAAAACAAATTATAAAATTATTCATCAACACATTTTAATTGACACTTAAAACTACATTTTGAAACACAAAATAAATCAACATTATTAGAGAAACTATTTGCAATTCTACACATTCTACCAATTAGATTATTAAATCCATAATTGGTAGAATGTATAGATTCTCTAAATAATGGAGACTGTCTGGTTCGGCGATTATTGTTGGGGACTTGAAATGGAAGAGTTACTAGTAGCTCTTGGCAATCAATCTCAGACATCATTAGTCCACGAAAAATGATAAATCGGCTCTTTTGCGCCAAATTTTCAGCGGCGGAAGATTATATTGCAATGCAATGAGGTTAAAATCGTAATTTTCGGATAAAATGCCTAATTTGTACGATAATAAACGAAAAAATTTGTTTTGAATACGTTCTATATTGCATTTATGAACGAGGTAGAATGGACACCAAACTGACGGAGCGTACTCTAAATGAGAACGTACTAAAGCGCAATAAAGTAATTTGAGTGTGCTAGGAGATAGGTCAGTAGACATTCTGTAAACAAATCCTAACATTTTCATAGCACGGTTGCACATATAGTTTATATGCTCAACAAAAACATTATTATTGATAGTATAGTCAAACGATACTTTACTTAAAGTTCTGTTGAAGCTTATCGAAAAACACTTATTTGCGTTAAACAACAAGTTATTACTAAGACACCATGAATGAACAGAATCTAAATCATTTTGCAAACTAATGCAGTCCTCGATAGATAATATTCTTTTATAAATTTTAAGATCGTCAGCAAATAAAAGATAAGACGAAGAATTAATAGAATAAACAAGATCATTAATAAAAAGTAAAAACAGAATTAGTCCACAATGAGATCCTTGAGGAACCCCAAAAGGTACAACAATTGGTTGTAATAAAAAGTTATTAATTTTCACACACTGTGTACGATTTTCCAAAAAGCTCGACAACCACGCAACAACAGATTTATGAAAACCCAAGGCCCGAAGCTTAGCAATCAAAATACTATGATTAACGCAATCAAAAGCCTTTGAAAAATTGGTGTAATTAGAATCTACTTGAACTCTTGATTGAAAGGCATTCAAAAGATCATTTTTGTAACAAAGAAGATTTGTAAGAGTAGAACGACCCTCGCGAAACCCATGTTGCTGTTCCACTAAAATGCTTTTGCACATCCATTGTATTTGACCAGTTACAATTTGATCAAACAACTTAGGAATAGCAGACTGGATGCATATACCTCTATAATTAGTAATATCCTCCTTAGCTCCAGATTTATGTAAAGGCATAATGTAGCTTTGTTTCCAAACTGAAGAAAACTTGGCTTCATTAAGAGAAGCCTTAAAAAGTAAGTGCGATGGCATACAAATTCAATAAATACATTGGTTTATCAGCATAGATGGAACACCGTCCGGTCCAGTGCTAAAGTTACATTTAAGGTTCTCAATCCCTTTAAATACATCCAACAATCTAATTGAAAATGATCGATGTAATACGTTTTTCTTAAAGTCAAACAAAGGAGTTGGATGAGTTTGTGTATCGTAAACAGAGGAAAAGAATTCAGCAAAACTATTAACATAGTCATCTCAATTACTGCAAGTTTTTTGTTTATAATACATTGTGGCTAGAAAATCATTAGTTTTTCTAGAGTCGCTAACAAATTTCCAAAAATGTTTAGGGTTACTTTGAATGTTGTTTTCTGTTCGAGTAATATATTGCTTGTATAGACATGTACTGAGATTTTTACACGAAGTACGAATTGATTGAAACTCGTTATAATCAGACAATAGTCTTGAAGATTTATAACGTTTATGAACAGTTTTTTTGAGTCTAGTAAGTGAATTCAATTCTTTATTAAACCAAACTAAAAAATTGTTTTCTCGCCATTGTTTTTCGGGAACAAAATAGTCAATAGCAAAATGCAACACAGAGTGAAATAAATTAACGCCATTATCAACATCACAATTATAAAAAAGGGCGGACCAATCAACATTCAACAAAAAAAATATTGATTGCGTTAAAGTCGGCATATTTAAAATCATTAAAAACATAATTACACATTAAAATATCACGGCTAGTATCACGTTTTACATCAATCACATAAGCAATATGATGTTGGGCTAAGTTTTAACAAAACATCCACAGCTTTAATCACAGAAATTTTTATAAACTGTATTAAAGAGGTCTGTAGATATGCGGATTTTGTATTTTTAAGTAATTCAATTATTTTGATAAGCAGTTTGTCTTCCATTCTTCATGATCTAAAATTAGTCAAAAAAACCAAACTGCAAAGATGACTAGAAGAATACAACTAGCTTGGACTATATATAAAAAGTTTTAGCTAATATTTTTATAGATAAGAACAAGATACGCAACACTAAAGTTCGAAAACAAACAAAAGTGAAAGACAACATAAAGCATGTAGCTTAAGTCAGGTAGAGATGAGTAGAACAATATCATAAAAAGTAGACAACAAGAACGGTTAAATAGCGCCCACAACTAACAAAGAAGAGCTTAGCAAAAACACCAAAAAAGATAATTGTATAATATAAAACAAACTACGGGAAACAACTGTCACCAAAGGATTCTGAATAAAAACATATAGAATACAATAGAAGAGATTTATATTTAGAAATAAATAAAGGCAAGCTGAGGAAAAAAAAAAAATCACAACTATTATTGTTTTTAAATTATCAATTGCATCTCTAACAATAGTGTACAAAACTAAATCAAATTTAAAAAATGATTAAGTATTTGTAAAAAGTACATTGCCCATAAAATTTAATAGATCATTACTTGGCAAAGATAAAGATTTAACAAATTTTTAGCAATAGACACAAAAAACATGTTAAAATCGGCAGACGTTATATTATACAATTACTAGAAAGAGTGAATCAATTGTAACTTTTTGAATTTTGTTTTATCACTCAATATCAATTTTGAAAGAAAAGATTTGCGTATTGACCAAACAGAAAACGTAACTTTTAGAGTGTTTTATTTATACCAGATGTTGATAAATAATATACTTAGTAATATAAGCAATAATTGTAAAATTTTCAAATGTTTAACAGCAATTAATCCATTGCCAAAATTTGTTTAACATCTTCTTCTATCCAAAATTGCTAAGGTATTTTAGAATTTGTGTTAATTAGACGTCTGGTTAGAAATATTTATAATGCTTATTTTAAGCATCATCAAGTAATTTGGAATTACATTTTTTATATTAAAAGTGTAATTGTACTGCAATGTGCAAACATTAATACGTTATTATAAAACGGAAAAACGTTAATACTATTTATTTATTATGTTTTTTTTTTAATTTTATTTAAAGAAAAAAATTTAAGTTCCCGGCGCATTCACCAAATATTATTAATTTCTCATAAATCGGCTTTTATCAAAACTTATGTACTTGTTTTTAAATTATTACAATCGCATTAATATAATAATGTTGACATCTAATTATAACTGTAATTTAAATTTTAGAACTTAATTTTAAGCTTTTAGGTTCTTGGTGTGAAGATCTCAAAATAATCCCATAATAGATTGCCCAGTATAATAGGCAACTTAATATACACAAGATTGTTTGTTCTGTTGCAGTCATGCCTTTGCTTGTTTTAGCATCTTTCATTTGCTTACATTTTACACATTCCATAGACCACAATGTTCTGAGATTACTGTAATAATGTCAAACATTTAACAAAAATTTTTTTTATAAAACTTATCAATGTATGCACCAAAAGCAAAGAAAACTCTTTTATAGAAACAACTAATAAATAAAATTACAGTCGCAACTTTGTAGCTCTTTTTCTTAAAGAACGATTTATTCACAAAAGGATATGTTATTGTTAAAAATGTTAAAAAAAACTATTATTCTGTAATTAGTAAATTGCATATAAATATTGATTATTTGATTAATAATTAGCACTACATTGTCATTTTTCTAAAATAAATTAAGCAATCAATACAGTTTTTTGTTACTGAAATAAATGGATTAAACATACGTTTATGTACAAGTGATAAAAAAAAGCATTAGAAGAAACACTACAAGAAACAGACGAGAGAAGATTGATAATAGGAAAAGACTTGAATGCAAAAATTGGAACAAAAAGAGAAAGAGGAAATTTTGAAGATCATATCAGAAAAAGAGAATAAAAAAAAGTCAAAAAAATAAACAAGGAAAAATAATGTTAGAACTGATGGAAAAAAGGGATTGGACGTGTTAAATGAAAATAAAGGAGATGATCAAAGGAAATATACATATATAGGAGCAAACGGCCAATCGGTAATTGAATACGTGGTAGTAAACGAACAAGCGTGGCAAGAAATAGAGAATTTTAAGGTGGGAGAAAGAGTGGAATTTGATCATTAGCCATTGGAAGTATATTTAACAAATGACGCAATAAATAAAACAAACAAAAAAAGGAAACAATAACAAAAGTAATATGGTCGGTAGAAAACATAAAAAATTACAAAAAAAATTTGGAAAAAATAAATTTTATAGAAAACAACGTAGAAAGCAAAATAAAAGAATTAGAAAAAATTATACAAGGAGCAACAGTAAAAAAGTTATATGTACACACAAAAGCAAAAATATCTAGATGCAGATGGTAGGATAAAGAATGCATGCAGAAGAAAAGAGAGGCAAGAAAGATGCTACGCAAATGGAAAAACAACAAAGCAACCAAACAAGACTACCAAAAGACGTTAAAAACATATAAAAACAAATGCAAAAAGAATAAAATAACATACAGACAGAAAAAAAAAAAAAAATAAAAGCAATCCGATCAGAAGAAGAAGCATGGAAGCATAAACAAAGAAAGAAAACAGCAAACAATTACAATGGAAGAATGGCAAAAACATTTTGCAACACTATTTGATGAAACTTAGAGAAAAAAGGAAGATCAAAACAAAAATCTTCAAAAACTAACTATGCAGCCAGATAAAATCACAAAGGAAACAATACAAAGGCAAATAGAATAACTGAAGAAATCAAAGACGAAAAAATTGATTGAAAGATTGAGAGAGGTAATAAATGAAGTATGGAAGGAATAAAGATTTTTTAGCAAATGGAAAGTGGGTCTTGTATGCTCAGTATACAAAATAGAAAAAAAGAGCTAGTAGAAATCTATAGTATTCCTCTATACATTAGTTAATACGACATACAAGATATATGCCATGACGCTAGAGGAAAAACTGAATGAACAATTAGAGATGCCGGATAGGCAAGCTGGGTTTAAAAAAAAAAGAGGTACTATAGACAACGTATATATACTTAATCATATAGTTGAAAAAAAGTTAGCTGTAAAAATATATATATATGCATTGTTTATAGACCTTAAAGTGGCTTTTGATAGTGTGGATAGAAGAAAATTATGATTATGTTTGAGAGAAAAGGGTATTAGTGAGCATTTGGTTAAAAAAATAGAATATGTATATGCAGAAATGGTGAGCAGAGTATCGGTAAATGGTGGAATAAGTAAAAAATTTTTAGACAACAAAAGGTGTGAGACAAGGATGCTCACTCAGTTCAAGTTTGTTTGCTGCATATATTGCAGACAAGAAACTCTAAGTTTTACACAAGCAGGTGGAGTTCTAGTGGGTAGAATAAAAGTAAGGTAGTTAGCATACGCAGATGATATGGTAAATGTAGCAAAAAAAAGCAAAAGAAATGAAAGAAATGATTAGATGTTTAGAAAAATATTTCAGAAAAAAAGGGTTAAGAGTGAATGTTGATAAAACAAAAATGTTGATGTTTAGAAATAGGGGAGAAGACATAAGAAAAAAGATTGGAAATGCTTCTATTCAATTATTGAAATTTGTGCAAAGTAATGAAGATAAAAATTAACTTGTGCTTGTACTATTTTTTTTATTTGTCCCTTGCACTTGACACTGTTGATATTAACTTTGTCATTAAAAAAATAAATTCAATTAGCATTAGAAGATAACTTGCTCAGTAGATAAAATACTTAAAAAACCGCAAATTAATTGTAAATGTAAGAAATTGTTCCTCATCTGAGTATGATGTTACATTAGGTGTTCCTCAATATTAGGACCACTGTTATTTCTTTTGTATGTGAATGATTTACCATCACACATTTTAAACGGTACAGTTGTCAAGTTTGCTGATGATACATCAATTGCCGTTTCTGCTGATAATGAAACTGAACTCTTAATAAACAGTTCTGCTGTAATTAGTGAATTTAAAAAATAGTGTTTTCAAAACCGTTTAATACTTAATCACCAAAAAACAGTCGCTGTTCATTTTCATGGACGTAAATTATTATCAAACAATTTTATAATTAAGCATGAAAATTTACAAATCAAACTTTCTAGCTGCGTAAAATTTTTATGAATTACATAAGATTCTAAATTATCTTGGCGATTACAAATTGAACAAGTTTGTAAGAAACTTAATCAAGCCTTTTATGCTATTCTACAAATTAAATAGGTTCTTGACAACAAATCCATTATGGCCATATATTATGCGATGGCTTACTCACAAATTTGTTACAATATAACAATATGGGGTTCATCTGTTGACTTGAACCGAGCTTTTGTTCAACAAAAGCGCATAATAAGATTGAGTTTCTAAATTATAAACCGTGCTTTATAAATAATAATTTGTTGACATTGCCTTCTATATACATATTTAAATGTATAAGTTATGTACAAAAGAATATAACTCAATTTGAATTAACCTCATCTAGTCATCAGTATAATACACAAAATGCTGATCACCTTCGTATTACAATTTATAATACGTCAAAATACGAAAAATCAACTTTATATATGTGCGTAAAAATGTATAATAAATTTGCTCCAAAAATGAAAATTTTAAATGACTATAAAATATGTAAATCTGAATTAAGAAACTTTTTAGTATCTAAATGTTATTATAACCTACATGATTTTTTTAATGATAAACTGTAAATTATGTTTTGTAAACGTTGTATTTTTAAATATTGTGTTTTTAAATGTAACTTTGAAACTTTTATACTAAATGCTGTATTATATGTGATATTTTTAAACTGTAAGTTTTTATTATATATTTTTGACATGTCTTATATCTGTATTTAATAGAGAAACTCCAGCATACATTGTATTAGAGGAAGTAAAAAGAGATAAAATAAAAGTATAAGCAGAAAAAAGAGCAGTAAGATATAAAAAAAGATTGAGAGAAAGAAATGAATGCAAAATTTTGCAAGAATGTCTGAAAGAAAAAATAAATGAAAGATATGAAATAATAGGAGTAGAGAAAAAGAAATATTATAATAGAAAAGGATATGACTGTAAAAAAGTAGAAAGAATGAGAAATAGTGCAAGAGTTGTATGGAATGAAATAACAATGCGTGATAGAGATATAGAAATACAAAAATAAAGAACTAGAGTGAATGAATCAAAGTACAATAAGAAGTATGCAATTATTATGGAAAATAATATCCCAAAATATAATAAAATAATAGATGTAGAAATAAAGAAAAAGTATGTAAATTTTGGATGAATAAAGAAAGCAAATTGTGTAGAATGTGTGGAGAAGCTAATAAAACATATGTTAAAAGAATGTGTCGAGATGAGAGAAGAACAAATGGAAAGAAAGGATGTGTTGAATAAATATGGAAGAGGAATAGTATGAATGAGAAACGTCATAAAAAGAAAACAGAAAATTGACAAAGATTGTATAGTGTAAATTGTAATTGTATTATGTTAATTGTGTAGTGTAAATGTAAATAGTTATAAATTATGATATATTAAGTTTTATCGAATATTGATTTTGTTTAAGTGATGTAATTGTAAAATGTAAATACTTTTCAAGGTCAATTGGCAAGAAAATAAGCGATTATTAATTTTAATAGTATATAGAATTACAGATATGTCATGTCTGTAGTGATTCGTTTAACAAAAGTCAAATTTTATACAATTTATTAAATTAAATTTTGTTTTAGTTTGGATGCACATAACTATTATTCTTCATTTTCAGATTCATAAGTAGTCATATAAATTATTTTTTTGGTATAAAGTAAAAATAATAAAAGCATCTTTAAGTTTTAATATTTTAATAAACATTTTTTTACAAAAAATGTGGTCAACATGAAAGAAAATATAAAAAAAAAAACCAGTTAGTTTACAAATATTTTCTAAAAATATTTGTCTATTAGGATTATACGTATTTATGAATGTGTAAACGCAACGCAGTTATTCAATTTGAATTAGTAATATTATGGTATTTATATAAATATGTCAAAGGTGTTAACGCAATGTCCCCTATTAGGATAATCGTTGAACTGTTTGTGTGTGAAGGAGACTGTAATACAGTTAAATTCTACACGGACAGGCTACGGCACTTTTGGTGTGTTTTATTTGAACCAGGTGACCAAAATAAATTTATCATATAAAATTAATAAATGATGTATTTTATGTAAATTGTCTTTTTATCCAGTAAGAGACACATACACTTGTGTTTCAAAATACGTACCCATCATCAGTGAGCTTAGCTCTCTCACTGGTCATAGAGACATTTTACAAAAAAGTTTCTTACAACTTTTTCCTAAAAATACAACCCTGAAAAGTTACAAACAATCAAAAAATGTAAAAAAACGCAAAAAAATCAATTTTTCAAATTTTTATTGCTTATTACTCGGAAATGGCTAACTAAAAAATTGATAAAAATTACATAATCAGGATTCATGTAAAGAAAAGCAGTGGTTTGAAAAAAAAAATTATTCCGAACACTTGACTCATACATAGCCATAATTATATACAGGGTGTAGATTAATTGACGGACAAACGCCAGGTAATTTTGTAGACCATGCCAAAAGAAAATAAAAACTTTAATTCTAAAATGCTAAAAAACTTTTTAAATAATCAAACGAAAGACTGGTTTGCCATCTAGTTTTATTAATTCATTTCAAAAAACTTTTTGTTTAGCCTCACGAGATCCTCGAAGTTTTGTTACGCATGGCAACGTAGCAAAATTTCTATTTCTATATTCAAACCTATAATGTAGACAACTTAATACACACATCAAATGTTATTATTTACTATAAACTACAAATGTTCATATTGGCCACACCATTCATGACATTCTCTAACATCACCGGCATAATTTGCATATTCTTTCAAAGTAAAAGTCATAATAATATAGAAATATCAACTGACATTCATTACCGACGTTAAGTTATCACCCCATTACGCTGACCCCATTCAAAATCCATACGCGCGCTGTTTCAAAATCCATACAATTGTATAATGCTAAAATAACAATAAATAAAAGTAATTTAAACAAAATTAACAAACTATAATGTTAATAATTAAGTAAAAATATTAAATAGAATAAAATAAGATAACTAACAATATTACAGAAGATTAACGGTTTTTTAATTTTAAAATATATCAACAATTTTCAATGTGTTCCCGGTAGTCAATGTTGATAAAAATTTGGACTTAAGCTTGTCATGACAAAGCCAACCTACCGTGAAAATGTCATAGTAGCCGCAGACCGAAAAATGCCATTTTCCTCTAGTTATACATTTTGGGGTGCTGGCATAACATTTAATTTTTTTGCAATGTGTTTCCGGCAGTCAGTGTTAAGGAAAATTTGGAATTAAGCTTGTCATGACAAAGCCAACCTACCGTGAAAATGTCATGGTGGCCGCGGACCGGAAAATGCCATTTTCTTCTAGTTATACATTTTGGGGTGCTAGCATAACATTTGATTTTTTTGCAATGTGTTCCCGGTTGTCAATGTTAATGAAAATTTGGACTTAAGCTTGTCATGACAAAGCCAACCTACCGTGAAAATGTCATAGTAGCCGCAGACCAAAAAATGCCATTTTCCTCTAGTTATACATTTTGGGGTGCTGGCATAACATTTAATTTTTTTGCAATGTGTTTCCGGCAGTCAGTGTTAAGGAAAATTTAGATTTAAGCTTGTCATGACAAAGCCAACCTATCGTGAAAATGTCATGGTGGCCGCGGAGCGAAAAATGCCATTTTCTTCTAGTTATACATTTTGGGGTGCTAGCATAACATTTGATTTTTTTGCAATGTGTTCCCGGTTGTCAATGTTAATGAAAATTTGGACTTAAGCTTGTCATGACAAAGCCAACCTACCGTGAAAATGTCATGGTGGCCGCTAACCGGAAAATGCCATTTTCCTTTAGTTATACATTTTGGGGTGCTGGCATAACATTTCATTTTTTTCAATGTGTTTCCGGTATTCAATGTTGATGAAAATTTCGACTTAAGCTTGTCATGACAATGCCAACCGACCGTGAAAATGTCATGGTGGCCGCAAACCGAAAAATGCCATTTTACTCTTGTTATACGTTTTGAGGTGCTGGCATAACATTTGATTTTTTTTTCAATGTGTTCCCGGTAATCAATGTTGATGAAAATTTGGACTTAAGCTTGTCATGGCAGAGCCAATCTACCGTGAAAATGTCATGGTGGCCGCGGACCGAAAAATGCCATTTTCCTCTAGTTATACATTTTGGGGTGCTGGCATAACGTTTGATTTTTTTTTCAATGTTTTTTGTAGATTAATTAAAGTCTCTAATATAATGTCAGTATTGTCTGCGTATCTCAAATTATTGATTGGTTGACCATTTACTATAACTCCAGCTTGTTCTTTGTTTAGAGCTTCTTTGAATATTGCCTTGGAGTACATACTAAACAATAACCGATTAGTTAGTGTATTGGTTAGCGTACTTGACTGCTACACTAGGGGTCTCGAGTTTGAGTTCTCTATCTGGAGTGTTTTTTTTTTGTTCAAAAATTTTTGGATATCTCGATGTTGCGTGCACGTTAAAAAACCCAATAATTTAGGTAGAAATTCCTAAATTTGCGGCAAAATTTCCAAATAGTAGCCTTAACCTCTGGCGTTGGTAATTAGCACTGGCAGTAAAAATAAACCGCCATTAACTAAATAAACTAACCTAACCTACAGATTAAACAACATAAGAGATAATTCTCGTTTTTGTCTTATTCCCTTTTGTATTTGTATTTTCTCTGTGATCTTATTTTCTACTTGAATAAAAACCGTCTGAAACCACTATAACACTTCTATAATCTGTATAGCCCGTAAGTCAATGTTTTGTTACCTAAATAAGTTTATCAGAACATCATAGCAAACTTTATCAAAAGCCTTCTCGCATTCTATAAAACAGACGTGTTTATCTTGGTTTATGTAAAGGCATCTCTGTGTTAATACGTTAACACTAAATAGTGCCTATCTTGTACCAAAGCCTTTTCTGAAGCCAAACTGGGTGTTACATAAATTTTCTTTTAGTTTATTGTAAACTCTTTTGTACATAATTTTAAAAAATGCTTTTTGTGTATGACTCATCAAAATAATATTTTGATAGTCACTGCATTTTTCGTTTTTTTTTATTTCTTTTGGTCTACAATAACATCGATCTGTTCTTCATCTATTAGTTTTAAGAGTTTACATGGAGTTTTATTTGGTTCTACTGTTTTTCTTCTTTTTAATGTTTTTATAGTATAAAGAAATTTTTCTTTTATTATGTTAAGTGCTTCTATATTAACTTATATATGAAAATATGAAATAATCCTAAGTAGCTGTTTTCACTAAAATACTGAAATTTAAGGTAGCGGTCGGTATGCTCTTAACGTTCAGTAACTAAAGTAGTACAAATAAAATCTATGTAGTTGTTCAGGCGCTTGTAGATGTATATTTTACTATCTCATGTTCTTAGTTTGTAATTCTCTCTTTCTCTACAATATTTTCTAGTGTAATTTAAAAAAAAAATTATGGTTTTTAATAATATTTGCATATCTTATGTTAAAAATAAACTTTAAGTTTTGTAGTTATTTGACTTATTACTATTTTTGAGGTTGGGGTATTTTAATAAAAATTTATATACTTTACTGTGCTGATTTTACTTTTTTTATATATTAAGACCGGTTTCGGCTGTTAGGCCATCATCAGTTCTAAAAATATTACATAATTATAAATATATATGTGTTACATAGATGATTTTAACAAAACTTACTTTTCTTTTCACAGGTGTTGTTGTGTGTTGCGGGTGGTGTGAATTTGTTGTGGTTACTGTTACATTAATTGGTTATTGTGTATTGTGGTTATTGTTGTCGAGTGATTAACTGTAGTCTGGTTATTGTTTTTTAAAAATGTATAGATATGTTGGTATGGGTTTTTGATTTGTTTGTTTAGGCATCTGTAGTTTTTATTGTTTTTAAATTTGTCTATTTCATATGATTCTAGTATTGTCTACAAATATTCAACAAAACCCAACATCAATAGTTTGCACCTACAAGCAATAGAAATTGACACTGCAATTATGGTCACCCAGCAAAAAAATTAATAAAAGGAGAAGCAATTAAAATTCTTAATTAAGAAGAACATAAAGAAGAAGAAAAAAGAAAATCTCCACACAACCTAACAACCGAGGAGAAAATAATAAGAGGACTGAAAAATAAAATAAAAAATAACAACATTACAGTAACAGCAGATAAAGAAGCAGGTTTAGTATTTCTACAAAAAGAAAAATATAACAACAAAGTACAAAATTACATAAAGGCCAATAACATTACAGAAATTGACATCAACACCAACACAACCCTCAACAAATTAATAAAACGCACTAAAGACACAATAGAAAACACTATAATAACAATTAACAAATATAATCCCAAATACAACTCTTTAATTCCAATGAACCCTCAGTTACCTAAATTATATGGCCTTCCCAAACTACACAAACCGAACATCCCCATAAGACCCATAGTATCTACCGATTCACCAACATATAAACTGGATAAATTATTTACTAACATATTAACAAAAAACTTACAAATTACACCTAAACACACAACTATCAACTCTATAGAACTAGCAAACACTCTAAAAAACATTAAAATAGAACCTAACAATACGATGATTTCCTTTGACATCACCAACTTGTACACAAACATACCTATACCTGAAACTATTTCTGCAATACAAAATACATTATCAACACTAAACATAGACACTGAAGAAATAAAGAACATAATAGAAATTGCAAAATTTCTCACTTCAGAAACAATTAGCACATATAATGAAAAAACATATAGGTTAACCGATGGACTACCAATGGGAGCATCAAGCTCAACTATCCTAGCAAACATTTTTCTCGATACAATCAAAGAAAAAATACTAACTAACAACAACCCACTACACAATAACATAATACTATGTCGTAGATATATAGATGACATATTTTGTATATTTAGAGGGCAACCAAATGACATAAATAATTTACATTCATATATTAATAGCTTAACTAAAAACATACAATTTACAATAGAAATAGAAAGTAACAGTCAAATAAATTTTCTTGATCTGACAATAATCAAAAACAATTCAAACAAACTAGACTTCAAAATTTACAAAAAACCAACCAATTCAGGCATAATAATTCCTTTCAACTCAAATCACAGTTTCAACAACAAATTTGCAGCTTTTCACTCTCTAATACATAGAGCACTATCACTTCCACTATCATCTACACATTTACAGCTTGAATATAATACAATAAAACAGCTAGCTATAAATAATCAATTTTCCCTCAGCACAATAGACAAAATAATTAAAAAACATACACAAAAAACACTACTTGACAACATAACACTTCTTACACACAACACCAAAAACACAAAAAAACCAATACAGAAAATTAACATATTACAACAACACCAGTAACAAAATACAAAAACTATTGTACAAATACGATCTTATATCTAACCATAACACCATCAAAAATAACATCTGTAATCAAAAACATACATCAAACAAACTGACTAAATCAGGAATATACCAAATCAATTGTCAAGATTGCACAGCTTCATATATATGACAAACTGGTAGAGCACTTAAATACAGACTCAAAGAACACACTCACAAAAATCACAACTCCACTTTTTCCAAACACTTACAAATACACAAACACACTTTCAATATCAAAAACAAAAATAATATAAAACTCCTACACCAATGTAAAAAAGGCTTAAAAATGACAATACTAGAATCATATGAAATAGACAAGTTAAAAAACAATAAAAACTACAGATGCCTAAACGAACAAATCAATAAACCATACCAACATATCTATACATTTAAAAATAAAAAAAACAATAACCACACTACAGTTAATCACTCGACAACAATAACCACAATACACAATAACCAGTTAATGTAACAGTAACCACAACAAATTCACACCACCCGCAACACACAACAACACCTGTAAAAAGAAAAGTAAGTTTTGTTAAAATCATCTATGTAACACATATATATTTATAATTTAGGTAATATTTTTAGAACTGAAAATTTTTCACCATTTTTGTAGTAAATTTTAATAATTTGGCGTAGTTTTTACTTGTCAAATTTCAAAAGATAAATAAGATATCTTAAATTTATTTTGTTTTGCAGTTGGTTTTTAAGGTTTGGTTATTTGTCAGAATTTGTTTTTACTATTCAGTTTATTTGCTTTGAAAAAATTTATAGTAGGTATATTGTGTCTTGCAATTTATAGCAATAACTTTCTAACTTACAATAATTAATTATTAAATTATGCGTTTAAAATAAATTAACTGTTTTTTTTTTATTGAAATGTAATGCATAGCTTAGTTAAAAAATGAGTTATTATTTCTTTAATAACTTTTATAACGTGATAATATTTTGTTATACTATTTATGTCTTTTTTTACACACACTTCCCTACTTACTGTGAAAATTTACCACATGCATTTTTAATACAAATTACTGTAGTTTAGAAGCTCGTTTGTGCGTAGCAAACGCAATTTCCATTATAAATAATAAAAGTGTAATCTTTGGGGCGCTAATCGAGTATTAATTATTAATTCATATTAGATAATTAATGCTAGCTAATTGACCTACCACCTGTCCCAACTCCTGCTACTCCTGTGCATAACATTTAATTGCACATAAAGCATACACACATAAAAGAAATGAAAGACATCATGAAAGCTGCAAAATGTAAACATCAAGGATTAATTTGGCCGACATGCAGTGGGACGCTATTTGAACGTCTCCCCAGAGTATGGATAAAATGGTGTAATTAAAACATATACATTTTCGTAGGCGCAAGGTTTTGGTGGTTTCAATGTGCCGACTTGAAAAGATTAAACAGAGAAATGGGTATTGTGTATATATATGTAGTAACACTGTTTTACATGCGTAGGGATTATTCTCTAGGGTAGTGTGTATATTACTAAACAATTATAAGACAAATCTTTATTAATTTCTACATGTTAAATTAATTTTTAGTATTGTTATATTTTAGGTAGTTTACACAAAATTACTTCTATAAAAGAGGATTTAAAACTTTTGAAATCTTTTTAAACCGCAACTATTCTTCATCACCTAAACTATAGGAAGCTCTTTGTTAAAAGGGACTATCACTATGAGGCAATAAATTAAGCGCAAAATGAGCCATTATAACTTTATGATAGTCGCTTGAATTTATATGCACTTAATTTCGTTGCACAGAATCCCAATAAAAGTTGAAAGTATCCAACCACTATACGTCTTCATTTTGCGGTCGACAGTGACAACGTGATTCTGGTAAATGTTTGTTAGAAAAGAAAATCTCGCTGTTTTCATTTCGTGGGGGCTGATCAAGTGTAGGATTCGCGTGTCTATCGTGCGCAACCCGAATTTATTGCCCATATAAATCTGGAACCTAATTTTCAAACACATGCAGTATTTATTTTTTTATTTAACAAACAAACGTATTGTTTTTAAAGTTTTATTGCGACAAAATAAAAATGCCGGAGAGATTCCCGTATGTTCATATAATATTTATGGAGTTCTGTAATAAATCTTTTTATTCGCTTGTATTTCATTGCAATTTAAACAAAAATATTTTTTTTTGTAAAACGTGATGAAGCTTCCTTACTTTTGTTAGCTTAATAATGGCTTTTTTTAAATCCTTTTATGCAAAATCATAATCGCAACAGCAGAACTTATAATTGTATTAAATTTTATATTGCTGAAATAAAATCTCGTTGTAAATGTATTATCAAAATATTCCATATATTTACTTTTTTACTTCAGGCAAAATAATATCGAGTTACAATATTTTATATGTTTTAGATAATTACAGTCGCACAAAGAAAAATAAAGACTGTTATGAATCAACACAAAAAAATTTAAAAAAAATAAACATTGAAATATTTATTTATATAATGAAATCATTAGTTTTCCTTGTTTTGTTATTTTTGGTACGTAAAATATACTGCTTGTATATATTTTTACAGTAGAATCAAACTCATTTTTTATTATTTGTCATCAAAACAATTTTATCTTTATATTCAAAATAAAAAGTTTTATAAAATTATTGTTTAAATAAATTAAAATAACAAAATATATATATTTTTTTTAATTTATTAAATAATTATAAGTTATGTTCTTTATTAAAAAAATAATAATTTATGTTTATAAAATAATAATACAATTCACTAAGTAACCCAGTTAACTTATTACATCTGTAGAAGGCTCAAGTCTAGCCAAAACTGGTAATGGATTAAACTTGTAATAAACATAGTAAATTGTTTTATTGTTTCATAAAGCTTTAATGTTTATTTATAACTTTAAAAAATAAATATTTAAAAATTATTAATTATTTTTTTATGTATAGATTAGAGCCAAATTTGCTGGTCCACGTTTCAATTATCTACAAAAAGTCAATTTAACAGTAATCAGTAATACAGAACGCCAAAAAAATAGCCAAGAAACTATGTTTTTAACTCATATATGCCTTTACGCTAAGAGAAAGAATGCGTGTTAATTTGAATCTGTTGATTTACTTATTATGTGGGACTGTACTGTTGAAAGATACTAACTCTGTTAATACAAAAGTTACATAATTTTTAGATTGGATAACTAACAAAACTAGAGGTGTTTAACTAAATAATTAATAAAACAAAAGTTTTTATTAATACAAATTTGTTTTGATTTAGAATAAATTATAATTTGTGTGTACAAATTAAGTAGGTTTAGTTTACATGGTGTCTCAAAATTGACAATGCTTTTGAAATTTGACTCAAGGAGCTAAAATAAAAATAAAAATTAAAAGTGCAAAATTTTTTTTTTGTTTCTTGTTACAGAGTAATTGGTAAAAAAACAAAAATTTAACAATTTAACTTAAAATTTTTATAAAACTAATAATATTAGGATATCAAGATATTGTCAACATCTGTTTATACTAAATAATGTGTTTAAATAAGCCACTTTCTTATTATTATCTAGTAACGCCAAAGCAGCGTGAATACGAGTTACTACATCTTCAAGATTCAGAACAGCTTTGTAGAAACCTTGCTCTTTCAGAAAGCCAAAAAAAAAGTAATCCAACAGATTCAGATCCAGAGGTCTAGGAGGCTATAGCATTGGCCCACCTTTTCCAATCCACTTTTCTAAGAATTTTTTATTTGAAGTATTTCTTACTTGTATTCCCTAATAAAACCAACAATTTAATCTACCTGCTAATGAAACTTCTTTAAGACCATACCGACCGCTACCTTGATTTGTAGTATTTTAACAAAAACGGCAACTTTCCCTTCATCGATGCTTCTACAAATAATTTGATAATCGATTAATTTTTTTACCAGTACATATAGAAAGGATTAAACTATGATATGTCGAAGTCTTTTTTGTAAAATTATATTTGCAAATAGCAACAAAATGCATTCAAAAATACAGAAAAACGCATTTATTTCTACATTTGATGAGTTTTTTTGGCTATTTCCTAACTATTATTTGACTAAAAGACTTTGACATATCATAGTTTAATCCTTTCTAAATGTACTGTTAAAAAAAAATAAACCAATTATCAAATTATTTGTAGAAGCAACGATGAAGGGGAAGATGCCGCTTTTGTTAAAATACTTCAAATCAAGGTAGCGGTCGGTATGCTCTTAAGTAATGAAAGTGGTAAATTTTCATTTAAGAATTGTAGATACAAGGCTAAATTAAGTCGGTTTGATAGAATGCGTGGACTAATTACATTATTATTTAATAAATCAGCCCATTTATTTTGCCATCGTCTTTGATCAAATCTTTGGCGTAAGAGTTTATCCTTTACGGCAGTAATGAGTATTTATAATACTTGTTTTAGTAAATGTGGACTCATCATTTTACAAAATTACTATATTTATTTAACAAATTAATTTTATATAGTAAAAAGAAGGTGAAAACATCAAAATTTGTACCAAATAAAGCAATTAACATAGTTTAAAACAAAAATAGGTGTTATAAATTGCTAAAATACTCGTTAATTTTTTGCGTTTGAAGACCTATTAGTTTTCCTTTTACAGCAAACATGTTAATTGGTTACTTGTATTTAGAAATTTTATTATTTTGTTCATTATGACAAGATAACTCAGAAGCTAAGTGATGTAATGTTGTTCTAACTGTTTGCCATCCTAACCTTATCCAGTATAGTCGTTATGTGCAATCTGATAGATAAACTTTTGTCTAACTCTATTCCTAGGTACTTATTCATTCATAGAATTAAAACAATTAGTATATGAACAACAATTCAACAAATAAAAATAAAAATACAATTCAATAACAAATAAAAAATAACAACACACTACAGAGAGTAAAAATAGCAATGACAAATACAATATAAATAGAAATGAGAATGATGAATCCAAAATAAAAACAAATAAGGTGATGAACACAATATAACAACAACTAAAAAATAGCGGTAAACAATACGGTAAAATGCAGCGGATGAGCATGTGAATGAAAACTAACGCAAGAGTGAACAAAGCCGTCAAGGTTTGAAGAAAAGCAAGTTTTCATCACGTTTCTATAGGTTAGTTTTTTGTCGTCGGTTAACCAGATTTGATTGACTGATTTGTTTTTTTTTTTTTTTTGGTGGGGGGGGACAAAATCTTCAAAAGATTAACAACAAAATCCGCCCCGTTGAACATACCCGGAAGTATCGCACTTAGATAATTGTGCATAAATCTTTCTAACTAAATTGATCGTGCCGTAAAATATGTATCGTAATGCATCTCAAGACGCCAACCATATAAGCGTTACTTTAGATATGGTTTGCGTTTGCCATCTTCCATTCACGTTTTACCTTGCAAGGGTTCTTACTGCCAACAATAAAATAACTTGAAATGCAGTCATTTGTTTAAAAAATTCTGCCATATCGGAATTTACGCGTAAACCTGTTTGCAAGCGGGTTTTACTCCATTGTTTCGCTTGGTGGGCTCCTAATTTCTTACAAATTTTGCAGCCTGCAAATAAAGCAGTATGTGACCTTGAGCTCAAAGCACATTTGGGCGGCGCATTCCTCTGAATAGTGCGGACCGACGCATTTAACACAAATGGGGTACCATAGCACCTCAAAGCTAGTTAGATCAAAAAGTTCAGATAAGTTAAAAATATCTTGACGGACTTTATCGGAGTTTTCGAGCTGCACGTACATCATCAGGTATTTGACATCAAAAAGTTTATTCCCCAGCCAAATTACAAAGAGAACGTTAAATTTTACTAAAACAAGTTCTTTCTTAACATCTTTCATGAGAATCTTTTTTGGAAGGTTTTTATTTATTGCTTTGATGGATTTTTTGCCTCGCGTTTGGAACCTGTAATACTTTGCATTTCTTGCATCATGCAGAAGTGCAGTAACTTTACAAAAATCTTTCATTATTTTTAAGTTAAAGCGGATGCCGTCGCTGATGTTGATAGCACGCACAACTTGCACACCGCTGTCTTTAAAAATCATGCTCCACTTTCTAAATTCGCTTTTATTACGCATTACAAGTAGGGGGGCTTTTCGTCAACGCTCGAAGAGAGAGTTAGTGTCGTATTTTTAACCACCGGCTTTGCAAATGGTTTGCGTGCTGTAACAACAGTAGTTTTAGTTTGAAAGACTGCAGAAATAGAAAGCTTCTGCAAGAATTGGGAAATATTTTTTACTCTCTTCCAATTGTCTTTTTTTTTGCGTCGTTTTCAATTTAACAAGCTTGTATGACTGTTGCAGCTCTACGGGTGGCTAAACATCCATCTGCAATGTCTCATCAGATACGTCGCGGGCATCAATCTCAGAAGGCTGGTCCGTTCTTAATACGTCGTTGGCAACTAATAAAGTGTCAGAGTCTCTTGTTGAAGCTTGACATCTGTATTACATATGTATATGTATTATTGGCATCAATTGCTGCCTTAATTAGCTTGCAGTTGATGCTAATCGACAGACCCTTATCGAGCATTTTAAATAAATGCTTTATTGTGCTTTGCATTTGCAAAATGGTTTTCTTCAATCCACAGGTTTTTTCGGCATGCAAAAACTGCATGGCTCTAAAAGTAACCTCAGTCTTGGCGTAACAACTTCTATAGTCGAGCACGTGCGTGCATCCAACACGCTTTTAGAGGAAAATTCTTCAATCGCCGGGGCCATTGCCCTCAATGGCCCCGGCGAGCGTATCTTCTGTCTTGGTGATCCATTTGCCAAATTTGACTCTAAACCGTTTTATTTTCTCAGCATCCATTTCGAGTTGTTGTAGATTTAAAAAATAAAATATTGTTAATTAAATATGGTAAATCACAAATAATTAATAATAGTTAGCGGTGCAGTGATTTACAATAAAAACTGCAAATATCCGTAGGTGACGCTTGCTGGCTAAATTGCTCTCTACAATGTAAATTGGTTGGTTGCTGGCAGTCAAATTGACTCAATTGACTTATTGTTGATAACGTCGGTGCTTTTATCCTCCTTTTGTTGCAGCAAAGAGTTGATTTGAGACTTTTTGGCTTAGAATTAAGCCGGTAAACCTTTGCTGGTAACAAACCGCCCCAGAAGGCCAAGAATTGTCCAAGTGTTAAATTCAAACAAATATTAACTTTTTGTTTTAGTCGCGGATAATATATTTTTGTTGTTGCACACCTGTACTGGCGATGCCAGTGGTGTTATAGTTGGGTCTTTATATGGTAGAGCTAGTCGGACATCTTTGGCGTAGATTCTATCTCTATCTCCATATTGATCCACCTTATGAACGCTTCTTGAAAATATGTCCCGGACATGGTATAGCCCTAGTAATTTTTGAGCAAACGTTTTTACTTGCACGTGCTTGTCCGATCGTAAATGGTTTTGTATCATGACTGGTTTGTCTATTTTTATAAGTGCAAGTTCATCTGGTTTGTCATATCTTTGTATGTACCGCAGCTGGCGTTGCTGGATCTTGTCCAGTAATTCTTGTTGGTTGCGGCGTTTTTTGTGTCATTACCTCAAATGTAAAAGGTGCAATGTGTTAGGCTAAAGTGTTGGAGCTTGCATAGTCACTTTTAATTTTATTTTTAGTTCTTGGTTGCACCGATTTGCCAAATTAGCTTAGGGATAGTACATCGACGTATAATACGTTTTGCAGTACCATTGTCACCACGCGCGTGACTATCGGTACAACCTAATTTGAGGTTTGTTGTCGGTTATAATAGTGTTTGAGTTTTCAAACCTGTAGAACACTTGTTCAATACCCGGACAATGGCTCCGGTTCTTGCTTCTCCCGATACAAATGCTTTGGTCCATTTTGTAAATAAATCGACCAAGACCAAGATATTTTGTTTCTTTAAATTTGTTTCCGGGAGTGGTTCTATCAGATCTACTGCAACAATACTAAATGAAACCTTGCTGGTTTCTAACCGCAGTAGTGCATGTGGCTGTCGTTGTCCGCGTTTTGTAGCTGTAAAAATGATGCAGAATTTTACGTATTCTTTGACGTTTTGCGGTATAGTGGGATAGTATTAGCGGTTCCTGGATAGGTTGCCTCATAGTGCAAGTTGTGCAATAATCTCGGACAAAACTTTTCCGCTTCGTATAGGCACCTGTCTTGTCCATCCGTGGCTTCGCGATATAAACTTCCGTCAACTATCCCCATGTAGATTAGGTTTGGTTAATTTATTTATTAACGTTGGTTTATTTCTGCTGCCAGGGCTAATCACCGACGATAGAGATTAAAACTACTACATCTGAAAATTTTGTTTTAAATTTAAGAATTCGAACGCAACATCGAGGCAGTACACAAGACTTACTACAGTTTTTCTTTTTATCCAAAAAAATGCGTAGTTATCACATATTTTTTACCTAGTAAAACTGACCTTTCAGATAAAAAATTTGAACTAGAAATCAATCTCCATGTAGATAGCGTGATCTTTAAACCAAAATTGATCGGGTTTATTGAGTACCCCCGTGGTTTGTGCCGCGTGCTTGTTGTTATCTTGGGTCTTTTGCATTGGTTTTAATTTTCTCGATCAGTGGCATTTAAACCACGCACACTTGTGATGGTAAGAAAATTTCCGAATCTAAGTAGTGATTTGACGGCTAGTTTTTTGTGTTTCTGCTTAGTAAGTCTGGTAGTTGATTTAGTTTTCCCAGACAATGCTTGATAGTAAAGTCAAAATAAGGAACATTTTATCAGATGGTCTTTAAAGTTGCTTAGCCACGTCTTTGCTTGCAAGTCGCAACCTGGATGGGTTGCCTCATCGTGCAAGTCGTGCAATACTCTTGAACAAAACTTTTTTGCTACGTATAGGCACCTGTCATGTCTATTCGTGGCTTCGCAGTTTAAACATCCGTCAACTATTTCCATGTAGATTAGGTTAGGTTAAATTATTTATTTAACGTAGATCTATTTTTGCTGCCAGAGCTAATCACCGACGCCATAGGTTAAAACTACCACATCTAAGAATTTTGCCGTAAATTCAAGAATTTCAACCTAAATTATTGGGCGTACTCATCACATATTTTTAACCAGAAAAACAGACTTTTCAGATGGAGGACTCGAACTCAAGATCAATCTCTGTGTAGATAGCGTAATCTTTAAACCGGAGGTGATTGGGTTTATTGAGTAATATGTACCCCGTGCTCAACGTTATCTTGGGCCTTTTGCCTTAATCTTAATCTCTTGGATTAGTGGCATTTAAATCACGCCCACTTGTAGTGGTAAGAAAATTTTCAAATCTAATTAGTGATTTGTCGGCTGGTTTTTTGAGTCTCAGCTCAGTATGTCTGGTAGTTGATTTAGTTTGCTTAGACAATAAATAAAAAAACCTTAGAAATAGAGCCCATTTTACCACTTTTGATAGATGGTCTTTAAAGTTGCTTAGTCACGTTAGTGCTTGCTAGTCCGTTTTTGCACTAAAATGGCGCCTTTTCAGAAGTGGTTGGTATTAATTTAATGCTCATATCAACGCAAGGCATTTTTGTTTGTTAACGTGGTACCTCTCCTCCGTCTCATTTAGTTTTGTGGAATCGAAGTTAATTCTTCTCTTCTTCTGATCTTATTTGGTACATTACTGCGGCAATTGGTTTAGTCGCATTCAATTAAACGTGAACGTATTGTCGGATCTGAGTGGTTAGTAGACTAGAGCCAATCGATTTAAGTATCCATTAATGTATGGAGTGTTAAGAAAAGTGATTGTTGGGCACTCCTGCTGTTATTATTATTTTCATTACAAAATACAGTCAATTTGTAAAAAGTATTTAAAAATAATTTCCAAATAAAAACACATATTTTTCAACTATAAAACAAAGTGTGCATAAAAAACGCAAACTTAGCAAATCATCTTGACTCTTTTAAGACAGAATCACTAATTTAGTAGCGAGTAATAGTTTAAAGTAGACTGTGTTAATAATCAAATTTAGTTGAATAGTTTAGTGAAACAATTTTCTATTTTTTGAACTTAGTTTAACACATTACATTTTGTAGCTTTGCAATTAACATTAAAAACTAAACATAATACTATTTGTTTGCTTTTAAAGAAATATCAAGCAAACACTTTATCAATTTGCGATTGATAATTTAAAGTTAACAAAAAACTATTATGTCGCAATTAGATTAGAATTATATACTTGAAAGAATATAAAATAGGTTTTGTCGCTTTGCTATTTATAGACCTTTTTCACTTTTGATGTATCTGCAGTTTTGAGATTTGACAGTATAATTAACAAATGTATTTAAAATTGTTAAGCTTAACTAACTTTTAGATAATAAACACTTGGTTCGTATACATGCAAGTAAACAACTAAACTTTATTTTAGTTTATATTTACAATTAATAAATCAAAGAGAAACGTTGATATAGTTATCGAAGTTTTATTTGCTTATTTAGTAGGTAAAACAGTTCCAGTAAACGTTTGTTTATAAGGTGAGACCTTAATTTGTTGTTTTTTTTAAGACAAATTATAATATAATATTTAATTTGCAACAAACTTAAAATTACTATTTCGCATTAATATGTACCTGCAACTTGAGAAATATAATATTTAAGCTACATAGATTCAATACTAAGCGTAATATTTTACATATCAATTGAGCTTATATTTGCTCTTATAAAAAGTTTTTTAAATAACCTTTTAGCATCTTAATATTAATTCCAATAAAGTTTTCACCTACCTTAGCATATTGTAAAACACCCATAAAAGTTGAATATTATTCATGTCAAAAAAAGTGTATGAAAGTTATCTAAAGAGGGTGGTGCATGTACACTTAAACGGCAACATATACTTTCAATACACTTCGAAAACATGCCCTCGGGACTTCTTCCTATCTGACCTGACTGAAAAACGCCGTGATATGTTTTTATGGAAGATCCTCACTCCTAATCGCATAAAAGCGAATACGCTGGAGGGCCCCCAAAACGATCTAATATTCTAACACCTGCACAGAGATATATACAGATATACACAGCACATTGATATCGATTATGCTAGGAAACGATTAAGGTTTTGCAACAGTGTAACCCCAAATTGAATTTTAATAGAAGCCATGTATATAATGAGAATAAAATTGATGTTGGCAAGTGTAGTCAGGTAGTTACTTAGAAATTCTATTTAGTTTAAAGTTTTAAGAACGTAAATAATACAGAACACTATAAGCAAGAAAGGATTAATTATCTCTATACCCACTTGGCATGTCGTTGTGTAAGAATATTTAATGTCGTTGATGTAATGAATCAAATATGATCATCATCATTATCAAGCTTCTATAGGGGAAGTTTGTGTAATAATCAAATTCTCTAAAGTGCTATAAGAATCATAGATGAAGTGGTTGACCGGAAGTTATATTAAGAGCATTAATACTATATAAGTAATTAACCTATAATTACTAATTAAATAAATACTCGTGTATTACCTACCATTTGTAACAATTAAATGCAATTAAAAAATTATTTTTTGTTGTTTTGTCTTAAGATTGTAATTAAAATTTTACCAAAAAGAAATAATAATATATACAGTGAGTCCACGGATAAACTTAACTATACGTGTGTGTATACTATATGTGTAGGGTGTCCAAAAAGTATAAAAATTTAATTTTGCAAAATCAAAATTTGTTTAGCATCTAAATTATGAGCTTATAAAAAAATCAAAAATTACAAAAAAAAAATTATGAGAGTTATAAATACATAGTATGATAAAATAATAATTATTTTTCTTAATTGAGTGTCTTGAAAAAAATTGTATTTATTTAACTTAAATAATGATGTATAATAAATAACAACTAGCAACAACATGAAACCCTCCTATTTCAACACATTTATTCATCCTCTTTTAAAATTTATTATAAACATTGTAAATAAGCTTTGGTGTCACTGTAGCAATATAAGCAGTAGTTCTGCTTATTAAAATCTTAATATTATCTTAAATGTTTGTAGCATACACTATAAGCTTACGATAACTCCACTGCGATTAGGTCTGGAAATTGCTCTATTGCGACTCATACAATTTGAAAAATGTGTATTAAACCAATTTGTAATAGCCAAGGTACTATGCGCTGGAAAGTCATTCTGCTGGAATATCATAATTCTTTTAAATTCATCTAATTGAGGCCAAAAGTATTTACTAAGAGTTTCCAAATAATAATTTGCGTTCATCTTTAGTTCTACGAAAAATGAACTAATTACTTTATTGTAAATTAACGCACACCATACGTTAACTTTCTTAGATTTTTGACTGTTTATACAAATACTAAAGTCTAAATTTTCTTTTGACCAAAAATGACAATTTTGACTAGAAGGTATCCTATTTTTTGGGAAAATAGATTTGTCACTGAATATGTTATAAAGGTAAACATTACGGCGTTTATGTTTAAGTAAAATTTATTAGTGGACAGAATACTACTTACGTGAGTTTTACTTCCCAGCTGATTTGCTCTTGCTCTCAAAGGAAGTCGATGGTTATTGTTAACTGATTCTAAAACTGTTGTAGTTTCAGTTTTATCAATAGTTTTTTTTTTGTTTTTTTTTACGTTTTCACGTTAACATCACCATAAATCAAATTTTTTAAAACATATACAAATACTTGCACACTGGAAAATTTCTGGTGAAAACTTCAATTGCGTATTTAATTCTAAACAAATGCTTTTGACAAGTCGCAAAAGAGTTCAACCACACTTTTTGCTAATTCTAGATGTTTGTTTAATTTATTTGTAAAATTATGTACAGTATCAGATGTTAAATGATTTTTTCTAAAACCAAATTAGCTATTGAACAAACAGTTATGCTTATTGAAGTAAGCTAATACAGATTAAATATTTTATTTTTATTTTTTATTAAAAAATGCGCAAAAGAGCAATTGGTTTGTAGTTGCCGCAATGATCGCAATTTTTATAGGGGTTATAATATTTAACATTATATAAGAAGATTCAGTTTTATATTTTTAATTTTTTAGTCTGAATATGTATTAAAACATGTTGTAGATAATTTTAAACAATTTGAACAAAGCTAAAGTCTAGTACTCACTAGTAGACATGTTGCGCGATTTAGGTCTCTGAGACGTGTCTCAGGTTGTCTACATAAACATGTCTATAGAAAAAACCCCGTCTACGGGCCTGAGACCAAAAATCGCAGGTCTAAAGTCTCCCGATCGAAATGGAAGATCGCAGGCAACGTTAGACATGTTGCGCAACGTCACTCGGCGTCTAGAGGCGAGACACGTCCCGGTCTGTTTCTACCTACCAAGTAGTGTGGTTTGGCTGTTTACAGTTATTTTCTAAAATATTACAGTTTTTTTGAAAACAAGTGGTCTAACAAAAAAGTTTTAAAACTAATTGAAGATTAAGATGCGTCTTATTGTCGGCGTCTTCCAGTCTTAATTTATTTAATAATACATTACCAAACACAACTCTTTCTGCAAGCACTGCGCGCAGCCACTAACGTTTACGTTTTTGCGTTCTTTCACTTGAAATTAGCATTAAGCAAAAACTCATTTCACACAAAACAATGTCTTCCATTGTGGACTGAAAAGATAAGACTGAAAAGTTTACATCGTAGTGTGGACGCTAGACAAAACAAAGAACGGTGTCTTTAGACGGTCTATAAACCGTGTCTTTAGACAGTCTATAGACGGTCTATAGACAAATCGCGCAACATGGTCTACTAGCGTGTACTAGCCTTTAGATCCGTTTCATTATTTATTAATAACACTTCATAACTATTTTCTGCTAATAGTAGCATTTTTTTTTAGATGTAGTGTGGTGTTGGTTTCAGCAAGTGGTCTTTGACAATGACTTACGCATGGCAATATTTTTCAGTTTTTCTTTACGTTAGGGAGTAAGCTTTATAAAAACTAAAATCCTACGAAAAAAAATTTTGATACAAAAGGTCATCAATCCTCCAAAGTTAAATTAAGTTTAAATACGCAAGAACAATACTACTCAAAAAGTTGATGTCTACTTGAAACCAAAATTATGGCTTCAAAAACCAAAATTTTGGCTTTAGATAGTAGATCTATTTCCTCTATAGCAAAATAAGTGTTTTACTTTTTATTTCTTTAATGATGCACAATGAATTAATTTTTAATTTTATACATATATAAAGTGTACCATCCTCAATTTTTTTCAGACAGTGACATGGAATTTGTATTATAAATTGTTTGTTCAAATTGTAATCTGTTTTTTTGTTTAAATAATTTTCTAATAGAGATGAATAGTTGAATTAAAAATAATTCTTCTCTTTGATCCTTGTACCCTTTGTGAGGGTTTGGTGGCACTACTATGGAATTATATCAACAGCGATTTTCCATGCCTTTCTGTCCTGGGCCATTTTTGTGGTTTTATGCATTGTATGACTAACAAGCCTGGTAACACCTTCTGTCCATCGTAAACCTTTTTCTGAACCATTAATTTTTTCAGAGTATCAGATCTTTTTGATACGTGGCCGACATAACGCAAAATGTTTTGATTCACTTTCTTAGAGAGCCGTTTATTGATTTTTAGATCTTCTAATATAGATGCATTGGTACGGTGCTCCGTCCACAATATTCGGAGCATTTGCCGATACACCTACATCTCAAATTCCATTATTTTTCTGCGCTCTGTTTGTTTAATGGTCCACGTTTCAGATGCATATGTTGCAATTGGGATAATTAATGTACCAGACCAGCCTTAACTTTGTTGTTCTGCTAATTGATGTATTCTTCCATATCCACGTTAATTAGGTTGTGGCTGTTCTTGCTATTGCAAGCCGGCGCTTTATCTCGTCTTCGCTGCCTCTATTATTGGTGATTAGTGACCCAAGATATATAAATTTAAACAACAATATATAAATTTATCTACCACAAAAACTGGCCACTTGCTAGATATGTTGGGAGTTGTTTGTTTTTCGGTCAACTATCATGACTTTTGTTTTATCTATATTCAACTCTAAGCTACAGTTTTTTGCTTATTTTGCGCAGTCTTGTCATAATAACTTCTAGTTCAGGCTGGTCCAATGCTATAACAAGCGTATCATCCGCGTATCTAAGGTCTTCCTCCTACAGCCACACATTCATGCCACTTGTCCAGCACCATTTGCTTAACGTATTTGCTGTATATATTAAAAATAATTGGCGATAGGATACAGCCTTGTCTCACCTCTGACCTGACATCAAAATTGCCTGAGTATATTTGGTCTAGTCTGACCTTGGGTATGCTGAGTTCTTATAAATTTTGTATAAGCTGTATCAGATAAAGAGATGTTCTCATTTTCTCTAGAATCTGCTAGAGAGCTTCTCATTTGATAGAATCGAACTCTTTCAAATAGTCAAGAAAGCACGTAATTATAGTGACATTAAATTTGCACGCTTTTTCTATGAGCTAGCGTATATTCAGTATGTTTTCCTTTGTGCCCTTTCCTGGAACAAATCCACTATGTTCATCTGATATTTTTGGCAAAAGAAAAGGCTTTAATCTTTTGTTGATTATAGTGAGCATAATTTTACTAGCGTATGATATTACTGCAACAGTTACTACATTCAATGGGAGAACCTTTTTTAAAAAGTGAAATAAATATCGAGTCGCACCATTCAGCAGGTTATTGTCTTGAGTTCCAGACTGCGTCGCATAATAAGTAAACTGCCTCCTACCTCTCCCATTGATTTAATCATTTTTGCCGTTATATTATTGGTACCAGCAGCTTTTTGGTAGTTTAACCTTTTAATCGCTTTTTCTACTTCTGATTTTAAAATGCATGGTGCCTTTTCTTGGAGAACAAATGATGTGTTGTTTGAGGTTGGTGCAGTACCTTCTCTACACTTCAGCAATCCCCTCTGGGTCTGTTATGATCTTTCCTCTTTAATTTTTTAATATTTAAGTTTTTGGTTTAAATTCTTTGGTTGGGTATCGGGTTTTATTAATTAATTTGTGCAATCGTCCTTAATCTATTTATTTTTGTGCTTACATTTGACATTCTTAGATTCTTCCTTTGATCTACTAGTTGGACGGTGGCATCTGACATCCAGTGTTTTTGCCTGCTTGTTTTTTGAACTGGAGTGCATTTGCTTGCAGCATCTATGATTCAATTTTTAGTCTCTTGCCAGGATTTGTCAATGTCATGAGTAGTTCTTGGTGTTATAGAGCTATTTAAAAGTTTCTAAAATTTGTCTAGCTTTGGTGTTTCCATTCTTTTGTTGGATGTTGGTTTTCTTGATATACGCAGTTTGATTGATAGATTCAAAAAGAAGTTTATGATCGGATCCGCAGTCTGAACCTGGTTTTGCTTTTAGGTTTCTTAGAGATGTTTTCCATCGTGTTTTGATGAAGATAAAATTTGTTTGGTTCTTATATATGCCATTGAGTAATGTCCATGTAGAAAGACGGAGGGATGATGTTTAAATAGCGCATTTGCAATGGTCATATCATTATTAACAGCAAACTGCAATAAAAGTTCTCCTCTATTGTTTTCTATACTAAGCTCAAATTTACCAACAATATTGCGCAGATAATTGTCACTAACTGTGTTGCCGATTTTTGCGTTAAAATCTTCAACTATCAACAGAATGTCTTTCCGTGAGATGGTTGCTATTGTATCCTCGATCAATTAATACAGTTCATCTATTTTGTTATCCGTAGCATCCGAAGTGGGCATGTAAACTAGCATATGTATCTTTACAAGCTTGGCATTTATTGAGATTTTAATTAGTCGGTTATTTATGGGTTGGTATCCTTCTACGTATTTGGCTAATTTCTTGCTTACTACTATCGCAACTCCATTTCAACTCGTCTTATTTGCCCCAGAGATATAAAATACGTGGTCGGCAGTTTCAAAGTGGTCTTGATCCTTCCAATGCGTCCCCGATATTCCTCATATGCTACTATATTTTTTCTTAAATTATTTCTTTTTCAGAATGTGTAACTTTCCCACTCGTAGCAGCCTCTTTACGTTCCATGTTGCCATGCTCAAATTCTTACGTAGTTGCTGGTAATTCTTTTTTCTTCTAGTGGCAAGTTTTTCATGGGATGCGTAATTGCTTACGTCCGTCCACATGTATATATATAATAATAAGCAGCTGTGTATATACAATCCAAATACTGTCAGAATATTTTGCTGTTTAAAAAACTCACGACATGATTTATTATGTTTTTTGTTTGTAATTATTCGTTATACTCTTTTTTGGGTTATAAAAATGTTTTTTGTGCCAAAAAATCCTCCTCAAAAAGTTATGCCGTAATGTAGTAAAGAGTGTATATAAGCATAGTATATGATTTTATGTGCATCAAAATTTGCTTCTTTTGATAGAACACAAAAACCATAATATGCAGTGTTTAGTTATGCACTTAGGTAAGTAATTTGTTCATTCCAGTTTAAAGTATTATATACTTAAATTCTAAAAATACTTTGTGCATAAGGTATTTGCTATGTTTTGTCCTATAAGTGTGATGTCATTTGGTGTTATTGTAGCTTTAGTAGTTTTAAAAAACATTACGTTTGTTTTCCGTATAAAAAAAAATCAATTGCTTTCTAACTGCAATTAATTCTTTAGATAATAATTTTTTTGTAACTCTTACTGCTCATATTAAAACTAAGTAGAAAGTTTAGTCTAAAACCCCAACAATTTTTGGTTGAGGTCACGATAAGTTGCAAGCATATATGCCAACCTCATATATACATGTTTCAAAACTAATAAATTTGATATTATAAACTATATTAAATTGAAATACCTCAATATTTTAATCGACGCTGTTGATTTTGCTGTAAAGTCTGAAAGCTACATTAGTTTTAAAGTCTCAGTTTTAGCTGATCATGCTTGAACTATTCTTAAATAAGACTTTTGGCCAGCTAACACTGCTGTCAAAAAATTTGTGAGTTATAGTTGTTTACAAAATGCTTCTGCTTCATTTCCAATAGATTTTTAGAGCCTAAATCCTGTGAACAGTTTGGACCCATTTTTTAAAATGATAACGGCTTCTTCAACTACTACAGGAACGTCAATGGTTTAAAAACTAAATTCAGAAAACTCTTGTTAGCCGTAGCCGTATCAAACCACAATGTGTTTATTATTACTAAAACCTAACATCTGAGATTCAGAATTAAATCTAACAAACTATCATTTATTTAGGTGTGATTGCTTGGTTTTAACAAACCCCAAAAAAGACAAAAGTGGTGTTTTGTTTTCACATCTGTATTATTTTACCCCACTTTTAATAGTGTTCGTTTGTAGTTGTTAAGTCTAATCTTGTGTCTTATGTAATTAGTGCAGTATATTCACAACTTAATTCAACTAGTGATAAATATTTTGGCCATTGCTATTTTGTCAAATCTATTGCCGACAAGTTTCCAAACAAGAAAACTAGTTTTATTAGGCAATTACAATCTACATGCACCGTCTTGGGTTAATGACAATTTAGGTATATTATATAATTTGTAATTATAGTACCCTGCTCATTTAGTTGCTAATTCGATTAGATTATTAAACTGCGTACAATTCCTGATAGTGGGGATGTGTTTTTAGATTTATGCTTTACCAACAATCGTGATATTTCTGTGACAGAAGCTGTAGATGTTTTGTTAAGCTTAAGCCAGTACCATACTGCGTACTTGTTAACTATAAAATGTAATACTACCTGTGATATTTTAAATTGTAATTACGTTTTTAATCACTTCTTATTTAGTTTAGCAAAACATTGATTTTACTTACTAAATTCAAAGAAACTGTACACAAACGTTATAAATCATCAAAACTATTTTTGGATTGTAATAAATTCCAATCTATTTGTACTACGTGCAAAAATCTTAGTGCACATTAATACAAACAATACATTTTACAAACTGAAAGTAAAATTCAAACTAATCCAAAACATTTTTGGAGATTTGGTAATGAGACCAAAAAAACTAACGGTTTTGCCAAAACAGCACAATTTTTTTTTAAGAACCAATCTAATATATATAATTACATTCTGTTACTTACTGATACTTCCATTTCCTAGCGCTGTTTAGCTTTTTTAAACTAAAAAATTTTGTTTTTAATTTTGACAAACCGTTACTAGTGTTTGTAAATTTCAGACACGTGGCCAGAAAAAATACATAAAAATGTAGCTACAAAATTGCCTTCTGGAAGCCCCGAAGCAAAAAAAGCACGGAAAGACCCCGAACAAGATGGATCGATAACATAAAGACAATAGCAGGAAAACAGTGGATGAGAAACGCAAACGACAGAGAAGCATAGAAAAGAATAAAAAAGACCTATATCTAACAATAGAAGTATAAAAGCTAATAATAATAAAAAGAAGAAGACTAAATACTTAATATATGTAAATAAAAACAAACAAAATTTCAAAAATTTAAAAATAAATCTAACATTTTATCAACAACCTATTAAAAGAGTAAACCAAAAAAATACTTAAGATTAACAATTGATGACAAGCTTAACTAGCAATACCACATCAACAACATTAAAAAATGTATTGTTCTTGTATGCACTATACAGAAGATGCTATATTAGGTCCATTGACTTGTCAAAACAGTATCTCATTTGATTACTAATTCGTGCTCAACTTTGCAAACACAAACTCTAGGGAGAGTGTAACATGCCTTTTTCTTATAGTTATGATTTGAAATAGCTGCTAAAGCCTATTTTTGGCTAATGACACAGTATATACTATTTAATTAAAACATAAATAATTTTTTTTTTTAATGTAATAAACATTATACGCTTTTAAACAAGCCGTAAAAGCTTCTTAGTGCATAAAACAGTTTGTACGTAGCAAATTTTATTTCAAACAAATTTTTCAAATTTTTAGGTTTTTTGTTGTTTTTTAATTAGGAAAATCCTAATTTTTGTTTAAAAATTGCAATTTTAACGCAAAAAAATAATTTTGCTACTGAAACTGATTAGAATATTTCCGTAAAATTCAATTGGTCATTTTGAATCCACACTCTTTTTATACGCGGCAAAACCTAAAAAAATAATGTTTTGGTCCAAGTGGTCTAGACAAAAAAGAGCATTTTTGTATTTTTTTTAACCTTTGAAGTTGACGTATTTTGATGTAAATTAGTTAGAAAATATAAATTTAGTTTGTGTATTTAAGTTTTAGCCTATTTTCGACATGAACTCTTACAAGTACACATTTAGCAGCGTTTGAAGGAACTATGCACCAAATATTATTAAAAATTTGAGTTTTGCAAACAATTCTACACAAAAAATATTCAGTGTTGTGCTTATCGGACGTAGAAAAATTAATATAGAAAAAAAAATTACAATTTTTAAAAATAAAATTTTTACTTTAAAAAATATTTTTTTACAATATTTTTATTGACTTATATTTTTTTAAGCTCATTTCAAAAGTTTACCAAAGACATCTTTTGTAACTTGAAACAATTTTGATCGATTTTACTTTTTGTCTGATAGTTTTTGCGCGTGCGGCACAAATTTACTTAATCTATCGGCGCCAAGATTTGAAAACTTTATTATTTTTAGCAATCAAACATAAATTTGTCCGGGAGCATTTAAATTTAACAAAAAAAAAAATTAAACTTCACCCTAGTGTGTTTAAAATATTTTTTTGTGAATATGAAAAATTAATTAATTTAGTTTTAATGATTCGGAAGAAGCCTTTTTATCTAATAATCCAAATTACAGTCCTTACATTAACAATAAAATAGTAAAAACAACAACTGTAATAGAATCAGAAATTGCACTTAAAAAAGTAAATGACCCCCTTATTCCAAGAGCTCATATTTCAAACGTAATAAATAGCCTATCTCAAAAACCACCATCAGATTTATCAATTATCAAATCAATTAAATCAAAAACTTTACTTAATCAATTAATAATAACAAAAGCAGATAAATCAAATTCAGTTGTTGTTTTAAATCAAAATGATTATATTAACAAAGTTAATACATTTATTCAAACTGAAAACCTTACTCTCTTAAAGAAAGACCCTACAAATATGTATTAATCTCAAATTAAAGATTTATTGGAAAATACTAAAATTATTGTAAACAACTTTGAAAAATTTCAAATATGTAATATGAATCCGTTAGCTCCCAAACTTTACGGTTTGATTAAAACCCATAAACCGGATCACCCTATTAGACCAGTAGTCTCTTATATAAATAGTCCGTCACGTACGTTAGCAATCAAATTAAATACTATCTTTAAAAAATACTCAAATTTTAGCTCAAAATACTCAGTAAAGAATTCTCTAATTTTATCTCAACACTTAAAATTAATAACTACTCCAAAAAACTCAAAACTTGTATCTTTTGACGTCACTAGTATGTTCTCTAATATACCTACAAATGATTGCCTTGAAATTATTCAAAATATTTTAGATAAAAACAATTTAAACATAATTATAAAATCAGAAATTTGTAATGCTTTTGAAACTTGCTTGAAACAAAATTATTTTCAATTTAATAATAAATTCTACAAACAAGATACTGGTTTAGCAATTGGTTCTCCATTAAGCCCCCTGTTAGCAGACATATTTATGTCACAAATTGAAAAACACATTTTTGAAAAAGAATTTACAAAAAAACACATTTCATTTTGGTATAGATATGTGGACGACATAATTGCCTGTTTTAATGGTACGGCACGTCAACTTAATCAATTTTTAAATATTATTAACAGCATACACCCAAAAATCAAATTCACTTTAGAAACTGAAGAACACAATCAAATTAACTTTTTAGATCTCACATTAATTCATAAAAATAACAAAATCGAATTTAATATATATAGAAAACCAACAAACACAAATTCTACTATTCCATTCAATTCAAATCATCCAATGTCACACAAATTAGCTGCGTTTCATTCTATGGTACATAGAGCTTTTTCAATACCATTATCATTTAATAACCTTACCATAGAATTAAACACTATTTTATCAATTGGAATAATGAATGGTTTTCCAATAAATCTTATTCAAAATTTAATAAACAAAAAACGTTATCAAAATACAATGATTCAAATTTATCCAAAATCTTCAAATATAAATAAAAATTCATTTTCAACTTTAACTTATTTTGGTAAAACCACAGACAAAATCGCTTACATTCTTCGCAAACAAAATCAACTAATCGCGTTTAGACCAAGTTGTAAATTATCAAACATCCTTTTTAATGCTAAAGATAAAGTTGACCCCTTAAAAAAGTCAGGTGTATATAAAATGTCATGTCCTGAATGTAATAGCCTATACATAGGTCAAACGGGCCGTAGTTTTGAAAAAAGATACGCTGAACATTATCGCGCTTTTCGTTTAAATAAAAATTCAAGTTCATTTTCAAATCATTTTTTCGATTGTAATCATTCATTCCCCAACATTAATCAGTTAAAAATTTTACATACCTGTACAAAAGGTACTAAGCTTAATCTTTTAGAAGCCGCCGAAATTTATAAACATTCCCATAATCCGCTCGTTAACCTTTTGAACGAGCAAACCGATCTAATTCAGTATAATCCATTACTTTTTAATATCCTGTAAAATTCCTTGTATTCTCCTGCCAATTCACCAATTGCTTTGTATATATATATGTATTGTTTCATTCATTTGTTCCTCACTTGATAATGACCGTAAAACGTTGAAACTTAAGTCGTGAAATGTTTTTTGTAAAATTGTATATGCCTTATATATAATTTTACAATAATAAATTAGTGGTAAAAACATAGTAGTTGTTTTATTTACTTATTAAATTTTTAACGCATTTTTTGTCTAAAAATGTAGTAATTTTTTTTCCTATATAGATTTTTCTTGTGTCCATTAGCACGACACCAACTATTTATTACGTAGAATTGTCCACAGAATTCAAATTTGTTATAATATTTGATATATTGTTCTTCTAAACGCTGCTAAACGTGTGTTTTTAAAAATTTGTGTTGAAAATAAGCTTCTTTTTGCAGTTTTAAGTTTAAGTAAGTAAGAATTTAATATTAATATTAATACATATATACATTAAACTAAAAATTAATTATAAAACTATCTCCAGCAACAAATTAAAATTAAGATAAAATGAATATGTATTTTTAACGTATAAAATAAAATAAAAAATGGTTTCGTCCCTCTCTCATCGTCATGAGGTTTGTATTCATTCCCGTCTCAGGCTATCGGTATTGAGGACTTGTTTGAGTTGTTTTCTTTATTTATTTAATTTATATTTTGTCGTGTAGTTGCATGTGTTTTATTTTTAGTTTAAATGGTATGTAGTTCAGACTTTTTATAAATGTTTATTGTATTTAATAAGTAAATAAAACAACTACTATGTTTTTACCACTAATTTAAATTAGTGGTAAAAACATAGTAGTTGTTTTATTTACTTATTAAATATGAAGTACCACATAGTAACCGTCGCAACCATCTTGATGTTTATTGTATTGCTTTGTAGTTTCTGTTGTTAGTGTCTGTCTGCATTTAACAGTTGTATATTTTGTAGTCCTTATGTGCGATTTTCTTCTTGTTTGGTGGTTGTGTATTTCTTTGTTTGACTGTATTTTTATATTGGTTTTTATCATTTTGTGATATATTTGATAGTAGTGATATAGGTCTATAATTTTCTGGTTTTGTTTCATCTTCTTTTTTATGTATAGGCACTATTATTGTTTGTTTCATGTAGCATGGGTAGAATTAAACCTCTAAAACCCAAATAAACAAAACAAATTTATATTTAATTTACATCAAAATACGTAATTTTTTTTTGTTTTTTTTGAGTTTTTTTAAGTAAGTGCGTCATCGGGGTAAGTGCGTCTTTGCATTCTAACTCGAGCACATTTGTAAAATATAAAGATATTGCGACGCACACTCTTGTATTACAATGTCTGTTGTACGATTTATGTGCCAGAGCGCAAGCGCTGCTAAGTATACACGCCGCTATTTATGTTCAAAACTTGTACTGCCATTGAGGTTGCTAGTAAAGTTAAGAACGTGTAGTATAATACGTTTGTTTTTGTGTGTTACAAATATATATTGAATACCGGTATTTGCTGGTAAGTAAGTTCAAGTATTATATTTTTATGTTTTATCTATTATTTTGTTTTTATTTGCTTATTTAATAGTTTGCTAGCCAATGACGCACTTACTCCGAGTAAGGTTGGGTATGGGGCAAGTGCGTCAAAACTCCTGGGGCAAGTGCGGCACATAAACAATGTATAGGGATTTCAAACTTAGATGCAATTTTTTCCAATTCTGCCTGTTTTTATATATTGTGAATTGATTTTTATTATTTCAGGTATTATTATTATTATACTAAGCATGGTACAAAATTACATCAGGAAGACCCAAAAAGGTTCTACTTATTCCAAGGAAGACTTTGAGAATGCAGTCCAAGCTGTGAAAGATGGTACCATGACCGCTATGGGGGCTAGTAATTTTTTTTAAATCCCAAGGAATACCATTTGCGACCATGTTTCAGGAAGGCGAGGAGAAAAATCTTTGAACGAAGGCCGTAACACGGTTATCCCTATTGATGGAGAACAGAAATTAGCTGATGGATTACGAATCATGGAAAGAACTGGTTTTGGATTATCCAGAAAAGAGGTACTGTTGCTCGTTGGTGAATACATTACCAAAAATAATATTATAAGCCCATTTAAAGACGGAATACCCGGCAAAGATTGGTTCTTTAATTAAAAAAAAAGAAATAGATTCTCTATAAAAAAACCACAGAGCGTAAAGTACGCTCGGAAACAAGCACTAGACCCATTCACTATAAATGCCTACTTTGAACTGTTGCAATCGACCATTGAACATTTAAAGCTAGAAAATAAACCATATCAAATATATAATCTCGATGAGACTTCGTTTTGTACAGATCCATCAAAGACCAAAGTTGTTGGGCAAGTAAACACTTCCTCAACGAGAACAACAGGTTCTTGCGGTAGAGAAAATATTTTTGCGTTGTTTGGTGGCAGTGCCAGTGGCATGAAGCTTCTACCACTTGTAATCTTTAAAGGAAAAAAATTGTGGGATCAGTGGATAGCTTCAGAGGAAGTAGCATTTCCAAATATAACATATGCTCCGACAGACAATGGTTGGATGGAGGGGGAAGTTTTTGAAAATTATTTTAAACAAAGTTTTTTGAAAACTATTGGGCCTGTTCGACCAGTACTATTTATTTCTTTAAAGCGGCTGCCAAAAATATCACAATTTTAAATTTAATCGTTTTTTTTTTTATTAGTAAAGTGGCAACGCCATCATGTGGGTCAAAAATTACCAAAAAGACAATTTTCCAATATTCTGTCGGAAATTTGGAATAATTTGGATCCGAATGTAATAATAAACGGATTTAAAAAAACTGGGATTTCTCCTTTTAATTCTACTATCATTCTCCCTGAAAAATATGACCCTTTAGCCTTGAAAAGATATAAAGATCAACTGGCTAACCAAAATAAAAAAAATATATTTGAACCCCAACCACCAGGTGAAGTAGATAATAGGCAATTGTTGGACAGCCATAAAATAGATAATACCTAACCGATGGAATATAATGGCATAGATTATGTTTAACCAAGTTGCAGCAAAGCTACGAGAAAAGTTTCTTTGGAAGAGTTGTTAATGAATGTTATTAAACAAGGAAAGAGTGAGAATAATGCGAAAAGTAAAAAAGAAGAGTTGCGGAAGGTGCGGAAATTATTACAAATGATGACGTTATTGACAGGTTGAGCAAAAAACGTAAAGAAGAACAAACAATAAAGAAACTAAAAGAAGAGAAAAAAGCTGAAAGAATTAGGAATCAAGCAGAAAGAAAAGCTGCAAAACAGAAAATTCAAGACGAAAAATCAAAATCAAAGAAAGTGAAACCTCAATGTAAAGAAAATAGAAAGAAACAACCAGATTATTCTTCAGACGAATTTGAAAATTGTTTCTATTACTTTTCTGAAAAGGAGAATATGGTTGAAGAAATCCATTATTCTTCTGAAGAGGAGAATATGGTTGAAGAAACCCATTTTTTTTCTGAAGAGGAGAATTTGGTTGAAGAAGCACCTCAAGCTAACCACAGAATAGTTAGAAGCTGGGTCATTGTCAGATTTAATACAAAAAAAGGATCATTTTTATGGTGGACGTATCGAAGGCGTGGATGAATCGGGAACAATTGTCAAATTTCTTCGAAAAGATTGAAATTGACAACCATACACAATTAAAAATTTCTGAAAACAACGATATATCTACAGTAGTTAAAAAAGATATCATTTTAGATTTACCTAAACCTTCATTTACCAGAAGAGGACTACCGTCATTTAAAATTATTTTTGAAACTTTAAACGTTTGCTAAGATAATTTAAAAACTAAATACTTACTAATTTATTTTTTTCTGAAACCTTTAATATATACAAGTTACAACTTTTATTTTTAAGTTTTTATCTGAATAAACATGATTTTTGTATTTTTCGCCTTTTTTTAGACCGTATTTATGACACTCAGCTAATTTCTGAACGAATCGAGATATTTTAGTGAAACAAAAACTACATCTTAGCTAATAATTTATTCTAAACGCACATGCCCCTATAATTTATCTATAGTTCATATATGAGGTATAATATTGAAAGTCGCACTTGCCCCGAAAATTGGGGCAAGTGCGGCATTTTGCTGTAAACAAATTAAATGAAATTAAAATAAAATTCTTTAAATGAATTTGATTCCACTTTTCAGTTTTAATGGATTAAAGAGTGATTTACAATATATCCAAATTTTAAATATTTATAAGTTTTCCAATGGTAGCTGCCAAAAGTTGAACTTTTAAAATAACTGCCGCACTTACCCCACTCCACCTTATATAAAAGATGTGAACTCATAATGACACCAGAATTGGATTCTACAAAAAAAATCTGGTCGATTTCACTAACAATTTTGTTTTGCGTTAATATTGCAATTTTTAAACAAAAAATACAACAAAGAAAACCTTAAATAATTGTAGAATTTTTTTTTGAGAGTTTTATATTCTCATGAACAAATAAATAGACTACTATTAAGTTATAGAAACAAAAAAGCAAGTTTCTTGACGCACCCCCCCCCCCTCCCCTTGGTCTGAAATGGAATTGCCCATAAAAGTATTTAATTTAATATAATTAAAAAAAAAAATAATTGTATTTAAAAAAAATGCTTTTATTTTATACTTTGTACTTAATATTCTAAAAACCAATAAACACAATATTACATAATATGGAAATTACATTTAACAAATCAAATTCCTAATAATAGCATAGAACGCAGCAATCCCTTTTCCGTATTAAATTTGGCCTATTTTATACATTCATGTTTAATTTAAAATTTCACACATCATGGATTCTAATATATCATTTTATATCCCTTGCTAAATGTAAGTGTACATCTTTATCCTACCGTATAATTTCCGCGCTATATATAATTCTTAATTTTATATAATGTATTTAAATTATAAAATAATTCAAATCATATGCGACTACTATATAAAATTCTCCATATTCAAATTACCTTAAATATACACAATTAACACCTGAATAATTTCACCATCTTTTTTCTCGCCCTTTATTTACAGTAAGGAATAAATTTTACCGCAAGATATTTTTAAAACCTTTGAGAATTTCTAATGAATTGTCAATTGTGCTATAAAAATATTAATCTATCCAAGATGGAATATAATTGTGCAAATATTAAGTGGATTTAAATTAAGCGGCAATAAATTATTTACTTAATTTTAATGAGCTTGTAGAGTCTTCCATGTTGACATTTGTAATCGTGGTATAAATAGTTCCTGATTAATGCAGCTGTTGTGGAAATTAACATTACAAAGGATTGTCGACGTATTAATATTTTTTGTCTATTTATGTATCAATAAATTATGAATGAATTTTATAATATGCTTTGTTACGTTCCAAACTTATAATGAGGTGTAAACACTCGAGTTTTAAGACCTTATTTGAAATGATTAAGTTTGCCAGCATTCAAATTCTCTTATGAAATATTAATGATTGTATTCTTTTTTCTAAAACTGCCTATATTACATTTACTTACAATTCACTACACCATGTTTCATAAAATTTTCCTAATAGTATGTACATGTATAACGATCGATCTTATCAAATTTATGTAAATAAATGATATTCTTTGCCATATTTCCTAACAAAAATTTGCCTTTCTTATGAATGACGCATATGAAATGAGATTACAATTTGCCTCTCTCGTATGGAAATGTTTGTAGATTAATAAAAAAAAAGAAAGTCTTTTTGAATATTGGCAAGTGAACCTTACCAAAAGACAGGCATATTTAATATATAAAATACATTTTAAATGTTTTCCCTATGATCCGAGAAACGATCGAAAAATTCCATTAAAAGTTTCGTGGAAAAGTTTGTATCGTATTTATAAGCGCAGCTTCTAATATTCATGCTGTACAAACAAACGAAAGAAAAATAAGGAACGTTATGTTTTTACTATTTTATGATAGGACTAAATTCACATTGAAAATTTATATAATACGACAATAATGATCCGCCTCACAAGGGGTGATAAAAGTTGTTCAAGTTTTTCCGCATAAATGGTGCTAAATTAATAAACACGAGGAAAAATAACCGTATCAACGTGCAAATATTTTATGCAATTGTTTAATATTACAAGTTTGTAATAATAAACATGTTTGTTGTAATGGGAAAATAGACAGATGATTGCAAACAATAACAACAATAACGAAACATTTACTAATATGCAAAATACATAATTAATTTATGTATTTTAAAATTTTATTTTGATTGTAAATACATAATTAAATTTTAAATTTATGCCCAAACATCTTTTTTTTTTAATTATGGATTATATATATATATATATATATATATATATATATATATATATATATATATATATATATATATATTTATGATTAAATGGCTATTTTAGAGTCAGAACTATAACAAAGTGAGATGCATATATTTAACAAAAATAATTTTTCAAATCAAATGTCTTCTTAAGCTTGCTCATATCTCCAAATAAGACACTTGGATTGTTAATATTTAAATTTTTAACTTTTATTGCATACTTATTTAAGTATGCAATAAAAGTTAAAAATTATTGACCAAAGTTGGCTATAATTTACCTCGATTGGCTCTCAAAATATTTTAAATGCTTTTAGTTTTTCAAAGGTGAGTATTTATAACTAGTTTAATTTTTTTTTTTTATTTTTTTAGTAATTTATTTTTTGTCTTCTGGTGCAATATATGTCTTTAAACGTCGACATTTCTACTAACTTGGCATTTCCACTAACAATTGGTATGCAAAGCGGTCTGTTGTAAATAATTTTTCTACAGGTAAGTTGATCCATTTTTATGTGTTCCTAAGCCTAGTTTAAAATTTTATCTTTATACTAAGATTATAGTTGCCCTAATATTAGACTCCATATTCTAAAACTCTGAATACAGGTTAAATAGAACAAGCGACAGATTACATCTTTGCCTAATCATGCGTTTTATTAAGATTATTTTAGCGTCTATTTTAATTTTTCCAAACTAATTACTGTATAAAGCTTTTAACAGTTTGATGTCTTGATTGTCCAGTTCTTTCTGTCTGTCTTTTTCTTATATACCAATTTTCTTTGGCTACTCTTCTTTTTTGTAGTATGATATAGTGGATTTTTTTATATTTTGTTTGATTTTTGTACTTAGTCTTGTTCTCTGTTATCTATTCTTTCTTCTTAACTCTTTTTTAAAGTTTTGACATGTTTTTAGATTTTTGACAAGTATGCTCTTGATATGAATCTAATTTTTAACGTTTGTATTTTGTTTTATGTTAGCAAGATTAGTTTTATGTATCTCAGAGTTAATTGTTTCTGACATTTTTTCAAATGTTTTTAGGTTTTTAAGTAGACTTACATTAATTGATGTACTTGGCTATTTTTTTATTTTTTTTCTGTTTTAGTTTGAGAACTACTAGCAACATATGTCCTATCTGAATGTCTGCTTCTGAGTACGGTTTTACCAATTTTACTAGTTCTTGTGGAGCTTTTCACGTCTAAAGTTGCCTGATTATAATTTGAAACCAAATATTTATTATAGCTAATCTAATAATTTTTGACAAAATTCTACAAAACAGTCCCTTTTCTTATTTCTGTTTACAAAGCCATAATTTCGATTTTTTGTAAAAAAAATTTAACTTATTTTCTCAGTTTTGGTTTTAAGATGTTTACTTCATGCTTTCTTGTTTTACCTAAAGCTGTTAAAAGTTGTTCATAGAATGCGTCTATTTATGTGATTGATTTATTAGAGATTAGTAAGTAAAATAATAAATTAAATGATGTTGACGTTTATTGGCGACGCTATTAGTTGCAAAATTGTTGTCTGATATAGGATCAAAATTCTTTAAAGTCTTTAAATGCTTTTTTTAAAAAAATATCAATTTTACGTTAATGTGTATTATCCATTGTCCTTAAGTATCAGCACGCATAACTGTTTAAACGTTACCGGGTTCTGTCCCTCATGATAACAAGTGGAGAGGGGGTCAATAGTGCAAGGGTGAATAACCGTAGTTATTCACCTGGTGGAGAAGTTTGGCTTCTCGGAGAGTTGCGTACTACGGTGTGGTTTTAACCAGAAGGTTGATTTGATGTTCCACATGGTGCTTAAGAACATCTTAATGAAAGCGCTCTTTAGGGTTTGAGGACGCCTAGCAGTTGTATGAAGTAGGCCTATAACTTGGGAAGTGCTACTTGCATCCAAGTGAGTGCACGCCCAAGTAGTTGCTGTGGTGCTTGTGTGTGATTGACAAATTAGTCTTGTAGGCATAACTATAAGAGTTGTCCTTAGAGGTCGGGACGTGACTCATAACAGAGTGTGCAATGCCGCTAGGCAGTTGTGGACTTAGGGTGAAGATGCAAGACCCTAAAGCCGTTATTGATGTGAAGAATTGAAAGTCCAGGTGAGTAGCAAAAGTCGGCGTTGATGCATTCTAGGTTGGGGTCCCGTGTTTTGAGCTCTACGATAAAAAGTGCAAGCCAGTAAGTCTGGTGCAGACCAGTAGTTTTAGTGCAGCCCAGAAGTTATAGGAATAATTCCTAGGACAAAACACTGCTCAATCAACCTATGATCTTAGACCGCTCACAACGAGGTCTGCAATTTGTTTTGCAAACCAAAGGAAGCAAGGTGGGAATGGTACTTTATCAAAAGGAGGGGGACCGGAAGCGTATCATAAGCTACGCCAGCTTGAGGTTCACCTCCACAAAGCAACGTTACGACAGCAACAAACAAGAATTCTACGCTATCCATAACATGAGTTAGTAAAAAGTACCGCGCCTACCTGAAGAACAGTTGGTTTTTACTAAAAACAGACAATCAAGCGCTGGTATTGTTGTCTGGCTGCCAAGACAACTTTCAAATTGATGAGATAGTCTTTGATCCTTGCAGAATTCACGTTCTATGTAGAACACACACCAGGATCCAAAAACTACCTACCGGATGCACTGTCCCAATTACCGGACAACGTAAGAGCCGGCGAAAAAGCTAACAACCTTGACAAACTGCAAATGCAACGCAAAATGATGAGACAACACCACAACAACAACGCCGCCGGTCCTATATTCTGACATTAGGACTTTGGGGTAGCCCCACCGGTAAAACAAGTGTTGTTTCAGTATCCTGGTTGTCACCTTTGTAGTAGCAGCTAGCACAGGTACTGCCTCGACTCACCTAGTGCATAGGTCTATGATAATTAACGCGTATTAATTTTCCGTTGTTGTGACGTCAATAGGGTCTACGTAATCGATAGCTATTTGTTCCCTTGGTTGACCTGGTTGGTTTGAGTTTACTAAAGCATTTGGTTGCGTCGGCCCGGTTTAAACGCGTTTAAGTTGACAAAGGTCGGCGGTTCTTGTGACAGTTGAGTCTTCCGGTGGTAGCAGTCTTTTGGCATCGTTAATTTGGCAATTAACTGATTGCCGGGGTGCTTGCTCTGGTAGCAGGTTAGCATCAAGTGTATGTTCTACTTTAAAATCAAATTCTTGCTAAATAAACAACCAAAAGGTAAATTTTGCTTTAGCATCCGTGGAACTTTCCAGTCATAACAAAGCCCGGTTATCGGTCCAGAGCGTAAATGTTTTGTTACCTATATACGGCTACTATATCTTGATGGCTCATAGTATTGCATAGCATTTCAGTTTATTTAAATAGAACCGACTTTGGTTGGTTGGGGGTCAGTTTGGCACTATTGTATAAGATTATGTGTTGTTTTTAATCTTTTTTTTGATAGAAGACCGACCTTACGCCGATGTTGCAGTCGTCTATTTGCCGCATAAAGCAATTGTCTTAATTTCAGTTCTTTGAACGATCGGGGACATATTCCCGCAGCCATGTGCACAGCTTAAGAAAGCTGCGTAACTGCTTATTGTTCCGGGAAGTAATCTGGTTTTTGATTAACGCCAGGTGATAGGTCGGCGGTTGATTTTTTTAGACGCTTATCCGATGCCCGTTCAATTGTGTCCTTACCAACTTCACATTTTTTTATGTAGAATTGCAATTGAAATTATTGGAGCTTTTCTAAGACAAGGCGGAGATGTACCAAGTGTTTCTTGTAGTATTTCAAGTAGTTTAAGACATTGTCTAAGTACACCAACCCGATATTTTCCAGTATTTCAGCCAACACCTAAAACATCAGTTTTTGAAGTGGGTAACGCATTCTTTGACCCAAAAGGCATCACTTTAAAATAGTACATGCCACCATTATTAGCGGCAATGGCAGTCAGATGTCTATGGCTTTATTTTATAAAAATTTGCCAGTAGCCAGTATTTAAATCAATTTTGGGCTGGCAAAGTGATTGGGCCGTCTTTGAAAACGCTGTTAAAAATGCGGTAGCTGTTAATGATCAGCTTTCTTGCAAAATTTTGACCAAATTTTTGTGGCTTTTATTTAATCAAATTGATGTGGAAAATATGTTTTTCCAACTAAATTATGCGACCTGCCATATGCTACGCAAAACAATGGTGTTAGGGCGGACAAAGTTTCCACGCCGTGACATCTCTCGGTTTGGAAATCAAAATTGGTCGTGCAACTTAACGTCAATAAAATTTCTTTTTTGGGGCTACGTAAAAAAAAGTTATAAGCAAACAAGCCACAAACATTTGGCAAAATAGAGTTTAAGTTGTAAAAAAAATTACCCTGTGTCAGAGGTTTTGTGGTAGACACTTGACAAATGTCTTGTTTTATAGTTTTATAATTGCAATTATTCTTTTTCACGTTAAAATAAAAATATTTGCTTAGTTTAAAAAAATGTGTTTTTATTTATTAATTAACTGAAAGGAAACCGTCCAACAATAAGAGATCAGCCATAGAGTTTCTCGCAACTAACATTCTAGACCTTGCCGCAGCACTCTTCACAAATACTGCCGCAAAGAAACCCAAAGTCTTGGAAAACTTCACAACTAGGGGTCTATTTTAGGTCCCCTGCTGTTTCTGTACATAAATAATCTTGAATGTAATGTAACACTAGCAAGGACATATCTTTATGCCGATGACACAACTCTCATTCAAAGTGTAACAGCTTCTGTGGTAGATGAGTTGAATCCATTAGAAGAAGCAAAACAATGGTTTCATGCAAACAATCTAAAGTTAAATTAAGCAAAAACAAAACATATGTTTTTTTCATTACTTAATGCAAATGAAGGTGATAATAAATCAATAAAATTTTTGGGTATTCATTTAGACAATAAAATATCTTGGCAACAGCATGTAGAATCGTTGTCCACAAAATTAAGCAGTAATACTTATTTAATAAAAAAAATAGCTGAGAACACGGATTTAACGGTTATACAAATGGCTTATTTTGCATTTATTTAATCTTTATTTAAGTATAGAGTGCTGCTGTGGGGTAGTTCTCATCATGCTAATCAAATCTTTGTTTTGCAGAAAAAAGCTGTTCGTGTAGTTGCGGGTCTTGGTTTCAGAGATACGTGTAATTGGCATGTTTGGTGCATGTGAGAGGAGGTATAAATGCTGGAAATTACAAGTTTCAAAATGAATTGCATAATTATTGAACCAAATCAAAACATCTGCTTGCCATACTGCAGACTAACAAAAACATTAAATTTGTTTCATTATATGTATATCAGTCAAAATGTATAATATTTTACCCTATACAATCTAAAAATTACCAATTAAGAAATTTAAGTTCTAAAAAAAATATTATTAAACAATGAATTATATCATGTTAATGATTATTTTAATTTAAATTTTTAAATTGTTTTGTTAATGTTCAAAAGTGTGCATGTAAAAATGTTTTCTTTTAATATTAACTCACAACTTGTACCTGTCGTTTTTGTACCACATTATTTTACTATTATGTTTATGCAAATAAAGTTTATCTTATCTTATCTTATCTTATCAACCATTAAAAAAAAGATGACTCAAAGTAAGTTTTCATTTTTATCAATAATTAACAGGCCATTAACCTACCCCCAGCAGTCGCTTTTAGTGAATGTTACTAGATAACCGTCACCAGTTAACTCTGCCGGCTCTTTAAGTTAAAGAGCATAAAAGTCATCCACCCTCAAAAACGTTGCGCTTTTGATAATAAAAAGAAAAAAAAGACATTCACCAAAGTCAGGTTTAAATTCCACCCAACCTCTAAACAATTTCCATCTACTTCCCGCCTACCGGCATTGGTTTTAACCAATAAACATCTGTTTTTAGGCTTCTCCTAATATTTTTAGAATAACAATTATCTCGTCCTGCAATACTTACAATGTTATTTGGGTACTTGGTCGCTTCTCAATGCTCTCTATGCAAATTCCAAATAGAACAAAAAGCACAAAAATTATAAAGCTCACAAAGCATCTAAATCTAAAAATTACCAAAAACGGCAAACACAGAAATTACCAGTTTTCTTGCAATAATTTTCACATATAGGCAAAGTAATGCTAAAGACCAAAATTGAAACAAAAAGCAAACCAACCCAGTAAACACAAGTTTAGATAATATAAGTTTATTACACGTATATATGGTGTAAAAAGCGTATATGGTATATGTGTATTTGTATAATATACATTTCTTTTACACTTAAGATATGTATATCTGTATATTATACGTTAATATTTTCTTTTTGTTCTACTGTTGATTAATATACGTATATTATCCATTAGAATACTTGTATATTTAACGTTTATTATTTCTGGGTTTAGTTTGCCGATCAATGATGTTTTGGATATTCGTACTTCCGAGGCTACCCGAGCGCGTGAATATAGTTTGCAAAGTGTATGTTGATTCATCTTCTTTTTTTTAATTTTTATCAACCATAATGTGCACTTGCTATTAGTTGCAATATCCGATACAGTTTTAAGTTGTTTTTTGTTACACAACAGTGCTGAAGTGTTGTTTAATTAAACTGGAAGCGCAGGTTTAGGAGTACTAATATGAAATACCTAATTTGTGCTGAAATTTGAAGTCTAAAAATATGCAATGACATTTTTGTTTCAAATAACTTGTTTTTATAACCATTACAGTAACATTAATATCAATTCAACGATTTTTTTTTTTAATTTAAATTTAATATTATTAATTGCTATTGTTATATATAGTATTATAAATACAAAAAGCAAACTAGTCAAGTTATTTAAAATAAAGATTACCATATGTGTGTCATATGAGGTTGTGGAAATACACACAGTATATTTTTCAGATTTCACCAAAAGACTGGTTGAAAAATCAAAATGAATCTTTAATTTAATTGTAATGTTTTTTAATATCTATGTTAAATATTATAATGTTTTATTTATTTAGATGTAATACTTTGTATTTTATGTTAAAATGATATACATATTTTACATTATTAGATATCCGAGAAAGTAAGCAGTACGGCAGAGAGGGCATGTACAAATACCAGCGTTAACAAAAGTTAAGCAACGTCGCTCCGGTCACGACTTAGATGGGTGACCCAATTCTTCCCAATATGAGTCCGTTATCTCGTATAGGCATCCAAACATACACGTCTTCTTGCCGGATAACGTTTAACCTATAATACACGTGTATTTCAATTGAAAAAATTACAAATATATTTATTATATTTTAACGCATTTTTTACGTTGATAATGCGTGTAAATTACACGTTTAAAATACATATAACCTATACGTATATTACACACTAAATATACGAGATATATCCGTTTAGTCGCCGCACATTTTTCCGAATAATATACTTAACAAATAAACAAATATTACACTTAGGTGTAATACCATAAATAAACGTATCTTAAACGTAACTGTGTATACTGGGAATCAACAATAATAGATCAGCCATTTATTCTCCTTTGAAAGACAAGTGCAAATTTGTCATCCGTTTCCAAGTGCCAGAGGGGACACCATTACCGCCAACATCTTGGACTTTGTTGCACTAGAGACAGACCTTTTTATTAACATTACCACATGAAAACCCAAAAACTCAAAATATGTTACAGCCTATAAAAAAAAAGAAAAAACTCATTATAAGTTTTTACTTCTAATAATTAACAAACTATCAGCCAACCTTTAGTACTTGCTTTTAGTAATTGCTACTAAATAACCGTCAGTTAAGTTTGCTGACCTTTTAAGCCAAAAGACACAAGAGTCATCTGCCCCCAAAAAAACATTCATTGAGGTCAGGTTCAAACCAGCGGTTATAGACCTAAATCCCGCCAACAACCTCACCCATTTTTTACAGAATTTTTCATCTACCTTTTGCTCACCGGCATTAGTTCTAACCGATAAGCATCTGTTCACAAGTTTTTTCTAATATTTCAAAAATAACAATTATCTTGACTTGCAGTATTCAGGTAATTTTGATTAGAAACGCCGATCATAGAAAGAGAACTGCCATCCTCAAATCTAAAATGGAAATTTTTTGTACTTACTTGGCTCTTGAAGAGCGTTACCTCATAGTGGTAATCCAGCATATGCCAATTTACCTAACTGAAAAAGACGTAATAAAACCATTGGAATTGTTTAGTTTTACTCCATTCAATATAAATTTGATTGCTTTCCAATATTTTCCGTGCAACTCCTAAAAAATGCAAAAAACAAAAATCATAGAGTTCACAGAGCTTATAAATTTAAAGAACTTAAAACTCGAATTAGTGGCATAACTTTATGCTAAAAGTAGCAACTTTACAAGCACACCCTCAAGAGACATTTTCAAGCAACTTCTCACACCAATCGGTAGCAAAGTGCACAGAGGATTTTCTAAATGTGTTTTCTGCTCCGGCTCTTATTCTGTTAATTTCTAGTATTGTAAGGTGTAGATCAAAATAATGCAACTCCTAAAAAATGCAAAAAACAAAAATCATAGAGTTCACAGAGCTTATAAATTTAAAGAACTTAAAACTCGAATTAGTGGCATAACTTTATGCTAAAAGTAGCATCTTTACAAGCACACCCTCAAGAGACATTTCCAAGCAACTTCTCACACCAATCGGTAGCAAAGTGCACAGAGGATTTTCTAAATGTGTTTTCTGCTCAGGCTCTTATTCTGTTAATTTCTAGTATTGTAAGGTGTAGATCAAAATAATGGCCCAGTTTTCTTAAAATTAAGTATTCGCAAACATGTTGTTGCTGTTACGTACAAAAAACTAATTGTTTGCTAAAATTTTTTTGCTATCAGCATTAAAAATGGTAAACACAAAAATAGCCAAAATGAAAAAAGTAGAAAAATCTGTTTTGACTAGAACATCGACGTCATGCTATTGTTTAAATTGAATCTTAAACCCAAATATAAATTTCAAATACGTTCACGTGCTTAAGAACGTTGGAGGTAAACAAAAGAGGTTTGATAAAAATCTTTGCAAAATAATTGAACTATTTCAAAGTAAGTACACGTGACACTCTCACGCTTAAAACAAAAGCAATTGTCGCAAAAGTGCAGAATCTTGGCACCTTTAAGCCAGCATCTACGTACATCAACTGAAACCTCATTAAAACGGAAAATTTTAAAACGCTTTTCTTGACTTTCCTTTCCACCAAAATTGCTGAAAACTTCAATTCCAAACAGCCAGCTTAAAACAGTGCTAAAATCAAAAAATCAAGCATTGCAAAACTACGACTACGTTAAAGTAGAAGGCTATCAAGTAATACTTACGCATTACAGCTATGCAAGTCACTAAAAGGATGACCTTGACGTAGCAATACACAAAAAACTTGCAATTCAAAATTTGGACAATCAATGAGCCAAGCTTCTACCACAACCCAGTACTACTGAAGTTTTACAGAATAAAATCTAATAAAAAAGAAATAAGATTTGTTACTCATACAAATTAGACTTTTTTAAGATACTTAGAAAAGAGAATAGGCAAATTAGCCACAATAAGAACGGTTGCGGACATAAAAACAAAATTTTTAACAAATATAATTTACAAAATCACAGAAAAGGTCTAAAATCCATTGAAGGAGCGTTGCATTATGTTTTTTAACACTTTATAAAGACAAGATCTAAATACTTTAAATTTGCAGGAAACGCTGTAGTAGGTAGTGCCGCCTTTGACTGACATATCACGGAAGACCTTGTATAAAATGTTTGGTTTACTTTTATTGTTTGCTAAAGTTTATTTGATAACTCAAACTAAACGTATGGATTTGTTTTATAAATATATTTGTATAGTAAATATTTGCAAATCATAAAATCTACTAATGTAAAAAGCCTCTTTACAAAAATTTTATTGTTAAATGAAAGAATATTAGAAAGTAAAGCACCTACTTTTGTATGCAATGTTTAATATACAGAGAGTATATCCGATAGTCGCTAGCGAGTGTCAGCAGGAGAACACTCATTTTTCACTCAATAGTTTTTATTAATTTTTTTATTTATATATTTAAATTTGTACAGCATATTATATTCCTTTATACCTTATAATATATGTAGTGTCTTAGCATCAAGCATTTTTTGAGCTAATAAAAAAATTTTTAGCATTAATTGTCAAACAAGTAAACAAACAGTTATATTTTATTATTTAGCATCAACTGCTTAATATATCAATTTATTTGCCTGTGTAAAATAAAATTTTAAATATTAACCTTATGTATTGCACAAAACTGATTTCTATTCAAGACAAAGGTGCACTTACAATGATTACAAAATGCTTCAAACCCATGTCTAATTTATAAAGTAATACATAAATCAATTTATAAAACTATTACAAAACAAAGTCAATAAACAATATTTTTATTCTCATTTGATGAAAACAATGAAACTTAATTAAATCAATTCAACAATCTAAAAACTCATTTGATTTTTTTAACGGGATTGATTGCATCGTGTGTTATTTAGTCGAACATTTGCTTTCCCCCTCTCGACACACGTATAAATTTATTAATTTCAGCCCCAACCATCAGATACCATAAAGAACAATTTAGTAAAGTTTAATCCCGCTATTCTTTCGAGACTCGTTTACCGCGCACTTAAATACTTTCTTCGAGTCCATATCGTGAATTTATGTTATTGACTTTGCGGCTTTGCCAACAGAATTGAAAGAGATATTTCATGTTGCTACTAAATCGGATTGATGATACCTTACTAAACAATGAGAAAAACACAATTATAATTATTTTAGGTGTGAGTAAAATGTTTTGTGTGGGGGCTACCTACAAGCATAAAAATGATATAGCTTAGTGAGCTCAGGTACAGACCTCACAGTTGGCTTAACTAGGCCTCTTGAGGACCATCTGTCGGGTATCTTGCTCATTAAATCCCTAGTCGTTAGCCTTAACGATAGGTCTGACGCTTTTCTAGAGCCCTGCGATCCATTACGGCAGGAACTTGATAAATCTTTAAACCATACACCGCAAATAATATATTTTAAACTTAAACTCAGCCCGTATTGGCAGCACCTAATATCTTACCTTTATTTATTTAACAAAGATAAACACTGCCGTCGTAAGGAAGTACTTTATGCTATATACAATCCATTCTTATTAATATTTGCACTACTCCCATTTTGATGCTCAATGAAAATGTATATATTTTTTTTATTGCAACATCAGTATTAAAAATAAAATGCTGTCGACCTCACGTACTAGCTTTCTAGCATCAACATTTTTCTATGCAAGATTCAGATATGTAAACGTTCATAATACTCTAGTGTGAGCTTTAGATGGCATGATATGAAGTAAATGCACGTCTGTCTTGTCAGGAGTTTGTGTTCTCAATTTATTATTAAATGTGTTAAATTATTGAAAACTTTGAGTCCGCAATGAATGAAGGATGGGTGGGTTAGGTGGCGGTGGGGAGGTGCGCGCACTATAATTTATTTAAAGAGAAAAGGCTACTGTGTTAGACACGTCGTTTGTAGACTTCTAAAGAGATTTTCTGGACCAAAATACTTTTATCTCGCTTTAAAACTCATAAATCTTTTAGATAAATGCGACTAAGATGCAACTTGCTACGTGCATGCAATAGCAGGAAGAAATAGAATAACCAGAATCTGAATTATTCATTTATGCGGAATTTATATTTAGTTGGGTGCAGTCGTCGGAATATAATGTATATATTGTTATTAATATTTAATTTCAATTGCAGCAAATTTCTACGAAAATATAGGTCAATATTGTGTATTATAAAAATTGCAACTATTTAATGATTTTATAGTTTTTTGTGTTTACTAATAGAATTTTAAATATGTTAAAAACAAACAAAAAATTTGGCATAGTAAAAAAGATTCAATTATATTGTAATGATTGTAACAATGTTTAAACAAACATACAAATATTAATTTTTTTTGTGTTATTTTTGCAGGTACTCGTATATAAGTATGCTAAAGTATTTTGCAATATGTCAAAAGTTTTGTCTAGTCGGTTTTTATATTTGCTTGCTTCTAATTATGTTATATTTGTTTTAGCACTTTTTGCATTGTCTTTTTTCTTTATGCCTTTCATTGCATTGTTTTATTTTTTTCATGGTATTTCTATTTGGGTTTTTTTTTTGTTCTAGTGCTTCTATCTTTAATCATTCTGCAAATATGTTCAAACCATTTCATCTGTCTTTTTTTTTATTTATTAGTCAAAATTGATAATAATTTTGTCCAAATGTGTTGTTGTTTATCCTGTTTGTCCTGCTTTTTTTTGCTAAAATATAAATAAAGCAAAAAAAGTAATATAACAGGAATAATCAGAAAAATGCAACAACAAAATGATACAAATTGGAAATGAAATAAATAGTGCAGCAATATAATAAAGTAAACAAAATACAAGATGGTTACAATGCAGAAGAATAAAAGAAAACTAGAACAAGGGTAGAAAAATTAATACAAGAAACAGAAAAGATAAAACCAATAGTAGGAAGAGATTTCAACGCTACAGTTGGATTAAAAAAAAAACAAGAAAAACAAACAAAAAAACAAATACGAGTCAAAAGACAAACTAAAAAAAAAGAATTAATAAAAATGATAGAAGAAAATGGGTAAGACATATTAAATAAAAAACTTGAAAAAGATAAAAAGTACAATATATCTACATAAGACCAAAAAAAACAACCGGTGATTGATTAAGTGGCGTGAGAGTAAAATTGGACCACCAGCCACAAGAAATGTATATAAATAAAAACATTAAAAAAACAAAAAATAGTAACAAAAATAGAAATTTTAAAGAGAAAGTTTTGGAACAAAAAATAACTGTATTAAAAACATAATTGCAGTGAAAAAACGTTAATAAAACAAAACCAAAAACTTAAACTGTATTTGAAAGTTAAAAAAACTGACAAGGCAACTAAACAAAAATATATATGCATTTTTTAACAATTTATGGCCAGATTTTTGAATTTTTTCACAATATTTTAATGTTTTAATATTGGGTTTTGCTATTTTTGATATTTTATAAATAGAATATTGCATTTTTAACAGATTATGGCCAGGATTTTGTACTTTTTGACAATATTTTAATGTTTTAAGGTATAATTTTGCAACTTTTTATATTTTATGAATAAAATTTTGCACTTTTTTACAGTTTATAGCCAGATTCTTGTACTTTTTGATGTTTTAGAGTCGAATTTTGCTATTTTTAAACACCGTTTTTGAGTTTTTTGATAATTTTATCATTTTATACCCATATTTTGTTATTTTTGTCTTTTTATAAATAGAATTTTAAACTTTTCAACAAGTTATGAACAAATTTTGCTAATTATACCAATTTTTTATACTAATATTTTGATGTTAAGACCGGATTTTGCTATTTTATAAATAATATTTTGCACTTTAAAATTGTTTTTTGTTGGTTTTTTTATACTTTCTGAACATATTTTATTGTTTTATGACTGGATTTAATTGTTTTTGACTGTTTTAGTGCTTTTTAAAAATATGTTTATGTTTTAAGACCAAATTTTGCTATTTTTGATATTTTATAAAAAAAAATCTATTTTTGAACAGTTCATAACTGGATTTTTGTACTTTTTGAAAATACTTTAATGTTTTAGGGTTGGATTTTGCTATTTTTGACTGTTATTTGTTGTTTTTTTTTAGACAATTTTAATATTTTATAACTAAATTTTGTTATTTATGACTTTTTATAAATAGACCTTTGCACTTTTCAACAAATTTTGCTAACTATAATAATATTTGAACACCAAATTTAGCTATTTTTTTATTTTAAGAATAGAATTTTGCATTTTTAAACTGTTTATGACCGGATTTATGTACTTTTTAAGAATATTTTGAAAGAAGATTCCCAAATAAACGCCAGCCATCTTGTCGTTGATTTTCCGATACATTTTAAAGACTGCGACAATGTGGAATTTGTAATCATCATACTGGTGGTGTAAATCTACAATACAACACGCGGAAAGTGAAGAAGAAGTAATTAATGCAGTGCTTGACAAACCTGGTATTAATACCGGAAGAATTGCAACACGTCTGCAAGTTTTTCAAAACTTTGTTTGGAGGACTCTAAACAGAGAAGTATTGCATCCTTACCATTATCAACATGTCTATCACTTACTGAAAGTTTGATGGGTAAGCGCGGTCCACTTTAGTGACCTGCTAGCTCTAAATCTACTGCATTTATACTTCTTCGATGCTTTAGAAGAATAAAAATGGTTAAGAACTCTTGAAAGTCGTAATAAACTTTAATAAGAAAAAAATTTAATAATTGAAAAATAAACTAAATTACCTCTGGGATAATACTATAGAAAAACTTGCCCTAGCTCAAAATATTTCTAAAGCATTTCATAGGGTATGGCATCCTAATCTTATTAGCAGTTGTATAAGTCTTGATCACAAATCTGAAAGTCCTATTAATAGCTTTCTTAACAATGGAAACATTATAGTTAGATTTTATGGTTTTAATTCTGACCCCAAAATCATAAATGCTAGAGTTTCTCATTGTTCTGCTATTTTGTCAACTTATAATTTAAATATGGAAAAGTCAACAAAGACAAGATACCCTACAGAGGTTCCGGTAAGGGGCAGTCATCCACTACTTAAGAACTAGTCTGTTCCATGGATTCTGGAGAGAGCAACTCAATGACTAAATCCACAAATGACATAAAAATAATTAAGGACTCTTTGGAGAATCCAAGCTTGGCCAGTGAAGCCAACGCCGTAACCGCAAAGCCAAAACGACCGCTTATGAACAAGAGCTCTTGGGAGAACGTGGTAAACTCAATAAAACAATAACCCTGCGGGTTCTGCCCTTTTATAAAAAGGATAAAGACAAACCGAAAGCAACACAAATCGCCAAGGAGGTAATGGATCAAAATCCAATGTTAAACATCGTGCAAATCAATTTACATCACTGTAGCTTCCTCTTAGTGCGTATATTGTTAAACACAACATTATATCGCCCTTGAAACTTAAATTCACAAGAGAAATATAAAGGAGTTAAACATACCGGGCAGCCCAACCCTCATACAAGCCCCTTATATGCATTATAGCAAAACATGTACTTAAAATCTAATGCCATTATAAAACCTATATTTTAGAGAGCTAATGACAGCCAAGATGGTAATAGTAGGCAAAGGAACCAAGAAAAAAATAATTCTTAGATCCCAGGTACATTCCGTACAATCAGCAGATGGACATCACCACCTGAAGAGATGTTGCCCCTAATCCTTGGTTGCAATGGAAAGCAGGACATAAACCTAAGAGATTACACTCATTAAGTCACTTATTGAATATAAATTTTTACAAATTCTCGAAACAGAACAAATATCCATACCTTACCCAGTATTCGAACTCAAGACTTCCAGTTTTGTAACTAAGCTCTCAACCGCTGCGCCACCGAGGTCGGCAGAGTAGAATATAATCACTCTGTAAGAGCTGCTGCAGACACACTTTCTGTGCTCTACGTTGATAAAAGACCTGAAACTGCCAAATAAAACAAAACAAAAAAGACTGAAATCAAAGACTTTAATCAATAGGGCAACCTGAAATGAGGATCAACACATTCAAACCATTCAAATCGCCAAGAGCCGATAGAACCGGTCCTCCTATCATGCTACAGAAAAGATTTGCAGTTTTGAAAGAGTCTCTAGGAAAAATCCTCTGAGCAAGCACTTTGGCTATATCTTACCAAACTGAAAAACCCTGCAAACTAGCTATACACCAGCAGCAAATGCAAAATCAGCATCCAATGCAAAAAAATAACTTTGGGTGCTTTTCTGGATATTGAGTGGGAGATTGACAATACTACCTTCAAATCCATCGCAAAGACAATGCAGAGCCAAGGGATAGACTCGCCTAAGATTCAGTCAACTATGCTCAAGAACCAGACTACAACCATAACAATATATGGATAAAGATAAGTGCCCACAGAGATGTGCACTTTCACTCTTACTCGAAGACCTACTACTGATACTCAACAACATGAGCGTCTTTGCTTTAGGCTACGCTGATGATCTCAACATCCTTGTACACAAGAAGTTTGGGGCAACTATATCAAACATGATACAAAAACTAAACACCGTAGAAAGACGATGCAAAAAGAAAAAGCTATCAGTGAACCCAAGCTAAACGGCAATTGTACCGTTCACAAGACGGCAGAACACTTCAAACTTGAAAAAACCTGAAGACGTATGGAGCTACGCTTATGATAACAAAAGAAGTAAAATCCACACACACCTAGGCCGTTCGGGTGCTCATTGCAATTCGTCGGACACATAGGGACTGACACCTAATATGACCAGATGGCTACATACGGTGGTCCATTATTACATATGCAGAGCTATTATACTTATGTATACCTAGTCACGCAGTTCCCTTTCGTAGTAGGCAATCTATTCTATTCTAATATTCAAACTTCTCCACATGAAATAGTTAATATTTCACCCACGGTACTGGTTACAATTAAAAAGTAATTTCTATAATAAACTAAATTTGTGAAATTATGTGTGTCAAAAATGAAAACATATTTAGTCAATGGTTTTATGTTACATCACAATACTGCTCCTTTTTAAACGCTTCAGAGTCGGATTTTGCCATTTTTAACTTTTTTTAAATAGAATTCTGCACTTTTCCACAGTTGATGATCAAATTTTGTTTATTATAGCAATATTTTTGTTTTATGTCTTTTTTATTTAAAGTTTTCAGACTAGATTTTTGACATCTTATGAATAAAATTTTGCATATTTAAACTGTTTTTGACCAAATTTTGATTCTTTCTGAAAATATTTTTATAATTAAAATATTAAATATGTTTTATGACTGAATTAAATTATTTTTTACTTTATATAAATAGACATTTACATTTTTAACTTTTTTTTTTAATTTAATTTTAGTGTTTTTTGACAAGGTTTTGATGTTTTAAGACCAGATTTTTGAGATATTATGAGTTACAATTTTACACATTTTAACAGCTGTTTTTGACATTTAATAAAAGAAATTTTACACTTTTCAACTGATTTTCATATTTTTCGAACATTATTTTAATATTTTATAACCGCATTTTGTTTTTTTTGTTACATTTTATAATTAAAGTTTGGCACTTAGAAAAAAATTATGGGTGTTTTTTGACAAAATTTTGATGTTTCAAGGCCGGAGTTTGCAATTTATGACTTTTTTTAAACAGAAAATTGTACTTTTTAACTTTTAAAAAAAAAAATTTGAGATTATTTTGAAAGTCTTTTATTGGATTTTGCTATTTTTGACTTTTTATAAACAAAATTTTGCATTTTTTAACTGTTTTTTGATTTTTAGACATAATTTTAATATTTTATAATCAAATTTTATTTTTTTGAGATTTTATTATTAGAATTTTGCACTTTTTAGCAGTTTAAGCATAAATTTTGTTATTTTTGACAATATTGTAATATTTTATAACCAACTTTTGATATTTTTGACGTTTTATAAACAAAATTTTAATTTTTTTAACTTTTTTTGTTTTTTTTGAACATAGTTTTAATATTTTATAACCAGATTTTGTTTTTTGGTATTTTTAATTTAGCGCTTTAACAGTTTATGGCCGGATGTTGGTGTTTTTTGACAATACTTTGATGTTTCAAGACCAAATTTTGCTATTTATGACTTTTTATAAACAGAATACTGCACTTTTTAACTGTTTTTTAATTTTTGACATAGTTTTAAAATTGAATAACCAGATTTTGTTATTTTTGACATTTTATAATTACAATTTTGCACTTTTTAACAGTTTATGTCTAAATGTTGTAATTTTCTGACATTATTGTTATTGATATTTTCAATTAGAATTTGGAGCTTTAACAGTTTATGGCCGGATGTTAGTGTTTTTACAAGATTTTGATGTTTTAAGGCCGGATTTATCACTTTTTATAAACAGAATATTGCACTTTTTAACTGTTTTCTGATTTTTTTGGCATACTTTTAATATTTTATAACTAGATTTTGCTATTTTTGACTTTTTATAAAATAAATTTAAATTTTTCAACTGTTTTTTGTTCAACATATCATAGTTTAATCCTTTCTAAATGTACTGGTAAAAAAATAAATCGATTTTCAAATTGTTTGTAGAAGCAGCAATGAAGGGGAAGTTGCCGTTTTTGTTAAAATACTACAAATCAAGGTAGCGTGTATCTGCTGCATTACTTCAATCTAGATGTAGAAAAAATGTCATGAAAAGCGCATGGTAATAGTAGTAAAACAGGCAACTAAAATTAACAGAATAAATAAAATAGACAACTGGAAAAATATATAAAAATAGAAACATAAAAGTAAATGTAAATAAAACTGGAAATGAAATAGAAAAAAATAGTTTTTTTTTTATGTAGTGAGGTGTTGAACTCTGCAAGTAGCCCTTAAAAACTACTTACGCATGGCAATATCTTTTGGTTTTTTTCTTTACGTAAACCTTGATGTTATATAATCTAGTCTAGATTTGGAAATAAATTGAGATGGATTGGTTATTGCTTTGAGTATTTTTACGCAGCATTTGCGGTACAATTTCTGTCCCCGTCTTTTTTCTTTACAGGCCTTACTTCTGTTTGTTTCTTTTGCATTTTGTATATTTTTATCTGTACTGACATTTGCCTCTGCGTTTCTTTTTTTTTTCAAATACATGTGCTATTTATTTTTATTATTTGGTTTGTCTTCAGATGCGTTTTTATTATTTTTAAGTATTTTTTCACTCTTTTTTTTATAGTTAAAATAGTTATTAAAATTTGCAAGTTTTACATTGTGTCCTTGGTATATTCTGACTCTTAAAGGTTGCGTTATTTGTCAATTTTAAGATCTACAATTTAGCATTTCTCTTGTTATTTTTCTTATTCTGTTTGCCTTAAACTTTTTTTTTGCAATTTTTTTAGTGTCTTAATCTCTGTTTTGTTCTTTCTTATTATTTTTTGCTCATCGTTTTTGTTTTTATTTTGCTTCTTTTGTCTCTTACCTTTTTTTCTCTAGCTTTTATTTTGTCTGTTTGTTTCTATTGTTTGCGTCAAGAAACTTGTTTTAGTATTTTTTGTCTGTTTTGATAACTTATTAGTAGTGTTTTGATCTGTTTATAAAGATATAAAACCTTTAAAAAAAATTCTAAATTTTTTTAAAGTTGTTTTTGTCGTTTTTTAACTTTGACTTTGAAAAATTGCGTTTTTAATTTTAACACTGCAATTTTAACGCAGAAAATATTTTACTAGAAAATTTGATCAGATATTTTAAGTCTATACCCTGTCAATAAGCCGCAAAAGCCATAAAACCATGTTTTTGTTCTCAATAGGCTGGGCAAAAAACAGCTTTTTTTAGATTTTTTTTAACCTCCAAAGTTGACGTATTTTTATTTGGATTTTAAGGGTGTAAAAATTAAAATAAAACTGCAAAAATATGGTAAACATGCATATTTTTTAACATTGACTCTTACAAGCACGCGCAGCACTCAGAAAAACTATAGATTAAAAATTATTAAAAATTTTAATTCTGCAAACAATTTTACCTAGAAAATAGTTAGTATCGTTATTGATCCTAGAAAAATCCATCTAGGCAAAACAAAATTTAGACAAAAAATATTATATACACACTAGAGTAGGCTTTAAAGTTTTTTTTGTCAAATTTTGTTGTAAAATAATAATAATATTTGTTTGGCGCCAATAGATTGAGTCCAAATTGTGCCGCAAGCGCAAACATTCTTAAACAAAAAATAAAACTCCCCAAAACAAGCGACAAAAAGTCTTTGTCAAATTTGAATTGAGCTTAAAAAAAGATATAAACTAAATAAACTCATAAACTAATTAAAAAATAAATTTTTCAAAAAAAAAAAAATTCTAAGTAGACTTTTCTACGGCCATCAACTTATACGGTTAAAAAAATTGGTTTTATAGTTTAAGCAGTTTATAGACAGGGTATAGACTTAAAAATGCACCGGAATTTACAAAAAAATTCTGATCAATTTCACTAGTAATTTTTTTTGCTTTAAAATTGCAATTTTTAAAATTAAAATTAAAAAGAATTTTATATAAAAAAAGTGTTGACGGTTTCATACCATAATTTTGTACATTTTCTGCTGTACTTTACTGTCTCTTTTCAACGTCATTTTTCTTGTTCTTATCTTTGCTTTTTTTTACTGGTTTCTTTGTTTACTACTTTTATAAATTTCTTATCTTACTTTCACTCTCATATCCGCAAAAGATGTTGCCGCAATTACCTCTATTGTAACACAGTTTCTTTGCTGATCTATAACAAGCTTGCTCACTTAGTTTCTTTTATTTTATTCCAGTATTTTTGTTTTCATAGTTTCTCTCTATGATTCTGCCGTAGCTATTAGTCTTTTGGCTTCTTTTACTACAGCTCCGTTGTTTGGCATAAGTCTACTAAGCTTTTTTTTCATTATTTCACTGACCGCTTTCTTAACCTGATGTTCCATCATTTTGCTTCAAGTGTCACTTTAAGCTATTTGATTTGTTGCCAATAGTTATCAGTTGATTTCTTACCTGTGTTTTACATTTTCTTCTATTAATCTTCTTAGTTAGTAGCCATGTCATCTCTGTTTTTGTGTTTTTAATTGCAAACTCTTACTTTTCATCCATATCAGTATCATATCTATTGCTTCCTTTTTGCAAATGCCGTTATTGTCATGCTTTGAGGTAGCCTTGTCCAAAGTAGCTTATTATAAACTAGTTTCTACAGTTTTGGTTCTAGTGCTGAGTCCTGTGGACCTCTCTAGTCAGTTTAAGTCTAAACATATAAAAATATGATAAGAAAGGCAAATATGGAGAGTTAGTAAAAATTAATTTAAATGTATAAAAATTAAAAAAAAATTTGTTTAACAGTTTAGCAATAGCAAGAAAAATTAAATAAAGAAACTCTAGCATAATTTATAATAAAAAAAGTTAAATTAGATACATTAATAGAAGAAAAAAAAGTCTGCAATGTAGTATGAAGAAACAGTGAAAAAAAGAAATAAATGTAAAATATTACAAAAGTGCCTAAAGAGAAAGATGAAGAATATATGTGTAAGTGCTAGCGTATGTAAATAAGATGATAATTTTATTGTTAGAAAACCAAATAAAACTAAAAAAATAGAAAAAGCAAAATAAGAAGTACAGCAGATTAAAAAATTGAAATATTTAACAGATATTTTTGTAATAAGTTCACAATGTACAACTTTATTGGACTAGCCCTATAATCTATAAATGCTTTATGCCGGAGTACGAAGATTGCATCACTATCTTAGAACAAAAAAGTAGACAAACTACCAGAAAGACAGAAGAGAAAAACTCCTTACCGAATAGATGGCTAAAAATAGGATTGTGACTGCAAACAATGGTAAAAAGCCCACCTTTGAAAAAAACAAACAGATCTTCTACATTGACTTTACGGTGTGTTCCAATAATCTGATAAGTGATCCTAAACTTACACAAGTATATCCGGTACGGGATTAAAAACGCAACTCTGACTGATAATGCCAAACAAAAGTGAAACAAACAAAAGTTGGATAAGAAAAAATACAGCAATAAAACAAAATCTTGCGGAAGCAATGAACATATCTCACAACATGAGAATGATTGCCAAAACTTAATGTAGAAATTCCCAAAAAGTTGCAGTTGTCAATAATTTACTCCCATATATAAAGGGCCATATTTAAGTTAAAATTTTAATTATATAGAATAAAAAACAAACAGCATATTTTTAGATTATTATTATTTTATTTTAGAGAGTGTATACTTCAATTAAGTATAAAATATGATTTCATTTAGATTGCCGCCGCGGCAAGCTTGGCAGTAGTACTAATTATCAAGTATTTGCGCTACTGTTTTCAGCGGTATTTTGGCGATAACTTTGCGAATGTTCTGCTTTAAGTGGTCAATTGTCGGTAGATTGTCAGCATACTCATTTTCCTTTAATGTTCCCTACAAAAAAAATCCATCCAGCAGTGTCAAATTGCAGCTGCAAGGTAACCAGTTTACATCACCAAAATGGCAAATAACGAATTTGGTGCGCAGAAAATTGATTGTGGCGTGTGCAGTATGGAATGTTGCCTCAACTTGTTGAAACTACAGCTGCTGTAGATCAAGTTCAAATTTGCGCTACAGAAAATCAGTGAGCATGCCTCTGCAACGATCTCCGGTAACAGTAACATTGGCTCTATCATTGCCATCACTCCAAAATCTGCATTAAACGGTAACTCGCAATGGATGCATTGGTTTTTCAACTATGGCATGTGGATATTCTGTTACCCAAATACGGCAGTTTTGTTTATTTACATAACCTTCAAGATAGAAATTGGCCTCGTCCAAAAAGATGATTTTTTGGTTAAAATTAAAGTTATCATTCAATTTGTTTAAAGCCCACTGAACAAAGCAAAAACGTGCACTAAGACCGGTTATTTTAATTTCTTGAACAAGTTGCACTTTGTATGCAAACATACCAAGGTCTTTGTGAAGAATCCGCCTTAAAGTTTGCCAAATATCAAGTTGCTGATTTCTGCGTCGAGTTGATGTTTCTGAGTGCTTGCGTACACTTTGAGCCACATAAGCAACAATTTTGGCAGAACGCTTTGGATGATCATGCTAGATGCGCGCGTTGTCTACCAGCATTCCAGTTTTGCGCACTTTTTTTACAAACTTTTGTATTCCTTTAATCGATGACGCTTCAAAATTTAACTAAAACATAGCCCACCCTTTAGAACGTTGTTTTATGATAACCTGCTTAGACTAGAAACACCCAAACATGTAACTCTATTAGCATACACCGACAACCTAATAATGGTAATTGTAGAAAAGACAGCGGATGAGATCAAGGCAACTACTGACAATACTCTTGAAAGATGTAACGGCTAAATGGTTGAAATCAAGTTGAAACTGGCATCAAGAAAAAACATAGCACACTTGTTCATCATAAAAAAAATTGGGAAATTGACTTTAAACTGAGAATAAACACCATAGTACCCCAAAATAAGATCAAGTACTTGGGAGTAATAATTAATAAAAACCTAATTTTTGGTAAGCACGCTTAGGCTACGACAACAAAAGCAAAAAGCAAGTTGTGGCAATTGGCACAATTATAGGCTATTTATTGTGTTTAGTTGTTAAATATTTGCACTGACTTATTAGAACTTTATTCTTTTGTAAAAAGTAGATATTTTGATATTGTTATGGCGATTGTTGTAAATAAAAATATTATGCATAGCATACAAACCAACAAGCAAATCACTGACAGCTCTTGGGTTACCAAATTTACTACTATAATTATTAATTAATGCTGTTTGTATTTTTGTGTTGTGTTTTTAGTAAACAGGACATGTAACAAAAATAATGTAGAGTTTGTTGCGTTAGTATTAGATAAATCAAATTGTACATTGAAGTTAGAAAATTGCATTAATATTATCAAAAGAAATTGCATATACAGAGTTAGTCAAAATTACCGGAACACCTAAATGATTCTTCAACCGTAAAAAAATTCAAAAAAAGTTTTTTGGTGATAAATAAACTATTTCATAAAAATATTTTTAAAATAATTTATTTTATTGTAGAAATTTGATAAATTTTATTTTTCAAGTAGAGCTCTTCAAATTTTTACATTTTTTGATTCTAAGATTAATTTTGAGTATTTATTTTTATTTTATTTTTGTAAAAATATTTAAACCATTTTTGAGTTACAGCAATTAATTAAAACTCATTAATTTCATGTAATAAACATTTCACAACAAACATACGCATTTATTTTAACCAAACGGGTAAGAAGTGCTATAATATCAAAAACAAATAATAAAACGATCATTAAATTACTAAAAAATGTTAAAATATACAGGGTTAGAGAATTATTTAGGTAATTTTGACTAACTCTGTATGTTTTATATAGAAAATTTGGTATATTTAGTTAAACTTTGAATTTGATATTTAACGTTTCTGCTATTGGTTAGTATATAATTTGCAAATATTAGTACTTAGTTTATTTAGTTTTGTAATATAAGCTTACCATATAACGAATGTTTGTAGAAAAAATATATTGAGCAATTCTATAAATTATTCAATTTTATTAATTTAAGCACATTAATATATACATACATAGTATAAATTATTTACATACAAAACATGGTTCAAATTTAATTTTCTACATTTAGTAAAATAATTAATTTTATTAACTAAAATTTAATTAAAAATATAATTAAACAAGAAGGGATTCCAAAACATGTATCAGTTTCTAAAATTCTTACATTATTATTTGCCTGACCCCACTAAATCAATATAAATATTTGCATATTTTAATATTAATATCATCGCATTCTTTCTCTGAGGATAAAAGCATATTCATGCCATTGGTCACTTCTAACATACCTTTCAAAACCAAAATTTTAATATATTAATATAAAACATAACAAATAATGCATAACTAATATCCGCAAATATTTTCTCGTTTTAAATGTATGTCATAAAAAACTAAGCAGGAATGCTAAAGACTAACAAAGCAAAATACATGCTGACATTTCATAATCATTCCTCCAAGCCAAGCAAAACATTAACTGAGACATTGTTCCCTGAACGCTGATCCTAACTTTTTACTTATTATGCAATGTAGTAAGATATGTAGTTGATGAAGCATGAGTATAATCTGTGCCGATAATTACAGTAAATCACCCTTGAAGGACCGGAGTTTCTAGATTTCATTGGACTATAATAATGCCGAATTTCCATTGTTAAGCATAAACTTGCCATTAATACAAACTATATACACACAGTTATTGAATGCATAAGGTGTTTTGTGGAAACGGCCATTTGCTCTGTGGGTCCCTATTGAGATTTCAGAGGTTATTGTTGAATCGTTTCCTATAGTAAATTAGATATTGTGGAACCCTTTACAAAATGTTTCAAGGAGAGGGAATAAAAATAATAAAGGTGCTTTTATTTTACGGCACATTATAAAGCTGTTCATACTTAATGCGAATTATATTGTCGTAAATTTAATTGGCTTCCGTTTTGTGCATGGGGTTTGGCGCCTTGTTTCACGACATGAAAGTTTTAATTGGCTTTATTTAATGATTAAAAGTCGGAACGCGCGTTTATAGGAATTAGTCATTTCTCAATGACTAATGGAGTAACTCTTAATGTAAACTTATATGTTAGTTAAAAAAAATTAAGATTATATATTTATATTTAATTACATTACAATTTAACAAAAAATATTTTTAATACCAACCAAAATATGACAATCCTCTACTGATAGAAGTTGGCCAGTTATCATACTGAAAAGCATTATTTGTTTTAATATGTGAAGGCTTATTATAAATACGATTACTATTAGTTTTTTTAGTTGGAGAGACTTTTCTGGCTCGTACCACTGGCATCATTGGCAATGTTCCTTTTACTGATGACACTTGATATCCCAAAATCATAAGGAACATTCCAGCAAATAATATTATATATTTGTTCATCTGAAAATAATAGATATTTGATTCTAATTATCAACAAGTAAATATTTGTTAAAAAGATTTTTTTGTTGAGTTTTAAGACTTACGGTATTAACTAAAACCAATTTTAAAAATTAGTTTTTACACTGGAAATGAGTACAAATGGTAATGGCTTTAGTAATAGAGTGCCGTCGGTACATTGAATTAATTAACCAAACTAATAATAAAAACCTTTATTTGCATAACCATAAATACATTAATAGAAATAATAATTAAATAATAAATAAACAACACTACTTATTTGGACTAAAAAAAAAATAAAACTTCTGAAAATAATTTTAGAATCTTTAGATCTTTTTAAATATTTTTACCTGCTTGCATTTGTTCATTATTATCTCACTTTATAGTCCATCACACTTTTTATATTTTTCATTAATCCAATATTTATTACCATTTTTTCACTGCCGCATCTAAACCTTGCAATCAATTGTTGAGCATCTTAGGTTTTCTGTTGATAAAGTAAGCTGGTAGTTTTCTATATTCTTGAATACATTTATATTTGGCATTGTATCTGCTACCATCAGTTTTACCTCTTCTAGTCTGTCTACTAACTCTACATCTACACTTGTTTTTTATGTTATTTTTTTACTGACATTTTAACTTATTTTTACAATTTCTTTTTTCCATACAAAATTCTTTTCTATTCCTACTATTTTTAATATTTCCTGTACTAATTTTAACATTATTGCAACTGCCTACCAGCTAACTTTCTTACAGTTTGCTTCCTTCATAATTACATTGCTTGGTGTTAAAGGTTTTACTACAAATAATTGCTTTATCTTTTCTATTAGTTGTTCCTTTTTTACACCCCAAACTTCTGCTCTATATAACATAACACTTCAAATACCATTTTCACTTTAAAACTTTTTTTTTCTTCCATATATTTATAAATCTTTTAACTGCTACTGATGCTTTCTTACATATATATCGTACATGCTTTCTATTAGACCTATTACTGACAAACTTAAATTTTAATCTCTTAATACACTTTAAGCAATTAATCATTCATCTAATTTTTTTTGTTTCGTTTTTTTTAAACGGCATCCATTTAAAGTTTTTCAAATATCGTTATCATTTTACCACTTTTGCTTAACACCAAGTTTCCTTATATATCTTTTTTATTGCATTCATTTTTATGAAATAGTTTTAGATTAATCTGCTTTTGTTCTACTTCCATTTGGAGCATTCTTTCTACTACTTTTGCAAATATTTTGAAGAAAGCATTCATCAACCTAATCTCCTAACTTCCAGTTTTTTGGCATGTGTTTTGTTCCTTGTCATATTTGGTTGCATTTGCTGTATAATTTGTCGTCCACTCAACAAGCGCGTATTTTCAAGCTTTATTTGGCTTTTCCTATTTTTATTTTTAATATAATAATAAATTTTATCAAAATATTCTTTTCTAAAGTTTTTCATTCTTTGCATATCTTTTTTGGTTCTATTCCACTGTTGTTCCTTTTTAGCAGATTTGTTGTTCTTAATATATTCCCACACTTTTTTTTAATTTTTTTATTTTATTCACGTTATTTAACTGTATTATTTTTCAATTTTTTTTTGAAAATGAAGACAAAATAAAAAACTAACTAAATAAGTCGGAACATTCTCTAACACAATCATACAAAGACTTTTGTCTACTTTGTTTAGGTTAGGATAGGTAAGGTTAGGCAAAAAGCACTAATAACTACGTCAATACACCCAAACTAGCATACATACACTGAAAAAAAATCTACCAAATCGGCTCAACAATTTTTGGCAGATTAGATCGAGAGATCGCTATGAGATAAAATGTTTACTTTGAGTGTATTTATAGACATCAAAGAAATCACATTTAATAGAATAGAAACTGCATTTTTAACACATAATGTTAACCCCACAACTGATGAATAAACAAAACACACGCTGGAAAAAAGAGCTGCGTCAGTTACTGTGGGAGACACAGTTGTCAAGAGAGTAGTCAACAAAGACTGCTTTTAGAGAAGTTTACTATCACCGCTATTATAAAACATGGTAGTAAACAGCTCTACACAATTGGCTACTCAGATGATATAACAATCTTACTAAACAGCAAATTTAAAAGAATAATTTGCAATTTGTTGCAAAACGCCCTCATTATAATAATAAAAAATTTGTGCAGTTAATCTTCAAAATTATAGAAACAATGCTGTGTTTGTCACTCCTAAACTTTTTTTTTAAAGAAGTAAGAGACAACGGCAACATTGCGCCTGAATGCATGTAAACTTTGGTACATTGCAGAAGGGATTACCAAATACTACTACATTTTTGCTAGAAGTAAAAACATATTGCAATAAATTTTAACAAATCTCTTTCAATTTTTAAGACTCTAGAGCAAAAATTTTTTTTTTTTTGGTTTCCTCTTAGCAGAGGAGTCGTAGTCATGTTTTGCTATTAAGTAGGAGCAGTGGCTCTGCAAACTATATTACGCTAGCGGCTTTTATGTTTGACGTCTTTGGTAGTATTATTTCGAGTAGAACTTGTTAAATCTTTTATTTGGTCCGACCATCTTATTGAGAAACGTCATCTTGGTTTTGTGCCTTCCATTATTCACTGGACTATCAGTCTTTTGAAGTTGTTGTCTTCTCTCCTCGTTACGTGCCCAAAGTATCTCAAAACTTGAGAATATACATATTGTAAAAGTCTTTAATCTTGTTGAAAATAAACAAGTTTGTTTGTCTGGCCGTCTAGGAAATTCGGAGTATGCGCCTCTAACACCATCTTCTGCAAGCATTGTTTTTCTTCATGTCTAGTACTTTAAATGTCCAGGCTTTTGCACCATAGAGTACAACGGGGATTATAAGTGTTTTAATTATTTGTCTCATTGTATTCAGTGTTATGCTACTATCTACCCATGTTCTTTTGTAGCTCGGTTCTTTTTGCAATCTCACATCTTTGTCGTATTTCTACAAAACATCCACTATCATTTGTAATTACTGCACTCAAATATATAAATTGATTAACCACTTGCAATTGTCTACTATGTGTCGGTTGTTATTTACGCGGTCTACAATCATGACATTTGTTTTACCGTGATTAATCTCTAAATGAAATATGACTCTTTCTTGGTCAAACTTTTCCATTATGTCTAACAATTTTTTGGCCGAGCTAGCACATAATACTGTGTCATCAGCGTAACATAAATTGTTGATTTTTACACCTCCCACGAAAATGACACTTGTTCAGTTTTTCAGTGTTTTTTTAATAATATATTCGCCATATATGTTATATAGCATTGGTAATAATATGCATTCCTGCCTGGCACCTTTACGGATTAAGCATGCTTTTGATAGATAATTATCAATTTGTACAACAGCTTCACTGTGGATGTATAGTTCTTGGATTAAAAGCATCAAGTGATTTGGCACTTCCATCTTTACTTTAAGCTATCAAAAGCCTTGCAATAGTTAATAAAGCACATACACTGTTTTATTAATTTTGAAAACGTTTTTGGTAATCAGCATTAGATTAAGTATTTGTTCCCGGGTAATACGTCTTTTTACAAAGCTTGTTTGTTTAGGTAGAATTTGTTATTGTAAGAAGGTCCTGAGATTTTCGTTTAAGATTGTGATGAGTATTTTACTTGCGTGAGGCATGAGGGCATTAGTCAATAATTGTTACATTTTTCCTTAAACCTTTCTTTAGGCCAGATTCCGGTTGTCCATATATTTTGGCAGATACGATAGAAATTGTCAATACCTTTCTGCAGTTATACCACCTATTCTGAGGGATTTGTCAAGTTTTAATTGTTTTATAGCGTTTCTTACTTCTTCTTTTAGTATAAACGGTTATTGCGTACTTTTAATGTTATTTTGTCGTTATAGAGTTTTTTGCAATATATCCTCCATACTTCTAAGAATTGTCCAAGTGCAAGGTGCAAAGCGACAACTGATCTTTTTTATCAGTCATACATGTCATTTGTTCTGCATGTGCTTGTGCTTCTTTAAAAATCTCTATAAGATGGGTGTTTTTATCATTTTTGTAGCACTTCTGTATTTCTCTGCTAAGTTGTCGGTACCAATTTTGCGTTTCTATACTATTTAAACCTTTGCTTGTAAACTTGCGCCGTTCTTTACCTACACTACAGGTGCCATCTGTCATCTAGTGCTGTGTAGTGCTGTTGTTTCTCCGATTTTTAAGTTTTGGAAGTTTGTGCAATTGCAGTCGTAATTGTACTTTTAGTGTGCTGCCATATTTCTTCAGGTGTGCTTGTATAAGAAATATAATTTTGTAGTTCTAGTAGTTTGTTGAACTTATTGCAAATTTTATTTTCGTCATCAATTTCTAGTTTTTTTAAAGATATTTTCTTATAAAGCCTTTAAGTTTCAGTTTGAATTGTAAAGTCAGCAGTCCGTGGTCACTGCCACACTCCGCTCCTGGAAGAGTTTTAGTATTTCTAATTGACGTACGTTATCGGTTTTTAATTAGAATGTAGTCAATTTGGTTTTGATAATTATCGTCAGGGGACTCCCAAGTATACAAACGTCTAATATGTTGTTGGTATAGTGTGTTTGTAATAATGAAACCATTTTCTGTGCAGAAGTTTATCAGACAATCTTCTCTATCATTTCTGACTCTAACACCAAATTTACCAACAATGTTCTTAATGTGGTCATCTCTTTGAGTGTCACCCACATTTGCGTTAAAATCACCAATTATTATAGTTATTTTTTTGTTGGGACTTTTTGCAGTGTTTTATATAGTTTTCCGTAAAATTCTTCTATTTCTTGATTACTATATGTTCTTGTTGGAGCAAAAACTTGAATTATGTTTAAAGGGACTAGTTTAAAGTTAAGTTTGATACTTATTCTATTGCTGATTGTGTCGTAGGCTATTCAGTATTTACTACTACTCGCTGGTAAGACAAATTCCACTTCAATTCTACTGTTGTGTTCATTACCAGAGAAGATGATTGTATTTTCATTAAATGTTTTAAAAAAACTCTTTCCTTTCCAGTGAATTTTACTAATACCGGTTATAGACATCTGGCACTTTTCCAGCTCTTTTTCCATAAAGTGTGTTTTTCCAATTTGCAAAAGACCTCTAACGTTTCATGTTCCGATGTTGAGAACATCTATACTACCTTTGATGTAATCTGAAGTTTTCCTCAAAGTCATCCGCCTTGGAGATCCGATTGAAAAGTTAATTTTATTTTTGGTACATTTAATATTGAGCAAAACCATGATTTTTTTAGGAATAAATTTTTAGTTGAAATGAGTTCCAGTTGCCTTTTTTAAGGGGGAGAGGTATTTAATCCTGTTTATTGTGTGATTAGGTTATATCGTTAGTATCCGGTTGCCAGAGCCTCGTTAGATATCTTGCAAAGTGCACCACGTGCAAGTGATCATTTCTAAAGTAACAAAAATAGTAACCTAAAAAATATTTTGCAAAAATGTTCAAATCCTAAAGGACAGCAAACCCAAAATTACATCAAAAGTAATATTAGAATGTCCCTTTGCTCTCACGCTAGCAGCACGTAAAAGTAACATTGAACTGTGCTAGATAAAAGACACTTTAATGCAGAAAGGTCAACTATAAAAATTAATAGACTTAAACTATAAACCTTTCAAAAACCTTACCACTATTCAAAAATGAAAATGCAAAATTGATAATACAGTTGAGCATGTATAATGCATAGACTTAACTTTTTTGTACGCAAAGAATCTATGTTAAGGTAAAGCTAGATCGACGTATCTAGTTTAGAAAAAATTCTTCAAGCAGTGTTCTGGTATCAGTCAGGAGGCAACAAAGTAAAGTTACCACTAGAAAAAGTACAAACGCTTATTAAAGTGCTGTAAAATCTGTTTTTTTGTCACCCATAATTCACAATCCAGCTTACTGAGAAAAAACGGAATTTACTTAACAAATTTAATAATAATTGTCTGTGCTGTGTATTTTAATTAATTTTATTTGTCATTAATAATTTTGGCTTACACTAAAATAACAAACATAAAGAAATAGCAATAATAATCAAACGCAACTTTTTTCTCCTTTCAAAAACCAAAACCTTGCCTTGGTTATAGAGTCTGCGTGTTTTTCATTAGATGTGTTCAGTGGGTCCAAAAAAAAGAAAGCCTGTTTTTACAGGACAACAAGCACTGAGTGACTAGTTACAAAGTTTCATTGTAATTAAGATCAATTTGCAACGTAGTAGTCGCGCTGCGAGTCTGTAGAATGACCCACGTTTTGGTGCCGTGATTGAAAACTTGTAAAGAAAGGGTCCTAATGACTAAACTACTGTAAAAATGCGTTTGGAAAGCTGGCAACACTCCACTTTAGCTAACTAACCAGACCAGTTTAAAAAAAAACTAGATCTGAAATACTGAGTCAAAAAGAAAAAGAAAAACGCGTTTGGCTGCAAAATAGCAAAAAAATCCTTTTCCAGCTAGGCAGATACATAAAGTGCTAAGCCAGCAACAGCAAACCCAACACAAAGTGCATGAACGCCAAGCCACAAACTCTTCTAAAATACGCAAAGCCTTTAGGCAAAAGATCACTTCCTTTAAAACCAAATGCACAAAAAAAAATTGCTTTTTTACATCTGAACTCTCAACTAGACAGCCTAAAAAGAAAATTAAAAACAAAAAAAAAAAACGTCTAAGATTTAACCTGCTGCAAGAAAGTTGCCTTGTTGCTATTTTATGTGGTTACCAGCATGGATTACTGCTTGGGTAAAACTACCAATAAACAGACCAATTTAATAAAAAATGTTTTTACCCTGGAGCTGAATAATACTTTATTAAGCCCAAACAAAATACCTTCCTCTTTTTAGTAAGCTGTCACACACAGAAGAAATCTTTACCTGTGATAATGACGCCTCACTAAACTAACTCCAAAAAATGATTCCAATCTACAACTTTCTTCTTTTTGTATACCATTTCAGCAATTATCATGGCGATTTTTATTATTAAAACCACTGCCTTAAAATGTTTGTTGAAAGTGCATCCAAATTATTTTGGTCAATTTCGAAGCCAATATATTCATCTTCTTCCCACACTACATCGGCCTTAAGTTTTTTTACTAAATAATTAGCTGCAGCAACAAATATTTTTTCTTTCTCATAACATAACCCAGGTATAAAAATTTAATTTTTGTTTTCATGTTCTTGATAATTTCACATTCTTTATTCATCCGCGTAAAAACCTCAACATTTGCAATTTTTTTTGTTATTCTTATCATTTTTCTAAATCCTCATTTTAAATGCTCTTATTTTCTTGATATTCCGTTGTTTTAGTGTCCATACCTCAGCAACGTATAGAAGAGTTAAAAATACACACAACACCTTAGCATTCTAGTTCAAAAGAGGAATGTTAGGTCACAATTGCAGAGGAACTTAGATAGTAGATCCTTGATGTTATCTGCTAGCAGGACGATATTATTTGCATACCGGATGTTATTAAGACAAGATGCATTTTTGTCTAACTCCACGGATATTAATTAAGTTTGTTAGTTCGTTTTTTACTTTTACGGTTATTTTCTAGTTGTTATATAGGTTGCTTATATTTTTTTTCAGTTTGTTATGTCAAATTTTATCAAAAGCTTTCTTATAATCTGTAAACCAAGCAAATACGTCGATATTTATATCTAAGCATATCTGAATTAGCACATTTATACCAGATAAATCTTTTTTGTTTCAAATCCATTTCTAAAGCAGAATTGTGTTATATGAATCTCTCTTTCTTACTTTGTGTAAATAATGTATAATCTTTAGAAGACTTTAATGTGTGGCTTGGTTTATATCAAACCCTGTCTCTTCTACTTTGTGCGGTACGTCTTGTATCTATCTGGGTAGCTTTTGCTTTGTATTGACAATTTTTATGTTGCCGTGTGTGTCTTCAATTTTATTAAGCTTGTTACTTTTTATGTAAGTTTGCAACTTCTGTAGCCAAAATAACAACAAAACAATAGAAACAAAAATGATTCATCCACCCGGATGAATTCAAAATAGAAATACACAAAGATAGACGCTACACATTAAAGTTATTCAATGCTTTTTCTTCTTTTTTTTTTCTTTTTCTTTATCTATCCACTTCTGGACATAGGCCTTTTTTAAATTCTGCCACAGGGTTCTATATTTAGCTTTCTGTTGCCACGAATAGCCGGCCACTTTTCGGATGTTGTCTCTCCACTTTTTTGGTGTTTTCCCACACTTCTTTTAGAAGTCCGTGGTCTCCACTGCATAACCCGTATTGTCTACTTTGCTGGATTCTGCCGTGCAACATAGCCTGTTCACCTCCACTTAAGATTTGCGACTCGTGTAATAGCATCTTCAACACTTGTTTGCTTGCGGGTTTTGGTGTTACAGGGAGGATGCACTTATTGTCCTTTTTTAGTTTATATGAGATGCTCTGATCTTTTAGTATGTAACTCAGCTTACCAAATGCTGCCCAACTCATCCTAATTTTACGTTTTATTTTGGCGCACTAGTTTTCTTTTCTGATCACATGACCCAGGTACATATATTCTGCTACATTTTCTACAATTGAGAATTTTAGAATCACTCATAGTTTTGGTCTTCTTGAAATTTATCTTGAGTTTCTCTTTTTTGAATGCTAAATTTAGTTGTGTAAACATGCTTTTTAACTGCCTGATGTCCGAGCTAATAAGAACAATGTCGTCGGCAAAACGCAAATAGTTCAGATGTTTACAACGTTACTCTCCTAGTCCAAGCATTTAAAAACATCTTTCATTGCCAACGTGAAGAGTTTTGGTAATATGGTATGCTTTACTTCTCTTCTAATAAGAATCTTGTTAGTTATGGTGTCATTGTCCAGCTTAATTTGGAGTGTCAAATTTTTATAGATGTAGTTTAGTAGGTTTGAGTATCTAGAGTCAATACGTGCGTTGGTCATTGCATTTAATACTATCCATATCTCAATCAAGTAAAACGCCTTCTCGTAATCTATTCAATGCAACCTGCATCATTGTTGAGCAGCCACCAAAAACTAAACGACCTACTACCTCCAACAAAACAGCTATAAAACTTGGTGCACTATTGTACAAATAGACTTTATGTGACGCTAACTTCCATCTTATTGTTTGCAAAAGCAAAGACACAAACTACAAGAATAAACAACATCACAATTTATTATCAGTACTAATCTAGAAATACTCAAGGCGTTGAATTAACATCTGTTAGATTGTAGAAGATATCACACTGGCAACATTTAACTTTTTATAAAAAACGACTGGCACGTATCCACGTCGGTCTCAATGTCAGATCACAGATAAAATTCAATTTAAAACAAAAATAAAAGCTTACTAAAACCCAAAGCAGACCAATAAGTCTGCTTTTTTAAACAACTTATTCCAGAGTTTAAGTACCTGTGCAGATTTAAGTAAACATATTAGTGTAGAAAAAATAAAAAAGCAATTTTTTTATCAAAAACGTACTATAACTCGGACCAACAACGTCACATCTTAGTAGTGCAAAGAATTTGAACGGCTTAATAAAGCTGCACAAAAATTCTTCAACAAAAATGCCTTAAAAGATTATAAAAGACGCATACATTTACACAAAACTTAAAAATTTTTTGGGATGATGTTAAAAACACTTAACTGCTGCAAGACTAAAAAAATCTTATTCAAAAATCCTCAAAAGGTTTCTTGAGACAAATTGACGGCTCATACATAGTATCCATCAAAAACAACAAAGATATTTTTAAAAATCTATTTCCAAGGCTATACTGTTGTTACCCTTACTGACCTTATCAGAAAAAGACTATGGAATACGGCTTGCTACTTTGTTAGCATAGTCATGGGCAATTATAACTTCTCTTTTTACAAAACGCCAGTATTAGATATGGTTTTTCCTACTCATATACAATAAGGCAAAGATATTATTCTAACTCATCTAAAAAAAATCTATAAAACATGCATTGCTCTTTGATACAATCTTTAGAAAAAAAAGTTGTATTTATACCAAAACCAGAGAGTAACAATTACACCCTTGCAAAATTGTATCAAGTAATCAGCCTTACGTCTTTTTTCATGAAAACATTTGAGCAGTTGTGTAAAAGATTAGAGAGAAAAACGGTCCATAACTAAGCATCTTGTAACGGACCAAATCAAAAGATAAGTTAGAAACTAAATGTCTATCTTAGGCGTATTTATAGATACTGTACCCTGCTAGAAGAAGCTGTTAAAAAACACTTCTGTTAGACAAACAAATAACATATCACCTTTCTTTGTATATAAAAGATCTTACAGCGTGTGCAAACATAATCCAAAAAGTAGAGAGTGGTGACTAATTTGATTAGGATGGCTCAAAAACCAGTAAAAGTTCTAAAATATAGTTCTTCTTATTTAACACTAAAAACGCACACAATTGTCTTTCAAGCAGAATTTCTATGTTGTTATTGAAATAGTAAATTAAAAAAAATAAATATCTTGCAAAAATGTTCAAATTTTAATAGATAATAGAGCGCAATGACAAACAATAAAAAAACAAAACTTAAATTGTAAACCAAATTTCAATTTTTTGCGTATCAATCCAAATTTTTTATTTATATATCTTTGCTTCATATTAGCTAAACTATTTCTAAAATAAAATATGAAGCTAATTAATTTTTTTTTTTTTTAAATAAAATTGCATTAAATATTAATTATTATATGTATTACATCATATTATTACCTCATCTTTAGAATACATTTTATTTGAATCCTTGTTATTATATTTATATTTTAATTTATGTTTAATAAGTAATAATTCTTACCTTGGAATTAGTAATGCAGTAGAATATTTTCGAAATTGTATTTTATTTATATACATAAAAATAAAAAATGTATTATATTTAATCAGGTATATTAAGCAGTTATAAAAAAAACAAATAACAAAACTATAAAAATATGTTTATTATTTATTTAATTATAATATGTTAAGTTATGCAGAAACACGTCTTTTAATTTGCATGCTTTATATTGAATTGCAGTAATTTTGTTTTAATGTGCATATTTGTTTATATTATTTTATTTAAAAAAAATATTTTATTGAATTTAAACCAACATAAAACTTGTTACAAATTGTGTTTATTTAATTCTAAATCTTGATACGAAATTGATTTCTATTTCACCTTAAAAGCCAAGTAAAGTACAGGGTGTACGTTGCGCAATATAATAGCAAGTTTAGTAGAATCGTCGTAAACATGCATAGTTGCATTTTACCTCTCATTTATATAAACTATAATTTAGACCATTGAAACTTGAGTAGCAAAGAAAAAGTTGTAAAATAAAACAATTTAAATCCTAAAAGTAAAATTGGTTTTATTCAATTCTTTAGGTCATTTAGAAACAATTTCAATTTAAAAATAAAAATAGAATGAATCAAGACAAATTATTTTAAAGAATTATAAGATTTTATTAGTTTTTACTGTGTTCTTTATACATATATACCTACATGTTATTTAATAGGAAATTCTATTGCTTCCTCTCCATAATGTGGTTGAGCTCTATTATTAACACTGGAGTGTCCATGAAATTTTTCTCCGCTAAACGCATCAAATAACGTCCCAGGTTTAGCTGCTTGCTTAGGTAATTCGCTATACCTTGCTGGGTAGTTTGATTGACCCAAATTATTCGTACCTCTTAGACAATTAATTAAATTTGTGATGATTTGAAATGGCGTTCTGATTAATGTTGAAATAATTCCCAAAACACCTCCAGGACCACTAGGCGCCGTTGGATTTATGAATTCTGTTTCTGCTGCGATTAGAGAGAAAGCAGCAAAGAAGCATAACATCCAGTGAAACATCTGAAAGTAATATATTAATATGTAGAAGTATTAGTTAAAACAAAGGTTTTAAATTTATAAAACAATTTATCAAACGATTGACATAAATATGAACTTAAAAGTAATAAATGTGTTCTATATTATGTAGATTTAATAAACTTTTGTTCTGATATGTTTTACGTAATAATATACTAGTAAATGTAAACATTTTTTTATACTTGCCATGATTAATTAATTCAGAGCACACTGGTGTATTTCACAATCTTTGAATAACTTAAAACGTTCGTTTAAATACTTTGTTTTTCATTTGAGTAAACATCATAAAAAATAATGTAATAATAAGTTTATTACATGCATATGCACATCTGTAATTGGTTTCGTCTAATATTTTGCTAAATTTATTTTATTGCGTTATGTATAATAAACCAACTAGACATGTGTTAAATTTAATGTAAACTAGACTAATGCTAATATTACGTACAGTTTTTGTATTTAATCATTAACATTTTGTTTTATGTTAGTCTTTATATTATATAGAAAACTTTTTTACTTTATTAAATGCTTGATATTCAACTAATCTGCGTCTGACAGTGTCACTTTTAAGCTATACAATACACTGGCCAGCAAAAAATAAAGGTCACTTTAAAATTATGACTTATTTTGGATTTTTTTGTTTTAACTTTATGTGTGCAATTTGTAAACTAAAGTAGAGGTTTAATGATTTATTTCCTGACAAATGTGATCTACCTGACAGTTATTATCACCGTGTTACAGACTTTTATAAAACAGCATCCATTTTGCTCTAATTGAAAACCTATGTTTTGTTGTGGTTTTTTTACTTATTGTTAATTTTTCTTTGCAAAGCTTATCAATCACACGGTGTACTGTACTTAACAAGGCATAATGCCTTTAGTCCCTATTGTTGTGGCAAGAATTATAGCGTCGATTGAAGAGAAAAACGTGAAACTGCAAGGATTGTTGGTAAAAGCCTTTGTGCTGTACAAAAAATGTATCAGCGTTACTTGGATAGTGGCCCGATAACCAAAAGATCAGGATCCGGGCAAAAAAGGCTCCACAAACAAAGATGACCGTTTTTTGGTGTACAAAAGTTTGCAGATTATAACAACTTCTGCAGTTTATCTACGAAATAAACGCCATAAAGTTAGAGATGTATGTAAATGTTAGTGAATGAACCGTTAGGAGACAGCTTTCGACTGACACGATAGATAAATATTTAATTGGAATAAGACTTAATTAAAATTAAAGCTTAAAACAGTTGAAAATTTAGGTGGTTGTTTTTGTTTAGAAGATAAAAAGTAGGTCATCAAACTTTTGGAATTTGCAAAAACTAATAAATATTTTCTTTTAAATTTTCTTTTAAGCATAAAACACATCATCATTCAAATGACTACCATGCCTGGCTTGACAGTAACCCATCCGATTAACATAATATTTTATTACATTTTTGATTATTTGGGCTCCAATCGCATAAATGGCAACTTCAATTTTGTGTTTCAAGACATCAATTGTTTTTGGATGGTTAGCGTAACACATCTTTTAGGTCTCCCCACAAAAAAAAATTAACGGGGTCAAATGTCAGTTCCGAGGCGGCCAATTGGCATCAGCAATTCGGCTGGATATTTGTTTTCCAAAAACAGTGCGCAAAATATCGATGGTTACGTTGGCTGTATGACAAGTGGCCCTTCCTGCTAAAACTAAATGTCATTCATTTCATACTCATCAAGTTTTGGAAATAAAAGTTTGTTTAGCATGACACAATAACGTTTGCTATTGACGGTAACGACGGCTCCTTGCTCATTTATGAAGAAAAATAGCCCAATAATGCCGCCAGACCAAAAACCACACCAAACGGTTACTTGTTGTAGATGCATAAGCTGTTCAATAGCCATGCCTAGATTCTCTCATCCCCAAATGTGTCAAATCCTAATTTTTTGATAAAAATGCTCGTCTTTGACCAAACGATCTTTAGCTCATTAAGCAAATTGAAAACGCATCTGATGGTCATGAGGCTTCATTTTTTGAACTAATTAAGCCTTCAAACCAAAGTCTTTATTCAAAATTGTCCTCAAAGAAGTGCGAGAAATGTTTAGTTTCTATGAACGATAAAGAGTTGATGTTGATGCATGTTTACGCACATTCTGAGCAACAGCATAACTTTTTTTGGCTGAGCGCACTGGACGAGAACGTGTTGTTTTATCCACAAACAATCCAATTTTAAAAACTTGTTTCACAAATTTGTCCAAAAACTGCGTTGAAAGCACTTCTTTTTTATAAAATTTGTTTCGTAAATTTTTTGCCGTTTGAGAAGTAAGTTTTCATTATTTCCCAACTTTGTTCAAGTATAAAGCGTCCCAACGTGCAGATTTGTGGCCAGTAAAATCAAAGTTTTATTTTTTTTAAACTACCAAACGCAAAATGATCTTTTGCAGTTGTTTATGGACTTTATTCCATTAATCTTATCAGAATAAGCAAATTAATTTTTTTTCTAAAACCAGTTGGTATATAAAGTTGCTGGAAATTTAAAAGTGTATTTTAAGATTTAGAATTAATTTAGAAGTTGCAACAACTTCCAGTTTTTTACAATTTTAAGAATCTTTGCACCTTACCTAGTAAATTATTTTTATCCACCACTACAAGTACAATTTTTATCAAATATAAACCTTTAATTGTGTTTCTTTTTATTAAAACCAATCCTGTATTTTTACCAGAATCAAAGTTAAATTTGTGCAGTACTTCTAAAGAAAACTTTGGTATTTTTAATAAAAAAAGATTGCGCAATAAACCAAATTGTTTAAAAATTTTAATATTTTTTCTTAAAAGTATCAAAGTTTTTTTTAAACCTAAAATTTTAAAAATTCTTAAGATCTAATATCAAACTTTGCTTAGCAAAAAGAATTTGTAATTTAGGTTTTGTTCTTGACCAGTGGCGTCTTAAAAGTAACTATTAAAATTTCTTTTTAAGAGTGCGCCACTAGTTAACTTGGACACGTACGATACTTTTCTGATACATTTTATTAGGTAAAGATTTGAGCCTAGTATCATTTAAAAGAGAATGAGTGTGCACACATTTTTGAATTTTTGCCCACAACTCGATTGATTGTCTTCAAAATTTAACCAATTTTTGTGTAAAAAAATGCAATAATAGAATTTTTGTGATTCTTGTATCAAAATTAGTTAATAAATTTTTTTCACAATTTTAAGACTTTTTCAAATAAAAAAAAAATTATCTATAGGGTTTTTCAATAAGGGCGGGTAGATGTTGAAATGGAATAAAAAAAGATGTGTGTGAGGTATTTACAAATTCTTTTTTTATTTGAAAAGTCCATGTATGCCATGTTACAGGCTGCGTTTCACAATGGATTGGGGGACGATAAAGGAATTGTTATACGAATATAAGTTTTTGAAAACGTGTTCACCCAGAACACCCATACGCTAGGTATGACACACACACGCACTCACGCAGAGTGCCGTTCACACAAAACAAGGTTATTTGTATAGTACAACGTAATAGCCATAAAGCAACTAACAGTGGCCGTCCACATACTCTGGCGGGGTGTGCAAGCACAGAGTAGATGTTGAGGTTTGCCTCGAAATTTCTGCTGATGATGATGTTGGCGTCACTTTGGTTGTCGTGGATGAAGCTGCAGTTTAGAGCGGTGGTGGCACTAGCGGTGGTAGCAGACGGAAAGTGCAGGTGTATGTCTAGCCGTAGTGTTGATCCGGTCCGATGTGTGCTATTTGGCTCCTGGGTCTCGACTGACTGCGGAGTAAAAAATTTAATTTTTATAGGGGAAAAGGAGACAATCGCTAAGAACTGTTGCTGTACAACAGTCAAGAATGTTTATTACAATTCAATGTCAAAGAAATAGATTTTCAACTGCAAAAACACTCAAAGTTTATTTATTGAATGCAACAGGTACTCAAATATCTACTCAAACGGTAAGAGAAAAGCTTCATACAATAAATTTATGGTCCAAATCTTCTAAAAAATGTCCACTGTTGACCAGAGTCTACAAAAGAAATAAGCTAAAGTTGGCACACCAACATGCAAATTAAAGTGTTAAAGATTGGGGTTGTTGTAAACAACAGTGACGAGACAAGAGTGCGTCTCCAAAGCTCCAATGAAAGAGTAAACATTTAGAGAAGAAGAAGAGAGAACGCTATATTAAAAACCTCGTAATTTACCATCAAGCTTATGGAGGCGGTTCAATTACTCTTTAGAGAGGTTCTGCAACTCGTCGTACTGAATTGGTTATGAAGAAAACAATATTACAAACATGGATTGGCTTGCAAATTCCCCAGATCCTAATCCCATAGAAAACGGATGTGATGCCGCCTTGTGGACGGAGTCTCACCTTCTACCTATAAAGCTTGAGCTTCAACGGCCAAGCAGTCAGTCACTACCGAGCAACAAACGTCCACGAAACTATAGACTGGAACTCAACCGTCTTCCTGCAACCAACAATGCGACCCTCAAGCGACAACCGAAGCTATTTCAACGACGACCCTGCAATGCCCCTGGCCTATTTTTCTAGAAGCCCGAACCTGTTAACATCTACACTGACGCCTGCCTCGAGAATGCAATCCTTGCCTCCCGACTTGCACACTACTCATGGTATTGCACATACCACCGTGAGCCGTTTTAAAACTGTAGATTGGACCTACTTTTCCTCTACTGGGAACACTCTACAATCACTCTCGACGCCGACCCCCGCTATGTCCATGGTACCTGCTGGCTACCCACTCACCAACGCACGCACTAGGGGCAAACCAAAGCTCTCTAGTCAACACCTGCACCTACGGCATTGCACCTCACGCCGTAGGACAATTCCCAAACTTTGGAGGAACACAAATGACGCCATGAGGTGGCTGCGGGTACGTCCCTAATCAGAACGCACCTTAACCCGCAATGCCTAGAAACACAACCCAGGCCCGCCATGTGACCTTGAAACACAAAGGCACACCCCACGTCAACTGCCTCTACCAGGCAAACACCAGGATGTACCCCACGTGCAACCTTCTGGCAAATACAATAGTAACACCACTACTACCTTCGGGAAAGGCTCAACCACCGGTTAAAGTAAAAACCGGGGTTTATGGCCTCAAACTCAACCAAACCACATGTAGAAGGGCCACGCCGCCTTCTCTGCAATCACCACCCCCCACCCTTATCACCTGCAGAGCGGAGAGACGGTAACAGATGGGATTACCTAAAAAGGTTGATAAAGTCAGGAGGAGTGGATCCAAACAATTATTATCAGCTCCAAACTGCCGTTTTGAAAAAATGGCAAAATAATCATTGTAATACTAAAATAAAAATTTTGTTATTTTTTTATTAAAACATTTTAAAATTGTTACTTACGTCTTTAATTTTTTGCCTTAAAAGTATTTCCAGAACCATATACTATCAATTAAGCAAGAAGGCGTTCTACAAAAAGTAGTCATTTGTTTTTTTTTTGTATATGTTATTGTTAGTGTACCAGTTCAAATGTTGAGCAGTGTAGTTATAAAATATTTAAAAAAAAAAACCAATACCAATTAAAAAATTCATAAAATATCAGAAATAACAAATTACGTAAATAAACTGTTAAAAATTGTTTATGGGTTCCTTTGCATTGTAGACTCTTGCTTACATTATTTTTATTAATATTTATTGTAGTTTTTCAATTCTGTCTATTAATTAAATGAACAAAACAAAATTATCCAATATTTTTTGTAATCACTATTACTTAAAAATCATTTTAAATTATTGCCGTAAACTTATATGTACTGATGTTAGTCATCTAGTAAGCTGATTACTCATTTGTTTTAAAATAATTTTGACGTTTAATTGACATTAATACAAAATATTGTAGTGTATTTAACTAAGTTATAGTAAACAGTGTGTGTGTTTTTCTCAATTTATAACATCAATATTCCACCAGTCAAACACTGCAATGAAGTTCAAGCGGCACTAATTGTAACTCTACATAATAAAGGATATAAACAAAACAAAAATTGCACAACGTCTCAGTAGAGATCAATCTACCGTATCAAATATTATATTAGATATAAAAAGACTGGGACCGGCCAAGGGGACAAGAGATGTACAACAGCAATTGGTCGATTTTTGATACTTCATTCTACACGAAATCGCATATTAACATCGACGCATCTCAAAAATGATCTCCTAAATGTAAGGCAAATTAATGTGTAAGTTTGAAAACAGTCAGGCAAAGATTAAAAAAAGCTGATCTAAAGTCAAGACGTCCGGCCAAAGTAATACGTGACGTCTTCTTCAAAATCACATAACTCGTCTATTTGCCAAAAGACATATTGAGAATTGGAAAGATGTTCTCTTTACGGATAAGATTAGAATTCAATTATGGAAGCCAGACGAGCAAAACCACGTCTACAAAACAATACGCTAGCTGTAATCTCATAGAAACCGTTAGTTTTAGAGGTGACGGTAAAATGCTTTGGGCAGGTATTAGTTGAGAAAAACGCACCAAACTCAGGAAAGTGATTAGACAAATTACTAGTGACTTGTTTATCAAAAATATATTGAAAGATTATGTTGTGCTATGTGGCAACCATATTGAATACAAAAGATTTATATTAATGCACAATAACTTTCGACCGCATGCAGCTGGCACAATGACTAATTATTTCGATGCTGTCCAGATTCACAGATTAGAATGACCACCATATAGCTCAGACTTAAATCCGATCAAACATGTGTAGGATTATCTTAAACGCCGCATACAACAAAGAAACCCTGTTCTACTACAATAGAACAACTTCAGTTTGCTGCACAAGAAAAGTGGAACGCAATTCCTCAAGAACATATTCAAACTTTACTTGGCAGTTTGCCGAGAAGAAAGCAAGCAGTAATTGAAGTTCAAAGGGGAAATACTCGTTACTAACTACGCACTTACTTTAATCAAAAGACTTGTCTTTGCTATCTAGTGGCATTGAAATATAAAGTAAATATTCTTAATTTTGATAACATTTAGCATAATTTTTTTTATGATTTTCTTCTTATACAAACTAAAGATTGTCTACTGTATTTCTTTAAAACAAACATTTTGTCGTAAGAGATAGTAACTTATTTTATAAAATTTTATTTTTACAAACAATAATTATGAAAATTTAAATATATTTGATCATATCGTTGCCGATACCAACTTCGAAACGCAAGCACTATTAGGTGTTTTGTTCCATTGTCAGTCAGTAATGGTACTACAAGATCATTTCAGATTAAAAAAAACTTAAAATTGTTGCTAGAAGTTTTTTGCGTCATCTTTGCGTGCAGCATTTTTCTTCAAGAAACTGGCATTCAAAACCGGAATGCTGGGTTTAAATAAAAATATCCAGCGTTTTGATTTGAGAAGTAGTACCCAAACGTTTTGTATCCCATGTTCCAGGTCCAAAATACTGGTGAATTTGTGTTTACAAACGCCCAGCTATAGAATCATAAAACTTACTCCCTAATCGGTTAATAACAATAACTACTAATCCTAACCCCATAAAACGCAATAAAGTTGTGGGTTATTTTACTTTGCACGTTAAAAAATTTTTCATTTAGATGTGACCTTATGAATCTATAACCTAAAAAAAAACAAACCAACATATCATTTCAGTATGCATAATAAGAATGTTAGATATCTATTTTTGACAAAAATTAATTCAAAGGTGTAGGTAATATCAAAAAGACAATAAGTTACGTCATAGAGGTACCCAATGTTAACAAAAATAACTAATTTAAATTAGTGCAACAATAAACACAGTTTAGACATACAAACATTTCAAAGACATGATGAACAAAATTAAATAAATAACTAACTGTAAAGCAATACCATAGTAGAATCAACCACGTTATCAACCAAAAATGTTGCAATTTATTGTATTGGATCCAGTTTTATAATTTGCTATTATTTTATGATTTTTTCAAGCATCGTCAGTTGCCAAAGGATTGGTCAATTTATTACAGCATTATTAACTTAATTTTAAATGACAATTTAATCGGAATATAGCAAAATAAATTGTATTAATAACATAGTAAGTAAATTAAAGAAAATATTGTCTGCATAAAAATTTATAAATATGTTTAAGTTCATATATACTCCTTGGTTTTCTAACCATTAACTTTAATAATAATTAATGACTAATGTATAAGCAATTGTCAATTATTACTTTTCATCAAAATAAAATATGTTGGTATAACAAAAAATAAATAAATTAAACAAAACTGATATCATAAACCAATATATTTTTAAATAAACATTTTTTTAAAACCCCATATATTTAATATTACAGTTAAAATTATAATTAAAATACATTCATTATTACAAGTTTCTTCTAAGGTGAAGGTTCATCCACATTCTGTGGTATGTTGCCGCTATTTAAACTTGTTGATTCAATTGTTTTTTCATCAAGTACTGAATCTATGTGCAAATCAGGTTGTGTATCGTTTAACAATTGGAGTAATTTTTCTGAAGAACCCAAACTACTTAACAAACGAAACAAACTTCTCGCAAACACAAATGGGGCTTTAATTAAAGTCGTAACTACTGATACAAGTCCTGGAGTATCTGTTGCAACATCTTTCTCTTTATAGACTCCTTGTGCAGAAGTAGAAAGAAAAATAACAGCAAAACATAATAACCAATAGAAGATCTAAAAATAATGTATTAGTGATAAGTGTAATAATACTGTTAAACTAAAAAAAGATTGGTTTTTTAATCATCTGAGTTAATTAATATTAATATTATATTTTTGAAACATTGTATCAAAAGCTATCTTTAAATTATTAAAAAACTAATCCGTAATAAGTTGAAAATATGTTTTATTGTTATTAGTTAATATAATATAAAAAATTAATATAAAACTTAAAATAATTTTTTAAGTTATAAATTTCTTACTTACCATAATTAATATTAATTTACTGGGCGCTTGTATATTACACAACGCTTGAGTAATGTAAAGCTCCTGTTTAAATAGTATATTTTTAAACAAGAAACCTCATACAAATTATTTAATAATAGTTTTAATACATGTATATGCACATCTGCAATTTGTTACGCAGTGATATTTTGCTACACATAATTTTATTGCTGTCTTAAAAATATAATAACTGTACACATTTTAAAATTATAATATTATGCAAATTATCTATTTATCTCTCAATATTGCATGCACTAGTGTTTCAGAGATAAAATTGCAATAACTTATTTAGTCTAAAGTTTTGCTTATGCATTTCAAATTAAGTTTCAAGCAACTAAATTTGATTAATTTAAAGAAAAAAAAAATTAATGTACACATTTTGAAATTTTTGCGTTTTAATAAAAAAAATATTGCTACAATGTGGCATTATCATGCAAAAATAAAATAATGTAAAGTTATATGCATACTAAGCTCTTAACGCCCAAATTATAACGTTTCTACTATCTGATAATACAACGCATCAACAGAAATTGGCGTTTATCGTAAACACGCAGTGAACTCAAAGCCACCACTCCGTGAATACAATTGCTATTGCCTTTTGAAAATAAAGGCGCAAAACAGAACGTTATAACAAAACGATTGACCAGCACTCTTTATGCAACAGCCTAAAATTTGTATACCAGATAACCATAAAGCATAAAGCATTAAAAAGCAAAGCATTTAAACTTTACAACTAGTCTACCAAACATGTCCAGAAAGATTCCCTACCACCTGATAAATCTGAAAAAGTTAAATTAATTTACGTCCACGTTCACAAAATCTGATCTAATAGCTACAAAGTTTGCTGCTATGCTGGTAGCAATGCAAAAAAACAATAAACATCAACACAAAAACTCAAATGCGTTTTTTTTAAATTAAATTACATTAATACAACTCAGAACCTTTTGCAAGGATTTGTAGTAGTGCCTTTTTTTCCGGCTTTGATCGGGTGGATTTTTGTCTTAGTCTTGACCGGATAATTTCCCTTCCCGGTTTTGTCCGAGAAGATTGATTTCCTTTTCTACCATCATGTTTTCTTCCTGTTGTGTATATTTGGTACTTATTTTAATGGGTAGCTTACTTGGCTGTTCTATCTAATTAACTTCTCGACGCCTTTTTCCCTTTACCAAAAGCAAAAAGTTAATTTTTTATATCCTTTTTCTTGTTAGTATAAAAACACTCCAATTCTTTTGTTTCTGCCTCCTCAGGCAACTCAAACTGTTTCAATAGCATCCAGAGATTTTAAAAACCAGATAGTGGCTTTTGTCTGCTTAGAGAGGTGTTCCATCTCCATAACGCTAAGTTTTGACTCCGGCCACAATGGTTCTATAAAAGATCTGACTCTCTAAAGATAGGAAGTATTTCTTCAAGAGTAGATAAAGTTTTATTAATTTTTTTGAGTTTGAGCTAGGTTAGCTTTGATTAACTCTATTAGTGATTTTGCCTAAGAGATAAGACAAGGTTGGTAACAGCTGATCGAAATTGTCTGAGTCCTTTTTGTAGCTGACCCCTATATTTTTTGTTAAAAGAACAGTAGTTTTTAGACTAGACTACTATCTTTTTGTTAGGTTGCCTAAGTGAAAGTTTGGAAATAAATGAGCAAGGCCTTTTCTTTAGCTTTCCTTGTTCCAAAGGTTTTATTACTCAAAAACCTAAATCTTTTCTTCTTCTGATGAAGTTTGTGGAGTCTTCTGGGTAGGGTTATAAGGGTTGCCATCCTAGCACGATAGGTGGCCGTCTTGCCTCTGTGCGGCTGTGCACTGACGTCACAAAAACGGACAAATATCACCTTATAACTTTTTTACTACTGATGGTGTTGCAAACTATTGGTCTCTATATAAGTTAGCTTGTGTGCATACCGCAAACGCTGTTGACCAAATCTTGCAATACTGATTAAGTACTATTTAAAACGTTTTATACATGGTCAATAGTCTAGTAAATTGTTGATGCATATTTATTAATAATACTAATAATAATAATAATCTTTATTTAGTTTTGAAGATACATACATACATAAGATAACATAACATATATTTCAAAAACTACGTCAATAAAAAAGAAATTTAAAAATAATAATACTAGATTAAAATTCAATTTCAAAAAATTCATTAATATTGTATAGCGGATTTATTAAAAGATGACTTTTTACTGCTATTTTAAACTTGTTAACAGTATCTGCTTTAGTTTCTGTTGGAATTTTATTAAATAGATGAATTTGGAGTCTTCTGTTTTCGGTTAGTCTAAGTTTACGATGGCAATGACTAATCTTTTCGATTTCTTAAACATCTCACGTGTTCTTCACTTCTTTTTGTATATTTCTGTTCATGTTTTTTAATGTATAAAACTTGTGTAAATATAAATGCCGAGATGACGGTTAGGATTCCATGTTTTTTGAAAAGTGGCTTGCAGTGCACATCGTATCTCAAACCTTCAATAGCACGTACAGCTCGTTTTTGCAATAATAATAATTTGTTGATATGTGTTTTTGCAGCATTTCCCCATACTTCGATAGCATATATCATAACTGAATGAAACTGAGTGAAATAAGCAATTTTAGCTGCATGGTGTCCTATTGTTTGTCGCAATCTTCTTATTAAATAAATGGATTTTAATAATTTGGTTTCTAAGTAGCCCAGATGATCACGCCAAGATACCATACTATCAAGTGTCAAGCCTAAAAATTTTGCAGTTTTTTTTAGTTTCCAAACTACCGGAACATTGGAATTGTAGTGTCATTGTTTTAAACTCGTTAAGTGTAAGTTTATTTGCAACGCACCAGTTTTTTATATCTTCTTTTGATTTTAAACTTTTTTCTTATAAGTCAGTTGTGTGTCGGATTCTTGGAAAAAGGTTGTATCATCGACAAAGAGAATAGACGTAGTTTCTATAGAGGTTGGCAAATCATTTATATACAACAAAAAAAGTAATGGACCCAAAATTGATCCTTGTGGTACACCCTCGCTGATTGATTTTGTGTTGCTTTCAAGATTGTTAAAATTTACTATTTGTCGCCTGTTTGATAAATAACTTTTTATTACAATTTAACAATTTGTTAGTACTAAAAAAAATCTATATATTAAAGTTTTCATGTTGCGCCTTAACGCTAGAGAATGCCGGGTTTAGTCTCCGCGTCTTGATTGTATGAAAAAATATCCTATCACATCTACAAGAATATTGGTGAAATTTTTTTTTTACAATAATGTTAACATGTACAACGTTGTTTTTAAATTAACATTAATTCTTATGGAACAAAACGGCAACTAACTTAATATCCAATCAATAAGATTTCAGTCATTACTTGTTTTATATGTTGAACTACATACAATATTCTATGCTTTCATTCTTTGGGTTAAAGATTTGCAGTTATATTTGACAAGTAAAAAATTAATGAAGTTCTAAATAAAAACTTCATTTTATAAAAACCAATATCCAAAAAGCGACTTATTAAACTTTTTATTTTTTTATTTTAAAAACACAGATTGGACTTTAATTTTCATTTGATTTGCAATTTCCCAAAAGCGACTTATTAAACTTTTTATTTTTTTATTTTAAAAACACAGATTGGACTTTAATTTTCATTTGATTTGCAATTTCCCTAGTAGTTGTTCTTAGATTTTCCTAACGCCTTTAGATTTTTGGTTTTGGGGTTATCTTAAAGATCATGTTTATCTAACACAACCAGAAAACAAAAAAAATGCTAAGGCTTAGAATTATCAATGCTTGCCACAAATTATTTCCCAATTTGATATTAAATGCCAGTAACGGAGTAACTAAAAGATATCAGTTCTGTATTCAGCACGGTGGGAATCAATTTGAACAATATTTGTAGATATTATGTTTTGTAGTTTTTTTTTTTCAATAAAATATTTCAGTATTTACGATTGTTTTTCTTGCATATTTCATAATTATTTTTTTTAATATTTCCGTCTACAAATAAATAAATAAAATACACTGCTGTATGCAGAATTTCACCCTGAATCAAAATATGTAAAAATATACAGGAACACCCTGTTTTTTATTTAAAATAAGAATGATGGATACCGTTACTCGAAACAGGTAAAATATATTTACAAACTGAGAACGTCAAAAGATGGCTTATTTCTTGCCATTTAAGAATATATATAGTTTGTTGAGTCTAAAATTTAAAATAAGAAAATTATAGCTTCCGGCGTTTTTTGGGAAACAGCCTGTATTTGAATATAGCACGCATTGCTTTATTTTGCAGTACTTATAACGTTGTTTGTTGTGATTGGTTTGACATATTGCTCGATTCTCTTCTAAAAAATGCTGTTTTTATTTTTATTTTCTTAGTAAGTTTCAAAATATACTTGTTAATATTTAATTTATTGTTTTTAATAATTCCTAAGTATTTGATTTGTCAAACCCATTGCAGCTTATTGTTATAGCAAATGATAGTTACCATTTGCAACGCTGTCGGTGTTTTTTGTGCTTATCATCATTGCTTTGGTCTTATTTAGATTAAGAACTACTTAAAATTTAACCATTTTATTAAATCTACTAGGTCTTTGTTAACTATGTTAATAATTTTGCAGATATTTTTTCCTAATAAGTAAATCAAAGTATCATTAGCAAATCATTTAAAAAGACATCTTGTAATAGCATTTTCTATGTTGTCAATATAAATCACAAATAACAATGGATCTCATATAGAGAGTATATGATGGTACACCATAATTACTTTTTTAAATTTTATTTGAAATTTTTTTATTGTATTTAGTTGTCTGGTACCTGTTTGATAAATAATTTTCTAAACAGTTTATGACAACACCCAATTCACCGTAATATTGTAGTTTTTTATTAACAAATCTCTATTGATAGTTTTAAATGCTCTTTTGAAATCCAAGAAAAGAGCAATAACAATTTTATTAAAATTTAATGATTGCTTCCATTCTCTAATAATTAATTAAAGTGCTGTTTTCTAAACCCAGATTACTTACATATTATTAGGTCGTTAGATTCAAAATATTAAACTATTTGCTTATGCACTACAATTTTAATTATTTTTTCTACAATTGGCAATAAATAAATGCCTGTATATTCAATTGGTTTAACTGTTATTTAATAATTTTGCATTAACTGCATGTACTAGATTTATTTTATAAGCCCAGTACAGTTTTATTTAATTCTTTAAGATTATGTGTATTTGCCTCAGTTTACTCTTCAAAATATTGTTGTTTTTTTTAAGTTTTAATTATGATTGCATATTCATTTTTTTCATAACTAACCGCTATTTTCTGTTACTACTTTTAGTAGAATTTCCAATGACCCTTTCCAGTACTTTACCTGTATGGCTATAGATTTTTTGCTTCTATCACCTCCAAATTTCTTTCCCATACACCATCATGCTTTTTACTGAACTGTGAAACAGTATCACAAATTTTAACACAATTTCCTTTTACCTGTTTCTAATACTTGTCATACCACCTCATTTGCTTTTTGTGCTAGATAGTTAATGACAAATGTAGTAACTAGTGATAGTTAATGACAAATGTAAATAAACATTACCGTATGATTACTCTCATCAAAAAGAATATTGATTTTGGTGTAACAAAAAATAAATAAATTAACAAAACTGTTATCATTAACCAATATATTTTTAAATTAACATGTTTTTAAAACACCATACATATAGTATTATGTTTAAAATTATAATTAAAATACAATCATTATTACAAGTTTCTTCTAAAGAGAAGGTTCTTCCACATTCTGTGGTATGTTGCCGCTATTTAAACTTGTTGATTCAATTGTTTTTTCATCAAATACTGAATCTATGTGCAAATCAGGTTGTGTATCGTTTAACAATTGGCGTAATTTTTCTGAAGAACCCAAACTACTTAACCAATGAAACAAACTTCTCATAAACACAAATGGGGCTTTAATTAAAGTCGCAACTATTGATACAAGTCCTGGAGGGTCTGTTGCAACATCTTTCTCATTATTTCCTTCTTGTGCAGAAGTAGAAAGAAAAATAACAGCAAAACATAATAACCAATGGAAGATCTAAAAACAATGTATTAGTGATACATAATAATACTGTTAAATTAAAATATACTGTTTGAAATATTATAAAACAATTATTATATGTTACAAAAAATTGAGTTAATTAATATTAATATTATACTTTGAGACATTGTATCAAAAGTTATCTTTAAATTATTAAAAAACTAATCTGTATTAAGTTGAATTTTTAATTGTTATTGGTTTATATAAATTAAAGTATTAATATTAAAATATAAAATAATTTTTGAAGTTATAAAATTCTTACTTACCATAATTAATATTAATTTATTGGACGCTTGTATATATTACACAATGCTTGAGTAATGTAAAGCTCCTGTTTAAATAGTAAATTTTTATACAAGAAACCTCATACAAATTATTAAATAATAGTTTTAATACATGCATATGCACATCTACAATTAGTTACGCAGTGGTATTTTGCTACACATAATTTTATTGCTGTCTTAAAAATATAATAACTACACATTTTAAAATTATAATATTATGCAAATTATCGTTTATCTTTTTATATTGCATGCACTAGTGTTTGAAAGATAAAATTGCAATAATTTATTTAGTCTAAAGTTTTGCTCATGCATTTCAAATTAAGTTCCAAAAAAACAAAATAGAAATAAAGATTTAATGAACACATTTTGAGATTGTTGCGTTTTAATAAAAAAAATTGCTACAATGTGGCATTATCATGCAAAAATAAAATAATGTGTAATTTGATGCATACTAAGATATAGCCCCTAATGCCCAAATTAGTACGTCTTTACCATATGATAATTCAACGCATCAACAGCAATTGGCGTTAAGCGTGTGTATAAAATATACACATTTCTGTACTCTTTCAATGGGTTGGTAGTTGATTAATATTTTGCATCTTGTGATATTGTTTTTGCTAATGACCATTAGTTTTGTTTTGTTAATGTTAAAATTCAGTCCTTGTCTTTGACTGTTTTCTGTCACTCTATTCATTAGTAATTGTAAATTTTCCTGATTGTCTGCAAATCTCACAGTGTCGTCTGCGTAACGGATGTTATTTAGCCTTTCTCGGTATAACGCAATTGCTACGTCTATGTTTTTTAGAGCCTCTCTAAAGATGTATTCCGAGTATATATTAAACAACAACTGAAACAATATACATCCCTGTCTCATTCCACGTAGAATCTTTGTCTTATCTGTGTTCCCTACGTCCAGTCTTACGGATGCAAATTGATTCCAGTAGAGATTTATGACTATTCTTAGATCTTTTTTGTCTAGTTCAATGTCTTGTAATATATGTACCATTCTATGATGTTTAACTCTGTCAAAGGCTTTCTGGTAGTCAATAAAACATGCATAGATGTTACAATTCATATCTCATTTTTAGAATAGCACTTGGATGCAGAAGATAGCTTCTCGTGTGCCCACTGCATTCTTAAAACCAAATTGTCTGGGAATACTTAATTCTCACATAATTTATATATTCTTTAGAGGATAATCTTGAGAAATGTTTTGAGTAAGTGGCTCATAAGGTTTACTGTTCTGTAATTACTACACGACCTGGATCAAAGTTTTTTAGGCAAAATGATAAATTCCGATTGTATTTGATTTATTGGGAATTGTACCCGAGCTGTATATATTGTTAAAAAGTGATGTTAGTCATTTCACATTTTCTGTATCAAAAAGCTTTAGCACATTGGCTTGTTTATTATCGGGACCTGCAGCTTTGCCGTCTTTCATTGCTTTTATTGCAGATTGAACTTCTTCCATCCTAATGCTTAATCCAGTTCCTTGTCTTGTCTGTGGAGGATCAGGTTTGTTGTCCTAAAATAGTTGGTCCACATACGTTTTCCATGTTTTTATGATTTCTTCTTGGTTGATAATAATTTGTCCCTCATTGTCTAATAGTTTGTTAAAGGTTTTTCTTTTATTCATTCCTGTACTTTCTCTAATTTTTCTATGAACATTAAAACTATTGTATTTTTGTTGTAAGGTCACTATATCATTGCATGTTTCTTTGGCTTGTTTTTCTTTTGCTTCTCTTATTTTTTTTGTTCTAATTTCCTTGTGTATAATTTTATATTCACTTAAGTTACTTCTCCTCTTTTTCATTATTTATAAGATTTTGTTAGTAATCCATGGTTTCTTTTTGTTAACGTTTGGTTTTTTAGAAATCCCTTTTTGATATTTTCGACTATTGTGTACAGTTTATCTAGTTTTGTGCCCAAATTCTCAGGCCCAATTTTCAGTAATTTGTTTAGATGTTTTTCAACTTGAGTTTTTATTAGAAGATCTTTTATTCTCTGTAAGTCATATCTCTTGTTATTTTTCTTTTGCATTTTTTTTATTTTTGCTCTAAAGACGCATACTACAGGGTTATGGCTAGATTGTATGTCAGCTACTGGGTAAGTCTTTGCTGATATGCACTTATATCTATATCTTTTGTTTACAAGAATATAACCAATCTGGTTTCTTATTTTTATTTCTAGGTAAGTCTTTTGGTGATAGCCACGTATATAGCCTTCTTGGTGAAAGTGTAAAAAATGTATAGTAGCATCTATATATCCTCGTTCTTCTGCAAACATGCTCAGCATATTTTCCCTGTGTTTCTTTTCCCACTTATGCGTTAAAATCTCCCATTGTTATTGTTATTTCTTGTTTTGAGATTTTTCTTAGTATATGTATAATCTGAGAATAGAATTCTTTTACTTCTTCATCGCTGTGTTCTGTTGTTGGGGCATATACTTGAATAATGTTTATTTGTTCTGAGCTGGCATTTATCTGTAGTATCATAAGTTTTTTTAATATTAGTACAAAATTTTTAACTCATTTTGCAACTTGTTTTTCTACAATAACCTTTACTCTATAATCTTCTCGTTCATTGGTTCTGCCTGAGTATTACTCAGTTTGTTTGTTGATGTCAGAATATCCTGAGTTTACCCAGCGCGTTTCACTAATTCCCATTATTCCATCTCCTGTATGGTAATATTAATTTTTCCTGGTATCTTCTCTATCATATCTTTGGTCAAAAGTGTCACTCATTTATAGTTATGCTTTTTGGGCTTCATTTGGCACCTGCAACATTCTAACACTTGATTGATAGAATAATTGGTGCCGACATAAAACTCAAAACTAAAAACCTTTTCTGAACATATTAAAAATTTGAAGAAAGATTTAAAAAACTAAGATCAAATATTTAAAACTTGTCAATATTGTAAAACTAAACTAAACTACTAAAGAACACATTGTCACAAGAGAAGGCACTGCCACAAATTAAATGCAATTTTTAAATTCTAAAAATGTTAAGGAACTACGGTTTTTAGGTATTACATCATGGTATATGAGATTTATCCTATCTTATAGATCAATGACAAGTTCATTAGATAGTTGTTAAAGAAACCCCAGAAATTTACACGAGATGCTAGTCAACAAGTTGCTTTTAAAAAATTTAAAGTGTTTCTAACATCGGCTCTAATAGTAAATTGCCCAAATTTTAAAAAAGAATTTTAATTACAAACAGATGCTTTTGCCAAAGAATAAGAGCAACACAATGTGCCATTGACGGAGATTTTAGAGTTGCGTGAAGTTTTGATGGTTCTAATTTCTATGACAATTGGAAAATTGGCATTCTAAAAACACATTGTGAACCACCAATATTTTCTACACAAAAAAGATACTCCTAGTCAAAAGCTCTAACGTAAACCGTTTTAGAAAAATACTGCATTTTATGATGAAAAACATGAAAAAAAGTAGCAACATGTTTTGTTGTTGATAAAAGCATTTGTTTTTGATCTAGTCGTCCGCGTTCATGCATTTGTTTCATGCATTTGAGTTATTGACAATTGTCGTTTAGTTGTTAAATAACCTTTTTTCAAAAGGAGTCAATATTGCGAGAACTTATTATCTTTATTACCCAATTAATTTGCCCATTCTTAGTATTTTGCTTACGTAGTGATAGCAAAATGAATTATTACAGTGATAGCAAGATGTGCAATATGCATTTTGTTTATGGCGTTGCTGATAAAAATGCACCAAAAGCTTGTCGAACTTCACAAGAAAAGTTTCCAAACCGACAAGTACCAAATAAAAAAACATTCATTCGTATTCACGAACGTCTACATCAAACTAGATGTGTACATACAAAAACTGCAGGAAATGGGAGACCTTGCCTGCTACCTCCGCAAATTGAAGATGTTCTTCAAGAAATCAAAGACATCAACTAGTACTAGAAGAATAGCTTTAAACCTAAACCTTAGTCACGTTACAGTGTAAATGATAATAAAAAGCCAGATGTTATATTCTTTTCATATACAGCAAGTACAAGCTCTTTTACCAGCGGATTTTCCGCAAAGATTGGCTATGTGTCCAATGGTTTCAAGAAAGAATTGCGCAAAATCCTTGATTCTTAAAACAAGTTTTATTTACGGACAAAGCAATTGTTTCTCTTGATACGATTATAAACTTCCATAATCATATATGGGCCGACAAAAATCCACATGCCCTAATGGAAAGCCATCATCAGCAAACATTTTCCGTTAACTTTTAGGCAGGTGTTGTAGGAGACTATTTATTAAGTCCATATTTTTTGCCGTTTACGCTAAATGGTCACTTATATTGTAATTTTCTTGAAGAAGAGCTGCCAGGACTTTTAGAGGACGTTCCGGTTCAATTAAGAAACGAAATGTAGTTCATGCACGATAGTGCTTCTGCACATTTTAGTTTAGTTGCGCGTCAATTCTTAAATAAACAGTATAAGAACCGTTGGATAGGTTGAGGAGGCCCACAGACTTGGTCTTCTTGGTCTCCAGATCTAAATGTTTTGGATTATTTTTGGTAGGGTCACTTAAAAAGTTTAGTTTACACTACATCAGTTAATACTTATGAAAATCTAAAAAATCGCATTATTGCATCCTGCAATTCAAAACGAAACCTTCCAGGCATTTTCGATCGACTACGTCAGTCACTAAGACGTAGGTTGGAAGCCTGCGTTACCGTAGGAAAAGGTCATTTTCAACCATATTTGTGATTTTTCTTGTTTTTTATGTTATTGCTTAGTTTTGTAAAATAAAGGTATTATGATTATGTTGCTACTTTTTTTTTCCGTTCTTGAGATATTGTCAAAAAAAATAAATAAAATAAAAATTTACGGAACTATGTTAACTGGAACTTTTTTTTCTTATAATTAGCCAAGAAATCTCACCCTTTATTTTCCGACACATGTTTTGAAACACCCTGTATATCGTGCATTACATGTAGGACAACTTAACTTCTAATGTTCAAATTGTTACTGCACAGTCTATCTTCTTCTTCATGTGCCGTCTCCATTCCGGAGGTTGGCTATCATCATTACTACTTTGATTTTTGAAACGGCCGCCCTAAACAGATTAGCTGACGTGACCTTAACCATTTTCTCACATTACTAAGCCAAGACATTCTTCTCGCTCCGATAGATCTTTTTCCCACGATTTTTCCTTAGATTATGAGGCGGAGAATGTCATATTTTGGACCTCTCGTGATGTGGCCGAGATATTGCAGTTTTCTTTTTTTCACTTCCAGTAGTATCTTTCTGTCTTTTTCCATTCTTCTCAGAACCTCCACGTTGGTCGCATGTTCTGTCCATGATGTTCTCAACATCCTACGGTAGACCCACATCTCAAAAGCTTCTAATTTCCTCTCACAATACACGTTGAGGGTCCAAGTTTCTACACCATATAAAAGGACTACGTAACATTTGAGCATCTTTAACGTTGAATAAAATGTTTGATAATCTATTTTGACTTTCAAACGCTACTTTATCACTAAACTTACTGAAAATATTTTTTATTTTTTTAGATATGTTACCAAAAAAGTTATTACTGCATAGTGAGGGTATGCTCTTTCTTAGTAATAATATTTTTTATAGTTTTTCTTGGAAATCCATTGTTTTAACTTTTTCTGTCAAGAATTTGATGTTAATAGTAGAATCTATAAACTATTGAATAGTAAGCTGCAAATTTGTGACTGTTAAAGTGTATAGAGTCAAACGAAATGGTTGAATCTGTATAGGCTGGTTTAAGAAATATATTAAATAAAAGATTATTATCATGACATATCGTTAGGTCTATAAAAGTGCGTTCCGTATATCAACCGAAGTAACCGGCGGTTAGGTTACGGCTAAGATCTGTCGCTGAAAATCTTGGTTGATTTATGGAACGGCACCGGTTATAGAAACGTCAAAATACAAAACTAAAATATTATAAGCTCAAACTTCATGAGTTTATTTATTATTAGCTTTAGTGTTATATTTTTCGTAAATTTCAGTGCTTAATCTTAGATAATTTTATGTATTTATCTACCTGCTAATACAGTAATCCCAGTAGAGGTTGGCAAGTATAACAGGCAACTATGCACAATAATAATGTTTGCTCTGTTGCACTCATGCCTTTGCTCGTTTTAGCATTGACAGGAACATACATATACATTATAACCTATAGTTAATAATTTAATAAAATACACGAACAACATTTGAAGCTTTTATTCACTTTTGATTACATTTTAAATTTACCGCCATGAATAACCACGATTAATAGAAATTCTCCGACGTTCGTTCATGGTGAGTGCGGTCGCAACCTTTGTAACCTTTTTCAGGTAACCGCGTTCCGCATATAAACCTGTTTCAGGATAACCGGGATTTCGGTCGCTTCGGTTGATATACGGAACGCACTAAAAGTAAATTTTATTTGTGTTTCGGTCTTTACTGTAAACTTAATATTACGGTGAATACTATTGATGTAAGTTAGAAAAATATCTAATTGGCGTGAGATACTTTAAAAGCAAGCTAAGATATCATATACATATTGATACCAAAAGAAAATATGTTTTGCTAGAGTATTTAAAAAAAAATTAAATGGCAATAAAATTAAGTGTAGCAAATAATAGCACGTAACCAATTGCAGATGTGCATATGCATGTAATTAACCTATTAGTTTATATACGTATATACGATTTTTTTAGTATAAAAAATAAGGTATCTAAACAGTAGTTTTATTTTGAGATTAAGTAATACACTTAGCTTGTTTAAAAAAAATAATCATGGTAAGTAGAAATTATATTATATAATAATAATAATAAAAAAACAAACACAAATTATAAGTTTAAATACTATAAATTAATATTAAAGTAAGTGAGTTTATTATATAAAATGAAGGCTTGTGTTTTTTTTTAATTAATTAAAGTATGTTTATTCATAAATAAAAAAAACTTAATAAATGCAAAATTACTTAGTACTACTTTTTTAATTAATTTTAATTAATATTTGGCTTTAATACAGCAAAAAATACTAAAAATAATTATTACTTTTAGATCTTCTACTGGTTATTATGTTTTACTACGATCGTCATTGCTACTTCAGCACAACCTGAGCCAGATAGTTCAGAAACTTCTTTCCAACTTAAAGAAACAATTACTGCAGTGTTCAACGGTCCAATAACGCTCATTAAACAAATGATTGATTGGTTACGCAATTTAATTTCAACAAACACAAATATCCCATTACCAAAAGACATAAAAACGTTTATGATCCTTAAAGAATTTGAAGGTGAAAATAACGAAACTGAAAGTTCAGATAATGAATATATTATTGAATTTCATTCGATAAAATAAATTTAAAAAAATTTATAAATGTTATTTTCAAAATATATTGGTTTTGGTTGCAACTTTAACAAGTGTTTTTATTTTAGCCAATAAAATATAATTTTTTTTCTAGAAAATTTAGAAATATTTTTTTTAAAGAATAGCATATTTATTAAATTACTTAAATAAAGACATTACGGCGCACTACATCATATTAATTCTCAACCCACACGCTGCTCTTATGTACATCTTTAAATTCTGACAAGCACCCGGAGGTTTTACACATCTTGGCGTTCAAGCAAAGCAACCAATAGAGTAACAGATTATATTAATATAACCCATACTAACCAAAATTGATTATGTTTCTTTAACTTTAGGAGCAGGCTATTGCACTTAGCAGGCACACTTTTAGCTTTCAGTTATCTTTAGTTTACATGTTTGTCAATCTTGAATTTTGTGGAACCAATCTTTTCCCGCGGTTGATCAAATATTGTGCAGCCATTTTCTTTGTGGCCGGCCGATGTAACTCTTTGGTTTTTTTGGCCGTCAGTGCGTGACTCTAGCTGCTTTGTCTTAAAACGTCCTTAATTTTGCTAACTTTTTTGACACGTTTGTTTACTTTAATTTTTTTCTAAATGTCTTGTTCTTGATTTTGCCCGGTAAGAAGATTTTGATCATAGTGCGCTCCATTACTTTTTGTGTTATTTGCATTCTATTCATATTCTTTTTAGTAAGAATTGTAGTTTTTAGGCCGTATGTAGTCACTGTTAGAACACATGTATATTAAACTGTTGTTTTCCAGAATGTGTTGCAGTTTACCAAATGCCGCCTAAATAAGTCTTATTCATCTGTTGACTTCTGCTGTTTAATTATTTTTTTAACCTGATGCACATAACACTTGGTAAATGTAGTATTCTACGCATTAAATGGTTTCATTATTGTCTAAAAGTATTTTTAAATTTATCGGACTTAAAATTTTTGTTTTCCCGATGTTCATTGTCAGTCTAATTTCTTTAGACGTTTCGTTTAGCTGCTGCAACATCTTTGTTAGTTTTTCTGAGTTGCTTGATATTAAAATAATGTCGTCGGCAAACAGTAAGTAGTTAAGGTTTATCTTTATTCTTTTGAGTTTCTTTTGAATTTTTTAAAGAAATTTTCTAAACATACGGTTAAAAGTTTTAGAGAAATAAAGTGTCACACTCCTCTGGAAATTATTACTTTATTTGTTGTGTGTTTGTCGTCAATCTTTACATGCAGTGTTGCGTTTTTATATGTGTTTTTTTTATAAGACTTTATAAAAATCCACGTAAGAATAAAATTTTGCTAGTTTGACAAGTTAGTAAAAGTTAAGTTTTGTAATTGCAAATAGTTTGGTAAACAGTTTATATAGATGTGAGAGTAAATTGCTTAAGCAGTAGTTTTTGATACTAAATGTATCATTCTTTTTAAATATGATCTTAACTTCTGCATTACACCATTCTGTAAGGATCATATTTTTTTTGCAAGTACTTGTTGAGTAAGGTTTGAACAGTTTTTTTTTCAGCATTGATCCGTCATTTTTAACATTTTGGTTATAATGCGGTCTTCTTTCAGACATTTATTGTTCTTTATATACTTTAGGACTGATTTGATTTCCTCTAATCCAGCGTTTAGTATTCTTGTATGCAAATCTCGTTGCATGTTTGGTCTTTTTGACAAGTATAAACTGTTATAAAAGTTCTCTACAATTTAAGGTATTTAGTCTAGATCTGAAATTATGAATCCATGCTGGTTTTTCAGTTTCATTAGATTTGGTCTCCCCCAAGCTATTTTCAATTTTAGCATTCTTTTTGGCATTATTTTTAATTGTGCTTAGAATTGTTAGTCTTGTATTTCCGTATGTCTTTATAGATGTCTTTTTTTACTTGCTTATTTAGTGCTTTGTATTCCTCTGTTTTTTTTTCATGTGTTTTCTCTGTTTCATCATTTTTTTTAGTGTTTGCACTCAGTTTGGATTTTTTTTATTGTTTTTCTTTTGTGTATACCTTCTTTGCTGCCGTTTGTATTCTTGTTTTTATTTTTCATTTAGCTGAACTAAACTTATACTTAACCTGTTGGAAAATTTTAAGTGTTTTTCTACTTCTTTCTGGCGTTTCTTTTTTTTTTTCACTCAGCATTTTTGAAGTTGAAAATCTAGGTTTTTTTTTAATTTTTTTTTTTTTCTTTTTGAGATTAATTAGTAGTCGTACTTGCACAAACTTGTGATTGCTCCCAAAATCAAAACGGTTTAAAACTGATACATTTTTGCATATTTTTTTGTTGTTGGCTATAATATAACCTATCTTGTTTTTATAGAACTATCTGAGCTTTTGTCCACTTATTTTTGTTGTTGTTGTTTACAAGGCCTTTCTGCGACTTTAATTTGGCTAATTTTCCGTAAGGACTTGAGTTTGCACCTGTATAATCTAAACATCTAACTGACTTAGGGCCGCTTTTACAATTGTCAGATAACTTAAACCAAGAATAAATTTATCTACAGTTTAAACCTGGTGTAGCATTAGTTATGCCTTTGTTGCAATCTAGATAACCTATTAAAACGTTAATGATGACTTATAAACTGACGTATAAATTATTTATACACAAATTTGTTGTGCGCGTTACTTGGTTACTACACTAAAGATAACTACTGCTCCAAGCACCGGATAAGTTATCTCTGGTTTATTTTCCTTAAAACATACAATTAAAATTTTATAAAATTGCCAGGACTCCTAAAGTGATCGGAGCCATTGTAAAATTTCAATCACCCACATACTCAAGTAGAATCTCTTCTCAATGAATCCCAAACTAAAACTAAAAATAAAGACAAACCCCTTGAAGATCCCAATGATTAAGTCAATCAAGGAAATAATGCGACAATTATCAATTTTCTTCTGTGCAAAAATTTTAGCAACAAATCCTACTTTAGTTGTAACGCGTTTTTGCATTTTCTAAAAAATTATTTATTACAAAGATGGCCGTTTCTGGAACTGACTTATAAATTGACGTATACGTTGTTCATACGCTAATTTGTTGTGCGCGTTACTTAGTTACTACACTAGAGATAAGTTATAAAGGATTGTAAAAGCGTATTTTTATATACTCCTTAGATAGCGCTACTCCTTGTTTAACCGACGATTGTAAAAGCGGCCCTTAGAAACTTAAAATAAGCAACTATAAACAACGCCATGTGTTTGTTGATTCGCCTCTGAAGCAGTAAGAAGTTGACCCAAATTTTGCCAAATTATCTTTAAGAACAAAGCCCGTTTTTAAATAAATGAATATGTGTACAACCAAAATTGTCAGATTTAAAACAATACGAATCCATACAAAATGTACATGCATAAAATGCATCCCTAGAAAGTCACTGTTTGATGTAGATTTTAGTCAAGCCTACTTTTTCCAAAACAAAATTAGCATTGTCATAACCATAACGGCAAGCGCTACAGATTGCTGAAAAGAAACTTCTTGTGGTCTAAACTGGACAATACTACAGCGTTCTGCACTTGGATTTAAATTGTGAAATCTAGTCTATAATGAGCTACTCATAATGTGGCTGCCGGAAAGAGTTAGAGTATTAAAGAAAAAGTTGGAATTGGCAATAAATATGATAAAAAGCTGAATAAAAAATAAATAATAACAAAAATGAGAAAATACAGGTAGGCAAACAAATAATAACCATTAAAAAAAATTAAATACCTTAAAGTTACACTTGAAGCAAAATGATAAAACGAACAGATTAAGGAAGCGGTAAAAGAAACAAAAAAATAAATAAAATGCTTAGGAGGCTTATGCCAAACAAGGAAAGACTAGGAGAAGAGGCAAATAAGCTAATAACAACGGCGGCTAGAAGTAACTATTGAACGCCGCAGAAACATGAGAAGACAAAAAAATACAAAAAAGAAATAAGAAATAAAAAATAAGTAGAACAACAAAAGCAAGCTCGTTAAGGGTCTGAAGGACCTACAAAATCTCAAAACGGTAAAACCGGGAAATGTAGTAAAAGACCTGCTCTTCCAACTCAACCGGTCGCCAACTTGTTCAGACTGTTCTGAGCGGAAAAACGTGTCTCTGCGTGAAGTGTGTTTTTTTACTTTGTAAGACGGCGCGAGATTGCTCTGTCAAAAACTTTTAGATTCCAGAGACAAATCCTAGATGTTCGAGTACAACCCAAAACCGAAAAGGCAAAGCAGCGCGTGGCACACAAAATAATCCCTCCCGCCCAAAAGATACGCGAATAAGCAAGTTTCGTACCAAAACGTTGCTCATTATCTTTCTTGAAGTTCAAAGAATCGTTTATTTTGGGTTTGTACTGCGAAGAAGAACTCTTATTTTTGTAATCATTTATTTGAGTTTTTAAATATTAATTTTATTTTTTTAAATGTTTGATTATATACATTTATTTTAATTATTATATTAAAATACTTAATAAATTTTCTATAGTTGCCATGATTAATATTTAATTAACTGTTATGTAGTATATAATAATCCTTGAATAATTTAAAATGCGTTATTTATTATACAAGAAAATAACATAAAAATAATAGAATTATTACATATTATAATTTTTTTATTGCCATTTAAAAAAAATATTATAATAGTATTTGAGATGCAAAGTCGGTAATTGCTTATTAATATTATCACAAATTTAAAAAAAAAATGCTTTCTTAACATTTTCTTAGATTGTCAAATTTCTTCTTTTTTAAGTGTTGGCTATCATGTTGGACATAATATATTATTTGCAGTTGATCTGTATAGCGCTGTAGACAACATACGACCAACCCATGTTTTTTTTTTTTAATTTTGCAACCACAATATACTAAAAACTTGATTTGCCAATGCTCTGATAGAATGCTAAACAGAGCACTTAGATCTTTTTTGTATAAAGCAATAACGGTATTTACTAATATTACCGGCCAACTAATCTTTTATGCACCTTAAGTAAAGTCATCAAGAAGAAGATTTTAGACATAATCCAAGACCACACGGAATTTAATGATTTTCTCCCAGCCTACAAACATGGACTTCAACAATATTACTATGTAGTCCATCATCTAAAACAAGTTACTGACTATATTACCGAAGATTTCAGATTAAGAAAAATCACGGGGTAAAAATAGCCTTTGACAAGGTCTGACACAAAAGTCTACTTTTAAAACTGCAAAGACTAAAATTTCCTCTATATTTTATAACGCGGATACTTTCATATCAAATTTGCAAAATTTGCTTAGTTAAATTTCTGAAGTACGTTCCTATTCCGTGGTCCAATGCTGCCAAGTATCTGTGTGTTACTATTAATAAAGAACTTACGTACAAATTGCACATACAGACCTATCTATCTCAATGCCAATTTACGAAGCAACCCAAAAATCCTTACAAGAAAAAACCACTATAACACCCCCACATTTTTTACACCTAAAGGACATCTCCAAAGCGTTGCTCAAGACCCGGTAAACAACAAAACACAAAAAAAACAAAAAGTTTTTACGCATCAAATTTAAGATATACTGGCCAAATTTGTCATATCAACGGCATCTCTGAGGAGTTTCTTTTATAGCGGGTTGTTTTTAAGTCCCAAAAATAGTAACAAAGTAAATCATGATCTTCTATGTTATTAGTTTTTGAAATATTATAATTTTTCATATTTTTAAATGCAAATTAAACATGTTTTTAACTCTGCAATAATTGCAGTAAATTATAAAAAAAAGAATATAATGCAAATGTGAACCATTGCAGGCTACGGCGCCCCTGACGTATTGCTTCTCATAGCGGCGTTTACCTTGTTTACCGCCTAGCGCCGTCCCTGACTTCTGTTAATTAAACGTAATGTAGTGGTCTCTAGCAGGTAATTCTTTTGATTTTGCTTAATTGTAATTGCAAAAAGTGGGATTCTTTATCGACACTTGACACAAGATTGAAGTTGAGTCGTAATATTTTACTTTAGACAACAGCTAGAGATTGAAGACAAGCTCAAAAACTAACAAAATATTGTTTCATTATTGGTTACGGCTAGATCACGTCCTTGCGCAAAAGTAATTTTTTCAAAAAATGCTTGGCGTCCGTGTATTTTCAATAACACCAACTGTAATCCGTAAACACCAAAACATTTAGCAACGACGCAACAATAAGTTTAGTACCTTAAACACTACCTGATTTATTAAGCATATTTTACAATTGTCACAATTTTATCAGAATGAAGCGTGCTTTGCCTAACCTAACCTAACCTAACCTAACCTAACCTAACCTAACCTAACCTAACCTAACCTAACCTAACCACACCTAACCATTTGTGGCTGACGGCTCAATCAAGTTGAACCCCCACTTAAAGTTGTATAAGTTAGAAAATACCAAATTAATGCGGTTGAATTGCACTTTTAAACGATGCAAAAATTATGTAATCACTTTAAATATGCCGTTTTTTTTAAATTGAACAAAACTATTTACTTTGTTTTGACAGTTCAACTTCAACTGTATTTACGTCTAAGATTTACGCACACCAAAATTGGATTCACTATTTCACTAGAGTGGCACAACCGTACATTAGATAGTTACATAATCGCAAACTTTTATAATAACCTTGTATATAATAGCATATTAGAGCACATATTGAGCGCAATAATATAGTATATTTACAATTGTAAAATTTTACTATAAAGAGCTAATTATTAAGTTGACCCTTAAAATTTTACTGGTAGGAGTAAATCATTAAATTGGTTTTCCCAAAATCATAAAATTGTTTAAAAACTATATTTCAAATGAACGCTTAAAAAACTGTTTAACGAAAGTCGTATTAAAAATTATAACCATAAATTTTCAAACTATTATTTGAAAACTTCCAATTTTTTGATAACAAATTTTTGGACATTCCAGTCCAAACTATTTAATAGTAATTATAATCTGAGTAACCCACCTACCCAAATTTTAGTCATCGATAGATTGGATTAATCACCTTTTTGTTTGACATCATTATATCCCGCGCTTATTAAGAGGAAAAACTTCCAATTGTTTGTTAACAAACTCTTGGGTAGTTAGGTGAATGACGGTCAATAGTTTCACCAGGATTTGCCCACCCACCCGCCCGAGTGTTTGTTATCAAAATATTAGTTTACAAACACTCAACCGGGCAAATCCAGAAAGATGACGGTCAATAATTTTATCAGAAGTTGTCTATCTACCCGCCAGAGTGTTTGTAAATAAATCTTCTGATAACAAAGACTTGAGCGGGTGGGCGGGCAAATTTAAAGCATAGTGACGGTCAATAGTTTCAACTGGAGTTGCCCACCCACCCGCCCAAATGTTTGTTATCAAAAGATTAGTTTACAAACACTTGGGCGGGTAATTTCTAAGCATAATGACGGCCAATAGTTTCAACTAAAGTTGTTTATCCACCCGCCAAAACGTTTGTAAATCAATATTTTCATAACAAACACTTGAGCTGGTGGGATGGCAAATCTAAAACACAATGACGGTCAATACTTTTAACTAGTGTTGCCCACCCACCCGCCCGAGTGGTTGTTATCAAAAGATTAAAAATTTACAAACAATTGACCAGGTAACTCTAGAGCATGATGACTGTCAATAGTTTTAACTGGAGTTACCCATCCACCCGCCAGAGTATTTCTAAATCAATATTTTGATGACAAATACTTGGACGGGTAGGTAAGCAAATCTTAGAGCCTGACGACGGTCAATAGTTTCAACTGGAATTGCCCACCTACCCGCCCAAGTGTTTGTTATCAATAGATTAGTTTACAAACACTTAATCGAGTAACTCTAGAGCATGATAATGGTCAATAGTTTAAACTGAAGTTGAACAACCCGCCCGCCCAAGTGTTTGTTATCAAAAAATTAGTTTACAAACACTAAGACAGTTAAATCCACTTGCCAGAGTGTTTGTTAATCAATCTTTTGATAACAAACACTTGGGCGGGTGAGCAAGCAAATCTACAGCATGATGACCGTCAATAATTTTAACTGTAGTTGCCTACCCACTCGCCCATGTGTTTGTTATCAAAAGATTAGTTTACAAACACTTGAGCGGGTAACTCAAGAGCATGATGACAGTCAATAGTTTTAAATTAAAAACAAACACTAAGGCAGGTAACTGAGCATGATGACGGTCAATAGTTTAAACTGAAGTTGTCCATTTACTCGCCATAGTGTTTGTAAATCAATCTTTTAATAACAAACACTTGGGCGGGTGAACAAGCAAATCTACAGCATGATGACGGTCAATAGTTTTAACTGAAATTGCCCATCCACTTGCCCAAGCTAGCAATAAAATTTATAAAAATATCAAAATTCCTTGTTGTCTATAGAAGAGTACAAATATATTATAGTGTATCAAAGACTATCCTTCTGAAGATAATAAAAAACTTTATCAACAAATTGGGAAGATATTTTTTTTAACCCTCATCAATTTTGATGTAATTACATTTTTATTTATAAAATTTCAAAAATTTGCAAAACCAAGTCACAAAATATCAGATTTCTATTAATAATATGTTAAAAATAACTAAATCCGGTCATAAAATATTAAAATCCGGCCAAAAACAGTTTACAAAAGCAACATTTTATTCAATAATAGTAAAATCCGGTCTTTAAACATCAAAATATTGTTAGTAATCACCAAAATTAGACTAAAAACTGTTAAAAATGTAAAAAAAATTATGAAATCACAAAAATCTGGCCATAAAATATGAAAATGTTGTTAGAAACAGCAAAGTTTTGTTATAAACTGTTAAAAAGTGAAAAATTCTAATTATATAAAGTCAAAAATAGCAAAATTCGGTTATAAAACATAACAATATTGTGAGAAAAAGCAAAATCCGGCCATAAACTGTTAAAAAATGTAAAATTCTATGTGTGAAATGCCAAGAACAGTAAAATCAGGTCGTAAAATTTAAATATTATCAATCAGAAAGCACCAAACTTGCGGCAAAAACTGTAAAAGCTTTCAAAAATCTATTTATAAAATGTCAAAAACAGCAGATTTTAACTTTAAAACGTCAAAATATTTTTAAAACACACCAAAAACTGTTAAAAAATGTCATAATATCTCAAAATAAGCAAAATCCGCTCTTGATCTCTCTGGACTGTGTACATGTTATCTACGTTTTGCTACAATAAATTTTTAATTTATTTGGGGTTAAATTAAGATATTTTATTCACTTGTGATCACAAATTAACATGTGATTTTTTTCTATATTACTTAAGTATAAAAATGATTTAAAATATTAAACATAAACAAATATATTTTAAAAATAAAACAATCTACAAACTCACATATACAAAATTTATTTAGTAATAAATAAAATTATTCTGTATTGCCCCTTGGAACTCTCTGTTTTCCATAATTATATTGTTCACTATTAAATGAATTTCTACTTCTATCTATTTCTTGTCGATCAAAAGAAGTGTCCATAGGTCGATTTGGATATTGTGGTGGTAACTCCGTATGGCCTAGACGATTGAGAAACCAATCAATCATATATTTCTTAGCTCTCAATGGTGCTATCAGCATTTTTGTAAGTATTCCTGGTCCCTGATTAACAGTTGAAAACATTCCCGGTTCCTGATTAAGAGTTGAATACATTCTCGGTTCCTGATTAACAGAGCCAGGCATAGTTTGAAGTTGTGAATTAACAAAAGAGAATGCAACAAAAAAATATAATAACCAGTAACACATCTGAAAGTAATACAATAATATATTATTTTAAATGTGTATTAATGTCTTATCAACAGACTAACAATTCAAAATTGCATATAGCAATACTCACCATGTTCAGTTAATTAGGTACACTTCTGGAAATTGACACTAAATAGTTTAAAATTTTTGTTTTTAGCACTTTTACATATTAGTAATAACCATAAAAATAATTTAATAATAGTTTTATTACATACATTAAGCATATTTTATTGCTATTTCAAAAATGTAGCAACTATACTTCTAACACGTCCTCGTTAAATATTTATTGATTAACAACAAATAATCTAGCATTAAATTTAATTTAACATAAATAAAAAAGTATATTAAAATATTAAAACTGAAAAACATATTTATAAAAATATCTAGATTTGAAAGAAAGAATATTGCTATTGCACAACAATAAAAACGAATTTATAAACGTTTATGATAAAACCACTAGTATGATGAGGTTATTGTATTATCTGTCGATGTTGTTGACCGTCATCGGTTGGATTTGAAATTGTTTGTCTCTGTTTTATACGCTTATTGTAAATATTTATACTTTAACTAAATAATTTACATGTAAATAAAAACAGTTAATGCTCGTTAAAACCAAATCAAATAATCAATTATTAAAACAACATTAATTGTATTTACAGTAACCCAAACTGGATGTTAACCACATGCTTTTTCTACCGCACATAATATATTGAGTGCGTGAATGTATCTGTGGACTCAGGAGAGATATTAATGTTAAAGAAAACAAAAATCGATTATGCCAAATATATTCGTACATCGAACACGCATTTCAGGTAGATATTTTGCGTCGGTAATATTGTAGGGGTGCATAACTAATATATTAAAATCTTAAAATAATATTTGGGAAGATGCTATTTTAAAATTATTCTGTGTTGTGATAGCAAGAGTGGCGGCATATTAGAATTAGTTTAAAAGCAATTACATTATGTTAGTTTACCATAAATTTGTAAATAATCTATTTTCAATATTAATTTATGTTGTATGGACATTCAATAGTACTAATAATAATATTAATAGTACCAAGAACTAGAAGAAAAACCTGACATAATAAATATGAAGAAATTAATATAACTGTTTTAGGAAAAATACAGATACAGATGTAGGTATATCTACACCACAATTGTCTAAATCGTTATTTTTTAATGTAAAAATGACTAAACGTCATATAATTAAGTTTTGATAAAAGCTATATTAGGCAATTCCATTTCAAACGGACCAGAGCAAGGGTGGGGTATCAAAAAACTTGCTTTAGTATTTTTTTCCGTTTCTATAACTTATTAGTAGTCTATTGATTGATTCATGAGAGTATGAAATCATTAAAAAAAATCTACGATTTTTTTTAGTTTTTTTGTAGTTTTTTAACTTAATCGCATTTTTTGTTTAACCGCGTAAGCCATAAAACTCACTTTTTGTTCTCAGTGGGCTGTGCAATTAAAAGCATTTTTTAGATTTTTTAACCGCCAAAGTTGACGTATTTTAATGTAAATTAGTTAGAAAATATAAATTTGTTCTGGGTGTATAAGTTTTAGGGGTCTAAAACTAAAAAAAATTGCAAAAGTATGCCTATTCTTCAACATAAATTCTTAAAAATACACGTCTAGGCGCACTCAGAAGAACAATACACTAAATATTATTAAAAATTTAAATTCTGGAGACAAATCTACATGGAAAATAGTCAGGGTAGTGCTCATCGGTCGTAGAAAAAACCATATAGAAAGAAATTTTTACAACATTTTCAGGCAAAAAATGCTTAAAAAATTAATTATTTTTTTATTATCAAATTGATAAGTGCCGGGCGGATTTATGTTTGAATGCTAAAAATAATAATATTCTCAAATTTTATCGCCAATAGATGGAGTCTAAATTTGTGCCGAAAGCGCAAAAGCTATCAAACAAAAAGTAAAATTGCCCAAAATTGGTTCAAACGACAAAAAATGTCTTTGTTAAACTTCTAAAATGAACTTAAAAAAATATAAGCAAAAGAATCTTTTAAAAAATATTTTTTAAGTCAAAAAATATTTTTATATGTGGGCTTTTCTACGCCAGATAAGCACAACACTGACTATTTTCCATGTACAACTGTTTGCAAATTTCAAATTTTTAATAATATTTGGTGTATAGTTCCTCTGAACGTTGCTAAATGTGTATTTTTAAAAATTTGTGTTAAAAATAAGCCTATTTTTGCAGTTTTTTCAAGTTTTAGACCTTTAAAACCCAAATACAGAAAAATGCTCCTTTTTGCGCAAAACACTAAAAACAAAAATATTGTTTTATGGCTTTTGCGGTTTATAGACAAGGTATAAACTTGAATTGACGCTAGATTTAAATTCTACAAAAAAATTCTGGCTGATTTCACTAGTAATTTTTTTTTTGTAGTTATATTTGCAATGCTTACTTCATACTTTGAAGGGATTGTTAATTGCGTTAGATAGAAACAAGACTTTATAAGGTATTTTTTTAGATTAGTCCATGGCTTTTAATACCCTAAATTACAATATTTTAATAAATAAACCTTACATGTACGGCGTTAGAAGACCTTACTATGATATCATTAACAGTGATTTTATTAAATAAATCAAATGGAAAAAATAGGAAAATAGAACAGTGAATGCACTTTTATTTATTAATTACATGAACGACCTACTAGGTGTGTTACCCAATATCTCAAATAATCAGTTAATTAACTAATAACACAAACCATAGCCAATTTAGATTTAGAAAAGATATGTGTACAACACAAGCTATACTAAACTTTGTGAGCAACACAATCAAAAGTTTTAAAAATAGTATATAATCAGTATCTTCTTTTATTATCAATCAATAACCTCTTAATACCGTTAGGTGTCAAGACACACCGAGCCACAGAGAAGACATTTGTATGTATGGATGCCTATACAAGGAAAAGGGTTATTGGGAAGAACGCTACGCTCGGCGTCACTTTGGGTTTGCCCATCCAAGTTGTGACCAGAGCGGCCGTTGCTTAACTTTTGTTAGCTCTAGTATTCGTACATGCCTTTTCTGCCGTACTGCCTTTTATTAGCCTGACCAAAGCTGTTGATTGTGTTAATCACAAAACTTTACTACGTTAGTTATGTCTGCATAATATTAAACCAAAATTATTTTGCATAATAAAAGTCACATTCGGAATATATAAAAGCACAAATGTACCACAAGATTCAGTACTGAGCCTATTTCTTATCTACACTAATAATCTCTCTCATTATTTTAAAGATGGCCATGTTGTTTTTTTGCGGATGATACTACTATCTCATTTCAGCATAAATACTATGAATGGATATAATACCGCCATTTCTATGACAGAGAGATGGTTCTGCAATAATCTCTTAAATGTAAACTGTCAAACATCTATTATTCAAATTTTTTTTAAAGCCATCAATAAATTAGTAACAAACAAAATTTCTAAGTTTGTATATTAATACAGATTTGAAATGGTCAATGCATGGAGATTTATTGGCAAAGAAGTTATACAGCAACATTTTTATAAACAGTTTATATTGCCTTCTGCCAGTCACGTCTTATCAACAAACCATATAATATAGTATGTCCATAGATATAGTGTCTTTACAACATGGCCTTAAATTATCTCAGCGGATTATTTCATTACTAATCGCTTTAGGAAGACAATTATGTTTGTATTAAACACCAATACCATAAATAACTTATAACACCTTGATGTTCAAGAGTTAAAATATTATATAAATATACAATACTTTTACCCTTAAAATTTACCTCGGGTTCCAGGTTTATAATACAATCATAATTGGTTTCTAATGAAATAATTCGTTGAGATAAATTAAGCCCATGTCGTAAAGACACTATATATTTTGGAATTCTATACTTTACTATTTGAAACCAGATGTTTTCCTTACAAAGAAGAGCCATCAGGCCTTGGGTATAGGAATAATTGTTTGAAACATTTTTGTATTTTAAAATTGACGACATTTTTGTTTGTTTGTATACAGGGGGTTTAAAAAAGAATGTAAAATGTTTAAGAGAGTGCTAGTACAAACCACAACAAATTAAAAAGTTTTAATAAACATGAGTTGTTATAGCAACGGTTTTGAAGGTATGGAACATTATTTATTTTTATTAATCTTTTTTTCTCCATTTTTTATTTTGCAAATAAAAATGTAAAATAATTAAGGATGTGGTAGTACAAACAACAACAAACAAAAAAGTCTTAAAATTAATAAATGATGTATTTTAGGTAAATTGCCTTTTTATTCAGTAAAATACACATACACGTGTTTCAGGGTATGCACCCATCATCAGTGTGCCTAGCATCTCACTGGTCAACGAGACAATTTATATAAAATCACAGTAACTATTAAACAATTTATGTTATGAGAATGAACAAATAAACTAATTATTTCGGGATATTTAGCTGATGGTAATGACATGAAAGCTATTAACCATAGCCATTAAATAAAGTCATTAAGTCAGTTAGTATAAATAGTCAATACACCCTTTAAAATATTCACTTTGAATTGTGGTGGTGAACAATGTTGACGAAGTAAGTTAAAAATCAATTATTAAGTTTAAATAAATAAAGCCATACTGATGAGAGGTAAACCTCGAAACGCGTCTATGGATGTTTTTAGTTTAGAATATTTTTTCATAAATTTAATTTTTTAATGTATAAAAAATGTATTTTGTAAAAAAATTATGTAACAATTTATACAAAATTGTTATAAAATATGACATTTTTTTGTAACTTTTGATGAATGTAATAAAAAAATAGGTATTTTTTTTTGCACAAATTTCATGCAATAATTAGTTTTTTTGTACAAAATTGCTATTGTACAATTTTATTATAAAAGACAATAATTTCATGCTACAATTTTATACAAATTTAATAAACATATAGTAATTTTTAACACATTTTAAAAGAATGTGTGTTTTTTGTATACAAATTTAAGTAAAAACGGAATTTTTTATCAATTTTATAAAAAAGAATATGTTTTTGTTGCAAATTCTATGTAAGAATTAGCTTTTCTAATCAATTTTGTGTAGTTTTTGATAAATTTATTTAAAAAATATGTTTTATGTGCAAATTTCATGTAAAAATTAGCTTTTTGAAGCAGTTTTATAAACATTTAGTATAAAAACAGTAATTTTTAATAAATATTATAAAAAAAAATATTTTTTTGTAAAAAATTTATGCAAAAATATGTTTTTCTAAGCAATTTTATACAAATAATTTAAAATAAAAAATGATGTGTTAGATAAATTTTATAAAATAATGTGTTTTTTGAGCAAATTTTATGCAACAATTAGCTTTGCTTAGTGATTTAATACAAATTTAGTCAACAAATAGTAATTGTTGATAAATTTTATAAAAAATATGTTTTTTGTGCAAATTTCATTTAATAATCAGCTTTTCTAAGCTATTTAATACGAATTTATTCAAAAAATGACAATTTTGAGTTTTTTTTAATTAATTTATAAAAAAAAAGTTTTTTGTACAAACTTTATATGGGCAATTTCATTTCAAACGGACCATGGGGGGGTGCATTGAAAAACTTGCTTATGTATTTATTTTAGTTTTTATAACTTATTAGTAGTCTTTTGATTGGTATATGAAGGTATGAAACTCTTAAAAACAAATTCTACAAATTTTTTTTTAGTTTTTTTGTCGTTTTTAACTTAATCGCATTTTTTGTTTAAAAACCGCAATTTTAACTTAAAAAAAAAATAATTTACTAATAAAATCAATCAGAAATTTTCCGTAGAATCCAAATCAGACGCCATTTCAAGTAAAAATACTATTGATAGTAATTTTTTTTGTCGCTAAAAAGATTAATGTGCATTATGTGTTTCCTGGTAATGCCAAAACTTGTAAAATTGATACCAATTGATCGGTTTGTTGGCTCTAAAAATGTATATATCTTAAGAATATACAGTGTGTCCACAAATGGACTTAACTATACGTGTAAACATTTTTATTAAACATTTTTTATAAACATTGTAAATAATCTTTGGTATAGGTATACAGCAATTGTATCAGTAATTCTGTTTTTTAATATATCAATATTATCTTGCATGTTTGTGGCATACACTATAGGCTTAAGATAACGCAGAAAATAATACATTGCGGTTAGGTCTGGAAACCGAGCTGGCAACTGCATCGGTCCATTGAGACTCATCCAATTTAAAAAAATGTTTATTGAGCTAATTTGTAACAATCAAGTCACTATACTGCAAGCTGAAATGTCATATTTCTTTTAAATTTTTTTCATCCAATTGAAGCCAAAAGTATTCACTAAAAATTTCCAAATAATAATTGAGGTTAGGGTATTTTAATAAAAATTTTATACTTTATTGTGCTGATTTTATTTTTATATATTATGACCGGTTTCGGCGGTTAGGCCATCATCAGTTTTTTCTTTTCTTTTCACAGGTGTTGTTGTGTGTTGCGGGTGGTGTGAATTTGCGTTCAATTTTTCTTACAGGAAAAATAGACCAACTATGTACTTTATTGTAGGTTAACGCACACCAGTGACGGTTTTAACCAAATACCCCCCCTAAGAATGTTTTGCTTGTCAATTTTTATTGTTAAAAATTACTGATATACTATATTCCAAACAAATAACATAACCGGTAAATTTTTTTAACGCTTTAAAACGTTAGAAAGATCTTTTTCTCTGTTGTTTGTTTGTTGTACTTACAAAATAATATATATATTTTTTTTATTTTTTAATTACCCCTCCTAGACTAGTTGGCTAGAAACGCCCATGACGCACACCATACTTTTTTCATTTTCTGACTAATTGTACAAATACTAAATTATAAATTTTCTTTTGCCTAAAAAAGACAATTTTGACTAGAGGCTATTCCATTTGTTGCTAACGTAGATTTGTCACTAAATATGATGTGATGATAAAAATTACGGCGTTCAAGTATGCGTCTACCTACTAATAAAAAGAATTCTAGTCAATATAAATGCTCGCCTTCTTAAAGTTTATGAATAAAGGTTAATGCGTAAAATTTATTTGTGGACAGAATAACAGCTAGCTGATTTGCTCTTGCTTACAAAAAAAGTTGGTGATTACTGTTAACTGATTCTTACACTAAAATTGTTACAGCATCATTTTTATCATAAGTCTTTTTTGTTTTTTTTTTACCATAAACATTAAATTTATGTAACAAATTTCTTAAAGCATTTACAGATACTTGCACATTGTAAAATTTTTGGTGACAAACGTAAATGCGCTGTTGTAAAGTTAGCATCTTTCTGAAGGTATAATAACTTATATTAACAAATAATTGTTGTAATGTTACATAAACATTACTTGACAGCAACAAACTTGATTTCCAATTACAAAATAAAATTTTATTTTTAATATCAAATATAACTCCCTAACAACTCCTATAAAAAAAATATTTTGGCATGTCAATATTTCCTTCTAAGCTCTTTCTTAAAACACTTTTTAATTATAGTTTTTCAATATTGCATTTTAAGTTAAAAGTTTCTCAATGACGTTTTTCAAGAAATGTTCAATTAAAATGTTTACACTTACAGTTAAGTCCATCCGTAGACACACTGTGTTTTTACACTTGAAAGCAATTTTTAATTTGTAGCTTTACTCCTTCCACCCCTTTATTCACTTCAAACCAAAAGTAGAGTTGCAATTTTGTTAAAAAACAAAAATTACCGTTTACAAAGCAGAACAAGACTTCAAACAATTGCAATCCGGCTTACAGTTTTAATAAAAAACACAATAAATTTTTCAAAGTTTGATTGGATTTTAAAAGATATAGAAGAACTTATTTTGTTGCTTTCACAGTTTTATTTTCTAATGGGCAATTTTAACGCCCTCGACCTGCTTTGGGGTTCCATTTGAAAAAATAGACAACGTTGTGTAATAGAAAAAAAAAATGCAACACAGGTTTCCCTCACATACTTTGAAGATAGAAAGACATTTTTTTTTATCTAACCACACCTTTAACGTAACTATTATTAGAAAAATTTTACGACAGTAATCATTTTCTAATTACAACTCAAACTATTGTCAGACAGTCCGTTTTATGTAGATGGTGTCTCAATCGCGCAGACTGGCAAAGTTTTTAATCTAGTCTGGTACCACTATAGTCAAATGGAAAAGATGTCAAGACCGCCGTGAAAATTTTTACTAATTGTAATGTCCAAACAGCAAAAGTGTCTATTTTAAAGTCTACGAGTAAATTGGTTCACGCATCGCTTCTCTGGTACAACAAAGAAGTTTGTGTAGTTGCATAGAAAAAAAAATTAAAAATATTATTTCTTTTAAGAAAAATTTTGCCTTTGTTTGCTGCAAAATTTTTGACAGCAAGTAATAATTATATAACTATTTTGGTCGGCAAGATGTGGATAAAGGTAAGAGCCGTATCAAAAAAAATTTTTTATTGTAGTTCTTATCCTAATCGTCGACGGACGTAAGTTACCAAAGCAGCAAAAATTGCAGACGCATTGACATTTCAATTTGCCTCTGCCAGAAGCTCTAAATGTTCACCCAAAAGCTTCTGCATCACAAACAACAGTTAAAAATTCCTTTAAATTTCTTCTTCTCAGAGTCTTTGCCCCTTTTTGTTAAAAGAGTTGAAAACAAATATCAGCGGCCTTCTATGCACCGAGACCAGATAACGTGCTTTATTAGATTATTAGATTAGTGGTTAGAGTACTCGACTGCTACACTAAGGGTCTCAAGTTCGACTCTTCTATCAAGAAAGTAAATTATTCTGGTTAAGATAAAATGTGTTGTGATGAGTACGCCATCTTTTGGATAAATAGAAAAAAATTAGTAAGTCCCGTGTACTACCTTGATGTTCGTGTACGTTAAAAAACTCCCAGATATAGTAGTCTTAACTTCTGACGTCGGTGATTAGCCCTGGCAGCAAAAATAAACCAACGTTAAATAAATGAACTAACTTAACCTATTTAGATTATCCAGCATTCTTTGTTCTGCATGACGTAGTAGTTGCTGGAAATTTACAACCTAATATGTAAAAGCGGCTTTAACCCAGAACGTTGGAAAAAAAACATTTTAACGTTGCTGTAGCCATAACGCTTACCTGCTATTTTAGTAACATTTTTAAAAAAATATCAACAACCGTCTAGTGTGGATGTGGAAAGTCACTATTTTAAACACAAAAGGAGTTTTATACAAAACTACAGTACCGTTAATCATTTAACCTATTTAGAAAATTTTATCCAAGACGCCTTTTGAGTAAAAAAACACCTTGTAACGGTATTTTCCAACTTAGAGAATGACATAACATAGAGTTTAGGAAAAACTGCAGTTCAAAAGCCGTATGTTCCTTTGTCTTGAAGTATTTATGCAAAATTGCAAATTTACAAAAAGATTTATTAACTGTGTTCTCCAAGAGTCAACAATTAGTGTTATTCTTTTTGCGATTGTAGTAATCAATAGTGCGGCTTTAGTAGTTACAGCGGTACATAAATACAATTTAGTAATTTACATAGCAAAAAGTATCATAGCTGCTATAACACTCCAAAAACTCAAAATCACCACAGACAAAGTGCATTTTTACTACCTCAAAAGACCTCACCGGAACCCTGCGCTTGTTTTATCCCGATGTCTTGAGATGCAAGTTTTTTTAAAAATTTTGCCAAACCCAAACTCTTTGCAGTTGTATGAACACTTTTCAAAAATGGATTAGAAAAAGGGAAGTGCTTTTGACAAAAGAAGCATTGGTATACACCGCAGAATTATATACATTGCAAAAATTTTTAATGAACTGTGAGTTAGTAGATTCTGTGGTATTAAATTAACTAATAAAACATGTTAGTTTGAATTCCAAGTGAAAATCAGGAAACAACAAATCCTAAAAAAGTGATACTATGTGCAAAAAAGGCAATAAATAATAATAATTTTAGAAAAAAAAATACTAGATAAAGCAATAAACAACGTTAAATTCCGATTTAAACCAGTTTTTTTTTAATTATTTATATTACATAAGTTACAAAACAATATTATTCAGTCATGAAATAAACAATACTGAAATATATACATAAATAATTGAAATGGATCGACGCAATTATAAATTATGTACTAAAATAATACCAATAAAATAATGTGTGATAAAAGCAACAAAATCTCTAGTAGATTTTAATATATATTGCACAACATGTTAGAAAGAAAGAATATTAAACGGTAATAAGGTTACTTTTTTGTTTGTAATTACTTTTTTATTTAGATTATAATAAGACCATAAATAATTATTTAAAATTAAAACAATATTTGTTATTAATATAATAAAATTTATTTAATTTAAAAGAAAACATAATAAATAACAAACACACAAATTGCAACTGATAATGGCCACATGTTCATAGGTAAAAAGTAAAATGGAGATACAGCTAATATTGGAGAACTTGGAATAAATCTTTTTACTATTTTATGATGAACAATTTCATTGTTAATTTCATCATTATTTATTATATCAGAACAGTGAATAACTGTTATTATTGTTATAAAAATTAGTAATTTCAGCATCTAAAACAATAAATTATTATTAAATATTAATAATAACAATTTAAATATTACTTACCTTTTTAAAACCACAACATTAACTAACATAAATATAATGAAAATAGTTTAGAGCTGAAAATCTATTATATTTTGCATAGATAATAATAATGTTAAAAATATTACCAAATTCAAGGTGGTAATATTTGTTGCTAAGCTATACAAGACAAAATTGTTAAATAATACAACAAAATTAGATTCAATTAGTCGTGTTGGGTTCAATATAAACATCATTTGATAATTTTTCTTCAACAGTCTAATCTTCAAACATCACCGTATATAAAATAACTTAACATTTTAATAGAAATTATGCAATAAATAAGTACAACAGTAACTGATATCACACTTTCCATAATAGCGTTGATTGACATATTATATTAATTTAATATAGCTATATTGACATATTATATTAATTTAATATAACTATAACACCACCTACTCACTGGTTTTAATTTAATTTATTTGTTCATACAGGGTGTTTCCTAACTGGAAGCAAAAAAATAAAACTTTAAGTACATTTTTAATTGTAACAGAAAATCTAAATACTTTTTTGGTTTATCTAGCTTTGTTTCGAGATAATAAAAAAATACACATTAATTAGAATACATTTTATTTAGCAAAAAAGCTTTTGATACTTGTTAAAATCGTTTTCTTGATTCGGTTAGTTAACTTGATAAAAATGGTGATCAACAACGGATAATACGAAGATATTTTTGTTTACGGATTTTCGAAGACTCCAAAAATTTGAAATTGAAAATCGCCGTAGTGAAGATCCACATCAACAGCATACCATGGCAGACAAGAAACAAATAGTTGACACAGTTCTTGATAAACCAGGGAGTCAGCGTTAGGCGACTTTCCGCCCGTTTACATCTATAAACTTTGTCTGAAAAACCTTAAATAAAAAATTCTTCACCCATATTATTATCAAAAAGTATAACAACTGCAACCAAGCAATGCAGCACAGCAACTTGCATTTTCTGAATGGCTTCTTGAACGACATCAACAATATCCTAACTTTTTTAGTTCAATATTGTAAAGCAATGAATCTATGTTTACAAAAGATGATATTAACAATATACATAATGAGCATATCTGATCGTTAGGAAATCCGTACGCAGTTAGTGTACAAGCTACCAACAAAGATTTTCAGTTAATACACGGTGTGAGGTTTTTAATGAGCAATTACTGTCAATTTACCTTGTTTAAATGCTAGTATATACGCAGAATTTTTCAAAAACCAGATGGAAAATTTGCTGGATAACAATGTGCCTCTTGCCTTACGTAACAGGATGTAGTACCAGCACGATAGAGCACTGACTTTTATGTGGGACACATAAAACAATTGGTTTATGCGGAGCCAATAAACAACGTGGAGCAGCTACAAGAGAAAATTTCAAATGCTGCATTGCACATTCAAAACACAACAAATGTTGAAACAGTTTATTGCATCAACGCTCATAGAGGCTATTTTGAAAACTTATTAAAGTAATATTGTTTTGTTTGTGGTTACCTTTGTTACATACTTTTTTTTTACTTAAATTTTGTTAAATAAAAAGTTTTCTAAATAATGTGAATTTTTTGATTATTTTAAAAACGAAGCAAGATAGTCAAAAAAGTTATTTAGATTTTCTATTTAAAATTAAAAAAACGTACTAAAGTTTTATTTTCCAGTTAGGAAACACCTAGTATTTCTAACAACTTAATAACGAGTTTGTGGCAAACAGGTTCAAAAATTTCAACATATGTTTTGACAATATGTTTAAATAATTTTTTCAAACTCTCAGCGGCCAAAGTTTTAGTTTTACAAACCTTATTTATATCATCTATTATGTTTAAGTTTAGATGTGCCTTAAGCAACTGTATTAAAATGTATGTCAAACTATATTTAGGCACCAATTAAAGTAGGAAGCTATTGTGCCGAGTTATGCATATTGCAGAAAATTGAGTTTTAAACTATGCTTTAAAACACCAAGCAACCTATTATTGTCTCATTGTATTTAGATGTCTGTATGTAACGAGGCACAACATACGGCAACATTTATTTGTTCTGTACTAGTAAGACTGCAGAATTGTAAATTGTCTAGCATTGCCAAAGGTGCAACCGCAAGGATTTCCAAAAACAAAAACTGCGCAAACAAAAAAAGAGCCAATGAGCTTAAGCAACTAAGCCTAGTTTAACTTAAAATCTTTCATTGTAAGCAGGATCAACAAATTGACAAAAAAGCATGCACTACTCCGTTTTCTAGAATATACCCTACTAATAAAAAGCAAACAGCAAAAGAACTAAGGTGTAGTTAAAAATAAATTTTAAAGCCACTCTTGTATATCTATCTACTTATAGATAAAAACGTCTGGAAGAAGATTGTAACCATATAAAGCAAACTGCACCTAAATTTCATCAGAGTATCACTTTGGGCATCGTCTTATTTTAAAAAATATAAAAACAAACGAGAAAGGCTTGTTTTATCAAAAAAGCAATAGTAGAGCAGAGTTTGCATAACGCAGGAGTTTCTTGCAGAATTATAACGACAATCCGACCGCATAAGAGAAATTATTTCTAGATTTAAATCCCGCGCCATGACCTGACGGTATTTTGAACAAAGCGCAAAAAACTTTTTCTTACAAAACAATTATGGCTTTTACTAATATTGCTAATGCTGTACTACGTACAGTGCACTTTTCATCAGTTTGGAAAGGTTTGCGCGTAATCAACATTTCAAAACCTGGGGAAAACAAAATGTTTCCTCAAATCTATCGGCCAATCAGTCTTCTATGCACCTTGAGCAAGATCATAGAAAGAATAATTCTAGACACTATCCAAGAACATGCCAAGGTTAACTCTTTTATACTTGACTAGAACATTATCAGTCAAACTCCACCACTTGGCGGATTGAGTCTGAAGTACCTCAAGGCTCTCTTCTATCGCCTATGCTGTTTAATCTTTTCGTCGCCGGCATGCTATTGTGCTGGAAACACGGTATTAAATAAACCCAATACGCCAATGATACGTCACTAATGTACAGTTCCAAGTCACAGATCTTAATCACCATCCAACTCCAAAAAGCCACCAGCAATCTGCAAGAGTGGCTCAGAGACTGTCAAGTCGAGGCAATGCCACAAACCTCACGGAAGAATACATCTCTAGACAAAGCAAAGATGGCAAAAAACCTTCTAGTCCCAATGCTAAGTCGGAACAGCTCAGAATTTACATAAACATCATCAGGCCGCAAATCACGTTTGAATCTCCAATCTGGAGAACAGCTGTAACCACACACCTCAAACGTCTCAAAGCATTTCAAAATCTAACCCTGCGTTGGATTCTCAAAGTCCGTTGGTACGTTAAAAACTAAAAAATTTCTAACAACTTAGGCATCCTACTGTTGCAACAGCCTTTGGAAGCTTTGGCTGAAAAATACTTTGCAAAACTAAACATTCACTTCAATCCGGACCTGGCCAGGCTAACGGAACTGAACAAAGAACAACACTCTATCATGAGACCGATCAACTAGATTGCATCAAAAGTAAATAGGACTACCCACTACAGCTTATAGGGCTACTCACTCACCTTCTTCCCACTTCAATCTCATTAACGGCAATTTTTAGTTGGTAGTAGACTCACCCAACAAAAAAAAAGTTTGCCTAACAACAAAAAAAAAAACAATGGTAAGTAAATATGTTAAAAATTGTGCAAAACTATGTACATCCCAGTTGTGGACACAACGGCAGGATGTGGACACAACGGCGATTCGACCATCAAACAGCGCTCCGAGCATAGAACACTAAAATTTGTTTTAAGTTCGGACCCTCGCACACCGCTCAAGCCTTGTATTTATATTAAACTAAAACTTTTTTTATCGGCGTGAGAGTAAAATTATTTAGTAATTAAAAAATATAATGTAATAATTTTACTCTCACGCCGCTAAAAAAGTTTCAGTTCAATATAAATACAAGGCTCGAGCGCTGTACGAGGGTCCAAGATTAGAACAAATTTTAGTGTTCTATGTTTGGAGCGCAGTTTGATGATCGGAGCACTGTTCGATGATCGGATTGCCGTTGTGTCCACACACTAATGCCCGTACTAATAGTCGGAGATTAATTCTCGGATTTATGAATCCGAGATTCATTTTGCTAATTGTTGATTGGCTCTAAGCAAATTCACGGATATCATTAGTCGCAATCGACCAATGCATTGCTTGCTTAATTCTCGGATCGAGTTGAAAACTATGCAACCGTCAATATAATCCTAGATTCAAACAATCTTGAGTCCACCCAAGATTGTTTATTAGTGTGTCATATATTAATTCTGACATTTGGCAATAAAATACATTGGCCTATCGCAACTATATTGACCATCACAATATCCGTGAATTAGCTTAGAGCCAATCAACGACTATTAAAATGAATCTGGATTCACGAATCCAGGATCAATCCGAGATTTAATCTCTGACTATTAGTACGGGCATGAGTACGGGCATAAGATTGCATATATTAATGCCATTGTAAGATCCAAAAACAAAGTAACAGCAAAAACTTTAGAAATGCAACACAAAGTAAAGTTATAAAAAAAGTGGCACAATTTAGCTAATCTTTGGTTTTCTGACCACGCATAAATCCAATTCTAAATTAAATTTAAAAAAACGTTTTTACAGAAATACTAGCAAAAAACTAACCTCAATTTATATATCAAAATACTAATTAGTTAAATTATGGACTATTCAAAAAGAGCAAAAACAAATCAGAAGCTAAAGATAATAACAGATACGTTTGTTCACTTATCAGGTAAGTATGAAAAAAGGCCCTAAAGATTTTGCCACTATGCATACCAATAAAAAATGCTGTAAACTGTTTATTTATTAGCTAGTTAACAAATAAAAAACTAAGGTTGATAGCTAATGCCCACAATTCTACTGTAGTGCCTTGCTATAGACGGATTACTACTGTTACTGAATAACATTTGTCTTAGACTCATCCAATAATATTACTAAACTGAATGCAAAACGCAATAGATACCGTAGAAGGTGGTGCAAAATATCAATAAACCCAAAAAAAAAAAACAACAATCATTCCTTTTACAAAACTACAAAACACTTAAAAAAACTTAAAATATCTGAAATTGTACAAAGCCACAATTCCTATAATAAAAAAAGTAAAATATCTGGGATGTACGCTTGATACTAAACTAACCATTTAAACTCAAGATGATAAAGTGACTACAAAGTATGGAGTTCACAACCGGAAATAACAAATGCGTTACATAAAAAAAAACACTGAAAATAAAATTAAACGTTTTTCCTAATAAGGGGCATTGCGTTAACACCTTTAACACATTAATAAACATAAACTGTTTAATAGTTACTGTAATTTTATGTAAATTATTTCTTTGACCGGTGAGATGCTAGGCACACTGATGAGTGCATACCTTAAAATACAAGTGTATGCGTCAATTTACATAAAATAAATTATTTAATGGTGTGATAGCTCAATGGTAGAGCACTTGCATATCATGCGAAATATGGCTGAAATGATAACTTGCTCTTTATCCAAAAGCGTAGTTCGGAAGTCACGTATTAAGCTGTTGGTCCCATCAAACCACTTTAAACAAGTCGTAGACTTACTGTGGCGATGTAAAATAGCCGTAAAAAGCATAAAGCATAATCATTTAAAAATATTAGATTTAATAAAAAGTTATTGCATACAGAAGTCATAAGTCAAATAGGCAAACAAAAATACGCAAACACAATTAAAGAAACCACCTAGTATGCATAAAAAGATAAAGACTACATTGACAGCAAAACCAAAACTTGGTAAACAGTCAAAACAAACATGCCTTAGTCTTTTAAACAAAAACAATTTCCATTAAATGGTAAGCTAGAAATATGATTGAATAAAAAAAAACACTTTAACAAAACAATAATTATCATGTCGGACAACCAAGCCAAACTACAAACAATACGCTTGTCATTAATATAATTATTAAACTTTTATGGAACTAAAAATTTTTCCAATAAGAAGTTTCATTTTAAATAGCAGGCTATTTGGGCAGCTGTCAATTTTGTAGTTATTATCTTTTGACATTTGACAAGTAAAAACTACGCCATTATTAAAAATGGAACGAAACACGCTTCAACAACGCATTGAAATTATTAAAATTCACTACAAAAATTGTGAAAAGTTATCAGACACAGTACGCAAAACTAAAGCACTTTTTAGTCGTCGTAAAGCACCTTCTAGGCCGGCAATAGTAAACCTGGTGAAAAAATTTGAGCTGTTGGGACAAGTTTGTGATGTGAAGAATCGAAACCGTGTGCATCGCTCAAGAACACATGAGAATATTGCTGATGTAGCCCGTAAAGTTGAAGAAAACCCAGGTTTGTCAATTCCTCGTTGATCTTTAAAATTAGAGTATTTGTTTCTGATTATTGCACAGTTTAAAATAATTGAGGTTAGGGTATTTTAATAAAAAAATTTATACTTTATTGTGCTGATTTTACTTTTTTATATATTAAGACCGGTTTCGGCGGTTAGGCCATCATCTAGGTGTTGTTGTGTGTTGCACACAACAACAACACCTGTGAAAAGAAAAAACTGATGATGGCCTAACCGCCGAAACCGGTCTTAATATATAAAAAAGTAAAATCAGCACAATAAAGTATAAATTTTTTTATTAAAATACCCTAACCTCAATTTAAAATTAGACATTCCACAAACGACATTACACCGTATTTTGCATAAAGACTTAAGTCTTAAGGCTTTTAAAGATCAGTTAACACAAGAACTCAAGTCCGTAGATAACCATAAACGTTGTATCTTTGCTGATTGGGTCCTTCAAGTGCATCAAAATGATCCGGAATTTCATCGAAAAGTCATCTTTAGTAATGAGGCCCATTTTCACCTTGGAGGCTACGTTAATAAGCAAAATTGTCGCATTTGGGACTCAGAAAATCCAAGAATGATTGTTGAAAATTCTTTGCATCCTCAACGTGTCACTGGTTGGTGCGGTTTTTGAGCTGGTAGTGTGATTGACCCTACTTTTTTTTTAATAAGGCTGGTGCAACTGTTACGGTGAATGGATGGCGCTACCAAGCTATGATTAATGATTTTTTATGGCCGGAATTGAAAGATATTAATGTGGACGACGTTTATTTTCAGCAAAACGGCGCTACGTGCCACACAAGCAACGAAACAAATGCATTTTGTAAGAAAAGTTTCCTGAGAGGTGATCACAATTGGCCACCGAGATCTTGTGATTTAACACCTTTAGACTTTTTTCCTTGTGGGCACGTAAAAGATAAGGTCTATGCCAATGCTCCACAATCGATTCAAGACCTTAAAGATAGAATTCGTGAAGTTATGGAGGACTAACAGCCGCAAATGTGCAAATTGGTCATGGAAAATTTCATGAAAAGAATGTGGTACTGCAACCGTAACTGTGGCGGCCATTTGACTGATATCAATCTCAAATGTTAATGGCATACCTTCCTCTTTACAATGAAATAAACATTTATTGATTTCTCTTAAAAAATACCCGTTTTTTTTTTTTATATCAAAATGAAATCTCTTATTGGAAAACCCTATACATATTGACTCTAAGCTAACATTGCAACAACGTGATGATTCCTTGGCAAAAAGATTATCTTTAAATATTTGTTTTATTAAGAAACTTATCTAATAACGTTTCACAATACAGGGTCTTTATAAATGTCTGGAATAATGTAATTACTTTAAATAGGCCGCCTTTTTAAAATTGTGCACCAAACTATTTACCTTGTTATAATAGTTCAACTTCAACTGTATTTACGCACACCGAAAAAATGAATTCACCATTTCAGTTTTTTTTTTTTAATTTGTATGTTTTTGTTTTGAAATATACTTTAAATTGGCACTATTTTTTATCATTTTAAATGTATAATATTCTTGTTATTAAAAAGTACCTGTACATCTACCTGTAAAATTTAAAAACTTTTTTTTAAAATTTATTTTATCAACGTTTTATCTAACTTTATAATAAACTTGTAAGTTTTAATTTACCTGTCACTGTTTTTTAAGAAGGATAATATACAGTTAATACTTTATTTTTGCAGTGCAGTGCACAATTTAAAGACTTAATAAGTATTTTTTTTTTTTAATATTGATTAATACATTTCCAGTATTGTTTTAATTGCTTACTGTTTTCATGTAAACAATTAAAGTTTCTCTATTTTTTTAAATAATGAGTTTTGTATAAATACTGACAAATTATGTAATTAATAAATATTAAATAAAAAAATTGTTTATAACTTTTAGTAATAATATTTTGTGTTATGTCGATGATTTTATTGTTAATCCGCTAAAGTCTAATTTTTGAACCAAACAATATACTTTTTTCAAAACATATTGATTAGACACTAAAATGAGATAAATGTAAATGGAACATATTATTTGTTTGTAATTACAATTTACTGTTTACGGTAAATTCAATCACAAATAAAAATTTTAATTGTTTTTTTTTTAATTAAGAATGTTGCAAGCATGTCCCATCACAATGACACCCACGTGAATACTGATGTACGTTAATTAAATAGATATACTTTTTCATATATTGTATATTGATTTTATAAATTATTATTGTAAGTTACCAAGTTGTAAATTTAATTTTAATTGTTAATATAAATTTTATATAATACAGGTCAGATGCATTTTTATATGTTATATTTAGTTGAAATAAATAACTTTTTATAGTAATCAGAAAGTATTAAGATTAGTATTTCTAATTTTGTAATAAGTTTTTACTGCAATTAGAATATTATTAATAAAAAGCAGAATTTTTTACTTAAGGTTAGTGCATTTTAATTTTGATCACGCAAACAATATTTATCTGGCACTGCTCTTTATGCATATATTTTTAGATTGTTAACAAACAATGTAAATTGTTTTGTAAATAGAAGTGACACTATAAAAAATGATTTACCAGCTACAATATATTATAAAAACTTGCAGTAATAGAGATGACTATGTTAATAGTTTTGCTGATTTTTTTTTCTCAGTTTACGATACACAAATTTATACAACTCCATTGTTTGACTTTAAGAAAAACGTATTACATAAAGCATTTTCAATTAGTCTGTTCAATATATTTAAAAGGATTGAGAACCTTAAATGTAACTTTAGCACTAGACCGGACGCTGTTCCATCTATGCTGTTAAAACAATGTATTTATTCAATTTCTACGGCATTGTATTTACTTTTTGAGATTTCTCTTAATGAAGATAAGTTTTCTCAAATTTAAAAACAAAATTGTATTATGCCTTTGCATAAATCTGGAGCTAAGAAGGATATTACTAATTATAGAAGTATATGCAACCAGTCTGCTATTTGATCAAATTTTAACTTGTCAACTACAATGGATGTGCAGAAGCATTTTAGTGGAACAGCAACATAGGTTTTGTGAGGGTCGTTCTACTCTTACAAATCTTCTTTGTTACAAAAATGATCTTTTAAATGCCTCATCAAAACCAATTGTAGTTCCATCTGGGGTTCCTCAAGGATCTTATTGTAAACCAATCCTGTTTTTTTTTTTATTAATGATCCTGTTTATTCTATTAATTCTTTTTTGTTTTATTTGCTGACGATCTTAAAATTTATAGAAGTATATCATCTATTAATGATTGCATTAGTTTGCAAAAAAATTTGAATTCTGTTCATTCATAGTGTCTTATTAATAACTTGTTGTTTAATTCAAATAAATGTTTTTTGATAAACTTTAACAGAACTTTAAGTAAAAAATCGTATGACTATACTACCGATAATAATGTTTTGCAACATGTTACACAAATAAAAGATTTGGGCGTAATTTTTGACTCAAAACTAACTTTTGTTGAACATATAAACTATATGCTCAAATATGTACAAAATGTCAACTGAACTATATCCAAGCACATTCAAACTACTTTATTGCGCTTTGGTATGTTCTTATTTAGAGTACGCTCCGTCAGATTAGTACCCATTCTACAGCATTTATATATGCAATATAAAACGCATTTAAAACAATTTTTCATTTATTATCGTACAAAATAGGCATTTTATTTGAAAATTGCGATTTTAACCTCATTGCATTGCAATATAATTTTCCGCCGCTAAAAATTCGGTGCAAAAGGGCCGAATTATCATTTTTACGTAGACTAATAATGTCTGAGATTGATTGCCAAGAGTTACTAGTAAATCTTCCATTTCAAGTACCCAACAATAATCGCCGAACTAGGAAGTCTCCATTATTTAGAGAATCTATACATTCTACAAACTATGGATTTAATAATCCAATTGGTAGAATGTGTAGAACTGCAAATAGTTTTTCTAAAAATATTGATTTATTTTGTGTTTCAAAATGTACTTTTAAGAGTCAATCAAAATGTGTTGATAAATAATTTTATATTTTGTTTTTATATATGGCCATGTATGAGTCAAGTGTACGAAATAAAAATTTGTTTTTGCTCAAACCACTGAAAATGCGTTCCTCTACATGAATCTATTATAAGCTATTTCCAAGTAATAAGCAATCAAAATTTGAAAAAATCAAGGTTTTTGAGTTTTTTTACATTTTTTGATCACTTGTAACATCTCAGAATTGCATTTTTAGAAAAAAATTATAACAATTTTTTTTCTTCATAATTGTTCAAAGAATATTTTATTGCAAACAATTTTTTTTTTTTTTTGAAAATTTAGCAATAGTTTTTTTTTCAAATATAAAACGTGCTTTACATATAAAAAATCGTATTTGAAAAAATAATACTTTTTTATAGTTAAAACATCAAACTTAACTTTTTATTCAAATAACAATTTAAATTATTAAAAACAAATTAAAGCAAAAAATTGATTTATTATATTTATTCAAACTATGATCTTATCCAACAAATAATAAACTTTCTAATTGTATATAAAGTGTCTGCTAAAAGAAAGAACAGTCCTTATTGCAAACATAATCAAAGATTGTAATGGCCTTGGCAATACCATAAAAAGTCTGTTCAAGAAGTAATTCAATAAACTAGTAACTGGACCTCTTACAGGAATGAGCTGATATTCTCTTTTACTTGGATAAGTATACTGTGTATAATCGTCTGATAATTGGGAACCTTGAACATACTGTTGTCCTGCAGATTGTCCTTGGTAATATCCGGGTGCACTAGCTTGGTTCACTTGTTGCTGATAGTAAGGACTAGCTTGGTAGTTTAGCTGATTACCTTGAATTGAATCAGCATACGGTCCTCCTTGGATAACAGCTCTTTTGATATTTATAGAATTAGCAGCAGCCAAAATGGTGAATACAAGTACCAAAACCTTAAATACATTTTATTATTATTATATTATCTAAACTATTTATTTAATAACTTACCTTCATGTTGTTGTTTTTATAATATTATGCAATATTACACGATTCGATCAGTGAGCGAATGTATCGATTGTCAATCAGGAACGTGGTTTATATATCATTGATTGTATTATATTTAGTTAAGCCGGCAAATTAATTTTATAGCCTATTGTGAATTCATATAAAGAGGCACTAGCGATGATCGGCAAAAACGTGCACAATCACGATCCGTCACTATCTATTACGGTCGAATTATACTAATTTATATAGGCTTGAAGAGATATTGTTGTATTTCAGAGTCCGTAAATGTGATATGCTATAATATTTAACAGTTTAACCTTCATCCCCACGAGTAAAAAAAATACGATGAAGTATCACGGCAAGGTAGCATATTATTTTCATTGTAGTAGTTCATAATTTTAATGTGAGTGATTGCAATTTGTAGAACATATTAATATTTTACAATACAAATTTATTAAGTCTTTGTAGATTAAATTAAATTTTTGTATAAGCAAGCCTCATATAAATATTTTGTAAACCTAATAATTTTTAATGTTAAACGGAAAAAAGCAAATAAAGTACATTTTGAAAAACAAAATAAATCAATATTATTTAAAAAGTTATTTGCAATTCTGCACATTCTACCAATTAAATTATTAAATCCATAATTGGTAGAATGTATAGATTTTCGGTATAATAGAAACTACCTAGCTCGGCGATTATTGTTGGGTACTTGAAATGAAAGAGTTACTAGTAGCTTTTGAAAATTAATTTCAGACATCATAAGTCCACGTAAAAATGATAAATCGGCTCTTTCGCGCCTAATTTTCAGCCGCTGAAGATTATATTGCAATGCAATGTGGTTAGAATCGTAATTTTCGGAAAAAACGCGAAATTTGAACTATAATAAATAAAATAATTTGTTTTGAATGCGTTCTATATTGCATATATAAATGCTGTAGAATGGGCACCAAACTGACGGAGCGTACTCTAAATGAGAACGTACCAAAGCACAATAAAGTAGTTTGAGTGTGCTTAGAGGTAGGTCAGTTGACATTCTGTAAACAAACCCTAACATTTTCATAGCACAGTTGCACATATAGCTTATATGTTCAACAATAGTTAGATTTGGGTCAAAAATTACTACTAAATCTTTTATTTGTGTAACATGTTCCAAAACATGATTGTATATAGTATAGTCACACAATACTTTACTTAAATTTATTTTGAAGCTTATCAAAAAACGTTTATTTGCGTTAAACAACAAGTTATTAATAAGACACCATAAATTAACAGAATCTAAATCATTTTGCAAAGTAATGCAATCATCTATAAATAAATTTTAAAATCATCAGCAAATAAAAGATAAGACAAAGAATTAATAGAATAAGCAAGATCATCAATAAAAAATAAACAGAATTGGCCCACAATAAGATTTTGAAAAACCCCCGATGAAACAATAAATGGTTGTAATAAAAAAATATTAATTTTCACACACTGAATACGATTTTCTACAGATTCAAGAAAACCCAGAGCCCGAAACTTAGCAATCAAAATTCTATGATTAACGCAATCAAATGCCTTTGAAAATTCTGTGTAAATAAAATTAACTTAAATTCTTGATTGAAAGGCATTTAAAAGCTCATTTTCGTAACAAACATGATTTGTAAGAGTAGAACGACCCTCACAAAACCCATGTTGCTGTTCCACTAAAATGATTTTGCACATCCATTGTATTTAACCAGTTACGGTTTGATCAAATAACTTAGAAATAGCAAACTGCAGCAATTAAGACACCTCTTCCGTCCAGCTTAGGGCTTGTTAATGTAGAGTGATCACATCTAAACAAACTGTGATTAATTAATTGTAGCTCCGCATCGCTAATGTCTTGATTTAGCCTAGTTTTAGTCAGAACAATAATATTGTAGTTAGATACAGCTATAGCCAGCATAAGTTTTTTAAGCTTAGTTTTTATACCCCGACGTTTTGGTAATAAATAGAGATTCTGCTAGTGTTTTTGGTAACAAGTTTAGACTGTTGGCTAAATCCAAATTCCAAAAATTTACCAAAGATAAAGCAGAAACATTAATAACTCGCCAATAATTAATAAATTTCTTGACCGCTATATTTGCAGGCCAAAAATCCTTACTAAGAATAGATCGAGCGTGATTAGCCAAAATAGAAACTTAAAAGCTGATTTAGTTTCCATATTTTACTTGTAAATCAACAGCATTAACTGATATAATAAGAAACCTAGTATTGACTTGACTACACCTAACTAGTTTATTTGAGTCCAAAAAAGTGCGAGATCTAAAAGTAAAAAAAAAACATTTTTTTTTATTCTTATAGACACCCACAGACACTCACAGAACCTACAGACACTTCTCATCTTCAGTACAATAATAATCTTTATTTTAATCAAAATTATTGCTGCAATAATCCTTAAATTGTTGCAAACATAATCATCTTTAGTCCAGTAATAATCTTCATTTTAAGCAAGATTATTACTGCATTAATTCTCAAATTGAAGCAAACATAATCATCTTTGGTTTAATAATAATCTTCATTTTAATCAAAATTATTACTGCATTAATTCTCAAATTGATGCAAACATAATTATCTTTAGTTCAGTAATAATCTTCAAATTAATGCAAACGTAATCATTTTTAGTACAATAATAATCTTTATTTTAATTAAGATTATTACTGCAATAATCCTCAAGTTGATGCAAACATCTTTAGTTCAGTATTAATCTTTATTTTAATCAATATTATTACTGCAATAATCCTCAAATTGATGCAAACATAATCATTTTTAGTCCAGTAATAATCTTCATTTTATGCAAAAATGTTTTCATGTGGACTGGGGATCATCTTTTGTTTATGCAAGGATTTTCATATTGTAATTCTCAAATTAATGCAAACATAAACACCAACACCCACAAACAATATTATAGTTCATTTTTTTTTTTTTTTTTTTTTATTAAAAGACTTGTTAAAAATAAGAGTTGTTCTCATTTATAGTAATTAATTTATTGTAATTACTGTAATAAGGGTACTGTAACTTACATTTTTGTTGTTAAAAGTTGTTGTGTTCACTACTTCATATATTTTATTAATAAAGAATACTACCGTTTTCTTTATTAATAAAAAATATTACAGTGTTCTTTAATAATAAAAGAAACTGTAATTACATACGCAGATAAGCATCGAAAGCCGCCACAAAACTTAAAGTTTAGAACAGATCCTATAAAAATCACGCGCGAAACAAACTAAAAACTTTACTCCCGGCCCATATTCGCAAAGGTAAAAAAAGTACTTCTATTTTAAAGATTCGTATAAAAATCCATTAATAATTCCCCTTATAATACATTACAATCGACGAATGGCCGCACAAAAGCACAAATTACTGAAGAAGGCAACGACCGAAACAAAACTTTCTCGAAGAAAATTGTGCGGCGGATCCGAATCCAAAGTCAAAATGGCCTTAAAGCGTTCGCCGCCTTATATGTGGCTAAAAACGACCTAAAAATCGACTTTAAAAACCCGTAATGCGGGTCGGGGGCAAAAAATCAGAGTTTCGATAGCCAATAGTTTGTGCGGACTATCTTCTTTTTTCGAACAAGACCAAGCCCGATCCTCTGTGTCCAACCCCGGGGCACTACTATTCTTTCGCGCAACCCCACTTTTTGCGTTTTTTTACCCCCCGCGTCGTCAAACTTAAACGCAAAATTACGGAGAACCGGAGGCCCGATCGCGACGAAACTCGGGCAAATTCGAAGTCCAAACGGCTCTAAAACGTCCCCCCTCCGCACCGCAGCTCGTTGGCCTGTAGGCCGATTTTTTTCTCGGCTAAAACGCGATTGTTGAATTTTTAGTGTTGCCGCTCCCCGTTTGGGACAGAGTAAAAAGGGGCCAACGGGGCTCTCGGAAAGGAACGTTTTAGCGTGTCAAAAACGGCAAAGTTACAGTCGTTTTTCCGTTTTTATTTTTCAAAAATTTGCCGCGTCGCTTTCGGGTGTGTGAAAAAGTCGAGCGGCACTTTTATAAAAGTGTAAAGAGACGGCGGTTCCAAAAACTAAAACGCCCGTTCTCTATCTCCGACAACAAAAAAGTTACGCTCTCTCCCTTTTCCTGATGACAGCGCTCGCTAGGAATCAAAACGGGGGCATCATATTTTTATCCCGGAGGGGGACGGCCGTGAAGAAGCTGACGCCAAAGACCGCCCGACGCGGCGGCAGTCCGCACGTCGCCTCAAAACCAAAAAAAATAGGGCGCGCGCTGCCGTTCCAAGAACGGGGGCGGCGTCGGCATTCGGTGAGAAAAAGTACGAGACGCTTCGGGATCGGATGGCGGATTTTCCCAATCGGCGTACCGGAAAAGCACCGATATCTCGGAAAAGGTGCGTCGGAGAAAAAAACGACTCTATCAACGATGGTATTAAAAAAGGAGGTATAGGAGGTCCCGGCAAACGTTTTGATTTACTATACCAGTTTTTAGTTCCACGTCTAAGTTTAGAAACGTGTACGTAGAAAGTAGACATATAAGCCTACAGTTTGTCATTAGTTTGAGTTTTTGGCAAAATTTGTTTATTAGTTTTTTTCCTTAATAAGAGAGCTTACTAAAAAAGGAAAAAAACTGCAGGCTGAATTAATTGCACCGTTTTATTAGTAAGCGCCGCAGTAGTAAAAGCAGTTAGTTGTTCACTGCGAGCTCGTACTGAAAAATAGTTTTATCTTTTTCGGCAATTTTCTCTTCAAGATAGATAATTTTATCTAAGAGTAATTTATTGCTCGGCCGCAATTTATCACATAAAACTTGGTAAAAAGTAAAATTTTCTTTATAAAATTTTTGGAGGTTCGGAATCATTTAACTCAAATAGAGTACCGCAATGGCATTTCTTATAACGTATAGCGCAACTGTTATTGAAGATAACGCCACAATTGCTACAATTTATACCTAATTGTACAATAGTTTTGCATTTACAGTTTAGACCGGTCATAGTAACAGAAGCAGTTACAAAAATGACTAAAGCAGTAAAGTTATATAAAATACATAATAAAACCAGTAAAATTGTTAAAATTGTAAAAATAACTGGTTGCTAATATAATTACCAGCAGGAATGACAAGATCTTTAAAATTGTAAACACTACATTCCACACAAAACTGCACAAGATAAAATTAATATCATTGTTTGGTATTAGAAAAAGTTAGCAGGCTAGTATTTTTATATAACTCCGTTACTGTGGAATTGATATAAATAGTTAGAATATTAATTCGATCCTATACAGACAAATTTATTCTTTTTAAATTTATACAATTGTTGATTTAAAATGTTAATTTTTTATATCATTATACAAATGATGATGTTTACAAAGAAGACAGAAAGAAGATTTAAATTTTCTACACAATAAACAAGATATTAATATTAAACAAATTGGTCCAGCAAACCTGGATATTTTTATAGGTAAAATTTAAATTTGTTAGTTAGTTACCGGAAATTAAGTTGGCCAAATTTGACGGATATTATCAAAAGTTTTCTTTGTTTATAGCTTTATATGATAACATGATCCATGGTGCAGACCTTACTAACATTGAAAAGTTTTCTTACCTGTTGGGGTATTAGGAGGGTAATGCTTTACAATTAATTAAAACGGTTACATTTATGCCAGATAATCACCACTTTTGATAAAACGATATACAAATAAAAGAATCAATGCAAATCATTGTCTTTCAAATATTTTGGAATTAAGTCCTGAAAAATTCGATAACCCTAAAGAGGTCATGCATTTTTTGGATGTAATACAAGTCAATGTAAATTCATTGAAAACATTAGATTTGAATGATCTTTCAGATTACATTTTGTTATAACTTTTTTTAAAATTATTAGATTCCAAAACAAGAAAAAAATTTAAATCTCAACATTTAAATTCTTCCTTTAAAATTTTTATAGATGTTTTAACCAAGCAGTCAACTGTTGCTGACTTTGTTTTAAAAACTTCTTCAGTTCTAACAGTTTTATTTTATTCTCGTCCAAAAGAGTATTCAAAAAGAGTTCACATAGGGATCAAAAGAATCAAACTCAAAACATTTTCCTTTGAGTGTCCTTTGTGTAAAACCAACCATCAACTAATAAACTGTCCTGTGTTCTTGGCGGAAACCTCAAGTTCCACATATATAATAGCCAAAGCTCATAAACGTTGTTTTGCTTGTTTGGGTAATCAAAAAGATCACAACACGTTGTTGCATTTTGACCGGACATCTGCCAAGATATCACATCCGATAATAAATAGGAAAGAAGAACCTGTTAAAGCAATTAATGAGTCTACTTCAAACTCTGTATCTTTGAATTCTGTGAGTGCTCAATCATTTACAAATTCTACAGTTCTTTTAGGAACTGCACAAGCAAAAATCAGCAACATTAATGAATTTTGGGTAGACTGCCATTTGATAATTAATTCAGGTAGTCAAGTAAATTTCATAACTCAAGAATTAGCTGACAGGTTGCAACTTTCAAGAAGAAGATGTCCTTTTTCTTTGAATGAAGTGGGTCACTCCTCGATGGGTTTATCCAATGGAATTGTGAGTTATCATTTACGCCCTAAATTTAATAAAAAAATTTATTTTAATTTTGAAGTTGTAGTGTTACCTAAAATTACAATTGGGTTGCCTACTGTTCCTATTTCTGATCAAATTAAAAGTCAATTTTCAAAATAATCTTTAGCAGATTCTTATTTTCATGTAATGTCACCAACAGATATTTTGTTGGAGTGGAAACTGTTTTGGATATTACTCCACTTTGTCCAGCGCATATTAAAGGAAATTCGAGTGCTATTTTAAATAATTTAGGTTGGATAGTAATAGGTTCTGTAAAAAAATAAGATTGAAAATGAATTAAACATAACGAATTCTATGTGGGTTCACTTAGATTCGATGTCGCCTGAACTGGCTCCGACCGTTGAATTGTTTGATTCTATCAATCAAGGAAATGCAATCAACTTTACATCTTTTTCGGATGCTTACAAAACTCAAAACAACCAATTTCATATATTTTGACACATCACGAAGTCAAAAAAGAAATACCGTCTAGTGTAGCTGTTAGAGTAGTTTTTAATCCGGCAGAGAAGAATTCAAACGGTATTTCTTTAAATAATGCCTTTTCTTCTGGTAGAAAGTTGCAGACAGACATTGGTCAAATATTGACTAGACGATTCTATTAAAAAACTCAAACATACAAAAGTAATTTTTAAGGCTACATCTAGTCCATATTTAGCTCAAAAGTCTATTCTTCAGTTAGTTAAAGATGAAGAAAATCTTTTTCCTTTAGCAGCGGAAGTTTTAAACAATGGAATTTATGTCGATGACATTTTATGGAGAGCTCCTGATAAAGATAAAGCTTTAGAATTAAAAACTCAATTGATAGGTCTTCTGCGTTGTGGAGGTTTTAAATTGGCAAAATAGGCCAGTTCACATCGGTCTGTTATAGAATCAAATGATCAGGTAGTTCTTAAATCTAGAAATGTCACTAATTTTATTAAATTATTGAGAATATATTTGGATTTTACTCGGGATGCTTTCCAATATATAATAAAATCAGATAATAAAATTCATTCGAAGCAAAGTATTTTGTCTCGAGTAGCTCGAATTTTTGACATCACTAGATTTTTGAGTCCTTTTGTTTTTTTATTAAAGATTAACAACAGCTTTGGGTGTTGAAAGTTAATTGGCATGAACTGATGCCAGCAGATATTTCAAACATTTGGACACAAATCATAAAACAAATAACTGATTTGAAAAAAATTTAGATACCACAATGCATTATTTCAAAAGTTTTGTTTGATAGGTTTTTCGGATGCTAGTATTAGTGGAATGGGAGCAGTAATTTATCTGCGTATTGATACTTTTGATTCTGTTAAAGTTAATCTAGTGGTGGCTAAATTGTGTGGATCCTCTAAAAACTTGGACGGTACTCCGTTTGGAACTAGAAGCTGCATGGATGTTGTCTAAATTGTTTTTTCAGTTTCTGCCACTTTTGATTATCCTTTCTTCTTTGTGGATTCAATGACAATTTTGGAATGGATTCATACTCCTCCTTATTTGTTGAAAACTTTTGTTGCAAATCGCGTTGCACAGATCCATAAGTTAAATCCGAAAGCTATTAGGAGACATGTTCCAAAAACTGAAAACTCCGCAGATCCAGCTAGTCGGAGTCTGTTGGTTTCTGAACTTAATAAATGTTTGCTTTGGTAGAAAGGTCCAAATTTTATTTGAGATTCAATTTTGACTTGGCCTTTAGAAGAAACAAATTTGATAATACAGGATTTACATGAATTGAAATAAAATCATTTGTTCTCTAATGTAGTGATTCGAGATTACTCTGAATTTATAATTTTACATCAGGATCCCATGTATCGGTTAGTGTGTAACCTAAATATTTAAAACGCTCTATTTGTTCCACGGGTTCCGATTCTAAAATTAAGTTTTTACTTTGTATGTCTCTTTTGTTTATTACCATTTTGTTTTTTTAGTCCAGATTTTTTATCACTGAGTTTACCTTGTCCAAAGAATCACTGCATAACGGAGATTACTGATTACAAAACACCCATTTATTTTGATGCCATAACTTATAAGGTTTTTTCGAAAATATGTTTAGAATATAAATGGAAGAATAAAGGCAAGAAGACACAGCACTGTCTAACTTCTTTGGATTTTTGATGTTTTGTTCTGTTTGACCTTCAAGTTTTATTTTTGCTATTTGTTTTCCGTATATATTTTCCAATAAATGTATGTCTTTGGCATCAAGTTCAAAAAGTTTTTGCAATTTTACTAGTTTATAATTAATAAAACTTTTTTTTTTGTTATTCCATAAACTTCTTAACTAAAACCAAACTGAAAGTTATCTAAATTTTGTTTTGTTTTAATTTTGTTCTGGCATAATTATTCTTAGAAATATTTTTGGAATGTGGCTTATTGAGCTTATTAGTCGGTATTTATTTCGTTTTTTGACGTTTGCTTCTTTTGGGAATGTAGGTATAATCTAATCTGCTGAAATATAACCGGTGTCAAAAATGTATTTGAAAAGATGTAGCATTAAGTTCAGATTTTGTTTGTTAATGGTTTTTAGAAGTTCAACTAAGAATTCATCTTTGCTTTTCTAACTTTGGCCTGTTCCAAAGTTTAAACTTATTTACTCTTCAGTATTGATCTTCTTTTTGACATAGTAATCTTTTTTTTTTTTTTAATTTATGCTGTTGCCTTCACTTTTTTTTAACTATTTTCAGAATTTGTCTGTTATCCAATTTTGTTTGTTTTGTGTCTCTTATATTAGCCCAATTTTAATCAATACTGTTGGTGACATTTGTTGTGCAATTCTGTTTGCAAGTTTAGCTTTCATCTCGGGATTTTTTAATTTGTTTATTTTTTGTTTAATGTTTTTTTTATTAGAGTTTTCATACAAACCCTCAATTAAGCTACCAAAGGTACGTAATCGGAATTTATGTCAGCTCCAAAGTACGTTTTAGTTCCTTGTTTCCAAACTCCCTTGCAATATTAACAGCTTGTGTTTTTAAACCTTCCATTGTTTAAGCTATCTGATGGTAAAATTGCTTAACTTCATCTCCGCTACTTTCCACTGTGAGCGCATAAACTTGTGTGATGTTTATATGCATAGGCCGTGAGGTTGTTCGTTTTGTTATTGACCAGGATGACTACTTCATGTCTATGATCACGGTCTTGTTTTCGATTACCCAAATAGTATAATGTTGTTTCTTCTTTTGCTCTTACGCTATTTTCTGACCATCTTACTTGCATCATGCCCAGCATATCCATGTTTAGTCTTTTCATTTTGCTTATAGCATTTTGAAATATAAAGTTCTAACTTTACTTGTAGCTATTTTGATAAACTTCTTCCTTTCCAGTCGCGCATAGCCTGTTTGCATATTTCTCATCCTCAAGTGCGGAAACTTGAGAACGTTGAACGCTAATAAGGTAATTTGGGTTCTTATCTTTATTTACCTTGTTCATACCGATAATTTTGCTTAAAATATTTTTAAAGTTTTCCTTGGCCATCTGCATCTACATGCCGTTAATCCTTGTGGATTTCAGTAGGGTGAAAGGTACCCTTGCTCTTAACAGTTCATCCACCCAGAGCTGTTATCTGTCAAGAGAAGTCTACTTATACTGGTAAATTCTAGATAGTTACCTAGCAAGGTCATTTGGGTTAACTTGTGTTTTCACCTCTTACTCTAAGAAGATTAAAAAAGCTATTATTTCTAGAACATTAGCTTTGCCAAATTAATAATTATTGATTTTTTCAAAATTAGTTAATAATTAATTGTATGTGAAACTAAATTTATATACATAAGATAAGTTTCTTATTGTCACTAAAGAAATGTCTTTCTCTAAACCTCAAGAAATGTCCAGCTTATTGACCAGATTATATTTTATTTCTTTCTGGAGTGATTGTAAGTCGTCTACTCTAAATCTAAAAATGTTTTAATATACTTTTTTTAATAATTTTATTTTGCAGTTTATTGGCATAATTATGAAGAAAATATATTAAAATATTATATTTGTCATTATATTTGTTATATTATAATTATACTAAATTAGCATTAGTCGAAGGAGAACAAAAATACTAATTATTTTTTACAATATTTAAATATTTATAATTATTATCAGACGACGAAGGTTGTTATGCAAATAATATTATATCTATATAAACCAAAAATATTAATTGCAAAAAAGTGTCCACCTCATAGTAACGTTTCCATTAATCGCAGGTAAGTCTAAAACTATAACAATTAAAATATGTAAGAGTTTTTTACGTTTTAGGTTAAATTTGAGATGACTAAATTCGTATTAGTTTTATGCACGTTGGCATTGATTTCAATGACCATGGCAGCAGAGACAGCAGAAACAGCAGAGGCAGCAAAGGCAGCAGCTGAAGTCAGTAGAATTGATAAATTGAAAATTGGTTTAGATGATACTATAGTTGGCGTTTTATGTTTTATTTTACCAATTGGAAGGATTGAAGTTGTAAGAAAATTCCTAACAATTGTTGTATCCTTCATAACTGATAAACTTTTACTAATGCTACAATCAGCCTTTCCAGCAGGATTTCTTATTAGATAATAAAATAAAAATAAACAATTAATTGTATAAATTATATACAGTTTTATTTAAATGATTAAATTTATTAAACAATATGGGATGATTGATAGTTTATTTATAGTGTATGTCAAAATAATCTTAATAGAACCATTAAATATCAGCTGAAAATGTAATTGTTAAAACATCAAACAAATTCACAACTGGCAATATGTAATTGGAAAATATCAAAGGAAACAGGAAGCTAAAAGTATCAAATCACAAAAATACAGATGCCGTCTGTTATTTGTTTATAAATTCTATTCTTGTGTGTGAAATGATTACAAAAGTATTTCAAATTGAGTAGTGTTTATTAGAATAATATTTCAAATCTTATCTCATTTTACTCTTAAACTTGTAGGATAAATACAGCATTTACTTTATAATGTTAATTTAGTATCCAACTTTTTGTTTTAATTGTAACTGCCCAATCACAACCCAATGAAATTACTGCTTCAAAACTAAAAATTATTTAAACCAAAAAATAACTAAATATACAGGGTGATCCATAATTAAATTTACAATAAACCACTGCCAACATTTTAAATGCAAAGCTCACACCTACAAACAACATGCTGAACAGTTGCACAGTACTCTGATGGTGTGGTCTCCCGAGCTGCGTAAACAATTCTTTCCTGAACGCAGCTGCGTCGTTGACGTGCTCCTCATAAACTTTTTCCTTCAAAAAAATGAATAACTGTTGGTTTTGTAAGTAGTTGAGGAGCATATTATCTCTTTCGTTTCTTTCCAAATTTACCGATGTTTTGCATATCTTCGTTTTCATTACTTATGTATTACTGTTGTATTGGTATAGCACAAACCTATAATGTGTCATTTTAGGTTTCCTTAACTTCAATTTTTCTTTGGATTTCATGGTCCTTATGTTATGTGTCGTTAGAAATTACTTGTTCTTTTATGGTGTTCTGATACGCGTTCTATTTTAGTTGACTTTGTCAAATATGTCAAACTTGTGCCTCCTCTAGAATTCGCAAAGTTGACTGCTTCTAGAGAACCAGTGAAAGATTGTGAGTTTTTATCTCTACTCCCTTGAAGTAAATTGTTGTAAGACATATAACTTCATTTCTAGTTCCAAGAATCCAACAAGATTCAATTTTAAGAGTGTTTGGCATATATCCGCCACTCCGCTTGTTCTGAGTAGAATTACACTTTCTTAATTACAGGTATTACAGTTATACCGCTGGGACTCGGTCATCAGGTCATCAGAAGATGAGTGGATGCCGCCGCTACAGATAAGCTTAATATTTGAGATGGCATTTAAGCCTATTTTGCCTTCTTCCCTTACATCCCCATTACAGTACTCGTAAATATACTAAAACTAAAGCACGCATTTAATGGAAATTGTAGTCAATACGACATACTTCTCATTATTCTTCTTTTTATTCTAGCTCAAAAAAGGTGTATTTTTAAAAATAAATTTATAAACGTAACAAAATGTTATCTAGCAAATAGATTAGAAACACAAATCCAATATATTAATTTGCATATCACATTCGTCAAACATATTTAAAAATACGAAGGTTGTATCATTATAGTTAATTATGTACCAAATGCGTTAAATAATCAATTTATTCCAATCTCGCTTTAATTGTTTAATTGTTAGAATATGAAAAACAACTTTATATGAATCCGTTGAAATTCATATTGTTATATTTTATTTTATTTATAAATACTCAATATAATATCAAGTAATTTATCTTTACAACTGATAAGTTGCTAGATACATTAATAAAAAATACTTATCCTGTAACACTAACACCGCAAGTAGAGGTGCTTCAGTACAATGATGCAAGAGTTGGTGTGTCCCCGCAATAGAAATAACAAGAATAGTAGTTTCCAGTGCAAACGTCGGTGTGAAAGAATGTCAGGATTCATAGCGGCGTCTTCTTGCGTGTTTCTTGCATTCAAAGTAGCATAAGAGTAATTTGTCAAACAAAGAACTATTCGTCAATGGTGTCATCTTTGTCGTTGCTGTGATTTGACTGAAGTAATTTCTTACTCCGATTTCGTTTATACAGCACACTTTTTATTTTAAATAGTAACGTTCTTTTATCTTAATTTACATCTAAGTTTCAGTTTAGCGATACCTCTGTTTCCTCCGGTTGCTTCAAACCTTTACCTATCATTAATCGGGAAGGAGTTGTTTGTTCTTTGTTGTTATGGAACCCTACCAGCTGACGCAATTCGTCCCATTAACTCTGTGGTTATTCTTCTGTCAGTAACAAATGCTCTTTTTTTAAGCATTGTTCCTTTCCTCTAAACTAACATGGCGTAGTATGTAACCATAGTATAATGTCAACATATCCAAAGTCAAAGGCGTCTTGAAATGTTTGCTAGAGACCTGTGGCTTGCTGGCGTTAAGCAACACTCCTTATCAGTAGAGCAAATATAATTTCGTGATAAACTCGGGAGTGTGGTGGTACTGTTACAAACTCTCTAGCTTTTGGTTTTTGTTTAGGCACAGGTCATACACCCGCGGACAAAAGTTTTTACATTCTTCCTGACCTTATGCCTATAGTACAAACGCAGTATGGCGGTCATATTCCTTAACTTCTCGGGTGTTCGGCAGTTGCAAAAGAAGTTTTGACACTTCCTTTTGTGCTGGAGTACTACAACCTGTTCTTACTCAGTAAAAGTGCACAGTAGCTCGCCTGGTTCTTCAATACGGTAGCCTATGTTCTTATTTTTCAAAGTTTTGAGTTCTTCCAGCATTCCTGTATTGCCCAATAATTTTAGTAAATGCGGACATTCTTTCTGTAATTGGCAAACCATAGCACCGTTAGTATTGGGTACGCTTTCTTTGCTCGTGTGTCGAGATAAAGCATATACCAGTAGGTAAAGTCTTCCAAAAACACCGAGTAAATTTAGCCTTTGCGTCGGTTAAATTTGCCAGCCAGGCCAGCGCTTTCTTGTCTATGCGTAAAGTAAAAAAATCATCTTCTAGTAGTATTTTTAACAACCCCCCTCTACAAGCATATATTTGAGCTTGTTGAAATGATATTTTCTTTAGCAATCGGTTAACACGCCGATATTCTTCAACCGGTTTGCACACAAACAACAATTCGGGACGTAAACGTGCAAAGCTTAACCTCGTCCATATTCTGATTACAAGTTTAATTCCAGACAAACTGCTATTTGGGCACGTACTTCCGCAGCCTCGTACAAAATCGCTGGTAGCTCCTTAGTTGTTTCTTATCCGTAGGTAAGAAATGTTCACATATCAGTGACAGGTAATAGTTGAGAAGTAGATTTTCATTGACGGTGACTTTGTGTTCAAAGTACTTTACCTCTTTTTAAAAATGTCAGTTCTTAAAGTTGTATAAGATGCGGCAACATAACTTGCTAACTTGAACAAGAGGCCGTAAAAGGAAGCGTGGTAGGCCAATGGTAAGAATAGTCTTATTCAAAAAGATAGGCCGGGATGTTTGTTTATTATCCGCCTCAGTAACAAAAACTGCATTGACCAAAAAAGCAAGCGCGTTTGTCGTAGAAGCCTGCTTTTCTGCCACGTACATTTCTATATTTCCGCCTGAGGTTTTGTTCCTGGGCGGCAACCAATTTTTTTGTAAATAAAATAAAATTAGAGTTGCTGCGACCAGTAAAAACACCACAAAACATCAAGGCAGTAAAACAGTCAGATTTGCGATATCCTCGTCGCTCGGCACTCAAGCATGCTGCTACCGTTTGAGTTTCTGATCGTTCTGTAAAGCAAATTTTTCATATTAATTTCCATTTCCACTCATACAAATTGGCTGGTTGCAAGAACTCATTGAACGCAATTTTGTTGGCGCATTATCCTCTTCTCTGCCCGTAATGCTGGCAACTTATATTACGGGTGAACCTACAGTTTTGAGTAGATTCGGAGTCACTAAAAGATTAATAATCTACTACAGACCAGAGAAGAATCTTAGTCGAGAATCTCCACTCCCCAAAGCGGGTTGAAAAGTGGGAGAGCGTATAAACGTTTAAAAGTGTTTCGTTGTAAGATTCAAAACCACGATCTTCGGTGCGGCAGTCGGATACCTAGACTACTGCGCCACGTTTCCGCTTTTCCTGTAATTTAATGATAGTTGAAAGAGTAGGCCGGGTGTACCCTATGTAACCAGCTAAACACCTGCAGATGTTAAGAGTGCGGCCGTGTGTTCGGTGAAGTAGATTGTTATGTGGAGGTTCTCTCATAATATCGGTACATTGTTGTATTGTTGCGCTCTAGCAATGTGTGAAGCGCAGAGAGCGGGGCTTAGTAGCTTCAGACGTGACCAGAGAATGTCTACTATTACTGGTGGAAGTAACTGCTAGAATGCCTGCAAATGTCTACTGCCACGATGATCAACAACACCAGGTTAGTTGCCATCTATATCTGCGTACAGGTGCGGTCTTGATACATGTTGTCTGATTAGCTCTTAGATTCAACTGACTGGTTGCTGACCTTTATGCAAATCCGATTGATGTTGGCGTCTTGTGATTGGTAGGGCGAGGCTCCGCCCATGCGCAGCAATACCTTATCAAATTATCTCTCGACACACACTAGTGCTTCAGGATATGCATGCAAATTATCTGGTGAACACTAATGTACCTTAAAACAGTAGTGTATGTCACGCGTTTTTATTTCGTACTACGTAATCCACACCTTTGGACTTACGGTAATCAGTTCTAAAAATTGTCTGAAAAAAAAACGTGATATGACACAAAGTAATTCCAGAGAAAACGATCATTCTGATGACAATCACCTGGTACTAAAAAAATCATGCCACGGTAATCTGAAAAATCCGTAGCTTGAATAGCTACAGCAATTAGTAAAGGAGTAGCAGTAGATCGCATACATTGATTTGGTGTGCGTCACTCAGGGCTATATTTTTATGGTAACCCTAGGTATCAATTTTAGACGTCCCCAATTTGCGGGCTCCATGGCAAGTGAGGAGCCAGAAAAATTCATTTTAATCTGTCAACTATGGAGAACAAAAACTTCAAAACCAATTTATGAGGTAAATCTCGGTGAGTACGTATAAGACTTTGAACCGCACCCCACAGACTGATGTCAAAAAACACAAGATCTGCGGAGCTAAGACAAAATAAGGCGCGTTTGGTTGCTGAAAAGCAAACAAATTCCCTTTCCGGCAAAGCAGATACCTCATGTGCTGGGCCAGCAACTGCTAACTCAAAACAGAGTACGTCAAAGCCAAACCAAAGGCCCCACCAAAAGAGGTAAGATCCAAAGCCTTCAGGCAAAAGGACACGTCCCCTCAAACCGGAAGCACCAAGGAAGAGAATTCGCTCCTCCATAGCTGAGCCTTCACCTGAACAACCCAGAAAAAGGGTGAAATACACGAGAGAAAAAACCAAGATCCGCTCTATGAGAACGAAAAGGGAAACCCAGCTACAAGAAGGTTGCCTCATCGCATTTTCATGATGATTGACAGCTTAACTCGCCCCTTGGGTAAAGCCACCAATAAACAAGCCAATTTAATAAAAGATGCCCTTACCTGAGAACCGGACATTACTTTATCCAGCACAGGCAAAACACCACCCACCTTCAGTAGGCTATCACACACAGGAGAGATCCTTAAGATCACTTGTAATGATGACGCCTCACTAAGGTGGCTACAAAAAGTGATTTGCCTAGTAAAGCAGAACCAGTAGCACAAAGTCAAAGACTAGTGCATCTTCCACACTGCCAAGTCAAAAAAAGCCGGAAGGCCGATTCCTTGATAAAAGTTGCCTTAAAACCCGTCTGGAAGCAATGAACAAAAAAGTCAGTCGCAATAAGCTGCGGCCAGAATGCATAATTCACTCGCTTGTAGATGTAATGTATGCATGTCAAATCTAGACCACTTGTCTATGCTGTGACTGATGTCCTATACTCTACAATCAAAATAATAAAAGAAGTGTTTGACTATAATTCAAAAACCATGTCCATATTACGGCGTTTAAATTGTAACGTCTTTAAATAAAACCTACCTGCATTGTCTTCCAAAAGATCAAAAAAACGTTACTGTGTTCAACATTTTATAATAAAAACTCCAAGCGCTAGTCCGCTTCTTCGGTCCTCGTGGTTCCATCGCTGCATGCACTTTCCTATGAACACCAACATCGATCCCGCTACTGCGTACCTCTGTAATCGCCCTGCACGTACACATCAACATTTCTAACTGTGTAACTATAGTGAGGGGAAGCAGTTTAGCCGGCTTCTATCGTTTAGTAGCCCTTACGTCGTGCAAAAAAGTTCTCTGAAGCGCAATAATTATGAATGACTTATTATTTAAGAAAGTAGTAGCATAGTAGTGTCGCTCATTGTGGGGGCTACTACTAAAAAAGGTACTGTAGAAGCAGACTAAGCCGATTTACCCACTTTAGACACACACTTCTCGACGGTCAGCCGATGAAGGCAGGCTATTTTATATTGACCTTAGTAATATTAAATAACAGCATTATTAATATAGGTATTTTTACCTGAAGTTATGAAAGTTATATCATTGAATTACATAACACGTTGTGATAGCTCAGTTATAGAGCGTTAGCGTAGCACGCTAACAGTCCGAGGTTCGATCCCCGAAATATGACTAAATAAATATCTTGCTCTTTATTCACCTGGGTGATTCGGAAGTCACCTAATAAGCCGTTAGTCCCATCAACCCCCTTCAAACAAGTCGTAAGACTTCTGGGGCGATGTAAAATAGCTGTAAAACGCAAAATAATAATAATAAAAACATAGATCCTATGTAAATTGGGAAGTACAGATTGATTTGAAATAATTATCCAAAAATTTTAGTTCAGCCAACATTACAATAAATATAAAAACTCAATTAAAATATTACGGAATCCTTTATTAAAACCTAAACCAATCATTGATCTATAACTCAACAATATAAATAAATATACCGTACCACAAATATTATCAAAATATATTGCAAATTCATACTCAATATTAATCCCTAGGTGGATAATTTAAAGGCTGTCCAGGCGATTGATACAACGGTCTACTTTGTGCTGTATACAAAGCAGATGCCTGAGCAGGTACTTGCTGATACTGTGTCTGTCTAACAGGATATCCAGCAGTTATACTACCAGTCTTTGAAGGTTGAGCTGCACTCAACGGTATAGATGAACTATGTATTACATGTGAACCTGGTGGTCTTAAAGTGTAATGTTCCAATGGTTTAGGTTCTAAATGATATGCTTGTCTTGTTGTTTCAAACACTTGTCGAGCAGGTTCACGAGCTTGTATGGCACCAGGTTGTTGTGAATAATAAATTGGCAAATCTTGAGGTGGCACGTAAAAAGCACCTGGAGGATTTGTGTATTGAGGAGTTTCTGAAATATATAAAAAATGATATTAGTAAATAAAATCATTTGTATATATAATGTTAGTTATTAAAAAGCATAACATAAATCAATTAAATTTAAGCACTTTTGTGTACACCAACAAGAGTGAAACAAAGCCGCCACCTTACATGCCAAATGATATTTATACAAATTAATGATACATAATAAAAAGTGTTCAAAATAAATCAAGATTTCAATTTCGCAGCATGCCAAACTACAGCTAGACACGAATTGTGTGGCCGGTATAATAGGCAACTTATACACAAAAATTATGTTGGCTGTGGTTAAAATCATGTCTTTGCCCGTTTCAGCGTTTTTCAATCTCAGAACAACGTCGCCAATAGAATGTGTAAAATGTAAGCGCAAATAAAAAATGCTAAAACGGTCAAAAGCATGAGTGCAACCACACTAAAGATAATTTTTGTGTATATTAAGTTGCCTATTATACCGGCCACACTATTCGTGTCTAGCTGTAGGTAAGAATAGTCAGTCAGATATGGCAAAACGTGATAAAAGGCAGCAGTTCTGTTCTATCAATGTGTGCGTTTAGGGAATGCAAACGTTGACAACTGTTAACTAAGAAATATAAGCAACTATTTATAAAATAATTAATACTTTTCTATTTTATATTACGCCAGAAGGTTCATGCTTCTCATAATTGAATTAATTTTATAATTTCCTTGGCTGTTTGTTAATAATCTGCTTTAAAATGTACATTTTTTATATCTTATAACTTGTAAGCCAGAGCAAAACTCGACTGCAAATCAATTTTAATTTAATGCAGTTTAATTGAATTTTATGCAAAAGCAACATGAAATTTAATAAAATTATGCACACAAACAATGTTTGTGTTATTATATTTAGTTTGCTTTTACGTAAATATTTCAATTTTAATTATGCTCCTATTTTAATATAAACAAACTTGTTAGGAGAAAAAGATATTTTTTCCCTATGTTGTTGAAATGAGCTAATACAAATAATAAAAGAAGTTCGTTAAAAAATATAAAAAACCTTAACAAAGCAAATATTTTATACAAAGCCATGCATGTTAATATACATGCACAAATAAGTTTATAATAAAATTAGACTTTAGAGCTAATAAATGTCAGAAAAATATGGAATAGAAATTCCGTTTTTAAGAGTATATGAACGGAAAACAATTATCAACCTATATAATTCGACGTGATATAGATGCAAATTTATTGGAAACGATGATTGTCAATTATACGTATAATATTGAATAGAGAAAATTGAAATTACACAGGTACACAATTATTATTGCAGTCTACAACAGCAGGTCATACATTTATTACAATGTAAATTATTTGCATATAAATGATGTATGCAAACTACTGTATCCTATTATTTCTGTCCCTCCCAAGAATGCTACTGCAGTATTTCGGTTCAGTAAGTAAACCTAAACAAACCTTTTAATAAGTTAATTAATTAGTTATTCCTTAATAAGTTAACATCTGTTATGAATGATGTTACATAATATTTGAGCCAAAACAGCAATGAAATGAAAATGATTTTGTTTAATCTTACAAATGTTATTTTATAATATTACAACATTTATTACAAATAAACATCGTTTCAATTTACGGTCGGTGTTTAGGGCAGAAATAGAATCTAATATTGCGTACACACTTGTAACAATGTGCCGTACCGCAACACCTTCAGCGTCCCATCGCTTGTCGGTTTTCTTCCGACGGATCAAAGAAAATGTTACGCGACTATGTTGCGGTACGCAGCTGTGTTGCGGAGTGATGGTACGCGAGGATGTTACGCGACGGTGTTGCGGTACGGTACCTTGTTGCAAGTGTGTACGCAATATTAGATTTTATTTCTGCCCTAAACACCGACCGAAACAACCGTATAATATAAGAATCGTGGGTAGCTACTATAAGACTGCAAACGTGACGTCGCCCGGAATGCTCAAATTTATTATTATTTATTTAACTTTTATACTTACGGATAACAGGAATATTTGTACCAACGTGTCCATACTAAACAATTTCGACACAGCTAAGCTAGTATGAAAAACGTTCAAAATTGACACCAAAAAAGAAAGAAAAAAGTTTGTGATAAAGACGAGCCCTTATACAACAACAGTTGAACAAACATAGAGAGGAATATGAACAACCAATCAAACGTAAACTAACACCTAAATAAACAAAATGTTAAAAATCAGTAAGTAAGCTTTAATAGATGCAGTTCTAGTACTCTTGGCAAAATTCAGAAATTATATTACTTTTCGAGAAAGAAGACTATAAACATTTGGAAAATTATAGTCCCGGAGAAACAGGCAGAATTTCCAATAGAACTGGTCATGCTGAAGATAAAATACGGAATGAAGAGATAAGGCGTCAAACAAAAAACACGGTTGTAATAACAGAAGTGGCCAAGTTAAAATGAAGATGAGCAGGGCTCAAGAATTTCATCGTCGGCCTGATCAATCAAACTGATCAAACAAATCAGGCTCGACCAGAAAAAACTACTACTAGAGATGCGCAAAAACATCAAAAAAGAGATATCGAAGAAGAAAGCTGCCTCCACTGTGCCCCTGATGTCTATCATCACCAGGCAGATTATCCAGCCACCAACGTCCCCAGAAGTTTTGGCTCCGACCTCGAAAAAAAAACCAGCGTCTTCCCCAGCAGCTTAATCATCAAAGCCAAAAGGTTCTCAACCCGGCTGGCAACTTAAGCCCAGACCACTTCTAATCAGTCCACTAGCTCCCTAGGCCCTCAAAAAAGCCCCCAGAACTTGTCGTGAGACAGCATCCTCTGTGAATGTAATCTCACGGCGCCCAACCCACCATTGAAACATGAGATAAACGTAATCATCAAACGCGCTGTATACATGGCCGACGGTATCCGCATATTTCGCATGCAGCAATAATGTGTTTCCAAAATATGAAAACATACCAAACTGCATCAAAGCTGATACGACGCAAGCAGAGTTAACAGCTCTAAGGTATGCCCCCTTATCATTGAAGCGCATGAAAAAAGATGAAAGACCGTTCCCAATGTTCCACGTTCAATTGCGCCAAAACCTAAAAAGTCAGAAGATCATATCTCATCAAGCTATGTAAACTCATAGTCAGCGTTGATTATAAACAAACGTCAAACTCGTCACAGCTCATCCCAGCTCCATGCGCCGCGTGCAAAGAGCCGCTCACCGCTAGTTATAAAGGCTGCCAAGCTTATCCCAAACTGAAAACTCGCAAAACTTCTCCGAAGGTTCAACTTGCCTGCTTCTCAAAAGTAGACTCCCGATCCTTCCAAGAGCGCTTCCAACTCCGACAAGGAGACTTAAAAATCAGCTTCACATCCGCTTGGCTCAAGCGAGTAAAGCTGAATTTAAAGAGATTTATCCGTTAGTCTAAATCCAGACATAAACGGTACAAAATCGCCACAAAATCTATGTAGATTCTTAATATTCCTTATTAAGCAGGAAGGTCTATGCAATCAGAACTGCAAACTTAGAAAATCAAACGAGGAGAGCTTAGTTGGTAAGCTCATCTTTAGTCACATCAAAGAATAAAATCGCAAACTTTCGCAATAGTCAAGAACTTCGTCACCGTTTCTGCTCACCACCGTCTAGGATCTAGACCTAGTTCCCTATTTTTTATTCTATTTTGAGAATATATAACAAAGTACAAATTGACTAAGATTAGTCTCGCAACTTGGAGCAACTGTTCCTCAAATGCAGCTGAAAGCGAGCAGTGGGGCATTTAAGAGCAAGGTAATTTAGGTCCCGCAAAACTCCAAGACAAGAAAGCTAACGGCATAAACAACATTTTATTCAAAAACAATCACTGAAAGAGTACTTGACCGACTTCAACAAGTACGACACCAACACAAATTAGCAAAAACGTTCAAAACGAGTCACTTAGGTTACCTTGTCGCTACCACCCCCAGCAAGACTAATCACCAATAACTGTTAGACGCACTACTGACTACAACAAAAACCAATTAATTAAAATCAGATTAATTGAAATATGGAGTGGTTTCACAATAACATAAAAGCGACCCGCACAGGCTGCACTTTTTAACCAAATCCTTTCAATATTGACAATGATACAAAACCCAACTATTACTTACCAACTATCTAACAGACGCCACCAAACTGTTATCGATACAAATCCAAAGCATGACCGATATCGCCAAAGAAATAACTCGTTTGAGATCGACCCATAAAATCGTATCGGTCAGTCGGAACCGTCCGTTATTTACAACTTCTTTAGTGGTGTAGTGGATATCATATGCGTAAAACACTCGTAAAGTTCCCGGTTCGATCCGGGCAGAAACAACTTTTTTAGGTTATAGGTTTCAATTTTAGTCTAAATTAAGCAGGTTGTATTTGTGATAAGTGATTAGCAATCATTTACCTACATTATTTTTTTTATATTTTCATATAAGCTTCATTTAAGTTGCATTGACTGCAAATTATTTGAAATAAATTCAGATAAATACATAAACAATGTAGTACACTTAAATATATGTTCAAAAGACTAACATAGAACAAAATAAGACAAAAAATCGACACATCTTAATTAAATCATCTTCAATTAGCAGACAACATAGTACTAGTCAGCAAAATTATTGAAAAATTGAAAACTATGCCAATACAATTATTCGGATGAAACATGAATATGAGCAAAACTAAATTCATAAGTCAAAAATCGGGAAAGAAGAAGAATCACCATTAACAACCATCATTTTAAGGCAGTAAACGACGAGATTATTAGAACTAAGATAGACAACTTTTGAAAACTTTAAACATTTTTCAAAAATATAGGCATACCAACAAACTTGAAAGAAATTACAAAATTTTGCCAGAAACAGATTAGAAACTACGACGCTAATTCAGAAGAGCGTAAATTAATTGAGAACCTTCCAAAAACCAATAGAACGAGTCATGCTTGGGATGTCCCTCAGAGATAAAATACGAAATAAAAAGATAAGACGTCAAACAAAAATGACGGGTGTAATGACAAGAGTAACAAAGTTAAAATAGAGATAAGCAGGTCTCAAGAATTTCATCGTCGGCCTGATCATCGGAAAGAATTACTACTACTAGAGATGCGCAAAGTGCCACCCATGTCCCCGCAAATTCCGGCTCCAACCTCCAAAAAAATCAAAAACCCCAGCAGCTGAACCACCAAAGCCAAAGGGTTCTCAACCCGGCCGGCAACTTAAACCGTTTGGGTTTAAGTTGAAGGCCGGCCCACTTCTGGTCCTCCACTAGCTCCATAGGCTCTCAAAGAAGCCACCCTGATCTTGGCACCCATCTTACCAATAAAATACGAGATAAACGTGTTCATCGACCGCGATGTAAACATGGTCGACGGTATCCGCATATTTGGCATGCGGATTTTCGAGCTGCAATCGCTTTCTGCAAAAGCAATAATATGTTTTATTACACATTTCAGTTAAGGTACAAAAAGACCCTAAAATATGTCATTAAAAATATACCAGACTGCATCAAAGCTGATGCGATGCAGGCAAAGTTAACAGCTTTAAGGTATGCCCCCTAAGCAGTCAAGCGCATAGAAAAAGATTAAAAAAACCCTTCCTTATGTTCCACGTTCAATTGCCCCAGAATGCAAAAAGTCGAAAAATCATATCTCACCAAGTTGTGTGAACTCATAGTCAGCGTTGAATATAAACACAAATTCGGTGATATTGTAGAATACTATCTTTGCCAGCATTATGGCTACACAGAATATGCAATTCCCTTTACAAATACGTCAAATGCGCCAAAGGCCATCCGAGCTCCACATGCAAATTTAAGAAGAAGTCGGAGCATGTAGGAACATGTGCCGCGTGCGAAAGGCTGCACACCGTTAGTTATAAAAGCCGCCCAGCTTATCCCACGCGAAAGCAAGCCAAACTTCTAAGGCTCAACCCAAAGCACTTGCTTCTCAAAGGCAGATCAGCTTCTCCCCGGAGAAAAAAATCGTGTGCACAAGCAACGGGAAAATCGATCTATCTTCGATGCATCTACTAGCCTAAAAAGCTAGAAACAGACTATTTGCCGGTTAGTCTGAGTCCAGACATAAACGTGGTACAAGTTCACCACAAAATGTATGCAATGCTTATATGACTGGCACACTATGCGCATTCTTAATATTCCCCGCTAAGACCATTATCAGTTAGGCAGTCTATGCAATCCTTTTCTTCACATCCCGCCAAATCATTCAATTTAGAGGAATGCATAACAAAGTAAAAATTGACTAAACTTCCTCTCGCAATTTGGACCAACTGCCTCTCAAGCCCAGCTAAAATCAAACCGTGGGACATTTATATTTTCACATAAGTTTCATTTTTAAGTTGTTCACCTATTAGAGAAGCCTTGACTGCAAATCATTTTAAATAAACTCAGATGTAAACAATGTAGAAAAGAACAGCAAAATTGCTTCAGGTACTATATTTTGATAACTATAAGAGATCATTCAAATTTAAAAAGTGAAAGAAAAAACAAGTTTGAAAAAAAATCTTCTAACAGACCATGCAAAACAGAAAGACAAAATTTGGTGGCACTTCTAACTAAGTAAATAATATGTAATATTTGAGATAAAAATTACCCGTGTAGGTTACAATTTTTTTTTTCATATTGCATCTTATGACTTGACTTGTTGAGAAGAAGCAACCAAATGCTGTGATCGTTATTTTAAGAAAAATGCAGAAGCTCAGAGTTTGGACACGTGCAATATTGGGTACAATCCAATCTTTCCCAAAACATCAAAAGGTACGCAAATAGTCAACACCTACTAATATGGGAAATCCAAATATTCAACCTATACGCCTTTTTAATAGATGGATGCATGGAAAACTTCGTTATGGTTCAAAAATGTCAATAAGAATTAAATCTATTTCATAATTATAATTTAGACATAAATAATTAAATACACACCATTCTTCTAGATCAAACGAAGTCAGAAACCTAACAAAGACTGGTGCAGGTGAACAAGAAGTAATCAAAATCACAGGACATAATGCATGAAACTGCAGCCATATTTACAATTAAACCAGGCACATCACTCCAACAGAAACCAAGAGATCAAGAAAAGAATGGCATTACACTTCTTTACAAAACCCAAAAAAACAACGCACACGTGATCTCGGTAGGCGCCCGACAAAGCAGCAGGCCCAGACGGCATTCCACCGAAGGTTGCCAAAGCAATTGCTGAACACACCCCTGACGTGATATGCAAAATTGGTGACCAAAGAGATAACAACAGTACGTCGCAATCGTTACCTTAGATTTACAAAAAGATATCAAAAAAACTGACAAGACGGAAAGTGTCTCAATGCATGAGAAAAATCTTGAAAAGCTATTTGCAAGACAAGAGTGATTCGAAAGTCACCTAATAAGCAGTTTGCCCCATCAACCCCCTTTAAACAAGTCGTAAGATGTAAAATAGCTGTAAATCGCACAATAAATAAACAACAGAGAGATCCTGCTAATCAGCAAAAGTCAAAAGATAAAAATTACTTGCAGTGTACCAAAGGGCTCCGTCACCGGACCAACACTGTGAAACCCGGAACGATCCCACCTAGTTAGACACGCGGATGACCTGACAGTTGTGATCTGTGACAAAAAAAAGCAAGCCATAGAAAAGGACATAAAAAAACGTAGCAACCAGAATTGAAGCGTGGATAGTAGGAAAAAGTATACAGCTCGAACACTACAAGACCCAAGTGGCAATCCAGGTTGGGAAAACACTCTAAAACAAGTCGTGGCAAAAATCAAGAGAGAGCCAGATCAAACAAAAGAAAAGCTATGTACTCGGTAACAAGCAAGTGTGGTATAACTATGCACTGCTAGGCACAAAAAAAGGCTAGAAAAAGTACAAAATTTTGCCGCGATACGCATAGCAAGCGCATATCAAACAGCATCCACAAAGACAATACAGATGGTTGCCAGTACGATCCCTGCTAGTGGAAAAAAACATCCTACAAATAAAAAAAAAACACCAAGAAACCCAGTTGCAGACGAGCCTCTCAGCAAATTACAAACAGAAGTGAAACAAAGAAGTAAATAATGGTAAAATTGCAAAGATGCTATACTAGTTAAATTAAAACCACTTCCTAACCAAGTTCCTCACGGACACGGGTGCTTCGTTTCCTACCTAAAAAAACGGATAATTAAAGAGAGCGACAGCTACATGTACTTCAAGGCGGTAAAAAATTCCAAGCAGACCGTGCTTGAACGGAAAAAATGGGACCAAACAAGACGGTTGCAGAAACAAACACAGACAGAAACCACTGCGAAAAAACAAGAGTAAGCTGAATGCTTAAAAACAAAAGCTGAAGAAAGAGTGCTACAGGCAAAAGCAGCAGCAAATATTGGTCAACAAAGAACAAGGGAAGCTAGATTAAGCCAAGGCAAAGTATGCCAAAAAGATTTTGGTAGGTAAGCGTTTTAGGTCAAATATACAAATCCGACACTTCTCAAAGGTATTTATATGATTTCCTCTTTTTGGCAAACAAAAAAGACGACTCTTGAGAAGAGAAAGGTTATAATAGACCTTTTTTTGGGATAGGGAAGGGGTAGTAGAGTCCTGGAGCCTAATGGAGTTACTGTTACTAGTACCACATACTCAAAACTCCTGAAGCGCCGTTTCAACCCTGACATCAGAATTTTTTTTTGTGTATTCAAGCATTTCCCAAAAAGGTACAAGAACGTATTGAAGACTATGTCAAAAATGAATATGAATTTTACCACACTTGTGCTATGTTGTAAAAAGTGCTAACATATTGTTTACTTTGTTGAATGTATGTCTCTGTAATACATCTGTTTATTCAATGTGATAAAGCTTTACTTCAATGTAAAGATATTACATTAATGTTACCCATATGTAAGAGTTGACTGCCATATACACAAATGCAGATAATCTAAAGTTTCATATTATCATTTCCCAACTAACCCGAGAAGGTCACACATCCATTTACAACATTTTTTTCAAAATCCTATCCAAGATCAAACTATTGGTCTCACATACACTTCTTTCCTCCCATTAATAACAAACAAAATCAACATAATGTATAAAAATTCAAAGTACAGGTACGATTACCTTGAAATGATAACAATAGATTCAAACAATTCATTTCAAAAAAATTTCTTTAACTTTTTCATGACCAGTCAATTTTAAGCAAATAATAAAATTTTTATATTTAAAATTCCAATTCACACTTTTCAAACCAGTGATGTAGAAGTAAAATTATATCATTTTAAAACACAAATAATTCCTCCACTGTTAACCGATAAATTTTTTGTAATTTCTTCAATGGTTCAAGAAGTATAAAGATAGTAACTAAGTGGTTAAGGCCTGTTTAAGTGAACAGAGTCCGTTTGTTTTCAAGCTTACCTCACCTACAGTAGTATCCACAGATAAAAATGGTCAAAATATATACTTCAATATTTAGATTTCCATTTATCAAGATTGTTAAAATAAATAGTTTGCAATGAAAAAGTACAATTATTACAAAGACAAATTTAGTTTTTCACTGAAATAAGCACAGAATTATTTATTCAAATTTATCTTTCGCTATCATGCAATGCCGTGGTCATACAAGGCCGAAACCAAAACAATTCTATATGCCTGACCCTTGGCCGCTGTGATTATTGTAATAAATTATTAATTCATTTCATAATTACATCCTTGTTTTGCAATTAAAGCATTACATACATCTCCATAGTAATGTAGAATGATTACTTTAAAGCTTTGTATATAATTTCCTGTAACTTAGAACACCTATAATTTTTAGTGACAACTTATGAATCAATATAGTATTGAAATCACAAATATGTTCTCATAAACAATGCAGCTCTTCATAGTTGGATGTCTTTGATATCTAAACCAGACAATTAATTATCCTTAAATACAAATAATTTGTAAATATTCTTAATAAAATTACTCAACCTAAATTTAAGAAGCACATTTAGAAATAAAAAACAAACACCACACAAATAAAGCAAAGCATTAAATCTTAAAAATGAAGCAATTAGAAAAGCAATTAATAAATGTGAGATGTAACACTCACTGTTCCATAATACAGCTCGATATTCATGACGTCTAGCATCTTCTTCTGCAATAAAACAAATTAATTAAACCACCATTAAATAATGAAATCACTTCAATTAATTACAACAACAAAAACTTACTTTGTGGAGATTGATATTGTGCATTTGCAACATTCGTAGGTTTATATCCGTAACTCTGATGATATAAAGATACTGGAATAGCTGGCTGTGGACTTGGACTTCTTGGTCTTTTCGTTGTAGTTTTAAATCCTTGCGGTGTCAGCTGAACCCCTCTTGGCATACCTTGTGGAGGTAGGTATAATTGTTGTGGAACAAGACCAGGAGGTAATGATTGTAATGCCACAACCTCACTAAAATAAAAATATATTAATAAGTTTTATACCAACAATTTCATATATTTTTAATTGATTTTAAAATATTACTTTCAAATTTCAAACATAACCAATAACAAAACAAACTAAATATATCCCTACTAGTAAGTTAGCTAAAATTCTAATTGAGTAAGGTTGGCAAAAAGAAAGCACCTCTAAATCAATCAATGCATTATTTCTCAGTTATAACAATTACCACTGCGGTCTTAATGCAGACAAAATAGATGCAGTATGTGCTCAAACAATGTGAATATGTACTTTTCTCTATAAAGCTACGAGATTTGTATTTGGACCAGCATTTCACTTAACCATACATTTTCATTTCTTTCGTTGTACAATATTAAGTTAAAATAAAACAATCTAATCAGATTTAACTCTACTTACGCAGATTCTTTATGTAATTGTTTCCTCCTATTATCATCCTCATTTAACACTTTCTTCAATTGTAAAAATAATTGGTGTTTTTCTTCCTTCAGAGCACTCAGTTTAGATTCGAGCTGACCAATTTGTTCTTTCGTTTCACCTAATGTCATGACATCCTGTTGTTCTCGAGCCTCTCTTTCTTTACGTAATCGTTCTTCTTCGACTTCGGCTTCACGTTCTTGTTTCTTTCGTTCCCTTTCTCTTAATATGTGCCGCTTTAGAGCATTCCACATTTGATCTGAACGATCAGTTTTATCAATTACGGCTGCCGGCATTGCAATTTTAATGCTGTTTATTGAAAGGGTATCACAAAATTGTTGTGTTTATTTATGCACTAATGGTCTTATTAGTATGTCAAGCTACCATTTTGTTAATTTTCAGTAATTTAGAATGTTTATATCTATTTACGTTGTTTTTAATTTTAAGATATTTCAATCAATTGCACTACTTACTTATTAATCACAGTAATATATGTTTTCATTAAATTTTATGGGAATTTGTTTTGTTGATGTGGTTAATCAATGTAGATAAAATTGTAATCTACACTTGCATACTACTCTGAAGTTAGACAATTAATTTAGCAAAAGAAATGTTTAAATTGCTAAATGTATTTTCCAGATTATCTTTTAAAATTAGTTTCAAATACCGATAAAGAAGCAAAGAAACTTTTACGAATTTAAATATTTTTAATGCAATTGCATTTATTAGATGTTCAAGTATAGGCAACCAAATGAACATCAATAACATTAAAGTTTACTATATACAGGGTATCCTATTTCTATTGATATACGAATACATTTTAAAATTATATATTTTATAAAGGGTTAGATTTATCGGTCTGACAGAATAATACCTATAATCTGTCGTAAAATATATTTTTTGTCGTGCAACGATGTAAAATTTATTTGATTAAGCATTACATTTTTTGTCGTTGCCACACTTTTGCTTTGTCGTTACTTAATATTATAGTGTCGTCTAAGCTTTTTTGACGTGCTAATAATATTTCCATTTTTATAAACATTTAATTAATATTGTTTTTTGTACAAATATGTTAAAATTTATTAAAGTTAAAAGTTTTGTGAAATACGTTAACAACAATTTTTTACAGAATAAAAATCGATAGTGGCTGAAAAGTCAACAAATCTAAAATAGACCCTAAACATATTTGATTGAGAACAGGTTTACATGGTTTTACATTTTTAAATAGTTGAAGTGGGTTTAGATTATAGATCTTTTCTACAATAAATTATAAGTTCTATAGTACAAAAAAAAATACATTTAAAATACAGTGTACATAAAAAAAGTTAGACAAACATTGTTATTATTGGAAGTTTTTTCATAAATAGAATATACATTGTTGTACATTACTGTAAATAAGAGAGATGTTATAGATAAGCTTTAAGAAATCTGGAGAAAGCTAGTCTGTCTCTGCATACTAGACTATGACAGCAAAAAAATAGAAACTTAAGCTTAATATTGGAAGAGAGAGAAGAAAGCCTAGGTGATATTTGTTTGCTGGACGCTATAGAAATTTTACCTTAATGTTGTTGAAAGCGCAGGTTTATTGGGTGTATTTTTGAGAGGGGCAATAAAAGGTGACAGAAGGGAAGAAGCAGAATGATTTTGTAGGTGTGGGTTAGTACTTAAATGTACTCCAAGAAACCTTACTGAGGTTAAATCTATTGCGGATTTGGGATTAAATTTGAAAGATTGTTACTGAGGAGTTGAGGGTGACGCCCAAATATTGTTAGAGTTTTGTCCAAAAGTTTTTGAGTTAGAAGATATCCATAACGTAGATTTTAAAAACAATGAGAGAGAGAACAAAACCTTGAAGTACCTCAAAGAAAAGTTTGACAAAGTTTTGCCGCAGCAGGTTTGAGTAAGTTTATTTGAAATTTAATCAAAGCCATTACATAAATTAGAAGGTAAAAAGATAAAAGATTATGATTCAGACCGTCATGCCACAGGCGGTTGTATGACCGAGTAATGTCTAGGGAAATAGCATAAACATTGTTTAGTGTTAAGCAAAAAGTACATAACCGTGAGAAAGTTAAAGATAGCATGACAAGTCAAAATGCCTTTCCTAAATTCGAATTAAGATTCAAGGAAGACCCCGGTTGTCGCAAAACAAGCGGAATTGTAAGAAAAAGAGGAATTTTAAAAATAGTGTCAATAAGAGAAATGTGGCGCTAAGAGTCGGGGTAGTTTGGTGGTTTCTTAAGTTTTGGGATCAAGATAGTGTTAGCTTGCTTAAGCCAAGAGAATATCTTGTAAACATATATGCATATGCATTAAATATGGGGACTAAATAAGCAATAGCAAAGGGAGGATTAAATATTTTTTTTAACCATTTTAGTAATAGCGTCCAGTCCTAGGGCGATGTCAATTCCATCTCGGTGGTGATCTGAAAGTGATTATCAGGTGTGGCAGGTAGCAGCCTGAAGCTTAGACAAAGTAAAGGGTGGTTGGCGGAGGTCGTGCATCTTCGTTGAAGGAGCGGTTGTAAACGTAACTTGGAAGTAAACCACCAAAAGGTCAGCTTTGTCTTGAGGCATAGCGTAAACGACGTCTTTCTTTCTCCGTCAATCATCCAAGTCGGCGGTGGACTGCATCCACTTACGTTCCCTAAAACAATTAATATTGCGTCGGATTTTAGCGGGAGGCAGAAGCAGAAAAACTGTCTGTAGGTTTTGTACCCTGATGAGAAAAAGAATTGATAAAGATTGAGACAGGATTTTAAACTTGGTGTGGATGTGAGTAAAAAAGGCAACATAAATTATAATATTCCAAAACTCTAATGCTGATGTCGTGTTAAAACGCTAGCCAGTTGTTAGCCTTTTGATAATTACAATACTTTATAAAAGTAAGGGAAGGAAAAGGAGATTACTTACTGCATGTAGTCGCTGGTGACACAGTTATGGAAAACATTGGCAGCAAGGTTAAAGTAGAGGATCAAACTCAAAAAAAATAACAATGTGGTCTATTATAGAGTGACCGTTGCAGTTTGAGTAGGTAGAGTCAGAGCAGCTTAAACAGAATAGAAAAAAAAATTAGAAGGTCCGGCAGTATGTTACCTTAGTAGAATGAATGGTCTCCGAACAATACATGTCGGACATTTATATCTTCAAGGATGATAAACTTTTTTGGTTGTCAACATAATCAAGTATTTTAAAGGAAATGATTGGTTGGGGTGGATGTATATAAAGTCGATAAATATGTTACCAATAACGCTTTGCAGCAAAACTGCTATCACATCTAAGTCCGTCTATAAGAAGTGGGGATGATAATAAAAAAAATACGGAGAACATCATAAGCTATAGCCATGAGTTATAAATTTGGAAAGTAAGAGATTTGTTCTGGCTTATATAGACCAAAATTGAGATTTTGAACAAGTGGACGCTTCCACCCGCAGGTGTTGAGAGAGGTAATTGTTAACAGCCATTATGATTTAAGTTTACAGTGTTACCTGTGCAATGGGTCTAGTATTGTCAATAACATAAACCGCAACACGTTCCAGCAAGTCGAATAGTTTGTTTATGGATTTTAGTAAAACTATCAATTTATTAGAAAAGAATGCGTTAAGAAAGGCGGGGCATTTGTGAGACAAGACGGCGTGGTCCGTTAAGTTACAAAAGATGCATTTGAGATTAGTAGATATGCACGTGAAAGTAGAGTAGGAACCGGCGCAGGTGCCGTACACAATAGAATTGTGGCAAAGTTTTTGCAATTTATAGAATTTGATGATGCGGACACATTAAAAGTATCGGAAGGAAGAAGAGTAAAGGTTTAGTGCAGTAAAGGGTTTTAAATATGATCAGGGCAGATGATAGTATAAAGTTGATGGGTGAAAGGTTAGGAAAAATTATGCAGAGTAGGGAAATGAAACAATTGGTGGCTCGAGATTTAATGACTCTAACCTGGCATAAGAAATTAGAGGAACGAGGGTAGGTTACGTTTGTTGAGCTTTGCTTCCTTATGTCATCTGCAATTAGGCCAATGTGTTTCTTTACATTGGCAACGTGCGGTATTTTTAAAGTTTCTGATAAAAAAGATGGCGTCGTTTACTGCAGAAAACGCGCCTTATAGAGATTTTGGGTTTTAGGTATTTTTTGGGAAAAGATGCAGTTGTAGTAGTGGTGATATTGGGTCCCTCCATCACCTAATGGATTGCAGCGTTTGTGTCTAGCAACATAACGGTTGTTGGCCAGAGGTGTTGGTTTTATCCATAGTTGCGTCTTTTATAAAAGTTGGCATTAGCGAATAAAAATGGTAAACTATGGTAAGTTAATTAAGGTTTTTATACATCTATTTTGTAGTTTGTACATAAAATTGACATCTAATTTTTTTATTGTTCTGTTAAGGTATTAAGATTTTTAAAGTTTTATTATGTGACTAGACAATATTAATTTTTTGTCAACTAATAGCCCTAAGTAATTTGTTTCTTTCATTTGTTTTAGAATTGTATTTATTATTTTTGTATATTAAATATTCCGTTTTATCTCTGTTCATTGTAAGTCTATTACTTACAAGTCATTTGTTGTATATACAGATTTTGGTTGATAAAATCACTTATTTTGTTTATATCCAGTTTATACCAGTATATAATAATACTGTGTCATTAGCATACACTATGTAACTTTTTTTAGATCACAATCCTTGTACTAAGAGTACTAAGAAAAAAAAATGAGAAGTTTGACAATGAAAAAATATAAAAATAAACAACAAACAATGAAAACAAACACACAAAATAAAAGCCATAGAAGAGAAAGGATAGAAACAAGAGAAGCAAAATAGAAACAAAAAAAAGGAATAATAAAAAAAAAGAAATAAGAAAAAAATAAGAAAGAACATATGCATACCAAATAAATAGAAAAAAAAAACAGAAGAACATTTACAGAGACTACAATACCAAACAAAATTGCAAAGATAAGGAGAAAAAAAAATGTTGAAAAAATGCAGAATAACAGAAATAACAAAGCAAATACCAAATAGTAGATAATCTACCTCGAGGTTGACAAATAACGCAACTTTTGAAATGGTAAGAAAATACCTGGCAACGAGAGAACACAAAAAAGTAATCCCAGATAAAGACACTGTAATATCTTTGCTAAAGACATTAACTATTTAATTAGACGGATGTTTAAGGATTTAATTTAGGGTAAAGACGATGTTAACTTAACCGAGACTGATTTAATACTGAATGTATACAATAAAAAATGTTTATACAAAAACTAAGAATAAATAACTAAACAAAAAACTATTCTATTTATTTAATACATACTTATTTACTATATGCAACCCTGTTGCCATTTCTATGTATTATATATTGACTATATAAATATAATTAATATATTACACCTCCTTCTTTAAAAATAAACATTAATACTGAAATAATAATAATAATAATAATAATAATAAAAAAACAATTATTTACGAGGCCTTAAATTGTAAGGTTTAGATGAAGAAGCATTTAAAAGGTCTGTATTTGAAGTATCCTGAATAGGAATATCATTTCTATATGAAATATCTTTTAATAATTGATTAGTGTGCCTTTTAAATTCTTTTCCCTCTTTGTTTCTTATTAAATAGTTACATTTACCTATTTGTCCAATTATTTTGCCAGGTAGGAATTTTTTATTTAATATATCTCTATAATAAACATTATCTCCAACTGTAAAACTAATATTTCTGTCATCTCCGAAGTACTTAGTCTGATTTCCCTGTTTTTTAGCCACATGATCTCTAACACACTCAATGTCTTTCCCCTTCTTAAAATGTTCAGGATGTTTAAAATTAAATCTAGTTAAAACATTCCGATTGAACATCAAATAAGAAGGTGATTCACCTGTTGTTGTATGAGGTGTCACGCGGTAATCAAACAGAAAATTATTTATTACTAAATTTATATTTTCCAAGGTAATTTTCTTGTCAATCATCAGTTTCTTTATAGCAGTTTTAACTGTTTTTACAGCGTTTTCAGCTGCGCCATTAGAAGCTGGGTTATAAGGAGCGGACGTTATGTGTTTTATGCCGTTACTATTTAAAAAAGTTTGAAATTCACTGCCAACAAAAGCTGGTGCATTGTCTGAAACAATTGTTTCACATAAACCAAATCTAGAAAATAATGATCTTAAAATATCAATTGTAGTTTTTGCTGTAATTAAATTTGTTGGAATTACTTCCAACCATTTGCTATACGCATCAACTACCACTAAAATGTTTTTACCCATAAATGGTCCCATATAGTCTATATGTATTCGTGACCAAGGAAATGAAGGCCATTTCCATGTGTTTAGTTCAATTTTGTTTGGACTTTTGGAATACATCATGCAGGTAGAACATCTTTTAACTAATTGTTCGATGTCTTGTGAAATGCCAGGCCACCAATAATGGGATCTTGCTAAACTTTTCATTTTGCATATTCCAAAATGTGAAGAATGCAATTCATTTAATAATTTACTTCTTAAAACTAGTGGAATAACTAATCGATTATTCCACATTAAACAACCTTCTGCTATTGTTATCTCATTTTTATAAGGTATGTAGGGAAGTAATAATTTACATTTAGTATGGTTAGGCCAACCTATTTTACTAAATTTAAATATAATTTTTAAAATCTTATCTTTTTTTGATTCTTCTTGGATCTTAGCAAAATCAATTGGTATATTACCATTTTCTGAAAAATAATTGATGTAATCAACCTCTGAAATATTGTTTTCATCGTTGTTATCATATGGAAGAGGCAATCTTGACAAACTATCTGCCAAATTGTTTTCTGATTTAATATATTCAATGGAATAATTAAATCCGCTTAATATTATTGCCCATCTTTTTAGTCTGTTTGCCGAATATTGAGGAATTCCTTTATGAGGACCAAATATTGTGACTAACGGTTTATGATCTGTAACAATCACAAACTGTTGCCCATATAAATATTGATAAAATTTGTTTAAACCATAAACTATGCTTAGCGCTTCTTTTTCAATTTGCGAGTAGCGTTGTTCCGCAGAATTCAACGTCCTAGAGGCATATGCTATTGGTCGCTCTCTGTTATCAGCCATAATATGTGTGATAACCGCTGCTATACCATAATTACTAGCATCAGTTGTCAGTCGAATAGGTAATTCTGGTTGAAAATGTACTAATATATTATTTGACATTAGCAATTGTTTAATTTTATTAAAAGAAGCATCACAACTCTCATTCCAATTCCACAAAATATCTTTTTTTAATAAATTATAAAGAGGATGCAAAGTTTCTGATATTTTGGGTATAAATTTGCAATAATAATTTACCATACCCAAGAACGATTTTAATTGAGTAAAGTTTTGAGGTATAGGTACATTATTAATTGCTTTGACCTTATCTGGAGAAGTTCGAATACCTTCTGCATCAATTATGTGACCTAAATATCTTATTTCTTTTGAAAAAAACTCACATTTGTCAATAGCTAATTTTAATCCTGCATTTTCTAAACGAGTTAATACTTCATTTATTCTTGACAAATGCTGCTTTGTATTTTCACCACTTATTAAAATATCGTCTAGAAAAACGATACACCCATCAATGCCCTGTAATAACGTTTCAATAATTTTTTGAAACTTTGCTGGCGCGCAAGCTACACCAAACGGTAACCTATTATATTTAAATAGTCCCTTATGTGTGGAAATAGTTGTTAAAATTTTAGACTTTTCTTCCAAACATATTTGTTGGTAAGCTCGAGCCAGATCTAATTTAGAAAATATACTACAGTTGCTTAATTTAGTCAGCAAATCTTCAATTTTTGGTAGCGGATATTTATCAATTTCAATTGATTGATTTAATGTTACCTTGAAATCACCACAAAGTCTTACTGATCCGTCTTTTTTAATAATTGGAACAATGGGTGTTCCCCATTCACTGTAGTCAACTGGTGTAATTACTCCCAGTTGCTCTAATCTTTTTAATTCTACTTCAACCTTTTCTCGCATTAAATAAGGTAAAGGCCTAGGTTTGAAAAATTTTGGTTTATAATTTGATTTCAATGTTATAAAAATTACACCTTTATTAAATGTCCCTAATTCAGCATTAAATAATTTTTTATATTTATTGGTAATAGCCTTTATGTCATTATTTTCAATTTCTGAATAGTTAAATTCATTAATAATATTTAATTTGAATTTATTTATAAAATCACGGCCTAAAATTGCTATTGCTCCGTTTCTTATAACATAAATTTCTAATTCTTGCGCTGAATGTTTATATAAAATATTTAAATTGCATGTACCTATTGGTTTAATTTCTAATCCATTATATAAAGATAATATTTTATTTGTATTTTTTAATTTTAATTTTGAAAAATATTTTAAATATAAATCTTCAGGAATGGCAGAAATACTCGCTCCCGTATCAAGTTGGAATTTTATTTTATTTTCATTTATTTCTACTTCGAGATAAAAAGGTGGGTTATTTTTATTGTCAATACAAAATAAAAAATCCGGAGAAGATAAATAATTGCAAGGATTTTTATTTTTATTAAATTTATAGTTATTTTTATTATTAAAATGTTTTACCTTACTTGGACATATCGATGAAATGTGACCTTTTTTATGACATATGTGGCATGAAGAATTTTTGAAAAAACAGTTTTCCATATCATGATTCACTTTTCCGCACACTATGCACTTTTTTTTCTGTTCACTGTTTTTCTTGCTGGTTAATCCTGATGTCCTATCCCTCGATGACTTCTTTCCGCCATATTTGTCCAGATGATGAAATTCTTTTTTTACCTCGACCGATGAATCCATGACTGCCATTTTCGTTTCCGCCAAATCCACCATATCCGACAACGTTGCTGTGATCTTTTCTTCAAAAAATCTTTCTTGCACCCTGGAGTTATCGTATCCCATTATAAATTGATCCCGCAGCACCATCGGTAGTTCCTGTGCAGAGAAATTGCAAAATGCTGCTAAACTTCTTATTCTTGCAGACCATTCTTTTGGAGACTCCTGAGCGTTTTTTCTTGCATGGTAAAATTTATAGCGTGTCGCAAAAACACTATCCCTCGGTGCAAAATGCTTTGATAGTATTTCAACTAATTCCTGGTAGGTTTTGCTTTCCGCGCACGCCGGCAGACACAAACTGTGCATTAATTTGTAAGTTTCCTCGCTGAGGATATTCAACAAAATTGCCCTTTTTCGTGCGTTGTCCGTTATTTCATTTGCTATAAAATAATTCTCAAGCCTGGGCTTGAATATCGACCACTCACTTAACTGCATGTCGAATTCGCGTAAATGTCCTACCACGTCTTTGGAAGCCATTTTTACGCGCGCACGTGTTTTAAATTTCCGTATTTAATTTTAAAGAAATTTACAAAAATATAACTAAATTTCATTAGTTTCTATCCTCGTCGCCACTGTAATATCTTTGCTAAAGACATTAACTATTTAATTAGACGGATGTTTAAGGATTTAATTTAGGGTAAAGACGATGTTAACTTAACCGAGACTGATTTAATACTGAATGTATACAATAAAAAATGTTTATACAAAAACTAAGAATAAATAACTAAACAAAAAACTATTCTATTTATTTAATACATACTTATTTACTATATGCAACCCTGTTGCCATTTCTATGTATTATATATTGACTATATAAATATAATTAATATATTACAGACACAAGGTTATCACTGAAAGTAAAACTAACAAATCTAGGACTGCCAAAAGAAATACAACTAATAGAACTGCATGAACTATTTATGAAGGAGAGAGAATACAATAAAAAAGAAATAAACAAAGACCTACAAACGAAAACAAACCAAATAACTAGAATAAATAACACACGGATTGGAGAAAGAAGAAAATGCAGAGCTGGATGTCAGGGCAGATAAAAAAGTACAAAAAAAGCAAAAAAGACATACAAAGATAGAAGGGGCCGGGGGCAGCATGCTTGCCGCAGACTCTGTGCGAAAATTCGGTATAACAAAGACATTATAACAACAGGATTTACGCAAAAAAGAAAACCGAAAGATTTGCCATGCGTTAGTTATTCTTAAGAGCCACTTTTTTGAGACCAACACCTAACTACGTTAACAAAAAAAAATAAAAAAAGATCACAATTTTTGAGAGATATTTATGCCCGTATGACACTATCTATAATTCTCTATTAAATTATACAGGGTGATTATAAATGTTTGGGATTATGTAACCATCTAATGTTTGTGCCGCTCTAGTCTATTTGTATACATTCTTATAACCTTGCTTGCTTGACAGCTGTCAAAGTTGAACTGTCAAAACAAATAGTATAGTAGACAATTTTAAAAAGGAGGCATATTTAAAGTGATTACATAATCCCATTCATTTATAAACTCTCTGTATAAGTCATGTCTGAGTCAAGTGTACGAAACAAAAATTTGATTTTGCTCAAACCACTGAAAATCCCTTTCTCTGCAGGAATCCTGATCTTGTAATTTTTTTTAGATTTTTTTAATTTGTTACCGGTTGTACATCTAAAGAGTTTTTGCAATAAAAAGTTTCATTTTCAATAGCAGGCTATTTGGGCACCTGTCAATTTGGAAGCTATTATCTTTTGACATTTTACAAGTAAAAACTACGCCATTATTAAAAATGGAACAATACACGCTTTAACAACGCATTGAAATTATTAAAATTCAAATTGGTGAAAATTTCACAGTTCGCAAAACTAAAGCACTTTTTGGTTGGCAATAGTAAACCTGGTGGAAAAATTTGAGCTGTTGAGACAAGTTTGTAATGTGAAGAATCAAAACCGTGTGCATTGCTCAAGAACACATGAGAATATTGCTGATGTAGCCCGTAGTGTTGAAGAAAACCCAGGTTTGACGATTCTTCGTCGATCTTTGGAATTAGACATTCCACAAACAACATTACACTGTGTTTTGCATAAAGACTTAAATCTTAAGGTTTTTAAAATTCAGTTAACATAAGAACACAAGCCGGTCGATCACCATAAACGTTGTATCTTCGCTGATTGGGTCCTTCAAATGCATCAAAATGATTCGAAATTTCATCAACTTTAATAAGGCTCAGAAAATCCAAGAATGATTGTTGAAAAATATTTGCATCCTCAATCGGTGTGATTGGACCCTACTTTTTAAAAACTGTTACCGATCCATGATTAATGATTTTTTATGGCCGGAATTGGAAGATATTGATGTGGACAACGTTTATTTTCAGCAAGACGGCGCTACGTGCCACACAAGCAACATAACAATCGCAATTTTGCTGACCGTGTTATTTTTCATAAAGATAATCACAATTGGCCACCGATATCTTGTGATTTAACACCTTTAAATTTTTTTCTTTGAGGCTTTGTGAAAGATAAGGTCTATGCCAATGCTCCACAATCGATTCAAGACCTTAAAGATGGAATTCGTGAAGTTATCGAGGACATACAGCCGCAAATGTGCAAATTAGTCATGAAAAATTTCATGAAAAGAATGTGGTACTGCAACCGTAACCGTGGCGGCCATTTGACTGATATCGTTTTCATATGCTAATGGCATACCTTCCTCTTTACAATAAAATAAACATTTATTGATATCTCTTAAGCGCACGATCTATTATTATAGCTAGTGCTAAAAAAGCTGCACCGTTGATTAATATTAATTAATTTATATTTGTCAATCAACGGCTGCACAAAATGCGAATTAATTTCGTGTTTTTGTATAAACAGAGCTAAACCAAACATCCGATTGGTGCCGAGTGCAGTAATCCGAAAACGCAAGTCTGAACGCACTGCTGATACACATCATCATCTATAGAATAGCGATAACTTCACTCTTCACCTGTAATGGTAAATAATTGTGGTAACACTGCTAACCTAACATCTTTGAATTTATCAGTATTCCTTAAAATATTGAGAAAATGGACAGCAAAACGTATTTATCAATCATTGAAGCTATCAAGGAACATGATTGCCTAAAAATGATTGAAGAAAAATTCCCAAGGTATTATACAAAGTATTAATTTCTATTATATTATATAAAATTATTTTTAGTATTAGTCATGGAACTTTAAGCAGTATAATATCACTACACTATCAGAAAGAAATGAAATCTGATTTGATGATAAATAAATATTATAAATCCTATATGGCAGCTTCAGCTAATAAGGAGCCTCCTGGAATTATAGTAAGAATATCGAAACGGACAACCATTGGACCATTATTAATGGCGAAAATAATATTGACTAAATATTTGGAGACTGATTTGAATTTGAATTTTGAAAGCGAATTTGCTTTACAATATATTGTCAATAAATTTTTATCTAATACGAAATTAATTAAAAATAAGGAATTGGCGTATGAAGTCCATTTGGTAAGAAGTAATTTTTAGTTAAATTTAATATTGTCATGCATGATTCATGATTCAAAACAATTTTATTTATGTTTATTGAAATGTGTCATCATTGTTGACACCTATTTAACAGTAAACAGGTGATATGACATTATGTGCGTTTAGGGAATGCAACCGTTGTCAGAATGTTTACTTTCAACGAATCCGTTGAATATAGTTTGACAACTAGTAGTTGACCATTAGTCAGCGGTCAAATTTTAAGTTGTTTAAGTGAATGCTTGTGATTTGAAATTTGTCACATTTGTGTTCCTTAAATGCACCCAATTCCTCGCATGGAATGTTTAATTTGCTTATGACTGCTTTTCAAACTTTGTTGAATGAAACTATATTATTTTTTTATTTAGTTTCTGATAAATATTTGTAAACATTCTTTTAAAATATGTAAGATTTTGGATTAAATGTTTCATTAATGAAAAGAAGTATTGTCTCTTGTGATTTTGCTTATACAATTTGTACCTAATATGGTTGCAACAGTTTTTATGCAGTTTCTGCTGCTACACAATTTGATGCTTCATTAGGTGCTTAATTCAATAGTAACTCAACATCAGCTATTCTGTTCAATATAACATTTTCCAAATTTCTAGTTTGCATTAACGTATTAAACTTATTTAATTATCTTGTATTAGAATATGTAGTAGGTGATATAAAAAAAAAATTCTTTTCTGTTGCATAGAGTTGCTACGGTTTCAGACTATTTTTGTTTGCCATGAACAACAAGATCCTTTGTTAATTCATTAACACACCAATGCCCGCAGTATTAGTTGGAGGTCAAATCACTCAATTCTTGATTCATGAATGAGTTATTAATCTGTTTTAACATGGACTACAATAACTCTTGATGGAGTAAACTAATTTTATTTCTTCTTCTTTCTCAGCTACTAATCATCCACTCCTGGACATAAGCCTCTCCCAGACTTTTCCATGCCTTTCTGTCGTTATATAATAATATAATAATAGGCAAAATTGCTACAAATACACAGATACTTTAAAATACTCAAATTACACATACAATTGATAATCAAAAAACTAAACTATCTAAAATTAACTATAATTACATAAGATAAAATGAGATGAAGCAAAGCATCTACAGTTCCTGGCAGCTAGTTATAAGTCACTACTCTTTACAAATTGCAACAGATTTAGAATCTTTTATGTTTTCAGGAATCATTTTAATGCCATCTACAAATATAGATTTTTGATTTGCAACTTTAAATACAAAATTAGGTCTAAAGAATTTATTTATCCAGATCGGGTAGTTATGGAATACATTACTTAATGGCAAGTTAAAGTAATCTGGGAACAGTCCATTTATCATTTTAAAAATAATGTTCATATGATCTTTAATTGATATCCATTTTAGAGTTGATAGCATCAGTGCTTACATGTGAAATTTTATTGTCATATTTTACTACTTCAGACCTATTCAGATAACACTCAAACCATTTTAAAACTATACCCCTTCTTCTGTAATAATATAGTTTCTTTAATCAAATTTCTTTGTTAACAGTTTCAAAGGTGCTTTTAAAGCTCTATTTATTGAGCTGCAATATATTGGTTGCTATCTAATACTGTTTATCCATTCATTAATAATAATCCAGATTGCCTTTCATAGAATAATATATTTTCTTCAAAATTCTTAGGAACTTGGCTATTTCTAGTATTTTTTCAATTTTCATATTTACACTTCTATACTCTTCTGGTTTGATTGCACCATTCACTTTTGAATTGGAATTATTGTATTAACTTTTAAAGTATTGGGGACACATCCGGCATTAATGTGTTTATTAAATTAAAAAAAAAAGGAGTACGAATTAAGTTGAATAATTTTTTAATAAGAAAAGCATTTATGTCATTCACTCCAGAGCTTTAATACTTAAATTATTTACAATCATTCTAAGTTCGGAATATGTTACATCTTTAAAACTATGCATTGATTTTGAAACATATGGTAATGAATTTAAACTACATTAGATTGACTACATGTGATGTTATTTATTTCCTGAATTAAAAATATTTGTATTTAATACAAAAATATTTAATTCAGGAAATAAATAGTATACTTTTGATGCAGATGGCTTTGTATTGATTAGTGTTTTTAAAGTTTTCCACATATTTTTAGGATTATTTATTTTTTTGTTCATAATATAATTGCTTTTGTTTTCTAATTGTTGTTACCGCTTTGTTTCTTTTTTGTTTATAATGATTCCAATCTGCTTTCTAACATTATTTTTGATGTTTCAAAGCCGGATAAATAGAATTTTGCACTGTTCAACTGGATTTGGCCGTATTTTGGTCCTTTCTGACATAATTTTAATATTTTATAACCGGATTATGCTATTTTTGACGTTTTCTAATTAGAATTTTGCAATTTGCAGCATTTTGATATTTTAAGGCAAGATTTTGCTAGTTTTGTGATTTCATAAATTTTTATAGTTTTCAACTGTTTATTTCCGGATTTTGGTGCTTTCTGACATTATTTTAATGTTTCAAAACAAATACCATTTTATAAATAGAAATTTGTACTTTTAACAGTTTATAGCTGAATTTTGGTTCTGTCCGACAATATTGTAGTACTTTATAACCGGATATTGCTATTTTTGACTTGTTATAAAACAAATTTTGCACTTTGCATTTTTTTGTTGTTTTTAACATTATTTTGATATTTTATGGCCGTAGTTTTGGAATTTCATGAATTTTGTTACATTTTTCAACAGTTTCAAACACCAGATTTTGTTATTTTTGATACTTTATGAATAAAATGTTGCATTTTTAAATCATTATTGGCTGGATTTTGATTCTATTTGAAAATATATGACCGGATTTAGTTATTTTTGACTTTTTATTCTTTTTTGCAATTTAGGACTAAGTTCTGTTATCTGCTTTCTAATCTTCCCCTAATGCTGCTCTCCATCCATCTGTCTTATTTCAAAAAATAGAAATATTAATCTATATTATATAAAAATAAAGAAAATGTACATCTTTTATGAAATTTTTAAATGTTTTTGGTCAAACTTTTGTTTTTTCTTATATTTCAATATTTTATATTATTTGAAGAAAGTATCTTACAATATTTTTGTACTTTATGGCTGGATTTTGTATTTTTGTTGAAATAATGTATTGTTGGTTGCATATAGTATAACTCTATTCATGTATGAGTATTGTAACGCAAGACTACCTGCGGTATTGCAGTCAGTCGAGCAGAGAGTCTCAACAGCGTAAGAACGTAATATAACTATTAAACTCTGGATTTATTAACTACCGTGTTTAACTACTCCATAATATCCCAAAAGGTTATGGGCCCAGGCACCCCAGTTACCTACGGTGAAAGTTTAATGAACATTAGAGACATTAATAAAAGTTTATTCGTTTTTCAATTATTCGCCGACACGTGCTCAATCGTTCAGGTTAGAATCCGTTTCACCGAACAACGATGGCGTCGCGTGGTGGTCAGGAATATGCAATTGATAAATTACGCGGTAGTGACAATTATCATAATTGGTGTTTCGCGATGAAAAGTGTGCTTGAATTTCTCAGTCTAGATGGATGTATCGCCGATCCAGTAACGGAAACGGATGAAGAAAAACTGAAGAAGGCAAAAGCACGTATCGTAATGGTATTGGACGAATCATTGTTTGTGCATGTGCAAAACGAGAAGACAGCGCTTGAAATGTGGAAAAAGCTAAAGAGCTTGTTCGATGACCATGGTTTATCGCGTAAAATTGGACTATTGCGTAAATTAATAACATTTCGATTGGAAGAATGTGCATCCATGACCGAATATGTGACGAACATTACTTCATCTGCTAACAAACTCAACAGTATTGGTTTCCCTATCAGTGATGAATGGCTCGGTGCCATAATGCTTGCTGGACTCAGTGATGAATTCAAACCGCTAATAATGGGAATTGAAAGTAGTGGCGGGGCAATAACAGCTGACAACGTAAAAATGAAGTTGCTTGATGTGGACTATGCCAAACGCGACGAAACTGCTTTCTACAGTGCGGACAAGTCAAAATCAAATAATAAGCAAAGCAAGAAATCAATGAAATGTTACGCTTGCAAAAAGAAGGGACATTTGGCTGAGGATTGTCGATCCAAAAAGAAGACTGAACAAAATGCGAACGCAAATATGGCAAATGCCTTTTACGCATTATCATCTGTGACTCCGCATAAAGTTTTCAACGACTCTTGGTACATCGATAGTGGAGCATCCCAACACATGTCACCGAATAAGTGCATTTTGAATAACATAGAAAATGCGAACGTGAGTGAAATTAAAGCAGCAAATGATCACAAAATTAAAGTTCTCGGTGTCGGTAAAACATCTTTGAAGGTTAACGATTCGGTAATACCAGTAAACGAAGTGCTTTATGTTCCCGATTTGTCCGCGAACTTGCTATCGGTTTATAAAATGGTAAAAGCTGGAAAGCGTGTAATATTTGATGAAAACGGTTGTACGGTTTATAATAAACAAAACGATAAGTTGATTCAAGTAAAACCTCAAAACGGTGTATACAAAGTGAACAGAGACATTGACAGTTGCAAATTTTTAAATGGCGTGAAAACTATATCCGAAGATATTATGACGTGGCATCGTCGGTTAGGCCACTTAAACTTTGCGGATTTAAAAAAATTAAAAGTTTTTGCGGATGGAATATTTTTTTCCGAAGATACAACGGTGATCAACAAATGTATAACATGCCTGATGGGCAAACAAGCGCGAAACAACTTCCCCAATGGAAATGCATTAATTAAAACAACGCAAACGTTGGAGCTAATTCATTCGGACCTGTGTGGACCAATGGAAAATGCATCTATTGGAGGAGCCAAATATTTTGCTACATTCATTGACGATTATTCAAGGAAAGTCTTTGTGTATTTTTTGAAGAATAAGTCAGAATTGCTTGAAACATTTAAGGCGTACAAGTCTTTGGTAGAGAACCAATGTGACAAGAAAATAAAACGCTTAAGATCAGATAACGGAACGGAATATTGTAATCAACAAATGGACGTTTTCTGTAAAAAATATGGTATAATTCATGAGACTTCATGTGCGTACACGCCACAGCAAAACGGCGTAGCTGAACGCATGAATAGAACTTTAATCGAAAGAGCAAAATGCATGCTTTTTGATGCTGAGTTAGATAAACCATATTGGGCAGAAGCCGTAAACATGGCCGCATACATCATAAATCGATCACCAAACAGAACTGTTGGAAAGCTACCAGAGGAAATGTGGACAAACAAAAAGGTAAATGTGGGTCATTTGCAAATTTTTGGTACGCCTGTAATGGTGCACATTCCAAAACAAAAACGTTTAAAATTCGATCCAAAATCCCGCAAACTAACATTCCTGGGTATGAGTGAGACTCAGAAGGGATTCAGATGTTATGACAAAATTTCACATAAAATAGTAGTTAGTCGAGATGTAAAATTTCTTGAACCTAAAGCTGCTAAAACGTCTAATTGCGTATATATTGACCTAGAAGTAAATGACTCAGTTAGGGAAATTCCGTCGAAAGTCGATACTAATGTGGAAAATCGATCCGAAACTTCAATTACTGAAATGGGAGATATTGATGATGAAGATCCTGATAATCAGGATGATAGCACATATGAACCCGACATTGAAGAGGAACCCGCAGTCACCATAGTTCGTAGATCAGAGAGAACTCCAAAACCACGAATTGACAAAGATTTTGTATCTTATGCAATGATGGATCTACAAGACAACGAACCAACTTCGGTCGAAGAGGCAATGAATAGTAGCAGTAAAATGGAATGGAAAAATGCAATGACCGATGAAATGAAATCATTTGAAGAAAACCAAGCATGGACATTGGTTGATCTACCTCACGGAAAGAAAATCATAAAAAACAAATGGATTTTCAAAATAAAGCGTGCCAATGACGGAACTTAGTACGACATAAAGCTCGACTAGTGGCGAAAGGTTTTGCTCAAAAATATGGTGTTGACTACACTGAAACGTATTCACCAGTAGTACGGTACACATCGCTAAGATTCCTCATCTCAATTGCCGCTAAAAATAAGATGAACATCGATCAAATGGATGCAGTAACCGTTTTTCTCCAAGGTGACCTTGATGAAGAAATTTATACGGATCAGCCAGAATTCTTCCAGGATAGTACCAATAGAGTTTGCAAATTAAATAAGGCAATATATGGCCTTAAACAAAGCGGAAGACAATGGAATAAACGGCTCGATAAAATGTTAAGATCATTTGGGATGCAAAAATCCAAAATGGACCCATGCGTTTACTTTACTCAGGACCGACAGGTAATATTAGCAATTTATGTCGATGATATTCTGATTTTTTGGAAAGACGAAAACCTGCGAAATGAGCTGAAAGAAAAATTATGTAATCATTTTCGAATGAAAGATATGGGTCGAGCCAAAAATTGTGTCGGTTTAAATATCACATTTGAATCAGAAAGGATCTCAATAAATCAGTCCGAATACACTGAAAATATCTTGAAGAGATTCCAAATGTTCGATAGCAAACCTGTAGCGACACCAGTTCAAACGGGTCAAAAGCTATCAAGCCAAGATATTCACGATGGAGAAGACGTAAGCAGTATCCCATACCAGGAAGCCGTTGGAAGCTTGTTATACCTAGTACAAGGTACAAGACCAGACATTGCTTTTGCGGTAGGCAACGTAAGCCGGTTCAATACAAAATTTGGCATCACGCATTGGGTAGCTGTGAAGCGGATCTTCCGGTATCTAAAAGGGACAACGAACTACAGATTGTTCTACAAGTATGGATCTTCAAAAGGACTTGAAGGATTTACAGATGCTGACTGGGCGTCCGACATCGACAAACGTCGTTCATGCACCGGCTACATCTACAACTTCGGGTCAGGTGCAATTTCTTGGGCCAGCAAGATGCAACACACCGTCGTCTTATCAAGCACCGAAGCAGAGTACATGGCATTATCAGCTGCAGTGCAAGAAGCTATGTGGTTGAGGCAGTTTGAACCTCATTTCAGTGGAAATAAAGAAGGTGTCGCGACTAAATGTGATTTGTGGTGCGATAACCAAGGTGCGATAGCAATTGCTAAAGAAGACCAGTTTCGGGCAAGGTCAAAGCATATTGATGTACGTCATCATTACGTGCGTGATCAGATCCAAAACAAAAGTGTGACGTTAGACTATGTCGCGACAAACAAAAATGTAGCGGATTTTTTAACTAAAGCAATTTCTAAAGAAATATTAGATTATGCAAATATGCAGATTAGCTTAATCAAGAAATAAATTATTTCTGAATTATATTTAAAATTTAATAAGTAGTTTAGTACTATTAAGATTATTTAATAAGTTAGGGTGTTGAAATAATGTATTGTTGGTTGCATATAGTATAACTCTATTCATGTATGAGTATTGTAACGCAAGACTACCTGCGGTATTGCAGTCAGTCGAGCAGAGAGTCTCAACAGCGTAAGAACGTAATATAACTATTAAACTCTGGATTTATTAACTACCGTGTTTAACTACTCCATAATATCCCAAAATTTTTTTACATTCTATTAATAGAATTTTGCACCGTTTGACAGATTATAGCCAGATTTTGCTATTTCTAACAATAATTTCATAATTCATAGCCAGATTTTGCTATTTTTAGAATTCTGTTTTTATTTTATATTTTCAACAGTTTATGCTCAGACTTTGGTGCTTTCTGACATTATTTTGGTGTTAAAAGGCCGGATTTTGTGTTTTTGACTTTTTATAAATAGATTTTTGCACTTTTCAACTGGGTTTGGCCGGATTTTGGTTCTTTCTAATAATTTTAATATTTTATAACCGGATTTTGCTATTTTTGACATTTACTAAATAGAATTTTACACATTTCAACAGTTTGTTTTGCTATTTCTAACAGTTTGATATTTTATGGCAGGATTTTGCCGGTTTTGGGATTTTTAGTTTTCAACAGTTTATGTCCAAATTTTGGTGCTTTCTGACATTGTTTTAATGTTTCAAGGCAGGATAAAGCTATTTTTGACTATTTAGAAATAGATTTTTGCTCTGTTTAATTGTTTTTGGCTGAATTTTGATTCTTTCCGACATAATTTAAATTTTTTATAACCAGATTTTGTTATTTTTTGCATTTTATAAATAGAAATTTGCAGTTTTTAATAGTTTATAGCTGAATTTTGGTTCTTTCTGACAATATTGTTATATGAAATGAATTAATAATTTATTCAAACTTAGTTTAACGATCATAGCAGCCAAGGGTCAAGCATAGACAATTGTTTCGGTTCTACAAACCTCGTCAGTATGCCTTGTATGACCACGGCACCGCATGATAGTGAAGACAAATTTGAATAAATAATTGCTATTTTTGACTTTTTATAAATAAAATTTTGCACTTTTTTATTTTGATAATTTTTTTGAACTTCATGAAATTTTTTACATTTTTCAACAGTTCAAAACACCGGATTTTGTTATTTTTGATATTTTATGAATAAAATTTTGTATTTCATTGTAAATTGTAAATCATTATTGGCTTTGATTCTATTTCAAAATATATGACCAGATTTAGTTATTTTTGACTTTTTCTTCTTTTTCTTGTTGCTCTCCATCTATCTTTTAGGTGGTCTGCCTGGGTGTTTTCTACTTTGGAGTCTTTAGCTCATTTGGCGAATTCTGTTGTAGTCCATTCTTTTCACATGGTCTCCCAATTGTTGTCCATAATAATGGTTTATTAACAAAATACATTCTTTAGTATACAATAATTGATTACTAAATAAAAGTATAAATGTATAAACAATAATACAAAACTATACTAACTAAATTATACATTAAAATACATATTAAAATTAATTTGTCTACATTTGTTTTTAAATGAATTTGCAGATAATGTAAAAGAGCAAAAAGGGTGTTATCGTTCAATAAGTTACATTCTTTCATTAATCTTGATACAGGATTGTGATATTCATAATTTGTTTTATGCAACTTTTCTTTACAGGTTATTCTTACTTGATTAAAATTAAAGCTTTTGAAATCAATATATGTAAAACACAATCATTGACAATTCTTCTATCTTTTAAAAAATTAAATTAAAGTTTAATAATAATAAGTGTTCTAGTTATTTTGTAATTGGTTTTATATCTTAGGTGTTTAAAAAATTTATTTGGATTTTTTCAATACTTTTTATGTGTCCTTTATAGGTACGTCTTCAGTATCTAGTTCTTCTCTGATGCGCTGCTTCTGATTTCATCGAGTAGGGTTACTCCTTTTATTTTTAAGAGTATTTATTTTTGTTCTCCTTATTAATCTTTTAGTTTTAGATGTTTCTACATGGATTTCATCGGCGTAGGTTAGGATCGACTGTACACAGTTAGATCCTAACTTGGCCCTGTATGGACATATATTTGATTTTACTTACCGCTTCTCCTGATAAGATCCTTCAAAATTAACATTGACTTTGTCTTTTCGGTTGATATAATCAAGTTTCTTTTTTCTGCTGCTGTCTTGAATGCAAATAAGAGCCATTGTAGATCATTCTCGTTTTATAGCCTATTTTTAGTTCATTAAGTTTTTTTTTGTTTTGTTTATCAATATATTGAAAAGTGCTTGGTTTAGACTATCTCCTTGTTTGATTCTAGCTATCATTTTTATTTCCTGTGTCAATGCTCCATTAACTTTAATTTTTGCTGTTTCTGTTTAAGTCTTGGATAATCCTCAAGGAGTTGTTAATTTCATGATGATGTAAGATAGTTATGATGTTTACGGGTGAAGTATTCAGTTAAATGTTTGTGTTAGGTTAGGTTAGGTTAGGTTGCTTTTATTTTTACTTTTTATGGATATAAATTTTCATATTTAATAGTGTAATACCATTTTTTGTTGCTTTTTGCTATATGTATTTTGATGTTACAAGACCAGAATTTGCTATTTTTGACATATTATGATTGAATTTAGCATATTTTAACAGTTTATGGCCGGATTTTGGTGCTTCTTGACAATAAATTATATTTCATAATTTTTTTAATAGAATTTTGCATGTTTTAACTGTTTTTGGCCAGGTTTTAGTTTTCTCTGACATAATTTTAATATTTCGTGACCAGATTTTGCTAATTTTGAAATTTTATGAATAGACTTTTATATATTTCAAAATTTTACACTTTTCAACAGTTTATAGCTGGATTTTTTGTCCTCTCTGAAAATATTTTATTATGTTATGACCAAATATTGTTATTTTTGACTTTTTATGAATAGAGTTTTGCACATTTCAATAATTTATGACAGAACTAAAAAAAAAAACAAAATTTTGTACGATTTTTTCAAAACCATGAAAGGGAATCAATATTTTGCGGTGAGGCCGAAAATCCTAGCTAAGCCACTTCTCACGAAATTTTAGTTAGAATTATCTGGAAAGCCTTGCTGCAGTTTGAAACTATTTATTTGTGTGATGCAGTATTTTCCTATTTGGTGTCACGATAAATAAGTACAGAAATAGACTGGATTCTCAGCATGGCATGAGGTGTATATTTTCTATAAACTTAAGACTTATAAGTCTTCTTTGCTCAAAGATACATCACTAATTAATGATGATAATTAAAATATTTAATTAAAAAATATTTCCATACTAAAACACAATTGTTTTTATTTTTAATTTCACATTATGGATATAAATTTTGTTAACATAAATTTTATACCATACTTACCTATTTTATTTTATTGTATTAAACAAATCAGGTAGGGTTGAATGAAATCTAATTACACGTTTGATAATATAAAGAGGTGAGCTTCTGGGTCCAGCAATTCACGGCCATGTCTCTTTGTGCTGCCTAGCAATATATCCTGCTCATTGTTATTATGGCTATACACTCGATGATATCGGTCACTTTAGCTTATTTTCTTATTATTTCGATTTATTTATTTAATTTAACTCATGTAAACTAGTAATTTCTCTAGGGCAGTATTGGAAGATGATAATTTTGTTTCATTATTCTGACTGCAATATTTTGGGGCAAACATTGATGTTATAATCATTTTTAGCCAACAATGTTCAAAATTTTAATTATCATTGAATACATTTTTGTTTTACATTTCATATGAATTTTATTTTCACTTTATGCAAACTGCATCATTTCAATGTAATTCAAAGAACATTTAAGAAGGTTACATTTTATATTTTAAATGATTGATTTTAAGCAATTTTGTAAGTATAAACAAACAAAATTTGCTTTTGATGAAACCTTTAATTAGACTTTTCCTATTATAATACAATTTTATTGTTATTCATCTTATCTCATTGTTAAGAGTAAGAATCACCAAACGTCTTAAGTATAAAATTTTTGTTTATATACGCAGCTATATTAATTCATTTTTGCTATATTCTTTGTTGTTTTAGTGCAATCTTTATGACTATCAATGGAGTCCACCACTGGAAACTTCAGAAAGGTAATTAATAATAACTAACCATGTAACAATTTAATATAATTAAACTATTTTAATTAGTTCTCTGTGTCAAGAATATGAAATTCAGTTATATAAGCAAATATCAAATCTTGGTATTGCCTTCCGCGATGAAGAATATCTAAAGAAATTAGGGTTCGACAAACCACCAGATGTAATACTAGATATGCCTGTAGCTATTGATGGCTTTATTATTCATTGGATTGAAAGTAAAGCACTTTTTGCTGATTATGATGTCCATAAGGATTATAAGAAGCAATATTCTAGTTACTATAATAGGTGTGTATTCTGAAATTTAATAATTTAATTACTTTTGATCTGTATGCTAATTCTGTTTTAGATTTGGGACTGGATTGGTTATCTATTGGTATGGATATATTGATACTGTTGATTCATCAACAGAGAAGCAATTTATAGTTCGTGATCATTTGCCTACTAAGATAGTATGTGTTGGTTCGGGTTAATTTTAGATATATTTTAAGAAAATTTTACCATGGCATTGTGGTATTTAATATATATTTACGGGTATTATAGTATATTATTTTTTATAAATATTTATTATTGTACAGAAATAAAACAAAGACACTAGTGTCTCATAACTTATTATTACTTGTAATGTACATCAATGAATCCAAACATAAGTGTTAAGCAAGGCTTGATGTTTACTACATGTATAGTGTGCTTTTTGAGCTTGATTCTAAGAACCATGTTGACTGATAATGTATGTCTGTGACGTAATATCCACGTGGATACGAGCGCCAGAATAAGGCTCCTAATGCATATAGTAATATAGTATAAATTCTCAATTTTATTCCTTCTTTCCACAATCTATAAAAGGTGCAATGGACATAAGCTAGGTGGAAACCAAGATAATGGTGCTATCTTTATTTTTATTCCTAGGTGATTCAGCAGTTTTTTGAAAATTTTATTTTTATATTATTAGGTATAAAGGGGTTCCTATTTATGTTTACAATAAATAATATCTTTAAAATACAATCATTTAAAAATACCTATTCTATAGAATTTCAGCAAGCTTGACAGATTATTAATTTTTCAGGTTAGGTGCGTACATTTGTCAGTTGCAAAGCAATAGATGTCAATTTTTTTAGGTTATGTGATATGAGCATTGTTATTTGCATGCCGTGAATCAATAGGTGAAATATTTTTTGCACCCAGCAACAAATGACAATATTTTTTTAGATATACAGATGTAGTTCGAAGCTATAGTTGAAGTCTCAACAATTTTGATATGACACAAATATCTCACCAAATTACAAATTGAATGTCATCTTTTTTTTTAATATATTTGTCAATCGCTGAAATTAAATAGACAGTAACGAACTATAACTAGTTCTAATAATAAAAATAATAAATGTTTATTTATGCAGTATCACTCATGCTGATTACTAAGTCCATGCTCCGCAAGGTAGGTTACATTTATATTTTAAAAATGTCAGAATACAAACTATAGGTCATATTCTTGAAAAAAAAAAGATTATGTTGGAAGTATTCTTAAATTTTTTTTAAAGCTTGGCTTTAAATATCTTCAATAAACCATTCCTTTTGATTGTGAGGTAAAGCAAGTTGCTTTGCTTACTTGAATTCTAACTGACTTACCTCTATTGGCAAAAGGAAAGCACTAAATAGAAGTTTCTTGCTTACACTGACAAAATTGCAACTGAATCTGGCTTTTCTAACTTGTAATTGCTCCTCTGGTTTTTAACAAGTTTATTTGATCTTGATGGTTTTGAATGGTTTGATTTTATTAGTCGGCAATTAAATGCATATGCATATATGTTCTATGATTAAATGTTTCAAATAACCCAAAAGCAATGATCAACATACATGAACACAGTTGCAGTTATAAAAGAAAAAGGCAGTCATAAAAACGACATATTTTAAATAGAGATACAGGGTATTCAATGGGTACAGTTTTGCAAAAAGTGTGGCTTTTAAATACAGCATTATACACTGGCGTAGACTAAGGGGGTTTAGATATCTGACTCTCCAAAACTGAAAATACACAATCAATATTAATAGCATCAATTTTTTACGTTTACTTAATTCCTATTTTCTTTCACTATTCAAAATTTTAAGAGAACGATTAACTAGATTAGGCGAGTTTATTGTGAAATTGTTTAATTTGGTATCAAAATACTATGTTAAGTTTAAATTTAGTTATTTAAGAGCCAGTATATTCATCTGTTTGGTAAAGTACTCATTAGTTATTAAACTTATGAGAGTAGCTGCACTACAAGTAACTGACTAGGCCAGCTTGGATGTTAGCTAGCACTGTGTAAACATGCCTTAAGTCTGTTGCAACTGACGCCCGGAACAGTTTGCGGACCATGCAAATCTATGCATTCAATACAATAATATTTCTATTTAAGCAATTTTGTATAGACATTAGTTGGTTTGCCTGATTGATTAATGAGTGCAAATCAATCAAGAACTGTGCAAAGCGGCAGGAAGAACAAACCTATTATAATTGTGGTTTGAAGTAAGATGAGAATCTAAGGTACTTGATTTTTGTTGCTAATTTTTGAGACGTGTATGTTTGAGTTAATTACAGTACGTTAACCCGCTCGGAAGGCTCTTTTTGACACCGCAAATCTACGAGCTTGTGTCGGTACGTAGTCACCAAAACAAACATCTCCCAAAACTCGATTTCGTAATCAAAGTTAATGTCAATTTAATAGATTCATTAACAAAAAAATTGATTTTATAATGTAACAATAAGCGTTTTGTCGTGAGATACCGTTGGTGTTGTATTATCAAATGGTTCTAAACCGTTGCGTTGTCGCAACTTTAAATGTATCAACCAGCGAGGTAAATTTAAAACCACTGTTGAAAGAAGTTTAATTTGTCCAGTATGTCAAAAAAAATTAAATTTAAATCCTTGGGGGAGCCTGTAATCCCTAGAGGACGCCTCCCCAGGTGGCGGATAGGAAAAGGCCTCTCAGATATGAGTGGTAGGAATGAAATCAAATAGCTCCCGCAAACCAACAGGTACCAGCAGCGTTTGATCCAGAATGAGCGGCTGCAAACAGCGTATGATCCACATTGGGCTGCTGACTCACACCTGGAATCAGGGCTTGCCAAGTCGTAAGGCAAACGCGACGTTTTAATATGCCAAATACTTCCCAAGTATGAAAATGTCGATTTCTAAACACAAAATACCCCAGGTGGGTAGAAGAAAACTTCAAAATCCCGCTCTGACATCAAACGCAACAACGACAAAAACAAAGCTTTGTATGGCGACATACAATGCTTGAACACTAAGAAAAGACGACAAAATTGTGGAACTAGAAGAAGAACTGTCCAAAGTAAAATGGCACATAGTCAGTTTGGCCAAAATCAGAAAAGCAGGAGAAACTAGAAATTAGATCAAGATTAAATCAGGAAACGTACTAGTCCACAAAGGAAGAAAAGACGGCACAGTAGGAGGAGTAGGATTCATCGTCAATAAGAAAATAACACCGCTCATCAAATGCTTCAAAGCCATATCAGAAAGAGTTGCATACATTAAATATAATAAAATATTAACATTTATTAAACTGAAAATCATACAAGTATATGCACCTACATTATCACATACAGAAGAAGAAATTGACAATTTCTACGGACACCTACAAACAGCTATGTAAACCGACCCCACAAATAAGAACATAATAATAGGCGACTTTAAACCTAAAATTTGGCAAACTTGGCAAAAAGCAGGAAGAAGATGAAAAATATATAGGTCAATATGGACTGGGTACTAGAAATAAGAAGGGGATACCATGTTAAATTATATATGTGTACAAAGTACAAAATAGACTATATCATCACAAACAGAAAAGATATAATTCGTCACTATACTAAATAAGTTCAACAAGGGAAGTGACTACAGGTTTATGAGAGCCATGGTTATCATTGATAAAAAAAGCGAAAGAAGAAACAGCACAAAATCGCAGACACCAACAAAAATAAAGGCAGAAGAACTCAAACAACATAATAGCTTGTATAAAGTAATAATAGACAAAGCACTAGCAAACGATTACGTGAGTAGCAAGTCAATGTATGAAATAAACGAGAGACTGGTCCAGATAATACAGGAATCAGTGAAACAGCTAAACACCATAATACCACGAAAAACAGATAAAAAACAACTCATTGATAAAGAAACAAGAAACCTAATAAAAAAAAGAAGAAGTTTAGCGACAAGAAACAAAAGGGCAACTTTAGAATACACAAAAATCAATAGAAATATAAGACGAAATATAAGAGAACAAAAGATAAAAGCCAATGAAAAACAAGTGAACGAGGTAATACAAAACAACAAATCATCGGAAAAAAGGAAATCTACTTGCTACGCAACAAAGAAGAAAAGATAGTTTACGATCGAGATAAAACTCTACTCATAGTAGAGGATTTTTACACAGACTTATATGAATCTAAAACACCGCCAAAAAGAGAAGATGCTGACACACTGAAGAGAAAAATACAAAATCAGAAGACATCCCAGAGATAGATATCAAAAAAGTGAATGCAACTCTGGATGGCATGAAGAACAACAAGGCAACGGGAGATGACAACATATCAGTCAAAATGATTCGAGAAGGAGGAGATGAATTACTAAGAAAGACTGCAAAGCTACTAGACCGCTGTTTAAGGACAGGTAAAATACTAAGACAATGCAAAAACGCAAATGAGGTGCTAATTTATAAAAAAGGAAATAACAACAAGATGTAAAAATTACCGTCTAATAAGTTTGATGTCACACTTGTATAAGTTGCTGACAAAAATAATAACCAACAGATTAGAAAAAAAAACTGGATGAATACCAACCCTGCAAACAAGCTGGGTTTCGGAAAAACTAAGGCACCAACAATCACCTGCTAACGATAAAAATTGTTATCGAAAAATCTAATGAGTATAGCTACCCCTTGTATATGGGATTTGAAGACTAAGAAAAAACCTTTGATAGCATAGACACATGGATGGTATATAAAGCAATGACTAACAGTAGAACAGACCACAGGTATAACGATTTAATAATAGAATGCAATAGAGAGGCATCTTGCACGAGAAATCAAAACCAATCCAATTCAAATGGGGAGTACGACAAGGCGTCTCTTTATCACCAAAACTCTTCACTTTAGCGATAAAAAAAATATTCAAGAAAATTGATTGGAAGGACAAAGGAATTAACATTAACGGGACCCGACTATTAACCTAAGATACGTTGACAATATTGTTATCTTTGCACATAGTAGAAAGGAGCTCATAGTGATGCTCAATGACCTACAAAGAGAATCACTGAAGGCAGGGCTGAAAATAAACTTATCAAAAACACAAATTATGTACCATGGGAAAAGGAAATGCAAAAGGTTGAAAAATACATATACTTGGGACAGAAAATAACAAATGACCGAAATAATCAGAAAAAAGAAATAAGGAGAAGAGTAAGACTAAGATGGCTTTCGAAAAAACTTTCCTGCCTTCTGAAAAATAAAAAAAAATAACTCAACACCTAAAAGCAAGAATTTTCAACCAGTGCATTTTGCCAGTGACAACGTACGGCGCCGAAAACTGAACTATAACAAAACAAAACATAGAGAAACTAAAGGTCGCACAAAGAACTATGGAAAGAGCAATGATAGGTAAATCAAGAAGAGACCGATACCAAAACAATAGAGTTAGAGCATGGAAAAGAAAGTCGCATCTCTCAAGTGGAAATTTGCGGGTCACGTTTCTAGAAGCAATATATCGAGATGGGACAGAAGAACAATATTGAAGAGTGTCGACGAACATAAAAGAGGAAAAGGAAGACCTCCTATGCGGTGGCACGATGATCTTCAAGAATAGACTTAATAGCTACTGATGATGATGATGTCAAATTTAAATATGATAACCTATAGTTGTCAAGAATGATCAAATGTAGGAATAACTTAAATGTTATGTTTTTTGTCCCATTAATGACATTTATGACATTAATAGTGTCAAAATGTAAACATAACTTAGTTTTTAGTTTTAATTAAATATTTTTATAAAAAAACGTTTGTAAAAAAAATATGTAATTGTATTTATGGTTTGTTATAATATTATTAATTATACTTCTAATGTAATTAATATTGAAGTATAATAATAATAATAATAATAATAATAATAATAATAATAATAATAATACGGTCTTGAACGTTACGTAGCATTTACATACATATTTATAGTTTTTTAAATTAACAACTTATAGTCCTTATAAATTAACATAATTAAAAATTTTAGTTCTTTTATTTATTTATTTTTTTTAAACTGCCTTTATCCAAAGTATGATATTAAATGAAAACGGAAGAATTGTTTCTTTTTAATATCTCACTTTTTCTATCTGTTCTTCTCTGATCTTCTTACACTCTTTTAATATATGTTCCACAGTTTTTTAGTCTTTCTTCACATCGTTCAAATCTTGTACTACCTAAAATGTTGCAAAATTTTGTTATTTTTAAGATTTTATAAAAAAATGTACACTTTTTAAAAGTTTATAGCCGGATTTTGTTTTTTTATCAAAACTTTATAATTTTAAAGCAGAATTTTGCTGTTTTAAAATTTTATGAACAGAATTTTGCAGATTTCAATCGTAGTTGGTTAAATCATTGTACCTTTTAAAAATATTTTATTATTTATTGACCGGATTTTGTAATTTTTGACGTTTATAAACAAATTTTGCTGCTTTTTTGCAATGTGTTTGTACTTTATAACCAAATTTAGCATTTTAGACATTCTATAAATATAATTTTGCATATTTTGATTTTGCTTTTGCTTTTTTTAAGATTTTATAAAAAAATTACATTTTCAACAGTTTATAGCTGCATTTTGGTGCCATATTGTAATGTTGATCGGAAAATGCTATTTTTTACGCTTTATTGATATTTTATAAATGAAATTTGGCACTTTTAAACCGTTTTTGGCCGGATTTTAATTTTATCTAAAAATACTTGTTTTATTACAGGATTTAGTTATTTTTGACAATTTATGACTAAATTTTGCTGCTTTTTGACAATAATTTGATGTTTTAAGACCGGATTTTACTATTTCTGACGATTTATAAATAGAATTTTAAACTTTTTAAAGGTTTATGACCTGATTTTGCTATTTTTGAGATTTTATAAAAAAATTTACACATATTAACAGTTTATGTTTAATTTTGGTGTTTTCTGACAACATTTTAATGTTTTAAGGCTGGATTTTGTTATTGTTGTCATTTTATAAATAGAATTTAGCGCCTTTTAGCCGTTTTTGTTCGGGTTTTTATCCTTACTAAAATTATCGGATTTTGTCAATTTTTGATTTTTTATAGATAAAATTTTGAACTTTTCAATAGTTTATGACTAAACTAAAAAAATACAAAATTGTGTACTGCCGTTCCCAACTATTTATTTATGTGAAACAGGATTTGCACTACACTTTCTATTAAATTAACACTTTGTATAGTCCGCAATATCCAACTCCTAATAGGCAATATACTTTTAGCAGAATAACCTAATTTTAATTTATTTAAATTTATTTTGTTAATATTTTGTTATAAATGTTTTTATTAAGCATATATTTAATCAACTGGCCATAACTATTTTTTTTAATCTTGTAAAATACACAGGAATCGATATACTATTAACGAACGTTTACTCAAATACATAATCTGAACGCACTGTTAGAATATATAGATAACTTCACTCTTCTCTCCTGCAATGATAACCTAACTTTCTAATTTTTGAATTTATTGTTGTTCTATTTTGTAATATTGAAAATTGAAATAAGAAAAATGGACAGCAAAACGTATTATTCTATTATTGCAGCTGTCAGAGAATATGAGGGATTAACAATTGATTGCCTAAAAATGATAGAAGAAAAATTTCCAAGGTATTATCAAAACAACATTAATTTCTATTGTAACTAATATGTTTTCAGTATAAGTCATGGAACTTTAAGCAGTATAATATCATTACATTATCAGAAACAAATGAAACATAATTATGTAAAATCTGAATCGATGATAAATAAGTATTATAACTCGTATATGGAAGCTTTGGCTAATAAGGAGCCTCCTGGAATTATAGTACGAATATCAAAAGAAACAACCATTGCACCTTGTTTAATAGCCAAATTAATATTGACTAAATATTTGGAGACTATTAATTATGAAAGTGATATGGCTTTACAAAATGTTGTCAATAAGTTTTTACGAGATACTAGTTTAATTAAAAATAAGGAATTGGCATATGAAATCTATTTGGTAAGAAGTAATTTTAATTATCATGAAATATTACTGTCTTTTATGCCTTTAATTAGACTTTTCTCATCATACAATTTTTATTCCTCACAGAAAATTTAATATTCCTTAATCAATAGTAGTAAGTAAGAATCACATTTTACATCTGTAGTATACATTTTTTGTTTAATTTACTATTTTTATTTTACGACTTTTATCTATCATATTTTTTGTTTTAGTGCACTCTTTATGATGATCAATACAGTCCGATAGTGGAAACTATGAAAAGGTAATTGGTAGTAACTATCCATGAGAATTTAGTATAATTATATTGTTTTAATTAGTTCTCTGGGTCAACAATATGAAATTCAGCTATACAGGCAAATATCAAATCTTGGTATTGCCTACCGTGATGAAGAATATTTAAGGAAATTAGGGTATGACAAAACACCGGATGTAAAACTAGATATTCCTATAGCTATTGATGGCTTTATTATTCATTGGATTGAAAGTAAAGCACTTTTTGGTGATTATGATGTTCATAAGGATTATATTAAGAACCAATATTCTAGTTACTGGAATAGGTGAGAGAAATACTGTGATTGAATTGAATATATTTAAATACTATTTATATATTTTAGATTTGGAACTGGATTGGTTATTTATTGGTTTGGATATGTTGATACTGTTGATTCATCATCAGAGAAGCGATTTATAGTTCGAGATCATTTGCCTGATAACATAGTAACTATTGGTTCAGGTTAATTAGATAAATTAAGAAAATTTTACCATGGCATCATGGTATCTTATATACCGGTATTTTAGTTTATTATTTTATATAATGTAAAAATATATCTTTGTACAAAAATAAAACTAAAGACACTAGTGTCTTATAATCTATTATACTTGTAATGTACGTTAATTAATCCAAACATAAGTGTTGGGAGTAACATGGCTTTTTACTTTATTTCTATTGTGCTATTTAAGCTTGGATTTAAGAAGTTGATTACTATAGCAATTCTCAATGTTGTTTCTTTCTACTTTCAAATTACTGACTTGTGATGTAGGCAACTAAATATGCACTAAAAAATCTACAGCCAGACACGAATATTGTGGCCTCTGTATAGGCAACTCAGTATACACTAAAATTATGTTGAATGTTGTTAAACTTATGCCTTTGCCCATTTTAACATCTTTCAATCCCAGAACAACGTCGCCCATGGAACGTTTAAAATGAAAAGTGCTAAAACGGACAAAGGCATTAGTTTAACTACATTTAACAGCCTATATAGAGGCCACAATATTCGTGTCTGGCTGTAGATGTTCACCATAGGCGTAATTTTTTTTTTCCGTAAATAGATACTTAAAGTTTTCAGTAATTAGAAACTTTAATGAGGTGGCACACTTTTTTATGATAAAATTAAAAAAAAAACGATTTATTATTTATTAAAAATGTAAAAAGTTTTTATAGGGTCCATCTTTATTAAAATTATTAATTGTTTATTAAACATAATACACTGTGAATTGAGTGCTGGTAAATTGTTTTATAAATTTTATTATGACGTGTGAAGTATGAACACAAAATGACGAACGTTTTCACTGTCATATTTTGCTGCTAGATATTTATGCATGATCATCAATATATTTCTTTTTATCACTATTAATTCTTATTGATTATTTTATGAAGCTTAATTAAATATGCAAAAATTCTTCGTTTTGTAATAGCCGGCCAGGGTATTTTCCTGATGCCATAATTTTTCCAAGAATTTAATTTGGCAGTAAATCTATTGTACCACATAAAACAAGAAAAAACTAACCCTGGTCTCGGAACATCTATGCCAGAAGTTGTTAGACATTTTTTACGCTATCCGCACTAATCGAAGTTCCCTGTTCTATCACTAATTTATACGATAGGCATGCTTAAGTTAAGATCCTCGTAGTTTGTCATTTGTATCAATTTGATTATTAAACATTTTTAATCAAAAAAGATTTTTAAACCAAGTACGAGCTTTAGTGGCAAGGATATTGCTATTTCAGATGAACAATTGGTTTGGCTGAATAGAGTTGTGAAGAAGCTTTTTTCAGGTAAAAGAAACACTACCAGATCTAAACAAATTGAAGCGAGGAGTACACATTGCTACTATGTGCAACCGGATAGGTTTCCGGAGTTTTTACCTGGTGCATTCACTCTAACGGCAGAGAAGTGGATCTAAAAAATTGTCAAATAATGCTATTTATGCTATGACTAAAACGTTTGAAGGTATAGTTAAGATTTGGTATAACAACCTAAGCAAGTACAACTACAGTTGCAGGGAATGGAAGAGGCTGTTAAGGACGTTAAGATTTCTCCTAAACACCAGGATTTTGCATAAATTTCTAGCAGGCGTTGAGGAAAGACGTGAGACGTTTCAGGAATACTATTTTGCAAAGTTTTGTATTCTTTAGCTGTGCGAAATAGATGCAAAAAAAGCAGTGTCAGTGATAATTGATGGCATTACCAACACTTCATTACAAAATGGTACTAGAACCGGCCGTTACGAGACGCCTGGGGCGTTTTATAGCTATTATTTGTTGACCCTAACTAATAATGTTAGGAGGCCTTTACCAAGGCAAAAAGCTAGCTTTGTTGTTGCCGGAAAAAGCTTTACTTTTAAAATGCTACAACTAAAACACAAGAAGTCATTACTTTAACACATGTGGACAACGTCGGTTTGATCATGAATAAAAAAACTGTACAAGGTCAACCAACAACAAATATTTTGTCGATTTGTTGGTGAATGACGTTTTATTGACAATGGAAGTGAGCATGTGTTTTTTCTTCTTCTTCTTCTTCTTCTTCTTCTTCTCCTTTTCAAAATCCGTGTGGCTTGTTTTGGTCAAACTCCTACCCCGGGTTCTGCTTTTGTGATATAGACGTACAGCTGTCTTTTCACCTCTTCATTGGCTTGTGTATGTTTTACCGTTTCGAACTATCCTGGCGATTCTATCGTCCTGAATGCGTGACACGTGCTTGTTCTGCTTCGCGCCCGTCTCAGAATATTCGGTGTGTTGCATTTCTCACGTATTTCAATGTTAGTTCTTCAGTCGGCAAGTAAGTAGTCAGTGATGGATCTGAGGGTACTCATCTCTGCGCATTTTTGCCGGCGTTTTGTCTCTGCCGTAGGCTCTGGTTTCAGCAGAGTAGGTGAAAACGGGTCTTACGCATGCTTTGTAGGTTCTTATTTTTCTTTCAGTTGATATGTTTTTATTCCTTCAGACGGGATTTTGCAGTGTTCCTGATATCCTGGACGCTCTGTTTACTTGGTTTAAGACATTGGCTTTGTAGGTCTCCGTACGGTTTTATAGTTATTTCCAGGTATTGGAATTCTGAGATTTGCTGAATGATGATGTCATTTAGGGTTAGCTTGCATCTCATTGGATTTTTTGCAATAAGTAGGCTTTTAGTATTAGCAATGGCTATTGTCATGTTTATTATCTTGCACTTCTTTCTAAACGTGTTTAGTAGCCATTGTGAACCATCTTCTGATTCTACGATCAGTACGGCGTCGTCAGCGTAGCACACTGTTTTAATGAGTCTGTAACCATGTTCTATTGGATTGAGAGCTGCTATTAGATTATCCATGAGGAGGTTGAACAGTAGAGGACTCAGGCTATCCCCTTGCTATATCGCAGTTCTGATTCGGATATCAGTTTCATCCTCGTTTGTCACTCTTAGTTTGGTCGTGGTATCATCTGTGTTCAGTTGTTTTATTGTCTCAATTATGTTGGGGTGTATGTTTTTGATAATTAACGTTTTTAGTACGTTTGAGAGCTTGATTTTATCAAACGCTTTTTTTAGATTCACGAAACATAGGCGGGTTTGTTGAACTTCAGTGTTTTTTCTGAGATTTGTCGTACCACGTAGATAGCGTCTGTGGTGGAGCGGTTTTTTTGAAAGTCCTGTTGCTCTACCCGCATTGTTATCTTCTTTGTTACATTGTTTGCTAGATGTTTTGTGGATATCTTTATTGTTGCGTTTAGTAGGGAGATGCATCTGTAATTTTTTGGGTCATTCTTGCTGCCTTTTTTTTGTATAGTGTTGCCAGCTGCTCTGCAAGTGGTTGTGCTCCGTGTTTTAGCAGTTTGTTTTTGATGTTATTAGGGCCAGGCGCTTTGCCGTTATTTAGTTTTGCTAGGATGGCTTTGACGTTTTTAGTGGTTACAAAATATGTTTCTCAGTTTGCCAACATAGCTTTTAAAACACAAAAGTCTTTATACTAAGTTTCTAGTGCACAAAAAGCATCTATTGTAGAAATTGTGGATAGACTACTTTATCAACTGAGCTAAAGTTTATTCTTAAGACCGATGCTTAGCAATGCCGGCAACTACAGAATTCAGCAGCAACATTACTATATGTTTTAGTATTTATCAAAAAAGTTAAAAGTGTTATGAGTATTTAAGTTATTGTGTACAAGTGCAGGCTGGTGTGGTTTTGTTGTTATTGTCACTTTTTCCAGTTTTGTGTTTTCTTGATTATATAGTTTGGTGAAGAAGGTATTTAGCTTGTCTAAGCTAACGCTGTTTATTTCTATTATTTTGTTAGTTTTTTTTCTTAATCCCCTGAGAAACTTCCAGATCCGTTTTTGTGTCTCGTATAGGTCGTTCTCCATTTCCTTACTAAATTGTGCGGGTTTGGTTAGTTAGTTCTTTTCTTTATCTTACGTAGTTATTAATCACATGTACGCATAGGCGCTGAAGCTAAGCCTACGAGCAAGTATATAGGATGTAAGAGGATATGCCAAAGGAAAAGTTGATCTTGAGAAAAAAACATATTTTTAAAGCTAGTCCTTGTTTTTAAGCAGGTAAAGATTTGCAGTGCGTTTGATTTTATTGCTGGTATGACGGAGTTTTTTTATCCTGTTTGGTTTTAATTACTTCAGAATTTTTTGAGAAGAAGAATATTAGGTGCAGACAAATCTACTACTACCCATAACAAAAGTAACACTAAGATTGGCAGAGAAAACTGTAATCTCTCTAAACACTGTTGAATATATTTTGGTGAGTTCTAATGTAGAGAAGGCTCACTATTTGTAAAATTAGCTAATTTGATGATGCCTGGTTTAATGCACGTAATCAGCTGCTGTATTAAAAATGCCAATAAAGGTTTTGTTTTAGTTGCAAATTTATCTCAAAAATTAATAAAATATTGTTTGGGGTAAGTAAACTTGTTAAATGTTATTTCTTTTGTTTGCAGATAGATTATTTGAACCATGAAATTAGTTTGGATGGAGTTAATCTAGATAAACACAAAACCAAGGCGTTTTTGGGTCTAGTAGAATATTTTTGTAAGTGTGTTAAAAGTTTTGAAACGTTAGCAAAACATTTGACAGAATTGCTAAAAAAAATTACCTAGATCAAAACACAAGAAGATGCTTTTATGACATTAAAAAAAATGTTTGTCAGTAGACCGGTTTTTTGCAATCTATAGTTGTAATTTAAATCTTAACAAAACGGAATATGATTTAGATTTTTTTTTAAATAACATCAATAAATGTGACAGTTCAGTTAAAAGACAAGTGCAAATACTTGAAACTAAATAGAGAAAAAATTATGTGATTAAAGATAATTATTTATTTTGTGTAACTTTGGAGAGAAATTATTAGGTTGTGTCAAGACTAGTAAAGTGCCAACTAATGTTAAGTCACCACGATGGTTTTGGACATTTATCTGAAGAGAATATTATAAGATTGTTAAGTAAGGACTACTGGTTTCCAGGAATAAAAAAATATGCCATACGTATGTGAGTTCATGTATAGAATGTCTGTATAATATCAAAAGAAATGCGTTCATTTAATACGTTGCACGTGGATTATTTAGGACTTTTTGTAAAGAGCAAACAGAAGAATTTGTATTTGATTGTTATGGTGGATTTCTTTACAAAGTTTGTTTTTATAAAAGCAGTTTTTAACACTCAAGTTAAATATATGTGACAGTGTGATTGAAACTTTTGGTGTTCCATGGCAGTTAGTTATGGACCGAGGAACATGTTTGAAAACTATTGCAAAAGTTTTGAACGCAAAACATAAATCTAGGGAATTTTAATAATTTTTTTTTGTTTCCGTGATTTACAGGCAATTTTATGCCCAAATTGAGTTTTTATTTTCCAAATGTTGTTTTCTGTGCAATTTTAAGACCCTAAAGGTAAATTTTGTGTTATAATTCGGTTTTCTGCGCCTGCCTTGACAAATATGATTTTAAAAATTAGTTTTGTGTGCGTTTTTATGTGGTAAACATGATTTTTTAGCAAATTTTATACATAATATATATAATTTTTTCAAGAATTTAATTTGGCAGTGAAACTGTTGTTTCACAAAAAATAAGAAGAAACTAACCGTAGAACATCTATGCCACGCTATTTGCGCTAATCGAAGTCTTCTGTTCTATCCCTAATTTATACGGTATAATTTTTAATTGTTTCTTACATAATATATGTACATGTACACACACGGCAGTATACATATTAAAACTAAATCATTAAACTGTTTATACGTTTTGCGAGAAAATCTGTGTTTTGACAATCTTGACTTGATTGTCAAAACGCAGATTTTTCATTATTAAATAGCCCAAGCGTGTAATTTGTATTTTGATTAATCTTTCTGATACAACCAATTTTTTGAAATCAGACAGTACCACTTAGAACGTGATGGGTTGCATTCCTACGATGCAGTGAGGAGTACGCATTGCAGTAAGGAGTACACATTGCAATTATATGCATCTACTCTAACGGCAGAGAAATGGATCTAAAAAATTGACCAACTGTTGAATAATGCTATTTATGCTATAAACAACAAGCTGTGAGGTTTAGTTAAGATTTGGTACAACAACTTAAGCAAGTACAACCGTTGGAGGGAATTGAAGAGACTGTTACGGAAAGAGACGTTTCCTAAACATTAGAGTTATGCAAGGATTTTGCATAAATTTCAGGCAAGCACCAAGAAAAAAGGTGAGACGTTTTAGGAATACATTTTGCAAAGTTTTGTCTTCTTTAACTGTGCGAATTAGATGGAAAAAAGGCATTGTTAGTGATAATTGCAAAATACAAAATGGTACTAGAACCGGCCGTTACAAGACGCCTGAGGCGCTTTATGGCTATTATTTGTTGACCCTACCTAATGATGTAAGGAGGTTTTTACTAAGACTAGAGCATAGCAAACAAAACCTAGTTTTGTTGTAGCTAAAAAAAGAATTACTAGCTAAAATACTACAACTAAAACGCAAGGTGTTACTACTCCAATACATGTAGACAATCTCGTAATGTAGTAATTGCAAACGGTTTGGTTTTGAATAAAACAAACTGGTCAAAAGGTAAATCAAGACAATAAATTTTTTGCTGACCTGTTTGACTAATCAAATTGACAACAAATAATTTGTCAATTTGTTGGTGAATAACGTTTCATTAAAAGGATACATTAACACTGAAAGTGAGCATATGATTATTAATCACATGTGTGCATAAGCGCTAAAGCTAAACCTACGAGCAACTATAAAGGTTGTAAGAGAATATGCCGTAGGAAAAGTTGTTATCTTGAGAGAAGTTAACATATCTTTAAAACTAAACCTTGTTTTTAAGCAGGTAAGAGCTTTTGTTGTAAATATGCAGTGCAGTCAATTCTATTGCTAGTAAGACGAAGTTTTTTTTAAATTGCATAACGTATTTGTTTAGTGGTAATTTCTTCAATTTTTTTTTTTAAAGAAACATACCAGGCGCAGGCAATTCTACCACCGTAACAAAAATAGCACTAAGGTTGGCAGAGGAAACTGTAATACTTCCAAACACTGTTGAATATATTCTGGTGAGTTTTAATGTAGACGGCTCGGTATTTGTAGAATTAATCAATCGGATACTGCCTAGTTCTGAGCACGTATTGAGATGCTGCATTACAAATGTCAATAAAGGTTTTGTTTCAGTTGCAAACTTATTTCAGAAACTAATAAAATATTGTTTGGGGCAAGTAGTGATTAGAAAGATATCAGTTCTAAATCTATTAACGCATTTAATGTTGGTGCAGATTGCCGGAAATATATGAGCAAATTGACGATAATTGGAGAAGTAGTAAATAGAAACAGCGATTGGGATTGATACACAAATTTTGGGATAAGTTTATTCAATCAAAGAAATAATTAAGAAAACCAAACCTAACAAAATTGAAAATTGACGTCACCAATGTACTACCCCCGCGGGTGTCACTGTGCTACCACTCGGTAGTTGCAGCTTGGTTTGTCGGAATGAGTTGCGGTTCTTAGTCACCTATAGTCGGCAAACTCCTATTGTTTAAAATGCCTCAGGTATTACCTATAAAAAAGTAAATTAAAAAAAAAACATAAATTTATTTATAACTAAGTGCTAACCCTCTTTGTTATAAATAAATAAATTAATACAAAAGGAAAAAATAAACTCAAACTAAAAGGAAACATACATTAGGGAAACTCTACGTTTAATTTAGTCTAAAAAAAACAGAATAAAGGTCTTCCACGCTTTTAACCAGTGTCTACTTATAATTCACTAAATACGGCTTAAAAAATTAGTTTGAAGCAACTTCTTGAACATAATCTTTGTAGCCAAAACTGGGAGAGGTGTTCGGTCACCTACCACGATTAGCCCCAGCGTTATTGGAAGGTCTAGTCGGTCAAGCTTCTCGGTCAGACCTCTCTAACGTCTCTTTACTTACAGTCATTTTTGTTTTCTGGTCTATACACTTATCTCTCAGGCCACTAGCTGTTTTCTTAAGGCTTGGCTTTGCACATGTCTGGTAGCGGTTTAACCTAAGTTTAAGGTGCAGAACTTTATGTCTCACTCTCTGCTTACACGACCGTCGGTAAACACCTGGATAGCCAATGATTAAATCGTCTATCTGTTTTTAAGTTTGTCAAATTTTGTCTACCTTTTTATTTGTCAAAGTCGTCTTTACTTTCCTAAACAAAACCTAAAGTTGTTTTATAGCCAACTCCCAGTAACCTTTATGCCTTCTTACCTGCAGCTTGTAGGCTACCTCATACTTCTTTAAATACCTGTTCTCAGTAAAACTTTCCACAAAACTAATTGTTACCTAAACTAACCTGTCCCCTTAATTTCGAATAAGTTTTTTAGCACTATTTACAACTTTATGTTTGATCTTTATTATTAACCACAACAAAAATGTACACTTACACCAAAATTTAATAAAAACAAATTTGGCTAAAAAGTTCATTAACTCAAATGTGAATCGTTCACCAAAAATTGGTTTCCTTAAATGCTTTGATCTTAACTTCCACTAAATTGTAGTCTGGCTCTAAAATTGACAAAATCTATAACTAACGACCTGTTATAGCCTAACAAATTAACACCAATATTGCACCAAAAATTAGGTCGAGACAGTTGTTAGTGTGCTTGTATTTGACAATATCAAGTTCTATTTGTATCCACAGTAACTACCCATCTTCAATCTAACAAAATTTACTCTTGGCCGGTGGGATTCTCCCCAAGATATGGTTCAAAGTCCTTGATGTGCCATCTACTAAAATCTTTTGATTTAAGTTCACAAACCAAAGGGTTCACTACTTTGACAATTCTACACAGGATATTTGAGGGCTGGTTTAGTGGAGAACTCTGCTGCCGCGTCCGACAGTACTTTGTATGCTTTCTAAACAAATTGCCTTTTTCAAACCTAAAGCATTTTTTTTTTCAGATTGTAGGCTTTAGCGTTGAGCTCGTAAACCTTATAAAGGTGAGAGGCAACTTTTTTATAAACACTTTTTAGATAGCCTACATTCTCTCATCATACGTTTTTTTTTGTTACCTCTTGGTTGTTTCTTACCAAAAGTTTATAGAAACCTCCATCAGATGCTACTTTTCTTCCAAACACTAAGGTATTGGGGGAATAGTCACTTCATGTACTGCTGATCTAAGGCACTTTCAATTTGGAATATTTTTTTGTTTCAACACTTATGAAGGTCTTTGCCAAGGTACGACTTGATGGCCGTTCTAACTACCTTGTTCACGCGTTCCGTGAAGTTGATCTGAAGGTGGTAACATGCATTGCACCAAACTTTTTTGACCTGATATTTTTCCATCAATTGTTTGAATACTTCTCCAGTTAACTGAGGCTCATTGTATGCCATTAGGAGTTTTGGCACGTCAAACATTAGAAACACGTGGTTTTCAAGGTACTTTACTACTTCGGCTGCTGTTACTTTCTTGAGAGGTTGTATCAGGAAGAACTTGGAAAACCAATTTGTCACTACCTGAAGCCAAAAATTCTCTTTTGTTGACTAAAGTAACGGACCCATTAGGTCCAAGAAAAGAACTTTAAAAGGAAGATTTCTTGTTTCTCCTTTCCCATCGGTCTTGCACGGGCTACATTGGGATGTTTTTGTGGGACACATATGTTGCACTGTTTCACATATTTGAAAATATCCCTCCTTATCTCTCTCCAGTAAAATTTACTGTTTACCCGTTTTTGCGTCTTAAAGTATCAGAACTGTCGCGTTATTATGGCTTTCTTGCAAAACCTGCGCTATCTTGTCTGCTGAGACGCCCAGAGCAACAAGTTTTACGTTAAACTTGTTTAAATGTTTTTTTTTGTTTGCTTATAGATTGTTTGGGTGTTGGAACTAGTTTGAATGAAAATAAACTAACGTAAAACTGAGGCAATAGAGTTTTTCTCATGTCCAAAAGATATCCACAAAACAGCACGGTGTTTGGGTTTAGTTTTTCCATAATTTTGTGCCATGTCTTTTTCTCAGATTTTCTCATTCTTTTTATTTTTTGGCTAGCATAACCATTTCTATTGTAATAATTTTTCCTGATTTGCCTTTCCATTTCTTTCTTTCTCATTTTTATTTTCATGCATTCTTGCAAGATATTTTTTGACTTCTTCCAGCACAATATGCTAAAGTTTCTCTGTTTAAATCTAGCACCCATCTTCAATATTTTACATGTATTGCTTTTAATTTTTCTTGTTCCTTCTATCCCCATATTTCCTCCTAACTAAACTATCAAACATAAAACCATTTACTCTCATACACTTAATTTTTTTTTACTTATTTCCCAAACTTGTCCCACTACTTTATTTGCTTTTCAAGCCATCTCTTTGATGTGCTTGCTCTCGCTGGTTTGTGCAAAAAACATATCCCATATATTTAAAAGATTTTACTTCCCTAATACCTTGCTCATTTTATTTCTAGTTCTTTTTTTACCCCTTTTTCTGAACACCATAATTTTTATTTTTTCTACAATAAATTTTTTTTCATAATTTCTTTTATTTCTTTGCTCCTTTTGCCAGTATTTCTATGTTGTCGGCATATGCTAGCAACCACACTTTTTCTTTATCAACTACTACCACTCTGCTTGAGCAAACCTCAGTAGAACTTAGTGGGCAACCCCCCCTTCCCCCGTCTTACTTCTTTCGTTGTCCAACATCTTTCACTTATTTTTCCGTTAACCCACACCCTGCTTGCTGTTTCTTCATGAACTTGAGAGAATGAGAATTTTGCATTTGAAAAATATAATTTTACACATACACACACAATAAAACAAATTTAATTACCTTAAGTACAGAGTAACATTAGAATTAACATTAACATTTAAACAATTTTTTAGTATTTTTATTATAAATTAATTATTGTTTTTCTTGGATTATACTTCATCTTCTTCCTGCTCTATATTAATATCATGTTTTTCTTCCGGTTCATCTTTTTCTACAGTTGGAGTTTTTCCACTTCCGATAATTTCCTCTAATTGTTGGCTAAGCACAGCCAGCTAAAATAAAAATAAATAAATAAGATACTTACAACTTTTTAATCAACATTAGTAAAGAGAATTGAAACTATTTCAACGTCTGGTCGGAAAATAGTTTGACCATAATAAAAACCGTAATAATAAGTCTACTCTGCATTCTATAGAAAAAATAAAAACAAGGAATCAAATCATTGTAAATCGCAAAAACCCTCCAGTAAAATGGCCATAAGAAAGCAATTCAATCAACGTTCAATGCAGCGTAAATTTAGATCGAAAACTTTAAAATTGTTGCAAAGAAAAAGTATATATAAACAAATTTATTTAAAGTGAATTTTATTTCTTAAAATAGACTCGAATTCTACAAGAAAATCTGTTGTACTATAAGCAAAAGATATTATAATATAATTATAAAACTGTTTCACAATAAAAATAAATCACCTAGATATATTATGGAATATATCGACGATGCAATACAATAAAAGAATTTAAAGAAAAATTGTAACAAATTGCAAACTTCGTTTAAACCAATATATACTGTCTGATAACGTGATTGATGATTAAACGCGGTGAAACTGGTGAAACTTATGCGGAATCGTGATAAAAGTTCGCGATAGGTATTTTAAAATTCTGCATGAGATACCGCATGTAACTTTTCAAAAACTTCAACACCATGTTACGAGCAATTCACAGACGTTTGCAAGTTTTAAATCTGCATAAATATTAAATCGATACTTAACATGTTTTCTACGCACAAACATAATTTAATTACCTCTTCACTTTTTATTGAATGCGTCGCTCTGTACTTTTCCAGATATTCCCCAGCAGCATCTGGACGGCTCAACAAAAGTGAACATAAAGCCGCATTAACTAATATTAAAGGCTCGTCTGGATTCAATGATAAAGCTTGTGTTAAAGCTCTGAGTGCATTCTCTTTATCTTTCAGCTCTAACAAAGCACCTGAAATTAAAATTAATTAGATTAAACATTTGTATTTACATTAAATAATGTCTATATTTCCTTAACAGTAGCATAGTTTATTCTATACATGAAAATGTCTGGCTTTAATGAGATTGAATGGCACCTGTGTTCGGGGTTCTCAGTATACAAGTAGAGATCGTGTCACTGAAAATCGACCCTAGTGCCGGATCATCGAAGTGTGGGTTGAATATCAATAGAGTCCTTGATAAAAGATTTTACTTGTATGCAAAGTTACAAGTCTATATTAAAATTATATGTCTTACGTGCTGATGTTTCAATTATCTTGTCATCTTGGACGAAAATAAATATTTACATTTTTATTAATCAGTCTACAGCGTTCTCTTAGTAATAAAAAGCTCTCATTATTAAACATTAAAAACTTTATAGTCAAAATGTATTTAAATATTTTAATTAATATTCTTTCTACAATAAAGTAATCAAAATTGAATATTGATGCTTTGATATACTTTCAAGTATTACTATTAACTTCAGATTATAGTAAATTGACGGTTATCTACCAATTTAAAAATCAGCATTAAAAAAAGCATAACTAATTTTTGTATATTGATTATATTATATTAAACATAGTTAACAACAAATATTATATATACATATATATATATATATATAAATTTAAGATCATTCAATTCTAAATTAACGCTTGTCTTTAGCAACATTAAACTAAAAAAAGAAACAAATAATTGCATTAGCAACATAATTGTTATTATGTATATTCAGAGCCATTTTTTGAGTTTCATTCTGAGTCTTTGCTGCCAATACATTTAAATTATCAAAAAAAATTATATATGTTTTTTACAAGTGCACTGTGTTTATACTGATAACATTTGTAGTATGCCCTGCAAACATACTAACTCTTAATGTTATTAATGTTATTTAAAGCAATTGACAGTTGTGGTGTGTATTTAAGCTAAAAATGTTACATTTCATTAAAGGTAGTTGTAAACTGTATGATTTTTTTAAGGTCTCTTATATTTTAAATCATACTCTTGTTGGTTTCCGTTTTGCATAGTGAAAAGAAGAGTCGGTGGTTGAAAGGCTACGTTCCTAACCATGTGAGGGTAGAGTAGCAAGAGTGATGTCACATGATCAAACGGAGAATACGTTTTATGAACGAGGTTGAACGATCTTAAGATGTGGTATAGAGTAGGCTGCCAAAAATCAAACATCTAAAGATATAAACAACAATATAAATAAGAACTGAATGTCAGAATAAAGATTGTAATATTAGTAATGAATTAAATCATTTACTATTTAATATGGCATACAAAAATAATTTTTTTAAAAATTAGTTGCTGTTGAGAAATAAGCAAGAGAAATATTCATTTCACTATTACCATTAATAGATCATTTGTATTAAAATAATAAAAAATAATTCCAAAACTTGGCAATAGACAATTTCAATTTGTCGGGTGTGATATTTCTCCCGCTCAAAGAGGACGGTTACAAAGGTACGGTATGGATGTCGGTAAAAACGTTTATGAATGGCGACGAGAGTGAAATGTTTCAATTCACCCCTACTTTTGGAACGGCAAGAGTAAACATTTGGGTGACTCTCGCAGTCGCCCAAGTACTTTAGGAACGTACTCCTAAGAAAGTGGTGTGACCTTTCCTTTAGTTGTAAATGTGTGAATGTGTTTGTTTACTACCTGGTGCATTAATGTTTTGTTTTTTGTTTTGTATTTTTTCCACTGCTAAGTCATAATGAGGGTATAATCTATTGTTTACTTAGTAAAGGTGTGCGATGTGTAAGCGTGGTTTCCCAGAAGTCAAGCACGTACGGCAGTTATAGTTAGCGTGCCCAAAGACTGCAACCTGGTTAGGCACTAGCCGCAACTAGACAAGTGTACGCATCATTGTATTGCTTATGGGTGTAGTTTTTCAGTGTTTGGGAAATAATCCACGGCAATTACAATTTATATATTCTCTAACCGGAACCTTCTACCGTCCAAAATAAACCTAGCTGCAATCTTTTGAATTTCCAACTACTACCCTTGCTACGCTTCCGGCCACCCTTATGAATAACTCCATTACACCAACGTCTGCACCGCGAGCATACCACTAGCTTCTGGTTTCGTCAGCTCCAGACAAAGTTCACATCTTAGTCAAAACCTAGAATTGCACCCCGGTTGCTTAGGACACAATTATTGCACCGGGACGGCACCCACACAAACAAACAATACACGTTATCAGATGGGCACTGCTAGCTTCTCTTTCGGTAAGAAACTGAATGATTATCATTTTCTCCGTTGCCATAAGGCATCTACATTTTTTACAGACCATCAACCATTCTTTTTTCACTTTCAAACAACAAAAAAAGATGACTCTATTGACATGAGATGTAATAAAGAACAAACTATGCTGCCAACCTAGCCAGCAGCAGAATAGACGGGTAGTTAGTATAATTGTTTTGGGGAATGTATTTTCTAGTGTCAACGACTTAGAAGCCTGATTGGTAACGACTGCCCGACCTGTTAAAACTCTTTTTAGTCAGGTTATTTTGATGCCGCTCACAGGTTGATCTAATAACTTTAGGCACCAACAAAGAACAGTTGGCCGCTTCTAGACCATTAGGTATACCCATCGCTCACAAAAAAATGCATCCGGTAATTAACTACAACGGAACCGCACCTCTTAGGTTAAACTAAAAACTCAGCCGGCAAACCTAATGTCGACAAACACTACCTGGTCCGCCGGGCCTCTCTAGTTCGTTGTAGTCTAAGAATCAACGTGTGTACCGCACACTACTCTGGCGTGGCTTGAATCATGCTACTGTCCAAAAAGTATAAAGAAAACCTGCCGACGTTTAGAAAAGAGACATACAAAGACTCCAAAAGACTGAATTTTTACATCGGCTACTACAAAGCATATCTACAGAGCCTAAGGGACAAAATTTTAAAGATCATTTTAAACAAAAACCACAGCCGTTATACAAAAAATACAATGCCAACCCCATCGTCATAGCTTAAATAGCCGAAAACTTCAGAGCCTGTTGAAGCGTTTCTCAGCCAACAAGAGGCTTTATAACACTACATTTATTTGGACCACCACCCACCGACAAAGCCAACACTTTAGCCACCTTTGTTGAACCATCTAACAATTTAGTTAATTTTAAAGAACTAGGAGAGGTAGCCACCCAAGTTAAGGTTGCAATAAACGCCAAGAAATATCAAGAATCTTTACTTAAAACAGCAACCGCTCCAAACAAACCGCCGACCAACATAAAAAAAGCCAACCTAACGCCTACGGACACCCGTTTTAAAGCTTTGTGCACTTCTCCGTGCCAGCTTTATGCTTAGTTTCTTGGCAAATCAGACATTTTTCTTGATTCTGGCAGTTTTTAGCTGTGTGCACATTATCTCCACAGTTGTAGTACAGTTTTGTTCTGTCAATTCTTTTGCAGTCCATTGCTCTGTGATCGTATGACCAGTACTTGTAGCTCTTAATCATATCAACTATTTTTTCCAGAGAACAATTTGTGAATCTTATTCTAAAATTGCCTATGCTAAACAGGTTGTTAACATTTTTTTTTTCAGCGTGATTGTTGTTAATTGGGTGCTTTAATTATTTTTTTTTAATGTTTCAGCTTTGACAAAGTTTTTATTCAAATCTCCTACAATGTTTTGTATCGCTGAGCTAATGCCATTCTGGTTTGTTATGGCATCTATGTTTCTATCTATAATAGTTTATGTTTTTTATGCCAAGTTTCTCTGAGGTAATGTTCAAATTACTTTTTTTATTTCTTCCAAAGCTATTGCATCTTTTTCAGTAATTATTATTAACTTACCCTTCTTGTATTCCGTATACCAGTAATGGCTTTGCTGAAAAGGTTGTTCTTTAGGTTTTTTTTAAATTTTATTGAGCAGGAATTGTAGTCATCCGCACCTTTCTGTTTGACGATTAAAGCGTATGTTCTCCTTTCTTTTTTCTTCTTTCTTGCGTTATTTGTGCTAAGAGTACTTGTTTAGAATATGCATTTAATATTTTTTTTTTAGACAATCTAGGCTGACGAAGTTTGTTCTATGGATTGCCACCATCTTATCTCCAGCAGTTTCCTTTCTAATTCTTTTCATACTTTTCCAAAAAAATTTCTGAGGTCTTTTTAACATTGCGTTTGTTATTTTCTTTACCTTGGTTACTTGCGTTTTAAAACGCACATTTGTTGTTTGCTCTATTACCTTATGTTTTACGTTGTATAGTGCAAGGTTAAGAAAGCGCTATTTGTACATTTTCTGTATACTTTTTTCCATGCCGGGATTTTATTGTTTAATACATATTACTTTAGAGTTTATGTTCTTCTTTTCTACAAAATTACCAACTTTGACTTTAGTATTTTGAAAGAGTTCTTTATTCCAGTTTTGATTTTCTATTTTAGTAAAATCTTTATAGGATCTTACTTTACTTACCGAGGTAAGAGCGTTGCGTTCCTTTTCTAGTTTTATATCGGCTATTTTCTTCTTTAGCCGCTGCATCTTGTGGCTCAAGGCTGCTTTGTACTTTTTCTTCTGTAAGTTGACGTGTCTTTGCACCAGTAGTTTCTTTTCTATGCTTTCTGAGTATCTTTATATCTATTCTCAGCTTTGTCGTCTTGTCCTTGTTGTTAATATTGTGACTTGCAGGAATTTTATTTGTTATTTTTTATTTGATTGGTAGGACCTTTTTTCGTTCTTTAGGAAAGACAATATTGCGCTGATTTTGTCTTTTACGTTGAGATTTACGTTTTTGCGTGTGCTGTCGGTGAAGAAAAAAAAATCTATCATTGCTATTGTTGGTTGCTCTTTCGCCCACATTTTGGGAGGTTCCTGCTGACTTTTCTTTGCACCGTCTCGCTGTGACGACAAAGTGGATTTTTTTGTTGTTTTTTATATGTTCCTTTCTGTTTTTCTTTTTGCTTAAATTCCAGATTAAGGTGATCTTTGCCTTGCTTTTCTATCTCTCCATTTCTGTAGAAGTAGACTAGTAGCGTTTTACGAGGGGAGACCTGGCTTACCGGTCAACCTTTTGTCCAGTTTTTGTTTTGTTAGATTTTATCCACTCCACCTCTTGTTTCATTGTCAGTCGCTATTTCTAGCACTCCTAGTGGTCCAGAGTGCGGGGCAGTGGCCAATAATCCTACTGCATTTAACTTGGACTCTTCTATTTTAACTTCTTTTCCCACAATTTTGCCTTTCTCAGAACCCGTGGGGTTAAAATCTTTCAACTTCTGAGATAATTTGTTTTCAAATTGTGCCGTTGTAAATTTTTTAGTTAATTCTCTAAACTTTTTGGACTAAAAGGTTTGTACTCATGGAATATGTTTAACGGCGTTGAGTTTTGCTATGGTCAGTTAACGTGACTACCGCACACTTTTATAGACGTTTAAATAAGTTAAAAAGTTTTTGGTTCTGTAGCTCTCTAAACCTAATAGCGTCGGGAACCAAAAAGTGGCCAAGAGTAGACCGAATAGCGAGAGAAAGAAAGCAATGGCTACCGTGCAATAGTGTTGGTACGCGAGTGCAATTCCCTTAAATTTGATTTGTACAAGTACCAACTTAGAACAAAATCATTTAAGCCGTTTTATGGGCTTATGTACCTGGCTGCAAGATTAAGTGCTCGCTAAAGATAAAAAACAAATAAATAAGAAACGACATCAAAACAATTATAGATCCACTCTTGAAATTATCTAGTCAAAACCCAATACAGCTTCCGTATTGCAGACAGACGCCTTTAACACTGGCACAAATCAAAAAGAAAGACATATTATCTCTTTTGTAATCTATAAGCTTACGGCGTGTCAAACTTGTTATTACATAATTATTAAGCTAAATTTACATTCTTACTGTTCTTTTTTTTTTTTAATTTGATTTTAAGGTCAAGCACACACGTACATACAAACCATGAAAGAACGTAAAACAATATTCAAAAAGTGCACAGAATACAATGTCCCTGTGCATTCATCGATTACAAGAAGGCGTTCAACATCGGTCTTTGCCTCGATGGACAATGCCACAATTGATTCAAAAATTATTAATCTGCTTAAACAGGTCTACACAAATGCCATCTTTTAATTAAATGTAGGCAAAAACTTAAACACAGATAAAATCAAAATAGGTAGATGAGTTAGACAGGAAGACGCTCCTCTAGAAGATATTTTTAAAGCTATGAAATGGCAAGAAAAAAGAATAAACATAGACGGACAAACACCTTACTCATCTGCAATTTGCCAAACATGCTCAAACTAAATGTAGCATTCAAGTCTATAGATCTGAAAATAAACTTGAAAAAGACCAACATCCATCATGACCCCCAAGCAGCAACCGCACCAAATAGACTGCAATAACATAAAAAAAGTTAACAAATATAAGTATTTAGCGCACCCAATAACACTAGGAAACAAAAATTACAGAACAGAAGTTACCAGAAAAAAACTGCATAATGTCAGTCACAACATACGGGCTGAAAACTAAGACATGGATAGTAAAAAATGCAAACAATGTGAGAGCAATAAAACGAGCAATACTTGGCATAACTCCATGGAATAAGTTAACAAACAAATAACAGAGTTAAAATAAAACTGGGTAGGTACTTAACCAGGAATACCAAAATAAGGACTAACAGAATAACACACTAGGCAAGAAACAATGTCCTCAAATAGCAAAAAAAAAACAAATTAAATGAAACCTACGTCTAGCAATAAAGAACCTGTAGTTCTTTATTGCTAGACGTAGGAAAGATAAAGAAACTAAAATACGTTTTAAAATAACCAGAAATCAACAAACAGAAAACCAAAACTGTGCTAAACAAAAAAACAATAAAGCCTCTAGAATTGATAGCATTTTAATAAAAACGTTGAGAGAAAGCAGCCAAAAAGTTATAAATAAACTAAAACTTTTGTTTAATAAATGTCTTAAAGAAGGGAATATTTGGAATATAAGGTGGCAAAAAGCTACCATCTTACTCTTACACAAAAAAGAAGAAAAACAAAACACTACTAATTAAAATACACTGCCAGCCCACAAAGTATTTTTTAAAATACTTTCCGAAAAGCTCACCAATAAACTTACTATCAAATTAATAAGCAAGCACGTTTTAAGAAAAAATTCAGTACATGTGATCTATTAACCCTAAGATCACTTTTCAAAAAGACCACAGGTTATCACCTAAAATTGTTTATAAATTATTGACTCATTAGAACTGTGGTCAAAAATCTCAACATAACAGCAGAATAAACCACAGATTTGTAACTTTGATCCACAACATCTACAAGGAAACCACAATCAGCATTAAACTGAAAAAAGAATTAAAACCTTTTCTAATTAAAAAAAAGCAAGAGACGCCAGTTTTTCTAAACTATTTATAACCGTTATGGAAAACATCTATAAAAAACTACAATAAAAAGGTAAATGCATAATCATTAACGAAAAGAAGTTAAACCACTTCAGGTTTTTGGTGGTTTGTAAGAAAACCTACATCGGATGCTTGAAAACGGTAGGTCTTAAAATGAATGCAAAACATAATGCCGAACAATGCAAACGAAGAGAAAAAAATCATAGAAGAGTGAAATTAGGATGGACAGCCTTTGAAAAGTTAAGCTTTATTTTGAAAAACATCTGTTTTAACATCTGAAAGTAAGGTGTATAACAAATGAGTTCTATCAGTACTTACATATAGTGCACAAACATGGACTCTCACCAAGAAAAGAATGGATAAGTTGGTGAAAACATAAAGGAGAATGGAAAGACGCATGTTTAATATTTATTTTAAACACCGAAAGATACTATAGTGGATACAACAGAAAACAAAGATGTCAGATAAGGCACAAACCGCTCTAAAACTTAAATGACAATGCTGGATACAATGCACAATATTACGATAAACGCTGGAACATGATACAGCATGAAAAGATTGCAGAATTTGGTTAGAAACGAATGCCACTTGGACGCATTTTATACAAATGTGTTTTATAAAACTTATTCTTTATTACTAAATAATCATAAAAACAATAAAAACTTAGTTAATTTAATTTAACTTTAGTTGTCAATATTGGCTATTATACTGAAAAAAATATTGAAAAATATAAGTTTTCTGACTTTTATGTAAATATATTAACTGTTACATCTAGTTTTAAGTTTACATTGTTTTTACTTGAGATGAAATATAGCTTTATAACGAATAGTAGTTTGCAAATGGCTAACAGCCAATTTCCACTGCGGATGTGAATTCTGCAGGGTGTTGTGTTGTGTTGTATTTGATGCGGGTGGAGAATAGAATTAGACCATACTAGAAGAACTCTATTGTCGACTGGTCGGAACTTGCTTCTAATTGAAAATCTACAGTGTTCATCATGGGAATATTTTGCAAAGCTACGTGAGCGCAATGTAAGAAACAGTTGTAGAATAAACAAGTGAGATAATAATCAAAGTTCATGACAACTTCAAAAGTTTACATAAGAATTTATCAATTTAATTCAATGCATGCAGGGTTTGTAAGAAGTTGAATAATCAAGTGAGTTTGATTTATTGCAAAATAATTGTGCATACAATTAAATTAAATTAACGGAAAGTGGATATAATAATCAAATCATTTAATAACTTTAAAAGTTTAGATCAGAATTTAATTGAATGTATGCAGGATTTGTAAGAAGTTAAATAATTAATGGTTTTAAGGTGCTTTAGTTGACATAATAAAATTAATATAATTGATGAATGATTTATTTCAAAATAATAGTGCATTTAATTAAATTAATCTGAGAGAGAAACATTTTACGTTTGAAATAACACTCTAGCAAACAATACGGTTATTAAGTGCACAGCGTTTCAATAAAACAATACAATATTTTACAATGCTCCTTCATTAATTTCTATACTTCAAAAGGAGAAGTAACAATGATATTAGTTTGATATACATCAAATGAAACAAAAAGTTAGCACAAAGATCTTGAAACTTAGTTTAAAAATTAAATTAAAAATTAACTTCTACTAAAACATATTGTTAATCTATGCATAACTTAAAGTTTATTTTGCAACTAAAATAGATATATAAAAATATTTACAGTTTGTCCCCGGATTGATGTTAGGTAAAAAATCTGAACAATTTTGAAACTAATTTCTCTGGTTTACATTAAATAATAAAAGTAAGTTATTAAAGTCAGTTTAATTGATCAAATACGCAAGAATTATTAATTAACCAACGTAATATTTAGCAGGAGTACGAAGTTCATGTATTCATTTAATTAATCATTATCTTTACTTGTTTACTATAATACACGTATTATTTATTAACACATTAATTAAATGTATATGTATAATAATTGTATCATATTACATGCCAAGCAAATCATATTTTATAATAGATATATTGTAATACATAAGTTTAATTAATGTTATTAGATTTTAAATATCAATATTGAAATTTATTAGCAACTTAATAAAAGAATTATTTATAATATAGTAAAATAAAGCATGGTTATTAAAACAGCAGCTGTAAAAAGAAAAAGGAAAAATGGAACTAACACATTAATCATGAGCTGAAATGAAATATTTCTACAGTGCGACTAAAAAGAGCCACATGCCGCATGTATATGGGATGGGCATACATATTATATTTTTAGTATGATTGCATGCAAAATGTATTATTTTTTTACAAATGGATTCAAAATGAATGAGTTTTTTATAAATTAAATAGAACAGACTTTGTGCACATCGTACTGAATTGTATACAAAAGCTTTTGAAGAAATAGTGTAACAGAACGAAACAATAATTTTTTTCAATTTGAAATTGTGAAAAAATAACAAGGCTAACTGTGGATGTACATACGTGCAACGTAATTGTGCAGTTTACAAAAAAAACAATTAAAACTAATAACATATTTGCCTTTTACAAGTTTGCAAAATTAAAACTGTATTTCAATTATCAATTTTAAAATTTCATTATTGATAAAAGTAATTGGAAAAGCATTCTGCTTTCAGCGCCATTTATCTTTTTTGTAAACACATTTATTAAAACATTTTTCAAACAAATAAGCATTTTAAAATAATTGAATGGTAATAAAACACATTTACTATGTACTATATCACAAACATATTTAAAAAATTGTAACTAGTTTCAACCTTTACAAGGCCATCATCGGACGGTGATACAAACAAATAAACAAACATAAATTAAATTATTATGTTTTACTGTCGTATATATGCTTTGTAATTTTTCTTTTATATTCATACTTGTTTGTATTACCGTTTGATGATGACCTGGTAAAGATTAAAACTAGTTACGGTTTTTTGAATATGTTTGTGATATAGTAAATGTGTTTTATATTATTCAAATTTACATTAAATAATTCATGTTGCTATGTATTTGTAGGTTAAAAGTTAGATATAAAAATATTAGTTGTTAAAAATGGTATCAAAATACTGAAACCGATTGACCGTTTAACAACAACGGGATCTGATCATTTACAAAAGCCGGGATATTGAACTTATGTACTACGGTCGCGGATCGTTCAAATTTTATTTCGCCCTCGCTGCCGACGGAAGAGTCGGCGACCGCAAAACCATTCTAGTGGAAACAAAATAAATTTAATAATAATAAAATGCTTGTTACATTAAAATTCATAGGTTATGAAAAGTATTAAAATTTATAAATTATTATTTATAATAATAGTATTATACAAATAAATAAAGACTAGCCAATAACATAAAAATAGATAAGTTGTATTTTTGTACAATACCCTAGCCGCATGTTTTATTTAAAAACTTTGGAATTCAATATGTTGTTCTATAATAACTTGCTTTGGAGTCCAACGATCACTAGGGGTTTGAATCCATGACCTATGCATCTGTATTCTCAACTGCATTTGCAAGTATATTGGGATCAGTGTAATATTATACGCATTCAATTTGTACATATTGCGCTGCAAATAAATATATTTCTAAACAAAATACTATTTTACTATTTCATTTCATTAACTCATTATATTCTTTGTAACAATTTTAATAAAAGAAATAAACAATATTATTATTATATGTTAAATTAATATATAAAAAAACTAATTATATAAATTAATATTTTTTACTTATATATAATAAAAAAAGGTCTAGCTTGCTAACACATACCACATTATTTGCTTACAAACACAAAAAAATATACTATCCATCCATCTTAAAGACAATAAATCAAGCTTGCGGATAAAAGTTTGCTTTTAGCAAAAAGTGATAATATTCAAATCAATCAAGTGCTTTCTTTGTAGCATCTCATTATTTATCTTCCACATATGTTCCTGTTTAAATCATCTCAACGATAATGTAATGTAGGAACATTATCTCTTCTAAAGGAAGCGGAATGATTCATGGAGCTAAATACTCAAGTAAAATATATGATTGTTTTAACTATATATGTATATAGGTCAATATTTAATTTTTAATCAATTTTTGCAGTTAATAATTTTATAGATGGTTTTGGTTTTAAAAAATTTCTTTGATAAACTGCAAATGTTAATTACAAATACTATAACGAATTAAGATTAGATGTTTTAACAAAATTTTAAAACGTGCAATAGCACAGCAGTTGTAGATCACACGCTATTTGCTTTGTCTAAGCAATATATTGTTAGGCCTAGTTATATAAATTTATTTCTTCACATCGTGCATTTACGTCGTTAATTTAATTAATTAAGTTAACACTAATTTATTTCAAGAACGTCATTGCCGTCAAATCATTTGACCGGATCACTTACTAAGTTATTAAAACTTCTTTTCCGCTTGAAGGTAATTCCACGATAGTTCGGACAAACGTCCCCACATTGACATCTCCGATTTTGCTCAAATTTTGTACACATGATTAGAGTACCAAAATATGACAACTCCAAAATTTTAGATATTTTGATGCAACACAGTGTAAATAGTGGCCATTTAAATTTTTTAGGAATTATGTTTTGTCTCGTTTCAGTTTTTGTGCTGTAAATAAGGAAACAATAGTCAAAAATCATGTTCAAAAAAATGTATCTTAAAATTTCTCTAGAACACGATCCTGCTCTTGGTTTTGCAAAATTTTCCGCGGAAAATGGGAAAAACACCATTGTATTGAAAATTGGTGAGTAAGGAGTTAGCAGGTAACACCTCTATAAGTCCATTTCAAATGACAACCTCACCTGCACGTTGGTACCTGCTGCTAGATAACAAAGAAGGCTCTGTCGACAGAGTTGGGGCGGAATAACCGCACGATCAAAAATTAAGAAGATGTAATTCCACACACTTGGTAAACGTAACCTACCTACCAACTCGCACTTAGTAGCGTGGTAGGTCACTGGCTAAAACCCCCTTATGAGAGACATCAACAGCAGAAGGCGCTCAGTGTCCGGTAGCAATTGGCACAGACAGAGAACAGAAGGTACAAAGAATCCCCGGATTAGATCAGGCTACCACAAAAAAAATTGCAAATCGCCACATATAACACCCAAACATTATCAACCGATGAAAAAGTACTAGAACTAAAGAAAGAACTTTTACACATTAAATGAGACGTATCAGAAAGAAAGGTGAAGGCCAAATGACACTTAAATCAAGAAACATCATTTACTACAGAGTAAAAGAAAAGTCCACTCTAAGAGTAGTTGGTTTTATCATTCACAAGAAACATCCCAAGAACATCACTAAGATTAGAAGCAGACTTTTGAGCCTCCAACGTAATACTTAAAATAAACTAAAGGTGTAATCTTAGAATCGCGCAAGCATACGCTCCTACTACCAGCCACACAAACGAAGAAGTCGAGAGTTTTTATGAAGACGTTGCCACAGCTATAAACTACTCCAAGACCCAATTCACACTTTTAATTGGCGATTTTAATGTCAAAATTGGCGGAAACAACAAAAAAAAGAAATTTCTATTGAAAACTACGGAAAGAAATAAAAGGAAAAACCTGCTATTGGAATTCCTACTACAGTATAGCCTCTACGCAATAAACACATAAAAAAAAATTCAACGCGGAAGTGGATATGGAGGAGCCCAGATAGAACCACATAAAATGAACTAGACTATATCATAAGTCACAGGAAGGACATAATACAAAATGTCACAGTACTAAACAAATGTTCAGTTAGCAGCGATCACCGTATGTTCAGGGCATAAGTAGTTTTAAACATAAAAAAAGAAAGATCTAACTTAACCAAAAAACAAAAAACTAACAAATGGATAACTATTGAACAACCAGACAGATATAAACAAGTAATACAAACAAACTTACAAAGATTAGCAAACATGAGGCTTGAAGAAGTAAACGAGAAAATCGTTATTGTGCTAAAGGAGGCAGTAAGTAAATGCAAATTTAAAGTAAAAAAAAGAAAGTGAAAAATTGAGTATACACACAAAACAGCTTATGAAACAACAAAGAGACCTAAAAGATAAAGTCTCACAAGAATATAGAAACTTAAATAAAAAAATATCTAAAAAGACTAGGAAAGATAAACGCAAATTTAACACCAAAAAAATCTCCGAAGTTATAGAAAGGAACAGAAGTATAAGGGTAATGAACAGAGAATTAGCTATTGGAAGAAACGACATCCACAAATTAGCAGATGCAAATAAAAACATAACAACCAATAAAAACAAGATCGTAGACATAGTTCAAAACAGATAACTACCATGTATACTCTAAAATACCCAAAGTTTTAAACCAAGGATATTCCGGACACCACAAGTGAGAAAATTAAAATGTCTTGAAGGAAATAAAATATAATAGAACCTCGGGTAAAAACAAAATCGTGATTGAAGCCATAAAAGAAAGCGGAGAAGAACTTATCTAAGCACTTCACACTCTGTTTATCAAGTGCTTCAACAAAGAGAACATTTTGTAAAAATGGAAGATTGCGTTGATTATCAGCATGCACAAAAAGGAAAACTCAACAGACCTTGCAAACTACCGACCTATTAACCTACTTTCACACATTTATAAACTCATGAAGATCATAACTAAGCAATTAACATCTAAGTTAGACTTTTACCAACCCAAGAAGCAAGAAGGCTTTAGAGCATGCTTTGGCACAAACGACCACCTACAGGTAGTCACGTCACTAGATGAAAAATGTGTCAAATACAATAAGCTTCTAGTTATCATATTCGTCTACTACAAAAAGACAAATCATCGACTACAAAAAGACGGTTAACTCCATAAACCAACAAAAACTAACTAAGCACTAGTAGAATGCCGTATAGACCACAGATACTCCGCACTAATCAATAACAATACAATACAAAAATGCAACTGCATGCGTGAGACTGCACAAAGACCAACAAATTTGGCATAGAAAGAGGAGTACGGCAAGGAGACAACATCTTGCCCAAATTTACCACACTGCTTAAATACATGTTTAAGAAGATAGACTTTGAACCCCAGTTGTTTAAAGTCTAACATCGACAAAAAAAAAAAACTAAGCAAACTGCGCTTTGCCGATGATATTGTGTTTATTGCAAACTGTGTTGACAAAGCTAAAAGAATGCTCAAGAAACTAAACAGTGCCTCACACCAAGTTAGCCTAAAGATCAACTACGTAAAACACAAATTATGACCAACCTGGTGTTGAGTAAAACCATTTTAGTGGATAATGTAAAAATAGAGCAGACTGTCTCATACAAATATCTTGGACACGAGATTTAAATCGGTAGAAATAACCAAACAAATGAACTTTTTAGGCGAGTAGGACTAACCTGGGCCGCTTTTGGTAAGCTGCAACACGTACTTAAAGCTGGGTATACCCATACGCCTAAAAAGAAAGCTGTACGATCAATGCGTATTACCTGTCCTAACGTACGGAGCTGAAACGCCTACACTAACAAAAAAATCTATATACAAGATCAAGGTCACACAGCGAGCTATGAAGCGGTCCATGTTAGGAATAAAACTACAAAACAAAATTCCAAACACTATAATACGGCAGAAAACTGGAGTTGCAGATGCGGTAGAAAGGATCACCAGCCTGAAGTGGAATTGGGCAAGCCACGTAGCACGAATGACGGATGACAAGGTAGACAAAACAAATTATTGAATGGAAACCTAGACAAAAAGCCTATAATAGCAGTGATTGATAATAATAATAATGATTGAAAATTTAATATTGCAACATACATAGTACTTTGATTGCAAAAATTAAAAAAAAAACTAGATTCGCTTGCTTTACGGTAAAATATAATACATAATTGCTAAAAATGGGTTACTTTTAACAAATTTTTGGGCTTTTTTTAAGAAAATTAAAAAAAAACGAACACATAGATCGCAATCTTACTTTATATTATTTGAGCAAAATTGGAGATGTCGATTTGGGAAGTTTGTCCAAATTATCGTAAAATTACCATTGAGTTAGTCTAATATATCTAAAAAAATAAGAAAAACTGTATTTTCTACGTACTTACACACTCAACGGTTACAATAAAACAATTTTATTAAGCCACTCAGTAACAACTAAAAAAAATCTGTTCTTTTTCTTTGACCGAGCAAGCGGTTTCATCAAATTTATGGTTTGAAAAAGTAGAACTACAATTTTTGTTTTACCCATTAGACTTGCTTTACCTACATTTGAACTCTTTTGCAAAAAAAAACTTCCAAAAAGTCTTTTCGCATTAATGGCCAGAAATAATTTGTTCTCTCTTCAACCTCATGCTTGCTAGTAGAAATTGTTTGTATTTTTAATCTACATTTGTAGCAAAACTTGCCAGAGCAAAAGAGAATAAAAACTGTAATCTTTTTTGTTACAATTTAAATATTTAGGAACAATTTTAGAGACGCTAGAAGTTTTAGGAAAACTATTGGCATTGTTACTTTTAAAAGACTCAATATTGACTTAGTTGTTTTGGGCATATATTTGGAAAAACTTGCTTTGACTTTTTTTCTGAATTTAATTTGGTCATGGACCGGTAGGTCTGACAACAAACACAGACATTTTGTAGTTATATATAGTCTTACTTCTAACATAAAAATAATTTTTCCATGATGGCAATAAACATTATATTTAATTTGTTTACGGTTTTTTAATTTTTATTCATATTTGGTTATCGTAATAAAAAAAACAAAAATCATATTTATAGTCTGCACAAGTTTGTCTCAATTAGAAACTACTTTTTGTTGACCTGTACTACGGAATTGCGTCTTCTAAAAATAGGTTAATAGCAGAAGCTTTTAAAACTTTCCTGGCAAGTTTTAACTCCTGAAGTGTTTTCAAAAAAGAAAAAGACTATCAGACCTAGATTTACCAATAAATTTAATACCCCACTTATATATAGGTTTCAAGATTTGATACACTTAAATTATTACAAGGTTCTACTTAGATACTTATTAATTGATTTAAAGCACACAATTCTTTATCTGATAACACACTGAATTGACTAAAAATGTTTAATTAGTTTTCATTTATAGAACATCCGTTTAAAAACCTAACCTAACAAAATTTGTTTTTTGCATATTATATTTAGTACATAATTTTAAGATCTTTTATAGTTTTTAATTTATCTTTAGCTTCAGAATATTTACCTAACCTCTCAACCCTCTAGTAGTGTGGTTCGAATACCACGTTAAACTGTAGGTCCGGCATGTTTGTATAGAACTATTATTGCACAACCCAAACATACGCTCGTAAAGAGCACGGCACTATAAAAAAATCACTATCGTGACATAATCTATTTCTAACTCGGCGACGGATCACTTTTTCATTCTTACATCATCTAATGTAGATGAAGGTTTCGCAAAACAAGACGCCAAAAAATTTATCAATTACGGTTGCAACAAGAGCACTAAAATGTTACTTATGTAATAAAAAAAAAACTTGTATATACTTGTCCAAAATTCATTAATAAGCATCCGGCAAAGAGATTGAGCCTAATAACTGAGAAGAAGCTGTACATAAATTGCTTGAGATCAATTCACAGCGCAAGAAACTGCAGGTTATCTAAATGTAGAAAATGCAGCAAATTGCATCATTCGATATTTCATATCGATGGCGACATTAAGAAAAAAGAAGAACCAAATTCAAACACAGCGATAACCGGGTGTTTGAAGCAACAACAACTGGAACCAGCTCAAGCTATATTGTCCACATATGAAGTATGCTTGGATGATTGATGGGAAAACAAGCATTTGGTTAGAGCTCTGTTAGATTTAGGTTTTCAAGTGCATCTTCTACGAACAGAAGTGGCAAGGAAATTGAGATTAAACAGGTAAGTAACTTTATTACTTATATTGGGGATTAGCAAGTCAATTACAAATGCCCAGATGCAGACAACTACAACAATGTATTTAAAACATAATCATTTCAGCGTAAAATTAAAGATATTTATTTTGAGTAAAATCACCTTAAACGTACCACGTTAAACATTAAACAAATATTCGATTGAAATTCCAAAAAATAATAAATTAACAAATCCCAAATTTAATGAATCAAGACAAATAGATTTTCTTATTGGCGTGGATATATTTTACAAGATGCGTAAGACAAATATATATATTATAAACATTAAACTACTGTTTTAAAAAACATTGTTGAGATGGATTATATCAAGAACCACACCGTAATAGATAGATAATTTACAATGCCATATAGGCAATGTAAAGTTGGACAATCGTATATTGAAATTTTGGGAAATAGAGGAACTTCCGCTAAAAAAGTTACGATCACATGAAGAAAAAGCTTGCGAAGTTGAATTCAGTAACACCCATCAGCGTACACCAAATGGTCGATTTATTGTTACACTTCCATGGAAAGAGGATCGATCCATCAGCATAAGGCAATTTTCATCAACTAGCTTTAAAAAAGTTCTATTAATTGAAACGAAAACTAGCAAAGGATGAAGATTTAAGAACAAATTGTATACCAACTTCATCTCAGAATATGAATTACTTGGCCATATGCAACTAATGGAACCAATAGAATGTAAAAAAAGGAATATTACCTACCCCATCGTGCTGTCATAAATGAAGCTAACCAAACCACCAAATTACGGGTATTATTTAAAGCTTCAATAAAAATAACAAATGAGAAATCTTTAAACAATATTTTAAGAAACAAAAACAATCTATTTCAATTTAGAACACATAAATATGTAATATCAGCAAAAAATGTATTGACAAATAATGGTTTGGGAAGATGATGCAACTTATCGACAAATATTATAGCGGAACAATATAATGGAAATGGTTCAAACATACTGATTAAATACATTAACATATGGAAGCGCACCTTCATCATTCCATAGGCAACTAGATGTCTACAAGAATTAGCTCAAGAAAACAAGGACAAATATCCCACAGCTGCACGAGTTATCAATGAAGATTTCTACGTGGATGACATGATCACCGGAGCTTACAACATTGACAACTTAAGCAAGATTAAATAGAAAGTCACAATAATACTAAATAAGACTAGACTTGTACTTCATAAATGGACCTCCAACACCAAAGAAGTGCTGCTAAACTGTCTCTTTGGCAAATCAGCGGTTCTCACTTTGGAGAAGTCGGATATATATAAAAACGTTAGGAATTCAGTAGAACACTAAAGAGGATACCTTTGGGTACAAATGTGCTAAGTTTAATATAGAAAAGCAAAGAACAAGAAGAGCTATTTTAGTTAGTATATCTCAAATATTTGACCCACTTGGATTAATGAGCCTTATAATAATAAAAGCAAAAATACTTATGCAAAGACTATGGCAAGAAAAGGTACTTGGCAACAAACAAAACTAACAATTTAGAAATGCATGCATTTGGAGATGCCAGTGAATCGACATATGGATGTTGCATTTACGTAAAATCTGTTAACAAAGCAAGAAGTAGTATATCTATATCATATGCGCTAAGTTAAGAATAGCACCAGTAAAAACAATAAGTCTCCCTTGCCTGGAATTGTGCGCGGCAATTTTAACTGCACAATTAGTCAACAGATTACGTGTGGCGTTAGGTTTGAAATTTAAGAAAATAGCATATTATTCTGACTCAACAATAACTTTGGCTTTGATTAAGTCATCGTCAAACAAGTGGAAAATCTTTGTTGCCAATCAGGTCGGCTAAATTTTGTCAATATCTGAAAGTCAAGATTGGCATTATACAGGGTGTCCGGAAAATACGTGTACAACGTTTGACGACAGACTCCTGACGTCAAAATAGGTCAATCTAAGCCGACTTAGTTATATCCAAAATTGTCTCGTTTAGCCGGTAGAGGGCGTCAAAAAAAACAAAAGTATAACAAAGTTGAAAGTATCTATTGTAAGAAACTAAGTAAAACAAAAACATTACTTAAGCAAATGTGTAAAATGACCGCCATCTTTCTGAATACACTTATTAACACTCTTTAAAAAATGATATTGGACCCTATCTAATGTCTCGGGATTATTAAAATGGTTGCCTGCATTTAAAATCCGCTGCAATAAATCATCGCGTGTGTTTACCGGAGTCTTGTAAACTTCTGTTTTAATAGCGCCCCACAAAAAGAAGTCACACATATTTAACTCAGGAGAACGTGGTGGCCATTTTACTGGTGCATCATTGCCTCTTCCAATCCATCGGTTGGGATATTGATGATGTAAGTATTGCCGAACGGCAACGGAAAAATGGGGCGTGGCACTATCATGCATATACCACATTTCCCTCCGAAGTAAAAGGGGCAAATTCTCCAGAAAAATTGGTAATGTGTCTTGCAAAAAATTTAAATAAATATTTCCATCTAACCTGTCTGGAATAACAATGGGAACAATAAGGTAGTGATCAATAATACCTGCCCAAATATTAATTTTAAATTGATGCTGATGATGTGCAACTTTAATGGCATGTGGATTTTCATCGGAATAAATATGTTCGTTGTGCAGATTGGTTACCCCAGATCTTGTAAAGCATGCCTCGTCAGTAAACATAATTTTTCTACAAAAATTTGGAACAAGGATTCTATTGTTTCTAATAAATTGACAAAATGTAAGCCGCATGGGGGGATCAGTCGGTAAAAGTTCCTGGACTTTTTGTATGTGGTAAGGATGTAACAACTGTTCTCTTAAAACCTCATTGACAATCGTTTTAGGAACATTTAACTCACGTTCTAAGAGACGGGTACTGGTGCTTGGTTCTTCTTCAACTGTTTCCACAGTTCGAGTTGTTCGCATACGACCCCTGCCTTCAAACTTTTTCTCAAAACTGCCCGTTTCCCGAAGATGACGCTCAATATTGGCAAATGTTTGGTGGTTTGGTATTCGACGGTTAGGAAACCTCTCCATGTAAACCCTAACACTCTGACGCCCATTTCCTTGACAAAACCCGTATACCAGGAGCATGTCAACTTTCTGAGAGTTTGTATAATTTTCCATTTTTAATGGTAAAATGAACTTGTAATTCAAGAATGTTGATCGTATACTTGAGTAAATTTCATAGACTGGTGACAATTTGTCAATAATTGTCAAATTATTAAACGCCATAGCAACAAGGTCACTTAAAAAATTATTGTTACAGGTAATTTCTTTTTAATATTTACAAATTTTTGACGCCCTCTACCGGCTAAACGAGACAATTTTGGATATAACTAAGTCGGCTTAGATCGACCTATTTTGACGTCAGGAGTCTGTCGTCAAACGTTGTACACGTATTTTCCGGACACCCTGTATACAAGCAAAAACTCAGTTGATTTGATATCCCAAGGAATTACCAATAAAAAACTAAAAAAATCAAACCTATAGTGGCATGGGCCTCAGTTTCTTTCTAAACCCAGTCTGCCACTTCTGCCCAAAGTTAACTATAATAACTTAGACACACCTGCAAGAAAAATATTAATACTACAAACTAATCTAACGCTAGGCAGTTCTAAACTTGTCAGAATCACAGCGTGGTGCCTAAGATTCATCAGTTCGTGCCGATTGAAAACCAAACCTAAGAACATTGTGTTGTCAACAGATGATCTACAGGAAGCCAATACTCAATTAGTTAAATTAATACAAAAAATAGAGTTTGCTATAGAATTACAACAATTGCTGGAAGGTAAGAATATTAATAAGCAAAGTAAGTTATTATGTTTGAGTCCGTTTATTAATAAGCGATTTCTAATAGTAATACCATCACAACATATCTTTACAAAATTGGTCATAAAATACGAGCATGAAAGAAACTTGCATTCCGGGCTCTAAGCAATACTTGCTGCAATCAGAAGTCAATACTGGCCATTAGCTGCCAGAAGCACAGTAAGAGGCATATTGCAAAAATGTATCAGATGTCTTTGATTCAAGCCTAGAACAAGTACGCCAATGATGGGAGATTTGCCAGAACAAAAAGTGATACCTACATATCCGTTTTCTTCCAATGAAAAAAGGCAACCTGCGATCCAAAAAAATTGGAAAATGCTATGTTGTAATATTTAATTGCAAGGTCACAAAAAGTACATATAAAATTAGCAACGGCTTTAACCACCAAAGCGTTTTTAGGAGCGCTGAGAAGATTTGTATCCAGAAAAGGGCTAATTAAAGAAATATTTTCTGACAATCCTACTAATTTTGTAGGTGCCAATAACAAATTAGGTGAGTTGCATTGTTTATTTTGTGTTAATAATTGGCTGTTAAAAAACAAATTGGTAGAAGAAGGTATAAAATGGCACTTTGTTCCTCATTTTGGAAGGCTATGGGAGGCTGCAGTTAAATCAACCAAGTGGCTTCTAAAGAAAACAATTCAAGAAACAGCATTAAACTATGAAAAACTGTAGTCACTGATGGTTCATAGAATCTATAATAAACTCTAGGCCGTTGACTTCTTTCTTGGCAGATCTAAACGATCTAGATGTTTTAACGCCGGGTCATTTTTTAATTGAAATGAAGTGGCAAAACCTAATCTGCAAAAAATAAAATTAAATTGATTATTTTGATGGCAACACGTACAAAGATTGTAGCAACACTTTTGGAATTGCTGGAAATAGAAATATTTATTAGAATTACAAAAGAAGACAAAGTGGATGAAAACAAGTTTAGAATACCAAAAGTAGGCCAAATAGCAGTCATCCAAGAAGACAGCAGTCACTCACTAATTTATTTAGAAAAAATTTAAAAAACCACGATCTAAAAGCTGATCGTGCCAAAACAGTATCTATACCACATTCAGCGTGTTCAGGCACAACTAACTGCTGATTTTTGTTTACGTATTGCCATTTCAATGGCTTTTGCAAACATTAGTTTTAATCTTTCATCTCCTGCCACATATTCTTTTCACCAATGAAGCCAGTTTTTCAAGAAATGAAGTAATGAAAATTTGCATCAAGTATGTAAAGATCGTTTTCAACATCAGTCCTCTTTGAATGTTTGGGTTGGAATTATGGGCAACTGTCTAATTGGACTAGTATTTCTAACAGAAAGACTTACCATCAAGGTGTATTGCAACTTTTTGGAACACATGCTACTTCAGTTTCTAGATGATGTACAATTAGCAACAAATATTGCAATGTGGTTTATGCATGATGGTGCATTACCACATTAAAGTTTGGTAGTTTATGATTATTTAGCAGCAACATACGAAGATCGCTGGATTGGTCGAGGTAAGCCACACGCATGGCCTGTTTGATCCCCATACTTAAACTTTCTGGATTATTTCTTATACGGCTATCTAAAATCATTAATTTACGCTACTGAAGAGAATTTGGACAACTTGCTAATTGCTGAGTGTAACTCAATTAGAAATAACCCTGGTGTGTTTGAAAAAGTTTGGCACTGAATGACAAGAAGATTAAATGCTTGTATTCAGGCTGGAAAAAGTCATTTCAAACATTTATTGTAGATTCAGCAACTCTACATGTACTTTTTGAAAATAAAATGTTGTAACTGTCGCAAATTTTGTTCGCCTTATATCTTCAAAACAAAGGGCTTTTTCAAATATCATTATAAGACAAAATATTCTTAGAATAGGCCAAGGAATAACCCCTTAAATTTTTGCCGCATGTTTACCTAACACACTGTATAATAGATAACTTTATAAGATTTTTTTTTAGTTATTAATTTTGTATTTGAAATTTTATAAAATATCATTTAATTTTTTGAAATTTTGTTTTATTCAAATATTCTGAGAAGATTGTTCAAATTAAGTCATTAGAGCTAAATAAAGTAAAACTGTCATGCATTTGTTTTATTTACTGATTTAAATAAAATAAAATACAAGTTATGTATTCATGAATTTGGATTAATACAAATAATTTTCATAAACTAAATAAGTTCTGTGTTTATAGACATTTGTAGACAAAATATTAATTAATAATAAAAAAGTATTTGTTTTAATTAATAAAAACTAAGAAGCTAAGTTTAAGTTTTTTGGTTAAAATTAATTTAATCAATCAAGCAGCACAAATTATTAATTAGTCTTAAAATTTATACGGCTAGCATCCATCAATTTAGATTTCTGACAGATTTTATATTCAAATTCCAAAACTAACGCTGATGTCATGAATATAATAAAAACCGACTTCACGGCAATTTAACAATAATATCAGATATAGCGTTTATAATATTATAACTAAAAAAAATGGTTTCCGAATAAATTCAAATAAAAATTATTTATATTATAAATATTATTTTAGAATATTAACAATTTGCAATAAAGAAGGTTTTTTAAGATAATTTTATTTGAACTGTTTTCTAAAGCTTTTATATTACATTTTTTCACTCAAGTACTTTATAATACAATACGTTTTTTACTTCAGTAAGAAAGCCTGATTAAATTTAATGTATATCATGTTATATATCTAAGTTTATTGTTAATAAAAGTGCTGAAGTATTAATAACCTGTTTCAAAAAGTATCAATAAATAAAAAAATATCTAGTTAGTATACACAATATAAAAATACTTACATCCTAAAAGCATGAAAGAATATCCAATATCTGGACGTATATTTACAGCAGCACACAAAAAATTGAAAGCCGATGCAGATTGATAAGTAGATAAATTTACCAGTCCCAGATTTAGAAGCACTCTCCAGTTTAATGGAGACAACCACAAAGCCCTTTTCAAACACGTTAATGCCTGGAATGATAAATGATTATTATTTACATTATATCAGTTCTTGTTTTAAACGAATTGTGTTAGAATATAATAAAACATTTTTTTTATAGAGCTTGAAGTAAGTATACAATAAATTTAATTGTTTTAAACAGTCTGCAACATGTTTTAAAAATTACTTTATTTTATTAAATATACAATATTTTTATATAATAATTTATAAATAACATATTGAAATAGAATTTTAATATATTCAATATTATTTATGCCTATTTGGTCACAATTATTTAATTAATAAATTATTTGATAAAATTAAAAACTATTTATTACAAAATTATATTAAAAATAATATAATTAAATTGGCTAAATTATTAATTATTAAAATTTATTTGTGTGTAAAGCTTACACACAAATTAATTTTAATAAAAATTTGTACAAAAAATGTTTATGTTATCTTAAAATCGTTTTAACATAAAAAACAACTTGTTTGAAATATACAGGGAGTTTATAAATGAATGGGATTATGTAATCACTTTAAATATGCCGCCTTTTTAAAATCGTCCACTATACTACATACGTTTTCATATGTTTGCTTGACAGCTGTCAAAGTTGATCTGTCAAAACAAATAGTTTAGTGAACAATTTAAAAAAAGCGGCACATTTAAAGTGATTACATAATCCCATTCATTTATAAACTCCCTGTACTTATCCCATATTAGTGCACAAATGTAATATTTAGGAATTACATAATATGCCACAACAACATAAAAATACTTTTGAATTTCAACAAGTAAAACCACACTCGCTGAAACTATCACATTGAAGACTTAGATTTAAACAGTCTGTAAACATTGACTTTGAATATTTGTGGTTTATAAGTCGTGATAAATATTAAATTTGTAAGTTTATTCCATTTGTCGATAGTATGATTAAAGAAATGTCTCTTAAAAGTTAGGTCTTATATCTATGAACTGTCAGTGAATATTTGTTAGAATTCCTAACAAACTTTGTACTACAAGTAGACATTTGTTTAGATGACAATATGTCTTGTATTTTTTTTAACTATGTCTATTAAAATATCTATAGAAAATGCAATGATATGCAACATTACGCATGTGTTGTAAAGTATCTAAGTCATTAGTCAATTTTAAATCTGCAATGATAGCTCGTTCCTGAATAGAGTTTAGAAAAGATATTGTAGTTTTCAATGCTTCTTCCCATATTTGGGTATTTAATAAAAGGACAAATATAAGTTTTGTATATGTGCAGAAGTTAAAAAAAAACTTTTTACATCTATTAAGAAATTCTAGTTTTTTAGATACTTTCAAAGCTATGTCAAAAACATGATTGTTCCAAAAAAAATTATGTAAGAATGTGACACCTAGAAGACAAATTAAAGTAGGTTTAAATATCAATTTATAATTTTGGGGTCAGAGTTAAAACTATCAATTCTAACTATAATTTTTCTATTGTCAAGAAAACTATTGACAGATTTGTTTATCAAAACCTATACAATGAAGCTTGTTGACAAGATTAGGATGCCATACCTTATCAAACGCTTTCAAGATGTCTAAGGCTACTTTTTTTTTGAGAAACAGTAATCTTTTAAAGACACCCGCCTTTTGCGGGCATTACGGATTGGACTATTTCTGTAGGCGCCTACCCACTAAAACTTCTTCTCCCATCTTTTCCAACAGCGTGCTAGGTATCCAGGTATTATCTTGCACGTTGCGCAGTTTTATACTTCCTTTTTGTGCGGAGCAATTTGCAGCATGACTTTCTTTTTAGTTTTGTTTACTACTATTCTGTGCTTCTCCTTTGCTATATGATCTTCTATATAGAAACCGCTTATAGAATAATAAAGTTAACCATGCTCCCGAGCTCCCTTCTTCTGCCGGCACTAAGGCCGTAGGGTTTAGCAGAACTTGGCTTAGTTGGGTTGTCACCATGTGGGCTTTTTTGGCCACGCTCCTTATGTGGTGCCCCATTTTTAGATTTTTTCCAAGATACACTCCTAGATATTTTATTTTGGTTTGGCTAGTTATTTGCTTATTTGCAATGTTTATGCTTAGCTCTCTTTATTTTCCTACTAAGATTACCATTTCCGTTTTATTCGGCTCCAGTTTTAGTCTTTTTTGTTTCATCCACCTTTCTATATAACTCGTTGTCTCTATTATGTCTGCTCTTATTTTTTTTTTGTTCCTTCGGCGAAGTACCATTGTCAGATTAGTTCTACGGTATTTAGCAGATCTGTTTTCAGTACGGCGTCATAGTATATGTTCTACAGCACTGGCCCTGCGACCAAGCTCTGTGGAACACCGCACGTCATGTTCATGTAATTTTTTTTTATTTTTACCGTTTTCTCTTCAAAGTAGCTGCATATGAAGTTTGTGAGGTACGCTAAAACCTTATTTTTTTTAACTCTTCTATTATGCCCCTCCACGGCGCCGAGTTTAACGCGTTTTCTACGTCAAATGTTACCAGCACAGCGTATTTGTTGCTATTTGACTCCTTTGTTGCTGATTTGATCACTTTCCTTATTGCATTTTTAGTTGATTTGCTTTCTGTAACCGTACTGGTTTTTGGATAAGTCTTTCGTTTCACTGATGCTCTTTTTGATTCTTCCTATTATAATGTGGTCGCACAGCTTCGAAATTGTGTTGAGAAAGCAGATCGGTCTATAGGCTTGCTCTTCACCTTCTTTCTTTGGTTTTTCAATCAGGATTAGAAAAGCTTCATTCCATCTTTTGGGAGTAGTGCGGACATAATTGAGTGTTTTTTTTAAATTCATTTCCGACGTTTGTTTGCCAAGAGTTTTATGACTTTTGGCGGTATTCTGTCTGGTCCCGGTGCTTTTTTTTTCTTTATTTTTTAGCCAGCAGTTTGGATTTCCTCTAGTGTGCACGTTGGTATGCTATTTTGTATTGTATTATTCTTTGTCTATGTTTCTTTTTCATGTTGTGGAAAAAGTTTTTTTGCAATTTGAAACTGTAGGTCGTCTGAAAGTTTTACCGGAGATCTCGTGAAAATCTTCCCGGCTACAATTTTGTTTGCTTGTCCCTATATGTCCTCCTCCAGTTTGTCGCATAACTTCCTCCAGGCCCCTTTTTTTGCTGAATTAATTAATTTTTTTAGTGTCTTTCTAGTTACTTTAAATTTGTTATACTCAGCCTCCCTTTCTCCTTGATTAGCGTTCTTGTTGAGTCTGGTAATTTTTTTTCTTGCTTGTGCGCATTTGTCGCTTAGCTAGCTTATTTCTTCTGTCCACTAGTGCAGCTGTCTTGTTTTTTAAGATTTTTGTATTTTTTGGAAGGTAGCATTAGTTATTTAATCCCCTATTTGTTCTGACGCGTTTTTATTCTCTAAGTCTATTTATTTCCTTTATAAAGACCTCTTTTTTTTGTAGTACCATCCTTTTCTTTCTCTAATTTTAGGTTGTTTTTTGGTTTTCCAACTTAAATGTAAATGTTGTTATGCAGACTGAGGTTTCTCTGCTTACGCGCCATGATGTTACCTCTTTTGCAACGTATTCTATGCATATGGCCACATTGATAAACAAAGCTCCTCTTCTCCTTTGAAACGTCGGCATGTTTCCATTGTTGAGGATGCACATTTTCCGACTAGCCACCCATTCTGCCAGGATAGTCCCATTTTCGTCTTCTACATTTGATCCCCAACTGTTAGCTTTTGTATTTACTTGTGTTTAGTTGTGTTTCTGTTCAGTACACTTATGTATTTTTGGAAGTGTTTTTTTTTTGGCTTTTGAGGTGATGTAGCAGGAGTATATTCTTGTGCCTTTCGTTTCTACCCATACGTATCCTTCTCCGGTTCCGGAGTTTTCAATTGTTTTGCCTAAAGAGATATATATTGCTGCATCCTTCCTTTTGTCTGTAAACCAATTACAGTTTTTTTTTGCGATAAATTTGCTTGTACAATATTTAAATTTATTGGTGATTTGGATCGCCCTTTCTCTTTTTCCTCATCTCTCTTATTAGCTCCTTATACATAGGTCACTTTATGAACTCGGCCTTATGTTCTTCTGTTTCACACAGGTAGCATTTCATTGAGTTTTTACATTCTCTTATTTTGTAGCCTGTTTCTCCCCACTTTGATAGGCATTTTTGTCGGCCTTTCTCTGGTGTCCCACCCTTAGACACCTGCTGCATCTTTTAGGTTTTTTCAGCAGCTTGATTTGCCATCTGACCCATGTATCTTCTATGACTATCTTGTCTAGAAGGTTTCTGCCCATGCCTGCTTTTAGAGTGACAAACGCGTATTTGTGGCACGCTCTATTGCCCTTCTTTGCCAAGTTGATTTGTATATTGTTATTTCTCTGGGTTCCGTTAAGATTCTTTACTATTGTTAGCTTTACGTCTTCTATTCCCAGGGTTTCTTTAATGTCCACGAGCATTTTTCCAGTCGCTAGCGTTTATTATAGCCGCTTTTTGCATACCAGTTTCTAGCGATGCTCTTATTGCCGATTTTCGTTCAGGTCCTTTTCTTTGTACTTTAGTAGAATATTCTCTTGAGCCGTTTTGGTTAGTCTCTGGATTGTTACTCCGTCAGAACAGACCGTGTTCTTCATTTTCTTAATCGGATCGGCGTACGACTCGGTCTAAGGCTACTGCAAAATTTTCTCCTTGTTGGTCTAAAGTAGAATTCCATTTGTAATTAACATTAAGTCAGAAGATCTATTGTCGATCGTTTTGATCAAAATTCATATTGAGTATTTGAGATTAAGTTATTTTGTTCTAAAAACTTGAACTTGACAATGAGAAAATTAATATACTTTTCACAATTTTTTTATAGTAATGCAATTGGTCTATAATTTGAACAATTGGATTTGTCTCCCTTTTTAGGAATAGGTTGAACACTTGCAGTTTTTCAACAATTTGGAAACGTTACATTTTTGTATGATAAGGCAAATATTTTAGTAAAAATGGGAGTTAATACCTACACTTAGAAAAATTTATGAAAAATGCATTTCCATGCAAGTAACTGATTATCTTAAATGCAATAACATTTTACATTTTTTTTTTTAAATTTTATTAACTAAATTTATTATAATATATTTACATATTTATGACATTATTCTTTTTTATAATTTAATTTTTTTTTCTCCCTACTTGCTGCTTTGCACCGTTTCCATATATGGTAGGCTACAGAGCTTCGTATTTAGGGCACCATTTTTATTTTTTTTTCATTTATCTTATTTTGTGTGTATTATAATGTTTTTTTTATTTATTTGTTTATTTTGGTGATGTTATTATATAGGGTTTTTTTAATTTTAATTTTAAATTCTTTATAAGTTTTTGTTTTTTTAATATTTTCAGTTTTTTTCGCTTTTTCTGTTCTTGTTGTGTGTACATGTATATTATTTCTTCTTCTCCTGTTATGTCCGTAAATTTCTTTGTTTGTTTATTTGTTTATTTGTAGATTTGTTTTAATTTTTAATTTCTAATTTTTAATTTTATATATATTAGTTATATAGTTCGTTAACGTTTGTTTTGTTAATTATTTTGTATACTTTTTCTGTTGGTGTTAGCTTTGGTAGTTTATGTATTTATTTAAATATTTTGTTTTGTTGTTTTTATTTGTTTTTGTTGTTTCACCCCATATATTTATTAAATAGTAAATACATAAAAACCAGGCTTAAAAACAAAAAATCTACGGTGTTAGTTATCAAAAATCAAAAATTATATTACATAGTTTTAAAGATGAAGGTTATACATATGATTTGTTCTGTGACTTAAGTAAATTATTTGATTGCGTGTCACACCCTACTCTTCTTGATAAACTAAAGTCTCTACGTTTTATTACTTCTAGCATCAAGCTATTATCGTGTATCTAATAGATTCTAGTATGCTCAATAGGATTAAAATTCGGGTTTTAAGCAAACCTATTTCTTTAGGGTACTGTGATACAATCCTTGCCGTGTGTGGTTGTGTATTATCCTGCATTAACAGAAAACCATTGCTAACAAATCCAGTATAAAGCATCATATGCTCATCTAGGATGTTTGACATGTATTGTTGTGCTGTTAATGCACCTCTGTCAAACGAAAGGAGATCCGTGTGTGTTTCAAAAGAAATTCCTGTTCAAAACATTACTGAGCCACCCCCAAAAGCAACTCAAGATGACCGAGCACAAATAACATAACGTTTTCCAGCTCTTTTGTACACCTTATTTAAACCATCTTTATTATACAGACAGATTTTGCACTCATTGTAAACAATATGTGTTTTAGTTGTCCACTGTCCAATTAATCTGCAGCATTTTAGCGGTTTTAGTTCAATCTCTCAATGCAAAAATTATGACAAAGCGATTGGCTCTCACTGTTGTTTTTTTTTAGCATCCACACCGGTTGGTGATAAGAACCAGTTGCAAGAAACCATTGTTGTGTCCTTTGCACAGTCAAACGACTAACATTTAATTGTCTTGCCACATCCCATTAAATTACAACACTTTGGTACAGACGCTCTTCTTAAAAATTGGAATAACTCTTTTTTTTTCAATCATGCGGAAATCTACATGTCTTCAAAATAAGGTTATAAACATGTGTTAAAAGTGTGCAAAGTAAACTGGTCATATCTTTGACTATACATTGTAGAATTTGATCTAAGGTTGTATAGTGTGTTTAGATCTTAGTTTACGCATTTCAAATTTAAATATCAAATTGATCTATTAAACAATAACCTAATACGTTATTATAAGTTACTTACTGCTGATAGTTTGATTGATTTTTGTACACGTTACTAAGTAGTAGACTAAATTAATTTACAATTTTCTGTGATCCTGGTTGTGTTTTGTTTGTTTACATAAATGACCAAAACTTCTGTGGGTTTTATTTAATGTTTGCTTCGGATGCATTAATAAAATTTAAGTATGCAGTTAGTTTTATCTTTTAAATTTCTTTTTAGAATTTTTAACAAACTACTAATTATGCTATTTTTTGGTTTGGCTAGTTATTATGACTCTTAATTAATCTTAATTTATTTTTAATTATTTTAATTATTTCAAAGTTGAGATATCACAAGCCAAGTTGACACTATCACATTCATACAGAGATGACCAGTTAATATTACAAATTAAAGGGTATAATGCTATATAATTTGTTTTCCTTAAATTAAAGCCAGAGTTTAGATTAGCGCTGTCAAAATTTGGTGTTGTATTACAGTGGTTGATTAAAAATTTTAGCGGTAGATGACGATGAATAGGTTTAATGAAGTTATGATCAGCAAATTGTATAAAGCAATATATGTTTAGTAAAGATAAATTTAAATCTATATTTCAATATTAGTTTTGCACTCTGCTATAATTCTAACAAGATTTTTAAATTATTCAAATCTTCTTTCGACTTGATTCATGAAGGTTAAACAAAACAAGATTAGATTCTCAATTTTTTTTTCAGAAATTTAATTTATTAATTTGGAAGTATTCGGACAAAGTGATTGTGCTAATAAATTTATGTTTTGAAAATTCCATATTAACAAACTTGTTTTCCAGAATGACAATACGCTCTACTAATGATAATAAATATTAAGGAAAAAAAATGAATATGAGATGTTAGCATCGGAACTAGAAACCACATATGCAAACACTGAAGAAGAAAATAATCAATTAAATTATGAAAACCTTAAATTAAGTAAAGAAATTATCATGCTACGGACTGAAATTAAAAAAAAAAACGAAATCGATACTCTTAAATTAGTTTTAAAAAGTCAACAAAAAAAAAAAAACTGACAAATGCTTTAACACAAACAAGCATAAGCAAAACAAAAAACATAATGATGTATTAACTCAAACTGATGACCTTAAAATTGACTAAATTCAGAAACATCTCAAGACATTGAAGAATTGATAATAATGGTAAAAATGGACAACATTTATTAAGCACCTACGAGAAAATCATACAGTCACAAACATTTTTAAGCCAAATGCCAACCTTGATAATGTGATGTCAAGTGCAACTAGTGCCCAAACTTTTACAAAACCCGACTATGTAATAATAATGGCAGGAACTAGTGATGCACACAGAGGCAACAATATAAATATCGAGCACTTAAAAAATAGCCTTCAAAACCTTTCGCACACTAATGTTATATTAATTGGTTGTCCTTATTATAGAAATAGGTTAATATTACATAATTTTATATATAAAATTAATTTAAGTATGCATTCTGCAGCAAAGAAAGTAAACTTAAAAAATGTAGTGTATTTAGACAGTAACTCTAAATTATTAAACCATTTTAAAAATGATTTTGTAACATTAAATGATACGGCAAAAAGAGTTATTATGGAAACTGTCAGTGACTTTATTACTAAAAACACACACGAAAATACATGGCAAACGCCACGCTCACCTTTAACAAACACCTTGCAACATAAAACACAGAAAACGATCACTTCAACAACTCCTAAATTTTCCAGTTAGCACAGCACAGAAGCAACTACACAGAGAACACAGAAAATTTTAACTTTTACAACTCCTACATCAACGAATCATCACAATCCAAGAGACGGTAATGCCAAATATTACTTTTTTAGACAAACAAAAAAATCTGCAACCACTCTTAAAATTGGTCATGTAAACATGCAGGGCCTAAGAAACAAAATTAGTAACATTGAACTATTTTGTAATAATGAAGACCTTGATATAGTATGTATTTCTGAACATTTTCAACGATAATCAGATTTAATATGTTTATGTATTCCTAATTACAAACTAACATCATATTTTTGTAGAGTTAATCTTATTCACGGAGGTGCGGCAATATATACAAACATTGATCTACCTGTTAAGTGTTTGAGTAGTATAAAACATTTTTCGCAAGAATTTTGTTTTTAATTCTATTAAAATTATGGCAATTTGTGTTTATAAATCTCTTTCAGGCAATTGTGTATCTTTTGTAAATGCTCTACATGCTGCGCTTCTTCACATATATAATAGAGACAGATTTATAGTCCTATGTGGAGACATGAATATCGATTTTTTAAAAAACACTGAATCTAAAAACATATTAATCGACTTGTTTGAATCCTTTGAGCTTAATGTGAACAACAACGAACCAACTAGAGCCTTTATTAATGTAAATGGAGACACTTCTGAAAGTGCTATAGACTACATGATAACTAACATTTCAAATGATACTATTGTAGAAAAAAACAAAGATGTCCTTATAGCAGATCATTTAGCACAAATTCTTTTGTATAACAATTTAGATAAACTAAATAACTTCAAAAATTCAATTATTAAAACTAGAAAATAAATTCAAATAGTTTACTCCTTTTGAATGAACTACTGGAAACAGTACAATGGGAAAATATTTTATGTAAGAATAGTCCACTAAATTCTCGCTTTGAAGACTTTAGAACACGATATTTTTTTATTTGGATGTTGCTTGCCCTATACAAATAAAAAAAATAATTTTAATCATCACAAAAAGGATGACAAAAAAAAACATAATCTAAAAATTAAAAAAGCAAAAAGGAACTATATACAAAATAAAATAGTATCTTCAAACAAAAAACCAAAATAAATATGGAAACAAATAAATTATATATATTGTTGTTATTCTGAGATGCATACATTGAGGTTATGTTGGGAAGGTAATAATATAATTTATATACTTGTATGCTTGAGATCTTTATTATTTTCGACTAGTTTCAACTTTTTTAGTCATCTTCAGGTATCTTAAATTTATTAACAATTTTTATTATTTAATAATAACATATGAGGATATTACTTACAAATTTTTGTTTTAATGTAGATGTGTGGTGGTGACATCTGTGGTGTGTTTGTTGAGGTTGGTATTTGATCTTTTTTATGGTAGATGGAGATTTGTAAAGGTGGTGAATGTGATACTGATACTGGTGTCATCTGTAGTGTGTTGTTGAGGTAACTGGTTAGGTTGTTTTATGGTAGATATACATATTTTCTAATATGGTCATTTTGTAGCCTTTTTCACATTGATGTAATATTTTAAGGTTTTTTGGGTAGTCAAAAGTATGATTATGAATGTGAAGATGTTTGGAAAAAATAGATGTTTGGTTATTGTCTTGGTGTTCTTTTATTCAGTATTTATAAACATAAGATTATTTGCAAAAAAAGAATTAGATTCTAGTAATTATGTAATTGGTTTGTTTTTTGATCTGTCAATGGCATTCGATGTAGTAGACTTAAATTTTATTATGAGTAAACTAGATGCACTAGGTATTCAAGGGATTGTCTCAAAATGGATCCAATCTTATAGAACAACTAAAGAACGTGAATTAAAACTAAGTGTGCCACAAGGGTCTGTTCTAGGCCCTCTGATTTTTCTTTTATTTATTAATGATTTGCTTTCATTTATAACACAAGGAAAAGTTATTATGTTTGCTGACGATATTTTTATTGTTATTTCATCCAAAAGTGTTGAATGTATTAAAAACAAAACAATAGTCGTACTTGATGAGTTTTACAAACGGTGTAGTAAAAACCGGCTAATAGCAAATTCCAAAAAAAACTGTAATGATAAACTTTCATCTTCGAAAATGCTTAGAAAGTTAATCTGTGTTCTATAATAATGTAGAACACAAACTTAGTTGCTCTGTAAAATTTCTTGACAGAATTTTTGATGAAAAGTTAAACTGGAGTCTACATATTGACCAAACTTGCAAACAATTAAATAAAAGCTGTTTTGCCATTTTGCAGTTAAATCCCTTTGTGGATGGGAGTGCTCTGTTGAACATGTATTATGCGTTAGTATATTCGCATATTAATTTTAATATATGTACATGGGAAATGCATCTTATATTAACAGAATTTTTGTTTTTCAAAAAAGAGTGTTGAGACTTATTTTTAATATAAAATCTTGTGAGACTTGCAAAACCGTATTTAAAATGAAAAATTTGCTTACTGTTCTATGCATCTATATATACATGTCGGTTAATTTTATAAAAAAAAAACTACAATTATTTACAAAATCTAAAGATGTACACTCGCATAACATAAGAAATAAAAATGTTATCCGTCCACAAGCTCATTAGTTGTGTAAGTACAAAAAATTGCCAGAATACGCAGGAATAACATTTTATAATAAATTGCCGAAACATATTCGAGAAATAACTGTGTATAATGTTTATAAAGTACGTTTTAAAGAATTTCTAATTCAAAAAGTATACTATAATGTAAACAAATATCATTTAGACTAAATTATGTATATACATTATTAATATTAGTTGAATAATAATAATATTTTTAAATTGTAGTTTTTAAAAGTGATTTTTATATTTGTTTTGTCCATTCTTTAAGTATAGTTTATATGACTTGTTTTGTATTATTTTTAAGTAACTTTTCGTACTTGTATTTTAAACTGTGCAGCATGTGAATAAAGATTTATTATTATTATTATTATTATTAAAAAAATTGAATAGTGGTAGCCGTTACTATGTGATAGTTCATTATAAAATAAATAAAACACATTTTTTATATTCGTGGTATAGCACATAGTAAATATAGAGGACCTTAATTTTGCATTTTTATTACGAGTCAGCTCTATGGTGTTATTTGATACAATGTTTAGTGATTTAAATTATTATTGTTAGGTAACTTAAAGCAATTGAGTATTTTTTTTAGTTGGGATTTGATGAGTTTAATGACGGTTGAATATCTAAATCATTGTTTATAAAAATTTTAAAACATTAAAAAGTTAAGTTTTTTAGAGCTAAAATTGACCAAGTTGGAAGTCAGATATTGATTTATAAAATAGAACTTTTGGCTTTAGAAATGACTACTAGGAGAAACTGTTTGAATTTGACAGATACATTTTGCTATATATGTAAAAGCTTTACTGTGCCTAGTCAGAGGATGGATATTAGCGATTTTGTAAAGCAGCTGTACTTTGCATACTTTAAAGTGCGACTTGCAGACCAAGAGAAGTCTTGGGCTCCACATAAAGTATGTAAACCTTGTTTTAAAAGTTTACGACAACAAAGAAAAGCAAGAAAAACTGGCATTTGACATTCCAATAATATGGCAAAAGCCTAAAAAATAAAAACTAGTGGCTACAACAAAAAAAACTAGACAAAAATCACATACCCAAACCTATAATCAGCAATGCGCTCAATACCCCATTCTGAAGAAATACTTGTGCCAGTGTTTAAAGAATTTCCGTTACTTGAGGACGCGGGAGGTTTTGCAAATGAAATTGATAAACAGGATGCTGATATGGGTTTTGAATGCGGTTTAACTAAACAATCTACACTTCATAGATTTAACTAGGTTGTATTAAATGTGCTAGTAAGAGAATTAAATCTTACAAAAAAGCATCAAAGTGCTAACGTTTAGGCTTAATGAAAAGAATTTGCTCAAGCCAGGTACTAAAGTTACAATCTATTGTACCAAAGATACAAAATTCTTACAATATTTTAAAGTGGACAGAAATTTAGTTTATTGCCATGATGTGCTTGGTTTATTAAATTTTATTGATGATGACACTATATGATCTAAGTAAGTGGCAATTGTTTTTGAACAGTTCAAAGAGAAGTTTAAAGTGCGTTTTGCTCCATAATAAAAATAAACACAGTTCAATTCCAATTGGGCATTCAGTACTTTTTAGAGAAGACAATACAATTAAAAAAGTGATAGAGCCAGTTAAGTATGAAGATGATAAGTGGATCATCTGCATAGATCTTAATATCGTCAACTACTTACTTGATCAACATGGGAAATTTACAAAATATCCATGTTTCATGTCTTTATTGGACAGCAGAGCCAAGAACAAGCATTGAATTTAGAAAGATTGGCCGGCAAAAAGAGATATAAATGTTGGGGACCCAATTGTAATACCAACCTTTAATAGAGCGTTCAAAGATCATGTTACATAAAACTTGGCTAATGAAGCAGTTTGTTATAGCTTTAAAATTAGATGGTCAATGTTTTAAATACATATGCAATAAATTTTTGAAACGGAGCTTTGTAAAACTAAAAGCTAGACTTTTTGATGGACCACAAATTAGAAAACTACTAAACAATTTAAATCTTTTAAGTTCCGTGAACAAAGTGGAAAAAAATGCATGAAATTCTTTTGTAGCACTTGTTAATTTCTTATGAAATAAAAAACAGACAGAATTATGTTGAACATGAGCATTAAAGTTTATTTTTTATATATCATCTTTTCTAAGAGATGTCAGTGATGAGCAGGGTGAACGTTTCCACCAAAATTTAAAAGATATAGAGAAGCAATACTGGCTGACTACTGTTGGAACATTAAATGAGATTGTTTGAAAATAGTTTACTTCAGAAAATCTTACAAACGAAAATTTATTCATTAAAGAATAAAATTAATTTTTAACTTAATTAGTCCTATTGTTCCCGAAATTTTTATCAATTAAGTTATTATAGCATTGGTATATGAAATCAAAAGATAAAAGCATAAAAATTGACTATAAACGACAATATGTTGTAGAACGAAAATTTTATGTAATAGGCAAAAACTGTTATCATTTTTGAAATCAGCACCCCAAAATTAGTTAAAAACAAGTATCGGATCTAAGTCAGCAAAAATTGTGTTACCCAGTATAATTGATAGACATAATATTTTTTTAGGATCTAATTAAAAATATAAAACTTTATATAAAAATTTTAGAAAATTAGTCAATTTTTTTAATAAAAAATTATTTTATTTAAATTTTATCCATTTAAAGCCCGGCGCCTTCACCAAATGTTAAACATTATGAATTGTGTTTTGGAGTAATTTTTAATAATTAATTATCTGTCTTAATACAATTATTTTATATTTGCTATAGTTATTTTGAAAAATTTTGCAATGTTATTTAATTTTAATTAAATATAAATGGTTTTATTTTCTGTTTATTTTCTGTTTATTATCTTCTTTTCTGCTTACAGATTAGTTTCGATATTTTAAAGGTGATTTACATCTGATATGTTTTCATTTCATAATCTTGCATCCCTATTGCACTGTATGGCTCCATAGTGTTGCACTGCAAAACTTGCATCAATTTCATCTTAAATCTTTTATTAAACAATTAATTACAAATATAATAACAAAATCTGTTTTGTGAAAATAAATTAATAAATTCATTCATACAGAGTTGCCAATAAAACCTACTTCTAGTTTATATAAAAATATGTTTATGCTAGTTTCAACTTATTGAACAGTTTCAATGTTAAACTTACTATAGTAAATTGCCTTAAAAAATACTTATTGTCTATTAAAAAACTGAAACTTTCTTTTAACTTAAATAGAACTCATATTATATTTTTTTATAGAAAATTGCGTCTTTCATTTTCTTGTGAATAAATTAAATTTGTTCGCACCGCAGGGAGTAACGCGGTGTAATAAGCTTTGCTGAAAATGCCAAGCTTTGTTGTCCTTCTCACAGCGATCTTGTAAACAACAAACTTTCAACTTTTAAATTTAAATTTTTGGAGCAATTGTTTTGATCGCAATAAATTAACCCGTCAGTTTAAATTAATTACAAGTAGCTTTTTGTTGTTAAATAATAACATATTTTTATATTTTGACCTAATATTAAATAATAAATTTGTCTTTGCTTTTTAAACTTAGACGCATACATAAAAATATGTCTTATAAAACTTGTTCTTTAATAAAGTAATATAAATATTAAATATAAAAAAGCAAACGCAAATTAAGTTTTGTTTTTAAAACTTTTTTTTTAATTAATTTAATATTGATATAAAAGAACACAAAACTTTATTTACTTTTGTAAAAAATAGTTTAATCATACACTTTTCAAAAGGCTTATTAAAAAACTTGTAAAATTGAACTTGATACTCGATTTTTAATAAAAGTTTTTCTATATTTATATTACATTATAATATGTAATATATAAATAATTATTAATTATGTGTACAATAAATTGTAAATTTAATCATATGTTTTAATTATACATTGATAAGAATACAAATTTGAAAACTGTTAATCAATCTGTGGTTTTTATTGAATATATGCTATAAAAAGTGGTATTAATATACAACACTAATTAATTGCTTTAGGCTGCTTCTTTAGATCAATGTCGCTGTCGTTATCCAATTTATTTTATAAAAGGTTTTGCAATCTGATACTAAAACTTGGCCCGGCTCTTAATTAGTTTCTGATGGTGCAATAATAAATGGAATTTGTATTAATTAGATTTTGATATTGACTTCTCACAACTTTGAGATACAATTTATTATTATAGATAGCTTAAAGTTTCTGAAAAAATATTTATAATTTTATTTTATTATTTAATTTTGGATGTTACAATTACTTTAATAAATTTAACTTTGATTGAAACCGCAAACCACTTCAAGAAACTAATCAGCAATTCATATTATTCAAACTTGGTATATCAATCAATACTTTTAAAAGCTTTGTTATAATTAATACCTTGTAATTTTAAATAAACAGTTTTTAAAAACTTTGATTTCTTATAAGTTTAGTTATAAGGAAATAATGTAATTATATTTGTTAATCATAATACGGCCATAATAAAACTGGCAACATTCGGCTCTAACAATGCTTTTATCACTAATTGTATATAAACTGTGCATTTCTTATGGTCATCACTTGGTCTTGAACGTGTGTCTAGACACATCATAATAATAATAATAATATTCTAAATGAATTAATATTAACCCTGCAAACGTTTTTATTTATATTTATCTCACACAAATAATAAAGTATGGTTTAAATCATTGTTTATAAAATTAAATAAATTTATATTTAATTTACTTGTTATTTTTAAAGGAAAGAATATAAAGTACAAAACAGCAGCGCAACATGATACGGTTTTAAATAAATAAACACCATATTGCAAAACATAATAAAACAAACAAATACATTGAAAGTCAATCTTTAAAGCCATTTCAGTAACAGATTTATCAAGGAAAGATTTGTGGAAGCTTGAAGCTGAGTTGGGTAACATTAATAACGGAGTTTTGAAGGAATGTTAACAAAAATACTGTGTTGTGTTGTTTTGTCTTAATCTTTTATGTTATATTTATATTTTATATTATATTTATATATAATTTTTATTTTACAGTAATTAAAAATATTTAAATACATATAAGAAATTTTCTGTTTATGTTTTACAAATTAAATAGTAGGTGTGTCTAGAAAATCAGTATCAAGTTATTTATAATTCATTGCAACAATAACATAACCGATCACTTTGCAATAACAACAAATATTTTTAAGTATCCATTTTTATTATTATTTATTTTACAAATATTTTACATTGTAAATTTAAATTTTTATGGGTAATTCCATTACTTTTCGAATAATTTGCAAAAGTCGACCTCTTTGATTTTCCTCAAATTTTCAGTGTTTAAAATATAGATGAATAAAATGAGATTTCCAAAATTTTGGACCTTCGAATATTGCCTGTTCAAAATGACACACATTTGAAGGTCAGAAATTTCACAACGCAACGTTTTTTTTAGCTTATTTTGTATCTCAATTTTTAGGCTTCTGGAAAAAGATAAAAAGGTCCACAATGGCTTAAATTATTCCTAATTACATGTACTTTAAAACCCATATTTTTATGTTTAATATTGTGACAGTTATTTTGATATATTAAGCTTCAACATTATTCCAAAAAACCGTAAATTTAGCAAAATCGCAAAACTTTGCTTTCTTTAAACCGTTCTAACTTTGTCAAATCTTAACAAAATTTGGTCCACGAAGTCTAGATTTCTTTGTGTTTAATTTCTTTTGAAAGTAATCACACAAAACTTATAGAATCAATACGTATACACCACTATTTTGATGCAGGAAGTTGCACATGTTTTTGCGATCTTTAAAACTTGTAACTTTCAGGTCCCGAAAAAGAGCTGTCAGTCTATGTCGATTTTAGTCAAAATTTCAGTAAATACTCTTTAGAGCACAAGAAAAAAGGTTATCTATATAAAAAATATGGTATATCAGGCATTATCAAATTTTTTTTAATATTAAAAAAATGTCAAAATTGGCAAACCGCACATTTTTGTATCTTAATTTTTGGGAAAAAGATAAGAAGGTCTACAATGACTCAAAATATTTCTTATTACATGTACTTTAAAACCCATATTTGTTTATTTAATGTTGGGGCAGTCATTTTGATACATACTTCAAACATTATTTCAAAAAAATCCGAAAAATTTAGCAAAACTGCAAAATTATGCTTTGTTTAAACAGTTCTAACTTTGTCAAATTTTTAAGAAATTTGATCCACAAGGTTTAGATTTATTTGTGTTCAATCTTTCTTTAAAGTGATTACACAAGATAAAATTAATACATATTTAACACTATTTTGATGAAGGAAGTTGCACATGTTTTCGCGATCTTCAAAACTTGTAATTTTTAGATCAAGAAAAAACGCTGCCACTCTATGTCGGTTTTAGTCAAAATTTCAGTTAATACTCTTCAAACCACAAGAAAAAAGGTTATTTATATGAAAAATGGTATATTTGGCATTATAAAAAAACTTTTTGTGTCAAAATCGGTATAGTTCTTCAAAAAATCTAAATCACTTTTTGCCTATCTTGCTTCGTTTTTGAGATAGTCAACAAATAGAAAATGTTTCAAAAACTTTTTATTTAGCTAAAAAACACAAACAAAACAACATTACTTTAACAAGTGTGCATTGATGCAAGCTTTTGATACTTGTTAAAACAGTTTTTTTTTTTGGTTCGGTTAGTAAAATTTTATAAAAATGCTGTTCAACAACGGAGAATACGCAAATATTAATTTTGTTTACGGATTCTGTAATGGCAACGCCCTAGCAATTGAGATTGCCAGACAAAAAGCAACTTTTTCGACGCGGTTTTAGTGAAAATCTTTACCCATATTATTATCGAAAGTACAACACCTGCAACCAGGCGACGCAGCACAAGGACTTGCATTTTTTCTACTAAAAACTATAAACATTAATGTAAATTCAATTAGAAACAAAATAGAAAAATTCAATTTTTTTTATTAACAGTGTAAAGGATGTATCAATAGTATGTATAACAGAACACTGCCTAAACGATATGGAATTGAAATTAGTTAATTTTGAAGGGTACCACTTACACGATCATTTCAATAGAAGTGACTCAACGCACAGAGGTTTGTAAAGAAGAGCTAAGATTTAAACCTGTTGCAATTAAAAACAACGCTGAAAATCTGTATTTAAAATATGTGGTAAGATAGTCATTCTTTGCATATACAGAACGCCCAATTCAGATGTTAAATTGTTTTTAGATAAACTAGACACTACACTTGATTCCATTTGTAGAAGATACTCGGATCATTAAACAATAATATGCGGCAATTTTAATATAAACGTTCTTATTGATAATAAAATAAAACATGTTCTTTTAAATATACTGTCCACATTTGGAATGGCAAAATGCTTCGACACGCCTAGTCGTGTAACTTCACATGGCGCAACTTGTATAGATAATATAATAAAGAATAAAAGCGTAAACGTTTTCGGAAAAGAAACTCTATCAAATGGAGTTTCTGATCATAAAGCATAAATGATAATGATTGCTGCTGATAATAAAGAAATATGCAAATCAAAAAACAAATATATATGAGAAGCTTTAGTAAAAAAAATACAAAAAAAATGATTAAAACGCTAACAAGTATAAGTTGGCATTATAATTTAGATTTAAATGCTCAACAAAATTATAGTATTTTCCACAATAAAATGCAAGAAAACTTCGACAATTTTTTTTCAAAAATATTAATCAATTCAAATAAAATTAAACTCAATAATACTCCGTGGTTTAACGAAAACCTCAAGAAACAGCGAGACATTATCCAATCTCTCTCCATCATCGCCGATTATGATAGCGATGCAAAAGAGCTCCTTAATGTATTAAAAAAAGAATATAAAAAAGATATCAAGAAATCTAAACAAACACAAAATGAAATATTTATAGAACAAAGCAATAATAAACAAAGTGCTAGATGGAAAATGATAAATAAAGAAAACAATAATGCAACAAAACTCAGAACAGCAAACACTAAATTAAATAATAATGAAATAAATATTTTTTTAGTAGCAAATAACATATTAGCTGACATTGAACATGATGGAAGCACCATAGCTTTAAATATGCTTTCTGGGACCGGTGGTGCAATAAACAAATGCATTAACGCTATAACTGGAATACTGCATTACTGTTGGCAAAAATTATACCAATTCATAAGAATGGCGATTTAAATAATATGAATAACTACAGGCCAATATCAAAACTACCAACTTTTTCAAAAAATTTGACTATTATTCATAGTAGAATACAAAATTTTCTTGATAAGTACAACGTGCTGTCAAACAGCCAGCATGGTTTTCGTCTAGAAAGATCAACAAACACAGCCATTGCAAAGATAATGAAAGCATCAATAGATGAAATCAATAATAAAGAAGAAATTCAAGCAAGTTTATTAGATTTGAGTAAGGCGTTTGATTGCATTCAGCACTCGACGTTGCTGGATAAATTAAATTATTATGGCATACGTGGCATAGAACTACAACTGCTAAAATCTTATCTTCATGAAAGAAAACAGCACGTATTCTGGAATGATCAATACTCCAACGTTGGTACCGTAGAACATGGTGTTCCTCAAAGTTCCATTCTTAGCCCTCTTCTTTTTATTGTGTATATCAATGATTTACCAGCATACTTAAACAGTAATATGTTTTTATACGCAGATGACTCGACAATAATACATAAACCAAATGATAATGTAATTGAAACTGCAGCGGCTTGGTTTACAGCTAACCAGCTTAAACTAAACACCAAAAAAAAAAACCAAGAATTTCACTTTAACTCTTATGGAGTAAATTCTGCAAACATGCTGGATGTACATATAAGGGATGATTTGAAATGGAACACACATATTGAGAAACTTAAAAATAAACAATGCGCAGCCGTGTACGCTGTTAGAAAAATCCGTAACGCAATATCACCTTACGTGGAAAAGTAAGCATATTTTGCAAACTTCCATGCTGTAGCACAGTATGGAATTTTGATCTGGGGAGGGTCTTATGTAATAAAGAATATCTTTGTTTTACACAAAAAATCAATTTGAGCAATGCTAGGAATGAGAAGCCAAGATTCCTGTAAAGATATCTTTCGAAAACAGCATATACTTACGTTTCCATTGCTCTACATATATGAATGTCTTAAATATGCGGATATAACGGAAGCACCTATTCTTATAGCACCAGATATCGTGAGGAGTACAAAGTTCCGCGTCATCGTCTCACCACGTGTCAACAGGGGCCTCAATATTGGTCAGTAAAGGCTTACAACCATTTACCAACAAAGTACAAAAGTATGACATGCACTAAATTTAAAAGTATTCAAAACATGTTAATAGAATTATCTCTATATGATTTTAAAGATTTTTTTTCTGTTAAATTTTAAATGTATAAATATACCATTTTTCATATAAATAACCTTTTTCCTTGTGGTCTGAAGAGTATTTACTAAAATGTTGACTTTTAAAGTTTTGAAGATCGCGAAAACATGTGCTACTTTCTGCATCAAAATAATGGTGAATATGAATTGATTCTATAAGTCTAGTGTGATTACGTTAAAGAAAGATTGAACACGAAGAAATCTAAACCTTGTGGATCAAATTTTTTTAAGATTTGACAAAGTAAGAACGGTTTAAACAAAGCATAATTTTGCAATTTTGCTAAATTTACGTTTTTTTTTTTAAATAATGTTTAAAGCTTGATATATCATAATGACTGCCCCAACATTAATAAATACAAATATGGGTACATGTAATAAGGAATATTTTGAGCCACCGTAGACCTTCTTATCTTTTCCCAGAAGCCCAAAAATTAAGATCCAAAAATGTGCCATTTGCCGATTTTGACAATTTTTGAATATTTTATATTTTCCATATTTATTTTATAAAATCGTTTTATTTTATTCATATTATTTAGGTTGATGATTTTATTTATATATTTATTTTTGAATATTAAAAAATTCTTGATAATGCCCGATATACCATTTTTCATCTAAATATCTTTTTTTCTTGTGTTCTAAAGAATATTTACTGAAATTTTTACAAAAATCGACATAGGGTGACAACGCCTTTTCGAGACCTGAAAGTTACAAGTTTTAAAGATCGCGAAAACATGTGCAACTTTTTGCATCAAAATAATGGTGTATACGTATTGATTCCATAAGTATTGTGTGATCACTTTAAAAAGAGATTAAACACGAAGAAATCTAGACCACTCGAATCAATTTTTTTTCCGTAGTCTATATAGGGATATAATGTTTTTTAATGTATTTTATATCATTTCATTTGAGGAAAGTGGTGTAGGATAATGTCTATTTGCTTCTTTCTTGTAAGTGGTTAAGATACTTTTTAGACCATCGTGTCTAAAATTCTTGTTAGAGTTTAGTTATATGCTGCCAGTGGGACAGTCAATTGATACACAACCTTAAGATGTTCTGAAAGATTTGTTAATCTATACCCGATTAAGAAATGTTATGAAGTTAGCGGCTCCAAGTCTTTAGAGCTGCTGGATAATGACTTTGAATTGAAACATGTTCCAATTTAAGTCAGTTATCATCATCAGCTCTTTTTCACGCCACTGCGGATGCATTAATCTCTTATTTGTTTGTAATGCTGGCAACTTACATTGCAGGTGAACCTACAGTTTTAAACCACTAAAAAGATTATTAATCTACTTTGGACCAGAAAAAAATCTCAATCATAAAGCCCTACTGATAAGGCAAGTTGAAGAATGGGAGTTAAAAAGTGGAAGAGTGTATAAACGTTTAGTTTTTGTTTTAAAATTTAAACCCACAATGTTTGGTGCAGCAGTTGGATGTTTAGACTACTGCGCCATGCTTTCCCTTTTGAATAATGTCTAAAAAAATTTGTAACTAAAGGTATTGTTGCCTGCCACTTGTTTTAAATAATGTTTTGTGCTCTTGACTACTGCCTTTTATAGGCCGCTAAAATGCAAGAATTTTGGTAGAATAAATTTGCATTAAATTTTTTTTTGGGTTATTTGGATTTTATCCTTAAACAGGTCATTGATTGTTTTGACAAAATTTGTTGTATTGTCAAGAATATATAAAATGAGGTTTTACTATTTGTGACGTGAATCTGTTCAACTAATTTAAATGCTTTAATTGTCAGAATGATACTATTTCAAGAAACACCGGTTTTGTTGAAAAACATATAAATACTGATGAGTATATAGATCCATTCTGCACTTGTAATTGTAAAAACAAACATAAAACATTAGGAACAAAAGGATGCAACTTAAACTATCCATATAACACAAACCCAAGTTACATACCATACTGTAAAAAAATAATCATTTTAGCTAAACATCAAATATAATTTGACTCGGACAATTCTTCAAGTAAAGCGATAGTAAAATCAATTCATTTATTTGATAAAAATAAAAATAAACAAATTGAGTTTATTAAAAAATTTCACAAAGGAAAAACTAAATAACATGGTATAAATAAAATAAATAAAAAGATGGTAAAGGACATTTCAACTTACATAAATAACTCCAAAATTTGCAATACAAGCAAAAACAATAAAAACCCACAAAAAATACTTGTAGCAATAACACCTACACCAACTAAACTTTTGCAAACTATTTACATAAATTTATTTTTTGTACAAAACTATACAATCTTCACCATTGTAGATACATTTTTTAAGTATGCACAAATTCACTTGCTCTCTGACAGAAATTTAAAAATATATAATATAACTATAACATTTCTTTCATCATCATTTTTTAAATAAATTAATAACTAACAATGGCCCAAGTTTGTTTATTATCTGAATTTTTAAAGTTTCATAAAAGAGTATTCTAAATGAAATCCTATTTTAATTATAAAAGAAACATTTATTTATTCTTCAGTAAAACACATTTTTTTTTAAATTTATGATACAAACTCTGCAATTACTTGTAAAAATAATATACAGTAAATGTCCACTTCAACTCTGTCTGCAATAAGTATATCTTTTGAGGAAGTTTAGCAAAACATTTTTGCACAACTCTATCTGATGAATGACAGTTTGAGTATTTATCTTTGACGGCTGGAATTGTTTGCGGGGCATTAACATAATTACGATTTGGAAGGCCAATTTGTGTCCAAGTTTTGAAAAATAATGCGACCAAAAAATTTTTTGGACAGAACTGAAACAATCACGGCTTGTGTAGCTTGTAGCGGCATTCTGCTAGAAATTAAAATTGTTTGCTTGTAGCGCAATCTTGCTGAAAATATAAACTGTCTATGCTTTCTACGGTAGCAATCCGCATTAACTGTAATTGCAGCAGTTTTGTTGTTTTCAATAAAAATAAGGTCTTTTGAATCCAAAAATCTACATCAGAACTGTAACCCCAGATGTTGGAGTTTTGTGTATTGACAAATCTACTCCGATAATATTTCTAAAAAAATCATTATTTTCTGCCTGCATTTTTAGAACCCAAAAAACAAAACTTCAGCGTTGTTCATGATCAACCGGTTTCAATTCCTGCACTGTACTTTATAAGCATGTATGATAATATTAAAATGGCTGCCGAAGATGAAGACGGTGAAAGTGTGCAAAGTGATAAATCAACAAAAAAATTGTGTTCTTTTTGTAGATCATCTTACAAAAAGACAGTGTAATGTCGTCAGCAAACGCAGTGTACATGAGAAGTGTTTTGATATCATGTCCGAGTTAATTAACATTGATAAACATAAGTGGATTTGTAAAGAGTGCTCTATATTGAATGATAAAACAGAAAATGAAAACTCAACCAAAGTGGCAAAAAGTGAATTATTATTGGATAAAATGGAGCTATTAAATAAACTAAATATAGAATTAAAAACAGTTAACAAATTACTTAAGTTAAGGTTAATTGATATTGATCCTAGCTACAAACAATTCTTCAATTCTTCTTCAAGTAATGTTGCTATGGAACCAAAGATGTCGTCAGAATACCGGTATAGCGATATTTTAAAATCAAAGCAAAATATTCACAAGAAGACACAATCGCATACTTTAATCATAAAGTCAAAAAACAATCAGAATATTGAAGATTTTAAAAAGCAAATAAATCCAGTGGATATCGGTCCCGGAGTAAAAAATTGTAAACAGAAAAATGATTTTATGATAGTAAACTGCAGAAATAATGAACACATGCAAAATATTAAAGAAACATTAGAAAACAAAGTTGGCGATAATTTCCAAATTACAGAAGCTAAAAAATTACTACCGCTGGTAAAAATATACGGTGTAGAAGATGAAGATAAAAACAATGATGAACTACGTGCAACATAACAAACTAAAAGACAATGTTAATTTTAAAATAATTTGTAGACTTATCAATAAACAAAACGATCAGCAAATAAAAAATATGCATATAATAGTAGAAGTGGATCCAGAGACATATATTAATCAAGGATATTTATATGAAGGTTGGCGAGAATGTAATGTTAAAGCGTATTATAATGTAAAGAAATGCTATAAATGTTCAGGTTTTAGTCATTTTGCTAAAAACTGCAATAAAAACATAATATGTCCACACTGTTCGGAAAACCATAAATATAGTAAATGCAATAATGAATTAAAAAAATGCATAAATTGTATTTCTTTTAATAAAAATAAAAATAAAAACATTGATGTAAACCACTCTTCAATTGATAATATGTGTCCGTGTTATCTAGAAATTATTGACAGTATAAAAGCGAGAACGCAGTTTAGTAAATAGCAATTAAAACCGAAAAATAAGCAAACAAATAATTTAACTCAGATCAGCATAATTCACCAAAATGTCCAGTCTATTGGAAATTGTAAAGAAGCTATAGAGATGATACTGCAGAAAAATCCTGACTGTCCCTTATTGTGCATAACGGAGCATTGGAAATCAAAACAACAGATAGACTGTTACCCTATAGATGGATTTACACTTCAATCGTGCTACTGTAGAACGGAAGGAACTCATGGCGGATTTGCAATCTTCTGCAAAAACATTTTACAGTGCAACACAAGGAAGGATATAGCTGCTTATGCAGAGTTATCAGTGTTTGAGTGCGCTGCAGTGGAATGTACAAAACAAGAATCAATTATTGTGTGTGTGTACAGAACTCCAGACTCAAACATAGTCATATTTTTTGAAAAACTGGACCGTTTATTGTGTAAGCTAATAGAAGAAAATTGCATCATTTACATAGCAGGAGATTTTAATATAGACTTAAGCGTAAAATGAATTCAAGCTAAACGATTTGTATCTATTTTAAATTCATACCATTGCCATCCTTCAATCACTGGTTATACAAGAATCACTGAAACTTCCCAATATTGTATTGATAATATACTTACTAATCATGATAATTATAATGCATCCATAATCAATTATTATATTTCGGATCATTTAAGTCAAAAGTTAATAATAATTATTAATATTAATTTAAAAAATTTAGTAATACAAATAAAGAGATATTTAGGAACAAACTAAAAACAGAAACATGGCTTGGTATATATGATTCTCGTACGGATGATGTAAATAAACAATGGTATAAATTTATGAATATTATTACATTATTGTTCATAGAAACATTTCCAAAAAAATGTTTAAAGTCAATAATACCTACAGCATGCGTTATCATAATAACCAAGAAATTGATGACTGTAAAAAAGAGTTAGATATATTGTATGTTATGAGCAATTGTAATAATAAATATAAGAACGCTTATAATGAGATAATGACTGTAGAAAAAAATATAACAACATGTTGAGTCAGAGTAAGAAACAAGCGTATACAAATCAGATAGTACAATCGGAAAACAAATCAAAAGGTGTTTGGCAAGTGGTCAATAATATTAAGGGTAAAAAAGTAAGTCTAGTAAACAAATTAAATGTAGTGGAGATCCAAATATGCTGGCAAACAAATTTAACAAAGAACTAATAAATATAGCACCTAATCTAATAAATCAGATTCTATATATACAGCTTGATACATCTACTATTGATATAAATAATAAATCTATTTACATAACCCTTGTGACTGAAGAAGATATAGTAGATATCATCCAAAATTAAAAAAAAACACTTTTAGTAGTGGACACGATGAAATACTTAGCTGTATAATTAAAAGTTGTGTGGTCCCTTGTCATACATTGTTAGTAATTCATTACAACATGGTATTTATCCGGAGTCATTAAATTGGCTATTGTTAAACCACTTTATAAAAAAGTAGATGATCAAATCATTAAAAATTATAGACCAATAAGTCTTCTAACATCTTTTTCAAAAGTATTTGAAATGGCAATGACAAATCGTATCATAATTTATTTTGATAAAAATAAAGTATGGAGTAAAGCGCAACATGGGTATTTGAAAGGCAGATCTATAGATACAGCAATGTTTACTTTTACACAATGCATATTAGATAGTTTTTAAAATAAAGATTACGCAATGGGTATATTTCTAGACTTTACCAAAGCATATGATTGTCTTAATCATATTGTTTTTACTGAAAAGTTATATAAATACGGAATACGTGGTTGTGCATTGCAGTTGATAAAATTGTATCTTTTAAATAGAACACAAAAAGTAGTAATTAGTAATAACAACACACTTATATTATAGAAATACAAAATATAAAGACTGGAATTCCCCAAGGCAGTATAACAGGCCTTATACTATTTGTTATTTATATTAACGATTTAGCATATCTTAATTTGAATAACACTTCTCATACTATAATAAATTACGCTGACGATACCAACTTAATAGTGTCAAGCAGCACAATGCTAGAATTAAAAGATAAATGCAGTTTTATGTTGTCATGTATTGAATACTGGTTTAGTATGAATAAGATGATAATTAACAAAGAAAAAACCAATGTGATGTTGTTTAGAACTAACGTGACACCAAATATTCATGAATGTTTTACTTTAGACAACGTTAATTATCGTCTTACACATTCTACAAAAATTTTGGGAATAACCATCCAAGACTCTTTAAAATATTCAAATAATATTACGGTTCTAAATGCAAAACTAAACAAAGTGCTTTATTCTTTAAGAGTTATAAAAAAATATGTAAGCAATGACGTGTTGAAGACAGTATATTACGCAAATTTTTAATCATTGATACGTTTTGGCATAACATTTTGGGGAAGTAGTTCTAATTCAAATTCTACATTTATTATACAAAAACAAGTAATGAAAACAATGATTGGATTAGAGTATCAGCAATCATGTAGAGGTATTTTTAAACAGAATAATATTTTAACTTTACCAGGTTTGTACATTTATGAATCCATACTATTTCTATATAGAAATTCTGAAAAGTTTGAAATGTTTAGATCATCTCATAACAAAAATACTAGGTCAATAAACTATAATATACTAGCACAGACTAACAAATGTACAAAAAAGGATGCACATACTCTTGTATAAAGTTGTACAATAAAGTACCAGACAAGTTAAAACGTATAAAGTTGTTAAATAAATTTAAAACCGAAGTGTTCATGTACTTACTTAATATAGAACCATACACGGTTTATGAGTACTTAAATCATCAGTGATTTTGACTAATTTTCAGTTTTTAAAGTATTATATAATTGTTGTATTATATTTTGTATAAATTCTGAAATAAATATATTATTAATATTATTATTATTATTATTATTATGCTAAGATCTTTATGCAGTAAGCAATAAAGGCTGAACTGTGAGTTTCTTAATTGCTGTGAACGTCTTGGGATAGACAAACCTGGGTTTTCTGCAACACTGTTAGCGACAGCGGCAATGTTTTAGGCTGACAGCAATTTGTAACTTAACCATTTTGCTCAAGTTTTGCAATTAGTTTTACAATGGCTTTGCGGGATAAAGATTCATACTGACCAAAAACAACAAAAAAACCAAGGCTAAGCATCATACAGAACTTTCTGAACGTCTATTCCAAAACTTAGAAAATTTGTTTGTTATTTTTGACATTTTTTGAATAAAATTTGGCATTTTTTGACATTTTATAAACAAAGTTTTGCAATTTTCAACTGTTTTTAACCGGGTTTTTGTCTATTTAAAATAATTTAATAATCAGATTTGACTATTTTTGATTTTTTATAAACATTTTTTGGTGTTTTTAAGAACATTTTCATAATGTTTTTAACCTAATTTTTTTAACTTTTACAGTTTATGGCAGGATTTTAGTTTTTATAAACAATATTTTTGATATTGTAAAGCTGAATTTTGCTATTTTAAATTTTCATTGAGATTTTTACACTTCTTAACAGTTTATGACTAGATTTTGGTGCTTTTTTAAAAAAATTAAGGTCAAATTTTGTTACTTTTATCATTTTATGAACAGTTTAAACGTTTTAATATTTTATAACTAAATTTTAGTGCTTTCTGACAATTTTTTTATTATGAACAATTTTTGATTTTTTTTTTGTTTTTGACTTTTTATAAATGAAATTTAAGACAAAGACAAAATTTGCCTCTAATCTAAGCCGAATTTTGCCATTTTTAAGAATAGTTTGATATTTCATAGCTAAATTTTGAAATTTTAAATTTTTTATAAACAGAATTTTTTTTAAAAATTTGAAATGTTTTTTTTGTGCTTTTTGACAATACTTTCATGTATGTAGGCTGGATTTTGCTATTTTTGACATTCCATGAATAGAATTTTTACAGTTTCTGTCCAAATTTTTTTTTAACAGTATGTTACTGATTTATAAATATATAGCCGTATTTTGGTATTTTCTAACAATATTTTTAATATTTTATAGCCGAATTTTAATTTCAAAAACTTCCAATTTTTTTTTTTTTTTTTAATAGTGCTTTCTAACAATAATTTTATGTTTTAAGATTGGATTTTGCTTTTTTTACATTTTATAAATAAGATTGTTTTGCATTTAGTTCTTTTTTACTTTTAATAAATAATTATATTCTGTTTTCTTAAACAGCTTATGGCCAAATTTTGGTTTATTTTTAACAATATGTTGAAATTTCATGGGCGAATTTAATTATTGTTGACATTTTATAAATAGAACTTTATACGTTTTAACCATTTATGGCTAGATTTTAGTTTTTTATAACGTTTTATAAGTGGAATGTTACATTTTTTTACAGTTTTCTTACAATATATTGAAATTTTGTAGCAAAATTTTGCAGTTTTTAATTTTTTTTACGTTTTTTGGCAGTTTATGACCATAATTTGATTGTTTCTAAAAATACTTTAATATTTCAAAACTAAATTTTGCTATTCTTGACATTTTATAAATAAAATTGTGCACTTGAAACGTTTGTTGGCCGGATTTTGATTTCGTATGTTAGTTAGTTTGATTTTTTATAAAAACATTTTGTACTTTTCAACAATTTACAACCAAATTTTAATAATAATTTTTTTAAGAAATTTAAAATTTTAAACAGTTGATGACCGGATTTTCGTTTTTTATAACTTTATTTTAATGTTTAAAGGCCGGATTTAACTATGTTTGACATTCAATGATTAGATTATTATATTTTTTAACAGTATTATGGCTAGATTTTAGTACTTTTAACAATATTTTGGTATTTTATGACCAGATTTTGTTATTTTTTTAGAATTTATAACCGGATTTTAGTCCTTTCTAACAATATTTTGATATTTTATAGTTGGATTTTGAGATTTTATTAAAATATGTGTATTTTTTAACAGTTTATTATTGGATTTTAGTACTTTCTAATAATATTTTGATGTATCAAGGCCTTTTTGTAATTTTTGACATTTATAAATAAAATTTTGTACTTTTTAATAGATTGTGATAGATTTTAGTTTATTTTATAAATATTTTAATATTTTATGAATAGAATTCTGCACCTAATAATAGATTATAATTTGATTTAAAAAATGACAAAATAATTTGCGGTGAGAATCAAAAATCTTATCTACGCCACTGCTGTAAATTGTTCACAAAAAAAATATTCTAAGAACAGACTGAGGACAGTCTTCCAACTAGTGAAAGAGAAGTTACATGAAAAGAAGATCTATTCTCTATCAACATCAAAGGCAATGTATAGCAAGCAAAGCAAACGATATAAGTAGAAAATCAAAGAACACATATTATCACGTAGAATGTAATATATTAATGCAAGGACATTAACAGGCAGTCTGTCCGAGTCTGTTACAGCTTGCTCTAAACAAATTAATCTATAATAAATTGTGTTATTTCAATGTAATAATTTAAAAATAAATAAAAAAATAACTATAGATATATATTAAATTACCCGGTTTTTACTTTGAGAAAGAGTTTATTACATAAATCTTTGAAACCCAAACAAAGTTTGTTTTAATTCTAACTAGCAGCCCGGCTACAATTTCCATTATCGGTAAACCTTTTTATACTTTCTACTCAACTAAACTTTTAAAATAATACGTAACATTTTTTTTTATGTTTACAATTTTAATTAATAATTAAATAACCCGTGGCGTTTTTTTAATTTCAAACTTTAATGTTATTGTTGGCCGGCGCGCCTACTTTAGCTCAACACCCTTAAGGCACTATCAAATTTTAAAATTAAAAAAATCATTAATTTGATTATTTTTTTATTTATATTATATAAACTTTTTGCAATGCCTGTTGGCTATGACCCATTTTAATGGTATAAAATATTTAAAAAATACAACACTTTAAAATAAGAAAATCTTAAATAACAATTATTTAGAATGTTAGTTTCTACTTTAATACATCAATTTGAATTAGCTAAAATTTATTTGTACATTTGTTGACTGTTTTAACCACTTTCCGGCATTTAACGATGATAGAATGTAAAATACGCTAATTTTATTTTAAACGTACGGCAAACCTTAAACTAATTTATAAAATTTCTTGTCTCAAAGAGTAAAAGCATTTGTTATTATAAATCAAATCATATTATTAAGCAATCAAATACTACAGTTGGATTGTATTAGAATGTACTTAACGTAATACAAATAGTTCAATACTAATTCCACTTGCAACTGCACAACCAGAAACTAATTAATAACTAAATTGAAGTTTCAATATCAGATTACAAAATCCATTATAATTTAAATTGAAATACATGAATGACATTATCTAAATAGGTAACTTAAAGCAATCTATTAATGTTAGTAATATGATTTTTTATCGGTACGAGTATGATTAAAACACATGTTGCCACTGCGACCTATACAATTCCCATAAAATTTAAATGCTAGAAATGTACCTCAGATATCTCTCCGCAATGTATTTTCTGCAATAACTATAAAAATTATCTTTAGAGTTATTACTGTTTTCTAGAGGGTTCTCAAAATATAGTATTTACGATAGCGTATATAATTTTACGAGGTAACGTCAATGTGTTAGAAATGCTCTCATTTTGATAATGATATTAAATGGTTTCAGTAAATTAATTCTAGAATGGATTTTATACTTGCTTTGATAAATTTAAACGTATTTATTATAATAACTTATCAGTTGTTGTTTACATGTACGCTGTGTGATGAACTCAATATAACTGCAAAGACTATTTATTATGGTCTGTGGTGCGACCGAGATAAATTTAATATAATATATTTAAAGTTAATTGTTTTGAACCAAATCATTGTATTATAGAATTTATATTCATAAAAGTAACATACGCAGTAAATAAAACGTTTAAGCAATTTTAATGCTCTAATTTCTACATTCAACATTCAAAAGTTTTATTGTGGTAGTAAGCAAAATAAATTATTTATTCAAAACGTGATATTTAGGAATTACATAATATGCCACATCATAAAACTATTACATTGAAGACTAGATTTAAGTCTGTTAACATTTACTTTGAATATTTGTGGCTTATAAGTCTTGGAAAATACCGAATTTGGTAGTTTATTCTATTTGTCGATAATACGGTTAAAAAAATCTTTCTTAAAAGTTTTGATACTACATCTCTGAACTATTAGTGAATATTTGTTAAAAATTTTAGCAAGCTTTGTACTATGAGTAAATATTTCTTTAGATAGCAAAATGTCTTGTATTTTGTTTAAACAATGTCTATTAAATATTTATAAAAAATCTGCAATATTACGCCTGTGTTGTAAAGTATCTAAGTCGTTAGTCAATTTTGGATTGGCAATGATCCAAATTGCTTGCTTCTGAATAGAGTTTAGAAGAGATAGTGTAGTTTCCAATGCTTATTTCCATACTTGAAAACAATATTCAATACAAGAACAAATATAAGTTTTATATATATAACAAAAGTAAATAACGTTTTACATCTATTAAGAAATCTTAGTTTTCTAAATACTTTCAAAGCTATGTCGACAATATTGTAATTTTTGAGAAAATCATATGAAATTCAAAGACAAAAAGAATAAGATGTGGATATGGATTCATTGTTTAGTTTAATATTTGGTACTGGTGGTACCTCGGATTTAGATATTCTTCTTCTTCAGGTGCCTATGCGATTACCGAATGTTGGCGATCAAAATAGCTATTTTTACTTTATTCACAGCAGCGCGGAAGAGTTTGGTAGTTGTACTCCCAAACCACTGTCTTAGGTTCTTGAGCCAGGATATACGCCTTCTGCCAGGACCTCTTCTTCCGAACACTTTTTCTTGCAGAATCAGTTGTAATAATCCATATCTTTCTTCATTCCTAATAATGTGTCCAAAATACTGCAACTTGCGAGCCTTAATAGTATTAACTACCTCCAGTTCTTTTCCGAAACGTTCAAGGACCCTTGCGTTGGTGATATGGTCTTTCCACAAAATTTTTAGGATTCTCCGGTATATCCACATTTCGAAGGCTGATAGTTTTTTAATCGGGTACACGTAACATCTGACAAGTCTCATTTTTGTTTTTATGTTTAAGTCATGACTACGGAACACATCTTTAATTTTTATGTAAGCTCCCCGGCTTTTTTAATGCGGCATTTTATTTCTACCAAATGGTCCCACTGATCGTTAATTGTGGTACCTAGGTAAGTATACTTTGAAACCCGTTGTATTGCCTGACCTTCTGCTTTGAACTGGATGTTTTAAATTGGCACTTTGCTGATCACCATATACTTTGTTTTTTTTGGGATCCAGGGTCAATCCGTAGTTTTTACTTGCGTCCACGACATTGTTCATAAGTTCTTGCAGTCCCTCTATGCTATCCGCACTCATCACAGTATCATCAGCATATCTGATATTATTGATATATTCACCGTTTAACTAAATGCCAGTATTTACCACATGGAGCGCCTACTTAAATAATTCCTCAGAGTATAGATTGAAGAGCATTGGCGATAGTATGCACCCCTGGCGTACACCACGTTGTATGTTAATGTACTCGGTGTTCTGTTCGTCATCTTTTACGGACGCCAGCTGGTTCCAGTATAGGTTACTAATCACTCTAATATCTTTCTTGTCCAGTCCTTTGTTTTGTAGAATTTTGATAAGTTTTGGATGTTAAACCTTATCAAACGCATTCTAATAATCAATAATAGGACCTGGACGCTAAACAAAGCTTCTCTGGTACCAAGTGCATTTTTAAAACCAATCTGCGTTGAGCTAATATTATCTTCACATCGTCTATATATTCTGTTATGGTTGATTTTTAGGAATACCTTCAAAATATGACTTATTAAGCTGATTGTTCTATAATCGCTGCATGCTTTTGCATTCTGTGTCTTTGGAATTGTCACAAACGTGGAGTGGAGCCAATCCTGTGGTATGGTACCACTGTCATATATGAGGTTCAGAAATGATGTCATGATGTCTATACCTTCCTCGCTTAGTACTTTTAACACCTCTGAGCGAACATTATCTGGGACTACTGTTTTCCTGTCTTTGGTTTGCTGGATGGGTTTTCTTACCTCTACTTTAGTGATAGTGGGACCCGATTCTGCATTATTTGTGTTAGGTTTTTCGGTCTTTCATCGCTGAATAGTTCTGTAATGTATTATTGTTAGGTTTTTAGTATATCTTCTATCTCAATTATAAACTGCCCTTAGTTGTTCATTAAGCGTCCCGTGGTTCTTTTCCTGTTTCACCCATATGCCTCTTGTATCTTCCTATACATGTTGAAAGCGTCATGCTTAAGATGTAAGGCTTCAATCTCTTCACATTGATTAGTTAGATGGATGTCTTTAACAACTCTTATTTTGCGCCGTAACTCTGTCTGTATTTCTTTATACCTTATTTTGTTGTTCTTAAATTGTCTTCTATAGTCCATCTCTTCGTTCATCCAAAATTTTTGTCCTATTCTTGTTTCCTGTTTTAGATGTCTTTTGCTTCTATAGGTTATTGTTTCTTTTATTGTTTGCCATGTCGCTTGAACATCAGTATTATCAGTTTTTTGTTGTTTATAAAAAGCTGAAAAATTTGATTTAATAACTACGAGCTAGCTTATAATCATTTTTGGTCTGTTTAGAATAATTATTGATGTAATTTTTAAATGCTTATTGTTTCTTAATTACTGCCTGTTTTGCTTGAATTGTAAACAAGTACTTTTGTTTTGGTCTAATAATAAAAAACAGAACAATTTTTTTGATGACATTTAAAATAGTTTTTGAGATTTTTTGCTGCAATATGTTGATCATTAGAATAGTTTTTAAAATCAAAATTATTAATAAATTCTTTCATTACTATGCTTATCTTAAAATAATGATAGATTAAGAGCGGTTTAGGTTTGGTAGTAATAGAAAGATAAGTTTTAACAACAGAAGTAATAAATAAATGACCAGAATTTCCTAAAGCAGATTCAACATTAGTTGTTGTAATCTCTGGAATAGTTGAAAGATACAAATGTATTAATTTTGGTTCATAGAGTTCTATCACGGGGAATATGTGAGTTGCTGAATAAGTTGAGTAAGGTTATGAAAAGCATCAAAAGTCATAGTTTGTTGTCCGGATAGTGCTGTAGAAGATGAGTGACTTAACTATTCAGTATTATGCACATTAAAATTTAGTTACAAAATTGTTTTAGCTTTTTTATGATTACCTTGGAAAAGCTTGTCAATACTTCAGAAAAGTTATTAAAAAAGTTTGGAGCTGCCTTATTTTGCGATTGACAGATGAGTCGTAGCACAATATTAAATCAGTCGCTTAGCAATTAGTGTACTACAAAACTTGCATAACCTAAAAAATCAATAAATAAATCTAATTTGTCGCTTCGCGATTGACAAATAAGTCATAGCACAATATTTAGTAGCTTCGCGATTATTGTCCTAAAAACTTTTCATAATCTAGAAAGTCAATAAATAAATCTAATTTGTTGCTTTGCAATTAATAGATTAATAATAGCTTAACATTTAGTAGCACAACATTTAGTCTCCTCCATTGCAATTAGTAATCTGCGGATTTCTCATAACCTAAAAAGTAAAAAAATAAACTTATTTATAGCTTTACGATTTATAGATTAATAATTGCTTAACATTTAGTTTGTTGCTTTGCGATTAGTGTACTACGGAACTCGCACAGATTGACAGATGAGTTATGGCAATTGCATAACCTTAAAGATCCTTTCTTTTATCACAAACACTTGAATGAGTGAGCAAAAACAAAAATTCCCCCGCCCAAGTAATTGTTATTTAATTTTTTGATAACATACACTTAGATGGGTGGGCGGAAACAAAGTTTAAATATTGTGGAATTACAGTTTAAATTTGTGTTCTTCAACCACCCGCCCGAAAGTTTGTGATTCAATTTTTTTACTACCAACACTTGGGCGAGTAAGCGTGCACTTAGTTTAAGTCTTGTAGGCCTGTAGTTGTCATTCCCCGACCGAGTGTTTGTGATCCAATTTCTTGATAACAAACACTTAGGCGAGTGACCGGAAACAAAGTTTAAATATTGTAGAGGTATAGTTTAAACTTGTGTTACCAACCCACCCGGCCAAAAATTTGTGTTTTAAGTTTTTTACTACCAACATTTGGGCGGGTAGACAGGCACTTAGCTTAAGTCTTGTGATTTTCCCAATGTTGCAAATGGGTCAACTGAGCATAGAACATGACACTTTCATAACCAACCGTCTGTTTGCGGAAGCCCCCAAACAATCAACTCTGAACATAGCAACGGCATATTTCAATTTGACGCAGAACTACATGAAAACCTTCATACACAACTTGCATGCAGAATGCAACTTATTGATAGCGCATCTTAAAATAAGTAAATTGATTTTGACAATTGGAATAGTTGTTCATATTAGTACTAATGTTAAATATCTGCAATTGGGTGCGGTAGACACTCCTTTTGCCAACGCGTTGAAGCTAACATGATTGAATGCGTGTGACATCAGTTGTGGGCAAGAATGAAAGACAAACCGCTAGAAACAAATTAATTTATTAAGAATTAATATAAAATATACGTTTATATTTATCGTGTTTATTAATGTTTACTAAAAATTGTGACCAATGCTTTGAATTTTGTACGTCGCTAATCTAAAATATGCTTGTTGTTTGTAGATGTAGGCACAAACACCTTGTTGGTCTGCAAATAAATGTTCAAGATAATAATCGGAATCTACTAGATTGAAACGAGTTGGATTTTTATTGTTTATTTTGGTTTCCGTCAAAAAGAGAATATGGAGTTTGATATGTTCAAGATAATGATGAACAGAATATAATTTTTTTTAGACCGCAAATATTAGAGAAATTAACTTTTAAGCCACAAACTAAGTCAATGTCAATGTTTGGTTGATTATATTGGTTAGTAGAACAAGCAAAGACTTGTTCGTATTAATAATCCATGTCTGCTATTAAAATACTAAAACTCAATGCAGCAAACTGAAACTAGTCTTAAAATACACGCAATTTAATGAAGTATTACGTTGTTAGCTTAGCTTATATAGGCGCAATAAAAAGTTTTTGACTAAAACGCAAAAAACTTTAAAAAGTTTGAAATACTCTTGCGGAATTACTTAAGGCAAAAAAAAACGGCAAACAACATCTAAAAATCAAAAATATAACTCAAGAAAATAAAAAGTAAGTATATACTAACAATAAAGGATTTAAGAAAAACACAAACAACAAACAAATTACACAGCAACCGTTACAATCAAGAAATTGACATAGTCAAACAATATTTGAGCAATTAAAGACACAATTTAACAAGTTTAAATTAAGGTGTCTCCAACGCCACTTCTGTTGCTGACTCAACTGGTGCCAAGATAAAAGCATTAAATTTACGATTCTAGAAAATAAAATAAATAAACTTTAAGTTAATATTTATTTTACACAGCACTAAGATAACTAAAAAATAGCAACAAAAAAATCTATCTTACTCATGGGCACCTACCAAAAAATAGAAAAAATCCTCAACTTAAAACTACAGACCAAACTAGATTTTTTAGAAACAAACAAAACCAAAACGTTCTAATCGTTTGACACTAGCAGCAACGTAGTTTCTTTTTAGAAAAAGCGCCAGAGAGTGATCAAAAATAATAAAGCAAAAAAAAAAACAACCAAAAAGCTATCCTAGGGTGCAATTCTGATCTTGGTGTAATGTCAGTAAAATAAAACTAAATGCTATTTAGATATCACTGAAATATACCTAGTTTTTTATTTTTAATTACAAAAGTCATCAAGATTAAGAGGATTGACCTCCTAGCACGCAGCTACTAAATATAAATGCAAGCTTACCAAATCAGCAAACCAAATTTCTGGCAAGCAAAGTTGCTTTCAAAAACTTCAAATCAACATTAAAAATTAGAAAAAAAAAACCTGTGTATATCAAAGAAGCCAAAAGAAGCCCGACAGAAAAAAACGCTAACTTCAATATAATAAAAAAATCTTTTTTCTGGCCAGAAAATGATAGAGATGCTTATATAAAAAGTTTTTCAGTTGGCGCGGGTGGGTTTTGGCGGCCCGTGGCGGCCATTTTGTTTTTGTGACATATATTAAATCTTTTCTTTATTATTCATTTACTTATGCCAAATCACCATGGCAAATTACACGATTGAACAGCACGTTCAAATGATAAAACTTTATTATAAAAATAATGGTGTTCGTTAGTGCAACATTGCGCGAATTGCGCCCGTTTTACGGTAGACGTGATGACTCTACACAGTCGACTCTTTAACTTTTTAGTGGCCAAATTTGAAACGACGTGTTTAGCCAACACCTGTACGTTCAAGAAACGCAAGATTGGCGGTGAACATCGCCGCGGTCCGTGAAAGTATACAACAGAACTCAAAGCAGTCAATTCCTTGCCGTGCACAAGAACTCGAGCTTTTGCAGACTTCAATTTGGCAAATTTTGCGTAGGCATTTAGGCCTACACCCGAACAAGATCCAGTTGACCCAAGAGCTCAAAGTTCATGACCATGACATAACTGGGCTTCAAATTGTTTGGAAGAAGGCCCAATTTTGGCGAAAAAATCATCTTTAGCAACAAGCCGTATTTTTGGATAAATAACTATGTTAACAAGCAAAATTTCCGTATATAGGACGACACCAACCGACTCGAGGTTTACCAGGTGATAATGCATCCTCAAAAAATTACCGTTGTGCATGAACGTTTTGAGGGTAAAGGTAAACATAACACAAGCCATTGCTCAAATTTAGCCGGATCTATGCGTAAGAGTCATTAAAAATCTTGGATCCATGCAGGCATAAAAAGCCGAGGCGTGTATTTGAACGAAGTCATATTTCACACTTAATGACATACATGGGCCTTTCAAATAAAAAAGAATTATGTTAATATCTCACACACAGTTTGTTTTATTCCATTTTAAAATCTACCCGCCCTTATTGAAAAAAACCCTTATAAGAACAAATTTCAATGCTTTAAGACACCTGTACCAATGTTACCAAGAATTTTTTGTCACTAAAGCTTCGCAAAAAACCTAACAACAGTTGTCACCAACAAAATTGAGCCAACAATCCTACCGAACCCACCAATGTTTTAAAAATTTGTCAACAAAGCCAACTGATTAAACAGTTTTTTTGTTTTTTTTTAAGTTTTTTATAATAATGTTTTTTAGTTTTAGTTCGTAATGCGGTCCTAAGATGTTTGCTTGTAATATACTCAAACATTGTTCAACATTGGAAAATCCAACCAAACTGCACCAATTTTTTGCACTACTAGATGTTGCTAGTTTTCTGTTTTATTAATCAGATTAGAGACAACAATTATGTTTATATTAGGTATGTCCCAACCTGCAATTTGGACAGTTTGCAAACCGTCCAAACTGTTTGTCATCTTTAAGCAATCTTTTATACACAATGATTTGTTTGTGTGCATAGTTTGCACGGTTTGCAAACTGCCAAAATTTTTATTTTTGAAACTTACCTATTATCTATTAACTGGTTTTTTAATTTAAATGATAAAAATTGCCATAATAAAAATAAAATACAAAACTTATAAAAGAAAATATTAATTTTCAATTAATAATTATTTTATACTAAATTTGTATCTATTAAATTAATAATTTAAAATAAAACGTTGTTGGAAATAGATTCAGGATTGAGAAGTAAGATAAATAGTTTACAATTGCACACAATCTTGACAATGATTGAGGTTTGAGTTTAGTTGCTGTAAAGTTTACGATAGTTTTAGTATCAGCCGGAGCCAGCTAGATTAAATTGAATTCTGTATAGAAACATTATAACGTAGTATTATAATAATAAGATTGTTCATTTAAATATTGCGTTGAAAATGATATCAAGACTACTTTTGTAACGACAAAAATAACGACATTCATGTTTAAAGTACATTGATGCGCAAAACTATAAATTTGTTTTAAATTGATAACAATTTAAAAATAATGTATTAAATCTGTTACATGAAAAAAACAATATCTATTACAAAAATAAAAATTTATTGCATATTTAAATATAAATAAAAAATACTATAATTTAATACACTTCCACTATATAAGTATTAACTGAACTTTATAGTGTTATATTGTCATTAAATAAATATTTAATTAGTTTGCTAAATATATGTTATTTTTAAATATTTTTAAAATAAAAAAGATGAACAAATTAGTGGGATTATGATAGTAAGTTACATAAGTTTAGTAAAAAGTATCTGAAGTAAAATATTTTGATGATTCCAATGATGTAAAACAATACATACGTTGCTATTTCAAAAATTTAAGTTGTATAGCGTAAGTAAGTTTGAGGTCACAGATATATGTAACTGGTTTTACTATGCAATTTTTGTATAAACAAAGACACCGACTATGAAAACATGAAATTGAATGTAACCAACCACATATATTCCTGTTGTTGTCCCTTAAAAGCCACAATATCAGACAAATTTTCATTCTTATATTCCTTCAGAACAAGTATAACTAGCAAAATTTCTTTACAAATATCACCACAATTGATAATAACAACAAAAGTTATTGTTGCTTTGCACAATGCAAAGTTTTGAAGTTTTCAAGCCGCATTTCAGGCTTTAATGCATTGCAATAATTGGAAAAATGATTAGCCAAACGTAAATATTGCTTTTATTGATTGTTAAGTGCAAGTAGTAATTGGTTATCAGAATAAGAAAAACATTTTTTAGGAAGTAATGAGAAATTGTATACATTTGAAGATATATTAGTGTATTACAATAAAATCTTTCAATAGAGATTTTTTTTAAAATAATTCAAAGCGTATCTAATATAATTGCTTCATTACGGTTAAATTGTTCAACTTTTAAACGACTACATTCAATTGACTATGTAAGTTAATACAAGATTCATCATGCGGTAGTGTTACTTATTGCAATGAAAATTGAAAAACGTTGTGGAAATGAAGTCAAATTTTTTTTGTCATTAATTGTCATACGATTGTTTTGTTAGCAATTTAGAATATTAGTCGACGGGGATAAAAAACATTTATTTAGGCTCGACTAACATAACAATATTTTTAAATTGTCCGGTTACATACATATTACTTATCACACACTTTAATTATTTATTAAAAAAAATTGCACCACATCATCACTCATAGGTAGAACAACTTGTTTGTCTGGACCGTGAACAAAACACTATGCGTAAAATTAATCTGAAGCAACTATAAAATTACACTTATATATTTTAATTAATAAATTGCATTATAATGTAAATATTTGTGTTAATTAAATTATATTATGCTACAATTATTTAAAGTATTTGTGATCAAATCTTTTTTGTAGTTTTATTTCATTATTATTATGGATTACCACATAGTAAATATGTCAATTATTGGATATACTGTATTTTAATTAATTAAAATTATCCAATACTGATATCCGCAACACATAATTGCTAAAAATATATTTAATTAAATTGAAATTCACTTACCGCAATATATTTTTGCTTTGAAAAAAAGCACATCCCGATGTTATTCCACAACGCCACTGAATCGGAATCGGTTTGTACAGCTATTTTATATTTTGATAAAGCCACATCATACTCTTCATGATTCTGAAAAACATTTCCATATTTCAAATTAAATATGAATAGAAATAAATTGATATATTAATATTGAGTAAAATTTGTTATTAATATTTACTGACAATTTATTATTATTATTATTATTTTATACCGACCTGTGTAATACATCCAATTCCCAGGAGTGCTTTTGAGTTGGTGGAATCGAGAGCAAGCGATGAGCTTAATCTTTCAAATGCATGTTGGGTTTCACCCATTTTTAAATATAGTATGCCAGATGTGGTCAGCATTGAGACACTGTCTGGACAGGACCTTAAAATGATATAAAAAATAACATTATTAATTAATGTTAAACAGGTTTTATAAACACATATATTTATTAATTAAATTTATTTTCTTACAGGCAAAGCTTTGATATATTATGTATAATGTTCTAAATTACTTTAGGATGTTGGAATATTTAATCTGTATAAATTAAGTAAATATTAATGTAAGCCTGCTAGCATAATTTGTATTAAGATATTGTAAACATATCAAATAAGCTGTTTGTTCCTTTAAAACAATATTTTAATTTAATTATGTATTTGTTAATAATTTTTACTTTTATATGTTAATTAAATAAATTTCTTTTTATAGTTATTTGTAAGCATTTTCCTACATAAATTTTAATTGAATTAGCTTTATACTCTTACATAATTATACTGATTTTTTATAAAAACGCAAGCACAGAAGTTGTTTAATTTTAATAAAATATTCACAAAAGGTATATTATGATGAATTAAATAAATAATTAAAATTTTAAAACAAACAAAAAATTTTTTTTTCAATAATTATTGTTCCACTTTGATGAGAGCATCGTCAATTAATTGATTTTTTTTTGGTATGCCATTCCAAGCTACCTGAATTTGCCGCCGAAAATGTTGCAAGTTGTTTGGTAGGTGTGGTAAATTAGTCAGCCTTCTACTGATCATATCCCAAAGAATGAGTGGGTGACAAATAACAATATATATATAATAACAATGTTAGCTTCTTGCAAAAATTGTGTTGTAACCCTTGCCGTATGAGAGCGTGCGTTATCTTGTTAAAAAATAAAAAAAATCAACCTCCAAAAAATGAAAATGCAACACTCTCTAGCACATTGGTAATGTAACTGGCTGCGTTTAACTATCAATAAAGAGCAAGAGTGATCTGTTATCATAACATATTGATTCCCATATCATCCCTCCTTGTGTGAGGGCTGTGTTGCTTTCTACAAAAAATGTTGAAATTATACGTTCTTTGCACATACGTCTGACTCTCTTATAAACGTCGTGGGCCCACATACATTTTATTTGACCAATTGACACAAGTTTTTTTTCAAGTGAGTATGAGTGAGTCAAATTATGTGGATTTCAACGCAAACAAATATTTTGATGGCTAATTTTTGCACAGCATCAATGTTTTCCGGAACAACAACTAGTTTTGAACAACTTTCACAAAATTTGCATTTAAGCAAACTATAGTACACTATTAATAAACACTGGTCCTTGATAGTGCATTATCTCTGAAAACCAAATTCAGTTTATTAATGCATTGTTGTTGAGTTAATCTACGTCAAAAACATAATCGTACAAAAATGTTCACTACTTAATTTAATTTTTTCCAATTACTGTAAACGTTACAAACAGCGCTTTTACGTCAAAATGTTCTGAATACGTATACTATCTAAAATGTTAAAGTTTACAATAGAGACGTCAGTTGACAAATGGCAGCAATATGGTTGTTTATTATTATTATTATTATTAATACGTTTAATTTTTGCTTTTTGACCTTAAAAATTACATTGACAAACATATTTATAACCCAAAATAAAAATCATAATACTTATAAAATTAACCACAACTAAATTTTTTTTTTCTCTGTTTGTCTACTTTATTTTTTTGTTTTTTAAATGCCCTCATTTATCTATCTCTCTTCCGTCTTCTTTCACTATCTCATTTTTTCCCATCTGCTCTTTTCTCATTTCGTTACACTCTTTTAACATATGTTCCATAGTTTCCTTAGGCACATTCTGCACATTTTTAAATCTTCTTCCATCCAAAATTTTGTCACTCGTTCTTCATTACCACATCTGAATCTTGCAATCATCTTTTTAAAATTTTTACTGTATCTATCACAGTACACTAGGTACATTGGCAGTTCACTTTCTATAATATGTTCATAACTTGCGTTGTACTTAAACTCATTCACTCGTATTCTCCTTTCTTGCTTTTGTATATCTCTATCTCTTTCCATAATTTTGTGTCATGTATCTCTCCCAGATTTTCTCATTCTTTCAATTTCTTGACTTACATGTCCATTTCTGTTGTAATATTTTTTCCTGATCTTCCATAGCTTTCCATTTCTTGCTCTCATTTTATCTTTTATGCATTCTTGTAAGATTTTACATTCGTGTCTTTGTCTTATTCTTTCTTCATACTTTATTGCTCTTTTTCCTGTTTCTACTCTTTTTGACTTCCTCTAGCACAATATATGCTAGAGTTTTTTTGTTTAATCCTAGCACCTATCTCCAATATTTTACCTGTATTGCTTCTATTTTTTCTTGTTTTTTTCATCCCCATATTTCTGATCCATACAATATCATACTCCTAACTAAAATATCATACATTAAACCTTTTATTCCCAAACACTTAAATTTTCTTTCACTTATTCCCCAAACTTCCCCAACTACTTTATTTGTCTTTCGAGCCATTTCTTTCTTGTGCTCGCTCTCACTATTATTTGTTTTTTGCAAAAAACATATCAAATATAAAAAAAATTATATTTTCGTAATACCTTGCTCATTCTATTTTCAATCCTCCGTTTTTATTTTCCACCCCACTTTCTAAACACCTTAATTTTTGTTTTTTCTACATTCACTTCTAATTTTTTTTTCTAAAATATTTTTCTATATTTTTCATTATTTCTTTCATTTTTTCTCTACCAACTACTACTCCTCCTTCTTGAGCCAACCTCAGTTTTTCTTTTACATCTGATACGTAGGTTGCAAACAAAGTGGGACTCAGTGGACAGCCTTGTCTTACTCTTTTTGTTGTCTAAAATCTTTCACTAATTTTTCCATTCACCTACACCCTGCTTGCTGTCTCCTCATACACTTCTTCCATTCGTCTTACCAAGTGCTCGCTAATTTCTTTCTCTCTCATATGCTTCCACAGTTTCTCTCTATCCACACTATCAAATGCCAAAAATAACGTGTATAATTTCCCTCTTTTTTTGCTATTTTTTTTTTTAACAATATAGTGTAAAATATATACGTTATCCATGGTACCTTTTCCCTTCTTGAACCAGGCTTGCCCGTCTGGAATTGTCTCATTCATACCTAGTTTCTCATTCAGTTTTTCCTCTAATATCATTGCGTAGATCTTGTATGCCGTACCCAGTAGTGTAATTCCTCAGTGCTTATTTACTAAATTTTTTGATCCACTCTTGTGTATCGGACATACAAGACCTTCTCTCCATTGAATTAGAAACCCTTTTCCCTTTTATACTCTATTTATTAACTCACTCAATCTCTCAATCAGCTCTTCCGTACCATACAACCACGTTTTATTCTGTATCCCATCTATACCTGACGCTTTTCTTTTCTTTAGTTTTTTTATCTTCTCCCATATTGCTTCCTTTGAAATTTTTCCCACTTGCTGGATTGGTTCTTGTCTGTCCGACTTTTTTTTTGTATTTCTTTATTCCTCCAAACAAACTCAAAAAATGTTTTTTTCACTCCACCATTGGTATTGCTTCAATATCTTCCTGAATTTTTTTTGTTTCTTTATTTATGTATTTCCATGCTTCTGCTTCTGTTTTTATTTTTTTAATTTCTATTTCCTCTTTCTTTAAAAATTCTCTTTCAGCTTTTTTACACTGATTCTTGTATGCATTCTGATTTTTTTTAGATATTCTTCTTTGTTCTTTTGTTGTTTTTCCAGTGCCTTAACATCTTTCTGGCTTCTAGATTTTTCTTAAAACATTCACTGTTCCACCATTTGCTTTTTTTCATTTTTTCTTCTTTTCTTTTATATGGTTTTTTTTACTATCGCTTCCCTGATTGTTTCCTCTAATTCCCTCGTTATCTTTTCTATATTTCTTCCGTTTTCTCTATTTTTTCTTAGATTTTTTTATACGTTAGCACACTTTCTTCTGTCCAAACTACCTTTTTTTATATTTTTTTAAATTTTCCTGTCTTCTTACATTTTCTCCAATTAAGGTCACTTCTAATGGCTGGTGGTCTGACTCTACTTTTATTCCTACTTCGAATTTGTCTACCTCTTCCCACGCTGTCTCATTTACAACTACATAGTCTATTACTGATTGCCCATTTAATAATAAATATCCCAACCCTTTTCCTCTACCATTTCTATCAGTTCTTTTTCTTTTTTATTTTCTGCAGTGTCTTTTGATTCTCTGCGTTTTGTGTAGCCATTTTGTTTGATTCTTTTTCCCTTCTTTCCAATTCTTGCATTAAAGTCTCTCCCTATAATCAGTTTATTTTCTCTGTTTCTTCTATTAGAGTATCTAAATTTGCCTAGTTTTTTTCATACTTCTGATGTATAGTGTTATTAATTTATATTTTTTACCTAAAAAAATGGACATAAAAATCATAGGAATAAGCAAGATGCAATGGACGGGAGCAGGCCAACATAACATCAACAAGCATCGTGTCTACCATTTAGGGACATTAAACAACAAACACAAAAACGGTGTTGGAATAATAGTCTGCAAATCAGTAGTAGCATGTATTACAAACTTTGTGCCAATATCAAAAAAAGCAACGCTAATTCAAATAAATGCAAGTCCGTGCCATATGAATGTTATGCAGATATACGCTCCAACAACAACACACAAAGATACTGAAATAAAAGAACTATATACTCAAATCTTTAAAGTAATAAAAAATCTACCCAAGAAAGACCTAACAATAATAATGAGAGATTTCAATGCAAATATTGGCAAAGGACGAGAAGAAGAACTCATAAAGCCTATACGGACTTGGAGAAAGCAACAAAAGAAGCAAACAACTTAGTGTATTCGTGAACAAACAAAACCTAGAAATTACAAACACATTATTTACACTGACATCACAAAGGATAAACACCTAAAAATCACCAGAAGATATACACGACCATATTGTAAGGAACTAGATAGACTACAGCATTGTTAACAAAAGATTTAAAAATAGCTGTATATCAGCAAAAACATACCCAGGAACCGACATACATTCGGATCATATACCACAAGTAGGCGTTTTTAGAATGAGATTAAAAAAAAAAATCATGAAGAAATCTATCAACTAATACGACATGAGAAGACTAAAAGAAACTAACAATAGGTAACAAGCAATAATCAAGATTAACGAAGACCTAAGAACAATATCACTCTATATCTGTCCAACCATCAAGAAAATTAAAAAAAAAATGACCTACTAAAACCTAACACAATTAAGAGAAAACCTTGGATGACGGACAAAATAAGAAGAAGAAGATAATGCCCTAGGTTGTCGGAAGAACAATACAGTTCTTAACAACAAAAAAACTGTGTTGGCTTAGTGTTAACGACAATGTAGGGCAACATGTAAAATTTAAGGGGTAGTTTAAATCATTTTTTGGCTAAAAGTTCTCTAGTTGGAGTGATTGTTGCATTTATTTACAAATTCTAATGTTTTTGTTATTATTTGTCTTCAAAAAAAACGGACTGAGTCGATAATGACAATTATTAGGATTTGGTGACATCAATGTTGGAAGTTGTAGTTTAATTTAACTTGAAATAATTTGGTTGATCAGTTGTTCAATCTAGTAGATCTTTGTTGCTGTAGGCTCTGAGTTTAAAATGATTATAGCTCAGAAATATTACTGGTTTGCTTTACAGAATTTTAAAAAATAGTCGTTCTTGGTTGTAAGATAATTTTGTTGCAAATAACTGATCTTTTGTTAGTTAATATTTTGATGAAAATGTGTCTGTTTAAATTGTGTTGATAAAAAAAAACAAAAGTAGAAAACAAAGTTACAAAAAGTTGGTAATTTGTTGACTGTATTTTTTGACAACGATAAAAGTGGTTTGCAGATGATCTGCAAACCTTGGACAACAATCATCTTATAGAAGTGCAAGTAAAAAAATTTATTAAGAATTTGTTAAATGGCACGCATCGAAAGACACCTGCCTGTTTTTGAATTGAACGCCTCAGATAATGTTAAACTGCAACTAAAACCTTCTTGATGTTTTCTGAGAGAGTGACGGTATTCTGAAGCTCCTTTCTTATCGTGAACACAATTCCGGTATTTTAATCTTTTCATCCCCTTCTTTCAAATTGCTCCAATTTCAACATTCTAAGACCGTTAGGAAAATAAAAATTACCTTTTAAAATCCATGCGTTTGCCGCGCGCTACCTTCTGCATTGTTTTGTAAGCATTATTTATATTTGTATGACTTGTGTCATACATTTTTTGTAAAAAACATTAATAAATTGTATTCTATGTTGTTGTATTCCGAAAAAACTCCCTAGATTTATATTAGTTTTAATCAAATATCATACATATTTGGTATATTTAGTTGATATTTATTTGATATGAAGAAAATTGAATAAAATAATAATAACTAAATTAAAAAAAAAAAAAAAAAATTGCATTTATTGTGATTGTTGCTAAACAAATAATGCAAAGCTTTACAGTCAATGAACTTAATAAATCAGTTATTACTCTTGAGCACAACTCGAGAATTTTTAGAAAGAAATTTGTGATCTTACAAACGCCATGTTTATTGCAAACGTTAGATACTTTAATTAAATCCCATATTAGATGATGATTTGCGTGGGAGAACGTTTAAGTAACTCAAAATTTACATTTAATAAAAAGCATCAAATAATTTTACATAATGATTATTCTTAATAAAAAATGGAATGAGTAAAAGTGCAAAATTATCAAAGACATATATACGTTTTACAGCAAAGACGGTTAGATAGTTCAGTGATAGATTGTTAGCTTAGCAAGCTAGCAGTTTGAGACTTAATCCCCAAAATATAACTGAATAAAAACTTGTATTTTATTACTAGATAATTTGAACTCAACTTGCTTGTAGTTTTTGGCATTCATTTTATGACTAGTTAATTCGGGACACCCTGTATACATTTATATGAAACATACACATTTAGTTAAGTTAATATTTATAAATTATTAAAAATAGTTTAAATTTAATTTAATTGGCTTCATATATAACTTTATACAATAATAAGTTTCTTTGTAATTAATATTATGTTATACTTTAGAAGTTCAATCAGTATTATTACTTAATTATAATAGTTTCAGAACACGTGTTTACTTAAATTAATAATTAATAAGATATCATTACTTTATATAAATACGTATGTTTCAAACGCGATTTATGCTTAGATACACATTTTGAATAATTACTCTTGGCAAAGTTAATAATTATGTTTGATTTGTAACTAATGTAATCTAATTCTAATAATAGTTATATTGTATAATTATGTATGTTTTACAGATTTTTGCTAAAAAGTGTCGCTTGAATAAAAGTTGATTTTTTTTTAAGTTGTCTTACAAGAGACTGATTTCTACAAATCCGTCTTTCATTAGTAATTGATTCATTGTTATAATAGCTTAACTGTTTTTTTATTGTAAGTTTTGTTTATATCTTGTAATTTTGCTAATTGAGTTTATTATCATTACAGCTATCATTATTATTTAATTTATAATTATTTATATTATTTAAAATAATGTTCCTTGTTTGTTTACTATTTTTTTTCAGTTTGCTTCAATAGTTTTTTTTTAAATTTCAAAATGAGATATTTAAGAATTACATAATATACCACAACAACATAAAACTGCCTTTGAATTTCAACAAATAAAACCATTCTTGCTGAAACTATCAAATTTAAGACTAGAATTAAGCAGTTTGTGAACATTGACTTTAAAAATTTGTGGCTTATAAGTCTTGGGAAATACTGAATTTGGAAGTTTATTATATTTGTCAATAGTACGGTTAAAGAAATCTTTCTTAAAAGTTTTGGCCTTCATCTCTGAACTGTTAGTAAATATTTGTTAAAATTCCTAGCAAGTCTTGTACTACTAGTAATTATTTGTTTAGATGGCAAAATGTCTTGTATTTTGTTTCAACAATGTCTATTAAAATATCTAAAAAAAATGCAAAAATCTGCAACATTACGCCTGTGTTGTAAAGTATCTGTCATTAGTCAATTTTAAATTGGCAATGATTCGAATAGCTCGTTTCTGAATAGAGTTTAGAAGATATAGTGTAGATTTCAATGCTTTTCCTTATACAAAAATATTCAATACAAGGACAAATATAAGATTTATATATATATGCAAAAGTTGAACAAAAATTAAAACAACTTTTTACGTCTTTTAAGAAATTTTAGTTTTTTAGATACTTTTGAAGTTATGTTGACAACATAGTCGTTCCAAAGACAATTATGTAAAATTGTACCACCTAGAAGACAAATTGAAAAGATTTAGATATGAATTTGTTATTTAGTTTAATATTTGATACTTATAATACCTCGGATTTAGATTTTGAAATAGTAAAAAATTTTAGAGTTAAAATTGACTATATTAAAATTGCATCATTCAGATATTGTTTTGAGGTCTTTGTTTATAAATATTACAAATACTAATTTAAAAGTTTTTAGACGTTCTGACATACTTGTTGTCTTTAGAAAGTATGAAGAGTGCTATTTATAATTACCTGGAAAAAAACTTGTCAATACTTTCAGAAAAATATTCTAAAATATGATTGTTGTTTGTGGATGTCTGCACAAACACCCTGTTGGTCAGCAAATGAATGTTCAAGATGATAATTGGAATCTATTCAATAGTTTTTAGCTACTGACGGCAATAGATCAAATACCGTCTGATGTTGACCTATTTAGCCAATGTACCACAAATGCAATCATTGCTCAGTCTTATCGTGTCAAGCAAGAAAAAGTGCGTTCCAATCAAGCCAGTATTACAAATAATATTAGCGACTTTTGCTTTGTAGGCCAGTATACCGTTGCCCATGTCATTATTACAAAAAGGTAAGGCAATTTACCGGAGAATCAGGACACATTAAATGGACGATAACATTAAAATTTACATGCAAAGACGTTATTCTTTTATTTAATTTTTGAACACATTTTTCTTTTTTAATTATTTTACAAATTTTGAAATAAAAAAATTATTTTTATGTTGTTTTGACATATTAAATAATTCCTAAAAATCACATTATAAAATTTAAAAAAAAAAAAAAAATATATATATTTAAATCATTTTTACACTGGATCAAATGTCAAGATTTTCTTCTTTAATTTATTGTCCTTATAAATTTCTTCCACTGCTTTCTGATCATTGTCATTTCTTTTGTTTGGAAGCCTTCCTCTTCTCTTGGTTCTTGTGACTCTGGTTTTCCACACTATTTTTGTGTGTATCATTTGGCATCGTAACCATGTGTCCATACCATCCCAGTTGCTTTCTCTCTATTTCCGTGTGGATGCTTCCTACTTCTAAGTTTCCGCCGTATATCATCATTTTTTATTTGTTCAGTTACTCCTTCAACCTTTCTAAGAAACCTCATTTCTGCAGTTTGCAATTTTCTTATTGTTCTTTGAGTAAGCGTCCAAGTCTCACTACCATATGTTAGTACAGGTCTGTAAATCGTCTTGTATAAAGTCATTTTTGTTTTTTTTTTTGATATTCTGTTGTTCATAAGTATTGTTTTAATTGCGTGATAACTCTTGTTTGCTGATTGCATTCTGCTATTAATTTCTTCTTCCAAGCTTCCTTTACTATTTATGGTTACCCCTAAGTATTTGAATGTCTGAGTTTGTTCAATTCTTCTTCTATCTATGTGTATATCTGTTGTTATGTTATCCGTTGCTATAACCATTATTTTTGTCTTTTCTACATATATTATCATATTGTGTTTGATTAGAGCATTGTTCTAAATGTTGATATTTACCTGCATATTTCATTCAGTTTCTGCTAGTATTGACAGGTCGTCGGCAAAAGCACACTCTCCAACTTTAACTTTTTTCATATTTAAGTATCCTATTTGTACTTTTTTTGTTTTGTTCTACTTTTTTAAAGATGTCGATTAAAAATATTATGAAAAGCCGGGAAAACCTTCCTGTCTTAAACCCGTTGTTGTTGAAAATTCCAAAGATGTCTTGTTTCCAGTCCTTATGTAATTTGATGTTGTGTTGTACAAACTTTTTATCACTCTTAGTAGTTGTTTGTCAATATTTATTTCTTTCGATATTCTCCACATTAATTTTCTTTATCAAATGCTTTTTCCAGGTCTATAAAAGCTATGCATAGTGTGCCCTATTGTCTTTTCAATTGCCTTCCTTAGTGTAAAGATGTGATCCTGTGCCGCGTAACTTTTTCTAAGCTCACTTTGCGATTCCTCCATATTGACTTTAGTTGCTTTTGCAAGTTTGTTTTCTATAATAGCTTTATATATTTTGGTTGCAGTACAAATTAGCAATATACCTCTGTAGTTGGTACAGTTTCTAGTGTCCCCTTTTTTGTATATGGGAAATATAATTGCTTTTTCCCAATCCTTTGGTATTTTACCTTATTTGATTTACCAATTCCAATAACAACTCCTCTTTTTCTGTACCGATGTGTTCAGGCTTAATATTATCGTGCCCGGCTTTCCCGTTTTTTAATTTTTCTAAAGCTTGTTTTATATCTTCTTGTGTTATTTTCGTTTTTTTTGACAATTTTTTTAAGGTCTTACTTAACTACTTCTTTCCACTTTTTTCACCATTGTCTTGTCCTTCTTCCAGTATCTCTGTTTCTTTGCTTAGAATGTTACCTTGCTTGTGTTTCATTTGTCTTAGATCTACTTCTTTTTTTTTACAATTTTTTAGTGTTCTGTAAAACAGCTTATGGTTTTCCTTAAAATTCTCCTCCAAAGTCTTTCCAAGGTAGTTTTTTTTGCTTTTTTAACTGCTTTTTTTACTGCTTCTTTAGCCATTTGACTTTGCAATTGGTAATTCTTGTAGTCCTTCTTCTTTTTAGTAAGGTATTTTTTCCATTTTTGTTTTTTGTTTCTTCTTTCTTGTTTTATGTTTTTGTTCCACCAGCTGGTTTGTTTTCTGTTATGGTTCCTCATGGTTCCACATGCCTGTTTTGTTGCTTCCGTTATTATGTATTTAAAACTTTCCCACCTTTCCTCTATGTTGCTTTTTCTTATTTTTGGTAGTTTTTCTACTATTTCTCTTATGATATTTTGGTATTTTTATTTTATATGTCTGTCCTTCAGTTTTTTGTGTTTGCGTTTAGTGTTCTTCATTTACATTTTTTGCAACTTTCATTTTTGCTCTTACTTGGTAATGATCACTACCAATTTCACTACCTCTTTTAACTTTTACATCCATTACTTCTCTTCTGATTGTTCTATTTACTAGTATGTAGTCTATTATGGACCTTTCCTCTCTATTCCTTACTTCTCTCGTATATTTGTGTTCAAATGTAGTGTTTAATATTACAATGTCGTTTAAAATACAGAAGTCAATTAGCCTATTTCCGTTTTTGTTTTTGGTTGGTACTTCATGTATACCCATTATATTTTTTAATCTATTATTTTTACTTCCAACTCTTGCTTTTAAATCTTCTAGTATATAAATGTTCTTTTTTAGTTTCTCGTACTCTATCTGTACTTTCTCCTAGAAACTATCTTTGTTTATTTGTTTTCCTCTTCGTTTGGTCCATATATTATTATTATGTTACTCATCCATGTCCATTCAATTATATGTTGTTCCATCCTTTTATTTATTATGCATCTAACTCTTGCTTTAGCTCTTGCATTGTCTTCTACTCCGCTGTATATTACGAGATGGTTATGACCCAGTCTCTCTATTCCGTTTCCTTTTCTTTTTGTTTCAGTTAATGCTAGTATATCTAGATTTACTTTCTCAAATTCTTCAATTAATTCTATTTCCTTTCCATTTACGCTTCTTGTATTTCATGTTCCTATTTATATTGTCCATTTTCATTGCTTTTCTGTTTCCAATACTTTAGTTCCGGTTTTCCTGTTGTTTAGCAGTTTTTTGTGTGCCATGTATATACTTCGTTGTTTATTATTATTTTCTGATATCCCATTTTTCCTTTTTTTCCTTTGGCTTTTTCTTCTTTTGCTATGCTTCTAATTTCTCGTTGAATTTTTCTTTCTTCAAAAGTCGTGTTCAATATATATTTGCGTGTTTTTCAATTTGATTTTTGCTGCCATTACACTTTGTTTCTGTTCCCACAAAGCTATTTCCAGTATTATCGTTTCATTTGTATTCCCCTCAAACAATGATCTTATATTCTTTATAGGTCTGTTCCAACATACGATTTGGACGGTTTGCAAACCGTTCAAACTGTGCACACAAACAAATATATAAATTGTATTCATCTTCAGCATCATTTGCTGCATAATTTTTTTTAACTCGTCCATTACATGTCTTTCAAAAGTTGGATTTGCTGTCTCTGTTTCTATTTCTTTCTGATTTTTTCTTTGCTCTGCTGATGATTTTTTACTTCTATAGAGTGTATTTGGGTGTTCTTGATCTTTTTCTCTTATTCTTTTGCTCATGCCCCAACTTCTTTGCTATATTTTAATTTAACTTAATTGTCGATTTTATATTAAGTACTTTTACATTCACAACTTTTATTTTAGTTTTAATTTATTATTATAGTTGGATCCATATTTTTCTTATTTTTTATTTATTTATTTTATGATTTTATTTATTTGATGATTCTATATATATTTTTTCTCTCCGTTGCTGATTAAGAGAGATGTACAGCCAGACACGAATAGAGTGGCCCCTATATAGGCAACTTAGTATACACCAAAATTATGTTGACTCTATTCGTGTCTGGCTGTAGGTATGTATGTTGTGTGGTATTTGTGCCGCAGCTGTTCCAGTGCAGCGCGTTTCTCCTTCTATCTTGCGCCACTGTATGTATGTCGGTCTCAATTTCTCACTGACTGGCACTTTTATTTGTTGGAATTTTGTTTTTCCTTATCTCTATCACTTTTGTATATTTTTCTTTAATTTTTCATCACTGCTTGTTATTAATTATCAACTTTTGAATTGGCGATCAATTCCGGTATTTACAAGGTGTATTGTCGGCCGCAGCAAAACGCGTACACAATAAACACAATATTCCTACTTAAATTATATGAAAGCTAAAATCTTCAATTATTTTTAAATTTTAAATTTAAATGTATATAAAACTTTTTTGAAATAATTGTATAATATATAATAAGTTTAAAATGTTTGTATTATTATTTTTGTTATAAAGTTTAAACAAATATTATTTCATTTCATTCTCTACACGTCACAAAAACCAATTTAAAAGTTAAAAAAATTATGTAAACAAAGCTTGCAAATAAACCATTTTAATTTCTTACATTTTTTCAAATTTAACTTAATTTGTTATAGAACTAATATTCATTAGTAACATAACAACCAATATAAATATAATGTTTTCAAATTAAACTTTCATGTTTTACAAATATAATTTAATAAAATGAAGGTTAATAAATAATAATACATAAAGTTTTAACCACATTTAATGTGCCGCAGCATGCTTGTTAATAACGATTCAAATTTAGTTTAACTCAAACTGTACCTTTACAACATATCGGTTATTATGAACTATCAAAGTAATTACGCACAGACTTTAATTAATATCTATTTATAGAGATAATATAAGTCATTGTGCAGTGAAAATACAGTTTAATAACATTTATGTTTATCCAGTCTAGTGATAAATTGATTTATAATTAATTCACCCTTTGAACATGCTATAATTTAAATTACAAAAATTATATTACCATATATTGTAAGATCAATGCACCCTAACACAACAAAACTTTTTTCAGTTTATTAACACGTTAAGCCCCGTCATTACTTAATTTTTTGATGGCTGGGTAGATTTTTATACAGTCTTTGCGGTAAGCCACCCGGGGCTTAACGTATTAAACTATGCTCACGATACTTTTTTTTGTAATTCGAATAGTGCGTTTTGAATTTAATTTAATTTTTTATACTTACTCAACTGCTGCATTGCATATTGCAATTGCCGATCTGATGTCATTTTCCTGGCACAGTAGTTTAATAAGAATGCTGTAGGATATTTCCTGCTTTCCCAATTTAACTGCTCGTTGTGAGTATTCTTTGGCATTTGAAGTGTCTTTTAATAGTAGGTAGCATTCCGCTAGAACAGAAAATATAAATGTTTAAAACATTGTTGTTGTACTTTTTAGTATATTTTAGATATAATAAAAACACATATTTTATTATAATTTTGATATTTTAATCATTATTATATTTATTTATATATAAAACTATTATTAAAAAATAAAGTTGGCAATATTAGGCACATGATTAATAATAAACCAGTTTTTTTTTTATTATGATGACACAACACTGTGTGTGGTAAAACATATTACGTTTTCTGAAACTTGAACAACGTGTGAGTATTTTATTAATTAAGTACTCAAGTTAATGTCTTTAATTCAAACCCTCTTGAATTGCAGCAGACGCAAATTATATCCGTATAAATACCTCTTTATATATAATACCCTGTATATACATTTATTTATGCATACATTTAATTTTTTTGAGTATGTTAGTTTTTAATGTTTTTATTTTTTTTAATTTTATTTTACTTTAAAGGAATGTTTTATTTATAAAATCAGACTTACTATAACTATAAAACGCTGAATAAGTAAATACAATTATTGTATTATTTTATAGCAATCATAAACGCAATAGTTTGTATTTAGTTTCTTGAAAGTGTTAGTCTAATATTCAAATACAATTCCTAAAAAATATGTGGCAAAATACACATATCTAGCACACACGTGCGGTAACATAATATAACAATTATATAATTAAAAAATAAATAAATAAAATAAATAAAACACATTTACTATGTACTGCATTAAAAATATATTTAAAAATCCGTAAGTAGTTTCAACTTTATAAGACCATCATCAGATGGTGATACTAACATGTATAAATATAAAAGAAAATTTACAGAGAATATGTACGATAGTAAAACATAAAAAATACACAAAAATAGAAAATTACATTAAAATAATTATGATATTTATACAATAATACAAGAAAAAAACAAATGAAGCAAGTAGAGAAAGATTAATCAATGGCGGTTTTTACTTCAAAGTAATTAAGACAAAAAACATTCCGCAGAAGAAAAAAAGAGAAAATTAAACTATTTCAAACTAAAACAAAATTATACAAGTTGGTTTATTATTAAGCAAATTTAGGGAAGGATTATTTTTTAATTTAATAATTTTAAAAGCTTTTAACGATTTTATTTTTTTGCCTTTAGGACAGTTGTAATTATTTTAAATTTATAAATATCTGAGAATGTGTAACTATTTTCTAAAATATGATTAGCAAAAATACAATCTAAATGGCGTAATCTGAAAGAGCGATGTTAAAATTGTATCTGTACGATCTTTAACACTGAATAAAATGTTTGATAACCTAATTTGACTTTAAAACGCTACTTTAGAAATCAAATTTACTGAGAATATTTTGTTATTTTACTGATATGTTACCAAAATATGCTACTGAAATGTATTTTATGAGTTTCATAACTTTTATGTTAGGATAAATTAACTCTATAGTAAAGCTGTACTCTTTCTTAGTAATAATATTCATTGTTATGACCTATTGATATGATTTTATTAAACTTTTTCCCAAGAATTTGTTAATGATAAGCCAAAGGCTTTATGGACCATTGAATGAAAGGCTACAAGTTTGTGACTGTTAGAGTGTACAGAGTCAAACGAAATGGTTGCAAACTACATTTCTACTCTTGGTTTTAAAACCGGGTATTAGCAAGTATCTTTAGATGATGCTAGCAAAAATACAACCGCATTTACCAGTCTCAAAAAAAGTTACAGTAATGCCATTTAACCTTTGATTTGCTTCAGCTACATTTCAGACAAAGTTAGTGATCTAAACCTAGAATCAAAAGACGACATTATGTTTTCGGTAAACATTTGACAAACATTTTAAAAACCTCAAAAAGTATTCAAAAATTTTAAATTAAATTTAGAAAATTGCATTTTATTGTGAAACCAACAGAAGTTAAAACAAATTTTTAATGTTGCTTTGTGGTATATTTTTTCCGTTGTACCTTACTGTTGTCCAAACAATTAAAACAAAAAACACCATTAATTTGAATAGTCGAAAACACAAAAACAAGCATTTAGTTTTTTAAAGCAACTATTAACATAAACTCCGATACTACCCAATTGTATGTATTATTTGTGTATTACAAACTGATGCTTCAAATTATGGCATTGGAGCAGCATTACAACAAAAAAATAAATGGAAGTAACAATAATATCTTACGCCAGTTGGTTTTTAAATAAAGCTGAACAAAATTATTTAACACAAAAAAAGATGAATAACAAAAATCCTACTTATAAAATTACCATTTTGTTGTTAAATCCAACCACCAAAGCTTAGCTACACTTATTAAAAAGTTAAGGTACATTAAACCAAATAGCAGATGCACTTTTTTGTCAATCATATAAGAAAAGAACTGTACAATGACATATAAGAATTAAATAATTCAGAAGTCCTAGCTACGCAAATTTGTAGAAACTATTTGTTTCTAAATCTTTAAAAATTCAAACATTATCAATCATGACTTTCCAACAGCCGGACAAAGCAATACTTCGACACTTAGTTTAGATTGAATTTTAAATAAAACTTTGAGAGCATTTTTTCACAAAATTGTAATTTCACAAACATTACAAATGTAATGCTAAATACGTTGCTTTTTCCGTTTTCATGGAAAAGGTCTAATGTAATTCAACTTGACTGGCAATTTTCAAAACAAAAAAACAGTTGCCAAATTATTAACATAGCTTTATTGTTGTGGAGAGTTGATATTGCTCCCATAAACTTAACAAAGTTACTTACCAAATTAAAACTGGATTTTGTACAATAATTAATCATATTCTTTAATAATGAAAAGGCCTTTGATAAAGTCTAGACTAAGGTATACTCTTAAAACTTTAGCGTTTCAAGTTTAATCCAAAATTAATAAAACTGATAGTTTTTTATCTGAAAAGAACGCTATTGTAAATATTATTTATGCGTTATATTTATTTTCATACATCTATCTATTTCAGCCGTTTTCTATCCGTTTTTGATATAGGCATCAATCTCTGCACGTAATGCTGGCAACTTACAATACAAGAATCTTACAGTTTTAAGTAAACTTGAAACTATTGAAAAGATTTCATCACTCCATCAGAGAGGGTTTTTAACCGTAATTTATTTAAACTTAATTATTTATTAAATGTTAACTGGAATTTAAAAATTAATTATTTTGGAGATAGGATAAAAAATAATAATTAAACTATTTGCTTATCCTATTTCTTGATTCGGTAGAAATAGTAATTAGTAAAAAATAGATTCTTTGTTTTGATAAACGTCAGAACTATAGGGTACGTTACGTCCAAACATCAAGTTATTTAGAGAATGATTAATAACTTTGTAAACTGCTGTTTTAATTGCAGCTCTAATCTGATAAATGTTCTCATCTCATTTTTTATGATCAGGGTCATTTCTAATATACAAACGTATCGTTGTCCCAATAACAAGATTTACTTTGTAAGTAAAATTAACTTAAAGATGGTATAACGCGTTGTAACAAAGATGTTTTATACATTATTTTTTATGAAGTTGTCTGAAACATTGTCTTATAAATTGCTTCCCATTGTCAACCATAACAATTTTTGGTACATCAAACAATAAAAACATTTTGATTTCCAGAAACTTAAAAAATCAGTAGAAGTAACTTGTCTTAAAGGTTCTACGATCACAAACTTTAAAAACCAGTCGGATATTACCAGTAACTAAACAGTTTTCAAATTTTGATTGCATTAACGGACCTATCAAGTCTAGTGAGAAAATCTCCAATAGAAGTTTAACAATTTTTTCTCTACTTGTTTATCTAGTTCTAGCTACATTTGGCACTTTCTAAGCTCTACAAACCTTACATGCCCGTATATACCAAGATAATTATTTGTAATATAATGAAATTTTTTTAAGTTATTATAAATTCTTGTACTACTGAATTTTGTAAGTTAGATATTTTCTATTTTTCATTACAAGTAATGCTGGTAACTCGTGGTGAGTTATAAGAGTTAAAAATGTGTTTATGTGCATATTTTGAAAATGAAACATTTATAAATTTTTGAACTTGAGCTTAAAATGTATTTATGTGTACAATTTTTAATGATCTTGATAGTGCTACCATTAATGTTTGGTATATTTCTATCATATTTACTACATTGGCATATTTTACAAAAGTTAATGTCATTTGCAATGTCATTTTTTAATTCAGACCAACAACATGTTCTTTTGATATAGGATTTAGTTTTAGAGCAGGGGGGGGGGGGTACATTGCAAAATGTATATGAGTGAATGAAACTCATAAACTTAATTGCATTTTTTGTTTAAAAATTGCAAATTTAACTCTAAATAAAAAATTACTAGTGAAATAAATCAAAAAATTTCCGTAGAATCCAAATCTGGCGCTATGTTAAATCTATACTCTGTCTATAAGCCGCAAAAGCCATAAAACCATGTTTTTATTTTCAGTGGGCTGGTTAAAAATAAAAAAAAATTAAATGTTTTTAACCGCCAAAGTTGACGTATTTTGATAAAAATTAATTGGAAAATATAAATTTGTTCTGTGTATTTGGGTTTTAACGGTCTAAAATTCGAAAAATCTGCAAAGAGAGCCTATTCTTCTTCATAAATTCTTACAAATACTGGTACCCCCGTTTGTTCTTTGGTAATAATATATTCAAACTAAAAATTACCTAGCTCTGCAGCGTTTAACGCAAGGAAGTTTCTTTTCAAATAATTTATGATTTTTAAATACTTAGTATATAGTTTTATAATTGATCTTTGGCTGTCTTTAATACAATTTAATGTGCCTATAAGTGGTTGCCATTCTATGTCTTGATTTATATTTTTCCCTTTTATTATTTTTCCAGAAGTTGATAGTTTTTTATTATCTCAACTTTTTTATGGTTTATAATTATCACATTATGCAATTAATTAGCTGTCATCAACGAATATTTCTGGTAGTAAAGCTATGTGTTTGTTACCTGATGAACTGCACGTTGATACAATACCTATATTATCATTCAAAGCAGTTTCCACTAAAGTTGTATCACTATTACTCAAGCTGATGTTCTTACTATTACTTTGATCTCCAAATTATTACTTAGATCATTGCTTACCAAAGTTCTGTCACTATCACTTAAGCTCTTGTCCTCACTATTACTCTAATCTTCAAACAATTCAAATTTCAAGAATTAAGTTAATGAGACACACAAAAACTAGAAAAATTATTTGTCCTATTTCTAACACCAATTTCAATCTGTTCACAATTGATATAAAGTTTTTGCATTGGTTTCTAGCAGAGCTACCTGAATTATTATATGTACAAATCGAACTGTTGCCAACTTTTATACAATACATATACTAATTAAACAGTTTATGTGGATCCTCTAAACCTAATGCATTTGAAATGTATAAATTAAATCTATAAATTCTGTTTAAGATAATAACGTTTTTTTGACAATTTGGACGGTTTTCAATTTAATAATGCTTGTTAACCGTCACGCTTCAATTTTTTCACTTTCCATATCTATACAAATACTCACACTTCCTGCTTTATAATTTTTAAACACAGTATCAAATTTCTATTATATGCTACTAATAAACAATTTTCAATCCTGACAACTTTTTTTATTTTAAAGAAATTGTAATTTTTTTTTTTTCCAACATCTGAATCTGTTTGGAATGTTGGTAATTAACTTTAATTTTAAAACAATCTGTTTTTTTTTTCCATATTCAATTGCTTTCTCTTTTTGTTGCATATCTGTAACAAAGTTTTTATACAGGGTGCTCCGTGACTCGATGCGCATACTTTAATAGCTTATTCCTTGGACAATTTTAAGTCAAAATTGCCTTATTCACTTTTATTCAAAACTCAATAATTATAAAGTTATGGGCAATATTAAATTTAAGTGAGCGTGACGTTGTTTTATACTCTTTTGTCAAGTGTTTTGTTGATGACAATTTGAAGTTGTCATTTTAAGTTTAACTTAGTATGGCTACGTTTTCAAATCAAGAATATGGCAATATTCACTTTATATATGGATACAGCAATTGAAATGCAAGAGAGTCAGTGCGGGAATATCAAAGGAGGTTTCTTGGTCAAAGAACACCTAACGCGAAAGTATTTATCAATGTGCATTGTCATTTGACAGTAAACGGTAGTGTTCCGAAAGCTACTGCAGAACGTCCCGTATGCCAAAACTTGCTGAAAAGGAAGCTATTCTTCACATGATCGAACATAGTCCCTCCACTAGTGTACAAAGAATATCTAGTCGTCTTCATGTTAATCAAATAAAAGTGTGGAGAACATTAAAAAAAATTGGTTTGTACCCTTGAAACATACAATCTATTCAAAAATTACAACCAGTAGACTACGCAGCGCGTATTACCTTTTGTCGTTGGTTGATTGAACACCAACAATTATGTAGACAACTTCTGTTTACGGACGAAGCTACGTTTACAAGAGATAAAATCACAAATACAAGGAATTCACATTCATGGGCAATTGAAAACCCTTTTGACATTACGGAATCACATTTTCAACATTGCTTTTCAGTGAATGTTTGGTGTGGTGTCCTTAATAACCGTCTTATTGGGCCATTCATATTTGAAGAACATTTAACATCTGCACGTTATTTAATTTTTTTACAAAACAAGACGCCAGAATTATTGGAGGATGTACCACTTCACAATAGAGTTAATATGTGGTTTCAGCAGGATGGCGCACCTCCACATTTTGCTATAAGTGTAAGAACATATCTAAATAACATCTTTGCTAACCGGTGGATTGGAAGAGGAGCTCCAGTTTTCTGGCCTCCTAGGTCACCAGACCTAACGCCTCTCGACTATTATCTGTGGGGACACATGAAAAGTTTGGTGTATTCTAATAAACCACAAACCAGAGATGAGCTAATTCAAAATATTATGGCTGCAGCTGCATTCATACGAGAAAACCCAAATAGTATTCAAAAAGCTATTTCTTCAATTGTTAGAAGAGCAAGAATGTGTTGTGACGCAGCGGGAGGACATTTTGAACAAAAACTTAAATAAAACTTGTTAGGAATAAAACAAAATGTTAAATAATAAAACTTTACAATACTTTATTCAATATGGCATTTACTTTATCTTCACTCTTACTTGAATTTAATATAACTCTATAACTATTGAATTTTGAATAAAAGTGCATAAGGCATTTTTGACTTAAAATTGTCCAAGGAATAAGTTATTAAGCTATGCACATTGAGTCACGGGACACCCTGTATATGGGGTAGAAAATCATCTACTATTAGTGCTTTACAGTTCCGTTCTTTATAAGATTGTCTATACATTAGCATGTAGGAATTTGTTTTTAATATACAAGCTCCTAAATACTATCCTTGTTGAAAGCCACACTCATATGTTTTGTGAATTATTACTTTAGTTACAATAGAAACATTCTGATCATTAAAGCAAAACTACTGATTCTTTGAGAAATCCTTAATGTAGGCATAATAATGATTGCTTGAAAACTGCCTAACTAAATCATTATACTAAATAACTTGTATATGTAAAGCTCATTAAGTTTTTGCAGTTTGTTTTTCTTATTTTTATAGTAATTGGTTCTTGAACTGACACCAATACCTTTATCATCATTTAACATTTATCATTTGGTCTATTATCGATAAACTTTCTGTGCGGTAACAGTTTTCACCATTCAATGCTAAACCTGAACCTCTGGTTCTGCTGTCATCACACCTAACTATAATCTTTCTTTCATCCATTGCATTCTTTTTTTTTTTTTTTTAATTTTATTTTTTTTTAATTTTTTTATTAACTAAATTTATTATAATATATTTACATATTTACAACATTATATTTTTTTTTCTCCCCACTTGCTGCTTTACACCGTTTCCATATATGGTAGGCTGCAAAGCTTCGTATTCTTAACCATTTCATGTGCACTGTATAATTAACGTAGCAGCAGTACCAAATTGTTAGAAAAATTTATTCACACAAAATTTTTAAATTTTACATTTTATCATACATTCACAACTACGAGCAGAACTATAACAAATGTTATTTAAAAAAATAACTTATAAGCAAAAGTCTACTAAGTTTGATGTTGAATGAAGTATGATAATTGAAGGTTATTGATTTTTATATATTTCATTAGACTGAAAATTTAATTCACGTATATACGTTGAAAAAAATCGATAAAAAAAAATGCGTGAGTTTTATTCGTAGTTTTATAACACTTCCTAAACCGCGCCCTTAATAATAAATATATTTAGTTGATTGTTCTTTTTTGCATTTTAATTGATATAAAAAAATCTTGTAATTTTATAAAACGTTTGTTAAAAATGTACAATATAATTTTGCGTGTGTGTTAGCTAATTATTCGCATGTTACTATTGGGAGTGCAAATAAGCTTTGTTCTCAATTACAAATCTTGTTATATTTGTAACAAAAGAAAATAAAACCTGGCAGTAAAATAAAGCTATATAAAACTCATCAATTTACACAATTGTGTTGAAGATTTTCTGGTAAAATTATACGAAGATAAAATGACATAAAATAATAGTCCAACGACTTTATCTTACAAGGAACGTGTAATATGTGTTATCGCTAAAATATGTTATCAAGATATCCTATATAGGTACAACATTAAAAACTAAATACGAATACTACATAATTTTTTAATAAGAATGAATACAAGCTTAAATGCAAACGCAAATTATACTATTAAGATTTATATACAACAGTTAATGTTAAAATAAATTTACGCAATGTCTAATATAACATTATGTATTGATTACGTTATAATAACAAAAATATAAAATTATATTATAAATATTCTCATCTTATTTTTTTTTTATTTTAAAAGAATTGAAATTCATCTACCGGTAATGATTCTTTAATTACACAATTGCTCTAAATATTAATTACAAATAAACAATATTTTACAGAATGTCAAAATTTATTAAAATTATGAACAATATAAACAAAGAAAAAATACATTTAAATATTATAAATTAATACTTTTGAATTAATTAGAGACATCCTGTTTAATACTTGATTAAGCTGAACTAAGTGAAATTTTATTTGCTTATTAAAAAAAATTATAAGCATTTCCAATTAAATATAATAATTTGTTGTAATTTGTCAATACAGGTAAACTAAATTTATGATAAGTATAATGAAGTATAATACTTTTTGAATTTTTTTATTGCTGTTTGCAATTAAAATTACGTCAAATAGTTTGATGATAGACAGTTTTGCTTTTTCTCAAATTTAGTCTTGATTATTAGTATTATTGCTGATCAAATAAACAGACAATTTTTTGTTTAAAATTAGAGATTTTTTAAGATTAATTTTTGTGTGTGTAAAATATACTACGAAATGTGGTAAATATTATTTTATAATACAAAACTAATATTGCATTTTATAAAAGAAAATTCAAGCAACATAATTTAAAATAAACAAAAATAAATGTTCTATTTATGAAAAGTAATAAGATAAGCATCGATTGTGAGAATGGTCCACTTTCCTGGATCATTGCTTTGTTTGAATTAACTTTATAATGCAAGGAAAATATGTCTTGTACAAATATTTTTTGGTAGTAATATTAATTAAAAAAAAAAAATATTATTGATTTAATTATAACGATCAAATATATAAAATTATTCTAATTAAAAGCAATTTAAATAAATATTCAATATGACATTGATAAAAGTAAATATTTATTGAATTTAATTGAAAATTTATTCATATTATTAGCATTCATATTATCAAGATGGTTTAATAAAATTCTTATTATATCACAATAAAGCATCTGTGTCTTTATTAGTAAAAATTGAAGTGTTATTAAATTCAGCAAATAATTATGTCTAAAGCATTGATAAACGATTCACGACAAGGTCAAATGTTGCGCAAGAATTTCAAATCAAATACGAGAGTGATAACGATGCGGATTGTTCCTCCGAGGCGTAGACAGACATTTTATAAATGAGCGACTACTACTTGTTACTCTCTAGAGATGAAGCCTACAAATTACAACAATGTCCCTAAAGGACAATTTCAATTTGGAAACAAGATAACGGTCAAACATTTAGAGAAAGTAAGCACGTTAATTATTAATAGTTTTGTGTAGAAATTAGGATTTGTGTGCTACATTATGAGATATTATTATATATTATTAATTCTTTAAGATTTAAATGTTAAAATATAGCATAATATAAGCTTTGACATTACTGGAGAGTTCATTTAATATAAATAATCTCATACAAGCTTATTATGTATCTGATTTAGTTAATAAATACAAAGTTAAAGTTTTATCAGCATAATAAACTTGCCACAAATCATAAGCAGTTTTACTATCTAAAATTTACATTTTGTTCATTTGTATGTGTTTAGGTGTCTGTTAGATATAAAATGCATCGTTAACGTAGCGCTGAATATGCATATATACAGTTTTCATTTACGGATTTTGTAATGGTAATGCTTATTGTGTATGTCTAGGGAACACCTACATAATAATAGTAATAATAATGATAATAGTAATGTTTGTTTGTTTTCTGAATGCAATGTTTTTCTTAAAGTAACAAACATTAATACAACTTGATATAAATTATTGTAAACAAAATTAAATAAATAATTTTTATAAAAAAATTTACTTAAAGAAGAACATTTAATTTACATTTTGATAAACTGTGTTTTAAATTAACAGACCAACTGGTTTCTGTTCTTCCACATTTCCATAAAAAGCACTAGACCACAATCTGAAATTTGAGCGAGTAGTTTACTAAACTCTTTTATCTTGCAATTAAAAAGTGATTTTTTTAAGTCAAGCAAAAAGCCATACTAGATGCTGACAGATGCTGCCAGTTTTAAACTCTAATGTTAATAGAATCAGAAAAAAAAAATTAAACAGAATCTGATTGTCTTTCTAGAGTAAAAGATGTTTTGACATTTCTTAAAACCAGTTCTATGGTTACTTAGTTAGTTTAGGTTTTTAGCATATCAGCCAACCTAGCAAGACTATTGTTGCCAATTCTTTTCTCTAACTATAAAAAGTGTAAAATAATGTAGCAAAACATGATTAGATATTTTCGTACAGTGTTTAGGGTGTAAAAAACTGTAAACACTGCCAAATTTTATAATACACATTGTATCAAACACATTAAATAAATCCAGTCTGCTCTGTCAAACAAATTTATGCAGACAACCGACATCAGCAACCTCATTGCTCAAGACAATTAACAAACTGTTCTAAAAAAGTCCGACAATCCAATAATATATGAGAAACAGTTAATAAAACATTTCAAATACCACAAATAAAAAACTCTTTTGCCTCATGATCTAAACCAGGCTCCAAACGGCATAAGTATTCAAAAAGCCATAAAAAAAAAACAATTGATTAAAGATCTACTATATATATCCTTAGTAAAAACTAATACATCAAAGAATGACTTTGTTTAATTTAAAATATTCCAAACTTAAAACGGATCTTCAAAAAGAAGGACTTGAATAAACTAGACTACAAACTAATCAACAGAGTTCTGACATAGAATGCCAAAAGCTTTTATGCATCTAGAAATATTGACAACTTAGTCTTAGAATTAAAAAAAACTTAAAATAAATATATTTGGTCTAAGCTACGTACAATGAGCAGGGTCAGGCAAACATAAGACTTAACACGGCAAAATAAAAAAAAAAAAACAATAACAAAACCTATAGATACAATAGATAGATACAATTTAGAAGCAGATTTGGATTAATCAATTGCTACAAACGTGGAGACTAGTTGATTCAATTTTGTAAAATAAAAGATGATTTAATTAATTACGTGCTTTAATTGCGGAGGATAAAATTTTGAAAATTTAAGTCCATTTTTTTTATTGTCCAAAATATAAAAAACAAAATTTTCTTATTATCAAAAACAAACTAACGTTTTTTAAAACACGATAATTGGTATTAATCTCTACACCAATTGCCAAAATATGAAGACGGGTCAGTTTGTCCGTGACTTTTTGATTTTTCCGTCTCTTAACTGAAAGGACAACACTACTCCTATCAAGAGACATCCGTAAATTGACTCCTGTCAAAATTTTAATAATTTAATCATTTAGTTTGTGTTTGACAACCATTGATAGCAGACTACCTCGTGATTTAAGGAGAAAATAAAAAAAAAGTGAATTTTGTGAGCTCATTGAACATTATTTTTTGCAAAAAAAAACATTACTCAAACAAAGGCTAAGCTTGATAAATACTATAAAAACTCTGAACCATCAATTTCAATAGTAAAAAAGTAATTTACTAAATTTTGTTGTGACCGTACAAGCACGAAAGATGCCAAATGTTCTGGAAGCCCAGTTGAAGTCTCTACACCCAAAACAATTAAAAATATTTACGATATAGTGTTGTCCGATCGAAGGTTGAAAGTGCAAGAGATTGTGAAAATCATAGGCATCTCACATGGCTCAACGGTTTCAATTTTGAATGATCAAAAACTTTCCGCAATGAACCACAAACGCAATCGTGTGACAACTTTGCAGGAGTGTTTGGCGTTGTTTAACCGCAATATAGCCAAGTTTTTGTGCCGTTTCGTAACCGTGGACAAAACGTGGATTCACCACTATACACAAGAAACCAAACAGCAGTCAAAACAGTGTTTTTTTTTAGGTAAAACAGCGCCAAAAAAGACCAAGATTGGTTTCTCAGCCAATAAAATTATAGGAACCGTTTTTTGGGATGCATACGGTATAATCCACATTGACTACTTTCAAAAAGATTAAGCAATCAATAACAAATATTATGCCAACTTATTGAGTCGATTTAATTAAGATTTGAAAAAAAAAACAACTGCATTTGGTCAAGAAAAAAGTTCTTTTACACCAGGACAATGTGCAGTTTTCATGGCAAAAATCCATGAATTAAGCTACAAATTTGTCTTTTATCCGCCCTATTTTTCGGATTTAGCCTCAAGTAATTATTTCTTGTTTCCAAACCTAAATAAATGGCTAGGCAGAAAGAGAATTGACTCCAACGATAAAAATATCTCACAAATACCTATTTTGATGACCTTGACAATTCTTATTTTTTAGAAGGGATAAAAAAAATAGAGAATCGTTGGACAAAGTGTATAGAGCTTAAAGAAATCTACGTTAAAAAATAAAATAAATTTTGATCTTATTGACCTGCTCTCGTATATTGGGTCAGGCAAACATAAGACCAAACACGGCTAAATGAAAAAAAAAACAATAACACAACTTATAAAAAACTCAACAATTAGTATTCAGTTTTGTCCCATATTAGAACCGCATCATACTACTGAAGATGATTTTAAACAAAGTCTCAGTAAACATAATACAAGTGTATGCATCTACAGCTGACAAAGACAAAAACGAAATAAAAACATTTTACAAAGACTAAGATAAAGTCATTAAACTCATTGCAAAACATAAAGTCTTCATCATTATGGGCGATCTGAATGCAAAGGTAGGCAAAGAAAAAAGAACTAAAGCTGAAAATAAAATAATTCAATTTTATAAAAAAAAAATAATAATTTATTGAATTACGTGCATCAATTGCGGAAGAAAACATTTACGTAATTGTCCAAAATATAGAAAAAAATATTAAAAAATGCTGTCAAAAAAGTTATGATTAAAAACATATTAAAAAGCTGAAGAAATAAATCTAAATTAGTTAACAAGTTTTTACCGCTTCTTGTTGCTGCAATCAAACCGCTTCAAATACAGAACCGTTAAAACTGGTAATTAAATTTAAAATGTCCACGCTAAATCCTTCAACTCGGTTAAAAAAAACTTCAGCTTCTTTAAATAAAAACGTAAGAAAAACACTCCTAATCTTAGTACACAGAAGCAGAATGACTCTTCTTCCAGCAACGGTAACGACGGATAAAGTTTAATATTAGAATTTTCTGTTGTTGGTAGTAATAGCAACCAAAGCAGATAAAAAAGTAACTTGGCTGGAAAAAGAACAAAGCACACTCCATTAGCATTACTCCGTTGTCATCTGTAATAATTGTTTTAGATTTTATTAAGTTTATGGTTATGGTATCAGATTACTTTACAACTCCAATGTCATCTGTGATATTGGTTTTAAAACATTACTTTTTGTTTTCGTGTAACATCAAATTCTCTTTACATCTTTGGTGTTCTAGTTGTTACGTGTAAGTTTATTTCTACAACTGTTTGTCTATTAAATGTTAATTATTTTAAATCTTATTAATTGTTTAAAATTATGAAGACAATAGTAGAACCGCACCGGTTGCAAACGCAGCTATTGTAAAGGTTTAAAAAGATCCTTGTAAATCGCGTGTTTTTGCGTGTGTTTTTAGAAAATTTCAATCTTTGGGGCTTTACATGCACAAAAAGTAATGTTCTGCCGGGTCTCCATGTCAGAAATAAAGTTGATATTCTTATCTAAAAAAAATTACCGTTTACAGAAATAAGACACAGAACAGGACCGTAAAAATAAAAGCCACAATTAGGAACCTGTATCTTTTGAAAATTGATTAAACTTCAAAAAATATGAGAACTGTATTGTCCGTGGCTCCCATCCTAATTGTCAACGGACGCAAAATCCATATAACGGCTTAAATTGCAAAAACATTATCAACTCAATTTGCGTCTGCTAGTAGCTCTTAAAATTATTCCTGGATCAAATTGTGGCGTTAAATTATACCAAAATCAAACTAAAAGTGGTAACAGTAGAGTTGTTGTTCAGAACGGTCTGCGCCGTCTAACTCAATGAAGATGAGCGGGTCAAAAATGGTGCACCACGAGCTAAAATTTATTCCTTTTACAAAACTGTCTTCACAGAAAGAAGCTCAAACTCTAACGTTGTTCAAAAACACTTTTAAGTCAAACTAGGACATAATGAGTCACACAACAGAAAAAAAAAAGAAATCAAGTAAAACATTTGGGTCAAAACGCATCTATTAACATCAAATCTGTGATAACGTTATGATTACAACAAGAAAGTGGTTTGCACCTCAAACCTTGCTTGCGGGCAACTATCGCGCGAGTATAGGTATAGAAATGGTCTTTAGACCAATCCTCTAAAACTCGGCGACGCGTAGCTCCGCTTGTTCCCGCAATTGAAATGTTGTAAACAAAGTTATTATTACTAAAATTATATGTACAGTTTGAATGTATGATTAACTAATCTCACACCTAGGGTTGCCGTAATCACATCAATCTAAATTTAAAGGGTGGTTGAAGCAAAGTGGTCCAACAATCAATTACAAACAAACAAAGAAATAAGGCTTTTATTCACAGTTTACCCAATAAGTGGCAGTAACCGGTTAATATTTTAAGTTGAAGCTGATGGTTTCAACGTAACATCAACATTCCGACACATTTAATAAAACCTTTATAACAATAACAAGTGGCCGTAACCACAAGCACTCCAATAACAGAGTGGTCGTAACCACAAATCAAAAAGATTTTACAACAAAGGAGTTGCATACATAAACAATTAATTTCAAAGCTAAAAGCTTCTCATAAACATCTGAGAAAAGAAAGTAATTAATTTGAAATAAAAAGAAAACATATAACAAAAAAATTAAGCCTGTTATCGCCTGTTCTTTGGGTAGCTCAGCTCAGCACTAGGATAGCTTTGCAATTATATGGCTCTGCACAGTACTTGGAAGGCTTAGTTAACACTTGAATAGCTTCGCACAGTACTTGAATGACCGTAACCACAAGCAAACCTCAATAACAGAGTGGCTGTAACCACAAATCAAAAAATTTTACAACGAAGGAGTGGAAAGCAAAAATAACTTTGACCACGTTACATACATAAACAATTAATTTCAAAGATGAGGGTTTCTCATAAACATGTCCCAAAAGAAAGTAATTAATATGAAATAAAAGGAAGACATATGAAAAAATAAAATTAAACCTGTTATTGCCTGTTCTTTGGATAGCTCAGCTCAGCACTGGGATAGCTTTGCACTTGAATGGTTCTGCACAGTACTAGGAATGATTAGCGCTTGGAAAGCTTCGCACAGTACTTGGATGGCTTTGCACAGTTTTTAGATAGCTTTCCACAGTACTTAGAAAGCTTTGCACAGCTCTTGGATAGCTTCTTACAGTACTTGGATAGGCTCCTTCTACGAGGAAAACATTATCCAATTTTCAAAACCATTAACTCAAAAACACTTTTATCTTATAGCAATAGCAATAGCAATAGCAATAGCAATAGCAATAGCAATAGCAATAGCAATAGCAATAGCAATAGCAATAGCAATAGCAATAGCAATAGCAATAGCAATAGCAATAGCAATAGCAATAGCAATAGCAATAGCAATAGCAATAGCAATAGCAATAGCAATAGCAATAGCAATAGCAATAGCAATAGCAATAGCAATAGCAATAGCAATAGCAATAGCAATAGTTGTAGCATGTATAAGTAATTAATAATAAAAAAAGACAGATGTATGGGCACAAAGCTAGAGATTAAAAATCCGCAATCATGCAATATTAATACCAAATCCATCCGAAATCGGAATCACAACCTCAGCTAAAGTATTAATTTTATATTGAAATTATCTCATATCTAAAGTTATTCACACATATTCCATATGATATACAGGCGTCGTCGTAACCGCTACCTCAAAACCCAACAGAAAACTTTTTAATATTTAAATCTAACAAATAACTTCCTTACACTAACTTTATTAGTGCAGTGTAAAATATAAAAGTAAATTATTAATTACTTTCTAAAAATCCCAAGTGTATATTTAGTTGCTTACGTTAAATTAACGTATTTTAATTTTAGGTAACCGGCAGAAGCAAAGGACACAATTTGGAATGCTACAAAACAAAACAATTAAAAACTACGTAAAAACAAAATCTATAATTTTGCTTTACAACTCCTTCTTTTTTTCAAAAGAGTTAAAACGGCTATTAATGGCATGGATATCTCTTTTGCACCAAGACCAGATTACGTGCCTTATTGAATCATCAAGAAACTAAAACAGAACAAATATCCAAACTACGTAAACAGCTACAGAACAATCTTGCTTACCTGTCGTCTCAGTAAAAATTTGAAAAAAATAGTTATAATAAGAGTGGGAACTGCTAACTCAAAAAACAATGCTAAAAACCTTGTGTGTGCTTTTATGCCGCCTTAGAAGACCATAGAGGCCTAGCGCTTGTCTTGCAAGATTCCAGAATCATGTGCGTCAAAATAGTACGTTTCTTAGGGTTTGTGTTTGATAAAACCTTTTTTTTAGCACACATTGATAAATTGCTCAAAATGCAAAAAAAGCCTTAAACGTAATCAAGTGCTTGGCTAACATCAATTTTTGTGCGTGGAGAGAAGTACTACAGTTGACTACAATGCGCGGAATTTTCATACTGACCTCCTTGAGAAAGTTTCTTAACTTTTTTTGTTAATGACTCAAACTTTTTGCGGTTGTATACAAAGAGTAGGAAGTGCTTTTGTTTTAGACAGTACGGTTCATACTTCCTGGCCGTTTATGGTCTTTACCTAAAGTGGCCTTTGTATATGCCGCAGAGTTAAATGCATTGCATAAAGCCTTGTTAAACTATAAAACGTCACCTCACAGATTGTTCTTCTGTTGTTTCAACTCGCTGAGCTGGCTCAGCTCGTACTAACTTTGATATTACTTGACATTTAACGTTAAATTTCAAACGTTAAACTTAGGTGTAGTTTGTCCTTCTAATAGTTCTTGGGCAAGCCCAGTATTGTTTCTCAAAAGAAACAACAAAGATTTTTAGTTTTGTTTTAACAAATGGGATCTTAATTTTGTCACTAAAAAATGCGTTTTTTTGCTTCTCATAATGGATCAAACTTTAAGCAAATTATCGGGAGCTAAATATTTAAGCAACATAAATTTAAATTGGCGTTTTGACAAATTTTCCTCGAACTAAAATCGTGCAAAAATTGCTTTTGTTGTACCCGATAGAGGATTATTGAAATAGTTGTTATGCTATTTAGTCTTTGTAATGCAGCTCAAACAAAAAATAGTGTTTTAAGTCCTTAATTTTATCCATTTGTCTTTTTTTTTTTTAATATCTAAAAAACTTAAAAGCATATTTGAACAGTTGACGGACGCAAAGTTGACTATAAACACTAAAAAATTTAAATTTTGTTTGTCTTATACTAAATTTTTAGGCTAAGTAGTAATTAAGACCTAAAAACTTCACCGAGATTAAACGACTTGCAGAGATGTGGTCTTGATACCGTCGTATTATTAAAAGCATTTCGAGCATTATTGATTGCCCTATTAAATTTTTTGATTAAAGGTAGACACAAAGTCAAAATTGTATTTCAAAAAATCAATAAAGTTCTAATATCGATTCTTTTTTCAAAGTTTGTAATAGACTTGGAATTGTTTTTCTGCATTGTATAAATTTACTTTTTTAACAATCTACATATTAGCATCGTGATAAATTTTATGGAAAATTAAAATTATTACATCTAAATTTTATATCTAACAATAAAATTGTTTTAAATAATTTTGGATGAAATAATTTTTACAATATTTTAACACTGTTTTAAGCCATTCTATTTATATTTACATTTTATTATTAAATGGCCTTAGCAACTAATATAATATAAATCAATCATTATTTACATTATTTAAATTTAAATTAAATTTTTCGATTATAATTAGTATAATCTGATTAAATATAATGATAAATTTTTACATTATTTGTTACTAATTAGTTTAAAACTCAATTATCATAAATTGTTAAGCCGTAATTAAATTTATTGATTTCTATGTAAAAGTAAAAATCTATACTCACCAATATTGTGATAAATTTCCCAATCAGGTTTTAATGTAATATTTTCTGCTTCTAAATATGCTTCAAGTGCAAGCCTATATCTTCGTAATATATACCTGAAAATAAATAAATAATAATATAATTTTTAATAATGTAATAAATAATGAAAAGGTTGTATAAACATTGTTTATTCTAGCATTACAGTTTATTTATTTCTTAAAGAAGAAAACAGTAACTAAAGCCAATTTTTTACAGTTATTTAACAACAAATTTTATTAAAATACTTTTATATTTTAGCCAAACATTTAATTTTCTTTTTTAGTTAATAGATATATGAAACAATTTTATTTATTGATTTATGATTAAAACCTCTTCAGCAATACAATTTAAAAATCATTTTTTTTAATTTTAATGTCAAAACCAGTCATGTAACCTAAATTAAAACACTTTTGCTACATACATTGAATATGTTTTAGAACTTTAAAGTAAATTAAACTTTTCAAATCAATATAATGTCTCCAGATAAAGTAAAATCTAATCTCTTATTTAAGACTAAGTATATATGAGATTGAAATGTAACTACAATCGAACAAAAAAGAAATAAATAGTATTACACTTACAGACATTTTCCAATTTCTTTAAAGTTGTCAACGTTGTGTGGATTTAGTTTGTGACACATTTGAAAAGCTTCTAATGATTCTTGTATTTTACCTTCCTCTTTTAATATTACAGCCTGCAAAAGAAATGAGCGTATTAAATATGTTATCTTACAATAATAATTATAAAAATATTTTATATAAATACAAATAAAAACAATAATGAAATATAAATACAATATGCTAACAATTAAAATGACTACACATAAATACAATTTTTTTTTTATTTAAGTAGTAATTCGAGTAGCTATTTGCATAAAATTTTTGATCGAGTCAATTGCCTGACTGCTTGTTAATAAAACCTTTGATTCTGTTTTTAAATTGTTTAAATTACATACTTTGAGGTAGTTCATTAAACAAGTTTTAGCTAAACATTTTGTTTTGTGTTGATTTAATTTAATAAAGCGTAACGTGTCATAAATATATATTAAAGGAAATTATATTATTGTATACAAGTGAGATTTTACATAAGTTTTTATTGTGTATCAAAAATTATAAACGCGTTGAGAAGCATCTCATAATACTATGTTAAATGACATATTTATCATCATGGGTGCTTTTTGCAGGTCTTACGTGCCCCATTTTGGGGTGTAGGGATATGCTGCAGAAGTAGTACCTTTACCAGTGGTCGGTCACACCAAGTGATATTATCAGGAGGTGGACTACTGGAACTGGTCCTTGCAAGACTAACTCTAATTTATGGCTCCACGCGCCACACCCCAGGCAACTGCATTGACTTGCAGGCTAATCTAAGTTAGGGTAGCCAGATATGATAAACACTAATGGTAGGCAGTGGCGCCATTAGTACTAGGTTGAGAACATCAAGAAACGATCTCCCTAAGAATTCATCAAAGCGTTACTGTAACATTTACCACGGCTTTATCTCTGCGGTGTAGAAAGCAATGGAAAACTACCACACTATATTTCCACGAACGTTATAATGACTACTACAAATACAGACAAATTTGAACCAAGCAACCCGGCTAGCGCCCGCCGCTGTTATGTGTCCAGGGCAAACAGTGTGAAATTGACGACTGGTCATAAGGACGTGGATCTCTGGGCGTCACATAAAAAATATACCACCAACGCTATGACCAAAAAAAAATTAGAATAGCCACTTGGAATGTCTAACTAACCATACTAGAAGATGAAGATTGTAAAATTAGAATTGCTAGTATCTCAGAAACTCACTGAAATAGCAAAGGACATTTTACATCGTCAAAATACACCGTATATTTCTCCGGTACAGAGGACAGAAAGATCCATGAAGTAGGGTTTCTAATATCTACCAAACTGAATAGATATGTGATAAGATACAAAACCATTAATAAAAGAATAATTTTGATAAAAGTCAACCCACACCCACGCACTGTAAATATATTACAACTCTATGCGCCTACCTCAGAAGCCGATAAAAAAGATATAGAAGAATTCTACAGAACAGTATAAAACTGGATCTAGAAAATACCGAATAAAGAAGTGTTATTACTTTTGAAAAACTACAATGCAAAAGTTGGTAACACGCTTAGGGATGATCATAGGCAAGCAACAAATTCAGTTTAGCATAGATAACTCCCTGGCCATTACAAATACTTACTATGTACAGCCATCACAAACAAAGAGATCACCATGCAAAAAATATAAAAATCAGATACATTACATCTTAATAAGTCAACGTTGAAAATCATTCATCAGATCTGCTAAAACGCTACCATCAGTTGACTGTGGCAGCGATCACCAACTTCTAATGTGTAAATTTGCTATAAAATACAAAGCATGCAAAAGAACGAGAGCTACAATACTTGCCAAACTAAATAAAGGCAAATACACAAAGTTTAACAGCGGAGTTATTACAAAACTCAAAACAAAATCTCCCGAAAACAAAGACTTTAAAACTAAATGGACATACTTTAAACAAGCAATGCTAGAATCCTTATCGGAGCATTCCACAGATGCACAAACTCGCCAAAAACAGCCATGGCTATCAACAAAAACTCTCAACCTAATTGCAGCAAGACAATTGCTCAAAGCTAAAAGCTAGACGATACTATTAGCCTATCTCAATACAACGCGCTCAGCCACAACATCCAAACCAACTCTAGACGAGACAAGAATGCCTATTGCATGAATATATGTATTGAACTACAAAGAATTGCCAAAAGTAATAACACAATAGATATATTTTCAAAGATTTGTTGTATAACTCGCAAGCTTAAACCTTAAAACTGGGCTATTATCATTTTTGTTACAGAGCTAGACAAAATAGCTGAGATATGGAGAGACTACTGTAAATTTCTATATGCCGATGATACGGAAACTGATACCACGCATACTGGCAACGACAAAAAAAAACCGAGCATTCTACTTGACAAAGTATAAGCGGCAATTAGAAGAATGAAAGAAGGAAAAACAGCAGAAATTGATAGGATAACAACGGAAATCATCAAAACCTTGAACAAAAAGGTACACAAACTGGTGCTTAAACTGTGCCAATACATATGGAAATCGTGCACATGGCTCGGAAACTGGCCTATCTCTGTAATAGTATCCCTACACAAAAAAAGGATAGACAAGCATATTCGACAAATACCGTCTAATAGCTCTCACGTCACACACGAGCAAGATAATGCTGTACATCTTACAAGCACGACTGAATACCAAATCGCTCCAGAGCAGGCTGGCTTTGTTGAAGAAAGCGGTACTAAAGAACTGATTCTCAATGCAAGAGAACTCATTAAATAGGCACGCAAATACAATGTTCCTATGTACGTATGCTTTGTAGATTACGCAAAAGAATTCATTAATGTACGAAGGGCAAAACTATCACTCGTTCTGAAAGAAATGAGACTACTACAGTTCAACCAGAGTAATATGAAGAGTGGCTTGTCAGATTTTCAAAGTTGGGTAGGAGAAATCCCCGCCCAAACGCGCCAATCCTGTGTCTAGCGAAAGAAATGTACATTCGCGCACAAAATCTCGACTGCAACACGCGAGTACAATACCGCGTTGAATGTGAATATTTAACATTAAACTTTTGTGTCGCAGTATACACAGGCTGCGCGATAGTTCAGAGTACACGTCTTATTACTCTGGTTGAACTGTAATGCACTTAACCAATCTAATTTGAGCTTTATACAAAAAGAGTGCAACCGTTGTGAGGACTGATAACGTCGATTCAAGAAAATGCAAGATTCAAAAGGGCGTACGACAAGGCTGTATACTGTCTCTACTACTGTATAATATCTACAGTGTGTATGTGATGCGGCAGGTTTTGGAAAACTATAATAGGGGTGTGAAAATTGGCAAAAAAAAGTTTTCCAATCTGCGATTTGCTGACGATACCTTATTGATAGCCAGTAACGCTGAAAAACTTACCATCTTACTCAATAGACTTAAAACAATAAACAACAAACATAGGTTAAACATAAATTACAACAAAACCAAGGTCATAATTGTCGATCAAAAGACAAAACATCTGCAACAGCCTGTTAAAAATAAAAACTGCAAGGTCGTGGAGGCATTTATAAATCTTGGTGCAACAATCCACAGATACGGCTCCTGTGAGTTTGAAACAAAAAATCATATTGAAATAGCACGTTTCGTAATGACTCAACTTACCAAGCTATGAAAAAACCAAATTATAACCAAAAAAAATAAAATTGCGCTAACAAGAGCTCTAGTATTTTCTGTCTTTTCGTATGCTTTTGAAACATGGGTCATTAAAGCTGCCGATAGACGTCAAATCAATGCATTTAAGACGTGGGTATGGCGTAGGATGCTGAAAATACCCTGGACGGCCAGACGCACAAATATTTTAATTCTGGCCAAAATTAAACCAAAACAGCAACTTTCAAGTATGGCGTATGCGTTTATCCTAAAATTCTTCGGACATATCACACGCCACGACAACAGCACCGGCGCTTCCCCATTGATAGACCAATACAATATCACAAGTGACGGACCTAAACTTGAAGACAGCAAACCGCTACTCATCGGACACAATGTTAGACAAAGAAGAAGAAGACGTGCCCCACTTTCAGTTTTTTGTTGGTTTTCCTTTTTTTTTCATTTTACTGTACTTTTTTTTATTTCTTAGAACATTAGTCATTTTACTTTTCTGTTCTGTTCTGTTCTTCTTAACACTCCTTTATTTTGAATTTTGTCTAACCGCTTAATGCTCATTAATTTTTTAAGCACATTTTGAATGTTTTTATGCGTTCTATATGACACTATACAAAACATTTTACAATTTTTTTTGCAGATTTATATTTAACTTGCTACTCAAAATTTGTTTTGTTTTTCTAATTCTTGTCATTTCAGTAGCAAGGTACTTATATATTCCACTTGCTTCAATTAATCTGCGTTTACGTACACGTTTATTTCTTCTTCCTTTCCAATTTTCATTACATTCCTTCAAAATGTTGTAAATTTTCTTTTTCTCATCTTAGAACAAAAAGTTGGCTCTCCGGTTTCTTTGACTTGGCTGTGTAAAAAATGTATTAATCATTAACTCTAAGCCACTGGTTTTGCTTTTCTAGACATCTCATGACTAGTTTGACGACATCCAGTTTGGCTTTGTCAGCCTAAAAAATGATACAACTCTTAGTTGAAATTCCGGTCACAAATGTTGTAAACCGGAAATTACGTCTTAAAGCCATTCCAGTAATGCGCTATCATAACAGGTAATCCTAAAAATTTTTCCTGTGTGTAACAGCTCACTGAAGGTAGGAGGTGTTATTATCCAGTTCCTGGGTAAGAACATTTTATATTAAATTAGCCTGCTCATTGGTGATTTTAATCAAAAGGTGATTCTGGCCGCCACATGAAGGTGCGGTGAAGCAACCTTTTTTTAGCTGGGTCCTTTTTTTCGTATTTTTTTGCTAGGTTGTCTAAGTAAAAGCTCAGACGCAAAAAAGCAAATAATCATTTTTAGTGTTCCCAGTTTTAGAGGAAATGTTCTTATATTTGAAAGCTTTGGACCTTGTTTTTTTGTTTTAGCTTTGACGCACTTTGATTTAGCTTAGCAGTTGCTGCCCCAACACATAAAATGTTTGCTTTGTAAGAACCAATACAAAAATGTAAACATGGTTTTTGTACTTTAATGCATTTGGTTTTTCTTGGTCTAATTTAAACTTTTGATACTAAACCCATGGTGCCTTTTTATTCAATAAGACAAAAAACTCATTTATAAAAAAAATAGATTAACTATTAACTCGAGTCTCAGTCAAGAAACCACAAAGGAAACAAAATGCAGATAAAAACTGTCAAGCCGAATTAAGACCTGAAATTATTATATGATACAAAAAACTTTTTTGAACTAACCAAGTTATCTTAATTTCTGACAAAATTTATTTAATTTGGTTTTAATTTGACTTGCAAAATTGTTGCAAATTTTGGAAAAAGAATGCGCTTATGCAGAGACATACTTTGCGTTCCTCGACCATTAAAATTTACTAAGTTACGGCAGATATTTGTTAAAAAGTTGTTTGTTTTAGAAATATATGCGTGGCACTAGTAGTCCCTTCAAATTAGACAAAAAAAAGACGTTTTAGAAAAACTTTACTTACAGCTTAGCGACCTGTATACTTAGGTGTATTTGAACTGTCTGAAGATTATTTTCATTCAATACACATATTTATATTTAGCAAAAACTATTCGTTTTGGGCAAAAATTACTTCTATTAAAAGTTGTAGAGCAAAATTTCCAATTAATATGTCATTTAAATTTTTTTATAATTTTTTTGTTATTTTGCTAGAAGACGCGGAAAAAGTCACAATTTTGCGCGCTCTGGCGTGCAATGCACGCGTTATTGGAAAAATCAAAAGACTTATACTGATCGGAATTTTTTTGCTTTAAAACTATGGTTTTTTATAATTTTTCTAAAAAACCTAACCTAACCTAACCTAACCTATATCGATTGGAAATTTTCTGCTTTACAACTTTTAATTGAAATAATTTTTGGTCAAAATGCATAGTTTTTGCTAAAAATGCAATAAACCATTAAAAAACGCAAAAATTGACATATATGTATATTTTACTCCAAAACCACCCACTTCAGACAGTTCAAATAACTTAAGTATACAGGTTGCTAAGCTGTGGGTAAAATTTCTCTGAAAAATATCTACCAACGACTTTTACTTTTGATGACCAAAAATTACCTAGCAATTAACCAATGCAAAAAAGATACCGCAAACCGCAAGTTGATGCAATTTTTTGTTTATTTCTAACAAATATTTGCTTTTTTTGCTACCTTTGACAAATTTGCCATCTGATTTCAGAAACATGAACGATTGATTGATTTAGACTTCTAAAGCCCAACTACTTTGGTTGTTTTTAAATAACTCTAAAATTTGTGTCCGCGACACAAATCCGTGCGTTGTAGAAAAACCAGTTGAGTTTTTTCAAATTATTTTACAAATTCACTCAATTTTGGTTTTTTGTAATTGAGTGCAAATATATTTTTTTGTTAATTTTTTTACGGATTTTAATAACTGACGCAAGGCACCAAAAAAAAACTCTATATTGAACATACTCTAAAAAACCTAATTGTCCCTTTATGGCAAAAACTACCGACCAAACTGGCAACTTTTACTGTTGATGACTAAAAAATAATCCGCACTTAATTGTTGCGGAAATGACACAGCAAACCGACTGTACTAACTTGATGCAACTCTATATATGCCCCTAACAAATGGTTACGTTTTTGGCAGTTTTGAATAAACTAGTCACTCACTAGTATTTACCATTTGATTGCAAAAAAAATGTTAGAATATTTGCTTTTCATATTTCTCAAACCGGACGACAAAGATTAGAATTTTTTTTTGATAAAGTTTTTTCTCTAGACAAATATTGACACGTACAACGCCGTTCTTAAATTAAAATTGGTTTTTATTTTAGTCATCACTAGTTTTATATGTTAAACTACATACTATATTCTATGCCTTTAATCTTTAGATTAAAAATTTGCAGTTATATTTAACAAGTAAAAAATTAATGAAAAAATAATAACATTATTTTTGCAACTTTTTTTTTGGGGTTATTAGATATTTTTTGCAAATAAATCGGGTATTTTTTTATATAAAACTTTTAGTGTTTTACAATCAAAGAGACCATTAGTATGTAGAAAAAAAAAACAACATATGGTACTTATCAGTTTATTTAATAAACATAAACAAAAATAAAATATAAAGGTATTGCTCATTCAACATTATGCAAAAAGGATAGCTACTAGGTTGACTTGTTTGTTTTTAATTAACTGTCATTCTCTGGGCAGATTGGTGTGTTGGTTATGGTGTGTCCAGATTCCTTTATGTCAGTCTTTCTACCGTTCAAAGAGCACTTGAGCGGTTTAGAAAAACCGGCAGAAATACTCAAAAACCGGGATCTGGCAAGAAACAAAAAATGAATGCTATCAATGATTGATTTATTCTTTGTACTACTTTACGGAATTGTCATGTGACTTCAATGGAGAACAGAAACCAACTCTGTGAAGTTTGTGGTACAGTTGTAAGTGTGTCTACAGTTTGTTGAAGGTAGCAAAAAACTGGTTTAGAATTTTGTAGACTAGCAACTAGACCAAAATTACTTCCACGTCATCGAGTAGCCAGATTTCAACTATCTCGCAAACATTTAAATTGGACATTGCTCTATTGTGCCAATGTCCAATTTAAACTATACTGTTTACTAACAAGTCTAAATTTTGTCTACATTTGCTAGATAGAAGAGAACGAGTATGAAAAAGAACCGGAGAACAATTTGCGGAGTGCAACTTTAAGCTTCGGCTTAGCCATAGTGAAGGTTCCTTGATGATATGAGCAGGAATATCAATGAATGCCTGCACTAAATTGATTGTCATTGATAGAGAATCGCTGACTGCACAACGGTATATTGAGGAAGTTTTGAAAAATTACGTAGTTCCGTTTGCTTCATTTATCGGCAATGGCTTTATTCTGAGGCAGAATAACGCGAGACCGCATTCTGCAAGGTGCGTCACCGAATACTTGGTTGCAGTTGAAATAAGAAAACTCAACTAGACTGCATGTACCCCAATGGAAATCCTATAGAACATGTTTGGGACATGCTGAGCAGGCGTGTTAGAGAACGTGCAGTTGCACATACCTCAATAAACGAGCTTTGTGTGGCACTTCAGAAAGAATGGCAAAATATTCACAAAATGATATTTGTGAGCTCATTAGTGGCATAGGCCGCCGTATGCAAGCAATAGTTAGGAAGCAATACAAAGTATTAAAATCTTATTCAACTGAAATTTTCATTATTAATCTCTGTTAAGTTTATTTTGCAAAAATGCATTTTTTTTTGTGTATACGTACATTATTGTTTTTGCTTATTAATGTTCATTAAATAAACTGATAAGTACCATATGATGTTTTTTTCTATATTCTGATGATCTCTTTGATTGTACAACAAAAAAATCACCCACCCGGTTTATTAGCATCTGAACAGAATAAAAAATTGTTATGTCGTCTGTCTACATTATAATGTTACAGTCAGCACCATTTGAAATTATTTCCAGTCTTACAAATAATAATAGTATTAAAAAAAAAGAATTGATTATATGCTATTACAATTTATATTTCATTTTTATTTCAGTTTAAATAACATGCTTTTGCTTTTACTTAACGCTGAATACTAACAAATTTTTTTAAACATTAATTGGGTTTAAAATATTTTAATGTATTCATTTTGTATCGTTTGATTACGAATATGATATATCAGTTTAAAAAAACAGTCTCAATAAGTTAGACAGCTAAATAAAAGTAGTAATAGTTTACAAAAACTTTCTATATTAATATACAATAATTAAATATGATTATTAAGATGATAGAAAAAAATATAAAAAGATATAACAAACAACATTTGATAATTGAAGATAGAATTATAGAATTATAGCGTCACACGGGTTTTACACACACAATTGTAACTAATTAATATGAATAAAATACAACGTAACTTCAAACTTCAAATCAATATTATCAAGTATTAAACAAATCAATTAAAAATATTTGTTTAAAATAAATCCAATTAATTTATCTAATTATTAATTTTGTTGATTAACATTAATCCTACTATGTACTTTAATCGAAGCCATAATTAGAACTGTTCTAATTAATACAGACACAATCCCATTATTTTAAATGGAAGAGTGTCCGTTCCCAGTTGAATAATTTACATGAATCCATGATGATCAAATGCATTATAAAGCACATTTGCAAACGTTAAATTTAGAATCAGTCATAAAATAGATAATTAAATGTAGAAATATAATTAATTATAAACAGGTAAATTATTATCATTATAATGTTTTATAAAAACTAGCAACGTAAATGATTTTATAATGTTATTTGTACTTGGAATCTTATTTAATGTACTAAAGAAAATTGTTTCTTTGTATAAGCGTATACAAACACAAGTTTTGAGTTTACATAACTTACATCAATGCTGTTGTTGTGCCTCCAGCAATATTACATAATACATAATATTAGCATAATTTGGAATCATTTTCATGAAGTCAACAGTACCAACAACATGATTTATTTGAAACACTTTTATGAAGTTCACTTACAGTTTGTACAATATGTAGCGCGGTCTTGGAATAACTTTTTTTTTTTTAATTTCACAATGTGATATTTAAGTATTACTTATTATGTCCAAACAACCTATAAACACCTTACTAACACATTGAAAATTAAATTTAAGCAGTTTGTGAACATTTACCTTAAATATTTGTGGCTTATGAGTCTCAGGAAATAATAAGTTTATACGGTTTATAAAACCTTTCTTAAAAGTTTTGGCCGTACATCTCTGAACTTTCAGTGAATTTTTGTTAAAAATTTAAGCAAGCCTTGTTTCGATTCGCGGCAGCGGCAATATCTAATTTGTCGAATATATTTCGATGCGGTTGTCAAAAATATCAAAAACGTAATGATTGTATACAAGTCTTCATTATTAACCAAGAAATGATACTAGTTTATCGTAATAACCAGTTAATATTAGCACTTACCAATCCAGGTCTTAAATTTATCAAACGCAACCTTTACGCTTTGTTAAACATTTTTCCAATTATCTCATAAGAACTGAAATTTGCTTTGTGCAAATTGTGGCTTTTGATAGACAACAAAGAAAACAAACTGTTAATTTTAATAATTCTTTAATTTCTTATTGTTTACTAATTAATTGTATTTTGTTTAAATTTTTACTTTAGTTCAAACAACTGGTTGTTAATTATAAATTGGTTTAACTCACACGCCCTCTAAAGTGCTATTTATCAAAAATTTTAATTCATCATCCTTTCTTCTATCTCTCCATAACAAACTCCTAAGCGGGTTAGCAAGCAATTCAAACTACTAAACTACTTAATATTAATCATGATTTGGAATGATCCACTTACCTATGCAAAAGTTAGTAGTAAAAAAATGGATTTATTGTCCACTCTTTTAACATTAAAATTTTTAACCCTTGCTTCTTGTCCTTCTTCTTCTCTCTGTAAGACAAGTTCTGTTATTTTTTTAATTACTGCGTTTTCTGTGATCTGGATGTGCAGCTGTTTATTTATTTCTTAAGAAAGAATCTAAAGAGTCTTTGTATTTGGTTTTACTTGTCTACTATTATTATTTGTAGCCACTCTCAGCGCCTTAATCTTGTCCAGCGCATATGTCTGTAACTTATTTCAATTTTTTTCATTTGTACTCTAGTGTATGACTAAACATGGCTTTAAGAATATTTATTTCTGTTGCTTGTAAGTGCGTTTTTGGTTTTTTAGTGTTTGTTTTGGTCTTAATAAGTCTGGTGCAACTTTTATATATTTGCACTTTGCTGCCTTTCTGCATATGTTGGACTTACGTTAAACATTCTGCAGTTTTTAATGCTTTGTTTCTTATTTAATGTTGAGCATCATTGTAGAAATCTTCTTTACAGAATAGTTCAACGCCTAAGTAGTTAATGCGCATTATTTGTTCTACTACAAGTATCTGTAATAAATCGTGTTGACACAGGCAGCGACTACGACTTATTTGTGCTACTATAGTCTTAAACACAAAAATAGAAAGGCATAAACTACTTCACAGACCAAAGCAAAAAAACTAACTCACAACATAGACAGACTCTAAAAAGTACTTAAAACAAAACTATGCGATACAGAAACACTAAAACAATTGGAACTCGACAAGCTCACCACAAAAACTGTTAGCAGTCTCCAAGAAGCAACTAAAAAAATATGTGCAAAACAAAACAAAAATAAAGCAACGGAAAAATCAGTGCAATTATAAAAACATTGATAGAACAAAGAAGACAAACAAATTGGTATAGCACAGAATACTTAAAACTAAACGAGATTATAAAAAAAGAAACCCGAAATAAACATAAGTACGTATAATACTGTACTCATACAAAACACCATAAAGGATAACACAAACATGAAGGTGCTAAGATCAAATATTTCTAGAGGCAAAGCTAAAATAACGGCGGTACAGAACCAACAAGGAGCAATAGAGAACAACAAGAAAGAAATCATCACAGCTATACAAGCCTTCTACAAATTGCTATATAAAACTGTCACCCCAAACCCACAACAACAGAAGGAAAATATCTTAAATGTAAGTTAAGAAGACATCCCTGAAATCAGTAAATAAAAAATAACAACTGCGTTGAAACACATGAAAGACCAAAAAATCCAAGAGAAGACAAGATAACAAGCAAAATGCTTAAAATAAGAGGCAAAAATATACAAAAATCCGTAATTTTTTATCTAAATAAATGCCTAAATAAGTCTTTATAAACAACAAAGCAAAGGAGATCAAAACAATGATAGAACCACTCCACCAAGCATCTAAAACCGTCGGCTTAAATATGAACTTGGCCAAAACCAAAATAAAGAACAACAACCAAATCCAAGTTACTATCAATAACAAAATCAAACTGCGGAAATAACTAAAAAGTAAAGTTTACAAAACATGTATCATGCCAGTAACAAAATATAGCCTCGAGACAATGGCACTAACTATAAAAAGTGCAAATAAACTCAGAACAACACAGAGAACAATAAAAAAACAATGTTAAGTATTAGCTTAAAAGATAAAATAAGATACAACAAAATACGCAGAAGATCCAAGGTCACAGATGTTATACAACGCACTGGTCAACTCAAATGGCGTTGGGCAGGAGACGTGGCCCAACAAGATCCAGCCAAATGGATCAACAAAATAATAAAATGGCAACCCAGAAAAAGTAAGAAATTTACAGAATAACCTCAAAAACGGTAAAGAAACGACTTTGTCCGCGGAAAAAACCTACATAAAAACTGCATTGGACAAACGAACATGGAAGAAACTAGAAAAATCCTACATCCAAAAGTGGATGGCACTAAGCTGAAGAAAAAGAAAAAAAATATTTGTTCTACTAAACTGTCTTTAAAGACAAGTTTGCATTTGAATGAGTCATTGACTTTTTTTTATAGAATTCTCCATATTTAATTGTTTTGCTATTATGTTGAACTTATGGAGCAGGCGCTGTAGATCATACTCGTGTTCTGCAAAAAATATTGCGTTGTCTGCTTAGCATATAATTCATTTGTTTTTGCCTATTGTCTATCTGATATTTATGGTTTTTATAGTTTTAATAACTTTGTACATGATTGTGTTAGGCTCAGACTATCTTCTTGTTTAATACTTTTACAGACCCGTATTTCCTGGGTTGATTTATTGTAAACCTTGTTTTCTTGCCTGTATTTAAAGCTTTAATTACTTTAATGAACACAATTTCCCAATTGGATATCTGGGGAATAGCCGTGAAAAAAGCTAAATACGATGGTAATAAATACCTAGACAATACCAATATTAGAAGAGACCTACACAATGGAACAGCAACTGAAAAGGTATAATATGGATATTACAAGTATATTAAAGAAACACTAAAAAGAAAATTTCCATATTACGACAACTATCGGCAACTCTATAGTATATTTACAAAATAAAACTTACAGCAAAAACGGAGTAACAATAATAATGACATAATCAAAAGTAAAAAGCTTGATAGGATATAAAGCCATTAATAACAGACTGATATTTATTTGAATACACTCAAAACCTGTTAACTTAAATTTAATCCAAGTATCAAGTATACGCACATACCAATGACTCAATTGAGGAAGAAATTGAACACTACAAAAAATCCCAAATAGAAAAATAGCTATTAGAAGATTTTAATGCAAATGTTAGAGAATCAAATAGGATAACCACGTAAAAAACATTGTAAAAAATACGGTATAGAGAAGAGAAACAAAAGAAGAGATATGTTATTAAATGTTTGTGCTGGAAACGGACTAACAATAGATATGCACACGTCTATAATGCAATCATAAACTATTTACAACTCGTTTTAAACTAAAACTGAAAGTACCACAGAAGTGAACAAAAGCACGCAGACCACAAATTGCAAACAAAAGTTGAGAACTTACACAAGTAGTTTGTAGCTTAAAAGTTAATTTTTAAATATTTGTGGTTTAAAAAAAAATTAAATTCTGTTTATCAACATCTTAAACATAGGAAACCCCATATCCTTTTTTTGACAAAAACTAAAGTTAACAATAAAGATCCAGATTGTTTTAATCCAGTAGATTTTGAATATCATTTTAAACATTCATTTGCTAAACAACAGTTTTTTTTTTCTATCTATAAACAACAAACATATTCTAGACTAGCAACGTACAAAATTCAAAGCATTGGTTATAATAGCATATTTCTTAAATTAAATTTTTTTAATAAAACTATTTTTGTAATTAGCATATACCGTTCTTTAAATTAGGCTTTCAAATTTTTTTAATGATGTTTTAGAAAGTGTTGAAATAATTTTGTTAAAAGATTTTAATGTATATAATACTGAACGTTTAAGCCACACATCTTCTACAGTACTATCCGGGCAACAAGCTATGATTTTTGCTGCTTCTCATAATCTTACCCAACTTATTTAGCAACACACAAATTTTTCTTGTAAACCAAGATTATTAGATTTGCATCTTTTAACTATTCCAAAAATTACAACAACTAATGTTGAGGCTGTTTTAGAAAATTTTAATCATTTACTTATTACTTCTGTTGGTAAAACTTCTTTTCCTACTTAAACCTACACCGCGTTTCAACTATCATTATTCTAAAATCTTTTTCTTCTTCTTTTTCTTCAGCTTTTCAAAGTTCACTACTGGACATAAGCCTCCCCTAATTTATTCATTTTTTTTTTGTTTTAAGCTTCTTGGTGCCATCTTTTGTCGACTAGATTTTTTTACATTATTTAACTATCTTTTCTAAAGTCTCCCTACGCTTCTCTTAGTTTTGCTTTTTTTTCACTGCGTAACTCTATTTGTCTAACGGTCTGAGTTTTGCTTTGTGCCCTACTCAACTTCACTTGAGGTTTGCCACTTGGTGTATTACATATGATACGTCTGTTCTAGTGCGTACCACTTTATTTTTGACTTGACTTTGCACCTCAAGCATATTCCAAGCATTGCACGTTTTATGTCTCGTTAAGTTGTTTTTAGTTTTTTTGCGCTCTTTTCTGTTAAGGTGATAGTTTTTAGCTAATAATTCATTACAGGCAGCATACATGCATTAAACACCTAAGTCTTTAAGCACATTAAGACATTCCTGTTTTTTTAAATGTGTCTTAGTTTTTTTAAGGCAGCCCCAACTTAATCGTATTTGCCTGAAAATTTTGGTTTCATTTTTTTTGTCACAATTTAGTTTTTTGAAAATATTTTTAAGTGCCAGAGTGAATAGTTTAGGGGACATCGTGTCACCCTGCCGGACGCCTTTTTTACTCTTTATTTGATTAGTCGTAATATTTTTATGTAACTTAAAACAAGGTTTGTATATCTTGAATCGATTCTTGCATTGAACATTGTGCTCAGTATTGTCCATAATTCTACCGAGTCAAACATTTTTTCGTAGTCAATGAATGCCAGGTATAGTGGATTGTCTGCAAGTGATCAGTTGTGCTATAACTTTTCTTGAATCCTGCCAGCTCGACCGGTTGGTAAAAGTCTAATTTGTTTGTTAGTCAATTTGTAGTAATTTTGGTCAGTAATTTATAGAGACGCAATAACAGGCAAATAGAACAGTAGTTTACAATTTTCCTTCAACTAAGCATCAATTCAGCAGAATACGGATTGCCTCTAACAGGTTTGCACCTTCAAGCTTCAGAATCTCACTTGATATTTAGTCTTCTCCCGGCGCTCGCCTATTTTTCATTTGTTTGAGAACAGTTTTTAGTTCTTTTATACTAATGTTTGGCATTTCTTCCGAGTTGATATTACAGACAGTTTATTTAGTGTCTTCTAACGTTTCTCTGGAGCGTTTGGAGGAGTAAAGTTTTGTATAGAATTTTTCTACGACTGCAATACGTTTTTTGCAGTATCTGCAACAATAACTCCTTGTTCCGTTTTCATTTAGTTAATTCTTATTTTGCCGTTTTGCAACTTAGACTTCAGAATTTTCATACTCTTATTTCGTTCAATTGTTTCTGTGATCTGTTTGGTGTTTTATGTCTTGACATTTTTTAAAACTGCTTCATTTATGATCTTATTTTGTCATTTACATTGTATAAGTTTGATAGTTTCTTCACTGATTTTTTTATTTGGATATTAGTTGTCGTGCAAACCTTTTTGGTTGCGATTTGTACATCATTTGTGATTTTATCAGAGAGTATATCAAACTCCAGGGAGTTCAGATCTGTGTTTGTTAGTTTCTTATCCAGTTTTTCCTGGTGCTGTGAGATGTGGTCTATAGTTCATCATTTTTTGCCTTTCCACTTTGGTATCAAGTCTTTACTAATTGGTAGTTGCTTTCTTTATAAAATTTATTTAAGACCATACCGACTGCTACCTTGATTTGTAGTATTTAAACAAAAACGGCAACATCGTTGCTTCTACAAATAATTTGATAATCGATTAATTTTTTTACCAGTACATTTAGAAAGGATTAAACTATGATATGTCGAAGTCTTTTTTGTGAAATTATATTTGCAAATAGCAACAAAATGCATTCAAAAATACAGAAAAACGCATTTATTTCTATATTTGATGTTTTTTTTTTGGTTATTTCTTAACTATTATTTGACTAAACAACTTTGACATATCATAGTTTAATCCTTTCTAAATGTACTGGTAACAAAATAAATCGATTATCAAATTATTTGTAGAAGCAGCAATAAAGCCAGAGTAGCCGTTTTTGTTAAAATACTACAAATCAAGGTAGCGGTCGGTATGCTCTTAACATTGAAACATCGCTGATTATATGTTTTTTGTTGAAAATGATGTAGTCTATTTTGTTTTTGACTGTCTGATTTGGACTTATCTATGTCCGATTTTTTGCATTGGCTTTTTAAAAAAGGTGTTCATACAGAAAATGTTTTCCTGTTGCAAGTCCTAATTCAAAGTTTCCGATGTTTTCAATATTATCCTTGTCCTTTTTGCTCAACTTAACTTTAGATCGCCAATTATTAAAGTAAACTGTGTCTTCTCCAATTGTCTTGCTTTGGAGATGTCTTCATAGAATTGCTCTATACTTTCATCGTCTAATGAACTAGTTGGCGCATATGTCTGGATAAGTTAGATCGTATATTTTTTGAGAGTCTAACATATATTACGCTGGAGCTACTCATGGATACACACTTTCCAGGCAATGGAATAAGTGTAGTAGAATACAATAACTGCTCCACCTCGGTATCTGGCTGACAGAATTGTAGATGAAGACAAGTTAATCTGGAACATCAAAAGCTTCAAACACTTTAGGTCACCTAGACCAGACGGGATTAGTCCAGTTCAGCTGCAAGAAGCCATTGGTTGGAGACTATGTATAAGGCATGTATAAACCTCTCATACATCCCAAAAAATTGGAGAGAGGTAGAGACGGTTTTTATCCCAAAAGAAGAAAAGGCCTTACACACCTCTCCCAAAGACCTGAGACAAATCAGCTTATCATCGTTTCTGCTAAAGACGCTTGAAAAACTGATTGACTTGCACATGAAGGAGGCACTACACCCTAAAATGCTGTCAAAGTCTCAGCACGCATACACAAAAGGGAAATCTGTAGAAACGGCACTCCACGCCTTGGTGAACCAGATTGAGAGCTCGATGAGGCATAAGCAGTTTACGATGATTGTCTTCCTCGATATAGAAGGAGCATTTAACAACGTGAAGCCTGAAGCCATAGAATCAGCCTTAACTAGATTAGCAATAGACAACGCTCTATGTCACCTGATCGGAAAAATGCGTCGTGAAAGAAACATCAGAGCCACATTGAGAGAATCCCACATAAAAAGGAAGATGAGTAGGGAAACCTTACAAGGGGCGTCTTCTGCCATAGCATTGGAACATCACGCTAAATGAGCTGCTTCTTCAACTTAGAAAATCTGGCTGCAGGGTCGTCCCCTATGCGGATGACGTAGCAATAGCGGTTTCAGTGAAACACCTTAATATAATGTTGCAACTTGTTAAAAGGGCCCTATCAAAACTAGCGCAATAATGCAAAAGTTGTGGTGTAGATGTCATGCCGGCAAAAACCGAGCTAGTCGTTTTCACAAGAAAACACAACATCCCAGAGTTCAAGCTCCTAATGCTAAAGAGCACTGAACTGACAATCAAGGAGAGCGTCAAATACTTAGGTCTCATACTAGACCGAAAGTTATCATGGAAGCTCAACATAGACAAAAGAGTACGGAAAGCAACGGTGGCGCTGTACTCTTGCAAGAGAGCGGTAGGAAAATCTTGGAGCCTCAACCTCAAGATTACCTTCTGGCTATACAGAGCCGTAGTTACACCAATACTCTATACTACGGCGTAATCATATGGTGGCCGGCACTTAATAAAAGAATCCATCAAATGGCGCTTACAAAAGTGCAAAGAATGGCGGCGCTCATGAAAAAGGGAGCCATGAAAACGACGCATACAAAAACCAATGGGCAAGCAACTTGCCATTACCACAGCACTCAGACTAAAGTTGGTGCAAATGTTGACATCGGATCATCGTGGTCACGCCGGAATAATCAATAAATTTAAAGAAATGCCCAAAAACATAGACCGCTGTCTAGCAACATCTGCTTTTGGCAACAAATTCTCATAACACATACCCTCTTAAAAGGAGTGGATGGAGAAGAAAGGTATACCAGCAGAACACACGCAGGTCTACACAGACTGCTTACGGAAGGAGAACAAAGTGGGCTGCGGAGTTTATTCCAACGACTCCAACCTCAAAATCAACCTACGCCTGCCAGATTACTGCAGCGTTCTACAGATGGAGGTAATCGCCATAAAAGAGGCAGAAGAGTGGCTGATGGTAAATAGGAACCTTAGTGAACAGATCCACGTTTACACCGATAGCCAAGCTGCTCTCAGGGCAATTACTAGCGTGTGCACCAAGTCAACAGTAGTCTTTGACTAACGTAGAAAGCTGAACAAGCTGGCAGCACACACAAACCTGAAACTCATGTGGGTACCAAGCCACAGCGGGATTCCAAGTAACACAAAAGCGGATGTGTTTGCAAAAAATGGCACAAGCCTGCACTCAACTAAAGTACTACGGAATATTGGTATTCCTTTTGCCTCGTGCAAGGAGATCATAGCCGTAATAACCTCGAACCTAGCGAAGCAAAGGTCGAGGAATGAAAACACCAGCGAGGTAACCAGGCAAGTATGGCCTCACCAAAACAGGAAAAGAAACTCCAACATTGTCTCTCTAAAAACGATATCAGACTGGCAGTGGAAGTCATCACGGGACACTGTCCCATTGGCAAACACGCGGAGAGACTGGGTATAGCAAAGCGGGACTACTGCAGAGGCTGTCTGGACGAGGAAGAAGAAGAGAGTGTTCAGCATTACTTATGCTAATGCACCTCTCTGTCCGCAACACGATTGCTCTTCTTAGGCCAACCTTTCTTTGTTGACCTCTCTGACCTCGCATCACTAGATGCGCAGACTCTCATGAAGTTCATTCACCGCTCAAAGTGGTTTGACAAAATCCCTTGAGGAGGGTTGTACTTTTAAGTCTGTGGTAACACAACGGGCCTATCTGAGACCTATGTGAGCGTTAGCTGCCACTTAAACCTAACTTACCATATGTTTTACCATTTTGTTGACAAGAAATGAGACTCCGCCTAGGTGAGAGTTTATATCACAATTTCTTTAATAGAGTATGTGCCCTGATCTTAATGTTGTACATTTTTTGCCTAGTAATCGTGTTTTGCTTATTCTAAGAAAATTTCATTTTATGTGACTAAGTTCTTCCTTTCATTTCTCCAGATCTTCTTCTAATTTTATTGTTTGTATATTGTACGTTGCAACAAATAATTTTGACATCTTTGTGTGTTTTGTTTTTATCAATTTCTTGCCTCCCCAGACTCCGTGAAGCAATTGACCCACCTAGGGTATTATTGTATTTAAAATTGACATTTCATTTCGCGTGTTTTACTCGCCAAACTTATATTTGTCCATGTATTGAATATTATTTCCCAGTATAGTATGAAAACTACACTATTTCTTTTAAACTATTCAGAAATAAGCTGTTCGGATCATGTATATATGTTAGTAAGTAGTAGGAGATTAAGTTTTATAAAAAAAGTATTTGGGTAATTATAGCGGTCTTTGGAAATTAGATTTAACTCTACGACTAGATTGAATAATAATAACATATTTTATGCCGGGACAGAATTCCAGCTTTATGTCTTTAGCAGAATACAAAAAATTAATGTAATAATAAAATTGCCATATATGTAAGATTATTGTATAAAAGAAAACCATTTACAAAAATTAAATTAATTTAATTTATTTGCTCGGTTTTGTTATTTTTGTCTTGAGCAATTAAATTATAAAATATAGCAGCAAAATTTGATTTTCATCCATCTAAAAATATTTATCCCTTAAATAAATCTTCTTGAAAATTTAAATATTATCAAAACTTTGAATATAAAGACGCAAATACAACATGAATATAATTATTTCATGAACATGCTTTGAATAAAATTAATTTCCTTTTATTTTCATAAACAATTCACACCGCATTTAAACTCAATTAATATATGAACAAGACAACAGAAAAATCTAATTATTAAACCACGTTTGAGTTTTTTATAAATTTTATTATCTCAGCTTTATAAATTAGAATGCAAATATTTTATATGCAATTTTCATATTAAAATAGTCACGCCTTGCAAATTGCATTTTCTAGGTTCGTATCATAGCGGCAACAAAATATCATATAGTAATAATGTGTAAACTTGCCTTTTTGAAATGGGCAAACTCATTTTTGCCATGGCTTCTGTCAATCTCATCCTGTATTAAATTCTTGCAAGATGTAGTCTCTCCACGTACATGGAACAAGTGGATTAACCAATTTAATTTCTCCATCGGCCAAGGTTCTGGAACTATCATGTCTTTCACGTTTCTGCCTACAAATACCGGATAATATTTGTACTTTTTGGAACTTATTAAAACTTTGTAAGCTTGGATTAATTTTGCCAGGCGCTTTTTGATAATGGAATGCTTTTTCAGTAACGAATAGCATTAGTATTCATTAGTGATCTACACGGATTAACACAAATTAAATAAAAATCACATTATTAAAATTTTAATATAATCTTTACACTAATTTAATATTTTTTTATAACTTATTAATATATTATACGTATATAACACTTTGTTATGATTTGCATAATAAATCTTAATCACTTAAATTATTAATATAATTTAAAAATGTGGAGTACGCCTGTGTTAAATAAACTGCTACTAACTAAATCAGTTGTAATTTAATGAATTTTAATTATTTATTTAACAATATTATACCTGTAGCACTTTTCACTCCTACATGCGTTCCATTAGCCAAAATACTCATGATTTTATTGCAGAGAAATTATATTCAGGACACCTGCCACCAGCGCACGTTTTATTGAGTTGTTTGTATTGGCGCGTAGTCCTGGTAACCGCAAGAACCAGACATACATATCTCTACCCTATACACGTATATTTCAATTTTATTAATATAATAGACAATTTGATATAGCTTTTAATATAAAATTGAAATTGTACAGTTTTTAATTTGCAAAATAACAAACTTGATTGACATATTGGAAAATAAAAATCAGAGTGGCATATATGTTTAATCAGCGAAAAGGCATATTCAATCGTGTTATCTAAAAATGCTTTATTTGGATTTTAACATTTTATTTGAATGCAAAATGTGATACTTATTGATTAGCTACAAGGCTCGGAGATTAATGATATGTATGGGCAGCTGCCAAGTTTGTAAAAATTGGAAACTTTATTACTAACATTATTAATTTATCACTAACAAATTAACATTTTTTAAACATAAAATTACACTTATGGTGTAATTTATTGTTTTATATAGTTAATAAATAAGGAAGTAAAAATTTTCATATATCCAACCAGGATATATGAAAATTAAACTTAATTAAATTTTATCGAACTTGTTAGAAATATATATTTAAAGTTCAAAAATGTTTTGCATCTGACTCTTAAAATAGAAAATAAAAGTCGACAACTAAAAAAGTCAAAGCACATTTGAATTAGTAGTAAACAAATTTATTTCATATACACACATACAAAATTTTATAAAGAAAATAAACATATTTAAAAGTAAAGCAGAAATTAGTGTAGTGGTTTTTTAATTAAACTCGCACTGTTCGATTAATTATTTATTAATTAATGGTTCTAGCATAATATGTACATTTAGTAAATATATGTTTAACTTAGATCTAACTTAGAACTAAGAATTTAGAACTGAGAACCGAGAACCGAGAACTCAGAACGAGAACTAGAACTAACTAACTGGTGCCCCGAATACGAAGCTCTGCAGCCATCCACATGGAAACGGTGTAGAGCAGCAAGTGGGGAGAAAAAAAAAACAAATAATATAAACTGTAAATATGTAAACATTTTATAATAAAAACTAAATATTAAAAAAAAAAAAAAAAAAAAACCATGTATCTACCGACAACGTTTTTATATAGCGCGTAGCGGTTCACCGGAAGAAAGTCTTAGTATGTAAATTCATCTCAATGTTGATTTGAATTTTCATCAGCATTATTCATTGAGTAGATTTTCCAAAAGTTTCTTCCAGCGCACAACCGACGTAAGCATTACTGATAATATGCTTAATAATTGATTTGTAAAGCAAACAGTCTTGCGGACACGTTCTTGACCGGATATTTGCATAAAGAGCGTGCCGCTCACAATCATCAACTGTGCGTTACATTGTGTTACATTGTGGTGGTTAATAATATTACTACACCCCTTCCCTTAAAAGAAGATTCTAGTTATAATTTAGAATCTTTTCGAGAAGTTCGTCGACCTGTAATTTTGGATAAGCCACTTATATGAGGAGTTTGAGTAGAGCAAATACTAGGTCTTGATCTAGAGGTGATTTCAATTTGATTGTCTAAATTTAGATGTGTATTTGAGTCATATCTTTGCTCCATTCTGATACAAATAGTAGCATATTTACAACATGAATTATTAAAACATTTTTGGAAGATACAATATCCTATTATTAAGACTAAAATACCTAAAACAATATACGTAAATAGTGAATATCTATGAAGCAAATTGTTACTATTAATATTATTTTGAATTTTCTCAGCCATATCATTTATATCATTTAGTTTGTGACTTGCCATGTTCAAATCTTCTAGATGTTTTGCGATAGTTTTGAAATTACCACTTAAAGGTATAGTAGTTAAGTTTATGCTGTTATCTTCACAACAATCGATTTCTATTTTAGCTTCTGGAACGAAGTCAAATAGCATGATTGATTCACTAATGTAGTTTTGATTTGGAATCAATATGGCAGTACTTGTAAATCCCTTACAGTTATTGGAAATTGTTAGTTTGCCAACACCGTTAATATTAATGTTTCTTGGCAATCTATCTTTACAATTTAAGGTTAACTGTTCTGTACTTGGTATTGTATAAATCCAAGTATTTGATGTTTTTAACTTAGTCCAAATAGGTTCTTCAATTTCTACTATTCTTTTATCGCAGGTTTTTGGTATATATTTATTGGCATGGTGCAAGGTCACTTCACAATTTTCATTTTTGTAAGATAAATGAATAGGCTGTTCTTCTTTACATAAAATTGTATTTTAGTTAAAGATTTACATTTGTAAAAAGTTGCTTCATTCATAGTAATGTATTTTTGTTTATTAATACTTAAAACTAAATAATCTATACTAGGTTGTACAAACATAAATCTATTCGAACTTATATTACTTGGTAATGGTAACATATGGTTAATATTAAAATCTTTTTCGTCAGTTAGTGGGACATTTATAACATATACTAGTTTATTATCCTTATAAAATACGGAAATGTCAACTAAATTTATTAGAACTTGAGAATTCTCGTTGTTAATACTGATTGGAAAAGATAAACCATTTGGTAAGTCTTTACTTAAAGATTCCAATTTAGACATTAATTTAGTCGGAGTGATTATTATCGGATGTATTTTTCCGACTTGTGCGAGCATAATGGCGTTTATTATAGTCAAAACTTCAAATTGATATTGTGTAAACATAATAGAATATATCGAAATATGTTCTTCTAAAAGAGTTCTAAAATTAAGATCTTCAAATTTTTTTGTTTCATTAGCAACAAGGGATTCCAATTTTTTAAAGTTTTTCATCAATATCTGTTCATTATAATTCAAATCACCGATTGTTTCATTAAAATTAGTAATTGTAGACTTAACAATAGATACTTGATCTTTTATCAATTTTACAACCGATTCTTCGTTTTCAGAAAACACCTTTATTTTTGCATCATAAAAATTAGCATCGCTTTCGTCCAAAGTTCCGAATAAATATTTTGATACTGCACCTATAGCATTTATTAATCCACGTTTTTGTATACGTTTATGTCCTATTAACTGTTTTAGAACACTAATTTCGTTTTTGATTCTTTCTACAGCATGATTAGTTACTTGTTTAAAGTTTTCACATGACTTTTGAGAAACGTATTTATAATTACCATGATTATAATTAGCGTGTACGTTATTACAATAAGCAATGATTTTTAAATAGTAACGTTCTAATTGATCAAATCTAGAATCAAAACGTTTAAAATCTATGTACGTGATTATTGTCCATAGGTCATGATATAATTTTAAAGTTCCTAAATGTTCATAATATATACCTGGGGAATTTATGTAACTAACTTGTTCGTAATCAGGTATTTCTTTGGCATGAATGGTGCACATGATGAGGGCTATTATATACCCTTTTTTTATTGTACTATTTACTTTTGAATCAATCGATGTTACAACGTAAGGTCCTATCCATATAGAATCTAGTTTTTTACTCCTACCTCTTTTTAAAGCTTCGTCGTACAATAATACTTTATCGCCAATTTCAAAAGTTGCTTCATTTATATTCTTATCGTATTGAATTTTTGATTTCTTTTTTCTTTCTATTAAAGTGCTTCTGGCAAAACTACGGGACTCTCTTAAAGTTTGTTTTAGATCGATAACATAATCATCATATGAATACTTGATTTCCAGTGGTTTATTTGTAATAGCACTTGGTAATCTAGGTTTTGTTCCGTATAGCAATTCATATGGTGTAAATTTTGTAGCTGTATGCGGAGTTGTATTATAAGTAAACATCGCATAACTTAATAGTTTATCCCAGTTAGTTTGATCTCTATTTATGTAGTGTCTTAGATACTCTTTCAGAGTCCTATGAGATCTTTCTAATGTACCGTTTGATTGAGGTCTATATGCACAAGTATTTATTTTCTTTATATTTAGTAACTTACAAGTGTTTCTAAATATCTCGCTAAGAAAGTTAGATCCTTGATCAGTGAGAATACATTCTGGTATTCCGTGTCTACAAATAATATCAGTAACTAGTTTGTCAGCAATAGTTGTAGCTTCCTGGTTACTTATTGGAATAAATTCTACAAACTTCGTAAGGTCGTCTTGGAATGTAAGTATGTATTGGTTTCCATTTTCTGTCTCTGTTAGAGGTCCAACTATATCCATAAAACATTTTTCGAATGCATTTTCTGCCGTGGTTGTAATTTCTAGAGGCATCTTTGTGGTATTATGAGGATACGTTTTGTTCTTTTGACATAATTCACATTTCTTTATATAATTTGTAATATAGTCTTTCATACCATCCCAACTATAGTATTCTTTTATTCGATTGTAAGTACGATTTACGCCTTGGTGTCCTCCAATTAATTGGTCATGAAACTCTTCTAATATTTTCACTTTGTTTTCTTCTTTATCAATTTTATAAATACCATCATTAATTATTACTATCTTATACGTAATACCTTTGAATACATATCTTAACATTGTTCTTAACTTTATCCATCGAATGTTATCTCGTTTTCCAAACCTATTTATGCAGAAATCATATACATTATCTTTGAGGCTTTTCCTTAATCTTAAAAGCACATCGAAATAGTTACTACTATTTAGTTTGTCGCAATAATTTTCTTTATCGACAAATACAAGTTTAGAGTCTATTTTATGAATCGTATACAAGTCTAACACTTTGTTTGTAAGCTTTTCTATAACATCCTTAAGGTTTTCTGAATTCCTTATCATTTGAGGAATACTATCTAATTTACTTGATATAAAAATCAATTTTATTTTATTGTCGATTTTTGTAGAGTTCTCTAATATTTTATTATTTATTAATATATTCTTTTCAATAGCGTTTAAATATTTTTCGTAACTGTCGTTCATTAATTCAACTATGCTTACTTGTGGTTGGTTGTTATCGAATATTTTTATTTCAAATGGTGGTTTAAATAAATACTTAATCATTTCTATTACTACTTCAAATTGTAGTCCATCTAATCCACATCCTATTTTAGGTAAAGATTCAGTAGAATTTTCTATTTTATTAGGTGAAACAGGCATAGACTCCTCCATACAAATAAAATGTATAGATACCTCTTTAGCGTTAATTTTACATTAAAACTGGGCAATTATGCCATATTATGGATAATTAATGGCAACTTGCTAACCATTTACTTGGTATAAAAATCAATTTTATTTTATTGTCGATTTTTGTAGAGTTCTCTAATATTTTATTATTTATTAATATATTCTTTTCAATAGCGTTTAAATATTTTTCGTAACTGTCGTTCATTAATTCAACTATGCTTACTTGTGGTTGGTTGTTATCGAATATTTTTATTTCAAATGGTGGTTTAAATAAATACTTAATCATTTCTATTACTACTTCAAATTGTAGTCCATCTAATCCACATCCTATTTTAGGTAAAGCTAATTTATTAATGTTTTTTCTATGGCACAGTGTCTTCAAGTTTACTAAAGTTAAAAATAAATCTTTATAAGTAGGTTTATGATAATATTTTTCCTTGGTAATTAAATAAAATATATATCTATCGGAATCTTTTAAATATAGTACAGAATGTAATTTAGGATCTTGTGATTCTAGTACGTCGATTTGTTTGTAATTTTTTTTTAAAGTTAAAGCTATTCCTTTGCTCATTTTTAGATCTAAACTTACAGAGTGACTTAAAGAGTAATCTGGATCAACTTGAAATAAATCACCGGATACTTCTAAAACGTTATCACTAGTAAGTGGCAAATTATTAATTTTTCGGTATATATCAAATTCTTCAAAAGTTACATCGTTTTCTGTTTGTATTCTACTTAAAGCATCCGCTGCTTGATTTTTCTTTCCTGCTCTATATACTATTTTATCAATCTCATATTTGGAAAGTTTTAATTTCCATCTAAACAGTCTCGATCCTGGGTCTTTTGTGTTAAAAATCCATTTAAGTGCCTGGTGATCAGTTATAATATCAAATTTATGTCCATATAAATATGGCCTAAAATGTTGTGTACACCATACAACAGCTAACAATTCCTTTTCTGTAGTAGTGTATCTTTGTTCTGCCGGATTTAACTTTCTACTGCAATAAGCGATAGGTTTGTCTTCGTTTGTATGTCCTTGAGAGAGTATGCCTCCTATAGCATAATCACTAGCGTCTGTAGTTAATACAAAAGGATCTTCAAAATTTGGGTATATCAACAAGGGAGCACTAGTTAGCGCCATTTTTAGACAAGAAAATGATTTTTTGCAATCAGATGTCCATTCGAACTTTATACCTTTTTTTAATAATTGTGTCATAGGCACAGCTAAATCGGAAAAGTTTTTAATAAACTTATGATAATATCCACATAGACCTAGAAAGCTTTTTATGTCCTTGGGACATTTGGGACAAGGAAAATTTACTACGCTATCAATTTTCTTGGGGTCAGGCTTTATGCCATCTGACGTAATGCAATGTCCTAGATATAATACTTCCTTCCGCAGGAATTCACATTTATCAGGCTGCAGTAACATTTTGTTATCTCTAAACCTTTGAAAAATTTCTTTTAACTTATTATTATGTTCCAACAAGCTACTAGCATATACTACAACATCATCAAGATAGACAAAACACTTAATGCCTTGCAATCCTATTAGAACTGAATCCATAAGACGTTGGAAAGTAGCTGGAGCGCCACGTAAACCGAAGGGCATACGATTATACTCATAGTGACCAAAAGGGGTTGAGAATGCTGTTTTTTCTCTATCAGACTTGTTAACAGGGATTTGATGAAAGCCATTAGCGAGGTCTAGCGTGGTAAAATATTTAGAATGACCTAACTGGTCTAAAATATCCTCAATATTAGGTAAAGGGTACGAATCGCCAACGGTGTTTTTATTTAATTTCCTATAATCTATTACTAGCCTGTATTTTCGTACTCCACTAGCATCCATTTTTTTTGGTATAACAATCAGAGGTGCATTCCAAGGACTGTTGCTTTTAGAAATAACATTATCTGCTAACATGTTTTCTGTTTGTGTTTTTATTTCGTCTCTGTATTTAAATGGTAACCTATACGGCTTAACATTTATAAGGCTTATATCATTTTTTGTTGGTATATTGTGATAAACAACATCAGTACAAGTAAGTTTATCTCCTTTAACAAAAAATACATCTGCATATTCTTTGCAAATATCAACTACATGTCTTTTTTCCTCATTATTTAAGTGTTCTAACCTTAACGAATTTAATAATTGATCAGTTCTTGCCAAATGATTTGTTACACATAATTATGTTTCATTTTCTGTTTCACATACGTTAACTGTCACACTTTTATATTTCTCACCGTTTACTTTAATTTCATTCACTAAGAAATCATCTTCGTTAATATTTATTACCGATATAATACATTTATTATCGATTACTTTTGTTACGCAATTGCTTATATAAACTCCAGGTTCTATTTCCTTTTTATCAATTATTACATCAGAACAACTTGTTATGTTTTCTACATTAGCTTCCACAAGAATCTCAGTCCTTGCTGGAATATTTAGCATTTTATTTTCATATCTCAAATTTATTTCTTTGTTATTTATAATTAATATCATGTTTTCATAATCAATTTTACTTCTGTTTACTCTTAAAAAATCGCTTCCCAATATTCCATCGTATTTTAATGGAAATGTATCATCAACAATATGATAATTCGTTTTATATTCAGGGTCATATGTTAAACCTAACGTATAAAACGGTTCATTAGACAATCCTGTAATTGTAACTACATTGTTATCTATCTTTGTTCGATCTTTTAAATTATTTCTTTTGATGAGAGTCACATCTGATCCCGTATCTAACAATAGTTTAAAATGTCCTACCTTGCTACACTTAGAAGGTAGTTCCAACATTATCTGGTTTTTATACGATTCTCTATTTTTATCTATAGCTAAAGTTTTTACACTATTTTTCTTATTTATTAAGTTCTATAACTCCACGGCCTTCTACAATTAGTTTCCGCTCGACTGGCCGCTTGTCGAGGGAGCGTTCAAGTTTAAATGTTTGTTTTTGTTTTCATTAAAAATTCTAGATCTGCATTCACTTATACGATGTTCGGGTTTTTTACAATAAAAACACGGGCCAGTAGTTTTTTTACCAGTATCTTTTTGCTCATATCTACTTTGTTTTACTTCTAAATTATGCACTTTCACTTTACTATAACATGCATTTGCCAAATGTCCTATTTTATTACATTTAAAACATTTTTTATCTTCCCTATCTGTGTTACGAATTTGATAATTAAAATATTTAGCAGAATCTCTGTGACTAAGCAATTCTCTTTCTTCTGCCCTAGCTAACTCCATTGCTTGTTCTAACGAATTGGGATTACGAGCTTTAATCTGAATTTTTATTGGTTCTAACAACCCTTGTATAAAAACATTGAGTGCTTGTACTCTAAGCACGTCCGAAATTACTTCTGCCTGTTCTATAGTTTTTCTTACAGTAGAAGCATCTATTAAATTTAAAAGATATTTTTCTATTTTTCCCGAATACTGTTCAATACTTTCGCCTTTAATTTGTCTGCAGGAATTTAATTCCAATTGCCAGTGTGCCACTGACCTTTTTTCCGAGAATACCTCTTCGAGGTGTGTTTTTAAGTCTTCCCAATTATCAAAATTCCTATACCTAATAAAACTTTTTGCTTTGCCCGTTATTTTCGTTTTTATAATTTTTAATAAAATTTCTTGGTATTCTTCCCTAACAGATTCCATAGCCATATCGCACGAGTCTACAAATTCCGATATTAATTCCTTTTTGGATCCATCAAAATCTTTAACTAATTTTACTGCGGTATCTAACGAAATAACCGCGACAAAATTTCCATCAGCTTCCGCCATAATTCTCAAGTTTTAACAATAAAAATTCACAATTATAAAATAGTTGAATATTTAATTAACAAAAATTACCATAGTTAGTTTTTATAAGTTCGACTTACATTTTCATTATATAAATGTTTTATTAATATCCTATTTAATTGATTTCACGTTACGCGCACTTTGCTCTGCTTTTTGTCACTAATTTCACTGTTGGTCTTCTGTCGGCTACGCTCGAGAATCTTGGGATGCTTCAGTTGCTGTCCAGATGCGGGAATCTTCGATTGATAATTTCTTTTTAAATTATTATTCTTCATCAAATTATTTATTCTTCCATTATTGATTATTTCTTTGGGCACTTGACTATTTTATTTTTATTTCGATTTTTATTTATTATTATGCGTTTATTTTAACTCTTGGGATATATTATTTGTAATAATCCCACCGCTGCCACCAATTTTTGTAGTGGTTTTTTAATTAAACTCGCACTGTTCGATTAATTATTTATTAATTAATGGTTCTAGCATAATATGTACATTTAGTAAATATATGTTTAACTTAGATCTAACTTAGAACTAAGAATTTAGAACTGAGAACCGAGAACCGAGAACTCAGAACGAGAACTAGAACTAACCATGTATCTACCGACAACGTTTTTATATAGCGCGTAGCGGTTCACCGGAAGAAAGTCTTAGTATGTAAATTCATCTCAATGTTGATTTGAATTTACATCAGCATTATTCATTGAGTAGATTTTCCAAAAGTTTCTTCCAGCGCACAACCGACGTAAGCATTACTGATAATATGCTTAATAATTGATTTGTAAAGCAAACAGTCTTGCGGACACGTTCTTGACCGGATATTTGCATAAAGAGCGTGCCGCTCACAATCATCAACTGTGCGTTACATTGTGTTACATTGTGGTGGTTAATAATATTACTACATTAGTATAACTATGAAAAAAGTCTTTCTGCACTATTATTTGAATTATTAATTTGTGAAGACCTAAATTAGACAAATAGTGAATCAAAACAAAGTGTTAATATTTAATGGTTTTGTTTATGTTTTGATTAATTATTTATTTGTCTATATTTTTTAAAATATGAATAAGGTTAATGCATACTATCGGTGTTGAGCTGAAATTGGCCACACCGCAAATATTATTAAGAAAGTCCTCTCAGAAACGGCTTTTAGTCTCGAGTTTTTACCGACAAAAACCCCTTCCCACATATAAATTAACAAATCTCGGATAAGATAGCTCAGTTATAGAGCGTTTGCGTAGCACGCTAACAGTCCGGCGTTTGATCCCCAAAGATAACTAAAATAATAACTTGCTCTTTATCCACCGGGGTGATTCGGAAGTCACTTAATAAGCCGTTGGTCCCATCAACCCCTTCAAACAACATTGTGTAGATTTGCTTTTAGGACAATCTTAAAGTTTTTAGTAATAGTGCGGTGTCCAAGGTGTGGGTCCACACATCTTAAAAGTTGATTCTTTGCACGCCAATTCATCATCTTTAACGTTACTTATTGTGTTGGAGTGCTTTATCACCCAGCTCACTTAATGCTATATGCTCGATCTGCCAATGGAAAGGTTCTATATTTTAATGCTAGCTTTAATGTGATTTTAGGTTTTTTTGTAGCTACAATTGCTGTTTTAATGTCTGTTAGAATTTGCACGTTTCTAATAAATATTTTATAGGTTACTTTTTTATCATTCTATGGGTTATTCCGTCTATTTATGTTTAAAGGATAGTTATATGTGTCCCTAATGATAACGATATTAAGATTTAAATCTTTGTAGTAAATATTTGTTCCAGAACCTTAAAAAGTTTTTGAGCTATTAGTGTAGATTTGAAGAAGTTTGCATTTATTTATGTTTGCTCTTGTTGTTCATGTATATGTACACTGTAAGGTTACAAACTAAGTTGGCAAATGTTAAGTACATCTGTCAAAAAATTACAAAAATTGTCTCAAATAATTTTCTGCAATTTGATAAATTAGCGTAATTTTGCCAAATTTGTCAAACTGTTTTATAAACTGTCAAAATTGTTACTACATCTGTCAAAAAGATACTAAAAACTTTAAGCTATTAAAATTGTTAAATAATTTACAGCAATAAATTAAAATGCGTACCATCTGCTTAATACGTTAAGTTGTATTTTAAATTGTTAAACAAACAAACAATTTCTTTATTTGTCAAACAATTTACAGTAATAATTTGTTAGCAGTAATATGGCAAATCTGTCAAAAAAAAAAATCAAAACTCCTTAAAATACTGTTAAAAATAATTACAATACAATAGTATAAAAATTACAAAACTGTCAAAAATATTACAAGATCTGTCAAAAGTTTTGAAACTGTTTTTTAGCAATGTAGTAAGTTACTAAAACTGTAAAACAATTTACAGCAATGTAATAAAATGCATACTATTAAATAGTTTGCAATAATATTATAGTAGCAGACATATATCAAATTTGTCAAATAATATTTAAAACTGTCAACTTGTTTACAGTAAAGTATAAAAACCACCATTATTAATTTGCAAATCTGTACAAAACTTGTCCATTTGCGTTTTAGACTGTCAAGAAGTTACATCAGTCAAAAAATTGCTAATACTGTCAAATATATTATATGTTTAATGTATATAAACATTATAACTTGGTAAAAACAAAGCAAATTTGCCAGAAATAACAATTTAATTGATAAACAAAAATGCCACCGCTTAAACCGATTGTAAGATATCATCTGATGTAAAAAAAGCAAAAGTAGTTATTAGTGAGTATTGCGATTAGTATGTTCTAGTACCACAAAGATTCTTATTACTACTTTTGTTCAATTCAATTATTATCCAATAATTTGATCATAAAACGTTTATTTTTTTCTTGACATCTTCTATAACTGCATTAGGTTTGATTTGTTTATACAGGGTGTTAATAAATAGGGGTAACAAACTTCTAGAGAGGGTAGGGGAGTTTATTTGAGACACTGTTTATTTATAAACTCATAGGCAACCATGTTCACCCTAGAAGCTGCACTTTAAAAACTTTTTTGTTCAAATTGGCTATGCTTCATGTTTTAAAAGTCAACAGAGTAATGACACAAAATCTATTCATATTATCGAAGTTAATGATTTTATTTAATTATTTATTTTATTTAAACATACATGACACAATATCTATTTAAAAAATCCAAAAAATCAACAAGAAGTTATTTATAGCATTAGAGAATCTAAGGGGACTTTTAAACTATTCTAATATTATTATCAATTTTACAGATAAACATTTAGCTTACACAATTAAACCTAAGATTGCGGACTATAAAACGGTTGTTATTGAAGTAGAAAAGCATATTTTTAAAACCAAAGACAAAATTAAAAAAAATCAGTCCCATAAATGAACTAGGCAAGTACAATTTTTACAATTCTGTTTATGAATTGAAATGTGATTTTATTGAAGAATTTATTAAAGAATAAACTGTTTCAAGGTTTTCCTGATAAGAAAATTAATGTAAACTCTAATAAATTAATAACATTTACTGTTATAATAGTGAACTAAAACAACACAAAGAATAAATTTGTCTTGTCTCTGGTATGTGTGACAGATACAAAACTTCTAAATGATATAAAAAATTTAACTCAGAAAAAAAAAAAACGATACAGAAAGCAAATAAAACTTTTAAAAATTGTGACTCATTCTAAATACATAAACGATTCTTCAAATACACCAAAATCGTTCTGCAATGTCATAAATACCCGTTCAAAATTGACAATACAAAACATTAAATTATCACCAACTACATTAAATACATATTTTGTAAGTGTGGCGGCAAATGTCAATTCAAATAAGAACACTTATATATGACTCATTGTTATTTTGTGACTTATCAGTATCAAAAAGATTTAATTTAGAAATGATATCTAAAGCACATACAAGAGATGTTATAAACAAATTTAAATCTAAAAAGGGAAAAATATATATAGTTTTAACATTATGTTAGTCAAATGTATTTTAAATCTCAATATAACACTACTTACAAAGTTAATAAATTTATGCATCAAAGAAGGCAATTTTTCTAATTGCTTAAAAATTGCCAAAGTATCTCCTATTAAAAAAAAAAGATACAAATAAATTTAAAAATTATTGTCTTATTTCAATTATACCTGTTTTTTCAAAAATATTGAAATATATTTTAAAAAAGCAGTTACATGATTATTTTGAACAAATATTTCTCTTTAATGAATCACAATGTGGTTTTAGACATGCCAGAAGTACAACTGCAATCAATAAGTTGATTGCTCTTATTACGGAAAGTTTTAACAGTAAAACATAGACTGGTTTTAGCTGTTGTGACTTGTCTAAAGCATTTGATTGCGTAGTTTATGATACAGTAATAAAAAAAACTTACACGTATAACTAAATGCTATGAAGACTCAGAAGAGACGCAACTTGTTTAGTATATACGCACCAGATATAACAAAATCAGACAATACTTAGCAAAAAAAAATCAAATAAAATAATATTACTGGGCAACTTTAAAGTACGGGTAAGGAACGACGTTATAAAGACGACGTGTAAAGCGTCATTACAGCAAAAACGCGTTTAACGATAATAGAGATCTTTTTACATAATTATGTCAACAATATAAACTACATATAAATTTTTTTTTTCACACAAGTTAAACAGAAGAGAACACTGACGACAGTGACAACAATACACCGTTAAACAGCGTTTGATCTTCTCAAATCAGAAAAAATATCTTGAAACTAAAATCTTAATCTACGCCAAGCTTTGGCAAAATTTGAAAAAAAATTTGCACATAGCGTTACTGGCTTTTAATAATATTGCCAATTCTATTGCTTTTCTAAAGCTTGGAAAGGTTTGCACGTTATTTTTTATTTCAAACTCGGAAAAGACCAAAAGTTTTCTCAAAACTACTGGCCAATCAGTTTTCTATGCACCTAAAGTAAGGTAATAAAAAAATAGAAATAATGCAGGAAAACTTAGAAGCAAACAATCTGCTACTTGCTTATCAACATGAGTTTTAACTAGAATACTTTAGTATAATATTTTGATTAATCCCATCTCGATGAAATTTTATAACTGGCCAATCAGTTTTCTATGCACCTAAAGTAAGATAATAAAAAAAAAGAAATAATGCAGGAAAACTTAGAAGCAAACAATCTGCTACTTGCTTATCAACATGAGTTTTAACTAGAATACTTTAGTAGTTTAGCAACTAAACCATGACGTAATTAAAGCTATAAAAAAAGAAATAGCACCTACACTAAAAAAAATTAATAAATAAAATGATACAAAAAGGCAAATATCCACAAATACTTATAAAACCAATACACAAAAAAGAAAAAAAAATAAAACCAAAAAATTATAGACTCCTATTGCTTATATCACTGTTAAACAAAATAACAAAAAAATATATATCAGGTTAATAACACACATAAACAAACATAACATAATAAACAAAACACAATGGGCATAACAACTGACATAATACAACACATAGCAAGAAAGCTGGATCAAAAACAGTATGTAATACCAATATTTATAGACATGAGGAAAGCTTTTCGACAAAGACAAATTAATCAAAAAAATGGAAATTCTTGGAATAAGAAACACAAACTTAAAACTACTAAAAACATATATTAAAAACAAAATACAAAAAAAACAAGAATAAACGACATATTTGCTACATCAACAATAGCAGAATATGGGCTACCACAAAGTGGAGTACTAGCGCCAATATTGTATATATATATATATATAAATAATATATATGAGATAAACTTGACTGGAGAAATATATAGATATGCTGACAACACATGTATTATATATCACAAAAAAAAAAACAAAGAAACAATAGAAAAAACATAAAAAAAGACGTTAAAAAATTAACTGAATGGTACGACAAAAACATACAAACTATAAATGAAGAAAAGACGACGTATATGGTAATAAAACAAAAAAATACAAAAGATATTGACATAAAAATTAAAATAAATAACATACCAACAACAAGAACAAAACAGACAAAATACTTGGGAATAATAATAACAGAGAAACTAACATGGGATACCCAAATAAACAAAATATTTAAAAAAAAGTGCAGCAACAATAAGTGTTGTCTATAGAGCCAGGAATTGCATACTAAAAAAGACTGCATTAAGTATATACCACTCACTTTATTTAGTAAAAATTAACTATTTAATAAATATATGGGGTGAAACAACAAAAACAAATATACAAAAAATCCAAAGACAATAAAACAAAATACTTAAAATAATACATAAACTACTAAAGTTAACACCAACAGAAGAAGTATACAAAATAACTAACAAAACAAACGTTAACAAAAAAATAAATATTGAAAAAAGCAAACTAATATATAAAACTAAAAATAAAGAAATTATAACAAATCTACAAATAATATTAAACAAAGAAATTCACGAACATAACACAAGAAGAAGAAATAATATACATGCACACACATGGACAGAAAAAGCAAAAAAAAACAATACTAGGCAATAGACTAATCACATACAATCAACTACCTAACAATATTAAAAAAACTAAAACTTATAAAGAATTTAAAACAAAAATAAAAGAACTATATATATAATAAGAAAACAAAACAAAAAACAAATAAATAAAAAAAACATGATAATACACACAAAATCTCTCTAAATACGAAGCTCTGCAGCAAATAGGGAAAAAAAATATTGTCAAAGGTTTTAGACTAAAAATAAATTAGATAAAGCCTGAAATAAAAACCTACTTTTTAAACCACATAAATTAAAATTAAACCATATTTCTACAGCAAATTAGGCTAGAAGTTTTTAAATGCTTTATTTTTTTGCCAATTTTATTTAACCTGTTTGTTGTTGACAAACTTTTAAGCTGGAAACACAATGTTAAAATGACTTAATACGCTAATAATACAGTTCAAGGTGACCAACAGTAGCCATAAAGCTACAAAAAATTACTAGTAATGTTTAAAACTAGATAAATGACTGGCGAGCAGTTTCCAGAGAAAAGCAAAGCAAAGCACTTTTTCTAAAAACGTATTTGGGTATTACGTTTAATAATGGATTTACGTACAAATTGCAATAACAGTCAATCTTAGATAAAAGTCGGAAATACGGCAGATCAGCTGAATGTTCTTTCAAAACAAAATCTGGATGTATACTACTATCATCAGACTGCAAACCACCATGTCTGGAGAATAGCTGCAAACACGCATCTCAATCGTTTCAAAGCTTTTCAAAATTTAACTTTGCGTTAGATTCTCAAAGCTTTATGATACGTTAAAAACAAAAACAAAAATTACAAACTTGACATTTTACCATTGCGTTACCACATCAAAGCTTTTGCAAAAAAAAATTCATAAATCAATCAATATTATTAATACTTAAAATAACTTATTTTATAATCTTAACTAATAATTTCCAAAAATTGCAATCTTCAAATAGAAAGTACATAAACCGTATGGTTTCAAATTTCTAGATATGATTTGAGGGGAAATTAGTTAGTGGGTAATTTTTGGAAAAAAAAAAATTAACTAAAAAAATACAAATACAAATAACATAAAATAAAGGACAAAAATCAATTATTGACTACATAATTACTAACAAAAAAATACATTTTTCCATAAGCCACACGCAACAGAACAAAATAAAAAAATTAAAACAATTAAAGAAAATTATTGGAAATTTTTTTCTAATGATATGAACACGACCTATAAAAAGAAAAAAATCTGAAATTTATTTTGGAAACAACATATAAATTAATTTAATCTCCACAACTACATTAGCGCCGACAACTTAGGAACAATATTTCACATACCAATACAAAAACATCTCAGTAGAATCTCAATCAAATGATATCAAACCACTAATCACAGGACCATTTAAACTACTAATGCTCAAAACAAAAAAAAACAGTTTTCAAAATAAAGAATTTTCAAAACCCAAACAAAATAATAAAAAAAAATTCAAAAAAAAAATCAAAATTAAATAATTAAATAAAGTGGGCAGACACTAATTAACAAAGTTTACAAACTGTTCAAAACAAAACTCAAGTAGTACTACTGCAATCATTTCAAAAATAAAAACACTAGCAGAATACAGAATAAATCTAAATACGGGGAGAAGTAACATAACCTTAGTTTTTATAGAAAAAGTTGCATGTTATGGCAGGCTACCAATTCTTTTATATTTGTAAAAACATACACTTTGCTTAAAAAAAACAAACACTTGCCTTAAAATTAGTGACCAACCAAAAGTTATAGTTTCGGTTTTAGTTTTGGCCAAAATTTTTAGGCAAAAACTGGCCGAACTTTCTGCTCCGCCAAAACTAGCGTTTTTGTGGAATCAAAATCGCTTGAAACAAATTCATACGCCTATGCCGCATGCTGTTTGTTGAGTAGCAGCTGGACAAATTGATGGAAATCGTCAAAGTAATTTATTGGGTAAAAATGCAAAAAACTTTTTTTCTTAGCTTACAATATAAAGCTTTTCAATTATGATTACTAGAGCTACTAAATTAACTAAACAATTAAAGTGTTTTTGATGTAATTTATTTTTATTTAAGAGCCTGTTAGTTAGTAACAATAACAAATACATTTTGAATAGATTATTTATTTGTATTTGATTGTGTTTTCATAAACGTTGTAGTTTTGATGGTTTCTTAAGTTTGATTCTAAATAAGTTTGTAAGTAAGTACTTACATTGTATTTCAAAAATAAAGTGATTTTCTAATAATTAAAGTCTTTTATTTTATTTTTCAGTTTCGGTTTTGGTTTTGGCCAAAACTAAAAGAGAATCCAAATATTTGGTTTTGGTTTCGGTTCCACTACTTAAATGGAATGAAAAAACATAAACGACTAAAACAACGTAACAAATTCAACAAAAATTGACACCTAAAATTTCCAAGAAATTTTACAAAAAACTTAAAAACATTATAGTAAACTAAGAAGAAAGGACAACAATTCAAAGAAAACGGACAATACATTACTTTCTACAGCGGCGTGCTTAAAGAAAAAAAAAAAATCAAAATGTAGCCGTACTGGTAAGTACATAAAAAATACATAACAAACTAGAAACTAATAAATGAAAATCTGATTAAAGTTGATAAATTAGACTAAACTATTAAAAAAAATAAAACGTTAAGTGAGCTCATTCTGCTAAATAACCTGAACAGCAAAACTAATAAAAAAAACAATGACTCACTAATAGAGATGTATGGAAAAAATGTCTTAAATGACAAAATGGCACAAGGTTTAGTTAATGAGTGCAAAATAAACTTTGAGTAACCAACGGGTATTATAACTATAAAATAATCTATAAATATACATAAACTCAAGAAACACGTGAATTAAAGTCCGTAATAAATTACGGCATTATGAGATAGAAAATTAAACTTAAGGTGCAAGATGTAAAGATATCTCCAAAATTAGTTGAAATATATTTACAATAAGAATGTTGATGCAATAATCAAAGCAAAAAACCTACATCCAGGAGCATAGAAAGATAAAGAAACATTGAGCAAAAGATTTTTTTACTTTCTTTTTTTATATTTGTGCCTTTGCCATTCTAATAGAAGATACAAAGCACAATGTCTTATTAGGCGTGTCAGACAGTATAAGACTACTACACTGAGTAACTTAAAATACAATTGTTTTTTGATTAGCATTATCAATCTTTTAAGAGATTTTTTCAAAAGATAGTGGTTAAGTGCCTAAACAGAAGAAAAGTTGTTTTACTTTTCTTTTCATCTTGGTAGCTTGTCTTAAGCATTTTTGGAAAAATACTAAACAAACATCTGTGTCAATTTACAACTTTGAGTTACTATTATAGTTGCTCAAATTTCCATTGAGTTAAGAAGCCAGTTTTTTTATCGGAATGAAAATTGTATTCATTGGTTTCTGAAGAAAAGAAGAAGCATTAGCAATCTTTTAAGAGATTTTTTCAAAAGATAGTGGTTAAGTGCCTAAACAGAACAAAAGTTGTTTTACTTTTCTTTTCATCTTGGTAGCTTGTCTTAAGCATTTTTGGAAAAAAACTAAACAAACATCTGTGTCAATTTACAACTTTGAGTTACTATTATGGTTGCTCAAATTTCCATTGAGTTAAGAAGCCAGTTTTTTTATCGGAATGAAAATTGTATTCATCGGTTTTTGAAGAAAAGAAGAAGCATTATCCATCTGCTTTGTTCGTGCGCTGGGCAATCTATCAATTGTGAGATGGTTCTACCGTGTTTTAATTGAGATAATTTTAAATATCCTCTTGCATTTTTTTTGAGGACGCTGAAAAAAAACTTCACGTGCGCTTGAAGTGCTTTGAGATTATTTGTCTGTTTATTTTCTGGCCAAACAAAACTTGCTATTTGTAAAATAATGCTTCTGAAATAAATCGATTTTATTAATTATTTATAAAATTAATTGTTTTTAATTAATTAAAATATTAATATTAAATTACATTTATCTTTGGCTGGCAAAGTTTTGCTGGTTGGCTGGTCTGTTTGTTGGTTGGTTCTCTCTGTATAACTAGACTATTTAATCCTAAAATTAATTTTAATTCCACATAAATCAGTAATAACCTAAACAACCAGACAAATTAATAGCTCGCTAGCATTTCATTTGTGATCATAGTCTCTTATTATTTACTATACGTTCTTACATCTTGAATCGCACCTATAAATTTTACATTCATCCCTTGTTTATTATCACTTAGCATATTTTATTAACCTGTACTTCCAGAATGTTTAAAACTTTTACTTACCCTATTCAAAATGCTAAAATGTACGCAAAATATTGAATGACCACTTTACATAAATGAATTCAATTATCCGTACAATAGCTTTTATGATAATATGTTAGTTTCTGTTTGAAAACTTCAACATGAATTTAAATATATTAAAATAAGTTTTATATTTAAATGTTACTTTAAAAGATGTATTATTTAAAATTATAATGAAATTTACAACATATATGTCATAATTAATGTTAAATTAATTGATCATGTTATTTATAATATAAAATTTTGTTATAAATATATTTCATTTATATTTGTATATTCAAAAATAAAATAAATTAACAATTTGTAATCAAAATCTAAATTGAAATTCAGCAAACTAACTGTAATAGAATTAGACCATTTATTATCTATTTGACTTGATAACAACTCAGCAAAGAATTAAGTTGTTTTTAAAACTCAGCAAGCATTAGTCTTACGTGAACTTTTAATTTTCTTTTGCTTTACAAAATATGATTCATGCCCTGTCAAAACTCATCGATTTATTATAAGAATTTATTACTTTCGAAATTTTATAGTGCTAATACTTTAGAAACTGTTTTAATATATGTACATATCTAATAAGTAATATTGATCAGACAATACAAAAGGCAATGTATCTTGAAATAATATATTCGTTAATTAAATCGGAATTAATGCTTCATTTGCATTTGCAATCTCCGTCGCCAAAAGTTATACTAATTAAAATTGAAAAAGAAATATTGTCTGGGTCGCTTCTATTGTAATCTTTTATGGAGCATTAGCAGTAAATTTAAACAGTTTAAAATATTAAGAGGTAATAACATATTTTTATGGTTTTAGGCAGATATAAAAAAAATAATTACGTTGTATTTCAAGTGGAAGAACTTGACCATAAATTATGTGGATTAGGTGATTACAACAGTAAATAAGACTGCCATATACAAAGTATACAATAAATTAAAGAGATAATACATAAAATCCAAACTAATTTTATAAGTTAAAACAATTTGTTACTAGCATTCTGATAAAAAAAAGTTAATAATTTAGTATTCGTATTTGCATCTTCTTCAAAAACATAAATAGGTTTAAAATTCTTTCACGCAATGGCTATCGATCTTAATTTTTTAGCATAAGTTGAATTTAGCTATTAATTTATAACAAAAAAATGAAAAACAGATAATTGATTATATAGGGGAGAGTAAACGTCAGTCTAAAATTTTATTTCTCAATATTAAGTTGTTCAGTATATTTTGGTTGTTGTCATTATTAGCAAATTTTGTTTGAAGTTTTTTTAAACGTTGGTCATATGAAACTACTTTGGTTTTAGCATATACCAGTTTATTAAGAGATTATGTAAGGGGATATTACGTTGGTAAGTTTTGGTGATGATAAAGTGTAGGCGGGTTCTATCTGTAACATACAAGTTATTAAAAGTAGGTTTAGTAAAATTTAAAAATATAATAGTACCAATAATACCAAGTAGAAGATCACAGATAGATGGATGAATTGCGCATATAATATTAATGCATGCATTTTATATGCTAGCAAACAAAAATGTTTTGCTCTATTGACAATTTTAAACTTAATGAATCAATTGTAGTAATTAAAATTAAATTCTGGACCAAAGTACTTGCATACTTGTGATAGGCAAATTAATTGCTGATTCATACAAACACAATGAGAGTTAATTGTTAATTGTTAATTATTATTGCTTTTTATTGAGTACTGTATCATCTACAGTTTTGCACTGGGTTCATTAATTACGGGCGTTGGGTTTGCTGTAGTGCCAAGTTGGTGTTTGCAACTACAAAATTTTGCCTGGGTTGTTTTGGGATTAAAAGTTCTTACCAGACGGCAGCATTTGAGCATAGGAAAGGCTGAGGTCACTTTGAATGTGAGAGTTTTAGTCTATGGGGTTCTAGATTTGCGTACATAATCAAAAATAATTAATTTATTGGGTCATCTTTGCTTGAGTCTTCCGCGTTTGAATTTGTGTCCGACAGTAAATATGCATTATTGATTTAGAACTCGGCGGATTTTAAGGATTTGAAAGATTTCCAGGTAAAGCAATCTTATAAGATTTTTTGCTCAAGGTCGAAATCTCAATAAACATCACAAGTTTTAGTCGGGATCCCATGATGTTGAATGACTAAAAAGTTACTATTTTTTACCTAATTAGCAGTTCAAGATATAGATTTTAGTTTTTATTTCTGCTGCGAGGATACTTGTTCACATTTAGCAAAACCTATGTAGTTTTTTTCTAAACCAGCCAGTATAAGTAAAAAAAAAAAACAAATTAATATGTAGTTACAAATTTGATTGTAATTTTTAGTGACATACTCTTTGTAACGGTCAAGATGTTAGAAGCGGTGGCTAATAGCGTTTCTTTTGAGGTAATAATATGCTTAAGAAATATGTAGATTAATAGTTTAAGTAGTGCAGTTTAGAGAATCTATTTTTCCTAGAAGTAACCGTCAGGGCTAAAAAGGAGCTATCAAGGGGTTGGTGGTACTACAAGGTGACTGAGTCAATAAAAATTGTTTACTATCTCGGCTTGTCACGCTAGTTGTGATGCAGCTCAGTAGTTAAAGACTGCAAAGTTTTTATAGAGGTCAACAACGGCACCTTCTAGAGAATTATATGTCTTTTGAACAGATGCGTTGCACGACGCGACTGGTAGATGGTAGTTTTTTGGTTTACTATGTGTAACCGGGTAGAAACAGAAAAGTTGTTGGGGTTTCCGCAGAACTGGTTATCAAAGTTTGTCATGGCAAAGTTTTTTGCATTTTGAAGTTACGCTTATAGCGTTTTTAGTCCGATATCAATATTGTAGGATGTAAAATGTTATGAGTTAGGCGGCGCACACTTTTGTACGCTTACAACTGCTCATAGCGCATCTTCTACGGAGATATACGTTTTTTAGACAAAATTTGCCACGTCCAAAAGCAAACCTGACAACTGCAAACACAACCGGCTCAAAATTACGCCAATAACAACTCAAAGCACGCCAAAACAAGTCGCAATGACTGCATGTTATCACATGTAACTTCAGTGCTAAATAGACGTAACATACCTGGCACATCACCGATACCACTTTTTTGCACACCATAGGCTAGAACCATTATCATTAATTACAATTAAACTGCAAAATCAGTAGCAAACAGTAATCACCAATTCCTGGACTTGTAACGGTCAGGATTGCAGTAATTTGGGTTAAAGTCTTGGCAGAATAAGTTATTGGAAAAAATAAAGATCCTTGTAGGCGCTTTGGGTTTCTCCCCAGTCAGGGTGAGCCGCTTCAGACGTCCCTAGATCGTATTTGGGCGACAAGGGTTTTTTACCCTCTAAAAAAGTCCACCTGTGACGATAGTTATGTCACCCTGGGATTGAGCTGTCTTCAGGGGTTAACTCTATTTTAATTTTTGTACGAATGCTTTCCCTTGCGCGGCTCCATCTGCAGCATTTGTAAACTGTGTGCTGTGGGGTGTTCTTTTCGTTGCAGAACATGCATTGGTTGCTTTGTTCAATTTTGAACCTTATCAGGTATGCCATGTAGCATCCGTGTGCGCTCAGGTATTGAGTTGTGTAGTAGTCCACATTGCCGTGCTTCCTACTAATCCAGCCTTCCAGGTTTTTGATTAGACGCTTGGTCTAGGTTGCTTTGCTGGATACTAGCTTTCTCTTCCTTAATCTTCTTGTGTGTTCTCATTTGCTGTTCCACCATGTATTCAATGGGCATGACGCCCTCTATCACCCTTATAGCTTCATTGGATATAGTGCAATATCCGCTGGCTATGCGTAGTGACATCGTTCTTTGTTGTGTGTCGAGTAGCTTCCAATGATTTGCTAGCCTTATTGTTTCTCCTCATATGGGCGCGCCATATAACATGATTAAATGGGCCACTGTGCACAGTACCCTCCTTTTGGCGGCGGTCGGGCCTGTAGTTCTGGGCATGAGTCTTGTGAGTGCTGTGACTGATTTCTCAGATTTTATTGCTGTTTGCCTAATTTGTTCCTTTATCGTCATGTTGTGGTCTATCCATACTCCAAGGTACTTTATGGCTTCCTTCGATTGTATTTGCGTATTTCCGCATTTGAGTGAAACCTGCTTCAATTTTCTTCCCCCATATAGGATGACCATTTTTGTCCTGCTTTCTTTGATCTCTAATTTAAGTTTTTTTATTTCTTTCTTGATTAGTCGGATCGCGTGGTTTGCAAGATTGATTAGGTCTCTTGCTTCTTTGACCCATACAACGATTGCCGTGTCATCAGCAAAGCATACAGTTTTTATTCCTATCGGTAGTTTTATTTCTAGAATGTAGTTGTAGTAAAGTATCCACAGAAATGGTCCCAGCACGAAACCCTGCGGTACCCCACAGCTCAGCATTATCTGCCCGTTTTTTCCACGTATAACTTCCTGTTTTTGAAGTAGCTACTTATCACTCTCCTTAAATGTTTTTTGAACTTTTTTTTCTTGGGCATTTCCAGAAGTTCCTTCCAGGGTACTTGGTTAAATGCGTTTTTAATGTCCATAATTATTAATAGACAATACTTTTTGTTTTTTGTTGCATAGCTTTTGGTCTTTTTGGTTCTCCTCTTGACTTGTTCTATGGCATCTACCGTTGACTTTCCTTTTATGAAGCCATACTGGTTGCTGGAAATCTTTCTTTCCATTTCCTTTCTTAACCTTCTCGCTATTCGCTGCTTGTATAGCTTGGCCATAGAGTTAATTACACATAGTGGTCTAGACTTTGTCTTTGCTTCTCCTGCTTTCTTGTCTCTCTCTATCAGGACCAGTCTTGCTTCTTTCCATTTGTCAGGGATTCTTCCTTGTTTGTACTCGTAGTTAATAATTCCAAGTATCAGTTCTGTATCAGTCTTGGCAATGCTTTTTATGATTTTGCTGGGGATGTTATCCGGCCCTGGCTCTATGTTGTCTTTCATTTTATTTAGGGCGTCTTCCAGTTCCTCTTTAGTGAAGAGGTCTGTTGTTTCTATCTCTATATTCTCACCCCTATAAGGATGGTGCGTGGGGAATAGTTTCTTTGCTATTTCCATCTGTTTATCGTCGTTGATTTCCGTTTGCTGTGCCAGGTTAAGCTTGTTAGTAACGATCCTATACCCTAGGCCCCATGTGTCTTTTCTATTTTAAACGCGCTCCTTTTATTAGCATATTTGGTGCTTAGCTCGGTTTTTCTCTTTACATTGAGGCTGCGCTTGCTGTTTGCTCTAGTCGATGCTTGCCTAGCTTGGTTACATTCTTTTTTGATTATGTCGAGTTTACCAGTATATCGCGCTATTTGTTTTATCCATGGCTCTTTTTAATAGACAACATTAGATTCTTTGTGTCTTTTGTGCTCATGCTTTTTTGGCAAACCGTTTTGTGAATGCAGGTATAAATTTAGCCTTGACCTTCTATCCTTTTCTTTTGGTGTTATTTCCGCATTTTCTTGGTGCGTTTACTTCGAAGTAGATGTTCCTGCAGGCTCAAGTTCTTCTTCACTGATACTCGCCAGTTTTGTATCTTTGCGCATGTTTCTCTTGTACATAGAGTGAGATCTATGTATGATTTGCTTGCTCCTCTGATAAATGTTGGCTCCTTCCCGTCGTATATAAGAACAAGGTTTCTCTCTGTCGCTCAGTCTTTAAGCATCATTCCTTTGTTGTCGTTCCTTGTGCTACCGCTCAGTGTAGCCTAAGAATTAAAGTCCCCCGATATGATAATGTGCTTGTTGTGCATCATTATGCTTTCTCCAAGTTTGTGTAGGTATGCTTTGTACTCTTCAATAGTCTTATTTGGGGACCAGTAGCAGCTGCATATAGCTATGTTTTCCCTTTTGGCCCAGGGCTTTCGCCGCTTTCTTTCCATTTTGTTGTAGTGAAGATTTTGTTGTGTACTCTGATAACTACATCCTTGTTTTGGTCCACTATCCAAGTCCACCTCATTATCTAGAACCGTCTTGTTTAGAAGGCTTATTGCGGCTCTGCCTCTGCCCACGTTAGTTTGTAATACTTTCATTGTCAGTTTTGGAGCTTATCTCTTTTTGACCTTTTCTCTCCTTACTATCTCTTATTGCCTTCCGTAGAGTGCTGCACTTGCCCGTTCCTGCTTTGTGACCCTCTACTTTACATAGTGGGCAATTTTCTTTATTTGTGCACTCACTTATGACGGTTTATTGGGTGACTTTCAAATCATCCCGGTGGATAAAGTTATTGTTTATCATATTTTGGGGAGCAAACCTATGTTAGCGTTCTATGACTGAGTTATTTTACCGTTAAGGTATTGCATCACTTACCACTATTGCCATTGATGAACAAAACGCAATATAAAAAAATTAATCATAGTGCACAATAATAAAAAAAAAGATAGGTAAGCTTACCAAAACATATTTAGCAATAATATATTTAAAATAGACTCAACATGCCAATGCTCAGTCTTTACTCAATAACAGGTCTATGTAAAACCTATTATAGAGTGAAGAACTTTTTTGCTGCATTGAGTTGGTCAAACCAACATAATACTGGTAAGTTATAATATTGTTTCAAACAAATTGACTAATCATCATTCTTTTTTAGGCTTATAATAAACAAACGAAAAACAGCAGATTAGAAGTAGAATTGTAACAGTGCAGACATTTGTACGTTACATAATTTGATAGCATTGAACCAGACTTATCTGTGAATCAACCAACAGGCTACACCTCGATAGCTAAACTTCTTGTTCACTGTGCGCGGTTTCTTAAAAAAACAAAAAAATGGTTAACCTGGTAGCTAAAAGGTTATTTATGTGGTAGTTTTAAAACTTTCAACTAAGAAATTTTGTTTTTTTGTCAAAAGTGATAAGAAAATGTACCGGATTGTTAAATGCAGTTTTTTTAAACTTTTGTTTCCAAATAAGATACAGATCACCACTTCTAATTTTTTTGAATTATTAGTTCCTGTTGTTAAAATGTTGGTTATTAAGTTTACTGCGGTACAAAAATAACTATTATTACAAAATAAAACTATTTCAAAGGTCAAAAGTTTGTTGTAAGCACATCAAATCTAAAACTAAAAAAAAACAACAAAAACAATATTTTATTTTCAAAAGTTAAAACTTTGTAAGCATATCAAGTCAAGTAAATTTGTTCAAACTACTTAAAGCTCTTTGGGTTAAAGCTAATCAAGGCCAAAATTTAATGAGAGACAACGCCTGGAAAAGTGACAAGCCAACAGTTTTGCGTTCATAGACTAATTGTAGACATGTTATCGGAGTCAATAGTAGTATGTTTTACTTTTGTAGCATCTATTCTGACAAATAATCTGTTGTCAAATAACAATAAATATAAATAAACGCATTATCTAAAAAAAATTTAAAAAAGTTTAATCCTCTATGAGTCCTGTAGGATAAAAAAATTCTTGCTGCATTGCTAGAGGAAATAAAAAAAATAACAATACAAGTCGTAAAACTAAAACTGACCTGATTGGAATTGCGTTGGCAACACATTGCTGCTAAAACAAAAAGTTATAAATTTTAAACTTAAGTTGTTCCGATAACGAGCAATCTTCCACAATCTGAAAAGTAATTTGTTCTACAGATTCTGAATAAAACAAATCAATTTTTTTGAAGATTCCAAACTTGGCAAATAAAACTTAAGTTTATGCTTTCAGAAACAGCCAAGCTTAAGTTTCAAAGGTGCACTGGAGGCTCAGTCAACTGAAGCAACTAAAACATCAAATAATCGAACAAAAACACAACAGTAATACTCCACCTGCACCAAACAGTCCATGTACATCACGCAAAAGCCTGTTCTGCAACGCTTAATCTCAAAAACAACCAACAAAAAGAACACAAAAAATGAAAAAACCGTAAGAAAGATCTTTATGAACACTTAAACATCAATCTTGAAGAAGTTTGCCGATTGTTACTTCAAATTTTATGAAGCAAAAAGTACCAAGGCTAATATTTTGAGAATAAGTGATAAACTAAAGGAAAGGTTTTTAAAAATTACGTGTACAACCAAGTAAACTGTGATTTTTTAATACATTGACCAAAAATAATCTGTTAAAAAGCAAAAAAATTCCAAATTATGATCTAAAGGATTTGCTTGATCCTATAAAGGCAATAAAAGGACCAATGTTAAAACCGGCAACTCTTGTGCAAAACACTATTAACACCAAAACCTGGGATGTGGTCAATTTTAAACAGAATCTTAAAAGACTTGTCCTGCTTATAGACAAAAACGTTTGAAAAAAGATAGTTTAGAAAGCAAATTGTACCTAGCTTTCTCCAAAATAATCCTATAAAAAAGATAAACATAAACATCAAAGACCGTCAAGGAAGCTACAAACTAGAATCCATCTCCGGTTATCAAAAAACAGTAACAGTGAATTTAATGTAAAACATTAACATTAGTGTGAAGCGGTTTCTGCATCTGTAATATATGTAATATATCTGGTAGTATTGTAAAAAGCAATGGATAATAATGGTGGTAGATATAATTTACATATTTATTAATCGTACCTTCATTTAACACTTTTTAATACTTTCTACTACTTCTTAATACTTATTAATACTTATCAATACTTTTTAACACTTTTTTTTATCTTTGCCTGCGCTCTGGTTTATATACCACTTCAACACAGTTCAATGTCGCTTTGGAATGTGCTGATGGCGCAAGGTAAATAATGCTATGTATTATTACTGATTGTAATAATACGTTCATCTTCTTAGTTTACTTTACTAATTATAATTACATAATATGTCCTAAGGGAAAGGTTGACTATTATACCATTACACATCTCTCAGTGAGTATATTGTCAAACACAACATCGATATTGCCTTTATATAAAAATCTTAGATTTACAAAAAAGAAATAAAGAGGTTAAGCATGGCCCAACTCACATACAGGCTCCGTACATACATTATAGCAAAACATGTATTTAACCAAATTTACTATAGGATCTATGTTTTAGAGACTTAGTAACAGGCAAAGAAATAATAGTAAAAAAAAAATTAACAAAAAGATAATTTTTGAATCTACGTAACCTCTCTACGATCGGCAGCAACTACTACAATCTGCAGAGTTATTGCAATAATAAATAATATGATATGATAAAACATAAACTTAAAAAGCAAAAGAACTGCTAAAATTTATAGTAAACTATAATTTTAATATTATAAACAAATCTAACGTTTTGCATCGCATTGCGTAGCGGGATTATCAACTTTACATTAGCAAAGGTACAAGCCTTTATTTTCTGATAATGCATACATTTGATTTAATATTAGATCTGAAGAATCAAACCTTTTGGAGTACAAAAACTCATAAATCTGACTGGAATTTATACAACAATATACTTGTTAGCCAAACCGGGGTCTGTCTAAAAATTTTAAAAACGTTACACAAAATAGAAATAAGGACAGATATATTTGTCAAATACACCGAGTAGGTCAGAGGCACTCTACAAGAGCTGCTGCAAATATTTTTTTGAGCTCTTCGCTGATAAAAACTTGTGATTTAGAACATTTAGAACTGCCAAACAAAAAAGCGAACAAAAAGAACTGGGATAAAGCAAAAAAACCATAACTAAGGTAATTTAAAATAGAAAATCATAATATTCAAAACATTTAAGTTGCTAGAAGTTAATGAAATTTATCCCATCATGCTACAAAAAAAGTTACCAGCTCTAAAATAACTTTTATGCAAAATCCAATGAGCAAGTTTAACACATTCACACATACCAAGCAGCTGAAAAATAGTCAAGCTGGTTTAACTGACCAATCAGCTTGACATTTTTTATACAATAAACTATAAAAAAAATAGAAGTCAATTACATACCGGACTAAAGGTTTGGCAAGTGTACTAGTACTAGTATGCCTTCCAAACAAAAAAATACTGCAAACTAGTTGCTAGTTAGCATGTGCACAGAAACTATCAAATGCAAAAAAATAACTTTGGGTGCTACTTTGGATATTGAAAGGTTATTTGACAATATTTATTTTAAATCCATTGCAAAGGCAATAAAGAACCAGACCCTGTTGGCCAACAATAGGTTAACTATATGTTTAAGAACCGGACTGTAACCATAACATTATATGAAAAGAGTATAACAGCTAAAATTGCTGATGGGTGCCCATAAAAAGTGTGCTTTTACCCTTATTGTAGTGTTTAGTCATAGACAACTTACTAAAAATACTCAACGATAGACGTTTTTGCGTTAAACTAAGGCAAAAAACTCTCCATTATTGTACAAGAAAAGTTTTAAGTAACTGTGTCAAACATATTACAGAGTAAACTAGATACTGTAGAAAAATGTTGCAAAAAAAAGACTTTCAGTAAATCCAAACATAACGGCGATTGTACAGTATACAAGTCAGTAGAATACTACAAACCTAACCTAACCTAACCTAAAAAATTTCAAAATGTATAAAACTACGTTCCCCATGACAAACAAGTAAATAGTCTGAAACGCACGCTTGAAAATAGGCTAAACATCCACACACGTATGACTAATATGACAGAAAAAATTTGAGTACTTTTTGCAAACGCTAATAAATACTAACACCTAAGATTACCAGAGAGCTAAGCAGTAGTGGTAAAACTTACTTATAAAGCGCTTGTATAGAGCTAAAAACCACTTTCAAATGTATGGCAAATTAGGTAGAGTTGAAATGGTAGCATATCTGCTAATAACAGGAACACTATTGTTACTACTACTTTATCTGATGGTAGTAGAGGAAATAAAACAAACATCATACAGATAAATAAACACACTGTAAACCTCAATACTACCAACTTAACATAACAAACCTGTTGCATGAAAAAAAAAATTATAAAAAAGTTGGACTTTATGAAGGATTGCATCAAAAAAACAATTAATGTAATAATACCACAGCAAAACAAATAAAAACAAAAACAATAACCAAGAGAGGCAAACTTTGCTACCTTTAGGCAAATATGTTTTAGTTTTTAGGCTGGCTGCCATTGAGTGGTGCATTAGAAACACTATTGAGATAAGATTATTCTAGCAATTGCTAGTAATAAAATCTAAACTGGTTATTGCTTGCATAAACATTGTACAAGCAGTGTGCACAATCTGCAAAGTTTGTCTGGTCTAGATATTAAAAAACCAAGTGATAAAAAGAACTCATGACAAATCAGCATTCCAAAAAAGTGCTAACAGGAATTTACTAGACAAAACTTGTATTTGGAGTTCCATATAAAACTTAAAAGGAAATAATCCGCAGCAGATTGAGGCAAAACACAAAAATTTGTAAAAAGCTGTATGGGATTGGCACATTAAAATGTATTTTTAACAAAACCATCGCATATTACTAAATTCTTGGTAAAACAAATAAGTCTAATCAAGTTGCAAAGAATTACAGAACTAATAACTAGACATTGTGGTCTTAACAAGCTAATGAACATAAAATGGGATTAGAAATGAATCCCCTATTCTAAAGGTGTATAAATAAAGATTAGATTGTTATACACTTTTTGAGTAAATGCAAAGCTTATAAACTGCAACGCACAGTTTTTTTTTGGCAAACACAACCTAATAAAAACAGATTCTAAAAGTAGTCCTTTGGCAAAAAAATTTGAACTTTAAAGAGACAGAATTGCAAGTCTAACAGGTCTGCAGTGCAAAAAGCGCCAAGCAAACCACCTTGGAGAAAAGAAAAAAAAGACTGCCCAGTATTTTTGAAGATTTTTTCTTTCTTCGCAAATAGAATGTAGTTTTTTTAGTTGTATGGTTTAAATTATAGTTTCTTTGAGTAGTTTTTTTTTTTTAAATTAGTGCCATTGACTGCAGTGTTGTTTTTTAGTTATACTTGCCAGACCTTGTTTTTAAATTTATTATTTAACTGTTAAATGCTTTGCTTCCCAACCACTCGCAGATCATATATGTCGTATATTAATAATTTAAACATTAAACCATGTTGGAACTGCCATTGTTGCTTCCGCTGTGTTTTGCTAATTTAAGCAACCGCATTGCTTTATTGCAAAAAAAACTAGCGCCGTTTTGATTTGCTCTACTGCTCTCCGTTTGGTCCGCCATCATTTTTGTGTGCTTTTTGCTTATAATGCCAAAACACTTGCAATTATGCAACAAGTCATAACTTAAACATTGATGCTAATAAAAGTTTTTTCATTAATGCATCATTCAATTAACACAAGCAAAAAGTATACTTCGCTTTTTTGCAATTATTATAAAACACCAAAGCTTCAAATATCACTGCGCAGCATGCTATAACGTATGAGACTTCAATATCAGATAAGGTGTTAATTTACAAACAACTCCAATGCTTTAGTTTGCGGTGTGTAAATAACAATCTTGTACAGCTCAGTACAACTACAACTCTGTACTTAGTATACTCCAGTTTTCAAACACCTCGATGATTTCAATGTCAACATACTTTGTCTCACACCTTCAAAGTTTTTTTTAATCCATGTGTGAATAACATCGGATAGCTGTGAGTTGCACCACTGTAGCATTTCTAGCCATAGTGTTGTTAACTTTTTTTCTTAGAACTTAGTAAAGTAAAGATAAACATATACTAAACAATTAATTAATTTATCAATAACTCCTATTAATAAATATTATAACAATCTATTATTAGTCTATTACTAATCTATCTTTAACACAATCTTTTGTTTTCTGTACGTAAATAACAATGTAAATAACAATTCTTAAATAAAACATTTATTGTCGCATTTATGTGTATTGTGTGGTTTATAGCACAAATTCTCAGTTGTTGTCCACAGTGTATGTAAATTTATTGCATAAGCTGCAAGAGAAGATGATGCAAGGTAGTGTGTTGGCTGTTAGAATATAACTCCACATTTACATATACATACATTACTTAATTTCACCGTACACTCAGTGAATCCAACCCACTTAACACCAGTTAGGTCAATGATGTGCACCTATATTTCATTTCATTGTCTCTATTAAAAAAAATAATAAGAAAAACGTTTCATTTATGCGTAATAATAGCATTCAGTCTATGGAGTACTAATTAATTTATTGCATCAAGCAACATGAAGTGCATCTCTACGGACATTGCATTGTGATTTATAGCCGGCATTGATTCCACAGTTTTTCAGGATTAGAATCTGTAATTGGAATCCTATTCTGCTGGCGTTAATCTGCTCGTTAACCTTTATTCTTTTGTTTACTGTTTATTGTGAGAATTTATAGCATAGTTAATCTGGGATTTGAAATATTGGTCCTTACATAAAGGTTAGTAGTAATAAATCAGAGATATTATTATATAAAGTGTATTGTTATTTAATGCTCCATTTATTCAAATATAGTGTAACAGTTGCAATTATTACTATTTATCAAAAAGATATTTGATAAAATAACAATTTATTTATAAAATTTCTAACCGTCAAAATAAAATAGCTTTACTTATTTTGTTATTGTGTTCTCCACTTTGCAATTTATTATTTTGTTTATTCTTTTGTATTTTTTTTAATTAAAGCTGCATGGCTGCAAATTTAAAATATTAAAAAATATTAGACAACATTAAAATAAAACCATGAAATGTCTGCAACACAACCATAGAAACACGACAACCATTGTAGAAGAATTACGTTACAGTAGACGCAATTTATTACAGTAGTCGAGGAAAATAATGTTAACATCTGTCCGATTTTGTTGGAGGCTAGAGAGTAAATTTATAGTATAATAATTTATACACAAAACTTCTTGTAAACTGCTACAATTTTTAATTTAAAAAGACTATATCTTCATTGTTGTTAATTAAGAGTGTTTTAATTTAAACATTTAATCTTTTAAATCATTCAGTTTGCTCCAGCATTCTTTATCCTCTTGTTTTAAGTACAATTTACTAGTGTTGTATCTTGAAATGCCAGGGCAATATTATTAATTACATAAACAAGGATAAATGGACTGTCGCTAGAGATAACTTTATTATTGTTCAACCAGCATTCTGTGGAGTCTACAAAATGTGGGTACAATCAAAAGGGCTTGCATGTACAAGAAACTTATGGATAAATCATTTATGATGAACATAAAGTTCAATTCAAAACTTTGAGAAACTTATATAACTACACAAATAAAAAAAATGTCTATTGTTATATAAAATGCCTAAATTGACAAATAACTTACTTACTGCTGCACAAATTATTATAGGCAACGAGGAATGCTACAATAATATATATTTAACTTTTATCTTATGTTATTTTATAATAAAATTTTCTACATAAATTTAAAGTAATGTTATTTAAAGAGCTTGTGATTTTTTATTCTTTTACGCTCTAGAAAGTTTCGAAATTGTAATAATAATTCTTTATTGTAAGATAAATATATATAAAAAATATTTAGCTGTTGAAAACTCGGCAAAAATAATATTAATGTAATTGAGAAAACGGGTCAAGGCCGAAGAATTCACAACCGCCAACCAATAAACATTAAATGTAAAATCTTTTGTAATTGATTTTAGACAGAAATGTTTTTAATGAAGCTTTGTTATTTGAAAACAGTTATTAATAAAATAATAGAGAACGGATGGCTTGAAGTATATTTACTAAAATATAAACAAAAACTAACTCTTTCACACGCAGATACAGTTGCCCAGATTTTGAATGTACGATACAGCCGCCCAGATTCATTTTCGAGTACAGTTAGTAAATAATAAGCGCCTATGAAAATATGCTGCAGCATTTCAAACGCGGATAACGCAAAAAGCTGCATATAACAAACTAGTAAAAAACTGACAATAAAAGCTAGCTAAGAGACTTCTTATAAGAATACATAAAAGCAGTTTTTAATGTAGAAAGCCCAAGTTATGATTTTTTTTTTCATTAATTGCAACTCGATAATAAACACAGTTTATACTATAAAATTTTATTTTAATTAAAGTTTTTCAGAACTCAACATAACTCTAAATCAGATGTTAATACTATTAACAATATTACATTTACACCCAACAAAGCATTAAAATGTTTTAATAACAATTTGTTATATTTTTCCTAGTTAGGTTTATAAAAAATAAATAATTCAAATAAAAATAGTTTCACAAAACTTTAAATTCTAACTCAATAATTTAGTTTTATAAAGGGTGTCGCAACAAGAGTGCCGTATTTGAATTTGTCGTCATTTTGTTTGTGTAGTTTGGTGATTATTGGTTGGCAGCTGTCAAGTACAGACCACGTTAAAACGCACTGCAAAAACAGACAAAGTTTTGCAAAAATTATGTACAATTTTTGGTTGCAATAATGCGTCAAAGAAATCAACTATTAGCCCATTTATTAAAAAATTTGAGACAAAATTTACGCTGATTGATAAAAAGGCTACTGTTTGTAGCCGTCTTGGTTGGTCTCTCTAAAACATAGCCGCAGTGAGGGAAAGTGTGGCCGAGATTCCAGGCACTTCCATTTGGAATTGTGGTCTAGAATTCAACATTACCAAACCAACAAATTTTGAAAAAAAAATTGCATTTGCACACGTTGAATGGGTGCTGATGCAGTACCAAACTATTGCGGATTTCTTAAAACAAATCGATTTTTCAAATGAGGCACAATTTCAACTTAACGGGAACGCAGAACTTGAAGTGTTGAAAATCATAGTATAATACTAGAATAACCAATGCATCTGCTGTAAATAACTGAGTGGTAATTGATTAGTAGTTCTTTAAAAATGCAACTGAAAATGCGGTAACTGTTAATAGTGCGCAGAATTTTTAATTGGTATTTTGTGCTTCTTTGCTTAGTCAAGGCAAGTTGATCAAATTGAGGTTTTATAAAAAAAAATCAAATAGATTTTAATGAATTTTACTCAGTTTGTAATTATAATATTAATCTGATAACAATCTTGGATTAGAGTTATTAAAAGATTTAATCACAACTTTCTCTAGTAACATAATAATTTTTAGCGCCCGCAGAAAGGTCAAATATTCAATCTTTTAATGACAAACACTTCGGTGGGTGAGCGAGTCACCCCAATCCAAACTACTGACTTGTTATCATAGTATGAAGTGACCTACCCATCCGCCCAACTGTTTGCAATTAAGAGCAAACACTAGAAATCATTTTGTCATTAGAAAAAATTGCAATTTAATCTCTTGATAATTAACACTTGGGTGGATGGGTGGGTAACTCTAATCTAAACTACTGAATTGTTATTATGGTATAAAGTAACCTTCTTTTGTGATTAAGTAACTTACGCTTGCAGAAAAGCTAAACATTAAATTTTTTGATGGCACACACTTGAGTGGGTAAGGTGGGTGGGCCACTTTGTACCATGATAACCAGTTAGTAATTTGAATTGGAGTAGCCCACCCACCCACCCAAGTGTTAGTTATCAAAAGGTTAAATCACAACTTTTTTTTGTGGCACAAGTTTACAGAGAAGTCAAACAGCCAATACCTTGATGACCAACACTCCATACTATGATAACGTCAGTAGTTTGGATAGGAGTGGTCCAGCCACTTACTCTATTGTTTGTTTTTAAAAGGTTGGATCACGACCTTTCTTTGTGCCAAAATGACTTTTAAAGTTTGCCGAAAAGTCAAACGTTAAAGTTTTAGTTTCTAGATTAAAAGTTAGAGGGTAAACCAAAGTTTACTGCACGTAAGCCTTATTAGGTCTTTTGTACTTTTTACAGTAGTGACCTCACTCCATTGCCTTGGCATTCAACCACCCTACGTGGTTGATGTATGTAAGTATAACGCTTGAAGGGGTCTTCCTTATACTGGCTATGTCCAGCAGCTCCGCAACAAGGACTGTCTATCGTATAAGAGGGCCCGGCATGTACATAGCACGTGCTCAATCTTGTCGTCTATTTTACATCTTCTACACTTTGAATTGTCTCCAATACTAACATTAAACCCATAGCATAATAACAAGTCAGTAGTTTAGATTAAGACAGTCCACCTACTCACCCATGTCTTAGTTATTATAAAGTTGGATCACAACTTTTTCTTGTAGTTAAGTCACTTTTGATGCACGCAGAAAAGTCAAACATTCAATTTTTTGATGACAAACATTTAGATGGGCTGGTGGGCTATTCCATACTATGATAACCAGTTTGTAGTTTAAAATAAAGTGGCACTCCTACCCACTTAAGTGTTAGTTGTCAAGAGATTAAATCACGATCTTTTCTAGTAACAAAAAAGACTTCTGACGTTCGCAGAAAATCCAAACATTCAATTTAATGACAAGCATTTAGGTAAGCAAGTAAGCCATTTTATACTATAATAATCAGTCAGTAGTTTGTTTTTCCAACTAAACGGTGCTACCTACAGTGTTACCGAAGACTAACTTTCTTGGCCGTGTCATCTTTTTGTATAATATCAGATACTCTAGCTTGGAATATTATAAAAAACTTTTCTATTAAAAGATTACTTTAATTAACGTAGTACACCAATACATCTTTAAATGTATACAATTCCTTATTACTAACCAGAAAATGCAAAAGTCTATCTTAATAACTAATAAATATTTGGACTTAACGATCCGGATCTGAGTTTCATCAAACGCAATCTTCTTGTTTGGTTAAACATTTTTTTGATTATTAAAGCCACATCTCATGTGAAACAAAAGTTTTTGTTGTTGAACTAGATGCTGACAATACAAATGATGGTGATTTAAAGTTTTTCTTTTTTACAAGCGTTAGAAGTCTATTTGTTCAAGAAAGAGACAGTGATATAATTTTTTTGATAAACAACGTTTAGGCGCGTAGTTAGTTTACTATATATTATTATTACCAGAAAGGACTATAAACTGGAGTGCCTACCTACACGCCTACGTATTTGTTCAATTGAAAGTTTGTCTTTTCTGTTAAAAGTTAAAAGTCTATTAGTCAAAAAAAGTGATACTCAGTCTTTTGATGACCAACGCTTGGGTAACCGAGTTAGCAACTTTACATCATGATTACTATTAAGTAGTTTGAACTATAGTGCCCATCCACCCGCCTAAAATTTTATTAACAAAATTTAAAAAAAACTTTTTTTTTGCAAGCGTTAGAAGTCAGAAGTGATATCAATCTCTTTATAACTAATTCTTGTGCGGGTAGCTAAGTAACTTTAAACACGATTATCATTAAGTAATTTAAAATGCCTACCTATTCAAGTTTGTTTTCAAAAAGTTATTTTTTTTTTCTATATGCAAGCGTTAAAAGTTTTTTTGATCAACAAGGAGATGATATTAATAATATTTCTAACCTGGAGTGTTGGTTATTAAATACAGACTTGAGTAAGACTTCTGACGTTTGCAAAAAAATTGTTAACACACATTTGGGTAGTTAGGTGGGCACTTCCGTTTATCTACTTTATAATCATTATGATCTGGAGTGACTCTCGTATCTACTCAAGTGATAATCATTAAGAGATTGAAAATTACGTCTTTCTCTTTTGACTAAAAAACTTCTAATACTTATAAAAGGAAAAACTTCTAATTATTTAATAACAAACACTCATGCAGGTACAGTGCCGTAACTACTGGGTGCCGTTGGTGCCCCCGCATCTGGCGCAGCTTGGTTTGGGGGCGCAAAAACCATCTTAATTTCATAATTTTGGAGTTTGGAAACGTTAAAAAAAAATTAAGAATTTGCTAAGAAAAAAACTAAGAAAATCGTAACGGTTTACTTGAAACTCCCTTGTGAACAGAGAGAGGAGAGCACAAAAGAGGCTTTTGCACCGGGCGCATCAGAAGCTAGTTACGGCACTGTGCAGGTAGGTAAACACTTCAGTTTAAACTAATTGCTGGTAATCATATTTTAAAATAATCTACCTAACAGCTTAATTGTAGATCATTAAAAGTTTTTCTTTTGGAGAAAAGATTATGATAAAAACTATAGTTTTATTACACAGATTGCAAAACTTCTTCTTCTTCTACACAACTTTAAAAAAAATCGAGTACAATCAACTTGATGCTGATTAAAGTTTTAGAACTAATCTTGCACTCACTTTATTTATACCCAAATGGTTATAGAGTTTTTGGCAAATTAATGTATCTGACAGCTCTGACATTGCTGATTCTTTTACAGTGAAATAAGAAAGTAAATCTTTACTATTTTTATATTTATCCAATTTTTATTTAATTTGATGAGGGGTAAGATCTTTCAATGTAAAGAATTTGATAATTGCTCAATACAAATTTTTTGGCAAATCTGGCAAGTTGAAACCTAACAATATCTGTCTAGATATTATCACAAGCCTAATTAAAGTAGAGGGTTAAAATTGCACATATATGTTAATAAAACTCACACTTTACTGAAAAATTTTATAGTTTGGTCTAAAGTTTTTAGACATGTAGTAAGTCAGGAATTTATTGCAATTGCTTTGTATGTTAATAACAATAAAAAGAAACCATTTAATTAAACCGGACAAAAATAATACTGATTTTTGTGTATTTTATTGGAGTCCATCAAATTTTTCAGAAGAAATGGGTTTTGATTTTATTTATTGAGTATTTATTTGTGCATGACGTGTATAAAGCAAAACTGTTTCTACTGTCTTAGCGATTGCATACTATTTATGGCAAAAAAACACTAAATAATATTAAAACACGTTATTAAAGAAAATTAAAAAAAAATCTTAGTCCAAGCAGCAGCATCAACAACTTTTAAGCACAGCATCTCATCGTTGAGACAATTGACAACTTCTTTTTTAGAGAAACCTATTCATAAAAATGTAACAAACCAAACAAAAAATTTTAAAAATTTAATTCAAAGACCTTTTAGAAGACAAAAAACAAGACAATAGCCTTTGCTGCATATCTAAGCGCGTGTCAGACATGAAGCACAAATTATATACAAAAAATGCAGGTCAGCATAAACCGTCTGAACAGCTTTATTTGACCAATTTATGCCAAAAACACCGATCCAACAGTATGACGTAAAAGAACAAATACCAGAAATACCAGCAAACTTCAAACAAACAGTTCAAACTGACCTTGTCGACTCTTCCGATCAGAAGCGGATACTTTCAAAAACTCAATCTGCAATTCCCGCAAATTTGTCAAACCAAGCCGATTATTGTAGACAATCTTTCAATCTAAGAGGTTCTGAGTCTACGCAAAAAAAACAATAAAAAAAAATTAATTTGTTAATGTCGCGCCAACTTTAACTGCGGGCAACTTAAAATGCGCTAAATTACCAGCACGATAACATTGTCCCTACACCCTTTAAAGAACAAGTCAATTACCCTCTCAGGGAAACACTAAAACAATTTAAAGGGGGAAAATAGTTGCGCTATTATAAAGGTTCACAGAATCAAACTCAGCAAGAATACGCCTCAATATAATTGAATAAAATTTTTACACATTGTAGAAGAAAGTTTAATCTGTGTCCTCAAATTTGTAAAAGTTGTTTCTCCGCAATTAATTTTTAAAAAGTAGCGTTTTTAATTAGTTCTTTGTTAATTTTTTACTTGTTAAATATAACTTTTAATCTTTAACCAAAAACATGAAGACATAGAATATTGTATGTAGTTCAACATGAGTTTATTGAGAGTATTAAAGAGACTGTGAATGCGAGTACATGTGTTGTTGGTGCGGCCGATAAAAATCACGTTACATACGAGAATTATCGCTAGAATCAACAACGAGAACTAAAAAGTGAATAATAATTATAGATTGACATAGTGCAGTGAGGTATATTCATAAGAAAAGTGTATGGACAAAGATAACGCAAACAAATTCCAACGTATAAAAGCGACTGTCTGTGTGGAAGTGAGACGGAGTTACAGTGAAGAACTACGTGCGTTAGAGGAAGATAGGTGTGACATCGAAACAACCAGCTGCGTCACAATCAACCCGCAACATCGCTCTGTATCAGCGAAGGAGAAAAACTTTTATTAATATATGTAAACAAAACAAACTAGTACAAATCAAAAAATAGTATAAAGTAAATAAAATAATCTAAATAATTACTGAAACTTAACAAACAATTGATAATAGTGAAATTGCAAATAAAAACAGAATATAAATTAGACAATTAAAACACATCATTAGATATAACGAATAACAAATAAATGAAGGAAGTTGAAGAAGATATAACTAAAAGGAAAAGAGAGGAAGAAATAATGAACAAAGAGGGAGAAAATCACTTTAGAAAATCTAAAAAGATACTGAGATCACCAGAGCAAAGAAAAAGAGAAGAGAATAAAAGTGTGGATTTTGGAAAGGATAATAAAGAAGTAAAAGTGGAAAATACAAATAAGGAAATGGATGAACTTAAAGAAATGATGAAAGAAATGATGAAAGAAATGATAAAGGAAGTCAAAAAAGGGACAGAAGAACTAAAAGAAGAGATACAAAGCGTGAAAAACGAGCTAAAACAAATGAAAAAAGAACATGAAGAGAAGGAAGAGGAATGGAAAACGGTGAAGATGGAAATGATGAGAAGAATTGATTTATTAGAAACAAAAGAAAACGAAAAAGAGAAAAGAGAGAGGAAGAATAATATAATAATAACAGGAAGAGAAGAACAGACAGAAAACACGATTGAAGACATTGAAAAGTTCATAAAAGAAGAGTTGAAAGTGAACGTGAAAATTAAGAAGGCATACAAGATAAATAAAGAAGGGAAGGTAAAAGTAGTGGTAGCTGAAATTGAAACATGGGAAAAAAAACAAGAAATCATGAAAGCAAAAAGAAACTTAAGAGGGAAAAAAATCTACATAGATAACGACCTAACAATAGAAGAAAGAAATGTTCAAAAACAAATAAGAAATATTGCCAAAGAAGAGAGAGAAAAGGGAAATAGAGTAAAAGCAGGATACAGAAAAATGGAAATGAATGGAATACAATACACATGGGACGAGAAAGAAAAAAGATTGATAGAAAGGGGGGAACAGGGTGCAAAAAATTCAAAAAACTATTAGAAGAAAAAAAAAGAAAAATATCGGACAAAGAAAAAAGAAACAGAGGAAATGCTATGGAAAAGGAAACGAAAAAGGATACTGAATACGAAAACAAAATTAGAATAGGAACATGGAATGTAAGAAGCGTAAAAGGAAAAGAGGAAGAAATAGTCGAAGAAATTACAAAACATAAAACAGCAATACTAGGAATTACGGAAACAAAAAAGAAAGGAAGGGGGATAAATACGATACACAAGGGTTACATGCTGATATGGTCAGGGACAGAAGATAAAAATAGAGCAAAAGGAGGAAGAATGAGTGAAGAAAGAAATACTAAGAAAATTTATGAGACAAGAGTAACAGGAGAACAAAAAAGAGGAAGACCCAGAAAAGAATGGAACAGCGCAATAAAGGAAGAAGCTACAAGAAAAGGAAACACGTGGGAAGAAACAAAAGAGATAGCCAAGGATAGGAAGAAATGGAGAAAATATTACACAAACTAATAATGTATACGCCTGACACCGAAAGGTAAAAAAGGCAATTGAATAAATAAATAAATAAAATGTAGTTCAACATATAAAAAGAATGACGTTTAAAATCTTATCGTTTAGATATTGAGTTGGTTGGCGTTTTGTCCCATAAGAACTAATTTTAATTTAAAAACGGCGCTGTACGTGTTAATATTTTTCTAGAGAGAAAGGTTCACCAATATTCTCGTAGATGTGATAGGATTTAATATTTTTTCATAACAATACTACTAGTGGCACCTTAACAAGACGGGGTGACTAAAACCGAGTAAACTGCAAAGCGCAATACTGGGCTAGTTAGACTCTAGGTTGTCTTGTGCACAAAAAACGCATTTATTAAAATTTAAAAAAATGCTTTTGCAGGAGTAAATTTGTTGTTATGTCTTCTTAATTGTGTTTTACGGCATAAAAAGTTGAACACTAAAACAAGCTCACATAAACAAGATACAAGCTTTTGAGATGTGGTGCTACAGACAAATGTTAAGAATATCTTGAGCTGATCATGTGACAAACATTGAGGTACTAAGGAGGGTGGAGAAAAAAACTAATATACTTTGGACATGTCGCTAAGCGACCAAAATACATAATTTTGCAGATCATTATAAAAAAAAAAACGAAATGACTTTGTGACTTATAAATTTGCGCAAATAGTACAAATGCAATACAAAAAACTATTTAAAACAGCAGTAAACAGAGTGAAGTTAACATTGATGATTTTTAATCTCTGATAAAAGTTGAAGAAAAAGAAAAAAAAAACGTTTATTTAAAGCATAATGATAATTTCTCTTGTCTCAGTCACGCTAGAAGCTTACTTGTTAATAACTAATACGCACAGTTTAGGCTCAACAAAACTTGTTTTGGCTTATTAAATCTGAGTAACAATTGCGAGCAAAACAATAATTTTTGAGCTACTTTTTAGTGGTTTAGCGAGAGATTCAATACACCTGGCGTTGTTTTGTTAAACAACACATGAAAAAGAGCACATACTTTACAATTACAATTTTTGCATTTAATGTGCTAACCATAAAGTGTAATTTAAATTCAATGTTTTTGACATAGCTATGCTCAAAAATATTCACTAAGATATTTTTGTTAAAGTTGTCAATGACTTAAGCTTGTATCATAATCCAGTTTTATTAAAAATCTTTGTACAAAAAGCTGCAAGAAAAAACCTAGTTAAACAGGTTGGCCGTTCTTTTTCCGTTTCTTAGATAAAGAATGGCAGTCTGTTCATAATACTATTGTAATATGATATTAAACAGGGATACGATAACTATTGTTTTAAGAAAAGCATTAAAAACTGTTAACAGGTTTGCTGACAAAAGGCATATATGGCTACAATATTATATTTTGAAAGATTGTAATTTAATAAATAACCTAGTCTAGTAGGTCATTTTATAAGATGACACAAAAACCTGTGTTGACAAAATGCGCTGGAATTAGATACAGAACGCAAAAACGTAATTTGTTTGGCAAAGCAGACTACAACTGAAGACAAAATCGAAGCATTTGTCGACCACCTTAAACTTTAGTGCTCTCGGTCAACAACAACAATTTAGATCTGCATCACGTTGATAGCGTCTACCAAAAAGTTAACCGCCTTTTGAGAGACAATGCCAACAAAAAGTGATTTTAGAAAACTTAAAATTATAACAAAAAAGCTTGCTGCTGACTACCAACACGGTTTCTGTGACAGATTATGTCTCTAAGGTTTTTAGACTATTAAAAACTTTTTGACAAAGCTTGACAAAAGGGTTTACTCTACAAACTTAAATATTTTAATAATGTAACAAAATTAATTAAATTAATTAAGTCTTATTTAAATAGCAAAACTGGCTGTTTAGTTAAATGGCCATATAATAACTTGCATCCAATTACTCTAGGAAACCCACAAAAGTCAATTTAATTGCCAGTTTCCAGTAATTTAATTGTTTTTGTTCTAAAAATTAACACAACCGGTGTAAAAATTGTGCAATACGCCGACAATACCGTATATTATGTATTTTTTTAAATTATTAATGGTAGTTACACTAAGACTACAAACAGCAACTCAGATACGAGAATTGGATAAACTGGCGTCAAGTAAATACAAAAAAAAGTAAAGCCGTACTTTTTTTTTGACAGAATTACGCCACACAAAAACGTATACCTGAACACCAGGAAAAGACGCAAAATATTTAAGATTACATTTAGACAAACGTCTAAAGTACAAACTATACGTCCAGAAAACAATAGATAAAACCAGAATGACATTCAACTGTATATTACTGCTAATAAGGTTTAACAACAAAATGAGTCTAATAAACAAACTGCAACTACAGACATCATCCGCCATGGGGTGTAATAACTACCTACTAATACTCTTGAATAAACACATTTTAAAACAAAACCTTGAAAAAAATTTAATGCGCTATAGTAAGTTTAGAACGTATTGATAAGATAAGACAAAACCTCAAACACAACTCGAAAGGCTGAAATTACAATACTGGTTTAACCCACACATAAGTGAATTAATGCTAAATGTGGATTAAAGTATCTGAATAGCTAACTAGCAGAATTGAGCGAATAACGATTTAACTAGCAGTTTATATAACCTTAAATTATGTTAGTTATGACAGTTGTTACTAAAAAATAGGTGTATTAGGCTCGTTTCACACGTATACGGTTTCTATTCAGTTCGATATGTTTTCGGTTGCAACCTAAAACAAAAGAAACTTTTTCTCACATACACGGTTTGTATCAGGTTTTTTGTTTTTTTTTGTTTACAGACTCAATAGTAATCATAATGGAAAAAAGTCAAGTTTTTGCCATGTTGTTTCTTAATAGAAAAATAAAAAAATACAAAGAAGAAATTCATTAGGAGCACCTTCTTATCACTTTACAAAAGAGTATTTGGTGCTATACTGTTTTTATTAGGTAATAAAAACCAAAAATAAACTAAATATGAACCAAAAATAAACCGAAAACAAATCGAAAACAAACCAAAAACAAACCAAACCAAATGAAAACCGTATACGTGTAAAACGAGCCTTGTATTAACAGTGATTAGGAGTTATCTACATTTATTGATTTATAATTGTTTTGTTTTTAATGTCAATTTGTTGACGCCTCAATTTATAGGTTAAGATTTTAATATTTTGTTGACATAAAATATTGGGATTTTATTAAAATTTGGTAGTAATCACCAAATAACAGCCAGTTAACTAAATTCGAGGCTGTCGACAATTTATAATACGCGTTTCTACTAACTGGCGGTTTAAACCACTATTGTAATATTGGTCCTTAAGCAACGTTTATACAGTAGGCGCAACTTGCGCACTGTTATAATTAACCACTGAATCAACAAGACAGGAATGTAATTGACTATTTTTTTGCCAAACTTACAAGACAGCTATGTATTATCACATGTTAGGTGGGGCTCAGTTGGTAGGCACTTTTTTTCAGAAAGTAAGTTTGATACTTTTAGTCTTTTGAAGATTTCCCACCTATGCTACAAAGAAGGCGGAACAAATGACTAGTAAGTAGGTAGGTTAAAGGTTTAAACATTTTTTTATAAGTTATGTTATGTGTTTTCAGTATACTTACTGTAATTTCGGTATTCATAATTTATTTAATAGTTTAGTCAAACATATACATTTATATTTTTATATCTTAAATTATTAATTATTGTTAAAATATAAAGTAATTCCATTAAACAAACATATGTTGTATTTATTTTTGTTTTATATAAGTTAATAGTAATAAATATGTGTATAGAACCAATCAATTATTGGTTAAAATTTAATTTTAACAGCATGGTAGCTAACATCAATGCTAAAGAATTTTTAGAATAGGCTTATACAACTAAAACTATATACAAAAATTGTTAATTACAATCAATAACTGAATTGTATTGTTATGCTTTTAACATTTAACTAGAAGCGTCTCAAAACAATAATTACTACCAATAATTTTTTTTTAATTTTAAATCCTCTTTTTAAATAATGGATAAATTATTAACGTTTCTATAATAAAACTAATAATTGCTATAGTCCAACCAATACAAACAATATAAAATGCAGTTTGCATATCTTCCATTTTAAATGGCTTTTGAATTTCAATTAAATTAGCGGTTTCAAACTTTTTTCCCATTGTTACTCCATCAAAAACATTATAGTACCATTTGTTAATCAACCCAGCTTCAATAAATTGCGTTATAACCGAATTAAAACGTGGCAGAAATGGCGATCCTTTTGGTACGATATAACCTAGAAAAAAAGATGAAGGACATTCTTTGACTATATGTATTAGTGGAATTCCATCTTCACTTTTATACTCAGTTTCAATTAGATATGTTGCATCTTTTTTTCGCTCCATTGCTATTGTATCTCTATATATTCCGACACGTTTTAAAGCTTTTCCTTCGACATAAGCTTTTTTAGTTTTCAACTTTTCCATAATGCTAGAGTCTTGGTCTGTAAAAATGTCAACGTTAGTAGCAATTGGTAATTTGCAATCGTAGACTTCCTGGAGTGTATTAATATCCGAGTAATATGATATTGAACTGAAAGATTTAAATAGGGAGCCTTGAAATATTCCAATTATAATTACATTGAATAGCATGCATGATACTAGTAATATACGTTGATGGTGGATTGTGGGTAGTCGTATAAGAGGCATATTTAATATAATTCCAAATATGCTAATTAAATCATAAAGCAAATTAGTTGGTTCTTTAAATGATATTCTTTTTGATAAATTGAAAATAATTCCTATTAATATAATTACTATCAATATAGCACACCAAGTTTCTAATCTGAAGCAATGAAAAATCATAATCCACTGTGGTACTCTTTCAGCTTTAGGTGCAATAAAACAAATTACGTCATTATTAATACCAGACGTAAATTCAGTGTATTGCGCAACGTCTAAATTAATAAATCTGCTATTTGCAGAGAAGTCTACTTTTTTATGAACCACATCACCTAAGCTACCACTGAACGTTTTATTCTCATAAGTACCGTAGTCGGAGTTATTATAAGAATTTTTAAAACGCATATCAAAATTTAAATATCGAGCCATATTTAATAAAACGCATCCATCCATTCCACTAAAATTTGGATGATGTGAATGGCTGCGACATATATAATGGTTCATTGTTTTTGGTAAACATGTGAGAACGGTAGGGGCTCTACTAAATATATTGATATTTAAAACATATCCATTGAATCTAGTTAGACTGTTGATGATGTCAATCGGATTGGATATTATTTCATATATTAAGCTTCTCTTGACAATTCCCCATTGTTTAGTTATGTTGTTGTAATAGAACGGATCGTAAATGAATAAATTTCGTAAATTGCATGAACATGGTTTAAATGTTATTAAATTTAATATATAATGTTTGTTCCATAATAATGAAAGTATGTTATTTAAATATACATCAGTTTCATTACAACATCGCTCTCCTATTAGTATTAGCAAATATGTTGATCTTGGATTGTATAATTTAAATGATTTAACTTTATTTAGGTATTGCTGCACAATGTATTCATCCCATGCGATTATTACGTGCCCCTCATCTGGATTTCCGGAATATATTCGTATCTTATGTAGGACTGCTTTATTCTCAGGAGTCATTTTGTGCAAAGTTGTATTCTCTTTGGATATCTTGTAAAATTTATGATCGGTTTCTGGAACTGAAAATGTATGTTAGAAACTAATTTCAGTTAATTGAAGTTTCAACTAGTTGTATGTGTTAGAATCCAGGTAATATGTGGACAAGTAATAAATTGTTTTACTTATGCAAAATGTTAGTAATTAGTAATACAATAAATTTAAAATTTATGTTCAACAATTTCAATAGTGTTTGAATGTAAGGTATAACTTGCATATGGTTTTATTTAAAATTACATATATGAATTAATATAGACATAATTAAATTGTTTTGATGTTTATATTTTATACGTATTATAATTCAAAACATGGGGTTATTTGCATATTATATATGTACATATAGTTTATATTTACAATACCTAAAAAAAACAGCACATATTACAACACAGAAAATAAATTATTTAAACAAAATTTTGAAACAAAACAAAGAGATTAAATAATGATATGAACTAAAAAGCATTGGTTCTTATAAATAAACGACGTTTTATTTACTGAATTGATAAAAATATCTAGCAGCTGTAGTGAGAAAAAGTCGTATCCGGATTAAGGATGTGGCGAGCAATCCAATAGTAATAGTAAAAGACAATTACTGTGTATAAATACGTCACCCGCTGTGCAGTATGCTTTATTATTAAAATAATATAAAGCAAAGCTTATTTGATTATAAATTCTTATGTTATAGTGTGTATTTTTTCAATTAAGTATTCGGTATTTATGTCCATGACTTGTGCTATTATTACTGGTTAATAATTCATTTAAGCATTTGTCTCCGTGTTTCCAGACACATTTAACACAACACGTAAACTCCAGTAACGGTTAATAATTTACATTTTTTTAACTTTCGGTAGGCACGCTAAATTTTAAAATATTAGTAGACGCCGGGCAGGTGGACCAGGTGCTAAAAACATTTTTTTTTTATAAAAAGCAAAATGAACTTTTGTTTAACGTTTCTTATGTTATGTTATAAAGGCATAACACTACTAAATAATGCTTACAAAATATTGACATCAATTGTACAAGGCAGGCTTAACAAAAATAGCAAAGTAATAGAGGAGTATCAAAACGGCTTCGTAAAAGGTAAATCAACTATAGACGCATTGCACACAGTAAAACAAATAATTGAAAAAGCATATGAGTATGATTTAGCTCTAGAACATATGTTACAAAACATTGAGAAAAAGGAACATTAAGAACAAAAGGATCACAATAGTAGCGTATGCAGATGATAGTTATTATAACAAAACAAAGAAATATAATAAAACAAATAATAACAAAATAAATGAAAGGGTAGTTGCCGTTTTTGTTAAAATACTACAAATCAAGGCAGCGGTCGGTATGCTCTTAAACGTGGCATATAATTTATAATTTAAATAACCTACTTTTGAGTTATTAAAACTGTTTTCACATTAAAAAGTTTTTTCAAAATAATATGCCAAATTTAGCATTAAATTTTTTTGACATAGTAAGGTGTTGCCCTCAGCAAGTGGCCTTTAAGAATGACTTCCGTTTTTTTTTTGTGTAAATCTTATTGTTATACTGTCCTTCTCAACGTAGTCTAAATTTGAAGTGAGTTTGTTATTGTTTTGCAGATTTATACGCAACATGATTCATGCATTCTTTCTTCAATTAGTGTACTATTTATTCTAATTATTTAATTTATCCTCAGATGCGATTTTAAGTCATTGTTTATTTCTTTTTTGATGCATTTTTTACTTTTATAAATAGTTTATGCAAACTTATTAATAAAATTGCATTTCTTTTTGCTTAAATTTGTAAATTTTGCTTCTATCTGAATATGTGTCTTTTTGTTGCTAGATTTATTTTGACTATCTAAAAGGTTACGCTATATCATCATCAATAACTGTTGGACATAAGCCTTTTTCATAGCACTCCATCGTCTCCTGTCTTGAGTTTTGTGGATCCAGTTGTTTGCGATCCTTTTTAGGTCATTGGTCCAACGCGTATGTGGTATTTATCTGCTACGTTTATTGGCTCTTGGTCTCTACTCTAGTATTTTCTTTGACCATCTTTTGTCTTTTATACAACCCACATGGCCAGCCCATCTCAATTTTAGTTCAGTTATACGCTTGATCACGTCTGCCACTTTTGTTTTTCTTCGTAAGTCCTCATTGGTGGTATAGTGGTGTAGAGTTAGTCCAATCATTAATTTTTCCATTTTTTGTTGGGTTATTTTAAGTTTGCGGTTAGAGTTAAGGTTTTCGCTCCATATGTAAGGACTGGCAGAATACATGTACTTTTCTTTTTAGACATATTGGAATTTTGCTTTTAAAGATATGGCTGAGTTTCCTATATGCTGTCCAGTTTATGTTTCTAACGTTAATGTGTTTGCTTGGTACCAAATTAGTTATTACTTTTGTTTTCAAAAAGTTAATTTTCAATCCAACTTTTAAGCATACAATATGAAGTTTTTAGGTTGTTGATTATGAGGACTATGTTGTTTACAAAACAAAGGTGGTTTAGTTGTTTTCCATTTATGTTAATGCCTTTTGTTTCCCAATTAAGCTTGTTAAGGGGATACTGCAGAACCGTTATAAATAGTTTTAGGGACATGGTATCTCCCCTGTTTTACTCCTCTTCCACATTCAATGGGGTTGGTGTTTTCATGTAACTTTACAGATATTGTAGCGTGTAGATGTTATAGATTAGTTTTGAGTATCTGTAATCAATGCGATACTCTTTCAATGCATCCATGACATTGTTTAACTCTACAGTATCGAATTTCCACGAATGCAAGGGCTAGTAGTCTGTTTTTTTAGGACCTTGATGCTTTGAAAATGGTTGTTTGTTCCAAACCCAGACCGGAATCCAGCTTGTTTGTTTGGTTGGTATAAATCTAATTTCTTTTCTAATCTTGTGTTATGGGTCGGTAATTTTGTGAAGTAAGATGGTAATTGCGTTGCGTTATTTGTCTGGAATTTTGCTACTGTGTAGAGAAAAGTTAAATAGTGTTTGTATTTTCTTTACCTAAAACGTGCCTCCTGCTTGTATTGCTTCTTTAACTATATTGTCTTCGCCGGGCAATTTGTTGTTTTTTGTTTTTGACAGCACAAGCTTGATTTCATCGATAGTGATATCTAGAAGCTTCTCGGATTCTTGGTTGACAATATTTTCTTGTGTTGTGTTGTTATTTCCAGATCTTCTACTTGACAACTTTTATATAGTTTGTGGTAAAACTCTTCTACCGTGCGTAGTATTTCTTCTCTGTTTGTTGTGTTATTCTCTTGCATGTTCTTTAGTTTTGTTATTTTTTTCCTTCTTTCAGAAAGGTTACTGCGTAACAATTGTATGCCTTTGTTCTGTTTTATTGTTTGTTGGATATTTTTGCTACAATATCTTCTGATGTCTCGCTTGATAGTTTTGGAGATTTTTTTATTTACTTACTTTAGTTCTCTTGTTGTATTTGAGTTGCTTCTCATTTAGCTTTGTTTAGCCGATAAGTTTTCAGCATCTTAGCTGATTCTTTGTTTTTTCTTGGATTTAGGGCAGTTGGTATCTTGGCTTTTTTGTATAGTTTTCGTTATTGCGCCGAAGTTTCAATGTTTGTTTTTGAGTGATCGTTATTTTTTAATGTGTTGGCAGTGTCCGTTTTAAATTTATCTATGTCCAGTGGGGTTGCCCATGCTCAATTGGTCGTTGTCTTTGTAAGTTTGTACTTTTTTTTCAGGTTTATTCGGATTTTACTTTTAACCATTCTGTGGTCACTTTTCGTTCTGCAGTTGTTGAGTACTGTTATGTTTTTGACTACTTGTTTATTATGTAAGATTATGAAATCAATTTTGTTGCAAGTTCTACCGTCCGGGCTTTTTCAAGTCCATCTTTTATAAAGTTTTTTATTAAAGAAACTATTCAGTTGGTAAAGATTGTTTTGTAAGAGAAAGTCCACCATTATTTCACCGCGAGCATTTCTTCCCTCTGATCCAAAGTTTTCTAGACATGTCTCCGACTGGTTTGCTTTAATACCGATTTTAGCGTTAAAATTGCCGCATCTTATGGTAAACTAGGTTTTCATATCCCCCAGAGCCAGACAATTGTCTGTGTAGGATGACGCTGGTGCGTATAATTGTACTATCTTAATTGAGTATTTTTTGTTGAGGTTTAGTATTAAGAAAACTACTTTTATTGAAAATTTTTAGACTGATAGAATGTCGTTACTGAAGCCAATTCTTTCTTTTAATTTATTGGGTTTTCCAGCATAGTAAAGGAGATGCTCGGATTATTGTTTTAATAGATCCTCGCCTCATCTTCTGACTTCACTGAGACCGATAACGTCTCACCTTATTTTTTTCACTTCTGTCTCCTGTTCGATCAGGCTGACTTCGGACATAAGTGTTCTTGTGTTATATGTTCCAATTTCCAAATTTTGTTGGTTACTTTTCTTTATAACTTTGCGTTGTTCGTTATAATCTTAGACAATGACAGAAAATCTTAGCTTCTCCCATATTCCTTGAGGTAGACCTTTTTTAAGGTATGGGATCTTATGCTAGATGACGCACCCACCAGGAGACTACCATTTGTTTTAAAATTTGCCATTATAGGGTTGTTGAAGATAGGTAAGAATTGCATTTCTTCAATTTACAGACTTCTTATGGTTATCTCGCCAATATTCGGTCGCCAGAGCCCTTATTTAGCAGGATGTACCGGGTGACCTAAGTAGACACCACTTGTGCAGGTGAGGTTGACATTTGGGACACTTTGTTGTTAAAGATTACTTACACCTTACACCCCTGCGCCATATACAAGGTGTTAAATAAACATGCGGCAAAAATTCAAGGAGTCATTCCTTGGCTTTTTAAAAATATTTTGTCTTATGATGATTTCTGAAAAACCTCTTTGTTTTGAGGTTACAGGGTAAAAAAAATTTACGACAACCATATTTGTTATTTGTTGAAATCATTAATGCAAATAAAAGTATAGAGTACGCCAATGAGTATATCAAGTACAAAAAATTGTTAACGATATCTTGGAACAGATGTTTTATTCACTAATGTACAAGTTGATTTTATTTAAATACGTCTCGTCATTGATCATCTGTAAAAGTTAGTGAATTTCTCTATCATGAATCACTATACGAACGCCGAGATGACTGACATGCATTTCATGTATGGACTTGCTGATGGCAACTCATTAAAAGCTAGACGTACATTGAACGTTATCCTAGCCGTAATATCACCGACCAAAAAATCTTTAAAAACATTCATTGACGTCTTTGTAAAACAGGCACATTAAAAAGTGGAGCGCCTGGAAGATTAACTATAGTAAAAACGGTACAAGTGGAACATAATCTGCTGGATATGATTGAAGATTCAAGTAGTTCTATGCGAAAAATTTTGCCAATAGTTTAAATGTAGGTCATTGGTCAGTTTGAATAATTTTTAAGAGCAATTTTTGTATCTATACCACATTTATCGTGTTCAGGCACTATTACCTGCTGATTCCTTCACGCATTGTGTTATGTTAATGGTTTTTGCAAACATTAGTTCTAATCCCTTAATTCCTGACACATATTCTATTCACCGATGAAGTCAGTTTTTCATAAAATGCAATAAGGAATTTTTATAACAACCATGTGTGGGCAGATAAAAATCCGCATCAGGCATGTGAAAATCGTTTTAAACATCAGTTTTCCTTGAATGTTTTAGTTGAAATTGTCTAATTGGATCAGTATTTCTAACAAGAAGACTTTCCGGCGAGGTGTATTGCAACTTTTTAGAACACATGCTGTTTTAGTTTTTGGACAATGTACTTACTATTGGCAACAAAAATTGCAATGTGGTTTATACACAATAGTGCACCACCACATTTAACAGCAACATACGGAGATTGCTGGATTGGCCAAAGTGGGCTACACGCATGGCTTGCTCGATTTTTATATAGTTATCTAAAGTCATTAGTTTACGCTACTTTAGTAGAAAATTAGGACAACTTGCAAAATTGGATAATTGCTGGCTGTAACTCAATTAGAAACAAACCTGGTGTATTTGAAACAGTTTAACATTTAATGACAAGAAGATTGAATGCTTGTATCTAAGCTAGCGGAAGTCATTTTGAACATTTATTGTAGATTCAGCAACTTTACATGTACTTTTTTTAATAAAATGTTGTAACTGTCTTAAATTTTGTTCACCATCTAACTTTGAAACAAAGGGGTTTTTTAGAAATCATCAAAGAACAAAATATTCTTAGAATAAGCCAAGGAATAATTCCTTGAATTTTGGCGCATGTTTGCGTTTGCGTTTGTCCGGTATTAGCAGTTAACTTAACTAGCAAAGCTGCTGGCATAGCAAATTTTGGTATGTATTGTCGTATCCAATTGCAGTTTTTTGAATACTTTTTTGTTTGATTTTATTTGTTAGCATAAGAGATGCTGTAAATGTGTATTAATTCGCTTAGGAGGTGTAATGGTTAGCGTACTTGATTGCTACACCAGAGATCTTGGGTTTGAATCTTTTATTTGATGGTTTACTAGTAAAAAATGTGTTTTGATAAAAACGCCTTCTTTTAGATAAAAAAAGAAATTTTAGTAGGTTTCTTGTACTGCCTCAATGTTGCGTGCACGTTAAAACCAAAAATGTATGTTGAATTTCTTGAATTTGCGGCATAATTTCTAGATGTTGTAGTCTTAACCTTTGGCGTCGGTGATTAACCTTGGCAACAAAAATAGACCGACGTTAATTATAAAATAAAATAAACTAATTATTCTTAGTAGAAAATACTGTTGCAATCTTTAAATCTTGTAAAGTTTTTGCGATAATCTGTGCAAAAACAAGACAAATATGGTAAAAACTTGTATAATTCTTTGTTAAAAAAGTAGTTGGTTGTATATATAAATTGTTTTTTGTGCAAACATTTTTTGAAATTAGTCTGTAAGATATTTAAATTAAAGACAATAGACAACTTATTATTCTTGTTCTGAGTTTAAAGTATTTTTGGTGTTTTGATAAAAAATTGGTTATTATCAAAAAACAAAATTAAACGTAGTTGAAAAAAAGTTTGTGCCTGTTCCGATGTCCATCAAGTTATTAATTTTTAAAGGTATTAGAAGTATGCAGCTAATAACATTGCATTGTTTGTTAGTTTTTTTAGTAATGATGAATTTGTTTGTTGGTAGCGGTTAATTGATACGTATCACAACAAACATCAATTTTTCTTAATTTGTAAAAAGCGAGCAAACCGCATATCAAGAATAAGTTTTTTTTAAGTTTTTCAAGTAAATTGTAACCACAAAGTTGTGGAGTTTTATGTTTTAAAAGATTTTTATCTAAATAATGCATAAGAATGGGGGAACAAATCTCTGTCGTAAAGCGCTGTTCAATTGTTGTTGTAACAGTTTGCCGAAAAAAGTAGAAGTTTCCGTATCAGGACTAAAATTATTATTTCTCAAAAACGTATAATGTGTAGTGTTGTTGAGTGTATAGAAGTATTTAGGGATTTAGTGCAAACAATATACCGACTCGTACGTGTTGTAGTGGATGTGTTTAGTTTTGTACTTTTTAGTTTATTGTTATTTAGTTATCTATAACAGTATTATATATTTTCTGGTGGTGTGTTGTTGTCTACTGGTTGGCTAATAAACGTAAAATTTAATATAAAATTAATAAATGATTTATTTTATTTAAATTGCTTTTTTATCCAGTAAGAGACACATACAAGTGTTTCAGAGAATGCACCCATCTTCAATTTGCCTAGCATCTCACTGGTCAAAGAGATAATTTACATAAAATCACAGTAACTATTAAACAGTTTATGTTTACTAATGTGTCAAAGGTGTTAACGCAATGCTCCTTCTTAGGAGAAATGGTAAACTGTTTGTGTGTGAAGGAGACTGTAATACAGTTAAATCCTCACACAGACAGGCAACGGCCATTTTGGCGCTTTTATTTGAATCAAATGACCGAAACAACTGACCAGTGAGATGCTAGGCACACTGATGATGGGTGCATACCCTGAAATACGTGTATGTGTCTTTTACTAGATGAAAAAACAATTTTCATAAAATACATCATTTATTAATTTTAAATAATAAAGTTGTTTCGGTCATCTGATTCAAATAAAACGCGCAAAAAATGCCGATGCGTGTCCGTGTAAGGATTTAACTGTATTACAGTCTTCTTTACTAGAGAGCATTGCGTTAACACCTTTGTAAGATTTAATGTTTTAATGTTGTATTTAGCTTGTAAAAAACTTTGAATCCACCTTGACCTTTTTTTGCTAGTGTTTAAACGCTGATGATTTTAATGTCAAGCTGCTTTAATAAAGATTTTATACCTTTTTTGTTGCGGTCTTTTAGAATGCAAGCTTTTTTGGCCCAAAAGTTTGTAACTACTTGTTATTAAGGTGATTTCTTCATAAAAAAATAAAATCACAAATTTTACGTTATGCTGATAAAAAATAAGTAGTGTTCAGTCGTTTATTTGCACATAAATTTGTTGTGATGTTACAATAGATATCAACACGTATAACCAACTAAAATACATACTAAAAATTGCAAAAAATATTACATTGACGGTGACAACAAATTTTTAATAAATATTATACACAATAACAATAATTAATTCAATTATATAAAACGTGTAATTTTAGTCAACTGGCAAGATTTTGTTGGTCAGAAAAGGTGCGCTATTTTGCGAATAGAAGTATTAATATTATTGATCTAACAACTTGAGGTAATTGGTATAATTTTATACTTAATTATAACTCGCATTACTGCTTTTTTCTGTACTGTATCTACATCTAGTAACTGCTATAAATTTCTAAAAACTTTATTACTTGTGCAGTTTTAACCCTCTTAAATTTTTTTACATTAAAAGGGTTTAAGATGGGTTATGGGTTTTTAGAAGATCACTTACGTTCTAGTTGACTAGTTAAAGCAATCACAAAAAAGTGTATAGTCAAAAATTGCTCCAAATTATCAGCAATGCTAGGGCTCTTAGATACATTGGTTTGCCGAATACTTTATGACTATTTGGGTATAACTAAAGTAAGTGCAAAATGGCTTCTGAAATTTTGTCTGATGTTTAAAAACAATAATAAATTGATTGTACTCAATCTTTTTTATGACTTTGTGAAGATGACAAAAAAAATTGCAATCTATAGTTACGAAAATTAAAACTATAGTCTTGTATTATGATTTTTTTGTCCAAAAAGAACATCTTAAAATGTTAACGTGTAAGTAAACCATAACCAATCATTTCTTCTACAGTTTAGATTTAGCACCTAGCAACTACTTCCTAAAAAAGAATACTTTAACTTTACGGTAGACAATTTTTTGACAAAAAAAAAGTAAAAACTATTGTTTTGAAGCATTTTGACAACAAATCTTTAAAATATTTTTATGAAAAAATAGAATTACTAATTAAGCTATATAATAAGTGTGTTGAGGTCTCCCTTAAATTATATTAAAACATAATAAAAAATGCATGAATTCTTGGTTAAGACGCAAATTTATGGTGGTTACCTTATATTATATTTCTATATATTTTTGTTTGTAAAAGGTTGTTTTAGATACTTTAGTATTTACAACAGAATGAAGTTTAATAGTTAGTTTTTGTAAATATGTTTGATGTCTATTTCCAAAACAGTTTCTACGCTGCTTTCTTAAGTCTGTTGTATTACTTGTAAACAATTTTAATTATTTTTGATCTCCAACAACAATTATTTATTAAAACCGTTGGTTATTGTATTTAAGACGCATAGTGCAGCTTAATTAATTTTTTTTTTTTACTTTTTACATGTTTAAAAGCTCTTTCACTCCCCAACCCGCCTTGCCAGCGACGGGTTTTATGACTAGAGTCTTCTGTGATAGACTGACAAACAATCTCTCTAGTAGTTTGGAATCTACTTAAAACTGTAAGTCCTTCGTAATGTAAGTTGCTAGCATTACGGGCAGAAAAGAGTCAAAAAACGCTAGCAGTGGCGTATAAATAGCTGACAAAGAGAAAAGAGTGAAACCAACTGATCCTCTGGTTTTTACATTAATAATTACTTCTTTTCTTTAGTAAAACGCACATAATATCTATATATATAGTTTGGTATTTATTCTACTTTGCCACGTGGTATCCTATCTGCTATCCGAACAATTTTAGTACACAAAGGAATATATTGCTAATTAACTTTTATCTTTAGCCACTTTATATTTAGAAATCTAAAAAAGAATTATACCATTTTTTAAAATTTTTATTAAATTGCTTAGCTCATTTATGTTTAGTTTTTTAATGACAATTTTGAATTTTGTTTTTTTACAAATTTTTATTTATTATTTTATAACTAACAAACGCCAACAATATATGTATATAAATCTACCTTGATTGTCATTTAGAATCCCATGATATGGTTCCATGCTCAGTCAGCATCACAGTAGCCTAATAGATTTTCAGGTTTTGAGTAATGCAAAGTGTAGTCACTTGTGCTTTTCAAGCAACAGAAAATACGTTTAACTGCTGTCCAATAAGCTTCTTCATGGTTGTTGTTAAATATGCTTACAATATTTACAGCAAAGGTTATATCAGGCCAAGTACCTTGGGTTAAATATATTATGCTGCTTACTACCTCTTGATATAGTATAGGTAATTTCTGGTTAAGATCACTTGGTGTGGCAACTGGTTTGCAGTTTTCTATACCAAATTTTGCTTGTATTTCATTTATGTACTAGGTTTAATTTAATGTTATTTTATCAGGTTTATAGTTGATGTTTAAACCAACTATATTATTTGCAGTTCATAAATCTTTTATCTTGAACATGCTACTTAGTTCTAGTTTTAACTTGTTTCAAATTTTGGCATTGTTCCAAAATATTAGCAAGTCAGTATATAGTTATAATCAATTTACTATTTTTACTTTTAAATATGCATGAATTAATTTTGGATTTCTTTAAACCAACTGAGTTTAAAAAATTACATAGGTTTAATTTCTATTCTCTTCCACTTTGTTTCAATCCTTAAACCGCCTTGTTTAGTTTGAGTACTTTATTACTTCTGTCATTGTACATATCGGGTTGTTCCATATATATTCCTTTTTTTAATTCACCTTATAAAAACTGTGTTACTGCATCCATTTGGTCAATTTTTAGGTTGTGTTTTGCTGCTAATGCCATCAAATACCTAATTGAAGTATATCAATCTACAGGTAAGTACGTTTCTTTATAACCTATTATGTGTTTTCATTTGTATCTTTGTGATCATTTTTATCTTCTGAATCTATATTTTCCATTAAGATTTTTGCTGCAACGTAATCTTTATTTTCTAACTTGGGTTTCAAATATTACATCTCTACTGGTTTAATTTTTTTTTGTAGTTGGATTAATACACCTATAATTTTTCGTTTCTTTATTGTAACCCATGAACTTGTAAAATATGAACCATCACTGAGGATCCAAAAACTGTTATATGTTCTATATTAATTTTTTTTTCTTGTCACATTCCAAAACACCGCATAATAGGACAAAAGTCTATATCAAACGTTATATCTTTAACTTTCTATATCCAGACATATTCACCTTTATATATTCAGACTTATTTACAAAACGAGATTAACTATCATACGCGCATATAGAATAAAAGCAAATATTTCTCCGTTAAACATATATTATTTTCTCATATATTACAATAAAAAATTTACAATATAAACAATTCATCTTTTATTTCATATTTTAACATATTTGAATCAAAGTTTTAAGACTTATAAAATACTTAAATGCAAATTTAACTGATTTGCTTATAGATAATTGTAACATGCTATTATACTTAAAATGAAAACTTGTGATTTTAATGTAAATTTTATATTAAACCATCAGTGTATGAATTATTTCTTAGTGCAAAATGATTTTATTGATCAGTGACGGCTTACGGAAAATTGGGCGACAGAAATACAATTGTAAATATTTTAGAACATGTCATATTGGTGAATTCACATGTTTGTTAGCAATATATAACTGAAAAACGAGGTTCATTTTGAAAACATAACCTTTAAATAATAATAAGAAAAAACTAACGATAGTGACTTCATTTTTTTAATAAATAAATAAATAAACTTATATTGCATCTAAAAACAATTTCAGATGTCAATTTAACCACTTTTATTTATATTTATTATTGGATCAATAGTAATTTTAAAATACCGATATGATCATTTTTTATACATCACAGGGAACTTAGTTATATATTAATAAGTGATATTAGTACATAGTAAATGTGTTTTATTTATCTTAAAATGAACTATCACATAGTAGTAAAATTTTATAATTTATTTTTTTAATGTTATTTTTAACACCTTTGATACGGAATATTTTAAGTCTGTAACAGCAGAAATAATGCCCTAGTTGCATTGGAGATCTGTTTATTACATATAATGCAATAAAATAAATAAACTTTATTTAACAAATCATAACTATAAAACATTTATTAAAATACTTGTCTATGACTTACAAAGCAAAATAAGTTAAAAACGTTTTTATACATATCATTTTATGTAAAGCATAATCAAAAACGTTAAATTAACTTTTAATCACATTTTTTTGATGTTATTTTTAGTCAGTTGTTAACACTTTTTAACATGTCAGATGTGTTTGGGTCAATCACAGACATTTTATTAAAACTTCTAGACATTTGTGCAACACTTTACAAAAATTTATTTGACATTTTTAGTCATTTGAATATTTTGTTTACATTTAACATATATTAGAAATTATGTGACCACTTATAAATATTTGTTTGACTTTTAAAGACATATTTTTACTTTGCACTATAAACGTTTTTGAATGTTCATTTGTGTAATTTATTATTGAATATGTTAGCAGCTTCAAATGACTTATAGTCTTATGTTTTTGTTTTTATAATATTATGTTAATTTGTAAAACTCTAAGTTAGTAATATTTATTTATTTTGTTATGTTTGTTTACTTTTGATTTTAAACACTTGTGTTGTTAAAAATTATATTTTTTTATTTTGCATATGTATATGAATTCTTGTGTAATAATTTTATCATGTATTTATTTATTTTCACTTAAACTCATTACTAAACTTAACATATTAATTTTATTAATTGTTAAAATTATATTGTTTCGATTTGGTTTATTGTGTACAATGCGTCTTTAAGAATAATACAGGTTTCATTTACAATTAATTTGATGTTGCTTGATTATTCCCAGAACGCAATATTTGAATATTCAATTCAATTTTCGTGAGGATCTTGAAGAATGTTATTAAGAAATATATGAGCTGAAATGTTTTAGTAAATTAGGAAAATTTGCATGTCTGCCTACTGGTAAGATAAGCGATTAGAGTTAAAAGCGTAGATAATCTGATGATTTGTTTAATGTTTAGTTTTAACATTTATTATTTAATCTTTGAAACTACGATAAAAATAAGTTTTGATATATTTATTAATATACATAATAAATGTATTAACAATCACTCAAATAAATTGTTTTATAAACTAATAAACTAATAAAACAACAAAAGATAACAAAAATAAATAAAAAACAAAATACATTGTATAAAATATAGCAACATTATTTAAATGAATATTTTTTTGGTCATAATGCCAATGTGCAATCAACTATAGATACCGGATTCTGTTAATATTTTTATTAATTTTTCAAAATAAAGGCTTCTTGCTGCGTGCTTCATATTTAATCAACTTTTTTCTTTCTAAAAATTTCTCAAACCACCGACAGAACTGGGCCTTTAACAAAGCACTGCCTAAAGCTTGCTAAAATATTGTAAACGTTTTTGCTTAAAGTTGATGTCATTTATTTTCAAGAACGCATTAAAAACAAAAAGTTACAAACATTAAAATAATTCTAGCAAGATTAAACTTGTACTGAAGAGGTATTACATGTCTATCTTCCGCTCTTTCCAAGTTTTGTGTTCAAAGTGTAGCTAGATATAAAGCTGCGTTGCTAGTCTCATTACTTAATTTACACACATTGTATTTTAAAAACTATATAAACAAGGTTATTGTTTCAAAAAGATGTATGTATGTATGAATGAAACCCTTAGAAAACAAAAAGATTGTAATTTAGATTTGTTACTTAATTTATTATTTAGTACTAATGATACTTTAGATTGTAATTTTAAAACTGTAAAAAGTTGAGTTTTTTGAAGCAAAAGTTTGTATAGAAAAGAATGCAACTTGCATTACAGCAACAGTAGCTGACTAATCTATTCTAGTAATTTTAATGAACACATAAGCCATCTAAATAAAGTACTTACTAGATTGTCACAAGCTGGCTTTACATTAAAACTAAAAAAATATTGATATATCTGTGATAAGGTTACATTTTTAAGATATGTGCTAGGGCAAAAAGGCTAACAGTTTGATCCTGAAAGAGTACAAGCTGTGTTGGATTTTTTAACTCCTAGGACTACAAAATGTGTTCATGCTTTTCTTAGCCTCTGTAATTATGACCAAAAATTCTGTCTTAATTTTGCTAGCCTTACCGAACCATTAGTACATCTTCTTTGTAGTAAAAATAAATGGATATGGCAAAAAATTTTTAACAACTTAAAAAAATTAATTGCAAAGCAAACTCCTTTGCATCACCCCCATCACAACTCACAATATTACGTTCAAACTGACGCATACGACATAGGTATTGGAGCTACGTTTTGGCAAAAAGTAGAAAATAATAAATGTGTTATTTCCTATGCCAGCAGACTACTTTTAGACAGAAAACGTAATTACAGCATTCCTGAAAAGAAAGCATTGTCAGGTGTGTGGGCACCCAATAAAGGACGTTTTTATTTATTGGGTAAACCATTTGTTATTTTGTATGTGACTATCGTTCTTTTTCTTATCTGCAGACATGCCGTCTCTTATCTACTTGCATCACACGCTGGATTTTGTCACTTTAAGAGTTTGATTATACAATGACTTATATTTCAGAAAAAGGCAATGTTATTCCCGATATACTCATTAGGTTTTCATCTTTCCGCTTACTGTCACCCGTCGACAAGCTTTTCAATATATTTAATCTTTGATTTTTGCAGTACGATCCTGTTGTTAAAAAGCAGATGTCTGCAGTTTTTGGTTCATTGTCTAAAAAACAGCGCTTCAGACAATACATGAATACATGTAATAGTGGTATAAAAACATAGTAATTGTTTTATTTAATCTTGTATTATTACTATTGTAAAGAAACGGCAATGTATGCAGAGATAATAAAGCATATAAAAGCTACTGTTAACCCAAAGAAAATTATCATAGTAAAATTCACAAAGTCGACGGCAACACCTTAAAACTAAAAGTTAAGAGAATGAGCAACAGCAACAGAGATTATTTTTAAAAAATCAATATAGACATTATAGCAATAGTCAACAAAGGCTAAATTCTTCAATGTGCACTCATTTCCAAAACACTGATTTACAAAAAGACTTAAACCGGTGGCGTAGCAGGGATATAAAAAACCCACTCAAATGCTACAAATGTAACAGTATTAATCACGTGGCAAAAAAGTGTAGCCTACTACAAAGCCGGTGAGATTAGCAATAAGATTAGAAATTGTCTAAAAATTAAGTAGTAATATAATAAGTAATAAGTAATAAGGAAGTAATATCTGTGCAAAAAAAAATTGTAATAGTAAAAGTGTAAGAAAAAAAAAAGAAGGATAAATCTAACTAAAAAAATAGTGCTTAAAATTGCGCAAGCTAACTTTGAAGAGGCAGAAATGTCTTGGACCTGCTACTTACAAACGCATGAAGAACAAAGTTACATAGTCTTGGTCTAATCTTCAAGTTTACTTAAAGTTTAGTTAAAACTAGCCAACGATGGCTGCCGTATACATTTCGGATAAATTTTCTAAAGTTTAAAAATTGCGCCGCGGACGGAGTTACGTATAAGTAGAGTCGATGTTGCCACAATTTTAATTTGCATTAAATAAACATAAAGTAGCAGGCCAAGCAACTGCTAATAGACAAGGACTTTAACGTTAAGTTACACATTTCTTGCTTTCTAACCAATGATTGCAAAAACAGCATGATTGCCAACTGAGCAGAAAAACATGCTTTTGCAATCTTCATTAAAAGAAACAAGCAAACAAATGCTAATTAAGAAACTACTAAGCAGTCCTATTCTTACACTCACAACATCACTAATCTGAGAGTCAACAAAAAGCGGGAAAAGTAAAAAAAAACAATGAACAGCTAAAGCAGCGACATAGCTAAACTAAGAAGCGAGTGAGTACGAACAAGGATGCAATTCACACATGTGGCATGAATTATCTCAGGGCGGTTATTGGTAGGTTTCGAGCTCTGGGGTGCAAAGTTAAATAAAATTAAACTCTTCCTTATACTTCTTACATCCATATAATTGTATAAATATAGTCTCATTTATAATTAATTACGTCTAAACATATAGAAAATCCTAGAAATAGGAATACGAAATTAATTTAATTGCTCAACCAAACATTTAATAACATTACTTACTAGCAGGTAACAATTAACAAACCTTTGAGGCTTAATGCTACGCGTTTAGAAGCAGATATAGAAAAGACCCAGAATAGCTTAAGATGAATTTATATGCGCGCAGGTAACACGGGATATACTTAAGTCATGCGCGGGAATCCAAGAATATACGCGACAATTGCTCCCAAATTATTTGAATGCTGCTTTTTAAAAGCAGAAGGGGAATAATTTTCACTAACAAACGGTTTTATATGTAAAGCATGGAAAGTTCCACGCTTCTCGTGAGAATTAATATGTTCTAAAACAAAAGTGGCTAAACTAACACGTTTTTTAATCTTAAAAGGACCCTCAAACAATAACATAAACTTGCAAGTTTGTAAAGCTACAGCCGACAAAATTTGTACGCAACTGCATCGAGTCACCACTATTAAACTCAGGATAAGGACAACCTGGATGAGATATCATACAACGCTTAGCTTTTCCAAGAAACGTCTTTCTGGCCAAGTATATTTTAACATGCTGATCAGAATTAATACATGTAGGTAAATTTAATAAAGGATTTAGTAAAGGCTCGGGAGTCTACCTAGTTGTAACTTGGTTAGAGATAAACCTGTGGACTTATGGATGACGTTATTGTGCAACTTTCCTAACTTTGGATCTTCAACTACCCATCTAGTATGCTGGTGATGGCAATATAATTGAAAAAATTGACCAAGCTCACGCATTAGTCTTTCGAATGGGTTGGGTTGCGCGTGACGTACCGACCAGTGAACTACATGTGCAGCCAAACGTCCAAGTTCTTCTTTCCAACGGTTCGCCGTAAATTGTAAACCATAATTAGCTAGCCTTGATAGTTGCTTTTTTTAAAGCATACAAACATACATATTTTGTAAAGACGTCTACTACAACACATAGGTATGTCACGCCACCCACAGAAGGTGGTAGAGGCCCATATAAATCCAATGCAAGCAAATTATTTGACTTATTTAAAATAATAGATTGAAACGGAGAATCAGGCATTGGTACGTGTTTAGTACGTTGGCACACATCACATGTTTTTAAAATCAACTTTACATCTCGATGAAGATGTTTCCACCACACTTTGCGTCTTAACGCAGGCCACGTCTTATATATTCCAAAATGTTTAATTGCAGCATGAAATAGCTTAACTGCATCTGCGATGAGTTGTTTTGGTATACACTAATAGGTTGCACTAAATTTACTACGATTTACATACAAAATGTTTTTTTTTGACAACATACCGTTTGCCACATAGAGAACGTGGGTTTTCTAACGCTAATATAATGTTAGCTTTAAACAGATCTAAGCGCTGTTTTTTAGACAATGAAACAAAAACTGCAGACATCTATTTTTTAACAACAGGATCGTACTGCAAAAATCAAAGAGTAAATATATTGAAAAGCTTGTCGACGGGTGACAGTAAGCGGAAAGATGAAAACCTAATGAGTATATCGGGAATAACATTGTCTTTTTCTGAAATATAAGGCATTGTATAATCAAACTCTTAAAGTGACAAAATCCAGCGTGTGATGCAAGTAGATAAGAGACGACATGTCTGCAGATAAGAAAGAGAACGATGGTCACACACAAAATAACAAATGGTTTACCCAATAAATAAAAACGTCCTTTATTGAGTGCCCACACACCTGACAATGCTTTCTTTTTAGGAATGCTGTAATTACGTTTTTTGTCTAAAAGTAGTCTGCTGGCATAGGCAATAACACATTTATTATTTTCTATTTTTTGCCAAAACGTAGCTCCAATATCTATGCCGTATGCGTCAGTTTGAACGTAATATTGTGAGTTGTGATGGGGGTCATGCAAAAGAGTTTGCTTTGCAATTAATTTTTTCAAGTTGTTAAAAGATTTTTGCTGTAATTCTTCCCATATCCATTAATTTTTACTACGAAGAAGATGTACTAATGGTTTGGTAAGGCTAGCAAAATTAAGACAGAATTTTTGGTCATAATTACAGAGGCTAAGAAAAGCATGAACACATATTGTAGTCCTCAGAGTTAAAAAATCCAACACAGCTTGTGCTCTTGCAGGATCAAACTATAAGCCTTTTTGCCCTAGCACATATCTTAAAAATGTAACCTCATCACAGATATATCAATATTTTTTTAGTTTTAATGTAAAGCCAGTTTGTGACAATCTAGTAAAAACTTTATCTAGATGGCTTATGTGTTCATTAAAATTACTAGAATAGATTAGTAAGTTGTCAACATATGCGGTTTTATAGCTGCAAAACTCTGGACCAAGTATATTGTCAATGCATCTAGTAAAGGAAGCAACTGCTGTTTTAAGACCAAACGGTAACACCTTAAATTGGTAGCACCGAGTGCCCGCCATAAATCCTGTAAACCGTTTTACAGCTGGCTTTAATAGTAATGGCCAATATGAATTTGTAAGGTCTAAAGTGGAAATGACCATTACCATTTCCAAATTATGTAAAATATCATCAATAGTTTTAGACAATTTACTTCCATCACTAAATTTAAGCGGCTTGCATCAATGCAAAGTCAAACACTACCATCGTGCTTTATTACTGTCAACAGAGGCGAACAAAATAGAGACTTGCAACGTTCAATTATATCGTATTTTTTCATCCTATTCAGCTCTTGTTCAACAGCTTTTTGGTAAGCGTACGGTATTAGGTATGGTTTTATCTGAAAAGGTGTACAATTGTGAGTCGTGACTATATTCCGTTTACGGCCTGATATGTTTGAGAAGATGTTTGAATGTTTTTTTCAAAAGCGTACTAAATTGATTTTGTTGTTTAATATTTAAATCAATGCTTTTGATAACAACATCAAGGTCAATGTTAGTGTTGTAAGATCAGGCGGTAAATTTACTATAAGTGCATTTCTATTAACAGCGCGTAATTTTAGTTCAAGCAAGTCTATAGGTTTGAACTTATGCTTTGGTCCAATTTCGAGTATTTGTATTCTTAAATTTGGTATGGCTAGACAAGATTTATTTAAATTAATGCGAGCATTTTGAGATTGTAACCAGTCTATTCCAATTATAATTGGATATGGAAGTTTGGGAATAAGGAGGAACTCATGCGTAAAACTACAGTATTTTATTTTAAATGTCAATTGCATTTGCTGAGATACTGTTCTCCGCGCTCCTCGAAATGCTACCGACACTCTAACTCTATTCCAATTATAATTGGATATGGAAGTTTGGGAATAAGGAGGAACTCATGCGTAAAACTACAGTATTTTATTTTAAATGTCAATTGCATTTGCTGAGATACTGTTCTCCGCGCTCCTCGAAATGCTACCGACACTCTAACTCCACTTACAAGAACTACAGGTATTGTTGTGTTGTATAATCTTATTTGATCTCACACAATAGTTGACAAACAGCAGACATTGCTACCAGTGTCTATCAGTGCAGGAAAATTATTGCTATATAATGATATGCAAATAACTGAAAAATATTTCCGATTTATGATTGAAATCACAAGGTGTTTCTTGTAACAGTGTTGATTTTGGATTGTTATCAGAAAAATATGATTTAAGTTCCCTATTTGGAGGGTCATTTTTTCGGGTTAAGAAAAAATGTGTTGTTGTGTCACAACACATTTTTTCTTAACTACAAAAATTTACCTTTTAGATAGGGGGCTTGAGGCTTAAAGCCAAAATCCCTGGAATAGCAATCAAGTAAGTCACTACACCTCCCAGCGGTTTTGATTTTGATTTTAAAACAGTAAAAAGTTGAGTTTTTTTAAGCAAAAAGTTGTGCAAAGGAAAGTAATGCAACTTGCAGCACAATGTTTTTTGACCTAAGCACGCTCAAGTAATCAAATATTTTTTTTTAAATGCCGCATATCTAAAGATAAATATACAGTTGATTAAAAATCAAAAGTTTTGAGCAAGGACAGTAATATGCAGCGTGACCACTGAAAGTATTTACACCAAACACTGCAACCATCAAAAGAAAAAAAAAAGTTTATTCTTTTCTCTATTCAAAAAGCAGCGTTTTAGACCGCTGCCAACAACAAGGAACTCAAAAAGATATTGCGTTAAATTGAAAAAACGTTAGTAAAGAAAAGGCTACAAAAAAGTAGCCTATATTACAAAGAAAAATTTTGATTATAGTTACTCAATAAAATTTTGAAACAGGCAACTCCAAATCATTAAAAACACTAATATTATTGTCTTCAAAAAAAAAAAACTTAACAAAACATATAAAGGCTAGTGTAGACACGAAGAAAATTATAATAACTAAAATTAGTTGACGGCAACACCGAAAAACTTAAAACTGAAAAAAAAACGACAGCAACAAAGTGGTTGTTTGCAATGCACTTATTATCAACACAGACATTATAAAAAAAGTCAATGCCAAGTTAAATGCAAAAACCTGTACTGTGCTTGACATTGACATGCCGCTAGAAAAACTTAAAACCTCAAGCTGTCAAAAAAAAACAATAAAAACGGTGTAAAACACGCGTTTTTTGAGAAGCACAAAACAAAAATTTAAAAAAGTTGGGACCAATGGCGCATTAGGAAAATGAAAATCTGCACAAATGCTACAAATGTAATAGTATTGGCCACGTAACTAGATAGTGTAGCAATAAGATCAGCTAATATGTTTTGAAATGCTATCTGTGCAAAGAGGAAAGACACAAAGAGAAATTAAACATTGCTCAGTCTATATAGCATTTGTAAACGCGCAATAAAGAGAAAAAGCATATATCTAACTTAAAAAACTTTGCTTAAAGAAAATAAAATTTTGAAAAAGCAGAAATATCTCGGACCTGCTACTTACAAACGCGTGAAAGAAAAAGTTAGATTTAGTCTAACTTGCAGCTTAGCTAAAAGTAGCCAACAATGACTACCAGACCATAATGCCGTATACATCTCACATAACTTTTCTAAAGTTTGCAAATTGGCCTCGGACGGCAAAACTTATAAGTAAAGTGCAAAGACAATTAAAGATTTTAACTTTAAATCACGTACTTGGTTCTTAATAATCTTTGCAATGGCAGCATAATTGCCAACATGATATTGCATTTTTTATCAAAGGAAACAAGCCAACATTTAAAAAAGTTGTTGGTTTGTTCATTATAGAGGCAACCATGTGTTCAGCAAACTTGGCTAAAAATATACAAAAAAGACTAGCATTTTAAAAATACGTTTGTAGACTAACTGCAAAGTAGAAAAAACTACCAAACAATCGTACACTCACAAAGTCGTAAACTGGAAACCATTGTAATGTGGTGTAATGACATTTTCACTAAAAAAAAATACGGTAAAAGCAAGAAAGCAGTGCACTGATAATGTAGCAACGTAGTTGAACTAAGAAACAAGCTCACAAAAAAAATTAATCAAGCTCAGCAGCAAATAGACTTACTGGTATTGTCATACAACAAATATCAAAAAAATCAAAATTTCATAGCATAGGCAAAGGAGATAGTATAGAATTTTCTGCTCCAGATAATAGACAGTAACTTATAAGGCATTGTCTACAAGATTATCAACTGCCAATTTTTTAATGTAAATTGAACAGAAAATACATATTTCTATCACCGTGGACTAGATCAAAAAGTTTTTGAGCGTTTTTAGTTGCTTTTAACACTGTTCTAAAAGCACTTTTTTAGATAAGTAAAAACTGGCATATTGGCCGTTTTGTATCTTAAACTCAAGACAAGATTTAAGAGTTAAAGGTGGTAACGCAATGCCCCCTATTAGTAAAAACGTTGAACTGTTTGTGTGACAGACAACGGCATTTTTAGGGCGATTTATTTAAATCAGATGATTAAAGATGCATGAATATTGTTTGAATTAATACCGTCGTCAACTTCTTACAAATAGAAAAATTTATTAAGGCACTATATAAAATTGAGGTTTCTGTGTATTTGATCAAAGCCAGCATCTACAATTTAATAAGTGATAAATACAAGATAAAAATCACTGTTTGGGTTCTACAGGGCTTAATCAAGAGTCCAACATTTTAAAACGTCAGCAAACGACAAAATGATAAAAGTGGAAATTTCTAACAACATTTTCTTAAATGGCTATGCTAATGAAAAACAATAAATATTGTAAGCAAATACTTTTTAAAAAATAGTAAAAAATGTGGAATGGGCAATAAGTATGTTAATTATTTGGCTTAATAAAAGAAACTCCAAGTAGCAGCGCAAAAAGCAAAACCTGTTATTTGAAACTAAACTGTTGCGGAAATAAGAAATCTAAAAAAATTAAGCAATCATAGCAGCACAAAATATTTAAACATCATTTTTGTCCACAATATTAATATGTGCAGCGTTGCTTTCTCGATACTGCTGTATGACGCTTTTGTCTAAAGTCAGTAGATCTATAAAAAGGAATACCAAAAAATCTTTTGCCATTTGCGACTTCAAAAGTGCAATACTAACTATTGCTCATACCATATTGCTGCACGCACTGGTTTTAAAACTGTCGTACATGTCTGCAGCTTCGAGTAGAAGAAATTGGCAAGGTACGAGACTATAACAATTCACAAGAAATAGTGGCAGTAGAACAGCGGTGCGGAAATGTAGACAAAAACTTTTATTCCCAACCTAACTGCATGGGTAAACAAGGAAACACGGGTGCGTCAACTTACCTATTTAGTGAATATGCACATAAACTTTGCAAAGTGTTTGCAGATTTAAATTGCAAGCTAACAAAAACTGCTTAAACTGCAGCATGATTGACACGCTTAAGCACTCAATTCTAGTATGCATTAGATGGCAAAAAAATAGAAAAAGTTGGCTTGTTGCCATTGGCATAAAAAAAGTGGAAAACATACAGCACGGTTTTTATGGTATCTAGTTTTACACAGTCATGTGATATATACGTGCATAAAGCATTTTATCTTTTTACAAAATAAACGGTAGTTACTAAAACTACAAGCAACTGCTTTTAAAGATAAAATTTGTATTGTTATTTTATTAAATTTTATGAATACGCTAGCAGTCTCGAAATAAATTTAAAAAAAAAATCAACTCAACTTTTTCAATGCAAAACTACGTCACACAAAAACGTCAAAATCACAAAATCTTGGTGGCCAATTGTGATAACTTCTTTGAAAAATAACACGGTCAGGAACCTTTTTTTGTAAAATTGCGTTTGTTTTGTTGATTGTGTGGCACGTAGCGGCGTCTTGCTCAAAATAAATGTTGTCCACATCAATATCTTCCAATTCCGGCAATAAAAATCAATAATCATAGCTCGGTAGCGCTATCCAGGCCTCATCACTGAAGATGATTTTTCGATGAAATTCCAGATCATTTTGATGCATTTGAAGAACCCAATCAGCAAAGATACGACGTTAATGGTGATCGACCTGCTAGAGTTCTTGTGTTAACTGAACTTAAAAAACTTAAAGACTTAAGTCTTTATGCAAAATACGGTGTAATGTTGTTTGTGAAATAGACGTTCCAAAAATCGACAAAAAATCAACAAACCTGGGTTTACATCAGCAATATTCTCATGTGTTCTTGAGCGATGCACACGGTTTCGATTCTTGTCCCAACAGTTTAAATTTTTCACCTACAGGTTTACTATTGCCGGCCGAAAAGGTGCTTTACGACGACCAAAAATTGCGTTAGTTTTGCAAATTTGAAAATTTTTCATCATTTTTGTAGTAAATTTTCATATTTTCAATGCGTTGTCGAAGCGTGTATCGTTTCATTTTTAATAATGGCGTATTTTTACTTGTCAAATGTCAAAAGATAATATCTTCAAAATTGACAGCTGCCTAAATAGCCTGCGATTCAAAATTAAACTTCTTATTAGAAAACCCTTTATAAGCAGCGTACATTTTTCGGTATTTCCGCCTTTGTTGTACAATAACGTTTTTTTATCAACTACAACGTATAGCCGTTTGATCATTAGTAGAGAGAGAGAGAGGGTCTAGTGTTGTGCGACAAGAACAGAGATACTAAGATTTCTAGTTATAGAACTCTTTGCCCACAATTGACTTACGCCAGTTTACCATAAAGTTTAGTAACTACTCACAAGTACTCTCGGATTAAGTTTTATTAAAGCAAAATAAAGAAATAATTGTCAATGCACTATATTACGTACAGAACAAAATTTTGACACTAAAGATCATATAGAGAGCCTTGCTGTCAAATTCTACAAATAATTTGCAAAACATGTTAACTTAGATTTCGGTTAGCTAAAACTGTAAAGTAATTTTTAAAACACCAAAAAACTTTAATATAACAAACGCATAACGTTGTGGCATTAGCCAAACCACAACTCATAAAGTAACGCCTATAAAACAAAATCAGACTGTATGAATGATTTTTAAATACAGAAATCATTTGATGTAATAATACCGTTGCAAGACTTATAGATAAATTAAAAAAAAATTGATCATAATCAAAAAAATCAGTTGGTATACAAGTAAAGCTAAAAATTGGCATCAGAACCTGAACATATAAAGACCAAATCTAAGAAATGTTGATCACGTTATCTCTGTGCAAATATGCTTTGGTTTTTAAAGGGAAATTATTGCCATTAAAAAGTAAATTAAAAATATTATTAGTTTGGGCCAACATTTCAACAAACCAATAATCATCATTGGACAATTAAACTGCACTACAGACAATACGCAACAACAAGGACGTTATACAAATAATCTGTAGTAAACTTAACACGGAACAGAACAACTTGTAAAAACACTCAAAGTTTTTTATAAGACAAGGCTATATTGCATATGACTGTAGGATAAAAAAACTTTGCAACATCTGCTAAGCTCAAGCGAGGCTAACAATATGCAACGTAGTGCTTTTTTTTGCAAGCTTAAGCTAACCACAAAAAAAACTCAAGACATTTGCTTGGCAAACATTTTTAGATTTAATTATAGAAAAAAAAATTGCTGGAAAAGTAATAACCAAAACTGAGCAATAAAACCAACAAAAGACACCACCGCAGTGTAGAAACGTCAAACGCACTACCTCAATAGAAAAATATACCTTATATACCTTAAGAACAACAAAAAAAAATTGTGCTTAAAAAACTCATTGCCTTAAAGTCATTATCATATCATATAACATTTAGTGCATAAGTAACTTTTAAAGGTATCAAAATATAATTTATGTTTGTGCAGTAAACATAAATATTTATAATATTTATAAACTATAAAGAAACTTATTTGTTAAAGAACATTTTTATGCAATCCTGTATTAAACATTTGATTGTAACTATGAAAGTCAGACAAAAGTATGTAAATTTTTATTTTGACCAGTGAGATGCTAGACACACGGATGATGGGTGCATACTTTAATACACGAGTGTATGTATCTTTTACTGGATAAAAAGACAATTTACAAAAAATACATTATTTATAAATTTTAAATTTTATTTATTAGTATTCTTTGTTTTATTTTAAAAATAGTAGAAAAATATGTCATGACATAAAACCAAATTAATATTTTTTTCTTTAAGCTTTAATTTCTACATTGTGTTGCTATACACATCATGTCATTTTTTAATAGTAACAAAAGTAATATTATTTTACTAGTAATATTATCAAATAGTATATAAAACGCCGCAAAACTTTTTATATTTAAATTAATGAGTCAAATTAATTTTTAAATATTGACGTTGGCAAATATAATTAATTTTAAATTCAATTATGTTTGCGCATTTTAATCGACATAACTTTAAATTTGCTTAATGAAAAAACTTTATTTTAAATTAAAAAAAAAATGTATACAGTTTGTTCCAAAACTTGTAAATTTATATTTGTTTTAAATCATTAAATTGCATAAATAAATATTTTATTTATAGTAAAAAATTGAGAATAGTTAATATATAATACATAGCTTTGCGGCCTCGTACTTCATACACTGCTATATCATATATTACTTTCCTGACGTTTATGTAAATTGACTACAGCATGAAATGTGCAAATATAGTTTTGAACAAGTTTTAAGTTAATTCATACAGCTTATTTCAAATGTAATTTTCAATTAAATGCATAAAACAAATTAAGAATAAACCTTACCATTAACTTGTCTCTTATTTGTATTAAGAAAATATTTACGAATAGTAAACGTTTTTTCTTTGTCGTATCTTTCGTAAACAAACTTCATAAATTCATCCAAATAATTAAAAATACTATTATAATGCATAGACATCATTACATGCACCACTATATGATTTGGTTCTAAAAAATATCCTGCGTGTATATCCCAAAAATCACTATCATATAACAGACACGTATTGTTTTCCAATTTGTCTAAAATATTTCCACTGCAACATTGAAATATTATTAAAAATACAATTATCCCGTACATGATGTTTTTTATTGTGGAATAAAAAGTAAGCTAGTGCAACCTTATGAAAACAAGGTTTCTATATGATTGATGTATAAATAATATTTGTCTCCATATATTTGCGTCGCTTCAAGTATGACAATATAAACTAATATATTTCAATTATACATGTCTCCAATCAATGTCGCGTTCTATAAAATACTGCATTGTTGTAATGTTGATAAATATACGACATATTTAACAACTTATTCCATCAACACTCTGAACGTTGTTTTCATATTTTATTTATATTAGAATGTTTGATGATAACAAATCTGACAGTTTAAATTGAAAGAAAATGTAGTAAATAAACTTTATTTAAGTTTGTAGTTAAGTTTGTATTAAAAATTGTTTTTATTTCATAATTTTTTTTTGGTCTTAATTAAACTCAAATTTGGTTACATCTTATATATTTCTTATTATAAATTGTCCTGTCTATATGGCTTTGTTGTTGTTAAAAAACATTTTTTAGTATTAGCAATCTCACAAATGGAGGAAAGATTTAATTATAATAATATCGTCTGCGTCTTAAATTTATAGTCCATTTATGCTGTATCCGTAAAAAATAACTGCAAAATGTATGATTGCAGACCGGCAACAATAAATTAAAATATGTTTTTACCCAGATGATCTAAGCGTCTCTATATCTGCAATCTCAAAAGATGATGTAAAACTACATTAAATTAATTTGATAAAAAAAACATGAATGAAACTCTTCTCCGTTTATATTATACAAAGTCTGCTTCATATAGAAAATTGTTAAGCACACAAGACACAAGCTTAACTTTTTTTTTTGTAGTAATTATAAACAATTAAACTAAATACAAAGTATATAAAACACAATACAATTATTTTACAACTGTACTGAAGAAAAAAACACGTTCTATAGTTTTTTTGTTGTAATTAAACATTTTTTTTTATATATATTTCAGATGGATAGTAATATCTTAAAAAAAAAAAAACGGTAATTAGGACCAAGTTTCGACAACAGTTTTGTACTAACAGAAAAAAAGATTAAATGTGGATGTAATCACTTTTATACAACAAACTAATTTCAAACTCAATATCAATTAATATAAAAAAAATGTATACACAGATTGGATTTATAATATTATCCGCAGACTACACTCACTCGACTAGTGACATTATTTTTAAATTCAATATCAAGAAAAATTTCTAACGTATTAAAGTAGTATGAATATAAATATGACTAATTGTAGTATCAGATGACTACTATGCTTTAAACTGCTAAAGCGTAGTAAAATTAACAAATTCTTGAATTGCAACATCGTTATCAGATGTGCATATGTACGTTTACATTCAAAGTAAGCGCATGCAACCAAATAACTTGTATAAATTTCAAATGAGTTAACTTCAAAGCTTAATTAGTGTGATGAGGCGTGGACGAAAATGCATACGCATGGGAATGTTCATTTTAAATTAAAGTGAAACTATAAAATTCTATTTTGTTACAGTTTACGTGCATATGTGAAAAAAAATTAACTTTTAACCATTAACGTGGAAGTTTTGTAACGTTAGTACTATCATTAAAACTAATTAATTATATATTTTTCTTGTAAACAAGTTTTTTTTTTGGTTTTTAACAAACTTCAATAAATTATATATGTGTTTTTAAAATTAAAATAAATTAAATTTAACATTTTAACCTCTACTACGTGATAATTAATTTTTATGAAATAATAAAACAATTTACTACCGAACTGGTAATGTATTCGTACGAATAAATTTGTGATAAAAACATAAATTGTTTTATTATTTCATAAACATAAATTATTTTTTAGTGTTTGAGTACGCATTTGCTAGATTAATTAATTCAATTTGTTTGCATCGATACCAATGCATACAGAGATTATTTTAATATCAAAATATAATATTTAAATTGTTAACAGTGTTATTTGCTAGGATTGTTTATAATAATTAATGTACCATAAACATTGATATTTGCATGCAAGAATAGCGTCTGAGTTTGATTTGTGCTTTTTACGTCAATTTTAGATTGCACCAGTAAAGAGGTTTGAAGGAACCAAAAGCTTATTAACCCCGGACTGTTCGCATGGTATGCATTGATCTGTCACACCATAAGTAGATAAGTAATGAACTAATTATAGATTATTCTAATATTTGTTGATGGTATATTGATAAATTTTTACCTTAGAAATTCCAAAAGATAGAAAGAGTGTAATTCAGCTGTTAAAAGTTATTCACAAAGAGAAAACTTGGTACTGATAGCTGTACATTACTTGGAAGATTTAAAAACAAATTGTTAGTAAGGCCTATAAGGCCTCCAATCTTTAAGCCACAAGCATGTTGTTTACTGGCAGTTGAAGCGTTGTAGTTGTACAATAACTGCAAACAATTGTCAAACTTACACAGACTATTTGGACCTTAAAGTTGTATGCTCTTTACTAGATAGCGGCTAGAGTAGCTGCTAGCTGTGAAAACAAGATTTTTTATTTGCCTCAGGCGCCATCACAATTGAGGTGTGGAAAGGTACATTGTATTTGCTTAATTTGATAAAAGCACATGCAACATGTTAAATACGTGCATTGTTGACATATTATAATTAAGCAAGAAATAGAGAAAAAAGCATTTTGTCCTGGCTAGTCCCAAACCAACTCAGCCCAACTGTTATGTTTGAATCAACACTGCTGCACGTCAGATTTAAAATAAGTCACATGTTTCAGTTTTTTACCAATAGTTTGATAAAATAGTTTGTAGATTTCTAGAACCATGCCATTATTAAGGATAATTTCACGATAAATTGGACAATGTAGGGACATCTCCAATTTTGATCAAATTTTGTACACATGTTTGGGGTAAAAAATATAACAATTCCTGAAATTTTAGATCTATAGATGCAGTACAGTATAAATGGCGGCCGTTTTAATTTGTCTAGAACATTTTGTCTTTCTTTCAGTTTTTGTGCTGCAAATAAGCAAAAAATAGTCAAAAATCATATAAAAAAATGTATCTTATAAAAAAATGTCCGTAGAACACGATCCCACTTTTGGTTTTTCTAAATTTTTCACGGAAAATAAGCAAGTACTATTTTATTGAAAATTTGATATCTTTGATTTTGCTACACCTGGAGACTTAAAATCTGATTATGATACTTTTAAAAGATTTTTCTCGGATTTTTTGCAATTTTACTAATTTTCTGTTTATTTTTTTAAGAAAGTATTTTTAAAGTGGTCCAGAAGTGCTTTTTTAACTGTTTGGCGTTTGTAAATGTTACATTCCAACTTGTTAATAAGAATTTTAAAGTTGTTTTGATAATCAAAATAAGGAAAAAGAACAGGGTTTTTCCATGTTATAGGTCCAATTTGCTTATACGGCTCAAAATTAAGAAGAAAGAACAGTTTTTTTTATATGTTATATGTTCAACTTGCCAATACGGCTCAAAAACACAACATTTTTGAGTTAAAATATTGGTGCAATCTTAAAATTTATTTATTTATTTATTTATTTGTTTATTTATTTGTTTTTATTTCCTATCAATACAATAAGAAAATGGCAAAGTTCAGCATATTGCTGATTTACCACTTAACCATTACATTTTTACAATAAATTTTTTTCTTAATTGTTCTTCCTGCAATTTAGTCAAATTCTTTACTTTTCACTTGGTGATGCGTACATACCGTATTCTTATTTATCTTCTCAATTCCACTCTCTTTAACTAAACAATTTCATGGTCTTAAATTAAAATTAAAGAGTTAAATTAGAGGTTAAATGTAAATTTGGCATTATTAGCCACACACATAGATATTAAAGGTTAGGTTATTTGGCAAATAAGTGCAACGCTCTTTACGTTTACGTGAAATGAAAATGCGCAGAGTTTTATATTACAAATCAGTGTTTAAAGAAGAGAGGTAAAGATAAACCTACTTTTCCTAAGTGTACCCTATGTCAGGAAGCTTACACTGCTAATTTTAAAAAGTGTTTAGAACACAAACAAGCTTTAGGTAGAACTGCTACTAATAGGTAAAATAAATTATCACTTCAAAAAAAAGTAGCTACAAGTATAGCCAAAAGCAATTCTCGTGTCTCAAAAAACTAATTTTTTGCTCAAACAAAGGATAGTGGCACTCAACTACCATCTTTAAATGAAAAAAAAAAAGATAAATTATCAGGTGACGCACGCAAATAGCTCTTAGCAAAATTGATAATAAATACAAAAAAAATTAAAATGATTATATTTTAAAACGTTCTGTTTTGTATATACTTTTAGAATGGCAACGGTATAATTATAAAAAATAAAAATTTTAAAAAATAATATTGATGTGATGTAATTATCTAAAACTATCTTAACTTCTAGAAAAGCTTACAACATTTCAAACATTTTATTTATTTGGAAAACACGTTTGGAGCTGTTACCACAAGTGGGCGAAGCCAAGCTCTTTCAATAGCGTTTCACTTTGCTTTCTTCTTCTACTATAAATATTTGATTTTTTAATCTTTAACAACATCGAGGGAATTAGTCCACTACTAGTCCACTACAAGAACGATCCAAGAGACGCACCTGCTACTGGATCCAATCGAGGATAAATGCAATTATCATTGCACGCTAGGCGCGGATAAACAGTTGAAAGATACTGCCATCTACAACTAATTCAACTGTTTAATTAATTAATTATTAATTTAATTAATTAATTAAACATTTTATTCCAGCATGGACCCCGACGGCAAGATGCCGGACCGGGAGATACTGGAGCTAATGTATGTCGTGGTGGAGAAGAACGAGATGATCATCGAAAACCAGGCAAAAAAGATCCATTCGTTGGAATCCCAACTCATGGCAATGATGGAATGCCAGACGAAGAGGATTACGCCCAGGTTAAAGCGATCCGAAGAGATGCTAAGAAGGCGAAGGCCACCATTAGCAAAATGGAAACCTCCATCAAATCCACTCACGCCGAGTTGCCCATCCAGCTCACACCTCCAACGGCACTAGCCTCGACCACCACTAAAGAGGCCCCAATGGAAGCCTGCAACCAGGTTCCAAGCGCGACAGCGGCCCCCCAGGCCCAGGCCTCCCTCAAAAGACCTGCCGCCGGACCGCCCGACTCCATCCCTTCCGAGGAGGAAGAAATGGAAACCGCCTAAAGCGAGGTCAACTTCCACCAAGAAGACCCGTCCAAAAAAGACAAATTCTTCTTGGTCGAAGGGAAGAAAGCGAAGTCAAAGAAGATGAGGAAGGAACTAGGTGAGCCCTCTCAACCTTCTTGCTCTATTAGGCCTTTAGCCGGCCCCACACGTCAGGTGCCAAAAACCGATAGATCCTGTCTCTAACTAAGTTGCTCGGGCTTCGCGTGACTACAGAGGTCAAACGCAAAGGCCCCGAGATCGCACAATGTCTCCGTTGCCAACGTTACGGCCACGGGGCATCCCGGTGTAACGCACCATATTGGTGCGTCAAGTGCGCCGGAGCTCATCCGAGCGCCGGATGCACTCTTACCAAAGAGAACGGCCATTTAGCAAAATGCGTCGCGTGTGGTGGGGACCACACGGCAAGTTATAAGGGCTGCCTGGTTTACCAAAAACTAAAGGCTAGCCGCAACAGCCAGGCCACCGGTAAGACACCTGCTCCCCGTAAGCAGTCTCGTGCTCCACCACGGAGCGGTCCCAACGCAAGCGGTGAGAAATCCTTTGCACAAGCTGCGGGATCGGCGCCAAGCGCCTCTCTTCTATCAGCTAAAGATCAGTTATTACTTTGCTTATCGGAAGCAAGTAATGATGACTTCGTCAAGTTACTAAAAGCTTTTAAAGTTCTATTAGGCGACTAGACGTCTAATAATTTCAGACCCGGCCCGTCAGTCTGAAACTCAGACCTAGAAGTGGAACCAGATCCCACTCATTCTAGGCACACCTATATGGTTGGCACACATGTGCATTATGTAAACATTTCCTGTGTTGAACACAGAACCCATCAGGAAGGCAATGTCCACCCAAGGACGAACTTCCAGCAGTCAAAGTCGGGGGGAGTTTAGTCGATAGGCGCCCGCGAAGGTGAATCCGACACTTTGTGAGTCTTTAGAAAAATTCTCCTCCTAGCACAAAAAAAAAAATTTACAACATCGAACCGGACTAGCACATAAACTGAAATTTCCGTCTGTTATCATTATTAGTTTGACCCCTGGAGATTCCGGGGCAAACACAACAACCACAAATACAAACCTTGTTCTGTGAGAACGGCACTCTGTGTGATTGTGTGTGATTGCATAAGGGTGTTTTGGGTGAACACGTCCGTTGACAACTTATATATTGTTAACAAAATGTACTTTGTCTACTAAAGAACTACCACCGAGAGCAGCTGTGCCGCTCCCGGACTTTAACCAGCCGCCCCCGCAACCCATTGCAGAACGTAGCCTGTAACAAATGGCGCCCAACGTAAAGCATTAAATAGCATATTGCTTTGTCAGCCTTAACATCACGCTTGTAGAATACTTAGCCGACTTTGAGCAATACAACATCAAGCTGTCGCCAAGCAATCCAGTCGGCTAGATTGGGGTTTTTACCTGCGAAAATCAGACTGCAGGTTGCTTAAGTCACACCATCGACCCAAACCCTTGGCAATTGATAAGACATCACCAATTTTACCACAACTAGCCTGGAAACACTAAAGCGTAACCTAGAAATGCTATTTGCTGGTGCATTCAATTGTGATCAAATCCAACTTTTAAGCATTGCTATCAACTTATAATAACAAATCAAATCAAATTTTAATTTTTGCACAAAACAGGTCATTGGTGTCATTTTAGGTCTATTTCTAAAACTTTCGCGTTTAATCTAAGATTAATAAAATGCATTGCTTCTTTTCTGAAAAAAAAAGATACTGAGCGTAAAACTCTGTAACCACGTGTTTACTTTTTTTCTTAAAACAGTGGTACCTCAGGGCTTAGTTTTATTTTCAATGTTTTTGACTTGTTTGTATCAGACACACTATGCATTACGCCTAGTGTCAGTTCAGTACGCTGATGATACGGCATTGTATACACTAAAACATCTAAAAGTTATTACGCTAAAACTTCAAACTGTTCGTAACTATTTTTTTCAAAAATTATTAGCTAACTTCTTATAAAATTGTGTGATTGCTCAATGGTAATGTTCTAGCATATTATGTAAGCAGCCCAGGGTGAAATCCCCAAATTATGGCTGATAAATAGATAAATACTGCAAAGTACTTAAAATTAGTGTTAGATAGAAGCTTAATTTTCAGATTGCATAGAACAACTTTATCAGGTAAAGTCAAGATTGTCAGCAACCTTTTAACTCCGTTGTTGCGCAGAGACAGCAATATAAATACTAACAACAAGTTGTAACTATTCAAATCTTTTATTTACTGAACATACGCGTATACGCATGTTTAGCTTAAGACAGCTTTTCTCTATCTTAAAAAAGGTAAAATTAAGATTAAAAAGGATTTTCAAAGCGTTGATACGGGATTTGAGCTTACATGTTGGTCTTGGCAAAAAACTTTATTAATAAAGGTCTTGAGTTATCTTGTTTTGCTGATTAAAACAAGCAGATTTTATAATACAAGCAACCAATTAACATAAGGAAAATTTGTGGTTTTTTAACTGCTACACTACAAAATTAACGCCTACAAGGCTAGCGCAAAATGAGCACTTTTGATGAAAATTTTGTAGTTCTTAAGTCTTTTGAAGATTTTCTTTTCCAAAGATTAAAAAAATTAGTTAGTTAGAAGCAAACGTCGGGAGAGTATTAAAAACATACATATGTTAATGACAATTTAACATTTAAGCAGACATTGACCTAAAACAAACTATCAATTTTGAAGCTTATACTATTTCTTGACTAAAAAAAAAACTTCTTACAGGTTTTAGTTATGCATCTATAAACTGTAACAAAATAATTAAGAGAATTCCTAATCTCTAAAAATGTAACAATGTGTTAAATAAGACTTTGATCAAAAACTTATGCAAAAACTGCTTAAGTCATACTTTCCAAGCCATAAACTATTTTTAACAATGCAATGACACTTTAGACTTCTAAATATTAATTGAGTTTATATACAATATTGCTAACATAGAATATAATATGTAAATAAGTTAAAACCAATAAACATTAACTTGCTAAAGACCGCATTCATATTTTTGTAACTTTATTTAAATTTTTTTACAAATTGGTTTTGGTATATGATAGTTGTAAGTATAACACACACAAAAACTAAATTGCAATAAAAATATTATTTATTAATAAAAAAATTAAATAAAACTTAAAATATATATTTTGTTATTATACGCTTTAAATCAAATATTTTAAAACAAAGAACTATTAATAATGAAAATAAATAGCAAACATTAAATTATTCGGTACAGAATAAAGTTTCTTTGCAGTTTTTGCAGACTGCTGTTATGTATTGTTTCTACAATTGAAACAAGAAAACCTTGTTTTTCTGTTTTTTGTTCTATCACAATAAAAACATCATCCAATAATAATATTCTGTAAAAGAAATTGAGTTTGAGTTTTGCACACCTTTTGTAACCTAAATGAAAAGCCTTGTGGAAGATTGAACATACTTGCTCTAACTTGCAAGTGTGGTGGCAGTAAGCGGACTTATATTTACCGTCAACAAAACAAAACAACACAAATATAGCTCAAGCTTACCGTTAGTCGGTTGTATACGGACGGTTCAAAAACGGATCGGGGAGTAGGAAATGCTTTTGCCTTAGAAAGTATAGCCCATTCAAAGTCTTTCCCAAAAGGGGACTCCGTATACACCGTATACACCGTATGCTATCTTGAATATAAAGTCTATGCACTCGGTCTACCCGCTAGTCCAACATATACAGCTTTGGTTCCCATAGTTCAACATAGAATAAAGAAGGCCAAACAGGTGATAAACCAGACAGAGAAGTGAAAAGTTTTGGTAAAAAAATTAAGGAACTTCTCATTTACACAAAAAAAGAACAAAGTTAACATTATTATGAGAGACTACAAACGCAAAAGTTAGACAGTCGAAAGTAGAGAATATTGTTGGTAAATACGGGCTGGGAATACGAAATCATAGAGGAGATAGGTTAATACAATTCTGCTAAGAAAAGAGCTTAGTAATAGCAAACACTTATTACAACCTGCTACTCAAACGTTTGTAAACCTGGCAGTTCCCCAAGCATACGGCAAATAACATAGTTAGAAATCAAATTAATTTGTTCTTAATCAACAAAAGATATAGTAACAGAATGCGTGGAGTAAAGACGTACCCAGGAGCCGACCTAGTAATAGACAACTTAAACATTAAATTAAAGAAACTTAAACGTAGCACAAAGAAATCGGTAAACATTGAAAAAATAAGAAATCCCAAAATTAAGGAAGAATTTAGAACAAGAAGCATTTCTGAATTAAAAAAATACAGGCTAATACGGATAACACCGACAAAAGAATAGATACACAAAATATACAAAATGATTGGGAGAAAATCAAAAACATATTGAACAAAACAGAAACAGAAAAAGTAGGGTCTAAAAAAAAGGCATAAAAAAAGTGGATGACAAAGAATATAATTTAAAAAAAAAATAGATGAGAGAAGGCTGAAAGTTGTAGATGAGAAAAAGATGCAAAGACAAAAATAAATTAAAAACCTTTATACTAGCAAGCCCCCTAGATTTTATAAAAATACCACAAAAATGGAGAAAGCACCAGAAATACTCAAAAGTAAGGTGTAATAGCAATCAAAACAAGCAAACTGAGGGTGGCTGCTGGACTATTTGAAACCCTTACAGAAATTTTAAAATTGTTAGAAGAAGAACTCTAGATAACTTAACATTGCTATTTAATCGTATTTACAAAACTGGAGAAATACCAAAGGACTGGCTCAACTTGGTACTACTACCGATCCCTAAAAAACCAAACTCCAGAAAATTTGATCAGTTCCAACAAATAAGTTTGATAAGCCATGTCCTCAAGAGGATTCCGCGAGAGTCTGGGAACTAGGAAAGCTTTATATGATCTATTTGTACTTCTTTAAAAATGCAGAGATTAACAACAAAAAGCATTTATATGTTTTATTGACTACAAGAAGGCCTTCGATCAAGTAAAGAAGAAAACATCTTTAAAGCAACACGGCATCCAAGTACCAACAACCGCCAGTCAAGAGATGGAGCAAAATAAGAATTCCTCGAGCAACAGAGAACATATAATAAAGAACAAAGAAGAAGAAACAACAAATAATAAATCTATTTTTGGTGAAAAAATAATAACACAACAAAAAAGTAACGCAACAAAAGTAAATGATGGTTTTACTTTTGTAACATACAAAAAGAATAAAAATAAAAAACAAACAATTGAAGGAGAATCTAATTATAACTCTATTATTAGTGCATCAATAAAACTTGCGCATTTTCATGTATTTAAATTAAATCCTAGTACTACTACCGAAGAACTGGTCAATTACATAAAAAGCAAAAATATAATCAACGTAAAATGCAGTACAATTTCTTCCAACCGCCCCGATGAATATGCTTCATTCAAGGTGTCAGTTCCGTTAGAAAAGGAAGATATAATAAACAATCCACAATTCTGGCCAAAAGGAGTGCGTATTGATCGGTTTTTTCACTACCTAACGAAGAAACCTCAAAAAAAATAACTAAAACTGAACAATTTAATATTTTATTTTTAAATCTGCAGTCAGTTAAAAATAAAATGCTTGAATATGAAGCATTTTTGCTTAATAGTAAAATATGCTACGATGCACTATGTTTAAGTGAGCATAATCTTAACAAAACAGAAGCAGAATTATTTAAATTAAATAGCTATGCTACTGGATCGTACTATTCACGCAAGTTTTGTAATCGTGGGGGTTTAATTATTCTTTTAAAACCGCAATGTATATATTTCACTATGGATCACTTAAATGTTTTGTCTATAGATAAAAATTGTGAAATAGCAGCTGTGTATGTAGCAAATTTTAATTTAATTTTAATATCTCTGTATCGTTCACCAAACGGTGATTTTAACAGTTTTACCAACATTTTAATCAACTTATTAAATATAATTTATCCCCGCAATGCAAATATTGTTATCGGTGGCGATTTTAATGCACATTTTGGAACAAATGATAAACGAGCTACTGAAATATGTGATATTATGCAAGGTTACGGTCTTAAAATTAATGTAAATTTTTCAACAAGAGAAAACAACTGTTTAGATAATGTGTTCAGTAATTGTGATTTGATAATATCTCCTATAAAAACTTATCTGTCTGATCACGTAGGTATATCTGCAAGTTTATTAATTAACAAAACTAAGGAAAAAGTTAAACTTGTCAACTTCTCCAGGCCTATCACAGAATATGGAAAATTTACACTTTTTAATGAATTAACGAATACAGACTGGAGTTTTACAAACACAAACCAAATTGCGCCTGAAGTTAAATATAATTATTTCCATGAGCATATTGTACAGGCATTTAACCGTTCATTTACTCTAAAACGGTACAAAACTGAATATAATAAAAAAAACTATAACTTGGTTCAATGATGACCTACGTAGAATGAGAGAAGTTCTCCATTTGTATTATGAAGTGTATCAACATAATACAAATACGCATACGGAAACTCAATATAAGTTATTCAGAAATAAATATAAAGCTGCATTAAAAGAAGCTAAAGTTAATGCACATACACAATACGTTGTATCTAAAAATAACAAACCCAGAGCTTTATGGAGTCTAGTAAACTTTCAAAAACAAACTTTCTGTGATAATAATACCTGTGATATAAACTGTGATATAACGTCTACCGATTTTAACATGTTTTTTGTGTCTGTTGCTGAAAATATTGTGACGTCTTTACCATTGCCAAGTAATGATCCAATTAATTTTATGGGTGATGTACTTTTAACAAATACCCAATCATTTTTTAAATTTAACCAAGTTTTGTTCATAGACGTTAGGGATGCTATCGATAACTTAAAAAATAGCAATAGCCGTGACTACTATGGAATATCATCAAATATAATAAAATGTATCAAAAACATAATTATTGAGCCGCTTACAAATATAATAAACGATTGCATAAAAGCAGCTATTTTCCCATCTCAAATGAAAATAGCAGTTGTGGTCCCTATTTACAAAAAAGGAAAGAGAAACTTACCAGATAACTATCGCCCAATATCGCTTTTACCAGTATTTTCAAAAGTGTATGAAAAAATCTTAACAAAACAACTAACAAATTTTTTTGAAAATAACAATTTATTTTCAAACTGTCAATACGGCTTTCGTCACGCAAGATCAACCATAACAGCTATGATTGACCTAGTGGAAGAAATTATAGACTGTTTTGAAAAGGGATGCTACGCTATGGGATCATTCCTTGACCTAAGTAAAGCCTTTGACTGTGTGTCACATAGTTTGCTATTAAGAAAGTTGTACACATACAATATTCACCCAAAAAGTTGTAGGCTCATAATGCATTATCTAACGAGTAGAAAACAATGTGTTAAAGTGAATGGGGATATGTCACAGCTACTTAATGTTGATGTTGGGGTACCCCAAGGATCTATATTAGGGCCATTATTGTTTCTAATATATATTAATGACTATCCTAATTATGTAAAAGCTGATAAATTGGTGTTATACGCTGACGACACAACAATACTAAATAAAGGTATATCTCATTCTCAAATATTAGAGAAAAATGAAGAGACACTACTAAGATCTACAGAATGGTTTACCTGTAATCAACTGTGTTTGAACAAAACCAAAACTATTGCAGCTATATTTACCAACAAACCAACCGATGCTGGAGATGATACTATGGAAATTAAGTTTTTAGGGATACATCTAGATCGCAGATTGCAATGGCAAACTCACGGAGATCAAGTTGCGCAATATCTAAACAAAAATATATATTTGCTTCGTAACCTTGCAAATATCATAGCTGAACCGGCATTAAAATCTGTATATTTTGCACTTTGTCAATCCTGCATACAATATGGCTTAATAATTTGGGGCCACTCAACATCTAGACATCGCATATTTGCATTGCAGCGACGTGCTGTACGGATTATCTCGGGAATAAAATATCGAGATGATTGTAGGCTAAGCTTTGTGAAACACCAAATTTTTACTGTGCCATGTTTGTATATTTTAGAATGTTTAATGCATGTTCATAAAAATAAAAATAGTTATAGTTTAATCAAAGATAATCATAACCACAACACTCGCCGCCGGAGTGATTTAAGAACATGTGCACTTCGTCTAAATATCTCTAGAAATAGCACAAACTATTATGGTAGTAAGTTTTATAACTTACTACCCAGACAAGCGAAAGAACTGCCACAAAAGTTATTTAAAACTACTATAAAAACGTTTTTGTCTCAAAAAGCCTTTTATAGTTGGGATGAATTTGTAAATAACAATTTAGAGGATTTAATGTAATATCTTTTTTATATATCCAACTTTGTATGATTTGTGTAAATTATTGTATATGTAAGCACTAAATAAATTATTATTATTATTATTATTATTATTATTATTATTATTATTATTATTAAAACACACAAACCGTCTAAAAATACTGATATTTAAAAACTAGACCGGAACGATATTGAAATAATCAAGAATTTGTATTGGCAACAAACAGCCGCAGTCAGAGTTGATGATACTACTACTAAACACGATGCAATTGAGAGAGGAATGCGCCAAGGTTGCGTTCTTTTGCTCTTATTATTCAACTTGTATTTGGAATGTTCTTTTAACCAAGCTCTACAAAACAAAACAAACGGAATCAAGATCAATGGTATAATATTAAACAATGTACGGTACGCTGATGATGCAGCTATTATTGCTGACAGTCCAAAAGCACTACAACGGTTGCTAAATAAAACTACAGATGCTGGTGACAACCTTGGCCTAAGGATTAACACAGAAAAAACAAATGTTATGGATGTAAGCAGAAAAACTCCACCTTGCTATATACAAATTTACGGAGAAACCATTAAAGTAGTACTAAAACTTAATTATCTGGGAAGTTGGATCACAGAAGATATGGACTCGGAGTGTGAGGTTTGTGTTAGGATAGAACAAGCCCGTGCCACCATGAGTAGCATAAAACTACTGTTAACAAATACAGGCCTAAGCTTAACCTTCCGACTAAAATTAGTGCTATGTGTATTTTGTATTGTTGTATGACTGTGAAACGTGGATATTAAAAATAAACACTATAAATCGATTAAAGGTTTTTGAAATGTGGGCGTTCCGTAGACTTTTAAGAGTGTTGTGGGTAAATTATACCACTAATAAAGAAGTGTTGCGACGTATGTGCGAAGATTGACAATAAAATTACTGCTTAATATTAAACAGAAAAAAATATGGATATGCTATCCTAAATAGAAACCAATGGACACAAACATTAGAAAAACCAGTGATACTATTTAGAGATTTTAATGGGATATCCAGAATCTGGGAGTCAAAGAAAAAAGACGCTAAAAGAAAGAAGAATAGATATTCAAAATTAACATGGTGGTACTCAATGAGAGAGAGAAATGTACGTTTAAGGGTATTGGTAGACAAAACAAATAGCCAAGAAAAGAAAAAAAAATGTACTCAGATCAGAAAAAAGAAAATATGAATAAAAAAGAGAGGACTAGAAGAGAAAACAAAAACTATACAATAAGAGTTCAGGATATTAAAGAAAAACTACAAAAACTTTCGGAATGAGAAGAAAAAAGACTAGAAAGTAATAATAAACAAACTCAACAAAAACCTTTGAGAAAAAGCACACCAAATAATTAGCAAAAAAACCCGAAGATGCAAAGTGATACATAAAAGTACTGCAAAAAAAGTGGTGCAAAAACTCTTCCCAAAAGAAAAGCTTACAATGAACATATACAAAACCGCAACAAATCTCATTCTTTTTGACGAAAGAAGTACAAGCAGCCAGGAAACATCTAAAAACAGGCAAGGCACCCGGTATTGACCAAATTTCTTTAAAAATTGCCAAGTTACTTGAAAAAAGTTGGATATAATAACAAAGGTAATAAACAATCTTCTAACTAAAAGAGTATTTCCAAAAGAATGAAAGAAGGCAAAGCTGGTATTGATCTAAAAACAAAAAAAAAAACAAGTCAAACCGGACTCATTCAGACCAATCTCCTTGTTTAGTACGTTTGGAAAACTATACAAAAAGTTGATTGAAACAAGGCTAAGTGAAGAAATTGAAGACAAAGGAAGCCACTTTCCATGGCAATGTAGCTTTTAAAAAAGAAAATTCGAAATCAACGCTTTGCAACAAGTGAAGAAAGGAGTCTGGAAGTAAATCAAGCTCTAAACTCATAAAACACAGTAATTGTGTCTTTTGATGCCAAGCACGCATTTAATACTGCTAATTGGTCTCAAATAATTCAAGAACTAGAGAAATTAAGGAGAATCAGTAAATATTTCTTAAACGTAATTAAAAGTTAAATAAAAAACCGAAAGATTAATATCTGCAAAGAAAAAGTAATGCAAATTTACTGTGATGTGTCGCAGAGTTTCATTCAAAGTTTGTGAAACATACTGTACAATGGAGTACTAGAACTTAAGATGCTCTAGCACTTATAATAAGAAGGAAAAATAAAACAAAAGTTACGACACGGATACAACACAATACAAAAAACACTGGATGAAGGAGAATAAACTGCAACTGGCACAGCAAAAAACGGAAACGGTAGTCCTATATAAACCCAGGAAAATAGGTGAGGTATCTATAACAAAAGGGCAGCATACTATTAGCACAAAACAGTGTGAAGTACCTTGGAGTACACTTAGCCATAAACATGCAAATAACCAAGAATGTAAAACATACGGCATCAAAAACCAAGAAAGTTGCAGCAGTATTATACAAAATAATATCGAACTGGGCTCCAACAAAATTGACCCGCCGATTACTAAACGCCAGTGTCATCAACTCTATAATTCTTAATAAAGCGCTGAGACACAGAAATACAGGAGCATAATAACTAGCATACAGAGGAAAACGGCAATCCAAATATGCTTAGGATACTGCACAATCTCAACCGCGGCTGCACAAATCATAGCAACCACAATTCCAATTAACTTGCTAGCCGTGATAAGTCTGGTTATAAAAAAAAATTTAAGAAAAAAAGAAAAATATGGGAAGAAACAAGAAATGAACAATAACTAGGAAGTAATAAGCAACACGTCGGGGCTGTTTATCCTGAAGGACATACAAAAGCAAGCCCCACACAAGAGCAAGAGCTTTTTTCTAAGTCTCAATAGTAAAAAAAAACATGCATTTTGCTTAGTAATACGGCACTGTATACTTTTCAACATCGAAAAATTATCATGCTAAAACTTTAAGCTGTTTGTAAGCATTTTTATTTTAGGAATTACTAGCTATCTTCTTATAAGAACGTTTATCTAAACGGTGCTTTAATTTTACAGATAAAATTAATTTTAATAAGTATTCTCAAAGCGCTTTACTACGTTTATAACACCCAAGTTGATACAAAATTTCAGCTCACTTGTTGGTCTTAGCAAAAAACTATATTAATAAAAGTCTTGAGTTATCTTGTTTTGCTAAATAAGACAAGCAGATTTCAAAATACAAACAATTAATTGACATGCTTGCTGTATAAAGAAAACTTGAAATTCAACCGCCACTATACAAAATCAAGTAGACGCTTAGTCTTAGTCAGTTAGAAGAAAACGTCGGGAGTTTATTAAAAACATCACATTAATGACAATTTTACAATTTATATTTAAATAGCTTTTATTATCAATTTTAAAGTTTATACTATTTGTTGAGAGAATGAAAAAAAAAAAACTTTTTAAAGGTTTTGGTTCTACATCTATAAACTGTCACTGAATAATTATGAGAATTTTTAGTTTCTAAAAATGTAAAATTGTGTTAAATAAAACTTATTTTTAATTATTAAAACTTATAAAATCCTAAATATCTTTTTATATAAAAACATTTCCGTTATCTTACATTATCAGTACTAGTTTGTTTACATAAATGCGCTACAGGTTTTCTTTTTATTTGTTCCTCAAAATTACTTTTTTTTTTAATTTAATTAAAAAATGTATGCAACAACCGCTTAAGTCATACATTCCATAATAGCCATAAACCATTTTTAACATTGCAATGACACTTTAGACTTCTAAATATTAATTGAGTTTATATACGATATTGCTAAATAGAATAGAATATGCAAAGAGGTTAGTTACAATCAATGAACATTAAAAAAAGATTTTAATACTATTAAATTTGCTGTTTAGATTTAAATACTAATGTTAAATGTATTGCAAACCTGTCTAATAAATCTTCCAAATTACCTATCAGTTACTGCTATGTTGATTCAACAATTAATTTCCAATGTATGTCTGGTACATTAGATTTGCAATTTAGCAATTTAACATTAAATTTAGCATGTTAAGTAAACATGCGACAATTTATAAAATAAATTATTAATTTCTATGTCAGAAAGAGAATTAAATTTATAGATGTTTGTTTAGCTTTTCCGCTAACTGTTTGCCAAAGTTACATTAATTTAAAATTGTAATTAATAAGTTGTTTGACAATTGTGAATAAAAAATATGTACTCTATCTATTTAATTAATTATTGTTTTTAATATTGATCAAATTTTGTATATTGTTTTTTAATTGATAACTTTAAGTAAATTTATATTTGTATATGTGTTTATATTTATTTTTTATATTATTGTTTTATAGCTTTGGTAAGCTCCATAACAAAAACAATAGAATCCAGAAGCTACAAAAATTTTAAATTTTTTTAATGCTCTGAAGTTATTTAATAACAATCAATTCCGTTTTTGGGAAAGTCGTTTAACCCCAGATGCTATAAATTTATTATTTCTTCTTGTTTTTATTATCTTATTATACAGCATTTATTCCCGTACTTCTACTCTGCTTTGGAAAGAGTTAAGTTAGTCTTGGCGATTGTAACACATGCTCAGCAACCATTTTTTCTTTATAAAACTTAATGTATCAGATTTACTTTCCAAAACTATAAAAGCGTTTACCGACCAAAGTTTTACACATTATTGTGTACGAGCTTCATATCAGGTAGCGGTCGGAAGGGTCTTAAGCTAGGCGCACATTCAAAGACTAGTATATTGTAGACAAGGAGCGCTTGATTAATTATTAATTATATGGTACTTATAATACGTGAATAATTTTTTATTTTATTGGTACACTATCAACAAGTCTATTGTCCCAGGTACGTAGCCGCATCAGTCGATGCAAGACTGGCTAGTGATTAATAAATTGTATTATTGCTTAAAAATATGCTTATTTGTTGGCAACGTTGTTTCTATAAATACTTTAATATATATTAATTAAGCAAACAGTGATGAGAAATTAATACAGGTCTACAAAAAACATAATAAATTTAAATGTTGATAAATGTTTTAATAATATTGCATTAAGTTACTATGTTACACATCTAATAAAAAACATTTTCTAACGAAAATAACATAAAATTAATATAAGTAATTTAAGCCATGGTAGAATGTAATTTAATATATTTTAGAATCATTTCATTAATGTAATATATATTGTCAAAACAAAAATTTATTTTGTGTTATACTTATACAACAACAAGATTGGATAAAATTGGATGATTTGAAATGAATTCAGAGATGAGCTACAGCGACACAATCATCGATTTAAATTACCATTCATATTTGACTGGAATATTTTTTAATACTTTGAAATGATTTGAATGACATATATTTCTTTTTGTGCATTGATATGAAATAAAATAGCTCTAGTGCTCTGTATAAGCATTGAAAACGATTCGCTCCTGTCCGATTAGAAACGTTATTTATGGGTCTATTGTATAAAACTTAAACATTTGCTGCAATTCCCATGAACATATACGTGCTTACCTTGCTTGTTTATTGTTATATTTTATAGACGTAAACAAGAAAATGCAAAGATATTGTAGATTTTGTGTTTATGTTTATTTTATATTAATTCTTATTTATGTTATTTGTAGTAAACTGTATTCAATAAAATCTATTTTGGGTATTTTATTTTCCAACATTTGTCAACTTAAGGTGAAGTTATTCGAATTTCTGCATTTCTTAACAATAAAATTAAAAAAAAAAAAAATTATCTAGGTTGACCGCCATCAAAATGTGGATTTTATTAGATATTTGGAAAAAATATGGTTATGTAAAGTATGCCCACCTACAGATATAGTGCCTTTACGACATGAGCTTGAATTATAAAGACAATTATGATTGTATTATATACTATAAATAGTTAATAATACCTCATTGTTCAAGTACAAACATATAATAAATATGTTTACCCTTAAATACCACCTTGGGTTCTAGGTATGTAATATCATAATCCGTTAAGATAATTTAAGCTTATGTTGTAAAGACACTATATCTATGGGCATACTATACAATATGGAATTCAACCAAGAAGTGGTATGAAGCAATAACTTGATTTGGGATAAAATTAAAACATGATTTTAGTTGTGAATAGTTATTTTCAACATTTTTTGATACGTGAGGTTTAACATCTAGAACTTTTTAAAGATGCTAGTAATTATTTGAATTTATTATCAAACTATGCAAAATTACTGTGTTTATTAAACTGAGAGACTTTTTTGTGATTGATTAATACCGGAAATGCCAAATTAGATGTTTTATAAACAAATATCTTTTATGAGGTACCAAACTCTTTAACGTTTTTTTTAAACAAAAGTTATTTTAATTTGGTTATATTCTGTGATCTTTGCAAAAACTTTTTAGCATATAATAACTATTTAAAAAAATAACAATAAAAAATAATTGACTTGAGGTCTATTCACTTGTTAGCAAAACTTTTAGCTCTTCCGCGTACCACAACTTGGCTGCTTGAGGCATAAGATTGCACGTTGGCAGGTATTAAATATCATTTTTTTTTGGTAAGTGAACTGCCGTTGTTGGGCTAGTTACAGCGTTTGGTCCAAATTTTAAGTAATTTTTTGGTTGGAGCATTACAAATTGTGGAAAAAAAAGTTTACTCTAAGCTCTTCTTGAGGCGACGTTGGTCATTTAATTGTTGTAGTACGCTGTAAGTAGTAAAATTTTATTCTGTTTCTAGAGGAGCGAGCAAATAGATTTTCTTTTATTGGGCAGACGTACTTTAAAGTACACCTTTTAATGTATTTAGGTAGTTTTATTCGTTGCAAATGACAGAAGTATGGCTTTTACTCATTGAGCTAAGAATACCTTTGTGCAAAAGCATACCATAGCATTAGGTATGGAACTTTATGTTTGCTTAGAATTTCGGTCAGTAGTAATAGGTGTGTGTCTTGTCTTGATGGCTAGTTGTGTTGGTATTTTAATGGTAGTAAGCATTCTTGTTTGACGTTTGGTAGTACGGAAATTGTTCCTAACCGGCAGAAGAACTTTTTTTTCACTCAGAAATTATGTCAATGTCGCAAGGATAGGTTGGGTTTTTGCAATTGTTAAACATGCCCTTAACATTGCTTTGTGTTATTTTCTCTGGCATTGGCGTATCATTTTTGCCAATGCATTTCTTTCTAGCGGATATACTTAAAAAGTTGACGGATAAAATGTAGCTTTGCAATAAAAAAATAAAATTTCTGGCAAGATGCTGAAATAAAAATTAGCGGTCAGTTTGGCTTTGACATTTATCAAGTTGTTTAATCAGATTAAAACTTTATTGCTGGTAAAAAAGTTGTTTGTTATTTAAATAATTGTGGAGTTTTTTAAATGCTACGTAATAGTAATTGTTTTCTTCCTGAAATAGTACGGTTTTAAGTACTAAAGTACATGCATTAGTGTACAAAAAATAGCTATTTTGGAGAAAAGTTAGGTTAGTGTTGTATTTGCAAATTTGAATGTACATTTTTTGTTTTTGTTTTTAGCACTTTAAAAATAGGCTGGGTATTTTTGAGAATTCTGGAATGCATTTTATAAACTAAAACAAATTATCATTAAACCTAAAGTTTTAATTGGTTTTTGTTAGCAACCAAATAACGCAGTTTTTTTGTTTATTATTATAACTGGGCTATAATTGCTGCTTTTATAATGCATTTGAGCTTTTTAGCAAGCATTGTATGTATATCTTAGGCTTTGTGCTAAAAACTTGTTCAAAAGATCAATCTAACGGGTGTATGTTTTGTTGGCCATTGCTATAATATATGGCATTTGTTGACTTCCAAAAAGCTTTTGACACTATAGAACTTTAGCAAGTTCTAAAAACGCAAGAATTGACCACAGATATGCATTCCTAATCAATAACATCTACTGAAACTCTACTCTACAAATACCACTGCACAAAACATCGGATAAGGTTAAAATAAACAGAGAAATACGCCAAAATGACACAATGTCACTCAAGCTGTTCACGCTTGCCCTAGAAGATGCCTTAAAAACAATAGATTGGCAGAATAAAAGCATTAATATAAACAGCAAAAAACTAAACCACATAATGTTCACCGACGACATAATATTAATAACCAAATCCAGAGAAGACTTAATCATACAAATCAATGACTTCTACAAGGCAACCAAGCGCATAAGCCTTGAAATTAATTTTGACAAAACTAAGTATATAACAAGCAAAGAAGACAAACAACAAATATCTCTGGAAATAAATAATATCAAGAAAATAAAGATGGCTCAGTTATAGAGCGTTAGCGTAGCACGCTAACAGTCCGGGGTTCAATCTCCAAATATGACTAAAATAATAACTTTGCTCTTTATCCACAGGGGTGATTCGGAAGTTACCTAATAAGCCGTTGGTCCCATCAACCCCCTTTATACAAGTCGTAAGACTTCTGGGGCGATGCAAAATAGCTGTAAAACGCGAAATAAAGAAGAACCAGGTACTAGTATCTAGGACAAACCATAACAATAAGAAAAGTAAACCAAGTAATAGAAATAAAGGAAAGAATAAGATAAACATGCGCCTCATATGGAAAGACAAAAAACATTTTAGCTATAAATATCATTCTAACTTTAAAAACAGAACTATACAAGCAATGTATTTTACCAGTGACCATTTATAAATCACAAACTTGAGTACTCACACAATCAATAACTGAAAAGCTGAGAGTTAACCAAAAAGCAATAGATGGAAGGGTATTGGGCGTACTCTTAAAAGATCGGAAAACAAACGCCTGGATAAAAGAAAAGACGTAATAAAACATATTAGCAACATAAAATAAAACTGAGCCGGACACGTAGCAAGAGACAAGACTAAATAGAGTAGAAAAAAATTAAATAAAGACGATGGAGAAACAGTAGATGCGCACGACATAAAACGTACAACAGGGCTCAATTGGTATCAAGTGGCACAGAACAGAGACAACTAGAAACATTTAAGAGAGGCTTATACTCTGAAGGTAAAAACAGGCTAAATAAAAAAAAAAACAACGCTGTTATTTCTAGTTGGGCCTGTTTTGGATAAGTATGTTTTTTATTTGGTCAGAACTTAGGTTGGTTGCTATTACTACTAGTAGATAATAATTTTGAGTTTTTTTTTATAGTGTAAGTAGTGTCAAAGTAAAGGTGATTGGGAAAAGAATAATTTTACTGTTTTTGTGATCTGCATGCTTGTCTTTGGGTTGTGTACTTGTTTAACTATTGGTTTTCCCCTAAATTAATCAAAGCCTTGCTTTGGTTTTTATTAGTTTATAATAATGCTTAAATCTTACTTTGTTGAGTCAAATTAACAATTTTCAATTTTTGTTTTGGATATTGTTTTTAAAAAATATATTTAGCAATTTTGTAAGTTTCCTTTTTATAAACCTAATGTATAAGCTTCTTTTATTCTTTCTCTATCTACATTTTCTGCTTATTTTTGCTTATCAATCTCATCTGTATTATTTTTCTTATTTATTTTGGTTTTTTTAATATTTATTTTGTTAATATCTATGTTTCTTATTTAGTCTTCTAGAGATACTCCAAGCACAGCACAGCTTTGTTAATCTTTGTAAAACTCTTAGTTTTCTATTTAACCTATTTAAGCCTTTTTTAATAACTCTTAGTTTTCTATTTAACCTATTTAAGCCTTTTTTAATGTTTGAGATTGATGTAGTATATTGTAGTAGTAGTACTACTAGTATTCACCTCCTACCATATCGCCTCCGCAGGGAAAAGCTCGAACCCTATAAGTTGGAGAAAACACCCCTAAGGAAAACAAAGGACATAACCCAAACAATAAATAAATATGTCACTATAGTCGGAACACTATATTTAACAGTTTAGACAACTGGTTTTACATATTTTAATAATTACAACGAGGAGGTGGTAACGCCGCAAAACGCATGGCAGCAAATTAACCGTGTTGGCACAGTTTGCCAATGACCAAACCGTTAGAACCCAAAACACGGCGTCGCGTAGCGCTACTCAATCCGCGATTCCTTTATTAGGATTAAATTTAATTTGATTTGCCGAACGCGGTTTGTCGCAATTCCCACATACAAAATATTATATTAGAAGCGTAGCCGTAGCCACACACAATAAATTCAATTAGTAGCGTAGCCGTAGCTACACTCAAATAATCTAATTAGTAACGTAGCTGTAGCCACACTCAAATAATCTAATTAGTGACGTAGCCGTAGCCACAACTTTTAAATTAAGAAAAACAAGAAGCATATAACTTCCGTTACAACTAAATTAAATTTGTGATTAGTGACTCAAAGCTGAGGGCTTGTCGTCCTAAACGCATTAGCCACAATCAAAATCCCTTATAGCCCAAATTACAACTGAAAAAGTTCAGCGTACATGCAACTTCCAACACAATAAATCAGAAAGCGAACGCTCCTCATAATAACATATAATAAATCGAAGCTGAAAGCTTCATCGCAACACAAATAAGTTTTCATCGTTACACCCAAAAGATTATAAATTATAAAATTAAATTCAAGCCTGAATGTGGTGTGACGAGCTTGACTGGACTCCTTCCACACGGGTAATTGTAGGATCTATCCTGTATACTTTGACCTGGATTGGAAAATCCTTCCAATAGCCAAAACAAAGGTGACTGAATAATCTTCACAAATTAATTTTGAAAGAGTCACGATCCCACAGCAACTATCCCATTAAGTGGCAAGCACATCATAGTCCAAGCATTAAATTGTAACAAGGATCCCAATTCAAGCAGTAACAGGCATTGAACGTCTTCCAATTGAAGCAGTAACAGTTATCAAACGACTCCCAATTAAAGCAGTAACAGTCATTGAACGCTTCCCAATTGAAGCAGTAACAGACATTGAACGCCTCCCAATTGAAGCAGCCTAAAAACATATAATTCCTCGAACACAACACAAAGCAAAAAAAACAAATTGTTGTTAAATAGGAATTTAGTTACTAATCTAAGGTGTCATGCGGCTGTTGTACTTACTTGGCACGAGGTGCGAGGTTAGAAAACCTCATTTTGCGTAATAACAAATCACTTGGCACGAGGTGCAAGGTTAGAAAACCTCATTTTGTGTAATAACACCACTTGAACACAAAATACTTCCAAAAACGGACTCACGTCATCTATTAAGACGTGTTAAAACATTTGGTGCGACTCGATACTCACAACCGAATGCCAAAGAATTAACTTTTCCTTTAAGTCATGTGGTAATCAAGCGTCACCAACCGTGCACCTCGATGCCAATGTAAAGACTGAAGATCCTCTTCAAGACCCCTTCGCTAACGCAAAACTAAGCTTGCCAACCGCAAACACCTCACATCAAGTAAGTAATATTGTGAGTTATGTGAACTCGACTAAGTCAAGTTCACAACCAATAGCGGTGATTGTGAATATCAACAACATGAGGATTAATTAAAATAAGGTAAGTACCAGCAATTATAACACACAAAAAATTATTGAACACATCCTTCCCAACCGATTATTAATCCCCTGCTCTCATGAAAAATCACACAACCTCCGAACATTTAACCAAACAAAAATAATTAATAAAACGCTTGACAACCTCCAATAACATAATCTGCAGTTGCAAACTTACAGTCTAAACATGTCTCATTTTAGGATAGATCCACAGGATGACTGTCGAACTAGATTCCAACCCGACAACTGGAGAATGAATGAACCGAATTCGTCAAAATTAAACTGTAAGTGCTACACAACTTATTTGCTAACAAAACTAACCCAACCTAGCTAAATAATATTTAAATCTAACCATTAACCCCCCTACACTAACTTAATTAGTGTAGTGCAAAATACAAAAATTTATTATTAATTATTGAACTTGTACTTTCCAAAATTGCCATGTGTACATTTGGTTGCCTACGTTAAATTAACGTATTTTAATTTTCAGGGACTTCGGCAGCAGCGTATGCAGAAATTGAAATGCTACAACTAGAAAATGTGTCCAAAAATAAAACACATAAATTTAACCCCAACAGAACCATTATACACTGCCCAAACTACGGTAATTAAGCCGAAAAAAACTGCAAAAGAGCTTACATTGAACACTTTAATTCAAAAGGATTTCTTATACCTCGGATGTCTAGAGGTTAAAAGAACTCCATTCTGCTGAGCGAGTGCAAGGAAAAGAAGAAATGCAGTTTTTTTTTAAACACAAGCTAACTAAAGAAATGTTTAAGGCTAAAACTTTAATGTTTTATTAAAAAAACAAAATTACTATAAAAATAACAACTAGGGGTGCATAATAAGACCAAAAGACTGCATTGCAAACAAACAACAAACAAACCACCTCCAAAGAAAAAAAAATTATAATATTAATAAAAGATTGCTTAGACATAACCTAAAAAAATAAATGGTGAGTTTATAAAAGAACGACATAAAAAGATAAATGTAAAGTTAAAAATAAAAAAAAATTATACTAAGTAACAGTTACAACATAATAACTTCATATTTTATACTAACCTTAAATAATAATAAAAAAAAAAATTATAATAAAAAAATTCTAGGAAACAAACAATACACATAAGTTGATACTTAGAAGTGATTTGCTTATAATAAGTATCCAATTTGCATTAATAGACCAGCTGTATTTCAGATTTGAGAAATTTGATAATTTTAAAACGAGCATTATAATACTGAAGCCGTTTTATCTTACAACTTCAATGTTTATTGATTGTAATATATTTAAACAAACAACACACATATTTTTTGATGTAATTTAGTAACATGTTGACGATGTAAAATTTTCATAATTAATTGTTAATTATTAATATAATGTAGCAGTATTTTTTTGTTCAGTTAACCTTTAACAACAAACAATAAAATGTAATAAATTATAATGATTAAAATGATTAATGTATATTAACATAAATTGCTGCAATTTATTATATTTTATCTACTTAGATTGTGTGCAATTATAATAATTTCATGCAAAAATATTATAATAAAGTTAAAATATAAATGTTATTACTGTACTAAAACACTAAGGGCCGGTATTATAAAAACAAAATTAATCATCGAATAACAAATCTCAAATTAAATATATTCGATGAATAAACGTATTCCGGTATTATAAAACTAAATTATGTATTCGTAAAATAAGAAATTGCAACGCCGCATTTATATGTTATTTTAATATTGAAGTTATTGATATGTTGTATTGTAACCTTTGTTATATTACAATAATCCCCTACAACATTTTGAAAGTCAGTTGCATAACATCTTAGAGCAATCAAACATTGACTTTCAACAGAAATTGCTCCACATTAAAAATAACCTAAGAAACATGACATGTGTCAAGTTATTCATTAAATAAATTTTAATCCCTAGATTTTGGATGATTAATTTATTCCATAGATTTAGGCCTGTAATATCCAACTCCTAATAAGGCACCTAATAAACTATTAGCTGAATAACCTAACTTTTTATTTTATTAAAACCTATGGACAGCCAATTAAATATATGCTTAACATATACATTTATAACAGATAAAAACATTAAGCATATAATTTATTCACCCATCAGAGGTGTAACAAAAATAAATCAAATTAAAGTTTAAAAAAAGTTAGGTTATTCAGCTAATAGTTTATTAGGTGCTTTATTAGGAGGTTGATATTACGGCCCTTAGTTACCTACTTTTATTATTTGACGTTTATAATACCGAAATCAGCCAAGTAAAATAATTTACTTGGTTAGTAAATAAAACTACAGATTTTAATGGTTTATAATACCGGCCCTAAGTGTATTTTGTCAAATAGTCTAAGCTTGTTTAGGCAATGTGGCAGTTTTTTTTAAATTTCAAATTGTGATATTTAGGTAGTCTGTGAACATTAACTTTACAAATTTGTGGCTTATAAGTCTAGAGAAATACTGAATTTGGAACTTGATTCCATGTGTCAATAATACGGTTAAAAAAACCTTCCTTAAAAGACATTAACAATGTCTGTATTTCATATTTGTTTTTATTTTAATAAATTATTTTTGTGGTTATTGGCAGTATTACTTTTACTAACAACAGTTTTAAATAATTAATTTAATCTGAATATGAACTAAGGGTATACTACAAGAAAAAATGCATATATTTTTGTTTCTTTGAACTAAAATACTTCAAAGAAAAACGTTTTTAGTAAACCAGAGAATATTATATTTGGTTGAAATTATAATAAATTAAAACGTAAATATTTTTAATTAAATTCTTTTATATGTCTAGATTTAATGAACATATTTAAAGTAATGTGGACTAAATTTCTTACAATTGTTTTGAAAATTCATAAAGACATTTACAAAACATTAAACTCTAACATAAATTGCATGTAGTAAGGATTTATGCATTAAATATTATTTGATTAAATTTTCCTAAGTGTTGGCAGAACTATTTATGACTGCATTTTGATGGATGCTACTTTAAATTAACTTCAGTATATACATTAGTAATTTTAAACAGTTTACATTTATGTTTCAAACTTGTTTATTAATTTTAATTAAACACTATAAAAATTTAGAGCAAATAAATATTATAAATATGTCGCTTTTTTTAATTCCACTGAATTGCCACAACTTTTTGAATTTATTAGAAATAGTGTATGTTGATATACATTTATACATTTGTATAAAAAAATTATATATATACAAAAAGAAAATTAATTATGCTTTATATTTTAGAGTACTTTTAAGCATTCATCAATCTTTCTGGGCATGCTAGAAATAAAATGATCTATTGCAGCTTGTTTTATTTAAAGCTAGTAAAACAATTTATTTAAAGTGTTTAGAAGTTGCAGTAATTGTCTTAATGTTCTGTCCATTATATCTCAAATGTTTTGTTCTAGGAAATGTATCTTGGATACTAAAAAAAAACTTTCTACCGTGGCATATTGCCTCCAAACCATTATATCAAAATTCAATGGCTAAAGCACCTAACTCTAATCTTGACGCATAATTTGCTGCAGGTTCAAACCCCAGTTTCGGCAAAAAAAAAATTATGCCATTTATGCCATATATTAAACTTACGCTCTAAGTTTAATATATGATTAGTGTCCGTTTAACTATAATTATATTTAATATAAGACTATGAGTAGACCAGATACTAGACTTCGTCAGTATCTACAGCGCATTTATTCTTTCAATTAACAGGCACATATTCAAAAGCAGTTTGTGTGATAGCATAAGCTTTAAAATATTAGCACTTACAAACAAAATTAAACTAAAAAAGTTTTTACGCAATTTGATTTGTATGTATTGTGAGTCTATTTTATTAATACCTCACATTCTTAACAATGCTAAGAATGCACACTAAATAGTTACACGTTTTGAATGAACAAACTTTTTATAAAGGATTGTTAGCATCTAGAAGCGCGTGTTTTGTTTTTATTTATTTACAAACCCTAACAGGTAAAAATGTGTTTTGTCAATAAAGAACACAAACGTGTTGTAAAACAAGTTTTTAAACAACGTTTTATTATTTGGTAACAATCTCAAACTTTAATGTTTTTCCTCTATGATAATAGATACTGACTTTTTTGATCTAAAAAAGTTATTTTAACGTTTAAAACTTGATTAGCGCCAGGTTCTGAGGGACCTCCTAACGGCGCTCTTAATTTTTTTCTTGCACAAACTACCAACAAGTTTAAACATGTTATAGCAATAACTGGGTTAGAAGTACTAAACTACCCGTCACCGGATACATGTGTACGACAAGCTCATCAATAATGTATTAATACGTCATTGTCAGGCAGTTATTGATTGTAATTGTCATTATCAAGCAATTGTTTGTTTATAATTGCTTGACAATGACGTAATACGTTAAAACTAGTTGCAAGAAATAAACAAAATTAATTGGAAATAAAGTGGTTTGATTTATATCTGATATTTATTTTTTATCTGTTAAGTTTATTAGTTGATCAAAAATCTTCCAGACCGAGTTGGCAAATTGGAAAATTTTATTGTTGGTTGGTTTACTTGCGTATGTGCGCAGATAATAAAAATTTTGTGTTTTTAGTTTGTCAAAAAAAAGTTTATGTTAATTACTGCCGCAACTACTACAATTTCTTGCACTTATTTGACTAACTTTTATGCAACTGTTGTCAACATAGTAGTAATTAAAAAGTTTACATTATTAATCTTTTTGTTGCAACTCCGTTTTTGCTAATTAAATAACTTGCATCAAATGCGAAGGATTTTTTGCGGTTTAGAAAAAAAAATTCTAATAGCTCAACACTTTCAAAAGACAAAACCTACTAACTAATCTTTCCCAAGTGTTACATTACTTGTTTGAGACTGTAAAGCTTATGTAAGTTTTTTTTTTTAAAAGATGATTTGAAGATAATTAAGAATTCGATGCTTGATAGGCTGTGGGGTAAGGAGGTGCAGAGTACAAGTTTATTTTGTCAATTTGGTTTATCAGTTTTTTTAGAAGTATTTTTCTTGTCTAATTTAACAAACCTAGCCAGGTTAAAGTTTAAATAAACCGCAATTGAGAAACCCCAATATTGTAACAATTTTTTGTTAAATTTTTGTTTGTTTGTTTTTGATGTACTATAAAGTTTTAACAATCCAACGCAAAGATATCAAAACAATTAAAATTACTGTAAAGAACGATTTTCCAAGCTGGGGATGCAAACGTAGATTTTTGTTTGATAATAGTGTACATCCAGATTTTGATCTAAAGCGACATTCTGCTGTACTGCCGAAGCATTAAAACTAACAAGTTTTTTGCCAATTTGGATTTATCTAAGATAGACAATACGTGCAATTTTTTTTCACCGTTGATTAATATACGTATATTAACCATTAGAATACTTGTATAAATAACCTGCAAATATCTACGCATATTTAACGTTTGTTATTTCTGGGTTTGGTTTGCCGACCAATTCTGTTTTTGATGTTTATACGCCCGAGGCAACCCGAACGCGTGAATATAGTTTGCAAAGTGTATGATGAGATGCATGATTCATCATTTCATTGATTTCATCTATTTTTTATCAACCATAATGTGCTCGTGCTATTAGCTGCGTTAGCCGATACAGTATTAAGTTGTTTGTTGTTACACTACAGTGTTGAAGTGTTGTTTGTTAAATAAACAAATATTACACTTAATTAAATAACATCGGAAAAAGAATAAAATCTTGTAATACTGTGATCTGCCGTAAGGTAGAAACATGATTTTGAAGTTCAACGTTTTAGATAAAAAAGTATCAGCTTTATAAGACACAGAATAAATTTGAGTTTTAGTAGATCTTTGTGCCAGACTTTATCGCAGGTTTATTTTAACATTAAAAATGATAATTTTTGTAATTTTTCTTAATTTAAAGCCTTTGACAATGTATTTGAATAAAACCAAAAGTACAAGGTTACATAAACTTTGAACACAAAACATAAACCAAAACAAGATGATATTATTTCTAATAAACACAATAAATTCAGATTCAATTTATTCCTCTAAACTGTACTTTACAACCATGGAATTGCGGACGCCAATACATTGATCATAAAAACAGAAATCATGAAGTTTTTAACTAGTAATAAAGTAGTAATAGTTGGCAAAGATGTTGATCTCTTATTGTCTTCTTCATTGCTTTAATTCCATCTTACAAACAAGTATTATTTGTTAAATCAAGCTACGGCAAAGTAGAAAGAAAGTATATTTGAGTTAGCAATTGCAAACTATGGGAATTAAAGACTACATACTTCTTGTGCATAAATTCAACAAATGTGATTCGATTGCTGCAGCATATCAAAAAGATAAATTTGTATGTTTTAATTTGTTCAAAAAACAAGTTACACTGCAAAATTACTGATGTATTCATCAGCTCAAGGTTATGGTATTAGGCTGTGGCTAAAGCTGGAAACAAAATTAAACGGTGAGATGGCTCAGGCACGCTAACAGTCTGGGGTTTAATCCCCAAATATGAGTAAAATAAGAATTTGTTTTTTCCAACGGGGTAATTCGGAAGTCACCTAATAAGCCGTTGGTTCGTTTTTTTAAGGTGGGAAAATTGTCCCATAAAACTATCGTGCAGTTTTTCTTGGAAGTTAATTAAGATAATTCATTTCCGTTTTCGGCATTATTATGAGTATAATAACGACATTTGAATAAGCTATTTTGGTAAAAATATATTAATAAATAAAAAAATTTAGTGGTAAAAATTGTTCAATTTATTTCAAACTTAGTTCATATTAATGATAATTATATAAAAAAAATTTGCTGCAAAAATGATTACAAAATGATTATTTGTTTGCTTTAAAAGTAGCACCGAAGATGAGGATACTTTTGGGTGTAAACAATAAGCCCACCGATGGCTCCGCTCATTACGTTTGGTACTGTTTTTATTACACAATTGGTAGTTTAATTCTATTGGGTAATCGTCGCCATGGGCGGTATTTTACTACAGTGCAAGTGATGCGCCCCGGTGGTTTATCACGGAACTATTCCTGACAATTTTGTCCTTAAAGCCGTCTGACACGAGACTGATTTTAATACAAGTGTCAGTACAATAATTTTGCGCGCCAATTTTTCAAATATTTAGCAAGCTTTTAAGCAAGAACTTAAAACAGGTTCTAATTTCTTGGATAAAACCTTACTAAATAATTGACACCTAAATCCGCCAATGCATATATATGTCGCCAAGAACACTGGATTACAAAATTAAATTTTTAAATAATTGGCGCGCAAATTTATTGTACTGACACTTGTATTAAAATCAGTCTCGTGTCAGACGGCTTTTAACCATAAATAATAATAAAAAATAAAACAAATTTATGATAAAAAATACTAGAAAACAAACACATACATTAATATTTAGAAGTAATTTGCTTATAAAAAAAAATGTTTAATGCTTTACCTGTAAATATAAAGTCTGAAAAAACTTACCGTAAATTTAGAACAAGTGCCAAACATTATTTACAAAATAAATTATTTTATAGTTTAGATGAATTTTTAAATCCTTAATAATTTTTATATTAGCTTTATATTTTATATTTATATGTATGATGTATGTTGTATTGTATTGTATTGTTTTGCAATGTGCTGTATTTTATTGTATTCTATTTTATTGTATTTCTTTATATTGTAAATAATTAGTTTAAGTTAGTTTTAAAATTTATATTGTACAACGTCATGTTTATCAATAAATTCTACTACTACTACTACTACTATAATGAGTGTCCAATTTGCTTTAATAGAATAAAAAAAATGATAAATTTAAAACGAGCATTATAATAATAAAGCCAACTTTAGCGTTAATTTATTGTAATATATTTAAACAAATAAGCTACATACTTTTTGATGTAATTTAGTACATGTTGAAAATATAAAAAAAATTAAACTTTTAATAATTAATTGTTAATTATTAATATAAAGTGGGAATATTTTTTGTTCAATTAACCTTTAAGAACAAACAATAAAACTTAATAAATTTTAATGATTAAAATCTGATTAATGTATATTAACATAAACTGCTGCAATTTATTATATTTTATCTACTTAGATTGTGTGCAAATATAATAATTTTATGTAAAAATATTATAATAAAGTTAAAATATAAATGCAAGTTATTACTGGACTAACACTTAATGTATTTTCACAAAAAAATAAATATATTTAAAAAAGTTTTGGGTTTACATTTTTGAACTGTCAGTGTGTATTTGTTAAAATTCTTAGCCAGCTTTGTACTAAACATAAATATTTGTTTAGATGGCAATATGTCTTTTATTTGGTTTGAACAATGTCCATAAAAATATTTATAAAAAATGCAAAGATCTGCAACATTAAGACTGTGTTGTAAAGTATCTAAGTTATTATAGTCAACTTTTGATCGGCAATGATCCAAATAGCATTGTCATAACAATGTGTCACTAATGTTTAGTGTGGATACACATATTTAATTGCAGAATTTTGTAGATTTCTCAAACTCTTCTAATGTTTTTCTCTGTTTATACAGACGTCTACAATTTAAGTTTAATGTGGAACTAGTTTTTATCAATCTTTTTCACACATGACATAATTAAATAAGCAGACTGCATTTTTTCATGTTGTATAATATTAAATGTCAAACAAAAGACCAAATCCTCCACGCTCCCTAATGAACAGAAAATAAACTATTAAACTATTAAACTATTAAAATTTGTTGCAGACATAGACAATAATTTGCTAAAATTAACTTAGATGTTCTACAACAGTTTTTTAATAAATAAAAACACTTGACCATTATTTTACTGCAAAGTTTTCTTTATTTAAAGTTTGAGTACGACTAAACAGTACGTTCGTCTTAAAACACATTATATAAGTAACTATTTTAAAATGTACGTTAACAATGTCTGTATTTCATATTTTATATTTGTTGTTATTTAAATTAATTTTTTTTTTTTACTTGTAAAAGGTTAGCAGTATTACTTCTACAAACAATTTTAAATAATTAATTTAACCTGAATATAAACTAAAAGTATACTACAAAAAAATTGCATGTATTTTTGTTTCTTTGAACTAAAATACTTTAAAGAAAAACGTTTAAAGTAAAATTTGTTTGAAATTATAATAAATTATAACGTAAACATTTTTTAATTAAATTCTTTTATATGTCTAGATTTAATGTACATATTTGAAGTAATGTGGACTAAATTTCTTACAATTGTTTTGAAAATTCTTAAAGACATTTACAAAACATTAAACTCTAACATAAATTGCATGTAGTAAGGATGTATGCATTAAATATTATTGGATTACATTTTCCTAAGTGTTGGCAGAACTATTTATGACTGCATTTTGATGGATACTAGTTTAAATTAACTCCGGTATATACATTAGTAATTTTAAACAGTTTACATTTATGTTTCAAACTTGTTTATTAATTTTAATTAAACATTACAAAATTTAGAGCAAATAAATATAATAAATATTTTGCTTTTTTTACTGCCACTTTATTGCCACAACTTTTTAAATTTATTAGAAATAGTGTATGTTGATATACATTTATACATTTATACATTTGTATAAAAAAATAATAATATATATATACAAAATAAAATTAATTATGCTTTATATTTCAGAGTACTTTTAAGCATTCATCAATCTTTCTGGGCATGCAAGAAATTAAATGGTCTAATGCAGCTTGTCTTGTTTAAAGCTAGTAAAACAATACATTTAAAGTGTTTAGAAGTTGCAGTAATTGTCTTAAGGTTTCATCCATTATATCTCAGATGTTTGGTTCTAAGAAATGTATCTTACTAGATACTAAAAAAAAAACTTTGTACCATAGCATATTGCTTCCGAACCATTACATCAAAAGTCAACGGCTAAAGCACCTAACTCTAATCTTGGCGCATAATTTGCTGCAGGTTTAAACTCCAGTTTCAGCAAAAAAAAAAAAGAAATTATGCCATTTATTAATTCAATATATGATTAGTGTCCGTTTAACTATAATTATATTTAATATAAGACAATTGGTAGACCAGATACTATACTTTGTCAGTATCTACAGCGCATTTATTCTTTCAATTAACAGGCACATATTCAAAAGCAGTTTGAGTGATAGTAGCATAAGCTTTAAAATATTAGCACTTACAAACATACAAAAAACAAATTAAACTAGAAAAGTTTTTACGCAATTTGCTTTGTGTGTATTGTGGATCTATTTTATTAATACCTCACATTCTTAACAATGCTAAGAATGCACACTAGTTACACGTTTTGAATGAAGAAACTTTTCATAAAGAATTGTTAGCATCTAGAAGCGCGTGTTTTGTTTTTATTTATTTACAAACCCAAACAGGTAAAAATATGTTTTACCACTAAAAAACACAAACGTGTTGTAAAACAAGTTTTTAGGCAACGTTTTTTTATTTGATAACTGTCTCAAACTTTAATGTTTTTCTTCTATGACAAAAGATACTGATCTGGAGCTCTCCTGACTTTTTTGAATTGAAAAAGTTATATCAACGTTTAAAACTTGATCAGCGCCAGGTTCTGAGAGACCACCTAACAGCGCTCTTAATTTTTTTCTTGCACAAACTACCAACAAGTTTAAACATGTTATAGCAATAACTGGGTTTGAAGTACTAAACCACCCGTCACCGGATACATGTGTACGACAAGCTCAGCAATAATGTATTAATATGTCATTGTCAGGCAGTTATTGATTGTAAGTAGTCTTGATATGTTAACGCAACGGAGAAACCTCAAGATTGTAACAATTTTTTGTTACAATTTTTTTGTGTGTTTTTGATGTACTATAAAGTTTCAACAATCCAACGCAAAGACTTCAAAACAATTAAAATTACTGTAAAGAACCATTTTCCAAGCTGGGGATGCAAACGTAGATTTTTGTTTGATAATAGTGTACATCCAGATTTTGATCTAAAGCGACATTTTGCTGTACTGCCGGAGCATTAAAACTAACAAGTTTTTTGCCAATTTGGCTTTATCTAAGATAGACAATTTTTTTTCACCGTTGATTAATATACGTATATTAACCATTAGAATACTTGTATAAGTAATCTGCAAATATCTACGCATATTTAACGTTTATTATTTCTGGGTTTGGTTTGCCGACCAATTCTGTTTTTGATGTTTGTACGCCCGAAGCTACCCGAACGCGTAAATATAGTTTGCAAAGTGTATGATGAGATGCATGATTCATCATTTCATTCATTTCATCAATTTATTATCAACCATAATGTGCAAGTGCTATTAGCTGCGTTAGCCGATACAGTATTAAGTTGTTTGTTGTTACACTACTGTGTTGAAGTGTTGAAGCGTTGTCTAACGGTGAGATGGCTCAGTTATAGAGCATTAGCGTAGCACGCTAACAGTCCGGAGTTTAATCCCCAAATATGACTAAAATAATAACTTGCTTTTTATCTACCGGGGTGGATCAAAAGTCACCTAATAAGCCGTTGATCCCATCAACCCCCTTCAAACAAGTCGTAAGACTTCTGCGGCAATGTTAAATAGCTGTAAAACGCGCAATAAAGAAGAATTGGAAGTGCAGATTTAAGAGTTCCAAGATAAAATACCTAATTGTGGTAAGTGTTAAATCTAAAAATATGCAATAACATCTTTTTTTCAAATAACTTGTCAGGTGCACCATTTAGTTATTTGAAATAAAAATGACCATATGTGTTTTATATGGAAATACACACAGTATATTTTTTAGATGTCACCAAACTACTGGTTGAAAAAGCGAAATGGATCTTCAATTTAATTGTACTATTTTTAAATATCTGTATTAAATATTATAATGTTTTATTTATTTATATGTAATACTTTGTATTTTATGTTAGAATGATGAATTTATTTAACGAATAATAGCTCTAACAAAAATTAAACAACAAAAAATGATTCTGAGATATATAATATATACCAGAAATACACGTTTATTTGCCAAATAATGTTTAACCTATAATACACTTATTATTTGAAGATTAATATACAAATATTTTTATTATATTAACGCATTTTTTACGTTGAATATACACGTTTAAAATACATATAACGGGTACGTTTATTACACACTAAATATACGAGATATATCCGTTTAGTCGCCGGACATTTTTCCGTATAATATACTTAACAAATAAACAAACCCAGTAAACACAGTTACGTTTAAGATACGTTTATTTTTGGTATTACACCTAAGTGTAATATTTGTTTATTTGTTAAGTATATTATTCGGAAAAATGTCCGGCGACTAAACGGATATATCTCGTATATTTAGTGTGTAATATACGTATAGGTTATATGTATTTCAAACGTGTAATTTACACGTATTATCAACGTAAAAAAATGCGTTAAAATATAATAAATATATTTGAAATTTTTTCAATTGAAATACACGTGTATTATAGGTTAAACTTTATGACATGTGTATGTTTGGATGCCTATACGAGATAACGGACTTATATTGGGAAGAATTGGGTCACCCATCCAAGTCGTGACCGGAGCGGACGTTGCTTAACTTTTGTTAACGCTGGTATTTGTACATGCCCTCTCTGCCGTACTGCCTACTTTCTCGGAAATATAATAATGTAAAATATGTATATCATTTTAACATAAAATACAAAGTATTACATCTAAATAAATAAAACATTATAATATTTAACATAGATATTAAAGAACATTACAATTAAATTAAAGATTCATTTTGATTTTTCAACCAGTCTTTTGGTGACATCTGAAAAATATACTGTGTGTATTTCTACAACCTCATATGACACACATATGGTAATCTTTATTTTAAATAACTTGACTAGATTGCTATTTGTATTTATAATACTATATATATATATATAACAATAGCAATTAATATTATTAAATTTAAATTTAAAAAAAAAAAAAAAAAATCGATGAGTTGATATTAATGTTACTGTAATGGTTATAAAAACAAGTTATTTGAAACAAAAATGTCATTGCATATTTTCAGACTTAGCACAAATTAGGTATTTCATATTAGTACTCCTAAACCTGCGCTTCCAGTTCAACTAAACAACACTTCAGCACTGTTGTGTAACATCAAACAACTTAAAACTGTATCGGACATTGCAACTAATAGCAAGTGCACATTATAAAAAATTTAAAAAAAAAGATAAATCATGCATCTCAACATACACTTTGCAAACTATATTTACGCGCTCGGGTAGCCTTGGACGTACGAATATCCAAGACAACATTGATCGGCAAACTAAACCCAGAAATAATAAACGTTAAATATACGTAGATATATTATGCAGGTTATTTATACAAGTATTTTAATGGATAATATACGTATATTAATCAACGGTAGAAAAAAAGGAAAATATTAACGTATAATATACAGATATACATATCTTACGTGTACAAGAAATGTATATTATACGAATACACATATACAATATACGCTTTTTACACCATATATACGTGTAATAAACTTATATTATCTAAACTTGTGTTTACTGGGAATAAACAAATATTACACTTAGGTGTAATCCCAAAAATAAACGTATCTTAAACGTAACTGTGTTTACTCGGTAGCAGCTTATAGATTAAATATTATCGGAAAAAGAATAGAATGCGATACTGTGATCTGTCGTAAGGTGGAAACATGGTTTTAAAATTAAACTGCCAGAGTTCAGCGTTTTAGATAAAAAAGTATCAGTTTTATAATACACAGTAGAAATTTGAGCAGGTTTTTTTTTAACATTAAAAATGATGATTTTTGTAATTTTTCTTAATTTAAGCCTTTGACAATGTTTTTAGTTCAGTCAAATATGTTCAAAAATTGATGCTATTTTTGGAAAGATCAAAAAAATTTGAAACATTTTACACTGATTTACAAGTACTTAATGAAGAATATACTTAAAGTCCTGACAAATATGACACAAGCTCTAGAGACAATGACCAAAAACAAGGCGACACTATCCAGTACAAAGAAATCTGAATAAAACCAAAGGTACAAGGTAAGTTCACATAAACTTTGAACACAAAACATAAATCAAAACTGAATGATTTTATTTCTAATAAACACAATAAATTCAGACTTATTTTATTTCTCTAAACTGTACTTTACAACCATGGAATTACGGACGCTAATACATTGATCATCCGCACAGAAGTCATGAAGTTCTTAACTAGTAACAAAGTAGTAATAGTTGGCAAAGATGTTGATCTCTTATTGTCTTCTTTATTGATTTAATCCCATCTTAAAAACAAATATTATTTGTTAAATCAAGCCACGGAAAAGTAGAAAAGATAGTATATTTGAATCAGCAATTGCAAACTATAGGAATAAAGGACTACATAATAAAAATATATATTCTATTAAAAAAGATCCTATACAGGACATTGGACATGTCATATACATATATACATCAAAATAAAGTCATTAAAATAGTGTTGTTTAGTTGTAACAGTACATTCAAATAAAATTAAAATTTATAGACAAAACAATACTAATATACATATTTACTTACTAAAAACAAATAAATTAATCACAGATAAAATCATTTAACGTATAATAACATTTTTCTACTAAATATTTTTTAAGATGTTTTTTAAATGTCAGTATTGGTAAATCTTTTAAATGAGATGGAAGCTTATTAAATACGATACTACATTTATATGTTGAAGAATTTTCATATAATTTTGTTTTATGATGCTGAATCATCAAACTATCTTTATTTTGTGTTGTGTAAGAATGATTATTTGAAAGTTTCTGAAATTTTTTAACATTTAATTTTGTATAAACAGCACATTTATAGATAAATATTGATGTTAAGGTAAGAATATTATTTTCTATAAAAATTTGTTTACAGGTATCTCTCTTATTCATATTGTATGTTAGTCTTATAATTCTTTTTTGTAATACAAATAGCCGATGAACAGTAGTAGATTTGCCCTAAATTATTATATTGTATGAAAGATAGGAATATACAAGCGAATAATAAATGTTCATTAAAGCTGAAATATTAACATATGCTTTTAATTTTAATAAATAATAATAAGCTTTATTTAGTTTGTTTGCGGTGAACTCAATATGACGATCCTATTTTAACATTTCATCGACATATACACCTAAAAACACAGAACTTTCTATAAAAGCAGAAATTTTAAACCAAGGTGGCTTTTTAATAAAAATAAAATTTAGATAAACAGTTTTTTTATCATTTAAAATTAGCTGGTTTGTTTTACACCAAAATTTCATTGCTTGCAATATTTCATTGACTGTTATTTGTAACTCCGTTTCATTACTTGCACTAACAGCCACACTAGTATCATCTGCATAATTTATTAACTTTACTATATTTTCTCTGTCAATGTAAACATGAAGATCATTAATAAATAAATATAATAATACTTCTTGTGCATAAATTCAACAAATGTGATACGATCTCTGCTGCATATCAAAAAGATAAACTTGTATGTTTTAATTTGTTCAAAAAACGAGTTACACTGCAAAATTACTGATGTATTCAACGGCCCAAGTTCATCTTATTAGGCTGTGGTTAAAGCTTAAAACAAAATTAACTGGTGAGATGGCTCAGTTATAGAGCGCTAGCGTAGCACGCTAACAGTCCGGGGTTCGATCTCCAATTAAATATGAGTAAAATATTAACTTGCTCTTTATTCACCGGGGTGATTTGGAAGTCACATAATAAGCCGTTGGTCCCATCAATCCCCTTCAAACAAGTCGTAAGACTTCTGGAACGTAAAATAGCTGTAAAACGCGCAATAAAAACGAAATATTTCTGGCATTGTAAAATGCGCCTTACAAGCAAACCTTTTTTTTAACATGCATTGTTACAATGCTTTTAAATCAGTTTTAAATGAAGCAGCAATGCAGCATGCTTTTTATGTACACTACCAAATTCAATTTTGGCTAAGAAATAAACTTCTTGCAGAACAATGGTTTCAGAAGTATGAAAGCGGCCGTCTGATCTCAGTAACAACAAAAAACGCAGCAGCACCCGAAGCAGCCTTCAAACTTATTTAAATTGTAAAAGTATAACTAGATATAAAAACAAAAAACAGGAACAATCTGCACAAACATTTGCTACAACTGTCATAGAAAATGCTTGAATGGCATTATACTCTCAAAGAAAACTTTGATGACTCTGATATTCTCTATATCTCTAAAAAACACACAACATTTGATGAAAAGGCTTGTAAATAAGGAGTTTACTGAACCTATAACCAAAAATCAGGTAAAAATGCATTTTTATATTCTTTACTGATTACGTGCAGCAGTGTATAATATGCCCATAGATATAGTGTCTTTACGACATGAGCTTGAATTATCTCAACGGATTACTTCTTTACTAATCGACTTGGGAAAACAATTATGTTTGTATTATACACCATAATTTTTTACTCTTGAATACTACCTTGAGTTCCATGTATATAATACAATCATAATTGGTTGCTAATTAAATGATCCGTAATATATAAATTTCATATTTGTGTGACGGTTTTCTCACAGAATTAGTTTATAGCTACCTGCTTTTGCTGTATTTCAGGCAGCAAGTGTCACAGCTTAAGTAGATGTACAAACTGCAGGGCTTTCTAGAAACAAACGATTGAGAGTTGATTGATTATGCTGATGATTCTTATATTCTTCAGAATTTCTATATTTTATGTAATAATTATTTAATAAACTTGATTTCATTTTTTTTTGTCAAGTTTGTCTTCACAATAGCGCGTGTCCAAAAGTGTAAGTAAAACATTGTCGAATATTGAATTACAAGTCTCTAACAAATGATGGTAAAAAATACACTTATTTTTCGTACTTTGCATCTTCACAAATTACATATTTTGCCGTGCTAACTTCTTTTTGGTTTTTTGTTTTGTATTGGAATACCGTAATCTTTAGCGCTCTATAACTTTATAACTGCTGGGAATACAAAAAAAAATTGTATGATTTTTATTGCAAATTTTATTAGCTTTTATTATGTATATAATCAACATTTATGTCATATTTGTCAGGACTTTTAGTATATTCTTCATTAGGTACTTATACATCAATTTAAAAGTTTCAAATTTTTGGATTTTTATATTGAGGTGAAATGCTACTTTGACTGGACTGGTCAAGCAGTTTAAACAAAAGTTTATTTTTGCGTGTGTTGAAATATTTTCAATGTTACTTTTTCTTTAACTTTAGTTAAACTGATTGGCTAAAAATTTTAAGAAAACATTTGATTTTTTCCAGGTTTTAAAAGTTGATGCAAACTTTTCCAAGCTTATGGAAAGTACGTAAGGTTGCATTTGCAATATTATACTATATATTATATTTTTCTAACTTTTGGAGGTAACATCTACTCTATATCTTTAATATTGTTATTAACGAATTACCAAAGTTGCGTCTAGCCACAAATTGATATACTCAGGAGCTTGATATAGGCAAAAAATTTTAGCCAGATTAATGGTTTGTTGTTTGTGCAAATGACTAAACAATCCAACTTGTTCAAACAAAATTATGCTTGAAGATCTGTCAGTTTAGCACATTAGAGATAAAATATTTTCTCTCTCCTGTTTTTGATGTGTCCGTTTAAAATATGTAATGTAGGGCTAGTTTTAGTGGTTTGTTGATGTTTTGTTGAATTAGTTTAAAACATTGTTTTTGGTTTTGTTCCAAAGAAATGTCTTTTTGCTACCATGTATCTCTATTAGTGGCGTTGCCATTAAGGTATAGCTAAAGTAGCCGAGTGCATAGCTGAGCTTTGATTGTTGATGTGTTTTTTGATTAGAATTAAGTAGTGCTGTAGAAGCTTGTTTTTGACAACCGTAATTTGGTGGTTTAGGTCCTAAATTTCAAATTTGAAAAATTTACATTAACAAATTTTAAACCGTGTAGTTAGAGGCGTTTTAAAACTTAGCAATTTTGGTTGACATAATTTTTATAGTTTTTTAAATATACAAAAATATTATCTAAGTAAACCAGCACAACCAATGTCAAATGGGGAAAAAACGAGTTGCAATGGTTAGAATACTTACGCAAAACTACAAGACTGCACCAGGGGTGAGGGTTGTTATTGTAGTAGTCACAGATTTGTCAATGCAGGTAATTGAAGGTTAATGATGAGCCATTTGTAAAAATTTTAGACGGAGATTTGGTTTTTAATTGTTCTTTATGTTGTAGTCTTTACTGCCGGTAGAGCAAATTTGGGTTTCTTTTCTATTTCTTACTTGTTTGCTATTAGTTTAGCTTAGTAGCGGTAAAAAGACGTGGCTTGGACATGTGACGTTACTTAGTGGCTGCAAAAATTAGGCGGTAATTTTATATTTGTTTATTTGTAATAACATAAAAGATTATCTATCAGTTCTATTTGATACAGCTTCTAAAGCTAATGCTGAATGTGTAAACTATACAACACACACACTTGCATAACGAAAACAGATGCACGCGCAATTGTTGAATTTGAATAAAAATTAAATAAAAAATAAGTTTTTTAGAGTTGACCATATTGGAAGTGCCCAGATCTTTGTATATAGAAGCTATAGATTCTTACCTAGAATTTAAAAAAAAACTGCAATGTTTGTCAATAATAATATTGAAAAATATAAAGTATAAAGGGTTTTATTATCCGCAAAATTATAAATCTAGTTTCTGAAAAAGTTTATTAGTGTAAATTAAAAATACAGTTAAAGTAGATCCTTGAGGTACATTTGCATTTATGATTTTGGGGTCAGAGCAAAAACCATCAATTCTAACTATAATTTTTCTATTGTCAAGAAAACTATTGATGAGGTTTACAGTTTTACATTAGAAAGTAAGGCAATTTACTAGAAAACCAGAACACAGTAATTGTAAAACAAAATAAAATTTTAGAAATTTTGTTGGCTGTTGGATATGATTGCTTATGAGTTTGAAATACGAGGGGCATTGCTAAAATTTGCGGAATCAAATACTGCCTGTATTGCGAGTGTTCTGCAATTGTCATATTTGTAAAACTTTATTTCAAACTGCTCGGTTTAACAAGAGTAATAATTGAGTGAAAAATGTAAATTTTGAATCGTGACTTCCGAGTGATATTTTTTTTATGATTTTCGATACGGTTTAACACCGCAACAATGTGTGGAGAAACTTAGTTTGTTATTTGGGGATAAAACACTATCTAAAACTACGGTTTACAAATGGTTTGCAAAATTGAAGCGTGGAAGAACAACGTTTGATGACGATCTTTGCAAAAGTCGTCCATGCACCTCTGTTGTTGCAAAAACTATTGATACTGTGCTTAAAATGATTTTGTGAGAGGCATCTTTAAGCATTGCAGCAAAACAAATACATACAATTTTGCACGTTCATTTGCATGTCAAGAAGCTTTGCAGTTGTTGGATTCCACACAATTTAAAAGAAAAACAAAAACAAACACGTGTCAAGTGGTGCAAAAAAATGCTAAAGAAATTTGAAGGGGGTTGTTCAAATTTGGTATATAACATCGCAACAGGTGACAAATCTAGGATATATTCATATGAATAAACCTAAACCCACAAAAGTAGTGCGCTCACGAAGCGTTTCGAAAAGAATGATTGCTTGTTTCTTTGGAAAATCGAGTTATGTTGCAACTGTTGCATTAGAAGGTCGAAGGACAGTTAATGTTGACTGGTATACTTCAATTTGTTTGCCGGAAGTTATTGCTAAAATCAGAAGAAACAACTTAAACCGGCGAATCATTGTTCTTCATGACAATGCAAGCGCTCACACAGCACGACGAACACTTGAGTTTTTGACCAGTATCAACATCCAATTAATGACTCATTGCCCATATTTGCCTGATTTATTGCTCAATGACTTCTTCCTATTTCGACATATCAAAAATAAAATGCGTAGCGAGCGTTTTTCATCGCCTGAAGAGGCCGTAGAAGCATTTAAATCACTTGTTTTGGAGGTACCTCGCTCAGAGTGGCAGAATTGTTTTGAAGATTGGTTTTATCGGATGCAAAAGTGTATAGATTTTAAAGGAGAATATTTTGAAAAGCAATAAAGCAATTTACATAATGTAATTTGTGTTTTGCTTTACATTTTCCGCAAACTTTGGCAGTGTCTCTTATATTGCCAGTTATAATTTATTTGAAACGTTTTAAATTCAGATTTTTACTTTATAATATTTTTTTACAACTAGCTTATTTTAATTAGTGATGCAAAGTAATTGTAGCTCTATCGTGTTGCTTATTTTAATATAACTAAGCTTATAGAAGATTTGTTTAGCAGAAAACTGTTTAATTCTTAGTTTATATTTGTGCCGGCGAGGTTACAAACTAAATATATGAATATTTCTACTATTCAAATTACAAAAACAAAAAGTTAAAAAAAAAATATTTAATTATGTTTGTTTGACTTTATTGTTTTATTTTTCAAATCATTATTAAATAGCGTTATTATTTCAGGATTTTCTGTCAGGATGTTAATTACGAGGCGCCAGTTTATCTGTTTTGTAAAAAATAAAACAATGCTGCTACGGAATCTTAGTTCTCTAGTTTTATTAAGAAATTAAAACTTTGGAAAATTAATGATTTTTTTATCATCAATTTAATAATCTGTTTCGTTAATTAAAATTACAGAATAAGAATTATAGCTTAATATTAATTTTTATATTATTTAGAAATTGTTGGTTGATGTTAATGTTGTGTATGTTAGTAAATTACATCAAAGAACATGTGGTTTTATAATATAATATATTATTAACTTCAAACGGCTTCATGAGTATAATATTCTTCTGAAATAATTTAATACTTGATAACTAAATACCACATAACAAACTTCTTAGAATCAATCTTCATTAAATTTAAACAAGATGTTTATTTGCTACTATTATAAATTCATAATAACAGCAAATAACCTATACTTGATTAAAATTCTTAGATGTAATTTATACCACTTATCTAGTATAATTTTTTGCAATTGCAAATTATTATTATTGGTTTAAATTAAAATTTGTTTATGCTTGTAAGTTTAAGAAAAACATGTTTACATAAAATTATGATAATTTAATTAATGTTATTAATTTGTAATGTAACAGTTTGTCATAAATCATTTAATTAATTAACAGCGGAAAAAAAATTGTACAATTAAAAAATTGCATTATTAAAAAAAAATTGTAGAAAGTATAAACGCGGTTCTCAAAGCGGCTTCTAGACGCCAGCCAGGCTGAGGCACACACTTACTACGCTCAGCTAGTCAAAGGGTGGGCCAACTTTTAGAATTTGAATTGGCTATAAACAAAAAACTAATAAACATTTATTTTAAATTATGTGTTGATTAGAACGATTGGACATTAACCAATCTGATTAACCCAATTTTTTAGTTCATTTTTGATTGTTTGCGCTCCAATCGCATGAATGGCAACAATTTTGTGATTTAAGACATCAATTGTCTCTAGTTGTTTAGCGTAACACTTATCCTCAAGGTCTTCTAACAAAAATAATCTAACATGGACAAATCACAGTTTCTAAGCGGTAAATTGACATCAGCAGTTTGTCTTTTTATTTACATTAGCTGTATCTAAAGTGGCTTTAACCTGTTGAATCCAAATGTCATCTATTTCATACTCATAAATTTTTGAAAGCAGTAATTTGTTAAGCGTAGCACAATAACGTTCGCTATTGACAGTAACGGCGGCTCCTTGCACATTTTCAAAGAAAAATGGCCCAATAATGCTGCCGAGCAAAAAACCACACTAAACGGTTACTCGTTGTGGATGCATAAGCTGTTCAATAGTCATGTGTAAATTCCCTGATTACAAATGCAACAATTTTGCTTATTGACATAGCCTCCAAGATAAAAATAAGCTTTATAAAAAAACACAATTTTTTGATCAAAATGTTTATCATTGACCAAACGATCTTTAGCCTACTGGACAAACTGAAAACGAATCAAATGGCCATGAAGCTTTATTTTTTGAACTTATTGAACTTTGTAGGCCTTCAAACCAGGATCTTTATGCAAAATTCTCTTTAGAGATGTACAAGATATGTTCAGTTTCTGAGAACGATGACAAGTTGATGTTGATGTATATTCACAATCACTATGAACAAGATCATTGATTTTTTTGGCTGAGCGCACTAGATATGAACGTGAACGTGTAGTTTTATAATTTTTTGTTTGTTTGAGTTGAAGACTTTCTTGTTGCTTTTACCAACTGTGCAGTGTTTTTTTGCGTTTAATTGCTTAACCCAGAACGAAATTGTGTTTGCAGTAGGAACAGCGTTTTTACGTAACAGATATATTGTTTTTAAAAAAACGCCTGTTTTTTGGTCCAAACTATGTTGGCAATAGAATGATTAACGTATTACAATAATATCATATGAACTGCAATCTATCACTACAGTCTAAGCGTACCGCGTAATTTGTTCTGCTGCACCTTCTACAATAGCAGTTAGATTATTGCTGTTGTGTGAGGTTATTTACACATTGGCTAAAGAAATTCATAGTGTGTTTAGTAAAGTATATTAAAAATTATTAAAATGCTTTGTAATTTTTTTGAGATAAGTCACACATTGGCTAAAAGAGGGCCGTGGCCGTGGCTAAAAAAAAGTTTAAAATTACATAAAGCAAAAATAAACTAAAAGATTTAGGTTACTTACAATAGAATCAGTTAAGTTTTATATTTTTCTCACTCATCTAACATTAAAACTTTTTTTTCTTATTCTCATACCGCAATGTAATTTTCGTAAACAACTAAGTAAATAATTGTACAAAATAATAATTTATGTATTAAAATTTTAAATGATATTTATTTCAAAACCTAGAAAAGTAGGTCAATTTATTAATTAGCATTCTAACTAAATAGTAAAGCTTACATACAAAGTTACTTGAGCACATTTAATAAACAAATTGCTGCCATCTTTCATCACAATTAAATCTGAAATATGCACAAGACTTTATTTTTTATTGATTTATAATTGTATAGTTTCTATGAGTTTATTATCATTTTTTATTGCACTTTAAAATTCAATTTTTGTGATTGACTTTAAATAAAATTTCTCACTGCACAATTTGGAAACCCTCATATCTTTAATTTCCCGAGAGAAATGTAGAATTCATCTTCATTTTATCTCAGATTTCAATATTGTTAAAGGAGTGCTTTTTAATTTTGAAGTCTTACCTGTGTATAGTTTTAAATTACTTTAGAAGTTTATTAGTTTCTTACATAAATGTATTTCAAAACATAAAAATCATACTAGTATAAAATAATGCAGGCGGTTTATTGTACGTTAGTTATAACTACTTACTTAAATTTATATTTTAGTAAAGCTTATTAAATTGCAATATATAGAATTTTACTTAATGATTCAAATATAATATACACGTAAAATTTAAAGTAATTTTAACAAAAAAAATAATTTAAAATACGGACATAGAATTGAGCTAGTACTGAATCAGCTCGTGTCATAAATATTTAATTCTGCTACAACTTGCCGAACAAACGTGCAGATGATATATTGAAAAATACTGCATGGCGACTAAGAGTCGATTTTTATCTTACAAACGAGTGTGGAATAAAAATGTATAAAATGTGAATAAAATAAACATTACACATTTTAGCAGATTTTATGGTTCTAATAGTACAATAAATTGCTGACAAGCATGTTTTATTATTTATCATTATTGCTTACTTATAATGCAATACCCGTAAATTTACAAGATTTGAATATTAATAATAGCAAAGTAAAGTCAATATAAACACTAAAAAAGTCACAAAATATTGTAGAAACAGGTGCTGCTTATAATCTGTACGTATATACGGTATACAAAGTAGTTAGTAAAACTCAAGTTAAGACATAAATATCAATTAAACTAAGCAAGTCAAAACAATTAATAACTTTACAAAGGATTGTAACTCGTAACTAGTTTTTACGTTAAAGCTAAATATTTTTTTAAGACTTTTCATATTAAAAGTAAATGTATTATAACTTATTCACTTTGAGACAAGCCAGCCAAGAGCTTAAAAATAAAATAACATAAATTAAAATATAAATATAAAAAAGTTATTAATTAAAAACAAGATACTGAAATAGTAGTATGCTTCAAGCATTCTATGAAAAACTACTCACTGATTAATATTTCATTTTTATTTGTCTTGTAATTTATATTATATTATTGTGTTTATTGACATGTGATACTATTCGCGTCTGTAGCAGAAGACTACACGTGCCTTCAAAACGTATAGTACAAGTAAGACTTTATTACTATCAACAATGGCTTATAACATCAACAAATCACTCAACGGTCTTTTTTAAGGACAATTAACCAAAAAGTTTGAACTTTTAGTAAATTTGCTCTAAAAAGCAAAGAACTTATGTTATTCTTACACAAGAAACTCATACAGAAAATGACAAGCAACTAATAGCGCGTAGAAAAATAAATAGTTTTTAAATGGTAGCATCAATTAACCACTTTGCTTATAACATAGCTACATACTTCAAAAACAATCTGTAAAATATTATCAACATAATTGCCTGCTTGGCTACTGAAATCTATAAAATCACAATACAAATAAATCATCTTCTAAAAAAATATCCACACCCGACGATATACGCTGGCAATTTTAACAGCCACCACATTATGTAAAAATACCAAACAACCGACAAAAATGGTATGACACTGGTAAACTGGGCTGACATTCATAACCTGGAATTTATATTTGAAAGACAAAGGCACCTTCACTTTGCTAATGGCAAAGAGACTACAATCTAGATTTGTGCTTTTCCACTCGAGATAACCACTATAAACAACTAGCAGTAAACAGACAGGTTTTTTAGTTAAATTTTCTAAACAGTCAACACATGTCAGTTCTATTTGAAGATAAAACTCAAATTTGCCTGATAAAATCTACATCTAAACAAACACTGAACGAGCAAGTCAAATACATACTGCCAACATCAGCTAAGAAACATGTTTTACAAGGATTTTGTAATAATACATTTTAGTATGGACCAAAAAAAGTTTTAGGCTGTACAACAATTATTAAAGTACTAAAGACCTACAACTAGTAGATTATCTGCTAAAAAACTTGAACACTGCAAGAACAGATATTTATAAACGGTTAATAAACAAAACAAACTTTACACACTCCAGCAGGAAAGCGTGTGAAACTTTATATGTAAACTGAGAGAAAGATTTCACACAAAAAATTTGTAATCCTAACAAAATTGCTAGCAAAAGCTTTGCCAGACAAAGAACACACAAGAGCAATCATATACAAATTAAAACAACGGGCTCGGGCAGTTGAGCCTAACAACACATTATTGCACTATTTTTTACTCAACAAAACCCATCATACTATACAACCAACACTCAAAATATTTGGGCGTTACTTTAGACAAAACTCTTATTTTCAAGAAACACTTAGAAAACACAACTGATAAAATTCAAACAAAAAACAAAATTGTACAAAAACTAGCAAAGACCACTGATGCCCAGGCTGCCACTATTAGAATTGCAGGCATAGCCCAGCTTATTCCGTAGCAAAATTCGGTTTTTCAGTATAGATAAGCTACTCACATGTAAACAAAATTGATATCCAACTTAGTAACACAATAAAAACTGTAACTGGAACAGTTAAATCTACACCAAAAGATTGACTGCTCATCCTGAGCCACATTTTGCCGCTACATCTACGACAAACTCAGGCTTTACAGAATTCACTTGGAAAATACAAAAAACTTTTTTTTCAACCTACAAAGATATAAGAGCATTTCCAAATCTAGGTTAAATATAAAACACGTTACTCTTACTTCACCAAACAACAATTTTGTTATGCTACAAACATAAAAAAAGAGTAAAAAAATTTGAAATCTGGCAAAAACGCAACTTATGGACTAGGTTAAGCAGTTAAAATTGTTTCCAAAGTAACTGTAACTGCAACTTCAATGATAAAATTTGTGCAAATTTAGTTTCTGCAGCTCTCAGTGCGTTTATTGTCAAAGACGACATTAATATTGACTTTATTTAAAAACCTTAAATTTAATAGAAAAAAAGGTTAAACATACATGCAGATAAAAGCAACCCTACATGCAAACCGCGTACGTGCATCATAGAAAAGCATGTACTTAATCTTTTATCATTATAAGGTCAAAAACTAAGGTAGTAATAGTACAAGCGGCAACAAAAAAAAAATATTTAGATTTGTGTACTTTTTCTACATTAAAAGAAAACTTTAATACTTGCACATATGCTGACAAGCAACAGGGTTGGTGCACCGCTTATTGTTGGCTGCAATGCCAACGCCTATCACGTAGCTTAAGAGAGTAAAAACAAACTTAAAAAATAAAAAATACCTAGAATTTATAGTAGAATATAATCTTAATACTATGAATAAATGCCCCAACGTTTTCAAATGCGTTGCGTAGAAAATATATTGGCTTTTTATTAGCAAATCATAAAGCAAGTGAAGTTTGAACAAATCATTGTTGCCTAATTATGCATACATTAGGTTCAATATCAAAACTGCACTAAAAATATTTGATTTTTGCTGACAAAATACACAGTTAATCAAAGGCACTTTGTCAAAGTCACACATTCTGGGCTAAATTTTGATGGAAGCTTTTGAACTATAAAACCTGAAACTGAAATAAGAAAACAAAAAGAAATAAAGCAAATATGATAATCAATTAGGGCAACTTAAAATGAGGGATCAACTAATTTGAACCTTTTAAGTTGCTAGAAATCAATTGAAGCAGCTGGAAAGTGGCTAAAGTAGTATTTATACTAAAACAACATATGTTCTAGTTAAGTCTTACAGACCATTTAACATCTTTTATAAAAGATCAACAAATTTCAACCTTTTAAGTTGCCAGACGCTAATGAGATCTATCCCATCATGTTACAAAAAAGATATGCAATTCCAAAAGAACTTTTATGCAAAATCCTTACATACCTAGCAGCTGGAAAGGGACTAAGGTTGTATTTATAAAAGGTCTTCCATTAAGAGCGCCCCCATTTGAAATGTAAATAAAACGAGCAATTGATGAGATATCGAAGATCTGTTTATTGTGGGTTGAAGGTAACAATATACCATTAAAAATGAAACAAAACATCGTTCAGATGGCCACCTCTGGAACGCCGGCACAAATGAAGTCACTGGACTCAATTTTCCATAATTTTTTCACACAAATCTGGCGATATGTCAGCAATGGCTCTTTCAATATTAATCTGGAGCTTTTCCACTGTTGTTGGTTTGTTGCTGTAGACCACTGACTTAACGTACCTCTAGAAAAAAAATCTAGAGGCGTTAAATTGCACAAACAAAGCGGCCAATTAGTTGAGCCGTGTCTTGAAATAACACGGTCTACAAACTTGGTCTTCAATAAATCGATTGTTTGGCCGGCTGTATGGCATGTGGCCTCGTCTTGTTGGAACCACGTATTGTCCACATCAAAATCATACAATTTTTCTCAAAAATAAGCGGTTAACATGTCTCGATAGCGATCGCCGTTGACTGTGACGGCATTTCCTGCATTGTTGAAAAAGAAATAAGAGCCAATGACTCCGCCGGCATGAAAACCACACCAGACAGTGAGTTTTAATGGATACAAAGATGACTGGTTGATTTCCTGATAATTTTCCCTTGCCCAAATGCGACAGTTCTGTTTATTAACAAAACCGTTTAGCCAAAAATGAGCCTTGTCACTCAGGATGATTTTTCGATGAAAATCATTATCCATCTCCATCTTGTCTAAGGCTCAATTAGTCAATTTTTTGCGCAGCAATTAGTCATTTGGCTTCAATTCTTGGGTTAAAACGATCTTATACGGGTGTAGGCCAAGTTCTTTCCGCAAAATCCGCCACAATGTTGTTTGGCTGATCCCCAACTCCTGAGAACGGCGTAAAATCGATTGTTTTGGTTGTTCGGCGCCAATATTTTTTTGCTCCTGGCTGGTCTTGCTCTTTTTGGCACGGGAACATCCAATAATGAGTAGGTCAACTCGAATTTAGCCACTAAACAAACCACAGACCGTTTATCCGGACGATTATAACGACCAAAAATCGGAGTAATAAATTTTAATAATTTGCAAACGTTGCGCACACGTGTACTTCACCATGATAAAATGGTATAATGTCTCAAACAAATTTATAATATGAAGCTAACTTTACACATGTTCAAAACAGGGGCGTCCTTATTGGAAAACCTTTTACTAAAACCTCTTATTCCTTTCTTAAAATTTACAGACTAATCAATATGACATCTTTGATATAAAAAACTACAAAAAAAATAGTTGACAAGTACATACAGGACGATGCACTTAAGTTTTGTCTACTGCACCATCACCAGTAAGACTACCAAGTAGAAAAAATCTTGCAAACTAGCAATACACCAGTTAATCAGATGCAGTAACACTAACCATTGCAAAAAAAATGTAGAGGTTTTTTTAGATATTAAAGAGTCATTAGACAGTACTACTTTTAAATCTTTTGGAATAATAATAGAGAGCCAACAAATAGATCATCTAGTTTAACACTAGCTCAATTTTGCTCATAAAAAAAAATGTAGAAACTAAAATTGCTAGTAGGTGCTCAAAAATTGCCTTGTTATGAACGTCCTACCACAGATACTCAATGGCATAAACATTTTTGTCTTAGGCTACGGTAATAATTTTATTATCTATGTGTACACAAAAATAGTGTAAAAATAATAGATTATCGGTAAACACAAGCAAAATGGTAATTGTACGGTTTACAAGACGCCAAAACACCATGGACTTAAAACCTAAAAATATAAGACGTAAAATATTTAAAACACACTAACACCTAGTATGACCAATCCATATGTAATGATGGATACATATAGAGCACTTTTATAGTGAAAAATCAATCTTTAAAAACACGGCTAATAAATTAAATAAGTTCAGAAGCTATCAGTGCAAAAAACAAATAAGATAGCAAAAAAAAAAAGATTTAAAAAAAGCAACAAAAATTGAATTTAAGTATTATCTATATTATTTATGATAATTTAGTAACCTGCAAAAATGTTTAAAATTATAACAAATAAATTGAAACGTCAGAATTAGATAATAAAATTTGAAATATTAATATTATTTGTTAGTTTATTTTGAAAAAGGAAATCAGTCTTTGATTTGTTGTATTAATTGTCGTCAAAGCCGTATCTGAAGGGGGTTTTAGTTCAACCCCATCCAAAATGATGCAAAACGTCATTTTTAGTGGTTTCAAACGTATACGGTACAACACGTAAAATTTTATTTTAATATTAAATTAAATACATATATCAATTAAAAAAATACCTTAAAAATGCAACGTTAAAAATAGGTTTAAGAATATAACTTTATTTTAAGTTTTACGCGCTTTTAATTAAAAGAGGCAGCTACTAGCTTTCACATCTATCTTCATTAGATCTATTTACTTAGACTAACCACAAAAGACGATTTTTTAACCAACAGTAGTGTGCATACGGGTAAAAAGCCTGCACTTTATCAATTGACTTAAAACAAGCGCGAGTGTCCAAATCGAAGCAATTATTGAAAGCTTTATTGGCAAAAATTACGTTTTCTTTGACTTAACACTGGTTTAAAAAGTTTACAAATTTGAAAAAAAAAGAAACTTGAGTCACAAGTAATTCAACGTGCAAAAATTGGACTCTTGGTAACATGCTGGCTAAATTTCAATCTTCAATGTTAAACTACTGAAAAATCACAAAAAAAAGTGCAAACAAAAAACTTGTTATTGAAGTCTATGTGCCGTTCCGAGATAATAAGACCGCCTTTTCCTAAAATTCAAATTTATTAAAAATTGATATAAAAGTGCTAAATAACACTGCTTTGGAGTTGTATTATGATATGGACACAGTTTTATTTTTTTAAGCTATTTTTGGCTTCTGGTCACATTTTTTTACGAATTTATCAGAATGTTTGTCATCGTTTTCTGGAAAGAAAGGATCGTATTAAGATAAACACTTTGACGCATCTCCTGTGGTCTAAAAGGACAAAACTACAAATTTTGTCTAAAAAGTTTTAGATTGGATCGATTGCAAACTCTCAAATCTAAAACTGACTTATCTTAAACACTGTTTTAGAGTCTGGCAGTATAAATTACTAAAGTTATAGATTTTATTAAAATTTTAATTTTTGGAACCAAAATCAAAAAATTTACCAGAGGGAAGAAGACGTATGTTAAAAAACCGTAAACCAATGAAATTTTGCACATATAAAAGCACGTTTTTATCAATATTTAAGAAAAATAAAGAAAATATTTGTAATCATTTTTTACAGTTTTTGGAAATTTTTAAAATTCAAGGAAAAAAATTGTTAATTATTAAATAAATTATTTTAAATTAAGTAATGTGTCTGTGAGTAGTTAAATGATCAGCATACAAAAATATAAACATTTTTTTTCTTAGTCTTTTAGAAGGAATTGTCTTATTTAGTACATATAAAAGTATTTCAATTTATCAATTTATAAAAATATAATAACTACAAAAACTATATACACTTTATATAAGAACTGTTCCAACCTACGGTTTAGACAGTTTGCAAACTGTGCACACAAACAAATATTTGTCATCTTTAAGTAATCTTTTATACACAGTAATTTGTGTGTGTGCATATTTTAAACGGTTTGAAAACTGTCTAAATTGTAGGTTGACACAGACCTTTAATATACTGTCAGTTCAAGTTAACTCTAATGCCCGTATGACACATGCAATAATTCTTTATTGAATATGTATCAGGAATTAAAGAATTAGAACTAATAGAAAGAATAGAATAGAATAGAATAGAATAGAATAGAATAGAATAGAATAGTAGTTTATTTGTAGAAAAAAACAATACAATGTATATACAAACGTCAGTCTCAAATAGTAATAAATTAATTTTATTATTATAACTTTACAAGATTAATTTAAAAAACAACATTAAAAAAAATTATTTCAATCGTACAATTCTTCTATAGTTAATTTTTCTTTATTAAACAGTTTTAAATTGTTTATTGGCAGTTCTTTAACATGTATTGGTAAGTGATTAAACATTTTAATTGATAAATTAATTATATGAATTTATTGTTTTACTTAACCTACAATAAAGTAGAGAAATGTTTGTATTGCTTTTAGTCTGGTAAGCATGATGTTGTGACTAATACTTGTAAATATTAAGTGCAACACTTTAACTCACATGCATTAGACACGACAAAACATAGAAACTAGAAACAGTTAGAATGCCCAGTTTTTTAAAATGAGAACTACAAGAATCCTTGAATCGCAATCTAGCATTCACGCAACAGCTCTTTTTTAAAGTTTAAAAAATTTTATACTGTAGTGGGAGCTACCCCACAACAGAATACCATACTCTACAATAAACTGAAAAAAGCAAAATATGCCATTTGTGTAACCGCCGTTTCTACATTTTATGCAATTTTTTTTTAATAAGGTAAATGTTGGAGCAAAGTTTATTTGAAAGTACTTGCACATGTTGTTCCCATGACAGTTTGCTATCTAGATAGATTTCTAAAAATTTAACGATATTATTAACTTTGTTAGAATGAAGTAAGGAAAGTCACATGCTCTGTTTTAGTTTTGTTTAATGTCAGATTATTAGCTTTAAACCAGATTCCAGCTTCTCCTAATGCACTGACTTAATTCGTCAGGGAAGCTGTTAGCTTAAGAATTAGGGTAGTATTGTCAACATATAAATACGTCTGTGTCAAGGTCATTAACATAACACAAAAACAACAAAAGTCCTAATACAGACCCCTGCGGTACACCGTAGTACAATTTTTTTACTCCCGGAGTATGTTCCATTAGCCCAAACTACTTGCTCTCTATTAGCCAAATAACTTTTAATAAGCTTAAAAAGCAAACTTCTAATACCATAGTACTCCAACTTGTATAACAGTTTTTCCGGACTATACAAATCAAATGCCTTGCTGAGATCTACAAAGCATGATGACAATGAACTCTTGTTTTCAAACGCAGATTCTATATCCAAAACAAGTTGTTTCACAGTCTTAATTGTTGATTTATTAGGCATATAACCGAACTGGCTATTGCATATTTTGGTTTATAAATACCCAAATAATCGTTTTTTCAACACCTTTTCAAATATTTTTGCAAAAATGGACATTATGGAAATTGGTCTAAAATTATCACATATGTTAATGTCTTTGTTTTTATGAACCGCAATAACTATTAAACATTTAAATTCCGCCAGAAAAACACCTTCTTCAAAACATGTATTCAAATAATTTTTTTTTGTTGTTTTTTATTTACTATTTTAGTCATAATTTCCCAAATTTTGGTTTATTTATTGATTCAGATATCAATTTGCTATTAAATTTAGTTTTTTTAGTTTTTAAATTACAAGAATACTTAGATTTAAGTTTTTTTATATGATTTTATAATGCAAGTAAACTTTCTTTTTTATTTATTGCATATAATAAATTTGAATGTTTTTTTGCTGCTTTAGCTCTACTGTGTACCAAGATTCTTTTATTAATTTTTTTTTGTTATAATTTGTAAAGGAATACATTCATTAAATATATTTTGAAAGGCTGTGAAAAAACTTGTAAATTTATTCTGCGCACTTTTAAATTCATAAAATTCAATCTTTTGATTACAAACAATTAATAAACAAAAAAATTTTTTTACTATTGTTTTAGGATTTTTTGATTTTTGCGGCACTTCTGTCTTTGCCGCATTTGGAAAGAAACTTTAGCGATGTTTTTGAAACAGCTTTACTACATGCATAAGCTGCGCTTTATAAGCATGTAGGCTGAGATCTTTCTTTAGCTTGCAATGGAGGCTGGACTGTGACATCCTTAATTGTTGTAAACTTCTTGGGATAGACAAACCTGGCTTTTTGCGACACTGTGAGCAACAAAAATTACTGTTGCCAACTTTTTAAATTGGCAACCTTCAGTCACAATTCGATATTGGTGAGGAGTCATTTTATTGTTTATTTTCGGTAACAAGTGTCGCTCCAAAAGCAGCGGTCTGCTCTTGTCTTTGTCTTCCCGTACGCATCATTATTTCTTGTGATATACTTAAAAGTTGTAAACTGTATTTCAACAGCAATAAAAAATATCTTAGCTTAAATTAATTAGTTTTTTATAAAGAATTATTTAGTACATATACAAATATTTTAATTTATTATTTTATAAAAATACAATAACTACAAATGCTGTAAAAACTAAAACCACTTTATATAATATAAAAAATAAAATTCAGCTACACATACAAATAAAATTACGCATTTATGTGACCTGAAACAAAAAAATATTATTATTACTTATATAGTAAGTTTATAAAGCTGTAACAATATTTTTTGCAATTTAGTTTCAACAAAGAATTTACATATATTAATTCAAAGAAATTTAAAATTCTTATTATGTTGTTCAAGAAAACAATATTAAAAAATATACTCTCAAGAATAAACATTCTTATATTACGTTGCTATAAATAACCTGGTTTCATTTTGAATTATTAATGTTCAAAATAGTAATTACTAAAATTGTGGAAAAAGAAATACAGGGAGTTTATAAATGAATGGGATTATGTAATCACTTTAAATATGCCGCCTTTTTAAAATTGTCCACTATACTACATATGTTTTCATATGTTTGCTTGACAGCTGTCAAAGTTGATCTGTCAAAACAAATAGTTTAGTGAACAATTTAACAAAAGCGGCACATTAAAGTGATTACATAATCCCATTCATTTATAAACTCCCTGTATTATAGACATTACTGTAAAAAAAGTTTCTTGTGATAATTCACTTCTGTAACTTAATACCTCTAGTTATTTACCCCATGTGCGATAAACTGTTTTGTTCATTTATGTTTTAACCTTGACTTTTATTTTATACAGAAATTATTTATATTGCGTTATGTACAATATGTTTTTATTATTGTTAAAATATTTTGCTGTGTTAAAAACACTCTTTTAAGAATATTATTTGTTGATTTTTTTTTATATAAACAATGTGTGTGAATTTAGGCGATGATCAAACCCGAATGTTTTAACTCTTTTTATGAGATAAAAGTATTTTGTTACGGTTAATGTAGCAAATATTTCACATTGTCATGGCTTCTATATATAAATGCATCACAATAGAAACATATTTGTAACTTGACACTTATGTTTGTGCTCGAAATACATATTACAGAATATGTTCCAGATCTGCTATGTGATAGCTTCCACAATGTTAAGTTTAAGACCATAAATGTAATTTAATTATATATAATATAAATTTTTTATTTAATGTCAGTTCAAAATATGTTTTTTTAAAGCAATTGATTATTTTATTTCCTTTGTATATATTTTTTGTAAAAAATTTACAGGAAATTGTACTGTAAGTTTTAATTTATAATGTAAACAATTTTGTTTTCAATTTTACATGAATTGTTATTAAAGATTAATAAAAAAATTATTAGTAAATAAATGGAGAACCAGCAAAATTATTCAATAAAAATATTGAATTAATGATTTCATGAAAGAAACAGACCAAGTAGATTGTGTAATGGAAGCAAGATTGTATTTACATTTTATTTTAAAGTAAAATTTATTTGTAAAATTAAAAAAAGGTTAAGTGGAAGAACAGCTGTAAGCTGAACTTTTTATATATTGTAACAATATGTAAATAACGATTAAATAAATAAATTAATAAATAAATACTTAAGCAGAATGAAGTGTATAGATTGTTAAGTTTTAAATGTAATCGTTTTAATAAAATAAAAATTTATCTTGAATAATTGTTATTTATATATACACAGTACAACCCAACTTATATTGCTTTCTAATTCTTCTTCTTGGCGTGCTTTATCCGCTCCGGATATTAGCGATCATCATCACGATCTTCTCCTTGTTTACTGCACTGTGAAAAAGTTGCAGTAATGTCATGTCAAATCACTGGCGTAGATTTTTAAGCCATAAAATTTGGCGTTTTCCCGGGGCTATTCTTTCTATCACCTTTCCTTCCAGAATCAGTTGGAGTGTTTTGTATCTATCACTATGCTTCATTACGTGCCCGAAATATTTCAATTTCCTAACCTTCACAGCTTTCAATACTTCCTGTTCCTTGTTCATTTTCTACAGAACCTCCGCATTACTATGTGCTCTTTTCATGAGATATTCAGGATACGACGATTTGTCCATAGTTTGAAGGGCTTGTTTTTTTTTATCCTTTAATAGGGTCCAGGATGGACGCCGTACATTAATGTTGAGAAAACGTAGTAGCGCAACATTTTGACCTTAATTTGCATGCTCAAGTCTGGGCTGTTAAAATTTTTTCTCATCTGGATAAATGTTGTTCTCGCTTTTTCTATCCTGCATTTGATTTTTACTAAATAACCACAGAGTTTTTTCACGTATGTACCCAGATATATGTATTTGTCCACTTAGTCTATGGTTTTGTTGTTAAGAAGTATCGTCCGCTGTGATGGATTATCTTTACTGACAAGCATATATTTGGTCATTTTGAAGTTGAAATCTATTCCATACTTCTTGCTGACAAATTATCATATGCATCATCAGCTGTAGTCCTTGAGCTGTACTCGCTAATATAACAAAGTCGTCCGCATACCTTAAGTTGTTAATTATCTTGCCGTTGATCTGTATTTCATCCTCCATTTTATCCAGCGTTTAAATATTTTGTTTGAGTATATGTTAAACAAGGTTGGCAAAAGCACTTAACCCTGCCTCACACTTTTGCAAATTTAGATATTTCCCGTGCTTTGATCTTTAACTCGTACTTCTGTTGTTTGTTGCCAGTAAAAGTTTGCTTTTATGCGGATCTTTTAGTTGACGGCTCCGGTGGTTTTGAGTATCTTAAGTATTTCTTTGTGTTTTACTCAATCAAACGCTTTGTTGAAATCTATAAAATACAAGTGTACCTTGCAGTTAACGTCTCTGGTAACCAACGCATTCCTGAAACCAAATTGCGTTTCTTCAATATGGTCTTCGCATTGCGTTCTATACGGCAGTGTATAGTTTTAAGAAATATCTTAAAGGCATGGCTCATTTTGCTTTTTGTACGATATTCGTTGCACTTCTTTGATGTTTGTTTTTTGGAATAGTAATAAATGTAGATTTGATGCTATCATATACTGCATTTTATAGTTGAGTAAGCGTATTTTTGGCATTTTTGTTGAAGAACTTCATTCTTTTTGTTGGGATTTCATCTGGGCCTATCGCTTTGCCATTTTTTGATGTGTTTATTGCATTTCTAACTTCTTCTTTTGTTATTTGAAGTCCAGTATAAGCGTTCTTTATACCATAATTCTCCAGACAAGCATCTTCAAAAAGATTGTGGATATAGTCTTTCCACATCGATATTTTTTTTTTTTTGGTGTCCTTAATTTCATTTCCACTTTTGTCAACAAGTCTTCCCTGTCTTCTTTTCCTTCTAGTACCCGCGGCCTCCTTTATCTTTTGATGCATATTGAAGTGATCATGTTTTTTCTGTAGTTTTTCTATTTCTAGACGTTCAGCTCTCATCAGTTCTACCTTAGCATTTTTGATTTTTTTTCGTAGTTATATTTTTTTTAGTCTTTTCCTTTAAGCACCCTTCTACCATTTATCATTTCTAAAATGTCATTTGTCATCTACTCTTTATGTTTTTTGCGTCTGTTTTTTGGTACATGTTTTTTAATTATAGCACTAAGTACGTTTCTGATGTTATCTCACGCTTAGATCTCTTGTGTTTATTGTTTCTTAACTTTTGGTTATCAAGTTAGTTATAACTATTTTGAGGTTACCGTTTTTTCTCACCTTCCTTAAGTCGTATATTGGGTCTAGTGATTGCTGTTTCTTGTTTATCTTTTTAAGTCTAGTCTTAAATGATGCCACAAAAGTGTTGTGATCAGAGTTTGCATCTGCTCCCAAATATGTGCTTTCTAATTAGATGAAAAAAATATTATGAAATAGCTCAATGATAGCGTTAGCTTAGCACGGTAGAATGTGGCTTTGTCTTCAAAGTATGACTTAATAAAAATGTTACTGGTATGTGGACTCTGACATGATTGTGGATCTAAACCAATAATTATGGACAGACAGTTCGCGTTAATGCGGGGGAAAGATAAAAGACTAACGGCCAAATAGATTAGCTCGACTTTTTTTGTTGAACTTAAACCATGTCAAAAAAGTGAAGGAGATTGTTGCAGGCGCGCATTTAAAAGAAGCGTAGCCTACATTTTGACAAAACCTTGCCGCAATTAAACTTTCCAGTGAATCTTTTACATTGCGGACTAAGAGTTAAAACTTAGAAAAAGAGCATATCTTTGGACGCACTGCCCTTAACAACTAACAAATTACTGCTTAATTTAATCGTTACTTTTCTTAAGCTAAAATGTTGGCCAGTACTTTAAAAAAAATTATTTTAAAATAAATAAAGCACATTTACTATGCGGGCAATTTCATTTCAAACAAACCAGAGCTGGAAAAAAGGAGGGGGTGCGTCGAAAAACTTTTTTCAGTTTTTATAACTTATTAGTAGTATATTTATCTGTTCATAAAAATATAAAACAATAAAAAATAAATCTATATTTTTTTAAGTTTTTTGTTGTTCTTTAACTATGACTTTAAAAAATCGTTTTTTTTTTTGTTTAAAATTTGCAACTTTAACGCAAAAAAATGTTGCTAATAAAATCGATCAAAAAATTGCAAAAATAAGCTTATTTTCAACATAAATTCTCAGAAATACACGTTTAGAAGCGCTTAGAAGAACAATACACAAAACATTATAAAAAGAATAAATTCTGTAGAAAATTCTACATAAAAATAGTCAGTTTTGTGCTCCGGAGTCTTAAAAAATGCAAAAAATAATTTAAAATGTAATTATTTTTTCATATTTACAAAAATTATTATAAACACACAAAAGTGGGGTTTAAATTTTGTTGTTGTTAAATTTTGATAAGCTCCGGACAGATTTATATTTGAATGCCAAAAATATGCCGCAAGCGCAAAAACTATCAGACAAAAAGTAAAATTGATCAAAATTGATTCAAGCAACAAATGCCTTTGGTAAACTTCTAAAATAAGTCAATAAAACTATTAAAAAAAAAAAAATTCAAACTAATTTTTTTTTTAATTGTAATTTTTTTTAGATTGATTTTTCTACGCCCGATATGCATGACACTGACTATTTTCTATGAAGAATTGTTTGCAAAACTCAAATTTTTAATCATTTTTGGTGTTTAGTTGCTCTGAACGCTGCTAAATGAGTATTTGTAAAAGTTTATGTCAAAAATAGGCCTACTTTTGCAAATTTTTAACCCTTAAAACCCAAAACATATTTATTTTTTTTAACTAATTTACCTCAAAATACGTCAACTTTACAAAAATGCTTCTCTTTGTCTAGACTACTGAGACCAAAATATCGATTTTTTGGTTTTGCCGCGTATAGAAATAATGTGGATTCAAAATGACGCCAAAATTGGATTCTACCAAAAATTTTAGATTAATTTTATTAGCAAATTTTTTTTTGCGTTATAATTGCAATTTTCAAACTAAAATTACGATTTTTTAAAGTCAAAATTAAAAAAACAACTAATAAACAAAAAAGAATTGTAGAATTTTGTTTTTTGTAGGATTTCATACTTTCATAAACCAAGAAATGACTACTAATAAGTTATAAAAACGGCTCAGGTTTTTTGAAATGAAATTGCCCATGTTCGATATCACAAATAAATTTAAGAAACCGTATCTTATTTCAACTTTTACAAGGCCATTATCAAACGGTGATACAAACAAGTATAAATATAAAAAAAAATAACAAAGCATATACACGACAGTACAATATAAAATGTACAGACAGGAGGAAAATTACATTAATAAAATTATTATAATTAAAATGATTATGAATTACATACTATTATACAAAAAAAAAACAGATTAAACAGGTAAAGAAAAGATTAATAAATGGCGGTTTTTACTTAAAACTGATCAAAACAAAGAACATTCCGCAAAAAGAGAAAAGAATAAATTATTTTAAACAAAAATGATTTATACAGGTTTAGTTTGATTATTAAGCAAGTTTATTATTCGTATAAATGCTTTGTAATTTTTTCTATTTTAAATTTTGTTAAACAATATTTTTTTCATTTTAATGCTAAGTTAATATCATGCATAATCCATAATATAATATTTTTAAGATTATTAAAATATTATATTATTTTCAAAAGCTCAGAGCAAAAAATTAAAGTAAATAATAAATTATACTTTGCTTGTTTTGACTAATTAGATAAATAAAGCTTTGTTACAGTACAAGTATACTTTTTTCTTTTCTTATTTTTTAAACAGCCTTACTAATTAACTAAATGTATTTTTATGAAAGGAAACCTTGTAAATTCAGCAAATTATATAGGAAACTTGGTAAATAAAATATGTAATAATGATTAAGATAAAAAAGCTTTAATAAATGTTATCTTTAGAAAATCATATTCAGTTTTATTATTTGCAAATTCTTATGAAAATAGATCAAACGCATTTTTTTGCAAAGTATATACGCATAGAATTCACTCAGAGTTGATATATTTTAAGTAAAAAATTAAAATGTTTTGTACGAGTGGTAATAAATACAATAAATAGTTTGACCTTACCAAGAATTTAAACTAATAATTAATACAGAATCATTATTGGCACGTTAAAAAAGTTGTTAGTACGACAGCAATTTAACGCAGTAAATCATTAATAATTTTTTTTAAACAAATTTATATAATGAATATGCGTTGCAATCGCTTTCTTCATTATCACATTGCTCAACTTTTTTTTACTTTTTGATATTAAAAAATGATGATATCAAAATAAATAAACGCTTTTAAATCGATAAATATTCAGCATACAAAAAAGTATATCGGCTATTAAATGCATTTATAACTTTGATAGATTGGCCATAAACAAAGCGTTTATGTATTTAAATTACTAATGCACATCAAAAGTAAAACATATTAAATAATGGTGGCCGTTACTATGTGATGATTCATTATTTACTATGTAGTGTATCTCAAATATATTTAAAAAACCGTAACATGATTCAACAATTACAAGATAATTATCGGACGGTGATACAAACAAGTATAAATATAAAAGAAAAATTACAAAGCATATATACAACAGCTACAGACGCTGAGGGTCAAACTGGTTCTTACTTTGCAAGCGTTGATAATCTCTATAATACTGAAGAAAAGCCTGTTTGGTGACTTATTCAACTTTTTTTACACAATATACAAACCGGAATTTTGTGAATTTTGTATTGTTGGCTTTGCAAGCAAAGCAGATTTGATTATTTAAGTCTAAACTATACTCAAAGCTTGTTTGAACTAGGCTTAGATGTTGTACATTTTGTTAAAAAGTATTCAATACAGATAAACCATGCATACCAAACTTAAAAGTTTTAAGAAACATTATGCCATTAACTATAGAAGTAGCAACTAACTCTAGAGCCACCATACGCTGTTCTTTACTAGAACATAGACAATGTTCAGATGATTGGCTTTGTCTTCAATTAAATGCATGGGCAGTGCTTTACGCGTGTGTTAGGTGCACACGTTCAATGCTATAACAAAATATATCTTCAATTAGCTAAAATTTAACTGTTAGAATAGATTTCATCAGCAAATCTTTATCAAATTGTTTTAGTTACAAAATATTACAAAAAGTTCTAGGCTCAATCTAACAATATTAAATTTGTGGTTAACAATTTTATTTTATTATTATTAATATGGATTACCACATAATAAAGATCTCAACCATCTTTTACATTAATCAAAATTTAAAAATTAAGCAGCTTTTAAAGCAGAATTAAAAATTAAAAATTAATGTTGTCAAATATAGAATATAAATTTTATTGTATATTGTTATATGAGATGCTCGTACCAAAATAAATACAATAGGGAATTCCCCTATTTATGTTTAACCTTTTCTTAACAAAGGACCAACCGGCTATACGAACCAACCATGTAAATGTATATCAGTATTAGTCTGGCTCTCGTTGAGTAACGTACTTATAATAAATATATACATATTATTAAATCTTACTTATTATTTAATCCCATATCCAATAGGTTATGGGCCCAGAACGTTATTTGTGTGCATGTGTAAAGTGACTAATAACAAAGTTCTTTCTATAAATAAAGTAATTATAAACTAAGAGTGATTAATAAATATAAATGAAATAAAAGTGAAAATGTCGAACAATCAAAAGGTTAAACGTAATATTAAACCGTTTAATGGAGAAAATTATAGTATCTGGAAATTGCGATTAAAGGCGTTAATTGACGAGGAAGGTGCTCTTCGGGTTCTAACTCAAGAACCCCCTGATATAGTTGACAATGAATGGCGGAAACAAGAGACGTCCGCTAAAGGATGTATCATAGAACATTTGAGCGATACATTAATTAGCATTGTCACCGAAGATGCGACGGCGAGGGACATATTGAAAAAGTTCGATGCAATTTATGAACGCAAGAGTTTGGCTACGCAACTTTCAATACAAAAGAAACTGTTAAGTTTTAAATTGAAAGGAGAAACTTCACTTATAAACCATTTCAACGAATTCGACAATATGCTCATAGAATTAACAGCAGCTGGAGCCCCTCTAAATGAAATGGGAAAAATTGCCCACATTTTATTAACATTACCCCGGCTTATGATGGAATTGCTACAGCTATACAAACATTAAACGAAGATAATTTAAATCTGGCGTTTGTGAAAACTAGGCTGCTAGATCATGAAATAAAATTAAGAAATGAAAGTGGAGATACAAGTGGTAAAATTCTACAAACGGAAGTGGTTTACAATAGAAATAAGGCAACAAAGAAAAATTGGAAATATAATGGAAATTATAAACAGAAACAAAGGGCTCCTCATTTTAAAAGTAATAAAAAATTTGACAACCGGCGTGTTTTAAAATGTGACTATTGTGGAAGAAAAAATCACGTAAAAAGGGATTGTTTTTATTATAAAAAGAAAATTGTTAATTCACACAAAGACAGACAAGCACAAACTGTTTCAACATGCTCAACCAGTGAACAAAGTTTTGCGTTTATGCTCCATAATGGCACGTTAACAAAGTTGAATAAACTAAATGAAATTATGTTCTTACTAGATTCTGGCGCAACGGATCATATAATTAATAATTCAGACTACTTTACGACATATGAGAAATTGAATACACCTTTAAAAATATCAGTAGCTAAAAACAATACTACAGTTATGGCTATAAGTAAAGGAACCATAGATGTTACCTCGAATATGGGAATCAAAGGATCTTTACAAAATGTGTTGTACGTTCCTGATGTACCGTATAATTTGCTTTCGGTACGCCGAATGCAAGAGGCTGGTATGACAATTATATTTAAGAAAAATGGCGGAGTAACGATTAAAAATGGTGGTAAGGTGATTGTAAAAGGTGAGTGTTTAAACCATCTAATAAAAATAAAATTCAAAATTAATAAGAAAGTTGAAAAGCATATTCACCAAATTAACAATATTAATATTAATAATGAGAGCTATAAAATCTGGCACGAACGTTTAGGCCATATAAGTAAAAATAAATTTTTGGAATTAAAAAGTAAAGAAATGGCAAGTAATATTACTAAATTAAAAAATATTTATCCCTCAAATGAATTATGTGAAGCTTGCATATATGGAAAGCAAACAAAACTACCTTTTTCTAAAGCTAAAGATAAAACACATGTTCAGAGGCCCTTATTTATAGTTCACACAGATGCTGCGGGCCGATTACTCCAACCACAATCGACAATAAAAATTATTTTCTAACATTCATTGACGAATATACTCATTATACTGTAACATATCTTCTAACTTATAAATCAGATGTTACCAAAAATTTTCAAGATTTTGTAATTAAAAGTGAAAACCATTTCAATTTGAAAATTGTTAATTTATATTGTGACAATGGGCGTGAATATATGTCAAATGAATTAAAAACCTTTTGCATGAATAAAGGTATAAGTTTTCATGTAACCGTACCATACACACCGCAACAAAATTCAGTTGCGGAGCGTATGAATAGAACGTTGACAGAAAAGGCTCGTGCAATGATCCATGGAGCAAATGTAGAAAAACATTTTTGGGGTGAAGCAATTTAAACTGCTACACAATTAATAAATATAAGCCCCACAAAATCAAATAAAAAAGGTAAAACACCTTATGAACTATGGCATAATAAAAAGCCAAAAATAGACCATTTAAGAATATTCGGTTCTACTGTGTATATACATGATAAAAACCGAAAAACAAAATTTGATAAAAAATCTTTTAAAGGTATACTGTTTGGATATGTACCAAATGGATATAAAATTTTTAATTTAGAAAATAATAAATTTATCACAGCTCGTGATGTTATTTTTGACGAGACAGATTTCATAAATTCAAGACCATTATTGGAAATTGATGAAGGAGTTGAATATAAAAACTACCAAAGAATTAAAATTGTTAAACAAAATAGCAATCTGTTCAGTGACAAGAACAAAAATAATAATTCAAAAACATCAAAACCAATATTGAAACTTGAAGAAGGGATTCCAAATAAAAACTCAGATGGTGTTATTAATTTAAAATCTGATAATAAATCGGTAACCGATTCCTCAAATATAAATGAGGATATACACAAAATGACAGAAAATAATAAAACTGTCAGTGAAACCGATAATACAAATCAGTTAAACACCAGTAATAAGTCTGAGAATATTGAACCCAGAAGAAGTGAAAGATTAAAAAAAAATCGCAATAAAATATCATTCAATGAAAGTGATACTGAAATTCTCATATGTTTACAATCTTTATTAAATGAAATTCCTAAAACATATGATGAAATAAATAAAAGGGATGATAAAGATAAATGGGAAGAAGCGATTAATTATGAAATTAGTTCTCTCAGAGAAAATAACACATGGTCTTTAGTTACAAAGCAACCAAACAAAAATATTGTAGATTGTAAATGGGTATTTTTAATTAAAAATAACATTAATGGAATACCATCAAGGTATAAAGCGCGACTAGTTGCCAGAGGTTTCAGTCAACAATATTTATCAGATTACAATGAGACTTTTGCACCAGTAGCCCGGATTGCTACTTTTCGAATATTGATAGTTTTTGCTAACCAACATAATTTATTAATACATCAAATGGATGTCAAAACAGCATTTTTAAATGGTTGTTTAAAAGAAGAAATCTATATGCGTGTACCTGATGGTATAAAAACTGAAAACAAAAATTTAGTTTGTAAATTACATAAAGCTTTGTATGGTTTAAAACAGTCAGCTAGATGCTGGTTTGAACGTTTTGATGAAGTGTTAAAAGCACACGGTTTTAAAAATTCTTCAAGTGACCGATGTTTGTTCTTATTAGATAAAGGTCATATATACGAAAATATTTATGTAGTTTTGTATGTTGATGATTTATTAATAGTCACTGGTAAAATGGATACAATGTCAAATTTCAAAGAATATTTAATGAATACATTCAAAATGATAGATTTAAATGAGGTTAAGCTCTTTTTGGGTATTGAGATAGAAAGAAACGAGAATCAAATATCTATTAGTCAAATAAATTATTTAAATAATATTTTGATTAAATTCAATATGACTGATTGCAATGCTGTTAGTACACCACTTCCAATCAAGTTAGATTACGTGGCTTTGAATTCAGATGAAAGCCATAATAAACCTTGTAGGAATCTTATAGGGTGTCTAATGTATACCATGCTATGCACAAGACCAGATTTATGTACAGCTGTTAATTTTCTAAGTAGATATCAGAATAAAAATAATAAAGAACTGTGGCAGTGCCTAAAGAGAGTATTGAGATATATTAAAGGAACAATTAATTTTAAGTTAATTTATAAAAGAACAGAAAATAAAGAAATATTAATTGGTTATGTGGATGCCGATTGGGGTAGTAATGAAGCTGATCGAAAGAGCACCACAGGCTATATTTTTAAATTATTTGGAAATTTGATCTGTTGGAATACAAAAAGGCAAAATTCAGTAGCAGTATCATCAACTGAATCTGAATATATGGCTATGTTTGAAGGGGTCAGAGAAGTATTATGGCTAAGATCTCTATTATCAAGCATTAATATAGAAATAAAAAAACCAATAACCATGTATGAAGATAACAATGGTTGTATTTCGTTAGCTAATAATCCTGTAGATCATAAACGTTCCAAACATATCGATATAAAGTACCATTTTACCAGAGAACAAGTTGATAAACAAATAATAATTCTTAAATATATGCCAACAGATCAACAATTGGCAGATATGTTCACCAAGCAAGTACCAGGTCCAAGATTCCAGGAATTCTGCTTCAAACTTGGTCTGGAAAAATGAAGTTTTTTTTTGTTTCAATTTTATTGTATTTTGTTTATTGTTTTTGTATATTTAATTATCAATAGATAATTATATTTAACACTGTAATAATGATTTGATTTAGGTTTTTAAAAAGAAAGGGGTTTTTCCTAAATCCTAGCAACAAATGTTGAATCATATTAATATTAATGTACCCCTATGTTTACTCACGAAATATTAAAACTAATAATAGACGTTGAGAATATTTTTTTTTGTAAAGTTGAGAATATTTTATTTTTTTTGTAAAGTTGATTTATTTTGAGGGGGAGTATTGTATATTGTTATATGAGATGCTCGTACCAAAATAAATACAATAGGGAATTCCCCTATTTATGTTTAACCTTTTCTTAACAAAGGACCAACCGGCTATACGAACCAACCATGTAAATGTATATCAGTATTAGTCTGGCTCTCGTTGAGTAACGTACTTATAATAAATATATACATATTATTAAATCTTACTTATTATTTAATCCCATATCCAATAAATTTAATTCAAAAAATTTAAAAACAAAATAATACGACTAACAGACGTAAACTTATAAAATTTAACAAAAGTAAACAAATAAACTAAAATTATAAACTCAATTCAAACAGTTGACAATAGAAAAACTAGCGCCAAGTACACAGAATTAGCAACCTCATTTTTAAGCTGCAACACACCGGTACTTTAAATTAAAATGCTGAACTTAATCAGTTTTAATGAGTTAAGTTTCAATCAAAAGTTTAGAACTTAGACTAAACATAGATACATTAACAATTAGTGTACAAATTGTCTAAAAAATTTGGCGCTAGACAGATCATTAGACCAATCTCTAAAGTTAAGAAAAATGAAAATTCTAGAAATGATCAGTTTTAATGATCTAGGTTACAAGTTAAAATTAAACTTAAACAAGAACAAACTAACAATCAATGTGGAATTGTCCTACCAAGTAAAACTAGCAAAAGACAGACTGTTACACCAATCTTTAGAGTTACAACTACAACTTAAACTATGAAGCTAGGTGCCCGCCACTAAATTTAACTGCTGATCCAAAACTACGTTAAGTATTAGTCAGAACCAGAAACGTTATTTACTTGAAGATGTTTGAAGAAAAAACGCAACCTTGTCACAAGCAATTGCCAAATATTGCTGCAAAATTAAACTTAATTAAATTTTAAATCTGCAACTATTATTATAACTTATTTTTCAAGCAGCCTTAGCACCACCAAACTTTACTAATAATAAAAAAAAAGAATTCCAATGCTACGTCTCTTTAATTTCTGAATACCATTTTACTCTAAATCTATTTGTTGTATGAAAACCGCGGTTGCAGATTGAACAACCTTCATTGTACTATTTGCTAGAATACTACACAAAAAAAAGTTAGAACTATAGCAGCACATTAATTTAATGGGGTTATTTTTGTTATTAGTTTAACATTTTTGGTAAAACTAAACTATTAAATAAACAAGCAAACAAAAAGTAAAGTGCTTTCCTTTAAAAAATGTATGAACATTTTGTAAAATTCCATCTTTGGTTTAGATTTTTGTTTAACTTGTAGCTGCAGCTCTTCGAAGCTATTTACCAATATTTTTACTTCAAATATCTCTAAAGCAAATAAAATAGATAAAACAGGTTCACCCTTTTTTACTTATTTACGTAGAAAAGTAAGATGTAAATGCTCTTTCTAATGGCAATCAAAAAATAAACTGTAGCACCATCATGTTGAAACCTTATTTGTTGCTATTGTTTAATAGTATGTTGTCAAATAGATTATTTATTGTGTTTTGCAGAAAATGTAGCTAAGCAGCACCTGTTAGTCGGCTTGGTAAAATAACAAGGCCTAGAAACATGTCGCTTACAACACCTATCCAAATGTTTAATAAAAAACGTGTTTGATGTTTAGATTTAATTAAGACATGAAGATTATTGTTCCTAAAAAAATATTGACAAAAAACGGTAGTATTTTGCATTATTGCGTAGAAACCAACAACAAGAAACCATACGTGCTTGATGATCAAATAGATTTAATACTTGCATTTGTTGTACATAGTACGGATAAAGCAGCTCTTCTTATGCTCAAAAATAAATACTGACTGTGGTCTTTCAGATATATGGCACTGTTTGCTAATTGAACCAGTATTGAGCAATTTTTGGTAATTTTTTTTTTGTTTTTGCTGCTAGACAACTAACAAGGCTTTGACATCCAAGTCATAGCGGTATAACAATTGCAATTAAAATTAAGAAAATGTAATTTTATCATATTTTAACCTGTTTAGTCAACGTAAAAAATTATAAATTTAACACTTTATCATTGCAATTAAAACAAACAAAAATTTTCTGGTAAGTACAGTTAGCTTTAAATCCCATATCTTAAAAAGAGTCTTAATTAATATAGATAAGTCAAAGATTTGCTTTTATTGTCTAAAATTAAACAACAAAATTTTATAAAAAAAGCAACAAACCTTTTATCATACTAGTAGCTAGTACACACTAGTAGCCCATTTTGCGCAATTTGTCTATAAACCGTTTAAGGCTAGTATACACTAGTAGACTATGTTGCGCAATTTGTCTATTGACTGTCTAGAGACACGGTTTATTGACCGTCTAGAAACACCGTTTTTGTCTTGTCTAGCGTCCACACTACAATGTGAATTTCTCAGTCTCATCTTTGCAGTCCACCATGTAAGACATTGTTTTGTGTGGAATGAGTTCCTGCTTAATGCTTATTAAAAGTGAAAGAACGCAAAAACATAAACGTTGAAACGTTTGTGGATAATAATAATAATAATAATAATAATAATAATAATAATAATAATAATAATAAACAATACCCAATGTTGCAAATTTACAGAAAGCTCATGCAGAAAAAATTGAGAAATATGCAAACTTAGCAATGGAACTAAAACAACAATGGAAACTTGACAAAGTTTGTACAGTTCCTATAATAATATCGGCAAATGCAATCATACCTTTAACGCTTCATGATTCTCTTCTACGACTTCACATTGACAAAGACATCTTCGTCCATATGCAACGCGCTGTAATCCTTGGTACATGCAGCACAGTAAGAAAATTTTTACAATAAATTTCTTTCTACTCTGGCTTAAATAGCCCGTAGAATAGAAAAAACACCGTGAATAACACGAGAAAAAACAAGAACATAATAATAATAATAATAATAATAATAATAAAAATAATAACAACGGATAAATGCAGACGATGTCATATTCAGTCAGAAACAATACAGCATGTAACATCTGGTTGTAAAATACTGCCACAGACCGATTACCTGCAAAGACACAACCACGTGGCAAATATAATACATCAACATCTTGTAAAAAACACTAAGTTGCCATCAGTAGATTTACCGTATTATAAGTACATAGCAGAACCAGTACTTGAAAACAACTTGTTCAAATTGTATTATGACCGAGCAATAATAACGGATAAAACCATACATCACAATCGACCGGACTTAACACTAGTTGACAAAAGTTATAAAACTACGTATGTAATAGACATTGCCGTTCCTAATACACATAATATTGAGAAAACTTATACGGAAAAAATTGAAAAATACACTGATCTGACAGATGAGATACGCAGGATCTGGGGAATGGATAAAGTAATTATAGTACCATTAATTATATTAAGTACTGGCATTATTCCTCACAGCTTGCATAAATCCATAGAAACCCTAAACTTACCAGCTAACATCTACATTAAAATTCAAAAATCAGTCATTTTAAATACATGTCGAACTGTTAGGAAATTTTTAAATTAAAATATATTAAAACAAACTTATAAAGCCTCTGGTATTTACCCGGCGTTATAAGTAACTGCTACCGGAATTGTCCGAGAAAACAAAATAATAATAATAATAATAATAGTAATAGATAGTGTCCCACATAGTTGGCTCTTAGAAATCCTTGATATATATCATATAAACCCAATTGTGTCAAATTTTCTTAAGCAGATTATGCAAACATGGCAAACAAAACTTTGCTTAAAAACTTCAGACAGTTCATTTGAAAGTGATTTAGTTTCCATACGAAGAGGTATGTTTCAGGGTGATTCTTTAAGTGCGCTTTGATTTTGTTTATGTCTTAACCCACTATCTAAGCTATTAAATGAAACCAATTACGGGTTTCAAATTAAATCTAACAAAATAGCCTTGCATAAAATAAATCATATTTTCTATATGGATGATATAAAGCTGTACGCAAGCAGTAAGACACAACTAACATCGCTAATACGGATAACTGAACAAGTGTCAAAAGATATTAATATGGAATTTGGTTTAAACAAATGCAAAGTCAACGCAATAGAAAAAAGTAAATGGACAAAAACAGAAGGTATAAAAACTCTAAATAATGAAACAATACAATCAATGGAACAGGAAGAAACATACAAGTATTTAGGTTTTGAGCAAACAACTAAACTAAATCACACGCAACTAAAAACAGCGCTAAGTAAAGCTTATTCATTTCGACTAAAGCAAATACTAAAAACATATTTAAATTCCAAAAACCTAAGCAAAGCCATTAACACATATGCTATACCTATACTTACCTATTCCTTTGGAATTATTAAATGGTCTGATACTGATCTAGACTCATTAAATAGAACAACAAGAACAATGCTAACCCAATATAAAATGCACCATCCAAATGCATGTATAGATCGCATTAATCTCCCAAGAACAGAAGGTGGAAGAATTTCTGACATTTATAGCGTACATAATAAACAAGTTGCAAATCTTAGAAGCTATTTTTACTCAAGAAAAGACAGTCACTTACATCAAGCCATAATAAAAGCAGACAACAATTATACCCCTTTATGTTTAAAAAACATAAATCTTATTATCAAAGAACCCATGTCTATTAAACAAGACAATATTAGTAAGTGGGCATCAAAACAACTGCATGGGAGATACTACAACCATTCTCATAAAGATGAAGTGGATAAAGACAAAACATTTAAATATTTGCAAATTGGACAACTATACCCCGAAACGGAAGGATTTATTCAAGCAATTCAAGACAAAGTAATAAATACTCGAAGCTACCAAAGGTACATATTAAAAGATCCAGCTAATAAAACCGATAAATGCAGAAAATGTAATACAGACCCAGAGACGATAGAACATATTACAAACGGATGCAGAATATTAGCACCGACACAGTACGTAGAACGACACAATGCTGCAGCTAAAATTGTACATCAAGAGTTAGCCTATAAATATAAACTAATAAGTAAAAAAGAACCTTACTATAAATATGTTCCGCAATCTGTTCTTGAAAATAATATCTGTAAGTTATACTGGGACAAGACAATATTTACAAACAAAACAATAAACCATAACCGACCAGACATCACTATTACTATTAAAACATCAAATAGTACATTTTTAGTAGACATTGCAATCCCAGCTGATCATAACATTAAAACAAAATACGCAGAGAAAATAGAAAAATACTTACCTCTAGCTTCAGAAATAGAAAAACTGTGGAAACAAAAACACATTAAAATTATTCCTATAATAATATCTTCAACAGGAATAATACCATCAAAATTAAGCAATTCTATAAAACAATTAGACATAGAACAATACAATATTATAAACATGCAAAAGGCGGTAATACTAAGTACATGTAACATAGTACGATCGTTTTTATAACAACACTTGTAATACATCTATGTATTAGACTTGGTAGTATGTACCCGTCTAATACAATGAAACCAGGTTAACCTGTGACAAAAAAAAAAAAAAAATTAATAATAATAATAATAATAATAATAATAATAATTTATTTGGTATTAGGCCATTTTAAAAATGGATATACATGTCATAGATACATAATGTTTAAAATTTACAAAATACATAATACAAAAGTTACAAAAAATGTCACAAGATAAAAACAGCTAAAAGAGAACACAAGAATATATATTATTAATCATTAAAATAGTCCTGAACAGAGTAAAAACATTTTTTTAGTAAAAAAGATTTTATAAAAGTCTTAAAATCCTTAAGATTCATATGTTGTGCCTGAAAAGATAGTTTGTTGTACAGTAGAACTCCCATGTAATATGGCGATTTTTCAAATTTAAAAGAGTTATGAGGTACTATTAGCAGTGACGTAGCATGGCGTGTATGATACTTGTGAAAATCGGAATTTTTGGAGAATGTTGAGATATTTTGCTTGACCATTAACAGTGTTCTATAAATGTAAATCGATGGCAGACTTAAAATGTTATATTTAATAAAAAATGGTCGACATGAATCTCGATGGTTTACATTAAAAATGAGGCGAATAATTTTTTTTTGTTCAATAAAGACTCTTTGCCAGTTAGATGCTGCTCCCCAAAAAACGACGTTATATGCTAGATGACTATATATAAATGAATAATATGCATTAAGAAGACCCGTTAAGTCTACTGATGATTTCAACTGAGATATTGCATAGTAACCTGTGTTAATTTTTTTACATACATGTTCCAAGTGGTAGTTCCAGTTTAAGAGATTGTCCACTACTAAACCTAAAAACTATTTATTTTCCGATGAGATATTTAGATTGTTGATTGCAAATGTTAATCCAATGTTGCTAACTGTTTTGCTGATGTTTACCATTAACATATTTTTTTCACACCATTGATGAAACTGAGCAGCTGTATTTTCAACATTAATACGAAGTTGATCCAAACTATCAGCAGATATTAAAATTGATGTATCATCAGCATATATTATAATATTAGTGATTGGTAAGATGTAACTTACTAGGTCATTAATAAACAATAAAAATATGAGAGGACCTAGCACTGAGCCATGCGGCACCCCTTCTTTGCTTTCAAAATATGTAGAATATTTTCCATTTGCCTTTACACAGAAGTTTCTATCACTTAAGAACGATTTTATTAATTTAAGCGTTACACCGCGGAAACCGTAACATTCGAGTTTTTTAATGATAAAATCTAGGTTAAGGCAATCAAAAGCCTGAGAGAGATCAAAAAAAACACTTGTTACATGTTTACCTTTATCTAATTCTTTGTAAACATTATTGATAAAATTAGTAGTTGCTGTTTCAGTAGATCGACCTTCACGAAAACTATGTTGTGCATCGTGAATTAGATGCAGTGCTTGCCAAAAGACCTGAGTTTGGTAATTTATTATTAAATAAATTAAGACTGGAAGATGCCGACAATTAGTTTTAAATCTTTTTCGTTTGACCACATGTTTTCAAAAAAACTTTAATCAGCCAAACCAAACCACTCGGTAGGTAGAAACATACTGGAACTTGTCTTGTCTCTAGCGCCAATTAACGTCCACACTGTCAAAATGTTGCACAACATGTCTAACGTTGCATGCAATCTCTCATTCCGCTCGGGAGACTTTAAACCTGCAATTTTTACTCTTGCAACAGGCCCGTAGACGGAGATTGGTCTATAGACATGTCTAAGTAGACAATTTGAGACACGTCTCAGAGACCAAAATTGCGCAACATGTCTACTGGTGTGTACTAAGCTTTAGAGACACAGTCTATAGATTGTCTAGAAACACCGTTCTTTGTCTTGTTTAGCGTCCTCAACATGTCTAACGTTGCTTGCAGTTTCCCATTCTAATTGGGAGACTTTAGACCTGCCATTTAGTCTTGCAACAAGTTTGTAGATAAATTTGATCTATAGACATGTGTACGTGTACGACAACTTAAAACACACGTGCAAAAAAGTAGACATTTCTTACGACAAAATATGTCTAGCGCTGGGCGATAGTAAAACTCAATTTATAATAGTTACAAATAGATCCAAAACATGTCTGGATAAATATAGAACAAAAAGAAGAAATGTTTGTAAAAAAATTATGCTAGACTGTTTCCTACAAAATAATCTATCTAATAAATAAATTCTTCAATTTTAAAAACAAATTAAAAACAAACTTGGAATAGGTCATATAGTAGAACTTGTAACAAAATTGATTTTATAATTTCAAATAATAAGCAGATAGTCAAAAACGTAACTGAACAACTGCAAAACGGGAAGCAAACATAGAATGGTAAAACACACAATCTAATTATACTTGAGAAAAAAAAAAACTTACAAAGACAACGGTTAACCAAGCATGTTCACCCCACTAGACATTGTTGAATTTAAAAAAAATGTTAGTAAATTAAGATATAACAATCATTCAAGCACAATTATAAAAAATCTAAACGACGCAATAACTAAAGTTCTACAAAAAAACCTACTGCTCTAAATCCTAAAAATAAACATTCTAAATACAACTTAAAAAGAACTAAAAAAAATTAGCAAAATTTTTTTTTAAACTATTAAGGGGGAGAATAGTTGCGCTATTATATAGAATCACAGTATTAAACTCAGCAAGAAAAAGCCTAAATATAATTAAACAAAAATTTCACACGTTGTAGAAGAAAATCCATTCTGTGTCGACAAATTTGTAGAAATTTGATGCAATAAGTCGCTTCTCCGCAATTAATTTTTAAAAGGTGGCGTTTTTAATTAGTTCTAAGTTTTTTACTCGTTATATATAACGCTGTACGTGTCAATATTTTTCTAGAGAGAAAAGTTTACTCTCGTAGATAAGATAGGATTTAATATTTTTCCATAACAAAAGTACTCTTGGCACTTCAACAGGACGGTTCGACTAAACCCGGCAATTCTCTAGCGTTTAGTTTACACAATACTTTGGACAATCAGCCTCACATCAATATTTCCGATTCTGCTCAAATTTTGTACACATGTTTGGGGTACCAAAATATGACAATTCTTAAGGCTTTAGATCTCTAGGTGCAATACAGTGTAAATAGCGGCCATTTTATTTTTTTAGAAATATTTTGTCTATTTTTAGTTTTTGTGCTGTAAATAAGCAAAAAATAGTCAAAAATTATATTTAAATTTTCCTTAGAACACAATCTTGCCTTTGGTTTTTCGAAATTTTCCGCTGAAAATAGAATAAATTGCTATTTTATTGAAAATTTGATATCAAAAGAAACTAAATTTGTTTGTCCTAGAATTAAAAATAACACATAATTGGTAAAAATGGGTTACTTTTAAGGAAATTTTCTTGGATTTTCTGTAATTTTATTAGTTTTTTGGTTTAAAGATCGCGTTCTATAAGAAATTTACGTTAATTCAAATTTTTTTTACCTTCTTTTGCAAAACTGATTCGATGCTAAGAAGTGGTATGAACGGTGGCAGTCGAGTAAACGTACATGGGTCAATTTTAAAGTTGATGATATACAGCGTGTCTTCCCATGTAAACAGAAACCTGAGTAAGTTTTTGCATAAAGCTAAGCAATACAATATCAATCGTAATTGCTATAAAAAAAATGCGATTAATGGGAACTTTTGTTTGTCTTGGTGATTCGGTTTATTCAAATCGGACACTGAAGTGATTTGTTCGATTTGAGCGGTTTGTTACGCCATATATATTGTTTGTGATTTGAAAAATTGTTGCGCCTGTTAGGTGGAATATTTGGCAGTAACATTTGATAGTAGTAATTGCTAACGTATAATTAATAAAAAGTTGGTATTGCTTTTGTGTAAAATTGACTATCAATGTTGGTTTGTATTTTTGGTAGCAGTATTGTTAACATATTTTTAATGCGTCTTGCATTCCACATTTTACATTGAGACAGACAGACAAATTGGTTGGTTTACTAAAATTTGCAAGCGTCACACCAGTAGTGCAAACTACAGTATTAAGCAGCAATTGTATGTTAAATCGTTGATTTTATTATTAACAGGTTTTAATAAAAATACATTATCAGTAAAACATTAATGTGAGGTTCTTACTTTTGACAGTTTGTGATTTGTGTCAATGATATGCCCGTATTTGACAGTTTGGTTTATAAATTATAGTTTTGACAGTTTAGAGATGGAAGTTTGTCACTTTAGACAGTTTGTGACTTGTGTACATGGACGAAGTTTTGATTCTATCTTTATCTTTTTCTGAAAGTTTGAAGTCTTAAGGTTAGTTCTTATTAATAATAGTATAAATGCTGGCATATTTCCAAAAGTTTTAAAAACTTTAAAAGAAATTCCCATTTTTAAAAAAGGTAATGTGTACGATTTAGCAAACTATAGGCCAATCTCTATCATACCTATTATTAGTAAAATTTTTGAAGCTGTGTTGAAAAATAAAATTGCGGAATATATGGAAATGCATTCCTATTATACCTCTAGACAGTTTGGGTTTCGTACCAACCACTCTACTGCAATGGCAGTAAGTAAATTAACCGAATCGATTGCAAATGCATTTGAAAAACGACAATACACGGGAGCCATTTTCTGTGACCTAAGCAAGGCATTTAATTGTGTATCCCACCAAGTTCTAGAAAAGAAAATGTTGCACTATAATTTTAACCCACAATCAGTAAAGCTTATTATGTCATATTTGAGTAACAGAATAGACATAATATGCTGCAAAAATAAGCAGACAGACAGTTTAAGCGGTGAATATAGTGTGCCTCAAGGTTCCGTACTGTGCCCTATCTCGTTTTTGATCTATATTAATGATTTACCAAATGCAATATCAAAAGCTGAGTTAATACTTTACGCGGACGATACTGCTAGTATAAATAAACACCACATACTGAACGAGTTAGTGGATACACAATTGATGCTTTCAGAATGGTTTTCGGCTAATTTCTTAAGCCTAAATGCTTCAAAGACTGTCAATACAATATTTTTGCTGCGACCAGTTGACAAGGAACTAAACGTAGAGGTAGTAAAGTTTCTTGGAGTACAAATAGATCCGGGGCTTACGTAGAATTGTCATATTGACAGCATAGCTTCCTCAGTTAGTAAGAATATCTTTATATTACGTAATATTGCAAAAATAACATCGCTGAATGTGAGTCTTGCAGTTTACCATGGATATATCATGTCAAAACTTACATATGCTATTACTGTATGGGGTCATTCTTTAGCTAGTCAACGACTGTTCAAACTTTAGCGTAGAGCAGTCCAAATACTATCTGCTTTAGATTATAGAGCGGATTGCAAATATGCTTTTATTAATCTTAGCTTCTTAACAATGCCTGCAATTTATATATATGAATGTTTAAAATATATAAAAACAAACACAGACAACTACAATAGTAATCAAAGCTTTCATGGATATAATACAAGAGAGAAAGAAAACATCAGACCTGATTTTTTAAGATTGATTAAATCTAGAACATTAATTAATTACTATGGACCAAAGCTATTTAATGTCCTTCCTCCAAATGTAAAAATGCTGCCATTCAAACGTTTTCTAATTTATGTAAAAGTGTTATTGTTGAAATTAGCACCATACAATATTGAACAATATGTAAACCATAACTTTTTAAATACGTTCAATGTATATTTTAGACCTATGTAATACAATTTTGTAAATGCATCAATAAACATTATTATTATTATTATTATTTATTGCATTAGAAAAAGCTGGGGTTTTGCTGAATTTGGCTAAATGTAGATTTATAATGAACAAGGTAAAGTCAGAATGGTCGAAATGCTTATGGAAAATTCAATTAACGTTAAATACAACTCAATATAAAACTACGAGAATTATTATTAGGAATTGAAGGCACAATTCCTTTAATTCAAGCAATTTTAAAATGACATTTTAATAAAAAATTGTATTGTTTGCAAAAGGTCTCAGGAACAAGAGAAAATTAAAAAAAAAAATTAAAAAAAAAATCAAAAAACCAGCGTAAGAATTTTGATGCTAAAAGGCGTGACGTTTTTGATTTAAAGCTGGGAGATTTTGTATTACTCTATCGATGGCGGTTAAATTCTGGGAAGTTGGTTAATTATTTTAATGGACTTTGCGAGATTGTTGAATTGGCTATAAATGATTGCTTTATTGTGTCCAAAGTCGGGTCATCAAAACAAATTAAGTGTTTGAAAGATCAACTTTGAGTGTGATCAGGAGAATGGCAGATGATTTAACATTACTAATTGATAAGAGTGAACTCATTGAGATTAGTGATACAGGTGAGTGTGGTTTGATTATTGATTGCTGTTAAAACTATGGTAATGTTGTGTTTGTGATTTGTTTTTATCAGGACTAAGGTTTGTGGCCTAGACGTCCGGTGTTTTTATCAAGACTAAGGATTGTAGTCTGGACGTCCGGTGTTTTTATCAGAACTAAGGCTAGTGGCCTGGACGTCCGGTGTTTTTATCAGGACTATGGCTTGTGGCCTAGATGTGCGGTGTCTTTATTAGGACTATGGCTTATGGCCTGGACGTCCGGTGTTTTTATTAGGACTAAAACTTGTGGTTTGGACGTCCGGTGTTTTTATCTGAACTTGGGCTTGTAATCTAGGCTGGATGTCTGGTATTTTTATCAGGACTAAGGCTTGTGATTTGGACGTCCAGTGTTTTTATCAGGACTAAGGCTTGTACCCTGGACGTCCGGTGTTTTTATCAAGACTAAAGAAGCCACTCTGGTACTGATTGAGAAAAAGAAAGAAGTAAGAAAAGCAACGTCATACAGACCAATATGCTTAATCAACACACTGGCTAAAATAATGGAGAAAGTTATTGTACGGAGAATAAAACAAGAAATAGAAGAAAAAAAAGGATGGAAAAAAAATAATACGGATTTACCAAAGGAAAAACAACCTTAGGAGCTATAGAAACAGTGAAAGCAATAGCAAAAGAAGCAAACAGCGGAACGCAGAAGAAAAGGCAACACTGTGTAATGATAGCATTGGACATACAGAACGCGTTTAATAGCGTATCATGGGCAGCAATCACAGAAGCGGCAAAAAAGAAAGAACTGAACAGAAAAACAATCAAGATTATATGGAGCTACTTACAGGACAGAAACTTAGTGATCAAAAAGGGAAGATTTAAACTTACCAGAGGGGTATCGCAGGGCTCAGCACTGGGACCAAAACAGTGGAACCTTGTCTATAACTTTGAGTGAAGATGCCGGAAGGCGTGTCAATAACAGCATTTGCGGACAACATAGCAGTAGTAGGTAGAGACGTAGAAATAGAAGTACTAAAAGGAAGATTTGAGCTGGCAATTGATATGATACAAACATGGATGAGAAGTAAAGGTTTAAAACTAGCAACACAAAAAACTGAGGCGGCATGGCTATCAACTAAATGGAATAATAGAGGAACGGGTAAGATACAGGTGGGAGATCAGGAGATAATAGAAAAAAAAATCAAATACTTTGGAGTGACACTCGAAGCAAAGGGATGGAATGAACAGGTTAAGGAAGCGGTAATTGGAACCAAAAAAATGGAGAGAAAACTTGGTAGACTTATACCAAACAACGGAGGTCCAGGAAAAAAAACAGAAGGCTAATAGCAACGGCAGCAAGAAGCAAATTGCTGTATGCCGCAGAAACATGAGGGAAAGCTATGAAAACAAAAAAAAAAACAGAAATGAAGTAAGAGGAGCCACAAGAGCAAGCTTGCTAAGAATTTGTAGAGCTTACAGAACAGTGTCACAAAAAGCAGTAGAGGATCCCGCGGATATGATGGTGGAAGAATCAATAGAAATAAAAAAACTTGTAAAAGAAGGAACGAGTAAAAAAAAAGCAAAGATAAAAGCAAAAGAGAAGACTATGGAAAGATGGCAGAAAAAATGGGATACAGGAGAAAAGGGGAAATGGATAAGAGAACTCTCAGAGGTAAAAGAATGGGTAGAGAAGAAACCCGAGACGTGGTATTATACAACACAAATACTGACCGGGCACGGAGCATTTGGAAAATTCTTGCAAAAAATAAAAAAAATAAAGGAAGAAGAAAGGTGTACATTTTGCCAGGAAGAAACACACAATAACGCAGAACACACTCTAGTAGAATGCGAAGCGTGGAAAGAAGATAGAAAAAAACTAGAATATATACTAGGAAGCAAAGTAGATAAAACAACAATCATTATCAAATGCTTAAAATATGAAAATATATGAAGGGCGCTAAGAAACTTTGCAACAAATGTACTAAAAAAATAATTGAAGAGTTTGACAATAGAAAATAATAGAAAAACAAACAATGGAAACAAACACACAAACTAAAAGCTATAGAAAAGAAAAGAAAGAGATGAGAGAAGCTAAATAGAAACAAGAAAACAGAAAAAAAGATCAAAAAAAAAAAAAATAAGAAAGGACATGACAATTGTGCATATTAAGAAACAGAAAAAAAGAAGAACATTTACAGAGACTACAATACCAAACAAAATTGGAGAGATAAAGAGAAGGAGAAAAGAAATATTGAAGGAAAGCAGAATAACAGAAATAACAAGGCAAACACCAAATGGTAGATATGCTATCTCAAGGCTAACTGAGAACGCAACCTTTCAGATAGTCAGAATATACCTGGCAACGAGAGGACATGAAGAAGTAATTTCTGATGGAGATACAAGGATATCACTGGAGGTAAAGCTTACAAATCTTGGACTGCCAAAAGGAATATAACTAATGGAACAGCATAAATTATTTATGGAGGAGAGATCCAATGATGATACAATAAAGAAAAAGTGAACAAAGACCTTAGTAAGCTAAAAGCACATTTGAGAACAAATTATATAACTAGAGTAAATAACACAAGAATGGGAGAAAGAAGAGAATGCAGAGGTAGATGCCAGTGCAGATAAAAAAGGCCAAATGACAAAAGAGACAGACAAAGGTAGAGGCTATAGGGAGAGAGGGGCCGGAGACAGCATGCGTGCCGCAGATGATGCGTGAAAATCCGCAAAGCAAAAACCAGCCCACCTCAAACTAGCGCCAAATGTAGGTTAGTTTAGACAGGGACATAAAAAACAACAGGATTTGCGCAGAAAAAAAAAACCGGAAGGTATTACCATGCGTAAGTTATTCTTAAGAGCTACTTGTTGAGAGCCAACAACACACTCCGTCCTAAAAAAAAAAAAGCTTGTGACCTGGACGTCCGGTGTTTTTATCAGGACTCAGGCTTGTGACCTGGATGTCCGGTGTTTTTATCAGGACTAAAGCTTGTGACCTAGATATTCGGTGTTTTTATCAGAACTCAGGCTTGTGACCTGGTTGTCCGGTAATTTTATCAGAACTTGGGCTTGTGACCTGGAGTTTGGTGCTTTTATCAGCACTCAGGCATATGACCTGTATGTCCAGTGCTTCTATCAAAACTCAAATTTGTAATTTAGATGTCCGTTTCTTTTACAAGAACTCGAGCTTAAGACCCGGATGTGTGATGTCTGTTTTATACTTATAACTTAAAATATTATTAAGGAAATTACTAAACGTACTCATTCTGTTTAATGATTCGGATCGGATTCAATTTGGACTCTGCTTTCGGTGTTGCAGACCCCTAGAAAATTAGTCCACCAACTCAGGAATGTTTTGAGAACAAAACATTTCTCAGAATGGTCGTGTTAGAGATATTGAAATAAGAGAGCAGCCTGTGTTGTTTGCTATTGGACAAAGCAGGGGAATACCCGGACGATGCGGGGAATTATTGCTAGCTTAAATAAACTTTCCCACGGGTCTATGCGGCAGAGAAGATTCACACGTGTTAGGGTGAGGATTGTTTCCTGGCGACCGCAGCACCGTTTATTATTAATACATTTAATGTTAATTAAACTTAGTGAATACAACCGTATGAGTTTGATAAACAATTGTTTTATTTAAGTTATATTTTAATTAAACACCTACATCCAAATGTAAATGTAAAAGCATACAAAAATGAATTTAATACTAATTTTTAATAACACTGTACTGTAGAATTTTAATTATTTATAATATAAGTACTATCTAGGCTTTATTCGAAATTATTGCTTTTACAACTGTCTCATTTGAGGACATTGCGTCTCTTCTTTTATATATTTTATATAAGTACTATCTTGTTCCAAAAATTAACATTTTGTTCAATTTGATTTTGTGATGTTAATCCTTCATTACATTAATAACATTTTAATAAATGATTTAAAAAATGACCTTACATCCCAAAGCAAACTGTGGACATGACAGAAAGAACATTAAAATTTAAACAAAATGATGTAAAAAAAGTGTGTTTTTTTCGTTAACTGTTTAGTAATATATAATAACTAATTGAACCTGTAAAGTTTTTTTTATAATTATGATATAGGCAGAATACATGTTGATTAAACATTGTAAACAATCTCATATTAGTACTGAAACTACAAAGCGAATATAAATTCTATCAAACGAATAAAACAGAACAAAGCAAATTACTAATAATACTGAAATACAAATATTTTTGTTTGTGTGTTTTTTACATCGATGTAAAATAAACTAAATTAATTAATTTGACATTAAAAAAATTAAGAAGTTAATTAGCTAATTAATTCAAATCAAATTATTTTAATTAATTATATCTCAGCTTTCGTTAAGATATATATTCCAGTTAAATAAATCAAACAAATAATAAATATGCAATAAAAAACCCATATACGGGGCTATTCTCTATGTACATTGCTAGAATGTAAGCAAAATATATATTGCTAGCTAACAACATAAACTGTCATTTTAACAAATCTTGCTTGCTAACAAAATGACCTGTCATTTTTACAAATCTTGATTACTAACAATATGAACTGTCATTTTAACAAAATTAATTTTTATATATATTATTATTATTACTTTATCTAGAGATTTACCACGCCTCCTGATGTGATGACCGTTTATAATGTTAACAAACAAGATTTGTTGACATGACAGTTCAAATTGTTAGCTAGGAAGATTTGTTAAAATGACAGCTCATATTGTTAGCTACCAATACATATCTTTCTTACATGCTAGCAATATGTATAGAGAATAGAAACATTAATTTAACTTACCTCTAAAATATAAGCAATTGTAATTATAATCCAGCGATTACTGTTTGCGTATCCCTAGTCGAAACTTCAATATGCGATTTACATTTCTTCGATTTTCTTCCAAATAAAAATTTTAATACAGAATAAAGAAAATGCCCCATTGTTAACACAAAAACCATGCCATCAGTGTAATATCTTAAGAAGATCAAAAACCCGGCCATAAATGTTACATACATTGGACATCCTAATAATTCTGATATCCGCGTCACAGATTGGTAAAGCAGTATTACTAACATAATACTGTACGCACTTCTTCCAAACATTACATATTTTTGAAGAGAAAACATGGTAAAATTAATTTTGTTGAGTGTAATTTTGTTAAAAACTGACACACGTCAAATTTGGTTTTAAATTTAGTTACTATAGTAAAATAATATTATATTACAACACATAAAACTTTTACACAAACAACACGTTTATATTATTTTATTAGTAAATCAGTAGAATGTAATTATGTGTGTCTATCATAATTAATATAACAAATTTAATTTATAATTTTTATAACATAAATATAATTGATATAAAAACGATTAATTTAAAACAAACATTGAAAAAATTTCATTTATGTCGAAATGTATGACGTGACCTCATCAAGTTGTATTTATTTTTATCAGCATTCAATTTTATTGTGTCTACAGCAAATTTAAAAATTCGTTCAACAATGTAATCATCAACACAAAATTTGATGAGTGACACATTAATTTTATTTAAATTATTTTCTGTGCTTCAGTTTACATAGAAACAATTGAATAAGTTTGAAAGCGTAATAATATTCAATTAACGCTACACGTTGCGATAAAATAATATCGCAAATAAAGTTGTGCAAACAGACAATTATGTTTACAACTTTTATTTGATTTATTTACTGTAATTCTGAATGTAAATTATTATATTATATAGATTAGCCGCAGGTCGGGACATAATGGGTAGAAAGAACATGTGACTGAAAAATATAATACGGTCAACTTATTTTTATTATGTAAAATACAGTAATGCATTATGGAGTATGTAAAACTGTTATGTAATTAGCTACAAATCAACTATTGCCTATTTTTTATGTTTCCAAAAACCAGTGCGGAGAAATTGCATGGCGGTTTAGCTTAAATAATAAATTGCATTTACAATATATTAAATAAAATTCTGATAACAAAGTAACTCTATGTATAACTATTTCTTTTATATAACGATTATCCTGACAATTAATTGTTGAGTGGTGAGCGGTGACCTAGGGGTCGACGGAAATGGGTGAGATTAAGTATTGTTTAAGTAAGGAGATAGTTCAAATGTTGTATAAGTAAAACATTTTGATTAGCTGCGCATGCATTTTAATTTATTTTTGTTGTTTGGTGTGAAGTTTTGCATAAACAATTTTGTAAGATGATGTGTTAAGTGGTGTGCTCGGAGAGTTAAAGCTGTGTTATGCTATATAACTGTTGTTTAGCTTTTTTTCACTTTACTTGAAATAATACTTATGTATTTATCAGCTGCTTATATGATATTCATACACTCTAATTTGTTAGAGTGGATTCTCTGTTGGCAGGGCGTCAGCTTTGCACGCGTCGTTGTCTGTCCTCTTCTTGGTATAAGACGGCTCCCACTTTATTATTACATACGTCAATGGTGCTGCCATCTTTGAGTAGTCCGGTATATAATTTTTCAATTATGTGCAAAGACCCAACTCCGCAGGTGTTTCTTGTTTTGCGGAGCGTCTTGGTCTCAGATTAATTTTAGGTGGTCGGTCTTGAGAGGACGGTTGAGATTTAATCCATTGTTCCATTGACGTTTGCGGTAGTGACTGATTGTTTGTTTTTTTTTGTTGGCTAGTGAAGAAATATTTCAAAGACTTAACTGTCGGATTCACTTTAAAAGTGTTTTCCTTTTGACATTTTTGGTGTAAAATTTTATACTACGAAATTTTATCTTCCAATTTGTCTGCGCTTTATAAGTGACGTTTTTAAGATGTCATTCAAATATAGTTGCGCTAGCTTTGTAGGCGTTGATTAAGTGGGGTGGCGGTTGAAGACCCACAAATTTTCTTATACAGCAAGCATGTTGATAGGCTTTTTGTACTAGAAAAAGTGTTTGTCTTCCTCTGCAAAACTCAAGATCTGGGTGATTTGCTGTTTTTTCAAATAAATTTGTCGCTAATACCAACGTGTGATCAGTAATTGGGACAATTCCCGCATCAATTTTCAGTCGTGTAAGTAGTAAAGTGTTTTAAAAATCCTTCTCAAAGTCTAATTTTGAAACAACTTTATCTTTTTCAGATAGGACGATGCAGCTATTTTCAAAGCTAGACATGCGTATGTCAATATTGAGCAAATGATTGTTTTAAATAATTGCAACTTGTTTGTAGAGCTCATGTTGCTATCCCTGCGTAGAATTGGTGTTAACATATTATTTGCCATTCTAGCCTTATCTAAGATAGTCTTAATATGTAATCTAAGAGCTAGTCTACAATTAAGCTCTACATTTAATTTGCAGTATCTATCTATAGAATTAGAGCGCCGTTGAGATAAACGTTCTTATGAAGAGTTTGTTTGTGATATTTAGTAAAAAAATAATTTTGCTTTTTTTTAGATTGGTTTTTACTTTCCAGTACCAAAGCTAAGTTTCAAGTGCCTAACATGCCGCATGAAGTCTTAGCGTGTTGACTTTTGGACTCTTTGAAGTGCCGTATTGTCTGCATACTGAGCAGTTTTTACATCTTGAGTGATACATAGTATGTTGGCTACATACAGATTAAAGTGCATTGGTGATAGAACTAAACCTTAAGGAACCCCTGCCTTAATAAAACAAGGGGTAGACACTTTCTTAAACAGCTTTACGGCCTGTGTGCTGCTTTTCAGATATGAAGCAATAACTCCCGCAGCAAATTTTAAACAAAAACCAGTTTTTATTTGGTTTAAAACTCTTGTTACTTGATGGGTTGTAGAGAACTCAAATCTGAAGTCGTGTTGATGATTTGGCAACAAATTATTACTCGCCGTGTGATCTCAAATTTTATCCAAGATTACAGTTTCTATCACTTTATTTAGGGTTGACAGGAGACTAATCGGGCGATAATTTTGTAATTACAGTCTTGTAAAAAAATATTTTTGAAGCTTTATTTGGAATACAATCCAGACTAAGTTCCAGAATTGAAGTGGTGTTAGTGTTTTGTATACACTGTCTTACTTCTTTGTAAACCATCTCCACGTGGTCCAAATCCAAGTCGTTTTTAAAGTCTAGTCGATATTGGAGCTTAAGGCTGTCAGCAAATGTTTTGATTTTGCCTTCCAGAGTGTAATTAACGTCTTTTTTGCCATGAATAAAAGCCTGCAATGTACGCCTATTTTAAAGGGTTTTAGTTATTTTCTACATCAAACTTTTATCGTTGTTGTTGGACTTTACCTCACTATTTAACTGGTTTAGCTTGGTTTGGTCAGTCGGGTTGTGTGACCTTTGCCATAATTATCTGGCACGATTTTCAAGACCCAATCTGTTAAATAAAACAATAGCTAGCAAAATTAGGCTACTGAAATCACTGACAGCGCTATCAACTTTTTTAGCCGTTCAAATGTCAGATATTAATTTAATGTTCTCTTCTATGATATGTGAAAACAGAGGCCAGTTGGTCTTGCAGACCAAATTGACTCTATTCTTACATCTCTTTTAGAGATGTAAGACTACTGGGCTGTGGTTTGAGCTTAGATTGTTTATAACCAAAATGTCAGTTTGCGCTATAATATTTTTAGGCAACGCTTTGTCAACATCATCTAAATGCCTACGTAAATAATGGTAAACTGTTTGGTCGGCGACGCTCCGGCTTTATAAGTAAGGGGCTAGCGGTAGTGTGCTGTAATTGGCCCGTGTGGCACACTGATATGTATTTGTTTCACGCTGGGTTGTAATTTATATAAAATACTTTACTTATTAAATTTAAACAATAAATTTGTTTTGGTCATCTAATTCAAATAAAACGCGCCAAAAATGTCGTTGCTTGTTTGTGTGGGACTTAACTGTACTACAATCTTTCTTTACACTAAACAATTTAACGTTTTTTCTAATAGAGAGCTTAGCGTTACCACCTTTAAAGATTTTTTTTTCAAACAAAACATCGACAAAATGTTTGAGTTGAACCACAAACCCAGTTAGACCTCTAACGCAATCTCGATAAAAAAAAATTGCTGTGAACATGCCTGTGTTGGGCACAATCAAGATTGCATCCGTGTACATAAATTTTGCTAGTTTTATCTAAACGGCGGATTTTCAAATGGTTTTTTTAAACCCAATTCTCACAGTAAACATTAATTTAAAACTTAGCGTAGAACAGTCTCCAAACGTTAAATAATAAAAATTAAGTATTGGATCCAGATAAACTAATGCAATATTCAAAGACGTCAACTTTTAAGTAGATATTAACACAATTATTGATTTTAATCAATTACAATTCAGTATTACTGAAACTCTACAAAATTGAATAAAAAAAAAAACAAATAAGATTTTTTTTTCTGGAAGAGAGCATTGGCTAAATGGAACCAGTAAAAACTGTTGCAGAAATCAAAAAAACCGTCCAATATTATTTTTTTGTGTGCTAGACTAGATCAAAAAAATTAAAACTTGGTTTGCTCCAAACCTTAACAAAATACCAAACAGAGCTTTAAAATTATTTTTACACAAAACAATAATAGCAACATTGTTAATGCAGCTCTTTGAACTAGAAGCTTTCTTAAAATTTAGTTCCTTGCAATGTCGACATTCAACTGTTCCTCCATCTTTTTGGTAGTCTGCCTGGCGGTTTTCTAGAGTGTGGTTTCCGTCTCTTGCAATTTTAGCAACTCTGTTGTCTTGCATTCTGTTTATGTGTTGGTTTCATTTTTGCCGTCTTTGCCTCGTCTATCTTACTATGTCCTTTATGTCGCACATTTGCCTTATTTTTTGGTTGGGTATTCTGTCACATAGCGTGTGTATCGTGATACTTTGGAACGTTCTCATTTCTGCCGTTTGGGTTATGCTCTTAGTTCTGCTGGTGTCTGCCCTGGTTTCTGCTGCATCTGTAATTATTGGTCTCACGCATAATTTATATATTCTGGTCTTTGCTTCTATTTTTAGAAACTGGTTTTTCCATATACTGTTTTTTAAGCATCCGGCTATTCTAAAGGCCTTATCCATTTAATTCTTTACTTCAGATCTCTTGTCTTGATGGGTGGTTATTTCTACTTTTAGTATCTGAAGGACATCACTTGTTCTACTATCTTGTCGTTGATAGCTAGTTTGCATCTTCTGGGTTCTTTTTTTTTTTTTTTTTTCTATTAAGTAGAATTGATGGAGTAGTCTCTGTAATTCATCTTCGTTCTCTGATATAATTACTGCGTCATCTTTGTAGCACAGTATTGTTATTTTTTCTTTGTTAGTTTTGTAACCATGCCCCGCGTTTTTAACGTCTTCTATTATTTGATTCATAATTCATTTAGGTTAAAAAGCACCGGGCTTAGAAAGTTTCTTTGTCTTATTTCTGTTGATATAGGCATTTCTTGGGTCAGGCTGTTGTTTACAATTATTCTAGTTGTTGTCTATGTATTCTGAGATGAATAGCTTTATCACGGCGCTTAGAAAAGTTAATCTTCTGTAGTTTCTTGTTGTTTGGTATAGTGATAATTTTCTTCCAGTTGGTTGGTATATTTGTTTTATTTAAGATCTTCTGCTAAAGACTAGTTGTTTGCTTAGTGGATTACCTCCGTACTTTATCAGTTTGTTGTTCAATTTGTCAATCCTTGGTGTTTTCCTGTTTTTTAGTTTCTTTGTATATTTTTTTAATAGTTCGTGGTTGATACGGGTAGCTGTTTTTGCTATTGCTGGCTCTTCATGGTGTTGAGTCTCATCTTCGTAGAACATTTGAAATAGTTTATCCATGCCTCTTCCGGGATAGTTGTTATTGTTACATATTTGTTGACTTTGCGTTTCTTATGTCTGGTTTTCACGTCGTCCTAATCTAGAATTAGCTGGTCTTTGATCTTTTGGGTCAGTTTATATTGTATAGGTTTTTTACGGTGCGATTATTGATGGATCCGATGTTTAGTTTGTCTACGTAAGTAGGTGGTGCCTTCTTTTTTGATTATGTTGTAAGTCGTAGTTTTGCCATGACTAATTGGTAGTCCAATCTAATGTTTGATGATGTTAAGAAGCGTACATTAATTATCTGAAACGGGTGTACCGCTTATTTGAGATTATATAATTGATTACGATCGAGTGTTTTTGTGTGTTGGACTAGGTTATGTTGTGTTGTGGCTTGTGATTAAAATATGTATTATTTATTGTCATCATGCTTGGTCCGCAAATGTGGTCAGAGTTTTTCCGTTGTTGTTGACGTGTGCTTTATTGAAATGTTAGTTTTATGCTATCAACAATAGAGATTCTAATTCTTCCATTCAGATCTTCCATAATCAGGATTTTTTTCTCATTGCGTATTTTGTCGATTTCGTCTTGCAAGTGCTTGTAGAAGGTGTCAATTTTTTTTTTGCTTTTGTTGGCGTTGGTGGCCTAGTCTCTGTATTTTCTCATTGACATAGAATGTATATTTTATATTTTGTGTAAATTTATTACTAAGTAGCAGGCTTACACCGGTTGTGGCTTGTTTATGTTAGTTTTGGATAATGCACATATATCTATCATATGTGTTTCTATTTTTAGCAAAATTTCCTGTTCTCTTCCGTTCTAAGATCTCATGTTCTCACAGGCACATCTTAATATGTTTTTTCTCTACGACTTTTTTTTCTTCTTCTATTTATATCCGTGTCTGTAGCTGTAGTTTGTTGCTGGTTCTGTGAGCTTGTGGGTTGTTGTGTTTTTATTGACGCATTCTTACCGTGATCTGATGCTGTTAAATATTTGAGAATTACTTTTAATAAAAAGCTTACCTACAAATTGCACGTACAGTTTATTCTAGACAAAACCAGACTAAAAAAAAGCTTTAATTTTAAGGTTTTGTCGGAACAGTGGCTTGTTGCTTTCGATTATTTCTGTTATTAGATCATAAATCACTTTTGGGTCTCCAGTCTGGAAAACAGTCCCAAATTTGCAACTCAAAAAGTATTTTATTTTTTTAGTCTACCCTAATCTTGATCTAGATAGACTTGCTAATTTAAACAAAATAATTTTTTTTATAAAAAACCTATCAATTAACTTCAAACCTAAAGTAGCTTAAAACACAAAGAATAAGTCATACTTATATAAAATAAGTGAAAAAAAAAGATCAACAAGAGATTTACTGTAAGCCAAAATGCACTTGTAAAAAGCTTTTATTTGTATTTTGTTTAACATAGTCGAACAATATATTTAATATTAACAGATTAAAGTTCTCTGCATAATTAACATTTTTGTTATTTATGTCAGTACTGAGTCAACCAGATTAAATTATTATAAATTACAAACATCATTAGACCTATGTTACCTTGTTAAATTTCAATGTTTATATCAAAAAAATTTAATTTAATTTAATTTAATCTACTAGAACATTATTTTGCTTTTTATCAGAAATATATAAGGAAGTTAGTTTATAACAAAACATATTTTAAAATATTTTTAATAGTTTGAATTTTTTTATCATAACATGTGCATTTAGACAGTTGTAGTTGCTTATTATATTCTTGCTTAACATGTTTATAAAGGGTGTTTTTTTTAGAGGCGGCAATTTATTATAAATAAATTTACGCTAGAGCAACGTTTGCAAGTTGTTTAAATTTATTTTGAAAAATATTGTTTAGTTTGAAAAACTTTTTTGGCGTTACTTGCATTGTTTGTATGGTGCTTATAATCGTCCATCAGAGTGATTAATTTAGGAAACTGTGCATTGTTTTTGCAGTACTTTTAATTTAACTAATAAGCATTCAGTACATCGTTGTATTGTGCGCACACAAAAAGAAAATAATAGTGTGCAGCGTAGTGTTAATGATGATCCAAATGTGTCAATTCGTCATCGTGCTCAACAATTAAACTTGTGTCCATCCACTTTTTGAAAAGTTTTGTAAAAAGATCTTAGTTTACGACTTTACAAGATTCAACTTGTACAGAAATTAAAGCCACACGATCATCGTTTGCCGAGAAAACATTGCTATTGATCTACAATTTTATTTAAAAACATTGTTTAGTGATGAAGCACACTTTTGGTTAAATGGTTGTCAAAAAATCATAATTGTTGCATTTAGAGATATAATAATCTACAAACAACTGCCAAAAACAAACAAAAAATACCGTTTGGTGCGCATGGACCGGTAAAATCATTGGTCAATATGCTTTCAAAAATGGTGATGCTCGGAACGTTACGGTCAACGGTGAGTGGTACTGAGACATGATTGCTAACTTTTTTGTGCCTTAATTGAACAGCATTAATATTACAAACATTTGGCTTCAGCAATGGATCTATTAACTGGCCCAAAATCATATTCAAACATTAATGCTATAAAATTATCTGTCAAATAAAGCTAATTTTATAGATATTAAAAACATTTTTATTTGTTCTATTTTAATTTAAAGTTTTCCGTCTTTTAAAAATAAATTGTTTTTTTCTGCAGACAAAGAAAAAGTAAATTTAAAATTCTTAGCAATTTCACTAATAAAAAGTAAGAATAAAATGGTACAGAAAATACGGTAATAGATTTAGATAACAAAATTAATACTAATTGAAAACTTTATTATAAAGATAATTAATTAATAACATGTTACTACAAAAGTGTTATTATTCCTACAATGAATATATGCAAGACTCAGAATTGTAAAATTGTTTAATAGCTTAATTTCCTAATCTTTTTTAAAGTAGTTTTAATTGTATGTATTAGTTTTTATACTTGTTTGTACTAAATTGTGTTTTTATTTCTTAATTTCTTTTTAAATAATCTTTTTTAAACCTGTTTTATAATTATTGTATTTTATATGTATTTACTGATAGATATTGCTGAAAAGCTCGAAATGATTAAATATATTATTATTATTAACAGTCACTTTAATACTAATTCTTAAAATCCCATCGCTCTTTTCTATTTATTATTGTGAGTGATGCACCCAATAAAATGCTTTGAAGAAGTCTGTGGAACATAAGGTTACTCAACTAAATTACAATTAACTTACAAAATAAAACCATATAGAAAGATTCTTTGATGTTGACAAGACAACATATTAATATTAGTCACGACATTAATTGTTTATAATTATTTAATTAATAGTGCGTATTATTATTCATTATTGTTTAACAACATAAATATAATTCTCATAACTTTTTTCAATGATTCGTAAATATTTAATTAAAAAATTTACAAATGAGTAACCATGACATTTATTAATTTTATTATGTTACAGTTTCAAATATACATGTTAAAATAGGAGATTTATAAAACTACACAGATTAAATGGAGCATTTTGTTCCTGAAATAATTTTATATTTATTACATTCAATTTTTATTAAAAATGACAGGCAGCGTTTAAATCAACATGTTTCAATAACTATTTTTATAGTTCAATGTTCAAATTAAAAAAACAACTATAATGTTATAGATTTTTTTGCATTGTTTAATAGGTGAACAAACAATGAATAGTGTGTGTATATTATTACATTGCATGATATTTATGGACTGCATGTAAAACGCATCTGCTGTAATAAAACGCATCATTAACTTTGTGGTATTACTTCATAGAATTTAAAATGTTATTGCATAATGCAGTTTATAACCTAATCGACAGTAAACAACGGAGTTAATAATGATTGACTCAATTACAATGTTCAGTTATTTCATTATTAAGTAAATATAGGGTTAATATGTATGTTGATTTAATTAATATTGTATGCATATTGTTAGTGCATTGTATAATAATGTTATTAATTAATATTATTTGTAATTAAATGTTATATTGGTCTTTTCACCAGTTAATTAATTTTAAACAAGATAACATAATGTTAAATATTGTTCACATAAATACAGTGAAGTAGTTTTAAAAATTGTTTGAAAACGTCATTTTTGTCATCTTTATTTATTAAAAGAACAAAGTAATTATTACTGAGTTTTGAGTTTACATTTAAAGAGTAGTATATAGTGTATCAAGGGCAAAAATAGACGTTACCAGCTCGCCGCTTTTAGTAGCACAAATAAGCGAAGTTTATTATGACTTCTTTGTTATTTTTTTTGTATTACTTATGTACTTCAAGAATTGTGATTGCTTAACTTTATATAAGATGACATGTTTCCTCATAAAATTTTGAATAAATAATATCAAATTATGATATATGAATTAGATTAGGATAATTTAGTGAACCTTTGTTTTATAAAATTTGTGGGCGTACTCGTTTTATAGAACATATCCAAGTGCAATTAACTTATTCTGTTTTAGTAAATTTAGTTTTGCTAAATCTAGTGTGGGTTTCTTAAAACAGTTTCTTGATTAGAATTAGATGATTGTTATCCAAATTAATATTTTAAATTTCTCTTTCATTTGATGGATTTTACAGTTCTGGTTTGAGTTTCCATTTTTTTTTATCTTTCAAAAAGTTTTGTGATAAATTGTGTATCTCAAATACATAAATTTAATTCAAAACATAATTTGAGATTTTGAAAAATTTGAATTATGGTGATCCTGCTAGCAGAAATTTATTTGTTTTTGAGTTAGTAGATTGTTAAGTTTGGTAGAATCCTGAGTTTATTTAAAAACCTATATCGGCCGGTAATAATTTAAAAATGACTACGTTTTGTTTTGCTTAAAATAAAAGAAATGAGTTTAAAGTAAAAGTTTCTGAACATAACGTTATGATTTTATTATCTAATAATAAATATCACAATGCTTAGATCTGATTATAAGAATTACTCAAACTATTTATTTGAGTAATAATATTAATAATAAAAAAAAATATTTCAAAATGTTACCAAGATTTAAGTCTTTTTCTCACTTTACAAAGTTTTATAAAAGTGTGAAGTCGGATTGGTTGCTCTACTTGCCGAGAAAATTTGTCATCATTTATTATTTCCGAATAAAAATTGTTTACTTATCTTTTTGAAACATTTGCATTTATTTTTTGGCCATGCCGGTTTAAATTGGCGGTCTTGTACAATATAATTACTAAAAACTTTTACGGCGGTTTTGACATATTTGCTATTTAATAACCTTTCTAATTTGCTTAGTTAAAACACCATCTAGGTGAACCATCTGGCTTGTTGGAAAATAATTTAAGGTCCTTTTATACTTGCTACAGTAAACGAGCCGTTAGCACAACTGCATTTCAGAAAAAATGGGTAAAGTAAATTTTTTTTTTATCAAACAGAACCTTGACATGCTGATGATGAGACAATCCACAATCCCAATCAAACGCTGAAACTCTTAAATATGTAGCGTGAAACGCTGATCTTTGTTAAAAAATCCACTCTGAAGTGAATATTCCCGACACAATCTTGCTTGAATCAATGCGATAGTGGCAAATGTGCTTAAGTTAAGCACCATTAAAATTGCATCGGAAAACCGCATTGAGACGCCAAAACACAATGCAATTCTTATTTTTTTTTTATAATAATTGCTGCGGATTTCAATTCTAAGAACTCGGCGTGGAACAGCTTAAAGTTTTTTGACCATGTAGAGCAAAAGTTTAGATTTTTTGTATATTAAATTAAGACTATTTATGTTGTAGAACAAAAGCAAAAAATATTGCAAGTAGTAAGCCAAATCAAACCCACCCATTATAGCTCTGCAGGTCGTCAAGGGTACGTTCTTGACGTAGCAATACTCAAAACCGTCAACTTCTAAAGCAACGTAAGTGTTATCAATAATTTTAGCTCTGACCACAACCAAGTAATACTAAAGCTTTACAAAAGGAGATCAACCGGAAAGGAAAAAGCAGATACAGATTGAACTTTTTTTTTACAATTAAAATTATAACAAAAAAGACATAGCACTAGTAAAAACACACGTTTAGTTTTTATAGACTTAGGAAAGGCATACAATTTGATACCAAAAAGTAAAATGTGGAGAGCTTTTAAAGATATAAAAGTAGAAGATCTATTGGTTAAATTGATAAAAAAACTATACAAAGTCAAGGTAGGAGCTGACACACCGATAATAGTTTGTTCTAAGAGCTTAAGACAAGAATGTTTTTTCTCTACCTTTTATAACATATATCTGGAAGCATGTTTTAAAGAGTAGAAAAACAGCTAGGTGTTTTGCCGACAATCAGGTTGTGATAGCACAGGACGCATATGATTTAGAATTTATGCTTAGAAGGCTGCATGCAACATATACCAAATGAAAACTAAACCTAAACTTTAATAAAACGGAATATCTGGTGACTGGAACTGATGTAAACTTCCAAATTATTATTGACGACACAATTAAAGTGAAGCAAATAAACACCTTTAAATATTTGGGATGCACAATTAGTAAAAATATAATAGCAAAAGAGAAAGTTAGAAACAAGATAGAAAAGAGGAAAGTAGTTTGCTGTTTAAACTCAATATGGTAGGACAAGCACATAAGAAAAGAAGTACAGAATCGGATAGGACGCGCAATGGTAGATACAGTGGTCATATAGGGCAGAAGTATGGAGACTGGGAGCTGAAGAAAAGCGACAAATAAATACCGTAGAAATGGACTACCTAAGAAGAAGCGCCAGAAAGTCCAGAATAGAAAGAGTAAAAATGTAGAAATTAGACGGATAATAGAAGCTGAACAATTACTAGTAGAAAGAGTGGAAATAAAAAACTTAAAGTGGTTCAATCATTTACTTTGGATGACGGATAATAGAGTATGTAAATAGCAACCGCCAGGAAGAAAGAAAAAGAAAAGACCCAAAAGATCATGGAACGATATTATTTTAAATGCAATGAGAGCAAAAAAGCTGGAAGAAGAGAATGCACTGCAAAGACGAGAATGGCGTGTTGAAGTGGGAAGGCGGCACCTAGCTGTGTAAACTCAATAAAAAAAAAACTAAAAAAACTAAAAAATACTAAAAAAAGTGCACAATAAACCTGCAAAAAATAGAATACCAATAATAATAATATCTTCTAAAGTTTAATCAAACTCCAAACAATATAAAATGCATATTGTGGCTTTTATTAAAACAGTATACAAGATATCAATTGCTTAGAGTCAGTAGTTAAAAAAATAACAACTTAATTTTTGCTATTTCATTGTAGTATCGTCTCTAATCGCAGTTATAAAAACTGTAATGCCAATAGAAAACAACAATTAATAAAAAAAAATAATATAAAGCTTAGAGCTAGAAGCGTAATTTACTATTTGTTCAGCTAGGAGCCCAAAACTCTTCTCAACTGTAGTTGTTTTGGAGGATTTGGAGAGTTTGGTTTACAGACCGTTTTTTCAACTAACGGTTTTTTGCTTTATGAAGCAGTACTCTGATTAAACTTGCTTAGAACGAAAACACAAAGCAGTAAACCAATTTGTTAACTAAATCATTATAGTCTACTTAAGTTTTTAATAAAAACGTAGCTTTAGCATAAGATATTTCCGCAAAAGTTATAATTATAAAAATTTGTGTGCTTTAAAGTAAGAAATTGCGTAACATTGCTAAGTGTTTTTAACTGCAATTGGCTTCTGGCATTCTACGCTTTAATGCAAAAGTTTATTGCATACAGACTTGCTATTTTTTTGACATTTGAAGCATTGCATTGATTTTTTATGTTAAGCGGAAAATGTGGTCGGTTTAAAATAAGAATATGGTTAAAGATTCTTTTTTGTTTACAGTTTTGCAAATTAGAGATACTGAGCATTTTAATTACTCATATTCTCAACAATTTCTTTAATTGTACAATTAAAAAAACCTTTAGAACATTCCGTGATTTAGGATTTTTTTGTTAGCAAATTTTGCGGTGGTATTTGCTAACGGCTGCTAACTCGTTTCCGTTACAAAAACCATACCTAAAAATAATATCTGCTATAAAGTAAAATCATTTATTAAAAAATTGAATTTTTGCTTTAGTGTTTTTTGTCAGTTTCTATAACTTATTAGAAGTCTTTTGAATGGTTTATAAGGGTACAAAACCCAAAAAAAAATCTACAATTTTTTAAAGTTTTTTGTCGATTTTTAACTTTGTTGTTTGTTTTAAAATCGCAATTAAAAAAAAAAAATTTACTAGTGAAATCAATCAAACATTTTCCGTAGAATCCAAATCTGGCGCCATTTAAAGTCTATACCAGGGGTAGCCAACCCAAATGATTTTGCGGGCCACTTTGGAAATGCTTTATAACTCCGCGGGCCGCATATAAAATTATATATTTATAAATTAGATTTAGACTTTGAAGTAAAAAATTGAAACAGAATATAATTTACATGTTCTGCGAATTCTAAGCCCTATACTCTTTGCAACATTAATAGAGGCTATAAAAAAAATCAAAAAGAGCCAAAGGCACAAGGATAGAATACAGAAAAATGGAACAAATTGGTTTTCAAATTCTAATGTTTGTGGATGACATGATATTAATAGCAGACAAAGAAGAGAAACTACAAAGAAACAAAAAAATATACAAAAAAAAATAAAAAAGATAAGCATGGAAATATACACATGCAATACAAAGACAATGGTAGTAGCGACAAAACCTAAGAGGCACAAGACAAGAAGACAATAAAAACAGAAATACAAAAGGTAGTAAGTGCAGCCCTAATATACTCGAGCTAATCTTGGACAACAACAGAAAGAAATGAAAGCAAAATTAATGCAATGAAGATGAGATTTCTAATGATAATTAAAGAAATAACAAGAAAAGATTAAGTGAAGAGCTCGGAAGTAAAAATTAAACCTATAGAAACATTAATAAAGGAGAGACAGCTAGGAAAACTAGGACACATACACAGACTGGATAGAACCAGAATAACAAAACAAATACATAAATTGAAAATACAGAGAAAAATTAAAGAGCAGGTCCGAACAGGCTCACAAAGCTCCAGAAAAAAAGGAATAGAGTAGAGCAAGTTAGCGAAAATGGTCCAAGATAGACAAGTTTGAAAAAAAAATTTATAAAATAATACAGTCCGACACACATATCTGTCATACATATATGCGCAAGAATATTATTTTAAAATCAAAGTTAATTTTTTGTCATAATTTTTACAGTTAATTTTTGAAAATATGGATGTACAAATAATGTATTTTTTTAAATCAAATGGTTTTTACTACTTTGGCCATTATTAAATAAATATATTTTGTAAAAGTGATATAAATATAGCGGGCCGCAAAATTGTTCTAGGCGGTTTGCCCCCCTGGTCTATACCCTGCTATAATAATAATAATAATAATAATTTATTCATCCTTTAGGCCAAAATCATGGATAGGATACGTTAAATAAATACAATACATAAATACATATTAAAATGTTACAAATCACTGCAATATTTGCAGAACCAACAGATTAAAAACATTAAAAAACATTACAAAATAATATAAAAAAATAAATAAATAAATAAAATAGTTTTTACATTGATCTATAAAATAAATTCGTTTATTGAATAAAAGCATTCATCAATTAAAAATTTCTTTAAGCCGCAAAAGCCATAAAACCATGTTTTTGTTCTCAGTGAGCTGGGTAAAAAAGAACATTTAAAAAAAAATTAACCCCAAAGTTGACGTATTTTAATGTAAATAAATTGGAAAAAATAAATTTGTTTTGTGTATTTGAGTAAAAACTGCAAAAAAATAATTTTTTAACATTTTTTATTTTTTTCAAAGATTATTTGACTTATATTTTTTAAGCTTATTTCAGAAATTTAACAAAAACATCTTTTGTTACTTGAACTAATTTTGGGCAATTTTACTTTTTGTTTGATAGTTTTTGCGGCACAAATTTAGACTCGATCTATCGGTGCCAAAATTTGAGATTATTATTATTTTTGGCATTTAAACATAAATCAGATTTTTTGAGTTTTAGATCCTTAAAACCCAAATACACAGAACAAATTTATATATTCCAATTAATTTACATCAAAATACGTCAATTTTGGTGGTTAAATAAAATTTACAGATATTACTTTTTGCTCAACCTACTGAAAACTAAAATATGGTTTTATGGCTTTTGCGGCTTATAGCAGAGTATAGACAATGCGATTAAGCTAATAAACGACAAAAACACTAAAAAAATTGTAGATTTTTTTTAAGGATTTCATTTTCTTATGAACCGATAAAAATACTACTAATAAGTACAAAAACTGAAAAAAAAAATGATGGTAATTTCTCAATGCACTTTCTGCTCTAGTCCGTTTGAAATGGCCCATATTATAAATATAAAATTGCAATAAAAACAACTCAAACTTACCCGTGGCTTATATTGCATCAGACTTTAATCCGGTTACACCAAAATTCAAAATAAAACTTAAAAAAAAAGATACACATTTAAGATAAATAGATAAAGAAAATATCATTTATGAGTTTTAAAATATTATACTAAAAGTAAGACAAACATCAAATATCAATTAAAAATAGAAACATGTACAAGCAGATATGAGAAAAACAAAAAAAATGCAATAACCATTGTAAAAATTAGTAAAAAAAAGTAGATAACTGTTGAAATACTATACCTAATAAACAAAATAAAAAATCCTCACAAATATAAAACATAAACAAAATTATAAAAAGCAAAATAAAAAAAAAAATAAAAAAATATTATTATGCAAAAAAATGAAAAAAACAAAAAGTATGATAACTTTAATGTCTATATAAAATTTTTAAAAAATTACAGAAATTATAAACACGATACAAAATACAATCTTATCACAGACATTAAGCAAAAATTTGTAGTTTGAACAAAATATTTAAAAAGCACATTTTTCAGATTACTCAATCTACTTTTATATAATACGTTTATTTCTTGCCTTTCGGCCTTGAAAATTACATTTACAAATACATTTTTAACTTCCCAAAATTATAAAACCTAATCCTTATAAAATTAACACAACAAAAAGTATTTTCTTCTCAGTACTTCTTTTCTTTGTTTTTTAATTGCTTTCATCCATTCTATACTTCTTCCGTCCCCTTTCAATATCTCGTTTTTCCCATCTGTTTTTCTCTCATTTTGTTACACTCTTTCAACATATGTTCCATAGTTTTTTTAGTCTCTCCGCACATTCTGCTCATTTTCAAATCTTTTTCCATTCAAAATTTTGTCACTCGCTCTTCATTACCACATCTGAATCTTGCAATCATTTTTTTATCATTTTTAATATAACTATCGCTCTTTAGGTACATTGGCAGTTTGCTTTTTATAATATGTTCATAATTGTACCTAGACTCTTTCACTTGTAATCTCTTTTCTTGCTTTTGTATATATTTATCTTTTTCCATAATTTCGTACCATGTCTCCCTCCCAGATTCTCTCATTCTATCAATTTCTTGGCTAGCATACCCATTCCTATTGTAATAATTTTCCCTAATCTCTCCTAGCTATCCATTTCTTGCTTTCATTTTCTTTTTTATGCATTCTTGTAAGATTTTACATTTGTGTCTCTGTCTCATTCTTTCTTCATACTTCATTGCTCTTTTTCCTGCTTCTACTCTTAACTTATCTTTTTTGACTTTTTCCAGCACAATATATGCTAGAGTTTTTCTATTTAAACTTAGCAACCATTTCCAATATTTTACATGTATGTATTGCTTTTAATTTTTCTTGTTCCTTCCATCCCCATAATTCTGACCCATACAATATCATATTTCTAACCAAACTATCAAACATAAGTCTTTTTATTCTCTTACATTCAAATTTTCTTTTACTTATTCCCCAAACTTTTCCCACCACTTTATATGCTTTTTGTGCCATCTCTTTAATGTGTTTGCTCTCAGTGTTGTTTGTGCAAAAAACATATCCCAAATGTTTAAAAGATTTTACTTCCGTAATATCTTGCTCATTCCATTTCCAATCCTCAACTTTTTTCTTCCACCCCTTTTTCTGAACGCCATAATTTTTGTTTTATTTACATTGACTTCTAATCTTTTTTTTTTTTAATATTTTTTCAAACTTTTAATCATTTCTTTCATTTTCTTTTGAAAATAATACATAACAAAATTACAAGAAAGCTGGACGTTGACATTAGCAATACACAATTTAGTTTTTAAAACGCAGCTAGCACAAATGTTTCTGGTTAAATGTACTAAACCAAAGATATCTGGATAAAAACTAAAATGCATAATTTATTGACTTCCAACAAGCGTTTGACAAAAATTGACACAAGTAACTAATAAATATTTTAAAATTGACACATATTGATAAAAACAACATAAGAGTAATAATAAGAGTTAAAACTAAAAATGAGTTGACAGAAGAAACTTTGAAAAGAGTAAGACAAAAATGCTTTTTATTACTACTGCTATTTATTGTATACATATTACTACTGCTATTTAATGTATTATCTAAAAAAACAGTGACACATGAAAAAATTGTAAACTTAAGATTTGATTAACATAATAAGCACCTGAACGTAAAACTGAGAGCAAGGATGTTGCGTTGCTTTGTCTTCTAGACGTTATTATATGGGGTAAAAGCTTAGACAATAAAACAAGCAGAATTAAAACTGATTAAAGCGTTTGAAAGATAGTTATAAGAAAATGCAACAAATGTCTTAAGAAAAACACATTATAAATGATACATAACTTAAAAAAAAATTAAAAAAAGCAAGAACTAACACTAATCATCAAAGAGAAAAAACTTGAATACTTTGGGCATGTAATGACATAAAAAAAATACAAACAATTTAACTTATTATAAACAAAAAAATCAAAAGCATAAAGAGTATGGCTTTTGAATCTCAGAGAATGGTTTAAAAAATAACTATAATAATATTAAACCTCCGCTATGAGACGGCAAGTAAAAAAAAAAAAACACGTAAGTAAAGTAGTGATTTCATACTATATAATATATATATACTTGTATACGAATATAATCTATATTTTTTGTTTCATTTTTCAAAAGAAACAAAAGTTTTTTTTTTCTTCATGATGTTGCATTTTCTATGTCATTCAGTATATTTGTTTTAAACTTTTTAAATTAATTTAGTTCATTTACAATTAATTTTGATATGTTTATCATTTTACAGTAAAAGGAATAATACTATCTATGTATACAGGGTGTCTCAAATCAACTAGTCATAAAATGAATGCCAGAAACTACAAGCAAATTGAGTAATATTGACCTAATAAAGTAGTATATTATTTTTAATAAATTCAGAGTTATAGCTTTTTAAAGTTAACGATATTTTTGATTTTTTTTAATTAACTGTTTTAATTTTTAATATTTTGTAACAATTTTTTGTTTACATTAGTTTATTTCTTATTTACACTAACTGTTAAAGTTTGAATAAAAAAAGTTTTTTAAGGTTTTTTAGAACTATTTAATTTTTAGGTAAATCTGTTTTATTGTAATATTTTTTGATAACTTTTCTATCTCTTGATAAATTTTGATCAGATACACGGTTTTTAAAAAAATCAAGTAACACTAAAGTTTATTATTTATAAAAAAAATTAAAAAAAATGTAAAAATATCATTAGCCGTGGACATCAAGTTAAGTTTTGTCACAAATTGTTTGAGTGTACTTGTACTTTCTTATTTAATTTTTTTTTCTTGAGTTGTTATGGTACAGTAACACGGAGATGAGTGATATGCATCTAGTCTATGGAGAGTATTTTGGAAATAGAGCGGCTGCAGCTAAACGTTACGCTAAAATGTACACTGAACGACAAAAACCGGAACGCAGATTGTTTTGGCATTGGATCAGCAACTCTAAGAACATGGTACTTTTGATCCTCATAAAATAGACTTTGTGCGTTATGTAAATTTGGATCCTGAAGTAAAAGAACAAATTTTAAACAGGCTATTCTATCATCCAACGGATAGCATTAGACGTTTTGCACATCAGCTTAACATTTCACGTAAAGTAGTGCATTGTATTAAAAAAAAAAAAAATTTATCCGTACTATTTATAAAAAGCAAGGGTTTTTTAGAATCAAGCAATTTTATAACCAGAAACATTTTGTGTGAAAGAGTGTTGGTTACTGACAAGGCGACTTGGTACTTTTAATCAAAATAATGTGCATATTTGGGCTTAAGAAAATCCGCATGGAATTATTGAAAAACATCACCAGTATAGATTTAGTTTGAATGTTTGGGTAGAAATTGTAGACAATTGTTTAATAAATCCGGTCTTTTTTCTTCTGCGTTTAAATGCTGAAAATTATTTGAACTTTTTAAATGAAAATCTACCAATTTTATTATTATCTTGTAGCAAGAGGTACCTCCTGTACTTTTTGCTACAAGAAAAAACATGTGGTATTTACTCGATGGTGCTTCAACACATTATGCGCGCGCCGTTAAAAATTAAAAAAAATAGATTAGAAAATGTTTGTAGTTTGGCCATTTTGTTTTCCAGACCTAAATACCTAAATCAAATTGAAATATAAACAAAAAGTTTATACTATCTCTATAAACACAATCGAAGAATTGAAAGAAAGATATTCTATTAAAGTAAAAAATCCAGCTCAAATGTTTCTAAAGATGCGATCTTCAATGCAAAAACAAATAAAAAAACGCATAAACCCAAATGGCGAGCACTTTGAACAATTATTAAAATAAACGTTTTTTGAGTTGATGATTACATAATATATTTTGTTTTTGTTATTCTTATTAATTTAATCCTACAAAATGGACAACCTAACACTATTCTGGAATCACTAATTTAATTCCAAAAACAACCTGCTGCTGCATTTTTTTAAATACTCCAAGGACTAGATGCGTATTACTCATCTCGGTGTTACTGTACATACATTTACAAAAAAATAAAAACAAAAAATTAAAGAAAGCACAATTACACCCAAATAATTTGATAAAAAATGATATTTTTATATTTTATATTATTTAAAAAAAAATAATTGGTTTTACTTAATTAAAAAAAAAAAACGTGTATTTAATCAAAATTTATCAAAAGACAGAAAAGTTTTCAAATTAAATTTTTCACAAAAAGAAATAACCAAAAAAATAGATTTACTTAAAAATTAAAAAGTTCCAGAAGGTTAAACATCTAAAATATCTTTCCAAAGACTTTTTTTATTCAAACTTTTGTGTAAATAAGAAATGAACTGATGTAAACAAAAAATAATTACAAAATATTAAAAATTAAAGTAGTTAATTAAAAAAAATCAAAAATGTCTGTAAACTCCAAATTTATTAAATACAATATACTACTTTATTATGTCAATATTACTCAATTTGCTTGTAGTTTCTGGCATTCATTTTATGACTAGTTAATTCGAGACACCTTGTATAACTTTATAATATTAAATATATTCTTATTAAATTCTTATTTTTATTGATGTTTTTATTATAAAGTGTGTATTTTTGATTAACTATCTGTTAATTACATAGTCTATGTAAATACTATCTATCTAAGTAAATGTATGCTAAAAGCGGTTTTCGTTAAATAAACGTTATTATTATCTTATATTATACTTATTTAGTAATTAAATGTTTGACTACAATTACATTACTTGCTAAATAATTAAATTAGACTCTAATATGTTAGTATATACACATTCTCTTGTTTGGTTGACTGATATGTTTCTAGAATCAGAACATATTTTCTCCATTGGGAGATTATAAGTGTAGATTCATGTAGTTCGTAGATTGCAGACGGTGATTCCACTTTTAAAGCCTTTGAGAAATGATGCGAGTTTATAATAGGATCAAACGCTTATCATTATAAATATACCATATTGATGGGGTAGCAGATAAAGTAAATTCTATTTAAAATTAAATATGATAATATCTTAAGAATTAAACACATGTCTATAACTTACTAACAAATTGTTTTCATTTGCTTATAGATCAGCAAAAAATGTATTTTTTTTTTAAATTATTTAATAAATATTTTAAAGGTTAATTTTCATTATATTTTGTAACCGAATCTAAAACTTTTAGCTACACTACATGCAAGTAAGTTTTGACGGAAAATGTCGATAAAACATTATATAATTTATTACATAGTATTACAAGAAAACTGAAAATATCCTGTGCAAAACATTATTTATTATACAATATAATGGAAGTATTTAGGATCGTAATATATTTGCTTATTGCGCGACCATAGACAATTTATCACAAACCTCTTTCCAATGTTGTCTATAATGTTAGTTTAACGTATATATTTCAAGGTCTGTACATTCAAATATGCAACTATTAAAGTAACGACTCTATGTTATAAATTATAATGAAATTTATAATGGATGTATTCTAAATTTTACATTATTATTTTAACAGTTTAAATTTATGTTGCAATTTATTTACATCAATTTAAAATATCTAATTCATTTAATTTCTGAAACCTGTAAAATGCTTCAGGAATCGAATCCCATATTCACTTAGGTGAAATAATGTTGATAAAGGTATAAACCACCTTTTTGTAGGTTTAATACACTTTTATATATGTACTACCGAAAGAAGATAGAATCGAAATATATATAACCCAATTCAGTCAGTCAAAAGAAAATAAGGACGGATCCTTTTGAAAACTAGGCTAATAAAAAGCAGCCTCCGCAGATAGTGAGCATAAAAGCAAACCGGTAAATTTAAAAATAGAATGATTTTGATCTTCCTTTACTTTCATATTTATTTTAGCGTTATTTATTATGCATTTCTTGAGTGAAAACGGGGAAACAAATATACATATTTGTATTTTTTTTTTATTACAAACAATATTAATTTTCAGAGCGGGAAAATGAAAATAAAATAAAAACAACAAAAAGTATGCAGATTGGTGTTATTAAAAAGGAAAATAAAAAATAAATTGTACATTATCATGGTGAGATCAAATTAAATACGAGTTTACGTACACCTAACAAAACTATGATGTCAATGACACTAGAAATATTAATTAAATATTAAAATTTCAGTGATGCTAGTTTTGAATTTTTGTAATTATTGACTGCATGCAAAAGCATGGCAGATATAAGTTTTTTGAGTAAACAATTATTATTGATTTATTTGTTAATGCTGCAGAAATTTGGAACGTATAAAAAAATTTATGTAAACAAAACAACATTTAGCTATTTATATTCTAAGACTAAACATTATTATTTTACAATGTGCTGATAAAAGTTTTTATAGAGTGTTTTACTGCATAAACATTGATACAAATAATGACCTAATTTTCCCGAAATTCAGAACTCATTGCCAGGAAACGCCAGTTGCAGCAGTAACAAGACGTTTTTTTTTTCTGTAGAGAATCTAATTACCTTGCACTCTATTGCTATGGTTTCTAACTTAATAAATATGCTTCTTGCTATTTTGTATAAAATTCTCTATACTAATAATGTCAACAAAAAGGTTTCAATATTTATAGTTTTGATAAATTTAAGAGATAAAATAAGTGCTGCATTTTTAAATTCACTTCCTATACACAGTAATAATAATAGTAATAAATTACTTTGCAATCATTTTAAATTTAAATTTAAAGCATAAATAAATGTCTGTTATAGGTATAACTAAACGACGCTATAATAGGCAACTGCCATAGCAACGCGTTAACGCTAAAGTTGCTTTACTGATATGCTTAAAATTACTACCAGAGTTATGTTATATTACAATTCAATTCTTCAACAGCATCTTAGACTAAGAAGTATACATTTTTGAATGTCAAAAATTATTGAAAAAATTGTTTATAATTTAATTTTTAATGTGGTCACTGCTCAGCACCACTATCTACTAAGTACAACAAAATAATAACTGGCTACTCGGTTGACTTGTTTGTTTTTGATAAACTGTCATTCTCAGGGCAGATTGGTGTTTTTATTATGGTTTTAAGTGCTAAAGATTGTGCAAAAGCTGTTGTTCTTGTGGCAGATGGAAAAAGCCAGCGGTATGTGTCCAGTTATTTTCATGTCAGTCTTTCTACCGTCAAAAAAGCACTTGAACGGTTTAGGAAAACCGGCAGAAATTTTCAAAAGCCAGGATCTGACAGAAAACAAAAAACGAATGCTATCGATGTCCGATTTATCGTTTGTACTACTCTACGGAATCGTCATGTGGTTTTAGTGGAAACTAGAAACCAAGTCTATAAGGTTTGTGATACAGCTGTAAGTGTGTAGACAGTATGTCTAAGGTTGCAGGGAGCTATATTAAAATCTTATGGATCAGCAGCTGGACTAAAATTACTCCCAAGTCATTGAGTAGCCAGACTATAATTTTCTCGCAAACATTTAAATTAGCATTAGCACAATATGGAACTGTACTGTTTACTGACTAGTCTAGATTTTGCTTACATTTGCCAGATGGAAAAGAACAAGTATGGTGACAAACGAAAAATAAAACAATTTGCGGAGTGCACCTTTAAGCTTCGGTTTAGCCATGGTGAAAGTTTTTTGTTGGTATGACCAGGAATATTAATGCATGCTTGCACCAAATTGATCGTCACTGATGGAATATTGCTGACTTCACAACGGTATATTGAGAAGAAACTACGTAGTCTTATTTGCTCTATTTATCGGCAATGGCTTTATTCTGACGCAGAATGCGTCACAGCATACTTGGTTGCAGTTAGAATAAGAAAATTCAACTAACCTGCATGTACCCCACATGGAAATTTTATAGAACATGTTTGGGACATGCTGTACAGGTGTGTTAGAAAACGTGCAGTTGCACCAACCACAATAATCAAGCTTTGTGTGGCATTTTAGGAAGAATGGCCGAATATTTTACAAAATTATATTTGTGAGCTTATTAGTGGCAAACGCCGCCGTATGCAGGCAATACAAGGCTTGACAAGGCTATACAAAGTATTGAAATCATATTCAACTAAACATTTTATTATTAATCTCTGTTAAGTTTATTTTGCAAAAATGCATTTTCTTTTGTGTATACGTACATAATTGTTTTTGTTTATAAGTTTATAAGATGTTTTTTTTTTCTACATCTTGATGATTTTTTTGATTGTAAATCACTAAAAATTTTATTTAAAAAAATTATCTTTTTTTGCATAAATTACCCAATGACCCGTTTTCTGCATCTAAGTGTAATAGAAATTTTTTTAGAAAACACATAACACGTTTTTTTAATTTTTAAACAAAAATGACTTAAGAATCACGATGCCAAGTACGACGCGTTTGTTCCAGAATACTTGGAACCTGATCATGTAACAAAAACAAGTCTATTTAAAATAACCTATTTAATATTTTTGTAAAATGTTGGTTAAGACGTAGTAGTATCAGCAAAATATACCGCCAAATATGTATTAGTTTAAAATACACGGACTATCACAAATTTTTATACATATTTGCGACAAACAAGCTTATAATGATGTATAAATATAAAACTGATTATGCTTACCTTTAAAATCAAAAATTAGTTTTTTATTGTATAAAACATTTATTTGCAATTTTTGCATAGATATCCTTATCACAGGCGGCAATGATGCTAAGAAATTAGAAATCAAATTTTTAGAACATTTTACAGGATTTGAAGCTCAATTAGTTATAGATTGCATGGAATCTAAGAGTACTAAAACTCTATACATTTTTTGTTTTTTTGTACCCTATACTCTTATTTACAAAAGTAACGTAGTGAAATTGCCATGTGCTACAAAACGCACTATCTTAAGTCACATTGCTTAAATAACTGATCATTTAAGTCTTTTTAGTTAGTCATAATTATAGAAAAATAATCATGTTGAAGCTTTGGAAACCGAAAAATGTTTTGTAAATGGTACAATTGTTGTTTAGCTTGTGTTAATTGATAATCTTTCTATTTTGCACCACGCACCACTTTTCTAAAATATTTAGTGAACTCGACGTTTGCTCCAAACTTTCCGTAAGCAAAAATACTCATTTTGATAATTGTAGTAAGTTATCTATGACTAAGCACTACAGTTTTTTAATATAATGTTATAGTATACAGTCCGGTTCTTGATCGTATAGTTGACGTGTGGTCAAAAGCTTTTTCAATATCCAAAAAAGCACCTAAAGCTATTTTTTAGCATTGGATAGTATTTTTGCATTTGTTGACTAGCTGGTGTATAGCTAACTTGCAAGATTTACCCGTTTGGTAGGCTAATGTTGATGCAAAAGTCGGGCTTTTAACATCCTGTCTTTTATGTGCCAGTCAACTATTTTTTTTAATAGTTTTTGCAGAAATGATGTTAATTTAATTAGTCTGTTGGATTTAGCTAGAGCACGCGTAAGTCTCTAAAGCCTAGTACACACTAGTAGGCATGTTGCGCAAATATGGTCTCTGAGGCGTGTCTCAGGTTGTCTACGTAGACAAGTCTGTAGACCAATCTTCTTCTACGTGCCTGTTGCAAGACTAATAATTGCAAGTCTAAGGTCTTTTGATCGGAATGGGAAACCGCATGCAACGTTAGACAAGTTGCGCAACATCCCAGTCTGTCTCTAGCTACCAAGTGGTGTGGTTTGGCTGTTTCCGTGCGTCATATTGTTTGTGGGATGTTACGAGTCCCGACTACAAAAACCGGATAAAAAGAAAAGTGGTCATGGAATCTCAGGCTGCAAAGCACAATGTGATAGTAGCGGAGATAAAAAGAAATAAAAGCTTTCCATGGTAAACTGCAAAAATGAGACTAAAAAATTCACATCGTAGTGTAGACGCTAGAAAAGACAAAAAACGGAAACAAATTGCGCAACATGGTAGTGTGTACTAGTCTATATAGGAAAGAATTTATAGTTTAAATATGTTGATTCTCCATTTCAGGTTGCCCTGATTGATTATGACTTTGCTATTTCCTAGTCTATTTTGTTTGTTTTTTTTTGTTTGAAAACTTGATAAAAATATTAAAAGTAAAAGTCTAAGATGTGACCCCGGTGGAACACTCGACGTGACATCAATATTACAAGAATCGCACTGACCGATGCGCATAAATTGAGATCTGTTAGATAAAGAGGAATAAATCCACAGTAACAAGGTGCCATTAACTCTAATACTATGTAATTTTGTAATTAACATCTTGTGGTCAACGGTATCAAAAGCTTTAGAAAAGTCAGTGTAAATTGAATCTACTTGGAATCTGTTTTCGAGCGCATCTGTTTATTGTAAATTCATACAACAAAAGGTTAGAAAATGTTGATTTGCTAGTTTAAAAACCGTGTTAATTGAGAGCAATTTCAGGTTGCAGAATGGCATTCTTCATTTATTGTCAAATAACTAACTTTTCAAAAACTTTTGGAATGACTGATAAAATAGATATAGGTCTATAGTTTGTTACATCATTTTTAGCACTAGATTTATGGATAGGAGTTTCAAGCAAGTAAAAAAGTACCCATGACCAGAGATAAGATAAATAAAAGCTATAAAAGCCCACAAAGGGCAAACGGACATTTGTTGAGAACAAATGCAGTTAATCTATCAGACCTTGGACAGTTGTTGGGTTTTAATACTGATTTGTTGACAACATTAGATATCTTTAAAACAAGTTGCGATTCATTTATTCTTTAAAATTATTGCTACGGCAATGCCCGTAAGAGTGTCTTTAAAAGTTTTTTTTGAGGTCCTTATGTTGTTTTTTTTTGCCGGTCTTTTCTCCGGATTTTGCTTTTGAGTCCTTGATGTTTTTGTGGGGTTTTGTACAAGTAATGTAGAGTATTGCTGATGTGTTTTTGTTGCATTACCGGATGCCTTAGTTGGCTCAGTTACTTGAGCCCCCTGTGTATCTGTCTGGATTTGGAGCTTACGCTTAGCCGCCCAAAAGTTTTGATGTTTTGACCTTGCTCTATTTTTGAACATAATTTTTGCATGTAAGTTTTGCCATTCGCATTTTTTGTGTAATATTACAGTTTTAGTAATTGCACAAATAGTCAGATGGGATCAGATCACCAATATTTTCAATATTCTTTTGTAGAATGGCTATTTAGGCGTTTTCTGGGCTTAAAAGTGCTTAAACCATTAAAATTATTTATATGTATTCTATATTAGTATAGTTTATGTGCAAATCTTAAAATATAGTTATAATAAACTATATTTATAGAAGTTAGTAAGTTCTGTAAGTATTTATTGTCTAATAAAAATTAGGAATTGTTTTTAAACTTAGGAAAAGCCAATATATCTAAAGAGTTTTTTAAAGAAGTTAAGTAAGCTTGGTAATGTCTAGATGTGTCTAGAATCAGAAGAACAAAGGATGGAAAGCGTCTCATCACAACAGACAAAAATGACAAAACTTTAAAGAAAATACAAAGCGAAATAAATGACAACCAACATGGAAAGTTAGACATGCCGGTAGGCAAGAAAAAACGGAAGTAATACACATCCGCGGCATTGACGCAGTCACGAAAAAAGAAAAAGTAGAGCTAGCTATTTCCGAAGCAACAGGTCTCGACATCTTCAAGCTAAGCGACATAAAACCTTCCGCTAAAGACACGCAAGCTGCCACACTCACAAAAGAGAAACACCTATCAGTAGGTATAGTAAAATGCACCGTAGAGAAACGGATCCAAGTGGAGAAGTGCTATAAATGCTGGGGTCTCAACCACAGAACGTACGAGTGCAACGGCCCGGATCGATCCAGAAACTGCCATAACTGCGGACAAGATGGCCACAATGCCAAAGAGTGCAATAGCGAACCTTTATGCCCCATATGCAACACGGAAGGGCACAAGGCGGGAAGCGGAATCTGCTCCCAATTCAAGCAGGCACTGAAAGAGGCCCAATAGAAAAAAAACAAGGAAAGCGGAAAGATTGAGGCAACAACCAAACTCGGCGCACGACCTGCTAGACAAATTGTTTTAAAGAATATAGAATTGGTAATTGGCCAGGAACCAAACAAAAAAAAAACGGGAAAAGATTTCTGCGACACCAACAGCAATTGCTTCGTAAGGGTCAGAAAAAACTTACCTATACTAAAACACTGCTATGGTATAGGTTTCACCCGTGTGGAACAACAAGACACCTGTGTCTACTCCTGCTACTTCTTGCCAAACCGGCCCACCAAGGAATTCAAAGTATACTTACACCAACTACAAATCCACATGATAACCAGGCTAAAGGAAACCATTATAGGTGGAACCTTAAACGCAAAGAGTAACGTTTTCGGATCCAAGGTGACGAATGCTAAGGGAAAAATACTGGAAGACTGGATTGATGCGAACAACCTTATCACTTGGAACAGAGGACAAACACCCTCCATTGTAAATGCTAATAGAACCTCAATCATTGACATCACTATGTCTACAATGAATTTGAACAACAGGGTAAACGAATGGCACGTCGCTGATGACCTGAAAAATATGAGCTGCCATTGCACTATAATATTTAACATCCAAAAAAAAATGGAAGGAAAGAACTCGGGAAAAAACACGACCACCAAACACCAGCAAGAGGATGGAATACCACTCCCAAAACCCTTAAAAAATCCACAAAAACGGCGACAAAATGTTCGCAGAGCAGCGACACAGAAACGATTACTGCCCGGAAAAAGCGATGTGCAAAATCAAACAAAAATGCAACCAATTCTTACGCAAAAAGATGCAGCCCAAACGGTGCCACACACCCGTATACTAGTGGACCTTTAAAATTGCGGAATACAAGAAAACATGTATTAAATGAAATAGAAAAATGGTGAGGATAAACAAAATAAGGACAGATGACAGCAAGAAAAAAAGCCATCTCAAGGCAAAAACACAAAGCATGAACGGAACTATGCGAGGACCTCAAAAACAACGTATTGGGCAAAGCTTACCAGATAGTCACCAAAAAAATAAGGATAAGACCGCAGATAACCCTTTCCGCGGAAGAAATAGACGAACAAATTGACTAGTTATTTCCAAAGCACCCCCGAAATACGTTGGAAAAAACTAACGTAACAGAAGCCGAAGTACCGAAATACACAACAGATGAGGTCGAAACCGCTGTAAGAAGAATTAAAAACAATAAAGCCCTGGGCCCGGATATGATCCCGCCGGAAGTGATAAAAGCGGTAGAATCCAAAAACGCGGATCATATAAAGGATGTCATGAATACGTGTCCCCTCAAAGGAGAATTCCCAAAAAATTGGTAAATTGCAAAACTGGTACTCATCAAAAAACCGAAGTAGGACCAGAACCAACCAAGTACCTACAGACCGATATGCCTGCTAGAAGTCGCGAGTAAGAGTCTAGAAAGCCTGGTGAAAACCAGCCTGGAGGAAGAACTGGACAAAAACCAAGGCATAAGCTGTAACTAGTTTGGGTTCAGGAAAGGACGGTCCACAATAGACGCTCTCAATAAGGTGCTGGAAAAAATCAAAGAAAAAAACTACAAGAATCAGGACTTTGCAGCAATGGTCAAGCTGGATCTAGAGAACGCTTTTAATAAAATAATCAAAGCGCTAAAAGCCGCAAACATCAGCGCGTATCTAATAAACTTGATCCAATCTTATCTGACGGAACGATATATACAAAAGCCAGACGGAGGTCTTGTCAAAATCTCATGCAGGGTACCACAAGGCTCCGTGCTGAGACCCACACTCTGAAACGTATTTTACGATAAAATCCTGAGGCTGGACACAGGATCCGGAGTTACACTTGTAGCCTACGCGGACGACCTGGTCATTGTAGTTACGGAGAAAACCAAAACGCTACTGGAAGCTTGTGCTAACTCGCGATGGCAAAAGTAGCCTCGGCAATTGAGAACCTAGGCATCAAACTAACCACAAAAAAAAACAGAGGTGGTAATCCTCTCGGGCAAAAGGAAGCTCACCAACATGCAGCTAGAATTGGAGAACCTACGCATAGACAGCCAACCAGCCCTGAAGTACATCGGCGTCTACATAGATAAGGATGCGAGGATGGTGACATGCTCCAAAGCAAATAAAACCTTAATGGCACTGGCAAGAATAATGCCTAACCAAGTAGGCCCTGGAGCAAGAAAAAGAAGGATCCTGGCAACAACCGTCCAGAACAAAATGCTATACGGTGCTCAGATCTGGGCAAACGCGCTCAGGTACAAGCATTACGTAAACCTAATAGAGAAAACAAACAGGAGACTCGCCATCAGAATCACGTCGGCCTACCGCACGGTACCAACAACAGCAATCCTAGCAATAGCCAAGCTCCCACCAATAAAGCTGCAAGTGAAAGAAAGGACAAGCATGCTCCAAAAAGGAAAAGACTCCAGAACCGAAATCAAATAACAAACATTAACGCACTGAGGAAATCTGGAACACCTACAAAGAATGGGCCAAGATCTTCATAAAAGACATAGACACATGAGAAAACACAACCTGGATAAGCAGTGACTTCCACACTACTCAAGTAGTCACGGGACATGGAGTCTTTGGGACGTACCTAAAGAAAATACAGAAGCAGGAAGACAATAAATGCTGATACTGGTACGATGTGGACTCGCCCGAACACACCCTCCTCCACTACGCATGGTGGAAAGAACAACAAGCTCCGACAGAGGTAATATGCGGTGAAAAGATGACTAAGGAAAACATCAGCAGCCTCCTTGTAAGGGACAAGAGCACATGGAAGTCCGGGCAAATTCACCCTGAAGTATTGCTTGACGGCAATTCCGGGGTGATCTACTAAAAAACGCCAAGTGAGATGGGGGTTTAGTGAATGTGAGCTCAACACTCAAGCTGGCAGAGCTTCTCCGACTCACAATAAAAAAAAAGATGTGTCTAGAATATTTTAAATTAAAAAAACAAATACATTAAAGCGGCAATTATGGGTTAAGTTGATTTCAAACTCATTAATTTTTGTTAGTTATAGAAAAAACTAATCTTTCACAATCCCTTTTTTGCTCAGACGTTGACCAGTTGTGTTTTGCAAAATCTTACAGAAAAACTGCAAAGTTTACAAAGCAAAATTGTTTTTTCAATAAAATTGTCACAAGAGATAAAACCATTGCTTTTTTAATACAAAAACCTTATGGGTGCATTTTCTTGCTTTTAAAAACTGCAAATTTGCGTTTTTTAACAAAGATTTAAAATCATGTGCATCTAAACAACTAACTATGAGCTATGATAATAATGATGAAGAGAAAGAAGAAGAAGCTGAAGAAGCTGATGATACTGATACTGAATTAATACATATAACTATAATATATTAATTATAGATAGATGTTAGGATCGTACATTTATAATTTTTTTGGAATGTTTTCTTAGTAATAATTGTTGCAAAAAAACTTTAAAATTTGAAAATAAATTTGTTCTATTGTCATTGTTTATCTGAGTGCAAAAACAAAGTTCAGTGTTCATTTATAAATATTTAAGGTTAGTTTTTGCATGATCTTCCCATGGCTGATAACAATTATAAAAACTTGTTTAGATTATGACATTGCAAAGTAAAAAAGTTTTTGTTGTAGTCTGTTTTTTATTGGGCTTGCGTACTGGAAAAAAAACAATTTTTATCTGAACGTCTGGTAACTTAAATATTAAAAGCAACAAACTGGCAAGCGCAGGGAAGCAAATTACTAAAAAAATAATTAATATTATTTCTTAAAATATTAAGTGAGAAACAGTTTTAAAAACAAACTAACAAAATTGTTCTTTGCAAAGCCAATGTAGTTGACGGTAAATCTGATAAAAAAAATAAGTTTTCTTTGTAACTTGAGCTCAGAACATACTATTTTCACATTGCATCTTTTGAGCGGAAATCAACAAATTAACAAGCCATTAATCTCTAACAGAGACTGTGCAGACCAGACCAAATAAATAACAAAAATACGACCAATTTGTAATTTTTTTTTGTATTCATTAATAGTTTGAAACTTTAGTATTATTTATATTTATTGTATGTATTAAAATAGTTATTTCTTGTAGTTTACTTTTCTTTTCTAATATGTCCTATTTATCTGCGTTCTTGAATAAAACCAGTTGTTTAATTTGTTAAAATTTTAACGAAATACCTTTTTAAATATGTTTTTTAAATTATTAATAATCAATTTGTAAATATTTTGTATACTGAAAATTAAATAATAGTTTGTGTTTAATTATAAAAATATAATATAATTCAAAATCAAATATTGCTCTCTTACTTTAATTTATATTGATAAATGGCAATCATTATTAAAATTACTTAATAATAGTACGTCACTATTGGATAACTTCATCATACTTGATTACTACTGATGGAGTAATGCAATAACAAATAATAGTTACGTTACCAAGTACACTAATCAATACTACATATTTGTATGCAGTTTGCAATATCTGTCACTTACCATCTATCATTTATCAGTGTTTGAGAGTCTTGTAAAACGTATATATTAAACACTGTCAAAGTATAATTTTTTATATATATTTATGAAATAGTCATAGTATATATTAAAAATGTATATTATTCTACTTAAACCTATTGTTTTGTTTATGTATTCGAATGGTTTATAAGTTTAAATTTTTGAACATTAAAATTACTACCTTACTCACTCGTTAAATAAAACAATGATTATTTAGAATATTTAAATTAAAACACACTTTTTACTGTTATAATTACATTTGATTATGCATACAATTTTACAATATTATTTTCACGTAACATGAAAAACACATTTTAAAACAGTTATTTTGCACAATAAATTTATAACAAATTTATATAGAAAAATAAAGCCTATCATTGAACATATACATACAATTAGCAAAATTAATTAAATTTGAGTGTAAAACTACATTACAAATTATATACAAATTAATTATTATTTCAAACAAATATTTGTACAAATTTTGATTCATTATTTAAACATAAACAAACAATTTATTAAATTTGTATGTGAAACTTGATATTAAAACAACATTGAATAACTTCATATATAGATTATCTCAGGAAAATAAATAATAATAATATTTTAACAGTTGTCATATTGTCTATGACACACTAAAAAATTTAACGAACAAACGACATCATCATTATTTAAGAGAAATAGCACAGACATGTAAATGTGATGGCTTTGCTCTCTGAATAAGTTCAGTCAGTTCATTCTTTTTCTCTTAATTTAAAACGTAACAAAAATATTCACCTCATGCACTACACTTTATTTAAACTATGCACCCTTCTTTGTACAAAAATGTATGGAATAGAAAAGATTAAGTTTTTATAATATTTTTATAAAGTAATGAGATTACTACTAATGTTGTTTAGCAAAAACGGAAAAGAATTTAAGATAACCGTAAGGAAATATACTTTCATGCACATTACTTCAAATTGCATACTAGTTTGATAATCACTATAAATAAAATTTAAACAAAATTATTATTATTTCAATAGTTACTATTACGGACGGGCTTGATTAAGTTCCTTTTGAAGTTGGGTGAAGTGGTTAAATAAATTTGAGAATTAATGTTATTGTATCTTGTTGAAATTAGTGACTTGAGTACGGATGGCAAATAGTTATGAGTTATTCAATAAAAATTATAATTTAGGTAAAGTAGGTAGTCCGTTTGTTTTCTGACTTCCTAAGCTTACTAAAATAGTATCTTTAATACAAACAGTTCACTTTGACGGTGAAAGTACCCCTTCAGTCTTTTTGGCAAGTTTTTGATGTTTTTTGTAAAGTAAATTTTAAATTTTTATAATGATGAATACAGTCATTGTTTGTGTTTAGAAAAAGTTAATAATTGCACTTAACATGGCTCTGTAGTTGATATTTTATTTGATGTAGAGAAATTACATATAAATTCATTGTTTTGAATCTTTATGCAAGATGAAGATGATTATACGTATGTATTTGTTGATATTGATTGCCAATAAAAATTTACAGGTATAATTATATAAAAAGAGAAATTAAATGATAATAATTATAAGGATCAAACTCAACTAATAGTCTTGTGAAGAAAAAAACTAATCATTTTTTTTAAAACAAGCTTCTACTGATGCAATTCTTTTGATTAATTTTATATTTTTATTTCAGTTAATTTTGTTAATTTGCCTACCGTAATTTGTTTATTTATATGAAGTAAGTCTTCTGTTGGTTGTTTTTGTTCTATTATCGAAGAATGGTACACATTTAGTTTAGCAAATGTAAGAGCATTTATTAGTGTTCCAATTATATTATTTACATTGTTGATCAGGAGATTGCGTAAGTATTTATTTAATGGGCTAAATTAAACTGATAAATAGTAATGTTTTTAAAAGCAGAATATATCTGCATTATTTGTTATATTATAAGTGATTATTTTTAAGAACTGAGATTGTCTTATTAAATTCTAAAATTGTTTTTATAGACACAGTAAACTTAATCTCAACAATAATTTGAATTTTGTTTTAAGGTTCTGCAAGTTTGTTTATAATATTATTATAATGCTCGGCATTTTTAGTATCAAGATTACCAGTTATGACTTTAATTATGTGTTCTATTTCGTTTATTGCTTGTTGTTTTTGTTGATGGTAAAATATCAATAGCTTTTTTTTTGGAATTGTTATTATAGTTTGGAATTTTTAGTTTAGTTTAGTTTTTTTGATGTTACGATTAAAATTGTAGATGCAAAACTAATAGATCTACCTGTCATGTAGTACCTTAAAATAGTACAGCTCTAACAGCAACATTCGCCGCATTTGTCGTTATGACAAACTCTGAACTGAAATCAAAATACTACAAAATTGGTTTGTTTATTAAGAAAGTTTTACATTTTTCAAATGCATCAAAGTACATCTGATCTATGTCTACGTAAATTTCTTTTTAACGTTTTTTGTAAAAGGTTCTGCAAAGTTTCTTATAAATTAGCAATAGTATTCTATCAAGCCTAAAAATGATTTGATCTCTTTTTGAGTTTTTAATAAAAGATATTTTTTTATACCTTCTACTCTTTCAGGGTTACGTTTTCCACCGTGTTCCGTTATTAAGTGTTTTAAATATGTAAGTTGCTTTTTCATAAAATTGCATTTTTCTAATTTGACCTTGAAATTAGCCTCTCTTATCTTTTCAATTTTTTTTGTAATTCTTGTAGAGACACGGAATATATTATAATGTTGTCTAAATATACTAGACACGTATCTTCTAATAAACCTTTTAGGATTTTGTCCATTAATCTTAAAAAAAATGAGAAAGCTTTTTTCAACCCAAATTGCATTCGCTTAAATTCAAAGACCTTGTGCTTTGTAGAAAAAGCTGTTTTAATTTGTCTTTAATTATTTGTTCATTTAAGCGTTTATAAATCAAATACCATTTGTTTTATTACTTTTTCATTAGCTTCTTTTGTGACAATATTTACGGAGCAACTTTAAAAAGATATGCTTTTTTGGATAATATCTTGATCTAATAGTTTTAATACTTATCTTTTTATTTTCCTTCTGGTCTCGATTGGTTTGTCGATACATTTTTATGTATTCAAAACGTTTTTTAAAATAAATTAGTGTGCAATCAAATGGTTGCTTTTTGACATAAAAAACTTGTTTAATTTGATCAATAAAACGTTTACTGCAGCTTTATCCTCAAAATTTAATCTTTTAGTATTTAAATTTTTACGAATATTTTTGAGTTGTTTTTTTCTTCTGTTGCTATACACCCATGTGCGTTAAAAATTATCATTTATTGTATAATTGTTAAAGTTTTGTTTATTGCTGCTTGGCATATGTTGCTAAACTTTCTTATTCCGGTCTAGTTCCTGATGTTCCTAAGCCATGATAGCTGTTTACGTCCAATGCTCCTTCTGCCTCCTATCTTTTCTTTGAGTATAAGCTGGGAGATGTGATATTTTGGCCATCTTAGTATTTGATTCAAGTATTCTATCTTGCGCTATTTTATAGTGTTGAATAGTAATCTCTCTACTCCTGCCCTTCTCAGCACTTTTTTGTTAGTAATATGGTCTACTCATGAGATACGACGCATTATTTTGAATGTCTACATTTCAAATGTTTCAATCAAGTTAATTGTCCAGGTTTCAGTAGAACTGGCCAAACGTAGCATTTCACCATTCTGTGGCAAATTTTTAAATTAAGGTTTTTATTGCATAGCAAAGACGTAGTTTGTTGAATGTCTGACTAGCTTTTCCTACCCTACTCTTGATCTTTTGTAGTGGGTCCCATCTGTCGTTAACTATTGTGTCTAGGTATTTTGTGCTTGTAGTTTTTTTTATTGTTTCTCTCTCTACTGTGATGGACTCTCCTGCCTGATACGGTTTAGAACCATTAATTTTGTTTTGGATCTGTTGATTCTTAGTCCGGCTTCTGTGTTCTTTCTAGTTATGTTGTTTATTAGTAACTGTAAGTCTTGTTGGTTTCTTGCTATGATTACTGTGTTGTCTGCGTAACTTATATTGTTTATTGTAGTACCGTTAACTTTGATTCTAATTTCTATATTATTGAAAACTTCTGAAAATATTTGTTTAACGTAGAGGTTAAATAGCATTGGTGACATTATGCATCATTGACGTACTCCTCTTTTTATTTTGATTTCTTCTGTCGTTATTTGGTTGTTTATTCTAACATTGGCCATTGCTAGTACAGGTTTTGGATTATTCTTACGTTTTTTTTCATCACCAGATTTTTTTAAGTATTAGATGACATGTTTGTGTTTGATTCTATCAAACGCCTTTTCATAGTTAATGAAGCACAGAAAAATGTTTCTTCTTTGATCATAGCAGTTTTGTACTAATGTGCTTAGGCAGAATGTTGCTTTTCGTGTACCGGTGCTACTTTTGAATCCAAACTGAGTAGCTCCGCTAAGTCTTTCAAGTTTATTAAATAACCTAGTATATATAATGCGTAAAAATATTTTTAATTTAAACGTGAACCTTAGCCATTTCTTTGGAAGTTGTCGAGTATCAGAGATTATGTTGTATAGTTTTAAGATTATATTTATGTGTTCTTTTGTATCTGCTTGAAGTATTCCGCGTAAATACTGTCTGGACCTGGTAATTTGTTGTGTTTGCAACCTTAATGAAGTGTATTAATTTGATTCATCCGGCTTGTCATTGTCGAAGAGCTTTTTGAAGTATTCCTGTCATAGATTACATTATATATATTGCCTCGTTTTGGTCATTTGTGATGTGGGTCGGGTTTTCCTTTTTGCGTTTTTCTGTGTAGGTTAAATACATCGCCTTTCTCTTGTAATTCTTCTACTTCTTTACATATATGCTGCATCCAGGACTTCTTAGCTATTCTGATTGTCATGCGTTTTTCTTTTGCATTCCATCAACAGCATAATTTCTTGTGTCATCCAGTCCTAGATTTTTTGCTCCGGGCATACTTTATGATGTTATGTGCTTCTAATGTTAGCACGTCTTTTAGGTGTTGCCATGTGTCTTTGACTGTTTTCAGTTGTTGCTCATTCTCTATTTTTGTGTATATGTGATTCAAATATGCGGTTCTTCTGTTAGTTTACGAATGTTGATTGTTTTTTTATCTTTAGATGTTTTCTGTTTTACTAAACAAAAGTGTGTATTTGCTATAATTGAGTTGTGATTTGAAGCGATGTCTGTTTCCGAGTGTACAGCTACTTGTTTGATGTAGTTGCAAATTTTTTTATTAATTATGATGTGATTTTTTCGATGTTTAGAAAATGTCCAGGTGTAGAGACGTTTTGGCATTCGGAACCATGTACTTAGATTTCTTTGTGTTGATGTACAACACAACAGCTACTCCGTGTCTATGATGTTAATTTGTTTTGTTGCTGCCTGAGTAATACATAGTATAGTTAGACATTGTATGTATCCCGTTCTTAGGCCATCTCACTTTACTAATGCCCATAATATTGACTTGTAGTCTTTGTATATTTTGCGTTAGATTGTTGATTTTTTTTAGTTCAAAGAGGCTGGTAACGTTTAAAGTTGCAATTTTTTAAATATTTTTTTTTTATCTGGAACCGGGAGATTCTTAGCACCTACCGGACATTTACGGCTTGCCCGTTACTGAGGACCGCAGTTTGTGTTTGTTTCTGCATAAATGATAATTTGTCCTGGGAAATTTACGCCTGGTGGTTTCCCGTTTCTTTCTACGCCGCAGAACCACAACCATTAAAACTGCTACAGTTATGCTTGTGGATGTCTATGTGATAAGCCGGTTCAAGATCATTTTCTTTTTGCTTTATCTTGGTACTGGAGGTCGCTGTTGCCTTCCTCCAGTCTTAGTTTTGGTCCGACTCTGGTATTTTATTTTCCAGGTGCCAACATCTGGTAGGCATTCCCTATCCGCCACTTGAAGAGGCGCCTGATGGGGGATTAGCAAAAACCCCACAAAAAGGAAGTTGTATTTTTTCTATATTGTCATAAAAATATGATTTTATTTTTTCATATTCATATTATTAATAATTTTTGTTTGCAAATTGTTGCAGATATTTAAATGTTTCTCGTATTCAATATAATCAATAACAAAGTTTTGTTATTTGATGCTTTAGCGATTGATTTTATGCTATTATTTTAGGTCTAAATTCTATTGGAGAAACATAGACTATTCCCTCTTGAACATTGACAAGAATTTTTATTGGTTGAGTTTTTAACGGTTGATATGTTATTTAATTGTAAAGGTATTTTAGCTTTTTTAGTTATTTAAATTTTGTTTTCATTATCAAAAATAGCTTCTAATTTATTTAAGAATTCAATTCCAAATAATCCATCATATTTTTTACTCAAATTTAATTTGAAAAAGGTATGTTTCAAATCTGAACTAAGCATATCTGGTAAAGTAAATGCTCAAATAATTTAAGTTTTTGTAGATCTTGTATCTTAGAAAAAAATTATTAAATTAATATTGTTTACGTCTATAATTTCTTGTTTGGTTATTTTTTTTTAGTTGATATCTGAAGAAAGTGAACATAACATTTTCATGTTCTTCCGTATATTTACAACATTTTGTTAATATTTTTTTTATTGTCATCTATTTCTTGATAATTATTATAGTAAAATGTTTAACAAAGATTTGTCTGAACATTGTTCTTGTTGATCGTTAAGTGATTGTATACTTTTATCTTAATAATATAGTTTTTGTTGTGGTGTCCAAAAGAGTCGTTTATGCATTCTTTGTAAGCTTAATCCCAGTCATTTGTTTACGTTTATAGGTATAGTATATGTTTCCATTGCTTTAGATTTATTAATTGTTTGAGTAAACGGTTTCTGTGTAAATTGATATGGTAGTTGACGTGCTTGGTAGAATTGTCCGTTTGGTTTAAAAAAAAATAATTATATATCGCAGTTATTTGTGGTTTAAACACAAATGTTAACATAGAATACAATGCGTGTTGTACGTGTTATATTGTCGGTCTCATAATTGGCGTAGTTACAAGAGAGTTTTGTACAAATAGTTTAAGTTTATCATTACTTACATTTGTTTGCAATAAATTAATTGATTTTCTGTCTATGTAATTAAATTTTTTTTTTTTAATTATCTTCCTAAAAACTTTTTTATTCAAACTTTAACAGATTGTGGAAATCAGAAACAAACTAACAAAAACAAACAAAAATTACAAAATATTAAAAATTAAAGCAACTTTAACAAGCTATAACTCCAAATTTATTAAAAATGATATACTACTTTATTAGGTCAATATTACTCAATTTGTTTGTAGTTTGCAGCATTTATTTTTTGACTAGTTAATTTGGAACATCTTGTATAATAATACATATAATAAACCATTACAATGTATCTAAAATTTACACTTAGAAAGTTTTAATCTAATACTGTTACCTTTTAATTCAATTTAACACAAATTGTTAAAACAAACCGTCGATTTTTAGGCGTCGCGAGAATTCTACCAACTGCGCCAGTTAATAAATGCTATTTGGGAAATTTATTTTTAAAAATATATATTTTACAAGCTACTTTTTGTAATTAAACATTTAAAATAGAATAAAAATATAAAATTATTAATTAAAATAATCTGTTAGTACTTAAAATAATCAAGCTAATTTCAAGTAATAATAAAGGTTTTGAGAATTTAATCAAGTGCTGTAAGCTGATTTTAAGACTGGCTCATCTTTGCAAGAAAATTCCTTTTATAGTGTTGTTGTTGTTGAGTCAGCTAGATAGAGCTGCTAACACGCGTGGTTTTGTAGCCTTAATTTACGTCTGCATAATTATTTAAAGAAACACTTATTTTTAAATCATTATCTTAATTTAATTTTTTGTTATTGCTTAACTTTAAATCAAAAAGTTAAACTATATACTTTTTATATTATCTTTTATTCTTTTGTGTTTTCTTTATGTTATTGAAAATATTTCAAAAAGTCTGCATGCGAGTTAATTAATATTTTTTATTGTAATTATACGCTTCATTAAATTTCCATAGAAATATTTAATTAATGTAAGTTTTTATCTAGTCTGCATGTCCATTTGAATTAATCTACATAATCGTTATAATTAATCAAATATTATCATAAGTGTTCATCTATATTGAAAGGCATGACATTGATGTTACTATTATAAAAGTAATGCACAAATTGTGATCAATTTTTGGAACTAAAAGAATATTTAATGCTTAAATTTTATAAAAAAAATTAATTAAAAATAAATATGTACTATATTTTAAATTTCAATTGTTTAATATTTGCTATTAATACTTTAAATACGGAATATTTAAGTGGCATTATATAAACGTATTTTAATTCATAAAAGCTTGGGGATGTTTTATAAAAGCTTTGATACTTATTTATTAAATTTATAAAAACTTGGATATTTGTTTGTATAAATGTGAATCTGTTTTGAAAACAACATTTTGCCAAAAAATATTATTGTTATAAATAAGTAAATATAATAATGATAATGCTTATTCCCCCTCGTGGGTTCTACCTTGTCGAGGTGAGGGGGCTGAGTAACTTCTGCTCGAGCTATGCCGGCGGAAGTTTAACCTCTTGGCAGGGCCACCCATGCCGGATGGGTCAATGAGCAGAAGCCAAACCAAATGTACCCAAAGCCATTCCTAGCTACCTTCCCTATTTATCCTGTCTTTTCTATTTCTACTCCTAACTTTCTTTTCCATTCATTCCCAACCTGGCGGTAGGTAAAAAACGCAATTTTTTTGTAATTATGTACAAAAATAATTCACGCCCCCAGTCCGTGCCGTCAGTTGAATCGGACAGCTTTAAAATCAGCACGGATTTGGCAACTACCGGAGTGCTCTAATGCTCCGGTAGCGCAGTGTTTAATTGTTCAGAAGTTGGTTTAACTGGTCGGGTTGTGCCAACGGATAATGCTACCCGATCCCCGTCTGATGACAAATCGGATCTTCCAGCTTCTTCCTCGGCAAAAGGGAAGAAGGTTTGCAAATCTATTTTGCCAAATACTGGTGCCAGTGATGAGAAGGCGGGACCTGTCCCTCGGTTCATCCTGGTTACCAGGGAAGAAGGCAACTTTGACAAAGTTAGCCCCTTGTTAATCAGTAGAGCTATTTATGGACTGATCGGTGACACCAAATCTATCAAGAAGGTCAGAGATGGCCTTCTTGTAGAAACGGTTTCAGCCGCTCAGTCAATAAATTTTTTAAAATGTACTCGTATTGCAGAAATGAATGTAAATGTCTCAGCTCATAAAACTTTAAACTCCTGTAAGGGCATTGTTTACTGTAGGGATTTTTTAAATTGCACGTTGGAAGAAATTGTTGAAAACATGAGTGGTCAAGGGGTAATTGAAGCGCGTCGCATCTCTAGCATACGAGACGGAAAACGCGAAGAAACCCCTAACCATATACTGACGTTTAACCGTCCACAACTTCCCACCACCGTGAAAGGGGTTTTTTATAGCCTTCCAGTCAGGGTATATATTCCGGCACTAATGCGTTGCTTCAAATGTCAGAGGTTTGGACACACAGCTGCTCGTTGCTCCAAAAAGCAGATTTGCGCGTGTGGAAAACCTCTGCATGATGGTAGCAAATGTCAACAGCCAATTACGTGTATCAATTGCAAAGAAGAACACTCCGCAAGATCACGCAATTGTCCGAAATATAAAGAAGAATTCGCTATCAAAGAAATCATGACCAAAAATAAATTATCGTACTTTGAAGCACGTAAATTGGTATCAATCTCTACACCAGTAGCCGGAATATCATACGCCAAAGCGACGACTGCATTGAAAAGCTCAGTAGACGTTAACGAGCTAATAAGCAAACTTTTACCACCTCTTATTGCTGCACTAAGCGGACAGATTCAGCTTCTTGCAGCAAAGAAACTACCAATACCGGTCATTATACCAAATATGCCCCCACCAAAACCTACGGGGCAACAACGGTTAAGGAAAACTTTGGTTTCTTTAACCAAAAACGTTTGGGATGTACCCCCCACACATTCTCAGGTTGGTTTTGAAACTGACCTGACCAAACTTGTTTTGGCAAAAACGCCAAAACAAATAGATATGGATCAGTTTCTCCGGGTAAACGAAAGCGGGATGACCCCTCTTCCAGCAACGGTGACGACGGATCCAGTAAAGCGTCAGAAGTTTCTGTTGTCGACACTGGCAGTACCAGAGGCAGAAGAAGAAGGAAACCTGGCTGGAAAAAGGGCAGATCACGCTCCCAGCTGTAGGCCTTTAACTATGTTTTTTAAATAAGTGTTGTTTTGTATCGGCACTGCAGTCCTTTACAACTGAGGTGTCATTTGCGTATTTGTATTGTTCTTTCTATTTTAAGGTTCTGGCATTAAAGATTGTTTTATCTTTGATGTCATCTGTGATACTAGTTTTAAGTTTTATATATTTTATGGTTCTGGCATCGGAGTCTTTTACAACTCTGATGTCATATGTGATATTAGTTTTAAGTTTTATGTATTTTATGGTTTTGGCATTGAAGTATTTTACAACTTTAATGTCATCTGTGATATTAGCTTTAAGAATGTATCTTTTGCCTTGTCTACGTCCAAACATCAAAGTCTCTTTACAGCTTTGGTATTTTATTATTACCGTTTACGGAAATAACCCTTAGAACTAGACTCCAGGCAATCGCGATCCGGCTTACCATCCCAATAAAAGCCACAATATGCAACCTGTATCTTCCGGAGTTCGACTGGACTTTGGAAGATATACAAGAACTTACTTTGCAGCTTTCACAGCCCTACCTCCTGGTGGGCAATTTCAACGCCCACAATCCGCTATGGGGTTCCCTGAGGAAAGACACGCGAGGTCGTTTGATAGAGGATTTTCTCGATCAAAGCGACGCTGTCCTCCTCAATACGGGTTCTCCCACACACTTTGGGGGTAGAGGCACAAATTTTTCGGCAATTAATTTGTCATTATTGTCTCTACGTCTTGCCACACGTTTATCTTGGCATGTATTAGAAGACCTTCTCGGCAGCAATCATTTTCCTATCGCAATTAAAACCATCGTCAAACGGGTCAGACAGTCCGTCTCCCGTAGATGGTGTCTTGACCGCGCAGACTGGCAAGGTTTCCAAGCCAGTCTGGTCCCACAAGAGTCAAATGGTGAGGATGTCGAGACCGCCGTGAAAGTTTTCACTAATTGTATTGTCCGAGCAGCAGATGTGTTTGTCCCAAAGTCCAGCGGTTAGCTGGCCGGTCCGTCGGTTTCTTGGTGGAACGACGATATCTGAGTAGCTGTAGAAGAGAAAAAGAAAGCTTTTAATTGTTTTAAAAGAACTCCGACGTAGGAAAACATGATCGCTTTCAAGAAGAACCGAGCCCTTGCGCGCCGCAAAATTCTTGAAAGCAAGCAACGATCATGGGAGAGCTACGTATCGACGATCATGCCGACCACTTCGGTAAAGTGTGGAAAAAGGTGGGAGCCGTGTCGGGAAAAAAATTTCCCTCTGTGGCTCCCATCCTAATCGTCGACGGACGCAAAGTCACCGAAGCGGCCAACATTGCAGACGCATTGGCAATTCAATTTGCGTCTGCCAGTAGCTCTCAAAATTATAGTAAAGAATTCCTGAGTCAAAAAGAACATTAGAAACTCCGTTAAATTTCTCTTCCCCGGATTCCCTGCCCTACAACTCTTTCTTTACCTCAAATGAGTTGGAAACGGCAATTAACGGTATGGGTACCTCCTTCGCATCGGGACCAGACGACGTGCCTTATCAGGTTATCCGGCAGCTTCCCTCCGGCATGACGGAGCGGTTGCTGGAAATCTACAACATGATATGGGAAAGCGGCGTCTACCCGGAATGTTAGAGAGAGGCCATTATCCTGCCGTTGTTAAAACCGGGCAAAGATCCAAACAACGTTAACAGCTACAGACCGATTTCACTTATCTGCTGTCTCTGTAAAATTTTAGATAAAAGGGTCAACAACCGTCTGGTGTGGATTCTGGAAAGTAACGGTCTTTTAGCTAAATACCAGGCGGGTTTCAGACAAAATCACAGTACCGTTGTACGTTTAATCTGTCTAGAAAATTTCATCCAAGACGCCTTCTTAGCAAGAAAACACCTCGTAGCGGTGTTTTTTGACCTGGAGAAGGCGTATGACATGACTTGGTGATATGGAATTTTGCAGAAGCTGCACGCATGGGGATTCAGGGGCCGTATGCCTCTTTTTCTAGAATCTTTTATGCGCGATCGCAAATTTAAAGTAAGAGTGGGATCCACTAACTCGAAGACATAATGTCTAGAGAACGGTGTTCCCCAAGGGTCAACTATTAGCGTTTTTTTTTTGCGATTGCAGTAAACGATATTGCAGCTTCTGTGGTTACACCTGTAAAACAATGTCTGTACGTCGACGATTTGATGATCTACATGGCGGGAGATGCCATCCCTGGAAGTGGACAGAGAGGCAGAGGCGAGAGGTTTTTGCTTCTCTACGACGAAAACCTCGTGCGTGCATTTTTGCCGCCTCAGAAGACCTCACCGGGACCCCGCGCTTGTCTTGCAGGGTTCCAGAATCACGTGCGTCAAAACAGTCCGTTTCTTAGGGCTCGTGCTCGATAGGACCTTATCCTTTCGGGCATATATTGATGAATTGGTCACAAAGTGCAAAAAAGCTTTGAACGTGATCAACTGCTTGGCCAACATCAACTGGGGTGCGCGGAGGGAGGTACTGTTGCTGTACAAAGCTCTGGTTTTATCCAGGGTCGACTACGGCTGCGCGGTATACTCATCCGCAAGAAAATTCCGGTTGAAAGCCCTAGACGCAGTCCACAACGCAGGCATTAGATATGCCACGGGAGCATTTCGGACGAGTCCTGCACCGAGTCTTTGCTGCGAGTCGGGTGTACCTCCTCTAGCCGCTCGTCGTAGTCGCTTTGTACTCACGTACTCCGCGGCGATGCGAGCAAAGAGGGGTCACAACAACCGATTTATATTTACCGTCAACGAGCGCAGGAGCTAGAGGAGAGTCTTAATGTTGATTATCCGATGGTATTCGAAGTCGGTTCTAGCGAGTTTCCACCCTGGCTGATGTCAAGGGTTATAGCTCGTCTTGATCTGACCTCCTAGAGCAAACGAGAAACTTGCCCTGACGTCTTGAGAAGCAAGTTTCTTGAAATTGTTGCCGAATACCCAGACTCTCCTCGGTTGTATACGGACAGTTCGGAAACGGATCGGGGGGTGGGAAATGTCTTTGTTTTAGACGGTACAACCCATTCGTGGTCTCTCCCTAAAGAGGCCTCCGTATACACCGCAAAATTACATGCTTTGCATAAAGCCCTGCTAAACTGTGAGACGTCATCTCACAGTTCGTTCCTCCTTTGTTTCGACTCGCTAAGTGCCATCCTGAGTATACAGTCTATGTACTTGGTCGATCCGCTGGTCCAGCTTGTACCAACATTGATATTCTGCTTGGCCGGGTTTGGACAGAAAGCTATCTTTGTCCGAACACCGGGCCATGTCGGTATTGAGGGTAACAAGCTGGCCGATAAAACCGCCCGTCAGGCGGCTGACGCGGATCCTACGGACAACATTCCCGTAAAACCCGATGATCTCAAAGGTTACGTCATATCGAAGGTCATCGAGGATTGGCAAAGAGTATGGAACGGCTTCGAGAACAAATTAAAGGAAATCTAGCTCTCCGTGACGGCATGGAAGTCGCCGGTAAATCTCAACAGGAGAGAGGAGGTTGCCCTATGTCGCTTGCGCATAGATCATACCAACTTAACCTCTTCGTATCTTTTGACCGGCGACGAACAACCAACATGCCAAACATGTCACAACTCTCTAACGGTGAAGCACATTTTGGAGGAATGCCGAGCCTACCTTCCCCACCGTAATCGGCTCAAGCTCCCTAACAGCGTGGCGTCTATTTTATCAAATAGAGAGGAGTCCATGGGAAGGTGCGTCCAGTTTTTGAAAAACGCAGGACTCTTGAAACAAGTGTAACCAAGTTTTTGTGTTGTCTTATAATAATTTTGTTGTTAATTTATTAATTTATTTTTATCGATCAGTTGTGTTATTGAGTTGTCATCGTAGTCTTTTACAACTTCGGTGCAATCTGTGATATTAGGTTTAGTTAGATTTTAGGGTCTAGCATCAAAGCATTTTACAGCTTCGATGTCATCTGTGATATAAAGTAAGGTGATAATAGGTTAAGTTGTGATATTAGGTTTAGTTACTTTAGTTATTATGTGATATTAGGTTAGGTTAATAGATAGGTACTGGCATCAAAGTCCTTTACAACTTTGTTGTCATTTGTGATAGTTGGTTCTGTGATATTAGTTTTAAATTTAGGTTTTAAAGTTTAGCAACTGTGATATTAGATTTAGTATTTATTTGTTTATCTATTTATTTATTTAACTATTTTAATGTGTTGTTTTGTTTTTCTCAGGTCTATAACCTGAGGTTATTATTATTAAAACAAAATAAATAGCTAATGACCTTAGTAGTCGACGCTAAAATACAAGTTAAAAAAAAAAAAATGCTTATTGGCAACTTCAATTTCTTGAGCCAGAAACATATTATTGTGCTCCGAGTAATATAGTTTTTGCAACGCACTTTATGCATAAATAAATAATATTTATAATTATTAAGTTTGGAGTATAATGGATAATAAATTTAGTAGGATCGGACAATTTCTACGGATTGCGTTTTTTTACGGAAGTGCAAAATTTGTTTTTGTTATTATAAGTATAACTGTATCAATTTACGAGCATGCTTAACAGATCTTCTTTCTTGCTTTGTAAGCGTTAAATTTTTCTGTTATTATTTTTATTTTTTGTTTTTAGACTTTATCTAAAGGATGATTTTTTAAACGTTTGGATTATAAAAATTAAAAAAAAAAACAGAAAACTTTTAATAAGAAATATAATATTTATTTAGAGCAATACATCAATGTCTGTTATTTACTTTTTAAATATTATTTTATGTAAATGTTGCCCGCGGCTACGCATGAGATGGTCCATCCATAACCTCTAATTTTGGCATATTTGTTCCAGCATTTCAGTTGGTATCTCACCAACGGCAGCTGTAATGTTGTTTTCCAGAGCTGCAATTGTGTCTGGCGTGTCCCTATACACGAGAGACTTTACGTAGCCCCACAAAAAATAGTCTAGTGGGGCCAGATCGCATGATCTTGGCGGCCAATGGACTGCTCCAAAACGTAAGAATAATTGCTCACCAAACTTGCTTCTCAATTGGTCCATGGTATTGCGTGCCGTGTGGCATGTGGCACCGTCTTGTTGAAACCACATGTCAATCAAGTCCAATTCTTTTATATTGAGCAAAAAAAATTTTTTTTTAAAGACGGGCCAATGATTCCGCCGGTTCACAAACCGCACCAAACAATGCATTTTTTAAGGTAGTTCTTGAACTTCTTCGGGTTGCTTGTTAGACCAAATTTGGCAATTCTGTTTGTTGACGTACTTTTTGAGCCAAAAATAAGCTTTGTTGCTGAAGATAATTTTTTGATTAAAAAGTGGATCTTCATCTAACTTTTCTAAGGCCCATTCAGCAAACAAACAACGTTGTGGTAGGTCACTCTGCTTCAGTTCTTGCAGCAGCTGTATTTTGTACAGTTTTATATATATAAGAACGTTCTTACGGAAAATCTTTCTGGTGGTCAAATAGCACAAGCCCAATTGTTGAGAACGGCGACGAATTGACATATTTCGATCTTCATTAACACTGGCCGATACAGCAGTAATTTTCTTTTCAGTACGTACTCTCCGCATACGGGTTGGTGGATTAATGTTCAATATAGCAATAAAGTGAAACTGGTGCAAAACTTGGTCACAATAGCTTGAATAGCCTGTTCGGTGGGTCGGTTATGACGACTATAAAATAGACGTAATTTGCGAAACACATTTTTTACAGAGCACAATTTTTTATAATAAAATTCAATGATTTGCAAGCTCTGTTTATTTGTTAGCAAAAAAATCACCCATTACAGTTTAAATACATATTTAAAACTAATAAAAGTTATAATCAAAAAATAATTCGTAAAATTAGTATTTTTATTTTAAATAATTTCAAAATTTAAAACAATTAAAATATAAGCAGTTGAAATAAAATTTAGTTTACTATTTATATTAAAATAAAATTATAATAAACCAAAATATAAATAACTCAATCTACAATTAGAAGTTATGATGTGTGTGGAACACACCTATAATTAATTGTAAAATAAACATATTCATTTGTTTAATACTTTTTTGTTATAATTTCCGTAGGTTCAAATTACACATTGCGCATTTGTGGTTCTATGATTGTACAAGATTTTTGTTCTTGCAGGTTAAAGTTTGCCCCATACAAATATTTGAGTATTTCAATACGTACAGTTAAATATATGGAGATAATAAGTCTTGTATCAATAGACTATTGAAATAACACTTACTATATGTAACCTAACTGATGTTTTTGCAAAAAAATAAATTAAATACTATTTAACATAAAACTTATAGTTTTTGTAATGTAGTGTGAAGGTTTAACAAAATAATTTATTGTAATACTACAATTATAATTACAAAGTACACACTAATTACTTATATATTTATAGAAAACAAAAATGAAGTAAAATAACTGGTGGGAAAGGGTGTTAACAAAAGAGTTATCATTTCTATTGTTTTGACACTTTTATATTCAATGATTCAATGTATGCACAAACCACGCAGTTTCTAAATATTATATCTGCAGCAGACAACCTTTTCACAGAACTTTTTGCAACATTCTATATATATTCAGATATAAATCTTTTCTATTTCCACTCTTTCGAGAGGATTAGATTGATTTACATTTTTATGTGAATGATATTTTTATACTAGACTAATGTCTAATAACTATTATTTTACTTTTTTATTGACATTATTGTAATCAATTAAATAAAAATTAATAATGTGCAAACAAAAAATCAAATTACTAATAATTGAAATATAATATAATATTTTTATTAAAACCAAATTACTATTAATAAAATAAAAGATTATTATTCAACTTTTTTAAAACTTTCTATGGTAGGACTACACCAAAACTAGGTTTTATAAATTTAGTTTATTATTATAAAGCTGAATTATTAAATTAATGTACTTCTAGCTTAACATTGCATTTAGTTAGTAATTTAATTAAAACATTATTAAAACCCTAATTTTTAAATGATTAAAATAAGAAGGATGTTGTTTTAAATTATCAACATTTGACCGCATGCGGGTTAGACCGCTGATTGTATGTGGTCAACCAGCGGCGCTTGGATTACTTTTTTTGGTCCTTCCAAATAATTTCCATACAAGGTTCAAATGGCAATTACACAATTAATCCAGTTTTAATATTTAAATATAAAAAGGGCTTAGACAAAATTATCTTCAAATTGTCGATTACGATTTTCTATAAACTATCTTGATAGAAAAGCAAGTGCAGTACATGGATATACATATAGCTATGTCTGAGTCAAGGTGTACGGAATGAAAATGTGTTTTTACTCAAACCACTAAAAATGCGTTCTTCTACATGAATCCTAATTATGTAGTTTTTTTCAGTTTTTTTTTAGTAAGCCATTTCCGAGTAATGAGCAATTAAAATTTGACAAAATTGTGTTTTTTTTTTTACATTTTTTAATCATTTGTAACTTTTCAAGATTGCATTTTTAAGAACACATTTGTTTTTCTTCAAAATTGTTCAAATAAATTTTGCAAGCTTTAAAAGATAGTTTTTCTTAAAAAAAATTAAGACGTTTTTACTTTTTTTTTCAAATATAGATAAAAACGTGCATTTATATGTGCAAAAAATACCCTAAAAATGATCGAAATATCTTACAATGTATCTGCAGAAATACTTTAAATAAGCAAAAAAAGGTAACTTTTCAGGATTGCATTTTTAGGAGAAAAATTTAACAATTTTTTTTTCAAGTTTTACAAAAAAAAAATTTTATTTGAATTTTGAAATATTTGCAAAACTTTTAATGATAGTTTAAAAAAAAATGATTTTTTTTTTCAAATATAGACAAAAACTTGCGTTTATATGTAAATCTTTTTTTTTTTTAATTGACACTGTCACTTATAGTTTTACAAAACTTTTTAAAATTTAATGAAAAAAAAATTGTCCGTGAAAACTTATTCTTTAGACAATTTTAAAGAAAAAAATTAAATTTTTTTCTTAAAAATGCAATGCAAAGATGTTACAAACGATCAAAAAATGTAAATTTAAAATTTAAGTTTTTTTAGCTATTTTTAAGTATTTTTGTGGATACATCTTTTGCACATATAAAAGAACGTTTTTATTCATATTTAACAAAAAAGAAAATACCCGTCATCTTAAAAAAAAGGTTTTTTTAAAACTATGCAAAATTTTTAAAATTTAAGAAAACAAATTTTTGGCTATAAAAACTTCTATAGACAATTTTGAAGAAAAAGTTTTTTAAATTTTGAAAAATTACAAATAATTAAAAAATGTAAAAAAAACACAAATTTTCAAATTTTGATTGCTAATTACTCAGAAATGGCTTACTAATAAAATCTAAAAAAATTTACATAATCAGAATTCATGTAGAGAAAGGCATTTTCAGTAGTTTGAGCAAAAACAAATTTTTATTCTGTACACTTGACTCAGACATGACCATATACTTATAATTGGATACCTGACTCCCTATACTGATGCGTTTCTATAATGATGCAAATTATTTTACGGCGGCCATTTTGAGTGACTTATATACCCGTATAATACTACCTATAATTCTCTACTGAATTATATACACTGACGAACAAAACATAAAAGTCTTTAAAATTATGACTTATTTTTGGAGTTTTTTGTTTTAATTTTGTTTTCTGTTTTAACTTTATGTTTGCAAATTGTAGACTAAATTAGGCGTTTAATAATTTATTTTCTGACAAATGATATCTATCTGTCAGTTATTATCATCGTGCTACAGACTTTTATAAAACAGCATCCATTTTGCTCTAATTGAAAACCTACATTTTGTTGTGGTTTGTTTGTTTGTTTGTTTGTTTTTTTTATGTTTTAAACGTATATTTTTTTCATTTTTATTACCTCAACCATACTTTTAAAATCCTGTGACTACTATTGTCAGCGTAGCTGAGACTTTATAATTTTTGTCGACCAAACACAATTCTTTTGCTTTGATCTTTTCTCAAAGTTTTTTTTAAGTCTGCAATATATATGTGTACAAAGTGTTAAACAAAGTCACATAAATAAAAGATTTAGGCGTTACTTTTGATCATAAACTTACATTTGTTAAACATATAAACATCATGTGCAATCGTGCCATAAAAATGTTAGGATTTGTATATAGAATGTCCGCGGATTTATCAGCCAGTACACTAAAACTTTTATATTGTGCTTTGGTGCGTTCGCATTTAGAGTATGCTCCGTCAGTTTGGAGTCCTGTTTATAAAACTCATAACCGTAGTATTAAACAAATTCAAAAAAATTTTTGTTGTTTATTGTTTTATAAATCCGGCATATTATCTGTAAATTATGATTACTGCTACATTGCTTCTTTGTACAACCTACCGCCATTGAAGATTCGCAAAAGAGCTGATTTGTCGTTCTTGCGTAATTTAATTATGTCTGAGATTGATTGTCCGAAGTTACTTAGTACTCTTCCATTCCATGTAGCACCTAATAATAGACATAGCTGACATTCTTTTTTATTTCGCGAGTCTACTCATTCTACTAATTATGGTTTCAACAATCCACTCGGTATAATGTGTAGATTTGCAATTAATTTACCAACTGATATTAATGTATTTTGTGTCTAAATTTACGTTCAGAAGTCAGCTAAGTCATGCTGACTAATGTTTAATATGTGCGCTTTTATAAATGTTATTTTTTGTATTCTTTATTTTTGTATTGTAAAACATCATTGTTTATGTATATTTGATGTAAATTTAAATAGTAAAATTCTACCGTAAATAAAGTATTATTATTATTATTATGTTGAATAACGTTGGACTCAATAAGCATCCTTGTCTTAATCTTTTTGTTAAAAATGTTGTTGATGTTCTTCATCCACTTCTACCGCATAAATGGTTTTATTGTAAATGTTTTTTATTGCTTCTACCAGTTTGTTGTCCAATTTTATTTTTTCAGTAATTTTTAATAACTTGTTTTTAATAGTCAAATTAAAAGCTGCTTTTAAATAAAAAAATAAAGCATATACTTTGAAGTGTTTATTTTTTTTTAAATTGTACTCTAAACATTAATGAAGCGTATACGCTTGCTTACACCTATTAACTTATTTTTTAAACAATTTTTAATTAATGTTGCATTTATTTTGTACAACTTACTCATTAAAGGTGTAAGGGGTTAAACTAACAGCTTATCAACTCAAAAGTCATCCATAACTTAACCAACAAGGGAGTGAAACCTGCTACAAAACATACAAAAATCAGAGTAGCAACATATAATATACGAACGATGAAGCCAGGTGGCCAGCTTGAAATCCTGGAGAACGAGCTATGCAACAGAAAATAGGATATTTATGGTCTATGCAAGACAAGACTAGCTGGAGAACAGGCAAACATCTTTAAATCAAGCCACCAATTCTTACCAACAAAAAACTAAAACATCAAGTAACAAAAATGAAAGCTATTTCGAACAAAGTAATATACATTGTCATACAATTAAACAACAATTACTTCTTACAAATAACGCAAATATACGCCCCAACAAGCGCTTCAGAAGACCTGGCCATTAAAAACTTGTACAAAGACATATCAAAAGCTCAAGAACTATGAAAAGCCAAATTCCAAATAGTAATAGGAAACTTCAACGGCTAAGTTGGAAAAAAACTGAAAGACGATCCACAAAATATAAGGACTTTTGGACTAGGAAACAGAAACGCAAGAGGGAAAATGCTTGAAGATTACCTGCAAAAACAAAGTATGTACTGCAATATCACCTTCTTTAAGAAAGCCCGCCAAAAAAATTGGACTTGGAAGAGCCCAGGTAACCACACTAAAAATGAGATCGACAACATAATCTCAAATAGGCAAAAAATGTGCAGCGATGTAACAGTACTAAACCGATTCAGCACAGGCAGCGATCACAGACTAGTTTGGGCAACTATTACCATCAACATTAAGTTGGAAAGAATCAAGACGATCTAAATCAAGAAATACCCAACAACAGAAACTCTAAAGAAAAATGAGATCAAATATCAAGACAGCGTGAAGAAAACCCTACCAAAAGTAAGAGACCTAGAACAAATGGACAACCGCAGTATAAAAAATCAATTACAGGAAAAGTCCCAAAACAGGAAAGCTCAGCTTGAACACCTTAAAATTACTAGAACAAAAAAGAAACACAGACAGAGAAAGTTGCCAATACAAAATTGTAAGTAAAATAATAAACAAAAAAACGCAAAAAGACATAAGAACATATAACTTATACAAAAGGTTATTGAAGACAACGCAAACATGAAAATACTAAAAAGAAACAGACTAAAAAGAAAGAAGAAATTGTACAAGATAAAAAAAAAACACGGAAAAGTCACCGCAAATAAACAAGAAACTATAAACGTCATCCAAAATTTTTTCAAGATCTTTACACCTTACACACATATACAACAAAGCTACAATGCACAAATTAAACGGTAATGTTACATGGTAACAAATAAGATATAGATCCGGAAAGGAATAAGACAGGGCAATGTCATATCACCAAATCTTTTCACAGCGGCCCTAGAAGACATATTTAAAAACCTAGCCTGAGAAACCAAAGGAATAAATAAAAACGAAACTCGACTAAACAACTTCCGCTTTGCAGACAACATTGTGCTGATCAGCAATGAAAACGACAAATTAAAATCTATGCTAGAAAAACTTAAAGCAGAATCAGAACAAATCGGACTAAAAATGAACCTTACAAAAACAAAAAATAATAACACATAAGGACGCTAGAATAACCATTAATAGATAACCAGTAGAAGCTGTTAAAGAATGCACATATCTAGGCCACAATATTAAACTGAGCAAACTAAATCAAACAGCGGAAATAACTAGAACGATAAAGTTGAGCTGAGATGCATTCAGCAAAGTAGATTACATTCTGAAATCTAGATCCATTCCAATCAACTTTAAAAGAAAGGTATTCAACAGCTGCATACTACCTGTTACAACCTACGAAATAAAAACCGCAACCCTAACGCTCGGAAACGCAAACCAACTCATCGTAAAGCAAAGATCCATAGAAAGAGCGATGCTAGGTATCAGCCTTAAAAACCGCGTCAAAAACAAAAAAAATCAAAAACAGAACAAAAGTCAAAGACGTCACCAGGAGAATAGCAGAATTGAAGTCGAAATATGCGGGCCACCTGGCAAGATAAAACTAAATAAACCAAAAAAATCATAGAATGGCTTCCAAGGACAACGAAAAAAAGCGTGGGCCGGCAGTCAACAGGATGGCAAGATGATATACAAAAAATAGCAGGAAAAAACTAGCCCAATCCAGAGAAACATGGAAAACTTTAGAAAAGGTCTACATCCAAGAGTGAATAAAAATAAGCTAAAGAAAAAGAAGACTTATTAGTCATACGTCGGTAATTATTAAGTTAACTTTTTTCTTCGTTTTTAATAATTTGTCAAATAATCTCTTGTTTTCATTCTTCTGGTATACCATTATTTTATATTTTATTTATAATAGCGTGCATACATCAAAATGTTTCCGACGGAGCATGTATCCACGCTTCATTTGAAATGTTATCAAAACTTGTAGTTTTTTTTTTTGTTATTATGTTTGATTGTATTAAAACTTTATTTTTTTCTTCCACTGTTATCATAAAAACCTTTTTTTAAATATTTTGACTAGTAACTTTTTTACTTGCCATTTATTTGAATTTTTGTGTAGCTAATTTTGTAATTATTTCCTTTATTTTTTTTTTCTTTTCATATAATACTTTTATTTTGTGTTTCACTTTTATTAAGTGTAAGGTTGTGTTCAATATAAAGTAAACATGAGGCAAAAATTATTTCTTGGCCTATTTTAAGAATAATTTGTCTTATGATAATTTCTGAAAAACTCTTTTGTTTCAAAGATACTGGGTGAACAAAATTTGCGACAACATTTTATTATCAAAAAGGACATATAAAGTTGATGAATCTAAAATAAATGTTTAAAATAAATTTTTTTAGACTGGATACAAGCATTGGATTTTGCAAGTTGTCTAAATTCTTTATTGGAATAAAGTAAACTAATCAATTTAGATAGCTCCATAAGAAATAATCCAAGGGGTTTAAGGGTTAGTGAGCAGGCCCATCTTGACCAATCCAGCAATCTTTAAATGTCGCTGTTAAATAATCACAAGCAACCAAACTGAAATGTGGTAATGCACTATTGTGCATAAACTACATTGCAATTCTTGTTGCTAATGGTATACCATTCAGAAACTGAAGTAGCATGTGTTCTAAAAAGTTGCGATACACCTTGCAGGTAAGTACTCCTGGTAGAAATACTGGTTCAAGTAAACAGTTGCTCACAATTCCAACCCAAACATTCAAGAAGAACTGATGTTAAAAACGATCTTTACATACTTGATGCAAATTTTTATTAGAAGCTGGTTTTATCGGTGAAAATAATATGTGTCAGAAATTGAGTTTTAATTACTAATGTTTGCAAAAGCCATTGACATAACGGAATACCTAAAAAAAATCATTAGAACAAATGTCCATTAATACATGACACAAGTGATTAAATATTAATCTTGAAAAACGAAATTTGTTTTTCAAGATTAATAAAAAAAATCAGCAAATAATAGTGCCTGAACACGCTCAATGAAGTATAGATACAACAAATTGCCTTTAAAAACTTTTATCAAATTGTCCAATGACTTACATTCAAAGTATTGGCAGTTTTGAGCTCAATCTAAACAACTGCGACCGATACATGTGATGATCAATAACTAGACGTATTCAAATAAAATCTGCTTGTACATTAGTAGATAAAACAAGCGCTTCAAGTTATTGCTAACAATTATTTGTACTTATTATATTTATTGGCGTATGCTATAATATTATTTACAATATAGTCCAGGAAAAATAGACAAAACAGAGGCTAACCCGGAAGTAATTGGTTACAAGCTAAATTTTTGCATGGACCTTTGTATGGTGACTCTTAAAAATATGTGAAAGTTCTCCATCGATGTGTCTGCCGCGACTTAAGTTTTTGCGAGGTCAAAGGTCGCGAAAAACAGTTTTTTGCAAATATCTGGAAAATGATGAGATTTATTGGAAAAAATAAACAAAGCTAATAGGTAATAATAGGTCATACTTTGCTACATTTTGTTTTGGCCAAAATCATGCTAAAAGAAATCAACGTCGATGAGGAGACTGATGATAATTTTCAAACCACGATTGAAAACGTAATTAATGGTACCCTATTCTACGATGATATTGATAATGTTGATGAAAAAAGCCGAGTTTGTACTCCGCAAGTTGAATGAAAAGCTTCAAGAATATGAAGATCGTGGTCCTACAGCAAAGCTGTGAGTACAGTATTTCCAAATAATATCCATTGCTAAGGAGTTCATCAGAGCTTAGCGAATGGGAGACTGGTATGGTCATTTGAGTTGTATTAAAGAGATGTTACCATACTTTCATGCTGCAGAACATCATAATTATGCAAAATCAGCCTATTTACATCTCCAAGATATAATGCTAATTGGGGATTCTAGAACAAAAAATGTTTTGAAAAGCTTTAAGAAGGGATTTTTTACCGTCAAACGATCTAATAAATATACTTGTGGAACCTGGACTGATATGACCATCGAGCAATCACTCATAAAGTCTATGAAAACAGATGTGGCTAGAGGAAGAAGTACTCAAGAAAGTGTGCTAAGTAATTGGGTGTATGGCATGCATGCCATGAATACAGTGTGCAAAGAATTAGAAGACCTTTGTAACATTAAATCACATCAACATGTTGATGCTAGGGATTCACGAGTAGCTCGAGATTCTACTGATGTTGCGAAAGTCTTAGATTGGTTTTCATGCCGCAATCCTTTCCCTCAGCTTCCCTACATTATGTCAATATTAAGTGGAACCATTGGTGATGAGAAAATCAATTGCCACCAGGCTCGGGAAATAGGTCTACTTTCTGTGGCAAGCATGGCCAACTTGACATTCGACAATATTAAGTGGAAAAGAACAAACAAAGTAGCCTCACTTTTGACAGTGAACAGCTCAGTTAAAGAGCATGGGGAAAAGGTTGCCATTGATTCATTATTGCTGTTTCAGCGAATCAGTATAAGCAAACAGTTTGAAGAAAATCTCTAACAATACTTGAGTACGAGTTAACTCCATACCCGCTAGCACTTTACAATAAGAATAAGATGCGCAAAAATAAAATGAAATTTTTGTATGACTTACTAAAGCCAGAGGATGACATTGATTACACAAATGTGAAATATATCGTCAATGGAGGATATCTACTGCATCATGTTGTATGGAGTCGAGGCATCACATTCGACACTATTTTTGATAGCTACATAGCTTATATACAAAAGTATTTTGGCCAAGACGTTTTAATTGTATTTGACGGGTATAATGATGATGGAAATAGTATCAAAGCTTCAGAGCAGCGTTGTCGTTGTGCCACAGTTTTATCATCCGCAGATAATCTCGTCGAAGCATCAATGACAGTATCAACGAGCCAACAACAATTTCTTGCCAATAAAAACAACAAAAGTCGATTCATTTCGGTGTTGTCTGAAAGATTTCAAGCTGCTAACATCATTGTGAAGCAGGCAAAAAATGATGCTGATGTTCTGATCATCGAAACCGCGATAGAACAGTCGGAAAAAAGTACTAGTGTAGTTGTTGGCAATGATGTAGACTTGATGGCTATTTTGATTGCACGAGCTTTTCACGGCAAAAAATTATATCTTCAGAAGCCTGGTAAATATAAAACCCCATCAAAAATATATTCTTCGCAAAGCTCAGCCTCGTACCCTAAACTAAACGTTAGAGCCACATTTTATTTCTCCACGCAATTACTGGTTGTGATGCAGCTTCTGCTATATTTCGCAAAGGCAAATTGAATATATTCAAACAGTTTGAAAAGAATAATGATATGATGAGCTGTGCTAAAGCTTTTACAAGAGCTAACAGTTCTCCCAATATTATTTTTGAAAATGGATAACGTTTTATACTGCAAGTTTACAAAGCAACAAAAAAACAGAAATCTATCGATGAATTACAATATTTGAAATTCGCACAATATACAAAACTGAATGCTGCTGTGCAATTGTCGGCGCTTCCTCCAACCTCAGCAGCATTTCTATCAAACATATTACCAAGTTTAGGTATGGTTTGGAAATAAGAAAATTGATCCTGAGAACTGGGGATAGATCTTACAAAGTAATGTCTTGGAGCCAATTACAACGCTGCTTCAAACCGCTCCTGATGTTTTACTCAATGCGGTATTTTGTAACTGCAAAAAAGGCTGTTGTTCAACTTGTGGATGCCGAAATGCAGATTTGAATAGTTCGGTTGCTTGCAGCAAATATCATAGCCAAACTTGTTTGAACGCAATACAAGTAGACATCGATAAAAAGGATATCCATAAAGACATAGATCCATCGTCTTTCCTTATCCAAACATTAGAAACGGAGCAGTCAGAATCCGAAACAGACGAAAATTGAAATTTGAAAAAGCCTTACTGTAAAAACATATGCTTCTGTAATAAAAAAAAAAACCATTAAAGTAGCTATTAAATAAAAATTAATTATTCATTATCATATCCTAAGATCTGTCCATATTCTCCGGTGTGAAGTAATTATTCTACTTTCTTTGTTCTTTGAGACGCCCTATCTTTCTTTGTTTGCCCGTAAAAAAAACTTTTAGATAACTTTTTATAGGTAATTGCCTCAACTACAAATTAGCTTTCTATATTTCTTCCGATAAATCTCATTGTTCTCCAGATATTTGCAAAAAACTGTTTTTTGCGACCTTTGACCTCGCGAAAACTCAGGTTGCGGCAGCCACATCGATAAGGAACGCTCACTTAATATTGAGAGCCGCAATACTAAGGTACGTGCAAAAATTTAGCCTGTAACAAATTATTTCGGGGATAATGTCTATTTTTCCTGGACTAATAATGATTTTAACAAACATCGAATATGGTTGTTGCAAATTTTGTTCACCTTTATATCATTGAAACAAAGGGGTTCTTCAGATATCACCATAGAAGAGAGATATTCTTAGAATAAGCTAAGAAATAACTTCTTGAATTTTTGCCACATGTTTACTTAACACCCTGTATAACGTATCAATCGGCTCAAATTAATCAACTCATTTCATTTATCCGATTTAAATGAATCCGGATCAACATGTCAAACAAAAGTTTCTATCATTCAAATATAATAAACTAAAATGTTTAATTAATTTGCTTGCTCGGTTTATATCAACTCGCTTATTAGTTTTTAAAGTTACATTAATTTAATGTATGTATGTAAATATTTTGTTAATGCTTAGTAGAAATTAATAATGGTTATTATTAAATTAATACATTATAACACTTATTCAACAATATATATGCATGTGCAACTAGGATATCTGTGTTTGAACTTCATTTTCAGTAATTTGTGCTTTATATACATGCATTCTGGTTTTGTCAGAGAGCTTGTTTCCATATCCTGTGTTTGAATTTGAAAATTTATTAGTAAATTGCTATATATTTGAAGATAATAAACAAAACAACTGGGTTAAAATTAACTAATAATGTTCTAGAAACATAACAATAAATTAATAAACAAATACAATAAATTAAACTTAAGGTAATGTAGTTGGAACAAAATTTAATTTCTCCGTAACGCAGTTTTATAATATGATCACTTGCGTATGTATTTGTTGCGTACGCATATGTATGTTTTTAAAGGATGATAATAACTCTAAGTGACTAGTAATTTTCTACTGTAGCTTACATTTAATTTTAAGTAGTGGGGTTGGATGAACTTATATCTGACGGTAAGATTTTTTGAACTGTATTTAATTTATAGTTTTGGTGAATGAGTGCTGTGTACAATCCACTCCAATGACTAATTGTTTAGGTTCCGAATCAAATGCAAAACCACAGAAAGAAATATGTACTAGTGTATAAACAATAATGACTAAAACAAATTTATCATTTAAAATTAATAAATGATGTATTTTAAGTAATTTGCTTTTTCATTCAGTAAGAAACACATACATTTGTGTTTCAGGCTATGCACCCATCATTAGTGCGCCTAGCATCTCACTGGTTAAAGAGACAATTTACATATACTGTTTGCAGTAATGCAGGTTGTATTTCGGCAATAATGCGTCAAATATTGGTTTTCAAGTGCTCAAATGTTTTTGGTTTATCGATCTAGATATGGGACTTTACATATTCCCAGAGAAAATAATCAAAAGGCATCAAATAGAACAAACAAAGTAGCCAGTTAAGAAGTCCATTTTGTAAAGTTTGTAAAATGTTTCTTTCAGTAAAGTAATTGTTACGCGCGCTGTATAGCATGTGGCGCCGTCTTGCTGAAACCACATGCCTGCAAAATTAATGTTGTTCATTTAAGGCACACAAAAATTGGCAATCATGTCTCTGTGCCGCGCACTGTTGACTGTAACGCTCCAATCATAATTTTTTTTTATGGATGAAATTTGTTTTGACAATGGATTGTAGATTATTATTGCTCCAAATGCGACAATTTTGTTTGTCAACATAGCCATTTAACCAAAAGTGTGTTTTATCACTAAACAAAATTTTCAAATAAAATTGTGGATCAATGGTAATGTGTTCTTTGGCTCATTTACCTAATGTACAGAGCAAACGATGTGGTTTTAATTCTTGTGCAAATTTAATCTTATAAGCTTGTAAACCAAGATATTTTTGCAACATTTTTTATAAAATGGATGGACACAAGTTTAATTGTTGAACACGATGACAAATTGGCACATTTGGAACATGAACTCTACGCTGCACACTATCAATTGCTGCACAATGTACGACGTCGTACTGGATTCTTATTATTGTTTAGAGTTTTTTGAACTGAACCATGATTTTCAAACAGAGTTTGATTAATTTGCAAATTTTGCTTTGGCGTGAGTTTATTTATGATAAATTGCCAAACCAAACTAACTTCAAAACAATTGAAAACTGCCAAATCAGCTGTCACAGATAAGAGTAATGCCAATTTAAATTTGTCTGCTTCTTCAAAAACACCTTTTACTACTATTTTGTATACAATCAATTTTTAAGACTATACTTTTTTAGTAGCCTTGGCAATCAATTTTTGACGTTCTTATTATTGCGGGTTTCTTAAAAAATAGGAAACAAGAAAAATAAAAATAATTTTTACAAACATGAAAAATAAAAACTAAAAAAAAAACAGAGACAGGCATGTCTAAATCGGACACCTTACTTGAAACGTTTGCGATGCAATGAAGGAGCGGTTAGCTGTTGCAGAACAGTCAAACCTTCCTGGCACCTTGCTAACAATACACAAAGAAAATTTTAATTAAAGCAAAACTTCTAAAAAAATCCCAAGAATTTGAGCAAAAAAAACTTTTAGGAATGGAAAGTGCAAATGAAAAAGTTTCATCTAAACACACTAAAAAAATAAGTTTAAGCTAAGTTTACAAATTACTCTTCTTATAACAAAAAAAAAAGTAAAAATTAGTTTTATAGCTGCTGTACTTAAACACCTCCAAGTTGCTGTCACATCCTGAAGTTAGTAAAACACCCAACTAAAACCACTGCAGATAGGTCATTTTCCTAAACAGACAAAAGCTACTCTTTGGTTTTTTGAATTTCCAGATGCCATTAAAATGGTTTTGATTTCTTTGGAGAGGAAAAAACCAGAAACTTAACCTAAAAAGCTGAACCGTTTTTTTACCAACAAAAGGAGAAATCAAAAGGTCGGCTTTTTGTCCTAGGTATAAAAAAGTAAAATTAAAAAAAATTAAATGGGAAGAACAATTGAGTAAACATGTTCCTTAAACCACCTATTAAAAATACTTCCTAAAAATAAAAAAAACCAACTGATCAAAGCCAATAGATATTCATCCCGAGTGAAGTATCGAGTCTCGTTACGGACGGTTGTGTTGAGGTTAAGTTGAAAGTGAAATAAAGACATAATTATTATAAATTGTAAATAATATTGTAAAAAAAAATGTTTAAGTAAAGCAATTGTTGTCACTGAAGCCATAAGCCTTCTGAACTATAGACAAGGTTCTCGAAATATCACCGTGACATAGGGCCACAAAGGACGCCACTAAGCGTCGTTTTTAAGAAAATAGAAGATTTCTGGGTATAAGGAGCCACAGAAGTGCATAGCAGGTTTTCACCCAGCGTCTTTTGCTTTGAGATTGCTTATATCTCATGCGTCAAAATTTCCAAAATTTTACAAAACCCGGCGCATTCACTATTTGTTGAAAAATTAGATGTGTACAGAAGGAAAAAGAAAGTGGGGATGAATCAAAAAAATTTCAAATGTTTTCAGATTACCGGAACAAAAAAATTAGGAAATACAAGAAAAATAAGCATTGACAACTTAGAAAAACTTTGTCAAGGCAAAGATAAAGAAATAGAAAAAATTAAACAAGTAATGCAGAAGATGATAGTAAATATGAAAAAAAAAACACAGAAAAAATAAAAAAAAAATTTAAGAGTAAAATAAAAACCATTGAAGACAAGCTGTAACAAAAAGAGAAAAAAACACAAGTTTGTAGTTAGATGTACAAACAGAAAAAAAAAACCATAAATAAAATAATACAAAAAAACTTAAAAATGGAGACTGGAATGGTTACTGCATACTTTACTAGTAAAAAAAAAAACCAGACAATAATAGCAGAAACAGAGTTATGAGCTCAAAAACAAAATATTATAAAAACGAAAACTTAAAAATCAAAAGCATACATTGAACATGCTTTTACTTAAAAAAAAAAGAATTTAGAAGGAATTAAAAGATATAGCTAAAGACAATAATTCAAAGAACAAAAAAGTATGAGTACGGTACAGAACATTAAAACTAGATGAACAGGTATACAATTGGAGTGATCAAGATCAAAGAGTATCAAAATAAAGTGAAGGAAAAACAAAAAAATAAATAATATTACAAATCCAAAAAAATAGACTCCTTGTACAAGTACCGCAGACATGACTTAGATGCATAAAAAATAAACCAAAAAATGACAAAAAAACAAAGAATTAGAATTTTGTTTTAAAACGTGGCTGAGATTGACAACAAGAATCATAAGCTGGGAATTTATATAAAAGACGTGGATTGGTAAAAAAAATAGAAAAAGTTAAAGATCGGCTATAAAAGGAAAGAAAAAAAAAGAACTAAAAAAATAATTACTGGTATAAAAAAAGTCAAAAAAATGATTTGGTTATGAAAAATAAAAAGTACAAAAAAAAACTTTTTGTAGAGAGGATAAAAATATAAAACAATAACAATATACAACATAATTAAAGGATGTTTTTCAGAAGTTTGTTTTTCATCTGGCAACACTGTTTTTAGTGAAAGTCATTTTGATAAGTGATAGCAGATTTTTGCTTAGTATGTTTTGCCATTTCATTATAAATAAATAGACTTACAACAGAACAACGCTTGCAAATTGTGCAAATTTACTTTAAAAGTCGTGGCTGAGTTTGCAAAATTTACCGTGCACTACATTTATTTTACGGTGATCATAACTGTCTATACGAGCATGTTGTTTAGAAAACCATCTATCGTTTTTGCACTACGCATAGTCTGATTAAAAATGTGCACTTGCAGAGACGTCGTTCAGTGCGCACCAAAGAAGTTGTTGCAGCTGTGGAGCGTAGTGTTGAAAAAAACCAAAATGAATTGATTCGGCATTATGCACAGCAATTAAAACTGTGTTCATCTACCTTATGAAATATTTTGCCAAAAGATCTTGGTTTACAAGCTTACCAGATACAATTTTCTTAAGAGCTAAAGCCGCGTAACTATTATATGCGTCGTACGTTTGGAGAATGGGTCAAAAACAGAATTGTTCTTAATTCTCATTTTCACCAAAGAAATTTGTTTAGCAACGAGGTTCGTTTTTGGCTTAATGACTACGTAAACATACAAAATTGCCGGATTTAGAGCAAGAAAAATCTAGAAATTGAAACGCCTTTACATCCACAAAAACACATTGCTTGGTGTGCTTTATGGCCAAGACGTGATAGTTCATGAAGAGCGCTATCAATCTATGATTACTGATATTTTGTTTCCCAGTTAAATGGCGTTAATGTGGAGGAGCTTTAGTTACAACAAGACGGCGCAACATGCCACACAGCGCGCGATACAATCAATTTATTGCAGGAAACATTTGCTGACCGCATAATCTTGCGTAACGGACTTGTGAATTGGTCTCTTCGGTTGTATAGACTACTTTCTGTGAGTATATGTGAAGTCGCTAGTGTACGCCAATAAACTAACAACGTTAGATCAGCTGAAAACCAACAATTGCCGCGTTATTGCCGATATACGGCTTTGGCTGCTTGAAAAAGTAGTCAAAAATTCGACTTTCAGATTGCACTTCATTTAAACCAGCCGCTCTAAATCATATTCAAGCAGTAATGTCATAAAATTATCTTTCCAATAAAGCCAATACAGTTCAAAGTTTTATATTTCTGAAAATACACTCTTTATAAAAGCACTAAACAAAAATTAAAAACTTTAATAAAAGAAACTAAAAAAAAAATAATTATAGGAAGCGGGAGGGAGGAGACTTTAACTTAAGAAATGGAAAAAGAGAAAAAAGATTTAAACAAGTTTGAGTTTGTTTAAAAAAGTAAAAAGAAACAAACAAAACAAACAAAAGCCAATCCAATTTAAAAAAAAAACAATATGGAAAAAGATACAAAAAATAAAAAAGAGAATGCGCCAGGTATAGATAGGATAAAACATAAAGCGTGTTGTATGATACAAAAAAGTTAATTAAGAATATGAGTGAGTTAATAAATAGAGTATAGAAGAGAAAAGGGTTTCAAAGTCAATATGTCCAATACCCAAAAATAGAAGCAAAAATTAGAGTTAAAATTGTTAGGTATAGCATACAAGATCTAAACAATACAATTAGAAGTAAAACTTAACAAAGAACTGGGTATGATTAAGATAATTCTAGACGGGCAAACTTGTTTCAGAAAAAGATAAAATATCAAAAATAACGTGTATATTTTGCACCATATGGTAAAAAAATAGCAAAAAAAAGTAAATAAGTATAGAATAGAGAAAAACTTTAGAAAGAATATAAAAAAAAAAAAATTAACAAGCACTTAGTAAAAATAATAAAAGATGTGTATGAGGAGACATCAAACAAAGTATTGGTTAACGGAAGAATGAGAAAAAATATTAAGACAACAAAAATTGTTGCTTATTAAATCTATCTTTAATTGCAACTTACATATCAGATATAGAAGAAAAAATGAGGTTGGCTTAACCAGGGCGGATAGCAGTTGGTAGAAAAAAAATGCGGTTAGTAATATACAGGGTGTTAAAAAAGTAAAATATTTAAGGGGGTGGTCGTACAAACCAGAACAAAAAAAAATTAATAAATACGGGAGGAAACGGTTTCTGAAATATGGAACATTATTTATTTTTATTATTATTTTTTCCTCCATTTTTTATTTTGCAAAAACGTAGATTTTCTTATTATAGATGGCTGATGTTTTGTAAAATAAACATTTAATATTTAACAGTTGTTGTTAGTGCAAAAGTTTTCATTGTTATGGCTGATTACTCTAATGCAGAACTAGCCGGCATGCATTTCATGTATGGTTGTGCTAATAGGATTGCCACCAAAACGGGACGTTTTTATGTAATTGCTTATACAAATTTGCCAGATTCTTTTACGTCGTATGTTTTAAAAAATTTACCAGAAATAGAGAGTTACCAATTTACTTCAAAAACTGTGTTATCTTTCCGGCAGATTAAAGTTGGTATTTACTCTTACCAGAACAAAAAAATATAGCACGGATAGAGCACAATCCAGAAACAAGTGTGCGGAGAATATCAGCCAAAGTAGGAATTAGTGCTACTTTTGTTTGGAAAATTCATCACGAACAGGTGCTCTATTCATATCATGTACAACAAGTAGAAGCCTTAAATTTAACTGATCATCGGGCACGTTTAGTTTTTTGTCGCTGGTTTTTACGCAAAGATGCTGAAGACCTGCAGTTTTTTGCCAAATTTTTTTTACTGATGAAGCAGGGTTCACACAAAATAGAGTTGTTAATTTTTATAATGCACATTGTTTGGCCCACAAAAATTCCCATGTTGTAATTGATTGTAGGCATTAGACACGTTTTTAATTAAAGATTTGGATGGGTATTGTAGGCAACAGGTTTCTAGATTCTGTTGTTTTACCAAATCAATTAACAGGCGCTGCTTACCTCAACTTTCTGCAGAACATAATATATGATCTTTTAGATGACATTCCTTTGACCCACAGGCAACAAATGTAGTTTCAACATGACGGTGCTTTAGCTCATTTTTTTATTGCCGTTTTAGATCAATCTTTTTCACATAAGTGGGTAGGAAGAGGCGGATCAGCTTTATGGCGTGAAAGATCGCTTGATTTAAATCTTCTTGATTTTTTTCTTTGGAAATATTTGAAATCATTAGTGTATGCTACTCCTGCAAATAACCTCAAATAGCTGCAGTTAAAAATCCGAACCAATAAAAGGGTTTTAAAAAGAATACTATATGTCTTTCAAGATGTCGTGCTTGTTTAAAAAATAGAAGGAGCGCACTTCCTATAGTTATAGACTTTAATTTGATGATGAAATAAAATAATGTTCCGTATTTTCAAAACCGTTGCTATGACAACCCATGTTTAATAAGACTTTTTTGTTTGTTGTGGTTTGTACTACCACTTCTTTAAATATTTTACATTATTTTTGAACACTTGCCGGTAATAGTAGCAAAAGAAAGCAAAGAAAATGAAAGAAATAATAAAAAGTTTAGAAAGATATTTCAGAAAAAAAGTTTGACAGTCAATGTAAAGTAAATTAAGATTTTTTTTATAATTATAATTAATTATAAAATGACAATATTATAAAACATATTAATGTTATGTTTTAATTAAAATTATATATTTTTAAAATAACCTAACTAAATTTAATTTTCCGCAAATAATTCTCTAATTAATTTTAATTACCCATTTATAATTAAAGCGACGTAAAACCAATACATGATTACATGCGCTTAAACCTAAAAAATGTTTTTAAATAATTTGTACACATTTAATTAATTCTAGCACAAATGTTAACACAATACAAAACTTATTACTTAGTGGAAATGATCATGCTTATTCATCATTAATTCCAATGCTGAAACTTGTGTTAATAATAATCTTATTGAAACGATATATTGTACTACAAAGCGAGAAAAATATTAGGTTTGAAACTAATTATTATTATATCAATCATGACTAAACTTTGTACAGAAACTTTAATTTGTAATTACTATAGTTGTTGTCATTGAAATATGTTATGTATTAATTCTGATCACAATGAAAACATGATAGCATATTTAGCGCAGTAAGTATTTTATTTATTGGTTAGTGCAGCATAGACTACTATGGTAGAAAAATAATTTCAAATAAATATTAAATTTAACAATCATTTTGGGCAATCCAATTGTTGATACTGATTGTATACTCAGAAGTTTTATATGTATTGTAAGAAACAGCAATATCTAAGACGTTTTACATTCTATAACATATCAATTAATTAAAAACTACATTTATTTAAAAAAATGTATCATAAAGTATAATCATGTTTGTGATATTATTTTATAATAAAAATACTCAATACGAATAGTCTTTTTAGACTAACATGCCAAACATTTTAATTAACTAACATCTGTTGGTGATGACAGACGAATTGCCGTTTTGTTTATGTTTGTTATTAATGTACAAAAGTATAAATTGCGACGTATAATTATAAATGATTATTGAAAAAGTTGTTTTACTTGTCAGTCATTGTTTATTTAATCAAGTTGTTACCACACTCGCAGCCTTAAGCGACTGCGGTCGTCGCAACTTTATCATAATGCATAACATTTTCTGTCCGTGTTTGCTTGTTGAGTTTATTGTAATATTAACGTAATAAGATTAAATCTTTAAAACTATATTTTGTTATAATACTATATTTTTTTGGACTACAATAGCATCAAAGGTTTTATAGTATTAGAATTAAAAAAAAAAACATATAAATTTTAAATTTTTGTGAAAGTTATTTGCTACGCATAATATCAACTTTTTCATTTTATAATTAGAGCAATTTAGGAATTCTAACAAAAATATGTTTTTTATTGATAAATTAATAAATTCTATATTTGAAATGTGTATTTTTTTTATTTTCTGTTTATTTATTACAATATATGTTTGAATACGTTATTAAATTTTTTATTAATGTTGTTTAATTCTATAAATAACTTTTATTAATTTAAATTAAACAAAATGCAAATATTACTGTAAGGCTTGAAAAAGTATGGATTAAATAATAAAATTGGTTAATTGTTTTTTTTCTCTTATATAATAAATTTGATTACAAATATTTAAAAATATATTTATTAAAACTACAAATCAATGTTATAAAATAATGTACTTTAATAGAAAGTATTATATTTGATTAACAACGCAATAGTTCAAAACTAATTCTTTTTTGCTATAGAGGTTATCGACATTGCAATTTTGATTGTTATACCGGTTAAAAAGTGTTTGAATGTTACTTATTTAGTGGTCTTTTTGGAAACCATTTGTTTTTAGGGCATGTGTTTAATAGAAATATTTCTTTTTAAACACACATAGAAGAACTGCCCACTTGTTCTAAAATAGCTTTAAAAGTATATTATTTTTGCAATTATACAAAGCTTTGATACTATCTAGAATTGACTACGGTTGCACTGTATAATTATTTGCACAAAACTTTCTGTAAAAAATCTAAATCTAAAACGGTTTGGATTTTTTATGGCTCAAGTTTGATAGGACTTTTTTCTTTTAAGCACAAAATGCAAGAAAACCTTAAACGTAATCAAACCAATTAAAGTGCAAGAAGAAAAATACTGTTGCGGTTGTACAAGCAATACAAAAACTTGTGTTTACTCAGAAAAATAAAATTAAATTAAAATTTAGATTTAGTAAATTAAATAAAGGTTTACAGTATTGCCGTCAAATATATTAAGAAAATTGTAATTAAACTAACTTAAAACCAGTTATTTATAGCGCTGGTTATTTACTTGTAGATACAATTTGAATTTCACTATTGTATAACCCAATAATTGCAAACTTTATAGTATATTATTATATCAAAAAGTCTAGACAGAAATTAGTATTTTCAATTAATTTGTTTGATTTTCATAGAAAGAATTTTATATAATACCGTAATATAATAAGAAAATATCATTAATTGTAATTTCGACGTATTCACTAAAATACCAATAATTGTTTTTTTTATTAGATTATTACATAATTGCAATTAATCAATTTTAGTTAAATAAGTAATTAATTAGATAATTTTAATTAAGTATTTGTTGTAATGTTAAATCAATATGCAGCATTTTGTAAATATTGTTAATTAATTTATTTACGCAAAACAATAATAAATGATTTATTAGCTACGTAACACATAATTTGTATTATTTAATTAATAAATTTCAATGCTTGGGAAAATAAACAAACGGAAAATTCAATTAAAAATTATATAATTAATGAGTTAACTATGCAAACAACTAATATTTAATCTAAATTAAAGATTGCTAATATAGAAACTTAGAACTATAAACAATTTTTTAACCCAAACCTGAGCAAAACATGAACAAAACATGAATGAAGTTTATTAGAAAATTTGCAAGAATAAGACAAGTAACTGAAAAAACAAAAAATACTACAATTGCACTAGACTAAATTTGTTAAATAAGAAAAGTAGTTCTTCAGTAATTATGTTAAAAATTATGTGTTTTGTGCGTATAATGTATTAGTACTACACAAGCATTGCACTTGGCAAAAAAAATAAAATTGGTGAAAATTTTTTTTTATATGAAACTGGGCACCTCTTACTGTCATGTAGTGTCAAGTTTTTATTAGCTAAAATCCCTACATTTTATATTGTTCCAAGGAAGTTTGCTCGGCACTTTTTACACTACATTCCTGCTAGTTTTATTGTGCAGCTCTTTTAGCATTTTTGTTTTTTCAATCAAGTCTAAAATCCTTTGCCAAAATATTATCTATAATTTTATAGTTATGTTTGCCAAATGAAGTTGTGCTTTGCAGATAGTAAGCTATACATGTGCTGTTAAGAAAACAGTGTCGGGTTATAAATCTATAAAACTTTTGCAGCCTGGTTTGACTTGTTTGTTATTAAAGTTTTAGTATTGTGTAATAGTCATGTTAAAAATAGTTACAATGTTTTGTATTGAGTTTTGTTTGGATTCCCAAAAGCAAGTTTGAGTTTAGTAAATGATTCTTTTTTGCTCTTTGATTGGTAAATTGATTTGACCTAAAGTTTATTTTTTTAATCTTTTGGCATATTTAGGTTGTTTATACAGGTCATAACTAATTGCAATGCCACTTGATTATGTGACATGATAATTATTAGTCTGTTAGAATACAATCATGTTTCAATCATGTTTTTGGTGCACTAGTCAACAGCAATTACTTTTACTTGAAAGAAATATTTAGCCAAAGGTAGCAAAATTTGTTTTCTCTGCTTTTTGATTTTGTAAATTGCAGCTCTAGGACTATTCTGGTCTTTGACTTTATTTGTGTACTAATTAGTTTTCTTGACTGGGCTTAGATATTTTTTGTTTTTTTATTTATTTTTTTGTGGTATTATTACATCAAATGTTTTTTTAATTTAATAACTTTTTATAAAATCTAACCTTATTATTAGTTATAAAGTTTTTTCCTCATGCAACACATTTGTTATACTAAGTTTGTGGTTTCCAAAGTTTATAATGCGCTCATTTATAGTTAGTTTGTAAGACGTTTATTTTTTTGCTAGTACAATTGAGTAAAGTTGTAGAACAGTAAATGAGTAGTAATACTTTTAAATCGTAGTTTTTATTGTTCTTGTTATTAGTAGACATGAGAGTATAAAAGTTTAGCTTGGTGACAAACATACATCACAGATTTTTTTTTTTTTTGTTATTGATAGATAAATAGACAATTATTGTTTTGCTTAGGTTTTTTTTTTCATCACACTTCTACGGTGGTATGTACACTCTGTAGCATGTTTGATAAAATTGCCCACATTTTTCGTATACAAAAATAGTGAAATCATAGATGTAGTTTAAAGCAAAGATGCCTATGTTGTTGAGTATCTGTAGTAGGCTGTCCAGGGTTAAATAGTAAGAGTAAAAATACACCTTCTGTAAGCTACTGCCGGCGGTTTTAGTTTTTACATTTATTCTATATAATGTTTTGGTTACAATTCGATTTCTTAACATAAAGTTTACAACATATTAAACAAGAAATGCTCTTGTTTTGTTTTCTAAAGTTCTGCAAAAGTAATATTGTCAAAAGTGTTTTAGGATTTTAAAACATTGTTTTAGCAGTGTATAGTCTTTTTACATCTGCTAACTAGCTAATGCATAGCCAGTTTGCAGAATTTTCCTAATTAGTATACAAATTAGTATTGTTCACTAATTTCTAGAAGCTTAATAGATGTAAAAACGCTAAGCTGGCTCTAAAGATTTTACATAGTGGTCTTTTTAGAACAGCCAATTTTGTCTGTGACATAATAGAATAGGTTTTGTTAACTTCTGACGAGTTAAATGATTTAAACGTGCCAATTTTTTATTTTACAATGTTTTTATTTACTATGTCATTTGTCTTTTTGTATAACGTTTTTATATAGGTCTTGCAAAGTTTTTTTGACTGTTTCTGTATAACTTCTTTATTTGCAGTACAATCTTTACTCAGAATTTTCTAAAAACTTAGAACATGTGGATTTATTTTGAACTCAAATTTTTTTGCTCAGTTACCATTTTTCTTGACATTGATAAAAAAAAAACTTTAAGTTTCTATATTAATAAAGCAGTGTTTTTATTTATTCAATATTAAATTGAAAGTATGCGTGGTGCATTTGCATTGCCACTAATAATTAACGGTGTAAAGTACTTCAAATAATGTTAAATCTAAAATACAATTCTCACTGCAAAACATTATTTGTTGAAAATAGAATTTTGACTGTGTATAGTTTGTACATTCAGCAGATTCTTTTAAACGTCAAACGCAATATATCAGACTACCAAACCGTAAATAGAGAAAATGAAATATACAACACTAGACATGGTACTACATTGTTGGAATACCCTATTCATAAACTATTATTTTATGAAAAAAGCCCAAAATATGTTGGCATAAAATTTTTTAATATGCTACCAGCAGAAACAAAACATTTAAATTTAAGCCAGTTTAAATCAAAAATTACTAAAATATTATTACAAAAAGCGTATTATTCTATAAATGAATTTTTAGAAGACAATAGTTTTAATATGATTTGAAATGTGCAGATTATGTATATTATGTTTTATGTTGTATTTTTAATTTTAAACATTTATGTTACATTTTAATTTTAAACTTGTATGTTTATTTTTACTTACTTTTTAGTTTGACTTGTCCTATATTATGTAATCAATGATCTTTGGATTAATAAATATTATTATTATATTATTATTATGTATGAGATTTTTTTTTTAGTGAAATGTAGTGGTAATGCTTTATGCACTCATTCACACTACAGAGATGTGAAACTAGTTATTACTGAGAATACCTTACCCACTAGAACCACCTTTCGTGTTTTAATGTTAACCTGCAAGACTGCCTTCCAGCATTGCTTCACTGGTAACATCATCTGAGAGATCTACTTTTAAAAACATTTTCAGTCTCTCATCCTTCTTCTTCTGCTTCAAGATGTTGTCTATGCCATCATGAACACATTTCTATTAGAACTTCCTATCTAGCATGTGCTTGACAATGTTTTTTGCAGTAATTTTACTTAGTACAGCTGTCCAGCTGTTTCTTTCTTTTATCAACCTAGTGCAAGCTAGGACCATGTGTTTGGGTGTGTTTTTTATACCACAGTACGGGCAATTCAAATTGTTTTTTTTGCTTGAACCAGTGCAGATAGTTTAAGAAACAGCCGTGATCACTTAGAAACTTGATCAGGTAAAAATTTCAATTCGATGTTTTTTAGTCACCTATAGTTAGTTCAAGGATAAGGGCCTTAGTCCACTTACCAGTCGCGCTTTCTACCTTTCACTTTTTCTCTCACTGCGCAATCGTTTTTTTTATGCGTTTTTCTTTTGCTTGCTGCTTTGAGCTACGTAGTTCTTCTCCATAGCAAGTATGTGCAACGACATTGTGCTGGCAATTGCAAGTACCAACTTTAGAAATAGTTTTATAGGCACATGTTGTTCTAATTGCAACCTTTCTTTGCGTCCGCAGGAAAATGTCTTTGTATTTGCGGACGGTTGCCTACTGGCTCCAAACAAGTGCCCCGTATAGAACTACCAACGTTACCACGCTGCACATTGATCTCCTTTTACATTTCTTGAGTTTAGGCATTGTGGTCAAGGCTATATGCAGACACATATTGCAGTTGTCAAAAAACGTAATACCGAGGCTTCTCTGACTTGTAATTTGTATGTTTTCTGCGCTTTTAACTGCTTTCTGTCAGCAAGAATGACAAGTTCAGTCTTCTGTGCGGCAAACTGTAGCTTTTTGCTATTTAACCACCTAACTATTTTGCTTGCTGCCCATTCGGCATAACTGATCATATTTTCGAATTTTTTTCCGACAAAAACTATGCATTTCTAACTGTAGGATGTCATTGTAATTAGCATTTCAGACAATTGGACTTTTTTCTAAGTCCTGTGAGACTTTAGCCGTAACCTCCAAAGCGTGCTTTTCCTCGATAAAAATGCGTCGACTTTTGAAGTAGCTTTCATTGATTTTGATTAGGTAGTTCTTCCATAATGTCGTTCTATTCAACGGAGTTAAAATCGTTTTTTACGTTGAACGTTACCAGTACAACATACATTCTTATGGTTCTTAATTCTTTGGTGAGCGCTTGCACTTTTCTGGTTGCGTCAACAATATATCTCTTTTTTCTAAATCTAAATTGAGAATCAGACTGTCCTAATTTTTTTTCCAGTTTATTTTGTTGTTGCCTGTTTAAGAACTGCATGTAGAGCTTGCTCATCAAACTGAAGATGCACAGGGGCACTCTTCTTTTGGCTTTGCTGGCTTTTTGCTAAAACATAGTTTAACTGTTTTCTACTCTTCTGGAAAGATGCCTTTGCTAACAAAGAGCAACTCAAGTTTTTTCTCGGCAAATACCTTAACAACTTCCGGTGGGATATCATCTGGGCCCGCGGCTTTACCAGTCTTGATCATGATTTCCGCTTCCACAATCTCTTTTACGGTGACTAGAAAGACATTTCTAAGTTTGCAGGTAATATCTGGCCATACTTTTTTTTGAGTAAAAAACAGGTTCTTGATAATCCGTAGTTGATCGTTGTCAGACAAGTGTATTGGTAAACGTATTCCAAGCTTGCCAGTGACAATCTTGTATCCGATGTCCTACAGATCTTCCTGGCACAGAGCGTCCCAAATTTTGCAGGTAATTTATGTCATGTTAGTACCTGCCATTTTTTATCTTGAATTTACTAGTTTTTTTTTAAATTTAAACATGTTTTATTGTACCAAATTAGCATTAATATTTTTAACAAATATGGTTTTGTGTTTGCTCTTTTTTATTTTTATTTTTATTTTTTTATTTTAAAAAGCATCTTTTTGTACATCTTTGTTAAAAGAAACATAACAGTTAAATACTGCAAAGTTGTTAATTTTGATTATCAAATACTCCGTGCCTTGTTTTTTAATTGCTAAGAATGTTTTTATTACTTTCATGGTGTTGTCTAATTGTTTATCAAATATTCAGTTTTTTCTGTTTTTGGTAGCGCTTTTTATTGAGCTTGCATATTGCTTTATTTTTTGCATTCAGTTTTTTAAAGTAGTTATAGCAAGATCCTATGTTAAAGGATTTCTGTATTCGTTAGTTTGTAAAAACTTTATTAATATTAAATTGACGTGTCTGCCTTCACTTATAGATTTTTTTTTAATTTTGTTTTTCCTATAATTCTACATTTCATTCAAACAAGTTTTCTAAAATTTTACTTTGTCATATTATTGTAACGTTCTGTTGTCTGTAGGCTAGTCTGAGTGTTAGAATCTCAAATGTTCTTGGTTTGATATTAAAAAACTAGAAAATGATATGTTTTATATCTTTTTTAGTTAATACTGCTGAACAGACTTTGTTTTACAAGTTTTTGCTTTTTTTCTTGTAATAAACTTTCTGCTTGTTTTTTTTTTGTAATGATTAAAATAATAATAAAAATAAAATTTAAAAAGTAAATTATAAAAATCAGCAGGAAGAGGAAAAAATAATAAACATTGATAAGCTGTAAGAAATGATCAGAAAAATAAAGAAAAAAAGCAACAAAAGTCACAAAATATCCACCAGGCATGGAAAGATGTAAAGATACCGAAAGAATAGAAGACAGCTCTTATAGTGCTAATTTACAAAGAAAGTGATAAAAACGAATATGATCATTACAGAGATAAGTACCACAATAAAAATGTAAAAGCAGATAATTATGAAAAACTAAAGAAAAAAATAGCAAATCAGTTGGAAGAAACGCATTTAGGGAATGAAGAAAGAACTATACAAGACACACAGTTAAAAAAAAAAACAAAAATGGAAATAAGTAGTTTCATTGTTGCTCTAATGACTACAATGTAACGGTGTTGGTTTGCGTATGCAATTTTCTTATTTGCCACCTTGGAACACGTTTGGAAGAGGTTACATTTTGCCCCGCAGGTTTTTCTGATTTTTTAAAAATATTTGAACAATTGTTACTAAAATTTAGAAACTTTTGTATTGCAGCCCAATATTAATGTTTAATTTTTTATAAGTAATAATGTGAACTTATGACAATCATTGACAATTTTAACATAAACCTTAAAAATGCAAATCTAAACTGATTTAATTTAATTAATATTTAATTTAATTTGCTCTAAATGCAGTTATTGCTTTCATCCAAAAACTTAAAAATTATTTTCTGTTCTTGCAGAACATAACTTCTTTTGCGTTATTTTATCATCATACTTAAAAATATATTGTTTCTACCCGGCGCATTCACCTAAATTGCAGTGAGTTTATACACGGAAAAACACATTTATATTAAATTTATGAAAGCATGATTATGAAATGCACTGTGATACATATAGCACTTAAATATAAAGACAAATAATTTAATTAAATTATAAACAAGAAAATTGTAAGCATTCCACGTAGAGCTGTTCGGATTTATTTAGAGAAACAAATTATACACAAATTTATTTAGAGCTATTTCAGTTGTACAAAAAATGTCATGATCTTTTATTAAATAACTAAAGTAATATGGTCAATAAAATGTAGTTTGTTTATAAAATAAATTTTATTTATGTATTTTGATAAAAGTAATTGTAACTCATCTCAATGACCATTCAATGTAAATAAAAATTAAATAAATGTAATGTTGAATAGCATGCATTCAACATTTTATAATAAACGCAACGTAATTTCTATAAAATATTTTAATTTAATAAATGATGTATTTTATGTGAATTGCTTCTCTACTCAATGGAAAAACAAATTATTATTTTAATAATATTTATAACCTGCTGAAATGATAATTTAATTTTAATTTCTATTTGCAAATTTGTTTTGTAATTTCTAAAAATTCTTAATTTTTGTTGTTATACAACATTTAAATGGTAAAATGCCTATAATTATTTAATAATGAACTTCAAATAATGTGTTAGTATTGTGTTATATACTTATTATAGTTTTGTATATTTAAATTTATTTAGCTTTAGGTAGACTAACATTTTTTACAATTTAATGGATTTTATTTATAATTGTAATTATATAATATAGCACATAAATATTTAATTAAAAAAATTAAATCGTTATTTAAGCATTACTTTTAATTATGTAACTACACACTTATATTTACAAATTAAGCTTAATATACATTATTAAAACAAATATTTTGTTTTTGGATTATAATGTTATTAAGATTAATGTAATGAGTCCATGTTACGGTTGAATTGTTGTCTGATAATAATAATAAATTGACTTTGAGCATATTGTAAGTAAATTTTATTCTCATTTATCAACACAACATTGTCTGCATTCAACAACTGTTTTACAATTACATTTGCATTTTTACCAGCATTTTTCTTGAATTTATCTAAAAATACATTAAACATCTATAGAGACATAACACGTTTTTGTTTAATGTGAAAACAATGGCCCAGTTTACTCCAATACACATTCTACTACCATAATATATTAAAACATTCTTTATGTTATTTGATCTTTTTTCAAATCAATAAACTTGCAAGACCCTTTTTTACTCTTATGCATTTTTTATTTACTTGTTGAGAAGCAAAAGTAATCTTAAACAACCCTTATCTGACATAAAATTACACTGCACATATTTTTTTTAAACATTCTTGCTGAAATACTCAACTTTACATTTATTTTAACTTTTTTCTGTAATGTTATTTATAAAACTATTATTGCTATAAAAGTACGTAATTTTATAACTTTAAATCAATGCAATATAAGCGCACAACAACGAGATAATTAAGATTTAAATAAAAAAATATTTTTTTAGATTTTTTTTAAAAAAGCTTATTTTTAATATACAAAGTTTGACTATGATAATAAAACTTTAGTAATACGTGTAATAATGTTGTCCAAAAATTTTGCTTAAGTTCATAAGTCCATTTTAAAGATATAAAATGTTTATTAAATACACATAACTTTAAATCCAATTAACTAATGTTTGTCCGGATCATTTAAATGGTTTCTTGTTAATGTAACACACAATAGGGGCTATTCTCTATGCATATTGCTAGAATGTAAGCAAGATATATTGCTAGCTAACAATATAAACTGTCATGTTAACAAATCTTGTGGATTAATGCTAACTGTGGATTAAAATATCTGGATAGATAACTGGCGGAAATGGGTGATTAACAATTTAACTAGTAGTTTAAATAACCTTAAATTATTACTTATAAGAATTTGTATTATATTAATAAGGATTACTGGAAACTTATTATTGTTTATAAGGAGTTATCCATATTTATTAATTTGCATTTTTATTGTTGTTACATATTCAATATATTTATTAAATAAAATTTTAATGTCAATTTTTTGACTCGTCAATTTATAGGTTAAGATTTTAAATACTTTGTTTACATAAAATGTAGAGACGATTGTAATACGCGTTCCCACTAACTAGCGGTTTAAATTTTAACTAGCAGTTAGTAAACTTGTAGTTTAAACCACTATTGTAATATTGGCCCTAAGTATTTTAAACGCACTAATTCCTTATTCTATAGCATTTGTATCTACTTCTCTTTGTTTGGAATGAATATTAAAGTTTAGTTGGATTCTTCTGCCGTAAAAAAAATGTAGAAGAGATAATGTGGGAATTAGAAAAAACAATTAGGGAAACTGCTACTCAGAAAAAGCTAAAAGCTTAAAAGGTGTTAAGGCACATCAAAAGCAGAAAAGCAATATATTTAAAAAAAAAACAGAAAAACAGTGTAAAAAGCTAAAATTAAATTTATAAATAAAAAGATATAGAAATTAAAACAAAAAGACGGATGCAAAAACATAAAAACACATAAACAAAAAAATAAAAAAAAAATATTGAGGCAATACCGATGGAGACGTGAAAAAATCCTTTCTTGGTTTTGTTTGAAAAAGAAAAAAATAATAAAACTAGACAAATAAAAGCCAATCCAGCAAAAAACATAAAAGAAGCAATAAAAGATAAATTAAAAAAATAAAAATAAAAATTAAAGCGCCAAATATAAATGAGATACAGAATAAAGCGTGGTTTTTTAGTACAAAAGAGTTAATTAAAATATTTAATAAATTAATAAATAGAGTATAGAAGAAATAAGAGTTTCCAAGTCAATGGAGAAAAGGTCTTTTATGCTCAATACACAAAAGTGAAAGCAAAAACCTAGTAAATACGAGAGTTGCTATTTATGTATTAAGAGCTAGCAGTACTGGTATTGCCAGGTAAACTTTGACATTACAATCGTAAAGTTTTACATTTTTGGCATTATACGTACTCAGAACGTTATGACGTGCGAGCACTATTTGTGTTGTTTACAGTAAGTTAAAAATTGAATTAAGTCGCCAAAATTTTCGAACTATGATTTATTATGACTTTCGACGTGGTCTAACTCAAGAACAGTGCTTCAATCAACTGAATTCAACTTTTGGCAATAAAACGCCATCCACAGCCACTGTATATTGCTGGTACACTAAATTAAAACGTGGCCGTAGTTTGTTCACGGACAAAGTTAAAGAAGGTCGTCCAAAATTAGTCGTTGTGCCGAAAAATATCAATGCTGTAAAAAAACTAATTGAAAAAAATTGTCATGAGACATATCGCAAAATCGAGACATGTTTAAGAATTATTATGACCAGCATACATAAGATTTTGCATAAACATTTGAGATTTTGAAAGCTGTGTGCATGTTGGATTTTCTATTTGTTGACAGATGCTCGTGTCGATTGGTGCCGTAAAGTAATTACAAAACACAACTGTGGTGCATTTAAAGCCGTATACAGCATGGTCACAGGTGACAAGTCGTGGATTTATGCATATGAGCCAGAAAGAGAAGCTCAATTGGCAGTTTGGGTGTTTCAATGTAAAGAAAAGCTAATAAAAGTTGTTTGTTTTCAAAGCGTTAAGAAGCAAATGGTGGCGTGTTTTTTCACAAAAGCCGAGTATGTGGCAACTGTGGCTCTTAAAAATCAAAATACTGTTAATTCAGCGTGGAATACATCCATTTATTTGCCTAAAGTTTTTGGTAAATTGAGAGACAACAACCCAAAACGACATATCATTTTGAATTACGACAATGCGAGCTCACACACATCACATGAAACAAACGAGTATTTGTTCACACAAAAGATCAAATTTATAGGTCATCTGCCTTACAGCCCCAACCTAGCACTTAATGATTTTTTTTATTCTTGGTAATTAAAGATAAACTGCGTGGACAACAGTATTCATCGCCTGAAAAAGCGGTTGAGGCTTTCAAAACGCATGTTTTAGAGCTATCATCTTCTGACTAGACAAAGTGCTTTGAAAGGTGGTTCAATCGCATGCAAAAGTGTATACATTTTAAGAGCATACCGACCGCTACCTTAATTTGTAGTATTTTAACAAAAACGGCAACTTTGGCTTCATTGCTGCTTCTGCAAATAATTTGATAATTGATTTATTTTTTTACCAGTACATTCAGAAAGGATTAAACTATTATATGTCAACTACAGAAAAATAACATTACTGTGTGCGATATACAACATCTATCCCATAATATTAGAAACAAAATTAAATAAAAAACTTAAGGTACCATAGATAACGAATATATTCTACATCATATGGTCAAAAAAAAAATAGCAGATTAATTAAAAAAAGTGCGTTATTTGTAGACCTAATGACGGCATTTGATAGTGTAGATAGAAAACTGTAGAAACGTATAAGATAAAAAAAAATTAGTAAGGAACTTGTAAAAAAAAGTGTTGAAGAGTAAGCTGTTTAGATTTGGGTGTGGGTTAACAAAAAAATGAATAAAAGGCTTTAGACAACAAAAGAAAAATTAGGTGTAAGAGAATAAAAAAGCTTATGTTTGATAGGTTAGTTAAAAGTATGATATTGTATGGGTTAGAAATATGGAAATAGAGGAAACAAGACAAATTAGAAACAATACATGTAAAATATTAAAAATTGGTGCTGGTTTAAATAAAGAAACTCAATTATATATTGTGCTAGAAAAAGTCAATAATAAGTTACAAGTAGAAACAAAAAAAAGAGCAATGAGGTATGAATAAAATTATTACAGCACAAATGGTTATGTTACCTAAAAAATAAAAAAAATAAGAAAAACTGAAAGAAAAACATGACACAAAATTATAAAGAAAGATACAAATATATAACAGCAAGAAAGGAGAATACAAGTAAAAAATCTTGGTACCAGGTAAATTATAAACTTATTATAGAAAGTGAATAACAGATTTGATGACAGTGGAATTGAAAATGTAAAGAATTTGCGGAAAGACTAAGAAAACTATAGAACATATGTTAACAATGTGTAAAAAAATAAAAGAAAAGCGGATGAAAAAAAAATAAGATAATGAAAGGAGACAAAAGACAGACGGAAGAGAGATAAAATAGATGAAGGCATCTAATAAACAAAGAGAAAAAAAATACAATAAAACAATAAAAAAAAAAATTAATTGTGTTCACTAATAAGAATAATAATTTATTATTTTGGGGAGTTATAGATATATTTGTAAATGTGATGTAACTTTTAAAGCCAAATAACAAAAAATAAACGTATTATTATATAGTAGGAGTGTAGGTACAATTTTTACTTTTTGAAATTATTGAGTTAGTGTGCTATCTTGTAGTAAATTACTCACTCTACAACGTGACACAAAAAAATTGTTTTATACAATACAATAAAATTTAGTTTTGTTTATTAATTTTTTTAATTTAGTTTTTACTTAAAAATGATTTTAGTAAGATTTAGTTTAAAAATACCTTACGCAACTTGTAATTTAATTTATTTTGAAAACTTAGTGATCAAATTAATTTAAATTTATAACAATGTTAACAAATGTTTTGTAAATATCTCAAAACGCACAGAAATCTCTTTTAAGAATTACTAGTTGTGACAGTTTTTTAAAGTTTCTGAAAAATTGATTACGGTAGAGATTGTACCATTTGAAACTACACCCCTCAAATGTCGTTAGGTTGGTAGTTGTTTCGTCAAACTCTCTTTTCCATCAATTAATTTGCTTTTTTTAAAAGCTGTTTTTATAAAGTTAACAAACATGTTTGTCATTATTTTCAACTTGTGATATATTTTGCTGTTCTAGGATTGCCTTCTATTTGATCAACTAGTATTTTGTTATATGCATAACAGTGTTTCTTCTAATTTAATAATGAATTAAAAGTACTTGTGTTCTGATAGCAAAGCGCAACTAGCACATCTCACTTTTTAAATTGCTTTTCGGAACGCGGGCAAATAACAGTTAATCATAATGTTAGTATTAGTTTCTAAAATATATTTTTAAAGTTTTTTATTGATTGGATTTATGTCATTGCTTTTCCATGCGTGTATTAGTGTGTATTTACATCACACCTAAACGTTGTTTTAAATTTGCTACTAATCAGCTTTTGGATTCTTTTTGATGACAAAAAACTCCGACTGTAGAAAAAGTATTCTTGACCAAGATTAATTTTTCAGGTTCTTTTTTTTTACTATAACTACATTGGCAGTCATTTGGTCTGAAAACAACTATCTCATAATAGCAAAACGTTTAGTTTATGTTTTTATATGATATAAGTGTGAAAAGAGTTTGGTTAATAAAAGCCATCTCCCCCAAATGTTTAATTCTTGTATCATTTTCTAAGTGGTTAAGTGGTCTTAAACATGGGCAATGTCAATGTTTTTTAAAGTTTGAGTTGAGAGACACACAAGATTTAACGTTTTACTTACTGTTATTTTTCTAGTTATTGTTTAACAATTTTTTTTTCTTTTCGGAGAAATAGAAACCCAAGTGCAGGTTACTCTATAGTAATTTTTATTTTTTCTTATGTTCCATTGTCTATAAATAGAACGTGTTGGGCTTTTGATAATTTTGGTTTTAAGTTTATCACTTAATAAGTCTTGGTCCATATGTTCCTTTTTGTGCCTGGCAGTTCTTTTAAACCAATCATCTAAAGTTTTTTGCTTTCTAAAAACCCTTTTTTTGGTAGTCGTATTTTGGAACCACTTAATGATTGGCTTGTCTGCAAACGTAGAACTTAATGATGCTGCAAAACGACTAATAATGAAAACTGTAAACAATTTTAATAACAACTACTACGCCTTGTTCTTCACTTTTAACACAACACGATTGCCAAAAATTATTTCAGTTTGACAAAAAACCAACTTCAATCAAGAAAAAAAAATGTGCCACAACAAGTACTAATAACAATTATTTATTTGTTAGAAACTTGAAAACAATGACACAGAACACAAAATAAGACAAATACACAAGATACTCAATTAGATATAAAAAAACAACGGCAACGTACAAATCAATACCAATGTTAATGCAAACAAAACAATATTTTTATGAATAAATCTTCAGTGTCAATCAAAATTATTCACTTTTTTTTAATTTCAAAATGTAATATTTAGAAATTACTTAATATGTCACAACATAAAGCAGTCTGTAAACATTTAAACTTAAAAGTTTATTTCATGTCTTACATTTCTAAACTGTCAGTAAATATTTGTTAAATTTTTTAGCAAGCACTGTACTACAAGTAAATAATTGTTTAGATTTTAAATTGTTTTGTACTAATATCTATAATGCAAAATCTGCAACATCACGTTATTGATCAATTTTGGATAGACAATGATCCAAATAGCTAGTTTTTAAATAGAGTTTAGGTAGTGTAGTTTCCGATGCTCTTCTTCATACTAGGTAATAATATTTAATACAAAAACCAATACAAATTTTACATATTTGCAAAAGTTGAACAAAAGTAAAAAACTTGTTACATTTATTAACAAATCCTAGTTTTCAAAATTATTTTTTTTAAGTTTTGAAATATGAAGGGTGCTATTATTTGCAAAACTATAAATTGATTTTTTTGTTATTTGAAAAAGTTCATTAATGTAGATCAAAAATAAAATTGGCAAAAAAGCAGAACCTTGAGAAACACTAGCATTTATAATTTTGGAGTCAGAGTTAAAACCATCAATATTAACTATATTTTTTTTTATTATTAAAAAAACTATTGATACGATTTACAAACTTATTATTTAGACTTATACAATAGAGCTTGTTGATAAAATTAGAATGCTATACCTTATCAAAAGCTTTAGAAACGATTAGAGCTATTGCAAGATTTTCTCTATATTTGTCAAAAGTAGAATGCTACTAACATAAGTAAGAAAATCTGTTTTGAAACGTTTTGACAAAATTTATATTGAGTATTTGAAATAAAATTATTTTGTTCTAAGAACTTGAATTTGTAAAGATTATTATAATTTTCAGAAATTTGACAGAATGGACAATAATGCAATTGGTTTATAATTTGACAAATCAGACTTGTTTCATTTTTTAGGAATAGGTTGAACATTTGCAATTTTTCATTAAAAATGGTAAAGCAAATATTTTGAGCAAAATGAGAGCATTAGCAAACGTTTTAAGAACAATTTTATCTATACCTGATACCTTTCTAGTATTTAATTAAGGATATGTTTTGATAACCCTAAAATAAATTGGACCTATTATTTTTCCACTAGCCGGAATTGTAGGTACAGTAATGGAAATATTTATAATAGTAGAGTTAGATGCAAATTGATTTGCAAACATATCAGCTTTTTTTAAATCAGTAACTAGATTGTTTTAATCATTTTAAAGAGGGGTTATTGAAGATTTTGTATTACCTTGCAATGAATTTATAGTTTTATATTTTTTTTTGTAGTTTATGGATAGCTGAGAATTTTGAAAAACTATGTTTGATTGTTTATGTTTGATTGTTTAAAAATATTAGTCCCAAAAATAGAAAACACAAAACAATAAAGCAAATAAATAAACAAGATATGGTTTTAGATAATAAATAAGAAAATTCTTATTAATTACGTATTGAAATAAACAAATTAATTAAACTATTAAATACTACAACTTTTTAGAAAATAATATTCAATTCTTGTATTCGTTGCGCTTTTTTAATTAATAGCTTTAGTGATAAACAATAGTGATAACTAAGTTTAACATTTTTTTTTATGTAAAATATTTTACCATTTATAGATAGATATATATACTTAACAAAAAATAATAATGAGTTAAAGTAAGAAGTAGCAAAAAACCTTTTTAATTATAAGTTTAGATGTGAAACTAAAACGTTTAATACGTTTTATTTTTGACAAAAAAATTATCTTCTAACTATTACTTATGCAAATTTAAATCTTTTATTTATCAATTCTTGTAGTTTTGCAAAAGTAGGTCGTTTTATAGTACAAATGTTTTTATTATGTTTATCTTTTACGGTTTAAATAACAATTTTTGTATATTGAATTGTTTTGTGCTTATTATTCACATAAAAAACAATGTTTGTTGCCTACACTTCTGTACGTGTTGGACGCAATTAATTTAGTTTTACATACGTATTCTAAAACACATATACATTGTAAACATAATATTTTTAAACAGCAATGTACCCCAATATTAAAAATTTGCAATATAACAAAGCAATATTAAAATAACATTTTACTATGCCATACAGCTGAAAAATAATGTTAAAAATAAATGCAAATTTATCAGTTAATTTTATTTGTTTGTTGTTTTAATTTATTTGTTTGTATCTTATTTTATTCTTCAAAATAAAGCAATTTTGGTATTATGCATGTATAATAAACCTATTTCTTACACCAATCAAAACCATTAAAACTAACTCAACTACTACTTTTTTGCTTCTATTTGCCGGAAATAATTTTGTTTATAAAATTCACATATCATATCGTAAAGGGATGTAGAAACACGTGTTGTGAGTAGTTTGGTGGCTGAGAATTACATTTTGTTAACATTCTGTAAAATAGTTTTACCACTGTAACATGGTCGCTGGAGCCTCGTTTGTTTTATAGCAAGTAGTATATACGTGCAACGTGCAATCTTTTTATTTATGTTAGCCGCCATCCAATAAGTAGATGAAAAATTATAAGATTAAAAAAGTTATTTATATACAAACGTTATTATATTATTTAAAAGTAAAAAATTAAATATTAGGAAGGTTGTATTGCAAAAACAATGCAAATATTGAAATCAAATAAATGATAAGTAATAATAAAATTATTAAACAATTAGTTCAGTTATTTCATTGAAGTTATTTACGTTGTTATTTTGACACTTAAATTACTTCATTATTTCAGAATTATTTTAGACTTAATATATTATAATGTAAGTATTTTGATCTATCATCTTTAGATACGGCAGTTATGCTAATTATTTTAAATAATTAATAATCTATTTCTATTACTACATTGCATTATTAAAGTTATTTTAAGTAGTAGTACGTTAACAAAATTATTACAGCGTTAGTGCGTTATCAAAACTATTAGCAAGCTAGTGCGTTATAAAAACTATTACTATACTATTGCAGTAATGAAACTACTCTAGTGTTTGTGCAGTGCATAAAGTAGATAAAAAGGCTCTATTGCATAAGTCATCCCAAAAACGCGTTTTTGAGGATTGGCAACACCTTACTTTGACTTTGATTGTTTTTATACACTCAAATGCAATAAAATCGGGTTATTGGATAATTTTAGCAAAAAATACCATCAGGTTGTAAACAAAAACAACATATGTTATATTTAATTTTAAACATTAATAAGCAAAAATAAAATTTAAAGGTATGCGTTTTTTACTACCTCATTTGACATTATGCACAAAAGATTAAGGTGGCTGCTGGGTTGACTTTTTTATTTTTGATTAACTGTCATTTTTAAAGCAGATTGGAGTGTTGATTATAGATTTATGTGCTGAAGATTGTGCAAAGCTGTTGGTCTTGTGACAGATAGAAAAAGCCCTCAATATCTGTCCAGATTCCTTTATGTTAGTCTTTCTACCGTCCAAAAAACACTTGAACAGTTTAAGGATACTGGCAGAAATACTTAGAGACCAAGATCTGACAGGAAACAAAAAACGACTGTTATCTATGACCGATTTATTGTTTGTACTCATTTACAAAATTCTTCTTCTTTATTTCGCGTTTTTCAGCTGTTTTACATCGCCACAGAAGTCTTACGACTTGAATGAAGGGGGTTGATGGGATTAACGGCTTATTAGGTGACTTCCGAATCACCCCGGTGAATAAAAAGCAAAGTTATTATTTTAGTCATACTCAAGGATCAAACCCCGGACTGTGAGCGTGCTACGCTAACGCTCTATAACTAAGTTATCTCACCGTTTAAATTGTCACGTGACTTCAGTAGAGACCAGAAACTAACTCTGTAAGATTTGGGGTATATCTGTGAGTGTGTGGACAATTTGTCAAAAGTTGCAAGAAGCTGGCTTTAAATTTTGTAGACTAGCAACTGCATTAAAATTACTCCTTCGTCACCAAGTAGCCAGACTCCAATTTTCTCGCAACCATTGAATTGGACATTGGCGCAATAGAAAATTGTACTGTTTACTAACAAGTCTAGATTCTGTTTACATTTGCCAGATGTAAGAAAACAAGTATGGAGATAAACAAGAGAACAATTTGCGGAGTGCACCTTTAAGCCCTGGCTTAGCCATGGTGGAAGTTCCCTAATAGTATAGGCAAAAATATTAATAGATGCTTGCACTAAATAGATTGTGATTGATAGAGAATCGTTAACTGTACAGCGGTATATTAAAAAAAAATTGAAAAAAATACGTAGTCTTATTTGCTTCATTTATTGGCGATGGCTTTATTCTGATGCAGGATAACGCAAAACCGCATTCTGCGAAGTGCGTCCCAGAATACTTGGTTGCCGTTGGAATAAAGAAATTGAACTGGTCTGCATGTATTGCAGATAGAAATTTTATAGAACACGTTTGGGACATGCTGTGCTGCATCAATAAAAAAAATAGCAAAATATTCTACAAAATAATATTTGTAAGCTCATTAGTGGCACGGGCTGTTGTATGCAAGCAATAGTTAGGATTCAAAAAGGCAATACAAAGTATTGAAATCTTATTCAACTAAAATTGTCATTACTAAACGGTAGCATTTTAAGTTGGTACGTGCCCTTGACGGCAAATGTAGTCAATGTTTGTGAAAATCATGGATACAAATATGCTAGTATCTAATAGTGAAGTCCATTTTAGTAACGACTTTTGCTTTGTCAATTTTTTTAAAGTTGTCAGTTTTTTTTCAAATTTTTTAAAATAATTTTTGATGTATACAATTTTTTTATCTGTTAGCATATATAATTCCTCTAGTACGCATTGTATAAGTAACGGTTGCCCGGATCAAGGTAGCGCCAGTTAAGTCAATTTTGTATGTACTGATTTAACATGTTATAGGCTTTAGATTGTTGCTAAAGACTAACAGAAATTCTTTGACAATCTTTTTAAATTTATGTTGGTATGTTACTACGCTTTAACTTGTTCAAATTGTTGGTGTCCTAACAAAATAATTGATTTTTTTGGTTCAAATATGCTATAAACCTTAAATTGCGATTAAAATGTAGGCATTGCCATGCGTAATTTAGATTGACATAATTGTTTGTCAACCAAAGGTGTTCCAGAATTACGTGACGCTGTTCAACACCGTGTTTGGGTCTGATTGTTGGATGCGACCGGTCAATAATTTAACTCCGGGTAATGTCAGCTGAGTAAAGTTTATACTAACTTTTAAGTGTATCAGTGCTTTGTGGTTTAGTCCGTTAATAGTAAAAAACGTTTTTAACTGCCTACACCTAACTACTTGCAAACGTTAAGTTGCTGTAAATTGGCTTTTTTGTAGAAATCATGCAATTGTAGCTTGCAAAGTAGACTGGTTTATTTTGGACAATTTGTTTCTAACTTTTGATGCACTTTAGTTTTGGTCTAGAGTGTAACATTTTTTGGTTTGTTACCTGAGTTTTGTAAAAAAATATTTCAAGCGTAACAGTCGATATGCTTGCTTTTGAATAGCAATAAAGATTAGGTTTTTTACTGTCTGTAATTTAATAAGATTAATTGCTAGCCTTGAAGTGCTACAATATAGTATTTGGTATTGAATTAAGTATATTACTTCTAGAGAACACTAGGTGACGTGTAATGACGTGGCAGCTGATGTTGATGCGTGTTAAAAATTGTTTTGACTTATCTTTAGCATGATTTTTGATCATTATGATTTGTAGTCTCAGATTGCCGTTAAAGTAAAATGGTTTGTTGTGATAGCGTTTGTTGTTTTATAGAAGATTTGCAAGTAGCAGTTGCAATAAAGCAGGGTTGGTTGAGATAGAATTCTTGTCTTTAACAGCAATGGTGCTACGTGTGATGTTACTGCAGAAATTGTCACTATCCTTCCGGTTTATAATATAAATAATAATATATTTAAAAATTTCGAGCTTTTCAGCAATATGACAATGTCAGTAAATACAAATAAAATAAAATAGTTATAAAACATTTAATAAAAATTAAACACTTTTGTAGAAACATGTTTTTAATTTGTGTTTTGTACTGCAAACCATTTAAGCATTTCAACGTTTTTAGTAGTTTGTTATAAATTTTAATGCAGATGTAATAAGTGCTTATTTCTTGACATATATTAAAGCTTGATAAATGTGAAGAGAATGCAGAGTTAAAATATTTAATTGTTTAAATAAATTTTGACAGTGTGTTTTAGAATCAACATTTATCATGTATTGTATAGCTTTTTTTTAAGTTTAAAGTCACGATTTGCATTACTAGATGTGCCCCAAGCTATTAGTCCGTAAGAATCTTCTTCTTCTTCTTAAAGTGCCTTATCCGTTCGACGAATGTTGGCGATCATGTTGGCTACTATTACTTTATCGACAGCAGCCCTGAAGAGTCCAGTTGTTGTTTGTCCGAACCACTGCCAAAGATTCTTAAGCCATGATGTTCTTCTTCTTCCTGGGCTACGCCCTCCTTCGATTTTTCCCTGCATCACTAGGTGTAAGATATTGTACTTATCTGGTTTTCTCATTACATGGCCGAAATAAGCTAGTTTTCTGATTTTCACGATGTTAACAATTTCCTTCTCTTTCTTCAATCTGTTCAGTACTTCTAGATTAGTGACACGATCTATCTTCAGCATTCGTCGGTAAACTCACATCTCGAACGCCTCGAGTTTTTTTAGGGTAGCCTCAGTTTGAGTTCATGATTCGACCCCATACATGAGGACAGAGAAAATATAGCATCGGGTCACTCTCATTCTCAGTTCTATATTCAGGTTGTGTCTACAGAGAACTTTCTTCATGCGTATAAATGTGGCTCTCGCTTGTTCGATCCTCGCTTTTATCTCTACCGAGGGGTCCCAGTCCCCGCTCAGTATTTGTCCCAAGTACTTAATTTTACTGACTCTTTCTAGCCTATTCTGCCCAACCCATAATTCTGCATCTCCAATTGGTTGCTTACTCACAGTCATGAGTTTCGTCTTCTTGACGTTGATCTTAATCCCAAATCTCTCGCAACTTAGCACAACTCGATCCAGGAGAAGTTAAAGTCCCATTATGCTATTTGCCATCAGAACTGTGTCATCTGCGTATCGAAGATTATTGATTACTACGCCGTTCACTCTTATCCCCTCATTGTGTTGAGTCCAATTTAAATTTTGGTCAATAAATATACCAAGAAAATTTACATGATTTTTATGTATTATACAGCGTTGGTGTTTATGACTATGAATTAATAAACTTTTGTCGTAGTTAGTTGGACGTGAACTAAATCTAACATATAATGATTTTGTGTGTTTAAAATCATCTTATTTTTGTTAAACCAGGTTTAAAGTTGGTTTACTTTTTTATTTGGTTTTGTAATCAAATTAGTTAAATTATTTAAATTTGCAGATAGAGAGGTATCATCGGCAATCAGCAACAAGGTATCCGCAAACAAGTTGCTTGTAAATATTATAAAAAATAGTACTTAGGACTGAGCCTTGAAGGACCCCTTTGTTTACAACTAATTGTTGTAAAAAATGTTGTTGGATTTTTACTCAACGTTTCTTATCTTGCAAGTAGTTTACACACCAATCGAATGCTACACTTCTAACTCCATATCTTTTAAGCTTAGCTAACAAGATTTTATGGTCAACTAAATTAAATGCTTTGTTTAAGCCAAGAAATATTCCTAAGTTGGATTTCTTTTATCTATATAATCATACAGTTTATTTAAGCAATTTACAATGGCGTCTGTTGTAGATCTGTTTTTTATGAAACCAAATTGCTGAGGAAAAAACAAATTACATTTTTTTTTTTAATTTAACTAGTCTTTTGGTCATTGCTTTTTCAATGACTTTGGAGTATACAGGGTGATTCTTAACTTATGCGCATAAACTCAAAAAATTATAGTTTACAATCAATATTATTGATAAATCTTAAAAAAAATGTAATAAAAGTTTTATAATAAGCAAGATAATGAATTATAAAGTTAATGGAAAATTAAAATTTATTACTTGAAAAAAATTGGTGTGCCATGCCACAACTAAAATAATAAAAATGTAGTAAAGCTTTTAATCAACTAATTATCAAAATTATAAACAAATAACAAAAATGCAAAATTATTAGAACACTTAAAATTATAATAAATGCTCAAAATTTTTTCATGTTGCGCTACAAGCACGTTGAAGTCTCGGTAGTTGCCAAATTGTGTCAGCGGCAGGTAGTATGCAATGTTGCAACTCGTCAACACTGTGAATTTTGGTAGCGAATACCAAATGTTTTATATGCCCCCAAACATAAAAGTCTAGGGAATTTAGGTCAGGTGATCTAAGGAGCCAGGCAGTTAGACTTCCTCAACAAATCTACTTCCTCAAAAACACATTGTTCAAATCTTGTTGCACATCTTTTGCAAAGTGTGGTGGAGCTCCGTCGTGAAGATGCCACATGCGCTGTCTAACATTAATTGGAACTTCTTCTAGTAGTGCTGGTAGTCTCTTGTAAAAAAATTAAAAAACAACGCCCTTTACACAATTTGGCAACAAAAACAGTCCAATAAAATGGCCGTTAACAATTCCAGCTTATACATTCACGAAAAATCTGTGTTAAAAGTTTGTACGCCGGGTAATGTGTGAATTTTAAACTGCCCAATAATGCGTATTGTGAAAATTGTGCATACCTCTACAAGTAATAATTGTCTCATCTGTCACTAAAATGTTAGTAGAATAATTTGGGTTGACATCATGCTGACGCAACAACCATTCGCAAAATACTACCTTAAGAGGAAAATCTGTTGGTAACAGGGCATGTACACGCTGCATATAGTAGGGATACAGTAATTCATGCTTTAATATGCGCCATACAATTGACTGCAATACCATAGTTTGATCGGCAATTATCCGGGTACTAATGTCAGGACGTTTTTTAGCAATATTGACAATATCTTTCTTGAGATTAAAAATATGCCTTGGTCTAGAACGTCCTCTGTATTGTCCAGGTCTAGGCTGCAAGTGCTAGTTTCTTTTGCACGCTGTTCCAAATGTACAAACAGTTCACGAGCCGGATAATACCTTTGAGGGAATCTCTCGGAACAAAGACATGCTGCAGCTACTGAATTTTAATGAACTTCTTTATACATCAATATTATATCCACAAATTTTGCATTGGTCATGTTATGTTGCGCCATAATTTAATGTTATTACACATTGACAGGCGCAACCTAGTTTTTTTTTTCAATTTTTTGGCTAAAACCGCTATTTTGGCATGTCACACCGATTTTTTTCAAGTAATAAATTTTAATTTTCTAGAAACCTTATTATTTATTATTTTGCTTATTATAAAACTTTTACTACATTTATCAATAATATTGATTGTAAACTATAATTTCTCGAGTTTATGCGCATAGGTTAAGAAACAGCCTGTATACTTAATATTAATATAGGCCTATAGTTTATGACATCTTTTGCATTTTTCCTCTTTATAATAAGAATAATTTTTGCTATTTTAAGTTTAGTATTAAATATTTATTGACTAAAGCTATAGTTAATAACTGAACTAATTCTTTTTGCTAATATATGTATTGATCTTTTAATAATACTTGAGCTCATGTTTATAAACAACTCGTAAAAGAAAAAAACAGCAAGAAAATGATGCATTGGTTAGAGAATTCCTTGGATTTCTTAAAGAAATTCTTCAAAATTCGTCAACGTGGGCGGTCGGTGCAATGTCCCCGAGCGCATGTGGTTTTATGTAGCAATACTGCTTGGTATTTTCTCAGGCATAAAAAAGCAGTGCGTATGCCGCAAAGGTAGTGTATATATTATGGCTTTGTTGTAATTGATCAAATCGAATTTAATAAAAATTTAGGCATCAAAATCGTTTAATGTTTCTTAAAAGTGAGGTCAATTTGGTATTAGTTATACCGTTAAATTTTCTATATTTTATGCGAAAACGTAATTTGTATTTTTTTTTATTTATTAGTACCACATGGGCGTAGTAATTAAAATATAGACTTTTTAACAAACATTGTGAGTGTATCGGGTAGTTCAAACTAGAGTTATGTCTACAAGATTGATTTGGTTGGTGATGATCTTATTGGCCTTTAAAACAATGCTATTGTTGAAGACCATGTAGAACTACTGAAGTAAATCTGTTAAACGGGCCTAATTTGTAAACAATTTGGTAAAAATTTAAAATATTTTTTTTAACCAGAATTTAGTTTAGTTGTTGTGGCAACTAGTATATGGTAGACCGGCGATTCTTTCTGTATTGCAAATAATGGCAGAAATATTATTGACTTTTTGATTTTTTGGCCATTAGTGGTTCAGTATTATCTATTCTTGCAAACTAAGTGTAACTAAAAAAAATTATTTGACATAAAACGCTTATCTTAATGGTAAATTTTACTTTGTCCATAATTTGCATTGTGGTTTTTGAGTCAGCTTGTTTGACTGGCCTGCTTAATAATTGTGTTTTGGGTAGAAACAACTGAGTCAAGTTCTGGCTTGTTTCTAAACTTATTAAGGTCTTGATTTAATTTTGTTATTTACGGTAATGCGGTGTATAATTTTTTCTTTTAGAGTTTTCTGTCTGTCATTTGATGTTGGATGTTTGGTAAATAATAATTGTGTTATTTGAAGTTGGTTTTTTTAGCATTGTTTGTTGTTTTTGCATCAAATTGAGCAATTTAATTTTTTTGGTTTGGTTTTCTACTTGTTTTTGGCTGTGCGACGGCAAAATTGTTTGCTGTTAGCAATTAATTTTTATAATTATAGCAAATTCTACCAATTGTTTAAAAAATTTAAAACTGCTGGTTTTAAGGTTAAACCAAAATTGCAAAAGTGTTAAAGATGACTTTTATAGAGTGGTGCAAATACACTTAACAATACAAATTGGCCTGGCGCCTAAAGAAATTCTCCATAGTTTTTTTTTTTTGGCTGGTAGATATAAGTAATTAATTGGCTGGCCATTTTGACAAGCTCCGCATAATGCTAAAGAATTGTTTGCTTTGAGTTTACATAGTAGATACAGGGTTTTTTTGTGTATAAGTTTTTAAAGGTTTGAGCTTGAGTTTTTTAAGTTATGAGTCAGCACATTATGACGCGCCGTTTTTGGGATTATCTAATTTTAAAAATAAAGTTAAATAACCTTACAGAATAATTTTAAATCTTTATAAAACATTTTACCAAAACATAGTGGTTTGGGCAAATATTTTTGGTTTTTTTGGTGTGTGGATAAGGTTTGTAGTAAATAGCAATCCTAACCAAAACATCACTCTACAGTTTTGTAAATTGTATTGCGCGCACATGTTTTACGTTCATTTTTGTTTATTTTTTATTTTTTATTTTATTTTTTTATCTTTTTTTTGTCCATCTTCTCCTGTTTGTCTTATCTTCTTCTTTTTGTTTATTTTTGTTTTTTTTTATATTTTATTCTTTATTTTTTTTCTTTTTTTGTTATTTTGGGTAACATCGTAAATCTATTTATTGGTGTCTATTTTTGTCTACGACAGTGATTGGAATTGTAGAAACACCATGCTTCAGTTTTCTATACGTTGGGTGCTATTTGTTACCTTTTTTTGGTCTCAAAACTACAATAAGTGTTTGTCCTAGATCGGAATACTTTCTTAGATTTGTTTATATCTGTGAAGAAGTTGTCTAGATGTAAAGTAGCCTTGGAAAAGGATTGTTTGCTTTTACGGCATTGAGTGTAAGAACCAAAAAGTTCTATAATTAGAGATTTTAAGCTGCCGTTTAAACAATGTATAAGCAGTGTACATTTCTTGGTATCTCCGTCTTTGTCGCACTAAGACGTTTTTCTATCACATACAACGTAACGCGGGACGCGAGAAAGGGGAAGGGTTAAAAAAACGGTCGATTATTAGTAGAAAGAGGGAGAGGGTACAGTGTTGTGCGACAAGAACAGAGATACTGTAGTTATAAAACTTTTTGGTAGGAACACAAAAAAGTCCCTTTCAGGTTTATGGTGTAGGTTAAGCTTCCCAAAGTTTAGGGATTTCTAGTTGCAACCTAAAGTGGCACTGACCGTTTAGACTACTTTTAATTTTATTTTTTGCTAGAAATTGTTGTTGCTTACTGACTTATTTCTCAAAAATGAGTCTTTATATACGTTTCCGCGATCATCTAAAAGCTTTTCTTTAATTCTTCACAGTGATTAGTCAAAGTGATAGTCAATTGAAATTAAAAAAAACAAATTTTAATAAAGTTTACAAAACGGATAACATATAGCTTAGTACAAAAATATGAATCCAAACACTGAACTTATAACAAAAGTATTGGTTTTTATAAGTTAAACAAAAGTTTCAAGTGTGTTAAGTACATTTACTGCAACTAAGATATAAGCAACTCTTCTAAATGTGATTGCAACAAAATATTATAAAGTTCAATTATATTATCTGTGTAGTTGTGTTTGTACGTTTGGTAATGTAATTTAAAAACTTTTATAAACATTAAATTTAAAATTTATTTTTTGCAATCTTACTATTTTACTATATTTACTTAATTATGTTATTTTTTAAATATTATTATTACTAAAAGTATTTAAATGTTTTTTTTTTATTACCGTGAAGGAACCCGATCAGCTACAGAAAACCAAACAAATAATTTTTATGCACAATAATAAAAGTTGTTACACAAAACAAATATTCCAATTAAACTTAACAATGTTTTTATTACCGCTATTTTAATCGCACTCACCAATCAAACATATTTGGTGATCATGTTAAAATATAAATTTAATAAATTTGTACAAACATATTTACTACTACTGCTCAATAATACTATTTTTACACATCCGCATTATGTAAATTAATAAATATTGATACAAATTTAGGACAAATATATAATATAAATGCAAATGCGTATTCTAAATATATTAATAACAAACATGTAATATAAATTCCGTTACACTACATCCTGTCTCTCCGTACTTTAATAATGAGTACTTTCCATTCAAACCAACATAAGCAATGATGATGATTTTTATTTGGCCTTCATTATTTATGCACGATTAATTATTATTTGTTATTTTGACATGGCTTCATTTTTATATTAAATTATTGAGTAAAATGTAAAGAATAAAGAATAAAAGATATTTGTATAACACTGCATATATTTACTTAATAATTTATTAACGTTATTCCAAATCAAATTATAGATATTTACCAGTATGCTAAATTATTTTACCAGTAAATATTTTAATAATTATAACCTATATTAAATTATTATTTTATTCCATAATTTAATTTAATTTTCACATGGTTTGAGGCAAAGACATAATCTATAGGATAAGCAAACTTTTGTGGCGTGCAATAATCCGATTAAAACTTTTTAAATAAAAATTTTAAATAAAAAACTTTTATGATATTTTAATTAAACTAAAAAAATTTTTTTTACAAAGTGCTCTAAATTCGTGTTCTTAATCATGGAGAGAAACATTGAAAGGTGTCAGTAAAAGATTTTTTTTAAATTAAATATTATTCCAGTTTTGCAATAGAATGCTGGAATAAAAATTTAATAATACTTTACTTTATTGTGTCCAAAATAGTTTTTTAGGATTGGTTTTTGAGTAACCATATAGTTTCTTTTACTTCGCTGTAGAGCAAGTTTAAAATCTCGCAATTTCTAGAGTTGCAATGATATTTCCATTGATTTTGTGGTTTTGTAAATAGAAATATTGCAAATAACGCACTAAAGTTAGCCTGCTAATGCTTTTTTTCAGAAATTGTAAATAGATAGTTTAATCCGTATTAGTTACTTATTTGTTTTTCTTCTCAATTTATCTTTTTTTGTTAAGCTCTAGTAGTACTGAGTTGTAATTAAAGCTAAGATCATTATAGTTTTGGTTTTTATTTAAAAGTTGACATTTTTGCTACGTCAAAAACGTCTTTTTAGTGCCCAGCAGAGCTTTATTAAATAAGTTTGTCTAGACCCACAATTTAAAAACTTTTTTGCTCAACGTATTTAATGCACAACTTTTGGCATTGTTTTAAAGACTGTTTGACGGTAGGTGTTTTGAGCTAAAACTGCCAAAAATTATTGTTGGGTAAAGGTTTGTAAATACTGTTTCAGAGTTTGCCGTTTTGATAAAGTTGGCGGGACTTACGGGAGATCTTCTTCTTCTGGTTCCTATCCGTTCCGGACGTTGGCAATCATGTTCGCTATTATCACCTTGTTGGCTGCAGCTCTGAAATGTTGCGTGGTGGTCATTGAGAACCAAGTTCTTAAGTTCTTAAGCCAGGATATTCGCTGTCTTCCCGCGCTTTTTTTTCCCAGCACCTTTCCCTGTAGGATGTTGCAGTAGTTGGTATCTGCTCTCCTTCCTTATGATGTGTCCAAGGTATTCAAGTTTACGAGCCTTGACGGTGATTGCAACCTCTCTTTCTTTACACATTCTTAGTAGAATGTTTTCGTTTGTTACGTGCTCCGTCCACGATACCCTCAACACTCTTCTATAGAGCCACATCTCAAATGCCTCAAACTTTTTGATTGTTGCTTCGGTGAGTGTCCATGACTCCACGCTATACAGCAGGACTGGGAATATATAGCAACGCCGAAGTCTTACTTTTGTGTCTAGTGTAAGATGGTGGTTCTTAAATATGACACTCATTCCGTTGAACGCTGCTCTGGTTTTTTCAATGCGTGCATTTATTTCCTGCGAGTGGTTTTATTGGTCGTTGATGTTGGTGCCAAGGTATGTGTATTTGCTCACTCGCTCAATAGGCTGATGGTTGCTTTGGATGTGGCAATTCGGTATGTAGGTTTTGCTTATGATCATGAACTTAGTTTTGCTCGCGTTGATATTTAGTCCGTATTTTTGGCTACTTGTCATCCGCGAATCAAATGTTGTTCAGTTTTTCTCCGTTTATTGAGATTCCTGCTTTGATGTCTTCTAAGGCTTTGTTAAATATTTGCTCTGCGTATAGGTTGAAAACCAAGGACAATAGTACGCACTCTTGCCTAACGCCTTGAAGAATCCTGATTTTGTCTGTATTTCCTCCTTCCAATCTCACAGAGGCGGTCTGATTCCAGTAAAGCTTGGTGATGATTCTTAGGTCTTTGTCGTCTAATCCTGCGTTTCTTAAAATGTCTATCATTTTGTGGTGTTGAATTCTATCAAACGCTTTTTGGTAGTCTATAAATCAAGCGTAGATGTTGACGTCCTTGTCTCTGCATCTTTGAAAGAGCACCTGTACGCTGAACAGAGCCTCCCGCGTGCCAATTGCATTTTTGAACCCAAATTGAGTTGGTAATAAGGGTTCTTCGCATAGCTTGTATATTCATTTATGGATGATTTTAAGAAATACTTTTAGAAGGTGGTCCATTAGGCATATTGTTCTGTATTCTTCGCAAGTTTTTGTGCTGGGCTTTTTTGGCAGCGTTATAAATTCAGCTGTAAGCCATTGTGATGGTATTTTTCCCAAGTTGTATATACGGTTTAGTATAGTAGTTAGCCATTTTATGTTGTCTTTGTCAAGGAGCTTTAGGAATTCAGCTTCTGTGTTGTCTGGACTTGGTGCTTTTCCTTTTTTATTGCTGTTATTGCGGCGCAAACTTCTTCTTCGAGGATGCTTAGTCCTGTTATGCAGTTTGTTTCGGTCGGAGGCTCTGGACAAGTGTCGTGAAATAACGTTTCTATGTGTTTTTTCCAGATGTTTCTCATTTCTTTTTGTTGGTAATTATATTTTCGTCTTCACCCACTAATTTGTTTGTTCTTTTTGTTTTTCTTCCCGTCATTTCTCTTATCTTCCGATGGACATTGAAGCTGTCGTGCTTCTTTTGTAGAATTTCTACTTCTGTGCATTATTCCCTCATGTCGTTGTCCTTAGCTTCTCTGATTTTGTTTCTTATTGTTTTGTTGATTGCCCTATACTTGGTTTTATTGTGCTTTGCGAGTCTTTTCTCTTCCATAATTTTCAGAATTTCTTTCGTCATCCATGGCTTTTTCTTGGTTGTTTCAAGTTTTAATAGGTCCTTCTTTATCTTGTCTAATACTTTGTTAATTTCCTTTATTTTGGTTTCCGATATTGAACTGGTGGTTGGTCGGGTACAAGTTGGTAATGATCTTAGGCTGTTATTGATCTTGTTTGTTGCCTGTTGTCTGATTTTGACTTTTTTTAGTTTTCTCAGGTCGTATTTGTTGATGGTTTTCTTCCTAATCTTTTTCAGTCTCATCTTAAAGACGCCTACTAGTGGTGTATGATCCGACCCTATGTTGACTCCCGGGTATGTTTTTACTGATATGCAGCTGTTCCTAAATCTTTTATTTATCAAGATGTAATCTATCTGATTTCTTACGATGTGATCGTGTGTGTCTTGTGGTGATTTCCAGGTATATAGCCTGCGCGGTGGAAGTGTGAAGAAAGTGTTGGTGATCACCAAATCTTGTTCGTTTATGAATATACTGAGTTGTTCGCCCCTTTCGTTTGTTTCGCCAAGTCCATGTGGGCCTATGAGCTCTCTTTTGCGTCCTTTGCCGATCTTTGAATTGAAATCACCCATTTGAATTGTTAGATCATTTTTGGACAGTTTCTTTATCGTTTCAGAGATTTGAGTGTAGAATTCTTTCATCTTGGTGTCTTCGTGTTGTGTTGTTGATGCATATATCTGTATTATGTTTATTTGGCGGGGGTTTGCGTCAATTTGAATCATCATTGCTCTTTCTGATATCGGTATAAAGTTTGTGACGCATGCTGCTACTGATTTGCAGATTATCATTTCGACACCGTTTTTGTATTTGTTGTTTGGAGTTACATTTCCTTAATTCTCATTTTAATGGTTATACCGCCATGACTCAGGAGTTACCCGAATACAATCTTAAATGTGCAGGTTTACAGCAATTACATTTGCTTACAGCGTGACCGCGTTTAAAAGAATTTATTTATTTATTTATTTATTTATTTTATTTATTTATTAGTTTATTTATTTATTAACAATTAACCATTGTAATTACAATTTTTTTAAAAATATATATATATATTATTAAAAGTAAATGACAATAAATTCTCATAATATAATATACACAAAAGTATTAAAGTTACAGATTATAATTAAAACATAAAGGTTACAAAATACAATTATTTACAAGTTTGTTAAATAAAAAAAAAATAGTTTTTGAAGAAAAGTTTGTATATGATATATATTAGCATAGCGCATAAACCTAATAAGGAGAGCATGTAATCCATAGTTTGTTGCATGGTGTGGCAAACAAAACAATGTAATTTGGAATAAAGAAATCCAATTGCCTAATTATGTTGGAGCAGACTATTGTAGATGAAAGAATTCTATGCAGAGTTATAAGATCAGTGCAATTGCGACGATGTTCCAATGTTGGCAAGCTTAACCGATTTAAAATTACAGACGAACTGTAGTCTTGAGACGGAATATTCATTTTAAATAAAATTAATCGGCAAAATTTGAGCTGAATTTTTTCAATAGAGTTTTTATAAACATCATACAAAAGAGACCATATTGGAGATGCATAATCTAATATTGAACGTACTAGTGCACAATATAGTGTTTTGATAGCGTTTATTAACAAATTCGCAGATTGTCGATAAATAAAACCTAACATTTTTGAAGCACGATTACGCATATTGTCAATATGCATTACAAAACTTAATTTTACATCAAATTTAATTCCAAGGTCTTTTACATGATCTACATTCTTTAATGGTTTGTTAATAATATTGTAAGTAAAAGAAAGTGGATGTTTTGTACGATAAAAACTAATCTTACAACATTTACCTTCATTAAAAAAAAGATTATTAATTATGCACCATTCGTTTAAAGAATGTAGCTCATTCTGTAATAGTATACTATCATCATAATTTGAGATTGTTCTAAAAAATTTCAAATTATCTGCATAAAAAAAGTAAGATAAGTATTTGATGTGTTTAGCCACATCATTTATAAACAATAGGAACAAAATTGGCCCACAATAAAAGCCTTGTGGTATACCTGACAAAACTGGTATAAGATCTGACAAAAAATTGTTTATTCTAACGCACTGTACGAGATTTTAAAAAATCTGTTAACCAACATACAACTGTTTCATGAAATCTCATTGCACGCAACTTTGAAAGCAATATATTATGATTTACTCTATCAAATGCTTTTGAAATGTCTGTATAAATAGAATCTACCTGGTGTTTTAATTGGATAGAATTCAGCAAAGATGATTGGTATTCTATTAAGTTGGTTAATGTTGAACGGCCTTCACAAAAACAATGTTGATGTTCATTAAGCACGTTTTTGCACATCCATTTTAATTGTTTTGATAATAGTTGATTCAGCCGTTTTAGCATTGCAGATTGAATGCAAACGCCTCTGTAGTTTTCAATATTGTCTCTATTACCACTTTTAAATAGAGGAGTAATATAACTTTTTTTCCAAAACGACGGAAATGCATTTTGTTTTAAGGAAGCAGTGAAGAGTAAATAAAGGGACAATGAAATTGAATGTACGCAGTGCTTAAGAAGACATGTGGGTACTTCATCAAATCCATATCTATTGCTGGTTTTCAAGTTTAAGATAGCATCATATATGTTGGACAATGATATAGAAAACGCAAGATGGTTGACGGCATATTCATAATGAAACTCCGGAACAATAGCTATACTACTATCATACACAGTAACAAAAAACTTTCATTTTTATGTATCATGTGTTTTAGAAAGTTAGATGTTTGCTTAGAATCAGCAACAAATTTCCAAAATAGTTTTGAGTCTGACCTAATATTAGAATCTACTCTATGAATGTAATACTTGTACAATTCTGTGCTGAGATTTTCACATTAAGCGCGTAAATTTTGGAAAGCACGATAATCTACAATGTTCCTAGTTATTATGTGTTTTTTGTGTGCAACTTTTTTAGCAGTTGTTAATTTAATTAAATCTAATTTAAACCATCGGGGATACTTTGATGGACGTGTGCATTTAATTGGAATATAAGATTAAATTGCATCATATAATACATTATAAAATAATTGAACCATTGCGTTTATATTACAGCTGCATAAAAGTTTACTCCAATTTACACCTGCTAAATGATGATTCATTCCTGAATAATCTCCACGGTTAAAATTGTAAATGATGTTTTTAAATTCAAGATTTTTGGAAAACTTATTAATATTGAAATCAATAGAATACGGCATATAATGTTGGTTAATATTTAATAAAGGATCTATAGATTGAGAAACTACAATAGAATTGTCCTGAGAAAAAATTAAATCGAGGTATGAGCCATTTTCGTTTGGAATATTACATAATTAGTAAAAATTTAAGAAACTAAAATATTCTGAAATAGTTTGAGCAGGAAGTGATGCTGAATTTAAATTAATTAAGCCTAATTCATTGTTTGACCAGCATACTGAAGGTAAATTATAATCTCCACAAATTAAATATTTATGTTCAGGATACAACTGAGCAACAGTTTTAAGAGTAATACAGTGGAACTCATATCTATCAAACGGTGATCCAGGAGGTATGTAAACGCCACCTATAAGAAGATTAACATTACTTCCTGAAATTGAAATAAACAATTGTTCCACAGTATTGCAATCTATTTCTATTTTACTAGGGTTAAATTTATTATGAATTGCGATCAAAACACCGCCACTTCCACATATTTTACTTTAAAATGATCCAAATTTTTTTTTACAAAGGTTAGTGTTTTTTGATTTACTTCCAGTTTTTCTAAGTATAAGTATTTGAGATTCTTAAAGCTTGATTGAGTTTGTGTTTTGACTCAGACATTAACATAATGTTAATATTGTGTTCAAAAAAGAATTCTTTCACTTTGCTTATTGTATCTGAAATACTGCTTAACTTAAAATAATGCATAAGGCTGGTAGCCCAAAATTATTAGCACGGATGTTTGCTGTAAGAACAGCAGCAATTTGCAAAAACCTGAGATTTGTAAAAAAGTTAAAGTTAAAGAGACTATTGCAGATTTAACTGCCAATCTGATGTTTTTATTTTTGACTAGGAAGGTTATTATTTTAATATAAACAATGCATTTTTGTATTTTATAGGGTTAGGTTAAGTCAATTGGTAGTTTGGTCTGGCAAACTTTTAATTGATGAAGGCTTAAACAAATACAACAAACAACATTTGTTTTGAAGCACCTCTTAACGGTGTGCTCATGGGTTTGGCATTTTTTGCATTAACGTCATTGTCCTTTTATTTGGTTTACCAGAAATCTTTGAATTTAAAAACTTAGTTTTTTTGAATTTTTGTGCTTTTTGCTTTCTTTAAAAGTTGCACAGAGATCATTGGAAAACAAACAAATTTATTTTATTCTTTATATACGTTTGTCCGAGCAAATCCAAAGTGTTTTTGTGGTCGGCCAATTTCTTTTTTTGTTAGGTATTTTAGGGCGTGCCAAATTACGACTTTAAAGAAACGTTTTTTAGAGATAATTGTGTTTGAAAGTTAACATTTTTAAATTTGAAGAAAGCCAAAATTATACCTATATCCTATAAGTGTTGCAAAAAAAATGCAATTTTATTGTAGTAATTTTGTTGGTCAGCTACTGAGGTGCTGTTTGTATTTTCTAGTACGGTGAAGTCCAAAATGTTGGTTTATTAGTGTCTTCTTTAGACACCTAGAGGGAAAGTCCGTAGCTGATAGTTTATTGTAAAAAAGTTTGCTCTCTGGTTCCAATTTGGCTACTTTTATTACTTTTATGCCTTTGCCAATAAAAGATAGTGTTGCAGAAGTGTTAAAATTAGAGGCCATCATGACAATAATTTATACTAGACTTATGATGGTAGCGTTTTTGGTAAAAACTTGTTTAACTTGTTCATTTGATCTCTCGGTTCTTAGACCTAGTGCAACGGTTGTTACTCTAGACTAAAACTTGTTCGCTGAGTTGAGTCTTATCAATCTTTTTTATTCCTTATAGAGAAAAGGTTTTTGCTGGTTTTTATTTTCAATTTTGGGTGCTGCCCCTATACGTGAAATTTAATATTAGAATTTTTTTTATTATTTAAGATTACTCCTAATTATTCAATAATAATTTGTTTTAAAATTATTATTAATTATAAATGCTAGATGGTAGATAATTTTTTTGTAAATGTGTGTGGTTTGGCAGTTAATACTTTATTAATACTTTATTAAACTAATACTAGTCACCATAAAATTAAAAAAAAACATCAACCTCTAACTCAATTTTTATTAACATTTCAGATAATATGTTACTAAGAAACAAGTTTTTTAAGTCTTTCTACAATTTCTGAAGCACGCAATAACTCACTTATGCATGCTTGAAATCAAATTGTTAAACTCAATCTAAAGATTTAAATCAAAAACTTACTAAATACGTTTTGAATAATAAGTAAAGTAAGTATAAGATGTTAAAGATGGCTAACTCTTTTACCAATTATGTTCAATTAGTAAATGGTCTAAAAAAAAAATTAGATAGTTTCAAAAATTTTATAATAATTCTATCTGTATGAGGCTTTGCATTATCCTGTTGCAACATGGAAGTTTCTAAACTTCTCAAATAATGTGGCGTTATGTTGGTTAACTAAAAATTTGTTGTTTTTAATTTGCAATTTATTTACACTAATTTCTTTTAATTTCTTGATACAATAAATTATAGAATAACGTTTGATGCAACTTAACACAGCCACCGCTCAGTTAGCTATTTTATAAGCCCCCGATTTAAACTTGTCACAGTGTGCATAGTTTCTGATTGGCTCAATATATTTGCTCTTGGGATTATTGGCACCAAAGTGGCACATAGACAGGAAATCTTTACATAATAAGTTCTCTATTTTTATTGCAATTGCTTAGCCATTTTAATTTATTTTTTTCTGTTTTTCTGATATCATTAATCGTCTCTGATAAATTAGTAAACTATATTGATATCTTTTTAAATTTATACTATTCATATTTAATAACAAGGAAATACATAATTGGATTGGATTTAGATCCATTATCATCTTGTCTTGATGCACTAATATACTCCACACACAATTACCAATACTCTTGCAGTAATCTAATAATTTATTTTAATCCGATCAATTTAATTCAGATTGATGCATTAGCACTAATTTAATTTAAGTTTAGATCTACTTGCACAAACCCAGTTTGAGCCAGGTAAGTGTAATACAGATCCTGGTTACAATTAGCTAGACTTGCATTCTCATTCTAAATCAATACAATATGAATAAAATACCGTAATCAATAATACTTTTTATATTTATTATTTTAAAATTAATATTGTTTTTCTATAATGTTTTTTTATTTTTATTAATTAATATATTATTACAACCAGTTTTGTTATATTGATAACATTTTCAAGTATTTAATATATTAATATTTGATTGATTTATAAATAAATTAATTTTTTGATTTACCGCGTTCTCTGATATCCGTTTTTTAAATCCTCTGAAGTTAAAAAAACCGGATATCAAGAAATGCGGAAAAACAAAAATTAAATTTATTTATAAATCAATCAAATATTAATATCGTAAATACTTAAAAATGGTGTCAATATAACAAAAATTTGTAATAATATATTAATTAATAAAAATAAAATAACATTATATGAAACAATATTAATTTAAAAATAATGAATATAAAAACGTTTCATAGAGTGAATAAAGAAAACATTGAATATATAATTTTTTTTTTTAATTAAAATAGACATTTTTTTTTAAATTTTAAAATATCATATTTAGAAATTACTTAATATGTCACAACAACATAAAAATTCTTTTGAATTTTAACGAGTAAAATCACAATTGCTAGAACTATCACATTGAAGACTTAAGACTTAAGTAGTCCGTAAACATTAACTTTAAATATTTGTGGCTTATTAGTTTCAAGAAATATTAAATTTGAAAGATTATTCTATGTGTCAATAGTACAATTAAAAAAAATCTTTTAAAAGTTTTGGTCCTACATCTCTAAACTGCTAGTGAATATTTGTTACAATTCCTAGCAAACCTTGTACTACTAGTAAATATTTGTTTAGATGGCAATATGTCTTGTATTTTGTTTGAATAATACCTATTGAAATATCTATAGAAAAGGCAAAAACTTGCAACAATATACCGGTGTTATAAAGTGTCTAAGTCATTAGTCAACTTTAGTTTGGCAATAATCCAAATAACTCATTTTTGAATTGAGTTCAGAAAAGATAGTGTAGTTTCGGATACTTCTCTCCATACTTAGGAAGAATAAATTATCTTTTAGAAAATTTTAGTTTTTTAGATACTTTCAAAACTTATTTAAAAAGATTATTGATCCACAAAAGATTATTTAAGATTGTAACCTTTAAAAGACATATTATAAAAGATTTAAAAATAAATTTGTAGTTTAATTTAATATTTGGTACTAATAATACCACAAATTTTAATTTTAAAACTGTAACCTAACCTAACTTAACCTAACCTAACCTAACCTAACCTTTTTTTTTATAAGGAAAACGCATAATGCTCCCCAACCACTTTGTTCAACGTGGCCGGGAGTGTGGAACTCACACCCACTAAAATACCTCAATCTTCTCACTGCTAAACGGAATACTCTAATTAAAGAATTTAACATCATTTAGCAGCTTGGACCTGGTCAGTAATCAGTCACGCTGCACAACAGGCAATACAATCTTTTGTCTTACTCTTTTATCTTCTTCTTTTTTCCTCATAATTTTGTTTATAAATTTATGTATACATTTCCAGTTTGTGCTATTTAATAACATTAAATTTATGATATTTTCCACGTAAATTTTCAAGTCTAAATCTGTTTCAACTATTCTCCTCTCATTAAACCATCTGTCACAATCAAAAAAAGAGTGTTCTGGAGAATCTACTTGGTCACAATACGCACACTTGCCATTGATAGTTTTACCAATTCTTAAAGTGTACGTACCAAATCTTCCATGTCCAGAAAGAAATTGTGTTAAATAATAATCAATTTTTTTATGTTTACAATTAACCCCGTTTTTTAGATTATTAATAATTTTTCTTGTCCAATTTCCGTTTTTACTAATTTTCCATGCATTGTCCCACTTTTCAAAAGATCCAAAAACATCCTTCCTTCTATTTGTTTTGTTTTGAGCTTTTTCTTTAATATATAGATTAATTGGTAATATACCAGCAATTACAAACACAGCATCAGCACTTACTGTTCTATAAGCGCTAACTACTCTTAATTGAATTTCTTGTTGAGTTGAAATTAATCATGCTCTGTGATTAGCACAATCTAAAGTTTTATGCTAAATTGGCGCACCATAACTGAGAATTGATTTAATTACTGAGTAATAAACAATCCGTTTTTTACTAGTAAATTTAGAAATGTTTGGAAGAATTTTAGTCATATTTACAATTCTTTCTTCAGCCTTTTTTGTTATAACTTTGGTATGATTTCTAAAAATACCTTGTTCATCAAAATCTATTCCCAAATATTTTACAACTTTACTTGATTGTAAAATTGTGTTGCCGAATTTAAAATTAATTTCTTTTTTTGACCTGGCCTTTTTGCAAATTAAAACTTCTGACTTTTCTGGAGCAATTTCTAAACCATTTTCGATAATCCAATTGCAAATTTTTTTTAATCATCAAGATCATTAGCATAGGCAATAATAGAACATCCAAAAGGTAAATCTAAACTTAGTATAGGATTATAAACGATATTCCAAAAAGTTAATCCTAATACAGAGTCTTTTGGAACCTCTTGTGTAATTTTTTTTTTCAATGTTTTTAAATTTAATGTTCCTATTTTTGAAAAATTCATAAATTATTAAACAAATATATTCAGAAATACCAATACAAATTAAATTTTGTTGAATTATGCTCTACTTTGCCGTGTTAAAAGCATTTTTAATGTCAATTAAAATTAAAGCTATTAATTTACTATGTCTATTTTCTATTAAACTTTTAACTTTCCAAACTGCATCTATTGTAGAAAGACCTTTTCTAAAACCAAACTGGGAATTAGAAATTCTATTCTTTTTTTCCAATTCAATTTCAAGACGTGCTTTAATTAATTTTTTGTAAACTTTACCTAAAGTACTAATAAGACAAATTGGTCTATATTTTCCATTTTTTTTTTTGGAATAAGTACTAAATTTGCTTTTTTCCAATCTGAAGAGAAAGAAAGATTGACTAATAATTTATTAAAATAATCTAACAATTTATTAGGTATCTCTAAAAAACTAATTTAACAGATTCAGCTGTAATTTTATCAGGACCAGGAGCTTTTTTACGTTTTAAGGAATTAATTGCAAATTTTAATTCATCCAAACTAAATTTAGGAATTTCTCTCAAATGATTTAACTGGTTAACTGTTAAGTCATTATCATCAGGAAAAAGTTCATCCACTATTTTTTTAACGTCATTATCTTCAATTATTGTTTTATTATGGCGCAAATTTAACCCTTTACAAAAGATTTGATAATCTTGTCCAAATTGATCATTGTCAAGACTATCTAAAAGTTTGTTCCAACATCTATCTTTAGCTATAAAAATTTCTTTTTTAAATTTTTTTTTAGCTATTTTAAGTTCATTCCTATAAAAATTACTAATTTCAATATTTCCTAAAGCAAATTATTTTGATAATGTCCTTCTAATTGAATTGCAAATTTGTCTTTTTTCTTCTGTGATATCATTCCACCAATATACATTTTTCGACTTTACTGCACCTAATTTTTGACTTGATTTTTTTTGAATTTTTGATAAAAAAGAAGGTAGATCATGACTGAATTCATTATAATTTTTTAATAAATTTAAAAATTTATTTTGATTTAGAACCCAAAATGAATTAGCATCATTTTTTTTTTAATTAAACCATTTCCAATTTTGAATGTAATATATTTATGTAAACTGATAGATTCTTCATCAGCTTCAACTTTTCAATTTATAACATTCTTTAAATTTTTTGAAGTAATTGTTAGATCAATAAATGAATTACAATTATTTCTAACAAAAGTAGCTTTAATTTCATCATTATAGATAATTGCATCTAAACTTATTATCTAATTAAGAAGATATTCACCTCTATTATCTTTAAAATTTGAACCCCACGCCATAGATTTTGCATTAATATCACTTACCAAAACAAATTTGGTTGTCATGGATTTTAAAACGTTCATAATTTTGTCTATTTTATCCTTAAAAACTGAGATTGAAATATTTGGTGATATATATGTGTTAATTATATTAAAATTTTTGTTTTAATATTTTGAAAACCATAATTTGAAATATGACCAATTACTTCCACACTACAAGAGTTTATTATTTGCACAGCAACATCCATTCTCACATCAGTGAATAATCCTTGTTTTTTAGTGAAATTTTTATTTGGTTCTTGAAATAAAATTAAATCACGACCGTCACGTTTGGCTTGAGCTACAGCAGCGTCATGCGCAATCCTTGCAGTGCCAACGTTGATCTGCAAGAACTTAGGCATTTTGAAGCGTTTTGTTAAGCTCCCCTTTGCTCTGTGTCAATAATCTTCTAAATACCGGACAGATAGTCGAGTCCGACCTGTGTTCTTTTTTGCAATGCAAACATAGAGCGGCGTCTTTGCAATCCTTTGCCTGATGACCCGGCTTACAGCATTTTAGGCACCCCGGATTATCAGTGTACAGTTCAGCACAAGCCCCTCTAACGTGACCTAGTTTCAGGCAGTTAGTGCACCTTGCTATGTGAATTCTCTCTCTCACGGTGCACTTTAGCCATCCAATCTTAATTTTGTCCGCCCTTATGAGTGCAACGGCAGCTTTTTCGGCGATGGCAAAAATGGCTATTTGATTGCCACCTCTAGTCGGTCTCAAGTTTTTTATACCTACAGTCTGGTCTTTAAGTCCAAGTTCGTTTAATTTAGCCATAATGGCCTCTTCGATGGTCTTTTGGTCAGCGTCCCCGTCGATATTTGACATATGTACGGTTTTTTCCTCTCTAATGCATCCCTTCAGAAAATGTACATTATCCATTTTTTCTTGCAGAATATTTTTCAGCCCTTCTGCTTTGCCCCTCTCGGTAACAATAAGTAGATTTTTGTCCTTAGTTTTCCGGATAATTTTAACGCCGGCTCATTCCTCTTGGGGGTTTGCCTTTGTTTTTAAATCTTTTAAAAGATCGGCGTATGTGCTGCTACTTCCGTTTGATTTAACTATAATTGCGTCCGTATTGGGCAGTCTGTTTGATTGGGCCCTACTTTGACTTGTTTTTTTAAGTGTAGCCTTTTTTTGGTGGCTGGTAGGAACGTACAGTTCAGCTAAAATATTTGTACCTCTGAAGAGAAGACTTAGTAGCTTTCTCAAAACTTGCCAGTTGTGACCTTCAGTGGCTGCCACGGCCAGTTTAACAGAAATTGCATTATTTTGTTGCTAAAGTGCGCGGATTTCCGCCAGTGTCTTTGTTAGCGCTACCAGATCATTAGCATCAACTTGGGTAACATGTACACTCTGCTCCCTCGTTTAAGGACCCATCCATCAACATCTTGGTTAACTCCGGGTATCTCTCTCTGGTGAGTCTGGTTAGTCCAGAAAGCTCTTGCTTCAGACCCTCCAGGAGAATGAGAACAATTTCCGTACCTTTGAACGGATAACCTTTTATGCAAGAAGCCACAGAAATGTCTACCGGCCATTGAATTTTCAGAATTGCTTTTAATGATTCACCATCCATCTTTTATTTCTTCTTGATTAATTTGGCACTTGCATTTTTGACAGAGCGTCGCTTCCACGTGTTGGACAGTTACGTCTCTTTCTGGGTTAACAACTACATTACTACTGAATGTAGATGTAAGACTTAAATTTGTTAAAGTAATTAAATCATCTGTTCCAGACGATTTATTACAAGTTTCAATTGGAAAAGTAATTAAATCGTTTGACCTTTTATAATGTTTATTAATTGTAATTTCACAATTACTCATTAAATGTTTCAATTCAATGAAGTTGTTAAAAATCTTTTTAATACCTTTTTTAACATGGACATGAACAGTGCTAGGCTCAGAAACAATTAAATTCATGTCTATAAAATAAGAATTTCAAATTTCAAAAATGTAATCCAAACATCCTTAAAATTATTAAATTTTAAATCTAACGGTTCATTACAAATCCTTTTTGCCTCATTTTTATTTGAATTAACAGCGCTTTTGGGGGTATCAAAAAAAGAATCGTCGACTGACAGATCAAAATTTTCATACATTTTTTGCAAAATTATCTAACAAATTATTCCAAATCTAACTAAACAGCTTAAACACTTACACAATTTTCTTATTATTATTTATTCCAACTATTTAATCTAAATCCAGAAACATTAAATTCATTTTAAAGTTGACAGATTAATTTGAGAAATGTCAGCACAATTCCAAATTTTCTTCTAATAACCTTTTAATCTCTCCAGAATCTTTCAAATAACACAAAACGAAACCTAACCTAACCTAACCTAACTTAACCTAACCTAACCTAACCTAACCTAAACTAAACTAACCTAACCTAACCTAACCTAACCTAACCATTAAAAGACATATTATAAAAAGTTTAGAAATAAATTTGTTGTTTAATTTAATATTTGGTACTAATAATACCACAAATTTTAATTTTAAAACAGTAACAAGTTAAGTTTTTTTAAAGTTAAAATTAACCATGTTAGAAAAGTCCCATTCCAATATTGATTTAAGGTCTTTGTTACAGATGCTACAGATTCTAGAAATGTTAAGACGTTCTGCCATGGTTGTTAATCTAGTCTTTAGAAAGTATAAAGTATAAAAAGTGCTATCATCTGGAAAACTATAAACAATAAACAAAATTTTTAGTTATTTAAAGAAGTTTATTAATGTAAACCAAAAATAAAGTGGACAAAAGACCAGAACACTAGTTTTATGGTTTTAGAGTCAGAGTTAAAAATTGCATTTTTTCAACAATTTGGAAATGTTTGTTATACAATAAAACATACCCAAATTAGACTTTTTTTTTTATAATAAAGCTAATATTTTAGTTAAAATGGGAACTAAATCATTGGCAAATGATTTAATATTAATAGGCCCCTTTCTAGGTACTACCTTGTTGTAGTGAGAAAGTTGAGTATCTTCTGCTTAAACCATGCCATAGTAGTTTTAACTCCTGGCAGGACCACTCATGCCAAATAGGTCAATAAGCAGAAGCCAAACTAAATGTACTCAAAATCATTTCTTTACTTTCCTGTTGTTTAGATATTCACCCCTAACCATGCTTTTTATTCTTTGCCAACCCGGCAGTAGGTAAAATGCGCTCTATTTTTTATATCATAAAAAATAAACAATTATGCCTTCAGTCCGTGCCGTCAGTTGAGTCGGACAGGGGCTTAATTTTTAATTAGCATAGATTTAGCAACTACAAAAGTGAAAAAACAATGCTACGGTAAAACAGTGGTTAATTGTTTAAAAGTTGGTGCAATTGATCGGGTTGTGTTAATGGAAATAGCTACTCGGTCTCTGTCCAATGACAAACTAAACTTTCCAGCTTTATGTTCAACAAATGAAGAAGAGAAGAAGTCTGGCAAAACTATTTTGTCAAACAATAGTGCTAGTAAACAAAAGGCGGAACCTGTTAACCCTTTTTTAATTTGTAGAGCGTTGTATGGACTGATAGGTTTATTAAGAAAGTCAAAAATAGCCTTTTTGTAAAAACTGAATCAGACGAAATTGAAGAAAGTATGAGTGGTCAAGGGGTAATCGACGCGCGTCGCATTTTTAGAATGCAAAACTCTTAACCATATTTTGACATTCAATCGTCCACTGCATCCAACAAACCCAAAAGAAGCATTTTATAATCTTGTCAAGTCATTTATTCTGGCAGTAAAGCGTTGCTTCAAATGATAGAGGTACGCTTGCCTTAAGGCTGCAGTCTCACTGCACCACCCACCGCCACCAACTAAAATTCGAACACGTTAAATCATATGGCGACGGTCCGACTGATACACTGTTCTCGCTGACATCTGTCGTTTGGTAACCACCGATTCATAATTTCAAATCGGTTGGTAGTAGCGTGGCAATAGTTGATCGTCATTTGAAACATACTAACTTGATATTTCACAAATCAAAACATAATCTGTCATTTTTGCTTTGATATTTGAAAATTTTAAAAACGGTAACATAGAATAAACATTGATCCGACATTGACAAACTAATTACATTAGTAAATGAAATGCCCAAGCCCAAAATATAAATATAGCACTCTTCTACTAACATAGAAATGGGTGGGAAATTTAAATATTTGGTGGTCACCAGTGGCTGCAGTGAGACCGTAGTACATTTTGGTGGTTAGTGGCAAGCGGTGATAGTTGGTGGCGGTGGTGCAGTGAGACTGCAGCCTAATGAAAGTAGCAAATGTGTACAGCCAGTTACGTGCGTCAATTGCACACTCTAAGATCTTGTAACTGTCAAAAACACAAAAAAAAATTTGCTATTAAAAACAAAACAAAAAATGATAAAAAACCAAATTAAATTATTACGAAACTCACAAGTTGGCAACAGTTTTAACATCAATAACCGGAGTATCACACGCTAAAGTCCTGTTTGCATCAAAAAGCTAAGTGGACGTATGAGTTAATAAAAAAGCTCTTATCACATCTTATTGCTAAATTTGTTGTTATTTTATTGTACTGGCATTGGATCCTTTTCAACTTTGATATCATATGTAATACTAGTTTTAAATATTTGTTATTTTATAGTTTTAGCATCAAAGTCTTTTACAACTTTAATGTCATCTGTGATATTAATTTTAAAATTTTACTTTTTACTTTGTCTATGTCCAAACACGAAAGTCTCTTTACCACTTTGATGTTTAAATTGTCCGTCTATTAAATTAAAAATTAAAAAATTATTTATTTCTTAATTTTATTTATTTATTAATTAATTATTTAAAATTATGGAGACAATAATACTGTAGAACTGCAACGGATGCAAACGCAGCTATTATAAGCTAAAAATGATCTTTGTAAAACAAAGGTGTAAGGGGTGATCGCACTAAACTAAAACCAACCCAAACGACAACCTCACTTGCACGTAGTACACCCTGCTAGAGAACTGACGAGGCTCTGTCGACCGAATGTCTGCCGGGATAAGCAGACACCTCTTGTTGGCCAACAGCTTCGGGTGGACGAGCTGACAAGAGTAAGGGCACCTTTTTGTCCGTGGGACAAGAAATCGTCCCTAAAGGCGGATGAATCAAGAAATGATCATAAAGATGCAGAAGGCAACGGGAAACCACTGCAGTAAAGATGCATGCGAGGATGATATAATAGAAGAATTTTACACCGAGCTAGATAATCTAATAAAACACACAAAAAACAATAATATCACAATCGTCATGGGAGATCTTAATGCTAAAGTAAGATCAGGAAGAGAAGCAAACATCGTCGGTGATTATGGATTAGGAATAAGGAATGATAGAGGCAGCAGATTAGTACAATTCTGCATTAAAAATAGAATGGCGATAACAAACACGTATTTCAAACTACCAAAAAGACGCTTATACACATGGAGAGCACCTGCTGATTTGCAAATCAATATTACCCGCAACCAAATTGTATTGTTGTAATTATATCACAATCAACCAGAGGTATAGAAATATAGTGAAATCTGTGAAAACTTTTCCTAGTGCCGACGTACCGTCAGACCATAACTTACTGCTAGCACAGATTAGTGCTCGCCTGAAGAAAGTACCGAAACCCAAAAGGCCAGAAAAATTAGATATAGACCGATTGAAGGATACAGTAATACGACACGAAGTTAGTGAAAGGATAGAAAGATAACTAGGAAACATGCTAACAGATGAAGCTCAGATTGATGTAAGATAGACTCAATTTAAAAATATCACTAACAAAATAACAAATGAAGAACTGAAGCAAAATAGACTAACCAAAAAGAAAAAGAAAACATGGATGACAGATGAATTGTTAGACCTCATGGAGATGAGAAGACACTATAAAAACAAAGACAAAATAAATATAAAGAGCTAAATATTAAACTGAGAAGGAAAATAAGAAATGCCAAAGCAAAATGGTTCACGCAAGAATGCGCAGAAATTAAAGAGTGCGTCGAGAAACACGATATGTTCCAATTGCATAAAAAAGTAAAAGCAGCGGCAGGTTTTAGACGAAACACAGGTCAAGATAAACTAACGGATCAGCATGGCAACCTCATCTCAGAAATCGATCAAAAACTAAACAGATGGAAAGAATATGTTGAAGATCTATTTGCCGACAATCAAAGACAAAATCATAAAATACAGATTGTCTCCACTGGCCCGCCTATAACTAGATCAGAGGTAGATAGGGCAATAAACAACGCAAAAAACAGAAAGGCTGCAGGCCCAGACATGATTCCTACTGAAATGCTAAAACTACTGCAAGAAAATGGAATGGGATTTATAACAGAATTATTTAACTCTATATATGATACAGGGATAATTCATCAGACTGGCTAAAATCGACATTTGTCACAATACCAAAAAAGGCAAATGCAAAAGATTGTAGCGACCACCGTACAATAAGTCTCATGAGTCACGTTTTATAAAAATTCCTGCGTGTAATACACCAAAGAATCTATCGTAAAGTAGAAGAACACATAGGAGAAACCCAGTTTGGATTTCGTAAAGGCCTCGGTACTAGGGAAGCACTATTCAGCTTACAAGTGATGATACAACGGTGCAGAGATGTGAACTGTAATGCCTTCTTTTGTTTCATCGACTTTGAAAAAGCCTTTGACAAGGTACAACATAACAAAATGATAGAGGTACTTAAATCTACCGGCATCGATGACAAAGACCTTCGTCTAATTGCAAACCTTTACTGGCAGCAAACAGCTAATGTCAGAATAGGCAATAAATTTACACAACCTGTAGAATTACAAAAAGAAGTAAGGCAAGGGTGCATTCTATCACCACTTATATTTAACATTTACTCAGAAGAAATGTTTAATGAAGCACTACAAGAACTTGACGAAGGTATTAGAATTAACGGTTTACTACTCAATAATTTAAGATATGCAGACGACACAGTGCTCATAGCAGATAGTCTACAAGGATTACAAACACTTATCAATCGGGTGTCTAAAACTTGTAAAAGATATGACCTAAAACTGAATATTAAAAAACCAAAATACATGATTATTAGCAAAGAAGCCGTGGCTAACCATAATATTCAAGTTGGCGGCATACCTCTCGACTACACCAAAAAAATAAAATACCTGGGTTGCACTCTAAGCAATGATTGGGATCACTCGTTAGAGATTCGCTGCCGTATAGAGCAAGCCAGAGCTGCTTTCACCCGCATGAAGAAAGTATTGACTGGACACGACTTAAACTTAACACTACGATTGAGAATGCTGAGGTGCTATGTATTTTCTGTTCTTATGTATGGAGTCAAAGCATGGACGTTAACAGAAGCAACTCTTAAGAAGTTAGAAGCATTTGAAATGTGGTGCTATAGGCGCATGCTTCGTATCAGCTGGGTGGATAGAGTCCGCAACGATACAGTGATGAATAGGATGAACAAAGAGGTAGAACTTGTCAAGACCATCAAGACCAGAAAACTCTCCTACTTCGCCCATGTAATGCGACGCCCCGAAACATACAATACCCTACATCTTATCATTCAAGGGAAGAGAAATGGAAAGCGTAGTGCAGGAAGGCGCAGAACATCGTGGCTGAAGAACCTGAGGCAATGGTTCGGCCAAACCACAGAATCACTGTTCCGATCAGCAGTAAATAAGATAATGATAGCCAACATGATAGCCAACATTTGCTAAGCGGATATGGCACGCAAAGAAGAAGAAAACACATGATTTTTTGCTTGTGCTTTCAGGAAACTCGTTTTAAACTTCAAGAAAGATTTAATTTTTGGGGCTTTATATGCACAAGAAGTAACGTTTTGCCGGGTCTTTAAACTAAAGGTAGAATTACTATTTCTTGAAAAAAAAATTACTATTTTTGGAAATAACTTTGCAATCCAGCTTACCATCTCAATACAAGCCACAATATGCAACCTGTATCTTCCAAAGTTCAATTAGATTCTAGAAGATATACAAAAACTTATTTTGCAGCTTTTACACCCTTTTCTCGGTGAGCGATTTTAACGCCTACATTCCGCTTTAAGGTTTTCTAAGAAAAACTTGCAAGGCCGTTTGATAGAAGATTTTGTTGATTAAAGCAACGCCGTCTTTCTCAACACGGGTTTATCCACACACTTCAAAGGTAGGAGTATAATTTTTTTGACAATTGTTTTATTTTTATTGTCTCCACGCCTAACCACACGTTTGTTGTAGCATGTATTAGAGGACCTCCACGGCAGCTATTATTTTTCTATTGCAATTTAAACCATTGGCAAATTGGTAAGAATGTCAAGATCGGCGTAAAGGCTTTTACTAATTGTATTGTCCGTCGTTACCTTAGTACAATGACAATACCTGAGTAGCTGTAAAAAAAAAAAGAAAGTTTTTAATTGTTTCAAAGGAACTCCGATGCAGAAAACCATATCGTTTAAAAAAAAAACGCGCAGTTGCGCACCGCAAAATTTGTAAAAGTAAGTAACAATTATGAGAAAATTACGTGTTGACTATCATGCTGACCACTTTTTTATCAGGTTATTTAACAACTTTTCTCCCACATGACAAAGCAATTGCTGGAAAGTTAGAAAAAATATTATCTTGCCGTTGCAAAAGCCGGGCAAAGATTCAAACCATGTAGACAGCTACAGACCAATTTCACTTAACCGTAATTTTATTAAAATTTAAAAAAAAAATGGTTAACAACTATCTGATGTAGATGCTAAAAAATTGCGGTTTTTTAGCTAAACACTAGGTAAGTTTTAGACAAAACTACAACGCTATTGATAATTTAATCTTCTTAAAAATACTATCCAAAACGCCTTCTAGGCAAAAAACACCTCGTAGCGGTGTTTTTTGACTTAGAAGACACGTACGGCAAGACTTGGCATTATGGAATTTTGCAAAAGCTGCACGCTTGGGAATTTAAAGGTCGTACGTCCATTTTTCTTAAATTTTTTATGCAAAATTGTAAGTTTAAAGTAAAAGTGGAAACTTCTACTTCAAAGACAGTATGTTTAGAGAATGATGATTCCCAAGGGTCAACAATTTTTTAGAGTTTCAGTAAATTATATTGCAGCAATAGTAACTAGTTACACCTGTAAAAAAATGATTGTACCTCAAAAATTTAGTGATTTACAAAGCAAGCAATACAATACCTACTATAACACGTCAACTCCGGATTACCATAAACAAAGTTGACAAAGAGATAGAGGCAAAAGATTTTTGTTTTTTTACAACGAAAACCTTGTGCGTTCATTTTTGTTGCTTCAGAAAACCTCTTGCAAGATTCTAAAATCACGTGCCTCAATCTAGTCAGTTTCTTAAAGTTTGTGCTTGATAGAACTCTTTCCTTTTGGGCACATATTTATAAATTGGTTACAAAATGCAAAAAAGCCGTAAACGTGATTAAGTGCTGAACCAAAATCAACTGGGATGCGCGGAAAGAAGTACTGTTGAGGTTGTACAAAGCTTTGGTTTTGTCTAAGATTGATTACGGCTTTGCGGTATACTTATCCGCAAGAAAATCCCGGTTAAATCCTTAGACGCAACTCACATTAAATACGCCACAGGATCATTTTAGACAAATTCTACACCAAGATTTTGTTGCAAGTTGCAGTCGCTTTGTACTCACTTGCTAGCGTTGCCGCAATGTACGTGAGTACATTAGTATTTATTAATATTAATAAATATTAATGTACTCACATGTACATGGAAGAAATCACAACAACGGATTTAACAAAACGCAACAACGCAAATACAAACTCTGTTAGTAGGCCGGTATGAGTCCGAACGCAGGAGCTAGAGGAGAGTCTCAATGCAATTTATCTAAAGATAGTCAAAGTCGGCTCTGGCAAATTTTCACTCTGGCGTATACTGGAGATAAAAGCTTGCCTTGGTGAAACCTCTCAGAGCAAACGAGAAATAGCTCTAACGTCTTAATGAACAAATTTCTTAAAATTGTTGGCAAATTTCCAGACTCTCAGCGGTTCTATACAGACGGTTAAAAAACAAACCAAAAATGGTACAAGGTGTTTCAAAACATGTGTCAGAAAATAAAGAGTGGGATTGGTTGGCTAATTATAAGAAAAAAAGTTTCCATTAACATGGTTCCGTAAACACACCGTTTTCAAAATACATGGTGTAAAATATTTTTTGACGATATCTCAGGAACCGTTTGAGATACAAAACTCAGCTTTTGTACACATCCTAGCATTAATATTAGCTATTTTTTAAGCGCATATTCAATTTTTTTTATGTGCCATTGATAAAGATTTTAGGGTTGCATAAGGTTTTTATGGCTTTAATTTCAATGACACTTGGGGAATTGGCATTCTAAAAGCACATTGTGAACCACTAATATTTTCTACACAAAAAAGGTACTCTTAGTCAAATGCTCTAACGTAAACCGTTTTAGAAAAATACGGCATTTTATGATGGAAAAAAAGAAAAAAAATAACAACATGTTTTGTTGTTGATAAAAACATTTGTTTTTAACCTAGTCTTCAGCGTTTATGGATTTGTTTCATGCGTTTAAGTAATTGTCGTTTAGTTGTTAAATAACCTTTTTTCAAAAAAAGTCAATATTGCAGGAACTTATTATCTTGATTACCCAATTAATTTGCCCATTCTTAGTATTTTGCTTGCGTAGTGATAGCAAAATGAATAATTACAGTGATAGCAAGATGTGCGATATGCATTTTGTTTATGGCGTTGCCGATGGAAATGCAGCAAAAGCTTGTCGAATTTACTAAGAAAGGTTTCCAAACCAACAGTTACCAAATAAAAGAACAATCATTTGTATTCACAAACGTCTACATCAAACTGGAAGTGTACATTAAAAAACTGCAGGAAATGTGAGACCTTGCCTGCTACCTCTGCAATTTGAAGAAGAAGTTTTTCAAAAAATCGAAGACGATCCATCAACTAGCACAAGAAGAATAGCTTTAAACCTAAGTCTTAATCACGTTACAGTGTGAAGGATTACAAAAAGCTAGATGTTATATCCTTATCACATACAGCGAGTACAAGGCCTTTTACCAGCGGATCGCAAAAATTGGCTATGTGTCAATGATTTCAAGAAAGAATTGCGCAAAATTCTCGATTCTTAGAACAAGTTTTATTTACGGACTAAGCAAATTTGTCTCGCCATGCGATTATAAACTTTCATAATAAATATGTATGGGCCGACAAAAATCCACATGCTATAATGCAAGACCATCATCAGCAAACATTTTTCGTTAATGTTTGAGCAAGTGTTGTAGGAGACCATTTAATAGGTTCATATTTTTGCCGTTTAGGTTAAATAGTCAATCATATCGTCATTTTTTTAAAGAAGCTGCCAGAACTTTTAGAGGACGTTCTGGTTCAATTAAGAAACAAAATGTGGTTTATGCACGATGGTGCTCCTGCACATTTTAGTTTAGTTGCGCGTCAATTCTTAAATGAACAGTATAGGAATTGTTGGATAGGTCGAGGAAGCCCACAGGCTTGGTCTCCTCGGTCTCCAGATCTAATTGTTTTGGATTTTTTTTTGTGGGGTCACTTAAAAAGTTAGTTTACACTACATCAGTTAATACTGATAAAGAACTAAAAAATTGCATTATTGCATCTTGCAATACGATACGAAACACTTCAGGCATTTTTGAACGGGTACGTCAGTCACTAAGGCGTAGGTTAGTAGCCTGCGTTACCGTAGGAGGAGGTCATTTTCAACAATTTTTGTGATTTTTCTTGTTTTTTATGTTATTGTTTAGTTTTGTAAAATAAAGGTTTTGTGATCATGTTGCTACTTTTTTTTTTTGTTCCTGAGATATCGTTAAAAATAAATTGAAAAATAAATTTACTCCCTGTATCTAGAAAACGGTGCGTTTGCGGAACCATGTTAATAGAAACTTTTTTTCTTATAATTAGCCAAAAAATCCCACCTTTTATTTTCCGACACATGTTTTGAAACACGCTGTATAAATACCTCAAAATTATATGCATAACATAGTGCAGCTATACTGTAAAACGTCATTCTACAGCTTGTTTCTCTTTTGTTCTGACTTTCTGAGTGCCATTCTGAGTATATAGTCTATGTACTTGGTCGATCCGCTGGCGCAACTTGTTCAAGATTCAATATTTTGCCTGGTTGGGTTTGGACAGAAAGTTACCTTTGTCTAGGCACCGGGTCATGTGGGTATTGAAAGCAACAAACTGACTGATAAAATTGTCCGTCAAAAGGATAACGCAGATCTTACAAATAACATTCTCTTAAAACTCGATAACCTCAAAAGATACGTAATTTTAATGGTTATTGAGGATTGGTAAAGAATATGAAAAGGCTTCGAAAGCAAATTAAAATAAATTAAGTTTTTTGTGACAGCATAGAAGTTGCCGATATGCAGGAGATAGAAAGTTGTCCTATGCCGCGGACATACTAACTTGACCTCTACGTATCTCTTGACCAGCAACAAACAACCAGCATGCCTGGCATGGAAGCTTTTTACAGCTTTGATGACATCTGTGATATTAAATTAAGTTATGATTTTAGATTTACTTAGTTTTTAAAGTTTGGCTTTGAAGCATTTTACAGCTTCGATGTCATCTGTGATATTAGGTTTAGTTAGTTTTTTAGAGTCTGGCATCAATTTATTTCAAATTGTATTTGAATTATAATTTTGTTTTGTTTTATTTACTCCATAATAAATTTTAAACTAAGATTTTAATAATTACTATATAGTATTACTGTTACTTAAATATAATTCTTAAGGTTAATGACTTGTTTATATAATACAAAATATAATCTTTCAAATAACGCATACTTTCGCCAAAGTGAAGAATATTTAATTAATGAATAATAATATTTTTGGAATACACATGTTATTTTTTAAACAAAAGAGGATATATTGCAAAGAGGTACAATAAAGAAAAAAAATATAATATTTTGATACTTTGCGGCCCTGCGCGTGAGTCCGCTACGACAATACGGCACAGAGCGCGCGCGATATTTTCAGTAGTATCGCAGCATTCAGCGGGAATGAAGCGTGCTATTAAGTATCGCAAGTGCCGTACATAAATCACTTCGACAGCAGATATATTGTTAATTATTAATCGATAAAGTGAGTACAATTTTTTTATAAAAGCATTATAATTAAAACGCGATCACAGATAACTTATCACAACACACACACACACAAGAATGTTTAAACACTGTATCGATAATGCAACTTTGTTCAACAACATATAATAATAAATAGAAAGTGAATGTTTGAAATTAATTAAAACAAATTATTTTAAAAGTTTAGAGTTTTTTTTAATTAAATAGTTTAAAAAATCTTTTAAATTTTTAAAACTATTTTTCCTTATGTTTTTTATTGAGTTTAATATAGATATTTATTTATTTATTTATTTAAAGTTTTATCTTAACAAAATTTACACATAAAATATACAATATAGAATGCATGTAAATAAAGTAAAATGCGTCATATAATTAATTAAGTAAGTAAAGTTATTGAATAGTGTTTTGGCAGATATTAAAAAACTCTTTCATGCTGTATGGTTCACTGTTTAACACAAATTGGTGTAGTTTTGCGATATCATTATGTTACTTAAATTGTTGTTAAAGTGAAAAAAATAATATCTTTTGTAACAAAATGCATAACATTATGTTTTAGAAAATTATTATTATTTTTAATCTTAAATATTTAAAACAAATGTTTTAAAATAGCACTAACTCCATTAATAATTTATATTTAAATTTAACCATTACGTAAAAAAATATAAAGATATTAGCAGTTTACAATAAACTACAAAGTTAATTAAATATAAACAATAAAATTAAATTATTAAAATTCTAGTATACCTGTTTAGTATGTTATTATTAAATCCTTTTATATAATACCGCTTGATTTATAAAATATTAATAGTATTTAAACTCATGCAATTATTAATAATGTAATATCTGTCATAATCGCATTTGCTCAATAGGCTGAGACAACATTACGCAGACATTATAATATATGAGATAACCATTTAGACAATCAACCATTATCGTATAGCTTGGATTATTGTTTGGTTCAGTGACGCATGATATATTTTATGATCGCTGGGATAATAACAATATTTTTACAGACTAAAAATTGTTGAGACTATTTAATAACACGAAAAAGTGAATAAACTAAATTTATTTATTAAAATTAAAAAATCTATTTAAAAAAAGTGTTGATATTTTTAGTGAAATGAATAAATTTCAAGCAGTTATTTGAAAATATTAGATCATTTTTATTGAAGTCATATATCTGTAAGCATTGATGGTAGTAGATAGAAATGAAATTTATTTAACTTGTGTCTATTTCTGCTTCTCAGAATGACGTACAGATTGAAATATATTGCACTTAATATATGCAACAATTTGTATTTTTTGGGAGTTTAGTATACACGCTACATCTGGCCAATGCACTGTAACAAAATAACGATATAATGTAGATATTATTATATAGTTTTGACCTTGAATTTTAATTAGAAAAATTTAATACTTGCATAATTGTTTTACGAATAACATAAACTATATTTTGATGTATGTTTAGAATAATTATAATATTTTATGTTTATTATTTAATCGGCACTACACAACGAGGACGTAAATCTTTTAGAGCAGTGTTTATAAACTTTTTTAGCATTACAGAATAGACATACGAATTTGTTTTAGTTAATTCTATATTGTTACAAAAATTTAAAAATAGTAAAAACATATTTTGGATTGTCATTAAATCTAGGTTAAACAAACTATTTAGATGCTATTTAAAAAAAAATGTTTACATTAATGCAGAGATTTTGTGACAACTGAGATAATTGACAAAAATACTTTGGAATTTATAAATTTTGTTTTGTGTCTTTAATATCACCTCTATTAAAACTAAAATTTTCATAAAATGGGGCCTGTTCTATTTATTTCATACGGTTAAATTCCGGATAGGTTTTCCGAACGCTCGATTACACGTCATTGATGAGCGATATACCATCCGGTTTTCAGAATTACGTATGACTGAAATTGTTGGTATTAAATCAATAAAACTACAAAGTTTTGATTGTATTTTGATAATATGAACACAAATATAAAACCTCATTATTTATTTACACAATAATTTATAAATTAAAATTATAAAAAATTATTAATTTGTTTGTTTGTTACTAAACAAAATTATTACATAAAACTTAGCTCATTGTAACAATATTTGTCAATTTTTATGTAACAATTGCTTATCTATAGCAAACTATAATAAATACCTCATTCATTAATTTATTTATACAATAATAAAGTCTACTTAGGAATAAATTTATGTATAAATTACATTTTTATTCAACAAAATAACAATAGTAATTTAAACTTTATTATTATTTATAAATAATTGATTTTTTTAAATATTTTTTTTTAATTGATGAAGTGTTACTAAAAAAGCAATAAAATAGTGATATAGTAAAACGTTTAACTTTACATGTCACTAGCCTGATTAAATAGAGTTTGCTTTAGAAATTTATATTTGAACGTCTTAGAAGAATTATATAGGGATTATTAGGATGACAAATTTTGAATGTGTTGCACATTTAATATCAGTACCCGCATTCTTGTCAACAAACGGAAATATTGGCTCTATTGATTATTTTGAACTTAACAGTGTAGAAATTAAACTTTATTATTTTTAATTTAGTGTCATCTACAGTCTCACATTTGTTAAAGTTATATGTAAAAATGTCATAAGTTAGCCAAATTTATTAAATCTGTCAAAAATTGTAATTTATACTATCAAAAAACAAACGTAGTTGTCAAAAATATTACTACATTTGTCAAGAAGTTACAAAAACTGTCAAATAATTTTTAGCAATTTAAAAAGTTGGCATAAATCTGCCAAATCTATTAAAGTGTTTATTAAACTGTTAAAAATGTTACTACATCTATCAAAAAAATACAAAGAAATTTACAAAAATTTTAAATCTGTCATACAATTTACAGCAATGTAATAAAATGCGTATCATCTCTGAAAAGTAAGCAAAAACTTTAAAAAATTTATTTATTTGTTAAACAATTTACAGTAATAATTTATGTTGGCAAAAATATAGCAGACCTATCAAATAGTGTTCTAAACTGCCAAATATATTGTGAAAAAGTAAGTACATTTGTCAAAAATATTACTACATCTGTCAAAAGTTACTTAAACTGTCAGATAGTTTTTAACAATGAAATAAGTTAGCACAAGTTTTCCATATCTGTCAAACAAAATTTTTAACTGTTTAAGATATTACTACAACTGTTAAGAAGTTACTAAAAACCATATAACAATGTGTAAATATACCATAAACTAAAATGTCTGTTAAAATGTATTTTAAACTGTTACCAAAACTGTCAAAACGTTACAAAAACTGTCAAATAGTTTTTAGCAATGTAAACAATTTGTCAGATATGTCAATATGTGTTAAAAAGATTTTCAAAAAGTTACTAAAACCGCCAATCAGTTTACAGCAATGTGTAAATATACTATAAAACATTAAAAAAACTGACAAACAGTTTACAGCAATATAACATATTAGTTTGTGTTTTAAACTGTCAATAGAGTTACTAAAGCTGTCAAAAACTTATTAAAAGCGTCAAACATTATAAGTTTGCAGATTTTACTAAATTTCTTAAATTGTATTCATATTTTGTCAAAATATTACTATATCTGTCAAAAAATCACTAAAATTATCAAATGTGTAAATATTTAATGTATACAAATATCATACATTTGTTTGATCTGTTACCAAAGTGACCACATTTGTCAATAAGTACTGTAACCTGATTTGCCAAAAAATACTAACATCAGTTTTGAAAATCTATCTTTTGCTATCGACAAGTTTAAAACATTTTTTACACTTTTGAAATATTTTTGATAAAATTTCAAAATATTTTTGATAATTTTGTTTTATTTTGAACAATTTTGGTATATTTTTGACAATTTTAGAAAAAAAAAATCAACAAATTTTGCACAATTTTGAAACATTTTTGACAATTTAATAACATTTTAAACAATTTTATAACATTTTTGATAGTTCAATAGGTTTTGACAAAATTGTAAAAAACGTTTTTTACATTTTTTGAACGTTTGCGTTGATTTTTTTAAATTTTTGTCAGTTTTAAGATGTTTTTGACATTTTTTAAATAACACGAGTACGAGTACTTTGGGAACATTTTTAATAATTATAAAAAGTTTTTGAAAATGTTTGTACTTTTTAATCATTTTGGAACTTTGATATTTAGTAATCATATATATTTGTTTGTGGAACATGTGAAAATGTTTTTACAATGTGTAAAATTTTCAACAGTTGTAGAATATATGAAACACACTATAAAAATGTTTTTGACATCTGTCAATTAGTTTTTAAAGGGTCCCCCCGGTTAACATAGGTGAAATGCCCCTATCACAAATATTCAAAATACCTTAAAAATTATTTTCTTGGCATCAAAAAAACATGTTTGGTAAAATTTTAAAATTTTGATACCACCCCGTTTTCTATAGGGGGCAAAAAATAGCATTTTTTCGTTTTTATTTTTTTCTCTGCACCTAAAATAAAGAATTCTAAAAAAAATTATGAAAGTAGGGTTTCGGGTGGTCTTCCAACACAATTTTTTTTGGCCCTTCAAATTCTGTATACAACCTTTAAAAAAAATTCAGAAGGGTTGATATTTACTTTTGGTTATCTAAACTTTCGATTGCATGGAATTTTATTTTTTAACTTCATAAAAAATCTACATTCATGATTTTTTTGAATTTTTTGCGAGTCGATTTTAAATAGTGGCCACTACTATTTAAAATCGATTTTTTTTACTTTTTTGTCTTTTTTACTGTTTTTTTAGCTTTTGTGACTCTGCAATGCATTTATAGATTCTACAAAAAAATTTACATCGAGTAGGTATCCTGGGTACAATATTTTTATCAATTTGCAATGATTTGACAGCCCAAAACACAATTTATCGTATTTTTTACAAGACAAAAATAAATGAAGTAATTTTACTTCAAATTTTTAAATGTCAGATTCGTATTTCTGGCATCAAAATTAGTCAGTAAACTAATTTTTATCAAATTTGGTAAAGGTCAAAAAAAAACCACCCTTATCAAAGTTTTTTCACAATTTTAAAAAACCTTTTGCACTAAAAAATCAAAATTTAAAACGGATAGTAATAGAGACACTGGACAAGCTCCATCATCTTCAGAAAGATGAAATCTATCAAATTAATCGGTTTAATTTTTTTTTTTAGAAAAAAACATGAAATTTACATTATTGGCTGTCATTTTAAAATGGTTCAACTTTTTCAAATTTTTTTTTTATTGGATAGGGTTTTTCAAAAACTTTCTAATGATGTAAAATAAAGCAGCATTATCTATGCAATCGGAAGTTTAGATAACTTAAAATCAATTTCAACTCTTCTGGTTTACCCAAAACTGTAAAAAATGACAAAAAAGTAAAAAATTGATTTTTCATAGTGGCGCACCACTTGCAAAATTCTCAAAAAATTCATAAATGTAGATTTATCAATTGCTCATTAAATAAAAAAATATAATTTGGTGCAATTCGAGGTTTAGATAACCTAAAATAAATGTCAACCCTTCTCGACCACTCAAAACCAAATGATACAATTTTTTTCGGGTTAGTATGACCCGCAAAACTGCTTTATTGTACATCGTTGGAAAGCTTTTAATAAACCCTATCCTATAAAAACATAAAAATTGAAAAAATTTAACCACTTAAAAATGACAGCCAATAATGTGAATTTGATGTTTTTTTTTCTAAAAAAAAAACTGAAATAAAAAAAAATTAAACCGATTAATTTGATAGATTTCGTCCTTCTGAAGATGATGGAGTTTGTCTATTGTCTCTATTACTAACCGTTTTTAAGTTTTGATTTTTTAGTGCAAAATGTCTTAAAATTGTGAAAAAACTTTGACATTTTTTGACCTTTACCGATTTTGATGAAAATTAGTTTATTGAATAATTTTGATGCCAGAAATACGAAACAGACATTTAAAAATTTGAAAAAAATATACTTCATTTGTTTTTTGTCTCGTAAAAAATACGATAAATTGTGTTTTGAGCTGTCAAATCATTGCAAATTGATGAAATATTTTCATCAATTTGCAATAGACAGGATACCTACTCAATGTAAAAAAAAAAAACAGTATAAATGGCAAAAAAGTGAAAAAATCGGTTTTAAATAGTGGCGATGCGCCGAGTGGTGCACTCGGAAAAATTTCAAAAAAAAAGAAGAATGTAGATTTTTCAATTACTTATGAAGTTAAAAAACAAAATTCCATGCAATCAAAGGTTTAGATAACCAAAAGTAAATTTGAACCCTTCTGGAACTTTTTTAAGGGTTGGATACAGAATTTAAAGGGCTGAAGAAAATTGTATTTAAAGACTACTTAAAACTTTACTTCCATGATTTTTTTTAGAATTTTTAATTTAATACGTGCAGAGAAAAAAAAAATAAAAACCAAAAAATGCTATTTTTAGCCCCCTATGGAAAAGGTGGAGGTATCGAAATTTTAAAATCCTATCAAACATGTTTTTTGATGCTAGAAAAGTAATTTTTGAGTTAATTTAGATATTCTTGATGGCGGCATTTTACCTATGTTAACCGGGGGATCCCTTTGTAAAACAATTTTGACAGTATTAGAAAACGTTTTAACATTCAGCAGAATTAAAAAATATTTTGTTTGGAACATTTGTTAATTATATTTACATTTTTGACATCAGCAAAACATTTATTTTAATGTGGAACGTTATTTGACTATTAATTGTTACGTTTACTGGCTTGTGGACAAAACATGTTTTGATTATTGCGATCTTTGCTGATCAAATTAATAGATTTGCTTTTGATTGTAGGGTTGTATGTTATATTTTGTTTATACAATCGTTTTTTGTTGTATTGTATTGAAGTATTAATTTGTGAATATTTTTGTTAAGGTCATTGAACTAGTTTTTCTTGTTTTGTTGTTTTTATCTACAGTTAATTTTTTAATTTTTTGAGTCAAAGAATGAATGGAAGAAATAAAAAATAGTTATACAATAACAACAAAAACGTAATATAATATGAAGTTGTAGATATATTTGTTATTAGGGGTAATCTAGGTTTAACGCTAGAGAATTGCTGGTTTAGTCGCTCAGTCCTGTTGTGGTGCCACTAGTATTATTGTTATGGAAACATATTAAATCCCATCACATCTACGAGAATATCGGTGAACCTTTCTCTCTAAATAAATATTGACACGTACAGCGCCGTTTTTAAAATAAATTTGGTTCTTATACGACAAAACGCCAATCAACTCAATATCCAAACGATAAGATTTTAGTCATCACTCTTTTCATATGTTGAACTACAAACAATATTCTATGTCTTCATGTTTTTGGTTAAAGATTTAAAGTTACATTTAACAAGTAAAAAATTAATAAAGAACTGATTAAATACGTCACTTTTTAAAAATTAATTGCAAAGAAATGACTTATTGCATCAAATTTCTACAAGTTTGAGGACACAGATTGGACTTCTTCAATGTGTGAAAGTTTGATTCAATTATATTCAGGCGTTTTCTTGCTGAGTTGGATGCTGTAAATCTTTATAATAGCGCAACTATTCTCCCCCCTTATATATTAATTTGAAAAGATATAGTGAAGTGATCGGAACAGAGTTTGGAGATATGTAACTTTATGTAAACGAATGAAGGATTTTAAACAGTTTTTTTATATATTTAATTATATTATACATAGAGTTGAAAATTTTTTGGAAAAATAAAACTAAAAGATAGCTAGATTTTCGTATATTTAAATTAAAGTTTTTCATTATTGGGCAATTCCATGTCAAGTGAACAGTCCATTTTACGCGACCTTCTCCGATTTAGCTCAAATTTTGTGCACTTTTTTAAGTTTCCAAAATACGACTTCATGCTAAATTTCAGACTTCTAGGTCACATTGTTGGCCTCGTAGAGCTAATTGAATTTTACGGCATTTTTCTAAGTTTAACTTTAATTTTTTTAAATTTCAATTATCTTAATTGCATTTTAGCCTTAAACTTTTTTAAAACAGTGTTAATTAATAGGAAATTTTCAAAGGGGTAAGTTTTTTGATATTTTGCCGCGCATGCGAGAAAACGCAAAAACCAGTTTTTTCAAAAATTCATTTCTCAAAAGTTGCCACCGATTAAGATTCCAAATTTTGGGCAAAGACAGCCAAAAGTGTGTACTTTTAGATGCTTGAATAAAATTTTTCCACACTAGTGGTAGTTTTTGCTCCAGAGCCATTTGAACGCACAGAACCATTTTTTAATCAAAATTTTTGCACATATTGATTAATATACACAGGGTGTTAATGAATAGGGGTAATAAACTTCTTCTCATTTGAGACATTTTTTAATTATAAACTTATAGGCAACATGTTCACCTTAGAAGCTGCACGTCAAAAACTTTTTTTTTTTCAAGTTGGCTATGTTTCATGTCTTAAATTGCTTATGATTTTGACGTATAAAATAATTAAATTTGTGTTACTTGTTTCTTATATCATGAATCAGCATAGTTTTCAAGATTATAATAATAATAATATTAATAATAATAATATTTATAATACTAATAAATACATTTATTGCCAATAGTACAAATATATATCTTAACGATTACATAATTACAAAAATATATAAAAACAAATGTTTTGCAATGAGCAAGATTAGATTGAATGTAGTAACATTCATCTAGTCTTCCTCTTGAACCTGGTCTATAGTAGAATTTAAACATAAAATTTGAGGTTAGTTTACGGCAAAGCACATTGTAATGATAGACTTGCGACACGCTTGTATACAGCTCGATTTCTAAATTGTCTAATACATTCCAATAAAGTGTTTGCAAAAGTTTATCAGCAATTGCAAGATACAGGAACTTTTGCAGTCAAAAAGATAAATTGCGCAGTTCAAACTTTAAGTCCAATTGGTTTTCCACTACGTATTAACTTTTTTTGTTGGTTTGTAAATAAATCGCAGTTGCTTACAGTCTCAATTTCCACGGTATGTTCTTTTTACTAATGAAGCAACATTTAACAGAGAAAGCATTCTTAACTATTGCAACAACCATTCAAATTCCAACACAAGTTCGGAATTAACGTGGGGGCTTGCATTGTTGACGGTTGTTTGATTGGGCCATACCTTCTTCTACTTTGTCTCGCCGGTCCCATTTACAAGATCTTTTTAGAAAAAGTCTTTGCCAGAATTGTTGTAGGAAGTACCAATGTGTGTTCGCCGACAGATGTGGTTGCAACATGATTGTGCGTCGGCACATTTTTTGCTTGCTGTTTGAGACTAGATGGGTCAGTAACGTGGCCGTCACAATCCCCGGACCTAACGCCTTTAGATTCCTTTTGGTGGGGTTACATTAAATGTACTAGACGCCAGTCAAATCTGAAGAAGATTTGTTAGCGCGTATTATATTTAAGAAATGCCTGGAAATTATGAGAGGATTTGTAAAAATATGCTGCAAAAGTGCAATGTTTGTATCGAAGTTGGTGGTAGACATATTGAGCAATTATTGTGACCAGTTTAGATATCTCATTAAAATTTCAAAAAATGTTTCCTTTAAAGTTTTTTTTTTAATAGCACACAGTAACAAACATTAATACATGTTATTAGGTGAAAGAAGCGCAATTGCATGACTTTTAATTTTGAATACCATTTTTTTTTTCAAAATTTTGATTTTTAAGCTTGGTTTTTAACAAAAATAACAAAAAAAATAAAACAAAATCATACTTTAATTTATGACATGAGTACGGTTAGATATAGATCCAGATTGTTCTTTTTAGCCCTGAGGAAGATATCAAAGTTATCGAAACGTCGGCAATAAATTATTAGCATACGTTAATTTTTTAATTTCTTTATCCTACTTTCAAATTACATTAATAAAAAAAAACTTAGACTTTTAAGAGAGATATTTCGAATATTGTATAAAAAAATAGTTTTTGACGTGCAGCTAGGGTAAAAATAGTTGTCTTTGAGTTTATAAATAAAAAGTGTCTCAAATGAACCCCCTTACCCACCCTAGAAGTTTGTTACCACTATTTATTAACACACAATATGTGCAAAAATTTTGATTTAAAAATGGTTTTGTTCAAGAGGCTCTACAACAAAATCTACCACTAGTGTGGTAGTAGTTTTATTTAAGCATCTTAAAGTACCTACTTTTGGTTGTATTTTTCCAAAATTTGGAGTTTTAATCGGTGGCAACTTTTGAGAAATGATCTTTTGAAAAAACAACAATTTTTTGCGTTTTCTACGTACGCGCGGCAAGATATTAAAAATCTAAATTCTGCATTCGATTTCTTGGGAAATTTCCTATCCTATACCCAAAAAATGGTACAAAATTTGAGCTAAATTAAAGAGGGTTGCGTGAAATGGACTGCTCACTTGACGTGAAATTGCCCTATTTATATCATACGGAATTTGGGCAATTTTTATAAAAAAAAACTATATTATGTTAGAACTTAGATGAATGTAAACAAAAAAAAAAACGTGAATTTTAAGATTACGGATTGCAAAGTAAAGACTTTTATTTAAGGGGTTATTATTTCTGTGGGATTATCCTTTTTTTAAATATTTGGAATGGGTATTACTACAAAACTATCTTTGTTTTTATGATTTATTATGTTAAAAGTGTTTTGGATAATGAACTAGTTAGTTGCAAAATAAAATTTAATTTTAAATTTTAGTTTTAAAAAACGTGCCGTGCTGCAAGATAATTTTTCTTTAATAAAAATTTTAATAAAAGATAATTTTTAAAATGAACTATGTTGTAATAAAGAAATGTTATAGTAGACATTTTGTGCTTGTGATATTGTTCTTTGTTTGCTACTTCTAAAATCAATTAGATTATCCATCTTGGTTTGGAGATCTAACATAACAATAAATCTTGTCAGAGAAAAAGACTAAGAAATGTGTATCTCAATAATATAGTTTTTATTTTTTGATGAGGTTTTATTAATTAATGTTTTTTTTACAGCACAGCAAACTTTTGATCCTATTGTTGTTACTTCTCTATTCTTTGTAAAAGTTCATCAACTTTTGTCAGAAGATGTTTTTAGTTTAATCTTTTCTTTAATTAGTTTGAATTTTTTAAAACAAAAACTCTGCGTTTAACAGATGTAGTTGAGTTTCTTCATCTTATCTGCGGCACAAGGGTTTTTTTTGGATTTTCATTCTATGCATGTACATATTTGTTCAAACTAGAATTTCCAATTACGCCAGTTTGTCTTGTGCGTTTTATTTCAGACAGTTTTGTTTTCTGCACTTGTCTGGAATTTTAAGTTTAATGAACGTTTTTAAATTTTTTTTATGAGAAGCTAGTCCGCTTTAAGGTTTTATTTTTTTGGAGTCTAGATTAAGCGTACCCTGTTTAGCTAATGCTTCTAAACTTGCAGTTCATTACTAGATTGGTTTTTATGACTGGCTAGCGTGTTGTTTGTGTTGCCACTTAACTTTTGGAAATAATAGTTATTAATTTACTTGCGTGTTAACCCAATTTAATAGTGTTCTTAGCGCACCATTCAATAACAGCTATATTTGCTTGAAAAACTGAAACATGTGTATGCAGAGATAACGTAATTGACTTTTTTCGTATGCAGAAGTCTTTTATTAAATCTGATCTCATCTTTAGTATCTTTTTTTTTATTTAACACATTTGTTATTCCCAGTTTATAAATTCTAAGATTTAGAGTATGTTTGATTAATTTATAGTCGGTACGGTTTCTTTTCTATAAAATTTACATTTTTAATTGCGTTTTTTCTGAAAAAACAAATCTTGTACTGTTACCAGGGCCGGACTACTTTTTTAGACAAATTTGGTATTTTTGACAGGAGGAGGTTGCGGTTTAAATAAAAATGTTACAATACAACAGAAATCATTTTTTTTTTCTGACAGTATTAAAATATTTTAGTGGCGTCACCAAAAATTTGTCTGTTTTTAAAAATTTATTTTATGACAAAAATTAATAGGAAACAATTGAAAGCTTGCATTTTCTTGCTGATTACGTCTTTAGTTTTGAGCAGCAACGTGCTAAAAATGACGTTTAAAAGCACTTTTTGAAAGTGCGCCACTGGTTAACCGGTTCTTGAATGAAAGATCTATTTTTTGCTTACAAATTATATTTAGTAATTAACAAATAAATTAGTCACGGCTTGTCAAAGTTGCGAAAAACGCGATTTTTGGCGAAAAGTAGTGTATGCGTCAAATTTTTCTTCTCCTACATTTTTTCAGATAAACAATCGGGAATAGTCTCATTCAAAAAAGAGAAAAATTGCGCAAAATTGCTAGGCAACAGTTTTTTGATTTTTGATTAAAACCCGATTTGGGGCCCTACAAAGTTGATCGACGTTTTTAAGCAAAAAACAAATAAAGAAATTTAAAAGCAAATTAAATGCTAGATTTTTGTTTTTGACTGGTCAAGGTCAAAAATACTATCACTATTGCCGGTCAATTTTTTTTACAATTTTAAACTTTTTTACACTAAAAAATTTGCAACTCATAAACGGCAAGCGATAGAGACACTAGACAAATTTCATAATCTTTAGAAAAATAAAATCTATCTAAATAGGAGGTTAAATATTTTATAAAAAAATTTCAACACTATTTTTCACAAAAAAATTTAAATTGTCAATTCTAAACGGTTTGACTTTTTTTAATTTTTTTTGTTGGATAGGGTTCATTAAGCAAAAAAAAAATATTTAACTTTTTTTATCAATTTTCATGACTCCCCACCCAGCAAACTAGCCTTGCTATCCAACCAAGAAGGTAGAGTGATGCGTCCGGCGAGGGGCTTGCGTGTGCAAAGCTGAGCTTAAATATGTACTAGTGAATTAATTGAATAATGTATATTACCGAACCCGTTAATACAGAGAATGGAGGCGCTCTGGGTGTACATACTGACGGACCTAGTATCTGGTCCACATAGACAATAATTATATATTAGACTCATGTTCTAAGAGTTAGGCGCTTTACCCAACTAAGCCACACACTACAACTAGGTGCAGCGGTGGTAATGATAGCAGTTTAGCTGCCGTACTTTAAAATGTACTTTTTTTATTTTTTACAAATATAAGAGCAACCGGATGACTTTTGTAGTCACATTTATTAGATGACTATGAAAGGTTAGTTCTGGGTCTAATGTGAGCTCCAGGTATTTTTTTTTGCAGTGTAATGTTTTATATATGGCCATGTATGAGTCAAGTGTACGAAATGAAAACTTGATTGAAAAAGAAAATACCCGTCATCTTAAAAAAACTGCCTTTTAAAGATCTGCAAAATTTTTAAAATTTAAGAAAAAAAAAGTTCTTTGTGAAAACTTATTTTTAGACAATTTTGAAGAAAAAAGTATCTCATAAAATCAAAAAATGTAAACAAAAACGCAAAAAAATGGTTTAATGAAAAAATTTAAAAAAATGTTTGTGATCAGAATTCATGTAGAGAAAGGCATTTTCAATGGTTTTAGCAAAAAAAATCATTCCTTACACTTGACCCATACATGGCTATACATATCGTCTCAATGTAAGCGGTCTTATGAGAAAACAATCGGCAATCTCCGCCGCCGAAACTCTCTACTCGAATAACGTAAATAACATAAATATTATGTCTTTAATCAGTATTCATACGCTTGCACGCAGAATGCGCACGTGTTAATTTTTTTGCCGGCAGCGGAGATTGCCGATTGTTTTCCCATAAGACCGCTTACATTGAGACGATATGTATATCTAGATTTTTTAACTTTTTGGTTATTTGTTGTCTTATAAAAAGCAAGATTTCAGTTTTGGTCAGGCTTACTGATATTTTTTTTTGCACTAGTTTTTGAGTGTTTAGTGAATTTTGGATCATTTTTAATCAAGTTTTTTAAATTTTTTTGGTTACTAAGATAGTTAAGTTATCGGCATGCATAGCTTAGGGCAAAAACGTTTATGTTATTATATATTTGCAGTAGGCTGTTAATGACAAGGAATCAGAACATGATAACATACTGACCTAAATTTGTCTGCCAACTTTAGCTTCCACAATCTTACCGTATAATGTGATTGTTACAGTTTGGTTTTTGAGCATAAAGTTTACCTAATATTGAACTAACGGTATCAAAGTCCGTTTTAATGTCTAAAATGGCTTTCAAAGCAGTTTATAATCTTTTACATCTTCTAATTAGTTTATGTATAGCCGGTTTGATTGATTTTGATTGGTATGCATAATGGTATTGGATCGGAGGCAAAGCTTTTAATGCTTTGTCAACTATTTTTATTTAAAAGTTTTAAAATTAAAAAAAAAAAGATATGTCATTTGCAATTGCTTAAATTTTTCGGTTTGGTTTTTTGTTTGCGATATCAAGGTTTATTTGGTTTAAGGCTTCTGCTATAGTAGAGTCTAAGAAATGTGTCTGCATTAACTCCTGCATTTGCTCAGGCGTCATCTCTAGTGCTGATTGCAGTGTTTGCTCATGCAATGTGGTGTGCATTGATTAGCGGTGTTCTAGATTTGCTACTTATCAACGTTTTGATTTTTTTAGATGGTGGAGGAACTTACTGATTGTAAGGAAAGTGTTCTAATCTAATTAATATTTTTCCTTTGAATTTTTACCTCTTCTTAATGAATGCTTAAACTTTGTTTTTTTTTTTGTTAAACCAGGGTTCATAGACAAAAGCAATGTCAAAACAACCTATAACATTTTATTTACCATAAGTTTTCTTGTTGTTTTTGGATTTTTTTTTCTACTTTAGGTTATTTGACAAATCACTTTTCTGGTGTGTTTTTATCCTTTTTAGAATAAAACTTCATTACAAAATTACAAGAAGAAATTGATGAGGGAACAGAAAACATAATGATACTAGAAGACCTAAATGGAAAAGTAGGAAACCAAAACAACGGAATAGAAGGAGCAATAGGAAAAAAAGGAGAAGAAATAAGAAACAACAACGGAGAATGAATTATTCAACTATGCAACGAAAACAATCTAGTAATAGTAAACACCAAATTCAAACACAGTGAAGTTCACAAATACTCAAAAACATACCCAACCAGAAACAAGAAATCAATAATCGACTACTACCTAGACAACAGAAACAACTGGAACAAGATAAAGAATGTAAGAGTAATAAGAGAAATTGGAAGCGACTACCACTTACTACGAATAGACATGAAATGGAAAGCAAAAGTTAAACCAGATAGAAGAAAAAAGGTTAAGATAAAAATAAAAACATACAAACTAAAAGAAGAACAAATACAAGTGGCATACCAAGAAATACTACAAAAAAATTTAGAGAAGAAGAAAAAATAAACGTACATAGAAGAAAAATGGAAAACTTTTAAACAAATTATTCTAGAAGTTGCCAAAGAGAGCTGTGATATAGCAAAAATAGTAAATAGATAGAAGACAAAAAAAAATAGAAAAGATAATTACAAACCAATAAAAAAGAAGACTACAAAAAATACAAAGAAAAGAAAAATAAAACAAAAAAAATAATAAAAGAAGCAATAATAAAATCATGGATAATATTAAGAATAGAAAACTTCAACCTAAATCAAAATTTTTATTCTACGGAACGTTAAAACATCTAAAACAGAAAAAAGAACACAAGATAATGAACATAAAAATTAGTTAAATAATAACGGAAGAAAATACGATAATAGAAAAATGAAAGCAATATTTTCAAAAACTAACAGAACAAGAAGCAGAAAAAAAAAACAGAACAAGAGAAGATGAAGAAGTGCTACAGGACAAAAAAACGGAAGAATTAGAAGAAATTAAAACAGACGAAGTAAATACATGGGAGATGAGGGAATTGCACAAATAACGGAATTAATAAACGACATAATCAGAAATGGGAAAACGCCAAGAAAATGGAATAATGGAATAATTCTACACATACATAAAAGAAGAGATAAAAGAAAATGTAAAAACTATAGAAGAATCACTCTAACGAGCATACCAAGCAAAATATTTACTAAAATTATTGAAAAAAAAAATTAGAGACAAACTAGAAACGACAATAGAGGACAGCCAATGTGGGTTTAGAAGAGAAAGAAACACACAAAATTTAATATTTATAATAAGACAGTTAAGTGAGAAAATGATAAAAAAATAGAATAATGCACGTATGCTTTTCTGACTTTGAAAAAGCATTTAAAAGAAACAAGAGAGACATATGGAAAGAACTAAAAGAGAGAGGAATTGAGAAGAAAATAATAAACGTAATTAAAAACATGTACGCAGAAAACAGATACATAGTCATAATGAATACGAGGAATCAAAAAAATTCCAAACAAAGAAAGGCAATAAAACACGCAAAGAAAAAAACGAAAATGGTAAAAATAGGATATTGAAAAATGGAAATAATAAAAATTTTAGAACTGTTATTTGCAGACAATATTGTAGTGATTGCTAAGACAGATGGTGAACTACAACACAACATGGAAATAATAGAGGAGCAACTAAAGAAAATAAACATGAAAATAAACTATGAAAAAACAAAGACAAGATAATTGCAAAAGAAAAACTGAATCACAAAATAAGAATAAAAGAAAAAAAAAATAGAACAGGTTAAACAAAACTAATAATAGAAAACTAGATAAAGAAATAGAGGACAATATAGGAAAAACAGCAAAAATATATAACATGTTGAAAAAAACTTTTTTTAGCAAAAAAGAAATATCAAAAACCACAAAAACAGGAATTGTAAAAAAAGTAATCAGACTATCATTAACATATAGTAGCGAAACAAGGACGATGACTGAAAAACAAATAGAAAAAATAAATGCTATGGAGATGAGATTTCTTAGGAAGATCGAAAACAAAACAAAAATAGATAATATAAGGAACGAGACATACAATACAAATTTAAGTATAAAGCCAATACAAGAAAAAATTACGGAAAGTCAAATGAGATGGTATGAACATATCAAAAGAATGAGCGAAGAAAGAAACACTAAGAAAATTTATGAGACAAGAGTAACAGGAAAACAAAAAAGAAGAAGACCCAGAAAAGAATGGAACAGCGCAATAAAAGAAGAGGCTACAAGAAAAGGTAACACCTAAGAAGATATAAAAGAGATAGCCAAAGATAGGAAGAAAAGGAGAGAAACTATACACATTAATAATGTATACGCCTTACACCAAAAGGTAAAAAGACAATTGAATAAATAAATAAAAATAGAATGAGACAGTGAATAAAAGGATATTTTAGAAAAACTAATTTGTTCCTAAAAGTTTCTATTTTTATCTCAAGCCATTTGTTTATAAGTAACTTTACTATTTGACAAGTCTTGGTGTTGTACTTCTGTTTAATAGTTTCAATTGTAGTCCTAATACCTATATCAATTTTCTAAATTTGTCAAATCAATTATCTGAAGTTTATTGCCTTCCAGAAAGCGTTTTTTGGTAGATCTGCTTTAGAGTCACTTTTTAGTTGGCTTATTTGCTCATAAACATTTTAATAATCTTTTTTTGTGGGTGCATTCTAAAAAACGGGGTGGCATGCATCCACTTTTTTAACTCATCAATTCTGCTAAAAATAGAGGATTTGATGGTGATTTTTGGCGTAAATTGAGCAACCAGAGTTCTTTCCCGAAAAAGTGTCTTTGAACTTTTTTTTCTTGCAGTCTCTTAATTTTTTGTGCTTACGTAGAGTTTTTTTTTGTTTCTACCGCAGAGATTTATTTGGTTGCTAATGCACTGTAGACTATTTTTAGTTATTTTACCCCTAAATGCTGCTCGGTTTGTGACCGGAAATAAGATTTTGTCTGCACAGAGCTACCCACCTAAGGTAATCTGTTTTTTCAATATACAAATTTTTATAAACATTATTGCACATGGAGTTAATTTAATTAAAAATTTATTACATAAATAATAAATCTTTAAGTTTTGCATACCATACACTGGTATTGCTAGCATTATTTTCTTTATCTTCGGCAAACATATGTAGTATTATTGGAAAACTGACAATAAAAAAATTAAAAATCACTTTTTCATAAAAAATTTCATATAAATCAAAATAGTAAAGAAATTTTATTAACGCATTTTATTTATGATAACGAGATTATAAAATATTAATCAATTTTTCTGACTTTTTTTGTTGCAAAGTATTTAATTAAACAAATTTTACAAAATTTCTTTCACGGGAACGTCGTTAACACTGAACCCCCCCATTGGTATAGCATAAATACTGCGGACGATCTTTTTTAGATTTCATGCGGTTGGATTTTTTTTAACTTTTAATTGAGCTATTTTATTAAAGCTGAATGTGATGTAATTTACTTTTATGTTTTTTGTACTTGTTTGCTGAAAAATATATTTAATAACATTAATTTTTTTGAATTGCAATTGTCCATACTGTGGCAGAGCGGGCTTAGACGCGATTATATAATCAATTTCAGTGTTTTAAATGTTTTTATAATCTATTCAAGCATACGTAAATAAATAATTATAAAACGGTTCCCTATCATTAATAATTCTATACGATCTTTGTTGGTTTCCATGTGGTTGAATTTTTTTTTTAACTTTTAATTGAGCATTTTTTTTTTGTTAAAGCTGAATTTGATGTAATTTGCATTTATGTTTATTGTACTTGTTTGCTAAAAAAATGTATTTAATATTTTCAGTTTCAGGGTTATAAATGTTTTTATAATCCATACATAAGTAAATAATTATATAACGGTTCCTTATAATTAATAATATTTTAGAATCTAAAAGAAAACATTAAATTAACCATGCAGACATGTGGTCTTAATATGCCGCAATGATATACTCGCTGTTAATTTAACACGCAGACAAAAGCAAAGTAACATAATTATAATTATTAGTGATACAACATACCTGAGCAGTTTAAAACTGCAACTTGAGTAAAGTTGTAATTAATAAACCGAGAAACTGCAGGTAAATAAAACTTCGGGTAAATGTTTTTATATAAAATAGTTTTAGTAAAATTTAAATATATATATATATATTTTATATTATAAACAAATATATAGATAGAAAACATATTAAATCCAGCATATAGTAGGATTGCCTCGGCGTATGAAAGACAACCCCCAGGTGATATGATATTTTTCTTAAATTTGTTATTTTTACTGTCAACATCAATAAAATAGATGCTGATAAAATGAAATCTTACGTCGCATTGAATAAAATATTGTTTTCTTTACAAGGTGTTATAACAGCTTTACCATTTTAATAGAAAAACTAAAAATATTAAATTGTATTAGAACTGGTATATAAAGTATGATTGACATATTTATAATAGCTATGTATATACAATATTTAATAACTAAAAATGCGTTAGTCATGACTTGGCAAAAATTAAATTGATTCAAAAAGCTATGTATAACATATCGTTCTGTCAGCGTTTATTTATGACGAAGAAAAATATTTGATCTATCAGTGTATGTGTAAAATATTGTTTAAAAAACCGATATATTTATATAACGTTTAGGCGCTTATAAAATCTATAATTATACAATAAATCACAAAAGCAATTTTTTTTGAATATTTTCTAAGCTAAATTCTTAAATTCTAAAACAGTTTTGAAGTTACTGTTCCAAAGTTGCATTGTTATAAAATAAATTTTGCATTGTTATTAAATAATCTTAAAAGCACTGATATATTGTTCACACTAAATAAAGACTAATGTTATTCAACTAGATTAAGATTAAGTTACGTCGCGTTGTTAGAATTAATTAATTGAAATCAAATATTCATGGGTAAAACGTGAACACAATTAAACAAGGATCAATTATAAATAGTTTTAAATGCTAAATTTAAAAAAAATAATAAAATTAATTTATTTTATGTTACAAACTAAATATTTTTTTAAATTATTACATTAACTAATTAAAACCTTATCTCAATATTGTGATGGCATTATTATTTATTTAATTTATTACCTACTAAATAGATGGATATAGCTTACATCATTGTTATAATTGGCATTTCTTTTGTAACATCATTTCTTTTTGTATTACTTTTCTTTGATTATACCTATTGTGTTTTATATGACAGTTTTAAGGTTGCTTTGTTATATATTTTATGTAATTTAATATAGAATTTTATAAAATTAAGGAACTCAATTCGGTATTCTTACTTTAATGACTACAGTCATTCGGGTCCAATACATCAATTAGCTTTCAGTAAAAAGTAATATACAATTTGTTATAGTACTTAATAGATAATAAATTTGAAGATAAAATTTTATTATTAATGTTTAAATTAAACATATTATAAAGGTAAACTTATTAACATCTGTATACTTTGTGTACAGTATTTTAAAAATCAGTAAAAGTTTAATAAATAACACGTACACTTTACATGATTGTTAACTTAAAAGTAAAATTAGTTTTGTTTTTTGCAAATTGTGTAGACTTAATACAATTACATCAAATAACAACTGTTATATCTTTTATGCATAATCTTTCAAACCAGTTTTTTTAGATTTTTTTCATTTTTTTTACTGAGTTATTTGCATCCACTGCTGTGTATAAGCCATGTCTGAAATATCCTACTTTTATCTACTCTGAACAGCTTGCACCTTGTTTGGGGCTGTTTTTTTTAGATTATCTGTCCATCTAGTTGGTGGTTTTCTTCTATTTTGTTTGTTTTTTGGGGTTTCTACTCTAAGAGTCCGCAGAGCTCCCTCTATTGCTCTTTGCGCTATTCTAATCATTTTACAAAATCTTTTAGTTAAAGTTAGGGTCTCTGCTTTAACTTTTTTTTTAAAGTAGTGAGGTGTTGGCCTTACAAAGTGGCCCGTGAGAATGACTAGCGCATGGCAATACCTTTCGTTTTTTTTTTCTTTGCGTCGGTCCTGCTGTTAATTTATCCTTGTCATTGCCAATAATGTGATACTAGTTTGAGGTAGGCTGGTTTTAGTTCTGCGGAATTTACACAGTTTGCTGCGGTAACACATGCTGTCTTCGGCCCATCTCTTCCTATACCCTTTTTTTTTGTTTTGTTCCTACACTGACATCCATTTCTTCTTCCTCCTATTCTTAAGTTATTTAGCTTAGTTATTTGAATTGTTCTTAGATATTTTGTGTATTTTCTGGTTGCCAGATATACTCTGACTATTTTGAAAGTTGCATTGTCTGTCAACCTTAAGATGGCGTATCTGCCGTTTGGAAATTGCTTAGTCAATTCATTCAGTTTGCATTCTTTGAGCAGTTCTTTTTATCTTTTCAATTTTGGTTGGTACTAATTTTAGTTAATATTCTTCTCTTGTCCATCCTTGTACCGTCCATTCTTTGTCTTGGCTTTTCATGTTTTTTTGCTTCTATTTAGCTTTTTGCTCCTCTTTCTTTGTATTTTGTGGTTTTTGATCTGAGTATTATCTCCCATTTTGTTTTATTTAAATCTTAAAACTTCAAACTTCTCTATCTTTTTCTCAGTACTATTATTGCTTAGTTTTTCAGTGTTCTTCATTTGTTTTTGTCACTTAGGCATATATTAATAATTGTGGATTTGTTGGTTTTGTTTTCCAATACCTTTTTTTAATTTTTTTTAATTTTCCTCCCACGTTTTGCACTTTACTAGCGTATGTTTTGCGTCGTCATGCGTGTTTTCTTGACAGAATATACATTTTTTTTTCTCCGTTTTATTTATTTTTTGTAAATACTTACCAATTTCTTTATTTCTAATCGTTCTTTTACTGTCAAATCTGCGAGTAGTGTTGCCACAATTATTTCTAGTGTTTCCTGCAATACCGTCTTGTATGCCTTTTAACAAACTTGCTCTTGTGGCTTCTCTTTAACCTTGCTAACTCTTAAAGTTTTTGTTTTTAGACTATATATTGTTAATTTACTTTTGTAACTTTTGTTTTGTGATTGTATGTTAAATGCGTGCATGCATGTTGATATCGTAAACGGAAAATGTTGATTGGTAACAATTAAGCACTTTGCGTACTTGTTATTTGGGTAATTAAAATTCTAAAAAACTTAATTTTGGCGGCTACCTACCTACTTACCTACTACTTAGAAATGCAAATTTTGCTTCTTTTAAGTTACATTTGTTAATAACAGTTTCTTGCAAGTAATGTTTTAGTAAAAGCGGTGGTCCAAATGTGTTGTGGGAGACAGCGATGAGAAATGACAAACATAGTCATAGTGGCTAGTGTAGACACTATTTTTTAAGTTGTTTTTGACTGGAATATACCTGTTTTGAAGTTTGAATAAAGAAAGAATGTTGCAAAAAAAATAAAACAATTAAAGATTAAAACCAAACCAAAACGCTGCTTGAAAGAAGGAGCTGTGATAAAAGAAGAAGCTGTACTTATAGATGTTGTTTTTTATTTTTGACACCAATAACTTTTTTTACGCATTGGAGTTTAAAACACTATGTTAGAAACTAGGGTAACGTCTGGAAAAAGATTAGTTGTTCTTTTTTTGGGGTGGTTAGGTTAGGTTAAGTTTCTATTCTTGCGGAATCGTTGTAGCAAGTAATTTTAGATTACATCGGTTTTGGGAATTGGTGTATTTAAGGTAGAATTTAGGAATGCTTTGCTTGAATTTTTTTTTTTGGATTAGATGAGATAATTTTAGTGATTTTGATGTTGACGTTGGATTTTGTTCACATTTCTTTGGCTTTTTGAGTTGTTGTTGGTAGCCGATCCGGTCTATCTTCAAACTTTTTTTTGTTTAGTGTTTTGTTAGGCTTTGACTAATTTTTGTTTCCTTGATGATAGATCTAGCTTGCAATTTATTTAGGATGACTTAATTTGCCAAAATTTTTTTAACAATTGCTGGTCTAGTTTATTTGACTTGCACTTTTCTTTTAATTGCACGTGACTAAGTATTGAGTAAAAGTTTCGTTGTTTTTTGGAAACTTCTGTTTTTAATTGCATTATTAGTGTTTAGTTGTTTTTTGGGCTTCTTTTGAGCAAACCTAAGCTGACGATAATGTTGGGCAATTGGATCAGGTTGGTCGGCATTGAAAATTTTTTTGCTTTTTATTGGTTTTGGTTGAACTGCTAAAATTATTTAAAAGTTTGTTTTTCTACTTTTTTTTTGTCGTTACAATCTAGGCGTTTGTTGGATTTTGGGTTTTAAGTTTACGAAAGCCTTCTACACTGTTAATTTTTTCTCCGAGTTATGTTCTTCTATATAGTATAGAAGGTTGTCCAACAGCTTCTAAATAGGTTTTGGCTGGTTGAACATTTTTTCTAATTCATTGCAAGTGTCGTTAAGTTTGATTGCATATTTCTTTTTTTTTTGTTTTTAAGATTTCAAACATTTTAATGTTTAGGTCTTAACAACAGTTTGGAATTCTGTCTCAATTTTGTTTGAGTAATTTATTGCTTTCTTTAATTTTTGTGTTGTTTTGTAATTGTCCTGTTCTTAAGTTAGTAATAGGAGATTTTTTTTTGGTTTTGTGTGTCTTACGACCATTTTTAATATTTTGTTGTTTGCTGCAGCGTAAATTGACTCTATTAAATAGGAGTTGTATTTAACATAATTTGCTAATATAGGCAGGTTGTTTATTGCAAAAAAATATACTTTTTATTGCTTCTTGTGTTGCAATTGGGAGTACGTAAACGTGCAATGTAATTATTGTTCATCTTAGGGTAGTCTCAAGGCTGCGTTTTAGCAAAAAAAATGTTTGTTTGTAGATTTTGTGTTTGATATATACTTCAGACAAACTTTGAGTTTGTTTTGCAGTAAAAAAAAAATGTTTTGGGGTGATTCTTTTGAGCAGGTAGGGACGTAAATACGGTTTGTTTTTCAATTGTTTTACAAGTTGGGTAATTGATGTCAGTTAAATTGCATGTTAAACGCGTGAATGGATGTTGTTACCAGTAAACATAAAATAGATGATTAATTACAATTTAATATTTGTATTTTGTTTGTTATGGGTGCTCTGAAAAGCGGCAATCTAAAGAGGTCGTTCGGAAACTGCTTATTAAGTGATCTTTGCAAAGTGTTGCACAAAACTCTTAGCAAGGGTTACTTTTATTTTTTTGGACTAATCTTGTCGTTGTTCTCTAGCAGAGGTTTTAATAAGAGGAGTCCAAATTTGTTGTGTATGGCAGCGGTGCGGCATAGCATTTTTTACCATTGAATAATATAACGCAAGTGGCCTGGTTTAAAATAAAATTAGTTTTGATCTGATCAATCATGCTGGCTGGTTTGTTAATAATTTGGCAACAGGTTTTGGCCGTCGTGTGATCTTGGATTCTATCTAAGATGACTGTTTTAACCAACTTACTAAAGGTTGGCTTTTCCAACATTTGTAAAAAAAAAGTTACATTTGACCTTTTCAATAAGAAAGGAAAATGCAAAATCTTTAGCATTGCATTTGTTTGTGTAAAACATTACAACTTTGTAAAATAATGCTTTTAAGTTTTGTTTAGAATGCAATTTGAACTAGATGCTAATTTGAGTTTAAGATAAATGATGATACCATTTACTTTAGACGGCCAAACCGATTCAAAAAACTAAACCAAAATGAGTGTACTGTTTTACTTTTTTGTAGACTCTTTTTACATAGTTTAAATTTTTGTTATGACCGGCGTTCATTAGAGTTTAAAGCTGGCAGAAAAATGCTTGGACCTTGTTTTTTTAAAGCGTATCGAAAACCTTTGTGCCATGATTAAAAAAAAAACAGAATACACTTATTTTAAAGGACTTTAGCAATATTCTACATAAATGCTGCAAAAAAACGATGGCTTACAAAGCTATCTGATGGAGGAGGAGCTGTGTTTAAAAATGGTGTTTTTTTAAATTTTGTACTACGTTTTTGTGACGGTAACAATCTTTTTTAACGCAGCAAAGCCTAATATGTTTTTTTTGGCTTTGTAGCCACACCTTGATTTTTTCTTATTTTTTTTTGGTGTCAACCTATTTTTTTAGCAAGCAACCTTGGATTTGAAGCAAACTTTTTTTAATTAATTTTTGTCAATGGCTTACAAAGCTATCTGATGGAGGAGGAGTTGTGTTTAAAAATGGTGTTTTTTTTTTAACTTTGTACTACGTTTTTGTGACGGTAACAATCTTTTTTTACGCAGCAAAGCCTAATATGTTTTTTTTGGCTTTGTAGCCACACCTTGATTTTTTCTTATTTTTTTTTGTGTCAACCTATTTTTTTTAGCAAGCAACCTTGGATTTGAAGCAAACTTTTTTTAATTAATTTTTGTCTTTTTATTGCTGACCAGCGACTTTATTCCGAAAACTTTTTTCAATTTTCAATTTTTTTTTTTCAAGAATATTTTACTATATTTTAGGTCTATTTTGGTAAGTTTACATCTCTTTCAGTTGCACATAGTTACGTGCTGGGGTGAGAGATGTGATGTTTTTTGAAGACTTTTGTTTCTTGCGCTAGGGTTAAGCAATTGGATGGGCTTGGTTGCAATTAAAAAGTTTTAGGAAGAATTGTTGAATTTATTTGAAAATAATTTTTTCTTTGTTGTTATTGAAACACTTGCTGAAGTTTGGTCTTAAGATTTTAGTTGGTTTGTTTCGAATCAGTTTAGTATTGTCAGCTTTATTTTTTGGGTTATGTTTTTTTATGGATTTTTTCAGAAGCTTTTGAATTGGCTTTGGCAACCTGCCAAATTTTTTTCAATCTTTTACTGGTATTCTTGAGTTATGTGTTTTTTTTTTTTGTCTTTAGTTTATTTGCATGCTAAAATTAATTTTATTTTAACGTTTTACCTTGAGAATTTGTTATAATTTCGTTTTTTTTGTGGGTATTTTATGTTTTTTTTTTCAATTCTTGTATTCTTGCATTGGTGGATTCAGAGATAGGGACAACAAAACTGTTTTTTAAGTTTTTTTGTCTTACCATTGTATACTAACTATGAAAAGTCAATACTAATTGCTTGTAGTTTAGAACACTTATAGGAGTAATCATTTTATGTATTTTTTGTATATCTTTGAGTAGTTGACTTGTCTCAAGACTCCGTGCTTTTGCCTTTCTGTGGTCTTCTGTGAACTTTGGGCTTGATACTTACTAAACTTTTGTTTTTATAGTGCGTTTATGCTAATTTTTGAATTGGTAAGATGTCGAAATCTTGTTAGATGCTGTTTTTAATCTTTGGTTTTTGTTTGTTTTGCTAGCGTGGAAAAGCATTTGTGCTTTAGGATTTCTTGTATGTTTAGTAGCAACTATTGTTAAAGGAATTGTACCATCAAATTTTTGTCTTGTCTACACGTGTCTGTACTAATATTATGGCCGCTTGGATGGATAGGTATTTTTTGCACCTTTGATTAATATAAAAATGTTTAAAGATAATTGAGATAGGAAAGTTGTTTTAAGATTTGGTCCAATTGTATTTAAAACAACATTCTTAAAAGTTGACAATTTATTAAAAAAAAAAAATTAAATGCGTGGGTATATGTTGTAAACAAACAATATTTGATTAATAAAAGTTTAACATTTCTGCGTACTTGGTAAATGACGCCCGGATATGTGATTTTTGTAAAGTATTTTAATGTTCACTTAGCAACGGCAACTCCTGTTTTTCTCGAGCTGGTTTTCTTGTTGTTCTCCGGCAGTTTTTTGCATGCAAATGTTTTAGTAAAGGCAGTGGCCAAGTTTGTTTTGGGTACCAACGATGCGGTACAATAAGTGATTATGATGATGAGGCTCGAAATAAATGCTACAAGAAAAACAATTAGAAAATAAATAAAACACATTTACTATGTGAATGAATTTAAAAAGTAGTTTCAACCTTTACAAGGCCATCATACAACTACGAATAAAAAAGAAAATTTAGAAAGCATATATGCTACATAATAAAATGTACAAAGATGTTGAAAATTACATTGAAATTATTATGATTAAAATGATTATGAAATACATATATTAATACAAAACGAAAAAATCAGATTAAACAGGTAGAGAAAAAATTATTGAACGGGCGTTTTTACTTAAAGAAAATTAAGACAAAAGAACATTCCGCAAAAAGAAAGAATTAAATTATTTTAAACAAAAAAGGTGTATACAGGTCGGTTTGATAATTAAGCTAAACTTTACAGAAGGATTATTTTTTTATTTAGTAATTTTAAAAGCTTTTAACAAATTTAATTTGCTGCCTTTAGAGCAGTTGTTACTGATTTTAAGTTTATCAATATCTGGAAATATGTGACTATTTTCTAAAATATGATTTGCAAAAGTATTATCGCGTAATCTAAAAAAGCAGTAATGCTCTTTAAATCTAGTTTTGAATTTTTTTTCCATTTGCTTTATATATTGTGGATTACATGTGGGAGTACCTAACTCATTCACTCCTGATGTTAAAATTGTATTTATACAGTCTTTAGCGTTGAATAAAATGTTTGATAACTATTTTGACTTTTTTTGTAGTAAAAACATGTTCTAATTATTAAAATTATAATTGTGGCTTTGCATTTTACTTAATTTTATAAACAATTTATAATAATTTCAATATTAAATTACAATTTAAGATATATTTATATATTATGTAAAACAAGCTTTACTTTGAAGTAATTATGTAAAAATAACTCTGTCAATAATATGTTTTACCTAGAAATAAATTTTCCATATTGAAAGCTTTTACTAAAAAGCTTTCAAAATAACACAATTAGTATCTGTTTGTGCAACTTCCAGAAATTTTTCATTTATATTTCTCTAAACAGAATTTTTATTTTTTTGATCTGAATTAAATTGTAATTTTGTTTCAGGTGTATGTGTATGTGATTTTCAACTTGGCTAAATTAAGGTAAATAAAGTAATATTTATTATATAAAAAAAATGAAATGTATATTTTGATTGAAAAAATAAAAAAATGATTAAAAATGTAATTAACATTTGATTTTTTTTAAAGCTTGACATAAATGTAATTAAAATATAAATTTTCAATAAAACATAAATATTAAATCAATGACATTTAATTATATGAATTAAATATTAGTTTTGAAATATAACATGTAGAAATAATTGATAAATATGGGACATAAATAACATATGATACAAATCTTTTTTAATGTAAGTGACTCTCATCAACTTTCAGTCAACTAAATTTTCAGTATATTAACGTAGACGACTTAATGCTTTAGTAAAATAAATTGCTTTTTTTGATGACAATTAACTCAATAGCATGAAAAGTATTTATTTTACGCATACTGTGTGTTTACGGATAAGTGTGACAAAAGAAAAAAAATAAATTAATACAACACAAAACTTAGTGCTTGATTAAAATATATAATTAATTAATTTTGCTCAACAGTTTTGGGTAATTAATGTGGTCATTAATTAACTTATGCATAACATTCAAATCTAATCTAATTTTTAAACTTGTTAAGATTATTTTGGATAAGTTCTCTTGGCTGCGAGAATGTGATAGATAAAAACATGAACTTAAAAATTTATTTTGGATCTTCCCAATTTTTAATGTGCAGGTTAGTTGATAAGGTGAACATATAAAACCCCATATTCTTATATTGATTTTACAAGCGGTATAAGACTACACTGAAGTCTTGCTCAATCTTGTGATGAACCCAAGCATTTGTCTAGCTTTTAAACTCATATCACATAGTTCTTATATGTTTAAATTAATTTTGATTCAAACATAACATCTTGTTCTTTAACTTTGCTTACAGATTTTAATGGGGTATTATCAATAGTAAACAAACTTACAAAAGCATATATATATAAATTACACTTACTAAGATTTAAAAATAAATAATTATTGTTATACCACGCGTTTATCTTGTTTAAACCATTTTTAAGCAACAAGCAATTATTCAACAATTTAATGAGACAGTCGTCTGCATACAATAAACATTTACAGTTGGTTAAAGTGTTACATAAATTGTTAATAAACATCAAGAATAGATAGGAAATGGGTTCACAGTGAGATCTTTGTGGCACCCCCGTTGTAATTTAAACAGGCTTTAAAATATAGTTTTTTTTTAACTTTACGGATTCTAAAAAGTAGTGAGTCTTCTACTCAAACAAAAAAAATTAAGAATGAAATTTGATAGAAAAGAAATTAATGCTGTTACTCAGAGCGTGCGTGAACATGCATCAACATCAATTTGTCATTGTTCTAAAAATTTTTGCATAAAAAAAAAATGAGCTTTTTTATCAAAATTTTTTAATTTGTTTTCCAATAAAGCTAATTTTTATCTCAGAGGCTATTTCGATAAGCAAAATTGTTGCATTTGTGGATCTGAGAATCCACACATGACTATTGAACAGCCTATGCACCTACGACAAGTAACCGTTTGTGGTTTTTGGTCCGGCAGCATTATTAGGCAAATTTTCTTTAAAATTAAGCTAGGAGCCGCCGTAACCGTCAATAGCAATTTTTTGTTTCTAAAAATTGAAGAGTATGAATTGGATAACAATTGGTTTCAACAGGAGGGGGCCACTTGCCATACAGCCAACTTAACCATCAATCTTTTGCGCACTGTTTTTGGAAATCAAATAATCAGCCAAAATGCTGATGCCAATTGGCCGCCTAGAAACTATGATTTTACCTCGTTGGATTTTTTTTTGTATGGGGAAACTTAAAGGATAAGTGTTATGCTAACCATCCAGAAACAACTGATTCCTTGAAACACAAAATTGAAGTTGCCATTTATGCAATTGAAGCCTAAGCAATCAAAAATGTACAAAAAAATTAGATTAATTGGTTGGGTTACTGTCTAGCCAACCGTGGTAGTCATTTGAATGATGTTGTGTTTTATTCTTATATGAAAATGTCCAATCTTTTTAATAAACTCATAATTTAAAAAACAATATTTATTAGTATTTTATTTATAGCCGATACAAATTTCAACGGTTGGAAAATGGCTCACCTTTTATAACTTATTATAAAACCTAAGTGATTTTAATTTGGATTCCAGAATTGTATGGCTTACTTGATGAAACGCTTTACTACAATCCGTGTATATGGCATCCATTTGTAATTTATTTTTGAAAGCGTAAAGGAAGTCTGACCGGTATGATAAGAGAATTGCAATTGTAGATCTTTCTTCTATAAATTCATGCTGTTTGCTACTTAAACATTGTGACGCTAGTCTTTTTAATTAGGATGCAGTAACTGAATTGATCAGTTTGGGTAACAGATTGCAGACATATACTTTTGTAATTATTGATGTTGTTTTTGCTACCTGATTTATAAATAACAATAAAGCTTTGTTTCCAATAAGTAAGGAAAAGTTGAGTTTTTAATGATTATTAAGTAGATAGTGAAGCCGTTTTGTGATTGAGTATATGCAATGTTTAAGAAAAGTGCTAGGTATACTATCTGGTTCATAGTTTTTATGGTTTTTGATTGAGAATTTCTTTATGAGCAATTTTGTGTTAAATATTGAACAAAAAATACACTTTTATAAAGGTAGATTTTATGGCCCGTTTTTAGTATTTATATTTAAATTTATGTATGGCTAAACTATTTTTTAAAGAGATTCTGATAGTAGGACGTTGATTTTTTCAACATTGTTGCATGTTTGTCTATCTATTGTTACCGGCCAGGCACCTGCAGATGGTAGAGGCGCCGCCGGTTCGGAGGGTATCGGGTATTGGTACCCGCCTGGCGAGTACTGTGAGTACTGCTTGTGTATAGGTGAGGTTTGGTAACCCACCTGTGGTCCCCCAGGGGTCGGGGCCACCTGGTGCATGGTGTAATACTCATGCCCTGGAGAGAAGGTCACCTGGTGAGGCGTGAAGCCGTGTATCGGATACCCAGGTATAAGGGCCTCTCTCTTTGGTGGTGGAGGAGGTGGTTTGTGTATGTCTACCTCCAGTAGCGGACCTCACGGGTCGTAGCTAGCCCCAGGGTTTGGACGCGGGTCGGTTACGGTATGTGCTATGCTATCGAATGCTTGATGGTGCGAATATGCGTGGAGCATATCCGGCTGATGCGTCGGTGTCGGGAAGTAGTCCAGGAAGCGGTCTGTGGTCGTAGCGGGGGTCGTCGTGTTTGGATGAGACCCTGCGGCGGGGTGTGCAATGCCGCAGAGTGTTGGATACCCGGTGGCGGAGGGTGCAATGCCATCCGGGGTATCAGAGCCGGGGAGCAGGTGGTACCTTCCCGGTGCAGTCGTTGGTGTCAAAGTCGTCACCGTAGAGTTGTCACGGATCGTAGCGGTGGTCATCAGGTTGCAGGGGTTGCGGTATGGAGGATTCATCTTTGGCGGAACTTAGAATGGAGTAGCCTATTTGTTGTTTCTTAGTTGATGTCTCGGATCAAACTGCCGTTTGCGCGTAAACGCCTTGACTTTATACTAGCGCGCTGCGCCTTGATTGGTGGGTGATGCTCCGCCCCTTGGCGGCATCAATCCCTTCCAACTTTCTGGACTGCGACTGCTTCGTATGCTCGCACGTTTTACGTGTTTAGGGTATCTGCGTGCCTTGTAGGCGGCTTGCCGTTGTTTGGCTTGTTGCAGTCTAGCGTCTTGTTTTTTTTTCGGCTTTTCTGGCTTGTCCCAGCTTCCTGGTTCCGCTAGGTTATATCCCAGCATCAATTCGCTTGGTGTACACCTTGTGGCCGCGTTTGTTCGGCGGTTGCAGTGGTATACTGCCGTAAGCAGATGTTTGTCTCATTCTAGCCTTGGTTTCTCCTCCAAACTTTTCTTCAGTTTCGCGTGGCGGCGTTCCACGGGGTTAGCCTGCGGGTGGTAGGTTGCCGTCTTGTAGTGCACGGCCTTCCATGATTTGATAGCCCGTTGGAAATGTTGGCTTGTGAATTGCGAACCATTGTCCGACTTTTACCCTTGCACATGTCAAGCACCTCCGAATGAATGTTCTCACGTCTTTTCGAACTCCTGGCCAGTTATAGACTTTCAGGATGGCCGTAGTGGTTTTGTCCCGGCCTAGGTGTCCTGCGATAGTTGTGGTGTGGTGGTGCTTGATCGTTTCTTGTTGTGCTTGTACCGACACTACCAATTGGTTGGGTCCATCGCTTGTCCTCAAGAGTTCTCCTCGCTCGCCAATTTTGTACCCTAGATCGTCTTCTGGGCGCTCCGGGTCTTTAACCATTTCATGGTATTTTTGGATTATGTCCTGGATGTTCTGGCTTTTGGTTTGTGCGCGTCGGACCATCGCGGCTAATGTTTCGCTTTCCAGAATACATAGCCTGGCAAAGTCTGTCCTGTACGATTGGTCCAGGCGCGTATAAAGGTGGTTTAGCGTAGGTGCCTGTTGTTCTTCCGGGGTTTCCGGTGGCAACAACCTCTCTGTCTCATTCGCCACATCCGTCATTTCTTTGGCGCTGGGGTATCGGCTAAGCGCGTCTGGCAGCAGGTTAGTCTCCCCAGGCGTGTGCTCGATGGTGAAATCTAATTTTTGTAGCATCAGTGACCAGCGGGTGAATTTGGCCTTTGCGTCTATCGAATTCTCAAGCCAGACAAGAGCCTTATTATTGGTCCTGAGGATGAATGGTTCATCTTCTAGGTACGGTCTGTACCAATCGATTGCCCACACTATGGCCATACATTCGAGCTCGTTGGAGTGAAAGCGGGTTTGGCACAGTTTTAGTTTTGAGCTTGCAAATGATATAATGTGGCGTTAGTTGTTTATTTCCTGGTACAGGACCGCCCCAACTCCGACGTTGCACGCGTCCGTCTGTAGCACAAACGGCACTCCTAGTCGTGGTCTGGCTAGCTTGAGTGAATTTGCCATGGCTGTCTTAATGGTTTCGAATGCTCTTTCTTTGACTTTGGTCCACACGATGGGTTTCTTGCTTCCCTGTAACGTCATCAGGGGTGTGGCTATTTTGGTGTATTCCGGCACGTATTCTCGTACCCACGTACCCACGTACACAACCCCAAAAACTTCCGTAACTGTTTTTTGTTACGTGGGGGTGCTTGTTCCTGGATTCCTTCCAGGTGGTGCGCCCGTGGCCGGTTTCCGTCCGCGCTAATCATGTGCCCCAGGTGTTCCACTGATTGCACTCTAAACAAGCCGTCGGGGGCTGCAAAGGCAGTGAGGTGCTTGTGTTGTTCGATCATAGGTATTTGCCAATATCCTGTCTTCAAGTCTATCTTGCTGAATATCTTGGCGGGGCCAAAGTCTTTTAGCGTCTCGTGTATTTTGGGAAGCGGGGCTGCCTCCTTCCTCGTGATTTTGTTAAGTTTGCGGTAATCGACGCAAAAACGTGGTAGGCCATCTTTCTTTTTGATCAGCACTACCGGGGCACAGCAGCTGCTGGAGCTCCGCTCAATGATCCCGCTGGCTAGTAGCTCGGCCACTTGCGTAAGGATTTGGGCCTTTTTGTGGGCATTGTACGTATACCTGGCCGTTCGTATCGGTGTCTGGTCCACCACTTCTATTGCGTGACTTACGGTCTTTGTGGTAGTTGGGGTCACCTCTTTGTCGAAGACCGTGGGAAAGTTTCTTACTAGCTTCTCGAACTCGGTCGGTTCCGGAAAAGCGTGTTCCGGTAGCACTACTGGTTCGTGTGGCGCTACTCGTTTGGGTGCCGAAACTGCCCAGTACACAGTGGATCGGCGGTCTCTGCCATAATGCACGCATTTCCGGGCGTAGTCTATCGTGGCTATGTTTTCGTTCATCCATGGGTTCCCAAGGATTACGTTTTCTCCCAAGGTTGGTGCGACTAGGAAAAGGATCTTCTGAGTTTGATCTCCTATAGTCACCATTGTTTTAACTTCTCCGGTTGTTCTTATCGTGGCACTAGAGTCTGCTTGTTTGACCGTAATGTTCCGCGGTCTTACTTCTGTAAACTTCATGGACGTGAAGTTGTGTGAGGCTCCGCTATCAACCAGCGCTTGAACGGATTGGCCGTTTATTAAGATGGAAATCCGGGGTAGGTCGCCTGACTCTATCGCCCCAACGGTAGCCTGAATCCTTGGGGATTTTTTCTTCTGCGTCTCCTCCTCCTGCTTCTTCTTCTCCTTCTTCTTCTTCTTCTTCTCCTTCTTTTCCGGTTGCTGTGTGTGGGCCGGGGGGTTCCGTCTCTTAGTCCCTTGCCGGCCCTCTACTCGTTTTCTGACTTCTGAGACAAGTTGGCGGTGTTCTTTGGTTTGTGTTTTGCGGAGAACGCCCTTTTGCGGGCAATGTTTGCTTCAATCTTGCTGGCCATGGCCAGTAGCTGTTTGATGGTTGCAAACTCGTGCGTATCCAAGGACTGCTGTATGCGGGGTTCTACAAGCGTGACTAGGGTACTGGTCAGCTCTTTAGAAGAGAGCCGCGGGCATAGGCGACGATAGACTGCTGCTTGCCTCCTCAAGGGTGTACTTCTGTATCAGTCGGGCCTTGGTGATCTTGTACGATGGTTCCGGTTCTTGGTTATGTCGCGCTTCAAAGGTGCGAGCGTCGTCCTTTAAGCTTCTTACCAGCAACCGGTGGTGTGCGTGCTGGGGCACGCCGTGTTGAGCAAAATGGTCCTCCATTCTTGCGTCCTAAACAGATCAGCTGACGTGACCTCAAACCATTTTCTCACATTACTAAGCCAAGACATTCTTCTCGCTCCGATAGATCTTTTTCCCACGATTTTTCCTTGGATTATGAGTCGGAAAATCTCACATTTCGGACCTCTTATGATGTGGCAGAGATATTGCAGTTTTCTATTTTTTACTTCCAGTAGGATCTCTCTGTCTTTCTCCAATCTTCTCAAAACCTCCACGTTGGTTGCATGTTCTGTCCATGATATTCTCAACATCCTACAGTAGGCCCACATCTCAAAGGCTTTTAATTTCCTTTCACAATACACGTTGAGGGTCCAAGCTTTTACACCATATAAAAAGACTGGGAATACGTAATATTTGAGCATCCGAGTTCTGAGTTCCAGGATGCGTAATAAGTGTTTGTAAAACTTGTTTTCTGCGACTAAATGACTGGTTAGTCTAAAAAAGCCAAGATCTTTAGACGTTGATTTGCTTCTTTTTTATGCAAGTAGCGCTTTTTTTCCTTACCATTGAAAAAGTTGCTGTGGCCGCAAGATTGTTAAAAACCTTTAGCACTAAATTTAGACTGTACAAAGCTACTTTCTTCAAAATTTCTGTTAGAATATTTCTGGTACTTAAACATTAGTTGTGCTATAGTTTGGCAAACGTTAATTGTAGTTTTTTGCTTGTAAAGTCGGCAAAAATATTGGTAGTAATCAGTGGGGTAGTTAGGATTTGTAGGTTCTTTGCAAAATTTTAAAAAAGGCCTTTTTAAAGTTAAAAATAGCGTGTATTTTACTTCTAATTTTTTTTTTTTCTAACCTCTCTCCAGGTTTTGATAAACCGTGGTAGAGCTTCTTTGTAGGATTCAAAACGTCTCGCGTTTTCTGCATTGCGAGGCCTGAAGGGGCTTTAGCTGCGGCGCTGCTAGTAATACATTTAAAATATATTTTTGCTACTTTTCTCATAGTTTCCGTGATTAGTTTTATAATTAATTTGTAACCATTGCCTCAGATGTGAAAGTCTATGGAGTTTTATTTGTGGTAGATTGCGTTTGGAATTTCTATAGTTTAGTATTTGGCAAATTCCGTGTTTGACTAATATATTGGCAATCCTCATACAGTAGATTTTTTTTTATGTTATAGATTTTTGCTACGGTTGTTGAGAATCGTTTTGTCAATCTTATTTCTTGTATTAATTGTTTTTTTTTTTAGAGCATTTTAAAGTTTAATTTGTTTAGTTTTTTAACCTACCCACTTTTATCTTGGATCTTAAAAAAAACTATATGTTTTTTTTTTATGTTAAAAAAATATTGTAGTTGTTATTATTTAAAAAAGTTTGTTTGCTAACCATCCATTGTGTTACTTTTGGTTTAATGCAGTAAATAACTATAGTCAGGTCTATGATTAAAGAGTACTTTTGCTTTTTAAACGTATAGCACTTTTACTTCAATTTACTCTGCATAGGTCGTTTATGACCATTCATTTAGTCACAATTTGTCATTTTCTATCGGTATGCTGCCTACTCCACTGAAGCATTTTTGCATTGAAGTTACCGGTAACAATTGCTCTCATTCTTTTGCACCCGATTTACAAGTATTTCCTGATGGCGTTTTGGTTTGAGTCACTTTTTATGTGTCTTTGCTTTAATATCTTTTGCAGTAGCCAGAGCTGAATTGTAAGTATTGATTTGAAGGATTTTGATCATTATTGATTTTTTCAGTCTTTTATTTCTTCAATTTTTTTATTAAGATTTCTGTCTTTCTGGATCGGTTTTTATTAAAACTAGCAAGCTACTTTTCTTTGATTGCATTATTTCTTTTACGTTAACTCTAATTTTGCCAAAGTTTACTTTTCCTTTTATTATTTTTAATAAGTCCAGTCTTTTATATTGAATCAACGCTTTATTCTTTAGTTTTCTTCGTTTTTGATCAATATTTGTACTATTGGTTTTAAAATTTGTAATTTCTGTATTGGACAGTTCTGTTTTTAATTTTTTACCAGCTTTGTTTGGTATATACAGTACAATTTGTATTATTGTGTCGGCAAATAGATATCTTATAATTTTTTCAAATACTTTCTAGATTGGCTATACACAAATTTTGTCCGGTTTTGTTGCAGAACATAGACTTTTGTGATTAGAAGAGTGCCGGCAGCACAGTATTTATGTTTTTATTAAATTTACAAATAGGGACACCCCGAAATGCATTTTGGCATATAAGACATGCTTTTCTGATTGTCAGAAAAATCAAATATGTGGACTATTTTTGCACATTTCCTTTTGTTTTGTCTTGCATTCAAAGCCTAAACATGTTGTTTATTGGTAAGTTTTTTTGCTTTCTTTTTATGCTTTATTTGTTTAGTTGTTTCTAAAACTACTGCAAAGCTAACGCCGGTATTTTTATTGTTTTTTATCTGTTTTCTGGAAGTTGGTTTAATTTTTTTTGTTTTGCTTTTTGCGCTATTATTTTTTTGTTTAGAAAATTGTTTGTTTTTTTGACATTTTCTGTCCTTAACTTGATTATTCACTAAATTTTGTTTTGCTACAATGAAGAATTTGATCTGCATTTTTCGTTTTGCATAGATAAATTAATTTCTGTTCTTTTAATTTTTGTTTTGGTTTTTTAATTAGTAATTAGTTTAATTTATCGCCAAGGTAGAATTGCGCACTTTTGGTGCCATCTACCTGGCATAAATTATTTGTATTTACTTTTATTGCATAATTAATGGTTACCTACTGACAGACAAAAGAAAAAGTTTACAGATGTTTGGATACCTAGTCCTTGAAATTTAATAGCTTGGGTAACCAAAAAAGAATCAAGAGTAGATTGAAAAGTTTGTTCAAAGGAGAACAATAGTTTAAAGAAAAAGAAAAAATAAAAATGGTTGTAATCTCTTTGCTAAAGCATAGCTACCGTGGAAAGGTGTTGGATTGCGTGTGCAATTTTTTATGTGCTCATTAAAAGGGATTCAGCAACCCCTATTTGTAAAATAAGTTGTCCAAAACTTTTCCATACTGTAAGTGAGTCTAAACTGAAGAGGCCTATAGTTTTTTTATGTTGATTTGCAGTTTATCTATTTATTATTCAAAAAGAACTATGGTAGCTTATTGACTTGTTATGTGCCTCACACAGCTCACAGTTGTGATAGACCTCGGTTTTTTCTTTCTTCTGCTCACCTTAGTCACGTGCTCAGTTTTGTTGCATTTGGAACATTTGGACGGTTTGATTTTTTTTTCTTGGTTTATATATTACCTAATTGAAAAACATTTTATTAAATCTAAATTTTAAGAATCAAATTTCTTGTGTACAAAAATCTTTTTTATAAGCGGTATCTTAAAATTTGTATTCTACACTTAATTTTAGACATTAATAATTATTCTGATATAAAAAAATTATTTTCTTTAATTTGAAGTCTTGCTTCTAGGGAGCTTAGAGATAATATGATAAACTAGAGATTTGCATTTTTAATGACTATCTTCAAAATACTCTGCATTGAATGCTTATGTTTAGATATGAAAGAGCTGCATTTTTTAATACTTATTTATCAACAAACATGGATTGAATTATAGTAATCAAAAATGTTAAAATTTACTGTTATCCCCTCCACTAAACCAAACATTGTAATATCTTCTAATAACAGATTGTTTATTAATTTTTATTTTTTTAAATTGATTGTTTACATCTAATTCAATAATTACTAACTTATCCTGGCCAAGTAGTTTCTAAAAATAAAATATTTGTTTAGTGTTCTTCTTTCTTTTTATTTAATGTAATCATTGGTATTCACATGTACGTATAGGATGTGAATGCATATGTGCAAGTGGTTAGTGAGTTTTACTTAGTTTTATTTTAGCAAGGGCGGTTTTCAATGCACGGAAGCGTGAAAACAGTGTACAAAAGCATACGAGCAAAATTGAGTGAGAGCTTACTTCATGACAGAACTGTCACTAGTTAATTTAACAACAGAGCTTATAAAAGAGAGATTTTACTGTATACCGGTTGTATTTATTATATTTTCAATACATTTTTATTAGAGCTGTAACAATTGTTGATGTAATTGTCATGCAAATAGATAATTTATCCAACTAATTTTAAAAATAATTTTATTCTAATATTAATACATTAATTAAGCAATTTATATAAGATTATACGAATTATTTTAACTACAAGAAGGCACGTTCTGAATTAACTTAGGGTATAGCATACCAACTAATATCATTCAACTACTTCAAACAATATCATGCTATACTTCATTCGTAGCAATTTCAGCTTACCAACTTTCTGGCAAATGTATATGAAATTAAATAATAAATCACAAATTTGGCTTTATTGAAATCATATAAAAAATTGAGATTTAATATATAAAATTATGTAAAAGTTACAACTCCGATATGATATCAAATTTAATGAAATTGAAAAAATACAATAAATCTTGCATGCGAAATATTCCAGCTGTTCAATACTATAAAATCTATATACATGTGTAAGCAATAAAAATATATGCGAAAATATTAGATCATTCGCAGTACACTGATTTACGGCCGACATATTACAATTTTATTGCAGACAAACATAATAATACTTTTACGTTGTGTATTAAAAAGAGAAATTCCTACTACCGGTAAATAGGTCATAAATGATAGTTCAAAGATTTCATAAGAGGAAAATTTTAAGAAGACACGTCAAAGAAAATTCATACATTCGAGTTGAAATATATGTTTGATAGCGTTTTTTTATGTTATGTGAAATTACATTACAATTCTGCCTGCAATAATTGTAAAATCAGTCAGTATAAATAGAGTTGTAACAAATTGGATCAATCACTGGATGATTGAGTACGTTTATAATGCAATTACAGCTTAGTGCATTTAGAGTATTATTTATTGTACCAGATAGTTATTGGTTATATATTATTAGCAATTAATAATAGCAAACACCTATTTAATATTTTTTGTTTTCAGAAAGGTTTTATTAAAATTTAAAAATATGCACTGTTGCTTTTTGTGCTTAGTAGTGTTATTGATCATTATCTTACCGTACTGTAGCTGAGTAGTAGTAGAGTATAAAATAATTAATGTTTATTATTGTTACTACTTATTTTACTGATTCTAGAGCTAGTTGAGTAGTAGTAGATACAGAGTAAGTAATGTTATTGCTACAGACCCTACTGCTACCCAGCTGCAAAATCATCTGTGTAATTGTAAGGTATGGAAATCTTATTTTGTATGTTTAAAAAATATTTTTCAAATTGTATGATTTTTATTTACTATTTTAATACGGTGAGATAGCTCAGTTATAGAGCGTTAGTGTACCACGCTAACAGTCCCGGGTTCGATCCCCGAATATGACTAAAATAATAACTTTGCTCTTTATCCACCGGGGTGATTCGGAAGTCACTTAATAAGCCGTTGGTCCCATCAACCCCCTTCAAACAAGTCGTAAGACTTCTGGGGCAATGTAACATAGCTGTAAAACGCGAAATAAAAAAAAAAAATACTAACTACAAATCAATTAACATTTGATTAACTCAAACTATATAAAATTATTAAAAAAAAAACTAAAATGTTGTAATTTTCAACAATTTATAACAGGATTTTGGTGTTTTCTAACAATACCTTAAAGTTTTAAGGCCGAATTTTAATTGTTTTCAATAATAGATTGATATTTATGGTTGAGTTTGTTATTTTTGACATAAAATTAGAAGAATTTTAAACATTTATTTAAATTTGTACACTTTTTTAACAATTTATGGTCAGATTTTTGACATTTTATAAAAAAACTTTGCATTTTTCAACCATTTGTGGCCAGATTTTAGTTCTTTTTGAAAATATTTTTTGACATATCTTTGCCATTATTAACAAAATAGAATATAGCAGTCTTTAACAGTTTACGGTAAATTTTGTAGTGTTTTTTAATAATATTTTAATGTTTTAAGACTACATTTTTGTTATTTTTAACACAATATTTTTAATCAGTTTTTGGTAGGATTTTGATGCTTTTTAGCAATATTTTGATGTTTTGAGGTCGAATATTGCTAGTTTTGACATTTTATGAATAGAACCTAAACTTGACCTTTTTTTTTGGAGAAGAGATTTTTTTTTAAAAGCTCCCACATTTTGTTGGAAGTGTTAGATTTATCTAACTTTTGTCAGTTAACTAAGATTATTTGTCATATTCTTCAGTCAACGAAGTTTTGTTATTGTTTTTAAGTTGTTTTGTGATCTTGTTCTTTATCTTTTTTTAGGGTTTTTTTGTCTTTTTTGTTACATAATTCTGTATATTATTTTGCATCCATTTATTTATGCTTTTATTATCATTTTTTTTCTTCTTGGCGTGTTTTATCCGCTCCGAATATTAGGGATCATCATTACGATCTTCTCCTTGTTCACTTTACTGCAAAAAAGTTGCAGCAATGTTATATCAAACTACCTTCTCATATAATAATAATAATAATAATAATAATAATAATAATAATAGCGTCTTTATTTCTAACATAATTTATACAGAAAAAGGCGAAGTTCAGTTTTAGCCATGGTTATAGCACTGGTCTTCCACTTAACCTTTATAATTTTCACATTAATAATTTTGATCTAAATTATTTACAAACTTCTTTTTCTTCTATTCCTGTTTCATTGCTTTATTTAATACATGGTTTAATCTTACATTTACTACTGTAGGTGTTGTATTAGTTTTCCTTTCAGAATTAGTTGGAGTATTCTGTATTTATCACTATGCCTCAATACGTGTCCGAGATATTTTCTTTACAGCTTTCAATACTTTCTGTTTCTTGCCCATTATCTGCAGATCTTCTTTATTACTAATGTGCTCTTTCCATGAGATATGCTTAAGTTTGGACTGTTGAAAACTTTTTTATTTGGATAAATGTCGTTCTCGCTTTTTCTATCCTGCATTTGATTTCTACTAAATGATGCTATAGTTTATTTACGCATTTGCCTAGATATGATTATTTGTTCACTTGATCTATGGTTTTGTTGTTGAAAAGTATTGTCTGCTGTGATGGATTATCTTTACTGACAAGCATATATTTGATTTTTTTAAGATTGAGATTGATTCCGTACTTCTCGCTGGCTAATTTGATTTTATGCATCATCAGTTAAAGTTCTTGAGCTGTACCTTAAGTTGTTAATTACTTCGCCGTTGATCGATATTCTTTCCTTCACTCCATCCAGCGCCTTCTTAAATATCTCTTCCGACTATATGTTGAACATGGTTGGCAAAAGCACATAACCTTGCCTCACATCTTTGCGAATTAGTATATTTCCCTTGTTTTGGATTTTAACTCGTATTTCTGCCGGTATAGGTTTGCTATTATGCGGATGTTTTTGTTGTCGGCTCTAGTGGTCTTGAGTATCTTAAGCAATTCTTTGTATTTTACTCGATTAAACGTTTTGTTGAAATCTATAAAACACATGTGTACTTCGCAGTTAACGTCTCTGCTTCTCTGGATTAATACATTAAGCACAAATAGTGCCTCCCTGGTACCTAACGCATTTCTGAAACCAAATTGCGTTTATCAATATGATCTTCGCATTGTCGGTATATACGGTGGTGTATAATTTTGAGAAATATCTTAAGGGCATGGCTCATTATGCATATAGTACAATATTTGTCGCACTGCTTTGATGTTGGTTTTTTTGGAATAGTAATAAATGTAAACTTTTCGGGTATTTTTTTGGTATCATATATGCATTATATATTGTTGACTAGGCGTATTTATGGCATTCATCATTAGTGCCTTAGTTTTTTTACGCTAGTTCTAGCTTGTACTTGGTCAACCAACCGTTAATTCTTTTAAAAGATTTGTTTGCAGTTGCCTCTTCTTTCTACAACCAAAATTGCCAGGTTGTTGGCGTATGTTTATATAATTATTTGTTTGAGTGCATCCAGTCTAAGCAGATTATTATAAAGCACATTCCATAGATAAGAGCTCAGTACTAACTCTTACGGCACCTTACTGAGAAAGAAGAAGAAAAGCACAAGATCACGATCTTGTGCTTTTCTTCTTTCTCATCTATTATCAACCGGTTGGTAATATAACTTTTGATTACCTCTACCAGGTGTTATAATATTTTTAATTCTTTGAAAACTTTAACCGTCATGTCTCATGCTGTCGTTTTAAAAGCGCTTTTGATGTCTATTGTAATAAGAACGCATAGAACTCTGGTCTTCAGCCTTTTCATTATCTTGGTTATCTCGCGCGCGTTGGATAACTCTTTTTTTTCCAGCTCTGTCTATAACCTTGCAACTGTGATTTTCTCATAAAGTTTGTCTATAGTATCGATTTTTTTTAATCAATTTTAGGGATTGGAAACTCTTTCCTTTCCGCCGAGTTTAGCAGTGTGTACGTGTGTGGGTGTGGTACTTGCTTAAACTAAACTAAAACTGCAGACGTCAAAAGTTATTTTGTTACAAAAAAAACTGTGATCTAACTTCTTGATAACTAACATTTGGATGGGTGGATAGGCTACTCCAATCAAATTATTGACTTGTCATTATGCTATGGAATGACCTACCTACCCACCTAAATGTATGTTATAAAAAAAAAACTGATAGTCTGGCGGAGTTTCTACGGATGACAGAAGTTATTTTGTGAAGGCCGTGATCTAACTTCTTGATAACCAACACTAGGGTTGGTTACTTCTGTCCAAACTATTGATTTGTCTTCATGCTAAGAAATAACCTACTTGCCCGCCTAAGTGTTTGATATTAAAAAATTGATAATTTAATTTTTCTGCGAACGTCAAAAGTTATTGTGTTACAAGGAAAAGTCGTGATCCAACTTCTTGATAACTAACACTTGGGTAGGTAAGTGAGCTGTTCCATTCCAAACTATTGTTGATATGCTATAGAGTGATCCACCCACCCTATCTATTGCAATCTCTTTCACACACAAACAGTTCAACGTTTCTCTCTTCGATCAGTTACGTTGTTGTAAGTGTTTTAAGCCAAAATATTTTTATTTAATAGGAAAAATGTCCGGCTGTTAGGCGGTACTACAGGCAATATGCTTGCCAGTCATAAAACTCAAATTAGTGATGAACCGCAAAACTAGTTTAAAAGTAATAGAGAAAAATAGCAAAGTATGCTTGATTTGGACACTAAAGAATCAAGGCATAGAAAGAAACTTTAAAACAAACCAGTTTGACAAAAATAAAACCACAACCGGAACTTGTTTTTGAAATTTTATAAGAAACTGGTAAAAAAATTGTAGAAAACTTAAAACGGAATACAGCATTATATAGCAAAAGTGACAAAATATGAAGCACATAAGGCTAACCTAACTTTTTTTTTCTTAAAAAATGAAAAAAATTTCATAAGACACCCCGAAGGGTAGTGTCAGATTCTTACTGACTTAAAACACTTTCCTTTCTTCTTGCGGGAATAACGATCTATCTTCACCTCGGAATTGCGTTTAAGTATTACGTCGAGGTAAAGATTGGCCCCAACCCACCCAACGCCTCACGTCTGCGAAGAGCCGTCTGGACCACGCCGGTTTGCTAACACTCCTACTCGACACGCATTCTTTTCAACTCTTCTGCCATTCCCCCCACATCCATTCTTCCGCTTCACACTTAGTAAGGCGACACCTAACGGCTTCGTGCCTGCCGTGCTGTCTTGTATGCGCTGCAGATTCTCTTGTAACATCTCCTCTGAGTCCACAGAATGAACTTTTTGTGTCTTCCGTTGTTGCACACGGCATTCTTCCATACTTTGGTCTTATAGATCACTATGAAGAAGACTACCGAGCACATCAAGCGCCTGGTGGAAAATCTTGCTTTCCCCAGGTTTGGCATTAACCCTGCCTTTACCGTTTTTTTACACACTTCTGTCGCATGCATTCCCTACGCAAGGTTAATACCTAGCGTCACACCCAAGTACCTTAACTGACGTTGCGACTTGACGGTAATCTCCAAAACGGTCATATCCACTTGTGGCATTTTTCTTGAATTAAAGAACACCACAAATTCCGTTTTTTCTAGAGTCGATTTAAGGCCCAGCTCGTTGATTTTACGCTCTATGAAGGCTAGAGCGCAATTTTTCGTTTTCTCTAGTTTTCCACTTTTGTTATTATCACCGCCAAGTCGTTGGCCTAGGCTACTTTTTTAACACCCAAGAGCAATTTTAGACTTACCAAGTTGTCGTAGAAGACGTTCTACAACGTGAAGCTTTGAACTGATTGATCCCTGTGACACTCCTCCTCCCTCCACTCTTAAAATTACTTCTTTCCTTTCCTGTTTCACAAATAGCTGCTAATAATATTCAGCAGGTATTTGGGATCACCCTTGCTTTCCAAAACTTTTAATATTCCTTTCCAGTTGGCCGTATTAAACGCGTTCTGTACGTATAGAACAACCACAACACATGCTTTCATTTGCGTTTTATGCAGCTCTAACTGCTGCTTTTACCTCAGCAAGCGTATTTAGTAGATCGTCTTTTTCTAAACCCGTACTAGCGTATGCTGAGAGCTTGGTCTTTTTGAAGAGCTTCCAGCAGTGTTCCCGCTATCATGTGCTCGAGGAGCTACTCCGCCAAGTGAAGAAGACGTATAGGTTGAAACGCCTTTGCATCCACCTCTTTCTTTCCTTCGTTTAAGAGAACACAAGCCCCGCCTTTTTCCAGACTGGAAATTCTGCGTTATTTAAGCAATTGTTAAGCGTGGCTAGCCACACCTTGGGGCACCGTTCAACCAGAGCTTTGACCACTTCCGCGGAGATTCCGTCAGGATTTGGCGTTTATTTTAGAACGCATTTTTTAAAGTTTTCTTAAGCTCTTCTTCCGTAAACGGACAAACTACCTCCGCCTCTACACGCCACTTCCTAACCACACTCTCCTCCTGCTTTGGGAAGAGCTCAACTACCGCTTTTATAGTTTCTAGCAAAACTTTTACCGGCGTTCTTTTGACTTTTTTATGATTATCTTAAATTTCCTGCCCCAGATGTCTTTGTCTAACTCCTCTACCAAAAAATTCCACTTTTTTCTCTTGGCAGATTTGATTAGACCTTCTAGTTTTTTTCCGCAACCTTTTATATTTTATCTTTAGCTCTACGTTGTTTTTCTCCGTGGCTTTAGTTCTGTTACATATTCTTTGAGCCCGGTTGCATATCACCCGCACTTTCGCAGTTTTGTCATTCCACCAGTACTTTGCGCGCTTCCCATGTAGGCGCTCTTTCCTGGTGAAGTGTAAATTGCATAGACGGCCTATGCTGTCACATAGTGCAGCCAGACTGTCTCTTACTCTTATTCTTATTTCCTTAAAATCCTTGCAAACGTTTTCCAACCCATTCCTTGAAATTACCTAATCTTTTTCTTTTGCGTTTTTTCCGTTTGCTGCTGCTATTGTCGCTGTTTTTATTTGAATGTTAATGAGTTGGTGGTTACTAAGGCATTCCTCTTTCAGCAGTTGCCATCCTGTTACTAACCCCACCACTCTTACTCCGCACAGGCTAACGTCTATGTGTGACTAAGCACTTTGCCTCTAAAATGTGGGTGCTATCTCATTGTTTATGAGGGTGATGTCTTGTCACGCAGCTTACTTAGCCAGCAAACGACCCCTCCCATCTTCAACGCTGCCACCCTATAAAGAGCATTTGGCGTTTTTCTCAATTACGGCGTCCTTAAGTTCACCATCCAGCTGCAAGGTCTTGGAGCGTCTTGTTTGCACCTATACAAAACCACCACCTTTACTCCTTTTTCCAATCCTCAGGCTGGTGTTAAGCACTACTACGCCCGCGTCCTTTTTCTCAACAAGTAGCCATGCATTAGCTGTTGTCGCTTGCAGGTTGGGCTCAAAGATCAGAGCAATATCCGCCCCAGCTGCATTGCCAGGTCTGTAGCAGTTTACATTTACTTGGACAACGTTTATTATTTGTGTAGAGACATTAAGTTTTTTTGTTGTCTTGACTCATTTCTTATATGTGGGACACGCCATTGACGCGGTTTTGTGCCCCTGCTTATTGCACGTGCTGCATCAAGCTTTCTTCTCCTTACATTGGCTGACCAAGTGTTCTTTCCTTCCACACTTAAAGCAGCGTTGTTGTGCCCTCTTGCTTGACGAACACTTGGCCGCAATAAAACTAAGCTCTTGGTACTTATAGCACCGTTTGATATCCGCGTATGCTTCCATACTTATTCTGCCCATGCCTATCACCTTAGCCCAGGGACCTTTCTCCAAGGAAACCACCGCAAATTGGTCCTATCGGCCCTGCTTATATACTTGACTTTTTACACTGTTTACCTTGCAGCCACATCCACCTTTTGTTTTAACCAATTTTTCAATCGTTTCCTTGACTTCTTTTGTCCTTATTGCTACATTAATACTCCACATAACGACTTTTTCTGTTCTTTTGAGATGCTTTACCGTTACCTGTGTTGCTTGCTCCTTATTGATGGCTTCCCAAATACGTTAAGAGGTTTTTCCCCTTCACCCTGCAGTGTAAGTTTAGTACCCTCCAATTTTGTCTCTCTGGCGTCTACCACCTTTACCCCAGTAGCTTCTACGCTTACCCTGGGTTTAAGCGCTTTCAACCGATCTGCGTACGTTGTACCTAGTTTTTTTCCGTCGACCAAAAGATCTACAGTCTTTTTTTGGGACCTACTTTTTTTTGCCATTTTGGCTAACCTAACCTAACCTAACCTAACCTAACCTAACCTAACCTAACCTATCCTAACCTAACTTAACAAAATCAGCATACACTACTCTAACTAAAGTAATGCAAACAAAACTTCAAAATCTTATATGACTGTTAGTTGAACACTGTTGCTTGAACGATGTTTTCTTTTGGAACACACAATCTAACTAGAAAAGAGCTCAAAACAATCTCCTGACAAAAATGGTGCACAATAAGACAAAAAGTTTAAGAAGTCTAGACAAACCACTCTAAGAAATATGTTTATTAGGTCTAGTTAATTCCATCTAGTTTTTAGTTCGTTTTTTTTATTTTTTTTTTAAATGTTTATGTTTATTTTTTACTTTGCTTTGCACATGTTTCTTTTTTATACTGTCACACTACCTTTTTTCAGGACATCGAAGTGGACAACAATTTTTTTAATATAAAACTATTTTTTTCCTTTTTTTACCAGACCTTTAAAACATTATTTTTGAAATGCCATAGTTTTTTTAATTAAGTTGCTTTTTATATTTTTTTTTTCATTTTTGTTAATCTCTAAATATTTACTTGTTTTTTAAATTAGTTTTTTACCTCTTCAACAAAAGAATGCTCAAACTTTTGCAACTTAAGACCATTTCGAATATAACGAACTTGCTAGTTAGTTCTACAAATAATTTTATAATAAAATATTTTTTTTTTACTAGTACATTTAGAAAAAATGAAACTATATTTTGTTTCAGTTATTAAATTACATTTGCAAATAGCATTAAAATTGATTGGAATGCCGAAAATTTTTATTTTTGTTATAATACTGGAAATCAAGATGCGGCCGGGATGATCCTAATAGAAAGACAACATATTTCAGAAGTTGTTCTAACTTAATTACGCCAATAGGATACACTTGGTTCGTTCGTTTTTTCTACTTCACGTGTGTGGATTTACTCCAGCAACTGTTCATCCCACTCTAGTCTACACTAATCCAACTCCAATTTCGTTAAACGTACTCACCAACTATAGAGTGGCATTCCACTTTTTACAACCAATGATTAAAATAGAATTATTGATACATTTTTAAGACTTGTTTTATTTATATTTATTTGTTGGTTTATAATATTGAAGTTTACAAAGTATATCTACGTTTTTATTATAAATAATTTTCTTGTTTTTTATGCAATAATTTCAACAATATATTTAACAAAACAAGTACGTAGGACAAGTCAACCTATAAAATCAATAACAACATTTATTATAAATTGCTTTATAGAAATGACACCATTTATCATCAAAATTGATAAAATACCAATAGTAATTAATTAAAGGCTTCAATTATTCCTAAGTCAATATAAAATTATGTTACTAATTTAATGTATGCATGCATGCAAGAAATATTTAATCAAATAACTTTATTTCAAAGCATATGATATTAATTTTATATTTGAATACCTAAACATATAGAAGGAACTTTAATATAACATATTACATCGTTCGCAATTTTAGTGCACTATGTAATTTTAATATGTTCAAATATTTCTCCAACTGAAGCTAAATATAAAAATACTAATTTCAACTCAACAGATATAATAGGGAATTGTTTTATATAAAACAAATTGAAATTTATACTTTCTTAATCCGTTTACAAACTAGGTCATACCGCCTGGCCTGTATTTCTCACAATGATTTATTTTATGTGGGATAAATATGGGTAATCCTATTACTTAAATAAAAATTATTACGGACTAACGGATGTAAAATGATTACATAAAACCTTAAGTATTTATCGTTTTTTATAATTTAGTACTATATAAATGAGCGATTAATATTTGCAACAGATTGTTGAATACTAATTTATTCAAATTTGTTATTATAAATATTTAAATTAAAAAAGTAACATATTTCTGCTATTGTCTTTTTTGTGTATGTATTACTAATAATATTTAAAAAAAAAAAATGTAAATATGACCGTAATCAATATTTAATTAAAATAGTTATTTGAAATTTAATATTGTTTTAATTAATAGTATAACATTTAAAATTTTTATTTATAAATAAAACACAATTAATAACATTACATAAAAAAAACATTAATTTAAAATAAACACAAATGTTACTGCAACTAGTTCGAATAATTTATGTTTTTAGTAGAAAACGGTAAATATAATGTCAGCAATCTATAAAAATCATAAAGAGTTATTGAGTCATTATTTTAATATGAGACATCAATTTTACTCATTTTTAACGAATAGTTTTTGAAACTAAGCCATGAGTGATTGCTATAAAATAAGTTATATTTATGGACACAATAAATTAGTTTCTTTTTGAATGAAAGAACATTTGATGCAATTCCACAGAATTAAATTGTGTGCATCCATATGATATTACAACCAATTGTTCAAAATTGATTGGTGCCATTTATTAAAAGCTTTGTCCTATAATATTGCACAAAGAAGGCATAGTGGATAGCATGGATTTAAATTATTAGGATAATTATTTAAATATGTAATTGAACAAATTTTAAATTAAAAGTTAAATTTTGTTTGTTTTTATATTAAAACTATTCTGCTCCGTTAAATGACATAATGAAGTTTGTACGTAAACTTAATTTTAATTGAAAACCTAAACCTAAAACATTTACATTTTTATTATAAATACTGTTTTGAATATAATTGGACGGATATTGCATTTAGTCAATTAAATGTAAGAAGTTTCTTTTGGCAACCCGATGAGATTTCTGAAGCTATTTTGAAGAAATTGAATAAGAGATAACATCCGGTTACAAATCGTTTTATAAATGTGAATTGCCTTTAACTCAATTATTTTTTAGTAAATAAAATAAATAAAACACATTTACTATGTACTATATCACAAATATTTTTAAAAAAACCGTAACTTATTCCAACCTTCTATAAGGCCATTATCAGACGGTGATACTAACAAGTATAAATTTAAAAGAAAGATTTCAAAGCATATTTACGGCAGTAAATCATAAAACGAACAGAGAAGTGGAAAATTACATTGAGATTAAAATTATTATAAATTACATACAATAATACAAAAAAAAAAACAGATTAAGCAGGTAGAGACAAGATTAATGAATGACGGTTTTTACTTAAAAGTAAACAGGACAACAGAACATTTTGCAAAAAAGACAAAAATTTTAAATTATTTTAAACAAATGAGACTTATACAGGTCGGTGCGATCATTAAGCAAGCTTACAATAAAATTTGTTTTTTGTTTTAGTAATTTCAGAAGCTTCTAACAAACTTAATTTTCTGCTTTTAGAGCGGTTATATCTGGGATTATGTGATTATTTTCTAAAATATGATCTGCAAAGTACTATCTGAATGACGTAGTCTAAAAGAGCGGTAATGTTCTTTAAATTTAGTGATTTTTTTTTCTATTTGCCCTATATATTATGTATTCCATGAGGGACAACTTATTTCATACACTTCTGATGTTAAAATAGTATCTGTACGGTCTTTAGCGTTGAATAACATGTATTTTTTATTTTTTTGGATATATTACTAAAATAAGTTATTAAAATGTATTTTATAAGTTTGGTGACTTTTATCTTAGAATAAATTAACTTACTCTTTCTTAGTAATAATATTTTTTATTGTTTTTTTTTGGAAATTCATAGTTATGATCTATTGATATGAGTTTATTAAGCTCTTTTAGCCAAAAACGTTTTGACAGTTTAACTTCAACTGTATTTACGCACACCGAAATTGAATTCACTATTTTACTAGAGTGGCACAAGCGATCATTAAATCGTTACATAATCCTAAACTTTTATAATGACCTTGTAGTAGGCTGAAAGCTATATAAACCGTTGAATGGTAGGCTGCAAGTTTTTGACTGTTAATGTGTACAGTTAAACAGAATGGTTGAGTCTGTATAGATTGGTTTACAGAAAATATTAAATAAAAAATTATTATTTTTGTGACATATTGTTATGTCTAAAAAAATTTGGTTTCTAATGTAAACTAAATATTAGAGTAAATACTAATTGGCGTAAAGTACCTTTAAAAACGATGCTAAGATATTATCAACATATTGATACCAAAAGGAAATATGCTTCTTAGCACGGTTTGAATAAAAAAAAAGTTCTATGGAGAAAACCATAAAAAAAAATGTTAACAAAGAACTTAAGAAAAAGCCCATAGTCAGGCCTGTGTTTTGTTTGAAAAACTTACTATTAAATTGATAGTAGCTATATTTTTAGTATATTTTTTAATTAACTTATTTAATTTAATTTCTAATTAATGGGAAAACCTGTTGTTGCAATTTTTGGACATCTATTTGCAACATATTCAAAACATTGACATTAGATAATTAGATACACATCATTAGATTTAAAATAATTATCACATTAAATTTTTTTTTTTTTAATTAATGTTAAGATTATGTATTTTGTATGATAAAATCAAAGTTACTATCGTTTCTACGAGTTAGCCGATTGCAGTCGACAACATCTTAGAATGTCAGTTATTGCTTATTTTTTTTAACAGTGGCAAGGTACTTGATATTATAAAATAACTTTCTAGAAAAGATTTATGTAGCTTAACTATTATTGCATCAATTTTTACATTTTACTACTCTACCGACTTAACTTATCCTGTAAAAACAAACCTTTTTTAGATTCTGGCTACTTTTCAAACATTTAAGAATTAAATAAGTTACAAACTCTTTTGAGTAAATTTGTTTTGATGTAGGTTTAAATCTACCATAACAAATTTTGTCAATTTTATCTCTGAATTTTTCCACTTACCACGAAACTACTCTAATTGAAACTACTATTTTGCAATTTATGATCTAAGTGGCACACCCACCTACCCAAGTATTTGTGATTGGATCACAAACACTTGGGTGGGTGGGCGGAAACTTTAGTTCAAGTTACTATCTTGCAATCAAATTAGATCACACACATTTGCCCCGCCCACCCATCCAAGTATTTGTAATCAAGAGATTGGATTGTAAAAAATAGTGTAAGTGGGCGGAAATTCTAGTATAAATTACTATTCCGCAATCAATAAACAAGTACTTTGCCCACCCATCCAAGTGCTTCTAATCAAGAAATAAAATCACAAACATTTGAGTGCGGGCGAGAACTCCAGTTGAAACTACTATCCCGCAATCAATAAATCAATAAACATAAAATTAGATTACAAGCACTTTAGTGGGTGAGCGGTAACTCTAGTTAACTATACTATCCTTTATTCATTAAACTGAGTGCTCCACTTATCCACCCAAATGTTTGTTTTAAGAGATTGGATCACAAACACTTGAGTGGGTGGGCAAAAACTTTAGGTAGAATTAGTATTCCGCAATTAATAAACTGAGTGACCGGCTTACTTACCCAAGTGTTGTGATTAAATTTTTGTTAAAACTACTTCTCCGCAATCAATAAACTGAGTGCTCTGTCTGCCCACTCAAGTGTTTGTAAACAAGAAATTGGATCACAAACAGTTGGATGGGTAGACGGGAATTCTACTTATAACTACTATCCCGCATTCAATAAACTGAGTGCCCCAGCCAACCAACCAAGTGTTTGTGATCAAGAGTTTGAATCACAATTACTTGAGTTTTTAGTTAAAACTACTTTTTCAAAATAGAAATATCTATAGAAAATGCAAGGATCTGCAACATTACGCCTGTGTAAAGTATTTATGTCATTAGTCAATTTTGGATCGGCAATGATCCAAATAGCTTGTTTCTGAATAGAAATTAAAAGGGATAGTGTAGTTTACAATGCTCCTTCCCATACTTAGGAACAATATTCAATACAAGGACAAATATAAATTTTATATATAGTCGGAAGGAACGGACCAAACTCCAGAAGTGTATTCTACAAGTGAAAATAATGTAAAAAAATTCAAATGTTGTTATCCGATTTTTATTTTCAAGTTACAGCGTAATTAAAAATAAACACAATTTTATACATTAACGTTTTGGTTATTATAGCGTTCTTATAATAAATGTTCAAAAATACGGCCATTTACCTCTAAATATTTTCTGCTTTGTCTACGAAGGGCGCCTGTTGCTCTCCCGATGGAGTCATGTCTTTGTTTAAGATCGGCTGCAGCATTTCAAATACGTCCATTTCGGGTGTCCACTTTTATTTGTACACTTCATCTTTGAACCAGCCCCATAAACAATAATCTAATGCTGTGAGGTCTGGAGATCTTAAAGGCCACCTAATAGGACCACCGCGACCAATCCAACACCCTGGAAACCTATTGTCCAAATGTTGCTTGACTTGACGAGCAAAATGTGCAGGAGCTTCATCGTGCTGGTAGTATATTTGCATTCTGATGTTTAAAGGAACATCCTCTAGTACTCCGTGTAATTTATTTTGTTAAAAAATTTAAGTAATTGGCTTCAGTGAGGCAATTTTTAAAAATGAAAGGGTCAATTAAATAACCATCGATCATACTACACCACACGTTTACCGAAAACTTATGTTGAAAATTACTTTCGACTGTTGCGTGGAGATGTTGCTTCATCTGTAAAAAGTATGCGCAATACAACACGAGGATTATTTTATCCACCAACAAAATTTCATACGTTTAGAATAATCTTCCTGTATCTTGCTGTACTCTCTGTACATGGTATGAATGTAAGCCTTGCTCGTGGAGTGTGTTTATTCTTCTTGTTTGTGGAATACCCAATTGAATACTAATTCTTCGTGAGCTGGTTGTTGCATTTTCTGCTACTTCATCCAGAATATCTTTTACTTCTTCTTAATCTTGTCGAATAGCTCTTAAAGCCCCTACAGACGGTTCGCGAACGTAGCCAAACGTTCGTGATTCGAGATTTGAGCAGGTTTGTCAATCGCCCATTTGTGTACCCTACACACGACTCGCGTACGTACCTTAACGTTGGCATTGTCAGTATAGGCGAACTTGTGTTTAAACGCAACCATTAGTAGTGCGCAATGATTACTTTGTAATTTGTAAGTTTTTAAAAACAAACCACGTTGTACGATAAGTAATGAATAGAAAATTATAACTGCAACTACTTTTATTTGTTAATTTTAAAATGCAATATTTGGGAATTACTTAAAACATAATTTATATTAACTTTTATTATAATAAAATGTTGGTAAAAATATTGTTTTATTTTTATATAAAAATTTCCACACAATAAAGGTGGAAACTATCATTTAATTATAAATAATAAAAGCACAATTCTCAACAGATATACGATTCTAGGCAAACCGTGTGTAGCTAGAAAGGATTTGATTTGCCTTCTTTTGATTTCTGCAATATTTACCGCTTACTAAGCAAACGTATCACGAACGTTTGGGCACGTTTGCAAACCGTGTGTAGGGACTTTTATGTTAACACTGGGAAGCTTTCCGGTCTCACACAGTTTGTTGAAAACTTTGATAAATACATTTTTATTAGAATGTCTTTGATGTGAAAACCGTTGACAATATTCTTCAACAGCAGCTGTAGCATTCCTATTACAAAAACCATAAACAAATACCATATTTGCATATTCTAAATTTAAATAAGCGTGTGGCATTTTGTATCACTTTAATCGTACAAACAAAATAAACGTTAAAATACCGTCACACTGACACATTATCACAACAAAAAAGCTATCAAATGTTTTAGAACGTCAAACATGGCATACTAGATAAAAAAATTTAATTATGCTATAACTTGAAAACAAATAAAAATTGGATAACAACATTTGAGTTTTTTTACATTATTTTCACGTGTAGAATACACCCCTGGAGTTTGGTCCGTTCTTCCCGACTCACCATGTAAATAAGCAAAATTTGAACAGAAGTAAAAAACATTTTCATTTATTAAGAAATCCTAGTCTTTTTGATACAAGGTCATTATAAAAGTTTGGGATTATGTACTCATCTAATGTACGTTTGTGCCGCTCTAGTAAAATAGTGAATTTAAATTTGATGTGCCTAAATACAGTTAAAGTTAAACTGTCAAAACAAAGTAAATAGTTTGGTGCACAATTTTAAAAAAGTGTTATATTTCAAAGCTATGTTGACAACATGGTAGTTCCAGAAAATATTATGTGACATTGTAGCACCTAGAAGATAAATTAAAGAAGATTTAGACATGAATTTGTTGTTTAGTTTAATATTTAGTACTGACAATACATCGGATTTGGATTTTAAAAGAAGTTGAGTTTTTTGAGAGTAATAATTGACCCTATTTATCGATAATGTCTTTAGAAAGTATAAAGCATAAAGTATAAAGGGTGCTATCATTTACAAAACTATATAATAAGACTTTTAGTTATTTGAAAAAATTTATTCAATGTAAATTAAAAATAAAATTGGGGAAAGAGCAGAATCTTGAGAAACTTCAGCTTTTATGATTTTGGGTCAAAGTTAAAACCATCAATTCTAACTACAACTTTTCAATTGTCAAAAAACTATTGATGAAATTTACAGTTTTTGTTTATCAAGAACTATACAGAAGATCTGTTGTTGTTGAACGTTTTGATCAAAATCTATACTGAGTATCTGAGATGAAGTTATTTTTTTCTAAGAACTTGACAAAGTAAAAATTAATAAAATTATTAATTTTTTTGGACAGATTGGTTAATTGTGCAATTGGTCTTTATTTAAATAAATTGCGTCTCTTTTTTTTTAAATAGGCTGAACATTTGCAATTTTTCAATAATTTAAAAATGTTTAATTTTTGTAATTAAGCAAATATTTTGGTCAAAATGGGAGCTTATTTATTTGCAAATCTTTTAAAAATAATAGGTTTTGAAGACTCTTTGCCTAAAATAAATTGATTCCATTATTTTTTTATTATATAGAAAGATTTATACTAGTAGAATTAGATGCAAATTGGTTTGCAAAAATATCTGCTTTTTTTGGATTAGTAACTAGATTGTTTTAATTATTTTGAAAGTATTGAATATTTTGTACTGCTTTGCAATAAATTTATTAATTATATTATTATTACAATTTTTTTTTATTTATGGAAAACTGAGAAATTTGATTAGCTATGTTTTTGTCAATCATATCTTTTTCAAATTGTATTAGATTGTAACAATAATTACGAGCTAACTTTTAATCCTTTTTAGTCTGTTTATAACAATTACTGATGTGTTTCTTATATGCTTTTTGTATCTTATTTGCCTCCTGTTTTGTCTAAATTGAAAACATGTATTTTTGTTTTGGTTTAATAACAGAGAACAAAACAAATTTTTTGATGACATTTTAATTAGTTTTTGTGAGATTTTCTACTCCAATATGTGAATCATTAGAATATAAGCAATGAGTATCAAAATCAAAATTATTTAGATTTTTTTTTCATTTTTACTATGTTTATCTTAGAATAATGATAGATGTGACGCGGTTTAGGTTAAGTTAGTATCAAGAAGAGAAGTTTTAACAACAAAAGTAATAAGTAAATAATCAACATTTCCTAAAGCAGCCTCAACATTAGTTCTTGAAATCTCTGAAATATTTAAAAGATACAAATTTAATAATCTTAGAATACAAAAAAGTGTAGCACCAGAAAAATATGTAGGTTGCTGAATAAGTTGGGTAAAGTTATTAAAAGCAGCAATAATCATAGCTTGTTGTCCGGATAGTGTTGTAGAAGATTATGTACATTAAAATTTTGTTACAAAATTATTTCATTTGATTACTTTGAAAAAGCTTGTCAATTCAGAAAAGTCATCAAAAAAATTTAGAGTTGCTTTATTTAGAGAACGGTATATGCCAATTACAAAAATTGTCTTATCGGAATGATTTATTTTAAAAAATATGCTATTCTAACCAATGCCTTTAATTTTGTACTTTGTCAGTCTAGAAAATGCTTGTTGTTTGTGGCACAAACACAATGTTAGTCAGCAAATGAATGTTCAAAATGATATTTGAAATCTACTAGATTAAAAAATCTGGATCTTTATTGTTTACTTTATTTTTTGTCAAAAAGAGAATACAGGGTTTTTTATGTTCAAGATTTAAATTCTTTTTTAAACCACTAATATTAGAGAAATGAACTTTTACGCCACAAACTAAGTCAATGTCAATGTTTAGTTTATTAAATTGGTTAGTGGAACAGGTGAGACCTTGTTCCGTCAATTTAACCATATCAATTGTCCATGTCTTTGCTAAGTTGTTATCAGATGGGCTTTGAAAATTTAGCATTAGCTGTCCACCATTGCATCGGCCATCCGAAACTATTGCTGTATTTTATGTTAGCTAGACTTAGCTAAACTCAGTTTTTTTAAGTAGGTAACATTTTTTTTCTCTTTCTTGATGTTAGAGGATTATCTTTAATAATTATAAAAGATGGATCAGCAAATGCTACAACACTTCTTCTAACGTTATCGAGCGATATCGGAATGATATTAGGTTAGAGGATTTGGTTTCAATAAACATGGCACAGGAAATGTTATGGTAAATATATATATATATTTTTTTTTTGCTAGAAAAACTATATATGTTGGAATAAAGAAACTTTAAATTAAGTATTTTGGGAACAAGAAACTTAGGTATTTTTTACATGGTATTGAAATTAAAATACTCCTTGAATTAGAAGTTGTTGGCGTTTATATTACTAGTAATTATTTTAATTTAAAAGTAAGTATCATGCTCTGTTGTCATTCTTTTGTAATATTGGTGCTCAATATTCCATTTTTTTAAATCTGATAGTTGTGTACAAGTGCATTTCTTGTTTCTATCTATATAATATACATTTATGTATGTGTTTTTTTGTATATGCATATGCTTGATTTGTTATTAATTGTGTGTTGATTGTTGTGCTAGTGTTAAGAGCATAACGACCACTACCTTAATTTCCAGTATTTTAGTGACTATTTTGGCGTCATTTCTATTTCCACATATAATTTGATAATCACCAGTACATTCAGAAAAAAAAACAAATAATAATTGAAAATAGCCAAAAAATATATCCAAATATACAAATAAATGCATGTTTAGTTGTAATTCATTGTTTATTTATTTTAATCTAAAGGTTTTTTAAATAAATCTGTTTTATCTATTTTTGTAGCGTATTTTGTAGTCGACTTTTTAGGCAGACCTCGTTTTTTTGTTGGTTTTTCTCAGTCTGTGTCTTGTGAATTCTCAATTTTACTTATATTCGTTATTTATTTATATTAAATTTCAGTCAGGAATGGGTTAAATCAATTTAGTTTTACACTGCTCACTATAATTATATACGACACTAAGATGAATATATATTATATGTATGATACATATTTTAATAACAATAACATTGTTAATTTATTAACTTTAAATTATTTTTAATAAACATTAACCTTACTATAATATTGATAAACGTTTTTGAAAATTGACTTTTATGGACTTTTTGTTGAATTATATACAATACAATATTTATTGTATTATTTTCTTTGCATGTTAGTAAAATTAAAAGTATGTTTTGTTGACTTTTTTAGCATCACTCTCTAAATTTGTTTACAGTTACAGTTGTTGTTTACGTATTCGTAAATATATAAGTTCTCTATTTTACAATACTCATGCATTTAAGCTGTTGTATTATCAAAGGAATTGAAATGTTTGATAATATCTATATATGTCTACATATAACTTATAATACAATACAAACAATTTGCAAACATCTCCTGTTTTCATAATTTTATTACAACATTCTAGGAATGCATAGATAATGATAATATTAAATCCATAGTTTAAACTATTTTTTAACAAATATCAATATCAGGAACCTATTAATCATAAACTGTAATACATATCTATATCACGTTTAACATTAATTGAATATAATAGTGATTGATTATATTAGAACTAATAACTAAACATTGTCTAATCGATATTAGCTTAAAGCAAAGTTTAACATATTGTTATGCATATTATACATTAATATTCTAAAGCTTTTATAATAGTGCATTATAATAGGTAGCGTATATTTTAGGTATAAAATATATAGAGCGCATATTTTAGCTATCAAATTTAGGCTTAATAATTTAATGTTCTCAAACTTATTTGCTTATTAAATAAAAATAGACATATAAATTGTATACAATTTGCAGACATTATGGTTCTGTCATTGTGTATGAAATTCAAGCTTACGTGGCTGCCTGTCAGTAACATAAAAAATAATCGGTAGAAAAGAAAGTAAATAAATACAGAAAAAAATAACTTTTTGCAAATAGGAGTTTAGAGAGTTATTCAAATAATAATTGTGTAGAGCTTCTAGATGGCTTTAATATTGTAACTTTTACTTCATTTAAGCACGTTTAAATGATTATAGTAATTATTGATAGTTATATCGCTACTTGTGACTTGATAAGTAACTTGAACTCGTTTACTTAGTAAGAGTAGACTGTCTACGCTCGGCGTCTTGATGCGAAACTCAATCTTTTAAGAGAAGTGCAAGCACTCGTAACAAGATATATATATATATTTATAATCGTTAAGACCGATAGTGAAACATAAGCATTTGTAGTTGTAGATATCTTTTTATATCAAATTTAAAAAAAGCTATATTTTAATATAAAACACAATTAATTAGATTAATTAATTTAATTCATTGGCAATTATATTTTTTATATGGATATTGTTTATAATTGATTGTATGTTTAATGGAAACTTTTTTCTAATATACATTGAGCGAAGTTTTTATAAACGATATGCTTGGTTAAATTATTCACACAATATCTAGGTCAACATTGCAAACTAATCCAAAGTTTGATTTTATAATTACATAAATAAAGTTTGTTTTATATACACAGATCTTTGTTTTGACATCTATGGCAGCATATGTATTTGTAGTAATAACATATATGTTTACCTACTTTGTGTTGAGAAATACATTAAGTAAGTAAAATTATTAAGATTATAAATCTTAAATATAACAATCAAATCTAAAATACAGCGATATTTTATTGCATCTTTGTTTTGTATTTAAACTGAAACCTAGAGTAATGATTATGGAGTTTTATTACTATTAATAATATATGTATCCAAACCAACGAGTGCCAAAATGTTTTGGTTTCTTCTTTTGATATGTGTCGTAATGTTTTTTAAATATAATAGAATGAATTGCGGAAAGATGTACATAAATTGTCTGGAGATATACAGAGTCTTAGGTAAAAAATGGGCAAAAATTTAAGAGGTTATTCTTTTGTTTTGAAGATACAGGGTGAACAAAATTTGCGACATTTTAATATCAAAAAGTACATGTAAAGTTGCTGAATCTACAGTAAATGTTTGAAATGACTTTCTCCTGCCTGGATACAAGAATTTAAATTTTTTGTCATTAAGTGTCAAACTCTTTTACACATCAAGGTTGTTTCTAATTGAGTTACACATAGCATTATTCAATTTTGCAAGTTGTCCAAATTCTCTACTGGAGAAGCGTAAACTATTGACTTCAGATAGCCCCATAGGAAATAATCTAGGGAATTTAAGTCTGGGGATCAAGCAGACCATGCGTGTGGCCCACTGTATGTTGCTGTTAAATAATCACAAGCAACCAAACTGAAATGTGGTGGTGTACAGTGCATAAACTACATTGCAATTATTGTTGCTAATAGTACATTATCCAAAAACTGAGGTAGCCTGTGTTCTAAAAAGTTGCGATACACCTTGCCGGTAAGTTTTTTTGGAAGAAATACTGGTCCAAATAGACAGTTGCTCACAATTTCAACCCAAACATTTAAGGAGAACTGATGTTGAGAACAATCTTCACTTACCTGCGGATTTTTATCTGCTCACACATGGTTGTTATGAAAATTCTTTTTTGCATTTAAAAAAAAACTGGCTTTATTGGTGAAAAGAATATGTGCCAGGACTTGAGAGATTAGAACTAATGTTTGCAAAAGCCATTGACATAACGCAATACGTAAAAGAAAAAATGTAATAGTGTGTGAACACGCTGAATGTGGTATGAATACAACAAATTGCTCTTAAAAACTTTCCAAACTGTCTAAAAACTTACATTCAAAGTATTGGCAAGTTTTTGCGTAGAACTACTTGAATCTTCCTCTATCATGTCCAGCACATTCTTGTTCCAGTTGTTACTGTCATTGATCTTCCATCTTCCTGACCCTTTATTTCATTTTAATGTTTTGTTTTACTAAAAAATCGATAAATGTTTTTGAAGATTTTATAGTCAGGGATATTACAGCCAGGAAACCGATCAATGTACCATCGTCTAGCTTGTAATGAATTGCCATCAGCAAGTCTATGCATGAAATGCATGTCAGTCATTTTTGCGTTCGTATATTGATTTATGGTAGAAGAATTCACTTACTATTAAAGACACGTCAAACAGCCAAACGTCACTCAATCTAAACAACTGCGACCGATACATGTGATGATCAATGACAAGACGTGTTACAATGAAATCAACTTGTACTTTAGTAGATAAAACAGCGGTATAAAATTATTGTTAACAGTTTTTTGTACTTGATAAAGTCATTAATTTTTTGTACTTGATATACTCATTGGCGTTCGTTATACTTTTATTTACATTAATGATTTCAACAAATATCGAATATGGTTGTCCCAAATTTTGTTCACCCTGTATCTTCAAAACAAAACGTTTTTTTTGTTAATCATCATAAGACAAAATATTTTTAGAATAGGCCAAGAATTAATCTTTTGAATTTTACCGCATGTTTACCTAACACTCTGTACAGAGGTTAAAGATAATTAAAAATTATAAAAATAACATTTTAATAAGTTGTTTTAAAAACTAATCGATACAAAATTATTATTAAAATTGTTATTAAGATTAATAACCAAATATTAAAAAAATAAACATTCTTGTAGCAATATACATATAAATCATCTTCACATTTTTTTTAAATCAATAACACTTATTTTAGTATTATAAATACTATTTTTATTGCATATAATAATGTTTTTCTTCTCTTATTTTATTAGTCCAGACATAATAATTTACGAAAAACATATATTATTATGTCTAGCCATAATTTAAGGCGTTTACATAATTTTTCTTAAAAATAATTAATGATCATGCAATAAGATACGGTGCAGGTAAGATAATATAGATATAAAGTTTTAATGATATATGGAAATTTGCTTAGAAAAGGAAAGTTATCAGTAACTTGTTTCAATGTAACTATGTACTAGAAATGTATTTTGCACTAACTATGAGCAAGATTGATTTATGAAATATTATATTTGTTTAGGTTAAACTAATAATTTAACATAATAACAACAACAAACAAGTCTACTCAATAATTAATTACAAACAATAAAACAAATTAGATGTGTTTTCGTTCTATAAATAAATTACTAAAAACAATCAATTGTTTGTATTTTACTTTGTAGCTTTGATTGTAGGATTGACTTTGAATAAATTATAAGCTACTTTATAATTAATTAACAAGTAAAGAGATTATAAACTAAATTTATGAAAACTTCAAAGCTTTGCTAATTGATTTTAACATTTTGTTACATAAGAATGTTTATTTAAGAAAAGTAGACTTTTACGTGCCATTAACTTGTTAATTGAAAATATAAATTTGCATTTAAATCAGAAAATGGAATTTAGCAGGCAATTTTTTAATATGATCTGTTTTATTTGCTGTAAAATAATTTCAATAAGGCACTAGAGCACTATCTATGCGTTTTGTCAAAATAGAGTTTTTGACACTATTGTAACAACAACTTAAAAATACTTTTGAATTTCAACAAGTGATACCACACTTGTTGAAACTATATCATTGATAACTAGATTTAAGCAGAATTTAAATATTTGTAGTTTAAAAGTTTTAGGAAATACTGAATTTTAAAGATTATTCTGTGTCGATAGTACGATTACAAAAATCTGTCTTTACAGTTTCGTTTCTACATCTCATTTGTTAGAATTTTTAACTATGTCTTGTATTTTATTTGAACAATGTCCTTGGAAATATCTATAAAAAATGCAAAGATCTGCAAGATTACGCCGGTCTTGTAAAGTATCTAAGTCAATTTTGGGATAGCATTGATCCAAATAGCTCGTGTTCTTCTTTATTGGGCGTTTTACAGCTATTTTACATCGCCCCAGAAGTCTTACGATTTGTTTAAAGAGGTTTTTGAATAGAATTTAGAAGAGCTAGTGTAGTTTTAGATGCTTTTCCTCATACGTGAGAACAATAATTAATACAAGGACGAATATAAGTATTTTATACATTAGACTAAAACTTAAAAAAAATTGTGTGTGCACCTTCCGAAAGAGAACTTTGAATTTTCAAACTTAGTATACTTAATGAGTACCATAGCTTCCAGATTTGAGTCAGATGCATACCTTGGGCTTTCAAAAAAGCAATTGAGTACTTGCTAATTATGTTCCACATAAAACTTTTCATCAATATATTCTGTTTAATTATTTTTTTTTAAAATAACATATTTTTATTATATTTAAAAATTTGAATATAAAATTAGACTATATATAAGATTAGAAACTTAGAAAACCTTTAAAATGACGTATTGTAATTATTTTTTTTTTACTTTGTCAAATTTGTAACATTCTAATAATGTTTTTTTTAAGCAAGGTTTACTTTTAAAACTACAAAGGCAGTGCGACACGTTTTTTTTAATTTTTAACGGCTGCAATTTGGCATAGCTTACTTTTTTTACATAAATATTACTTTCTGAGGGTGCACCCAATTAAATTTCACAAAAAAAATATTAAGAAACATTATAATATACATATTTGCAAAAGTGTGATACTTTTGAAGCTATGTTAACATCATGGTCATTCCAAAAAAGATCATGTAAAGTTGTAACTTCTAGAAGACAAATAAAAAAAGATTTTGATATGGATTTGTTGTTTATTTTAATATTTAGTTTAGTAGTGATGATACCTCTGATTTTGAAACAATAAAAAGTTGAGTTTAAAGTTTAAATTGACCATGTTGGAAGTACGGGGTACTTTACTTTTTTCAGATATTATTTTGACATTTTTGTTTATACAGTGGAAAACATTTTTATTTTAATTTTACCAAAAAAAGTTATTCTTCATAAAAAGCATGTTCTAAAATCTAAAATACAATTATCAAAAATTAATTTTTTTAATAGTTTATTATCAATTCACAATTGCTTTAACGTATCCGCCCTCTCTTACAATACAGGTTTCCGTTTTAGAAGAAATTTCTGTCAATACATTTCTAATTATTTTTGAAGTTAGGTATACCCTAAATTGTTTCCGTAATAATTGTTTCCAAATGTGCTACATTTGTGAATGGCTTGTGTTAATATACCTTTTCTTTTAAGTAAAAATTTAATAGGGTTAAATCTGGCAACCTAGATGGCCAAAAAATATTGGAATATCTATGAATTAAGGTATTGCCTTACTTTCATTGTATTATGACTATGTTGCGCCGTCTTGCTGGTACCATACTTGTTGCTGTTTATGTCTTGAAAGATCACGATCAAATCATGTTTATGTCTTGAAAGATCACGATCAAATCATGCAACTGATTTTGTAAAAAAAATAGATTTTGCTGAGAAGTCATAGGTTGTCGGACCAATTATTTTATCTTTGTAAATGCCGCACCAAACGTTAGTTTTAAAATATTATTTATTGCAAGTTTTTATTGTAGGGATAGTAAGGATTGGAGTCGGTCCACCATCGACAATTTTGCAAAAACACTGTTCCATTAGACGTAAATGTAGCTTTGTCAGAAAAAAAAAATTTCTAGCTAAAAAGAATTGTCTTCTAGCTTTCTTTGAATAATAAAACAAAATTTTAGTTGTCTATTGTAGTCTCTAGGTTTTAAAATATTGATATATTGTGGTTTATATAGATAAAACTTATTCTCTTTAAAAAATATTAATATTGTTTACCAATTTTTTCTGGATGCAAAGATTCCCTTTTTTGCAGAGACATTTTAAGGTTTACTACTGCATAACATTACATTTAACTTCATCTCATATCTTGCGACAGATTTTTGACATTTGTTAGTAAATTTATTATTAATATCTCCACATTTTTTGAATTTTTCTATAACTTTCATTACTGATGTATAGTGTACATTTTTCTCTAGATGTCTGTTGTTAAATATTTCAGCTGCTTCACGATAAGTTTTATAATTTTTACTAACGATTAACACAATTTCTAATTTTTCTTTCACACTAATTATCACCGGCATGTTTTCTTTATTTTTTTTTTAATTTACTGTTGAGCTAAATTTATATTTTTTTGAGAAACCGCGTATACGACTGAAAAAAATTAATATTTGATGGTTGCATTTTAGGTTTAAGACCATGCAGAACTTTTTCTAAAAAATAACTTTTTTTGGTAAAACAAATAACAAAAAAGTTTTTCATATGGTGCAAACTTAAGCAGACACACTGTATATGTTACAGATTCATATGTTTTTGGAAAAAAAATTTATCATCTGCAAAACTATGAATGAAACTTTTAGTTATATGAAAAAGTTCATTAATGTAAACTAAAAATGAAATTGGTGAAAAAGCAGAACCTTGAGGACATAAGCATTTATGATTTTGGAGTCAGAGTTAAAATTATCAATTTTAACTTTAATTTGTCTATTGCCAAAACAAATTTATTGCATCCATAATTGTCTAAATGTCTTATTATAGATCCAAGATACTACAATTTCCTTAGGATCTTTTTATTTGATATATGTTTTGTCAGGAGAATTTTTCTGTACAACTACATCCACAACTCAAAAGCTTTTAGTTTTTTTGTTGTAAATTTCAAGTCCAAATTTTGACTTGATTTTATTTTTGTTTTAAAGGACAAACTATAATTTTTTAGACTTTGCCAATTTATTGCTTTTTATAATTAATGTTTGGATTTAAATAATTTCAGCAGGTTTTTCAGATAATTGAAATTTTGTACTTTTTCAATTTTTTTGTTGTAAAGGAGTAATCTAGCCAAGTCTATAATGTTTTTACTGGCAACTATAAATTTAGTTTTTTTTAGTTTATTTTGTTTGAATGCAACTGATACTTTGTTTAAGATATATTGCATATTTTTTCTATAAAACTCACAAAACAGTTTGAGTTGTTAGGATATTTTATGTTATTAATTAGTTTACCAATAATCGTTAATGCTTATTTAATATTAGAGCATCTTTAAATACCATCTTCAAATAAAAGTTAAAAATCATCGGGGATAAATACATTATTGCCTGACTCCAGGTAGTATGGTTACTCTTTTGGTGTTAACTCCTTTTACCATATAATAATAATAATATTTATTTGACGTCATAAAATTAATAAATAAATTTTTAGTAGAGATTTTGAATAATTGTGATGTTTTTATTGTCAACAACTGTCTTCCTGAAGGTTTTAATTAGTCTAGAGTGCTTTACTTTACTAAAGATTTTTTTGTAATTATTAAAACAGGCATAGATATTACTGTTTAAATCTTAATGTTTCTGAAATACCGTTTCTAAAGTCAAACACTGAGTGTTGTTGGAATATTTGTTTTTTACATTGGCTTTATAATTGATTTTGTACAATTTTTATCAAAGTTTTTAGTAGGTTACTTATAATGCATACTGTTTTATACTTTCCACAACACATTTGGCGATGTGTTTATTTTTAATAGACGCTAAAATTTATCCGGTGTCATATTATAGATAGAGTTTTGTCAACATTTTAAAAAATGGCGTTTTTATCTAATAGTTTAATTAATTCTAAAAGCACATTAGTACAAAACTGTTATGACCAAAGAAAGGACATTTTCCTGTGCTTCATCGACTATAAAAAGGCGTTTGATAGTATCAAACACGAACACGTTTTTTTACCTAATAACCTGCTGCAAAAATAAAAAGAATTGTTTGAATTCTGTTTTTTAATCATGTAAGTAATTTTAATTAGTGTTTGGCTCACATTTAGAAGCCTAAAAATCTTAATGCCGTACGAGATATCCTTTATGAATATTGATTATTATCATTGTTTCAATTTTTCTTCTTTCATATTTAATTAGTTATATTTCTATTTTTTTTAAATAAATTTTACTCAATATTAAACGACACGCTTTTAAAAGATAGACTAACAGAAGGGTTTACTTAAATACATTGGCGGAGCTAGGATTATTGGACTTAACAACAAAATATTTGGAAAGGCTTTACTACAGACAATTTTAGCAAAAATAAGTACAATTTTGTTATTTAACTCTATTTGTTTAACCCTTTCCTAAAACTTTGAAGTTGAAATAAACTTTGAACGTCCACTAGAATTCACCAGTCTAACATTAGTTAAACGAGAAGATGAATTGATTACGGTCAAGACTGTTCTTGCTTTTGGTTTTCACGCTCTCCGGACATGATTTTTTTAAATTTGTTTGCCTGTCAAGTACACAACTATTTTTTGGGAAAAATTGTTCAAGCAATCTAGAAAATCACACCAACATAACTGCGGTACTAAACTAACACACTACACTACAACAAAATTTGAATGATGAGATTTTTATGAACATTAAAATGGTTTATGATATCACCATCTTTGCATGTATTGGCACGGCAGAAAATAACATAACATTAATACTTTTTGTAAAGTATAGATTATTTTCTATACTCAAGAATTGGACTTTTAGTTGCAAAGTCCGATATTTTAGGGCTTACTCTAACAACTTATTGTTTAGACGGCATCAATTTGTATATATATATTTAGTGAATAGTATTCTATACAGGGTGCTAAAAAAATGTAAAATATTTAAGGGGGTGGTAGTACAAACTACAACAAATAAGCAAAATTTTATAGACATGGGTTGTCATATGTTTTAACAAAGAACAGAGTTATAGAAGAGGTTCAAAGTGCCCTCTTTCTATTTCCAAACAAGCACAACATCTTTGTCTAAAGGACATTCATACTCTTTCTAAAACCCCCTCATTGGCTCAGATTTCTTGACATTTTTCATTAATCTTTAATTGCAGCTTCTCGAGGCTATTAACAGGAGTAGCATACACTAATGAGTGTTAAAATCAGGCAATATTTTGGGCCATAAAACTTATACGCCTCTTTCTACCTACCTATGTAGAAGACATACGAGCTGGAGCACTATAATGCTGATACCACATTTATTGCCTCTGGCCCAAAGGAATGTCATCCAAAAGATCATACATTGTGTTCTGCAGATAGTTAAAACAAGCAAAAAAAATTGGTTTGGTAAGACAACAGGACTTAGAAACCTGTCGCCTACAACACCCATTCAAATGCTTAATAAAATACGTGTTTGATGTACACAGTTAATTACTGCATGGGGATTTTTGTTGGCCCAACGATGTGCATTATGAAAATTAACAACTCTACTGCGTGACTCAGAGTAGATTTCAGTTTTCGAACGTGCCCTGCGCAACCGCTTTAAAAGTTGTGGGGGGGGGGTAGCGCTGGCAATTTGCAGCGAATACGTGCGGATTGTCAGTAAACATGAAGTGGTCAAACGTACAACGTGCCTTCATGGTAGAAGCGTTTTTTAAAGTGAACGATTCCTATGTAGTGGCTATTCGACGTTTTTGCAACTATTACAATATTCGGCGTGTACGTGATGCTCCGTCGACAAATTTAGTGAAATCGTGGGTTCAAAGATTCCGACAAACAAGTTCCGTGGCAAATCAGAAGCACCCAGGTCAACAGAAGTCCATCAGAACTGGAAATCCAAGGCGGTCAATTCGAAAACATAGCCAAGCTCTGAACATTCATCGCTCAAGTGTGCAACGGATTTTAAACAAAGACTTACATTTTCATCCCTACAAAATTCAATTAGTGCAGTTTCTGAAGCCTACAGACCACAAAATTAGAAAAAAATATTGAGACCATGATGAATATGTTTTGGGATGAAGGAGGCTTAATCAACATTATTCAGTGATGAGGCTTACTTCCACCTGGAGGGGTACGTAAACAATCAAAACTGTTGGTATTGGGCCCCCGAGAATCCAAAAGAAAAACACCAAAAACAATTGCATTCCAAGAAGGTAACAGTTTGGTGTGCCATGTCGTCTTCTGGAATAATCAGGCCCTACTTTTTTGAGGATGCCCGTGGCCGCTCTGTTACTGTGACAAGCCAACGGTACACTGCAATGCACCACCAATTTTTGACTCCAGCTCTTCATAACGTTCCTGGTTATGACCCAAACTGGACCTGGTTTCAACAGGATGGGGCGACGGCACACACTGCAGCAGCATCATTGGACACTGTACGTGAATTGTTTCCAGGAACTGTTATTTTGAGATTTAGGGATATCTCTTGGCCGCCAAGATCACCAGATCTTACGCCCCTTGACAACTTTTTGTGGGGATATTTAAAGAGTGTCGTCTACAACGATCCTCCAGCCACTACGGAGCAGTTAAAAAACAACATTCGAGAAGCCATTAACAATATTCCTATTGAAATGTGTCGGCAAGTAATTAAACATTTAAGAGCAGTATTGGAGGAGTGCTATGAGAAGGATGGTTGACATTTGGACAACATTGTGTTTAAAAAATGAAATCCGCATCTCTGTACTTTCTTAATTTAATATTAAACTTATTCCAACACTTTTTATACTGTTATTATAACGTGTTAAAAACTGAAATCTCCTCTGAGTTACCTTGTATTTTCTGTGAATCCGGCTTCATCCGTAAAAAGAATTTTGGAAAGAAACTGCGGGTTTTTAGAATCCTTGCGTAGAAACCTTCGACAAAAAACAAAACGTGCCTGATGATCGGTTAAATTTAAGGCTTGTACTTGTTGTACATGATATGGATAAAGCATCTGCTTGTGGAAGGTACAAGAGTAGCACTAATTTCTGCTATAATTTCTTGTTTTGCTGTAGGAGTAGATACCGACCATGGTCTGACGGAAAAATAGCAATGTTTTTGCAGTGAACCGGTATCTCTCAATCTCTTGTGAATTCTTCCTAACATACGATGTGGAGGAATCTGGCGATTTACATAAGCTTCTACATAAAGACGTCGCGCTTTAGTGGCAATCCCATTAGCACGACCATACGTGAAATGCATGTCGGCTAGTTCTGAATTAAAGTAATCAGCCATAGCAATTGTGCACTTACAACAACTGTCAAATACAGAATGTTTATTTCACAAAACATCAGCCAACTATGATAAGAAAATGCACGTTTTTTGCAAAACAAAAAATGAAGGAAAAAAATATAATAAAAATAAATAATGTTTTATATCTCCAAAACCGTTGCTATGACATCCCATGTTTATTAAAACTTTATTGTTTTTTTGTTGTTTGAACTAACAATCTCTTAAATATTTTACATTCTTTTTTGAACACCTTGTATAAACTGTTAATAATTTTTTTAATTAAAAAACTAGAAATAAAGACATTTTTGTTAAAAAATAATAATTTTATATTAACAAAACCATATTTTTTAAATTTTATTGACAATTTATTGTTCAAGCGACAACTGTTTAAATTATTAATGCGGTATCACATTACTTTTTGCTTTTATTACCACTCGTATTCTGACTGGCATCGCATCCAACAAAAATTTTCAGTAATTTCACGAAAAAAATTGTCACTTTTGTCTTCAAATTTTGTACGTTTTGTTGGAGATTGTTTTTTAAGACAGAACTTTTATTTCATTATCTGCAAACTATTGTTTTTGCTGTATAGTTTAAAGTTTTATTCTGCTGGAGTATGACATTCCCATCTGGATAGAGATCATGTACGCTATAAGACTATTATTAAAAATTGTTTGATAATTAGAAGCATTAATTATACCATCTATTACTTTTATTTTTCCAAAACCATTTCTTTTCTTTTTATTTTCAAATTATTAGTCTTTTTAAAAACGTCATAGTTTTTTTTCTACACCCAAATTTAAAAGTTTTTGTTTGATCTCAATTAAGCCTTTCTCTGCAATTACCTACAGAGACGTGAATTTTAATTTATTGCTAAATACAACTTTGGACTAGTCTTTTACTACCTAAGATAATTTAGACTTAGCCCAAATTAGAGTTTTTTGTTAGCTTACAATAAAATAAAATACATAATGTGATTTTAAAAAAGTAAAGTATTTTACCCGTGTGGGGATTTGCCAGTTACCTCCATCGGGTGCGTCCCCATTGGAATTGGGAAAAGCTCGTCGGGAAATTCCCGAAGGGTAGTGGTTAAATAAAATACTCACCGTAAAAAAAAACTGGACTGGCCCTCCAGGTTGGAGGTTAGACGTTTTCCAAGTGAAACGTATACCCTCCGCTTCTTGGCAGCCGGCAGCTCGTTAATTAGGTAGGCGATCGTAGTTGCTAATTTTACAAAAACAAAAAAAGGGTAAAAATGAGCTTCAGTTACTTTACCAAAAGTAACAAAGTTAACACGGTTTGTTCCAAAACAAATCAAGTATTGCATAAAAATTTTAGAAATAAAATCGGTACACATAAAAAAAATCAATAAACTTAGCCACCATAATATTCAAATCAGTAAACCATAATTAACAAAATCACTGCGTTAACAAAATCAATTAAACTATAATAACCAAACCTTAATTCTAAGATAAAAAACCCGCAACTAGCCTCGGAACGAAGGACAGAACAAAAGGAAAACCTACGCAACGAAAACGGTACATGAATTTTAGAACGTAGAATGTTTAGTCAATCAGGAACATGACGGAGGAAATTGAAAAAGAGCTGGAGCATCTAAACATCGACATCGCAACGCTCACAGAGACAAAGAAAAAAGGAAACGGAGTTTAAAACTTAAATAACTAGGTACACATTTTTAGCAGAGTGCCAAAGGAGTCCAGAGCAAGTAGAGGAGTATCTATCATAATCAGCAAAAAGTTCATACAGAAAATAACTAACTGGACAGCACCAACAAAAACATCCTATCAGTCAATATGAACATACTGTGACATAAAATTAAAATTTTCAGTGTATACTCACCTTCAAACGACAGCCTGGTAAATGAAAAAGATGCATTCTTTACTACACTCGAACAACTAATTTCGGAAACGGGCCAAGATAGGGAAATAATTATACTGGGAGACACCTCAACAGCAGGACAGGGTCCCAGGAAAGTAGCAACATAATCGGTCCATTTTGTGAAAACACCATTAACGACAACAAAGAACTATCGACCTTTGCGAAGCATACGACTTAAGAATCATGAACGGATTCTACAGGCACCGAGACATACATAAGTACACATGGGTCCAACACACTTGGAATCTTAGATCAATATTCGATTATCTCATTGTAAAACAAACATCCAACATAAACGTAAACGATGTAAGAGTACACAGAGGAGGCACATGTGGATCCGATCACTATTTGGTAAAAGGAATAATACATCTCCCAGCAAATAAGGGTAACCAAAGAAATCCAAAAACGGTGAAAAATACAACTTAAACATCAAAACAAAAACTGTACAACGTCGGAAGCCTATCTTAAGATAGTGTAAAATATCTGTATAACAGACGGCTGGATCAGAAGCTGGAAAATACAAAACCCGACACGAACAAAGAGAGGGATATAATACAATGCATGAAGGAAGCTGCGGCAGAAGCAGTAGGGAAAAGAAAAAAGCAGAAAAGTATTAAACAGTGGTGGACCAAAGAAATTGAAACAAAAATACAAGACAAGAAAGATAAATATCTACGGTTGATCTAGACCAAAAAAACAAGAGACAGAGAGATTTACGAAAAATCAAAAAGAGAAGTAAGAAACCAAATCAACTACAACAAAAATCTGCTATGGGAGAACAAGTGCAGAGAAATAAATACATACATTGGAGGTAGTAAGAGCAGCGAGGCCTGGAAATTTGTAAAAACACTCAAAACCAACGAGACCGGACATGCTTTAATCCAAATTATCCTAACGCAAGAATGGGTGAAATACTACAAACATTTTCTTACAGAAGAAAATACAGAATTCAAACAAAATATGTCTTCGGGGAGAGTAGGAGTTGACGGTGAACCAATAACAATAACAAAAGAGAGAGTTATAGAGAAAGCAGCCAAGCAACTTAAAAACAATAAATCACCGGGACTAGGAGGACTGCAGGCCGAGCTTGTAAAAAATGGGACGGAAAAGCTGTATACCAAACTAGCCACAATGTTCACAAAATGGGTAAACGGAGAACCAATATCAGAAGAAGCTAAGGAGTTGTATATAACATGAATTTATAAGAAAGGATCGAAATAAGAATGTTTGAATTACAGGGGCATAGCCGTAGCACCCTCAGCAGACTCTACGGCAGAATACTAAAGGACCTGATAGAAGAGGAGCAACCCCACATATCTGAAGAACGATCAGGTTTTCGGGCAGGAAGATTTTGCAACAACAACCTATTTGCCCTGAAACAAATACTACTAACTAACTAACACCTACGAAGAATTACATCTGCTATTTGTGGATCTAGCCAAGGCATATAATAGCGTACCACACAACAAATTATGGGACGTTCAACACCAATCATCCATTAACACCACAATTATAAACGCAAAAAAAACACCTATACGAAAACTCAACTTGCAGGATAAAGATAGGCGGAAAACTGTCGAAAAGCTTCCAGCAAGGGACTCCGCCAAAGATGCTGCCTATCTCTCACTCTGTTCAACATATACATTGAGCATGCAATGAAGCAATGGAAGAGGAAATGTTGAAATATGGGAATTCCCCTATCCGATGAAACGATGCTATACATGTTGCAATTTGCGGACGACCAGGTCGTAATAGCGCAGGATAAGGTGGACCTGGAATACATGAGCCATAAACTCATAAAAGAATACAAAATATCGGGAATGACCATGAACATAGGAAAGACCAAGTATATGTGCATTGGCGGGAAAGCAGAAGACCTAGACTTGGAGAACCACGGACATATTGGCCCGGTTAACGAGTATAAATATTTGGGCGCATGGTTCCACAAGTCAACAACGGACAACAGAGAAATATGTCAACAAATAGCACAAGCAAAAGAGCTAATAAATGCGCTAAACGGACTTTTGTGGAGTACAGATATTAACACAAAGAGAAAGCTAAATATATACAACACGATGATTAAGAGAAACCTACTATACGGATGCGAAACGTGGAGAACAACTAAAGTATTGAAAAATAAACTGGAAATAAAATGGATGTTATAAGAGGGTCACTACGGGTATCCAGATTGGATAAAATCAGGAACGATGAACTAAGGAAAAACATAGATTTCAAAGAAGACATAATCGAGGAAATCCAAACTCGACAATTAATATGGTATAAACATGTCCAGCGCATGCAGCCAACAAGAATACCAAACCTAGCCCTAGAATGGAGACCCCTAGGAAAAAACAGAAGAGGAAGACCAAAAAAAAAAATGGGAGCAAGGAATTTCAACAACTATGAGCGAGAGAAACCTGAAGACTGGACAATGGGAAGATAGAAGATAATGGAAAGCGGGTATCGGACAACGTAGCAAAACGTTCTAAAACCGAGAATTAAAAAAAAAAGTATTTTATTTATTATGTACCTGTATAAAAACTAAGCTCTGACTTAGGAATCTATTGCGTACAACATTCTCGGAAAGTATTTTATACCGTTTTGTCATTACATTTGGCTGTTATCTACTTTATATCTTCCTTACAGTGGCTCTTCGGTGACTTTTACTTATTTTTACATGCAATCAAACGCAAATTAGGTGTTACTGAACAAACATGTATTAGGAAACTATTTTTTTTTAATAGAACATCTTGTATATTTTTACATATTGATTGATTTAATGATTGATTTGTTTTTTGTTTTTGATGTTATTGTTATTTGTTTAGTTGAAATAAATGTGTATGATTGTGGAAAAATGTTTATTTTAAGTTTGCTCTAACTCAAAAATGGTGCATTTTATTAAAAAAAAAAAAAAATACAAAAATTAGTTTACCATATTTCTGAAATAAAATGAATTTAGATGTTCCGGTAATTTTGACTGTTTGATTGAACCTGTATATTGGTAACATTAATACAATATTTATTAAACTACAAACAAAGTTTTTTATGTTAACTACTTAGCTATAAAAACAATATGCTACTGAAAAAACTTTCTTGTGTCAAGTTTTTGTTAAATTTTCTAGTGTTACCTTTAAATTTGGTTTCAATTGCATAACAATTGTCATTTGCAATTTAAACACAGTAATGTCATAATTTTATATTAAAAGAAGAGAGTAGCTCAAAGAAGATCTTAAAAAAAGTGACAGTGTATAAAGCAAATAGCTCGTTCTGTTATTAAGACAAATATAAGTGTAAACAGTTCAAATTGAGCAGAAAATCTATTCATGATGACCCAAATTTTGAAAAACCTCAGGAAACAAACTAACAAAATCATCAACAAACTTATAGATTTTGCGTTTATTGACCGCAGAGTTAAATCATTCAGTTATTACTAGAGAAAAAATAAACATAAATTTGGAAATAAGCAAAGTGTTGGCTTGATAGATTTTTAAACTGCTCAGTTTTGAACAAAAACTGTGAAGACGGCAAAACAAATAGTAAAGGCTATTGTTTTCTGAGACGTTAAATACATTTTTTTAATTGAGTCTAAGCTAAAAAGGAGTACAATAAAAAGAAATATTAAAAAACAAAACAAAATGAAGAACATAGTGTTACTAAAATGCTCAAATATACTCAATCATAAAGACACAAAACTTTAGAACAAAAAAAATCAAAAATATAATTAAGCTTTGTCTAAATATAACTGTTTTAGTAATATCACATAAAAAATTAGAAAAAAATAAGCGGACCTTCTAATTACAAACAAAAAAAGTTTTAAGCAAATTTAACTACTATCAATAAGAAACATATAATAGATATTACTACCAGATTTTACAAAAAGTTTGAAAACTAGAACAATCCGCTAATGAAATTTATTACAGGAAACATCTCCAACTTAAATAAATACAACAGACCGATCTACTTTATTATATTGCGGGATTAAACAACCCAGTATAAAATACAAACAAATATTGGTATTAACAAAAAAATTTACAGAAAAGAAGGAAACTTTCAATAGTTTGTTTGATTATAGTATATTTTCTATTATTTGCCATAGACGATAAAAACAATAATAATACAGTTAGCACTTAAATGAATAAACAATTAATAAAATCCTATTTATAACATTACATTATGATAAACTTTGACTATATATAAGTATAAAATTGATTTTGATAGTTACATTTATTTGCTTATTTTGATATGACATTATATTGCAATTTAATAAACATTTAATTAATTAAAATTATATTTTAACAAATTATATCAGTTATGTAATATATTAAATCAATTATTCATGCCTAGTAGAAACGGAAATATACATTTAGGTTATAAATAAAATAGTTTTAGATTACAATAACTGAAAATGATGAAAATATTTAGATAGAAAATATTGGCACTATATTTTTCTCGTAAAAAATAAAACGCAGTTTTGCATATAAGCTTCGCTTCTGTCATTTCTTTAAAAATTATTTAAATAATGTGAAAAAAGTGGCAAAATATAAGAAAATATGCAAATATACTTCTAAATGAAATATGTATATTAGATATACAACAATGTTACGTAGGAAATTATATTTTTTATTACACAAAAATCATTTGTATGAGAATACAGATATGCCCAATTAATAAATATTTTATTAATGAATTTATCAAAAGAAAAAAGCTTCTATAGCATGATAATCTATCACTATTTTTTTTTATAGTTTGTAATTTTTCTACTATTCGTATATCCTAGTTCAATTATTATGCTATCAATAAAGAAGATAACTTTTGCTGTCAAATTTAACTATTTTGTCGGTATGTGAGAGGTGGATTAGTTGCTTCTTTTTTTCAATACTTCTGATATTACAGTCATGCAATATTATCACGTTCTGGCTTTCACAGAAATTCGATCCTTAAGCTCCGGGGCATCGATTCTAATTTTACACTGAGTGTATATTCTGCGGAATCGTTTATCTGAACATGACTATTTCATTGTTAATAAAGCGAATGTAGTCGTCGTATTTCTAATAATTGGATAGATGTGCATAGCATGCTTATAATTCCAAACATTATTATTCGGAATAAGTTAAATTAATTATTATGTTTACAAACTATTGTGCATAATTTAATTTAATATTAATTCAGTGGTTATTATTTCTGCATCTAAATTTGCAACCGTAAACTCAAACAACAGCAAACAAAATCCTACGCTGATTTAACCAATCCAACGTTAAAGTTCACAAAGTTTTGAGCAATTTGTCAACAAGAAATAGCAATTTGTCTTACTTAAAAAATTAAATAATAAAAATAAAATAAATAAAACAAGTTTGTTAAAAAATTACATAGATATCTGGGACACTTTTTATCTTATATTATAAACTGTCAAATAGTTCTATCTAACATTAAACTAAGTAATTCGTTTTATTTTAAAACTCTGGTAATTAATTTGAGACATTCGATATACCTTACCTGAAAAATATGCTTACAAATTGTATAATCTAAGCACTTTTAAATAGAAATGAAAAGAAATATTAATTAATTTATTTTACAAGAATTAATTTTCATGAATGGTATATTTATACTTTAAAATTCAAATTAACATCCGTCTCCAACGTTGTAAACTATGGAGTGCCTGTCACGTATTTCAACGTCGGTGCTGTGGTGTCGTTCCACAACGCTTCGTTTATTCTGGTCACATACGTTGGCGGTGAGACCGCGATAGATTATTTTAGCGGCTTACTTCTCTGCCATCTGATACCAAGTCTACAGTTTTAATTGTTTAACTTGAGTTAACAATTACTTAAGCACCTGTTGATTGCAGTTAAATGGTCTTATACATTATATCTTAAATTTGTCTCAATAAAATTGTCATAAAATAATATTAGTCAAAAGCAAGATGCTTGTTATATTCATGTCTTTTACACTGAACAAAAAATATGTTTAAAATAAATAGATATAATTAGTGCAGTTAATAGCCGTTTAACACAACAAACTTTAGATACAAAACCTCAACTTAATAAGAAAGGCCTTTCAAAGACGTATTCTAATTAGTCTAGACTCCTTTATTTTATAAAATTAAACGCTTACATTTTCGACGATGTTGACAATATTTTATCCTTATTACAGTTATGTGAGTGTGTGAGGTCAAATTTTATAGACAACCTCGACGGTTTTATTGCAAAGTTGAAATAGAATAATATTTTATTCCAATTTTCTTTCTTTCTTTAAAATTTGTTTTATCTATCTACTGTTATATATTATTTTAACAACTGCTGTATACAGGGTGTTAAAAAAAGAATGTAAAATATTTAATGGGGTGGTAGTACAAACCACAACAAACAATAAAGTCTTAATAAACATTTTTTTTACGTTTTACTGTTTTATCTGCTGTATGGCATTAATCTACAAAAAAGTTGTTAGCATTGTCCTGTATTGAGTTTTATTTATAGTTTACCAGCTTTATTTAAAAAAATATAAGGATCAAATGAAGGCCAGGGGAAGATGCCTGAAAATTCTAGACATTTGGCTCATGTACTTCTTTTTAGAGATGTGTATGTAGGAGGTTATTTAGGAGAATGCCCTATAGGCTAAGTTTTGGATGTATTTTTAACCACTTTATGTTAGAAGTAACTTGGCTCACCGGTCTGTGGATAAATTCTTCTCGATCTGGTTTGGCGAGTTTTGCCAAATTAGAATTGGAGTGAACCGAGAGGTTTTTGAAATACTTTTTGGTCAAAACTTCAATATGTTCAATACAAACCATAGAGCTCCTGTGAGAATCCGCAAAGTTTTGCTCTGTAAAGCTTCTAGACGATTAAGGTGGCAACTTGCCGCCGTTTTTCAAATGGGAAAAGCGTACGTGATCATCGGTCTGATAGTCGAGGTGTAGAGCCGGGTTATGTTCCGGAGCGTCAGGCCGCTATTCCAACGCAACATTGAGAAGAGTTGTTTTGGCCATGTTAGCTTTGTCAAGTAAAGATTGTACATGGAGCTTGTAATAAAATCTTTTATCAAAAATTACCCCAAGATACTTGGCAGTGTTGGTATGAAAACGTCATTATAGGTAACGTTCTCGTTCAGAGTGAGTGCTCAAAGCCGCGTAAAATGAACGGCCTTGCTATATTCCAATCCTGATCGGAAGTAGCTTTTTGTAGACGTAAGGTGACCATTTTGTTTGGCCTTATAGAGTAGATAAGTGCTGTGTTGTCAGCATATTGAGCCATTTTAACCCCGTGCATGCTTCCTGAAGGCTACGAACAGGTTAAAAAGGTAGAGCAAGAGAATAGAGCTTTAAAAAACTCACAATTATATCTACAGAGAGGTAGAAATGTAGTTGTCAAGTTTGACTTCCAGACTTTTACGTTTTAGATATGAGGCTAGCAACCATATAATACGCAGAAGACTGCTTAGGATCAATGTTTTATTTTAGAGAAAGAAAAAAGTTGAGAAGTGAAGAACATTTAATTTTAAAGGACTTGTAAAAATTATAAAAAAGTACGTCAAAACTTGTATATTACTAGTATGCACCTATGGACTAGAAACAATAACTATCACAAACAAAACCGCTAATAAGCTACAAACAACACAAAGATCTATAGAAATGGTCATGCTAGGAATATCTCTAAAAATCAAATTAGAAACACAAAAATTAAAAAAAAAAACAAACGTAACAGACATTATGGAGCGTATTTCAAGTAACAATTTAAATTTTCCTGACACGTCGCAAGACAAACTACAAATAGGTGGACACACAAAGTAATTTAATAAAGATTACAGATATTACAGCAAAATAGAAGAAGGCCACAAATGCAATAAAAAGTCGACATTAAAAAGTAACCAAAAAACATAGATAGACTTAGAAGAAGATTATATCTAATAATGAATGCGATATGCAAATATTTTAAAATTTAAATTTGTGGTTATGGTCAGAGCCAGTGGCAATATTCATTCAATAGATAGCCAGATGCAGTTGTAATAGATAAAGCAGTATTAAAAGAGGATCACCTTGAGCGTTTGACACAGTTGTAATTTGCATTTGACGTAGAACGTATCTCCCTCTGTCTTTTTTTAGGTCTTTTATATCTAATATTAATTATAACGCTACTGGCATTATTTACGCTACTAGAATTTTGTTTTCTTATCGAAAGAAAGCTAGAAGACGATCCTTTTTTTGCTAGAATTTTTTTTTCTGAAGAAGCTATGTATTGGCAGTTACAAGGATAAAATAATTAGCCCGACAATCTATGACTTCTCAGCAAAATCTATTTTTTTACAAAATCAATTGCATGATTTGCTACGTAATCTTCTAAGACATGAACGGCAACAGGTATGGTACCAACAAGACGGCGCAACATGTTATAGTACGATGGAAGTAAAGCAATACCTTAAAAATATCTTTAATGGAAGGTAATTTATAGATATTTCGATAGTTTTTGGCCACCTTGCCAGATTTAACCCTATTAAATAGCAATAGTGAATTGATGATAAACTATTACACGTTTGTTACACAATTAACTTTATTAGCATTGTATTTATGTATTTGAAAATTATTGTAAAATATATTAATTTGTTATGTACCATTTATTTTAATGCATCATCAAAATAATGCAAAATAGAAGTTAAGAAACGTAAAGGTTATCAAATTTTAAACAAATAAAAAGATAACAGACAAAAGTTTCCAATATTTTCAAAAATAAATTTACTTTACTGTTGGACAATTTTTTTTTTTGACAAACCTCGTATACGACTGATAAAATTTGATATCTGATGATTGTATTTTAGATTTTAGAACATGCAGAACTTTTTATAAAAAATAACTATTTTTTTGTAAAAATTAATAATAAAAAAGTTTTTTATATGGTGCAAAATATAAGTGATTTAAATAGTTTTTCTGCCTGCTTGCTTTAACCTTCCAATGGTAACGCCCGGTGTGCGACACTTAGAAAGAGTTGAGGAGTTTGCACTTCTAATGTGTTTGCAAATGTAGTTTAAATTTGATAGCAAAATTTTAATCGTTGCGTCTAGTAGAAATTATTCCTGATTGCTTACTAGGGCGGACAAACAGCGGCGTGCTGCAAACAGTGCTTTTCAGCTCTTGAAACTTAATATACTATATTTAGACCTTAAACTCACACTAGAAAGAGATGCTACAACATAATGGCAAGGCATTATAATATAGGGTTTTCCAATAAGAGGTTTCATTTTGATATTTAAAAAAAAACGGGAATTTTTTAAGAGAAATCAATAAATGTTTATTTTATTGTAAAGAAAAAGATACGCTATTAACATTTGAAAACAATATCAGTCAAATAGCCGCCACAAATACGGTTGCAGTTCCACATTCTTTTCATAAATTTTTCTATGACTAATTTGCACATTTGCGGCTGTTTATCTTCGATAACTTTACGAATTCCATTTTTAAGGTCTTGAACTGATTGTGGAGCATTGCCATTGACCTTATCTTTTACGTGGCCCAAAAAAAGTGTTAAATTACAAGATCTTGGTGGCCAATTGTGATTACCTCTTTGATAAATAACACGATCAGGAAACTTTTCTTGCAAAATTGCGATTGTTTTGTTGCTTGGGTGGCACGTTGCGCCGTCTTGCTAAAAATAAACGTCGTCCACATCAATATCTTCCTATTCCGGCCATAAAAATTATTAATCATAGCTCGGTAGCGCCATCCATTCACCATAACAGTTGCATTAGCCTTATTTTCAAAAAAGTAGGATCCAATCACACCGCCAGCCCAAAAACCGCACCAAACAGTGACACGTTGAGGATGCAAAGACTTTTCAACAATCATTCTTGGATTTTCTGAGCTCCAAATGCGACAATTCTGCTTATTAACGTAGCCTCCGAGGTGAAAATGGGCCTTATCACTGAAGATGATTTTTTTATAAAATTTCGGATCATTTTGATGCATTTGAAGGACTCAATCAGCGAATATACGACGTTTATGGTGATTGGCCGGTTTGAGTTCTTGTGTTAACTGAATTTTAAAAGCCTAAAAATTTAAGTCAGTATGCAAAATACGGTGTAATGTCGTTTGTGGAATGTTGAATTCCAATAATCGACAAGGAATCAACAAACCTGTTTTTTTTTTAACACTACGAGCTACATCAGCAATATTCTCAAGTGTTCTTGAGGCACACACACGGTTTCGATTCTTAACATCACAAACTTGTCCCAACATCTCAAATTTTTCCACAAGGTTTTCTATTGCCAGCCGAGAAGGTGCTTCACGACAACCAAAAAGTGCTTTAGTTTTGCGAACTGTGACTGAAAATTTTTACCATTTTTGTAGTGAATTTTAATAATGCGATGTTGAAGCCTGTATCGTTCCATTTTTAATAATGGCGTAGTTTTTACTTGTCAAATGTCAAAAGATAATAGCTTCAAAATTGACATCTGTCCAAATAGCCTGCTATTCAAAATGAAATTTTTTATTGGAAAACCTTTTATTAATGAAGTTGTAACAAGTTATTATTTTTTTACAAAGGCAGGCAAAAAACAATCGTAAGCACCACGCGCATGAAACCGTTTGCAACGTGCTGCAAACAGTGCTTTTCTGCTCTTGATACTTAACATACTATACTTAGACTGACTTTAGAAAAAGATGCTACAACATAATGGCAAGGCATTATAATATATAACTTTGTACTACAAATGTCACATTATAAAATTTACCAAGAGATTTTTTGGGAACAACAGAAACCAAATGAAATCCAAATGTATATTTAAAAATTGCTACTTTTAGTGGCACCGCCTAATCAGATTGGAAAATATATACCAATAGCAATTATTAATTCTTTTAAGAATTTTTTGTGAAACCTAAGTTTTCCAAAAATGCCAACCACAACGTCACTGGATATATAAAAAAAAATGTTTTACCAAATATTCAGTCACCACTTAACAAAAATGTGCACTGTGAAAACTTGGCAAACTTGTTGTTTTGTGGCTCATTTTTATCAAATATTGCTTATTCACTTAAATACAAAACTTGAGAATCTCGCAAATCATATAAAACCAAGTCAAATATCAATATTTAATGAGTGAAAAAAGTTGTTGAGCATTTTGGAACGGATACCCGTTTAGCAAAACTCTGCATTATTATACATTACTATAGTTGATCAACGTTTTAGTGCAGAACTACCGTATTAAATTTTGCCAAAATAAGATGATTGATTTTAAGCAATATTAACTTCAACGCTAGAAGAACAAATCATATAGTTCCAAATCAATTACCATAAGCTGCACTTATCAAATTGGTTACAAAAGAAAATTCTTTAATCCGTCTATGTATAGGTTATTGTAAAATTAATGCTAAAACTAAAATAGATTCCTATCTGCTGCTAAGGATAAATGACATTTTACATTTAATTCAGCCCGTCAATCGTATCAACTTTAGACCTACGCGTTGAATAATAACAGATTTAATTGCAATTAGATGATTAAAAAAAACTAACTTTCTTATTTCATTTAAAACTGATAAATTTACTCGTATCCGTAAACGTAATTTTAACTGTTTGAGTGTTTGTTTATTTAGACCAACCTAGTGATAACATCAGTTACGTTTAAAGGTATGTTGTCACGTTCAAGCAATTAGCGCAAATTGATTGTTTGTAAGCATTTGCGCAAACCACATGCAAATTATCAAACAAGTTAGATTTTATTCACGCCAAACTTTTTGGCTTAAGGAAGTGAACTAATTTTGTTTTTATGCAACAATTTATTTGTGACAATTGGCTTGCACAAAAAAACGACCTTTTTGAACACATTAAAAATCAGAAACAATCTTTCAGCAGATGTAAACTTATAATCTAAAAACAATCATCAATATATTGCAAAAAACTGGTTTTTTGGACAGATTTTTTTGTCAAAAAAAAAGACAAACTAATCCTGAAAAAGTAAAAACAACTGTAGATATGACAGAACCAATCACTTTAAAACATGCATTTGTTTCTAAATTTGCGAAACTTTTGCGTCCTATTAAACAAATTACCAGAGGTTTTAAACAACAAGATAAGTTAAAAAATTTAAAAGTGCAAGGTATAGCAACAAATTAATTACCAGTGCCAAACAAAACTTCGTTACAACAAAACGCAAAGTTATTGCTATTATTTGGCCCAGGGCCGTATCTTAATTTTGGGCGGAGTTTAAAGATAAATATTTGTGTTCTTATCAGGGTTGCAATTTTAGTAAAAAGTTGTAAAAATCTTTTTTTCTTTCCAATTGTTTAAAAAATAATATTTTACAGCCAAAAATGTTTTCCTTAAATTTTGAAAATTTTCCAAAACTTTAAAAAACAGTTCTTCTTAAAAAAATATGACGGGTATCTTCTTTTTTTTTCTCAAATATGGATAAAAACGTGCTTTTATATATTAAAAATTTATGGTTTACAGTTTTTTAACATACGTTTTCTTTGCGCCGGTAAATTTTTAGATTTTGGTTCAAAAAATTACAATTTTTAATATAATCAGTAAGTTTGGCAATTTAGACAGCCAGACACCAAAACAGTGTTTAAGATAAGAAAAAATTTTGAATTTGGGCGTTTGCTATCGATCCAATCCAAAACCTTTTAAACAAAATTCGTAGTTTTTGTCACTTTAGACCACCGGAGATGCGTCAAAATGTTTATCTTAATACGTTCCTTTCTCTCCAGATGAAATTGTGACTAGAAACCAAAAATGGCTTAAATAAAGAAAACTGTGTCCATACCATAATAAGACTCTTATTTTTGAAGAAGGCGCCCATTGTTTCTCTAAAGCAGCACATAGGCTCCTACAAAAGGTTTTTTGTCTGCACTTTCTTTCTTGTGATTTTTTAGTAGTTCAACATTGAAGATTGAAATTTAGCCAGCATGTGATCAATTTTTATTTAATTACTTGTGATTTAATTATTTTTTTTTTTCAAATTTGTAAACATTTTAAACTAGTGTTAAGTCAAGGAAAACGCAATTTTTGCCAATAATTTATAATAATTGCTTCTTGATTTGGACCTTTGCGCTTGTTCGAAGTCAATAGATAAAGTGCAGTCATTTACCCGTATGCACACTACTGTTGGCTAAAAATAAAATTTTATAGTTAGTCATGGTGGATAGATCCAATGCAGATGTGAGATGCTAGTCGCTGTCTCTTTCTTTAGCTGTATGCACGTCACTGCTGACGTATAGCCTCCCTCTTCTCAGCTTTTTAATTAATTTGGTCGAAAGCAAAAAAACGCAATTTTTGTTGTTTTACCAACAAAATTATTATTTGACTACAATTTTATTGAAAATTAAAAGCACGTAAAACTTGTAATAAAGTTAAAGTTATATTTTTAAACCCATTTTTAATGTTGCATTTTTAGGTATTTTTTTAATTGATATAATTAAATTAATAATGTTTTAAAAGTTTACGTGTTGCACCGTATACGGTTGAAAACAACGAGAATAACGGTTTGCATCTTTTTGAGGGGTGGAGGGGAGGGGGAGAAGGATCCCCCAAAACTTCTTCTTCAGATACGGCCTTGGTTTGGCCAACTCATAAATTTAAAGAACACAATATAAAATGTGAAGTATTAGTCATAATAGATTGAACATTAAAATAGTTGATAAGTTTAAAATCTCCAACTAGAAGATTAGCACAACTACAGTTACATCCTTTTAGTTTAAAAATACTTTATTCTCCAAGAAGAACAATTACGTTGCGGATACAATATCAAGACCACCGTGTACTCTAGAATCTCAACTTTCTTGCTATATTTGCAATATATTAATTTACTTTCCTACTAGAGGTAGGGCTGATATTTGAACAAAACAATTAAAAAAATTACATAGTTTTGAATTCAATCGATAAAAATATACACTATTCGATATTGAAAGGTTATATTATTGCACAATAAGTGTTCTATTGCTGTGATCAAAACAACGATTCCAAAAAAGCGCAAATAGTCGTCCTCTGAAACACGAGATAAGGTCTATTCTAAAACTTACCATGATTATCTTACACGGATATGAATTCAAAACACTTGTTGTTGGATTTTCGCACGATACTATTGGAACAAAATGAAGCATTATTAAGTATTTTTGAAGTTGTATTCAATATCAAAAGTACAAATTTATTAATTTAAAACTAGCAGAATTACTTTAGACATTAGCACCAAACCTGCTATAATATGTATTGTAGAAAATATAATTTTCCTATAGGTTGAGTTATTTCTATTAGAAAAAGCCATCGTCAAAACATGTGCCAAAATCTTTATAAATAAAAATTTTCTATGCTATGGATTACCTTATAGAGCGTTGAGCAACCTTGGTACTTTTGATTATTTTGAATCCATTCCAGTTAAGAGAAGAAACTTCGGTTAGCAACAATTTTAATAGATGGCCCAAAAAACTCTCAGCAATTTGATTTATATTAAATTTAGCAAGAAATTAAAGTACTGTTTTGTTCACCGGTCTATTTAATATTTAGAAAAAAGTAACAAAACTTAAATGACTAGTGGTGGAACTCCCGTGTGTCGTTTTGCTATCGAATTGAATTACCTGACGTCATTGTGACGTAGTACTTAATTCTATAGCCGTATGAATAGATATGATAGAGTGACCTTTATGACGTCATTTTGCTATCAAAAGCAATGCAATACCCACATCGTAGTGCTAGCACTGTATGTAGAGATTTAACAGCAGTTAACCAATCAGAAAATATTGTAGAAAAATTACTCCATATCTATTCAAGCTTGCCGATACCTTGAAAGAATTTTAAGAATTCCAAGACGATGCCCGCAAAAAGATTATTGATATTCATCGTCAACCATACCCAACTTATCAACTTGTTGACTTAGCAATTTATTTATAGAAATTAGTGCAAAATAAACTTTAAAAAAATAAACCTTATATTATCAACAAAAAACATAAATCCACATTGTATGAAATAGCTTTCAAAGAAAAACCAGAAAAAAATTTGGGAGTATATCACACTTTTATGCTAACTACTTACTGTAGGCTTACTACATCTAATGTTGCACTAGTAATACTTTTCTGAAAAAAATGACTGCTAATTTTTGTTTGTTTACTCCAAAATTAGAAAATGAGATTGTTGCGTAGAAGAATTTTCACTATTGTGCAAAAGTTTTGATCTTTAGAACTAGTAATAAAAGACGTCCAAAAGGCAATTGTAATAGATTTAGCAATATAAAACTTGCACTAATTGCACTTGGTCTAATCTTAACTTTTCTATTAATAAGAACTCTGCTGGCTTTAATTACGCTTATTTTTTTTTATAACAAGAATTGATTGTGAATAAATATTAATTGTTGCGATGCCTTGTGGCCTTCAATATTGTTTATTCTAACTATTGGAAACATTTAGGAATTATATGATAGTGCAGTGACAATTTTCTGTGGCTTGTTCGTTTTTTCTAAATCCTATTTTATTAAATAAACACTTTGTTAAAATTGAATGTATTTTTAACCTTTACAAAGCCATCAAATAAAAAAAGTTTGAAAAAAAATTTAGAAAGCATAATAGGTAAACATGCAGCAAAAATTTAAGAAGTTATTCTTTGGCCTATTCTAAAAATATTTTGTCTTATATTGATTTCTGAAAAACCTTTTTGATTTGAAGATGCAGGGTGAACAAAATTAGCAACAGTTACTGCTGATTTGCTGAATCTACAATAAATGTTTGAAATGACTTCTTCTAGTCTGACTACAAGCATTCAATCTTTTCGTCATTGAATGCCGTATTTTTTCAAGCACACCAAGGTTGTTTCTAATTGAGTTACACTCAGCAAATATTTAATTTTGCAAATTGTCCAAATTCTTTACTGGAATAGCTTAAACTAATGATTTCAGATAGTCCTATAAGAAATAATCCAGGGGGTTTAGGTCTAGGGATTGAGCAGGCCATGCGTGTGGCCCACCTAGACCAATCTCCGTATGTTGCTGTACAAGCAACCAGACTGAAATGTGGTAGTGCACCATTGTGCATAAACCACATTGTTGCCAATGGTACATCATCTAAAAACTGAGGTAGCATGTGTTCCAAAAAGTTGCAATACATTTTGCTGGTAAGTTTTCTTGGTAGAAATACTAGTCCAATTAGACTGTCGCCCTCAATTTCAATCCAAACATTTAAGAAGAACTGATCTTGAAAATGATCTTTGCATACCTGATGCGGATTTTTATTTGCCCACACAAGATTGTTATAAAACTTTCTTATTGCATTTCCTAATAAACTGGCTTCATCGATGAAAAAAATGTGTTAGAAATTGAGGGATGTTTGCAAAAATCGTTGTCATAACGCAATACGTAAAAAAAATTAGCAGGTAGTACTGCCTAAACACGCTGGATGTGATATGGATACAACAAATTGCCGTTATAAAGTTTTCAAACTGTCCAATGACTTACATTTAAAGTATTGGCAATTTTTTGCGTAGAACTACTTGAATCTTCCTCAATCATGTCCAACTCATTCTGTTCCAGTTGTATCGTTCTTACTGTCATTGATCTTCCTGGCCCTCTCTTTTGTTTCAATGTGTCTGTTTCACAAAGACGTCAATAAATGTTTTTGAAGATTTTTTGGTTGGAGATATCACAGTTAGGAAACCGTTCAATGTACAATTGTCTAGCTTGTAATAAATTTCCATCAGCAGTCCAAACATAAAATGCAAGTCAGTCGTCTTGGCGTTTGTATAGTGATTCCATGGCAGAGAATTTTACTAACTATTAAAGACACGTCAAACAGCCCAAAAGATCACTCAATCTAAACAACTGCGACCGATACATAAAGTAATCAATTACAAGACGTATTCAAATGAAATCCACTTGTACATTAGTAGATAAAACAGCCGTTCCAAGTTATTGTTAACAATTTTTTTTACTTGATAAGCTTATTATCATAGCTCGTTATTTTTGTTCACCCTGTATCTTTGAAACAAAAGGGTTTTTCAAAAATCATCACTGGACAAATTATTCTTAAAATAGGCCAAGCAATAACCCCTTGAATTTTTGCTGCATGTTTACCTATCACCCTGTATTTGACAGTAAAGCGTAAAATGTACAGAGAGTTGGAAATTTACATTAAAATTAATATGATTAAAAGATTATGAATTACATACAATAATACAAAAAGGAAAGAACAGATTAAAGAAGTAGAAAAATGATTAATGAGTTTTTACTTAAAGGTAATTAAAATACATAGATCGTTTTGCAAAAAAGAAGTAAAAAGAGTAAATTATTTTAAATAAAAGAGATTGTAACAAGTAGGTTTGATCATTAAGCAAGTTTACGGAAAGGTTATTTTTTATTTATTAATTTCAAATGCTTTTAACAAATTTAATTTACTGCCTTTAGATCAGTTGCGAATGATTTTAAGTTTATCAATATCTGGGAAAGTGTGACGATTTTCTAAAATATGATTTGCAAAAGTACTATCTGAATGGCGTAATCTGAAAGAGCAGTAATGTTTATAAAATCTAGTTTTGAAATTATACTTTGTATACCTAGTCGCGCCGTTATCTTTTAGGCAATTGAGGTATCGGGCATACTGAGCCACAGAGAAAACATGTGTATGGTTGGATGCCTGTATACAGTAACGGATCCAGTTGGAAAAAACATATATATATATATATATATATATATATATATATATATATATAGATGTAAGAAGTGTATTCGTCCTACAATTTTTATATATAATCGTATTTGTTGTCGTCCTACATTTGAATGTAGGAGCATTACACTTTATATATTAACACACAAAAATCAGCCTGCGGGCTTATAGATACGTATAGATACCGCCTGCTGTGAGGGTCGAGCAAGTAACATGGAATAAAAGAGTTATTTAAATCTTATCAAGATGTTTGTTTAGGACGTGGAATTTATTCTTTTCAACTGATAATATGTATATTGTGTGTTACCTTATTCTAACGGACATTGCAATAATTATGCCAATTTTAAAATTAATATAATGTGCAAAATATATTGAAAATAATTTAACCATATCATTTATTTTCAATTGTTTTATAATTACTATCAGGTTAGTAAATGTAGCTCTACAAAATCTTATTAATCAACAGCTGCACATTTATTACAATTAAAACGACGACAAAAACTAGATGATAAAATTAACATGTGGGTGATATAATATATATTATACAAGTGTTATTACTAAAATGTAAATTAGAAAAAACTGTAATATAAGATTGCAAGTACATAACCACTGCATAACACTTTATTTAGTTGCTTTGATATAAATATTATTGCCAATTTTCTTCTTTTTCTTAATTCAAAAGCATTTTTTACTTTTCTAATGTAATGCTACTTACTAGAAAAGTATTGTTTTTATGTCAAAATGATATTATATAATGTATGTACGTATGGGTTTCTGTGAACACAATTGCACAATTGCACCAGTGTATGAAAATGTGAGCAGTAAGTGTAGTAAAAGTAGTAAAAGTAGTGAGAATGTGAGATTAATGATAATGTGAAAGTAGTGACATTGTGAGAGTAGTGAGTATAGTGAATTCGCTAAAGTAGTGAAAATGTAAGAATAGTAAAATTGTGAGAATGTGAAAGTAGTAAAAATGTGAGAAAAATGAGATTGTCCGAGTAGTAAGAATGTAAGAGTAGTGAGAACTTTTACATTCTCAATCACTTTCAGTCAGTGTAGGGAATATGTGAAAATATTGAAAATAGTGACAATGTGAGATTAGTAAGAATATGATAGTAGAAAGTTTTTGAGAATAGTAAGAATATAAGAGTAGTAAAAATCACATTTTTAGTGAGATTGTGAGAATAGTGAGAGTGTGAGAATAGTAAGAGTGTGAGAATAGTGAGAGTGTGAGAATAATGAGAGTGTGAGAATAGTGAGAGTGTGAGAATAGTAAGTGTGAAAATAGTGAGAGTGTGAGAATAGTGAGAATAGTGAGAATATGAAAATAGTGAGATTGTGAAAATAATGAAAATGTGAAAATACTGACAATGTGAGAGTAGTGAAAATGTAAAAGTAGAGAAAATGTAAGAATAGTAAAAATGTGAGAGTGGCAACTAGTGAGAACGTAAGAAAAGTAAGAACAAAAAAGCAGTGAGAATAATAAGAATGTAGGAGTAACTAACATGTGAGAATAATGAGAATTTGAGAGTAGTCTAAATGTGAAATTCGTGAGAATGTGAGAGTAGTGAGAATATGAGAGAAGTGAGAATGTAAGTGTAGAAAGAATGTAAAATAGATAAAATGTGAGAACGTGAGATTAATAAGAATGTGAATGTAGTGAGAACGAGAGTAAGGAGAATGTGAGAATAGTGACAATGTGAGAGTTGTGAAAATGTAAAAGTAGTGAGAATGTGAAACAAGAGAAATTGTAGGAAATGTAAAAATGTGAGAGTATTAAGAATGTGAGAGTAGTGAGAATATAAGAATAGTGAGAATGTGAGAGTAATAAGTATGTGAGAATAGTTGAAATGTGAGAGTAGTAAAAATTGAAAAGTTGTTGGAATGTAAATGTAATTAGAATTTTAGACTAGTGAGAATATGAGAGTAGTGAATGTAAAAGTAGTAAGAATGTAAAAACAGTAAAAATGTAAAAGTAATGACAATGTGAGAATGTGAAAGTATTATACATGTAAAAGTAGTAAGTATGTGAAATTAGTGAAAATGTGAGAGTAGTAAGAGTGTTAAAGTAAAAAAAGTGTGCGAGTATTGAAATATGAGAATACTGTATATAGTGATAATGTGATAGTGAGAATAAAAAAATAGAAAAAATGTGAGAATAGTAAGATGGTGATAGTAATAAAAATGTGAGAGTAGTGATAATGTAAGATTTGCAAAAATAGTGAAAACGTAAAAGTTGTGAAAGTAGTGAGAATGTGAGAGCAGAGAGAATATAATTATACTAAAAATGTGAGAGTAGTGAAAAAAAGTAGTGAGAATGTGAGAATAGTGAGAATCTGAAAATATTGTGAATATGACAGTAGGGAATATGTAAGAATAGTGATAAAGTGGGAGTAGTGAAAGTAAAACGATAATCAGAATAGTAAGATTGTAAGTGTAGTAAAACTAGTGAAATTGAAAAAAAATTTAAAACGTAAAAGTAGTGAAAATAATGAGAATGTAAGAATAACTAAAATGTGAGAGTAATGAGAATATAAAAGTAAATTGAATTTGAGATTAGTGAGATGTGAGAGCAGTGAGAATGTGAGAGAAGTAAAAATGTAAGTGTAGAGAAAATGTAAAAATTAAAAAAATGTGAGAATGTAAAAGTGTGATAGTAGTGAGAATGTGAGAGTAGGAAAAGTTTAAGAATTAATAGTGATAATGTGAGTGTAGTGAAAGTAGTGAAAATGTAAAAGTTGTGGAAGAAGTAAGAATTTGAGAGTAGGGAGAATGTGAAAGTAGTTTGAATATGAGAGTAGTGAAAATATGAGAATAGTAAAAGTAGTAAAAATGTAAGAGCAAAAACAGTTGTAAAATTGTAAGTGTAGTAAGAGTATGAGAATTGGGAAAATGTGAGAGTAGTTATTAGTAAAAGTAAAAGTAAGAGTATTGATAATATGAGTGGAGAGAGAATGTAAGAACAGTAAGAATGTAAAAATAGTAAAAATGTAAGAATATTGAGAATGTGAAAGTAGTGAGAATAGTAAGAATGTAAGAGTATGAAAAGTAGTAAAAATGTAAGAGTAATGAAAATGTTAAAATAGAGAAAATGTGAGAGTAAGAATATAAAAGTGAAAATGTGAGAGTGAGAATGAGAATGTAAGAGTAAAAATATTAAAGTGAGAATATGAGAGTGAAAATGTAAGAGTGCGAATGTGAGATTGAGAATGCAAGAGTAAAAATGTGAGAGTTAGTATGTGAGAGTGAAAATGTAACAGTAAGAATGAAAATGTAAGAGTGAGAATGTGAGATTGATAATGTGAGAATGTGAGTGTGAGAATGTGAAAGTGAGAATGTAAGAATGAGAATGTGAAAGAAAGTATGTAAGAGTGAAATGTAAGAGTAAGAATGAAAATGTAAGAGTGAGAATGTGAGAGCAATAATGTGAGAATGTGAGTGTGAGAATGAGAGAGCAAAATTGTAAGAATGAGAATTTGAGAGTAAGCATGTAAGAATGAGAATGTGAGAGTGAGTATGTAAAAGTGAAATGTAAGAGTAAGAATGAAAATGTAAGAGTGAGACTGTGAGAGTGACAATGTAAAAATGTATGAGTAAGAATGTGGGAGTGATAATGTAAAAATGTAAGAGTGAGAATGTGAGAGTAAAAATGTAACAGTAAGAATGAAAATGTAAGAGTAAAAATGTAGCAGTAAGAATGAAAATGTAAGATTGCAAATGTGAGAGTGATAATGTGAGTGTAAGAGTGAGAATGTAAGAGTGAGAATGTGAAAGTGAGTATGTAAGAGTGAAAATGTAACAGTAAGAATAAAAATGTAAGAGTAAGAATGTGAGAGTGATAATGTGAGAGTGATAATGTGAGAGTGATAATGTGAGAGTGATAATGTGAGAGTAAAATAGAGAATGTAAAAATGTGAAAAAAATAATGTAGATTGTAAGAGTAAGATTGTAAGAGTGAGATTGTGAGAGTGAGAATGTGAGAGTGAGAATGTGATAGTAAGAAAGTGACAGTGAGAATATGAGAGTGAGAATGTATGAGTTAAATGAGAATGTGAGAATGTAAAAGTAAGAATTTGCAAGTGAGAATGTAAGAGTGAAAATTTAACAGTAAGAATGAAATTGTAAGAGTAATATTGTGAGAGTGATAATGTGAGAATGTGAGAGTGAAAATGTAAGAGTGAGAATGTAAGAGTGAAAATGTAACAGTAAGAATAAAAATGTAAGAGTGAAAATGTGAGAGTGATAATGTGAGAATGATAATGTGAAAGTGATAATGTGAGAGTGAAATAGAGAAAGTAAAAATGTGAAAAAAATAATGTAGATTGTAAGAGTGAGATTGTGAGAGTGAGAATGTGAGATAGAGAATGTGATAGTAAGAAAGTGACAGTGAAAATATGAGAGTGAGAATGTAAGAGTGAGAATGAGAATGTGAGAATGAAAATGTAAGAATTTGAGAGTAGAATGTAAGAGTGAAAATTTAACAGTAAGAATGAAAATGTAAGAGTGAGATTGTGAGATTGATAATGTGAGAATGTGAGAGTGAGAATGTAAGAGTGAAAATGTAACAGTAAGTAAAAATGTAAGAGTAAGAATGTGAGAGTGATAATGTGAGAGTGAGAACAAGAAAGTAAAAATGTAAAAAAAATAATGTAAATTGTAAGAGTGAGATTGTGAGAGTGAGAATGTAAGAGTGAGAATGTGATAGTAAGAAAGTGACAGTGAAAATATAAAAGTAAAAATTGAAGGTAAATGAATGAGAGTGAGGATGTGGATGGAGTAAGAATGTGAATAGTGAGAATAAGAATAAGTGTGAAGAGAATGTGAGAGTGAGATGGTAAGAGAACAAATTAAAATTAAGTGAGTTTGAGAATGTAAAGGTGAGAATGTGTGAGTGATAATGTAAAAATGTAAGAGTAAGAATGTAAAAGTGACAGTGTGAGAATGAAAATGTGAGAGTGAGAATGTGAGAGTAAGAATATGAGAGTGAGAATGTGAAAGCAAAAATGTAAAAGTAAAAATGTGAGAGTGAGAATGTGAGCGTAAAAATGTAAGAGTGAGAATGAAAATGTGAGAATGTAAACGTAAGAATTTGAGAGTGAGAATGTAAGAGTGAAACTTTAACAGTAAGAATAAAAATGTAAGAGTGAGTAAGTTTGAGAATGTGGTGATGAGAATATAAAAGTAAAATTGTGAAAGTGAGAATGTAATAGTAAGAATAAAAATGTAAAAGTGAGAATGTGAGAGTGATAATGTAAGAATGTGAGAATGAGAATACAAATTTCAAAATAAAAATGTGAAAATAAGAATGTAGACTGTAAGAGTGAGATTAATGTATAAGTAAAATATTTTGGTGACCCATAATAATTGATTATCTGTACAAGTCAGAAAGTTTTTTATAGTATGGTTTTACTTGTAGAAGTAAAGTAGTAATGTAAATTTTAGCACCAAAATAGCAATATTTGCCAATTAAGCTATTAATCACAAGTTTTTTTTCAACTACATATCACTGGATTTGCTATTTTTAAATCTATCAATTGATGTATTTGGCAAGCAAACGCGTTTTTATTTATTCTAGTTTTGATGCTAGTGGTTGCTAGCGCTTTTCGTTGGCATTTTATTATAGTATTTAATAGAGACAACTCAGAAAAATATTACTATAACCGGCATTTTATTTGTCATCTATTTTATTTTGCTTTTTTATAAAAAATCGTACAATCGCCTTATAACTGAAGATCATCGGTCTAATCTTAATGCTTTCAAAATATACTGTATAAATTTTAGTTTAATCTTTAACTGTTATTTGAGTTTGTAAAAATTAAATTTAATAAATAAATTGCAAGTATTGCAAAGATAATAAATTTGTATCTTTAAATTAAAATAAGTGGGCTCCGCCCGAAGGGTTAACAACTTTCGTAATCAATGTACAAAATAAAAGTAATATTTACAGAATCAAATAATAATTACGTAGTATTTGTAATCATTACATAATCAAGTAATCATTATATAATCACGTAATAATTATATAATCACGTAATCATTACATAATCTTGTAATAAATAGTATAATCAAATATTAAAACACGCGTATTCAAATAATCAAATATTGATTACTCGTATTCAAATAATCAAATGTTGAGTACGCGTATTCAAATAATCAAATATTGATTACGCGTATTCAAATAATCAAATGTTGAGTACGCATATTCACATAATCAAATATTGGTTTTATGGAATCATTTATATTCGCATGGTAAATTCAGTCGTGTCCAATCCGTATCTAATTGTGCCGCTAGAGATTTATTCCCAGACAATTTTACAGGTGTTTTTATACAACCCTTGGCATGTGTGTGTGTGTGCAGATATTTATTTATTATATTAAAATAAAAACCTACTTTAGTCGAATATAATTATTCAGTGGTACAAATTTTATTATGTATTGTTATTATTTTTGTTAAAAAGATTTTTATATGTTTATTTTTTAATGTAATAAATCACATTTTTATTCTTGGTGGTGGATTTTTTCTAATCTACATAAAACATTAATAAACATCGAGATAGGTATATTTTTAGTTTATGTTTCTTACTATCTATAAGAAATTGCAATAAGTACTTTATTGAAGATTATTATAAAACATAAGTATTATAATAATATATTAATATTAAACATTATCAAAATAATTTTATGATCGGTATAAAATAATTAATGCATGCAGATTTAATACAGAATTATAAAATCTTAAAAAATTGTGTATTTATTGAATAATCATGTAATTATTATATAATCACATAATCATTTTCATAATCACGTATTCATTGAATAATCATGTATTCATTACATGATCATATAATCATTACGCTTTCATTAAATAATCACGTAATCATTGCGTATTCATTAAATAATCACGTAATCATTGAGTATTCATTAAATAATCACATAATCAAGGCATAATTATAATCATAATTATGTAATCATTACATAATCACGTAATTATTACATAATCGCGTAATCATTACATAATCACGTAATAATTACGCGTATTCATAATCAAGTGTACATTTTTTTACTTAGTTGTTAACCCCTCGGCTCTGCCAATAAAAAGAAACTTATTAATTACTGACAAATTTAGAAAATTTAAAATGAAAACTGGCATTTATTTATAACCGGCAAAATAATAGTTTCAAATTGTCAAATTAAATAAATTGATAAATAATTAATAAATAACAAATATAATTAATGAATTATTGTTATAACAATGACAAACAGATAAAAAAAACTGAAATAAGTTTTGTTTTTAATAATCATCAGCTCTAAATTAGAATTTAATAAAAAACTCCATTCAGTGCTGAAATGATTGTGAATACACGTACGTGATTAACTAATAATTTTTATGCATCATAGTTGGCGGTATTAAGAAATCCGTCGCATTACTTACTTAATTCAGTAATAACCGTCAAAAAATAGAGCGATGGTACTAATTTGAAAAGAACACGGTCACTTGATAAATAATTAAAGAATAACAAATCTGGTTATTGCATTGCAATTATGATAATAACTGGCGCCAGACATTCTAAGATATACTTAACAAGTAAGATTTGAAATAATTCAATTATTTATTGTTTTAAAATGATTTAAAGATTGACTTTGTATCCAATAGTTTTTATTATTTGTGTCAATAATTTTGATATTTTAGCGAATTATTTATTCTTGAAGAGTATAAAAAGTCTTGATTATATGGGGGTATTCAGATAACAAGAACTAAATAGTAAGATATTTGCTTATAGTTTTAAACTATAACTGAAAATAAGCTAAACATTGCTACACATGATCCTTTCCTTGTTGATAAATATTTTTAAAACTGCATGTTGCTACCTGTAAGCTGCTAAAATTGTAAATTGTTTTGCCAAATATATAAACAAAATTATAATTGATTTGTTTATAATTATGCAGTTAGTTGCAAACTGTTATTAGATTTTTTATCAAAATTTTATCAGATTTTTTAATGGCTAGGAAACGACTAAATAAAAATATAAATGTTGCAAACGTTATTTTTTATTGAAAGATAAAAATTGATAAAATTATGTATCTCACACTCTTACAATATCAACCAAACTTACAAAATAACAATTTCTAGTTAAGTTAAAATGTCAGTATAAAAATATATTATATGCCGTATAAATACATATTGATTATTCAGATTAAATAAATTATTAAAACTAATAATAATAACTAACTCAACGAACCAACGCGCAGCGCAATAACAAACTGCAAAAAGGCACAGAGTGCACAGGAGCCTTGTGCAATATTAAAGCATGCTCACCGACGAATAAAGATGCTTCACCCGTCTGTCTTCCGCACTTTATCTGCGGTATTGTTAATGTCAGGATATTTGCAGTTATTAAATACTACTATGGCAATGTTATCTTAGTAATACTACTATTATCAATAATTACTTGACAATAATTTGTTTGTAATACATAGTTAATAATTTGCTATATTAAATTATTTGTAAATAATAAATAATCAAATGTATGCATTACATAATAAATAGTAGAGATGTTATAAAGAAATTTCTATTTCTAAACCATTCAATTATAAAATTGTATAAAAAATAACAATGAAATTTCAACAACAGCTTACTTTGTAAAAATAACATGAACGAGCATTTGAAATTTATTGCACAAACAAAACGCAAGGGGACATAAAAATTTGCCGCGGGGCAGACGTTAGTCCTACACAAACACAAAGTTTGCTTCCGTCGGATCTCTGAAAAATGTAGCACAACACCACTTTAAACGCAAAACGTTACTCCTACGTAGGAGTAGCGCACCGTGTAGGACTACAACGCTTTATTCACTCGAAATGTAGGACGAATACACTTAAAACAAACCTATATATATATATATATATATATGTAATATATGCTAGAAAATGTTTTAAACTACTCCCCAACGTGAAGCAAGAGTTTTCAATTTTTTAGTTCTTTGATATGTACGTACCTTTTTGTTAAGTGTTAATGTTTATGTTTACACTTTTATTATATTTGAGTTTCCACGTAATATTTCTTATTATTTTTTTTAAGTACACACCTTATTTAAATGTTTATAAGTTATTTAATTATTTTCATATTACATGGGTTTTTGTAAACAAGCAAATGAAGTTAAATTAAATTAATGACTTTAAAGAATTTTATTTAAATGGTGGTTTATTTATGTATACAAATGACACTTCTTTATTACACAAAACACAAATAATTTCAAATTAAGAATGGTATGAATAAACACATTAAAAACTTGATACAAAAACAATCTTCTTACAATAAAAGTGAATAAAATAAATTGATTTATTTTGTTACAAAAGAAAATACGAAATTTTATTATTGTATTACAGATTCATTTTTTAAATAAGCATAGCTGATTTGAATAAAAACAAAATGTTGGTTCCAATTAAATTCCCAAAAACAGAAACGGTTAGTTTTTGTAATCATTAGCGTTGGAAACAAATGGCGTTCATTACACATTTTGCAAACATGACTGAAAAATAGTTTAATTAAATTATTCTAAAATTTAATTATAACAGATTAACAAGATAGTTAAGATACGTAACAAAAAATTATATATATTATTATAATTTAATCATTAGTATTAATTAAATAAGAACACATTGTACTTAATCAACAGTGTTAATTAGAAAATATAAATTTAAAGATGTTGAAACAAATTGCTTGAAATTCTACAATTAAAATAGACGGATTATTTGAGTTATTTAATTCAGATTTGAATAAAATTAATTAAGCATTTACGTAAAAAACTAATTAATCCAGCCGAGAAGAATAAAATGAAACAGAAATAAAATTCTTTATTGTATACTTAGAACATTGCTTTACGTTTTAATTTAAAGTGCAACTTAGTGTTACTAAATCCTCAAAGCGATGAAAATTAAAGCACTTTACTTTAAAGGTTGCATATATGCAATTCTGTATCAATCTATTGATGTCTACTGACCGAGTTACTATATAAAATAACGCAATTGCACAATCCTTTTATGTCTTTTATGTTATTGTTATAAATATCTAGAACTCATATCTGTATGTAATATCATTCTATTCCCTTGATATATCAAGACGTATTAATATTCATAATTTTCAAGCGTAGAATTCGCTGTGACATGTGATGTTTTGTTTCGAGAATTTCAAATTATGATTAATAACTGATTTATGGGGTACAAATATGTGAAATTCTATTGGATGTTGCAAAAATGTAATTTTTATTTAAAATAATGGGAGTAATATGTTTTAGTAATTTATTATTGTTTATTATAATTACATTGAAGCATAAAAAATGTCTTTTGTTTTAGTATTCAGTTCATTTATTATAAAAATATGACGCAATCATTTGTACTATAGTTAAATTATAATCTAGTAGACGGAATGCATATATTATGTTACGTTTACAACTTCTGTTGTGAAACTCATGAATAGAAAATCACACCTTTTGTCTTCGAGATTACTCAGACATTCAAATGCTTGTTTTTTATGTTTAAATTGTTTTTACTACAACCTTTAAAATTAGACTAGTTTATATTAGCACTTGAAATTCAATGCACCTAGTACATGCAAGTACTGGCATTTTTACCGGTGAGAAACTGGCCATAAATGACTTCTTATAATATAAAACAAAAAAGTAGTAACTAAACAATTATTTTTAGAGATTTAATAGTCGAGCTATAAGTATACAAAGATACAAAATAAGCTTGTATTTTATTTTATTTAGCAATGTCTAAGCACTAATAGTATTATTAGTTACGATATGTCTAAATCAAGTTGGTTATTGTTTGTCATTTATTATAATTCCATCACATTCATTAATTTGCATCAACAGCAATAACCGATACGTCAAAAACTCAAACTAACATCCGTCTTTGGCGTTATAAACTAGAGAGCTGTCACGTATTTCAATGTACATTATTTTATGCTTAATTCTATTTACATACAATACTAATTCTGGAGTTTTAATTATTTAACTTAAGTACTTAAGCACCTGTTGTAATAATGTATCTTATATTTATTCTCTTGTAATTACCAATTAACCCAATTACATAATTATGAGTTAAAAATATATATATAGCTACAGGTTAAATGCATCTTACTTAGAACACACCTTATATTGAATAAAACTTATATGTACTTTGTTTAATATAAAAACAAATGCAAATAGTTATAGATTATAACAAACTTAAGATACAAAACTAAAATTTAATAAGAAAGACATTATTGCATTCTAAAAAATATATTCTTATTAGTTTAGACTTTTATAATTTATAAATTAAAAGTTAATTTTATGTTATTTGATGGTGATCTGTTTCTAAGTTTGATAATATACACTAGCGAGCGAAAAATACAGATCACTTTAAAATTATGACTTATTTTTGTACTTTTTGTTTTAGTTTTACTGTACTGTACTTAACAGGTTATAATGCCTTTAGTCGATATTGTTGTGGCAAGAATTACCATTGATTGAAGATGGACGAGGAAAACGTGAAACTGCAAGGATTATTTGTAAAAGCCTTTGTGCTGTACAAAAGGTGCATCAGCGTTACTTGGATACTGGCCTGATAACCAGAAAATCGGGATTCGGGCGAAAAAAGTTACCACAAACAGAGATGACCGTTTTTTGTTATCCACAAGTTTGCGGAATAGAACAACTTCTGCAGTTTATCTACTAAATCAACTCCATGAAGTTAGAGATGTAAATATTATTGAATAGATTGTTAGGAGAAGGCTTTGAGCTGCTAGATTGTCTTGTAGAAAGACGGTCACAGGTCCAGGTTTTACAACGCCGACATCGTTTTGCAAGATTGGCTTTTGCTTCTCAAAATCACATGGCATAGAATAATAAAGACTGAAGTACCCTGCTTTTAGATTAGATTTGCTTTTGTATCAATGAATCAGATGGACGTCGGAAAGTGTAGAAAAATGCGAAGAAAGATACGCTTTAGTTTGTATTAATAATTTTTATTTGGCGGTGGGTCATCTCTTGGACGTCAAGTTGTGATCCTCATTGTCCACCTGTCCGGGTCCTGCTTTTTTATGTGGCCAGCCCAATGCTACTTAAGCTGCGCCACCCTAATACGAGAGGCACTGCCAAAGTTTGCGGAATCAAGTACTGCCTGTATTGCCAGCGTTCTGCAATTGTCATATTCGTAAAATTTGATGTTTTTCACCTATAATTCAGTTGACAGTTCAATTTCAAACTGCTCAGTTTTGTTTCAACAAAATTTATCGAGAGTAGTAATTGTGTAAAAAATAGAAACTTTAAATCGCGACTTCCAAGTGATAATTTTTTATGATTTTTGATACGGTTTACTGCCTTAGCAATATGTAGAAAAATTTAGTTTGTTGTTTGGTGATGAAGCACCATTCAAAACTATGGTTTACAATTGGTTTGCAGAATTCAAGCGTGGATGACCAGCGTTTGATGACGATCTTTGCAAAGGTCCAATATTGATGCTGTGCGTAAAATTATTTTGTCTGATTGGCATGTAACTTATAGTGAGATAGAGGCGTCCTTAGGCATAGCAGCAAAACAAATACATACAATTTTGCACGATCATTTGCATGTCAGGATGCTTTGCAGTCGTCGGATCCCACACAATTTAAAAGAAGAATCAAAACAAGCAAGGAAATGTTAAAAAAATTCAAAGGGGTTGTTTAAATTTGGTATATAACATTGTAACAGGTGACAAATCTTGGATATATTTATATGAACCTGAAACTAAACAGCAATCGATTGTATGGGTGTTTAAAATGAACCTAAGCCCACAAAAGTAGTGCGTTTACAAAGCGTTTTGAAAAAATGATTGCTTGTTTCTTTGGAAAAACGGATCATGTTGCAACTGTTGCATTAGAAGATCAAAGGACAGTTAATGCTCACTGGTATACTATAATTTGTTTTCCGAAACTTGTCGTTGAAACTATAGCATCAACATAAACCGGCAAATCATTGTTTATTTTGACATATCAAAAATTAAATGCGTGGCGTTTTTAATTGCCTGAAGAGGCCGTTGAAGCAGTAGCCCAGATTGGAGACGCGGGTTTTGTTCCAAATCGACAAGCCATTATTCCGACGAAACATCGAAACAAGAAGATTTTTTGGCAGTTTGGCTTTATCGAGAGTGGACTGTACGTGAGTCCCTTGTCAAAAATAACCCCCAGATACTTGGCAGAATTAGACCACGGTATGGGAACGTCCGTTCAGAAAGTCATTTGCATCAGGTGTGATACGCCGCCGTGTGAAGAGTACAGCTTTGCTTTTTTCTGGGATAATTGTGACTTGCCACTTGTCTAACCATTCTTCGAGGTTGTCGGTGGCATTTCAAAGCATCAAAGTGACTATCTTTGGCGATCTTGAAGAGTATAGAAGTGCTGTATCATCAGTGATTTGTGATATTCTGACCTCGTGCTTTTCTCCCAAAGGCATGTCAGCAAAGTAAAGGTTGAATAACAGTGGAGAGAGAATAGATCTTTAAGGGACACCTGCCGTTATCTCCTGAGTGGAAGATATGTACTTTCCTGCGGCTCGTCGTCATCAGAGTCTTCCATCAAGTCTTCAACCACTTGTTTGACCTTTTTGACGTGTTACGTGTCCACCGTTTCAGAGATAGAGCATTGGAGTTTGAGGTTGTCGGCTAACTCCTCGGCCTTTCTTTTGATGGAGTACTGAAGCCCATTTTTGCCATAAATGGTTGGAATGTGAAGTCGTTTGTTTTGATAGGCTTTTGAGATCTTACACAGTAGATTGTCATCTTCTGTGATTGATTTCAAGTTGTTTTGCCAACACATTTTTTTTACTTTGCCGTGGAGCGAGTTTAAGATCTTTCAATCTTGAGGGTCGCAATGCTATTGACGTGTGGCGGCATTTCTTTGACGGATCAGTGCTTTAGTTTTGCTTGATAGTCCAAGTGGATTATCTACTCGGACCTGATGGGTCTTAAAAGCCTTTTTCGTGGCTTGGTGCATTTGGTGCGTGAAATTCTCGACGGTTTTTTTGACATCGATAACCGTTCGTACTGGGGTAAGCCTGCCAGTACTGTCTTTCAGTAATCTCAAGATGAGATTCCAATTCGTGTGTGTATTAATTGTGAAGCGACAAATTAGATATAAACTATTTTTAGGTTATGTGCTAGCGAGACTTAAGTTAAGTCAATCGCGAAGCGACAAGTTTGAATAAATTTCAGAGTATGTCGGCGCCAAGACTCAACTAGATATAAAATACTTTTAGGTTATGTGCGAGACGTGATCTAAGTTTAGTCAATCGCGAAGCGACAAATTAGATATAAATTATTTTTAGGTTATGTATGTGCGATATGTGATTTTGGTTTAGTCAATCGTGAAACGATAAATTTAGATAAATTTTATCGCCGTGACTTGTTTTGGAGGTACCTTGCTCAGAGTGGCAATTGTTTTGAAGATTGGTTTCATTGGATGCAAAAGTGTATAGATTTTAAAGGAGAATATTTTGAAAGCAATAAAGCAATTTACATATTGCTTTACATTTTCCGCGATCTTTGGCACTGTCCCTTGTAAGTACCTTTGTCAAAACGGTTTTTCATGGATTTTCTTATTCCAAACTTTGTCCTTCAAAGTAACTCCGAGCATAGAGTTTTATATTGTTCTCTGTGTGGTTTGCAGTCTGCTAGATGTACTTTGGGTCATGAATTGTTTTGAGGCCGTAAGTGAGCACTGGCATCACTCTGGATTTGAATACTTTTTTTTTTGAGGTTTATGGGAAACTTTTTGAATTTAAGGATATGGCTTAATTTACCGAAAGCCGCTCAAGAAAGACTAATTTTTCTTGAAATTTTGAAAATCTGATTATCTTTTAAGTTGAATTTTATGGCCAAGATAAATGTATGTAAATACTTGTTCAATGAATTGATTATTAATTGTTACCTAGATATTTTCTGGGTTTATGACTTAAGTTTTTGACAGGTTCATTTTAAATTTGATTTTTACTGACCCTTGATGGAGTTTCTAACGCATGCTCTTAAGTTCTTCTGCGTATTCCGTCGATATTTATTTCTTTTTTATGCCAGTTTAAGGTTTTTAAGACAACCTCTAAGGCTAATGTAATAAGTGTGGAAAATTGTATCTTCTTGCCGCACTTCTTTTTTAATTGGAATATTATCTGTCTTTGAGTCTCTTAACTTGTGTGGTCGCGTTTTTGTAGATCTGATTGATAAGGTTAGAGTATCTTGAGTCAATTCTCGCATTGTCTAAGAACTTTAGTATTGCCCACGTTTTGACGGAGTCAAAAGCCTTCTTGCAATCTACAAATGCTATATGCATTGTTATATAATACTCAGTCGTTTTTTTTAAAAGAGTACAATGTGTCTGCAAGTGGTCTATAATTCCAAATACTTTGCGGAATCTCGCTTGTTCGCATGGTTGGTTAAAGTCTATTTTGTGAGTTAATCGGTTTGTTACCATCTTTGTTAGTAGTTTGTATAAATATAACAGCAAGCTGATAGGACGGTAATTCTCGATGTTGTTTCTGTCACCTTTTTTGTATAGCAGAATAACGGTTTGGAATGTTTCTTTCTATCATACATTTGTTAAGTAGAATTTGTACACTTTCTAAAACGGCATTGCCTCTCATTTTGATCATTTTGCTAGTAATTTGATCCTTGTCTGGACTTTTTTTGTTTTTCATCTGGTTTAATGTTGCTATTAGTTTGTCTGTGTCTACTTCGGGATTTTTTCCGATTCCAAGTTTTGAATTTTTAATCTCTGGTATCGATTATCTTTCGTTAAAAAACTATATAACTTTTTATAGAAGTTCTGAACAGCATCTGTGATTTCTTTCTGGTTACTGACTATGATGCCATCTTTGTATCAAATTTTGGTCTTTTTTAATATTCTATTTGATAGCTTGGATCTAAGAATCTTTATGTTTTTGTTATAATCGGTTAAGAACGGTAACATTCAGGCATATACCCTTTTGTTGGTTATGATATAATCGATTTTGTTTTTTACGGTACCGTTTGGACTTTTCCAGATGCATCTTTGTTGCGGAGATTTTTGAAAAAAAGAGATTATACAGAAAAGGTTTTCAATTTTACAGTAGTTGATTAGTATTTCTCCTTTATTTTTTTTTATGACCAAGACCAAATTTACTAACATTTGGGATATCCTCGTCTGTGTTTTGCCTAATTTTTGAATTAAAGTCTCCAATAATTGTAACAACCTTGGCGTTTTTGTTGTTTTTGGCAGTGGTTATATCTTTGTATAGTTGTTCCGCTTTTTTTATCCCCGGATGCACTAGTAGGAGCATACACTTGGATTACTTGTAGGTTGTACCTGTTGTTAATTTGTATCATAATGTATATGACTCGATTTAATATAGATTTTGTTTTAGTAACTCGATTCTTCAGACGCTTGTTTATCATCAAAGCAACTCCTCCTATGTGATAGTTGATTTCTGTGTTGCATTGGGAAAATAGGTCTCCTGACTTCCAAGATGTTGTTAGTTTTAATCTAGTTTCGCTTATGCCTATAACGTCCTAATTCATATGTTAAAGTTTTTACTCTAGTTTTTTCATATGTTCTTTGAGTCTTAGCGTTTGGATGTTGTAGGTTGGATTGATAAGTTTCTTTTTTTCTTTCCAGTGTTGGTTGTTGTCTATATTTCTTTGTCAAAATTGTGCCTCTCCCAGAATTCTCGAGACGGCTTGATATATCAGTGCAAGGTTCTGATCATGTTTATGTCCATTATGGCTACAGACGCTGTTGACAGCCGCCCAATCTGGGTCAGACGCTGTCGGTGTTTGCTTGCAGCTGCTCGAATTGAGATAGATGTTGCGCTGCGGTGCGTAATTTGGTCCGCTCCGGGTATTTCATTTTCCCAGTACCACCTATCCGCCACCTGGGGAGGCGCCCGATGGGGAACTAGCAACCTCCGCTGAGTGCAAGTGCAAGAGAGGTAATACTCGTTATTAATGTTAAGTTTTTTTCTTATATTGTCTGTTCTATATTAGTCATAAGAACAACAAATTAGAACTTTGTCTAAACTGTAAGTTTGTAATATTTCCAACAAACGCAATAAAAACAATAAATAAGCTTTACTATTCAACACTGAATTTTTAACTTAGAGTATAAAATACAGAGCAATTGATTAAAATTTGCTAACATTAGCTTAAAACAAAGAACTCCAAAACATTATTTTATTTTAAAGTGACCTTTATTTTTTGCTCGTCAGTGTACGTATTTGCTTTTAGTTAACTTGTAAAGCTTTTGAGAGGTAGAGAGGTCTATGGTTCAGGTTTACACATTTTTGTAGTTCATCTTTTTTGATAATTATTTCAAAGTTATAGCAAATATTATCGTAATAATATTTGATAATATACTTACGTACGTGTTTGTTTTCAGTAGAGTGGAAAATCTTTTGAGAGTGGTTTACCTTTTTAATATATTTGATATTAAGTCATTTCTATCTATTCCTGCATTTGTATTTACATTAAAATATATTTGAAGTACAAAATAAGGTGTTAATAGGTCTGTTTGCACTCCTAACATAAATGATTTTTTAACAGCATCTTTTAGAAGGGAACAGGGGAACAGGGTACACTGTAGGGAGAGCTGACAGCTCTCCCTACAGTGTACCAAATTTCAGTTGCTTTTAGACGCAGTGCTAACGTTGTGGCTACTTTCTCAACATAGATGTCAAGAGGTGGCAAGCACAGCATTCTCTTTATGGCTGCAATTATATTATAATGTTTTCTGATTAGTTTTTAAATTTTTGGCTACCACACTAATAATCTGTAGATAAACAAGTCTTTTTGAGAATGGACCGTAAAGGCTTTGCACTAATTAGTATTTTTTAAAATTATTTTTTAGCAAAAGCGTTATATTATCTGCGTAATAAATTAAGTAGAATCAATTTAATAAAGCTGTTTATTACAATGTTCTGTAGTAGCAATGATAGTACATCTTTCTGAATGCAGTTTTATGTTGACAACCCTGCTTATTATTGTTTCATCCAAAATAACTGGTACAGCATTATTTTTTAGAATAAGTTTTGTCCATTTATTGATTGGGAATTTATTGAAAATGGTTTTGTCAAACACTCTATTCAGAGAAAGACGGTGGCATTACACAATGTTACCCAATTTGCGTTTATACTTAACTTACTTATGTATTTTTTTTGTGATCTACTAGGATAAATCCTTCTTATAGAGAAAGTAGCGGAGTTATTGGCAGGCTTCTTGAGGGAGAACTAAACCTGGGCTGGGCATCAAAGCTTTTGATAAGTTGGGTCTAAGCTGCAGCTACCGGGAAAGACGCTGAGGTGTTTTGGATTTTTTTGGAAGAGCTCAGGGTCGGAACTACTCGTGACGTGGGTGGCTGGGTGGCTTGCCTAGCAATTGCTGACATTAGAGCCGCTGTGGAGCCGGCTTAACTCTTTCTTATTTCTTGTGAAATATATTTTTGTTGTCTAGCTGTCTGCTTAAATTTAATAAAACTCTATATCAATAAGGCTGACAATTAATTTCTTAATTAATTAATTTAGACAAATTAATTAGTTGATGATTGATTAAGTAAATTAATACTCATCAATCTTCTGTGACTCTTAGTGCAATGAAAATTGCAGTTGTCCGTGTGGAAGGACAGAGGCGGATATCAATCGTATAGAACATGTGTGCTAAGCAAGCATGCAACATATTTATTAAATTTAATTCTAAGGAAAAGGGTCGGATGTCATAACTTGTAATATTAAATAAATAAGTAAGTAAGGGTGTAACATATTAAATTCCAAGCACACAATGTGTCTGTAAGCACTTTCTGAACTTACCCAATTATAATCAAAATGGTCATAATAGATTTTTAATACTACCAACACATATTTTATTATTACACTCTAATTGCAAGTTGAACTTTTATTAACTTTATTGAAACACAGTTATCTGACATAAAAACACACCACAGCTGTGAGGTCAATTTAGAGCACACTATTTATTTTTAATGCATATCCATATATACGACATTTTGTTTTCTTTGAAGTATATACAAAGACGCCAAATTAGCTAATTTAATTCTACTTTATAAAGTATAAAAAGAATATTTTTATAAAGCAAACAATCCTGCTATTGTAAAAGTCAGCGATTTATCAATTGCTGTATTTCTCAAAGCAATTATCCGTCCCATTAAAATATACCGTCGCTATCTCAAAGACAAGTTTTTTCTACATTTTACAATCAAATGCAGCTTTAAATTTTACGGACTCAAAGCTTAAAATACCTTGTAAAAATAAAAATAAAACGCTTCAGTAACGTTTTAGATGTAGTAAATAAAAACATTATTTTTTATACCCCGTCATCATTATTTACTCAGGTATAATTTGAAATGGTTTTATAAAATACTGTTCTGTGAATATTTCAAAATTATTTACGGTTTGAAATATTAAAAAAAAAAAACAATTAAATATGCGTTTGCATAAATTTTCTCACACAAATATGTTCGCAATCGCATTTGGGTTTCTTTATTCTGATTTTGACGTTTATGTCTAAACAAATCAGATATTAAACATGATAGTTTCTATGTTTTGTAAATAATATACAAAAGAAACGATAAACAAGGCCATCAACTATTTTTAAGTTATGAAAAAGTTATCGTATTTATAGTGTTTGTGTAAAACGTTATTATAATGACGGTTGCTATTCTTGTACTGCCTGACGTATTATAAAATTCTATTTGATTGAATATTTATGATTTATGATTTAATATTTATAATCGATAGGTATGAAAAGTATAAAATTTAAATATTTATTGTTGTTCCTTTAGCGATTAGCTTCGAAGTATTTGATAAATTGATTATTCTCATTTTTTTAATTCTGAAATCTATCTTTAGATATCAAATAAATAGTTTTATTTTTATTTTCAGATATATATGGAAAGTTCTATCTATAGAAAAGAATCACATCTGGATTTTGGTATGTATTTTTAAATTATTTACAATATTTACAGACTTGTATATTTATGCATTTTTATTGTTGCCTTGCTCATCATATGTAAAATATATTTTGATACGTCAAATTACCCAACCCATTCAATTATAACTAAAAGCAAACAGAATTATATTGTTGTATATTTTTGCAATAACCGATGACATTGTTTCCTTTAAATTGTATTAAAGTAAGAAAAATATGTAAAAATAAAATATAAACAAAAAATAAACATGGACAATAACTAACATACATACAAAACACAACTATTTTTTTAGAATACATAGTTTTAAAATTTTACACACACATAAACTCTGGAATATACTATTGCGGAAGAATATCGTTACGCTTTCATGATATAAAAGTTACAGTTTGCGACCGAGATGGAATTTAAAAAAATTTATTTTAAGTATTATGTGAAAATTAAAGTTAAATGAATAATTAAAACAAATTTTTGTTTACTATCACTGATAAACTAAAGTAACTAATAATATTCTCACAAAAATGTTATATGCTTCACAGGCTAATTTTATTAGTATTAGAGAAAAAACTTAAGAGTTTGTGTAAGTTATCATATAACTAATTTATTTAATTTATTATTTGTTGCAGTAGTGGTAAAGTTTCAAGTTTAAAGTAATTCAAATTTTGGGTTAAATGTTTTCTTTATTGAAGAGAGTTGGAGTATGTTACTTTGATTTCAATAATGTCTTAATGTACATTTGACGCGGGTCATTTTCTAACGCTGTATTAAAAACAAATTGTTACATTTTTTTTTAAATTAATTTTAAGATGGAGTATAAATAATAATCATTATTGATGCAACCAGTAGCTGTCATCATCATCATCATCTGTCAGCTATTTTTGTCTACTGCTGAACATATGCTTCTTCTAAGATTTTTTACTGGTATTGGTTTAAGGCGGCGTTGATTCGGTTTTTTAGTCTTTCTCTGATTTTCGTAGTCTTTACTCTAGTATTTATTTTGTCTACCGGTTGTCTGTTGTGCCTAGCCTTTTTATTAATGTGCCTCTTTATTTTCCTATGCTTCTGGATCCCTTAAGGTGATTTTCGCGTTAATTTACAGTTTTGTTTTAACTTTTTACTTTTTTTTTTACCAAAAATTTTTTAGAACAATATTTTTTTGTAGTTTGCTTTTCTCCATTTTCTGGACGTGACCAATTTATTTCAATTGCTTTGGTCTTATATTTTCTGTAATTGTTGTTTTAAAATGCATAATTTTTTTTTTGTTGTTTATTTTTCCTAACCTACTTCTTCCCACCAATTGTTTAGACATTTATGACATTTGTGGTTTTGTTTTTAACGACGGTGATATATAGGAAAACATGTTACACAAATTTAAGTTTTCTTGGCCTATTCCAAGAATATTTAGTCTTATGAAAATTTTTAAAAAACTCCTTTGAATATAAAAGGTAAACAAAATTTGCGACAGATACAACATTTTATTATCAAAGCGTACATGTTAACTTGCTGAATCTACAATAAATGTTTGAAATTATTTTTTCTAGTGTGGATACAATCATTCAATTTTTTTGTCATTGAGTGCCAAATTTTTTCAAACACACCAGGGTTGTTTCTAATTGAGTTACACCCAACAATTATCCAATTTTGCAAGTAGTCCAAATTCTCCTCTGGAGTAGCGTAAACTATTGATTTTAGATAGCCTCATAAAAAATAAGCTAGGGGGTTTAAAACTGTGGTTCAAGCAGGCCATATGCGAGGCCTACCACAATCTCCGTATGTTGCTATTAAATAATAACAAGCAACTAAACTGAAACGTAGTGGTGCACCATCGTGCATAAACCACATTGCAATTCTTATTGCTAATGATACATCAATTAGAAACTGATGTAGCATGTGTTTCAAAAAATTTACAAACTGACCTATGTCTTACATTTAAAGTATTTTCATTTTTTTGCGTATAACTACTTACTGTCATTGATCTTTCTAGCCCTCTATTTTGTTTTAATGTGTCTTTTTCACAAAGACGTCGATGAATGTGTTTGAAGATTTTTTGGTCGGGAATATTACGGCCAGGAAACTGTTCAATGTACGTCTAACTTGTAATGAAGTGTCATCAGCAAGTCCATACATGAAATGCATGTCAGTCATCTCGACGTTTGTATAGTGATTTAGGTAGAGGAATTCACTTACAATTAAAAACAGGTCAAACAGCTAAACGGCACTCAACCTAAACAATTGCAACCGATTCATGTGATGATCAATGACAAAACGTATTCAAATTCGTATTTAAGCAATTTAAAATAGTTTTTTCAGCTGTTTACGAAGCTTTCTCGTTTTCTTTTTTAGTAGTCCAAGTAGAATCTCACCTGGTTTTACTATTAGTTTTTGATTTAAACGTTTTTTGTATAGGAAACATGCGTTTTTGTTGTTCAACCTTTTAAGGTAATATTTTGTCTCTTTGGTTTTTTTTCTATTTTTTTTCTATTGTTCTTTGTTGCAGATGGTACTGTTGTGTTAATCCATGGAAATGCTTAGTAATTGGTGGTTTAAACTTTACAATGTATGGTTTTTTGTCTGATGATGCCGTAGTCTACTATGGACTTTAACTTTCTGTGTCTCATTGTTTTGTTGGCCACTCTGTTTTTTTAGTCACACACAGATTTTTTTCAAGTAATAAATTTTAATTTTCCAGAAAATTTATAATTAATTATCTTGCTTATTATAAAACTTTTACTACATTTTTTTAACATTTATCAATAATATTGATTGTAAACTATAATTTCTTGAGTTTATGCGCATAAGTTAAGAATCACCCTGTATACGTCATTACTAAAAGCAAACATTCTTTACACACACTTTTCTTTTTAGGCATATAGGGAGTTTTCCTTCCAAGGTGTTTTGTAGTTTACTAAAAGCTGCTCAGCAAAATCTTATGCGTCAAGAAATGTTGCTTGTTTAGTTGTATTTACCAATTTTTATTTGCTTGCTATATTTCATTGCTTTTGTCTATTACTAAGTTTTTGATGGTTACCAAGTTTGTCATAAACTGTGTTTTATGAAAGTTATTGTATTAACTTTTGCTCGTTAAAGTCTTGCAGCATTTTTGTCAGTTATTATATCAATATTGTACGCAAAACAAAAATGGTTTAAGTTCGATGTTTATACTTTTATGCTGCCAGTTTAGTTGTTTGTATATATATTTTTGCACCGTAAGAAAAAGTTTGAAGAATAGAATATAGTATCATTTTGTTTTATTTTTCTTTCTATTCTGTATTTGTTAGTTGGCGCGTAGAGTTTTACAATTTTTGTAACATTCTTGTATATAGTTTGTTGGAATTTTGTATATCTGTCGTCTATTTGGCATTAGTTGAGTGCATTAACTATAAATTGCTGTTCTATAATATCAATTGCTTTTTTTAAGTCTATGAAGATTAGGAAGAGTAGTTTACTGTATTTTATTGATTTTTTTATTGTTTGCAGAAGCTTGTTTGCGTCGTTTTTTTAAAATAAATTTGCTTACAAGGTAGGTTATGTGTGTAGTTTGTTTTCCAAAAGCTTTGTTTCTGTAGTTTTCTAAGTGTGTTAGGTTGTTTTTCTTGTGAATGAGTTTTGTAACTGCGTTGTTCTATTTTTTTGGGGATATATTTTTTTCCCATTTTTTACTGCTTATATCACTATAAGTTTTTTTTTGTTTGCCCTCAAAGACAATACAGAAATAGTTTTGTTTTTCAGTTCAATATTTCAATTTTTCCTCTGCCAGTTTACTTTTCAGACTTTTTTTTCTTTTTTCTTAGGTTTTTGCTTGTTTCTTTTGAGAATGTTTGGTTAATAATAATACGTTTATTTTTTGCCTTAAGGCTTTGAAAATTATCTTTAGCAATACATTAATAATTTCACAAAATAATACATTTTCTTATAAAATTAACACAATTAAGTTTTTTTTCTCTATTTGTCTACTTCTTTTTTTTGTTTTTTAACGGACCTCATCTATTTTATTTAATTTTTGTCTCCTTTCAGTATCTTAGTTTTTCCTATATGTTCTATAGTTTCCTTAGTCTCTTCGCACATTCGTCACATTTTCAAATTCTATTCCATCCAATATCTTGTCACTCGCTCTTCATTACCACATCTGAATCTTGCAATCATTTGTTTTTATTATCTTTACTATATCTGTCGCTCTTTAGTTACATTGGCAGTTTACTTTCTATAATATGTTTATAATTTGCGTTTTACCTAGACTTTTTTACTCGTATTTTTCTTTCTTGTTTTTGAATGTTGCTATCTTTTTTCATAATTTTGTGCCATGTTTCTTTTCCAGATTCTCTCATTCTTTTAATTTCTTGGCTAGAATACTCATTTTTGTTGAAATAATTTTCCTTAATCTCACTTAGCTTTCCATTTCTTGCTCTAATTTTCTTGTTTATGCATTTTTGGTAGATTTTATATCCGTGCCTTGGATGAGACATTTTTTTTATACGTCATTGCTTTTTTTCTGTTTCTACTTTGAACTTATGTTTTTTGACTTTCTCCAAAACATTATATGCTGGAGTTTTTTGTTTGTTTAATTTTAACTCTCATCTCCAACATTCTACATGTATATATATTCTATTTTTTCTGTTTGTTCTATCTTAATATTTCTAACCCATACAATATAATAGTCTTTACTAAACTATCAAACATAAGTCTTTTTACTTGTCTTATTATTTTATTTGCTTTTCAAGCTATCTCTTTAATATGTTTGCTCTAGCTGTTATTTGTGCAAAAAACATATCTCAAATATTTAAAAGATTACTTTTGTAATACCATGCCTATTCCATTTTCAAACCTACACTTTTTTCTCTCACTTTTTATTCTAAACACTATAGTTTTTGTTTTTTTTACATTAATTTAATTTTTTTTTAAATATGTTTTTAAAGTTTTTATTATTTTTTTCATTTCTTTCACGCCATTTGCCAGTATTGCTAAGTTCTAAATCTTTTACACAGAATGTTTTAAAATAAAAACCTATGATTTTGGTTGCATTACTAAGTTTTATGATCTTATGCCCCTGATGTGGGTTTTGTGCTGTTGTGATTGCTTTTGATATATTGTTATTTAGAGTTTGGACATAGGTTTTTTTTGTTGTTGTTGTAAGGCAGACGAGATTTAATCTTCAAATTTATTTAGGAGCAAGGGAACGTTTTTTACTGATTTTTGTGGAAAAACTAGTATTTTTTTGGGTTTTAGGTTTATTTTGACGTGCACCTTACTCCTGTATAATTGCTTCTTATTCCAACTTGTTCAGTACTGTGACAATCGTTATGTTACGCTTATTTTCTATTATTAGGAAGTTGTTTTTTGTACAACTTTAAGACTTGTTTTTTAGAGTTCTTTATTTCTGTAAAAAAGTTAATAATATTTGTATTTGTTTACTTCTGCTTTCCAAACTTTTTTATTGCTTTTTGAAAAACATCCATCTTTTTCCCAAGTTTAGCATTTAGCATTGTTTTTTTGCAATTAAAATAAAACGTAAACCTTAAACTCACTTTTTAACGTTAAGCTAAAGACGATGTTTGCATTACGTTCAAATTTGATAAAAAGCTTTTTTTTATATATTAATTTGTAGCTAGAACGCGCAAAATATAGAAAAGTGTTTTTGAAGTAAATATTTTGTAGTATTGCCGGCTTATTTTCTAGAGGTGTTGAGGAGGCAACTGTCACACAACCGAAAAAGCAATTAACTAATTTTGGGGCTTAAGATCTTGGGCATTTATTATTTTTTACTTTGATAGTAACATTGACTATAAATTATTCTGTACAACATTTGTATTGTATTGTTCGTCTAAATGTAATGCTGCTTAAAACTAACAACAGTGAATGTATGATCAAAGTCAAAAACAATATACTACAACGTGCATATTTGCTGTGTTTGCAAGAAACCACAAGGGTTTATTTTATTACTAAACAGTGTGCAAAAACGGAGCAAGCAACATTAATTATGTAGCCCAAAACCAACTTGTCTATGCAGAAAAGTTACATCAAATTTCTATAGTTATCTTTCAACTGTGCTGCAACAATTGATTTTGCACAACAGTTTAGAATCTACTGAAAACACTCTCAGAGACAATTTTCTAAGCTGGGTACGTGTTGGTAACAAATGATAGAATGCAAAAGATTTCTTATTGTTTAATAGAGTTGAAGGCGACCGTAGCACAATGGTCTAGTGCAAAGACTGTTGTGAATATATTTTGATGCGGTTGTCTTTTTTGCAACGCAATGGCAAACCAGCAAAGTATTTGCCTAGTAAACTCCTCTAGTGGTATGGTTTCCACGTTAAACTGTAGGTCTCATATGTTTTTGTGCAACTATTATCGCACACCACAAACATACGAGAGGGGTGCCGACGCTCATGGCAAGTATGGCACTATAAGAAGAAGGTATTTTTGTTATCAATAAAGACCAGGTGCAAGGGGACATTTTATTTAGTGCATTTTGCTATTAGTTTGTATGGGACTTGCTGTGTTTTAGTTTTTGCATAATCCCGTTTGTTTGAAGTCTTGCTTTGAGTACATTTATATTTTTAACGCTAAAAATCTCAGTTATAGGAGTTTAATTCCTAAAGTATGACTGAGATAATAACTTACTTTTTATCTACCGGTTTGCAAGTCAAATAATAAGGCTTTGGTTTTATGGCTATGTAAATTAGCTGTAATTAGCAAAATAAAGAAAAAAGCAGAATTGTGTTATTTGAACTTACCCAGGTTGATCTCCGTTTGTTATGTTTTAAAAAAGATGCAGAATAGCTAGTAGTTGTGTATGTAGTTTATGAGTTGTTTTGCTTGTTTATTTATCTTGCTCAATCTAAAGTTTGTTATGGTTAGTATGTTCTTTTCATTTTTTATACTTAGTTTTAAGTTAATATTTTTTATTGGGTTCTTTAACGTGCACGGGACCTACTAAAGTTTTTCTTCTTATCCGAAAGAAGTCGTATTTATCACAACACATTTTTTCTTAAACTGAAAAACTGACCCTTTAGATAGAGAGCTTGAACTTGAGATCCCTAGTGTAGCAGTCGAGTACTCTAACCACTACACCACCTGGGCGGTTAAGAAAATGTTACAACAAATGCTCCAACTACGTATAAAAATAATAGAAATTTATTATAAACACGATGAAAATTTTGCCGAGACAGTTTGCAGAGTTTGTAGTGTTTTTGGTCGGCATAAAAATTGCCAGTTTGGACTCCTACTGTTAAAAGTCAGTTCAAAACATTGCTTTTGTCGCTAACAGTGTTACAGAAAACCCAATTTTTTTTTAGACGTTCTCAACAATTAAGGATCTTAGCTTTCATGCTTATAAAGTGCAGTTGAGGCAAGAATTGAAGTTGGCATATTATAAGCATTGTTAAATATTTGTTTTTTAAATACTGGAAATGCAGCAGGAAATCCTGAGTTTTATAGAAAAATTATAATCTTTAAAGGACTGCAAAAGTACCAAAGTTGAACTGGCACAACAGCTAAGCGCCGAAGTAGAAAAACGAGCAAAATAAGCAAATTATACACATACCGTTAACGATCTGATAAACAAAATTGAGAAAGCCTTTAATGACGTACTTTAAAATAAGAACAGAGGTGTGCAGAAACTACCTACATTCTGGTGGAATAGTGCCGACATTGCCGACTTAAAGCCAACTGCACTTAACAAAAACTACAGCAAACAAAAGAAATAGCACAGTTTTAGAGAACAACTTAAGAAACTAATACAAAAAAAAACCAAAAACCAAAACCAAAACTAAAGAAAGCAGAAGCCAAAAAAAGTCATAAATCATGCGACAAAATAGACAACAATTTATGGGGTACTGGTTAGAAGATTGTAACCGGGATGATTGGAATGCGTAAGCCAGTCTACTTGCCAAGCAAATAACAAGGCAGCAGAAAAAAATATAAAAATGCTTGATATTACCACGGAAGAAATAAAGAAACAGGGAGCAGAATCAAAACCGGGAAAGCTGCAAAGCTAGATGGTATTCTCCGAAAAACAATAAAACAAATACAGTTTTTTAAGCAGCAAAAAAAATTATGCAAACCGAAAAAAAAATTTATCACAAAAAAAATTAAAAAAACTGGCAGCTGAATCAAAATCGGAAAGACTGCAAAGTTGAATGGTATTTCCCCAAAAACAATAAAACAATTACGGTGCACTACCATTACGTATTAAAGATACCTTTTAAAAATAGTATATTTTTAGAAGAATGGAAACTGGGAACTTATTGTTAATAGAATTGGGAAAAAGAAATTATACGAATTTTTAATTATAAAAAAAAATATTGAAAAACGCAAAATAAAAATAGAAGAAAACAACAAACACGAACAAGACATTAGTACATCAATCTGTCGAAATGGTCCAACTTTATAAAATATTAGCAACCACGTTATTCTGCATTAACCCATGCCAGAAGGGGTCACTTTGATAGGGTATGCAGATAAACAGCAATGCAGAAATGGCAAAAGAAGCTGAACGGGCAAAGGCAAAAATAATAAAATGGATAAAAAAGTGCGGTCTACAATTAGCAGCCAAATCCGTCATATTATCGGAAACCAACAAAAATAACAAAAATTCAAGAAAATAACTTTTAGTGATAGAACTATAGAGCCAAGGAGTCTTGGACACAATACAAACATGGGAACATTAATCAACGTCTCTGGCAGGACTATTGCTCAACATTGGCTCACCAAAAGAAGAAACAAGAAGAGTATTGTGCAGCGTGATGAATTCTATAATACTATATGACTCCCCTACATGGAGCAAATAAACAAATATAAAAAAAATAAAAAAATCTTGTCAGATCTTAAACTAAGGTTGCTATATAAGTTGCTAGCTCTTACAGAACGACATCTAGTGGTTGTTGGGACATACCTGCTACACCTCCTAAAAAAAATTAGAAAACTTTAATGTTAAAACTAGTTATTAAATATATAAATAGTTTACAATATTAAATTGGTGCGTTAGTAGCGAAAATTGCACACGTAAATTAGCAAGGCCATAAATTCTGCTAACGGTTGTATGTTGTATTTTATTTTGTTTGAACCCTGAACATTATTTAATTTAAAATTTATTTAATAATCAATTACATTTGAGTGACGTACTTATGTAAAAGTAAAAGATGTTATCAATCAAGCAATTTGGTTTTTTTACCTACCGGGCTAAAAACGTTGTTAACGGCTACTGGTCTAGGCAAGTAAGTAGAACCTAATTTGTTGCTAAACTGGTAATTTGGCACTACTATTACAAAATATTAATTATATAAAATTTTATTCTGCCTTTTCATTATTGCCTAATTAATATTTTAAAAATATCTAATTGTTTTTTATTTTGTAGCACAGGATAATATTATATATAAATCTACAGTAGCTAAAAAAATCATAAAGGTAAAAGCTACTTAAATCTTATTTATTTGATAATAACCAGTTTTGTATTTGCTTTTAGGTATTTATTTGTAATATAATAATAGGTATACAATTTTTACTGATCCAAAATATTAATTATGGGGTGCATCAATCAAATTTGAATTAATTAATTATTATAATAACAATAATTAAAACTAATCATGTAAAGCTTTTAATTATTAGTTTGTGGTAATTGTATGCAAATAATTGTTAACACATACAATATTAATAGAATAATATATTTCCGAGTTCAATCATATCCAGCATCATGAATTGGTTTTAGTATTATAACAATTTATTATATTATTTTTGTTTATACATTTATTATTAAATTATTTCATCATAATTAATTGGCAAATTAGCGCGCTCTGCAAAAACTAATTAATGAAAAAATGTTGAGTAGATTATTTTTGATCTGAAATGACTTATGTATTTGATGTTCATTAGCTTTAAAAGTTTCTAGTGCATCCAAGTCGTGCTTTTGCTAATTAGAAATATATCAATCCAACATCATTAAAAATATAACTTGAAACAGCAATATTTACGACAATTTACAAAAGCTGCTTTGGTATTCTCAGACCACAATTAAACATATCAAGCACAGTTATAATTGGCAATATATTTTGTAAATTTAATGTTATTTTTTTAGCTTTAACTAGTATTATCAAGTTGCTTTGATCGTGAACACAATATAGGGCTTTATAAATGATGCATGAATTGCGCCCATTTCATCAACTGCAAGTACAGACGTAAAGTAAATGGCTTGCATTGCTTGATTGTGTTGGATTAAATAGATGATTAAATGCGTTCATCATTTGTTTAATTATTAACAATGAATGTTATCCATTATTTATTTACTGATAATCAATACAATTTCTTTATATTAAACCAGTTTAAATTAAATTAAATAGATGATTAAATGCGTTCATCATTTGCTTAATTATTAACAATGAATGTTATTCATAATTTATTTACTGATAATCAATACAATTTCTTTATATTGAACCAGATTTCTGCATTAATGTTGTGCAGTAAATAATATACAATTCATTAAAATATTGATTTTTAAATTAAATGCATTTGCTCACATATTTGATTGAATTAGAGTGCGATTACACCAATTTAAATTAATGAATGAAATGAAGTCAATTCTTTAGAAGTTATATGTTTTCATATAAATTTTCAATATTATTATTTGTTTTAATTGTTGTTCAAATTTTCAATATTTATTGTTAATAACCTCTTTAAATAATCAAATTATTAAATTATATATATTAAAAAACAAAAATGTGTATTCTCTATTTATTTTGTTATTTATTTTAATTTTAAAACGCCTTTAATACCAGTGACGTAGACATAATATTTACAAAATTATTAAAAACTAATTTAAAGCAAAATTTATTCAAAAGTACAATTTATAAAAAAAAGCATTTTTGGCTATGTTCTTCTTCTTCTTTATGTGCCGTCTCCTACTCGGAGGTTGGCAATCAACATGGCAATCTTTATTTTTGATACTGCAGCTCTGAACAGATCGTTTGATGTACATCGAAACCAGTCTCGAAGGTTTTTCAGCCAGGAAATTCTGCGTTTTTCCGCACTTCTACTGCCTGCGATCTTTCCTTGCATTATTAGCTTCAGTATCTTATATTTGTCACCTAGCATAGTGAGACCCAAATACTCTAGTTCACTTCCATTTCCCTTTTCGTCTTTCTTAACACCTCGACAATTGTGGTTTTGTCCTTCCCTGAAATTTTTAAGATTCTCTTATACATCCTCATTTCAAAAGCCTGGAGTTTGTTGGTGAGTTTTTGGTTTAGTGTCCATGCTTCCAAGCCATACATTAATATGGGTAACTCGTAGCATCTCACCATCCTAGGTCATAGTTCGAGCTTTAGTTCGCGGTTGCAGAAGAGGTCTCTTATTTTAAGAAAGACAGTTCTGGCGCTCTCTATTTTGCTTTTGATTTCTATTTCTTGGTTGTTACTATTTGTTATCCAAGTACCTAGATATTTGTACCTTTTCAATACGGGTGTTGTTAATGAATAAGTCGACACTAGGTGTTACTGTTTTGAAAATGATCATATAATTAGTTTTTTTCAGGTTCATTTTTAATTCATATTGCAGGCTAATAGCATTTGTTTTTTTCACCATTCTTTGTAGATCAACTATATTGTCTGCTACTATCACGTATCGTCCGCATATCTGATTTTGTTGATTGGTCCTCCGTTAACAACTAGTCCTGCTTGTCTCTCTGTATCTCTCTGTATCTCTTTTGGCAATATTTTTTGTTTTCAGTAAGTTTATTAGTTGCTCGTGTTAGACTTTATCGAACGCTTTTTCATAATCTATAAAACAAGCATATACTTTGATATTCATGTCCATACATCTTTGTGAGAATACATTAATGCCAAATAGTGCTTCACGTGTGCCCAATCCATTTCTAAAACCAAATTGGGTATCACTAATACCTTCTTCAAGTTTATTGTTAAGTCTTTTGTGTATTATTTTCAGAAATGCTTTAAGGGTATGGCTCATGAGACATATGGTTCTGTAATCACTACATTCTCTAGCATTTGGCTTCTTTGGTATTGTTATAAATGCCGATCTTAGCCATTCTTTTGGTATTATTCCTGTTTTATATACGGTATTATACAGATCCGTTTTGACATTGTTTTGTTCATTCTCAACAAGTTTTAATAACTCGACTGATACTTCATCTGGGCCAACAGCTTTGTCTCCTCTCTTTGTTTTCGATGGCGTACTGTACTTCTTTTTTTGTTATTTTCGGGCAATTACTATCTTCTTATATGCTGCTTGTAGAGCCTCTGATGTCGTACAAGAGTTCCTCTATGTGTTCTTTCCACCTCAGCAGTTTTTGTGATTGCTCGGTTATAATTTTCCCTTCTTTGGTTTTTATAATTGAAGGTGTATACTTTTTCTTTATTCCAGTTAGTTCTTTAACTTTCTTATGTAAATTAAAGTTGTCATATTGTTTTTAAAACTTTTCAATTTCTTTGCACTTTTCATCTATGTTACTTTTTACTAATTGTGGTGCTCTTGGTGCATATTTTTGTGGAGCAAAATTTTACATTACAATTTATATTTATGAACTAAGGCTAAGTTTTTTAGGTCAACACTTAAAGCCTTTCAAATGGCCTTGCCGAAAATGCCATTATATTAGCCAAAAAAAGTGTAAAAGGTATGTTAATATATATAAAAAAAAAATTACTCTATCAAGTGTTAGACGTAATTTTAGCATTGTTTATAATTTATTATTGTACTGTATACTGTATATGATGTTATTTACGTACATCTATTGTTTGAAAACTTGAGGTATTTCACAACTGTCCGAGGTTATTTACACATAGACTGAGAAGAGTCTTGGTGGTGTGTAAAACAAAGTAAATTGGCATTGAAGTCATTGAAGTACTTGACAGTTGTAGCATACCAGGTACGCTGCCAGATTTGGGGTTGTATTAAGCTGTAATAGATGGTTATTTATACACTGGCAAAGTCTTAGGGTTCTATGTTAACACCGTTTTTGGCATTGAGGTCTTATACGTAACAGTCGTCGGGGTATGCTTGTGCACTATCAGTTGAGGCCTTGCGGTTGCACAATAACTAATATAAATATTGTCAAGCTTACAGAGGCCAGTTGGGTCATGAGGTTGTATGCAGGGCACATTACATTAGTAAGAAGCAGTTATAAACACACTAGTATTAGAGTAAACTTGTACCTTGGGGATTAGGTTATTGATGTAATTGTAGAGATTTTGGTATGACTACCAGTAATATGCTGCAGAGAAATTATATGTTTATTGTGTTGCAGGTTAAATTTATAGAAAAGCAGATCGGGAACAATTGCGGGTTGTTACACTGAGGATGAGATGGACCAAGCTAGCACAAATGAAATAGAGTGGGGCATAGCAAGTTGGAGCGATGGTTGGACGCGGAACGTACAAAAAAGCTTTAGCAACTTTTGCGCAGTGAAGCAATGCGGTCAAATAATTTGACGACAAAGACCGCTCCTTCATTATAATTACTGAGTAGTGTTAAGTTAATTAGTATACGTCATTTAAGCACGGAGTGGTGGTTAGGAGGATTAGCGTGCGTCGCGTTAGTTATATAAAAAAAATTATTTATATAACTATGTTTTACACAAGTTCTTTTAAAATTGCTTAAAAGGGCTGTTGACTGCACAAAAGTTGGTTGCTTTGGGCTTAGTGGCCGGCCGAGTATTGGATCTTTTAGCCTTGCTGGCTGATAATTTTGATGACGCTGACGACGCTTTCTTTTTATTTGTTACTACAATAAATCTTTTTGACTTTGGAGGGCGAATCGGATTTGACTAAAAACATTGCAGTTTTTTTTTAAAGGCGGAACTGAGGAATCTTTTGACTTGCTGGTAATGGTGGATTTTTGGTAAGGGCTTTATTCTGGAGATTAAACTTTTTTGTCATAATATGGAGTCTAAAATCTGTGTAGTCTGTTTCTTATAAGGTTCATAATAAGCGTCAATTCCCGGTACATATTGTAGCAAAGATCTTGTTGCTAAAAATCTCTACATCAAAGTTAGAGTAGTTGTCATCGTCAAAGTCTATGCTACAAGAAATTAATTATTTAATTATTTTTTTTATTAAATAACCAATTACCGTCAGTGAATTATGATTAATTGCGTGATTCAGTCAATTATTAAAGTTTTGTGCAATAATAATTGCTGTTTTTTTTAGTAGGCTGCGGTGGTTCTTGGAGTTACTGTCTCGACGTCTTGCAGCCAAATCCGCTAAAGAATGCTTAGTTAGCAATTGCCGTTTCAATACCTTACTAAGTTTTTTTCTGTATATTAAAGTAGCTGTGTTTTATTATGCTAATTGTTACCAGAGTCTTTTCCATGGGGGTGGCGGAGGCGGCCGATTTAAGGTTAAGAGCATTATTGTTTTTGGTAAGTGTGTTTCCTGGTGGCAATGTAGTTGCAGCTTGCATTTTATTATCAAATCAATCGTTAGATAAACAGACGTCTTTACTCAGAAAGTCAGCATACTTACGCACTCACCCAGAATGTCTTTTACGCTGACATGCTAACACAGAGCGCTATGACTTTATACGCACTCACATAGAACCCGGTCTTTAAGAGTTTAGGTGACGTTTATGCTGTACAACGTGAGGGAGTTTAAAACTAAGCAAATATAGCAATTGTTAGTTTGCTAAATGTTGGATCTTGGCATTGTTAGCTTGTTGGTTGGCAAGATGTGTCAAAGATTGAATTCCGACCAAAAAACGAGGTAGCCGTTTGGTGTTTTACCGGGATTGAAGTTAGAATAACGGTTGGACGGAATTTTAGTTGCTTGCCACTTGGGAGCAAAATATGCAGTACCAACTTGCGTTTAGTTTTTTGACAAGGAACGCTTAAACCAACGTCATCTTTGCTGTGTGTAGAGATGGGAACGGCTCCAAAAACGCTAAAAGCAGTGTCGGACTTAGCTTCCGTTTTTTTCAATTGCGGTGCTTCTTACTGTACAAGTAGAACGGTTGAGGACGGTGAACTTCTGGTCTCTATTGGTTCTGGTTTACATGTGGGGGCCACGCTATGGCCAATCTTTTTTTTTTTTTGGTCTTGTTTGGTTGTTCTTTGACGATATGATAACTTTGACTGTAAGGTCAATTTGATTAATCAGGGTAGCATTTATTATTACTTCCTTCTACTGGAGTGTCCGAGTAAACAGCTAAAGTTTTGACGGTACTTGAACCGGGTTAGCGGTACATCTCTTGGAGTTGCAGAGAGATTACATCGCTGGCTAGTATCAAGTATCTGTCTACATTTCAAATAACATTTGGATGGCAGTAATAACCAGCTTAGTGCATAGTATTTAAATATCTATGGCAGTTTGAAGTAAATACTTTAAGGGTTGCATGTCGGGGGTCAGCACTTGTTATATCTTGCAATAGAAAAAGCGGTTTGTCTTCAATTGTTTACGTTGCTTAAATATAGTCACGGGAAGCGACGTCGGGGTATTCTACTAGTAACTGTTTAGTTTGAGATAGTCTATTGCGGAACCAGATGTCAACTTTGTCGTTCTCTTCTCGTAAAGTGTTGACAGTTTTGGTTTTGCCTAGAACGCAGCTGTTATAGAGTTGAATAATGCAGTACGTAATATTTGTGCTTCAGTTTAGTCGCGTAGTAACTTTAAGATTTTTTTGCTATGTTTTTCTTTCTATATTTGGATGTTTTTGTGTTGTTGTTCTCTTTCATAAAAGTGGCGGAAGTTTGAAAGCGTTTGTGCTAAGGGTGTTTCCTGGGGGTGGTGTAGTTGTACCTTCTATTTTATAAACAAATTAATCGTTATAATGACAAACGCTTTTACTCAGATGGTCAACACACTTACGCACTCACTCAGAGTGTTTTTTAGACTGACACGCTCACACAGAGCCCTATAACTTCATACGCACTTACACAGAATGCGGTCATCAGAAGAATCTAGGTGACATTTGTGTTGTACGATGTGAGGAACCTTAAAGAGAAAAAAAATAGTATCCGTGCTAACAAAACACTTAAAATACTGAACACTAATGTGCCACGATCAAGAACAGACTTAAATAGGCATTCACTAAGTCATAAGGAAGCAAAGATGAAAATTTGATGATGCTGCATAAGTCATTGCTAAACGGACCTTGTCCACAATCAAACATTAAAAGAAGAGGCAACTCCAATAGTGAGAGTAAAGTAAGAACCAAGGCCAGGTTGTGTAGCCGACGCGTAGTTGCAGACCCTTATTAGAAAAAACATCAACAGTACTCTAAGATACCTCGTAGCGCAAAATTGTTAAAAAATACAGACTGTATACAAAGAAAAAAAATGAGACAAAAAAGAAATAGTAAAGTGTAAGCTGGATTGTGTGTCTGGTGTGAAAAGTAAGTGTTATTAAGTAAAGCCACTAGTAGTCAGCGTGCTACGTCTTTCAACAACACTATCCCAAATAAAAAGAAAGTCAATACTTAGTGTGTGAGGAAGTCAGATACATCTATAAAAGCAACAAACACAACAATGCACAAATTAATTAGCTTTTTGCCTTTTTTTTTTAATTTTTACTCAACGCTTAAATCCAATGTAAAGGGTGGCCTATGTAACGGTTAGAACGTAAACTACCTTTTATTTTGTTTTTCAAAATTATAATGACATTTTTAAGTTGACAGAAATTTAGTTTTATGTTTGACATTTACAAAATGGGAGTCGCTTTACACTTGAACAAAGTTGGAAAATAATGAAAACTTACTTCTAAAGTGGTGAGTCTAATCGAACGGTAAAAACAATTTTGATAGAAAAAAGTGCCTTCAACGCAGTTTTTGGACCAATTTGCATAGCGAGTTTGCAAAAATGGATTGTTAGTGGATAAAACAATACGTATACGTTCTCGTCCAGTTCGCTCAAAAAAAAAAAAAAACTATTGCTGCTGCTCAGAGTGTGCGTAAACATACAATAACATCAACTTGTTATTGTTTTTAGGAACTAAACATTTCTTGCAGTTTTTTTAGGAGAATTTTGCATATAGACCTCGGTTTGCAGGCTTACAAAATTTAGCTAGTTCAAGGAATGAAGCATCATGACCGTCCGATGCGATTTCAGTTTGCCCAATAGGCTAAATATTCTTTATCCAAAGATGAGCATTTTTATTAAAAATTGTGTTTTTTTATCAGACTCATTTTTATCTTAGAAGCTATGTCAATAAACAAAATTGTCGCATTTGGGAATCAGAGAAATCACACGACTATTGAACAGCCTATGCATTCACAACAAGTAACCGTTTAGTGTGGTTTTTGGTTCGGCGGCATTATTGGGCCATTTATCATTAAAAATAAGCAAGGAGTCGCCGTTACCATTCATAGGAAACGTTACTGTGCCATGCTAAACAAATTTTTTTTTGTAAAAATTGAAAAGTATGAAATGGATGACATTTGGTTTCAACAGAACGGGGCCACTTGATATACACCCAACGTAACTATCAATCTTTTGCGCACTGATTTTAGAAATTGAATAATCAGCCAAAATGCTAATCTCAATTACCGCCTAGGAGCTGTGATTTGATTCCGTTGAATTTATTTTTTTGTATGGAATCCTTAAAAACATTACCATCTAGAGACGATTGATGCCTTAAAACACAAAATCGAAGTTGCTATTTATGCGATTGGAGCCCAAATCTTAAAAAATGTACTCAAACATTTTGTTAATCAGATGGGTTACTATCAAGCCAGCCGTGGCAGTCATTTAAATAATGTTGTGTTTCATTCTTAAATGAAAATGGCCAATTTTTTTATTAAACTCATAATTTTGAAAAAAATACTTATTAGTTTTTTATTTATAACCGATTCAAATTTCAAAAATTAGATTGCCCACCTTTTATATGTATGCAGTGGTTGTATCAAAATATGTAAAACATATTTATGTAATTATATTTTTACGTATTGTTCATTCATGTTGACAAAATTTATCTACTGTAACATTATATTACAATACGCGTGTGCATCATATTACACAAATGATATTGTATCTCTTTTATAATCAATGCTTTTTTATTAATTCTATGAAATTCATTTATATTTGTTATTATATTCATATTATTTCATATAATTTTATTATTTATTTATTAATGTATTATTTTATACAACATGTTTCGTTATTTTTTAATAACATTTTCAAGTAATTATATAATATAATAAAAATTTTTGATTAATTTATAAATAAAATAAATTTTTGTTTCTCCCGCATTCCCTGATATCCGGTTTTTTTTATAATCAATTCTACAAATCTACACTTTTTTGTGCATTATGAAAACAGCTTCAAACAAATATTTGTTTTATGGCAAAAAAATATAATCTATAATATAGCTCCAAGTTAATCTAGAAAACGTTTTAAATTTAATTTGTTTTTATTAAAATAATAGTGCGTTCCGTATATCAACCGAAGCGACCGAAATCCCGGTTATCCTGAAACAGGTTTATATACGGAACGCGGTTACCTGAAAAAGGTTACAAAGGTTGCGACCGCACTCACCATGAACTAACGTCGGTGAATTTCTATTAAACGTGGTTATACATGGCGGTAAATTTAAAATACAATCAAAAGTGAACAAAAGCGTCAAATGTTGCTCGTTTATTTTATTAAATTATTAATTATAGGTTATAATGTATATGTATGTTCCTGTCAATGCTAAAACGGGCAAAGGCATGATTGCAACAGAGCAAACATTATTATTGTGTATAGTTGCCTGTTATACCTGCCAACCTCTACTGGGATTACTGTATTAGCAGGTAGATAAATACATACAATCATCTAATATTAAGCACTGAAATTTAAAAAAAATATAACACTAAAGCAAATAATAAATAAATTCATGAAGTTTGAGCCTATAATATTTCAGTTTTGTATTTTGACGTTTCTATAACCGCTGTCGTTCCGTAAATCAACCAAGATTTTCAGCAACCGATCAAAGGCGTAACCTAACCGCCGGTTACTTCGGTTGATATACGGAACGCACTATAAGTTGTTTCAATTTTAAGCTTAATGTTCCATTTATTTTTAATTAAACATATTTCATTTTAATTGATTGTATTTATAAATTGTGATTCGCAATTTAAATTTTTCTTTAAAGAAAAACTTGATTAATCAATTCTTCGATGACAAATTATAGTTGATTGATCGATTGTAATATTACATGAGCGGTTTTTATTTCAACGTTAACAAGAACTAATATTAGCCAATGTTTGTATTTCCAATCAAATCCGAGACATCAATATTTTACAGAAATTATGAGGCTATTTTAAGCAGATTTTTTTTTAAATATTTTTTAGATAATGGGTTTTTATTAATTTATTTCTAACATTATTTGTACTGTTCTTATAATATATCTCAAAAAATTTGATAAATAAATCGTAAAGTAAGTATAAAATAACTCAGACATGTTTTCATTTAATTGAAATTTAGTAGACGGTTTTGTTTACACATAAATACTATAAATAAGCGAATCTGATCTGTAATTACCTTGTAAAAATAATTAAACATCCCAAAGGTGCTATAATATATGTACAACAGTAAATATTAGTTGAGAAAATAATAACGGGATATTTATTTAGATGAATCAATTTATTACAATTAAAATAGATGAATAATTAGAACTATTTACGATTATTTAAAAAAAATTGTAATAATAATAAAATGTTCGGTTTTTGGAATTATATTATAATAAATAATTACTCTTCTTTGTTATGCAAAGTTTGTCTGTGTGTGGTGGTGAGGTGAGTTTCATTATTAAATATTTATTTTTGCATAACAAAAACGGTTGCGCACACGTTATTTATCACTTTCACTAATTTATAATTTAAAATATTGTGCCACGTTCATGCTACGTTGAAATAATCTGTATAGTATTTCAAATATAAACTAAAAATAGTGAGAGGGTAATATAATTAGTTATTAGCAAAAGTAAGTGTCGTATAGAATCAAGTAAAGAAACTATTACACGCAAGTAGAATACTATACTTTATCTAGGATTACTAATAATAAGTAACAATTTAAATCTTGACATAACTTTTGGTTTAATGCAGTGACTATCTTTTGTTGTAGCACTTTTGCTTTAAATTACTATGAAACTTATACATAGTTTGTAGCTATCTACTCAGTCAAAATCTATCGCTAAGATCCATACCCCACTGTGGCAATTTTGCATTGAACAACTGTACTCTTCATTTTGGACTTGGTTTGTATGCCTATGTTGTGCAGGATATTTTCCAGGTTATGTATATTATCGTATCTAAGGGAGTAGCAACTATATATAGTAAAAACAATTTTGTGATGAAGGTCTATTTAAGAGCATATGTTCAAATTTTTTTTCTATTTTTAAATCGTGAGCAGGATGGCTTTTGCTGTTATTGATTTAAAAAAAAATCATTATTTATAGTTTTTGTTTGTTTTCTCAGCTCTTTCTTTTTTTATTGACATTTAAGGCATTCAGATTAGTAGTACGATTTTTTGCAGTAAACGCAATACGCATTGTTTTTGCATTTAGTTGCTTTGTGTCTTTTTTTGTACTGTCTGGTTTGAAATGGCAATTATTCCAGCATTTAAAATTTTTGAGTTTTATTTTAAAATTCTGCAAGATATATAACGAATTCTAATTCTCCGGATTAATCAGTTTTTCAGCGTCCACCTCTGGCATTCTTATAGTGACATTTTGCCTGTTGGGAGTTTTAACTCAAAATCTTTGGGTTTTATAGCGGTTGCTGTAAAAATGGTTTTGCTTGATTTATTCATTGTTGTTACTTTGTAGAAAATATTTTACATAAACCGTTGTTTTATTATAAAGAAAGGATATTTTGGACCCCGGCAGTTTTTTTTAACTTTTTTCTACTTTCTCTGGGTTTATTTTGTACTGCGTCAACTCAAATTTTGCCGAAATTTACTGTTTTTATTACCATCTTTAATAAGTGCGGATTTGTCCGGTCTTTGTTTTTTTTTTCAAAGTTTTGTACTATTGATTTTAAAATTGGTTTTGCTACAAAACATATTGATTGCACTCCATACTTTATTACTTTTGTCAAAAATGTTTTTACATAAAGAATTATATTGTTATATGTATCGGATTTTAGTGTATTTTATCAAAAAAAATTTGTAACGCCAATCTTGATTGGTTACTAATGATTAGAAATTTTTGTTTTTTTTTTGCAATTGCATTATTTTTATTTTTATTTATATTTCTAATTTTTTGAAAGCCAAATAGCAAATTTTCTAAAAATTTGTTGTGTAGTATTTAATCTTCCAAAGAAGAACACTTACCGACTAAACTCTCTTTTATAGTTTAAATACTTGGATGTTTAAGCCGTTAGACTCACTCATTCTGATAGGAGATAGATTGAGAAGAAAGAGGTTAGGACGCCCTATAAATTGTAGGTTGAGGTTGTGGGGAAAAAAAAAAAGGTTTGCCGGTCTCTTATAAAAGTGTACTTTTTGATCTGGGAGTCAAGATTTACAAAGTATTTTTGGCCACAAGTTGCAAGTTTTTTGCTAATTTGGCTTTGTCGAGAATGGCTTGAACGTTCAACCTGTACGTTAGCTTTTTGTCAAATGTTATTATCAAATACTTACAGAGTCCGTCCACGGAATAGAAATTTTAAAAAAATAAATAATTTTGTTAGGTGTAGTGTGTCGTCGTATGAGAAAACAGCTTTACTCTTCTCCGGGTTCACTTTGACTTGCCAGTCATTAAGCCAATCTTAAAAATTACTAGTGACCTTGATCTATACATAATTTCCGTATCATCAACGTATTGTGTCATTTTGTCCGAGTGCTTTCAGACTGATAACATGTCGGTAACGTAAAAGTTGAATAACTAATGTTTTGCATTCTATGTATGAAGCTAGCAGTTTTATGAGACCCAGTTGGAACTTGAGTCTATGCAGTTTTAGTAGTAAACTTTTATGCTAAACCTTATCAATAGCTTTTCAGACGTCAAAAAAGCTACTTTTGTGTTTTTTTTAGTCAAAAATTTTAGATAACATGATCTGTTACTTGATTAACTAATGGACGACAGAGTATTTACGCAGAAACCAGTGTTGTTGAGCGGGTAGAACAGAATTAGTTTCAGCGTGTTTTTAGATAAAATTAAGGATAACTTTTTTTATGACCTTTCTTAATGTGTATAGGAGACTGGCAAATAGTTTTGGAAAAATTATTATTTTTTTTTGTGCAAGAAAGTTTTCAAGGTTTTGTTTGGACCGGTCCGGGCGCCGATCAAGCTTTAAAATTGGATATAATTCCTCTAATGCGAAACGGTTCACCGCTGTTCAGCGGCGTGTTGTTGTCTGTGGTCTTCTAAAGATCCTTGACTTCTTTTTTGACCCTTTCAATGTGTTTTAGATTAGTGTCTTTTGTCATAGAAGGAGAGCATTGGAGTTTTAGACTATCGGCAAATGCTTTGGTTTTTTTCTCGATAAAGTTTTAGAGCTCTTTCTCTCTATGGATTAAATATTTTTTTGTGTTTTGAAGATTTTCCACATTAGATTTACGTTTTCTGTAGTTGAATCTAAGGTTTTTTGTCAGCACTGATTTGTATGCAGCTTTAAAGTAGATTTAACTTTCCTGTTTAATTCATTGAGGATTTTACGATCTAATAGGTTGCAATGCTTGCAACCTATTAGAAATGCTATTGATCATCTTTGAATCAAAACCTTTTGATTGCAAGATAGTTTTAGAAAAAAAAATTTCCAAACCTAAATGGTTATAGAAGCGTTTTCCGTAACTTTACAAATCAGTTCTGTATACTGTTTAACGGCTCTTTTAACATCCGCAACCGTTTGTACTAGGGTTTAGCCTTTTTTCTAGGTATCTAAAAAAAGAGTCCAATTTGTGTAGGTAACAAATTGCTTCTCTTTTTTGTTAAATCCTTTTCCATAGACATTTAGTATTACCAAGATGTAGTCGAAAAAAGTCGTTGAATAGCTAGCACGGCTGTAGTGAGTGGTTTTTTTTAGACTTATGTTTCAATAACTTTTTTTTTCAACGTAGTCTTGCAAAGTTTAACTTGTAACATTAGTTGTAAAACCGTTTTAAGTTAGTTGTCGGGAAGGTCTACCTGGGAATGATCCAGCAATCTTTTTGCACAGATCACTGTGCCACGATTTCAATCTACTACTTAAATTTTCAAATACGTAAAGAAAGGTATTTGGAATTATAAACGCGTGCAAGGGGTGGTGGTGCAACTCACTAACAAGCGTGACGTCGATTTCCTGAAAATATTTTGCCTAATTTTTCCGGAATACGGAATTCTAGAAGCATACTTTTAATGGCACTTTAAGCGTATTATCGGACTGAGTTTTACAACCATTTTAGATTGAAATTTGTTGCATTTTGCAATCAAATTGGCGATTTGTGATTGGCGAGCTAGTGGAGTGACCAAGCTAGCAAACGTTGTTTGTGCCTGGGTTGTTGCTGATTTTGGCGCTAGCCAACATTCTATCATAAACTTTTTAGCCAACATGGTGCACTTTGGTTAAGTGCTTTTTGAGCAAGTTTTTGACTGGTAAGGTCCTGAGCATATTCTGCATATTAACGACGCTACAAAGCATCATTCGAAGGTGTGCCCATGGCACTAGAGCTTTTGACATTGAGAAATTTGTTGTTGTCTTCTTCTTTTTTGGCTTCATTGAGACCATGACATAAAGTAGTACGTTAAGATCTTTGATCTCCGCACTTTTTGCCTCCCTTGAGTTGAACTAAGACTAATAGGCAACTAAGGAGTTCATTTTGTATTTTGTAAATATTTGATAAGGCAAATCCAAGTTAGAGCGTCTATTCCATGTCTGCCTTAGTGTAGTTTTTAAGTTCAACACAAATTACCAGTTTTAGGAAGCGTTTTTTTAGGATGGACCAGGTGTAGAAGTCCGCTCCTTTAGTTTTTAGGAATGCGGTCTGTGGCCGGTATCATTTAAATCTTTTTGTGTGTGTTTTGAGATAACACGATTGCAATATTGTTATTTAAAACAAATGCTTGCAGTCAAAACAAAAAAGTAAATACGGAAAGTTGGATGGGATAACTTAGGGTCCGAGGCAACAGTCCAGAACTTCACCTTGATAAAGTCTGTTTTATACGTCTTTTTTTGAGCGGTGCTGCGTTTTTTGGGCAGATGAGTTTGTGTTTTATAGATTGAAGAGCCAACAAGATAAGCCGCTGATGGCTGTCAAGACGCAGTTGATGATGGCTGGAGTTTTGCTGAAGACTTTGACTTATTAGTTGGGAGTAACTCACCTCCGGTCCTTTGACGCTTCATTGTAACTAGGGTGTATCCTTTTTTGTTCTTGTTGCAGAATAGTTTAAACAGGAAAGACTAATAGAAATGGTGATAGTGTATCTGCTAAGACAAGGTTACTGTGCAGTTGTGTTAGTCCGCGTGTGCAATTCTTATCCACCACCTGAGGACGCCATAGAAGCTTACAAGCTAAGTTAGTTGTAAGACTTTTATAGTCCAATCAAATATGCTCAAATATTGATCATACCTTTAAAAAAATCCAAAAGTTTTAAAACTTTGTACACTGATTTATAGGTACCTAATGAAGAACATACTAAAAATCCTGATAAATATGACACGAGCGGTAATGACCGATAACAGGGCACTTTTTTCGGTTTTTTGTTAATATCTTATGAACTGTAGGTAGGAGGCAAAAGTTGACTATATACATAATGAATGCTGATAAAATTTGCAATAAAAATTATCATATACATTTTTTTTGTATTCCCAGTGGTTACAGAGTTATGAGGCGGTATAGAATGTATTTTTTTTGTATTGTTACAAGTAAAGAAGCCCGTCTCTCTTTTGTTTGGTTCTCCGTTCATTTTGACTTTTCCCTTTCCTTTAATTACCTGCCTTTCCTTCCATATAGCTTTTACGATACGCGTGGCATACGCGTCAAATTGTAGTGTGAGTGCGGTCTCTCATTTACTTTCTCTGTTTTTAGAGAAAGGGGGTAATCAACCCTTTAACAATGTTTCTAAAGATAGCTATCAACAAACAGAGTAATAATGACTTAAACAACTACTTATAACATAAGTTTGTTCTTTACATTTTTTTCGATTTTAACATTGTTTTGGATAGAGAATTACTGTTGCACAAGGTGGTGTGGCCCAAAAATCCTCAATCTCAAGAATTTGCCAATGTTATGTCGCCTATGTCTCAAGCATTATGCCGGCAAGAGCTGTACCGTTGCGTTTGATGGCTATTCAGCAGCATAATCCAGTACAGACAGCTGAATAGAACCAAAGTACAAGCTAAAGAAGTCAGTTGACATAAACTTTAAACACAAAACACAAATCACAGTTAAACAGAATTTTTTTTTTTCTAATGAACACAATAAATCATGACTTATTTCATTCTTCTTAACTGCTCTTCACAACCATGGAATTAAAACAAAACAAGATTCTAGTAACGTTGGTAAATTGATCACAGGAGTGATACTCAATTTGGGTTTTGCGATGGGATGGGAACACGTGGTGACAAACATAAAAGTAGGAAACCAGCAAATTGAACAAGTCGCCCAATTCAAATATCTAGGGTGCTCCCTGAATCAGCAATGGGACCAATCGAAATAAATTAGATCTAGAATAGAACAAGCTTGCACGGCCTTCAATAAAATGAAGCAAGTTATGTGCCACAGGGATCTTAATCTCAATCTGCAAGTTCGGTTGCTACGTTGTTATGTTTTCTCCATATTAATGTATGGCGCACACAGATGCTATGTGCAAAAAGTTAGAAGCATTCGAGATGTGGTCATACAGAAGGATGCTACGTATAGTGTGGACAGATAGAATATTTAATGCCCAAGTTCTTGCACGCCTCAATAAGGACACAGAAATTCTTTATCTTCTGAAAAAACGCAAGTTTGAGTATCTTGACTATATCATGCGAGGTTCGAACTATAGATTACTGCAAAATATAATGCAGGGAAAGATAGCTGGTAGGCGAGGGCCAGGTCGCAGAAAGACCTGGTTAAAAACCTACGACAGTGGATTGGGGTCAGCACTACAACTTTTTTTTGTAGAGCTGTCAACAAGACCCAAATAATGTTGATAATCGCCAACGTTCGTGGAAGACAAGGCACGTAAAGAAGAAGAAGAACAGGAATCATAAAATCCTATACTAGTGACAAAGTAGCAATAGTTGGCAAAAATAAGATCCACATCTTTGCCAATTGTTCTCTTCATGGCTTTAACCCCATCTGAAAAACAGATATTATTTGTTAAACTAAGCCACGGCAGAGTAGAAAGGAAGATATATTCGAGTGAGCACTTGCAAACTATTGGAATAAAAAACTGTGTACTTCTTGTGGATGCATTCAGAGGATGTGATACGATATCCACTGCATATCGAAAAAGAAAACTTGTCTGTTTCAATTTGTTTAAAAAGCGAGCTACACTACAAAGTATTACTGATGTAATAAAGCTGAAACTGGAAACAAAATATTTCTGGCATGGTACAATGCACCTCACAAGCAATTTTTCCTTAACATGCATTGTTACAAGGCATTTACCAAATCAGTTTTGAATGCTAAACTAGACTTATCTGCGCTGTCGCCCACAGAAGGAGCAGCAATGCAGCATGCTTTTCATGTATACCACCAAATCTAAGTTGGGCTAGTAAATGAACTTCCTCCAGAACAGTGGGGTTGGAAGTTTGAGCCAGCCGGGTAATCCCAGTAACTACAGAAGACGCAACAGAACCTGAGGCAGTCCTTAATCAAATTTTTCGCAAATGTTTAACCCCTCCCCCCCCTCCTCCCACTGTGATCCAACGTATCCAAAAGTGTAGGCAAAACATTGTCAAATATTGATTTACAAGTATCAAACAAATGATGGTAAAAAGTACACTTATTTTTTCTAGCTTTGGCTTCTTCAATAAATTACATATTGTGCCGTGCTAATTTTGTTATTGAAAAAAAACGCAATCATTAGCGCTCTATACTTGACTAAATAATAATCATTTTAATTGCAAATTTTATCAGCTTTTATTGTGTATATAGTCAACTTTTACCTCCGACTTACAGTTCTCGAGATATTAACAAAAAAACGGAAAAAGTGTCCTGTTTTTGGTGATTGCCGCTAGAGCTTGTGTCATATTCGTCAAGACTTTTAGTATATCTTTCACTAGGTACCTAAAAAATCAATGTAAAAAGTTTCAAAATTTTAGATTTTTTTAGAGGTGAAAAGTTACTTTGACTGGACTATTAGAGCAATATAAAATAGCTGTAAAACACACAAATAAAGCAATTTACAAAAAAAAATTATTTATAACTTGTTGATTGTACTGTTAAATTTGTGACATTTTGATTTCCCAATTATACATTAAATAAAACAAAAATTCAAAGTAATTTGGTAATCACATTTTGTTTTAATGTTGCGAAGTATAAATGTGGAAATTTTTCTAATTTGCTTTTAAATGATGATTTGATTTACAGATTGTGACACTTGATTAACCGACCGGAACAACGCAACACACATGATTAAACCGGCAAATATTATTTTGTAAATACAATTAAATTAAGATAATTAAATGGAAAACGTTTTGCATTTATTATGTAGATTATACAGAATGATGAGCTAACTGTGTTATTTCCTGCTATATTAATTAATATATAAGCGCGCTTCAGACTGTAGTTTTTGGAAGCAGTCTTATTTTATATTACCAACAATTTTATGTTGATCATATTATTATATTATATTATATTATATTATATTATATTATAAAAAGTAAGCATAATTACTCAATACTGAGAATAAATGTATTTAAACAGAATGCCGACCTAGCTGTGTAGTTTCTTGTAATATTAATTAATATAGAAGCTTGCTTTGAACTGTAGTTTTTGGAAGCAATCTTTTATTTTATATTTCCAGCAATTTCATTTTGATCAATATATTATAAAAATTTAAAAATTGAATAAAAAAATAGTTATCTTAATTTTGGGTTGTTATAATAAAATATAAAAATGACCATAATATATATTCATACTAGTTCTGTATTAATAATTTGCAGAATTAGTTAGTTTAAGTTGCTTAAATCATTCTATAAATTAACTTAACAGCTAAATAAACACATTACAGAAGCATTTTAAACTAAGTGTAGTTACAATAAAATTAATTGTTGTTGTAAGTGCAGTTCTGCGTATCCTTCTAGAGTCCGCAGGTTGGCCAAAATTATAATGGAATAAGAAATGTTTTGTGAAGCTAGTAGAAAAAGTAATTTGTATACCAACTTTGTATAATTTATTATTAACATTAAAATTAATTTTATGCATTATTAAATATTATAGTTGCATTAAATGCTAGTATCAAATATAGATTAAAATTAATGTTATCGAGTACTTACTACAATAAATAACACGCTGGATTGTTTTTTAAATCACCAGCGACTCAGTGCAGTGTGAATAAAACGGTGTTAGGTTTACGGAAAATAAAAAAAACATTATATTTATGTCACAATTTTAAACGCATGAAGTAGCAAGAATAAGATCTGAATTTAAAAGTAATTTATTGAACTTATTTCTAACCTTTTTAACATGTTTATTAATAAATACCTAATGCTTTTTTTATAAATAGACAAATGATGTTGATAATTATATAATCATTACTAAAATGACTCAATAATATCTAAATTAGAAAGTATTTATAATCTGATTTTTTTTTTTTAATGGGAAATGATCGTTCTTCTAAACCTGGCTCAAATGTTAGTATTATGGGCTTAGATTGCGCGGAATAAAACAATGTAAATGAATTTTTTATTTGTAGAGATTTATTACCACTCTAATAGCTTATTTTTAATAAAAGTTATGTTAATTGGCTGTTTTAGTAACGGAAACTGATGTGATACAATTTACAAAAACAATATAAGCTGGACTAAAAGCTACGTTTAACAAATTGTCGCAATTTTTATGTAAACGGTTAAAGAATTACTTAAATTCCAATGGCCAAATGACAATAAGTTTGACCATATAAATATAATAGAATACGTACCGGCTTATGCATATCAACATGCAAGTTATGTTTATAGAAACAATCATCTACTGACGTGATTGATAAAGTACGATTGCATTTTTTTGCAGCTACTACACAGACTTTCTCACGGAGATGCATCGTAGCCACTACTAACAATGGAATTTTATGAAAAATACTTGAAAATATTCTGTAGCTTATCTCGCGTCAGTTGATTAAATTCAACAATTTGATTTGGGTCTTTTGTAAACGACCCAAATCAAAATTTGATTAAATTTATTATAGACTGTACAAGCATGTGTAGAAATTTAAGACAATACTGCTTTCAATATATTAATTATCTTTATTTAATTATATAAAGCATTTACAAACGATAGTAATAAAAACAATCAAATATTATGAAAAAAACGTGCCGACCAAAGTCAATTTTTTGATGACTGGAAATTTGCGTATCTTCATCGCTTCTATATGGACGAATTATTTGGGACCCCGTCTTGCTTTCACACGGTTTACGGTACTTATTGTTTGTTTAAAAAGTAAAACAAGCCTCAACTCAAAGATTTTAAAGTTAATTAATATAACAATAATAAACGTTTATTTCTTGCCTTTCGGCCTTGAAAAATCTACAACTTAACATAACATTTACTATATGAACTTAATTTTTAATTAATTATTTATTAGTTTTATTTCAATTTGTTTTCTTCTTTTTGTTACCGTCATCATCTGTTTTATTCCTCCTCTATCTTTTTGAGTACATCTTTTTTCCTTATTTGCTCTTCTCTCATCTCATTGCATTGTAGCATGAGTTTTATGTTTTTCATAGCTTTTTCACACATTCTACTCATTTTATTTTTTTCGTACATCTAAAATTTGCACACATTCTCTTTATATTTACATCTGAATCTTGCAATCATTTTATTTTTTTTTAATTTTATACTTTACACTTTCTAGGTACTTTGGTAGTGCATCAGTTATAATATGTACATAATTTGAATTGTACCTAGATTCCGTGTTCTACGCTCTTGCACTTCTATATCACTATCTCTTATTAAAATTTTATTCTACATACTATTTCCAATCTATCTACTTCCTCACTAGCATATCCATTCTTATTAAAATATTTTTCTCTGCAGGTTTTTATTTTTCAGCATTTTCCTTACATCTTTTTCTTTAGACACTCGTTTTTTTGGTTACTCCGTATACTCATCTCAAGTATTTTGTTTAAATAGTTTCAAATTTTTCCTGCTCTTTCTAGTCCCAAATTTCCGCTCCGTACAATCTTTCGTACTCGTATTCCTAAGTGTCTTGTTACGGGTTAAAAAATAAGATAATTATTACTTATCTTGTCGGACAATTTATGGTGAGATTAATACTTAAAAAAACATTGTATTTAAATAAATATAATATAATACTATCTGTGTTATTTAAATAATAAAATAAAATGATATTGAATAGAACTAATAAAGATTTGTTTCAAATATTGAAAATTGTCGCAAAAGCGGATCTACGGGGATTGATCTTATAGCCAGATATTTTTTTATCTAGACTGCGCATTAATGCGGATCAAATATAGTGCTTGTCTGATGTTGCAATAAAAAGAACACGTTAAAAAGAAAGAAAAGCCACAAAGAACCAAGATATTTAGTAATTCTCTCATATATTTTTTTTTTGTATTCATTTATTTATTCTTAAGCTTTTTATTTTTCACGGATATTGAATTTTACAGAACATCTACCTACCATCCGGACTATCTATTAAAACTAATTAAAAATTAAGACTAGAGCTAAGATTATATATAACTTTATACTTTAAATTTTAGTTTTATAATTTCAATAAATAAATAATTTGGATATTTAATTATACGGTATCCTTCAGAGGCCATGATAAAAACCTATTAATTAAATTGTAATAATCAGTACCAAAAGCCTGCAAGGGCGCCGTAAGCTTACGCCGCGATGTCTGATATAAATTTAATTTTTTCTCTTACTTTTAAACTACAGCTATTCAAATAATAATAATTAAATGTTTAAAAGCAGTTTATGCTAGCATTAATTTAAATGCTAGCATAAACTGTTTTATTTTGTTTTTGAACAATTCAATAATTTAAAACCTTTGTGGTTAGAAACATGATGGCCCAAATTCTTGTTGGAGGTTTACAATCACGTGGCGCAATATAAATCAAACCTCTCGTCTCCACTAAGATTAGTCAGGGCCCAGCATATTTTAATTTAATTTTTTCTTCTTTTTCTTTTTCTTAATGTAGGACTACTCCTGTTAATTTCCAACTATTGTGCCTCCTGTGATATGGACGTTCAGCTGTCTTTCTATTTTTTGGGCGCTCGTCTAATGGTTTTTTTTGTGTTTAGTATTGCTGTTGCGGTTTCTTTAGCTTGTCTGTTATTAGCCATTTTTAGTACGCGCTGGTTCCATTCTCGACGTCTTGTTCTTGTCCATCGTACAATATTATAAACTCCATAGTTTCTTTCTGAGACCCGATATGGTTCAAAGAGTCGTAGACGTCCTATCGTCTTCTTTGTATTCGTTCTGGTCTAGACTGGATACGTCATAATTGGCTTAACGCAGATTTTATATATGCGTACTTTTCTCTCTTTTTGCATGAGTTTGTTTTGCCATACAATGTCACGTAGACATCAAGCAATTCTTGTTGCTTTATTTATTTGGATTTGAGCATCATTGTATAGGTTTCTTTTACTGGATAATTTAACGCTTAGATATTTAAAGCGCATTTTATGTTCTATAGAACTGCCTTTCATGGAGAGTTTGCATCTAATGGGGTTCTTTGATAGCACCATTTCTTTAGTTTTTGCAATGAATATCTGCTTAATGAATTGTTTGGTCTTTGTGTTGAACTTATGAAGCAGTTCTGTAGATTGTCTTCATCTTCCGCCATGATTATTGTGTCGTCCGCATATCATTTGATACTAAATTTTTTGTTGCTCGTTCTGTATCCAATATCTATGGTCTTCACGTCTTCAATCATCTCTTCCATGATAGTGTTGAAAAGTGTTGGGCTCAGCTGTCCTCTTGTTTAACACCCCACGCTGACGTTTATTTTGTAATTTAGTTTTTTTATTTACGATAAGCTTTGTTCTATTGTCTGAATTTAAAACTCTGATAAGTTTTATGATTTTGGGGTTTACGCTTTTTGTTTTTAAAATTTTTTTAACGTCATGTAACTCTATTCTATCAAATGCCTGCGTAAGGTCTACAAAGCAAACGAAAGCTGTTTTGTTGTATTTAATATTCTTCTCTGATATTTGTCTTAGGATGAATATTGCGTCAATCGTGGATCTGCTTTTACCAAAGCCTTGTTGTTCTTCGGCCATTCCTATTTGTTCCACAAATTTATCTGCGATGATTTTGGTAAGTAGTTTCATAGTTGTGTTGAGTAGGCAAATTCCGCGGTAGTTGTTGGGGTCGCTCATGGTTTCTTTTTTGAACAGAGGAATAATAATACTAGATTTCTACTGTTTGGGAATTGTGACAGAGTATAATATCTTTTGGAATAAAGATGTTAGTTTTTTTACCAGCTTTTTTTTCCATACTTTATTATCTTATTTGTTATGCCATTGAGCCCCGGCAATTTTCTCATTTTCAATTTATTAATAGTTTTTTTACTCTATCTTCCTTTACCTCTACTATGTTGTTCTCTTCTTCCTCCGTGTTCTTTGGTTGTTCTTAGACACTTTGCATGTCTGTTGTTTTTGTTTATATAAACTTTTAAAGTGATTTATCTATGTTGCTTTGGGTATGGACTTTTTTTGAATTAGTTTTTTAATTGGTTTCTTCCTGTTCCTGATCATGTTTCATACTTTTTTCTGTCCTCCATATAGGTCGAAATTCATGTCTCTTAAGAATTTTTACTAGAAACTGCACTATATTCTTGTTAATTTAGCGTTGATTCTGTTTCTTTTTGTGGTATGCTCTTGGTAATGCTGTGGTGTTTTATTACTTTTATATAACAATTAGGCTTTTTGTTTTTTTGATGTAAGTGCTTTCACCTCTTCAGTGAACTATTTTTTTTATTGTGTTGCGTTAATGTTGACTTTTCTGTGTCCGATTGCTTTTCTTGCGTCTTGTAACATATTTGTTGATATTTTCAGTTATGCTCTTTGCGTATTATCGGCTGGTGTTATGTGAACAATTTCAATATTTTTGGCCAGTCGTTTGCAATACAGGTATTTCGTAGTTTTATCTGCAAAAGCTTTTACGTTGAGTTTCTCCTAGTACTCTGATGGTGTTTTCTTTGCTTGCGTGATGTTTATGCGGAGGTCCAGGAGAAGAAAGCAGAAGGCTAATAGCAACGGCAGCAAGAAGCAAATTGCTGTACGCCGCAGAAACATAGGGAGAAGCCATGAAAACAAAAAAAAAACAGAAAGAAAGTATGAGGAGTCACAAGAGCAAGCTCGCTAAGGATTTGTAGAGCTTACAGAACAGTGTCACAAGAGGCAGAAGAGGTAATTGCGGCAACACCTTCCGCAGATATGATAGTGGAGGAAAGAATAGAAATAAAAAAACTTGTAAAAGAAGGAACGAGTAAAAAAGATGCAAAGATAAGAACAAGAGAGAAGACTATGGAAAGATGGCAGAGACAATGAGATACAGGAGAAAAGGGGAAATGAACGAGAGAATTAATCCCAGACATAAAAGAATGGGTAGAGAAGAAACCCGAGACGTGCTATTATACAACACAAATACTGACCGGGCACGGAGCATTTGGAAAATTCTTGCTAAAAATAAAAAAAATAAATGAACAAGAAAGGTGAACATTTTGTTAGGAAGAAACACACGATAACGTAGAACACACTCTAGTAGAATGCGAGGCGTGAGAGGAAGATAGAAAAAAACTAGAATATATACTAGGCAGCAAAGTGGATAAAACAACAATCATTAACAAATGCTTAAGAAATGAAAATAAATAGAGGGCGCTAAAAAAATTTGCAACAAGTGTACTAAAAAAAAAAATGACGAGTTTGACAATAGAATAATATAGAAAAACAAACAATGAAAACAAACACACAAACTAAAAGCCATAAAAGAGAAAGGAAAGAGATGAGAGAAGCTAAATAGAAACAAAAAAACAGGAAAAAAGATCAAAAAGAAAAAATAAGAAAGGACATGACAATTGTGCCTACTAAGAAACAGAAGAAAAAAGAAGAACATTTACAGAGACTACGAGATCAAACGAAATTGCAGAGACAAGGAGAAAGAGTAAAGAAATATTGAAGGAAAGCAGAATAACAGAAATAACAAGGCAAATACCAAATGGTAGATATGCTATCTCGTGGATGACTGAGAACGCAACCTTTCAGATAGTCAGAATATACCTGGCAACAAGAGGACATGAAGAAGTAATTCCTGATGGAGATACAAGGATATTACTGGAGGTAAAACTTACAAATCAAGGACTGCCAAAAGGAATACAACTGATGAAACTGCATAAATTATTCATGAAGGAGAGAGGATACGATAAAGAAGAAGTGAACGAAGACCATAGTAAGCTAAGAAGACATCTGAGAACAAATTATATAATTAGAGTAAATAACACAAAGATGGGAGAAAGAAGAGAATGCAGAGGTAGTAGCCAGTGCTGATAAGAAAAGGCAAAATGACAAAAGAGGCAGACAAAGGTAGGGGCTATAGGGAGAGAGGGGCCGGGGACAGCATGCGTGCCGCAGATAATGCGTGAAAATCCGCAAAGCAAAAACTAGCCCGCCTCAAACTAGCACTAAATGTAGGTTAGTTTAGACAAGGACATTATAACAACAGGATTTGCGCAGAGAAGAAAACCGGAAGGTATTACCATGCGTAAGTTATTCTTAAGGGCCACTTGAGAGCCAACAACTCACTACAATCTAAAAAAAAAAAAAAAAATGTTTGTTGAGGTAAGTGAGCGGACATCCATTATTTGCGATGGATGTTTGTTCTTATTGGAGATGATATAGTCGTTTGTTGACTCGTGTTTTGTAGTGTATGACTAGGTTATTTAATGCTGGCTTTTGTGTGCGTAGAATGTGTTATTTATTTGTAGCTTGTTGTCGATACATAGGTTGACCAATAAATCTCCATTCTCATTTATGACGTCTTCATTAAATCTTTGCTTAATGTTGTTTGTTGCTTTGTTGCCAATGCGCGTATTAAAGTCTCCTATAATGCACACATAGTCGTTTATTGAGATTTTATTCAGTATACCTTGTAGATCTACAAAGAACTGATCTTTTTCTTGTTTTGGTTTAGTGATATTAGGGGCATATATGCTTATTATGTGGGCTGTACCTTTGTTTAAGTTTAGTGTTGTTTTTAGTAGTCGATCGTGGATGTATTTAATATCTTCTATTTGCTGTTGGAATTTTTTGTGTACTAGTAGTCTTACTTTAGAGCGCGCTCTCTCATCTTTGTTTACCCCATTGTATATTAAAACGTAGTTCCTGTATTAGCTGTTTCCCTTGCTTTTCCTCTAGGTTTCCGAGATTGAGCAGATGTCAATTTTGTGTTTTGATTAATTCAATTATTATCTCTTGGTTCTTGTTATTCTAGGACATTATATTCAAGCACGCAATACGTAGCGCTTGCGTTTTCCATCTTTGTTTTTCTCTTATTCTTGCTGTGTTGTTATCGTTAATCCGTCCTTGTTCCGAGGCTACGTTGGTTCTTTGAGCAATTTGGTTGTTTTTACTTCAGGAAGGTAGCTAACTTTACTCTCAAACTTTTTTCTTTTATCCGGGCTTAGGATCGGCTGCTTCAGACCCATCATCTTTCACAGGCAGAGTTAAACGGAACTGCGTTAAGCAGTAGCCTATTTAACCGTACTTTTTTCTTGTATTATTTGGAATTAGTTTTTTTTTATTAAAGGTTTTTTGTCTTATATTATCTCTCTCGCTATTTGTGTTTTTATTTGTTTCTTTTTCTGACTTTTGTTTTTTCAATTATTGCCATTCTTTTTTTGATAGAAAAGAAGTAAAGATTCTTCTAGCTATGATTAAATAATTTTACTTTGGGATGGTTCTATATTCCCCGCAGAATTTGAAGGTTTATCTTCACTTGTCTTGTTCTACGAAATTCCGGTATTTTTGAAATTTTATGGTTTCTATCTATACTTTAACTCCGTAATAAATTATTGAGTCTTTGGTGCAACACAATATATTTTTTTGGTTCTTGTCTTATAACTTCAGCATGGTTTGTGCAAGGAATGTGTTTTTTGTGTTGTTTTAGTGTGGCGATTATCTGGTGAAGTTCAGATACTTGTCCAGTTTTATGAACAGGTTTTCGATAGTGTTTCTGAGTTTTCTACGTTATGCCTGCTTGTTAACATTAGTGCTTCAGTTTTCTTTTTTGCAAGGTTTAGTTTGCATTTGTTATTTATTTGCTTATACGTTCATAGACTAGGTTTAATGGTCTAGTCAGTAGACGTTTATGATAGTCCAAGAACTGACCCATGCGGATTCTTGCATTTTCTTTTTCAAAAGCTTTTCTATGATGTTTAGAAAACATATTAGCTTGTAAAACCTTTGTTTTATAAAGTCATAAGGTTTAATATGACATCTTTGACTAAGATTTTTACTATTTCCGCAAGAATGTTCTTGTGTCTTAGCGTTTTCTTGTTTAGTCTGATTTGCTCTATCTTTGTTTATGTTTATTTTTTCTGAATCAATTGATTTTCTTGATTTTTAGAAGACAATTTTATTTTAAGGTTGTTGTTTTTTTTTTACATAATTAGAAATAATGTAAAAAAGACATTAGACACAAAACAAATTATTTTGTACACTTACTCTTACATGACCATGTATACAGGGTATTAGGTAAACATGCAGCAATAATTCCTTGGCTTATTATAAAAATATTTTGTTCTATGATAATTTCTGATTTTTTGTTTCAAAGTTGCAGAGTGAAAAAAATTTATGACAGTAACAACAATTTATTATCAAAAAGTACATGTAAAGATGCAGAATCTACAATAAATGTTTGAAATGACTTTCCCCAGCCTACATACAAGCACTTAATCTTCTGGTCATTAAGTGCCAAACATTTTCAAACACACCAGGAATTTTTCTAATTGAGTTACATCCAGCAATTATTCGATTTTGCAAATTGTCTAAATTTTTTGTTGGAGTAGCGTAAACTAATGACTTCAGATAACTCTATAAAAATTAATCCAGGGGGTTTAAATCTGGGAATCAAGCAGGCTATTTGTGTGTCTTACCTTGACCAATCCAGCAATTTTTGTATGTTACACTATCGTGCATAAACCAAATAGCAATTTTTGTTGGCTACGGTACATCATCCAGAAACTGAGGTAGCATCTTTTTGAAAAAGTTGCGCTACACTTTGCCGGTAAGTCTTTCTGATAGAAATACTAGTTTAATTAGACAGTCGCTCACAATTCCAACTCTAACATTTATAGAGAATTGATGTTGAATTTGATTTTTATCTGCCCACACATGGTTGTGATGAAATTTTTTTATTGCATTATTGGAGAAACTGGCTTTATTGGTAAAAAAAATATGTGTCAGGAGTTGAGGGATTAGAACTAATGTTTGCAAAAGCCATGGACATATCGTAATACGTAAAGAAAAATTAGAAGGTACAGGGTCCGGCATTGAAACTTTCTTTTTTTTTAAAGTAAAAAATAAAAGTATAAATTGTACATTTTAACTTTTTTAATTATTAGTATTAAACATTAACATGGAAAGTTATAAATTAAGATGTTTTAAAAAGCATATTTGACAAGTGTCTCCCGTTGCTGACGATGCATTGTTGTAGCCAATTTTTGAAGTTGATGTGAACTTTTTCGAGCATTGCAACCGGTATATTGGCTATCTCGTGACGAATATTGTTTTTTAATTCTTCCACATTGTAGGACGGTTGTTGTAGACTTTAGATTTAAGGTAGCCCTATAGAAAAAAATTACATGGGGCTAAATCTGGCAAGCGTGCTGGCCACGATATGTCACTCCTGTTGAAAATAAGTCGCCCTGGAAATTTTCCCGCATAACAGCCATCGAAATTCGTGATGTGTGGGCCGTGGCCCCATCTTGCTGAAACCATACTTTGCCTACAGCCATATTTTCAAGAGCTGGCAGAAAGATGTTGTTAATCATTGCCACATAACGCTCAGAGTTTACTGTAACCGTGCGATTGCCTTCCTCAAAAAAATATGGCCCAATGATTCCCACGCTTGATATTGCCGCCCAAACTGTGACCCGATCCTAATAAAGAGACCTTTGGTTAACTTCCCTAGGATTGATATCGCTCCAATAACGCATATTTTGTTTATTAACACAACCAGAGAGATGGAAGTGTGGCTCATTGCTAAAAAACACAACTGCTTCAGGGGGCAAACTATCAAGGATCGTTTCGCATGCCTCTTGTCGTGAAACAAAATTACGTTTGGAAATTTTTTGTGCGACTACCGTTTTGTAGGGGTAAAAATAAAGATCGTTATGAAGAATTTGGCGAGTTGAACGCTCCGAAAACCGCAGGGCAGCTGCATGTTTTGAAGCAGAGCGCCTAGGAGATCGCAAAACCGACTCTCGGACTGCCTCAATGTTTGCGGGTGTTCTAACGGTCCGTGTTGCTTCTGGTCTCTTGCGGAACACATTTCCAACTGTTCTAAAAACGTCCACCCAGAATAAGATGGATTTCCGGGCAAAACAGCTCCTCCAGGGGAATATTGTACCGTAAACGGAACGCACGCTGCATCGCAACTATTGAGCGGCCTTGTGAAAAGAACGTTTCTACTGCAAACACGCGTTGCTCTCTCGCCCAAAGCGACTGACGATGGTTCGGATTAAATCTCCCTTCCATCGTTCTTTATTAAGAGCACTGCCGCGCCGCAATTATCTCCAGTAGCGTCCTCACGTCTCATTGAAAAAAGAAAGTTATAGTGCCGGACCTTGTAATAGTGCCTGGACATGCTGAATGTTTTATGAATGGTATGGATACTACAAACTGCCATTAAAAAAATTCCAAACTGTCCAATGACTATTATTCAAATTATTGGCATTTATTTGCGTAGAACTACTTAGATCTTTTTCTATCATGTCCAGCACATTCTGTTTCAGTTGTATCGTTATTACTGTCCATAATCTTGCTGACCTTCCATTTTGTTTTAATGTGAATTTTTCACGAAGACGTCGATGAATGTTTTCTAAGATTTTTTGGTCGGGGATATTACGGTCATCTAGCTTGTAATGAATTGCTATCAGCAAGTTCATACATGAAATGCATGTCAGTCATCTCGGCATTTGTATAGTTATTCATGGTAGAGGAATTTACTAAATGTTAATGACACGTCAAACAGCCAAACGTCACTCAATCTAAACAACTGCGTCCAATACATGTGATAATCAATGACAAGACGTATTCAAATCAAATGCACTTGTACATTAGTAGATAAAATAGCCGTTCTAAGTTATTGTTAACAATTTTTTGTACTTGATAAACTCATTAATTTTTTGTACTTAATATACTCATTGGCGCACGCCATACTTTTATTTACATTAATGATTTCAACAAATATCGGATATGGTTGTCGCAAATTTTGTTCAAACTGTACCTTCAAAACAAAGTGGTTTTTCAGAAATCAACATAGCACAAAATATTCTTAGAATAGGCCAAGGAATTTTTGTCGCATGTTAACATTTTTAGGAGTAATGTCATTAACATTACATTTCTTATTAGTATAAATTACTCATTATCACTCAATCTAAATGCATCCCTGACCTTAAACTTTACAATTTGATTTAAATAATAATATAAGCAGTGCGTTATTTTGCTTAGTTATGTTATTTAGTTATAACCTTTTGTTGGTCAAATCTTTGTTGTTATTGAAGCTTATATGTGTCTGAACTCAAATATAACTTTACTATAATCAAACCCTAATGTAGTGTAAAAATTAAAAAATATTTTATTATAGTTTGCAATTGTTTCACTACACAATAGTTTCATCAGGTAATAGTGAACAATGATTTTCTTATTACTTATTTTATGCTTACTGTTCTTATGTACGTTTATATAAACTGCTGGATGAATTTCATTTTTAAATATTTTAAAATAAAGATAATAAATAACAATATCTCTATGGCATAATAGTAGAAGAATAGTCAAAAAAAAATCTCTATTATAAATTATATTTAAATACCTTAAAACGTTTCAAATTGATTTTTAATTCATTCACCAGTTTTTATTCCGATACTAAAACAAATCTATTTATATAAACTCCGCAATACACATTTACAAAACCATTTGTTGCCCTATTTTATTGCTATTTGTCTGGTTTCCACTATCATTTAAATAATCCTTTCAACAGAATTTTAGTTCATAGAATTTAAATACCTATTAAAATAAACATATCGAGTTAAACTTAACATAATAGTATTTATATTATATTGATAAACATTATAAATAAAACCTATAAATGATATATTTTTGATTTTTTATGAATAATTGTATATTCGAAGCACGATATAAATATGTTCAAATTATGGGTGTGATGTAATTATCCTGTCGCATGTTTTTGTTAACTCCATCGACAAGTGGTGTGCACGTTTGTTGAACTTTTGTACGCACGCATATCGGGTGCTGTTGACTATGCATTAATTAACGTCGCGTCTACAAATAAAACGAGAAGTTTTAATGATATTCTATTAAAGCAACGATAAAAAAACGTTTGGATCCGAGTTTATAGTATAGCGGTAAGCTAATATTTAATTTAGGTTGTAATTAATCCTTATAGTTAATATTGAATCGTCCCTAATTTGATCATTTATGCCACATATTAATCAAATCTCTTTTATTTACTTTGAAGGTTCAATATAGAATACTAGATTGAAACATTTTCATTATAAAAAAATCAACTAATAGTATATTTGAAAAAAGCAACTTGTGTTATATTTATATTGAATAAATGTCTGCTACAATAAATTTATTTGTTAGTGATTGTTAACAAATTGGTTTTTTTAATTTCACTAAGGTACTTGAATTAAATTACATCTTACAATGTTTCTTTCATTTGCGCTTCTAGGAATTGCTGCTTTTCAAAGCTTTGTCTGAAAGAAGCACAGATGTTTCTAGGAAGCTTTTACAAATGCTGATTTCTTTCAATTGCCGGAGGACGCTCCATCTATTTCAAATAGAAATGTCAGGTTTGCTTATATCATCTACACTAAAACAATGGTTTGCTAATAAAAATTCTCTTTTTTTTCCGATAATAAATAAAAATATTTGTTTCATTACTAATAATTTGCTTGTAAAAAAATTATTTTACGCTTACCTATAATTTTCATTTATATATATATATATATATATATATATATATATATATATATATTAAAATTTGATCAGAAACTCAGTGAATTGGATTTTGTTGAGTAATAAGAATAAAAAGTTTAAATGATTTTAGTAGTTAATACTTCTAAGAAGAAAATCACTTATTAGTTAAGTCTACTTTATAAAGGGTTTTTCAGTTGGCGCGGGTAGATTTTGGCGGCCATTTTGTTTTGGTGAGATCTATAAATTCTTTTGTTTATTATTCAGTTACTTATGTCAAATTACTATGGCAAAAAAAATTATTATCAAAATGAGTGTCTGTTAGTGCAAACGTTGCGCGTATTGCGTTCATTGTACAGTACACGTGGTGGCCTTTCACAGTCGACTCTTCAACGTTTTGTTGCCAAATTTGAGGCGGCGGGTTTGGTAAATAATCAGCCAACACCTTTACGTTCAAGAAAGGCAAGATCGGCGGAGAACATCGTCGCGGTTTGTGAAAGTGTACAGCAGAACCCGAGGCAGTCAATTCCCTGCCGTGCACAAGAACTCGGGCTTTCGCAGATTTTAATTTGGCAAATTTTGCGTTGGGTCTACACTCGTACAAGATTCAATTGACCCAGGAGCTTAAAGTTTATAACCATAGACAACGCTGATTGTTTGCTGACTGGATGAATGGTTATGTTAACAAGCAAAATTGTTGTATATGACTCACACAAGGTTTACCAGGTGATAATGCATCTTCAAAAAGTTACCGTTTATTGTGGATTTTGGGCCGGTGGCGTCATTGGTTTGTACTTTTTTAAAAACGACGTTGGCGAGGTGGTCACCGTCAACGGCGAGCGCTACAGAACGATGATAACCAATTTCTTATTGCCCAAATTAAACCATATGGACTTAAACAACATGTGGTTCCAGCAGGAAGGCGTCACGTGCCACACAGAAGACGCCACAATTGGGTTATCACTCGTAGGGGTGTTGTGAATTGGCCACAAAGATCAATTTGACTCCGCTATATTTTGTGTGATGTTTATTAAAGTTGCAGGTATATGCAAATAAACTATAATTGCTCTAAAAGTAAACATAACACAAGTCATTGCTCAAATTTAGCCGGATCTATGCAGAAGAATAATTAAAAATTGGACTACTTGGATCCGAACCATAAGAAGCCAAAGCAGGCATTTGAACAATGTCATATTTTACACTTAATGTATGCCAGCATTACGCTTTACATTACGTTTTTAGAGATTGTATCCAGATAATAGATTGTTAATATAAAGTTTACTGCTGCACAACCTAGATGTACACTGTGATACAAGTGCTAAATTATTGAAATTAGACTCTAAACAGACAGAGGTAGTTGTGTAGGTTAATCCACTAAACACATTGAAGATCAAGTTTGGTATTAAGGTTTTTTGTTCAGTTACTGACTAATGTTGTATAATCCTATACTTACTATTGGTAAATTTAGATGTCAAATACACTTTAACAAATGTTGCTAACTTAGTTGTTGTATAAAGCATGTGTTTTGTATACAAGTTACAAATTTTATGACAAAAAATTGTGTCAATTAATGTTTTTGCTATAACCTGGTTTTATTTAATTTGTTTTTACTAAATTAACTAAGCAATAGATAACAGAGCACAAATTATCTTATTTTTTAATTTGTTTTGTAAATCAGTAATATATAAATTTTGTTTGGGGCTAAGACATTAATTGTATAGCAGTCAGCGTCTAAACCTTGATGAGCTGAGAAGGAAATCTTTTAAAAACTTAACCTGTCAAATTTACATTTAAGAAGAAAGTCCTTACCTGGAAGTTTGAGACCGTATGGACCTTCCGTTTGGAGATAAGGAATTTAAGAAATGGTTAAATTGGAGCGCGCTATAGACTGTGGAGTTGGATGTGGTGTTTGCCACTTAAGGTTAGGATTTGGTTAACCAATTGGTTATTTGGTTGCTTGTTTGGTTTAGCAAGTCAAGTTAATTAAAATTAGAGTAAACCGCAAGATTATTACAGTATTTTTTGGCCAACATTTCGATATGTTGGCGTAGCGGGAAAGTTTCAAGGTTGTTCTAAATTGCACGGTTTTGGATAAACCATATAGCTCCGACAAACATTCGCAAAGTCAGACTTAAAAAAAGGCCTCAAGACAATAAAGGTGCCTATTTGCGGCAGTTTTCTAGATAGCGAACGCATAGGTTAGCTTGATTTTAGAAGTGTAGAATTTTGTTCAACTAGTCTTTGAGGTTAGTTGTAGTTTTTAAAGGTTTATAGTGACCAGTCTTAGGTTTGTCTACTCTGTAGGCATGTCAGCAACAAACAGATTATATAGCAGAGGAGAGAATAAAGCTTTGAACAATCTGCTGCCATAATCTGCTAAAAGTTAAAAAAATGTTTAAAATTTTTGACTATCTTAGTTTTGCAATTTAGATATATAGCTATTAGCTTTAAAAAACGCAGTGCAAAGTTGTGGACTGTCCAATTTTTTCTTTTAAGTTTTTTATACCAGATGTGGGTCTTTTTCTGTCTAAAACTTTTGACTATGTTGTCCGTTACGCGGTTTAGTTGATGGACAGTTGAATGACCGGATTCCATGTTGGTGAATAGGAGCAAAGTGATTGGTTTTTGTGTGGTCTTGGATTATGTCCAAGATTACTCTTTTTATGCCTTTACTTAAAATGCACAAAAAACTAATAGGTCAGTAGTTTTAGAAAAATTTTTGGCTTTTACAGGGTTTTAAAATGGTTATGAACTTTTTCAATCAGTAAAAAATATATTTTGCAATATTGGTAAGTGTCATTATTGTTTTATTCTAGAACTACTTTAACGCTTTGTTATGTATTTTATCGGAGCAGGGAACAAACTAAGTTTTTAGTTCTTTAATTATTTCTCTTATTTGAGAAAATTAAACGTTTTTAAGTAGTACGTTGTCGTCAGCGTCTTCTAGAATGTTGTTGATTTTCTAGTAGACCGTTTTGACATGCTTCAGATCAGTGTTTTTGCTTGTTGAGGGGGTACATTGAAATTTGAGGTTGTTGGCAAATGCCTTACTCTTTCTCTCAATGGTATATCTTTTGCCATGCAACTTTTAGCATTGGTTTTTAAACTGTTGCAAGCCAAGTGCTTAGAATTGTCTCTAGCAATTATTGTAGGTTTTGTAAAAACTATATTAAAATTTACTGTTTTGATAAGGTTAAACGGGCTAATATAACCAATGCAATCTTAATTTAAGCGTAATTGTGTTGGCGGTACCTACTTTGGAATATATTAAAGATCTTTTTGCAAAGATCAGTTTTCCATGGATCTGTAATTAAGAATCTTAGCGCTTAAATAGGATTGTGGTTCAACTTAGACACTAGCATGACTTCAATGTTTTATTGGATAAAGAAATCTTTTACTTTTTGCATTTTTATTGTATTGCTGTTGGAATTCTAAAAGCAAACCCGAAGTAACATTTAAGGTGTATTATTCATTATTTGTTGTCAAGTACTGCAGTCATAATTTTTCAATAAAAATTATTGAAGTCGGCAAGAAAAGCAGATACTTTTTTGTTTGTCAATGCCGGATTTTGTGCTGTTTGCAAAGATCTGATTGCTGTACGCACAGCACATGTGTACTTTGTGATAAAAACGTAGACAGTCTGGCGTTATTTTGCCTTGCATTTTAAGGTATGCCCTACATTCTTTAAAGTTGACGGGATGAGGGCCAGAACATTGTGCAAACTTAAGCGGTGTGTCTTTGGAATAGGTTGCCGATTGGTGAAACTCCGAACAGTTGCAACAGATAGGAGTAGAAGTCAAACATTTTTTAGCGGTGTGCTTGTGCTGCTGGCACTTTTGGCATTAAAAAATGCCACTGTCCCGATTTTTTGGTTGCACTAAAACTTTTAAGCTTAGAAACTCAGTAAAGTTTATAATTTTGGCATTTTTGTTTTTCTTTTAAGTTGTATTGAAACCATGGAACAACAAATGACATTATTTCTTATTTGATAAATATTGGAAAAGAAAAATCTAAAAAAAAAATAATTTTAGTTCCACGTCTTTCTTGTTTAGGTATTCCAAGATGTGCGGAATAACCATTTTAATGAAACCTTTTTTGGCAGTGGATCACGTGTTGAAGTTTGTCTTTACAAATTTAAAGCAGTTTTTCTGGTTAAGAAAAAATGTGTTGTAATGAGTACGCTTTCTTTCGGATAAGAAGAAAAACTTTAGTATGTCCAGTGTACTGCTTCGATGTTGCGTGCACGTTAAAGAACCTAATCATTTAGGTTGGAATTCTTAAATTTGCGGCAAATGTGGTAGTCTTAACTTTTGGCGTTGATAAGTAGCTCAGCAGCAGAAATAGACGTACGTCAAATAAATAAACTCACCTAACAGATTTAAAGTAGGCAGTTGTCTTTGTGTAATTGGAATCATGCAAATAGCCTCATGAGTATTTTCCTAAAATTTAATTACAATCTTATTGTTGCTGGATAATGCTGCTGGTTTTTCTTAGATGCGATCTCAAGTTTTTTGCAAATTTTGTTACTTATGTGGTAAGGTTTACAATAAAAATTAACGGTTTTTATGTTTCCCGATTTATTGATTTAATTCTGCTCGTTGTTAATTTAAAAAATTTAGAGAGAACGTGGCGCAGTGGTCTAGGCATCCGGCCGCTATATCAAAGATCGTTGTTTCAATTTTCATATACCGTAATACACTTTTCACTTTCTATACGCTCTCATACTCCCCAAGCCGCCTTGCCAGCGTGGGGTTTTACGGCTAAAAAAAAATCTCTGAAGGAGTGATGAATTCTCTCCAGTGGTTCAAAATCCACTAAAAAACTGTAGATCTCTTGTAATGTAAGTTGCCAGCATTACAAGCAGAGAAGAGATTAAGACGCCAATAGTGGCGTATGAATGGCTGACAAAGAAGAAGAAGTTAATTTAAAAAATGTTTTGTTAGAGTCAATAAAGTTTTTGAAACAAATTTTGGTAAATTTTTATTGTTGACAATAAATGGCTGTGTTTCTAATGCAACAGTTTTGATTGAGCTGTTACCGTAAATATTATAGAAAACATTTTTAAAAGTTTTTTAGGTTCTAGATGGTTTTTTGCTGTAATTTATATTTTAACTGGATTTGTAGTTAAAGATAGCTTTGATATGTTTTTTTTTTTAAGGTGGTACGTTTGGCGTCCTTATACTGGATTTTTTAATTCTTTTGTGCACCTTTAGTTGTAACTTTTTAGTTGTTATTTCTCTAGTAACACTCTTGATTTGAGCTCTTTTTTGGTTAGTTTTTGTTTGCCAGTTTGCAGTTTTTTTTTAATTGGTATGCATATTGGTATTGCTGCAGAAGCTAAGCTTTTAGTGCCTTGTCTTGTATATACGTCAACTATTTTTTTTAATAAAATATAAGATCAATTAATCTGTAGGATTTAGGCAATACATACGTGGGTTGCTTTGTTTTTAGTATAAATACTATCTTAACTGCAATGTAACTGTTTGGTACACATACAAGTACTAGGCTAGGCAACAAGTATTTTATGTAAAATAATAGATTGCATTCCTCCAGTTTTTGGTGACTTGAATGGTTTAAATGTGCTAATTTTTTATTAGGAATTTTAAGAGTTTCTTGGTTAGGAATTTTTGTTAGCGCAATATTTAAAAAATGTGTTTGCAGTAGTTTTTTCAGGTCTTTTTTGACTGACGTTGAGTAATTTTTTTTCATTGTCAAGAAAGATCTAATGATTGCAATTTTTATTAAACGCTTTTCAAAAACTAGAACATAAGACTTTGTTTTAAATCTTTTTACAGTTATCCTTTTTTTAATTTTTGTTTTGTTTTTTGTTTATAGTATTGCTATATTTTGTGAGACTAGTTTTGTATAATTTTTTTAAAGTGATCAACTAACACCTTAGATGTTGTTATAGCTACAATAATGTAACATTGTCTTCTTGATTAATGCGTTTTTTTTTTAACATTTTTAGTCAGATTTAGGAAGTTTTCTTTAAAGTGTAAGTTCATGGTTTTAGATTTAGTATGTTTATCTAAAATAATACGGAGATAGCTGGTAGACTATTGAAGCAATTGCTCTAAAATAGAAAATCTGCAATTAAAATGTTTAGTTGTCTTCAAAACTGTTTAGTAAAATTAATTTTAAACTTTATAATCATTTAAATTTACTGCGAAACCCAAAACCATGACCAATGCTATCTCACAAACGTTTCTTACAAACTACTGAAAAGAAAACACACATATTGACCGTGATACTTGGCAATTCTGGTTATTAGACTAATACTACTCTTACCACTGCATACACTATGGCAGGGCTCGACGCTCTACCGTGTATTGGATACTAACGAAGGCAGAAAGACACGTCTTGCACAACCAGATAAAGCTACCTCAACACGCCTTTTTAGAACCCGCAGGTTTTGAACGACTGGTTTGGTAATTTATAACAGTTTAAAATTTTTTTTGAGGAGGTGAAAACCTTTCATAAGACACCCGAAAGATATTGTCAGATTCTTACTGACTAAAATCACTTCTTTTTTTTCTTGCGGGATTGACAATCTTTCTCCACCTCGGGATTGCATTTAAATATTTCATCAAGGTGAAGAATTCCGCGCGACAGACTTCAGGCGCGCACACAGTTCTATAACAACACAACATTTACATTTTAACACTACTTTTTTTAGAAGTTAGGACGTACTTTTTTTTTAATTTATGGTACAATATGTTTGTTTATTTAGTTTTTTCACATTTTTTATGACAAAAACAGTTTACAGAACATACATAAATCTAAAAAACATTTATGAGCAGCTACGGCCCCACCTCTTTCCTCACTTCATTTACAATACACCATGGAGCTATCTCCCTCTCTTCTTTTTTTGGACAATTGGACACCAAAGACAGCATTACCACTATGTTATCTGGGTTCAAGCTATCTTCCATCAGTTTCACTCTTGCACTTTCACGCGTCTCCATCTATCTTTTGTAATAAAACACGGTGTGCTCAACCGTATCTTTTTGCTTACATTTATCACTTATAATCAATTTCATATAATGCAGGTACGTCCGGAAACAATCATGTCTCGTCAGTACCTGCGTGAGATAGTAGTTGGGCCCCGACCCACCTAACGTTTTACGTCTGCGATGAGCCGTCTGGACCAGGCCGGTTTGCTACCATTTTTACTTGACACGCATTCCTTCAACTCTTCTGCCATTCTCTCCACATCCATTCTTCCGCTTCACACTTAGTATGGCGACCCTCCCAGACCGCCGTCTTCACTTGTACCACAAGATCTAACGGCTTGTGCCTGCCACAACCAGAAGGCCCGCCGTCGGCGCTGTCCTGTATGCGCTGCAGACCTTCTGGCAACACCTTTTCTGAGTCCGCAGAACTAATTTCCAGTGTTTTCCGTTGTTGCACACAGCATCCCCCCATATTTCGGCCTTATAGAGCACTATGGAGGAGACTACCAAGCACATCAGGCGCCTGGTAAAAGATATTGTTCATCTCAGGCTTGGCATTAGTATTGCTAAGGACCGAGCCGCCTTCTTTGCTCTTTTACACACTTTTCTTACATGCATTCTTCACGCTAGGTTAGTACCTAGCGTCACACCCATGTACTTTACCTGACGTTGCGACTTGACGGTAATCCCGAAAACGGTCATTTCTACTTGAACAGGAGAGCACCACAAGCTTTGTTGTTTCTGAGGCCAATTCAAAGTCCAGTTTGTTGATTTTACGCTCTATAAGGGCAAGATCGCGGTTTTCCATTTCTTCCAGTTCCCCCTTTTAATTATTACTGCCAAGTCGTCAGCGTAAGCTATCTTTTCAACACCCAGGAGCAATTCCAGATCTACCACGTTGTCGTAGAAAACGTTTTTCAACGTAGGGCCTAAAACTGATCTCTGTGGTTTTCGTTAACATTACCTCTTCTTTTTTTTACCCTCTCCCACCAACAAAACCACAATTAGCTGCTAATTATATTCAGCAGGTATTTGGGAACACTCCTGTTTTTCAAACCCTCAGAATCCCTCCTCAGTTTGCCGTGTTGAAGGCGTTCTTTACGTTTAGAGGAACCAAGACTCATGCTTTCCGATGTGTGTAGCTGTATTTCTTAACAGCTACCACAGTTGCTTTCACTTTAGCAAGCGCGCTCAGGGTTGACCGGCTTTTCCTATGCCTGTACTGACGTTCGCTAAGTGCTTAATCATCCAGAAGTGCCTCCAGCAGCCTTCCTACTATTAGGTGCTTAAGATGCTTTCCGGCTACGTCCAAAAAACATATGGGCTAAAAAGCTCTTGCACCTACCCCACCTTTGCTCTTGTCTAGCAGAACAAGGCTTGTCTTTTTCTAGACTCCCGGGAAGTCTTTGTTTGTAATATATTTGTTTGTCCCCGTTTCTGCTCCTACTCTAGTTTTTAGCGATTTTAGCCTCTCAGAGTAGCTACCCTCCTAGACCTTGTTCCTTAACTAGAATATCAACTGTCTTCCTTTGATCCCTTCCTTTTTTTGGCAACTTTAGCCTAATTATCTTCCCCCTGTGGCGCAGATACTACGACACCTCCCTTGAGCCTTGGAATGTAAACCGTCAGCTGAAGGCTCGTGTTCTCCGAGGCCTATTCCACTATTTTTCTTACCCCTTCAGTGTCTCTGCCAGAAGACAAGCAACGGAAAAACTGCCTCCTAACGGTATTAAAGAGCAACAGTAGTTATTGTGCTCTAAGCAAAAAAATACGGCACCTCACAGTTCTCTGTGGACTATTGCAAACGTAATAAAATCACCCGGAAAAAAATCAAATCTTTGCCAAAAATTAAAAAAAAAAAGGTTAAAGATTTTGGATCTGCCAAGGTCATTAGCAAATTTAAGTTAAAAATCGGTTAGTGGCAGATTTCTATAAATGAAGGTCACAAGCATATTACCGATTTTTCTACCCCTTACGGTGGTACACACTATTTTAAGGTGTATAGTGATGCTTTGCAGGCTGAAAATCGCACCAACAACTTTCCAAAAATGTATGTCACAGGTGCTGGCGGGTCTATTGGGAAACATTGTGTTAGTGTATTTAAAACACCTTTGCTTAGTATTGGAAAAGCTGTAGAAATATTAGCTACGCTGTCACATTAAAAAGTGTGAGTTTGGCAAAAACTTGGTCAAATACTCCAAATTAGTGCAGTGGGCCACCTTGCAAAACAAGCAAGTCTTTATAAAACTATGCATCTGGCCTTTTGCGTTAAAAATATGTTCCGGGCTATTTAAAATTGGCAGCCTCTTTAATAACCAAAGCACAAAAAAGCTTTTTGTGTGGACATAGGTCAATCCCAAGGCGTTTCAGGACATTAAGACAACTTAGGATCTACCCATAATGCTAACTCAACCTAAGCCAGACTTACAGTTTGTGTCACCTGCAACATCAGCGTAGGGAAAATATATTATTATGAAGAAAGGATCCAAAGGCTTATTATATCTTATAACAGTGTCAAGCTTACTTACTGCCAAACTAGATACCACTCCAACAATTTCAAATGTTTTGCTATTTTATGGGCCATAAAGAAGAAGGACAAAGGCGTTTTGTCTTTACGTTTAAAACCAATAACCAGGTGGTCTTTAGTGCTGCAGGATTTTTTGTTAACGGTAGAATATACCTTTGGCACAATCAATATACTGCCAGACGCTCTAAGTAGACATCTCAGCAATGAAATTACTGCTGTTTTGTTAGAAAGCCAGCAAAAAACCTGATTACCCTACATTTTTTAACCTACAGGCTTTATACCAACTTCTCTCCAATCTTAAAACTTAAACCAAGTAATTAAATTTGATGAAATGGAAAACAGAGGCTTCAGTAGTACCGACTGGCACAACATGCGTGTCAACAAACACAAACAAACCATTATTAAAGAAGTGGCAAGAAATTGTAAATGATCTAAAGCATTCCAATAGAACAAATCTAGGTTTTTAGAAACTTGGAGAATATGGCAAGCTAATTAGAACAAATTTTGGCCACGACAAACTGATCGTATCTTTCAAAATGCAGCAAGAGATAATTAAAGAGCACAACTTGGTAGCCACAGCAAATTACTACCACTTGTCACAGTGGCGTAGCTAAGATTTGTTGGCTCTCTCGCAAAATATTGAAAAGGGCCCCCCTAAAGATAATAATAACGAGTATTTTATACTTTTTTTCTAATCTCCCAGGTTTTGATAAACCGTAGCAAGGCTAGTTTGTAGGATTAGAGGTCCTCAAAACGCCTCGGGCTTTCTTGCACCGCGAGCCTTGCGGGGCCTTAGCTACAGCACTGACAGGCAACCCTTAGGAAAGAGTAGCCTTTAACTACATCGGTTTCATGAACGCAACACTTTAACAATAATAGACCTCTGCACAAGGTAGGTTGAGGCAGTACCGGTACCAGCAGTGACCAGTAAAGTAACCACCCAGCTCTTGGAACAACGGTTTGTCGATTTAAAACCATGTTTTAAAGATGGTAAATTACAAAATTGTACAGAGATAGATGTGATAAGCACGTGTAAAACAAAATTTAAGCTAACAATTTAAATGAATACAAGAAATTAGTAAAAATGTATAGAGAATTGATCTACACATAGCAATGAGTAGAAAATGATATAATAGTTGGCTAAGATAAACTTATTTAAATTCTTATTAATAAAGTATACATCGGTCAGTTCTTTTATAAATTATTTTATAGCACGTCAACACTGCAATAAAAAAAAGATAGTTTGTAGTTATTTAAATTATAGAAAGCTGATATAGATATTATAATTATACATACCAGAAGGAAATAGAATTACTTTATTCAATTATAAGTTAGTAATGTATTAGAATTTGCTTTCGATATATAAGTTTGAACAAATATTTCTTTTATATTGACTAAATAAAATATTGCCTTTCAGTAAAGTAAATATTTTTTATAAACAATTTATGGCAAAAACTGCACAACTTTATGATGTGGTTAAGCCAAAACTTTAATATTACTATACGTACAATAAAATAAATGAGTAAAATTGTAAATAAATTATAAAACTTTTATCCTGTGTCCGTTTTTATATTTATAGCGTCCAGCCTAGCTACATCAATAACATATATAAAATTTATTTCTATTCAGCAACTATTTTATATGTTATCTATAAATACTAAAGTGTCACCTTCTTTATAACATGTCTGCTACTAAAATAATAAATTCTCACGATTTCTGGTTTGAATGCAACATAATAATTGATTTTAAAAATATTTGAGCATTTTGCAATTGTGATAACAAAAGCAATCTTACTCAACAATAACTATAGTCTTTGATGAATACGTATCCGTATTACATGCTACATTGCATCTATTTAATTCCTCTAAAGCTAATGATGATTTATACATAGCTTTCTAAGAATTACCTGAACGGCACGTTTTAGACTGGATTTGCAAGTAAATTCAATCCTGTTTGACAGATGATATCAACACATTAAACTAAACTCAAGACAAGCAACTAATCGATCAGTCGCCCATCAATCTGTTTATTTGAATATCCGCCACTATTCACAATATTCCGTCAATACTGTATTGCAAAATTAAACGTATTTTATAAAATATACTTTTGATCTGATTTAGATAAGGACGTAAATATGTACATAACTCTTAATGATTTGAATAGCTATTCGACTGGAAGTTGAGATAGTAAACGAAGTGTAACATGTATTTTAAAATATTCCGTTTCAAGAAAATGTAAATACTATAAGATAAATAATGAACGGAATTGGGTGTGCTTTCATTTGAGTTGTAATTTATAAATATAATGAATGATTCATGTTTTGGTTTATTTTATTTACAAAACTGTTAACTTTTTTACATAATTTCAATCACATCAAGCAAATATGAAATATAAACGCTACTAATAATAATAGTTAGATAATAATTAAACTAGAACAAAAAAGTTACAATATATTTATTTGCTAATACACGAATCCTTTGTGGCATTAACATGTTATATGCGGTGCGTGTTGTTGTACATACAATTTTATACAAAACAACATTTATGACATATAACATTCAACAGCCGCAAGCAGTTTGTATATCATCGGATGAACATGTAGAACTTCGAAACATTGCATGTAGGACAAAACTAGATTTACAATCAGTTTACGTCACCAGCAAATTTTATTTTTTGTTGTAATAGACAGTTTTCTTGTTTCTAAACTGAAGTACCAAAGTCAACTATGGCGGAATCAAATACAACTTTTGAGTTTGAGATGAAATTGGACAATCTATTTGTTCCTGATGGAACTTCTAAATCTCAATTTAAGTGTGATCAACTTGGTTTTTTTGGTTGTTTGAAATACTGTTTAATTATTTTGATTTTATGTTTTGAGATAAATAGTAGATATTTTGCACCAAAATTTGTTTTGTAAATGTAAAGCGATTTAGGCTTTTTAATTACATTTATTTGTTCTAAATATTTAAACTGATTATATTTGCACTTGCACTTTGCGGCTCTTTTTTGCTCTTTTTTGCTCAAAGTTGATAAATAAAGTGAATGGTGATGAAGATACTGACGATTTTATTTATTTAATTGGTTTTATAAACGTTTATAAAGTTTTTTTTTTCGTTCATTTACTAACTAGATTTACACATAGTTATATGAAAGTCGGTGGCATTAATATTCAAATATTAGGATTTACCTAGAAAGCAGGAAAAAACTTTTGGTTTTTTTACTTGTGACGTAAAACGCAAAAAACACCAACCCAAAAAATTGCAAATGGTTTTTGCAGATAGCAATTTACTTAGTTAAGTCAACCTTTGCAATGTGCTCAACCGTAAGAAGCATTTTTGAGACTTTGAAGGACAGCAGCAATTGCCCCTGAAGTTGTTTAATGTTCCAAAAAACTAGAACAACTTTGATAATAACTTTTGTATTCTTTGCTTCCTATTACTGCCATCAAATATCAAAACGTAATTTGTACAACAACATTATTTTATTTGTTTTTTTGGACAAGTTTGACAAAAACGTATTAGTTTTTGTAAAAACTAGGTCTTCAGATGCAAGTCAATTATACGGCCAAGGTGTACAGCCTCTCTGCGCATTTTTTTATAAAATATTCTTGTGCTGAAAAGACACAAACGTGAAAGCCAGCAAGAGTATACCCAGTTTTTGCATGAACATTATATAAAATACAAACAAACCGCGGTACTTCTAAATTCCACTTGGTGTGTTTAAAGCAAAGAGTTTTGTATCTAAAGATTCCAAGCTGCCGTTTAAACAATGTATAAGCAGCGTACATTTCTCGGTATCTCCGCTTTTGTAGCAGCATGACGTTTTTTGTCAACTACAACGTATAGCCGCTTGATCATTAGTAGAGAGAGGGAGAGGGTATAGTGTTGTGCGACAAGAACAGAGATTCTAAGATTGTACGGCAAAACGCTGGCTTGGAATTTCTAGTTATAGAACTCTTTGGTTTAAAGTGACAATAAAATCAACACCACTTTCCCAACTTGAGCATATTGTATTGAACTAAATACTACGTTAATTGCTATAGTCCGTAAACGGTTAAGAACATGTTTAGATCTAACATTGTTAAGAAGTCTATCTGCTGAATAAGTTCATGGTTAAGGTGTACACGCTTGTACAGTCCGGCCATTTAAGTCAGAAATGGTTCAATCTTGTTTGCCATGTGAATAGGTTTTTTCTGAGTTTGTTAAAAATGCAAAATAATATTTGGCCAGCAAACTACGTAAACGGGTTGGCTTGATGTAGTTGACTTTTTGAAATTATTTTTTTGCAGATTACTTGCAACGTTTTTAGCTGGTTTGAAATCTAATATGGTGAGCTTAATTTAGTGACGTAATATTATCTTTTTTATCTACCCGCATATATAAACAATTTTCTATATAATGCACTGTTTAGTAGCATTTTTATGTATCCTAAAAGCATAACTTTTTGTTATAATTTGGTTGTACTGACTGCTTTTGTTATCTAGGCACTTGTCCAACGGATTAATAAAAACAACCATAATTTGTTTAAGCGTAATCTGTGGGTTCAATTTATTGTTGAAATTGCATTTCAAATAACTTAAACAAAAATCAGTGGCAGTAATGTTAAGGTTATTTTGCGGGCTACCACAAATTATCAGTTTAAGAAATGAGTCTGTTTGGAATTGTCTAGAGAGATTTATATACTATTTTTTGCATTATGACAAGTGGTGCATCTTGTTAATTTTTTTTTTTAAGTTTTATTATGTTTGGAAAATTTGTGTATACCGTTCAAAATTGACTGTAAAAGTTTTTCAATTTTTCTTAAAAAAAATTACGTGCTGATGATTCTTGATCATACCACAGCACACCAAACAGTCATTTCTGGATTGTAATGTTTTTTATATATATTTAAAATTTAACTTGTGAGCGAGTTACTTCTTCTCTTGTGACCCATTCACCCACTCAAGTGTTAGTCATCAAAGGATTTATTGTTTGTCCTACCTCTTGTGTGCTTGGATTTAGATATGAGCAAAAAATTACACAATAACTCTTCTGATAACTAACGTTTGAGTAGGCGGGTGAGAACAAAGTTTAGTTTGTGAGAAAATTTTTTCTTCTACTATGTCTAACCCACCTGCCCAAGTGTTAGTTATTAAAAGATCTATTGTTTGTCTTACTGTTTGTGTGATTTGATTTAAATATGAGGAAATTGTTTAACAATAAATCTTTTGATAACTATCGCTTGGGTGGGAACAAAGTTTATAATGTAGGCGCGTTACTTTTTGTTAAAAATTAAATGTTAGTCATTAAAGGATCTATTGTTTGTTCTATCTCTTGAGTGCTTGGATTTAGATATGAGAGAAATGTTTAACAATAGATGACTTTATAACTAACGATTAGGTGGACGGGTGGAAACAAACTTTATTTTGTGGACAAGTTACTTTTTTTACATTGTCCCATCTACCCACTTAAGTGTCATCAAAAGATCTATTGTATCTCTCACTTCATGTGTGTTTGAATTTAGATATGAGAAAATTGTTTAACAGTAAATGTTTTTATAACTAACGCTTGGGTGGGTGGGTGAGAACAAAGTTTATTTTGTAGGCAAGTTACTTCTTCTACTGTGTACCACTCACTTACCCAGTTGTTAGTCATTAAAAGATTTATTGTTTGTCCCACCTTTTGTATTTGGATTTAGATATGAACAAATTGTTTAACAATAAATCTCTTGATAACTATCGCTTGGGTGGACGAGTGGAAATGTTTTTATAACTAACGCTTGGGTGGAAACAAAGTTTAATTTGTAGGCGAGTTACTTCTTTTTCTGTGTCTTGCCTACCTACCCAAGTGTTAGTCATTAAAGAATTTTTTGTATGTCTTATTTCTTGTGTGCTTAAATTTAGATATGAGAGAATTGTTCAACAATAAATCTCTTAATAACTAACGTTTGGATGAGCTGATGTAAACAATGTTTAATTTGTAGGCGAGTTACTTCTTCTACTGTGTCTTGCCTACCTACCCAAGTGTTAGTCTTTAAAGGATTTAATGTTTGTCCTAATTCTTCTATGCTTAAATTTAAATATGCGAGAATTGTTTAACAATAAATCTCTTGATAACTAACGCTTGGGTGGACGAGTGAAAACAAAGTTTAATTTTTGAGCAAGTTATTTCTTCTACTGTGTCTTACCCACTCACTCAAGTGTTAGTCATCAAAAGATCTATTGTTTGTGTCACACCTTTTGTGTGTTTGTATCTAGGTATGAAGAATGTCATACTTAAGTCAAAGTTTATTTCAAACTGTATAAAATTTACAGTATATTTATTTTGTTTGATTTGTTTTTTAAAGATAAACACTAACTACATTTAATTTTTTTTTTTAACTTTTGGTATAATAAATGTTTTCTTGTTTGTAATTCTGAGTATCTTTATCAGCCAATTAATTGGAATTTTAACATTATTGGGTTAAGGTTTTTAAAGTCAAGTCTATGAATCCAGATAGGTAGTACAGAAATTGTGTTCTTATAGTTGGCGTTTTTAATTATGCTAAAGTATATATAGTTATTGTGCTGTTAGACTTTCAGTTCAGTTTATACATATTTCTTACTTGTTGTCCTCAATTTGCTACAAACTACAAAGTTTAGTAGATTGATAAAAATTGTCATATACATTAAGTTAAGTTAAGTTAATTTTGAATAATTAAATTAATTTTATTGGGTTTTGAGGTAGAGGTAAGACTTTTGACCTAGCTCGGTCACACTAAACTTTACATACAGGAGGTGGGTTGCGGTGACAGGTTTTTACAAAATGTTTTACTTATGGTTCTACTTGTCACATCCTAGGCAATTCTATTGACTTACACGCCAAACTAAGTAAGGGTCAGAGTTAAATTTTGCAATTGACTAGAAGAAAACAAGTAACACCATTAATGCTAGACAGTAGCGGCATCAATACTGTTACAAATCAAAAGATAGTATAGATCAGCAACGTTTGTGCATAGACAGTCATAGACAGAGTTGCAGTATTGTCAATTACACTACGGCTACAAAAGAAACAAAAAACCATTTTGCTATATTTTTTTTAAGATAAATTGTTAATTATGCCAAATCAAACACAAACTACTCACAAGCTTTAGTGGGCATGCTTTAAATAGCCAGAAAGTGCCGGTTTTAGCTAAAAAAGAATAAATAACATTGAAAACACAAGGCAACACTTTATAGAAATATTAACATTGGAATCGCACATCATAGATTATGTTTAGAAAACCAAAAAAATAAGAATGGGTGACGCAAGAAATCCTGCAGATTATGAATCAACCTCGGACAGTTAAAATTACAACAAAAACACGCTGAATATAAAAAAGAACACAAAATAAGACGCTGTATGATCCAAAAAACTAAAAAGTTGTGAGTACAGCAAAAAAGAAAAAATTATGAAAAATTCAAAGTAACAGGACCGCAAAATGGGAACTACTGCTCACATGATTAATGACTAAAACAAACCTGTAACAAACAATAATAATTTATTTAAAATACAGGAAGAACACGTCAACAGTAATTTTGACAACAACATACCAAAAATACCAAACAGCTTAACGTAATCTGAGCTTACAAAGACAACTACTTTAAAATACAAACTAATCCACCCTATAACGGTCTCTTTTTTTTGTTGCTTTTTTCTTATCGGAGGTTGAACACCTTCATAACAATTTTGAGCTTGTTTGCTGTAGCCCTGAACAATTCAACACTGCTGCAGTTAAACTAATAACGCAATTTTTTTAGCTAAGAGATCTAACGCCTACCAATACTGCGTTTTCTCTTGATCTCTTCCTGCATAATGAGCTTTATAAGTTTATATCTAAAGTCTCTCATAACGTGACCTAGATATTTAAGTTTTCTTTTCTTCAGAGGTGTCACAAATTTGTTTTCATTTCAAAGGATTTTTATGTTGGTATTTCTATATGTGCAGGAATTTGCTACATTCTAAAATAGCACTACATTTTAAAAATCTTCAGTTTTTTTGGCTTTAGTTATTTTAGTGTCTAGGTTTCAACTCCTTACAGCAGGGTGGGAAAGACGTAGCAGCGCAGCACTCTTGTTCTGCGTTCTATACTATCATCTTTCCAACACAAAAACCTCTTCATCTTTATGAAAGCCGCTCTTGCTATCTTCACTCTTCTCTACTTATACAAATCAACTTTTTTTATTATACTGTCACTAATTTTCAGTTGAACCTGTTGGATATATGTTTTCAAAATGATCATATATTTAGTTTTGTTAGGTTTATCTGTAGTTTATATTCATTACATAAAGGTCTCAAAAAACATTAAAGCATTAGAGTCAAACTACATTTACACAAAATATTTAAAACAAATACAGGAGGAATGCATAGACGGAAACTTAATGCTGTTTAACCGCACTTACGACACCGGATAACTTTCAGTGGACTGGTTAAAGTAAACATTCATAATGCTTCTTAAAAAGCATAATGCATTCAAGTGTAACAACTATAAGCCAATTTTGCTAATAAACTACGTACTAAAAACATTTTTGCACACTCTATAAACCAAATTATTCAAAAATCTTGAAGGGCTAAGTACACTCAATCTAAACTGGTTGTTTATTAACAACTAGTTTGGATTCAAGAGTGAAACCGGTATACGTAATGCATCATTTTGACTAAACAATTTAGTACAATACGGTTATGACCAAAAAAAAAAACAATTTCTTATACTTTATCAACTCCGAGAATGCTTTGGACAGCATAAATCACGTATTTCTCATCAATTACTTAAAAAGTGCCGGTAAAGGTGATAGGGACGTAAGAATAATCTAGAATCTGTACTGACAACAGGCGCCCAATGTTAGGAACGATGACCAAATTACGACAAAAATACTTAAAATAAAAAAAATAAATACGGCAAGGATGGATTTTGTCACCAATGCTATTTATTTTCTACGTCGAATGAATATTTTTAAAAGTCTTTGATAATCTACAAGTTGTCATAACGGTATACGCAACCATAACCAACAATAAATTAAGACAACACTGTAATCCAGCCAGCAACTGACAAAACCTACAAATACTAAAGAACAACATAAACAAACAAAACACAGAAGCTGGACTAAAAATGAACAGAACTAAATAAAAAATTTAACCTTCCAGTGGTGTCGCTTTTTGTTTAGAAATGCTTGGTGACTGCGGTGTCTAAGACCGCATTCATATTGTTGGAATTTTTTTTCAATTTTTTTTTACATTTTGACTTTGGTATATGATAGTTGTAAGTATAACACACACACAAAACTAAGGTGCAATAGAAATATTATTTATTATTATAAAAATAAAACAAAACCTAAAATATATATTTTGTTATAATACGCTTCAAATCAAAAAATTTAAAACAAAAAATTTACAATAATAAATTTAAAAAAAAAAATCTTAGTAGTTTGAACTATTAATAATTGAAATAAATAACAAATATTAAATTATTTGGTACAGAATGAAGTATCTCTGCAGTTTTTGCAGACTGCTGTTATATGCTGTAAACGCATATGCTTTATACAGGTGAAACAAGAAAACCTTGTTTTTCTGTTTTTTGTTCTATTACAATAAAAACACTCTCTAATAATAATATTTTATTGAAGAAATTGAGTTTGAGTTTTGCACACTTCTTGTAACCTAAATGAAAGGCCTCGTAGAAGATTGAACATACTTGTTCTAACTTGCAAGTGTGGTTGCAGTAAGCCGTTTGCTAAACCCATCAAAACAGTTTGATTTAAAATCCTAATTTCTGAATTATTTGCAGAATATATAATTGACAAATTAATTCTAGCTATGTTCAACATAGAATAAAAAATCACCATCGGCCATCATCGTGTATCATAACTGACGCATAGCTTGTCGCCTGACCGGTTGCTCTCTAGAATATATCTAAAATTTGCTAGTATAAAACATAGATAGTATATATACATTTTATCTATTGTATCAAATTCCAAAACGTGGTAGCCATTCTGGCATTTTAGAAAGAAAATATCAAATATTTTGTGAATCGGAGCAAGTTTGTCTATTTTTCTTCTTTTACTTCGAGTTTCAATGTCATAAAAACAAATATATTCTAATAAGAATCAAAACTTTTAAAACGACTTGGTAAGATGAAATATTTTAATGCCATAGCCGTGAATTCTCCACAAATCTTTAAGATTTTGACAATTGCTTTTACAAATTTCAGTCATATACAATAGTCCAAAGAAAGCACAAAGTTCAATATAATTAGTTGGATATACAATTCTGGAGTTGGCATAATTTTTAACAACTTTTGCAATATATTTATTTGTAAAATTAGTAATTGTAGTAATTATTAAATCATTAATAAAATAAATCCATATATTTGTAATATTTTTCATCGACTTAGTTGCTTGAGAAGGACCAGGAAGACGTTTTATGATATTTTTTTGCTTAGTTTTAAATGTTCTGCTTAGTCTTGGCATTTCCAATAGGTTTTATTGTCTTTTCCAATAAAAAACAAATTAGAACTGATATTTATGTCATTTTTATCAACATCAGAAATTTCTTGTTCACTCACAATCGCTTTCATGTAGCAAACGTCCCTTTTCATTGATTTCTTAATCATCAGACACATTATTTTCTGTTCTATCAACCTCATCATTCATTAAAATTTTGTCCATTATTTTTTTTAAGCGGGCATGTTTCACTTCATAGGACTTCATAACGTACAAAAAACTTTATTTGCAATAAAAGTGGTTTTTCTTACATTTACGGTACTGTATTTTAATACAAAATACAAAACTTGACAAAGCAAAAGTAATTTATAAGATATAACTGTATAACAAGCATAAGTAGCTGAAAGACTGAATTTAATATATTTTTTTCTGATATTTATATCAATGCAAATTGGTGGTATTCAGAAATTTTTAGAAAGGGTTTACCAGAAATAGAAAAATTAGGAATAAACCAATAATATAAACTTTAAAATTACAAGATTAGAATAAAGCTTAACACTAATTACTTTCAAAGAACATCTGGTGGGCAGCATTCTGAGAATAATGTAATTAAATTTTATCAAAAGGTAAATTTATAGAAAAAAACTTCCTCAGCTTAATGTAATTATTAATTAAATTAAAATAAAAAAAAAATAAATGTAATCACACCGAACTATCGGTTAAACCAAATTTAAACTACATTTGCAAACATATTAGAAGTGCAAACTCCTAAAATATCAAGAATTAACTCCTTCTAGGTAAAGAAAAAAACTCAAACAACAATTAGTGCGGTATCACACCGGGCGTTACCACTGGAAGGTTAAAGGTGAAAATAGTTTTCAGATAGTTCAAACACATTTAAGTATACAGATCGGTAGGTAATTTTTTTTTTTTTAATATCTAATTTTTAATTCAAAATATACATTCAGAAAAACCATGAAATGAAAAAAGCCTGGTTATACAGTGCGAGCTAGCATCTGAGCTAGCCTAGTCAGTTACTGCACTGCAGCTACTCGTATCGTGTGACCGCATCATATGAGTTATAGTCCCTCGCCATTATCGTATGATGGGGTCACACAGCCTTTAGATTTCAAGGTAATAAATGTGCGCAAATTTACGCTTGCTTTTGAATGTATGTAATACATATGTTTGTTACACTATTTTCCAAACTATAAACTATTACGATTAGTGGCTTAACATACAACAGATTTATGAAAATATTTGTCAAAAAATATAATATTCAGTTTAATTTCTTAGATAACTTTAACAGATTTATCAGATAAAAAACTAAATTTAAACATTAGATCTGTTTAAATTTGTCGATAGTTTAAAAATATACAAAGCAATATTAAAAATTTATGTTTCAATTTACTACATTGCAATCATTTTGTAAACAAACAATTTAGTAAAGTGTATTGAAAGTGTTTGTGAAATAAATTTATTTTTAAAATGACAGATAACTTAAACAAACTAAATTATGAAAATAAATACAGTGTAATTTATTAAAAGTACATAACTAATTTAATTTAATTCTGAATAATAATGGTCGATTTAGATGCGGTTATGCAGATCTATTCACTTAGAAGTACAAGGACTGAAACCACTTTATTAACTATGTAGTCATGTCCAGATAATTAACGATTCTGCACAATATGTACTCGAAGTAAATGTAGAATTGATGCCCTGGAGCTTAAGGATCGTATTTCTGCGATAGCCAGAACGTGATAATAACGCATGACTGTTAAATCAGATACGTAGAGATAAAACCGTCGATGCGACTTCTCAGGATACCGACAAAGAAGTCTAATTTTGCAATAAAAGTTGGTGTCTACACAATTTAAGAACTGATATACAAACAGAAGGAAAATTACAAACTGTAATAAAATTAAGTAATAGATCAATTTTATTGTTCTAATGTCTATCAATATAATGTTATAAGTTTGCTTTGTTGTATATTTTTTTTGTATTGTGTATACAATATGATAATTTGAATTTATGTTATTTTAATATTTATTTCTATTTAAAAAAAAATGCGGGATATAATTTAGTAATTAGTAATCTGTATATACTGTACATACAAATCTTATTTTCATTTTCATAACGCAGAAAATGAAAATAAGATTTGTAATAAAAAGTATATTTTCTTCAGTTACATTGTTGCTTATCTAATATACATATTTCATTTAGATTTACATTTGCTTATTTGCTTATATTTTGCCACTTTTTTCATATTATTTAAATAATTCTTAAAAATATACCAGAACATAAGCAAAGGTCAAATGCAAAAAATTGCTTTAAACAAACATTAACATTATCTTAATGTTTAAATTAAATCATTTTGCATATATATAATATAATATCTAATATTTTAATTTATAATTTGATGAATTACATATTTATTTAATTAGTTATTTTAATCAAATTGCGATATAATGTCACCAGTCAATTTTATACTTATTACTTCTAATATTTTGCAAACTTATATGTTTTTATAACGTTTGTGTAATGTTGTGAAATGGAATCTTTTCAAATGCACGCTTCTTTAAGTGTTAATCGTATTATTGTTATTTTTTTAACGTCTACAGAAAATAATAATAAGCTATTTTATGACCAAACAGACGCTGTCATATAACATAATGGAATTATAGAAGTTATATATTATCAAATGTATATTATTTTTATTCACTTGATGAACAATAAAATAAATGCATAAGTGTAAACGTACTTAGGATAAATTGAATTCTTTCATAACATAGCAATTGTCTATAACTTTCAGCATAAATAGAGCAAAAGTTATTGCAATCTTATAGAATTGTCTTTTCATCTGGCTCATACATTGTGATTTAGGGTTTATACACTGATGTGAGCCTAGTACCAGTTAGAAAAAAAATATGCACACTCCTTAGCCTTGTGTATAATTAAAAAGTTTTGGTGTTTTTTTTCTTATATTTGTGGTTTGTGTTTTATGATGAGTTGTTTAATGCTACAGTTTATTAAAATGGGTTGATGTTGTAAGTGTTTTCTAAAGTAGATTTGATATACGGATTGTTAAAGCTATATGGTGGCTATATTTATTATATGTTTTCTATTGACTGTAATTTAAATCTGCTTAAGCTGAGTGTTCTGTAAATGGAAACTTTATATATTTTTAAATAGGATTTTGGAGAAACAACTTAGATGAAGTCCATTAGGTTTTTTAAACGTCTCAGTTTGTATTCAAGTTTTGAAATTTTATGATTGAGTGTTAAAGATTGTAATATAATTGATTGTTGTAATTACTACGACGTGATAATTCATGTTTATGAAATAATAAAAAAAATTACTGTTTTTGTTGAAATAATAAAAATAGGTAAAAAAAAACAAAAATTAAAAACTTGCAAATATTTGGAAGCACTGTAATAGTGCATGTCTCTAAATAGAAGAGGTTGATATAGAATAAAATGTCTAAGAAGATGGCCTAGTTATGATGAACATATAAAAGAGTACATAATTTACAAAATAAAAAAAAAACAAAATTACAACAAACAGGGATGTAGTAATTATAGAAAACGTAGAAAAAAAGTCTTTTTTTATATAAAGTTACCGGTTACAGTAGAGGTAGAAGCAGATAAATATGTTGACAGCTCTACTGAGAAAGAACCATGTCAAGAAAATTCTGAAAAACATGTAGAAAGAAGCAATCTCTGAATAATGCAGTTCTTTAATGGAAAACAATTCAGTGACTTTGGCAAAAAAATAAAAACATACTATTGTAAAACGGTGAATATATTTAAGGCTAGACTAGTAGCAAAAAACTGTGGGCAGAAAAAGAAGATTGATTACCAAGAAACTTATTACCTAGTGGTCAAGTAAAGTTTGATTATGTATTTATTGGCAATTGCAGCTTAATACAACCTCAAAATTACTCAGATGGATGCCATCACCGCGTTTGTGATTTGCATAAAAACATATATAATAGATGTTTTTTTTAATCGGCAAATTTTAAATTGACAACATTCTTTTGCGTGACAGTTGATTTGACAGTTCTCAGTTGTTTTGAGTTTAGTTTCGTTTGGAAATTTATTATGAATATACTCACGCCGGAGCAACGTTTGCAAATTGTTAAAATTTAATTTAAAAAACATGGTTCATAATTGTCTATCGGAGCAATTAATAATCTAAACGATAAATAGCATGCAGTACGATGTCGTACAGTGCGCACACAAGAAACAATTAATTGTGTTAATGATGATCCAAATGTGTCAATTTGTCATCGTGTTTAACAATTAAACTTATGTCTATCCACTTTATAGAAAATTTTGCAAAATGATCTTGCTTTACGAGCTTACAAGATTCAACTTGTACAGGAATTAAAACCACACAATCATCGTTCGCGCCGTACATTAAATGGGTCGAGGAATACGTTGCTATTGTTCTACAATTTTATTTGAAAATTTTGTTTAGGGATAAAGCCATGGATATATCTAGAGTGTAGGAAGTAGCGACAAATTTGAATTTGGCGCCATTTTGTTCTCTTGGCAACCGTGAGCTTTTCATGTTTGTTATCTGATAACCTTTCCATTAGTAGTCTGTTTGCTTTTGTTTGGTGAGCATTGTTGTTTGATGTTTATTTTTGTCATAGAGCAGATGTCAACTGAGCAACGTATCCAAGTGATAAGAAGTTATTATAAAAACAGTTAAAATTCTTCGGTAACCGTTTGTAAATTGCATGTGATACTCGGACGTAACGTTGCTTCAACCAAATCCACAGTTTGTAAGTTAATCCAAAAGTTTGAGACCACGGGTTTTGCTTCAAATGTTTGAACACAAGAAAACATTGCTATCGTGCGTGATAATGCGACCGTAAATCCCAGAAAATTGGTTTGCCGACAAGTCCAACAACTATTATCACCAAGTTTATTGCATGTAATCCTTTCAAAAGATCAAAAAATGCATGCGTACAAGATTCAAGTTACATGAGAGTTGATGCCTGCAGATTATGAAAAGAGACATTGATTTGCTCAGTGGGTCTTGGCTCGACAAGCGGAGATCAATAACTTTACAAAAAGAATAATTTTCACAGATAAAGCGCACTTCTACCTCAGTGGATTTGTCAATAAGCAGATTTGCAAAATTTGGGGTACCGAAAATCCTCAAGTGACCGTGGAAAATGAAATGCATCCACAACGCACAACTGTGTGATATGAGTTTTGAGCAGAAGGAGTGTACTGTATTTTTAAATGATGAAGGAGCTGCCGTCACTTTGAACGGCAATTGTTACAGAAACAAGCTCTCTTATAGGTTTTCTCTAGTTGTGAATAAAAATGACAACTTTTGGTTTTAACAAGATGGTGCGACATGTCACACATCCCGTGAAACGATTGCTCTGCTGAATAAAAAGATTTTTCAAAAAATTATTTTTTTGCGTGGCAACCAGGAATAGCCTGCCAGATCATGTAGTCTTACGCTTTGTAATATTTTTTTTGTGGGGATTTGTGAAATCATAAGCGTACGTGAACAAACCACAAACAATGTACCAATTGAAGAAAGAAATTCAAAAGGTTATTAGCAGCATCCAACTTCAATGAACGTATTGCTCATTGCCGCGCGGTTTTGGGTGGTCATATGGAAGATATAACTTTTTATACATAAATGAAAGGTGTTACTTAATATGTTTGTAATTTTTTTTACATTTTTAATAAATTTTCTAAGTTTTATAACATTTTAATGTTTGTTCTTACTTTCTGGACACCCTATATAACTGGTTACTTGACTCCTTATGTTAATGTGTTTCTATAGTAAAGCAAATTTTATTACGGCGGCCATTTTATGTGTGACTTAGTAATACAAATGGTAGAGCACTTGCATATCATGCGAGCAGTCCCGGGTTTGATCCCCAAAATATGGCTGAAATGATAACTTGCTCTTTATCCACCAGCGTGGTTCGGAAGTCACGTATTAAGCTGTTGATCCCATCAAACCACTTTAAACAAGTCGTAGACTTACTGTGGCGATGTAAAATAGCCGTAAAAAGCGTAAAAAGCATAAAAAGCATAAATATTAAAAACATCTTATATTTTATTATTTTAGGGTTTTATACATTTAAAACATACATTATATGTCACTTACACTAACAAGAAACCATTTAAATAATTCGGACTAAAATTGGTTAGTTGGATCCAAACTAAAGACAAAAAAAGTGATTTTAATAAACAATTAATATCTTTTAAATTGATTTACCAACTTAAGTTAAATTTTTGGACAACATTATTACACGTATTACTGACGTTTTATTATCATAGTCAAACTTTGTATATGCAGTGGTTTTTGCAGTACAGTAACATGAAAAAAGAACACTTAAAAATTCCTAAATAATGTAAACCTGCACAACTTTTTTTTGAGCAATAGTACAAAAACCGGCAACAATTGTAAATTAGCAAAAAATATAAGTCATTTACATGGTGTAATTAAATTTTTATTTGTAGACTTTCTACGCATGCCATCTGCAATGGAAGTGATGTTTTATATGCGCAGCATACTGAATTAATTTCTCCAGTGTAATTTATTAATTAAAATAAGTTTTAACATTGTATACATTATATGCATTACTTATATAGAAATAACGTTGAAGTTTTGTGAAAATTTTAATATAATTGTTTTGCAAATAAAACAGTAACGTGAAAAAGAGCAAAAATAGTTATTCTGAAATTTTAATCTTATTTTGATCTTTTGCACGACATTAATTTATTTACAAACCAATTTTTTTGAAACTTTTACAAAACTTCAACGTTATCATCATATACATAATGCATAATATAATGTATACAATGTTAAAACTTAATTTAATTGGTTTTATCGCTAGAAAAATTAATTTAGTTTATTTAACATATAAAAAATCACTTCCATTGCAGATGGCACGCACGTAAAGTTTACAAATAAGAATCTAAATGCTTTACGTAAATGACTTATGTTTGGTTATGCTTTACGATTGTTGTTAATTGTTGTATTGTTTTTTGTAAAAAAGTTATACGGGTATAATTAAAAAAAAAAAATTATTACTGTACCGCAAAAGTCTTGTATATACAAAGTTTAACTATGATAGTAAAACGTCAGCAATACTTCTAGAAATATTGATTTAAAATTTGGTTTAATTCGGTAGACTTGTTTAGAAAATATTAATTTTTTATTACAAACGCATTATTGATCTTAACTTTGGATTCAATTAACCAATTGTTGTCCGGAACATTTTAGTAGTTAGATTACAATGTTAGTAGCATAAAATGCATGTTTTAAATGTTTAAGAAACTAAAATGATAAAATGTAAGATGTTTTTAATACATATTTAGTATTATCAAGTTACTCACAAAATAACCGCCGTAAAAAAAATTGCGTTACTTTATAAACGTAAGTCAAGTATCCAGTATATCCATGGATAATGCACATTTTTGGCTATGTCAACCAACAAAATTGTTGCATTTGAACCAATAATAAACCACAAACTTTTTTAGAAACACCATTACAACCTTTTGGTGCGCTTTATAGGCCAGTGGAATTATTGGTCCATATGTCTTCAAAATAAGTGATGGTCAAAACGTTACAGTCAACGGTGAGCTATACAGAGACATGATTGCCAATTTTCTTGTGCTTAAATTGAACAACATTATTATTGCAGACATGTGGTTTTAGCATAACAGCGCTACATGTCACAAAGCACAATTCAATTATTATATTGAAAGAAACATTTCACGAACGATTAATTTCACTAAACCTGTTAACTGACCACTTTTGTTTGTGCAATTTGAAGCCATTAGATAATTTTTTCTATAGATTTGTAAAGTCTCATGTCTACACTAATAAACCAGAAACAATTGAGCACTATTGGTCAAAATATAGCTTAAATTACTGCAAACATTGTGTAAAAATTGAACTTTTAGTACGCTTCAGACGCGGCGGTGTCATGCCTGAAATCATATTCAAACATTAATGCTTAAACATTATTTTGTCAACTAGAGAATTTGAGGCTAGAACCAACTGAGTGTGTGGTTTAAAACAATCAAATTGGCAGTAAAATAAGAAATTGAGTGACGTACTAATTGGAGATACTTGTGAAAAGTCACAAGTTGATCTATGTATTTATTCTGCTATCAAAATAAAAGAAATGATCTTTGTTGCAGTATATGTCAATAATTTGATTATTTTTTTACCAAAATTAGTTCAAGAATTAGAAGAATTGGGCAAAGCAACTAGTTGTGTTGATCTTCAAATTACTCAAGACAATAAAAGCAGAAAAAATTACTTAAATCAAAAGAAATATGTAAAGAAAATACTTACAAAATTGAACTTAGCAGTAAGTCATTCTGACATTAACCAAAAGTTGACAAAAAATATGTTTATTAATACAATAGAAGAAATAGATAAGATAAAAAACATTTCATACCAGAAATACGTAAGAAGTATGTTATTTCTAAGAAATAGATTTTCAATGTCAATTGCATTTGCTATAACAACCCTGGAAATCCTCACGTAACAGCTGTTAAAAGCTTTTTGATACTTTAAAAAAACAATGATGGAAGGCATGAGTTTTGCTAAGAATAACAATCTAAGTTAACTGGATTTTATGATGTAGATTAGGCTACTGACATGAATAAATACCGTTTGCGCACTGATGATACTATTATCAAAAACAACGCTGCACTAAGTCGGAAAAGCAATCGCAGCAGACCAAAGCGCTGTCATTGACCGAAGCCAAATACATGGCTCTATAAGGATCAACAAAGGAAGCAGTTTGGTTAAAACTATTAAAAACTTCCTTTCATAACCTACATGCTCTTTCTACTCTATTTCTAAACCTTTCTTCAATTATTATAAAAATTATTTTTTTTGTATTCGTCTTTAGTAGTCTTTCAAGTATACTCTTATAGTTTTTAAGAACGTGTTTGTAATTTTCAATATTTCAAATATTTTAGTTAATTCAATTACAAAATTATTTAAGAGCGCGTTTTTTTGAAAGTCATAAAACTTTGAACAAAACGCAAATTAACTCCTTTTTAAATCTTTTTTTGTAGAGAATAATTTTTTTATTGTTATGAAATGTATAAAAATCTAAAATCTTTAATTGTTTATTAAATTTTCAAATTGAATTGAAAATTTTTTGTTCAAATATTTGCTTAAACTTTAATTTATTACTTTATTCTATTCTTTTAAAAACCATTCTAGTGTAAAGTAAATAAACAATCGGTTAAATAATGAAAACTACAATATTATACATTACAATTTATTTAACGATTGCAGTTTAGTTTTTTTATAAAATGTTACTTTACTAAATTGAAATTAACAAATTACAAACAGGTCAACACATAATATGTAAATTAATTATTTCAAATAAAATCTAAACTGAAAAAATAATGATTGATGATAACATTATACACACTTTTAATTTTATAAAACAGTAACATAACATAATACCAATTTGTTATATTTTTTATTTTAGTTAACTAGTTAACTTAATTAATTTAGTTTTACATAAAAATATTGCTGTTATACTGCATTTAAGCAATTGATTTATTAATTATTAAGCTCAGTGACGTAGCTAGGATTTCTTAAAGACTATTTTGCAAAAAAGCGTACATAGCATTGTAATTTTTTTTAATACAATTTTAAACTAAAAAAAATTTTGATAAAAAATATCAAAATAAAGTTAGGAACCGCTAAAATCTGATGAAAATGTAAAATTTTATTTAGAAAATGTCAAATATACCAAAATCTAGCCTTGAAATATCAAAATATTGTTAAAAAACACCAATCTGACCATAAACTATTGAAAATGTAAAATTTTATTTATAAAATGCTATAAATAGTGAAATACAACGATAAAATAATGTTATATTGTTAGAAAACACCAAAATTGGGTCAAAAATTGTTAAATTTTTTTAATAAAAAATTATAAAATGTATTCAAAAAATGTCCAAAAGTGCAAAATTTGATATATAAAACCTTAACAATACTAAATCCGGTCTAATACATTAAAATATTTGTAGAATTGTTATTGAAAATAACAAAGTTTGGTCTTGAAATACTAAAATATTTTAGAAAGTTTTAAAATCCGGCAAAAAACTGTTAAAAAATGTAAACAATTTTATAAAATAGCAAATTCCGGCTGTAAATTAATATTTAAAAAAAAAAAAACAAACTTTGTAACTGAAAAATTCAAAATTTTATTAATAAAACGTTAAAAAGCAAAATCCGGCCAAAAATAGTTGGAAAAACCAAATTCTACTAACAAAATGTCTAAAACATCTAAATGTTGCTACAAAATTTTAACACAATACTAAAATATTGTCAGAATAAAGCAAATACTGACCAAAAACTGTCAAAAAGTGCTAAATTTTAAAATGTTAAAAATTAATTTTGTTGTAAAATATTGAAAGAAAAACAAAAATTTAGCTAAAAACAGTTGAAAATTGCAAAATGTAAATTTAGCCAAAAGTTATCAACTTATTGTTAAAATATTGTCAGAATGAACTAAATACCAGCCAAAAACTGTCACGAGGTCCAAAACTTTATTTATAAATGATCAAAAACAGCAAAATCTAGCTTTGAAACATCAAAATTTTTTTAATAATGTCAGAAATAGATAAATCCGATTATAAATTAGATAAGAATTAAATCAATCCAAAAATAATTTAAAATCCAAAATTTTATTTATAATTTTTTACAAATCCGGCAAGAAATAATAAGACTATGTAAAAAACACCAACATCTGACCATAAACTGTTGAAAACTGTAAAAAATACATAAAATTTTAAAATTGCAAAGTCCGGTTATGAAATATTGTTAGAAATGGCAAGTTTTGGTAATAAACTATTGTAAAGTGTAAAATTACATTAAGAAAAAATCAAAAATAGCAAAATTTGTTTTTGAAATATATCAATATTTTCAGAAAAAACTAAATTCCGGCCATATACTATCAGAAAGTGCAAATTTCTATACATTGAATATTAAAAAACTAACAAAATCTAGCAATAAATTTTTAAACAATTGTCAAAAAACTCCAAAAATCCGGCCATAAACTATAAACTATAAATGTGAATGTCTTCATAAAATTTTAAAAATAGTAAAATTTACAATTATACTACACAACATAGACTAAACAAAAATTATAAAATATAATAAAATTAAAGTTAAGTGAGTTAGCGATATTTAGTTATATAATATAATAATAATATTAAAAGTACATATGTAGAAAAAAAATGGCAATTTGAGATAAGCTGACACTAACTACAAATTAATGTATGTACGAAGGCGGGTTAATAAGTCCGTGACTTTTTAAAATAAACACAGGTTTTTGGATAAAACATCATTTTATTTTTCAACCTTTGAGTTTTATACACGTTGTCCATTGTTTCTCCAATTTTTGTATCTCTTCCAAAAAATAATTTGTTGAGGTCATCAAAATAAGTATTTGTTTGTAATATGATTTCATTGTTGAAATCAAATCTTTTTCCGTCAAGCCATTTTTTCAGGTTTAGAAACAAGAAATAAACACTCGGGGCTAAATCCGGAGAATAAGGCTGATGAAGAAACAATTTGTAGCCTAATTTATCAATTTTTTGCCATGAAAACTGCTTATGTGTCCTGGTGAAAAAAAACTTTTTCTTGGACTAATGCAGTTGTTTTTTTTTTCAAATCCTCATTTAATTGACCCAATAAGTTAAAAATAATACTTGCCATTTAATTTTATCTTTTTGAAGGTAGTCAATGTGGATTATACCGCGCGCATTCCAAAAATCGGTCCCCATGACTTTATTGGATGACAAACCTACCTTGGCCTTCTTTGGCGCTGTTTCACTTCGAGAAACCCACTGTTTTGACTGCCTTTTGGTCTGGTGTGTTGTGGTAGATCCACGTTTTGTCCACGGTTACAAAATGGCGTAAAAACTCTTCTGCAAAGTTGCCACACTATTGCATCTAAAACGTTTGACATCTTCCGTGCTTGTACGGTTACAACAAAATTCAGTAAACCACTTTTTTACCATTGAAATTGATGGTGCAGAGTTCTCATAATATTTATCAAGCTTAACTTTTGTTTAAGTGATGGTTTTTTTTGTAAATTTTATCAATAGTTTGCTTGACAATAAAAAAATTATAGTTAAAATTGATAGTTTTAACTCTGATCCTAAAATCACAAATGCAGTTGTTGTTTAAAAAGAACGTCGTCAAACTTTAAACTTACGCTTTATAAGCTTGGTACTTTCTATTACATTACTTAAGGTACTTCTGGGACTTCTTTTGTACATATGGATTAAGTTGTAGATATAAAATTATACATATTAAAACTACATTTTAGCTTTATTTTTTTTAATTGCCAGTAGCAGTATAAATATTATATGATATTTTTTTTTAGTTATTTGTTTGTTTTACGTTTATTTTATGATTGGGAAGACTTGACTCTACTGATATCCTTATTTATTTTTCTAGTGAAGAAGACAAGTAAAAGTAAATAAAATTTGCAGATCTCAGAAAACGCTTTCAAGCAAACCGAATCTATTTTTGCACAATCAGAAAAGGTAACATTCTTTTTAAACCCATTAATTTAATAACGTTCAGACAAGCTATAAATTTTTTTTTTATCATTATCAATTCTTAAGCATTTTCATTTATTTTTAATTTTTTTGTCTTTTATAATTTACGATATAATTGTTTAACTCAATATAAAGTATAATAATTGTAATATTTTTTTAGTTTATTTGTTGAAATTGTGTAATTTAAAGCTAATTTTTTTTTTAATATAAATATTTTTTTATATTGAAATTTTTTATACAATTCAATCTATGCTATTTATTTTATTTTTTTCTGATAACCAAAAGAATTTTACATTTTTATTAATTTATGTTTTAAACTTTAATAATAAATAAAAAGAATTTATAAAATTTTATTTTTTTTAATAAATTTAAATTGAATAAATTCTTTTAAAATTGCTACATTATTTATTCAAGTTTAAATATTAAGTTGTATACTTAATGTAATTTTGATACGATTTGGGAGTGCAATGTTTAAGATTACAAAGCGTCCTGAAATTTAAAACATAATTCACTCTCATTCCAATGAGATAGCTAGACACCTCTCACTCATGTAAGGATCATTTGGACCGATATTTTCTAAACATGAGAAATTATGATAAAAAAATGTTGTTGAAAACAATCAATTTAAGTTTGAATCCAGCCACAAAAAAGCATTTTCTGATTTTTTTATTTATACCCGTTCTTTACTTATTTATATGAGATGCATACGTTTCATGCAACATTCAGGAAATTCATTGCATTCTGTAAGTCATCATTCTCATTTATTAACAAAGCATTCTTTATATATAACAACATTCCTACATTTACATTTTCTATTTATACAGCTTTTTTTTTCACATTTATCACGCATTTATCCACCACGACGTAGACTTTATAAATCTTTTTTCTAAACCATTTACTTTACTAGCAGTCCTAACGCATGCAATTGTCATAATATATGGTAACAATAAATTTTATTAACCAATCATTTATTCTCACTCATGCAGTTTTTCTTAACAATCTGATTACACAATAGTTCTTACATTCACATTCACTTATGCTTTTGTACGGAAAGAAAAAGACTGTTTCCTTTCAGTTTTTACTATATGTTTTCATGTTATCATTCAGAATTTTCTTTCACACTTAGGCACATATAACCTCTTTTCTACAGACATACTCAACAATTTCTTACTATTCTTGTTCACTCTACTATTACCTTTTACTTTCTTTGACTCATCTCTTCGGATACTCACACAACCAAAAAAATTGCTTTGTAGAATTATGTGAAATAAAATTTTGTGTAAAAAATATCAAATCTAAATAGAATTTTTGCTTAATTGTAATAACAAATTTGTAATCTAACTAACTTTAAAAATTAATATTACACCATTTTATTTATTATTCTATATGCAGCCACTAAAGTGTACTTTATTAAAATTATTTCATTTTAATAAATGTTTTAGTTTTATTATAAAAAGTTAATATATTTTATTTAGTATTAAATCTCATTTAATATAGCCTTTTTTTATTCTATTTTAAAACTTATTTCTAATGAAAAAAATGCTTAGTACGTTTTATGCGTTCAATTTTATTAATGGTGCTGTGCTCGTATACAAATGATTTGTTTGCAGTTGCGTAATCAAAAAGCGATTTGTAATGAAAAATATAATTTCCTCAGTTACTACCAGATCCTTTTATATCGTACAAACATATTTTTTTTCCTTTTTCTGTTTTTTTCCTCATATCATTTAAGGAATTCTAAAAGACATGTCAGAATAAAGGAGCAAAGCTTTAAAGCAAAAAGTATGCGGCGTTTTTTAAAGAAAGATATAGTGTCGGCATATCCTAACCAAACATCATAAACTTTTTAAGTTATGATATATGTGATAATTTCATTTTCTATTTAAAAAAATTTAATTTTTTATGTTTTATACTGCTTTCGCTGAATTTAAATAATTAAATTAAATTATTTATTTTATTTTGTGTAAATTGCCTTTCTACCTAGTATTTTTCTAAGTATTATTTATGCGTTTGGTTATTTTATATAAGACCTTTTTTTTAATAAGTGAAACCACACTTGTCAGTACGATTAAAAAAAAAATCTTTAGTTTTATGATACATTTGTATTTATGTTTGATAATGCAAGTGCTCTTTTAGGTCAAGTAATTGTAAACTAATACTATTTTTACCGAGATGCAAGGTGAATTCAAAATGAAGTTCATTAGACCCTACTTAGATTTTGGTTCGATTACGCTAATAAAGTTTACATCATTGAGCGGACTTTACCCTCAAGATCTATCCACGCGATACTAATGCAATTTCAAACGGGTGCTCTACAAAATCCTTTTTAAGATTATAAGCAAATAGCAATTAGTAAAGTTAATTTATTAATGATAAAATAAGTCTGACTTTATTATTATGTCTATATTGAAAATACAAATGCACAATACCAAAGTAAACATATTATTTGTATTGGTTAGTTTATTAAAAATACAAATCAATCTCTATTTATCTAGTTAATAAATAATTGTTTTTTTTATACAATTATTATTTTCCTCATTATTGAATGACCTTTACATTCTATTGTGCTTTGATATCATAAGGTTTTGTTTCAATTATAAAAATGAAAACAATCGTTCTGTGTTTGTTAATAATTGTTTTTAAAATTACAAAATAACTTATAATTAATTAATAATATTGCTTTCTTTACAACCATATATTGTACTGGGAAACAGCTTTTCTTTTTAGCTTAAAATGTAAAAAGATATTTTTTAAAATACGTAATACGTAATTTATTATATTTTTTTTAAATAAATCTTTAGATAATTAGTATGATATAACGAGGTTGATGTCGTTGCGGTTTATTTCAAGTTGGGTGTTAACATTGCTGTTTGAACATGCTTTGAACTACTTGCTGAACGTTTTATAATTTGATGTGTTAACTATAGAGCACGCATGGTTAAATTTAATATCTACATATTATACTAATATATTTTTAATATACAAAGAAACTACAACTACTATTTTACATTCTTTTTAGTTTATTTTAAATTTATTGTTACGTACAGTTATTTAAATTTATTTTCTTAAACAACTAACACATCAAACGCTTACACCAACAAACGTTGTATTAATTGTTTGCACTTTAATTAAATTATCTTTGTCATCTGACATTTCAATCGACTAGATAGTTTCACTGCGGAAAGTGTACAGTCCACTTATTTCCGCCCGCTGAACGAAATTGCTAGTTTGCTCTCTCCAACTCAATCCGGCCCTTCTCGTCTTCTTGCAGCATTGCCCGCAATTGGTCTCTTATGTTTGTTTTTCTATCAGTTAAACTTACAAGAATTTATTAAAGACAGCTCATTTCATTCCTCGGTCTATGTGTTGACTAATATCTGACAGTTGTAAAAAACTTTAATGACCTTAATGCACTTCCTTATACACATGCCCTACACCAAAATCTTTTTGTTTGATGTGTAACTAACCTCAGTTAGCTGTAAAGTACTTCAATTGTTATAGACAACTTAATGCTAAGCATTACCAATGTAGTTAGATATACACACCCAAAAACGTCTACACTGCTTTTATTTTAAATGCTTTGGTTATAAAGTTTTTTTGTTTTTGTTTGTTTATTTTTTATTTTGTTAATGAGTAGTACCACGATAGTTTGGACAAACGTCCCCACATCGACATCTCCGTTTTCGGTTTTGCTACACCTGGAAGCTTGAAATTTGAATATGATACTCCTGAAACATTGTACTTTTAATCACAAAAATTTAAAAAAAACTGGGATGCTTACTATTGTCGAAGTAAGGAAATGATTAATACTGTATTGGCAGCTGCAAACAGAAAAAATTATTATAAAGCAGAAGAAGTTAAGCTTTGTCTATCTGCCGTTGCTGATCTTGTTGCTGGACTGGTCTGGACCGCTACCAACAATAATAATAATAATAATAATAATAATAATAATAATAATAATAATAATAATAATAATAATAATAATAATAATAAAACATAGAAGCATATCTCATTGATATAACAATACCCAATGTTGCAAATTTACAGAAAGCTCATGCAGAAAAAATTGAGAAATATGCAAATTTAGCAATGGAACTAAAACAACAATGGAAACTTGACAAAGTTTGTACAGTTCCTATAATAATATCGGCAAATGCAATCATACCTTTAACGCTTCATGATTCTCTTCTACGACTTCACATTGACAAAGACATCTTTGTCCATATGCAACGCGCTGTAGTCCTTGGTACATGCAGCACAGTAAGAAAATTTTTACAATAAATTTCTTTCTACTCTGGCTTAAATAGCCCGTAGAATAGAAGAAACACCGTGAATAACACGAGAAAAAACAAGAACATAATAATAATAATAATATTTATTTCATAAATAAAATACAAATAAAATAGTGCATAAAATTTACAAAACACGTCCAAATACATAATTAGAATTTAAGTTTATAGAATTCTTCTAAAGTATATATTGTATTATTTTGTAGCTTTTGTTTTAATTTAGACTTAAATAAAATAATTGATTTTAATTTAATATTATTAGGCAAATAGTTATAAATTTTGCAACCGTTATAATAAAATCCTTTCTGAAAAGATGTTGTATTGTGTCGAGGTATTGCAATATTATTTTTATTTCTTGTATTGTATACATGGTATTCGCTATTTAAATTAAACAATTGTTGATTTTTTTGTACAAACATTGCAAGTGCTTGATAAAGTTAGAATTCCAAGATTTTTAAAAGATGTTCTACAAGAATTATACTGTTTTAAATGTGCCAATATTCGAACTGTCCTTTTCTGAGTTTTAAAACTTCTAAATAAATATTCATTTTTAGTACTTCCCCAATGAATGATTCCATACCTACGAAGAGCATGAAAATTACTGAAATAGAGATATCGCAAAATGTCAGTACTGCAATGATTTGATAGTGCTCTGATGACATAGCTGGCTTTGGACAATTGAGATGCTAATAAATCAATTTGATTTTCCCAAGACAATATGTTATCACTTATAACACCAAGAATAGGCGCGTGTGTCTGAATGTTTATAAGATCATATTTAGGATAACGTTTGGTGGAAATCTAACGGAAGAAAACTTACTCCTTTAGAGCACACAATTTGTTTTTTCTTTGTTAATGATAAGTTTGTTATTCTCTATGCAAGTAATTATGTTCTTGTATACCATATTTGCTTGGTGAAGTAAACTTTCAACATTTTTATTAATAAAAAGAAAATTTGTGTCATCTGCATATGAGGACAGGATTTGAGTATTATCTGTCAAGCAAGTATCTAAGTCTGCCGCCTAGATTATATATAGAGTTGGTCCAAGAATTGAACCCTGCGGGACACCTACAGTTAAATTAATTGTTGATGACAATTTCTTGTCAATTTTTACAAACTGATTTTTGCCAGACAAATAAGACTCAAACCATAGCAAAGCACTACTTATTAAGTAATAAATAAAAATTTACACAGTCAAAGGCCTTGGACATATCAATAAATAAACCCAATGCCATGGACTGTGCATCGGTTGCTAAAATAATGGAATGAAAAATTTTGTTTAAAGCAGTATTAATTTCGTAGCCTTTTCTAATATCATGCTGTGATGATGAAAAAAGATTATACTTTGTAAAAAAAGAGACTATTATAAAGTTTATTATTTTTTCGTATAGTTTAGCAAGATGTTCAAAACAATTTGTTTGATACATCCATCTACCCTAGACACAATAACTTTGTTAAAAAAGCAGCTGCTTGTGTGCTCCCAACTTTTTCTGGACGTAATGATCATTATAAAAACAAATTGAAAAAAACTGAAGAATTACATTTTTGCAGAGCGTTTAGGTGATTGGGAAGCTGCGTGAGGAATATGATTTCAAGCATGTGGACATTTCCATTATGCCAAATTAATTCTTTTGTACGTGCAAGACATAATGAAGCTACTCTCTGTTATTATCCTATAAAAATTTCAAGAAATTGTAGACCTTGGTTTTTTTACGGTATGAAGAACTGAGTTTTGGACTGGAGTGTGATCGGTTATGATCAAAAAAATTACCCTCATGCGTAGCATAAAAAACGTAGATGGTTTGACAGAAAGGCGCAACATTACGAACAATGTTATATGGGTACTAGGAATGATTGCAACTTATGAAATTTGTACATTACTTGAAGAGTTTTCAAAAAATCTGTTTCCTACAAGTGAACAGCATAAAGATTTTGAAAAGACCTGTAGAGCTTAAAATTCAGATGATACTGCAAAAAATTTTTAGTGATTTAAAAGTTATCCTCAATTATAATTATCAGTGGTGGGTGATAGCAAGGTAACGTGATACAAAGCTCTTGAAATTGGCACGCATGCTATGACAAAAACAGTCGGCCATACTTTTTCAGTTAGTTAACTAAAAAAACAAGCATTTTTTTGGCAAACATGACCAATTCAGTCAAAGTTCATAAAGAAAGAGTTGTAATCAACTCTTTAACGATGTTTTAACGGATCTAACAACAAGCAGTCATGAGGACTTAAAAAACTTCTTACAACATGAGCTTGCTCCTTACCTTCTATTTTTCCTTAAGAAAACTAGAATGTGGAAACCAAAAAAATCCTTCTTATACGATACTTTTCTTGTATTACAGGAAAAACCTAATCTTTTTAATTTTGACATCGTTTTGGATGGAGGATCTAACGTATCCAAAAATGTAAGTAAACTTTTGATGTACAAATATCTAACAAATGATGATAAAAAATACACTTCTTTTTCTTGCTTTGACATTTTTAATAAATTACATTTTATGTCGTGCACACTTTATTGTTTGTTTTTGTTTTGTTTTATAAAAACGCAATTTTTAGTGCCGTATAACTGTGTAACCGTAACACTCCCTGACTCTAACCCAAATAAACTAGACTAGCAAGAACTGTCAAAAAATACTATCTAAATTTGCCTTGCAAAGACAGGCAATAAACACTATCCGTATGCGCCATAAAAATAGAAAACATTTGACAGAAATCCCCGAAACCGTCTTAACTAATGTGCATCTAATAAAACATGATCTTTTTTGTCTTAATAATAGTTTTTATATTTACTAATAATAAGGATGCATTTATATTTTTGGTTTAAACATTCAAATCAATAATTTTCTCAACTATTGCACATCGAACAAAACAAAGGTTTTTCAAATGCAATAAATATTGATGTATCAAATTATAGTACGGAAGTCAACAACTATATTTTTAGTTTTGGTATAGAACCCTTCATTTAATCAAGAATTTAACAAAACAATATATAAATTTTTGGAAGCTTTGTATCACACAATTGAAAGAAATCTATAATGTAATAAAACTATTGCTTTTGTTTTAAATTTTTGTATGTAAAATTGTCATTAAACTTTTACAGAACTACACCTTTACGCAACTACACTTTTAAACAATTACACAGGAAACACCTTAAAGCGCACACTAAACTATAACTAACTACAAAATATTCTAATACCTAACTAGAGAAACCTAACAGATAATCTGGCACTTTCAAGAGCTACAAGTCCACATTCTGTTATTATTATTAGATTTGCAAGTTAGTGAATACTAATAAATATTGTTTGTCACAACTGTGAAGTAATATATAGTTGAAAAGAAGTTGTTACCTTGCAAAATATAGATATCACTGGTACCTGTATAAGTATTATATAAGTAATAATAACTTTTTGAGACTTTTGAGTTTTCTATCGGATTTTTGCGCTGCTGCCAATGCTTTCTGTTCAATAAGAGGCAAATTCTATAATATTGCAATTTAATAGATTATGCATAAGTTTTTAATCAACTAACGCTTATACGTGGTTAAAAGTTTTATAGAAAGGCTATCAGTTGTAAATACTTAAAGGCAGTTTTGTTGCTAGTTTAAAAACTCGAACTATTTCTAACACAAACAATAATGAAGTGGGTGCAGAACTTTGAAATTTTGTCACAATCACTTCAATGATTACAATTTGTAATTAACTAATTTCACACCTTAGTTTTTGATTTATGGTATATCAGTCTAAAATGACTATTAATGAACCTGATACATTAGTTCTATAGCACAGTCGTGCTTTAGCAAGTGTTGCCAATGCTAAAACATAATATGTATTTGTAGGCGTTTGCATCGACCGGTGTAAAATCTACTTGTATGCGAATCTGGTACAAAAAAATGTAATTGATTTATGTTTGTGTAAATTCTTTGGTATATAAACATGGCGGAAATCTACATGGAAATATCTTGCTAAGAAGTTTTACGAGCTAAAGAAACTCCAGAATTTTAAAGATAGATATAATTATAAAATAATATTATTACAAATTATTTTCATTGCGTTTTAGAACTTTTATGATACTACTGTCTGTGTCTACATCTATTGTTAATTTGTTAAGTTACATTTTGCACAGTTGGTAAACGTATATTAACGCTAGAGAATTGCTGTGTTTAGTCACCTCGTCCTGTTGTGGTGCCACTAGTAGTATTGTTATGGAAAAATATTAAATCCTATCACATCTACAAGAATATCGGTAAATCTTTCTTTCTAGAAAAATATTGACTTGTACAGCGCCGTTATTAAATTAAAATTGGTTCTTATAGGACAAAACGCCAACCAACTCAATATCCAAACGTTAAGATTTTAGTCATCACATATTTTATATTATATTATACAATATTCTATGTCTTTATGTTTTTGGTTAAAGATTTGAAGTTATATTTCACGAGTAAAAAATTAATTAAAAACTAATTAAAAACGTCACTTTTTAAAAATTAATTGCAAAGAAACGACTTAATGCATCAAATTTCTACAAATTTGAGGACACAGATTTGACTTTCTTCTACAATGTGTGAAAATTTTAACTAAAAACTTTAAATAAAAAATGTAAAACTAAAAATAAAATGAAAAAAGTGTATTTTTGGAAATAGTAAGCTACGTTACCTATGCGATACTGTCACTGGAGAGAGCATGAAAATAGATCCAGAGAAAGTTTATTGTTAAAAAAAGAACCAAGTTAAAATAGACAACAGAAACAACATCAGATTACTGAACGACGCAGAAAAGTATTATTCTACAAAGAAAAAAATGTTTAGCCATTGATTGTGCGGAAAGGAATATGAAACAATATCTTGAAAAGTATTATTTCACAATGGAGTCAGACCAGCAAAGCTTAAAATGGCTACATTGAGTAAAAAACCCGACTAGAAGAGTTGCGCGTTGGGTAATAGATTTGAAACAACACAATTTTACAATAAAATACAAGAAAAGCTGTACTAATCAGTTAACAAACACTTAACCCAAAAAAGTCGTACAAACCAGACCTAGAATAAGAAATTCCGTAAATTGCAAACATTTCAAATTAGTGCAGATACCAAAATAGTTTGTAAAAGCCAACTACATAAACCACCACTATTTTGAAATGGTCAATAGCAGACTACACAAACGAATATAGTAACTCAAACTACGCCAAAATAAATAGCCCATGAAAATTATGTATACCACCAACATTGATTAACTAAGTTTGCAAAAAAATCATTGTCTTCTTACAACTAAAAATTTATGTATCAGATTTTGAGAAAATACTATTGGCTCAAGATGACAAAAAACATAATAATGTTTGTAAAACTATTTAAAATGTACAAATTTTCTCAAATAAAAATCTGAGTGGTTATCAAAAATTGTCATGTCAAGTAACCTTGACACAAAATAACGGTGGACTTAATGGATCCTTTTCTTAGGTTAAAAAAAGAAAACTGAAAAACAACTGGCTTACTACTACCATTTAAGAAGATGTGTCTGTGAACATGGTAATGCAAAAGTGTCAGAAATAATTTCTGCAATTTGGTTAATGTAAAGAACACATCAAGCAAGAAAATTAAAAATACTTATGTTAAAGATATTAAGGCAATATATTTGAATCGTTTTTATTTATTATTATTTTGTAAAAAAAACTTTGTTTTACAGACACTTTCTAAATGAAATATTTTTGATCTGGCATGATTGCCAATCTCAATCACTGTCTTAAAAATACTAAATGTGGAATAAGGCAGTTTTGATAGTGGACAAGCAGGGAACATTACGTTATTCACCTCTAAAGACCCACTTCAATGACTTACTGGTTATTCCAAGAATCAATTTATTCCCGGAAGTGGTTAAAGTATCTGCACCACCTGCACATGCAACACCACATACATCTACGCAACCTCTAAAATTAACATTGTTGAGAACTATCTGTTTCAACCAGCAACCTTCTCGTTGGGTATCCAGCCTTGATAGAAACGGAAAATTCAGTAAAAAAAAGTTTTTTTAACCACACGGGGTTTTATTTAAATTAAATCAAAGTAACCGACAAAGAAAAGCAAAAGCTTTCCTTTTTTCTAGGCATCCAAAAGAAAGATGCAGCTAACACCGTCAGTGTGTCTTGTATGATTCCAGCCTTGCATGGTAGCAATAGACAAATTTAAATGAAAATGTCTTTACTTATAAACACAATTGATGATGTAAATAATCAAATAAACGGTGACCGTTTAGTATAAAATTGCACTAGCTGGAACTACAGTTGTTTGTTTGATTATTTAAATATATAATTGCCTTTTGCGTCTTCAAGCTTTTCTCAAAAATACTTGCTAAAATCGATCATTATTTTTGAGTTAAATTTAATTAAAAGAATGCAACAATTGCCTTTTTATTGCATGAAATAGTTTTAAAAACGCAAAAATTACTATTTTATTGCATAAACTAGATCAAAAATAGGTCATCAGAAGGCATTTGTTAAAGCAAAATACAAAAAACAAAAAAATGTTTTTTTTATTGCACGAAAAAACACAGAAATTATATTTTGATTGCAAAAAAATTAATCAAAATACCCAAAAATTATCCTTTTATTGCACAAATCAGATCAAATATAGCTCAGAAGAGGCGTTTGTTGGACGAAAATAATCAAATATCGCAGAAATTACCATTTTAATGAACAAAATTGATCAAAAATATCAATAATCACATAAAAGTGGATTAAAAATGTTTGAGGAATACCAAAAAATCGCTCAGACGACACAAACAAATTATGTTAAACCAAAAATAAGTTGATATAATCAAAAACAAAAACCAACAAAATATGTAAGCAAATGCAAATGCTTGACTCTTCCTTTGAACTTTAAATAAATTATTTAATTATTTCATTTCATCAAATTTATTTCTACCTTATAATGATCCTATATTGATAACATGAGAACAAACAAATTGATTCAAAATTTTCCAACAAACCCAATTTCAACCGTTCCAGCACGAATTGTCACTCACCACTGAGGTTTAACAGTTTTTCCAATACAAATATTTTACTAATTATATGCAGTTTATAATTAATTAAATTAAAATATTTTTCATTATTATATATTTAGTTTCACAATTATTTAATATAATTGCTGGATATATATTGTACGAATTCACAATTTAATAAACACATAATTAATTAATTTATATTAATATTATGCTGTATTAAAAGTTTTACAGAGTAATATTTATAAAATTAAATAGGAAATTAGTTCCATTTACAAAACTTTTTTATTTTATAGAATACGAGTATTCCCACCGGGTTTCTATGGCTTTAGACGTTTCTAGTTTCATGATATAAACTGATTTATATTACTACTTAATGAATCAATATTAAATTATTTTTGTATATTTTAAAAGGAAATAATATAAAATTTAGTTTATATTCAATCGACCTCACCTGATTAAAACCTGCTTTAAATGTGTTAAAATAATTTGCTTTACAAAACGCTAGTTCCAAAACTAAAATTTATAGCAAATCTTGAAATTATTAAAAAATCGCATATTATCACAAAATACAAACTAAATGATAGCAATAAATAAAATATTTATTGTTTTATTGTGCGCTTCATAGCTATTTTGCATAACCCTAAAAGTTTTGTTTGAATTAAGTTGATGAGACCAACGGCTTAACTACCCAACCACCACACCGAGCGTTAGCATAGTATATTAATTATTTTTAAGTATAATTTTACTCCAGCTTATGGTTACCAGCTACTAAAGAGCCTCCCTAGTGTTTGTCATCAAAATATTAGAAATTTTTATTTTCTGCAAGTTTTAGAAGTTTCTAAGTATAAGATGCGATGGTTAAACCCAATCTTATAATAACTAACATTTGGGCGAGACACTACAGTTTATGATTACAAGCAAGTTAAACTAGATTAAACTCCTACCAAGAAATTGTAACTTTCGCTTCTTTGCACTGCATCAAACCACCTGTCTAATATTTATAAACTGTATTTCTTTGATTAAGGCATTGTCACCAGAAGTTAAGTAAAACATTTTTTGTTAGTTATTCTTATCGATTGAAAATCAGAGCGGCCTCAATGTTCATATAATCCAATTGTTTGAAAATCGTTCATATAATATTACTCGAATATTTATATTTGTTAATATAAATATTTTTATATATGTGTTTATGTGCACTTATTAAAAATACAGTAGTCAAAATGTTATATTTGTTTTTGAGTACTGAATATACTTTCTAATTATTAATTTGTTGTTTATTACACTTTGTATTTTTGTCTACTATCTATAAACTTATTTTATTTCTATTAAATTATTCTGTTTGCTACATTGAATAGCTCGTATAATTTGTGTTTACGTTAGTTGATTTGTTTCATTTTACTGCAAACAAAATTTATCTTTCATGTTTTCTTTGGACTTTCTTTTTTCGGAGATTAGTCACGATCAGTCAAAGCAATCTCTTCTTAAGCTAAACCTGTTTTGCTTTTAAAAATAGAAATTTATATACCTTTTTAACATATTACTGAGATTTATTTCAATTGAGACAAGTTTTAGTCTATGTAAAAATATCTATTTAGGCAAATTATTCGTAAATCATAGATTGTGTAGTAGTTTAATTAAATTAAATTACATAAATAGTTTTAATATAAAAGTTGTAGAACTAAATAACTACATAGTTTATCAAACTAATTTATCCACTTTAGAACAGTAAATAAAATAGTTAGTGGTAGTAGTTAAAATATTTAGTTCATTTTTAGATTCAAAACCATTATACCTACATTTATACAATGTTACATTGTGTGATACATATAAAAATGCTATAAACCATCTTCTCTTGTTAAATACTTACTATATTCCTATTGCATGTTTATTCTATATTAATAATTTATAAAGTTTTATATTGTTTTTAAAATAAAAACATTATATATTATTGGAAACGTGTAAGGTCAATGTGATAATTTTAACAAGTGCGGTTTTACATTCAAAAGTATTTTTATGTTAATGTGCTTTGAATGACTACGGCATCGCATAATAGCAAAACACATATTTGAATACATTTTTCTGTGTTTATAAACACAAATAATAATCAAACAAACGACTATGGTTTCAGCTAGTGCAATTTAATACTAAATGTCCGAATTAATCGGTATCATTTAGCATTTATGCAATTGGCAGTTGTTTTGCGGGTTTTAAACAATTTTGAATAGTCATAGTTTTTGCTATATATGCACTTTTTAGGGTCTGTAGAATGATCTAGAAGTGTTAAAACCAATAACGTATTAATAATAAATGTGTAGACTATTCGTTATTCACCAAATGGTAGCCATAATTAAATTTCCATTTAATTCTCTAGTTAATTATAATCATACTCAAACTTCCATTTAATACTTTAGTAAAAGGTTACATTTAATATTTTACATCATAGAAAATGATGTCAAAGAGAATATCCAAAAATGATTTCTGGATTATAAAAATAATTATATTCTATTTTTCATTATAAATAATGTTACCATAACTACCAATTCCATGGCTTGCTTAATTAATTAACATTAATATAAAATAATATTAACATATAAAAAATATAAATACTAAAACACGCTACAATTGTAATAAAATATTGGTAATTATTGCTTTATTTAATCACAAAACACACTTTTCTTGCAATATTTGAATAATTTTTATCATTTATTACTGCAAATAAAATGTAAAATATAAACTAAAATAAATATATCTTTAATATACATATAACAGATAACTTTAACTAAAACAAAATTACTTCTATTATGCAAATTTTCATTGAGCTTATCTATTCATAACTCAATGCAGATTTACCCTAAGAGTTTCAAAAATATGTAAACGCTGCAATGTGACTTTGCATAATCCATATTATTTTACCAAATAAAATTACATAAATAATATATTTTAAAATATTCATTGCCGGAACGCATTCAAAAACTTCATTTCTGTTCAAATCTATTATTTATTTTTTATATGAATATCATTATTTTTTCTGCTTAACGCTATTATTCGATATTAATATAATTAAAATCTAACAATAAACTCTAGATTATCAAATGTTTAAAATTAATAAGTTTTAATATAATTTAATTAATACGTATTTCCGTAGCTATGTTGGTTGAATAATATATTCGATGCATTTTGCATTATAATTACAAAATTATATACTTGGTTAGTTTGTAGTAAACTGTTATCACCGTATGTTGAGCAATGTTTATAACAGCTTGGTTGCATTACATGCTTTTAATGTAAAGTTTATAGATTATAGATTATATACAACCAGTCTTATTCTCAACTTAAAAAACAAATTAACACGTAAATTGTTACGTTTTATTAGATTTCTTTTAATTGGAAGACATATCTGGTAACCGGTATTTCTATTGCCAATTACGGACTTAACAAAAAGATTTTTTATTGTTATATAACGTTATGTAGGTCAATATAAGGTTACTAACCTTATTAAAAATGCATTAAAGACCCACATGTACTTACCCGTAATTGTGTTTCATACAATTTGATATTCAATTAATGTAAATGAATACTTGAATGAAAAACTGAGAAATATTTATGTAAAAACTAACATTCTAGTTCATTTCCAATTCATAGTATGTAAACTTTTAACATAAAGAGAATAGTTTATGAATAGAGAATTTTAATAATAGTTTTCTATAATTTTTAAAGTATATTTTCAAAGGAATTGTGATGGTAAATTATAAGCATTTACGCTCAATATAGAAAACATTTACTTATATGGTAACGATGCTATTACTAAAATTGTATGACAAATTGTCTTATTGTAATACAATAATAAAAATAGTTTATTATGTAACAGTCATATAAGTTACCAAGTACAAGACAGTCGTAAATGGTTTAAGATAAAAACATGCAAAATAATATATAACTACATAATTGGTTAGAGTTTTCACATCTACTAATATACAGGGTGATTTATAACAGGTAAAAAAGTAAAATGTCATACTCTCTAGCAAATCTTATAAAAAAATATATCGTTTTTTGAAATTTTGCTTTGTTGCATAATAATTTTAATGTAAATATTTTAAATTGAAATATTAAATTAAAAGTGAAATAATAAAAGCTTATAAAAAAATGTTGATGCCAAATCTTGATTAGACGTGGCTAGATCGCAGTTGGCAAAACAGTAGGTGAAAGAGATGTCAAAAGCGGAACTTTAGCCAGAGACGGCTTTACTAATGTTGCCGTTTTGGTGCTCTACCAGGTTTAAAATAGAACTGTTGCACGGAGATCTAGTTGTGAACTACTTGAACTTTTTTCTCCAGAAACACGAGTAGACAGTAGTTTTTAATAAGACTGGAGTAGGTGATTTGCTTTATGGTTTTAGTGAGAAAGCTTTAAAAGACTAAACTTGATGGATTTATTTTTTGAAGAAAAATGCTTACCGACTAAACCCTACCTAATAAGTAAAATCTTTTGTGTTTGAAGAATTTTCTGTCTGGTTTGGCTTGCCAGACTAGATAAAGATGTCGTGTTTTGCTAGTTTTTTTGTAGTTTCTTATTTCTTGTCTTATCTGGACGTTTTGAACGTACTATGGCACATTAAGAATTTGTTTAAAGTTTTGCTTTAGAATGCTTTTATCCACTTGTACTGGTAAAAAGCTATAACATCCCATGCTGGACTGTTGTAGGTCAATTGGAAGCGGGCGATCGTCGTGTGCAGTTTGTTTTTCCGATTTATTTTGTTGTTGAATTTTAGTAGCGGTAATAGACGGTTGGATGTTTTTCTGACTATATTTGTTGTTTTCTGGTTGAGTTTTTGTATGATATCTCGGTATTGTTCAGATACATATGTTTTTATATAACGTAGTTCTTTGTTGGGAAAAAAGCAAGGCTTTACTTTAATTTGCATTTACTTGGATGCAATTGTGGTTTATCTAATTCTTTTATTTAAGAGCTGCTGCTTGTAGATTAGGTGTGTTAATTTTTAAATTGGAAACAAATAAGTTAAATAAAATTGGGTTTTAATGTTTTTGTTAATCCAAAGACTTTGAGACATGTCATCACATGACATCTGTCAAACAACCCAACTAATAAACCTTTGGTTTTACGCTGCTAATTTGTCAATGGTCAAATGATTTGTAAGATGAACGTAAGTAGTTTGTAAAAAGTGTTTACAATAGAGTTCAATATTAGTTTAGAGTGTTTTTTCTTTATTTTGTAATAGTCCTTAAAGGACAAAAACAAAAAACGTTTTCCAACACTCAAATTTAATGCACCAAAGATTGCAGCAAGGCGGTGAGTTGTTTAAGTGCACGGTCGCGGCGAAGGGTAAACCAATGTATTGACCGGCTATATCTTTGAAGTTTGGCTCAATTTTTGCTGGCATATTGCTAGATGTTATATACTTAAAATGTTTGGAGCGTTTTTGCTATGTATAGTGATAAACAATGTCTGCTGCGCTGAAAGCATTGCCGGGCTTAATTATCTATTATTTATTTATATTCACTTGCACTAGAAAGTCCAAGCTAGCGTCTACATTTTTTTAAGGTATTTGCATGTTGAGCAGGTTGTCTTGCAGGTGTTGGTATATTTGGTTGCTTGCTACCGGCAAGAAGTGCTTCATATTTCAAGATATGGATAGCAGAAGTACCCGGGTCAATGCAAAACCTTTCAAATATTTTAGGCCGCTTAGAGTAAAAACGCCAGTAGTTGTAGATTGGCCCAGCCAGTGTTTACCATAAATTATTCCATCTGGTCGCACACAGCGTTCTATACTTCCTCTCAATAAAATCTCTCAAAGAAATGCGCGTTGGACTTTGTCACAGTAGTGCCTTGGGTTACAATCGAACTATGATTAACTATTTTGACCCGCAGGTGTGTGAATTGCTGATGTTTGACGGTAACACTACCGTCGGAGTCGTATTATATAATACTACTAATTTTAAGCAAAGTACATTCTAAAATTTATAAATAATTATACAAACTTTAAGATGTCAAAATAAAATGTGAGATTTAATAAAGATAATAGATCGATACAACTAAAAGCAAAAATTTTGAGCGGCCAGGCGCTGTTGGCTGCCGATGTGACTGAAATCAAGGATGACAAGGGACGATACAAGCAAGCACGGATGATGTTGGATTCCGATTCTTAAAACTAATTTTTATTGCAACAAGTTTCTGAAAGAACTTAAGTTAAATTGCAGTTACATTCCGGTAGTCGGCATTGAGCAAGTCAAACATAACATCAAAAAACAAACGTGTCTAGTATTTTGATTAACATTTTAACAATCTCACTATCCTCGACATTATTAGTGCTATCACAATGCACTAACAACTTATCATCTTAGAGTTTTGAGTGTGCAACGGTTGGCTTGTCCAAAAACATCCGTTTAGCAGATCCAAACTGTAATATTAGTGGTAGGTTAGATGGTATCCTTGGAGCAAGGGCACTTGCAGCACTGTGGTGTGATGGTTTCATCCGATGTCAGGAAGGCCCTTTTCTCCAAAAAACCAAACTAAGATAGATAGTGTCAAGAGGCAGCATTAACTCACAAAGGGTGGTACAATTCAGCGCAGAAGTTATGGACTTGTAAAACACGATCGAAAAGTTTCGGAAGATCAAAGAAGTTAAAGATATCAAGTATCATTTCAAAGAAGAAAAGAAGTGCAAAGTTTATTTCCAAGGTAGGCATCAACACAGCTCTATTAGACGATTTGTTGTAAAACTGCCAATTAAGAAAAAGCCGAATATAGCGGCGCTAGGATCCTCAAGGGCGTTAGCAGTAAAACGACTTCATTTAACAGAACAAAAATTAGTAAAAGATGGCAACCTACAACAATTATACTATTTATTTATAAAAGAATATGAAGAGTTAGGGCACATAAAATCAACCCACACTATTGGCGATGGAAAATATTATCTGCAACACTATGAGATACTGATGACGCTTCGGCTCACACCACTTTCAATGTATTTCAAAATGATATTTTAAGAATTGGGCCAGTGCTGCAGCAGTTTTTATTTAAAATTCTGGTTTGATTCCAAACACATAAATATGTTTTGGTCAGTGACATTTCAAAAATGCATCAAAAATTTTTTCTACAAAAAAACCAGAAAAGCTTTCATATAATATTATAGCGATATGATAAGAACATATGGTACATCTTCTGCATCATATATAACACGAAATAGAAACAGATAAGTACATGGATAACTTACTAATAGGCGCAAACAACAGAGAAACTGCCATTCAAACTTGAGGTGATGTGACAAAAATCCTAGCCAGCGGAGGATTTGAATTGAGGAAATGGGAAAGCAACGACAAAACGTTACAACCATTGTTATTGGGAACAGAAAATCAGATATTACAATTGGACAAAGACAGTATTATAAAAATTCTGGGAATAGAATGACATACTCAGCAGAATGTGTTTAAATTTAATGTTAATAACAATGCAGGCAGAGAACGCACAACAAAACAAACAATCTAATTAAACATAGCTACTAGTGACAGTAAAAATATTTATGCAATTAGTGTGGACATTAAAATTGGACTTTGACTTAAACGTAGTTTGAACAAGCTATAAAAGTAATTTTGTAAACTTGAAGAATCTTAAGGTGCCACGACTTGTGATCGGCATTAGCAACCGCGTAGACATCCATGGTTTTTGTGATGCTAGCATGAAGGCTTATGCAGCTTGTATATATGCCGTTACTACACAAACAATATTAAATAAAAAAAGATTTTAAGTTAATTTGCAGCAAGTCATGGATTGCCCCAATATAGCCTTCCACAATACCGCGTTTGGAATTATGTGCAGCGGTCCTGCTATGCAAACTCATAAAGAGTAGAGTTACTGTTTTGCATTTACCGATAGAGAATACTTTCTGCTGATCGGATTTGAACATAGTGCTCAATTGGTTGAAGGGACAACCTTCTGATTGAAAAACGTATGTGGCTAATAGAGTTCAGGATATCCAGACCAAGGTTTTATTTGAAAACATGTTCTTACGGTTGATAATCCGGCTGATTTAGCCTCAAGAGAATCAGCTGTCGGTACAATTACGGACTCAATATGGTTTGCTGGCTCTAATTGGATATCTCAAACTTAAGCCCAATTGAATTGAGACAGGCAAAACACCAGAGAAAAGAAGCAAACCGCGGCTAGCGTTTGTAGAAAAAATTAAGCAGGAGTTTGGCAAAGAGCTTGCAAGTCGATATTCAACACTGATTTGACTAATACGTGTTATCGGATGGATTCAGCGATTTGCCAACAATTCTAGTCGGTGTCGACAGAGAAAACAGGGGACACTAAACAACGACAAGTTTCTGGCGGCCAAACAAACCATTGTGAGAAAGGTGCAAGAGAAAGCTTATCCAAAAATAAAGAAAAAAGACTAAAATACTTGGATTTGGAGAAGAATTATAAACATCCGGCATTATTTCCAAAACAACACCCACTTACAAACCTGTTGGTGAATACGGAACATCTATGAATTGTTACGGTGGGGTTGATCTTACTCTAGCTTTCTTTCGAAGAAATTATTGGCCAATATCTGGATGTTTAGTGGTACAAACAGCATTCAGTTGATGTATTTCTTGCTTTCAAAACCGTCCGCACATATGGGTAGTACCAAGCAATCCAGATCTGGAAAGAGTCGAGAAAAAATCGAAAATTAACTAAGGCATAGATTTGCGACATTGTGTGTTTTGCCACTAAAGCAATACACATTAAAGCTGTCAGCAATTTAACTACGGACGCATTTTTGGCAGTACTGAGTCGGTTTACAGCAAGGCAAGGTATAGCAGAACACATATATTTGGACAACGGTACCAACTTTGTCGGGGCTAGCAACAAGTTGAAAAACTTTTTTTTGGCTACAAACACTACTTGGGCAATTAAAGAGGGGCTACTGATAAATAGCACTTTGTGGCATTTTAAACCTTCCCGTGCACCACATTTTGGAGGATACTGGGAAGCAGTTGTAAAATCAATAAAAAGGCATTTGCTTTGAGTTATCGGCGATACGACACTAAACTACAAATAACCGTCTACATTGTTGACTCAGATTAAAGCAGCTATAAACTCTAGACCACTAACTCCACTTTCAAACGATGCAAGAGATTTGGAGTGCTTTACTCCAGCGCATTTTCTAATCGGCAATGCATTATTAGCTGTTCCACAACCTTTGTATTAGAAATTCAAGTAAACCGTTTATCAAGGTGGCAGCACTTTTGTGGTAGATGGTCTGCAGAGTATCTTTATCACCTACAACTTTTTGCTTACTAGACTATTATAAAACAAACAATTTAAAGTACATTTTAAAATTTATAAATTATGCAATCTTTAAGATTTTAGAATAAAATTGTGAGATTTAATAAAAGTAATACAACTGAAAACAAGAGCTTTTATAATTTTGTTGTTGAATTACCAAAGTTCCGTCCGCAACACAACACTGTAGAATTTAAAGCAGTTTTTTGACGCTTAAAGGTTAGCACAATTTTCGAATTCGCTTTTTTTAAGTTATTTTGAAAGCGTGGGTAGTATAACTCTATGACGGATAGTTTACGGGGCAATTTTGCTAGCTGTTTTTTAGTGGTATACTTTATTAAGACACAAAACACAAAGTGTCTACCGGCACACAGCAGCGCAGCGACAAGTTATTTGAGAGCACAATGGCGGTACACCATAAATCAGAATTTTAAAATTTGAGTGAGAATTTAATTTTTATATATATATATATAACATTTTTATTGCACAAGTAATAACAACATTTTAAACAGGTATAATACATAGAAGGAAAAAAAATGTTTTGTACAAACGGCTATCGACCGGAATCTTTCAGCCAAATTTTTATATATTTTTCCACATTTAATGTTATAATAAAATCAATAAATCAGATTGATTAAAATGTATTCAACCTAACTAACTGCAAAAGGCTTTTAATTTGAGATAATAATAAAATAAATTTGTATTATATCAATTTCAGTTAAGTGCAGATCATCACAAGATGTTTTTTGCAAATAGACAAAAACAAAAAGTTTCCATACGTAATAACAAAAATTAGGAAACGGTTTATTTGTTTAAGGAAATGTAATTAGGTTTATTTATTGAGAAATAGAAAAAAAGTACAAAATATAAACAAAACAGTTTTGTAAAACCTTAAGTAAAGAAACTAATTAATTTGTAATTTATCTGCAAAAATAATAAATTAATTGTACACTTTCTAATTTTCAAATAGATTTTAATTACTCTTGTTCAGTTTATAAATTAAGTTGCCCGGCGCATTCACCATTTTATATAATCTGTATGATTAAAATAGTTAACGATGCCGTATTATAAAGCAAATCTCTAACAAAGTAAACAAATTAATGTAACAACTACGCTGAAAACCACATCATTATAATGTTTATATTTTATATTTTGAAAAATGTACGTCGTGTGCTATTGAAAACTATTTATAACTTTACTTCAATATTATTATAATCATATTTTAGTAAAACAATAGTTGGATACACTAATAGCTGGGGGGTGGTAATGTAATTACATTGTTTTTAGTAAAAGTACAAAAGAAATATTTAATCTAGTGACAGGTTAAAAGCATTTGGATTTTAGAGTTACATCTTACTCAGGCTTTATTGTTTGTTATATGTTTGTATGTGCTGTTGCATGTCAAACATAGTTTTATTGCATTAATTTTAATGTCATCATTATGTGAATAAAGCATTTTAATTTATATACTGTATAATAATATTTGTATAAATGTTTTTTTTAATTTTTATAAAATATCTTGTAGAGTATTTTAATATATTCAGAAATGCCTTTACTGTGAATACCGTTTATTATTAAAATTTAAAACTATTTTTTCAATTGCGCGTATTCAAAGTCTTTGTCGTCTAATAGATATTATATAAACTTTGTTTGTTGTTTTGAACATTAATATTGAATGAATGTTTCATTAAGAAGTAATCGATTTGAAATGAGCGACTTTTTTCACAAGGACAACTTTTTATTAGACAATGTTTTCTTAAACTTATTTAGTTTATGATGCGCTACACAATTGCAAAACGGTATCATTCATTACTTATACACTTCAAGAGCCTTCTGAACATGTGCTTAGTAAAATCAATATTTAAAAGCTAATACATAAATTTAAAGAAAGCAGTGTAAAATCACTAAAACTTATTCGTTTTAGATGTTTAATTGAATTTATTGCCGCAGCAGCAAAAAGTGTTGTAAGAAATTAAACTATCTTAATTTCCTGTTGTTTTCAACAATTCTCCATTAGTACAAAGTTTAATTAACAAACGAAATCTAGCTTGTTAATTATGGGTTGCAAATAACATTCACAAAAAAGGTCTTAAAACCGTAGAAATTTATGTTGATCTTTGAAAAAATGCTCATAAGGTTCAATTAACTTGGCAATTGAAGGCACACAACCATTCGGTTTGTTATTGCTTCTCTGATTGGGCCATAGAGCAGCTTAATATGAACAACGGTTTTGCTTAAAAAATGATCTTTTCTGACAAACTACATTTTTATTTTGGCGGCTAAACATAACATGCTAAACTGTTGCATGTAGGGATTGGAAAACCCGCACGTGATTGTCGAGAAGCCAATGCATCTTCAGAGAGTTTGGTGCGGATTTTGGAACGGTGGCATTATTGACCCATTTTTCTTTGAAAATACTGCTAGAAACTCTATTTTGGTCAACGGTGAGCGCTACAAAAACTTGATAAACCATTTTTTGTGGCCAAAAATTGAAGACATAGACTTGGACAATTTTTGGTTTCACCCAAGATGTCGCACCATGCCACACAGCTCATGCCACAATCGATCTTTTGCACGACAAGTTTGGTAATCATGTTATCAGCCGTCTCGGCAATGTCAATTGGCCACTTCGAAGCTGCAATTTGACTCCGTTAGACTATTTTGTGGGATGCCGTAAAGGACCGATGTAATGCAAACAATCCATTAACGATTCAGCCCCTTAAGTCAAATATCAAGCTAGCTATTTGTGAGATAGAGCCAGAAACTGTCACCAAGATTTTGAAAAACTGGGTTAACAAGATGCGCTACTGCAAAGCCAGCAGAGGTTGACACATGAATAAAATTGTGTTTTATAAATAATGAAAATGTTTGCTTTTTTAAATAAACCAATAATATACCAAAAAAAAAATATTTTTGTTTTTTTTTAATTTTTAAAAAGAGACCACTAAATAGACCACCTTTTATTTATTCTGTAATAAGCTTATAGTATAGTGTATGTATATTTGTATATTATACGTTAATTATTTTTATTACCGTTATTAACATGCGGGTATTTACCGTTCAAATATTTGTATAAATAAATTGCATATATACGTATATTTAATGTTTATAATTTCTATATTAGTCTATGCTATAAATTGCAATATGTATTCCGCTATGGGTTTGATTTGCCGACCGATTTTGTTTTTGATGTTCGTACGCCGGAGGCTACTCAAGCGCGTGGATTTAGTTTGCAAAGTGTATGTTGAAACGCACGATGAGATCATTTCATCTATGTTTTTTCGATCACATATAATGTACTCGTGTTATTAGTTGCAATAGCCAATACAATTTTACGTTATTTGTTGTTACAATTGTTTGGAGTGTTGTTTAATAAGGCTAAAAACGCTAGTTCAGGAATACCAAAATAAAAGACTTGACACATGAACAAAAATGCAAAATATTAACCAATAATAGATCTTCAATTTAATTGTCATTTTCTTAAACATCTATGTTAATGCGATAATATTTTATTTATTTATATATATATTGTTTTTTATTTTATTTTTATGTAACTGATCTAATTTAATATACAAAAAAAAAACAATACATCTTATTATTGACTATGTTAGCGTAGTGAGATAAGTATTTGATAACATATTCTCTTAAAAGTAAATGTAGATAAAACGATAATTTTTTTTATATATTTAACGTAATTTTTTACATTGAATATTCATGTAAATAGGTATATAAGTTTAATTGCCAGATAAGGTTTAACTTATAATACGCGTGGACTTTAATCTTTTACGCATATAATAGGTACGTATATTACACACTAAATATACAAGATTTATCCGTTTAGTCGCCGAACATTATTCCGTATAATATACTTAACAAATAAACAAATATTACACTTAGTTGTAATACAAAATAAAAGTTTCTTAAACGTAACTGTGTTTACTGGATATAGCTTTTTAACTAAAAACTAAGGAAAATCTTGTTTTTTTTAGTAATTACAAAATTACCTAGATAGTTGTCAGCGGTTTTTTTTTTAAACGTGTTTTACTGTGTGGGTATTGTTTTTTTAAATGTTTTATTTGTTTTGGTTTTTAGCTACTTCCAGTTGTGTCGCCTTTTTTTTAAGCATGTTTGGTGTCGGCGGTGTGTAAGACCGCATTCATATTTTTGTAACTTTTTTTCATTTTCACTTTGGTATATGATAGTTGTAAGTATAACACACACAAGAACTAAATTGCAATAAAAAAATAATTTATTAATAAAAAAATAAAATAAAACTTAAAATATATATTTTGTTAAAATGCGCTTCAAATCAAATATTTTAAAACAAAAAATTTACAATAATAAATTTAAAAAAAATAAATATCTAGTAATTTAAACTATTAATAATTGAAATAAATAACAAACATTAAATTATTTGTTACCAAATTAAGTTTTCCTGCAGTTTTTGCAGACTGTTGTTATATGCTGTAAACACGTATGCTTTCTACAGTTGAAACAAGAAAACTTTGTTTTTCTGTTTTTTGTTTTATCACAATAAAATTATCTTCAAATAATTATATTTTGTTGAAGAAATTGAGTTTGAATTTTGCACACCTCTTGTAACCTAAATGAAAGGCCTCGTGGATGATTGAACATACTTGCTCAAACTTGTAAGTGTGTTTGCAGTAAGTCGTTTGCTTAATCCATCAAAAAGTTTGTCTTAAAATCTTAATTTCTGGGTTATTTGCAGAATATATAATTGACAAATTAATTCCAGCTATGTTCAACATAGAATAAAAAATTCAAAAAAATCGGCCATTTTTGTGTATTTCGGGCACAATTATAACTGGCGCATAGCTTGTCAACGGTGTCAACGCCTTTCTTGGTTTTATTATAGTCAATAATAATTGCAGGTTTTTGCAGAATTCTACTATCTATACCAATTTCATCATTATGATGTAAAGTAGTCATCAAAAGTACATTTTTTTGTTTTTTTGGTATATATGAAACCAAAGTACAATCATTGGAGTACCCAAACATGCTAGTACAAGCTGGTCGAAGAGTAGGTTTTAAAAATTTTAAAGGCAGTTTTCTTTTAATTTTTCTGATGACGGTGAGTTTATGTTCTTGCAGTAGACATCAAACTAGAGGCACTGATGTGAACCAATTGTCTATAGTGAAATTTTTGTTTAAACCAAAAATATGCTCACAGAGCTTATGAACTACATCAAATGCATTTTTAAAAACTTTATAAAGCCCAATCGGTTGTTTTTAGCATTGCAAAATGCTTGTATTTTCAAACTATATTTGTTGGGTTTGGATGGTTATATACTTTAAAGCTGCATCTTTCTCTAAATAGTGCAATCATTTCATCTATTGTAGCAAATTCCAAAATGAGGTAGCTATTCTGGCAATTTAGATTAAAAATATCAAATATTTTGTGAATCAGAGCAAGTTTGCCTATTTTTTTTCTTTCACTTCGAGTTTTAATGTCATCAAAACAAATACATCTTAATAAGAATCAAAACCTTTGAAGCGACATAAAAAGATCAAATATTTTATAATACACAAATCTTTAAAATTTTGACGATTGCTTTTACAAATTGCAGCTATATACAATAGTCCAAAGAAAGCACAAAGTTCAATATAATTAGTTAGATATACATTTCTAGAGTTGGCACATTTTTTGGCAACTTTTGCAATATATTTATTTGTACTATTGGTAATTGTAGTAATTAATAATACTTTATTCACGGTATATACAAAACCATTTACATCTACATCATTATATACATAAGTAACGATGAATTACAAACAGTATTAATTACACAAAAATATATAAAAGAATATTGAAAAATAAAAGCATGGAAAAAAGTATACATAAATAAAAACAAAATATAAAATTATTCATCAACACATTTTAATTGACACTTAAAACTACATTTTGAAACACAAAATAAATCAATATTATTAGAGAAACTATTTGCAATTCTACACATTCTACCAATTGGATTATTAAATCCATAATTGGTAGAATGTATAGATTCTCTAAATAATGGAGACTGTCTGGTTCGGCGATTATTGTTGGGGACTTGAAATGGAAGAGTTACTAGTAGCTCTTGGCAATCAATCTCAGACATCATTAGTCCACGTAAAAATAAACGAAAAAATTTGTTTTGAATTCGTTCTATATTGCATATATGAACGCTGTAGAATGGACACCAAACTGACGGAGCGTACTCTAAATGAGAACGTACTAAAGCGCAATAAAGTAATTTGAGTGTGCTAGGAGATAGGTCAGTAGACATTCTGTAAACAAATCCTAACATTTTCATAGCACGGTTGCACATATAGTTTATATGCTCAACAAAAGTTAGTTTTGAATCAAAAATTACGCCCAAATCTTTTATTTGTGTAACATGTTCTAAAACATTATTATCGATAGTATAGTCAAACGATACTTTACTTAAAGTTCTGTTGAAGCTTATCGAAAAACATTTATTTGCGTTAAACAACAAGTTATTAATAAGACACCATGAATGAACAGAATCTAAATTATTTTGCAAACTAATGCAGTCCTCGATAGATGATATTCTTTTATAAATTTTTAGATCGTCAGCAAATAAAAGATAAGACGAAGAATTAATAGATTAAACAAGATCACTAATAAAGAGTAAAAACAGAATTGGTCCACAATGAGATCCTTGAGAAACCGCAGAAGGAACAACAATTGGTTGTAATAAAAAGTTATTAATTTTCACACACTGTGTACGATTTTCCAAAAAGCTCGACAACCACGCAACAACAGATTTATGAAAACCCAAAACCCAAAGCTTAGCAATCAAAATACTATGATTAACGCGATCAAAAGCCTTTGAAAAATCTGTGTAAATAGAATCTACTTGAACTCTTGATTGAAAGGCATTCAAAAGATCATTTTTGTAACAAAAAAGATTTGTAAGAGTAAAACGACCCTCGCAAAACCCATGTTGCTGTTCCACTAAAATGCTGTTGCACATCCATTGTATTTGACTAGTTACAATTTGATCAAACAACTTAGGAATAGCAGACTGGATGCATATACCTCTATAATTAGTACTATCCTCCTTAGCTCCAGATTTATGTAAAGGCATAATGTAGCTTTGTTTCCAAACTGAATGAAACTTGGCTTCATTAAGAGAAACCTCAAAAAGTAAGTGCAATGGCATAGAAATTGAATATATACATTGTTTTAACAGCATAGATGGAACACCGTTCAGTCCAGTGCTAAGGTTCTCAATCCCTTTAAATACATCCAACAATCTAATTACGTTTTTCTTAAAGTCAAACAAAAGAGTTGGATGAGTTTGTGTATCGTAAACAGAGGAAAAGAATTCAGCAAAACTATTATCATAGTCATCTCCATTACTGCAAGTTTTTTGTTTATAATACATTGTGGCTAGAAAATCATTAGTTTTTCTAGAGTCGCTAACAAATTTCCAAAAGTGTTTAGGGTTACTATGTCTGTTCGAGTAATATATTGCTTGTATAGACATGTACTGAGATTTTTACACGAAGTACGAATTGATTGAAACTCGTTATAATCAGACAATAGTCTTGAAGATTTATAACGTTTATGAACAGTTTTTTTGAGTCTACTAAGTGAAATCAATTCTTTATTAAACCAAACTGGAAAATTGTTTTCTCGCCATTGTTTTTTGGGAACAAAATAGTCAATAGCAAAATGCAACACAGAGTAAAATAAATTAACGCAATTATCAACATCACAATTATAAAAAAGAGCGGACCAATCAACATTCAACAAAAAATTATTGATTGCGTTAAAGTCGGCATATTTGAAATCATTAAAAACATAATTACACATTAAAATATCACGGCTAGTATCACATTTTACATCAATCACATAAGCATTATGATGTTGGCTAAGTTTTAACAAAACATCCTTAGCTTTAATCACAGAAATATCACAGATGTTAGAAAAATATAAATCTAAAAACACACCACCATCATTAGGTATAGAAATACATTGAGCGCAGTTTAGAAATTCATAAGAGATGGAAACAAAATGAGCAGAATAAGTATTATTACAAATAACACTTATGCCTAACTCATCATTAACCCATACCGCTGCGGGAAGATTATAATTGCCTAGTGAAATTAGTTTACTGTCTGGATATTTGTCAGCGATAAATTCAACGGAATAACAATGATCTAAATATTTATCACATGCCGAGTTAGGTGGTAAGTAGACTGCACTGATAATATATGATACAAACTTAAACTTAACAATTACAAACAAATGTTCAACACTTAAAAATGTAGGTTGTAATAAAGTACAATTAAAACAAGTTTTAGTAGCAATTAAGACACCTCCTCCGTCAAGCTTAGGGCTTGTTAATGAAGAGCGATCACATCTAAACAAACTGTAACCAATTAATTGTAGCTCCGCATCGCTGATGTCCTGATTTAGCCAGGTTTCGGTCAGTACAATAATATCGTAGTTGGATACAGCTACAGCCAGCATAAGTTCTTTGAGTTTAGTTTTTATACCCCCGACATTCTGGTAATAGATGGTGTTTCTGGTGACGGGTTTAGATTATTGGCTGGATCCAGATTTTGAAAATCCACCGAAGATGAAGCAGAAACACTAATAACTCGCTCATAATTTGAAAATTTCTTGACCGCTATATTTGCAGGCCAAAAATCTTTGCAGAGAATAGATCGAGCATGATTAGCTGGAACAGAAACTTTAAAGCTGCTGTAGTTTTCAGATTTTACTTTTAACTCAACAACATCAGTTTTATTAGTTCCACGTCTAAGTTTAGAAACATGTACGTAAGAAGTAGGCACATAAGCCTGCAGTTTGTCATTGGTTGAGCCACAACCAAAGATAGTTTAAGTTCTTGGCTGAGTTTTTTGATTAGTTTTCCCCTTAACAACAGAGCTTGCCAAAGAAGGAAAAACTGCAGGTTGAATCAATTGCACCGTATTATTAGTGAGCGGCGCAGTAGTAGGAGCAGTTAGTTGTTTACTGCAAGTTTCGTATTGAAGAATAGTTTTATTTTTTTCGGTGATCTTCTCTTCAAAATAAGTAATTTTATCTAGGAGTAATTTATTGCTCGACCTCAACTCATCACATAAAACTTCGTAAAGAGTAATATTTTCTTTATAAAGTTTAGGAAGTTCGGAATCATCCAATTCAAATAAATTACCGCAATTACATTTCTTGTAACGAATAGCTCAACGGTTATGGAAGATAACGCCACAATTGCTACAGGTTACACCTGATTGTGCAACAGTTTTGCATTTATAGTTTAGGCCGGGCATAATAACAGATGCAGTTACAAAAACAAAAATGACTAGAGCAATAAATAAATAAAAACAGGATAAGGTTGATACAAGGACACAATTCACACCGGTGCGGTCGATCACTGGTGACTGACTAAAAACAAATACAGGTAGACCACGGTAAGGTTACACAAGAGACAGCAGGATTATAAAAATTAATAATAAAATTACACGTTAAAAATGGAAGTTACGCCACTGGTACGAATAGTTAAAATCACCGCCACGGGAAGCGCGACAAAACAGTAAGCGGGAAACTATAATGCTAGGTTAAATACATTTACCATAATAAAAATAATTAAACCAGTGAATTTTTTTAAAATTGTAAAGATGACTGGTTGCTAATATAATTACCAGCCGGAATGACACGAACTTTAGAATTATAGGCACTAAATTCCACACAAAACTGCACAAGTTAAAAATTAATAACATTACACACACATAGTGGCGTTATTGAATCATTAATAAAATTATTCATATTTTTGTAATATTTTTTATTGACTTAGTTGCTTGAGAAAGACCAAGAAAACGTTTTATAATATTTTCTTGTCTAGTTTTAATTTTTTTGCTTAGTCTTGGTAATTTTTTATGGTTTTATTGTTTTTTCAAATAAAAGACAAACTAAAACAGTTATTTATGTCATTTTCATCAATTTCAGAAATTTTTTGTTTAGAATTGCTTTCATTTAGCACACGTTCTTCATTATTGATTTTTAAATCATTAAACACATCATTTTCTGTTCTATTAACTTTATCATCCGTTAAACTTTTGTCCATCATTTTTGGCAAGCGGGCCTGTTCTGCCTCATAGTACTCCATAACGTACAAAAAACTTTAATTGTAATAAAAGTGTTCCTTCTTACAATTACGGTACTGTATTTTAAAACAAAATACAAAATTTAACAAAACAATGGTAAAATTAAAAGATATAACTGTATAACAAGCATAAGTAGCTGAAAGACTGAATTTAATATAAATTTTTCTGATATTTATATCAATGCATATTGATGGTATTCTGAAATTCTTAGAAAGGGTTTACAAGGAATAGAAAGATTAGGAATAAATCAATAATTTAAAACATAAAATTAAAAGATTACAATAAAGCTTAACACTAATTACTTATAAATAACATCCGGTGGAATTTTAACCAAAAGTAAACCTATAGAAAAATACTTCCTCAGTTTAATGTAATTATTAATTAAATTAAAATTTAAAAATATATATATATACATATCAAGCACACCGAACTTGAACGGGAGTAGTAACAGCGGTGTCTGACATTGCAATAATTTCTACTAGACGCAACGATTAAAATTTTGCAAAAAACTCAAATAACAATCACACACCGCGTGATTAGTTTTTCTTTGGTTTCTGCTATTAAAATTTTACTATTTGCAAAATTTAAGTGATTTAAAGCTGGCATTTTAATCAAAGCTTATTATTCTATGTTAAACTGACTATATTTACATTGTAATCTTAGATTAAATGTATTTTGGGTTAATATTCAAACTTTCTTAAAATAAAAACATTTCTAATTTTGACATTTTATTTTGTGAATTGTTTGCAGCAAAATGACAAAATAATCATAATAAACTGCATTATTACTACGTTTTTGAAAATATTTTAAAATAAAAAATCGGTAAAGCACAACATTTTTAAGCAACACAACAGTTTTTTTTTCTGCCACAGAGCAGGATACATAACAAATAATACATGATTACAGATTACATAGGCAAAGTTAGTCAATTTTTTAATTAAAATTTAAAAAACTGATTTTAACCAATCTTAAAGTCACATCTTAACTCAAGCGGAAAATGAAAGACCGGGCCCCTCTTGGCATTTATATTAATATTTTTGTTGTGCTAGTTAATTGTTTAGTTTAGTTTAGTTTTTTTGGCGTATTCTTTTTTGTTTATTTTGTCTTCGTCAGTTTTTTTTATGTGGCTGTATTTGTAAATTGGCATCATTTTGGAAGGTGTTGTTGATTTAATTATTGTGATCAGCATTTTTGAAAGTTTCTTGGAGTGCTCATTTTTAAGGTGTCAAAAAAGTCGAGATAGATTATCCACAAAGTTATATTATATTCTACCAATTTTGATATGACTACTCTTATTGTTTGTAGGCGTTTAATAGTGCAAAAACCTTGTCTGGACCCTTGCCTAATCTGTTGGCTGGCAGAAGTCTGGAGTTACCCGGCTGATTATTATCGTTGAGAATAACTATGAAGATAATTGCTAAAATCTGTTTTGTTGTTTTAGTTGAAGTTTTAATTTTAGTGCCCAAAAAGTTTGTTTTGTAGTAATGCTAACTTTTGAATTATTTTGGCTAAGTTTTATTTACATTTTTATTGAAACTGATGCACTTGCTATACCGCTATTCACACATATTTGAGCTTTTTCTTCTATTATTTATTGTTTTAGTATCACATTGTAACTTAATTATATTATAAATTGTTTTTTAAAAGCATGCGTCAATTGTGAGACTTTCTCTGATTAAGCAACAAAATAACTGTTAAATTTTTAATTTAACTGATAAACTAATTAATTAACAACTTATTTTGGCGTTGAGTTTTTATGAAACAAATGGTTTTTTTTAAATTATTTTATTTGCTTTTGTTGAGTATTTGAACAATTTTTGACAAATTTAGAAAATAAATTGGTATTTTAATCTAATTTTTCAATAAATTTACGCAATTTTTAATAAATTTTGAATATTTTAAATCATAAAATACTTTGTTAAAACTTTTGTAATTGTCAATTATTTAATTCAGTTAACATGTTTTTGTGTATAAACAACGTTTTTGACCGGCCATATAGTAAAGTGACCATTTGTCCCTATTTGAATACGGCCGCCCCCCTTCATAAAAATGTCTTTCCAACTGTCCCCCTAACAACGTAAGCGTCCCTCAACACATTTTATTTTTGCAAAATTTTAAAATGCAGCAACACCGTGGCAAAAGCTGGTGTGAGCGCCAATGTTACTTTTATTCACTAATTTTATTTTAACCAGCAAAATGTTCTATACAAGAATTTTTTTTTATTCATTTTATGCTTTTTACGGCTATTTTACATCGCCACAGTAAGTCTACGACTTGTTTAAAGTGGTTTGATGGGACCAACAGCTTAAAACGTGACTTCCGAACCACGCTGGTGGATAAAGAGCAAGTTATCATTTCAGTCATAAGTTGGGGATCGAACCCCGGACTGCTCGCATGATATGCAAGTGCTCTACCATTGAGCTATCACACCAATTTGCTATTTATTGTGGAGAATTGTCTCAGTTTGCCAGACACTAATGCTGTTAGAGAGAGAATATTCTCTCTATTATTTCTATTCACATGTTTAAAGCATTTGTGTATTGTTTTGTTAATTCATTTTTTTTTCTGTTATTAAAAAAAGTTTTACAACAAGACGAGATATTTTAGGATTTGAGTGAATAGCAAATTTCTGATGAGTCAAGTCTTGTATTAGTTATTAGTATTACAAATGTTGCAATGCGCTTTAAAATATTTTTTTTAGATTTTTACAAACTGCAATAGATTTGCTCTGTGGCGCTGTATATAATTTATTCTGTTTAGGCCGCAAAGCATCATTAGATTTGAGCGTCCCGTGGCGCTGCATATGATTTTTCCGTGCGCAAATCACCAATTTTTAATCTAAAATACAAACAAAAACTGTTTTTTAAAATGAGAAACCAAAAAACAATTTTACGGCTAATGTTCTTTTAGATAAGTAGCAATAAGTTCTTGGATTAAAACTGAACTGAAACGCTTTATCAAAGGTTTTTTTTAACCTTAAAGAATATGACGTTAGTGGCTTGTGTCATACAAAAACCAGTTTTAATTTTTGTGAAAATTAAGTTAGGTGATGGGTTATAGAAGTCCTATAATTGAAGCCATGTTGATGACTCAGCAATAGGTGTTTAGCTTCCATGTGATTTCGGATTCCATCAAAGATTACAGTTTTTGGCACATTTACAAAAGATTAGTTGGGTCATAATTTTGTGTAAAATGTTTATTTTTCCAACTTTTGTGAGAGGAATGCTATTAGACCTTTTCTATAAAAACAAAAAACCAGTTATTTGGCTAGTGTCATGCTTAAGTTAGTTATTAGTAAAATAATGGGGTTAATCCAAATTAGGTATTTTATCTTTTGAAAATTGTTTCAGGAAGTAGAACAATGTTATAAAATTACCCGTTCAGAGTAACCTTTAACGATTTCTAGATAGAAGTTGAGAAAAATGTTTTTTCGGGTATTACTGGGATTAAACTATTTTAAGTTTATTGTGACCGATAGTTTAATGGTGTGAGTATACTGTTTTGTGTTGGCGGAGGTCGTCAGAGTCATTTCGTTCAAATGACCTATTGGGACGAGCAGTTTCAAATTTTGCGTAATGGTGGTAGCAGAGTTGATGTTGAAACTTCAGTATTTGCGGTAAAATTGGCTGGCAAGTTTTAGCGCGGCAAAGTTTTGTTAACTCCAAAGCACTATAATCTTTGCACTTTTTTTGAAAAATAAGTAAAAAATGTCAATCTTTCTACTGATGTACATTTAGGATAAGATTACGATACTCATTTTTTTTTAATTGGGTTTATACAACTTGGTTTGCCTTCTTACTTCTACACGCCATTCCCGTCTTTGCATTGCTTTTTCTTCTTGTAGTCCTTTTGCTTTTATTGCATCTTAAATGATATTGTTCTATGATCTCTTGGGTCTTCAATTTTTCCTACTTTCTGGCGGTTGCTATTTCCATATTCTTCGGGGTCATCTATCATCCGTCACCACTTTAGGATTTTTATTTCCACTCTTTCCACTAGTGTTTGTTTAGCTTCCATTATCCGTCTAATTTCCACATTTCTCACTCTCTTTATTTTAGACTTTCTGGCGCTTCTTCTTAGATAGTCCATTTCTACAGTATTTATTTGACGCTTTTTTTTTAACTTCCAGTGTTTATACTTCTGCCCCATATGACACTACTATATTTACCATTGTATTTTTAAATATCAATATAATCTGTTACTCTTTAAATTGTTGCGGTATTTTTTTTTCCTTAGCACAAATTTTAAATAATTTTTTTTTTTGTAATATTAATTTTTGCATGCTGTGTTTCAAAATCCGCTTGTATTTCTTTTATTTTATATTCATTACTATTTTCTACTAACAGGTTTTTAAAGCGTTTTTTCCAATTTTGTATATTTATAGTATTTAGTCTGTTACTTTTTGTATTAGTAGTTTTTATAGATTTTATTACTTTTCAAACTTGTGTTGATCTTGAATCCTCAATTTGAGACTCTATTTGTGTGCAGTTTCTATAAGCTATATTCATTTCTATACCCATTCTTTCTAATTTGTCATTTTACCACGTTTCATCTTGTTTTTCTTTTTTCAATTATCCCCAGTGCTTTCTTGGCTGCTAAATGCACGCTATTTGTGATTATTTTGTATTTTATTTCCACATCTGACTCTTTGCTTGTCATCATCAGTTTTTTTTTCAGTCTTTTCTGGTCGAAATACCAAACACTCAGCTACTAGTAGGTAATGATCTGAACCACATGTTGTTCCTTTTTTTACTCGGACATCATTGATCTTTAGGTGGGTTTGTTGGTGTACTATTATATAATCGATTATGATTTTTGTTGCAACGATGGTCGTTCCTATGTGTATTTATGTATTTTTTTGTGCCTGAAGTATATATTGGTAATTTTTAGGTTGTATTGATGACACATTTAAACGCATCGACTATTATTGTTGTTAACTGTCTCTTTTCCCTAACGACCTACTACCTGATCATTATTTCTTTGACCAATTCTAGCATTTAGACGAGGATATACGTCTAATACAAGTTGTCGTTTATTTCTAATTGTGTCCAATCTATTAATAAGTATCTCATAAAATTTATCTTTGATGACAATTGTGGCGTTGTCTGTAGGTGCGTATGCTGCAACAACGCAGTATTCTTTGTCATATACTTTAATTGTTATGGCTATTACTCTTTCTGACGTATAATCCACATTAGTTATAGATTTCGTGTACTTTTTGTGAATTATTATAGCTACTTCGGCCGCAGCTCTTTCTGATTTCGGTTTTCCTGACCAGAAGTATGTAATTATCTGCTGTATCTCACCTTTGTTTTTTTTTTTGCGTTTTTGTTAGTAACGTAACAGCAACGTTTATATTTATAATTTCTAGCAATGATGTTATTTCCTTGATCTTTTTACTTATTTCTTGAACGTTCCATGTTCTTATTTTCCATGTTCTTATTGTGAGTTTTTGTTGTCTTTGATTTGCATTTGTCCGTATCCTAGGCTTTTGTGTAGGTTTGTTAGCAATTTGATATGTTTTTAATAGTGACGAGTTGCTAACCCGACGCCTAAACCCCCATTCTAAAAGACCGTGAAATTTTTTATTTTGCGTTTATTCCTTTAGACCGATTGTTTCCTGGACTCGTGAGCTTTGTCTGCTCATTTATGAATTTTCCGTTTTTTCAGCAATTGGAGTGTAATTCTCGTCTGCCTTCAAAACCGTTGACCGTTTGAGAAATACGTTTCCTTAATCAACGGTTATTCCGCCGTGACTCGGTAAATGTAGTTTGAAATCATAACTAGTGTTATGGATTAAATTTTTTTAATTCTAAATCTAACGGTTATTTCTCCGTGAATTGGTCGTCAGAACCTCTTTTGTTTTCTAGCAGGTGGCACTACGTGCAGGCGAGGTTGACATTTGGGCCAGTTTTGGTTGTTTTACCGTCACCCCTTATCATCTCATTTTTCTTTCTACTATTGTTATGTAAGTGTCATTTTTGTTTATTGTCATGTCTGGAATTAAAATCGACAATTTTTTTTACAAACTTGATTAAAGACAAAAAATGAAAAAAAATCCATTTAAAGACAAAGACGCCTCATCTTCTTTGTAGAAAACCGAGAAGAAAAATTAAAAAAAAAATGAATCGTACTGATCACCAGCAAAAGTTCACGCAAGCAACTAGCCGCTATCAATTTGCAATGATGCCATCAAAGAGATAGAAGATTGATTGGGCGTTATTAGAATTAGTCAATTAGAATCTAGCAGAATGCGATAACTAACTAAAAAGAAATCTACTAATAAAATTGCTTTGAATGAAAAACTGCTCAACGCGCGACACTGTAAAAACCGGACATTTTGAGGCACCAAGCAGCCAATAATTATCTAAAGGGGTCAACATTCACACCAGAAACAGCAAAAAAAAGATCTTGACACTGCACTTATATACTAACAGTACTATCTACATTGGTAATATTATTTGCTGCAGTGGTAGACTATTGATTGTAGTCCCACTGCGGTTTAATTGAGTGTAGATTTTATTGATATTTTCCCGAAATTGCTTCAGGGCCACAAAATGGATTTCACAAGCCCTTAAAGTGCATTGATCTTTTTAGTTTGCTTTTTTCCGTTATTATTCGGGCTAGCTGAACGGAATTTAGTCTGCATTTGCATTGGCATTTTTTGAAAAATAATGTCTCTGAAATAAAATACTTTTTTAATTAATTAAATCAATAATATTAAGTCAGAATTTGCAATTAAATTGCATTTATCTCTGGCTGTCGTAGCTTTTATGGTTGGTTAGTCTGCTAGCTGGCTGATTCTTGTAATGTTAATATTTTAGCTGATGGACGTCGAATGAGTTTGAAGGGCTACCGTGGTATTGACAGTAATATTCTATTATGCAATAAAGCACTTACAATAATTCTAAAATTAAAGCCGGCAGGCTCAATTAATAAAACCTTTGTTTTATTAATTGATTTTTAACAATCTCGTGTTTGAATCACACACACAATGTTTGTGAATTTGTGTAAAATTATAAATGTCGCCGGGTTACATTTTTTTATTATAACAATATTTTACAAAAATGCTTTTGTATAGTATGTTTTATTACTACAATTGGCAAACATGTATGATGTAAATAAATAAATAAACATATCCAACTGTATTTATTTATACCCACATTGTATAGGGTTTCCATTTCATAAACATAAATTGTTTCATAATATACATTTCTGTTTAATTTAGTGTAACATGTAAAGTTACTCTACTACATAATTAAAATACTTATCTTAAACAATGTTAGAATGTAGTAATGAATACGTCGACTTGAATAAAATATAAACTGGTGCCATAATAATATTTCATGAATAAAGCTTAAATTTGTATGGAAAATTATCTTTTACTAGCAACTCCAAAAGCATTAAATGCACTTAAGAAAGCTTAACAACTTAAAGTTGGTTTAATGTTTGGGAATTAATTTCATTTGTTTTTATATTTGAATATTATTTACTAATTTTGCAAAAACTAGAATACTTGAACCCATACAATTAACGCAGTTAAATATCGACCGCAATAAGTTACTGGGTATTAATGTAAATCAAAACTTTATTCAGTTTTAATCTTTTAATATCTTGTTATTATTATAATATTAGAGATTATAAAGATATCGATTATTTTTGTACTAAATAATAAATTAAAATTGATATCAAAAATGAGTAATTCAACTTATACAGTATAGCCAACACGCCAAGAGGTGATTAAATGTATTTAACTCTTCCGATGGTGATTAATGAAGTTCTCTAATATACTTCGTAATACACTTTTAGCTTTGCAAACAATAAAGTTTACTGCGTCTTTTGTTTATTAAGCTATTTACGTTTGCTAAAATAAATATTTTATAGAGATTTACATAGAAATAAAATAATAATTAAAAAATTTATAAAATGAAAAAAAAGATGTGTTTACAAACCGTACATATAGCATATTGTGGTTCTTCAACATACAACAAATTAATTCTGCATAAATAAATAAACAATTATTTTTATTTAAATTTGAATAGCCAGGAAAACCTACATAAGAAATATCAACCTTCAACCATACAATACATTAATTTATTTTAATAAATGTTTACAATAGATTAATATTGCGGAAGTTATATTTTATTCAGCATTTTTAAAGCTTATTTATAATTGAAGTATATGATACATATATTTTCATAAAATATACTTGTTTATTACCATTTCTTACGCAATATGTTCAACAAATACAACAAATAAATAAGTTAAAAAATACCAATAGCCGTTTGATTTTTTAATTATTAATTGAAATAAAAATAATTATAATCAAAATAATATTAACATAAAATAAGTTTTATCAAATTAAAAGCTTTTTCTAAGGTATAATGACATTTATAAGTTAACAGAAATTTAGTTTTATGTTTGACATTTACGAAATGGGACGCTTTACACTTGAACAAAGTTGGGAAATAATGAGAACTTACTTTCAAAGTAGTGAGTCTTCTACTCAAACGGTAAGAAATTTACGAAACAAGTTTTATCGAAGAGAAGTGCCTTCAACGCAGTTTGTGACTCAATTTGAGAAGCAAGTTTGCAAAACTGGATTGTCAGTGGATAAAACAACAAGTTTACGATATTGTCCAGTGCGCTCAGCCAAAAAAATTATTGCTGTTGCTAAGAGTGTGCGTGAACATGTATCAACATCAACTCGTCATCGTTCTCAGGAACTAAACATTTCTAAGAAAATTTTGCATAAAAACCTCGGTTTGAAGGCTAACAATGTTTAATTAATCTAAGAAATAAAGCTTTATAACCATCTGATGCGTTTTTAGTTTGCCCAATGCGCTAAAGATCGTTTGGCCAATGATGAGCATTTTTATTATGCTTATTTTTATCTCGGAGGCTGTCAATTAGCAAAATTGTTGCATTTAGAGATCATAAAATCTACACATGACTATTGAACAGCTTATAAATTCACAACGAGTAACCGTTTACTATGGTGTTTGGTGCACTTTTTTTTTAATCAGCAAGGAACCGACATTAACGTCAATTGCAAACTTACTGTGCCATGTTAAACAAATTTTTGTTTTTATAAATTGAAGACTATGAATAGGATGACATTTGGTTTTAACAGGACGGGCCACTTGCCATACAGTTATCGTAATCATCGATCTTTTGTTTTTGCAAATGCTAGAAGCTGCGATTTGACCTCGATTGATTTGTTTGCTGGGAAACCTTAAGAATAAGTGTTTGGCTAACCTTTCAGAGACAATTGATGTCTTGAAACACAAAATCGAAGTTGCCATTCATGCAATTGGAGCCCAATTAATCAAAAATTACCTAATAATTTAGGTTAATCGAAGTCTGTCAAGCCAGTCGTAGCAGTCATTTAATGATGTTGTGTTTCATTTTTAAATGAAAATATCCAATCTTTCTAATGAACTCATAATTTTAGAAATTTATTTATTACTTTTTTTATTTATAGAAGATTCAAATTCTAAAAGTATGATGACCTTAAATAATGGAATTAATATTTAAACTATAACTTCATTAATTTTTATGTTTTTTCAGTGTAACACGGCTTATTTTAAATATCAACTTTTTTCCGCAATAAATGGAAGTTTAACCACATTAATTTGTGACGTTAGCTTACTTGTCTAACTAAATATTTTATTGCAAGTTTTAATTACATAATGCACTTATAGTGCTGCCCTATGGGCTTTGCTTAAGTTTTTGTAGTAAACTTGCACTACGCCTATGTCTGTTGAACATTTGACTAAAAAATTAGCCATAGGCTTGAAACTTTGCTAAAGATAAAAATATTTTTATAAAATCTTTGTTACTTGGTCGAGGCAAGCGGAGTAACAGCTGATTTATAGCTAATATAATGCATTTTGCGCTTTTCTCGTAGCTTGTGTAGAGCAAAAATTAGCTTTAGAGAAGCAGGCTGTTGCGATTTGCTTTTAGTTTGTGATAAACTGGGCAGTCTTTGTAAATTGCGGTGTGCGGTTTACCGTTTGTATTTTATAGTGACGCAAAGCCCACATATCTTGTTGAAAGACTAGATCTCTTTGCTTTTGGTTTTTTGCAAAAGTTAAACATAAAGTATTAAAAAGATTTTTCCGTCTTTTTCTATGTGGGTTATTGAGGTTGGTTTATACCCTAGAGCGACAAGCTTTGTCTGCACTACATTAACTTTAATAAAATCGGTATATTTTAAATGACCAGCACCCTCTCTTGTCAAATCGACCGAGTTTTTTTTTTACTTTAGTGGCTGATGGCTTTGATGGAGTGTTTGATAAACAATCCATTTTTTTATATGGGAAATTAGGTAGCAATTAAGGACAATAATAAATTACTGATATTTGTTCTTAATTGCCACCCAATTTCCCATATACATATTTAGAAAAAAGAACACATAAAAAAAATTTTTTTTTAGTTATTTAATTTTCTTGTTTTAACTCATTAAGGAAAAATAATTTTTAATTAATTAACTAAAATAAAATTAGTAATTCAATCAATTATCTGTGACTTTTTGCAATAATAATTGCAGTTATCCGATGTAGGGTTTCTTAGTCGGTTGCTGCTGTGGGTTTCTTTTTAGTGTGGGCTGGTCTGGTCAGCACCTTTTGTTTATAGCTTCTTCTTTGTTTGTCTCTCTATTAAAGTGCAGTTTAAAATACAGTGGTGCAACAAATGATATGTTTAAGCTTTACTTAAATATGAGTAATAATTGACTAAAGTCCAATTTTAAGCGAGATAGTGCAAGCGGCCTTCAAATATTAAATTAATTTTAGTTGCTAGATCTAGATAATGTCATTCTGTAGCATCTAATTATTATATTCTTGTCGCTCCCTTTGGAGCATAGGCATCTTTCGGATTTTTTTGGCCACTTTTTTTAAATAAGAATGCTAGTTTTATGTGTTTCTCTGTTTGTTAGTTTCTTCTACTGTTTCCTTCCAGTTTGTTTTGTTTTTTTTTAAGTCGTTTCATAATGTTTATTTGTGCTTTTGTTTTTGCCAGGTGTTTATTGGCTTTTCTTTTTTCTTTTTTCTTCTTATGTTGTACTCTAGTGCTGCTCTGGTTATATCCGTATTCTTTTCTTAGATTGTGTTTTATCCATTTTCATTTTTTCCATTTGATTTTGACTTGTACTGCCTCAGTTTTACATTTTTCTCTCAGTTCTTTATTTAAAATTATTTCAGGATAGTAGATTTTTAGTATTCTGCGCAGGCATTTTTTTATCGTCGGGTTCACACAAAATAGTACAGACATTTGTAAACAAATGTTTGTACTATTTTTATTGTTTCTTTGGTTGGTAGTCCAAGATTCCGATGCATATAATAATATACTCTTTACAATGCTATTAAAAATTCTGATTTTGTTATTTGTAGATATCTCATTTGATCTCCAAATCTTCCATAACATGTTAAAAGTTTCTTGTGCTTTTTTTATTTGTGTGTTTATATTTTTATTGCTTTTACTTGTTTTGATTATAACGCTGCTTAAATAGCAGAATTTGCCTAATTTTTCTTATCTCTTTTGCATTTGCTTTATTCTTTACATCTTGAGTTTGATTTATTGATAAAATTTTACATTTATTTTTAATTCTACTTTTTCTGCTATCTCTTTTAGTTTTGTTGTTTTCTTTTGTAAGTTGTTTATATTTTTTTCAATTAGGCAGACGTCATCGGCAAATTCTAGGTCTTCTAGTCTTACTTATAATTTCTAGTTTATCCCGGTTATATTGTCTGCAACTTTTCTCATTATGTAATCAATAATGACTAGAAAAAGCATTGACGGCAAGATGCATCTTTAACTATCTCTCTTTCTTTAGAGTGATTGTCATTTACTTCAATATTTGTTGTATAGTTTTCGTATAAAATTTTTACCGTTTGGATGATTTTTGTAGGTATACCATAGTTCTCTAATATTTTCCACATTTTCTCTCTGTTTATCTTGTCGAAGACTTTTTCAAAGTCTATAAAATTAACATTTATAGTTTTACCATTTTATGGTATTTTTTAAGATTATAGTATGCATATATTGTCCGTGCAGGAATTACTGGGCTTGAAACCTGCTTGATTATTTCTTACAGTTACGAGCACGCCATCTTTTATTTTCTCTTGCCAGTGGCGTAACTTAAAAGATTAAACAAAGAATAATAATTTAAATAATTATTAAATTAATGCAGTAAACTAGCGCGTGTTAGCTCAGAAATGTTGTAAAAGATGTTCTATATACTAAAAAATCAAACTCTTTTTTCCAATACTTCAATATGATCTACAGACGAACAATATTATTGAATAATATTAATTATTGTACAATATATTGACTATAATATTGAACGTCTAGGGAACGCTTTAGGCCTTTTTATAATTAAACAGAGACTCAATGTTTGAGCATGAACGGCACTAGCTTAAAATCACGTGTGCCTAGACGGCAATTAAGAAGTTGACCAAAAACTAAGGTAAAATATAAAATAAATATCAAATCATGTAAATTATAATAATGTAAAATTGTAAGCAGATTTTCAGATTGCCAAATGCAAACTTACTAGCTAGAAAAAGTTAGATTGTAAAACCTTCAACTTCATTAAAGTAGCAAAATGAAGTAAAATTTAACTTTAAGTATTGACTAATAATTTGTGCCGTCCAACCTTCTACCCTTTATGTAGCATTGTAGCAGAACAAGAAACGGAAACGTAGCGACAATAAAAGGTTATTTAACCAATATTTTTGCAAACGGTACTATTTTTGTCTTCCAGCAAACTAAAATTTTCGTTAGAGATCTCATCTTTATTGCATTAATTTGCTTTATTTGTTATTTTTGATAATATTTTTTTTTTAAGAGTTGGGTTTTGAGTGCATTGAATATCTTTTCTTCTATTTCATTTCTTGCATCTATTTTTATTTCTAATTTCTTTGTTTCTTCTGTTACTGTATCAAGTTAGTTGTAATATTTTATATGGCATTTAGCAATTTGGCGTAGATTATTTGGCTTACAGATAAGAGTAATCAAAATTTTATTTTATGATTTTTAAGTTTTGTCGCTTTTACTATTGTATTTGTTTTGCTTGTGTTTATTTTTTTGTGTTATCTTTTTAGTTTTTGTTTGTATATTTTTATGTTTTCTAGCAGTTTTTCTTTGTTGTCTGCTAATAATATCATTTCATCCGCAAACATTACAATTTGAATTCCAAATTGTTCTATTATCTGTATCCTATCCTTGTGTTTTTGACTTTTTTTTATAGCCTTGTCTATTAGTGTTGCAAAATTAAAGGTTTTTTAGAGACGGCCAACTTTAAATTGGCAACACTTTTTTTGTGAAAGCTGATTTAGCAGTTCTTGGTTGTTTTGAGGTTAGTTTGGTTTGACAATTTAACATAAATAAACTCACGCCGAAGCAAGTTTTGTAAATTGTTCAAATCATATTTTGAAAAACATGGTTTAGTTTGAGAAACTCATTGTGCTTTACGGGCATCGTATGATGCTTGTCTATCAGAGCGATTAATTTGAAAAACTGTGCATTGTTTTTGCAATACGTTTAATCTAAACAATAATAAGCATCCAGTACAACGTCGTGCAATGCGCACACAAGAAGCAATTAATAATATGCAGCGTAGTGTTAATGATGTTGCAAATGAGCTCAAAAATTAAATTTGTGTCCATCCATTTTATAAACAATTTTTCTAAAAAATTTAGGTTTACGAGCTTGACGTTTTTTAACTTTTTCTATTTCATTGTTTACTAGAAATTAATCTATTAAGAATTTTTTTAAATCTGATTTGAGTGAATTTGTGTACGTTTTTGTGTGTACGAATTTTGTATTTGGTATCACCAAGGCATTTTCTATTATTCTCTTTTATTTTTGTTTATTGTTTTCTTTTTATATGTTCCCATATATTTTTCTGTATCTCTGTTCTCATTTCTAATTTTTCCGTTTATGTTTCCTATCACTATTGTGTTAATTTTTCTTTTGTCTTCTTTTTTCTGTAACTTTTTATAGAATTGATCTTATTCAATTATGTTTTTCTCTTCTACTCTTAAGACTATTTTGTTTCTATAATGTTTGTACACTATATTGTTAATTTTATTTGGGTTTACTATTAGTTTTACTTGATCTGCTCCTCTTTCCTGTTCTCCTACTTCTGCCCGGTATAATCTAAATCCGTCCTTAATTTCTTTTATTTTATTTTTCTTCTTTTTTTGTTTCCATTAGCCCTAGGTAGTCTATCTGTTATATTTTAATTTTTTTTTTTTAAGTTTCTTACAGTTCATATTCCAGAAATAAAAATTTGGTTTTGTTTTGACTTTTTAGAATAAGCAAGAAACTTGCTTTGAAAACTTGAGTAACAAGTTTTTATGCAAATGGCTTAATAACAAATTGGAGATATGAAAGTGCTTTTGCTATTGATAGTCCAGTCAAAAACTGATCTCACCTCTAGAAAAACGCAAAAGTTTTAAAACTTTCTACACTGTTTATAGATATCTAATGAACAATACACTAAAAATCTTGACAAATATGACTCGAGCTCTAGCGGATATGACAAAAAACCGTGCACTTTTTTTGTTTTTTTATTAATATTTTGAGAACTGTAACAGAAGCTAATAATGATTATACACACTTTTCTTGTATTTTTAGCTGTTACAGAGTTATAGCGCGCTAAATAATAGAAAAATAAGTTTTTTTGTACTGTTACGAGCTAAGGAGCTGGTCTTTTTTGTTTGGTGCATCGCTTTTTTATGTACACATAGTTATTCCCTTTAATTTTTTTTGTTCATCTTGACAGTTTTTTCTTCTCTTCCAACTACCTTTCCTTCTTTCCACATAGCGTTTACGTGCCAAGACAGCTCTATACCCTTTATCTTTATTTAAAGAAACTGGAATGCGGAAAACAAAAAAATTTGCTTTATTTGATACTTTTTTTGTACTACAAGATGAAGCCAATCTCTTACTGTTACACATGGTAGTGTAACTCAAAAATTTCTCAATCTCAACAAATTGCCATTGTTATGTCGCCTATGTTCTCAAGCATATGCCGGCAAGAGCTATACCGTTGTGTTTAATGGTTATTCAGCGGCATCATCCAGTACAAAAATAAATAACTGAACAGAACCATAGAAGCAAGCTAAAAAGGTCAATTGACATAAACTTTGAACACAAAACACATTTTCTATCTAATGATTACAATAAATGCAGACTTATTTTATTCTTCTTAACTGTCCTTTACGACCATGGAATTAAAACAGAACAAGCATCTAGTGACGCTGATACATTTATCATCTGCGAAGGAGTCATGGAATCCTTAACTAGTGATAAAGTAGCAATAGTTGACAAAGACGTTATTTTTTTCATGGCTTATACCCTATTTTAAAAACAGACTTTATTTGTTAAACCAAGCTGCGGCAAAGTAGAAAGGAAAGTATATTTTAGTCAGCATTTGCAAATTATGAGAATAAAAAACTGCATACTTCTTGTGCAGATGTGATACAATTCTGCTGCATGTCAAAAAAAGAAACTTGGTTTTAATTTGTTTAAGAAGCGAGCTGCAAAGTATTACTGATGTATTCAATAGCCCAAGTTCATTCCATAGGGCTGTGGTTGAAGCTAGAAACAAAATATAGAAAGCTTTGTACAAAGCACCCCAGAAGTAAACCTTTTTAAACACGCATTGTTACAATGTTTTTAACAAATTCAACGCTGCCGCCAACAAAAAAAGCAGCAATGCAGCATGTTTTTTTGTGTATACCACCAAATCTAATTTTGGATAGAAAATGAACTTCCTCCAGAACAGTAGGGTTGGAAATTTGAAAGCGGCCGGCTGATCCTAATAACTACAGAAGATGCAGCAGCATTTGAGGTAATCCTCAACCTCATTTCTTGCAAATATGTAACCAAAAAGCAGGAATAATGTGCACAAACATTTGCCACAACTGCCATGGAGAATGCTTGAATAGTATTACTTCTACTCCCAAAAAAAACTTCAATGATCTTGATGATCTAGACGTATATGATCATTTTTATTGCAAATTTTGTTACTTTTTATTATGTTTATAATCAATTTATCTTTGATCTACAATTCTTGTGATATTAACAACAAACCGAGTGCCTTGTATTCGGTCATTGCCGCTGGAGTTTGTGTCATATTTGTCAGGACTTTTAGTATGTTCTTTATTAGATTCTTATAAATAAGTGTAAAAAGTTTCAATGCTTTTGAATTTCTCCGGAAGTAAAAAGCTACTTTGACTGGACTATGACGGTACAACTTATTTAGATATTTTCTCAAAGCAGTTTCAATGTACGCCGCAACATTATATTATTTATATGAACAAAACTTAAAGTAAACAATAATAATAATAATACTGTAAAACATTATCTCATAGTTTGTTCCACCCATGATTTGATTTGTCGAGTGATATGTTAAGTATACTACTGCTTATAAACTTGAGCAATCCGCTATTTCAGTTTGTACAGGCTTTATTGTTCCGCTTTGCTCAACTCAGGTGAGAAATTATTTTAATTTGCGCCAAATCATGCATAATGGAGAAAACTGCTGGTAAGCAACAAGCATAGAACGGTTTTAAAAGCAAACTGAAAAAAATTAAGTTTTATTGTGGCTCATAAAAGTTGCTAGTCGATTGCAGCATAAGAGAGAAGGTTGTTTAATGTTTCTGGGCAACAAATATTTTACATAAAATACATCATTTTTTAATTTAAAAAAATATTTTATATATTACACATTTTAAAAAAATGCAAAACACATTTACTAGGTACTACATTACAAATGTGGAGTGGCAACACTGGTGACCATAGTGTGGTGAATGTGGGGTTGTGGGCCGCGGGAAGTCGAAACTAAGACGTTGATAAGTGAACATATCCCGACAACGACGCAAGACGAACCATATTTAAAACGTGCTATTTCTATTCATGCGTTATCTTTCATTCTCTTTTAATACATTACTGTTGTAACTTCGTGTAAACTTTAATAAATCCCACAAACTTGGGGGCTCAACCTGGAATAAAAAGTGACCACGTTGACCGCAATCAGTTTTATTTAAAAAAAAAACGTGAAAACAAAGTGTAAAGACGTTAAAACACAAAGTGCAAAGACGTAAAAAACAGAAAGTACAAAGAAGTGAAGAAGAAAGTGTAAAGACGTTAAAACAGAAAGACAAAGAGTGAAAAGACAAAAGTGCAAAAATAAGCACGCCGGCAAGTGCGTGAACAGGTTAGAATACGCCCGAGAAAAAGCAGGCCGCGTGGTATTCTCCCGCGCTGCGAGCGGCATTGGAAATAAGTTCCGAGCGCTACGAGCACACGAAGCGGCGCATAGGAAATAAGTTTCGAGCAAAAAAAGCACATCAACAAATACAAATACAATTACGCGTTGTATTGCAATGGAGTGCTTAAGACAGATACCCGAAATAAAGGAAAGCATTACATCAGCAAGCAAGGTAACCGCCTACGCGCTTTATAAATTAATATTCGAAGCTGAGGGTGACAGAAGTAGTAGGAAGAAACTCAGAGAATTTAGAGGGTTCGAATACTCGACAGAATTAGACGAATTTAAAGCAAAAGTGGGGTACGTACAAAGAAATTTTTCAATTGGAGATTTGACGGCAATTTGTTTAATGCTGCGATTAAGTTATGAAGGAACCAAAGAAGAAATCAGTACACGAATCTGCGAGTGTCTTACCGATATAAATAGCATTCAAGTGACTGCACCAGAGGATGGCGATAGTGAACCGGAAGACCCACCAGATAGCAACGACGGTGATGATGTCGACAAAGAATCAGATGCACCGTCAATCGCATCATCCAAGCATACGAAAAAAAATACACACGCGTTTGCACTAACCTTTAGAGACGTCGAGGACTCCGTGAGATTTTTCAAAGGCGATGACAACTATCCTGTAGAAAAGTGGATCGAGGAATTTGAAGAAACCGCTATTTTACTGAACTGGGATGACTTACAAAAGCTGATATTTGCAAAAAGAAGGGTGAGTGGCTTAGCCAAACTTTTTATTAACAGTCAAAATAAAATAAGCACTTGGAGGCAATTAAAAAACTCTTTACTAGACGAGTTTTCTGAACAAATAAACAGTGCAGAGTTGCATGATATGCTTATTAAAAGAAAGATTAAAAAAGATGAGTCACCCCAAGAATACTTGCTTAGCATGAGAGAGCTTGCTAGCAGAGGCAGCATTGAGACGTCAGCTCTTATTCAATACGTTATCGATGGTATGCCAGACAGCAGTGTAAATAAAATAGTCTTATATGGGGCAAAAGATCTCAAATCGTTTATAGAAAAACTACAGATTTATGCTAGTATTAAAACAAAGTCACGTGAGGTCCCTCAAAAAAACTGACGGAGTTAAGAGTGAAGCCGTCCAAAACAATTCAAAACCCAGATGTTATAACTGTGGCAAGACAGGGCACAAGTCGTCGGAATGTAGGGATAAGGACAAGGGTCCCAAATGTTTTAAATGTAATCAATACGGCCATAAAGCGAATCAGTGCAACGTTGGCCAAGACAGAGCAAGCGTCCATTCCTTAAATAAGAAAGCTACTGGAAACATTTCAATGAAGATTGTTATCAGAGGTGTCGCAATCGAAGCATTGTTCGATTCGGGTAGCCAAGTGAACCTGATAAATAAAGACGTGTACCAATCAATTGGATGTCCAAAGCTGAAAGAATCAACGTTACTTCTTAATGGTTTTGGGAAAAATTATGTCCAAACATTAGGATACTTCGAGGAAAACCTGATCATAGACGAAGACAATTACCCAGTTGCAATTTACGTAGTTAGCAATGACGTCACGCCCGTAAACGCCATCATCGGACGCGAACTGCTACGACAAGCTGAGGTCATCATGAACGAAGCCAGCATACGAGTTAAAAAGTTGCAAGAAGACAATACCCCATTCCTCCTGAGAATTGAAGCTGAAGAACCAACACTGGATATAGGCAGCCAATCGAGTAAAATCGCAAGAGATGCAGTCAAGAACACCGTGGAAGCCTACAAACCAAATAAGACAAAGACCACCGAGATAGAGATGAAGATTATTGTGAAAGATGATGAAGCAATCTCATCACGACCCAGAAGGCTACCATTTCCCGAAAGAGAAGCAGTCGATAAACAAGTAGAAGAATGGTTGGAAGAAGGAGTCATTGAACCAAGCTCATCTGAATATGCAAGCCCAGTGGTAGTAGTAAAAAAGAAAGATAGAACTCCAAGGCTATGTGTTGATTACAGGGGAATAAACAGAAAAATAGTCAAAGATCGTTATCCCCTACCTTTCATTGAAGATGTGCTAGACCGACTTCAAGATGCAACAATATTCAGTACAATAGACCTGAAAAGTGGATTCTTCCATGTAAGCGTTGAAAAAGATAGTCGTAAATACACTTCATTTGTAACTCATCAAGGACAATACGAGTTTAAACGAGTACCCTTTGGATTGTGCAACTCACCAGCAGTGTTTCAGAAGTTCATAAATTGCATTTTTAGAAACTTATCAAGAAATGGAACAGTGCTTACATACATGGACGATCTGATAATAGCTGCAACGAACGAAGAGGAAGCTGTATCAAAACTAGAGTTAACACTGAAGACTGCGTCAGAATATGGATTGGAGATAAATGTAAAGAAATGCCATTTTTTGAAGAAAAGCGTTGAATTTTTAGGACACACGTTGGAAGAGGGAAAAGTTTTTCCATCCGAAATGAAGACTAGAGCAGTAACCAATTTTCCGGAACCAAGAACAACTAAACAGCTGCAGAGTTTCCTAGGATTGACAGGATATTTCCGAAAATTTATCAAGGGGTATGCCCAAATAGCAAAGCCGTTAAGCGATATGCTAAAGAAGAACGTTACATTTCAATTTGGAACCAATGAAAAGGCGGCATTCAGAAACTTGAAGGAAATACTTGCAGCTAAGCCAGTATTAAACATTTTTAAACAAGAAAGCGAAACCGAACTGCACACAGACGCGAGCAAGCATGGCTATGGTGCAATTCTGCTACAGCGAGGAGATGATGAAATGCTACATCCTGTTCATTATATGAGTCGCAAGACTACAGCTGCTGAAGAAGTCTACTCAAGTTATGAGCTGGAAGTACTAGCAATTATTGAGACATTGAAGAAATTCCGAGTGTACCTTCTTGGAAAGCACTTCAAGATAATCACCGATTGTTCCGCATTTCAAAAAACTATGGAGAAAAAGGATCTGACGACCAGAGTAGCGCGATGGGTGTTGCTGTTAGAGGAGTTTGACTATAAAATAGAACACAGACCAGGCGCAAGACTCCCACACGTTGATGCTCTTAGCCGATACCCAGTATTGCTATTAGTAGACAGCACAACTGCGAAGTTCAAAGCAGCCCAAGATGATGATGAGACGATCAGAGCGATCAAGCAAATTCTAAGAGAAAGAGATTATGATGACTATTTTATGAAAAACGAACTGTTATACAAAATGATCAAGGATAACGAGTTACTAGTAGTTCCGAATAAGATGAAATCAGAAATCATTCGAATAAATCATGAAAAGGGACATTTTTCCGTCAAGAAGACGAAAGATCTGATCGAACAAGAATACTACATACCAGAGTTAGAGTCGCGTGTAAAGAAAATAATTGGAAACTGTGTGCCATGCATTGTAGTGAATGCGAAGCGAGGAAAACTGGAGGGATACTTAAATCCATTGACGAAAACAGGACCGCTTCATACGTATCACGTGGATCATTTAGGACCGTTAGACTCCACAAGCAAGAACTACAACCATATCTTGGCAGTCATAGATAGTTTCACAAAGTTTGTGTGGCTATATCCGACGAAGAGTACCACGTCAGCTGAAGTGATAAGGAAGCTAGAAGTGCAGAAGTCCACGTTTGGAAATCCAGTAGAAATCGTGTCTGATAGAGGAACTGCATTTACTTCTAAAGAATTTGAAGACTATTGTTCCCAGGAAGCAATCAAGCATGTTCTAATTACAGCTGGTCTACCTAGGGCAAACGGGCAAGTAGAACGTTTAAATGCTACAATCATACCTGTTTTAGCAAAGTTGTCAATCGAAGACCCATCCAAATGGTACAAGCATGTCGAGAAGTTGCAGCGAGTTATCAACTCAACTCAACAGAGAAGTATTGGAACCAGTCCTTTCGAATTGATGATAGGAGTAAAGATGCGCAACAAAGAAGATGCCCGAATCCGAAAATTACTAAACCAGGAAGATGTCAGAGTTTACCAAGAAGAGAGAGAAGAGCAGCGAGAGGCAGCCAAGCAGCAGATCGAAAAGGTCCAATCAGAAAACAAGAAGGGGTACAACCTACGAAGAAGACCAGCATCAATCTATAAGGAAGGAGATCTGGTTGCAATCAAAAGAACGCAATATGGTCCTGGGCTTAAGCTAAAGCCAAAGTATCTGGGTCCGTATAGGATTACAAGGGTCAAGACTAACAACACCTACGACGTCGCCAAAGAAGGAACAACCGATGGGCCAAATAAGACTTCAACCTGCGCAGAATACATCAAGCCCTGGTCAAACGTAGGAGCAGAGTCCGAGGCGGACTAGTTCAGGACGGCCGAATGTGGAGTGGCTACACTGGTGACCATAGTGTGGTGAATGTGGGGTTGGGGGCCGCGGGAAGTCGAGACTAAGACGTTGATAAGTGAACATATCCCGACAACAACGCAAGACGAACCATATTTAAAACGTGCTATTTCTATTCATGTGTTATCTTTCATTCTCTTTTAATACATTACTGTTGTAACTTCGTGTAAACTTTAATAAATCCCACACAAATATATTTAGAAAACCGTGACTAGTTTCAACTTTTACAAGGCCATCATTGGACGGTGATACAAACAATAAATATAAATATAAAAAAAATTGCAAAGCATATATACAACAGTGAAATATAAAATATACAAAGAAATGAAAAATTATATTGAAAATAATTATACTTGTTTGTATCACCGTCCGATAATGGTCGTGTAAAAGTTGAAACTAGTTACGCTTTAAAAACACTTAAAACACTTAAAAACCATTAACGTCACTAATTTGTGAATAATTCTATTAAGTTTAAGTGTAGCCATAAATTTGGTTATAGAATCGGCAACATTTTTTACAAAAGATTTTTTTGCAATGGTTATATTTTGTTCGTTTTATTATTAAAAAACTTACTACGTTTTTATAACGAAGCGCTTTTGTATATAGGTGATAACTTTTATTATATAAACAAAAATGCCATTGATAAGTGATTATTTTATGATAGTTTTACATAATTTTAAACTGAACTATGAAATATAATATATCCAGCGTAGTATTTTATTACTCTGTATATTTTGAAGGATAAAAAAAACAATACAACAATATCAAATAATAGATACAATAAAAAACTGTTTTGTTTATTTGTTTTATTTGTTTATTTGTTCTGGCTCCTGGTTTAAACTTTTTGTTATTACACAAAAAGCTACGAACAACATAATATACATACATATCTTCAGTTTATATGTAAATCTAATAATAATAATTTTTGTTTCAGTTACATCCGCATGGTATCTTCCCAATAAGCCACTCCAAAATATGTAGGCAATTATGAGAGTACATGTAATCTTAAAAAACTTCTCCACAATGTTGAACAATCTCTCAATATACAATATAACATCTCAAGATGTAGAATACTATGAACGGATGAACTTCAGCTTCACCGATAGTAATTATTACGAACATCAGTGCGACACATGCGATGGATTTCTGCAAGACCTCGCGTTGGAATACGCTAAAAGTTATCATGTGTATTTATCATTAGTGGTGTGTGTATTCGGTACAATATCAAACATATTGAACATAACTGTGCTGACTATAAAAGATATGGCATGTGCTCCGATTAATAGAATACTGACCGGTCTGGCCGTGGCGGATATGTTAATAATGTTGGAGTATATTCCGTTTGCGATTTATTATTATATTGTTCTGCCTGGAAATATGAATTTTCCGTATTGGGGTGCGATATACATGCTGTTCCATACACATTTTACCCAGATACTGCACACGGTTTCAATTTGTCTGACGTTAACATTGGCGATTTGGAGATATCTAGCTATTGGGTAAGTTAATTAAAATATAATAAATAAATTTAATTTATGTAACAAAAATTATTCAATTGTACTGTAATGTGTTACTAAACGCTAGTAGAATGGAGTCAACAGTGTTTGTTTAAAAAAAAATGCACACCTGCAACCAATTAAGATAGTTACTTCAAATAGGTTTATCTTACTTTACCTTCCGGTAATTTTTAGAGCTTACGGAAAGACACATTACAGATAAACACGATTTGTAATCAACTTTTGCGCAATTCTAGGTACTTTAATATTGACGTATTTTCAATTAGAAATGTTTTATACTTACTCCAAGTTTTTAGTAATTAACTTTTTACGTTCAACATATAATTAAATTTGTTGTGAAATTGTATAACTTTCTGTACTGTAATCTATATATATATATATATATGTATATATATATATATATATATCTATAATGAAAAATAAGAAAAAGATTTAGAATTTTTTTAAGGTTCCTAATTGAGTGGCCGACGCAACGCGTTTAAGCGCTGGAAGCATTAACACAATATGCTCAACATGTAATTAAACCGGACGATGTACATCGCAACACATCAATAGCAGCAGTAGTGTGCAAATAGCGTCTGTGAGTATTGGCACCGCCCTACATGCTGCTTGATAACGCGTCTCTCGGATAACTTAAAATGGAATCCTAGAAAAGAAAAATAATTATTAAAGAAATATTTTCATTTACATTTCGAAAAATTGTGTATGCGCTTTAAAACTCAGTGACAATTTTGATGAAAATTACACAAAGACGTAAAGAAATATTTTAAAATCTAATTAAATAATATCTCTGTAAAAAAGCGGAAATTCCACTGAGTATAATTAAAACACACAAACAAAAAAATGAAATGGTAAATAAAAAATAAGCTTTGCCCTGCTATTAATAAAATGAAACAGTCGCTGTTTTAAAAATTCTTTTGTAATTTTTGTTTGTTTAAAAATATGATGCATTTTCAAGATAATTAATAATATTAACAGTTTATTAATAAAGTATAAACCGCACAAATAAATGTGTCAGTGATAGAATTAAATGGGATAAGAGAATATCCGATTAGCAAATAGGTCAAGCATAATTCCAGTATTTTTTTATTATCCTTGTAACAATGCTTTTATTGCAACGAAGTAAAATTGCTGGGTACTGACATAAAAAAACACATTATTTCCTAATAAAATTTTATGGGTCAAGGTTATTAAAATAAATATAAAAATAAATAAATAAATAGAAATCTAATGCAAATAATGCCCAAATTAATGGATATTATATGCAATTTTTTAAGTAAATTATATATTTGAAATCAATTCAACAATTGACTTACATAATTTGATTGACAATAAGTTAAAGACAACAGTTTTAAACTTATTACCATATTTACATGTCATACTTAGTAATACACAAATTATTAACAGTATCACAAAGTTTTGATGTGAAAACTAGCATTTACTAATAATAACTGTAGTCGTCGGAAAATCTCAACAGGAGAGAAGAGGTCGCTTTATAAGAGGCATAACAACTTGACCTCTTTGTATCTCTTGACCAATTCTCATGCCAAACATACGACCCTCTAACGGTGAAGCACATTTTAGAGGAATGCCGAGCTTACTTTCCCTACCGTAATCGGCTCGAGCTTCCTAACAACGTGGCGTCTATTATATCAAATTGAAAAGAGTCCATGGGAAAGTGCGTCCAGTTTTTTAAAGACGCAAGACTCCTCAAACAACCGTAATCAAATCTTTGTGTTGTTATGATTTTGATGTTAATTAATTTATTTATTTTTATTGATCAGTTTGTGTTGTTGAGTTGTTTAAAGCTTGTAGCTCTTTACAACTTTGGTGCAATCTGTGATATTAGGTTTAGTTAGTTTTTAGGGTCTGGCATCAAAGCATTTTAGCATCTTTGATGTCATCTGTGATAATAAGTTAGGTTATGATATTAGTTTTTAGAGTCTGGTTTCAAAAAATTTTACACCTTTGATGTCATCTGTGATATTATGTTAGATTGTAATATTAGGTTTAGTTAGTTTTTTAGAGTCTGCCGTCGAAGCATTTTTAAACTTCGGTGTTATCTGTGATATTAGGTTAGATTTATTTACAATTTTGTTAGGAGTAGTGATTCTTCTGTAATATTAATTATAAATTTAGATTTAAATTTTAGCAACTGTGATATTAAGTTGCTGTTGTTTTGTTTTGTTTGCCAGGTCAATAACCTGAAGTTATTATTATTAAATAAAATATTTAGCTAATAACCTTAGTAATTGACGCTAACCTCTTTGATTTTGCTCAAATTTTCAAGAATCAAAATATGGATGAAAAAAATGAGATTTTTTAAATTTTGGACCTTAGAATATTGCCTGTTCAAAATGATACACATTTGAAAGTCCGAAATTTTACAATAAAACGTCTTTTTTAGCTCATATTGTATCTCAGTTTTTGGGCTTCTGAAAAAAAAATAAAAAGGTTTACGATGGCTCAAATTATTCCTTATTACATGTACTTTAAAACCCATATTTTTATGTTTAATAATGTGGCAGTCATTTTGATATATTAAGCTTCAAACATTATTCCAAAAAAAATCGCAAATTTAGCAAAATCGCAAAATTTTGTTTTTTTAAACCGTTCTAACTTTGTCAAAACTTAACAAAATTTGATCCACGAGGTCTAGATTTTTTCGTGTTAAATTTCTTTTTAAAATGATCACACAAGACTTATGGAATCAATACGTATACACCACTATTTTGATGTAGGAAGTTGCACATGTTGTTGCGATCTTCAAAATTTGTAATTTTTAGGTGCCTAAAAAGCTGGTTTTGCGGAAATCAAAGATTAATTGTTTTTATGTTGCTTGTGCTCTGTCTATTAATTGGGTTTGATGTATTTGTGTAGAATATTTTGTTGCTGGATTAGGCAAGATGTTTAGTTTGATATTAAAATTAGTTTTTTGTCTTCTGCATCTTTTGTGTGTGTTAATTAGTTTTCCTAAGTTTCTTTTGTATTAGATTTGGCCAAGCAAAATAGTTTTGTTTAATGTTTTTTTAATTTGCTTTTTGCTTTGTTTTATTGTTTCTTATCTATTTTTTATGTTTTTGAATTTTCTTCTTTTGTTAGAATGATGCGTTCTGTTTGTATCATTTGTCCTCTTATGGTTGTTTCTGTGATGTTGAGGTTCAACTATTCTTTTATTGAATTGGTGATCTTTTAGGTAGGCTTTTTGTGATAGATATTTGTTGTTTTGTCTATATTGCTAGTCTCTCAACGCCAAAACAACAAAAAACTCGGTTGAGAAAAAGCGCAACCAAGCGGGCGCGCCTCAATCGGTAAACCACTACCGCAAAGGCGTTGACGACCCGGCAAAGAAGAAAGAAGAGAAAACGAGAAAATTTGAATTGGAGCTTTTGAAGGCAGACAGGGTAGCCTAAACAGGTAACCCATCAGGAGGATCTTGGATGCAAAGGAAAAAACACCGGCTGCTCAAACAGAGGACAAGGAAGGGAAACTTGATCACACAGTTTTGGAAAATCTAAAAAATTCCATGCTACTTCATCTAATTATGAAACAGGACTCAAAGCAATTGAAACGCTGCTCCAAAGCAATAAAAAAATAAGGATGGATGACTCATCCCCAAAAGAGGAAAGCAATCTAGAAGATTTTAAGAATTACTATGGAAAGTTGAAGAATCTTTTAAAGAGAATAATTGCGGACACCTCAAATCTGAGAAACATTGCGCTAACAAGCACTAGAATAAAACCGAAAGTTAAAGATGCAGCCAACAGGTTGTGTGGCTACTCAGCAAGACAGAGAGCGGATGGAGACGTTAACTTTTTAGAAAAAATGATTAAAAAAACAGGAGAAACAGGGATCCGTTATAGGACAGCACCCGAAATGTCAAAGTCTAGTGGATAAAACGGAGCAAACAAAATTAATAGAGAAAGCGGAAGAAAGGCAACAAAAGGACAGGATCATTAAATACCTATCACACAAAAAAGAGACCAAAGCACTACATGCGCTGATGGACGTAGACTAGACACAAGACCTATTCACAAATTGTGATCAGACGAGTGATACCTTTAAAGCTGACAGTAAAGAAAACTTAGTAGTAATATTAAGTTGCAGCAAGAACACAAAAGGATACTTTGCAAAAATAATAGCGGAAAGACACCCAGAATTGCTAGCAGCTATGACGGAAAACCAACAAGAACCTAAATGGTAGTGTGGATTCACAAAAAGCTCTATCATTGCTCAAAATGGCAAAGCAGAAGAAGAAAATGAAAGACACTCGTATGTAGTGAGAATCATAAAGAGGATGAGAACACTAGAAGGAAGTAACGGAATAATCAACGCAATGCAGGAAGAAAAGACAATGACAATAGGAAAGGAAAAATTGCGACTAGTCTGTATCACGGATGCAGAACCAGATATGGTCAGGAAAGTGTTGAAATACTGTCTTAAAAAAAAAGAACTTAAAATGACTATCCATGACAAAAGAAAACTAATGCATGGGAAAGAAAAAATGATATGCCAAAGAAGCGCAGGGATAGACAGCTAGACACAATTCTAATTAAACCAAAAGAGGGCTGCAGCTATGCAGAAGTAATGAAATGCATAAAGAATAAGGTGAACACGGGCAAAATTATCATCGCAGGGATAAATAAAACAAAAGATGGCAACATTAAACTTGTAGTCAAAAATAATAAGAAAGAAGTAAAAAAGGAGTTCAGGAAAACACTTGATAAGAAAATCAGCAAGGTAGCCAACATTGAACTATATGAAAAAAAAACAGTACGGTTGCTAGACGTGGTCGGAGACCTCAATGAAGATAAGGTGAAGAAAGACATCAACAGGGAACTCGTGAAAGACAACCAAAGTACCAAGGTAGATTTGATAAAACTATCAGAAAAGGTCGACCAAAATGTAGTATGATATGCTTTTGTGAACATGCAGGAAAAAACAGCAGAGCACCTTATAATGAAAAGGAAAATAGGCTTAGGCTGGAATAGATAAAGGGTGATAGAGGGTGATGAAGGGTGATGGAGGGTGATAGAAGTATTTGCTCCGCAAAAATGCTACAAATGCCATAAATAAGACCACAAAGCAATGGACTTTAAAAGTACAGAAGGCGAACCCAGCCAAAACTGTGGGGGGACTGGACATAAAGTGAAAGACTGCACCAATAAACAAAAACGCTATTTATGCAATATAGAAAGTCACAAAACGGACAGCATGAAATGCCCGGCATTCAGGAAACTTGTGCAAGCACAAAAGGAGAAAGAAAGAGCCGGAAGAGCTAGAAAATGAAGGTTATACAGATTAACCTAAACAGATGTAGAGCGGCTATGGATCTACTAGAATGGAACTGTCAAAAAACAGGAGCAGATTATGTCCTAGTCTTAAAACCAAATAAGAAGCTAGCATTAAAATTGGGAAGTAGGGTAGGCTACACCTGAGTGAAGGACCGGGACACAGTTATGTACGCCTGCTATTTCTTTCCAAATGAAAACACCTTACATTTCAAAAAGTGGCTAACAAAACTATGTAAGAACCAAAAAAAAACACAAGAAAGATAAGATTATTGGCGAGGATTTTAACGCCAAGTCAGGCATATGAGGTTCTACCAAAAACAACCGAAAAGGTGACATATTGGCAAAATGGGCAAACAAAAACGAACTCTGCGTCCTGAATAAGGGAAAGTACTTACGTTTTAAAAAAACGGAGCAAAATCCTTTATAGATGTGACCCTATGCTCCTCTAAGATGGTAATAAAAATCATCAACTGGCATGTGGGCGAAGAAGACAATTTGAATGATTACATGTACATACATTTTGAAATCAAGCAGAGGAAAGTAAAGACATAGGAGAGGACAAGAGAAATCACAGGATTGTCCTTTTGCAATGATCAAGAAGCAAAATTCTTCTCAAACCTAAACCTAAACACAAGGGGAATGGAACACACCGCTGAGAAGCTGAAGGAATCTATAATAAAAACCTGCAAAAAGACCTTAAACAAAAAAGGAGGGTAAACTACAAAACAATGTATTGGTGGAGCGATAATATTGCAAACATGAGAAGGAGATGTATGAAAATTAAAAGGACTATGACAAGATTTAACGGCAAAAGCCCAAAAGTTATACGCAGGTGAGAGTAAAGCCGTTAAAAAAGCAATAATGGACTCTAAGAAGATGGCCTAGAAAAAACTGTGTAAGGAACTAATCGGGGATATATGGAGCAAAGGATATAAAATTATCACAAATAAAATATATATTATATATAAAAAGGTAACTGCTTAAGCAAGGAAATTTTTTCCGGAGCTGGGTAGAACAACGTGGATGAAGATAAAAACCGATATGGATATGATACCGAAATGTACAGAAAAAGAAATACTTAAGGCAAGTGGCAAAATTAAAAGAAAAAAGGCTCATGGGACAGACATGATACCGCTAGAGGTGATTAAAGCAATAACAACAAAAAGACTTCAACTTTGCGCAAAAATCCTTGACAATTTCATCAAACAAGGCAGGACTGGAAAAGGGCAAAATTAGTACTAATCGAGAAACCTACAAAAAAAACGATAACAAGGCATATTGACCCATATGTCTACTAAACTTACTGGGAAAGCTGTATGAACACGTTTTTAACACAAGACTTACAGAGGAAATAGACAGGAAAGAAGGCCTAGAAACCAACACAGGTTCAGAGGAGGATACTCTACACTGGATGCACTTTGACATGTTAAGGAAGCACAATTGAGCAGGTAGCTAAACACCCTACACACAAATTTGCGGTGTTGATCATTTTTGATATAAAGAACGCGTTCAACTCGGTGCCCTGGAAGGGACTAATAGAAAAACTTAAAAAAAGAGGAATTTCAACATACCTCAGAAAAAATCTATGCCACTATCTTTAGGATAAAATTATAGAATGCAATTTCGAAGCAACTCTGAGAATAACTTGCGAAGTGCTTCAGGAGTCTGTCTTGGGTCCCACCTTGTAGAATATATATTATGAAGGTCTGCTGAAGGAACAGATGACACAGGGAATTACCACAATAGCTTATGCTGATTATCTAGCTATGGTTGTCAAGGGTAACAATATAAGGAAAATAGAAGAGGAGGCAGAGTGATAAAGAGGTGGATAAAAAAAAGGGTCTAGAATTTAAAACCCATAAAACGGAAGTTGTTGTCATTGTGGGTAGAAGAAAAGATATTACAGTTGAAATCAACCTAAGGAATTCAACAATTACATCCCAAGACAGCATCAAATACCTAGAGACAAAGATAGGTAAAAACTGGAATATAGGCCCTTATATAACAGAAGTAAAGCAAAAAGCAGAGAAACTTGTAATGGCCCTGGCACGAATCATGCCTAACGTAGTGGGTCCAAGGGCGGAAAAACGTAAAGTAATGGGTGCAACGGTAGACTCAATACTGTTGTAGGCCGTACATATCTGGATAAAAAGCTGCGAAAAAAAAACTGAATAATACTAGAGCAAGCCAGAAAAAAAAATGGCAGTTAGAATAGTTAGTGCCTACAGAACAGTTTTGTCCAAAGCTATACAAGCAATAACGGGTACAATCCTTATACACCTCTTTGCACAAGAGCGGGCCAATAAAAAAGGAAACAACCGAAGGGGCACAGGAAAGACAAGAGAGTAGAGATGATGAAAAATGAGAAGCAGAATGGCAGTGCAAAGGTGACGTTGCCAGAACCTCATACCCTTGGTGACATTTTGGGTAAACAAAGAATATGGTAACTACCACCTCACACAAATCCTAACAGGCCATGGATGTTTTGGGTCATATCTAAAAAGAATGTGCTTAGCAGAACAGAACAAATGCCTCTACTGTGGAGAGAAAGATACTTCGGAACACACTCTGGTGAAGTGCTCTTGCTGGAAAAGCACCAGAGAAAAGATGCAGCTTAAAGTCGGTAAAGAGATAACCGTAAACAACCCACCTCACTTATGCTTGAAAGTACATACAACTGGAGGGGCTTTGCTGAAGGTATACGGAAAATAATGGAAACAAAAGAGGAAAAGGAGAAGTGTAGAAGTAACCGGGAGCCCCACACAAAGTGTGTTAGGCATTTTCGGACATCAATTAAAAAAAAAAAAAATCTTATCGTCTATTTGGTGGACATGATCTTCCTAGTTACGTCTTACTCTGGTCTATTTTATGATATTCTGCACTTTGCATTCTTTGCTTTTAATCTTATCGTTGAAGGTTGAGCCTGTTATTGATCTTAGTGTTTTTAATCATCTTTATTATTTTTTTTGTTATGGCTGTTTCTGCCGCGTAGGTTAAGATTGGTCATAGGATTAATAGAAAACTATTTTTTTTAAATAAAACATAAGCAAGTTTTTTATCAAAACGTTGTACGAAAATTAGTTTTAATAATAGTTATCTCGTACGACATGAGGATTTTTGTGGTCTCACATGTAAGCGTTATGCTCATTAAAGAAATATGTTTTGTCGGGTAAAAATTTTAAACTATTTGTTGCTTCCTGCAAGAAAAAAAATCATTTTGCAGTTAAAAAATTTTGATTTTTTTGTAGATGATATAAATAACAACAAACTTCTTTCAAAATCTTTTTTACAGTATTTTACGCTATTTTTGATTGCAAATAATATCTCGGCGTGGAGCTAGAAGACTGAACTAGTGCAGTGCGCACATTGCTATTTTAGTACTAGCAAATAAATACGATCTCTGTCAATTTTTTGTTTTTTTTTATTGACGCTTTTAATTCATACTATTCTATTTCCATCTTTTTTCAAAACATCCTTTTTTTTGTTTGTTCAAAATTTACAAACTTTTTCTTCATTTCTACGTCTATATCTTGCTAGTATCTTTTTTTGTGTACTTTGAGTTATCTAGATATTTTGGTATATTATTTTCTATAATAATAATAATGCATGTCTACATCTCTAAACTTGCATCGTTATTTCTTTTCATACAATTTATCTACTATTTCTCATTCTTTGTATTTCTTTACAGTCTTATCTCTTTCCATTATAATTTTTTTTTCTACTCTTATTTTTTTATTTGCACTTTTTCAACAATTGGGGAATGTTTGATTGATTTTAGTAAGATTTTTTAAGGCAAATACTTTGGTTAAAATGGGAGTTAATTTATTTGCAAACGTTTTAAAAATAATAGATAGAATTTCATCTATACCTGATGCCTTTCTGGTATTTGATTTAAGAAAATATTTTTTGACAACCGGTTCCTTAAAATGAATTGGACCCAATATTTTTGCACTAGCCGGCATTGTAAGTACAGCAATGGAAAGATTTATTTAAGTAGTTTGGATTAGTAACTAGATTGTTTGTGATTAAGACACTCACATCATATATATATCATATAAGAACTACAAAAAACCAACACTAAACTCTGGATATTATTAGTTTTACTTTAAGTTTTATCTATTAAATTACAAATGTTAGCAGACAACTACTTTTGGGATTACATAAATAACTTTTTAACTGATTTCAACTAATATCCCTAAAACAATATTTTTATTTTCTAGTTGCTTGTTTTAATATAATTATAATATATCAAAATGTTTTTAATTAATATTATATTAGTTTATATTAAAAACAGTTGAAATTTAATCACATTAGTTAAGATACAACTTTTATTTATTTAACAGCATGTGTGCTTTGCTATATTACAAAATAGATACCAGCAGCTTTGTAAAACAGAATTTAAAGTGTCAGCAATACATTACTTTGAGAATACGTAGTAAGCTTTTACAACCACCATATTGTTCACTTGCGCAACCTAAACTTTTGCACTAAAAGAAACGCATGCATGTTGAATCTTGACTATTAAAATGTCAATAAAACAAATATATAAAAAATAATGTTTGACAAAAAATAGCAGCAATATAAAGTTTAAATAAAAGCCATAAGATTGTAGCAATAATTGACAATACATAAAACTATTCATAATATCTGATATCACATTGTACGGTTTCAGTAATTAAATCTCTTTGTAATAATTTTCTTCCTTCTACTAGAATTTAACGATGCACTAATGAACGTTTATAAATAAAGGAAAAGTTTTCCACAATGAATTAATGTTTCTACCACTCACTTCACCGCTAATTATGTTCTTATCGATATTCATTTAACTAAATGTTCTACGAGCTACATAAAAATTACAAAATTTACACTTTATCAGAGAACGAGTTTAAAAGATACATTTTTATGCATGCGTCCAAGTATAACAAACAAACTCATGCAAGTTTTTTAAAATACAAATGCAATAAAAATGGTTTTATGGTAGATGTGTCCGCTTTTCGGACCGTTTGCTACTAGCAAAGGATATTGTTTATCATCATAAAGTTGATTTGTAAGTTTGTATTATTACTAAACATATAATGTTATTATATTTGCTAGTTTTAATTTGACAGTAATAAAACTGGCAACATCCGGTAATACAAAGAGTTGTACCAAGTGCCTCCTGATCAGATTTTTCAATAAAGTAATAACTTATTTTAAAATTGCTTATTTGGTTTCAAACTTGTTGAAGCTAGAGATGTATGTGAACATTTATTTGTTTCACAAACAAAAACTAAATATTAAAAAAATATAATACAATCAATATTTAATTATTATAAAATCTATATCAACATCTCATATAAAGCGTGAACAGCGGTGTTTCCACATATTAGATCAAAGCTCTCATTGCAGTCAAGGCTGAAACTTAATCTCGTCCTCGTAAAGTCTCAATGATACATTCGATCCAATTGAATTTTATTAGCCATTTGAACCGCGTCTATAAATACTGATTGAAATTTTAATTTAATAAAATGTTTGCTAAAGAAATATCTTTTAATAAATGTATTGGAAATTTTTGTTATAATATAAATTTCTTATAACGGGCTGTGCAGAAGGAATGTTACTGGTACATATTTTAACTGACATGTAATACGCTGGAAAATTCGCATGGGAGAAATCCTTATACTTATAAAATAAGTCGTGACGACTTTCTCGGCAAATAACATTCGTGATACGCAAATTCAAATGCTAGCTAAATAATAATGAAATTACTGCGCAGTAATTTATTATAAGCTGTCTTAATTCATTATCATTATGAAATCCTAAAACTTTTTTTAATAATAAAAATGTATGACAAAACTAAACGGTTTATAAACAAAATATTTGTTTTTGATCTTGATAAAATTATGTTTATTAATCGCATATCCTAAAACAATATTTTGCAATATAACCAAAAACTATTTTCACGGTAAAGTAAACAAGCTAAGCAAAAACATTGTTGAAATTTATAAATAAATAAATCAGAGTAATTTAAATTCAATATTCAAATTATTCGTATTAATAGAAAAAAATGACGGAGCAAAAACATTTGGCCGATGTATGTTTTGTATTCAGATTCATACATATTCATTTTCACTTTAGATTGTAAACATAATTATGAAATAAATTAAATAATTTTTTCAAACTTATTCCGACTTTACAAATATAATATTATATTACATAAACATAAACGCTTGTGCAAATACAAAATAAATGAATTGATTGTACTAACAGAAAACATGATTGATTATTGAATACGGATATTATTAAACAGCAGTAAGCAGCTTTATTTTATAATCACATAAAACAACGCACAAAGCCTCTATATTATTTAATAACGTACAATATGAAAGTAATAATAAAATACAGTTTTAGAGAAAAAAGCATAGACTTGCAAAATAGTAATATTAAACTATCTGTTGTTGCTGCTTATTTTCTGTGATGACCTTGAAAGAGTTATGACTTGCATTTTATTTAGCATTTTTATTAGTTTTTAATAGGCCTTGTAAACTTTTAAATACCAGTCAAAAAAAAACCATACCTTATATAACAAAATGTTTGATGACAATTTAATAAAAATACACATTTTATTTAGTTTTTAAAATCAAATAAATCTTTTACAATAATTGTTCAAAATATTGTTTTAAAACTAATTTTCAACGTTGCTGTTGTATTTTTATTTTTATGGTAAACTCTTTAATGTCATTTATTATTATTGAACAATTAATTAATAACACAACAAAGCAAATTAACAAAAATAAACTTTAGAAGATAACAAAAGGGATTATAAAACATTAAATTTGAACATTTAAGACAAATAAAAAAGTAAAAAAACAAGCTAAACCTCCGGTATACGACATAAGAAAAAATAGAGAAGACAACACTCTCAAAGAAACAGTATCTGAATCTCTGACAAAATATTTCAAAACGAACAACAGTGAAAGTTTAGAAGTAGAAGAAGATTGGAGTAGCTTACAAAATGAACTTGATACAATAATTAAGAATCATGTGCCACTGAAGAAAAAAGAAAAACACAATGAATGGATGACACCGGATATTTTTAAAATGATGGAATAAAGAAGAAATATGAAAGGGAAAGACCAGGGCAGGTATACTGAACTAAACAGACAAATAAGAAACAGCATAAGAAAAGCTTAAGAAGACGAAATGAAAACGAAATGTCTCGAAATAGAAAATCTGCAGAAAAAGTATGACCTGTTCAATATGCACCGAAGAATCAAGGAAGCTGCATGCACACATAAGAAACAGCAAAGCGGTAGATTAATAGACGCAAATGGAAATGAGATCTCAGAGATCGAAGAAAAACTAGCGACCTGGGAAGAGTATATCCAACAGTTATTCGAAGACGATCGCCCAGAACATCATGGCATGAATAACACGGATATCGGGCCTCATATTACGAAGGAAGAGGTCCAGAAAGCAATAGACACAGCAAAAAATGGAAAGGCTGTAGGTCCAGATAAAATACCAGCAGAAATCCTAAAATTATTTAGTGAAAAAGAAATAAACATTCTTACCCGCCTGTATAATATGGTGTATGATACGGGAGAAATACCCACGGATTGGCTCCACTCAACATTTGTCACTATTCCTAAAAAACCAACATCAAAAAAATGTGAAGAATATCGGACTATTAGTATAATGAATCATACACTAAAGATATTTCTAAAAATCATACACGCTAGAATATACCAACAATGTGAAGCAAACATCGAGGAAACGCAGTTCGGATTTCGCAATGCCGTAAGTACCAGGGAAGCACTTTTTGCATTAAACGTTCTAATTCAGCGATGTAGAGACATCAATTGCGATGTATATCTATGTTTTATAGACTTTAGCAAAGCATTTGATAGGGTAAAACATGAAGAGCTGATCAGTATACTTAGGAAGACGGGAGCCGACAACAAAAATATCAGTATCATAGCAAATCTATATTGGCAACAAACAGCAGAAGTTCGAGTAGGAGACCACAAAACTAAGAAAATAAAAATATGTAGAGGGGTGCGACAGGGGTGTGTGCTCTCGCCTATGCTATTTAATATATACTCAGAGCAAATCTTCAAAGAAGCACTGGATAGTGTAGAGGAGGGAATCATAGTCAACGATGAACTACTCAATAACATCAGATATGCAGACGACTCCATCATAATGAGCAGCAGTGCTGAAGGACTCCAAATTATGATGGAAAAGATCAAATCCACTAGTGAGAAATACGGAATCTGTTTAAATATAAAAAAGACCAAACGTATGGTAGTGAGCAAAAATAACCCGCCACCGGTGAACCTGTTTCTTGACAATACGCCTATCGAACAGGTAGATAAATATCCATACCTAGATACCTGCATAAACCAACATTGGGACCATTCTGTGGAAATAAAATGCAGAATTGAGAGAGCAAGAGCTGCATTCATACAAATAAAAAAAATATTCACCAGTCCAGACCTGACTCTACAACTTAAAATCAGAATCCAACGATGCTACGTATTTTCCACTCTTCTGTATGGCGCAGAATCCTGGACTCTTACCAAGGATTTTGAAAACAGGCTAGAAGCGTTTGAGTTGTGGACCTACAGACGTATACTAAAGGTAACGTGGATAGATCATGTTACTAATGAGGAGATTCTTCGGCGAGTGGGAAAGGATCGAGAAATAATGACTATAGTAAAAGTTAGAAAACTAGAATACCTTGGACATGTTATGAGGCACAAGGAAAAGTACAGAATACTCCAACTTATTCTGGAAGGAAAGGTGCTGGGAAAAAGAGGTCCGGGGAGGAGAAGAATATCCTGGCTTAAAAATCTGCGCCAGTGGTATAGAGTGACCTCAATACAACTGTTCCGAGGAGCCGTGGATAAAGTGAAGATAGCCATGATGATCGCCAATATTCGCAACTATAAGGCATGGAAAGAAGAAGAATCGTAAAAAATCTATTGCAACACACTTTTTAAATAACTTTATACAAAAAAATTTATTAGTCAATTCTAGTGACCTCTCAAGATACTTAATGCTATTACGCTTATCTATCCACCGATTAAATTTTCAAAAAATACTGGCTAATAATTTTGTTTCTAAATATTTTCGTTCACACGTTAATATTTCTAAGATTTTTTATACAATTTTGTCTACTTACAATGTTGTTTAAACTAAACGTAGCTTTATGGAAAATAAAGTTTGCTGGAAAAGAATTGTTTGCATTACAACGCCTCTGCATATCTGTACAAAACACAATTTTTTGGTCAAAATTGTTGCAATTAAATTTTTGAATCTCCAAAGTCAATGTTGTGTAGCCCAAACAGTGCGTTTATTGAAAAGAAGCTTTGGCCGAAATAAGGCCTCCACCGCGCGTGCTGTACGCAAGTTTGTGCAAAAAGTTTGTGAGACTGGTATGCTAGTGGCTAACACACAGTCCCCTCCGTCGTACGGTGCGCACTGACAAGAATAAGGCTGCCGTAGCCGAGAGTGTGCGAGTCCTGGAACATCAACTATCCATCAATCTCAACAACCCAACATTTCACGCATCAGCTTGATGCAAATTTTGCACAAAAAACTAGCATTATTCGCTTATAAGGTCCAATTGACTCAGCAATTGAAGGTACACGATTATCTGGTTTGTTATCGTTTTTTAGTTTGAGCTTTGTGAGCAGCTCGAAATGGACGAGTTTGCTTGAAAAATCATATTTTCTGACAAAGCGCTATGTTAACAAGCAAAACTGTTGCATCTGGAGATCGGAAAACCCGCACGTGACTGACGAAAAGCCAATGCTTTGTCAGAGAGTGACAGTTTGGTGCGGGTTTTAAAAATGCTGCTGGAAACGCCATTTTGGTCAACGGTGAGCGCTACGGCATGTTAAAACGATTTTTTGTTTTAAAAAATTGAAGACATGAACTTGGGCAATCTTTGTTTTCAGCAGGATGGCGCGCCATACCACACAACCCATGCTACAATTGATTTTTTGCGCGCCAATTTGGTAATCATGTTATCAGCCGTCTCGGCAATGTCAATTGGCTACCTCAGATCTGCGATTTGACGCCGTTAGATTTTTTTTTGTGGGGTACCGTAAAAGACATGTTATGCAAACAATATTAACGATTTAGGCTTTTAAGGCAAATCTGGAGCAAGCCATTTGTGAGATGGAGCCAGAAACCGTTCCCAAGGTTTTGGAAAACTGGTGTTAATCCACTGCTGCAAAGCTAGTCGAGGTACCCACATGAATGAAATTATGTTTCATAAATAATGGCAATGTTTGCTTTTTTGAATAAACCAATAATATACCAAAAAAAAATATTTTTGTTTATTTTTTTGAATTTTTAAATAAGGACTACTAAATGAACATTTACTGCAAATAATAGAAAAATTAAGGAATTAACGCAAAAGAAAATTAATCAATTGTCAAAATAACTAATTAATCTAAAATACAGTAAATTGAAATAAAAATTATGGTTTTGAGGTTTTGATGTAAAAGTTAGTGTGTTTTGGAATAAAAAATGCATAATGTGTAGATTATAATATAAAGCATATGTTGGAAAAATGTAGTGAGATACGATAAAAACAAATGAAAAGAGAAAATGACTTAAATTAAGATGACAAAAGAATAAAAGGTAAAAAAAACGTAATAAAAAAAGATTTTTATTATATTGTTTATATGAGAACAGTTTTTATGTTCTACTTAACTATGTGCACAATAATATTTGCGACTCTTTTTTCGAAGCAATAAAGCTAATCCTAGTTGACAAAAATGTAATAATAGTTGACTTTGACGTTTTTTTTTTTTTAGTAATAAGCCAGTTTTAAATTAGCCAAAGTTGTTTTCTATTTTAAGTTTTATAGGTTTACTAAATCTATCTCAATATAACACAATTAGAAACCAAACAACAGACTACTAGATTTAATATTGTTCAATTTTAATTGTAACCTTAATGTGCAACATGACATCTCCTTTGGTTTGTGAAAACAAACATTATCCAGCTCTGTCTAAGTTATTACAGGTAATGCACAGTGTTGAATATACCAACTTTCCACTTAACAACAACAAACGATACAATTTTTAGATAGCAAATTATGTTGATCTATACCATGATTGCTCTAACTGATCGTTTCTTAAATCATGTGAAAATGTTAATTATGCTGTTGATAAATTTTACAAATCAATTTATTTTAGTTTTGATAAGTACGTTCCTCTTTATAAATGCTGTAAAAGTAACCGGTTTCTACCCTGGTTTACATATGAATTAAGAAACAATATCAAACTTAAGCTGCATTATCATTGTAAGTGGAAATCTACTTTATCACCTTTTTACCAAAGCAAATTTTACAGTCACAAATCAAAACAACACATACTTACAAGAAATTCAGACTAATGTTAAAAGCATCCCAAAAATCTTTAAAACTATGTACCTATTAAAAATCCTGGAAAAATGAGTGATGGCATGTCTGAATTTTGTTTTCTTTAAAATATAGTTGATGCTTTTGCTGATACATTTTCTAAAGTGTATTTACCAAAATGTTCTATTACTATCTCAGATTTGCTTTCTAATCGACTACCGTTATACATTTCACCTATTAGTGAGTCTAATGTCATTGTGTCAAACGTTTAAAAAATGCATTTACCTCTAGTGTTGTATTCCTAGTTTCTTGGCTAAAGATTGTAATACTAATTTGGCAAAACCGCTCTTTTTAACATTTAATTTGTTGCTTTAAGCCGATGTATTTCCTGACAAATGAAAATGTGCTATTATAAATCCCCTGTTTAAAAAAGGTGATTTGTCGTTGCTAGATAATTATTGTCTTATTGCAATTTTCTAAATTGTTCCAAAACATTTGATCATATTATTTGTGATATTATCTATAAACATGTGCGGTAATATGTTTTTCCTCCCCTGGTAGGCCGCTTTACAGTAACTAATTTAACAGCTTTAACACAATTTTTGTGCAAAAATATAGATAACAATGTGCAAACTGATGTGATTCACACCAATTTTTTTCGTGCATTTGATACTATTGATCACAATATCTTTCTGAACAAGCTTAGTACTTTTGGAATTGCGTCAAAGTTTTTTTTTTCTTCTTTTCTTGATAATAGAACAAATATGGTTTCTTACAATAGTTTTAAGTCGTGCAGTCTTATGTCTATTTCTGGTGTACCTCAAGGTTTAAACCTAGACCTTCTACTATTTGTTTTATTCATAGACGATTTGATTACTTTGTTATTATGCTCTGTTCTGGCATATGCTAACGATTTCAAAATATATCACTCTGTTAATTGTGTAAATGATATTAACTGTCAACAACAAAACCTTAATCTTATAGTTCAATGGTGCGCTGCAAACAAACTCACTTTAAATATAGGTCATTGTTGCGTTGTCAGTTATACTCAAAAACTTGTTCCTACTTTAACAAATTATGATATTGATACTAATTCTTTAAAGAGACAATCTGAAATGAGGGATCTTGGAGTATTATTTTACTACCAACTTATTTTCTTCAACCATATAAATACAACTGTGTCGTCAACTTTAAAGTTAAAATTTTTGGACTGAGATTTAATGAAAGTATTATACTTTGCCTTGGTTTGCAGCAAACTTGAATTTGCATCCATCATCTGGTATCTTTTCTATGCAAATCTTTCTTTTCCAATAAAATAAATTCAGAAGCTTTTTTAAATTTTTATGGTTCAAAATTGAAGGAATATGCTCTGTAAAATCTTGTGATTATAGTGAATTGCTTGAAAAGCATAAATTTGTTTTGCTGTCAGAGATTTATGTAGTGCAACATTTCTATATTAATTGCTTTATAATAACATTAATTGTTCCGAATTGGTTGCTAAAATACAGTTTTATGTACCACGGCCAGCATCGCGCCACTTTAACATTTTTTTTTTTGTTAAGACTGTGAACAAACATATTATGCAAATCACCAATTTCAAACATGTCGCGAAATGGCAATAAACATTATGACAATTTATTATAATTTGTTTGTGCACTCTATATGTAGTAATTTTGTTTATGATTATTGTACCTTAATGTTATTATTTTTTATATCTATTTTATAGTATTTTATTTTATTATTATTTTCCTTTATTGAATTTCTGTTAGGCAAAATAAAAATTATTATTATTTTATTATGAAAACAAGAAGGTAGAGGACAAAAATAAATAAATTTTGTAATTTAAGATTTATTAACACTAACACACTTATTCTATTAAAAAAACAGAGAACGACTGTAAGTTGATAGTTGTAATTTTAAACTTTTATATCTTAACTACTTCTTGAATATTTTTGTTTTATGCACCCTGCAGTGTCGTTTTGAAGTAGAATTTTTTTAGGTGTTTTTTATCTATAAACGCTTTAAAGTTTATACAAAACGATTTTGTCAGCGTTCTAGAAAACATTGATTTTTTAGCTTATTTTTACAGAAGAATATTGTATCTTAGAATAAATAATTTTGTCAGTTTATACATCTATGAGATTTTATTCTGTTTCCACAATTATTTAACTAAAAAACAAGATGTTTTCTCCATACATTACCACAATTTTTTTTGAGTATTCTTTGATCCACTGTTTTCTTTTGATAAAAATTGTATGATGTTTCTATGTTTTAGTCACAGAAACTTTACATAAAGAAATGTTTGCAATAGCATATTGTTTTTGTAGCTAGGCAAACAACATAAATAAAAAACTCACTTTATATGAAATTATTTGGAATGTGAAAATATAAAAATGTATATGTCAATGTGTTTAATGCTTAATGTTGGCTTTTAATTCCTCAATTGTAACTGGCTTATTCAGGAAGATTTTGGACATTACGTAGACCCAAAAAACTCAAAATGCAATATTACATGATTTATACTAACAATTTACTAATTTGAAGCTTAAAATTGGTTGTTCACCAAATTGTTTTTGCAAAAAAACTATGTTTCAAGGGCTGTGTGGCAAGTAGCGCCGTTATGTTGAAACTAAATGACGTCTGGCTTCAATTTCAATCCGTAATTGTTTAAATATTATAAAGCAATAACGAGCGCCATTTACAGTTACGTTCTAGCAGGTCACATTTTTAAAGAAATATGGGCCAATGATTGCATCAGTTCATAAATCACACTAAACTAATAGCAGCTTTTAGTTTTTTTTTTGGTTGTTCTTTAGCCCAAATACGCAATTTTGTCTATTGACGTAGCCACTAAACCAGAAATGAGCTTCTTTGCTAAACAAAATTTTGGTCAAAAACAATAGTTTACAGTTTTCTTCAGAGCTTAAAGATTGAAACGGTGACAATTTGGAAAGTTAACCAGCTTTAATTCTTGCACAAAATGTATGCTTTTAATTTAAAATCCTCACATAAAATACGCTAATACGTTGAAAACGGCGCTAAATTGATTTATTAATGTTATTGCGTACATTCTTAGCTACCGCAGCTTTATTTTCTTTACTACGTGCTGGATATGGTCTATTTAGATGCGTATGATTCTATAATAAATATTGAGTTTTAAATTTGTTGATCAAACATAAAATCTTTACTGAAAAAATTATCTCAAAATAAAATACTTAAAGGGGGAGAATAGTTGCGTTATTATAAGGGTTTACAGCATCAAACTCAACAAGAAATCGCCTGAATATAATTGAATAAAATTTTCACACATTGTAGAAGAAAGTCCAATCTGTGTCTTCAAATTTGTAAAAATTTGATGCGATAAGTCGTTTATCCGCAATTAATTTTTAAAAAGTGACGCTTTTACTTAGTTCTTTATTAGTTTTTTACTCGTTAAATATAACTTCAAATTTTTAATCAAAAACTTGAAGACATAGAGTATTGTATGTAATCAACATATAAAAAGAGTGATAACTAAAATCTTATCGTTTGGATATTGAATTGGTTGGCGTTTTGTCCCATAAGAACCAATTTTAATTTAAAAACGGCGCTGAATGTGTCATTTTTTTTCTAGAGAGAAAAGTTTACCGATATTCTCGTATATTTGATAGGATTTAATATTTTTCTATAACAATATTACTAGTGGCACCACAACAGAACGGGGCGACTAAACCCGGCAATTCTCTAGCGTTAATATATTTTATACTTTTATCGTAAACCTTATAACGTATTGTTATATCATTATAATATCTAATAACACACACAATGTAGTTTAAATAACTTATTTGTACAAAAATATGATTTTGACTTTTTTAAAAATATTTTAATCTGTAATGCATATAAAAAATATATAGTACATAGAAAGCGTACATTTTTTATTAAACTACAGCATGTTAAAACAAAGAGGTACAATTGGCTTTAGAAAAAAAAAATTTTGTTTGAATATTTCTAGATTTATCTAAAACTTGTGATAACCTTTAAAACAATACTTTTAATAAAACTTGTTTAAACTGGAACAAATTTAGTCAAACTTGTTAAATATTATTGTAGGTGTTCCATTGGGCTTGTTGTTATTTATTATTTACAATAATGTTATGATATAAATCTACGTTTAGTTCAAAATAAAGATAATATTGTCAGTTATGCGGATGATACTAATAACAAAATTGTGCCAACGAAAGAAGTGTTGAGATTTTGTTAAAAAAAAATGTTTCAATTGTTATTGAATATAAAGCAAAATTTCATTTCTGTTAGCAGATTATATTTAAACTTTATTTTATTTATAAACTGTGCAAATAGAATCAATTTGGTCTCTTGATTCAAAAAGATTTAAAAGATTATTTTTGTAACAAAGTAGATTTGTAAAAGTAATACAACTTTTACAAAACTCATGCTTTGTTTCACTAAAATGCTTTTGCACATCTTCTATATTTGGCCAGATACAATTTGATTAAATACTTTTATAATTAGCAGTAAATGAAGTAAATGAAGCGATGGAAACAAGAGACCTACCGGATGGAAAATGGGAAGATCGACAGAAATGGAAAACCTGGAAAGGAAAGCAGTGATACACTATAAAATCGTAAAAATTAAAAAAAAATTAGAAATTTTATTCCAAATTTATGCAAAGACTTAATATAGTTTTCTAAACTTTAAATTAAAATTAAGCGTTATTCAGAGAAGCTTTAAACAGTAAATGCAATAGCGTAGAAATATGAAAAATACTTTGTTACTTTTAAGGTTTTTATGTCTTTAAATTTAACTAACAGACTAACTGTAACTGAAGTAATACAACTTTTTTTAAACAATAAAGTTAGATAAAAATGTGCATTCTAAAAAGAAGGAAATAATAAACTTATTAATATAGTCATTTCTATTACTGCAAGTTTGATGCTTATAGCACGTTGTAACTAGGCAATCATTAGTTTTTCTATAGTCACAAAAAAACTTTGAATGTTAGTTTTAGTTTGAGCTTAGTAAAAAAAATTAATTTTTATTGAACAATATTAAAAAAATTGAGGACAAAACAATAGCAAAATGCAGAATAAAATTATCAACATGACAATTATAAAAAGAGTGGACCAATTAACTTTTAACAAAAAATAGTGATTGGGTTAAAGTCGAAAAGTTTTTGATGAAAAGTTGTTGTTACTATTTTTAGATAAATAAAAGTTTACTCATGACAATTTTATTAGTAACGTTACTATGCACTTTACTAAAAATTAAATATATTGGCTCTTAGTATGATTTACTATATCACATTTTTTAGTTCCATATCTAAGTTTAGAAACGCGTACGTAGCAAGTGAACGCATAAACTTGTAGTTTGTTTTTACTTGAGCTACAACAAAAATTAGTTAGGGTTCTTGGTTAAATTTTTTTATTAGTTTTTTTTTTTAACAACAGAAAAAAATGCAAATCTGCTAATCAAATTGTACCACGCTCCAGTAGTAGATAACAAAGTATTCGGAACAGTTAGTTGTTGGCAGCAAGCTTTACATTGGAGATGGAATTTATTTATTTATTAAATTCATAGAATTGGAACGCTGATCGTTAGATAGTTAGTTATAAGACATATAAGTTAAAGAACATTGGAATTGAACCTTATAGAACTTTTGCATCAATTGAGCAAAAGGTAGAAACGTGTCCATAGAGCTTTACGGCCAGTGCTCTTTTTTTCAAATAGGTAGCAACCAGCTATTAATCTTGGATTAAACTTAAAAGGTTGAAGTTTCAAGATTGCACTTTAGTGACAGACCTTATCAAAAGCCTTTTCAACATTTAAAATATCACACCAATTGTTTGTTTTTTACAAAAACAAAGTTTAGTTTGATCAGTAACTGTGCTTGATAGGTGAACTTATATCTAAAGCCATGTTGATGATTTGGCAATTGGTTTTTTTGCGCCGTGGGATTTTTAGAATTACAGTTTCTGAAACTTAAGTCAAAGTCAATAAAAAACTAATGAAGCGACAATATTGTGGAAAATGTCTATCCTTTTCAACTTAATAAGTAAAAGGAATTACATTAAACTTTTTCCATGAAACGTCTTTAGCATTGCATTTGTAATGTTTGTGAGGAACATAATAACTTCAAAGTTTTGTTTAAAATTTAATTCGAACCAAGTGCCAATTTGAGAGTGAGATTGTATGTGTGCTGTAGATATTGTTTTATTTTTTTGTGGATTTTTTTTAAGTGATCCAATTTAAGTTTTTGTTGTAGACCGACGTGCATTAAAATCAATACTGTCAGCAATTGCTTTAGCTTTGTCTTCAAAAGTGTAAAGCTTCTTTACTATAAATAAAAGAAAGCGGTGCATGTTTTTTTTTTATGGTTTTTAGCAGTTCTCTACGTCAGATTATCATTTTTGTTATACGACTCAAGAACAAAATTTTAGCATTGATTTTTGTGTTTCCTGATTGCATTCGTTACATCACCATTACAACGAAAACTATCCTGGACATTTAGTTGCTAATTCATTTGGATTTTTAAGCTGATGATAGTGATAATATTACTGTGATAAATGTTGTAGATGTTTAATTAGATATAAGTCAACATCATAATGCCTATGTGATAGATGTCAAATGTGATACTTCTTGTAATATTTATAAACTGTAACTACGTTTTTAATGATTTTAAATGTGCCAACTTCAGCGCAATCAATGATTTTTTGTTGAACGTTGATTGATCAGTTCTTTTTAACAACTATGATATTAATGTATGTGTTGATTTATTTTATTCTGTTTTGTATTATGCAATTGATTGTTATGTACCTAAAAAAGTGTGGCATGACAACAACTTTCCTATTTGGTTTAGCAAAGAAATAATTTCACTTACTAAACTTAAAAAATAGCACATAAACGATTTAAATCTTCAGAACTTTCTATTTGTAAATTGTACCAATTTTTAGACATGTGCAATATGTATTTAATTCAGCACGAATAAATATTATTATTATTATTATTATTATTATGATTACAATGAATTTAATTCTCTTCGGACTTCATGTAAAAATCTGAACGCACGTCTTTACAAGCAGTACATTTTACGCACCTAGAATAACATTCTGTCTAATCCAAAACATTTTTGGAGATTTGTAAATGAAGCTAAGAAAACTAATGCTTTTTCAGCTACAATGTATTATGGTGATCAAACCTGTATTAATAGTGACGTTCTTGTAAACAAATTTGCAGATTTTTTCTCTTCCGTTTATAATTCTCAAACTCATCCAACTCCATTGTTTAAGTTTGATAAAAATGTAATTCATACAAATTTCTCCGTTTACTAGATATTTTTAATGGAATTACAAGCCTTAAATCTAATCTTAGCACTGGACCTGACGGTATTCCTTCTATGCTCTTAAAAAATTGTATTTATTTAATTTCAAAACCATTACATTTACTTTTCAACGCTTTATTAAATGAAACTAAATTTCTTGATGTATGGAAACAATCTTATATTATGCCATTGCATAAATCTGGTGCAAAAGAAAATATTACAAATTAAAAAGGCATTTGCATTCAATCTGCTATACTAAAATTATTTGATCAAATTATAACTGGTCAAATACGTTGGATGTGCAAAAGTATTTTAGTAGAAGAACAGCATTCGTGAGGGTCAATCTAGACTTACCAGCCTACATTCTTACGAAAACTACATTTTAAACGCATTTGAATGCAAAACTTAAGTTGACTCTATTTACACTGACTTTTCAAAGGCCTTTGATCGTGTGAACCACATGATAATGATTGCTAAGCTTTGTGCTTTGGGTTTTCATAATGCAGTGGTTGCTTGGTTATCTTGCTTTTTGAAAAACCGAACGCAGTGTGTAAAAATCAATAACTTTCTTTCACAACCTATTTTAGTTCCATCAGGTGTTCCTCAGGGATCTCACTGCGGACCAATTTTATTTTTAATTTTTATCAATGATCTTTCTGACTGTATTAGTTCATCATCATTTCTATTATTTGCAGATGATTTAAAAATTTGTAAAAGTTTTTCATCAATCGATGATTGTAATCTTTTACAACAAGATTTAGACTCTGTTAATGATTAGTGTCTTATTAACAACCTTTTGTTTAATGTTAATAAATGTTTTGCAATCAGTTTTAATAGAACGCTAAGCAAAATTTCGTACGATTATATTATCGATAACAAGGTGCTACAACAAGTGACACAAATTAAAGACTTGTAATTTTCGATTTTAAACTTACGTTTGATGAGCATATCAGCTACATGTGTAATCGTGCTATAAAAATTCTGGGGTTTGTATACAGAATGTCTGCTGATCTTTCTCCAAATACTCTTAAATTACTTTACTGTGCCTTGGTGCGTTCTCATTTAGAGTACGTTCCGTCAGTCTGGTGCCCTTTTTATGAAATCCATAGTCAGAATATTAAACGTATTCAAAACAAATTTTTTCGCCTGTTGTCCTATAGATCTGGTATATTGTCGGTTAATTTTGATCGCAATTACATTTCTTCACTATACAATTTACCGTCACTAAAAGTTCGGCGCAAAAGATCAGATCTCTCATTTTTGCGTGGTCTAGTGATGTCTGAAGTAGACTGTCCTGAGTTACTTGAATTTCTTCCGTTCTACATTCCTATTAGTGAACGACGTACCAGGCAGACTTCATTATTTAGAGAATTTACACATTCTACTAATTATGGATTTCACAATCCTATTGGTAGAATTTGTAGATTTGCAAACAGTTTAACAAACAATTTAATTTTTTTTTTGTTCTAAATCTTTGTTTAAGATTCAATTGAGACATATTGATTAAATGTTATGTATTTTATATTATATTTTGTTTTTTATGTCAATCTTTTGCTTTTGTTTTTTATATTGATTATTTTATATATGTATTATATTGTTTATATTTATTGTATTTTTATGTAGATGTAAATGGTTTTACTTATACCGTAAATAAAGAATTATAAAGAATTATTATTGAGCAAGTTTAGTTTGGTTTAGTCAGTTGGATTGTAAAACTTTTACCATTTATGCCTGGCATTATTTCGAAAACTGATAAGTTTTTTGATATCTTTGTCAATACCCAATCAATTGAATCTAATTTTTGCCAGGTTTGGTAAATTTTTTCATTGCTAAAGTATTGTAGTGATCTGATGCTTTTTTTTAGAGACCTAGACATTTTTAGAGACTAACTTAACTTTCTTTTTACACTTTTCATAGAGATCTGAGACTATCAACAACAACATTTTGACAACTAAAATATTTTGAGTAAAGCAATGCATTTAGTAAAGAAATGTCAACATCTCCAGTGTACCGCTGGTAGCTGGGATAAATTGTCTTGTCTGGCCTTAGTACGGTATAACCCTTACTTTGGGCATACCTAAAGAAAACTTTTTATAAACTTTATAAGCAAGCATGTAAATGTATAATAAAAAGTAATCACTACCAGCACTTAAAAATAAATTGAAAAATTAGATTAAAGTTATTATTAAGTTTTATAAACTTTATAGCTTGATTTTTTCAGCTTCTAAACACCACACGTAAAACGCTGCGCCACGCCAGAGCTAAACAAACTACACAGATTCTATCAATGCAGATAAATAAATTAAAAAAAAAAGTTTTTAACTTTTATTTTAGACAGTTGTGTACTATTAGAATTAGTTATGACATTAGTTTTCTCAGTTTTATATTGTTATATTATGATATTTAACATTTTCAATGAATAAGTAATATAGATAACATTGTGTAGGTTATTATATTTAATTAATATTTTATGTTATACATATATGCGTTGATAACAATTTTTTTTGTATTATGTCTATATTGATAGTCTGGTAGTAGACGCAAGTCTGTATAAAATTAAGTGAACCATGCATGATTTGTGAGAACAAAAGGTCCATTGATCCGCTTAGTAAAAAGTTACCTTGACTTTAGTTATAAATCACATTCAACCATTTTTTTTCTTCTATTCAACGCATGTTATAAGTTACATTGTACTAAGTGAATTATAAAAAAAAATTGATTATTATTTTATCTAAAATTAAACAAATTATGCTAATATTTGCTTGAAACAAATTTATGAATATTTACAATGTGATAATTTGCAAGTTGAATATATAGAATTTATAATTAAAATTACACCAATATAAATAAGTCTTCACTACCCATTTAAATTTATGGAAATTGTTTTATATGTTAAATATGGCCTTCATATTATTTAATGCAAATCTTATTTTATCACAATAGACGGTAATCTTTTGTATTTGTCAGTTTGTATGTATTGTAGTTGCCAAAATTTAAGTCAGCAATTTAATCATCAAAACAATTTAAAGAGTTATTAAAAAATAATTCTAAAAGAAGATTAAATGTAAGCTCAAAAATACAAGCAATACTCGGAATATAACAGATTAGTGTGAGTAAAATCAACAGGTGATACTATTTATAACTGACACCGCAGACACCGCAGTAAAAGCAATTCACTTGATTTTCAAATCTTTTTTGATGATAAAATAATTTAATATTGCTTTATAAAAATAAAATAATAATAATGTGTTAAAAATAAATAAAAGTCATCATTTGCTTCAATAAATAAAGCGTATTATTTAAAGATGTCGAATTTATACGTTAAATTTTTTGCTATCTACATTTAAACGTATCAATTTGTTAATAAGCAGCTTTATACAATTTAAATTGAAATTCTCTCAAGTGCAAAGTTTTTCATTATTACAATATAATTAAATAATAAATATATTTATCACAAAAGTCAGTATACTATGCTAAAAAAATTATGCATGCATTAAAATTAAATATCAGATAAAACGTTTGAAATATTAATTAAAATATAAAACTGATTATTAGAACGCAATTAATAATAATAAATTGCAATAAGTCCTTTATTATGTTTAGAATTTAAAATTGACATTTTGTGGTGTTGCGGTTACCATAATAAATAACTATATTAGAGTCGTATTAAAAGTTTTTAATAATGCTTTTAAGTAATAAAGATAATATAATTAATACAGTGCTCACTGAGTTGAAAGAATAAAATTACAAAGAAATATCATTAAATTATTCACTGACTATTCTAGGACCGTCGTCCCGAGATTTTTCATTAAGTAAAAAACATTTATCAGTTTATATAAATAAATTATTTTGATTAACAAATTATGAGCAATATTTCTTAGAAGTTATTTGTGAAAATGTACAAAGATTTATTAATAATGCAAAGCATTTAAGTAAACATAAACATGTCTATTGCATACCAATATAAAACTACTAAAATGATAAATGCAAATTAAATTAAAAACGTTTATACTAGATTAATTTATTATATCAATTGTTTAGAAAGTTTTGCAATTAAAAAAACCATCAAGCGTTTTATAACTTAAAAAAATGTAAAACCTAAACTAAAGTTGTTGGAGTTGCCAGTTTGCGGAGGTTTTCCAAATGAAGAACTCATAAGTGACTATTAGTCTGATGGTAAAAGTGTACAACTAAACTTTGTTCTAAGCGACAAGCCACTGTTCCGCTGCAGCATCGGAACGTGCAATTTATACGTGAGTTCTTTGTCAAATGTTATTACCAGATACTAGGCAGCATTGGATCACAGTATAAGATCGTTTTTAAAAAGGACGTTCTTATGAAAGGTAGACCGTCAATATGTATAGAGAACAGCTTTGTTTTTTTTATTTACTTTGACTTGCCAGTTGTTCAACCAGTCTTTGTGATTGGTGGTGGTTTTTTTAGTCTGGATGTAACTACTCCGGGTAACTTTGAGGAATATAGAAGCGTTGTGTCGTCAGCAAATTGAGCAATTTTTACCTCATGCGTCTACATAGAGGGCATGGCCGCGACAAACAAGCAATCAAAAGAAAGAGAATGGAGCGTCGAAGAACTAAAGCTTTGATTTGCCGCAAAGTAGAAAAATAATTTTCGAGTTTTACTGCCAATCAACCCTATAAAACAAATGCTTTTTTAACATTGAAAAAGACCACTCCCGAAAACTTTTTAAGTCTGAAACTTTCAAAAATATAATCGGTTTAAGTTAGTAGACAGCTGAATGCCTTTATCTAAACTTATATTGGTAGAAAGAAAAAAAATTGTTAGTTTTAAAGTGCATAGCAAACTGATAAGTCAGTAATTTTGTGGAAACTTGCGGTCTTTTCCAGGTTTTGGGATGTTGATCATCAATGAGCCTTTCTATTCTGTACAAAAGTGCTCGGTTTGAAGAATTAAATTAGCAATGTTGGTGAACGCTATATATGTTTTACGTAAGTTAATTAGTTAGTTTAGATTTTTGGCATATCAGCCTAAGAAAACTATTAATGCCGATTTTTTCTCCAGCTATAAAAAGTGTAAAATAATATGCTGTAAAATGGCATATTAAAGAATAAAATTAAATAAATAACAAAGATAAAATAAACATTTACAAACTACTAAAAACTATAGCAAAAATGACTAGACAATTTCAACAGTGTCTAGAGCGTAAAACATCTTAAAACACTGCTGGATTTTACGATACACTAACATTAATTACAATAAATTAACAATTATATCCATATACCCAGTATGCTTTGTCGAATAAATTTGAGCAGACGATAGACTTTAATAATTTGATTGCCCAAAACAAGAGACAAACTGGGTGATAATGTTCAGAAAACTGGTGACAATTTAATAACAATTAATAGAACATTGCAGACATCACAAACTGCCGGAACCTCAGATGCCAACAAATGCCTCTGAGTTCATTAAGTTGCGTGAGGATAACCTTTTCTTTACGCTTTGGCTTGCATGACAAACTCTACGGTGTAATGACGCTTTTAGTACATTGCAGCTTGTTGTTTTGAATAGCAAATCACTCCGTCTGCTAGTTAGACATTGGTTGTTGTAAAAAATTACAAACATTCTTAATACAAGCTTTGTCTGTAATATTATCAGCGCTAATTATAGCCAATTTGGCAAGCGCATCAACTTTTTTATTGCCACTGATAGCTTTGTGACTGGGGATCCAAACAAAGTTAACAGTGACATTTAATTCAGACACTTGAAGCAAAATTGAATGAATTTGCTTCAGCAAATAATGATTAAGATATTGATAATCTATGGCGTTTAATGCACTCAACGAGTCTGTACATATAACATAAAAAGTACTTGCATTTAGTTGAATGTAGAGAAGAGCTTGGTAGATAGCATACAGTTCTGCAGTATAAATGCTAACATTTGGCAAGCCAAATGTATATTACAGCTCATCTACCAAAAAAGCACAATCTACACCGTTGCTATTTTTTGAGTCATTGGCAAAATGTTGCATTTGCCTCTCTTAAATTTTTGCAAATTTAGTTTGATATTCAACTAGTAAAGTTGATGCTTTGCTTATTCTCAATCATTACGTATTTAACCTTGGACGTTAAAAAATTCAAACTGTAAGACAGTTGGTAAACATCAAGAAATTGGAAATCCAGTTCCCAAAGCATACTGCAATTTCTTACAGCAACCAGTATTTGAGATTGTATTTTGATGTTCTTTAAATTGTCGAGACCATTATTATGCACAACAGAAAACGTCAAATGCAAGCGTTTAGCTTTTAGTTTTGCTGCAAACCTAGCAGTCAAAATCTTACGACAAAGACAGAGTGATGGTTCAGCTGCTTTGCACAAAATACTAGCAATAAGGCTAGTGTAAAATTGCTAAACAAATTTTTGTATAGTAAACAAGATCAACAATACGTAATGTAGATAGAGCTGCAAAAACAAAGATTATGAAACCATAATCTCATAATTTTCTACGTAACGACCTGGGTTTTGTGCCGGAACACATCTTGATCTCGGGTTTATTAAATGGCAACGCCAAGTCACCGCATGGTCAAATGTGGTATCAAAAAATCAAATACTTTTCTGTACAAGAATAGGTTTTCTTCCAAGATATAATAAAGGGTCACCGTGTGGGGTTTGCCTTCTACAAAAATGGATAAGCAACCATTCACTAGTAGAAGTAAAACTATTGTTAACAGCCCAGTTCAAAATGTGGTTAATTGTTAACTGATGTTGACGTTCTAATGTTAGCATGTTTCTCGCACAATAGATAGCTACGTCATCAACATACATGCATCCGCTAACTGGATGCTTAATAAACTGATTTATGCTTTTAAATGCTATCATAAATAGTGTCACGTTTAAAATGGATTTGTGATTGTGTATTAAATTGGCACCTGGAGCAGTAATGTGCGCTTCAGATAATGTTGAATTAAATTCCCAAACACTGAACGGTGCGTTATATTTTTTTTTTTTTTCAATGTTAGTTTAGATTTCTTAAATTTTTTTATTGTAATTTTTATTACTGGAAGCTTCAAAATAAACATTGGCCAGAATATTAAAGATATCAAATTTTTCTCACACTTTCCCGATAGAAGTTTTTAAATTGATAACGTATTTTGACCAGGATTTACTTTTTAGCTTTTTTGCAAGTTTTCCGCGCAACATCTTTGTACTTCAAATAAGCAAACAGGTTTTTTTTTAGTTGGCAAATGATTAAACTTTTAAAAAGAACGGCGTTTGTTAAGTTTAGCTTGTTTACAATTAAAATTTCACCAAGGAACGGGTTCTCTGCGAGGTTTCCCTGAAGTTAGAGGACTACGACTAATGACTGACAAGGTCCCAAAAAAAAATGTGCCTGACTGTTATTTTTGTGATTTTCATACTTCAAATGAATGTTTATAGTGTAGCGCTGACTTCACGCTTTTCGTTATTTTGCTATCTGGTTGTTGGATTTGTGTTTTAGATTAGATTCACTAATGATATACAAATTTTGAGCTTTTCGAAAACAATTTGAAGGTGCTAATTAATTTTACATCTTATTGAGCATCTCAGCTCCAGGTGTCCCGACGGCTGACTTGCTGACTCTAGGCTGTTTTTTCATGATTGAAATGAAACTCAATCTCAAAATATCAAGCTTTTAAAAACTAAAAGTTCGTAATCGTATCACAAACCAATAAGTCCGCTCCACTTTGAAGAAGATCAACATTTATACGATCTTTTTGATAAATAATATAACCACAAAGATTAACTGAACGTTCAACCTTAAAATTAAACACTTTAGATGATTTAGGCATAAGTTAACCCTTATCTTGAGTTTTTTGCCCAACTTGTTGTGACCTTTGTCAAGATTAAATCGTAGTCAGTTTTAGTTTTAAGCCTGATGATCCCGGAACCAGTTTTTGAACTTTTACATTAGAGTCTCTTTTAAGAAAAGTTTCTGAAATAGCAGTAAAAATTGATATAATTGCACTGAATAGTCAAAAAGCAGTTTCTAAGACAACATTCATTTGCAAAAGAATCACTTAACAGAAATCCCGCACAGCGGCACAGAAAACTCGTAAGGCGCCGACCGTTAACATAAAGCGCGCGACGCGGCACGCGACAAGTGTACAGAACCGGACTCTGTCACACTATTACAATTTACGCATACAAGTGAACTGATGCATAGATCAAGGTTGTTGCAGTGCTTAGACACCAAACTGCGGTGTGTCGCAGCAACATGGGAAGAAACTTTAAAGATTAAAAAAAACAAATAAGAAGTAAGAGGAGCTATGAGAGCAAGTTTGTTAAGGATCTGCAGGGCTTACAGGACAGTGTCGCAGGAAGCACTAGAAATCATTGCGGCAACACTACCCGCAGATTTGACGGTGGAAGAAAGATTAGGTATATAGAAAATAATTAATGAAAGAACTAGTAAGCTAGAAGCAAAGAGACAAGCTAGAGAGAATATGATGGAAAGATAGCAAAGACAGTGGAAAGAAGGAGAAAAAGGAGAATGGACAAAGGTACTAATACCAGAAATAAAAGAATGGGTAGAGAAAAAACCGAAGACGCGTTACTATACAACACAACTACTTACCGGACATAGAACGTTTGGAAAGTACTTACAAAAAATAAATAAGATGGATAAAGAGGAAAAATGTATAATTTGTCTAGAAGACACGCATGATGACGCAGAATATACGTTAGTAGAGTGCAAAGCGTGAGAGGAAAATAGGAAAACACTAGAAAAGATATTAGAAAACAAAGTAGACAAATCTACAATCATTAAAATATGCCTGAGTGACGAAAACAAATGGAGAGCATTAAGAAATTATGCAACAACAGTACTGAAAAAAAAAATAGAAGAGTTTGAAGCTTTGAGATTTAGGTAAACCAAAATGGAAGAAAACACTCAAATTATAAACCACAGAAGACAAAGGAAGGAGGAACAAGAAATTAAATGGAAGCAAAAGAATACGAAAAAAAGTAATAAAGAGGAAAGAAACAAAGAAGGTCAAAACAACTATGCCTGCCAAACAATAGAAGATGAACAGAAAGACAAGAAAAGAACATATACTGAAACCCTAGTACCAACAGACACTGCAGAAATAAGGAGGAAAAGAAGAGAACTGCTCAAAGAAAATAAATTGACGGAGTTGACTAAACAATTTCCAAACAGAAGATACGCTATCTTGAGGTCGACAAAAAATGCAACATTGGAAATGGTCAGAGTATATCTGGCAACCAGGGGACACGAAAAACAAATTCCTAATGGAAATTCAAGAATCTCACTAGAAGTTAAACTGGCAAATGTAGGACTACTAAAAGGGATGTATTTAATAGAGCTGCCAAAATATTTATGAAAGAAAGAGGATACAACAAGGAAGAAGTTAATGAAGATATAGAAAAATTTAGAAGATACCTAAGGACAATGCAAATATGTAGGCTGAATAACACGAATGCGAGAAAAAAGAGGAGAATGCCAGTGTAGGAAGTAGGGCAAAAAAATAGGGTAAAGGGAGAGATGGGCCGGGGACAGCATGTGTTTCCGCGTGAGTTCCGCGAGGCCAAAACTAGCCCACTTCAAACTAGTACCACATTAGAGACAATGACTAGGACAAATTAACAGCAGGACTTACGCAGAGAAGAAAACCGAATTGTGTTGCTATACGTTAGTTATTCTCAAGGGCCATTTGTTGAGGCAAACACCTCACTACGTCCTTTAAAAAAAAAAAAAAAACTATTGCATATTTGCATTTTACTGCCCTGCAGTCTATCCTTAACTTTAATAAGTAAAGTATTATTTTAACTTTTTGCACACTTTTAATGTTCATTTAGACTTTGGCCACTTTCCGAACATTTAATAATCAAATACCTTACAAACTTTTAATTTTTTTTTATTAACTTTGTTAGCTCTCTCATCTGTAAACGGACAAAATCTTTATAATGCAGGTTTTTAAAAATTTGTCAATTTTATATAGGACGCTACATTACAAACTGATGCAGTTGCCAGAGCTAATTAAGTGATATAAATTTTATAATTGTAAATGAAAAAACGCAAAGTACTATCAGCCTCTAACTGTAGCATAATGCAAACTTTTTATCTATCACCACATAAATAACTTTTTACTCTAAACTTAAACAAAACGAGCCAATTGATTAAAACTGGGTTAAGTTTAATTTTCCGTTTTATCAGAAGCTAGGGCTAAAGCAGTGTGTTGGAACTAACACTTTCTCTAAATCTGAGTAATAACTTCTCAACTACCAGAATCCCCTATTCCTGGCTTTTGGGTCATTGAGTACGGCAAACAAGCAGGTGAGTTTTACAAGATGTTCAGTGAATTATATCAAAAATGAACTCACAAATAAGTTTGACTTGTCCCAGACAATCTGTAAGTTTTTGACGAAGTTGTCTTTTTGCCTATTGGTTGCCTTTTACGACCAGCAAAAAGGCTAGCAAAAGTATTTTTTAGCTAAAAGAGGGAAATGCTTTATGCAAAAATCTATAAAGCATTCCCCCTTTTATTCATATCCATCTTCTAGGTCGTTTCCAGACCTGGAAAACGTTATTGAATGGCGCTCAACGTAGGACAAACAAAAGCAACTGACAAAGAGATTTTCAATGTTTCTTAAAATAACAACAACAAAAAAAACAAATATGTACAAAATAGAAAAGATTAAAAAGAAGAAGAGAAGGTCAAAAAAAAAATTGGGTCAGAAATATTGGACCATGAGCGCGTAAGAACATTTTATGAAAACGCAGACTGATGTTTTGTTTAAAGTTGCAAATTTATTGCAAGCTTTATTCATACACCATAAGAGTTAGAGATACTTGCACAAACCACTATGCTTTAGAGAGGAACCTTATGAAGATCTTAAATTAATCTTCAAGACTCTTAAACATTAGAAGAACAGCTAAAACGTTTAAAAGCCGATACATAAAAGAACTTTGTCCAAACTATGTAAATTTAAAGCAAAAATTTGTTTGGTAGTACGCGAACCTATTAAAGTTTATCAGAATGGCCTTCCAATTAACCACTTTTATTTACAAGCCAATAGAACTAGTAAAACAACTAACAACTTTGCAACTTTAGAAAAACTTTGAATCAAAATGGATACCATTACTTCAAAACTTTTAACCAATTAATAGAAACTGCTTTTTGCAAATCTTTTTGGACTAGCCTACAACCCGCAACAATAGTGAACACTCTTGCCAAAGATAAAAAGCGGGAAATAAATAGAGGGTCGGACCAAGAGACGTAAATTGATTTGACCTAACAAGAAGAAATACTGTTAAAAAAAATATAAAAAAATAAACAAAGACCCTAAAAGAAAACTAACTTTTAAAGACAAAACCACCAGTTACTAAACACCTACCATCAAATAAAAGTAAGAACTGTAGAAGAAGGAGTTTTACTTTGCATTACCGTAAACACCAACAAATACTAGATCAAGGTAAATGAATTTGAGAGCAAACCAAAACTCGGCTCTGCTTATTTAAAACACTAGCATCAAGCAAACAAATCAACCAGGCCAACCTGAAGACCTTACTGAAAATCACGTGCAAGGTAAAGGCGACCGTTAAGATTGGCTGCTAACTAATTTACTTTTTATTACACTCAGTTTGTAAGAAAAGATGATACTGGGCTACTATTAATAAGAAAATCAAAATATTATTTATTAATTTTCACTGTCATTTAGTACAATGAATTTATAAAAATAATTATAACGTTTTTCCATATTAAATAAAACCGTTAATGCTTTACATCAGGCTTAAAACAACCCTTTAAATAAAAGTTTATACTTTTTTTATCAACAAATAGATTATAATAATTTCCAACATTAGTGAAGGCATCTTGAAATAAAGATCTAAAAATTTTTTGTTTGAAAGCAATTTAGTAAATTTGTATAAATCTTACCGTTTGCAAAATTAATCTCTGCAGTAATTGTGGTATCAAAATAAAGGGTAGGCCATGTAACGTTAGATATTTAAAATACCGCTTATTTTGTTTTTCAAAGTTATAATAACATTTATGAGTTGACAGAAAATTGTTTTATGTTTGACATTTACAAAATGAAACGCTTTACACTTGAACATTGTTGGGAAATAATAAAAACTTACTTCTAAAGTGGCAAGTTTTCTATTCAAACGGTAAAAAATTTACAAAACAAATTTAATAGAGAAGAAGTGCTTTCAACGCAGTTTGTGGATCAATTTGTAAAGCAAGTTTGCAAAACTGGATTGTTAGTGGATAAAACAACACGTTCATGTTCTCGTTCAGTGTGCTTACCCAAAAAAATTATTGCTGTTGCTCAGAGTGTGCGTGAACATGCATCAACATCAACTCATCAACATTTCTTGCACTTCTCTGGGGAGAATTTTGCATAAAGATTTTGGTTTAAAGACCTACAAAGTTGAATTGGTCTAAGAAATAAAGCCTCGTGACCATCCGATGCGTTTTTAGTTTGCCTTATAAGTTAAAGATCGTTTGGCCAAAGAAAAGCATTTTTATTGAAAAATTGTGTTTTTTGATGAAGCTCATTTTTATTTTGGAGGCTCTGTCAATAAGCAAATTTGTTGCATTTAAGGATCAGAATATCCACACATGACTATTGAATAGCCTATGCCTTCACAACGAGTAACTGTTTGGTGAGGTTTCTGGTCCAGCAGCATTATTCGGCTATTTTTTTTTAATGGGCAAGGAGCCGCCGTTACCGTCAATAGCAAACGTTACTGTGCCATGCTAAACAAATTTTTGTTTTTAAAAAATGAAACGGATGACATTTGGTTTCAACAACACATACAGCCAACGTAACCATCAATTTTCACTGTTTATGGAAATCAAATAACCAGCCAAAATGCTGATGTCAATTAGTCGCCTGAGCCCGTTAATCCCGTTGAGTTTTTTTTTGCGGGAAGACCTTAAAAATAGGTGATTATTTTTAAATGAAAATGTTTAATCTTTCTAATAAATTCATAGTTTTGAAAAATATTTATTTGTTTTTTATTTATAGTCGATTCAAATTCAAAAAATTAAATGGCTCACCCTTTATATATGGTATTACATTATAAATATTATATATTCACGCATTTTGTGTTAATTATTTTACCCTGCAGTGGGCTCAATAAAAATTATGAGTAAAAATTGTGTAATGAAAATGTATAAAATTAGCTTAATAGCAGATAAGCATGTCTCAAATTTATTATTTGAGTTATGGTTATTTGAAACTAAATGTACACAACATACTAGTGCTAAAATGTTTTATTTTTAGTGGAAATAATTGTTAATTTGTGTTAAAAAATTAAACCGTAAAGTAATTACGTCTATTTTTTTTATTGTATGCACATCAATCTAAAATAGTTAATAAATTTTTTAAAAGCTTTGTAGACTTTTCAGGAACGTAATCAACTGCTATTTTTGTGGATAAAGCAAAAAACTCTGAAATGTTATATAGTCATTAATCTTCATTATTGTTATTTTATTCCTGTATTGTATTATATTTATTGCCGTGGCTTTTATAATAGCCTAACATAAAAGGATAAATTGCAACTTAGTTTCAAGCGGCTAGTGTTTCTAAAATATTACAATTTATTTGGTTCCATTTACAACCATTCTCAAGTTTCTATGTCAAATGTTTAAAGGCGTTCTAAAAATTTAGTTTGTTTATGCTTGACAAGTGTTTTTGTGGAAGCTTTTATTATTATGTTTGTTAAAGTGTTTACCAATATTACTTGTGTGCATGTAGTTTGATAATATTTACCCGATTTTTAATTTGCTTTATTGTTTGATTTTTTTTTTTTAGGAAATTACTACACTAGTTTAAAAAAATGATTATTATTATTATATTTTATTTAATTAATTACTTACCTTTACAACTAAATTTTATAACCTTATTTAGGTAACTATCAATTTTTGGAGTTGCTAAAACGGTATAATATTATGTTATAATTTAAACTTAATAACTTTAAAAGTTATTTCTAATTTTCTTAAAACCGCATCAATCATTTAAAGAAACTCTGTATTACATGCATAAATGCTAATATTATGTTTTTTTTATTTTTAACTTTACAAACTTTTATATTAAATACTTTTATACACGCAAAATAACCTTATTTGTGTAACACCAACAATAATGGGTTTATTAATTTTCTTTTAATTTCCTAACATTTAAACACTTAAAACTTATTTTCCAGAAAACAATTATAATTAAACTTTTTAATTAAAATAATGCAAAAAATTTCCATTTTGCAAGACAACAAAAAGTTCATTCCTCAGTTAAAAGCTGCAATATTTTTCATTATATTAAGTAATAAAATTAAGCAAATTATAGCTGTTTAGATCTGGGTGGTAAAGTCGGCCACATGAAGCAGACTTATTTAACATAATTTTTAAGTTAAAAATAAACTTGATAACTCACGTATGCTTACTTAAAACGTGCACATAATGAACAAACTTTGTTTTCTAGTTAATAACTTAAATTAAATTCATATGCAAATATACTATTAAATGGATGTCATACTAATTTTGTTAATTGAATTTGCAAATAAAATGTATAAATATTTAACAATGTTTACAAATACAATGAAAATTGTATGGAACTAATATTTGCATGCTAGTGAAAACTAAAACAATTTTAAAATAAGAGATTAGAAAATTATATTTAATTTAAATTAAACGAAGCTCGTTTACTTAGATCTCATTTTAATTTTGTTTTGTGTATGTTTATAAAAAAGTCTTCTACGCTTTGACAAATCATAAAAGAGACAAAACAAAACAAAAATACAATTTATAATCTGTATTAGGCTAAGGATTAAGAACAAAGCTAAGCGTTTTATGACTATTGTAAATAAATGGAGGTTTATTTAGTGGTTCAGCAGGGACGCTGCGGTAATTGATAAGAAACGTACACTTTAGTTTAATTAAAAGCAATAAGTAGATCCATAGAATGTTGTCAAACCAAATCTGTTGATAAAACAGGAACGGCCGCTTTTGCGTTTTGCATATTGATGTTTTTTTGTCGGAATAACAATGATTAATAGTAGTTCTACTTGTACTTTGATTAACTTTGTTTGGGCTTGGTCTAATAAGACCAAAGATGTGGTTGCGGCAATTCAGTGATGATTAGCGGTGTCTATGTCGACAGTATCAAGTTTGATTAATTTAGATGTCCAAATAGCACTTCCAACTGATGTAGAACCTGCCATAAAACAGGGTGGCTTTTTTTTGGACTGGGCTGGGCTGCATTGCTTGTGATAATTTCAAAAGACTGGCAAAGTGTCGGATTCACCCTTCCTGGCGCCTACCAACTAAGAACCGCCCGTTGCATTGCTTGTGATAATTTTCAAAAGACTGGCAAAGTGTCGGATTCACCCTTCCTGGCGCCTACCAACTAAGAACCGCCCGTTGCATTGCTTGTGATAATTTGTATCTTTCGGCATTCCTTTGGTAAGATAAAATTGAGAAGAAAGTGGGTAAGTAACCTTATAGGATATGGAGTGATTGGTGGAGTGACCTCTTTACTATGATGCAATTTGATTGATCGGTCTCCTGTTTGATTTAGCCAACCTAGCCAGGTCCGGGTTGGAGTGAGAATCTTTAAGTCGTTACAATTTTGTTTGTTCCTGACATACCAAAGGGTTCTGACAATCCAACGCAGGGTCAGTTTATGAAATAAACGTTTAAGGTGTGTAATTGCAGCTGTTCCCCAAATGTGGTTTGCTGTCTGATGATTCTCGTACAGGTTCTAAGCTTATTTTGGATTGACAACCCGCTGTTCCGACGTAGCATTGGGTCAAGACAATTTCTTGCCATCTTTGCTTTGTCTAGAATAGCTTTAACGTGCAACTTGTAGGTTAAGTTCTTGTCAAAAATAATGCCCCGGTACTTAGCAAAGTTTGATTATGGGAATTTTGCCTAGATTTTGTTGCTTTGTAAAGAAGAGAGCTTTGCTCTTTTCCTCAATTTAGCAGTTTCTGAGCCACTCTTCAAAATTGCCGGTGGCCTTTTGGAGTCGGATGGTGATTACTATCAGTGACCTGGAACTTCAGATACATTGGCGTATTAGGCTATTTTAACCTCCTGCTTCCTGCCTGATGGCATGTTATTGATAAAAAGGGTAAATAGCAAAGGCAATAGAAGAAAGCCTTGATGTATCCCAGACTTAATCCGCCAAGTAGTAAATAGATGGTTTGGAGTTTGACTGAAAGAGTGTTGCTTTTTAGGTAATACGCTAGAAGCCTTATTAGACGCAGAAAAAACTTTTGTCTATGCAGTTTGAGTAGCAAACTTTTAAGCCAAACTTTATTGAAGGCTTTTTCGACGTTGAAAAAGACCATTTCTGTTAATTTTTTTAGTCTAAAACTTTTGACAATGTTTTCGGTAACTTGATTTAGCTGATGAACAACAGTGTATTCCCGCCGGAACTCGTGCTGGTAGTTGGGTAAAAGAAAGTTATCCTTGGCGTGTTTTTGGTTAATGTCCAAAATTCCTCTTTTTATGACCTTGCTCAAGGTGCAAAGGAGACTGATTGGCCAATAGTTTTGAGAAAAAAATTGGTTTTTCCCAAATTTTTGGATGCTGATTACGTGCAAATTTTTTCAAACTGATGGAAAATGTACGTAGTATTGCATTAGCAATATTGGTCAGAGCCATTATTGCTTTGTGAGAGAAAGTTTTTAACGCTTTGTTTAAAATACCGTCTAGTCCTGGCGCGGATCGAGGTTTAAGTCTAGATAAAAAAATTCTAATGCAAGACGGTCGACTGCTGCTCAGCAGCGGATCATTGTTGATATTACGTAAAAAGCCCTTGACCTCTTGGTAAACCCTGTTGATGTGCTTCAGATCAGTGTCCTTGTCAAAAAAGAAGAGCATTGGAGTTCTAGGCTGTTAGAAAATGTTGCGGCCTTTTACTCAATATCATATTGTAGCCTATTTGCACTATGAATTACTGACTATTTTGTAAAGTTCTAAAAGTCTTCCATATTAGATTTACATTTTCTGTGGTCCATTGTTTTTTGCCAGTTCAGTTTGTGCTGCTTTATAGTGGACCTAACTTTCCTGTAAAGATCATTGAGGATTTTACGATCTAATGGATTGCAATGCTTTTGCCACTGACATCTGGCGGCATTTTTTTTACGAATCAATGCCTTTTGTTTGCGTGATAGTCTAAGTGAATTATCTGCCCAAACCTGAATGGTTTTAGAAGCTTTTTCTCTGGCTATGTAACTCAGCTCATAAGCGAGCAACGGCTTGTTCTAGTTCTAGTTCTGCAACCGTCTATACTGGATTTAATTTTACTATGCTTTTCTCCATGTATTCCTGGAAGAAAGCCCAATTTGTTTAAGTAACAAATTGACCCCCGCCCCCCCACCGGGTTCTCTTTTATAGAACTCTAGAATTACAGGCATGTGGTTGGAGTTTTTTATTTCAATTTGAAAGTTGACGTCTTTTAGTATAGTTACATCCAGGACGTCCTCTCTGTGACCAGCATAGCTGTGGTGTGTGGGTTTTACTAAGCCCAAAACTTGAATATTTTTTCTTTCAACTTAGTCCTGCAATGCACGACCTTTCACATTAGTTTGCAAACTGTTCTACGCCGGGTGTTTAGAGTTGAAGTCTCCAGCTAAGATAGTGGTCAATTGCGACCAGAGAACCTTATTGAAATTCACTATTTTGATTTGGTTCGATGGACTGAAGTATAAAGATGCAATCTTGAGTGTGCTCAAGCCCGGCACATTCACCACGATGGCATTTGATTCTAAAGTCAAAATGTTTAGAGTGTCCACTTCAAAATGATTCGGCGATTTTCTTGCAAAGATGACTGTACCACGCTTTTGGTCCATCTCCGACGTTCCCATATACGTAAAAGTATTTGAGATTCTTAACAAGTTCCAAGGGCCGTAGTTCAACTCACTTACAAGCATGACGTCGATTTTCTCGTTAAAGAAAAATTCCTCAACCTCTTCCATTTTCTCTGAAATGCTATGAGCGTTTCAAAAGCTGATTCTTAGTAACACCTAAGGTGTATTATCCATTTTGTTTTTATTTATGGACGCTATCATACGCTACGGGCAACCCAGGTAATTGGCCGGGTGGAGGCCAGCGCAGAAACACACTTTGTTTTGGTGCCTTTTGGGCACCCCTCTGACTGGTGGGGTTTTGAGCATATCTTGCAAACAAAGGATGCCTTTTAGCATCTTTTGACGGCGTGTCCATAGCACTGGCATCTCTGACATCAAAGAATGCCGCCCGCTGCCTTTTTTATTTGGCTCAACTGATACCGTTAAGTAGAGTAATTTTTTAAAATCTTTGATTTCATAGCTATCAAATTTGTTTCCCATTTTGTGGATATTGGACGGCGCAAATCCCAGATATACGAGCGCCTGGCCAACGTCTGTCTTTGTGAAGTTTTGAGGAACATCTCAAATCACCACTAAGCAGCGTTTTTTAGGGTGCACTAAGTGTGGAAGTCCGCCTTGTCAGATTTGTGAGTGGCCGGTATTGTACGTGTGTCATTATTTCAATATTGTTCTTGCAAAAATATTGGGAATAATCTTGAAATTTGGGAAATTAAAGACAAATGCGGGCGGGCTACCTTTAGATTCAGTAAAAGGAGATTGGATAGGTTCACCGGCGGAGTTCAAGAGGGCAGGCTTAAACTTCACCTTGGTAAAGATCTTTTTTTACGTCTTTTTTTGAGCGGAAGCAGCGCTTTTTTGGACGGATAGCCTTTTTTTTGTTTTTTGGCTTCAAGGGCCGGCAAGATTGGGCACTGATCGCCTTCTGTTTGCAGTTCCTGAGGGGAGCTGGGGATTGACTTATTTTTTATTGTCTTTTTTTGATGTCTTTCTTATGGCAGTCAGTTAGCCGCTCAGGTCTTTGAGCTGTTCCAGCGCCTTGATTAGGTTCTTGAATCGGGAGCTGAAGAGCAAACGGTCCCGGTTCTTGGTCTTCTTACCATCCCGGCTTTCCCGATGTTTGGCTTTCATCTTTCTATTCCTCTTTTGTTTTCCTCTTTTTAGAAGTTGTCATCCCTGTCTATGGAGGTGTCCTGGTCCGAAGTCCGATAATGCTATTGCTGGCGGAAACTTTGATTAATAATTAATTTTGAATAATTGCTAATACTTTGCGGCATTAACAACCATTAACACTTGATTGATGCAAAAAAAATTGCAGTTATGCTGGCTGTGTAGCTGGCGTCGTAGTTGATGTGGAGAGTAGCAGTAATCGATGTGATTCTTTCGGCTGCTGATAGTCGACTCAAAATTTGTTACTTGTTCCAACTTCAAACGCGCGGACCGCGCACGTAACCCCGGTTGGTTTTTTGTTGTTGGGTCTTGGATAGTAAAAGCGTCTGTTTTTATATCCGTACTTTGAGAAACCGTATCTAAGTTTAGAATTTTTTTCCGGACTATAAGTAATGGCGGCGTTTTACTGTCTGTCATACTTTTTGATACGGTAAGTGCTTTGTTGGTTTCAAATTTTTTTAAAGAGTTTTTTTTTTAATTTTCCAAGTTGTGTTTTGCCTTGCACTCTCTTATAGAATCAACCTAGGTGCTTATTGCCATAAAGTTTGCTACACTGAGTGTTAGGTTAGTGGTTTTGTTAGTGCGTCGGTTTGTGCTAAAATAAATCAAGAGAGATTAACTTGTCCTAATTCTTTCTTTGCAATAGAAATCTGTAGACTTTTTTTTAGTTTTTCAAAAACGTTTCCAAGAGTTGTTTAGTTTATTAGTGGTTTGTGCACCATTTTTTTATAGGTCTGCTATCAGTACTTGGCTTCTTCTTACTGTCTTTGTAAGATGATTCTAAATAAGTTGTTGACGGTGCGCTTTACTTTGAGTCGTTTCCAGGAGTTGGTGTTAGTGATAGTAGGCCAGCACAGGAACCTAAGATTTAGTGAAGTAACGTTCCAGCTTCTCAAAAAAGATCTACAGATTTTTGTGATAGTATCCGTTGAAGTTTAGCAAGTACTTTTTTTGTTTGAATTGCCGTCGGGTTAACGTTTGGAACCTGCATTTTTTTCTTTGTGTCTGTTTTTGTTTTAATCTTTTAATTTTGTGCTGCCACTTTTTTGCACCCGGACCTGAGTTCTAGCTGTTGTATTGTAAAAGCTTGCGAGGCAATGAAAAAAGCGTCCGCGTTTTCTTTTGTAAAAAAATAAAAATAAAAAAAAAACAAGACTCACTCCTGGATTAGGACTTTTAATAATAATAATAATAATACTTTATTCACGGTATAATCTTACCATTTACATCTACATCAAATATACATAAACAAAGATGTTTTACAATGCACTTATTACAAAGGTTTTCTTTGTTAACATTTAGGCGTAAACGTTTCCAAATTAACTTTTGTTAGGTTATCCCAAAGTTTATCTTCTCACACAGGCTTAACAAAAAAAATTAACATTTTTTGAAATCAAATTCCGTTTATCAAAAATAGCTCTTTAAATTATCTCAAGACAACCGGAGCTGATCAGACTTAAATCTACGGTTTAAAACTAAAATTATTGCATACAGCGCAGTTTCACACTAGAAGATGACATGCGACAATATGCACCTCACACACCTTGCATAACTAGACTGTACTTTATTCCTATTGCATTTAAATTTGGGCATTTGCAAGACTAAACCAGAATTAGAAAATTATCAATTAACACTTTTTGGTAGTTTGATGATATAATTTGTAGCTTGGTATCTACGGTTATTGGATCTAAATCTAAATGGCCGCCAATAATCTGCGTTTTTTAGAAACAAAATAAACAATAACAATTTAAATTACAAATGCAGATGCAGGTTTTTTAATTAAATATTTTATATTACTATTTTGATATGCTATTAAGTTTTTTTTTTTTTCTAAACACTATAAGTTTATGGCTATGTATGAGTCAAGTGTACGGAATAAAAATTTGGTTTTGCTCAAACTACTAAAAATGCTTTCCTCTACATAAATCCTAATTATGTGAATTTTTCAGATTTTTTTAGTGAGCCATTTCCGAGTAACAAACAATCAAAATTTGAAAAAATTGAAGTTTTTGAATTTTTTTTACATTTTTTGATCGTTTGTAAATTCTTAGGATTGCATTTTTAGAATAAGTTTTTATAGCAAAATTTTTTTTTCCTTAAAATTTAAAAAAATTTCAGAACTTTAAGACTGTTTTTCTTAAAAAAAGATAACGGTTTTTTTTTTATTAATTTAGATAAAAACGTGTTAAAAATAAAAATTTCAAATTTAGTTTTTATTTTTATTGCTTGTATCTTTTTAAGATTACAATTTTAGGAAAAAAATATAACGAATTTTTTTCTTCAAAATTGTCCAAAAAAATAATTTTATTTTTGAATTTTGACAGTGACAGTATTTACAAAAAAAAGATGATAGGTTTTTTTAGTTGAAATTGAATCACAAAGTATGCATTGTGCAATGATATTGGTTACATCAAAAAATGTTTTGTCGATTAATTTTTTTGTAAAAGTAGTGAAATCCGCCAAAATAAATATATTTAAATGATATTCTTGTAATATTAGTTTTAGATTGATTTAGTATTTTTTTTAATTTTTTTGTTTGTTTCAAATAAACTCTAGATGATACATTAATTCGGTAGTTGACATTGCTGATTAATTCAATATTCTCATCAATCAATTGATGTTAACTTTCTTTAAAAGAAGTTATTCTATATTAACATATTCTTGTATAGTATTTTTGGCTATATTACATATAGTTGACATGTAATTATTATTTGTTAATTAATCTGGATTTGTTGAATTTTTTTGTGTAGTTAAATATATTTTTTGTATTATTTTTTATATTTTTTATAAAAATAATTTTAGTCAAACTTTTAAAATTGTTTTTTTTGCTTTTTAGATTTTTAAACAAAAGTTGTAAATGCTATAATTTTTGTCTTGTATCTTGCATTTTTATGAATTCTGATGTACGAATTCTGTCTAAAAAGTAACCGATTTTTGGATGGAAAAAATAATAATAAAAAAATATTTTTAAGTAAAAAAGTGAACAACAAATTTTCTTTGTTGACATGTATAATATCTGTTTTTAAATTTTTGTTAATATTTCCTTGTTTTTTTTTTGTTTAAATAGTAAATTTACTAAAAACTTAACTTACCAGATTTACTTAAAAAAAGTGTTTACTAAATAACTACGTTTTCAGTGTTGAATACCTAGAAGTTTAAATATTTTTTTTAAAGTTTTAAAGAGATGAGTATAGATAAAACGTCTTATAGGCTGTGGGATAAAGTTGTATGGTTAACCCACTTTATGTTGGTATTTGGTTAACCGGTCTCCTATTAGAATATTTCTTCTTGCCTGGGCTAGCAAATTTGGCTAGCTTAAGGTTTGTGTAAGCAGCGAGGTTTGCTAAATAATTCTTAGCCAGTACTTTAAAATGTTGTGTACATCTAAATTTTGTTCTGGAACAACATCTTGCTGTTCTGTTTGAGCATTAGAACAAGCAGGTTTTATGCCAATTTGGTTTTTTCTAATATGGATTATACGTACAATTGGTTTGTAACTTCTTTATCAAAAGTGATTTTCAGATATTTAGCATAATTGAACTACGGCATCGGAACATTGTCTAGAAAGACGTTTTTTAATGTAAAATGCCGTGAGAAGAGAACAGCTTTTTTCTTCTTTGGGTTCACTTTGACTCACCAGTCATTTAACCAGTTCTAAAAATTATTGGTTGCTTTTTGAAGCATTATGGTGACTACTTTTAGTGACCTTAAGCAGTATAATAGATAAGGGAACAGAAATTTGAATCTGTACAGTTTTAGTAGTAAACTTTGTTGAAAGTTTTTTTGACATAAAATAGACTACCCTTGTGGTTTTTCTTAGTCTGAATCTTTAATAACGTAATCCGTCACACGGTTTAACTAATTAACTACAGAGTAGTCACAACGGAACTCTTGTCAATGGGCGGGTAGAAAAGAGTTTACTTCTGTTTTTTTTATATTTCTAAAATTATTCTTTTGATGGCCTTACTTTAGCAGTGGTTTGTCGTCAGTATCTTTCAAAAAAATATTAATTTGTTTGTGGATTTTTTTGACGTGCTTCAAATCGGTGTCAACTTTTATAAAAAAGAAGCATTTGAGTTTAAGGCAAATGCTTTGGCTTTTTTTTTTCTTATAGTATTTAAAGCGTATTTCTGCCGAAAATGACTAAAACTGGAGTTTTTTATTGTGCAAGGTTTTGGAGATCTTCCACATTAGATTTTTATTTTTTGTAATTGATTTCAAAGTTTTTTAGCAATTTTAATTTTGCAGCGTTGTGGCCGTCCTGAATTTTTTTTTAAATAGTATTAAAGATTTTACGATCTTTAAAGTTGCAATAACTTTGCCATTAATGTTTAGGGATAATCTTAAATAGTTATCAACGCAAACCTGATGGGTTTAAATTTTTTTTTGTAAAATACCTTTGCAACAATCGCATTTGATCTTTGCATGAAAGTGTTAAAAGTATTTTTTTTGGAATAGTTTAGCAATTTAATTGCGGAGATTAATGTCACACGCCGCAGGTCCATCTCCGACGTTTCCAAATACATAAGTATTTAAGATTCTTAGCGCATGTCTGGGATTATAATTTGACTTCTAATTTATTATTTTTGTTCGAAATACTGTTTGCATTTCAGAAACATATTTTTAGAAATACTTCCGGTGTATTATCTAAGGTAGTAAAGAGTTTATCCATAATTTTTTTTTTTTATTATTAAATTATGTTTGAAGTATAGCTATTTGATTGTTTGCTGTTTCTGGTGCTGGTAGCGACAGAATGTTGGCAAACGATTTGGTTGCGCAAGTGCAGGTTTGCATAAACCTGAGCTTTAAAAGTCGTTTTCTTATAATTGGCTTGGGCGGCCATCATTTTGAAGAGCATGCCATTGATTAGAGGAAGCTCAAACAGTTACAACACACCAGAGATGTTTTGAAGATTCTTTTGACGGTGTGCTCATAGAGTTGCCATTTTAAAACTGAGCAATGTTTCCGTTTTTTTTTTTTGGTTTACTTTGACCGTGAGTTTTGTGAGTTTTATTATTTCTGTGCTCTTTGCTTTTTTGAGACATGCACTAAAAACATAAATACCATACCAAATTTGTTTTCTATTGTCATATTCTAGGTTTTGTCGAGGCGGTTGTTGCCAGCGGTTTTGGGCTGGTTTTATGCTTTTTTGCTGTTTAAAGAAATAATGATAGGGATAGCAGTTTGTGATGTTTTTTTTTCCTTAGGAATGCTCCAGAGAGTGGAACGGTGCTTTGGAGCTGTCGGTCTAGGGGAATGCGTCCTATAATGCGGACAGAGTAACCCTTTAAGATACCACAAGGTCTCGGCTGAGGTTGTCAGAGGTATTGGCTCGTTGCGGCCAATAGTCGTGCTGCTGGGTCTTGGCGGAGGTTGTTAAATCATCTTCCAGGTAGTCTTGGTGCGAGTGACTGGCTCATTGCGGCCAAATGATGCAACACAGCTGTGTTCCTGCTTGTTTTAGTGGTAGCAGAGTTAGATGTTTGTGGTTTTGAAACTGCGGTAAAACTGGCTGGCAAATTCTGGCGCGGCGGAGATTTGTCAACTATTAGGCACGCCTCTTGCGGTCATGTGCCTACAACGATTCTCCCACTTTTACAACTTTGCTGCCATCCTTGACAGTTTGTGGAAGGTTGTGCGCCTCTCGATGTATTTTTTTTTTTTTTTTAATTTCAAAAGTTGAATTTTCTGTAACCTCGAGATGGCGTATCTTCCGTTTGGAAATTGTTTAGTCAATTCCGTCAATTTATTTTTCTTAAGCAGTTCTCTCCTTTTCCTCCATATTTCTGGAATTTCTGTTGGTACTAGAATTTGAGTATATGTTCTTTTCTTGTCTTTCTGTTCATCTTCCATTGCTTGGCAGGCATAGTTGTTTTGACCTTTATTGTTCCTTTCTTTTTTTATTACTTTTTTCCGTATTCTTTTGCTTCCATTTAGCTTCTCGCTTCTTTTTTCTTTGTCTTCTGTGGCTTTTAATTTGAGTGTTTTCTTCCATTTTGGTTTACTTAAATCTCAAAGCTTCTATTTCCTCTATCAGTTTTTTCAGCACTGTACAGTACTGCATAGTTTCTTAGTGCTCTCCATTTGTTTTCGTCACTCAGGCATATTTTAATAATTGTAGATTTATCTACTTTGTTTTCTAATATCTTTTCTAGCGTTTTTTATCTTCCTCCCACGCTTTGCACTCTACTAGCGTATGTTCTGCGCCGTCATGCGTGTCTTTTAGACAAAATATACATTTTTTTTATTCTCTATCTTATTTATTTTTTGTAAGTACTTTCCAAACACTCCATGTCCGGTAAGTAGTTGTGTTGTATAGTAACACGTCTCCGGTTTTTTTTCTACCCATTCTTTTATTTCTGGTATTAGTTCCTTTGTCCATTTTCCCTTTTCTCCTTCTTTCTACTGTTTTTGCAGTCTTTCCATCATATTCTCTCTTGCTTGTCTCTTTGCTTCTTGCTTACTAGTACTTTTATTTACCATTTTTTTATATCTAATCTTTCTTCCACCATCAAATCTGCAAGTAGTGTCGCCGCAATTACTTCTAGTGCCTCTTGCGACACCGTCCACACCATCCTGTAAGTCCTGCATATCAAACTAGCTCCTCTTACTTCTTTTCTGTTTTTTTTGTCTTCAAAGCTTCTCCTCATGTTTCTGCGGCATACAATACTTTACTTCTAGCCGCAGTTGCTATTAGCCTTCTTGCCTCTTCTCCTGGTTCTCTCTTGTTCGGCATAAGGCTACTAAGCATTTCCATTTTTTTTGTTTCTCTTGCCGCTTCCTTAATCTGTTAATTCCATCCCTTTGCTTCAAGTGTTACTCCAAGGTATTTAGTTTTTTGGCCTATGGTTATTATTTGTTCACCTACCTGTATTTTTCCATTTTCCTTGTTTGTCCTTTTTGTCGATAGCCATGCCGCCTCGGTTTTCTGTGAAGCCAGATCTAACTTTATGTTTCTCATCTATCTCTTGATTATTTTTATTGCCAACTCCAATCTTTCATTTAGTACTTATATGTCTATATTTTTACCTACCTGAGCTACGTCATTCGCAAATGCCGTTATTGTCACTCCTTCCGGCAGCCGCATTCTGAGTAGCTGATTATAAACTAAATTCTATAATTTAGGACCTAGTTTATTTTTGGTCAGTAGATTTTTCTCCTGAAGGTAGCTCCATATTATCTTAGTAGTTTTATTTGTTAGTTTTCTTTTTTTTTGCTGCTTCTATAATTGCTTTCCATGGTATGCTGTTGAACGCATTTTTTATATCTAACGCTACTATGACACAGTGTTGTCTTTTTTGTATGATCCACTGTTTTTTTCTTTTGCTATGGTTTTTACCTTTTCAATGGCTCCTAGAGTCGTTCTTCTCTTTGTAAATCCGTATTGTTACTGTTCCCATTCTACTTTTTCTTCTATTTCATGTTCAATTTTCCTCACAATGACTTTTTCTATAATTTTTGCTCCTGATGTATGCACCATTGTCTTTGCATTAGCCGGGAAATAATAAAAAATGTCAGTCTTTTTGGGGATGTGCTTCTAGGTAAGATTACGATAGGTGGTAAACGTAGTTACTATTGTCATGTCCAGGTGTTACTTCTGGTATTGTTATGATATAGTTTACCTACGAATGTTTGCACGCGGTCACTGAGTCACTGACCTTAAAGGCTCGCGGGCGTCTGGTTTGCGTAACGCGCGTGAGCCAGGTTTCGGGTGCGGTGTCACTAAGTTGGTATCTTTGATTGCGCGGTTACGTCTGGGTTGTTGTTAGCAACGTCTTTCGGTTGAATTAGCTTGCTTCTTGTCCGACGTGGGCACCTAAACTTGGAGTAGTTTAAGATCACCTTGGTGCTGCCCCCTAAGTAGTATGTCACGAGGTTCCAGGTCCTTGTCTCTTAGCAATTTTATAGTTATTAGTGACTGCTGACTTTGATGACGTTCCGGTTTAAAAACGGGAACGTTGGTAGTTTTGACCAATGAGCTACTAGGTGTGTCAGCTTAGCATAGCTGGATTACATTCCGCATTGGCATATTCTTTGTTTGGGTCTACGTCCCGCCAACCCGGTGCAATGTTAGGTTGAGACTCAGTTTGAAAGGTGAGTGGCTTAAATACCCAATCACATTTTTTTTACTCTTTAGTATAGGATTTGAAGTTTTCAAGTTTGCGGCTAGCTCCCTGATGTTGTTCGGATTTCAGCGGCTTCCAACGTAGGTAATCTTCCAAGGATTCTCTTTCCAAATTGTGTTTTTGATCAATTTTGTTCAATGGGTCTTAATCTGGGTCCTTGGGTGTTGAGTAAACCATGGCTGTAACAATTAAATATTTTCTACTTGACCGATAGTACAAGATATAAGTACTAGATGTGTTTTTTGCGGCAAAAGTACTCGGTCATAAGTTGCAAAAAAATATGTGGATTTTTTTTTTTTGTTGGGCAGGTTATCAGTAGAAGTGAGTTTATATACTTAGTTTGAATTGCAAACTAAGTTTTACAATTTGGTGATAGCTTCTAAGAAAGTTGTTCCGATGTTGCGGAACCAACTGATTAAATTTAAAATAAATTTGTTTTATTCTTCGGGAAGCTCCTCCAGATGGTAGAATTTTTTGGTGTCAGGTATTTATTCCAAGTTGCCTTACGTTGGGTGCCAATTGTTACCGGTGTAGTTTAGTTGACTCTGGCAAGAGGCGGCGGTTGACGTCGATCCTTTGTATTGTTGAGGTTGTGCAGTTGAAGTGCGTGTTTCCCTTGGAAACCGAAATAAGTATGAGAACTGAGCAATAGGGTTGTTGTTATCCTTCAGGGTACTACGAGGTTGCTGGGCAAATGTTGTTGAAGACAGGGCAGACTGTCTCGGCTTATTGCGCCAGGTGCGATACAGTGTCAGTGGTGTGATGGACTGCAAGGTCTTGACGGAGGTCAACAGCGTTACTCACGTTGGTCCTGCGCGCCCGCAAATGCAGCCCAGCAGTCGTTCTGATGCGCCTGATGTGTTGTCGTAAAAAAAAATGTTGCGTGGTTGAACAATGTAGTGGAACTGGCTGGCAAGAATTTGCAAGGCAGATTTTTTTGTGTTATAAAGCCACGCCCATGGCGGACTTCAGTCCGGCAACACTATGCGGTAAATTTAGATGGTGTTAAACCTAGCTCTTTTAATGCTTGTCCAAAATCTTGATTAATTAGATAGAATGCCAAATTTTTATTTTGAGGTAACGTTTGTTAACAGTTAATCAAGTGAAGAAGGTAGCTGTTGTGTATTTTTGTGATAGGCGTTTAATGCCGAAGTTACCGGAATACCATTATAGGTATTACGGGCAGAGATTATGTATATTTTATTATAATTAAAGTATTTAGAAAAAGCCTTGAAACAGGTGTTTGTTGGCTAGAACAAAAGCCGTTTTTTTTTTATTTGTGGGGGCAGCACTTTTTTTAGAGAGTCCTTTTGCTTTTTGGCTTAAAACGCCAACAAGATAAACCACCAATGGCTGTTGTGACGGAGCTGCTAAAAGGGTTGGCTGATAGCCGGTTAGATAAGCTTACCATAATTTTGGTCATTTGGTTTTTAATTTTTTTAAATCTGCACTTGGACTTGGTTTGATTGGAAATAGGACCTATCTTAATGTTGTTTTTTGTTTGTGCATCTGGCGTTTTTTGGTGGTTAACCGATAGTTTTTCTTTAGATGTGAATCTACTGCAGCTCTAACTGTACTATTGCAGCTGATTTTTGTTTGTTTCTTTAACTGTTAGATGCTGGTCTGTTTTTTTACTTGTAAAGTTGCGTTGGTGTATATATGTTTTGGCAATATTTGTATATTTTGAGTCAATTTGTACTTTTTTAAGGTTTTCTAAAATTTTAACTAAATTTAAGGCTTTTGTAAATAGTTGATTGTACTAAATCTTGTACACAAGTTTGCCAGTTGGCCAGTTGTTTACAATATTAGTTAGTGGTCTGTATATGAGAAGTGTAGTTTCAAAAGGTACAATTGTCACTTTTTAAAATTATTCAGTTAGTGATGCCATCTTATTTTAGTTTTTAAGAAAATATTTTGGCAAGATTTAGTTTAAAAAGACATTATGCAACCTGTAATTTGATTTATTTAAATAATTTATTGATTAAGTTCATAACAATGTTAACAAATGTTTTGTAAATAACTTAATAAGCACAAAAATTGGTTTTAAGAATTACTTTAGTTTAGGATATTAGTAAATTTTCATTGGGGGGAAATTCGATACCACATAAGGATAACTTTTTAATTAAAACAGTAGATTGAGCACTTGTTTGTTTACATCTCAATAGAATGTAGTCAAGTTTTTATACTTCACCATACTCACAACGTGGATTGTCAATCATGTTTTTCCTGAAAATGTGCCAAGGTCAGATAGTGATCTTAATCTGCTAAGCAAACTGACATCAAAGAGAAAGCTTTGTTCCTAGAGTTCAGGCTGATTTTACTACTGATCCCTCATAGTAATTTTTTTTTTTGGTTTGAGAGATTGTACTTTTTGAAACTATGTGAGATAGTAAACTGATTGGTGTGTAATTTTCCAAACTTTTATTGTCTATTTTCTTTAAAAGTAATATAACTATAAATTTTTTGACAATTTGTACTTTGTTGGATGCAACAACTCTTTCTGCATATTGTATTCTGTACATTTTGTTTTGACTTCTAAATATCCTTGATAAGAGTTTTTTTATGTTTATGTTGTACTCAATTGTGTTTTGAATAAGTTTTGTATTTTTGCGTGTTTTTGTTTATTTTTGTTTTGCATGCATAACTTCTTTGTTGTTTGCATGCTTGATGTAATGCTGGTTGTTAAGTTTAAAATCTTTAAGGCTTTTTGTTAAGGTTAGTTTACATTTGATTGCTTATTTTTATTTTTATTTATGTTTGTTTAATTGTTCCGTTTTTGTACAAAGACTCATTTTTGTCGTGTTGATTTTGTTAGCTTATTGTCACTGTTTGTCAAAATTGTTTAATGTGAACAGGTTGGTACAAATATTCTGTCATCCGTATTCAGTATAAAATTGATTTTGTTTAGCCATCTGGGCTTCTTTATGTCCATTTTTTGAAATTATTACTTGAAGAAGAAAGTTTTTTTTTTTGTAAGTATTGTAATGGCATTTTTGGTTGCTGTGGCATAGTTTTTAATGTATTTTTTTGGATTATTATCTTTATCTCCCGATTTTGAATTGTAATTGCCCTATTACTACAAAGTATTGCGCTTTTTTTATAGCATTTTATATTTATTTCTAAAAATAGTAGGAATTTGCTGTGATTTTCACTTCTAAGAAATAATAAGAGTTTACTGAATGTAAGAAAGCGGCAATACTGTAGGTGTACACGTGCGGATATTAATAACTGCAGCATTTCTTATAAGTGAATTAGGAGAACAGAATATTGATAACATTTTATTGAATGAAAAATTGTTGAGTGATAGTAGAAAGGTCGAGTAAAGTTTCATCTTGTTAGCCCCAATTTAATATTAAATAATATATCACATGCATGAAGCATGATAAGATAAAGTTACTTTTCGTGGAAACTTTGGAAACTTTTTGATTCTATAAAAAAAACTTTTTTATTCGCAGTATTTTTTATAATTTGTAATTTATATAAAATACTTTTAATTGATACTTTAGTTTATATTACTTTATTTTGATTGAATTGTACAAAGTCTACTTTTTATAATATTTAATATTTCGTAATGTCCAACTACTCAACAAATAAAATATAAATATTATAATTAAATTTTTTATCATCATGTACTCCTAGTAATATTTAGAGCTTAGTCTGCTTTAAATTTTGCAATATATTAATTAAAGTAAAAATTTAATATTGCCTTATTATTATATATTTTAATGTGTGCTATTTTTTTCTATTCTTTTGGAGCTGTACATTTGCTGAAAGCAGACTTTATAGACTCAACTGAACTCAACAAGTAATGTTTAAGATTAAACAACCAGATTTACATTAAAGTTTGTTTGGAAGTTCTTCAGAAATGGTTTATTATCTCTTTAAATTACAAAACAAATCTTATTATTTTTTAAACAATTGTTTATTTATTATTTATTTACTGGCAATTATAATAATACAATTAATGCAAACTGCTCTATGTCACAATTTGAGCTTATCAATACGCGTATAGACATACTTGGTTTAAAAATAAAGTATTAATGCAATTATTTACTAAACCAATAATATTATAAAAATAGTAAGTCAAATTATCACACACTTATTGAAATTATTGATTAAATAACTTTTACTGGGAGTTATTGAACAGTACATTTTATTGAAGTTCACTGAAGTATGCATTTTGTTTAGTATTTTATTTTCTATTTGTAAAGTGTTTCCGGTGCACAGTAAATGCCAGTGAATTAATTTATGTGATAATCGCAAAGCACTAATTGCATTTTCTCGAAAACAATCTTATCCGTAAAATATATATTCTAAGAAAGCTTTACAGGAAATAACGAAGCAAGTATTTTATTAAAACGGTTTTATAGAAAGTCAACTATTTACGTGTTCAGATTTTTAGTACAATTATAAACAAACAAAAAGCTATCTTTAATGATAATCAGAACACAATGTATAACAACTTTTGTTGCATTTACTTTATAATCTAATTACGTTTGATAATTTTCATTTAGATTGGATTGTAATGTGTCACTTCTATCCTGCAGGGATTAAACTGTAATTTGATTGATGTTCAGACAGATTGACCACCAGCCAATGTTGATGAAAGCTATTAACATTTATATACTACATTAAATTGTGTGTCAATTAATAGTTCTAATTTTTACTTTTATTTTGTTGCAATAAGCTTCTTTCTGTTACGTGTTAAACCTCTATTAAACATGCAATAACCATTTAAATAATTATTAACAAATTCCTTGTGTATCGTTAAGCTGAATCGATTTTAGAACAATTGCTGCTACATGTTTAAAATTGCATGAAAGTGCCCGCACGCCATGCAATATTCATCCAGGTAATAAAGGACTTAATCTAATTACCATTTGTAAAGATACAAATCGCTTAATATAGTTAGTTTTAAGAATATTGCAGAATACATATTATAACTGTAACATGTGCATTATTTCTTACAAATTTGTGGTATTTAAAATATTTTAATTTAAATTTTATTATTTTTGGCACCAATTTATCAAGTCAACGATAAATGATTGAATGATGGTATAATATTTTAGTTAACTCTGACAATTAATCTTATTGGCAGGGTTTATGTCAGTGTTTAAATGTTTTCTTATTGCAAAATTACCTAATCACAAGTTTTGCTGGAAAATTCCGTCCCGTTGACAATCAACAGTACTTGAAGTGGTAATGCAAACAGTCTTCTAGAAAATGGCTGATGGATTTGCATATAGGTAGATATAAAACGTTGTAATTGCTAGTAAGTTTATTTTGTTTCCAGCTCTAGTTTGCCAAGTGTTTTATGTAATCCAGAGCAAGATAGTGAAAATCATTTCAAGGCACGTTTCCAAGTGCACACGCAGACCAACACCATTTAGCAAGCCTTAATTCTGAAATTCTACTATTTTTTGTAAACAGTTGACTTTTCTTGTTCAAACTTTTTGGTCTACCCTAGACTATATTTTTGCCCAATTAGGCTAGGAACCCAAAAAATTCTATCTATTTTCAACCTTGCTATTAGACAAAAAAAAAAGAAAAAACAAATATGTCTTACCTAGGCTACGAACAAAGACTATCAAATCTTTCGTGTTTGCCAGGGTTGCTTCATAAAGAAATTTTTCAAAAAATATGTGCGGAATAGTCAACCAAAGAGTAGCTCCGCAGCTCATCTGCCAAAACAAACCTTTTTGTTGGCAAAAAACTTTAGATCATTGGTTTTTTTTTATAAACAAGTGAAAATTTTAAAAACATATTGTTGAGTTTATCTGAAATGGTACCCAGACGCCTAAAAAAAACTTTTCCGTATTTTAAAAATGATTGGAAGGAATGATGGTATTACATTCACTATATTCTCATTAATTCTATTATTTTTTTCTTTGATCTGGAATATGTTGCATACAATGATAGCTATGATGTTCCACCATTCTTTTTTTTTGCCAACATGTAATACTATGTTTTCTGGTGTAAACTGGTTTAGACCAGAGATCGGCAAACTCTTATTGGAACAAGCCAGATTGTAAAAATTTTAGGTTTTAAATATGGAAATTTCTTTTACATTTTCATCAAAATCTAAAAAAAACGTTGTTGTAGCTGTATTCTAAGTTCAGATAATATATTTGTTGGAATATTATTTTGGAAATGAAGGCTATGCGAGCCAAATTAATAACAGATCGCGGTCCAGATTTGGTCCGAGTGCAGTAGTTTCTGGTTTAGACCATGCACCGTTTATTTTTCAGCAAGAACATTTGGCGTTGTTTTTGATTTTGAAACGATAAAGATATAATTTAAAACATTTGTGCCCGGTCAGAATCTGAGTTATGATAATTTACTTTCTTTTTGCATGCACATTTTTCAATATCCGGAAAAAGTTTCTTTGTCTACTGTTTTACATTTTTAATTTTTTTAATCTGTTTTGCCATTTGTAGATAGTAAAATTTTTATGTTTGTCTATCTGCTTTATCTTTCCTATATTTCTTGTTGTTTTGCTATTCCCACATATTATATATTTACTAAATCTTTTTGAATTGAATATCTAGATTTGGAGATTAGGATTTAGGAGAAGGTTAAAATGACACTCTAGAAGTTGTGGGGTGAGACGTTGTGTTATCCATTTTAGATTATGGGGCGGTTATTTGAATTACAAGTCAAAATAATTTTTGTCTGGTTTGACGAGCCGGGTCAGATCAGAGTTGGATTGAATCGTAAAATAATTGAAATAGTTTGGCCAAAGTTTTAATATGTTGACGCAGCGGAAGTATTCCAAAGTCTGTTCAAATTTTTTGTTTTAGACAATCCATAAAGCTCCAAGAAGCATTCTTAAAGTATTACTTTGGGAAGGCTTAAGACGTTTGAGGTGGCAGTTTACGGCCGTTATCTAGATTGTGGACGTATAAGTGATCATGGGTCTGATGGTATATGTGTAAGCGCGGATTTTGATCCGGAGCAACAAGCCACTTTTCCGACGCATCATAAAAACAAGAGGAACAATAAAATGTTTTGCTATACTGGTTTTATCATAAATGCTAAATAATAAAAGCTTGTCTTTAGATACTTGGCATCATCGGACCAAAGTAAGGGAACGTCGTTATTATAGACTGTCTTATGGAAGGCGATTTGCTGCCCTGTAAAGAGAACAGCTTTGCTGGTTTAAAATTTGACTGCTAGAGTTTTACAATATAGATATAAGGCTAACACCCTTACAAAACGCAGAATAAAGTTGTTAAGAAATTCCTTGTACCAAACTTTGCCAGGTCTAGGTTTTTTTGACGATAAAAAAAACAGTCCCGTGATCATCTTTTGTTTGAATCCTTTGACTATAAGGTTTGTCACGCGGTTTAGTTAATGGACAACTGAAAGTCCCTATTTGAATCCATGTTGGTAGAGAAGGGGAGGGGAAAGAAAATTTAGCTTTCGTGTGGTCCTGGATTCTGTCCGGGATTACCTTCTTTATGACTTCACTTAAGGTGCTTAGAAGTCTGATAGACCGGTAGTTTTAGGGAAACAGTCCGTTTTTTTTTTTTAGGTTTAAAATTAGTTATTCACAGTAAAACTTTTTATTTTGTAAGAAACTGCCCAGTTTAAAGAATTGGATTAGCAATGTTATTGAGTATTATTGTTTAATGCAAACACAATTTTAAAACTTTGTTATTTTATCAGAGCCAAGTTTTTTTTTTCAGCGACGCGTTGTTGTCAGCGGTTTTCAAAAAGTTTTTAACTTTTTGGTGTTTAGTGTTCCAGATCATTAACTTTGGTGTATAAGAGGGAGTTTGAAGCTGTCGGCAAATGCTTTGGCTTTTTTTTTTAAAGTGAATTGTACTTTATTATTGCCATGAATGGCTGGAATGGGGAACTTATCTATTCTATAAAGCCTTGGAGATCTTCCACATTAGAGTGGTGTTTTTCTAGCACAAATTTTTGTGCAATCTTATGGCTTTATTCACTTTGCTGTGAAGCAAGTTTTGCAATTTTTGAGGTCAAGATGCCCCTGCCACTAATGCCTGGCGTTTCTACTACGCATTAATGCCTTAGTAAAGCGAGGTAATCTAAGATGAATATTGGCGCAAACCTAATAAATTTTAGAAACATTTTTCGTGGTTAAGAGAATTTGGTTAGTAAAAAGCTCAACAGTTTTTTCGATGCCCTCAACCGTTCTTACTAAGGCAATCTTGCCAATATTTTTTTTAAAGCTGGTGAGAATTGAGTCTAATTTGTACGTGTTACAAATTTTTTTTTTTTTTGGTTGATCTCTAGCATTACCGGGCCATTAAAGACAATTACCTTGATTTGGACGTTAACGTTCTTGAGTATTGCTACGTCAAAAACGTTGATGGCTTACAGAACTGTAATGGGTAAGTTTGCAATCCTTTTTGCTCTACCTCTACATAATCAAGTAACGCTCGACCTTTAACGTTAGTTTTAAACCTGTTTTACGCCAGTTGCTTAGAAATAATACCCCCAGAAATTATTGTGCAAAAGTGATTATTGAGAATTGCATCAAAATCTATCGTTTCGATGCAATTTACCGGTCTGATGTATGCCAATGCAATCTTGATTGTGCCTAACTCAAATACGTTTGCCATTATTGCATTTGATTTAAGCGAGATTGTGTCAAGGGTTTCCACTTTGGAGTGGTTTTCCGATTCTTTTGCAAAGATCAGTATTCCACCCACGTTCTCAAATAAGTGAAGTCTCAGCGTTTGATTAGATTTGTGGGTTGTCTCGGGCACCAGCATGATGTCATGGTTCTGTTTGATGAAACATTTTTCTATTTTATCCATTTTTTTTTTAAATGCCAATAAATAATGATAATAATAAAATAAAATGTAAGAAAAAGGCAATAAAGATGAGATTAAACTTTATAAAAAGTTATTGCACATATAGGGTTTTCCAATAAGAGGTTTCATTTTTATATCTACTAAAAACGGCTATTTTTTAAAAGAAATTAATAAATGTTTTATTCATTGTAAAAAAGAAGGTATGCTAATAATATTTGAAAACAATATTAGTCAAATGGCCGCTACGGTTACGGTTGCAGTACCACATTCTTTTCATAAAATTTTCCATGACTATTTCGTACATTTGCGGTTGTATGTCCTCGATAACTTCACAAATTCTATCTTTAAAGTCTTAAATCGATTGTAGAAGATTAGCATAAACCTTATCTTTCACGAGGTCCAAAAAAAAGTCTAAAGATGTTAAATTACAAGATCTCTGTGACCAATAGTAATCACCTCTTCGAAAAATAACACGGTCAGGAAACTTTTCTTGCAAAATTGTGATTGTTTTGTTGCGTGTGTGGCACGAAGCGCCGTCTTGCTAAAAATAAACGTTTTCCACATCAATATCTTCTAATTTTGGCCATAAAAAATCATTAATCATAGCTCGGTAGCGCCATCCATTTACCGTAACAGTTGCACCAGCTTTATTTTCAAAAAGTAGGGTCAAATCACAACGCTAGCCTAAAAACCGCACCAAACAGTGACACGTTAAAAATGCAAAAACATTTAAACAATCATTCTTGGATTTTTCTGTGCTCCAAATGCATCAATTCTGCTTATTAACGTAGCGTCCGAGGTAAAAATGGGCCTCATCACTGAAGATGATTTTTTTATGAAATTTCGGATCATTTTGAAGCATTTTAAAGACCCAATCAGCAAAGATACGACGTTTATGGTGATCGACCGGCTTGAGTTCTTGTGTTAACTGAACTTTAAAAGTCTTAAGTCTTTATGTATTTTGTTTAGAAGACACGCATGACAACGCAGAACATACGCTAGAAGCGTGGGAGGAAGATAGGAAAACGCTAGAAAAGATATTAGAAAACAAAGTAGACAAATTTACAATTATTAAAATATGCCTGAGTGACGAAAACAAATGGAGAACACTAAAAAACTATGCAACAACAATACTGAAAAAAAAGGAGTTAGAAGCTTTGAGATTTAGGTAAACCAAAAGTGAAAGAAAAAAATGCTAAATGGAAGCAAAAAAATATGGAAAAAAGTAATAAAGAGGAAAGAAATAAAGAAGGTCAAAACAACTATGTCTGCCAAGCAATGGAAAATCAACAGAAAGACAAGAGAAGAACATATACTGAAACCCTAGTACCAACAGAAATTGCAGAAATAAGGAGGAAATTTCCAAACGGAAGATACGCCATCTCAAAGTTAACAAAAAATTCAACTTTTGAAATGGTCAGAGTACATCTGGCAACTAGGGGACACGAAGAACTAATCCCAAATGGAGATTCAATAATCTCACGAGAAGTTAAACTGGCAAATATAGGACTACTAAAAGGGATGCATTTAATGGAGCTGCACAAAATATTTATGAAAGAAAGGTTACAACAAGTATGAAGTTAATGAAGATATAGAAAAACTAAAAAAATACCTAAGGACAATGCAAATATCTATGCTGAATAACACAAGAATGGGAGAAAAGAGAGGAAAATGTCATTGTAGAAAGTAGGACAGAAATATAGGGTACAGGGAGAGATGGGCCGGAGACAGCATGTGTTGCCGCAACAGACTGCGTGAATTCCCCGAGGCCAAAACCAGCTCACCTCAAACTAGTACCACGTTAGAGACAATGACTAAGACAAATTAACAGCAGGTCTTACGCAGAGAAGAAAACCGAAAGGTATTGCCATGCGTTAGTTTTTCTCAAAGGCCACATGTTGAGGCCAACACTTCACTACGCCCTTAAAAAAATAAAAAAAATTAAAAAAAAGTTTTTATGCAAAATACGGTGTAATGTAGTTTGTGGAATGTCTAATTGAAAGGTTGGACAACCCTGGGTTTTCTTCAACACTACGGGTTACATCAGCAATTTTCTCATGTGTTCTTGAGCGCTGCACATGGTTTTGATTTTTCACATCACAAACTTGTTCAAACATCTCAAATTTTTCTGCCAGGTTTACTATTGAAGGCCGAGAAGGTGCTTTACAACAACCAAAAAGTGCTTTAGTTTTGCGAACTGTGACTGAATTTTTTTTACCATTTTTGTATTGAATTTTAATAATTTCAACGCGTTGTTCAAGCGTTGTTCCATTTTTAATAATAGTGTAGGTTTTACTTGTCAAATGTCAAAAGATAATAGCTTTAAAATTGACAGCTGCCCAAATAACCTGCTATTCAAAATGAAACTTTTTATTGGAAAACCTTTCTTCTTTTTTCATTGGCTTACATTTTCTATTTTTTAATTTGTTTTGTTACTTTGTGGGATTCTGAGCATTTAACATTAAATATACCAGCCTTATAGCAGATGTTTCAGTTTTTTTGCATTTTTTATACTCTGTTACGCCTAGATATTTTACTTCATTGCTGGTAGTGATGTTTGAGGGCTGTAATTTGTTGAATAGCTGTGTTAGCTTTTTCAATCAACCGCTTTTGTGTTTCAGCAAAACAATGATCACTATTGCGATATTAATCGTAACTCTTGACGGCAAAATTAAGAATAATACTTTGTTGTAATAAATATTTTGCAGGTAAAGACTTAAGGTCATTGGTCTGAACAAACGCCAGTTGCAAAAATGAAGCAAAAGCACTGAGACTTAGCAAGGGGTAAACTTATAACCATACCCTAAAGGAACTGGACACATTCTTCATATGAATAAAGGCATCTGGAAAAAAATTAAATATATAAAGCACAAACTCAGGCAAGGTTTTACTTGAGTAAACATTCCGGAGACGGTCTAATCCTAAAAAAAAGAAACAAACATGGAAAGCAGATGGATTTTACCAACCAAACTTTTATGCAATATCATAGCAAAACATGAATTAAATCTAATGTCATTATAGGATTTTTGTTTTAGGACTAAATGACAACTAATGTGGCTATAATTAGAAAAAGGATCAAGACAAGAATTATAAGAGTCAAATTACAAACTGTTCAAAGGCATTGTTAACAAATCACAAGCTTTCAGAAAGCACTGAGCAAAGATTGGAATAGATGCTAAAGTGAGAAAAAAATTACACATTGTCAGAGAAAAAAAAACTGTACAGGAGATATTACTAGGCTATACGTTGGCATAAGTCCAAAACTAAAAGGACCTTGAAATGTCTAACAAAAATCCAAACAAAAAGGACTGGGCAGAGACAAATTCTATAGTACACAATTACCACTTTTGAACTATTTAAATCATCAGGAATTGACGGGATATATGCCAATATTACAAAAAAATTTGTTGTTTTTAAAGAACTTTTATGTAAACTCTAAAAAACTAGTTTAGCGTTTATATATACTAAACAGCTGAAGAACAATTAAGATGGTATATATATTAAAGCTTAGGTATGACTTGAAATAACTTTTTATACCATACAGTACATCAATCCGACAATTTTTATATTAAAGCTATTAGAAAAAATAGTTGACAGGTATATACAGAATGGGGCATTAAAGGCTCTGCTTTTGCACCAATACCAATATGCATACTAGTTAAATAAAATTGTTTTACATTAGCTGGTCAATAGATGCTAAAAGACTATACACTGCAAAAAAAAAAAACTTTGCACGTTTTTTTTAGATATTCAAAAAACATTTAACTCGAGTACATTTGCAAAAAAAGGCATCTTATTTTTATTTGATATTGAGTTTCCAACTCTAGGCTTATAAACTAAACTGTATTCGTTTCATTAAACAGTATAATTGTAGAAACTAAAGTTGGTGGCAGATGCCACAAAGCAAAGGCAAGGGTTATCATTTTTACTGTAGTGCGTTGTCATGAATGGTTTACTATCTAAAATTTAAAGTCATTGTAATTAACTTAATGCAAAATGCATTAAACACTGTAGAAAAGTAGTGTAAGAAAGAAAAACTATCAGTAAATCTAAGCTAAACGGCAATTGTCCATTTTACAAGATGACAAAACGCCAACAAATATCTAAAAATGACGGAGCTACACTTTCGATTAAAAAAAGTATCTGAGACTTAATAGCAAACTAATCTTTTATACTTATCTAAATAAAATCTACCCGGGTGCTGTTTGCAACCAACTTTGTGGTTATACACTGTGGTGGTTAGATTAATACCATTACATACAAAGCACATAAGCAAGACAAAACTGCAAAAGCTTACAAGATTTCTAACTGAACAATGTGGCCTAACCATTTACATGCATGAAATGGGAATCTAGAATGATCTTTTAAACTGCAAATGTTTGAAACTTATCTACATCTGTTGAGCAAATTATCTAAAGAAAAATTTAAGTTTTTTAACTTTATTGAAGAAACGGAATTATTAGGAGAAAAACAACCAAAAGTGCACAATAAGATCAAAAGATAGCAGTGAAAAGACGCCAGATGTATTACATAATAAAGAAAAAAATACTTACTAGTGTTACCGTTAAACTATTTTATCAGACAAACATTCCTTCACTTATTTAAAAATGGCATTGAGGGTATCACTAAGAGGCTGTGCTTTATTAGTTGACTGTACTTGTGACCTAGTCATATGGTATGATGATAAAGAAGGTATAATGATAAAAAAAAATTAATGCAGATTCAGTCTACATTAAGTTATCAAAGCATATAGTACCAAATTGGCAACTCTCGTTTATATTAATGCCCAAAATATATACGACCTGTTATATAATCCCCCATGCTCACTGACTCGACTTTGATGACAATTTTTACACCGACGAAGGCATCAGGGAGATTCACTATGCTCACCAGGTGTAATATCAAAAAAGATGTGCGGTATTGCATTTTTCCTTGCCGTTAAAACCCAAATATCTTCAATGACAATTTTTGCTAAGGTTTACGTACTAATTTGCGCCTAAATCTTAGGGCAAACTACAATCAATGGGATACACTAGAAAAAGTAGTAATCTACACGCTACAACCTCTAGTTACCCCAAAAGAAGAAGTGCACACACTTGGGTGTTATCGACGCGGTTTTAATCCAAGCTAGGTGGCATTTGACGCTCAAATGCATATATAACACATTTCAAACCCTACCAACAACAATCCCATACAACACGTATGAACAGCGCGGATGTCAATCAGTATATTCCGCACACATGGTCACGTCTCTACCATTAATGAATGTACAACCGGAAACAAATGGCGCCCAACGTAGAGTAAAAAAAACGTAATATTTTTACAATTTTGCAAGAAAATGAAAAAAAAACAACATGCACAAAATATTTCTGAGGATGATAGCACAACCAGTCATCTGTGTTACTATAAGATCAAGGTTTTTAACCAAGTCAAGATCCTTGCCGACTAAACAGCCCTAAACTCAATCAGCAACTCCAACAAAATTATGACAACTGAAACTTGTTCCGGAAAAACCCTAGATATATGCGGGCAATATTGATGTAGTCAATTGCAACTCAAGATAGACTAGACCAAAATTTATGCAAAGTTGTTTGTCTTACATGGCGCTATACTCATCTACAACCAGTAATCTACAAGAACGGCATTATTACCGTAACGCTCACCTCAACAATCTCTTGGATTTGATGGGACTTTTCCTGTTTTTTGTAAACGACATTCAGACACAACTATTTACAAAATTACCGCTTATTGCTACAGAATAAAGTAAATTCTGGAAAAAACAACAAACATATCAAAGAGGCTTTGGGCACCCAAGTACGTCTGTGACTGGCAAACAAAACTATAAGTTGTTGCAGACTTGGGGTGGGCTACAAACAATCTAACGGAGAGATAAAAATGACTGCTTGCGCAAGATCAATTATTTCATGCCGACATTTACATCATTACTGAGAAGATCAAAGACACTCCAGAATGCGTGCCCAAATTAGTCAAAAAAGAACACATAATAGTAGAACAACTGACGCAACAGACAAACACAAACATCTAACCAACATGCGTCGCAGAAGAAATTGTAACTAAGTAAGTGTTATACTTTGACTCTACTTTCCAAATACTTACAAAAATCAATAGCACCACCAAATAAAACAAATAGGAAGAAACCTGTTACACGATTGACTTTGATAAGAAAGAAAAACTGACACACCAGAACAACTTGCAATTGATCTTGGCAAAACTCTTAATGTTTTGTGTACAGTACGACAAAAAAAGCAATTTTGGCAAAGAAGATAATTTGGCTCATGCAAACCGACTAGCAAAAAAATATAGAATATTCTGCATTTGCGCACTAGCTGAACAACGCGTTTATAAAAGGTAAAATACAATTTACACCGACCAACATTCTAGGTGAACACTGTGCACAGTAGAACTACTGCGTAGTGTTTAGAGATCCAGTCCGCAAAAAATTGAAAAACTAAACGTGTGCCACTACAGTGCAGAATACCGCAAAACTACCACAAAAATTCAGAATTTAATTTTTAGTAGTATTTAGATAAGCTCAAATCGTGAATTGCATTACTCAAACTTATAGTAGACTTCATCTCTACCAAGAAAATGTAAGAGTTTTGCCCTTACAATCAGTCAAGTCCGAAAATCTAATCAGAAACAAAGGAGAAAACATTACTTGGCTACTACTGTCTTGCAATTTCCGTCTATTGTCACAAAATAATTTAATCCTACTACATCTGCAGTTTTTTCAAGACAACCTTTGGTATTATCAACTATCAGGTAGTAGTAAAATTAGCTTTCTTATATTAAATGAAGATGTTCAAATTATTGATTAGATAAATAATAAGTTTAGTGACTTGTATAAATAAACTTTTTATTTATTTAATCAATAATTTGAACATCTTCATTTAATAAAAAAAGCTAATTTCAAAAGTTGCATATTTTTAGTCGTGGAATTAAAATTTACTTTAAATTGTATATTGATTAAATGGACACATTGAAGTGTTAGCTTAATAAATAAATAAGTATAATACAACAATCTGTAAGAATAACAAACACTTTTATGAACCCTTGTTTCTGTCGTATTTATAAATGATATTTAAATAAATATGACGTACGAATTTCCTTATACAAAACATCTTAAAACCATGATTGATGGGCTTTTTGAAATGATAGACAATATATTTACGATTGAGTATCATACAATACAATATATAAAAAAGTGACAAACGTTATTCAGATAAATTGCTTTTGTGATGCATTTTAAAGGAATATATGCATATTTATTTTAACAGTGAATATATGTTTGTCTATTTTACACATGGAGTTCAACCATAAATTATTACTGTTTGTGTGATTTGATTTGTTGGAAAACCATAGTGTATTGTACATCTAACAAGTAGTGAGATATTTCCTACGAGTATGAACAATGCTGCAATTATATTTTATAACTAGTAGTAGAATTCATACATGTTGTAATTTAAATAAAATAATAATGTTTAATTTAAAAAAAGTATTGTATTTATAATAATTTTGCACTGTTCAACTAAAGATGCTTCATTATTCATTACAATTGCTTCTAATTATATTGTCCTAAGAATTAAACTTAATATGCGGTTTGCATAGTGATCATAAAAACACATAGCTTATTGTGCAGTTTGCACCGTAATCATACTAACACATGTTTGTGTTAAAATTGGGTGTCAGTGCAATTGCATATAACTTCTGGATGTTGTACAATCTGTCTTTAGCAATTCTGTGTTGTAATGTCTACATTTTATTAGTCAAAATAACGTATATTTATTCACTTTATATCAACAAAAAAATTCATACCGTATACAAAAAAACTAATATTTATTTGTTGCACGCATTATGCATACGTTATAAAACATATGAAGCTTTTGTAGTAATAACATTTGCATGATAGACATATTACAGTAAGTAGAAAAAATCATTACTTTTTAAAACATTTTTATTACAATTATACCTATAATTAATGTTGTATGTAAACGTCATAAATCAACATAGTTCTAGTTGAATTGATATTTAGTTAACAGAAAATAATTGAATAACAAATTAATAAAAGTTTTGATATTTGTTCTGAGCATACTGAAAAGCAAAATGCAAGCGAATCAAAACATAAAATAGTACACAATCAAAACCAATATTGCTGGAGCCGTCAAACAAGATGAACCAATACAATGTTTTAAATTCTACGCAATATAAAATAAACATGCATTGGCATTTACAATAGATAATAAAAACTGTGGAATTTGCTATTTTTATAAATGTTAACAAAAAAAATTGAGTTTACATACAGAACATTCTGCGTGAACACGTGTTTTTGGTGCGGCCGACAATCAACTCGTTAAACACGAGCATTATCGCCAAATTAAAAGCAAAAGAGAACAACTGTAATAAGAAATATATAGGGCAGTGGAATATAAATTAAAAAAATAGTGATAAATTGATAGAAAGGCGATTAAATAAGACAAAACAATATATAAAGTGGAATATAGTGCGGAAGAGAGAAACAAATAGAAGAAGCAAGTGCGCCAGAAGAAGACGGGTGTATCCCGCGTCAAGAACAACGAGGCCCGGCGCAACACGAAAAAAGTGACAAATACATTCAAACGTCGAGTGCTAGGAGATAACAGGTGTAACAACGAAACATCTAATCTACAATCTATGGTCCACATTAGTAACAATCAATGAAGAAGAAAAATTCATACATTATTTAAATATATAAAAATAAAACAATATAAAATAAATAACAAGCTAAAAACCATACAGATCAGAAAGTATAAAAAAATGGCAAAATAAATAAAATAAGAAAGTAAAAATATTATAAAGTAAAAGAAGTGAACCAACAAAAAAAAAAGATCAGAATATACACAATCACCTAACATAAAACAAAACAAAGTAAATAATAAAAATCAACAAAATAAATTAAAATAATAAATAGAAATTAATAAAAATAATAATAGATAAATATCAAATAAAGATAGAATTTAAGATAGACATTAAAGCAAACTACATCGATATTTGCGACGTTGCCAGAGTGTGAGGAATTACCCGAATATCTCGAAATAAGAAAATGAAGACAAAAAGTAATCTACAAAGTCAATACAAATACCAAAAAGGAAATGGCGGAAATGGAAGAACTAAAGAGCATGTTCAAAGAATTAATGAAGGAGATGGCAAAAAACACTAAGGAACTAAAAGAAGAGATTAGAGAGCTAAAGAAAGAAATGAAGGATAAAGAAGTGAAGTGGGAGCAAAAAAAAATACAGATGATACAAAAACTTGAAAACCTAGAAAACAAAGCTGAAAAAGAAAAAGGACAAAAAAAAGAAGAACAGGCATAAAAACAAATAAAAATGAAGAACAAAGTGGAAAACTTTTTGAAAGAAAAACTTCAGATACAAGTCAAAATAGGAAAATTTCAGGTAATACATAAAGAAAAACAAATAATAAGAGTCGAAGCCGAAACATGGAAAACAAAACAACAAATAATGAAAGCCAAAAGAAATCTAAATGGGACCAGAATTTACATTGACAATGACCTAACACATGAAGTAAGATACGTACAAAAAGAAATTAGAGACATAGCAAGATAAGAAAAAGCGAATGACAAGATGGTAAGAATAAGTTACTGAAAGTTAATAATTGACGGAGAAGAATATAGATAGAATAAAAAAATAAATGGTTTAGAAGAAGTGGAAGATTCAAAAAACTAATAGGCGAACGGCTAGAAAAAAAGAAAAATACACGGCGAGAAAATGGTATAAGAAAGAAGATAAACATAAATAACAAAACTACAAAAAAGAAAAATGAAAGAGAGAAAAAAAGAAAAACAAAGAAGAAAGAATAGGAACATGGAATATAAGAGGATACATGGGAAAAGAAGCTGAACTGGTGGAAAAAATAATAAACCAAAATATAGAAATACTAAGAATAACTGAAACAAAAAAGAAAGGGCAGGGAATAGTAAGAATACATAGAAGGATACTGGTTAATGTGGACAGGAGTGGAGGAAAAGGAAAAAGCAAAAGGAGGAGTAGGAATGATAATAGCTCCGGAAAGGATAAAAGATACCATAAGAGAAAAACACATAAATGAAATGCATTGAAAAAAATCTCGTAATAACAAACACCAAATTCAAACACAGGGAAGTTCACAAATACACAAGAACACAACCAACCAGAAACGAGAAATTAATAATTGACTACTACCTAGTTAACAGAAATAACTGGAACAAGATAAAGAATGTAAAAGTAACAAGGCGGAAATAAGAAGCGATCATCATTTACTACGAATAGATATGAAATGAAAAACAAAACTTAAACCAGACAAAAAAAGGAAAAGAGTTAAGATAAAAATAAAAATAAAAATAAAAATAAAAATAAAAACATACAAAATAGAAGAACAAATACAACTGGCATACCAAAAAATACTACAAAAAAAAATGAGAAAAAAAGAAAAAAAAAACGTCTATAGAAGGAAAATTGGAAATTTTTAAACAAATTATTCTAGAAGCCGCGCAAGATAGCTGTGGATTAGCAAAAATAGTAAGCAAAGACACTAAAAAAACTAATTGGTAGACAGAAGAAGTCAAAAAAGAAATAAGGGACCAAAAAGAAAAATGGAAAAGATACGTACAAACCAAGAAAAAAGAAAATTACAAAAAATACAAAGAAAAGAGAAATGAAACAAAAAAAATAATAAAAGAAGCAAAGATAAAATCATGGACAAAATTTGGAAAAGAAATGAATGAAAATTTCAAGCGAAAACAAAAACTATTCTAAGGAACATCTAAAACAAAAAAAGAATAAAATTTGATGAACATAAAAGATAAAAATGGTAAAATAATAACGGAAGAAGATGATAATGGATAGATGGAGGCAATACTTCCAAGAACTAACAGAACAAAACAAAACAAAAGAAGATGAAGAAATGCTACAGGACAGAAGAACAGAAGAAATAGATGAAATTAAAAAAGAGAAAGTATTTGAAGCAATTAAGAAATTAAAGAACGGGAAGGCACCGGGAACAGATGAAATAACGACAAAAATGATTAAATACATGGGAGATGAGAAAATTACACAAATAACGGAATTAATAAACGACATATTTAGGAATGGGAAAACCCTAAAGGAATGGAATAAAGGAATAATTCTACCCATACATAAAAAAGGCGATAAAAAGAAATGTGAAAACTTTAGAGGAATCACAATAACGAGCATACCAAGCAAAATATTTACAAGAATTATTGAAAAAAGAAGAGAGACAAACTAGAAACGACAATAGAAGACAGATAATGTGAATTTAGAAGAGGAAGAAGCACACAGGATCTAATATTTATAATAAGACAATTAAGTAAAAAAATTATTTAAAAAAATAGAGTAATGCACGTATGCTTTGTTGACCTTAAAAAGCATTCGACAGAATCAAGAGAGAGGAAATATGGAAAGAACTAGAAGAGAGAGGAATTGAGAAGAAAATAATAAACGTATGTAAAAACATGTACACAGAAAACAAAAACATAGTCAGAATGAATAATGAAAAATTAAAAGAATTCCAAACGAAAAATGTGTGAAGCAAGGATGTGTGTTAAGCGCATTGCGTTTCTCAATTGTGCTAGACAGGGCAATAAAACAAGCAAAGCAATAAATGAAAATGGTAAAAATAGGATACTGGAAAATGAAAATAACAAAAATAGCAGAACTGCTATTTGCAGACGATATGGCAGTGATTGCTGAGACCGAAGAAGAGCTACAACACAACATGGAAATAATAGAGCAGCAACTAAAGAAAATAAACATGAAAATTAATTATGAAAAAACAAAGACCATGATAATTGCAAAAGAAAAACTGAATCACAAAATAAGAATAAAAGGAAGAATAATAGAACAGGTCGAACAATACAGATACTTAGGAACAATAATACAAATCAACGGAAAACTGGACAAAGAGATACAGGACAAAATAGGAAAAACAGCAAAAATATATAACATGTAAAATAACACTTTCTTTAACTAAAAAGAAATATCAAAATCCACAATAACAGAAATTGTAAAAAAAGTAATCTGACCAACATTAACATATAGTAGCGAAACATGGACGATGACAGGAAAACAAATAGAAGGGTAAATGCTACGGAGATGAGATTTCTTAGGAAGATCGAAAACAAAACAAGAAAAGATAAAATAAGAAACGAGACATATAGGACAATTTTAAATATAAAACCAATACAAGAGAAAATTACGGAAGGTCAAACGAGATGGTATGGACATAGAAGAATGAGTGATGAAAGAAACACTAAGAAAATTTATGAGACAAGAGTAACTCGCAAACAAAAAAGAAGAAGGCCCAGAAAAGAATGGAACAAGAAAAGGAAACACGTAGGAAAAAATAAAAGAGATAGCCAAGGATAGGAAGAAATGGAGAAAATATTATACAAATTAATAATGTATATGCCTGACACCGAAAGGTAAAACAGCAATGGAATAAATAAATAAATAAAAACTAAAAAATATTTTTACAAAAACTTAATTAAAAGTAGTAAATACATATCCATGTTTTACTACAGAAAATGTAAATTCACTGTGTTATGTTAGTTTAAATACGCCTACTTTAAAGTTTTTAAGTAAAATGCAAAACTGTCAGAAAATAGCGTTATTGTTGCAAGTTATGTACTTGTCATTCTCGTTCAAGTGTCGTCTTATTAAAATGTATTTAAAATAAAAGACTCACAATTTAATGTAGATTTTTGTTGCATTGAACTTATAAATATTTATCTTACAGCAGTTTATTTATATCAAATTTAAACTTGTCTAGTGTTTTAAATTAATATATTATGAACAGGATAAAATAAGTCTATTGTTACTCATAATTTAAACATTATTAACAATATATTATATTGCCATATTGTACTACATAAAAAGTAGGCTATGTAACGTTTGAAATTTGAAGTACATTTTATTTTGTTTTTCAAAAGTATAATGACATTTTTGAGTTGACAAAAATTTAGTTTAATGTTTGACATTTATGAAATGGGACGCTTTACAGTTGAACAAAGTTGGGAAATAATAAAAACATCTTTTCAAAGTGGTGAGTTTTCTACTCATACTCTAAGAAATTTACGAAACAAATTTGATAGAAAGGAAATGCCCTCAACGCAGTTTGTGGATCAATTTGTGAAACAAATTTGCAAAATTGGATTGTTAGTGGATAAAACAACACGTTCACGTTCTAGCCCAGTGCGCTTAGCCAAAAAAATTATTGCTGTTGCTCAGAGTGTGCGTGAACATGCATCAACATCAACTTGTCATCGTTCTCAAGAACTAATTTTGCAAAAAGCCTACAAAATTCAATTTGTCTAAGAAATAAATTTTTAAATTTGCCAAATAGGCTAAAGATTGTTAGGCCAAAGTAAAGCATTTTTATCCAAAAATTGTGTTTTCCGATAAAGCTCATTTTTAGCGCAGAGGTTATTTTAATAAGCAAAATTGTTGCATTTAGGGATCAAAAAATCTACACATGATTATTGAACAGCTTATGCATTCACAACGAGTAACCGTTTGGTGTAGTTTTTGGTCTGTCGGCATTATTGGGCCGTTTTACTTTAAAAATGAGCAAGAAGCCGCCAACCGTCAATAGCAAACGTTACTGTACCATTCTAAGCAAATTTTTGGTTTTAATAGGACGGGGTCATTTGCCATACAGCTAACGTAACCATCAATCTTTTGAGCACTGTTTTTGAAAATTGAATAATAAGCCAAAATGGTAGCCGCTTAGAAGCTGTGATTTGACTCCGTTGATTTTTTTTTTGTACGGAGACTTTAAGGATAAGTATTATTATACTATCCAGAGACGATTGATGTCTTGAAAAACATAATCAAAGTTGCCATTCATGCTATTGAAGCGAAAATAATCAAAAAATTAGGTTAATCGGATGGGTTACTGTCAAGCTAGCCGTGGCAATCATTTGAATAATGTTGTGTTTCATTCTTAAATGAAAATGTCCAATCTTTCTAATAATCTCATAATATTGAAATAATATTTATTAGTTTTATATTTATAGCCGATTCAAATTCTAAAAGTTAGATGGCCAACCCCTTATTATGTATAATTAATTTTACAATTTGATATTGCTAAATTGTGTATAATAATTTGTACTTTTTTTAAATTTCAGGTAAGTAGTCATCATCAAATGCCACTATGAATGAATGCTATGTACAGTAAGTAATAAAAAATAACTGTATTAAAAGTTAATTAATTTATAAACTAAGGAAAAGGAATGTAATAAAAACTGTAATGTTTTAAAAAAAATGTACAATAAAATAAAGAAAAAGAAGCGCAAAGCAAAAACAAAAAACTAATAATGATGATTGCATGCTAAGTAAAATTAAAATTGAATTGTGATTATGTGTTTACATTATACAAGAAAATAAACTATAATTTCAAATCAATTAAGTCTAGGTTTCAACTAAGTTTTTAATAAAATTAGTCTATCAATTTAAATTACGATAGTTTAGCCCGGCGCATTCGCCATTTATGATAATAAAAAATGTTTAAAGTTGACTAAAATCCCAAACAAAGTAAACAAATCCAATGCTTTTTTGTTCATTTGTAAATTGTTCAGAATTATGATTTTTTTTGCGTTGTAATATTTTTTAGACCAATCATTGCAAAACTCTTAAAGCTAGTAAACTGACAGGTTTAGTCATGCTGAAATCCTATCACATCTACAAGAAGAAGACTTATTTCTTTCAACCAACTCAATGCCCAAACAATAAGGTTTAAGTCATCACATATTTTATATGTTAAACTACATACAATATTAAGCTTTCATTTTATGGGTTACAAAATTGCAGTTATATTTAACAAATAAAAAATTAATGAAAAACTAAATAAAAACGCCATTTTCTAAAAATTAGTTGCCAAGAAACAACTTTTAATTGTTTGTGGGCACAGATTGGATTTTCTTCTACAATGTGTGAAAAATTTTTTTAGTTGTATTTAGGTGTTTTTCTTGCTGAGTTTTGAACCCTTATAATAGTGCTAACTATTCTATTTTTTTACTTTTACTTGCAAAAACTTCTATTTATTTGTTTAAATTTATATTTTTACAGGCTGTTAGTTAATATGCGGCAAAAATTTAAAAAAATATTCCTTGGCTTGGCTAAGAACATTTTGTTCTACGATGATTTCTGAAATCCTTTTTGTTTTGAAGATGCAGGGTGAACAAAATTCGCGACAGTTACAACTTTTATTATTAAAAACTACATGTAAAGTTTCTGAATATATAAAAAATGTTTGAATTGACTAGTTTTAGCCTGAATACAAACATTCAATCTTTTTGTCATTGAGTGCCAAACTCTTTTAAGCACACCAGGGTTGTTTCAAGAGTTTATCCAAGTTAGCGTAAACTTATGACTACAGATAGTTCCATAAAAAATAATTCAAAGGGTTTAGTCTGGTGATCAAGCAGGCGTGTGGCCCACTTAATCAATTTAGCTAAAATGTAGTGGTTCATTATCATGCAAAAACCACATATCAATTCTTGTTGACAATGGTACATCATCTAGAAACTGAAGTAGCATGTGTTCCAAAGAGTTGCAATACATCTCGCTGAATCTTTTGGTAGAAATATTGGTCCACAATTTCAACGCAAATAATCAACTGATGTTGAAAACAATCTATACATACCTGATGCGAATTTTCATCTGACTACACATTGTTGTTAAACAAATTCTTTATTGCATTTTATGAGAAACTGGCTTCATCGGTGGAAAGAACATGTATCAGAAATTGAGGGGTTAGAACTAATGTTTGCAAAAACCATTGACATAACGCAATACGTGAACAAAAATTAACAGGTAGTAGTCCCTAAAAACGCTGAATGTGGTATAGATACAACAAATTGCCCTTAAGAATTTTTCAAACTGTCCTATAACTTATATTTAAAGTATTTGCAATTTTTTGCGTAGAACTACTCGGATCTTCCTATATTATGTCCAGCACACTCTGTTCCAGTTGTATCGTTCATACTGTTATTGATCTTCCTGGCCTTTCATTTTGTTTCAATGTGCTTGTTTTACGAAGACGTCGATTAATATTTTTACAGATTTTTGATAGGGATATTATGGCCAGGAAATCGTTTTATGTACAATCGTCTAGCTTGTAATGAGTTGCAATCACCAACTTCATACATGAAATGCATGTTTGTCATCTTATGGAAGAGAAATTCACTAACTACTAAAGACTCGTCAAACAGCCAAACGTCATTAAATATAAACAACTCCGGCCGATACATGTGATGATCAATGATGAGACGTATTAAAATGAAATTCACTTGTACATTAATAGATAAAACAGCCGTTCCAAGTTATTATTAACAATTTTTTAGACTTTATAAACTTATTATTTTATGTATTTGATATACTCATTGGCGTAAGTCATACTTTTAATTACATTAATTATTTCAACAAATATCGAATATGCTTGTCGCAAATTTTGTTCACCCTGTATCTTCAAAACAAATGGGTATTTTAGAAATCATTATAGGACAAAATATTTTTAAAATAGGTCAAGAAAGAAATTTTCTAATAATTAATAGTTATATCAAATATATGTTATATAAAATTATTGGTAGTTTTAAAATTTTAAACTCTTTTAGATTCAATAAAAGTCGGGGTCTTTTTAATCCTAAGAGCACAAGTATATAATGGTCAAATAGAAAACAAAAGATTAACTAATACTAAAAAATAATTGTTTTACACTTGATGAGTGCTGTTATAAAGTATTTATAAAAGAGACGCTGCGTAAATCTTATTAAACTTTAGCTAGTGCCAGTAAAACAATAGATAGAAGAATACAAAGAAACGCCATTGCAATTGCATCAGCTTTAGTAAAATAATTAAAGTAAATATAAGGAGCAATGGCAGGTTAAAAGCATTTGAAATTTAGTGTTTGTTATTCAGGTGTGTCGATAGGTAGATTTATAAATAACCTAATTTGCTTAAACCTAGGATAAGAATAATGTGGTTCAAAGCGATTAGTTATAGTTAATGTTAAACAAAAACAATTTTACAAAAATTAGATTAAAAAAAAAAAACAATAATATTTAATAACATTTTTAAATAATTTAAGTCTAATTTTGACTGACAATTAAACGAATTTAATGGTTTTGTTGGTTTTCTGCAGTATATACAGGGTGAGTCGGAAGGAACAAACCAAACTTTAGGAGTGTATTGTATACGTAAAAATAATGTAAAAAAATTCAAATGTTGTTACCCGATTTTTATTTGTTTTGAAATTATAGCGCAATAAAAAATGTTTATCTAGTGTGCCACGAAAGGTTTCTAGGTAATAGCTCCAGATCTCTTAGCACTAAATTATTGTTTATAGGGCCAGTTTAAAGATGAAATGCACAAACTAAAAGTGGACACTCCGGATGCACTAATTTAACACATTAGACATTTTGCAGCCGATCTTAAAGAAGGACTCAATTAGGAGAACAACAGGCACTCTTTGTAGACAAAGCAGAAAATAGTTGAGTTGATCTTGTGCATATATTTTATTATATAGGTTATGTAGAGGTGAATTAAAATACTTTTATATGCTGTGAGTTGTATATTGTACAGACCGGTTTCGGCTGTTAGGCCATCGTCGGTGTAATATTGTGAATTACATATACTATTATGTGTTGTTATAAATATAATATGAATGATATATTTATAACAACACATAATAGTATATGTAATTCACAATATTACCCCGACGATGGCCTAACAGCCGAAACCGGTCTGTACAATATACAACTCACAGCATATAAAAGTATTTTAATTCACCTCTACATAACCTATAAAGCAGAAAATAATTAGAAGTAAATAACGTTATTTTTAAACAATTATAATAAGCCATGATTATCAAAACAATATTGTAGAATTTTATTAATTTGTAATTAAGCTATAACTTAAAAACAAATAAAAATCGGATAACAACATTTAATTTTTTTTACATTATTTTCAAGTATACAATACACTTCTGAAGTTTGGTCCGTTCCTCCCGACTCACCCTGTATAGTATTTCATTATTGTTTATATTAATTATGAGTCTTTGTTATCTGTTTTAGACATGCAGACATAGTTTTTTTTGCGTTAAAATTGCCTTATGTATGTTTTGCATTCAAATGAAGTAATTTATTCTAAAATATTTTTTTCATAAAATAAGAAAACGATGTATTTTAATATATAAATTTTTGTTTATCAATAAAAACATAACTCCCTGAGACCTGCGTACATTAGGATTTTGTTTGTTTTTACTTTTTACTAAAATTTTATGAACATGTTGATGCTATAAAATATTATTATACGTACAATATCTAATCAAATAATATCAAAATGTTATTACTCACAAAATGTTTATTTTGTTGTGCAAAAGGTGCTTAAATCTCTATAAAATATAAGAGATTATTTTTTTCTTCTAGTGCTTCTTTAACTAATGAAGATTAGCAAACACGATTGCAATTTTATTTAATCTTTTGTCACTCTTTTAAGACTTTTATAATCCAGGCCTATTTATTGCCGTATGTTTCTTAGCCTTCATAATTTTTTCTTGCTGATTTCTGTTTTCTTTTATTTTTTATTTTTTATTTTTTTTATAATTAGTTGGAATAAAAAGTATTTGTTGTTCCTTAATATGTGTCCCAAGTATAATGTTTTGCGAGTTTTTGTTGTGTTTATGTTTTGTTTTGAGCAGATCTCTCTCATTGATTAATGAAATTTTTTGGTACATCTACATTTTCAATGTTTTATAGCTGCACATTACTGGGCGGAGTTTGATGTTTAAGTTGAAGGGAGGGGGTTGCAAATCGGTTCTTTGAGTTGTATACACCCATTTTTTGCTTTTTGTATTTGACATTTTATTTTTTGGTCTTGATTGAGTTTATTGTTGTTTTAGCATGATGAAAATTTCAGTTAAGATTTTGCCATTTAGAGCAAATTTTCACGTTTTTCTTGTCTAGTCCAATGTTTTGCAGGATTTTGATCAATGTAGAATGATTCACTTTATTAAATCTTTTATCTAAATTAATAAAACATATGAAAATGTCTTAGCATTAGTAATGTTAATACTGCCTCGTTTGTGCTCGGTCGGAAGCTAAATTGGTCTGTGTCTATGTTTGACTCTCTTGTATGTTAGATTATTACTATTATGGATAACTTTTAGAAATACTTTAAGGATCTAAATCAACTGGCTTATTAGTCTATAATTACTAGAGTTCTTAAAATTTGTTTTCTTTGTAATTAGTATGATGTTAGATTTTAGCTGTTCATATAAGATAACTCTTGTGTTGTACATCTTATTAAAATTTGATATTAAAAAGTCAATGTTTTTTTAGTCAATATGTTTTAGAGCTTATGTATATATGTTATCAGATTTGAGATTCTTGCTGTATTTGAGTGGTTTAATTACATGTTTATTTTGTCATGTAAGATTTTTTTAAATCTTAGAATGAGTGTGTTATATATTCAGTAGATGTTGCCATTTTCTCCTCAGTGATTGTTATAAGTTTGCTCTTTAAGTTGATCAAAGATTTATTTACCGGTCGTCTGTAAACTCCTTAATCTTTTGGTGTAAATTAAATTGGTCAATATTATAAGTTACTAAAGGGTGGTCCATATAGTAGTCCCTTTTTAAAAAATTTAAAAAAATAAAGAAACATTTTTTTTTTGGTTTATTTGAAAAAGCAAACATTTCCATTATTTATGAAACACAATTTCATTCATGTGGCTACCTCGGCTAGCGCATCCTGTAACGCATCCTGTTAACCCAGTTTTCCAAAACCTTGGTGACGGTTTCTGGCTTTATCTCTCGATTGGTTTGCTCGATATTTGCCTTAAGGGCCTGAATCGTTAATTGATTGTTTGCATAACATCGGTCCTTTACTGCACACCACAAAAAAAATCTAACGGCGTCAAATTCCAGCTTCGAGGTGGTCAATTGGCATTGTCAAGACGGCTGATAACATGATTACCAAATATGGCGCGCAAAAGATCAATTGTGGCATGGGCTGTGTGGCATGGCGCGCCATCCTGCTGAAATCAAAGATTGTCCAAGTCCATATCTTCAATTTCCGGCCACAAAAAATTGTTTATCATGTCTCTGTAGCGCTTACCGTTGAACAAAATGGTGTTTCCAGCAGCATTTTTAAAGAAAAATGGGCCAATGATGCCACCGCTCCGCTCCAAAATCACTGTCACTCTGTGAAGATGCATTGGCTTCATAGTTGAACTTCACCTTTTTATCTGATTAAAATGATAAATATCGAATGTAATAAATAAATAAATCACGTGCGGCTTTTTAAATTCCCAGATGCAATAGTTTTGCTAACATAGCCGCCGAGGTAAAAATGCGCTTTGTCAGAAAAGATGATTTTTCGAGGAAAATCCATCTCTAAGACCCTAACTGAGAAGCGATAACAAACTAGCCGTGTGTTTTTAATTGTTGAATCAATTGGACCTTATAAACAAATAAAGTTTTTGTGCAAAATTTGCATAAGGCTGGTGCGTGAAATGATGAGTTGTTGAGATCGATGGCGAGTCGATGTTCCAGGACTGTTCAGTACGCACCGTACGACGACGGCGGGGACCGTGTATGCCAGTCTCACAAACTTTTTGCACAAACTTACGTACAACACGCGCGGTAGCTGTCTCATTTTGGCCAAAACTTTTTTTCAATAAACGCACTGTTTGGGCTACAAAACATTGACTTTGGCAATAAGTTTGCAATATTTCTTAACGTTGTTTAAACGTGAATCAATTTATTTTGTTCCGCGGAAATATGATACTGACTTTCTAACAAGATTTCTTACGGGAAAGACCAGTCACTGTCAAAATATCAAATGATTAAAAAGAAACCGCTAAATAGACCAGTCTTTATATTTAGAGTATTGCTGAATAGTGGTTTACTGATCCATGCTTTCTGTATATCCAATTTTTTACATTTTTGGTCAGGGTTTTAGTGACCTTAGTTTTGTTACATTTTTTTATTGTTTCATTTTACGGCCTTTTTCTTCAATTTTGTTTAAATTTGTGTTTGCCAATATTACCAAGAATTTGTTTTATTGAAAAATATAATTAATGTTGTGTTGTTGGCAAGACAAGCTGTGTTAGTTCTTTCAATTGTTTTGAGCAATTCTGTTATAGTAGAGAATCTACAAAAACTGGTATCTTATATTAGAACAAAACTGTTCTCTAGGTTAGTCGACACTAATTCTTTAGCCGTTTGCTAACTTTTATTTATTCTACGGTTTGTAATATAAATTACTGACCTAAAAACCTTTTTTATATTAATTGTGACTAATATTTTTTATTTTATTTTTTACAATCATTTGTTTACTTGTTGCTTAGTTGCTTTCAAACTAATTTTTGAATACCGTTATTACTTCATTTTGATAGTATAAATAAAAGACATGTAAAATTAGAAAGAACAACAATGAGAATTGAAACTTAAAACGTCATTATACTATAATAAATTTAATAGTATGGAAAGAAAATGCAGGCTCAATAAAACAAGAAAAAAAATAGAAACACTCTGAGCCAAATTAATAAGATGGAAGTGTACTGAAAGAAATAAAAAATAATTTTAACATCAAATTTTAATAATATTAAAAAAGGTTAAGTGAAAAAACAGCCACGGGCTGAACTTTGCCATTTTTTTTGTATATTAACAAGAAATAAAGACATGCTACTACCACTACTAGTACTATTACACTACTCTATTTTAGTAAAAAATAAAATAAAGTTGGAGTGCTAGTAAGTTTATATGTCAATCAGCTGAAGATGGTTTAAAAAAAAATCAATTTTATCAAATAATCTTTATTAACATACAAAAAACGCATTATTTACATTTTTTACACAATATCAAAACTAATTTCTTGATAACAAACACTTGGGCGGGTGGGCGGGAACACAGGTAATAATTATTAGGCGGGTGAATTGATACAGTGTTCCCGCCCACCCGGTCAATTGTTAGTCATCAAGAAATTTGTTATTGTGCTTACTTCTGACGTATTAGTGACAAGTGTCATTCAATCTGTCACATTAAAAACAGCAGAAACGCAACAAATGTGAGAATAAGCAAATTTCTTTATAGCAAACACTTAGAAAGGTAGGCGGGAACATTGTATCAAAACACCGGCAAAATATTTATAAATTGTGTTCCCGCCCACCTACCCAAGTCTTACTTATCAAGAAAATTGTTATTAAACCCACTTTTGACGTATTAGTGACAACTGTCATTTAATCTGTCGCATTTAAAACAGCAGAAACGCAACTAGTGTGAGATTAAGCAAATTTCTTGATAACAAACATTTAGGCGGGTGGGCGGGAACACTATAACAAACCATCGGCTTAATACTTCTAAACTGTGTTCCCGCCCACCCGCCAAAGTGTTAGTCAGTAAAAAATTTGTTATTGTAGTCACTTTTGACGTATTAGTGACAACTGTCATTCAATCTGTCACATTAAAAACAGCAGAAAAAAAACAAGTGTGAGAATATACAATTTTTTTGATAACAAACATTTGGTTGGGTAGCCGGGAACACTATATCAAAACAACCAGCTTAATATTTATAAACTGTGTTCCCGCCCAAGTGTTTCTTATTAAGAAAGTAATTTTTGTACCCACCTTTGACACTTTAATGACAACTGTCATTTAATCTGTCCCATTAAAAACAGAAAAAACGCAACCAGTGTAAGAATAAGTAAATTTCTTGATAATAAACACTTGGGCGGGTGGGCAAAACCACTGTATCAAACTACCGGCCTAATATTTATAAACTGTGTTTCCGCCCACCCGCTCAAGTGTTAGTTATTAAGAAATTTGTTATTGTGCCCACCGTATTAGTGACATCTGTTATTTAATCTGTTGCATTAAAAACAGCAGAAACGCAACAAGTGTGAGAATAAACTAATTTCTTCTTAACAAACACTTAGGCGGGTAGACGGGAACACTGTATCAATTTACAAGTTCAACATTTATAAACTCTGTTCCCGCCTACTTGCCCAAGTGTTAATTATCAAAAAAAAATGTTTATGTAATCACCTCTGACGTATTAGTGACAACTGTCATTTAATCTGTCGCATTAAAAATAGTAGAAACGCAACAAGTGTTAGAATAAACAAATTTCTTGGTAAGCACAGTTTATAAATATTGGGCCGGTGGTTTGATACAGTGTTTCCGCCCACCCGCCCAAGTGTTAGTTAACAAGAAATTTGCTATTGTGCCTACCTCTGAAGTATTATTGACAACTGTCATTTAATCTGTCGCATTAAGAACAGCAGAAACGCAACAAATGTGAGAATAAACAAATGTCTTGATAACAAACACTTGGGCGGGTGGGCGGGAACACAATTTTATTTTAGAAACTGGTTTCAACGCTGAACAAAAGTTTTTTAAGAGTCTAAATACTAAAACGTTGACAATTTAATTCTTGCACAAGTTGAAGTTTGCATGCTTTTAAATCAAAATTCTTATGTGACATACCTCAAGTTATTCTATACAACAAGCCAAACGTCGAATTGATTTGTCGCGTACACTCTCAGCTACTGCCGCTATATTATCTTTACTACGTGCTAAATGTGCTTTCTTTAGTACCGTATTATCTAATAATAAAATTGGGTATTAAATTTTTTTATTGTACAGCAAATTATACGTTTGGTTGGCAGATTATGTTGACAAAAAGTTGCTCTAAGCGCACAAAATATTATTTTTGCAGAAGCTTTAACTTTTGTTATAGAGTTTACCTCTAATTTATAGATGCTGTGCCGAGCTAAGTCTTTTATGGAAGTTATTTTTTTATGTTCCATTAAACTAGCAAACAGAAATAAGAAGGATAAAAAAAGTTTTATCATACACAAAAGTTACTCATACAAACTATGAGCTATTTTTAAACGTGGTTGTCACCGACATTAAAACATTTGTTGTAACAGAGCACCTATACTCTTCTTATACCACGTTGTCGCCTGGACTGTCAACCAATGTTGTACACTGATTTTCAGCTTTTTGTTAATGTTGATTTGCTGTTTTCTAAACAGTTGCTTAGTGCTAAGTCTGGTCTAACAACTTCTACTTCAAATTCTACGGATTTTCTTCCTTGACCCCTTTTATCATGGACATTAGTTTGGCTTTTCTGAAAAATTCTGCACTATTTTTGCACTGTACTATTACCAATCATGTTTTTCCTATACACAACACACAATAAGCTTAAAAAAATTGGATCACAGATCAAATCTTAAATTTGGCGAAAGCTTTAATTGTAGTGGCCATGCTAAAACCACGCTCTCATAAAAACTACGTTTCGTAATGGCTGATCCGGTTAGAAAGTAGTGACAGATAAATTATTAAACACTATTGAGCAAGCACCACATTAAAATAACAACTGAGTATATACACCCAACCGAACGCAAAAAGTGTCTAAGCAATTTTTGAAAACAGAAATGATACTGTTAACAGGAACAAAAAAGTACGAGGAGTATAAAGCTTGGTAGTGCACGCAGCAAAGATCTTGTTAAAAGTAATAAATAAAATACTTAAAAATCATAAGAATCAAAAAAAGGATGAAAACAAAAGGATTCAATTGGCATAGTGAGGACATTTAGAAATAGGTACTTAGACCACAAGTAGTAATGTGGTTTATTGACAAAAATATTAAGTGATTTAAAATTGAAAAAGTTGTGAGAAAGGGTTGTTGTTTGTAACTAACGTTGATCAATATGTATGCTAAAAAGATAGTAGCAGAATTCTGGAAATAGTAAAAAAGGAAAAACATTTAAGTCAATTTGATTAGCCAACAATAAAACCGTATTTGCAGAGAACTCAAGAGAACTGAAAATGCTAGTTAAAAACTTAAAAAAATAGAATTAATGTACAAAATATAAAAAAAAAAGAAGAAAAATGAATATAAGAATTGGTGAGACTGAAAAAACAAACGGGTAAGTAAATAAAAATAAACTAGAGCAAGTGGAAAAGTAAAAGTACCTTAGTACTAAAATTACAAAAAATTAGAGAAGCAAAAGAGAAATAAAAGCACTCATAAGAATAGCAAAAGAAGCTTTTAGAAGAAAAAGCAAGATTTTAAGTAAAAAGTTAGATATAAACTTGCAAAAAAAAATTGTGACATTTTTTATTATTTTTCGTTTTGTATTTTATTTTATTTTATTTTTTTTTCTTGTTACCAGTACTAGCATTTTCTTTGCTTTGATGCATATCTTTTTATAATAATGTGTAGAACGATACTGGTTATAATGTTTTGTTTGGGCATATATTGAACTATTATCGTTTGTTTTATTTTTAAAATTCATTTAGTAGTTCTTCTCTGTATTATAAAGTCTTTTAATTGTTTATTTTTTATATAACAGACTTTTTGGAGTAGACTAAAGTTTATCTTGGTTTTTTGCCTTTTATTGATTTTTTTCATTTTATGTTCTGGAAAGCACATGGTTATGTATTTTTTTATTGTGCGTTTAACAGTTATTTCACGTTGCCTAAAGAAGCTGCTTTTAGGTTTTTATAAAAAGTAAATTAGTATTTAGTCATATTTTGAGTATCAAATCTTGGACTGTTAGCGTTCTAAGTTAATTTTCTACAGCTGATCCATCTTACCGTATATAAAATTTAGATTCATTTTTTTTTAATCTCCTGGTACTATTACTTTTTGTTTTAAGTGTTTATGCTTTTCTGTAGTGTAAGTAAACATTTGATAATAATTTTTTTTTAATTTTGTTGGGTGACTAGTAACATGAATAGATTATTATTTTGTTTATTTTAGCTGAAGCAAAGCTGTTTTTGCTGTCAAACTATTTTTTTTTTAAATTTAATTTAATTAAGTATAACTAGATTGTTTTTTGAGTTTTTTTATTTTCAAGTGTAGCCTAGGTTTATTGCCGTCTTCCTTCTTTCTATCTTTACGTGTAATATTTTAATTTTTCTTAGTATAGATTATCTCAACTTTGTATTTTTTAATTTTTTTATTGCTTTCCTAACTTTGGGCATTTCAGTTTATCTGCTCTGTATCCTACTTGTGTTGCAATTGTAATTTTATGAGTTTAATTTTTTGGTTTGTTGAATGACAACAATTTCTGACGTATCTGGACAATGATAGCTAATTTTTTTGGTGTGACTGGACAAAACAAAAAATTAATTTATTTACATTTACAACATAACAGTAAAGTTTGTTGTAAAATTATTCTTGATTGTTTAGCTTTTGCATTATCTGTTGCATCTTTTTTTATTATTCTAAGATAAAACTATGAAAATATTTGTTGATCGACAGTTTACAGAAAAAATAAGTAATTATATCATCATCTTGTGCAAATATAAACTTTATACACACAAATATATACCACACCAATTAATAGTTAAACATGATAGACAAACAATTGTTTAAAATTAGCACATGTAAGGCTATTAAAGTTTAACTAAGTTCTAGTCGCAATTAACACACTCAAGTCTAGTAATTTTGAAACTAATTCAGGTAAAACGTTTACGTTGATATAAATTATACCAAGTTAGTTTCTACTCAAATCAGTTAATAAATATACAAATTTATTACTGAAATGTATGTATGCGGCTGCTAAATTTTCAATGCACGATATTTTGTGTTATATTACTAAACTTTCTCACAATTACGAAAAAGTTTTCATGGTCGCAATAAAACATTTTCACTTTAAGGTTGAAATGATTAGTTACTCCCAGTTGGAAACTTTAAGAAAATATTTCAGATGTGCACGTATAGATTCACTTGAATTTAAATAACTTATTAAGAATACGTCATGGAGATCGGTTTAACTTGCTCAAACGTCATGTCGCATACTAGAGAAGCATTAATGTTGCATTGATCTTGCTTGAGATTACGTAAGAATTTTAGTTTGTATAAAGTAATAGTTTATTATTATTAAAATTGCTTTTGAAGCTGAGATACATAAATTTTAATTTAAGACTAATAAATAACACAATGAAGAAATATTAGTAGCTACATTAAAAATACCGGGCTTTTCGTTATTTATGTTGGAAAATAAAGTATTGATTATTCTATTCTATGCTTTCTTATTGCACAAGTTGGATAATTTTTCCAAAACTATGAAAGTTAATTAAATTCATTAAAGGATATTTTATTAATTTGATTATTAATTAATGATAAATAAAAAAATTGTTTTTATTGACAATATAAATGTTTATGAGTATATCATTTCAATAAGATTATGCAATATGTACATCAATATAAGAAATTGAATATATAAAAGCAATTTTTTAAATTTTAGATTACAAATCAATATAAAAAATTCAGTTTTGATTCACTAATTAGCTAAAACCAATCAACTTTACAGAACTAAATTGCATTTTTATGTATTTAAAATAGTAGATTTTAAATGTAATGCATAGTTATGGTGATGTTATGGTTAAAGTAATAAATTGGTTTTCTTATTAAAATATTTTGAATTGGATTTTCAGCATTGATGCACTTTGACTAAATCAACCTTATCTAACCTAACGCAATATATGTATTTTTTATGCTAATGAACATGCTATACTTACAATGTACATTTAGTATAATTTATTACATTGGCCAGTATTAATAATAACCGATTTATCATTTTGTCCGTAACATATTCTTATTGTTTAAGAGCAGGGAATTTTTACACTAGTATAATATCTAAAAAAAAAAAATATTTAAAATTTTATTATTGTTTTTAAATGAATAAATTTACTATAAAAATTTATTTTCGTTTCATGCACTAGAAAACAATTACTTGAGTATCAATTCCAAAATTCAAATCTATATGTTAATAATGATTGAAGTTATTTGGTAGTAGAGAACGGACCAATAATACCGATAATTTGAAAGTTTTTTTTGAACAAATCTCGAAGAGAAAAAGAACAGAAGAAGGGGAAACAACCAAGATGGAAACAAAATTAGATAAGATCCTAGATAAATTAGAATAGATTGAAGAAAGACTGAATATTAACAACAAACATATTGAAGAATTAAAAGAAGCGTTTAAAAAAAAGAAATAAAATGGGAAGAGGAGAAAAAAGATTTGATAGAAAGAATTTCAAAACCAAAAAAAGCAGAGGAGATCAAAGAAAAAGAAAAACAAAGAATTAATGTTATTATAAGCGGACTGGGAGAAGAAGATGAAGCTGACTTTGCTGTGTCAAAACTGGCAGAGAATCTTAAGCTTAATTTGAAAGTGAAAGAAGTACTCAAACTGGGTAAGAAGATGGAAGGAACAAAAAGGCTTAATATTGTTTAGGTTGGATTCTAGGGATGAAAAAAAGAAGTTATTGGAAAAGAAGAGTATTTTGAGAACAACAAAAACAATATATACATATATGATGACTTAACAAAAGATAAAAGAGCAATACAAACAAAAATACGCAAATGGGCTTACGAAAAAAGAAGCAAAGGAAAAAAAATGGTCAGATACCAAAAAGCGAATAGTGGATTTGGAATGAAAAAAAGAATACTTTAGAAAATGTTGAAAGTGGTCCAAAAAAACCATTAAAAAAAAGATGTAAGGAGGCGGAAACAACAATGGCAATTCTATTATGGAACGTAGCAGGACTAAAGCAGACTTTTGAGATTACATTAGAACGTTTGACGTAATTTAAATGGTAGAAACCTGGGTGGATAAAGAAAAGTGGATACAAATGAAAAAAAATATGTCAAATGAGTACAGATGGATTTGTCAACCAGCAGTCAAAGAAAAAAAAGGGTAGAACAAAGGGTGGAATAATTACGGAAATACGGAGGAAAATAACGCAAGAAAATTATGAGGAAATAGATAAAAATAGGTTATTACAACAAAACTTTTTGTTAGAAAATAAAAAATTTAAGATGATTACATTGTATAGTAGAGGAATAAAAAATATTTAAAAAGCATTAGAAGAAACACTACAAGAAGCAGACGAGAGAAGATTGATAATAGGAGGAGACTTCAATGCAAGAATTGAAACAAAAGGAGAAAGAGGAAATTTAGAAGATCATAAAAATAAAAATAAAAAAGGAAAAATAATGTTTGAACTGATGGAAGAAAAGGGATGTGACGTGTTAAATGGAAATAAAGCAGGAGATGAACAAGGGGAATATACATATATTGGAGCAAACGGCCAATCGGTAATTGACTACGTGGTAGTAAATGAACAAGCGTGGCAAAAAATAGAAAATTTTAAAATGGGAGAAAGAGTGGAATCAGATCATCAGCCATTGGAAGTATATTTAACAAATGACGCAATAAATAAAACAAACAAAAAATAGAAAACAATAACAAAAGTAATATGGTTGGAAGAAAACATAAAAAGTTACAAAAAGAATTTGTAAAAAATGAATTTTATGGAAAACGACGTAGAAAGCAAAATGGAAGAATTATAAAAAATAATACAAGGAGCAACAGTGAAAAAGTTATATGTACACACAAAAAAAAAATATCTAGATACAGATGGTGGGATAAAGAATGCATGCAGAAGAAAAGAGAGGCAAGAAAGATGTTACGCAAATGGAAAAACAACAAAGCAACCAAACAAGACTACCAAAAGACGTTAAAAAAATATAAAAACAATTGCAAAGAGAATAAAATAACATACAGACTGAAAGAAATAATAGAAATAAAAACAATCAGATCAGAAAAAAAAACATGGAAGTTCATAAACAAAGAAAGAAAACAGCATAAAACAAGGCCATACTAAACAATTACGATGGAAAAATGGCAAGAACATTTTTTAACACTATTTGATAGAACCGACAGAAAAAAGTAAGATCAGAACAAATAACTTCAAGAACTAACTATGCAGCCAGATGAAATCACAAAGGAAACATTACAAAGGTAAATATAAAAACTGAAGAAATCAAAGACGCCAGGTGTGGATGGAATACAGAATGAAGCATGGATGTATGGAACGAATTGACTGAAAGATTGAGAAAGGTAATAAATAAAGTATGGAAGGGAAAAGGATTTCTTAGCAAATGAAAAGTGGGTTTTGTATGCCTAGTATACAAAAAATGAAAAAAGGAGCTAGTAGAAAACTATTAAGAAATAACATTAGTTAATACGGCATACAAATTATACGCCATGACGATAGAGGAAAAACTGAATGAACAATTAAAAATGAAAGAAATTTTGCCGGATGGACAGGCTGGGTTTAGAAAAGGGAGAGGTACTATAGACAACTTATATATACTTAATTATATAGTTGAAAAAGAGTTAGCTGTAAAAAAAGGAAAAATATATGCATTGTTTATAGACATTAAAACGGCTTTTGATAGTGTGAATAGAGGAAAATTATGGTTATGTCTGAGAGAAAAGGGTATTAGTAAGCATTTGGTAAAAGAATGGAAGATGTATATGCAGAAACGGTGAGCAGAGTATGGGTAAATGGTAGAATGAGTGAAAGTTTTTGGACAACAATAGGTGTGAGGCAAGGATGCTCACTCAATCCAAGTTTGTTTGCTGCATATATTGCAGACATAGAAGAAAAGCTAAGTCTTGCACAAGCAGGTGAAATTGTAGTGGGTAGAATGAAAGTAAGGTCATTAGCATACGCAGATGATATGGTGATTGTAGCAAAAGAAGCAAAAGAAATGAAAGAAATAATTAGATGTTTGGAAAAAATTATTTCAGGAAAAAAGAGTTAAGAGTGAATGTTGATAAAACAAAAATGTTGATGTTTAGAAAAGGGGGAGGAAGACATAAGAAAGAAGATTGGAAATAAGAGGAAAAAAACATTAAAGAAGTTAAATCATTTAAATATTTAGGACATGTATTAAGTGCAAATAACAACAATAACGAGCACAAACAAGAGTTAGTAAGAAAAGCAAACAAGGTAGTAGAGCAAGTGTGGAGAATAGGTGAAAGAAAGTTTGAATGTATGAAAATAATAGGGACAATGTTTAATAATCTAGTTAAAAGTATGATGCTCAATGGGTCGGAAAGGGGTGGAAAGAACAAACAAATTAGAAGCGATACAGGCAAAATACTGGAAATGGGTACTGGGATTAAATAGAAAAACTCCAGCATACATTGCATTAGAGGAAGTAAAAAGAGGTAAAAAGAGATAAAATTAAAGTAGAAACTGGAAAAAGAGCAGTAAGACATGATGAAAGATTGAGAGAACAAAATGAATGCAAAATTTTGTAGTATGTCTGAAAGAAAAAATGAATGAAAGATATGAAAGAATGGATGTAGATAGAAAGAAATATTATATAGAAAAAGGATATTACTGTAAAGAAGTAGAAAAAATTAGAAATAGTGGAAGAGTTGTACGGAAAGAAATATCAATGCGTGATAGAGATATAGAAATGCAAGAAAGAAGAACTAGAGTGAATAAATCAAGGTACAATGAGAATTATGCAATTATTATGGAAAATACTATCCCAAAATATCTTAATAATGCAAAGTACACAAAATCAGAAAAAAAATATACTAGCAAGATTTAGATGTGGAAATGAAGATAAAGTATGTAAATTTTGGATAATTGAAGAAAGCAAATTGTTTAGAATGTGTGGAGAAGTCAATGAAACAATAGAACATATGTTACACGAATGTGTTGAGATGAGAGAAGAACAAATGAAAAGCAAGGATGTGTTGAAAGAAAATGGAAGAGGAATAGTATGGATGAGAAACGTCATAAAAAGAAGACAGGAAATTTACAAGGATTGTATAGTGTAAATTGTAATTGTATTATATTAATTGTGTAGTGTAAATGTAGATAGTTATAAATTATGATATATTAAATTTTATCAAATATTGATTTTGTTTAAGTGATGTAAATGTAAAATGTACATACTTTTCAAGGCCTACAATGGCAAAAAATAAACGAATATTATTATTAAATTTATTTGCAAAATTAAATATTATTAATAATTGGATGCGCGTGTCAAAATTTAGTTCAACGCGTTGCTCGCTTGTAACGCTCCGACAAATTTTAGCGAATCCTATAAAAGACGACCACTTGTGAACATATTAGGGGCGTGTTTTCGTGTTTGCATGAGCAAAGCATTGCTATAGTCATATTATAATAATATTATACTCAATAATAATAACATACGGGACTATTCTCTATGCACATTGCTAGATGTATGCTAGGTATATACTGCTAGCTAAAGATTTTTGTGTTACTTTGTTTTAGAAGCAAGCAAGGCGCCTAAATCCATTGCAGCCCTCTAAAATAGATTATAATTTTCTAAAAAAAATATTTATTTTTATTTTTTTTAATTTGCAAATTAAATTTAAAAAAATAAAAATTTTAAAATAAAAAAAAGTTATAAAAACCTTATTTTTTTAACTTTTTTTAACTTTTGTTTGATTGACAAAAAAACAAAAAAAAAATTGTAAAAAAAATCAAAATTTCAAATAATGATTTTATAATTTGTTTGGTTGAAAAAAAAAACAAACAAAAATTTCTACAAAAAATTGTCATTCTTAGTACATGTTAACAAAATTACTATTTAGCAATATCTTCTTTATAAACTTTTTACAGCTATTTTACATCGCCCCAGAAGTCTTACGACAAAGAGGGTTGTTGGAACCAATGGCTTATTAGGTGACTTCCAAATCAAAAACTGTTGACGTGCTACGCTAACGCTCTATAATTAAGCTATCTTACCGTTCATTCATAGAGAATTGGACAGAATATCTAATAAATTTAAAGATTATAAATATAATATGTATGCATTATACATACTTATTCTTTATTAACATTAATAATTATTTTTATTGCATACGTAAATAATAATGTTAAATTAAGTAGTAGTAACAGAAACGGAACCAACACTACAAACACGCATCCAAATGTAACATCGGATCATGCCAATGCGACCACTTCTCTCTACTCTAGAACCCCTCCCATCGTTCGTTCGTTCTTTTTTCAGGCGGTCGTCTCATAAGCGTTTCTCAGATTTGAGTACTCTCATCTTAAACTTTTAAACAGAACTATGTATTTCTTGTTAAGATAAATATTAAAACTAGTTACTATAAATAATATGTATAAAGCAAAAATATTGAAGCTTACAACTCGTACTCAATACCCTCCAACGGCTAGCTCCTGGGTGGTGGAATTTACTGGAAGTTTTTGATTAATTACATTATACCAAGCCGACACTAAATTAGCTGGTTCTACAAAAAACAAGATCGGAGTAGATAATGTCAAGTGAGTTATCCAATGCATCCTTAAATTCAGTCTGCAACTTAACATTTGCTACATTGGATAATTTACTGCAACGGTTTTGAAAATTAGAACAACCAACATATTTTTGACAACTAGTCACAATATGTACAAAATATTGGCTGATTTATATGATGATGTAAAGTGAATCTTAAACTCACGTACAAAACATAGAATAAGCTAATTACTAGAATCAAAAATTATTCAATAAAAACTGGAGTTGATTTTTTATGCTGAAGGATTTCTTCTTCTTCTTCTTTTTCTTCTTCTTTTAATTCTTCTTTTTTTTTTCGTCTTTTTTTTTCTTTTTTTTTTCTTCTTTTTCTTCTTTTTCTTTTTTTTCTTCTTTTTCTTCTTTTTCATCTTTTTCTTCTTTTTCTTCTTCTTTTTCTTCTTCTTCTTCTTCTTCTTTTTTTTTTCTTTAGTTAAGATTAAATCCTGTTTTTTCTTCAACATTTATAATTGCAGTTGGGATGTTGTGCTCCTCCAGTTTTCATACCAACTTGTTGGTGCTTTTCTCGTGGGTCTTTTTAATTTTGGTAGCCCAGTTTTGGCAATTTTTGACAGACTGGTTTTGTCCATTCAGTCCAAATAGTCTTTTCACTCCCGCCATTTGTTTCGGGCTTATCTTACTAGTCTTGAATGTCGCACTTTGCTTTTATGTGGTCCCGGAAACTGCATCCTACCATGCATTTTAGGGTTTTTATCTCCGTTGTTCTTATGAGTCGTTTTGTTGTGGCGTTTTCTGCTCTGGTTTTGATCACGTATGTCATAATGGGTCTGACACATGTTTTGTAGATTCTTGTATTGCTTTCTACGGACATGTGCTTGTTTTGCCATATTATATCTTTTAAGTACCTTGATATTTGATCTGTTTTTGTTGTTTGGGCTTCACTTTTTCTTTTAGGTTTCTATCGCTTGTTATGTTTCTACAGAAATTTTTTTGCACTTGAAAATCAAAAACAAAGTTACATTTCAGTGTTTGTGTGCATGAGAACAAAGACGGTCTATCTAGAACTGGTGATAAATCTAACAAAAGAAGCTTTTTCAAACTGTTTTGTGTAATAGAGGAACACCAAACATTATTTACTCTGACAATGCTTTAAATTTTGTTAGAAAATGAAACAAAATTTGCAATTTACTTAAACACAAATAGAATGGCAAGCAATCACTGTTTGCTAAAATTAAATGTAAAATGCAAATTTATGCCACTTCATACACTACATTTTGGAGAAGTCTTGAAGGCTGCTGTTAATAGCACAAAACTTCATATAGAACGTATAGCCACAAATAAACAACTGACATATAAAAAATCCATAACTTTTATAATTCAAATTAAAGTTTGTCTCACGGCCATTGTAAGGGATTTGTAAACACTGATTTCAATAAAAATTTTAATTGGCATTACTTTTTAATCTGTTTGACCTATTTTTGCTAAACACACCCGTTAATTAGATAAATCATTAGCTGCACATATGCTAAATGAAACAAAGTTTCTAAAAATATTAGTCAATTGAATACTACAACAAAAAATAAATGGAAAGGTTTTACTACTAACTAGCAGTAAACGACCTTGTATGCATAAAAACTACAAAGGCTCTGTTTCTAAAGTAGTTTTTAAAACGCATTGAATTAGTTCATCTAGGAGCAGATAGAATCAAACGAGTAGTGACGGTAAAGACTACTAAGAGTACAACAAAGATGAGTGTCAAAAATCTATGTAAGTTGCCAGTTGAAGTGTGTTTAAAGTTAACTTTTTAAGATGGCTGGCATTTTTCGAGAATTTTACGGCAGGAAGCAGATCAATAAAATAGTTTGTATTATTGCTAAATAAAAAATAATAAATAAGTTACTTATTATTTAAATATTATATAAATCGCTGTAAATATTTTTTTTTTGCTTAAAAAACCAAGAATTACAAATAATCATCTTTATGATAACTTGCATTAATTTTGTTTTATTGAAAAAAAAAATTATAACTATGTAATTGACCCTAAATTATTAAACACTAATAAAAAAATTGTGCCATAACTTACATTTGTTAAACATATTAACATCATGTGCATTTGTTCTGTAAAAGTGTTGGAATTTATATATAATATCTCCGCGGATTTATCACCTAATACACTAAAACTTTTATATTGTGCTTGGATGCGTTCGCATTTAGAGTACACTGCGTCAGAATGGAGCCCTGTTTATGAAATTCCTAACACCAGTATTGAACAAATTTCAAACTTTTTTTTGTTTATTATCTCATAAATCAGGCATATTGTCTGCAAATTATAATTGCAGTTACATTTTCTTACTGTATAATCTACCTTTGTCGATACTAATTTAATTATGTTAAAAATTTCATATACAGAGTGTTCAAAAAGGAATGCAAAAACTTTAACCACAACAAACAAAAAAGTTTTAATAAACATGGATTGTTATAGCAACAGTTTTGGAGATATAGAACATTATTTATTTTTATATAATTTTAGTTATAGAAAATGTTCTAATACTATTTTCAAACAGGCACGACATCTTTGTCTGAAAGACATTTGTACTTTTTCTAAAACCTCCTCATTAGCTCGGATTTATAAGCACAAACTATTAATTTTTAACTGCAGCTTCTCGAAGCTATTTACAGGAGTAGCATACACATGATATCAAATATCACTAAAGAAAAAACATAAGAGTGTTTAAATCAAGAAATCTTGCTGCCCATTAAACTGGTCCGCCTTTTCTTACTCACCTATGTGGAAAAGTTTGGTCTAAATGCTCTCTAACGAAATCACATTTGTTGCCTATGGGCCATAAGAATGTCATCTGAAAATCATACACCGTTGAGCATAAAGTTGAGGTAAGCAGCGCTTGTTAATCGGTTTGGTAAAACAACAGAACCTAGAAACTTGTAGCCTACAATACTCATCCAAATGTTTAATCAAAAACGTGTCTGATGTCTACATTCAATTACAGCATAGGATTTTTTGTTAGCCCAACATTCTGCATTTTTACATTACATTAACAACTCCATTTTGTGTGTACCCAGCTTAATCCGTAAAAAGAATTTTGACAAGAAACTACGGGTCTTTAGCATCCTTGAGTAGAAATCATCAACAAAAAACCAAACGTGCCTGATGATCAGTCAAATTTAAAGTTTGTACTTGTTTTACATGTTATTTATTGAGCAGCTGCTTGTGAAGAGTTCTCCAAACAAGTAGCACCAATTCCTACCTTGGCTAATATTCTTCGCACATTTGTCTCTGGATTTTGCTCTACCCGTGCTATAATTTTTTGTTCTGCTCTAGTATATACCGACCTTGGTCTGCTGGAAAGATAGGACTGTTTTCAAAGTTAATCGGTATCTCTCAATCTAATGAATTCTTTCAAACATACGATGTGAAAAAATCTGGCAATTTGGATAAGCTTCTACTTTAGTGGCAATCTCATTAGCACAACCAAACATGAAATGCATGTTGGCAGCCATGACAATGAAAACTTGTGCACTAAAAAGGATCTTCTAAAAATTTAAGGTGTCGAATTCACCTTCACGGACACGGTGCTTACCGACTAAACTCTCCCTAGGGAGTTGCACGGAAGTTTGAGACCGTTAGGCTCATAAACCTTCTGTTTGATAGCTAGTGTAAACCAAAAACCAGGGTTGAAAAAAGGAAATGATGCGCCCTTTAGGCTGATGGAAGAACAGGTAGCTAATTAGGTGATGTTAATAATTGGCAAATAAGACTAGAGCAGGATTGAAGTGCATCGCAAAATTATCAAAATACTTTGTGGCCGAAGCTTCGATGTGTCTGCGCAATGGAGGAATTCTAAGATTGGTTTGAATTTTACAAGTTAGAAGCAAAAGATTTTTTGCTATTTTGGCTTTGTCAAAAATTGACTACATGAGTAACTTGTATTTGAGCTTTGATTTTGTCCGGATTTACTTTGACTTGCCAGTCACCTAACCAGCATTCCAGATCGACTGTAGCTTTTTGTAGCCTAGAGATAATTATCATAATTGGCTTTGACAAATAGAAAAACGCTATGTCGTTGGCTTGTTGTGCCATTTTAACACCTTGCTTCAATCCCGATTAGCATGTCCGCAACAAAAAAAGTTTAAAAAGACCGGATCAAGTGTGATTCGGATGTTGGCGACCAACATGGCTATTTGCATTTTACTAACTGCAGTTCCGTAGATGTTAAGGAAAACAATTGTCTAAGATTCTGGAGCCAGGAGTTTCTTCTTCTTCCAACACTTCTTTTTCATATATGTTTTTTTGCAGAATGAGCTGTAATATCTACGTGCATTTCTTAAAATGTGACCTAAATATTCAAGTGTTTGTTGTTTTATTCTGACGGATATTTTGCATTCTTTATTTAATTTTTGTAGCACTTCAGTGTTGGGGTCTTCTAGGATATTCTGAGTATCCTCCTATAACATCACATTTCAAATGTTTTCAGTTTTTTTATTGATGCCTTACTCACAGCCCAAGATTCAACCCCATAGAGGAGAACAGAAAATACATAGCAACGCAATAAGAGTAGTTTTGTTGATAATGGTAGGTAATGGCTTTTGAAGAGGTTTGACAGATTGGTGAATGATGCACTGATCTTTTCAATGCGTTGTTTGATTTCTTTTGCGTAGTTCTATTAATCATTTATATTTGTGCCAAGATAAGTATAATTCTCCACTTTTTCTATTGGGCGTTGGTTTACCAGCAATTGTCCAGGAGAAATATGTTCTTTACCCTTGACGTAATATTCCGCGTAGTAAAGATGCAGAGGAAAGTTTTGACTGTGGAGTTTGTAAAAAAGACCCTCATGCCAGACTTTGTCACTAGCTCTTTCTACGTCAAAAAGAACCATTTTTGTAGCTTTTTTTAACCTAAAGCCCCTATCAATAATGTCTGTAACTTGGTTTAGCTGGTAAATTGCTGAATGGTTCTATAGAAATTTGTGCTGGTGAGAAGAAAGTAGGTTGTTAGAATCAACGTGATCCTGAATTATGTCTAATATAACTTTTTTATGACTTTACTTAAAGTGCATAGTAAGCTGATTGGCCAGTAGTTTTGAAAAAACCACCAATTTTTTCCAGGTTTTGAGTTATCGATAACGATTAAAGTTTTCCAAGCTGTAGAAAAATGTGATTTTATGGTTTTCTTCACTTCATCGTGAAGAGAGTTTAGTGCCAGGCAATATAAAGAGTTGAGGTGCCGCTGCGAAATGTGCCTGGTAGCATTACGTCTACGGATTAACTGTTTCAAGTCCAGAGATAGTCCAAAAAGATTATCGGCGCAAATGGTTTTTGAGGCTTTTTCCGAAGCCTGTTGGATTTGGAGCAATATTGGCGACAGTATTAAAGTCCGCGGCCGTTTTTACTGTAATTATGTGATCTATGCTCTCTTCTAGTGATTGTAAGAAGAAAGACTAATCCGTGCAACGGACAAATTTTCCTCTTTCTCCGGGTGACTCCCTTTCAAAGAGCTTCAGTAAGACCGGGAGGTGGTCAAAACTCATTTTGTTGACTACTCAGATGGTGTGGTCAAAGTTGACGTCCACAGCCACATCAAGAACGTCCTTTTGGTATAACAGAAAGAGGGTTTTTTTGGACTCATTACTTGTAACCTTCTTTGTTCTACATAGTTTTTTTTATTACTGTGTAACTTTTTGTGATGTTAATGTCTTATGCGTTCTACATACTTTTATCACTCTGTTCTTTGTCTTGTCTGTCATACAACGACTTAAACTTTTAATTCTTATTGCATTGCGGAGCTAGTTAATTGATTCATTAATACTCTTTGTTTTTTCCGGGTTGTCTCAGTTTGCAGCAGGGTGCAGAAAAGCCAATTGGATTCTTTGACACCAAATGATCGTTACTCACGCCTTCACGTAGCGGCGCTCATAATTGCAAAGTTGAGACGGATCAACAGATAGACGAGATCATTGCAGCTACTTATAAAACATATCTTTGGCGTAATCTGAAACCGCTAGAGAAAGACACATAAACACTTCAAAGAAAAACAAAACAGGCACTCGTCAACACGCTTTTGGCAAGCGCGACGTTTTAATTGTCAACACTCCTCCAAATATGTTAGCGTTGAATTCACAAACAAAACTACCCCTGTTGAGTAGAGCTAAAAACTCATAATTTGAAACTGATTGATCAGTTTTATGGGTTTTGAGGGAGGGCAAAATTTTGCAAAAGTTAAACTAGACAAACACAAAAAAAAATCGTATTGCCACATATAACATACAAACCATAAGATCTAATAAACACCTATTATAGGACTATGCGAAACCAAACTAGAAGTCAAAAAGTTTAGTACTCTTAAGTCGGGACATGTGCTATACTACAAAAATTCGGTGACAAACTCGCACATTGGTGGCGTAGAATTTAGAATACATAGAAAAATAAAACAACGTATCACAAAAATGCATGCAGTTTCAATCCAATTAGCATATATAATGATAAAGTTAAACAAAAAATATACCTTTTAAATAATCCAATTATACGTTCCAACGAGTTCTTTAGAAGATGAAACTGTAGAACAGTTATATGAAGATATAACAAACGCATGAAAATTTGAGAAAGCATCATTCTTAATAATCATCGGCATTTTTAATGCAAAAATGGGCAATAAAGCCAACGGCTACCTAGAGAATATCGGAACGTTTGGGCTAGGCACTAAAAACACCAAATGTTACTCAACTACCTGCAACACAAAAATCTTTACTGTATGAACACTTTCTTCAAAAAACCCGTACAAAAGAAATGGACCTGAAGAAGCCCAAATGGAAAATATAAAAATGAAATCGACTATACTCTTACGAGCAACCTAAAATATGCACAGACATCTTAGTGCTAAATAGATTCAATACTAGAAAAGATCATTGCCTAATACAAACTACAATTAAAATAAACACAAAAACAGAAAAAAATAAGCTAATACAGAAAAGTCAATATCCAACACATGGAGAACTGTAGAAGAAAGAAACTGAATACCAAAATATGCCAAAGACCAAATTAAAACCAGCGCATACCCTAAAGAACATAGACCTTAATACGTTAGCAAATACAATCACATCTAGCATGCAAATGACCACGAAACAAATCTGTATAAAAAAGAAGCAAAATTAGTCAGAACACCCAAAAACTAATAGAATACAGGAGAACACTAAACAGAGCAGAAGCAGAACAAACTCAACTCAACAAAAAAATAAGTAAGGAGATTTGCAGAGAATTAAGAACCTTCAACACCCAGACTATCCAAAACATCATAACAGAAAACGCAAACATAAAAGTTCTAAGATCAAAAATGGCAATGGAAAAAACAAAAATCTACAAGCTAAAAGACGAGCAAGGTAACATTACTACAGACAAAACCAAAATTGTAAACATAATCCAAAAATTCTATCAAACCCTGTATAACTCTACTACACCAAATCCTGATCCTAATATCACCAGAAGAATTATCTTAAACGTTGGCTCAGAAGACATCCCTGAAGTAGATAAATCCGAAATACAAATGGATTTGATATAGCTAAAAAACAATAAGGCACCAGGAGAAGATTAAATAACAAATTGATAAAAACTGGCGGAAAAGTCTTGCAAGAAGCAATAAGATTACTTATCAATAAATGTTTAATTGAGGGCAGATCGCAAAAGTCATTCTATTGTTTAAAAAAGGTAATAACACTAATCTTGAGAATTATCGCTCAATAAGCTTGCTATCTCATCTGTACAAGCTAACTACAAAAATCATAACAAACCTTCTTCTATCAGCCAGTAGAACAGGCAGCTTTTGTCGAAGTTTTAGCACTACGGATCATCTACAAACTATCCACACGCTTATTGAGAAAGGTACCAAATACAACTCATACCTATCCACTTGGCTTTTGTTGACTACCACAAGGCAATTGACTCGATTGAGACCTGGGCAAATCTAAACTTATTGTATAACGCAAAAGTTGACATTTGATACTTGAATTTTATTAAATATATATCTATATACATGAAAATGCTACGCTCCAAGTGAATATTGAGACCGACATAAAAACCAAAAAAATACCAATACATAGTGGAGTCCACAAAGGTAATACGATATTGCCAAAGTTATTTACAGCAACTACGTATTTAAAACGCTTCCATGAGAGAACAAAAATATTCGTGTTGATGGTATATACCTAAGCTACCTGCAATTTGCAGACAACATTGTTATAATTAGCAACGATATCGACAAACTACAGCAAATGCTCCAACAAATGCATGAAGTTTCAATACGGGTAGGTTTAAAAATGAATCTTAATAAAACGAAGATTATGATCAAAACGACCGTAATATTACCGTAAAAACGAACACCATCGAAAAAGTGGATTAATACATATATTTCAATAGTCAAAGAAATCAGAGAGCCAAAAAAAGTAGAAGAGTTGGACTAAGCTTTTGTACTAAAAAACAAACACATACCAACAAATTTCAAGCTCAAAGTATACGAGGCATGTGTCTTACACGTAGCGACGTGTGGTCTGGACGACTCAAAAAGCATTGGAAAGATTCATGTAAGACATAAGCTTAAGAACTTAAAAGTGCGAAACAAAACTATCCAACGACAAACAAGAGTGACAACGTCATGTAATGTGTAGCACTACTTAAGTGGAGATGAGCCGGCCGCATTGCCAGACAAGACCTAAACAACTAAACACACCGGATCGTAAAATAGAGCCCTAGGGGGATACAAGTCGGAGCATAGAAAAATCACAAACAAAAATGAACCGACAATATAAAAATAACTGCGGAAAAAAAATAGACGCAACTAGCGTTAAACAGAGCAACGTGGAAAAATTTGGAAAAAGTTTATGTCCAAAAGTAGATGTTAATGAGTTGAGAAAGAAGAAGAAGCATCTTTACTGTATTGGTAAGGATTGGCCTTATGCAGGGTATATATATGTAGACCTTGCTGTTGCTACTAAGGTGTTTGTTCTTCTATATTATTTGGTTTAATGCGCTGGATGTTTGCGCTGCTTTGTTGGTTGTTCTTCTACTTTTTGGATTTTTTGGCTGCTGTTGGTTATGCTGACTTCTAGGTATAAAAACTCTATGATCTTGTTTAGTGTCTGTAGTTTGCACATTATTGGAATCTTGTTATGACCATACATTGGGTTTTTTTGGTTGATATGTTATTATTATGCGGTGCAAGTTGTTTTCTTCTTTGTTAATAATACGCTGTTATCTGCAAAGCACAAGATGTTTCTGTGTTTTTTTTTTCCCATTCTGTACTCTATTTCTGTTGGTTCAATTTTCATATTACTTTGTCCAATAAAACGTTAAATGTCTTTTTGTATTATGCCGTCTGCAACTTTAAGTGTTTTAGTTTTGTTGTTAGTTTTTGTTTATTTTGAGAGTTTTCTTATTTACCTTGAGGCTTTTTAATAGTTTATTTAAGTCATTATTTTATCATTTGTCAAATCTTTGCTAAGATTGACAAAGCAGAGGTTTTGCAAATTTAATTGTTTTTCTTTGCTGATTGTCTTATAATAAAATCTATTTTTTCTAAACTTTTGCTTGTCAGGTATCTCAATATTTTGTTGATTTGCTAAAGAATACTTTTTTAAATAACTTTGCAGTAGAATAATTTTAATTTTACTATAGTAATTTAGGTTGTTCTTTGACCATTATTTTTTGGAGTAGTTAATTCTTAGCATTGGACGTCGCATACTGTTATTATTATTTTATTTGATATATTGTCAGGTTTTTTTCCTAATTTAGAGGTCTGTATTTGTAACGGTAAAGTCTTCTTTTTGTTTGTATGCCCGTTTTGAGTCTTGATTGTCTAGGTGGTTTGTGTGGTTTTCTTATTTATGATTCAATTAAAAATAACTACGTTATAATGATATTGATTTTGTTTTCTTGTTAATTCAATTAGTTTATTTCTCCGATTCCTACTGGACGCATTCATAGAGGAACTGACAAACCTCAAGAGGTTTTTGTACTTTAAAAATCTATTAAGCACTTGTTGCTGTATATCATGTTTTATGTGTAGTTAATTGTTTTTTTTATTATATATTTAACAAGTGTAGGATTAATAAATGAATTATCAATATCTTGATTACTTTTTGAACCTTTATTTAATTTTTAAATGTATCTACAGCCAAACACGAATAGTTTTAAAGTTGGAAATTAGATTAAAGATCTTAAAACCTAGATTCGGCTAAACTGAGTAGTACGAAGTCTATTGAATGCTCAAACAAAACTAACTTTTATTTATTAATTTTTTTTTAAATGCAAAAAACTAATTATTTGGATTAAAAAAGCTCATTTTTAATTTAAAATTTTTATTTAACCGTTATAATATTTTTCATGTTATTGGTATCAAATTTTCTACGTTAAGTGCTCATGAAAATACATATTTTTTTAGGTTTTTTTATAGTATTTAATAAATTGTTTTTACTATTTCTAAAAACTTTATAATAAAAATGTCCCATCTCAATTAAATATTAAATAAAAAAAGTACAATTCAAATATATTTGTAAAATATTACATTTGTGTTTGGCCGAAAACTGATTGATGAGAGTACAATGACAATATTTACTTTGTCATCAATTTTTTATGTTTATTTGATGTATGTAAATAGAAAATACACAAAAAATAAAACAGTATTTTTTAAACCTAAATTCAATTTTTGTAAAATTTTAATTGTTTCTAAGTATAGCACTATTATTTTGCAAAGATATACAAAAAATATTTATATTGATTCCAGTTATATTACTAAGAATCCAATCATTATTTATGGTTTTATTGTTATACACAATATATTTATTACCACAATATAACTGAAATAGTGATATAAAAATATATGATAAAATGTAAATTACTTTTATAAAGGTTTCGTTTCACATAAACATGAAAATAACATTCATGAATAATTCAGTCAAACTGGTAGATACTTACATTTAATCTTATTTATATTGAATTTTATATTTATTTGATATGCAATTATTTCATTGAGTGTAAAGAATTTTTTATTATTTACGGAATAAAAAAAAGGATAAACTCAAAGTTCTTTATACACATATTCTTTAAATAAATATGTATTATAGGTCGATATATAAGAGACAATTTACATATCAATACAAAGACCTTATTTTATCAAATTCGTAAAAGATATAGCTGTGTACGCTTGCAAATTGTTCACTTGGGTATATTTTATGGTGATATCAGTTATATGACGTCAACTCTAGGCAGGGTATTGAAAGTTTGAAATTACTTTTAGACATGGAACGTTTTGGCAATGAAATGCAATTAAAGTATAATTGAGACCTTTGACAAATATTTTAATTTACTGTTGAAATTTTACATTGCAATAGAAATTGAGATTTGAAATATCATTTTAATCTAAATAAATAGATTAAATTTGGTGATTTAATTATAGATAATTAATAAACTATTATTTTTTCTGATTATTGTGCAATTTTTTTAAATAACTATTAGTTTAATTAAAAGTAAAATATAACTGAACCGACTGTTACAAGAACGTGCTGTATTGCGCTGTTTTAGTTTAACTACGAAGTTGAAAACTGCAAGTACACAATAACATTTCTTATGTAATAAATTCTTGTTATTATTTTTATTTGGTTTAAATGTTTATGTTTCCAAGTTTCACAAATAAGAATAAGAACTTATTGGTCTTGGAGTTTGTTTTATAAGAATGAAAGTTTTTTTTTATAATTATAAAGGGTGTCCCAAAATTAACGCAAGATTTCAATTAAATAGAAAATACAGTTCTTAGTCTTTAGATTGTTATTTTTTTAATTAAATCATAAAATACATAAGATAGGGTTATTTATGAAATAACACATCGGGCAAATGGCCTCTACGGTTTTGCTGGCGCATACGCACTTTTTCGAAATTTTCCATAAGCATTCTGCATAAATGTGGCTAAATTTTGTTGGTGCAGAGTATAATTTCCTCCTATATTGCACGGGTGGTTGTAGGCGTTTTTATCGTTTATAGATTTTTATTGTTGATTTTAGATTTTTTATCATATTTTGCTTCTTGATGTGCTGCATTTTATCAAAAGTTTTCTCAAAATTAATTCTTCAAATGTAATAGTCACTAATGTGGTATTAGTTTAAGGTGAGCTGGTGTTGGCTTTGCGGATTTCACACAGTCTGCGGTGGCAACACTTGCTGATCTCAACCCACTTTTTTTGTCATATTGAAAAATGCATTGTCTGACAACCTTAAGCAGTTTTTTTTCTTATCTCTGCAATTTTGGTTGGTACTAAAGTTTTAGTTAATGTTTTTATGACTATTTTTTTACCATTTATTGTTTGATGGAGTCTTTAATTAACCGGTAAATGTCTGGCAATGGAGTGTAAGTGGTTCAAAAAATTAAAAACTAAAGATTTTTGGAAATGCATGCCAACAGGCATTGCGATGATTGTAAAATTGCAAAGAGGTAAAAATAAATAGACAGAGATCTAAAAAAACACATGAAGTTTCGCAATTTGGAAAAATTTTAGCAATTTAAACAAAAACATCATTAAGTAGTTTTTTTTTTTAATTTAAAAAAACTGTCAACAAACAATACGTATCAAGCGTTCATGTTATTAAAAATGGTAAGTTTTGTTAGGCTGCAACATATTGAATTGATTAAATTATTTTCTATCATAATTTGGAGCATTGTCACGGTCTAATACTTGTCGGAGGCAGTTGATGACGGTGATTCTGGGCTGGTATGCTTTTTCAGCTGTTTTTGGCTTGATCCAAGAAGTGGAACGATACTTTGTGGCTGTCTGTTCAGGGTAATCTAACCTGGAATTGAGACAGAGTACTTTTTAGGATACTACAAGGTCTCAGCGGAGACCGACAAAGGTGTTTCCGGGACTAGACTACCTCAGGCGTGGCAAGGTTTTGTCAACTCTTAGGCCGTTCTTTTTGCGGTTACGTGCTTACAACAATCTCCCTCTTAAAAAATAGATCAGTATTGTACGCTAAATTTGGCACAACCTCATTTAAGATTTTATTTTGATAATTAAAAAAAAAATACATTTTTGAAATATTTTTAAGAATTGTAAAATTTTTCACAATTTTAGAAAAATTTTGGAATATTTTTATGGTTTTTAAAAACATCAACAGACTCTAGAATTTTTTTGACAATTTTGGAAAATTTTTGACAGTTTTGAAACGTTTTTGACAATTTTATAACATTTTTAACAATTTTAGAACATATATTTGAGGAATATTTTTGACAAAATTGTCACATTTTTAGAACATTTTTGACTATTTTAGAAAATATTGTAACATACTTGAGGAAACATTTTTGACAATTTTGGATTAGTTTTAATAATTTTAAAACATTTTTGCTGATTTTGGATTTTTTTAAAAATGTTGCAAAATTTTTGTCAATTTTGGAACATTTTTGACAATTTATTATTTTAAAAACCGTTCTTACAATTGCGACACATTTTTGACAATTTTGGAACATTTTTGACAGTTTTAGAACGTTTTACTGGCAGGTTTGAGTAACATTTATAAAATTTGTTGTTTTTTGATAATTGAAAAACATTTTTGTTATTGGTTTTTTTTTTATTTGAAATATTTTTGACATTATCCATAAAAGTTTGCGGAAGGTTGTGCGCCTTCTGAAGTACGCACTGTAGTCTTTGCACTTTCCCAAAAATTATAAAAATTGCCAATCTAGGTAAGATTACGGTCGGTGGTGAGCTCATCAGTTTTGCTCACTATTGTTATGTCCAGGTGTTACTTCTGGGTATTATCATGTCTGAGTTTGGTCGAGAATGACTAATGATTGCACTGATTCACTGGTCTTAGAGGCTTGCGGGCGTCAAGCTTGCGTAGCGCAAGTGGGGCCAGGTCCCGGGTGCGGTGTCACTGAGTTAATGTTTTTGATTACGAGGTTACGCTTAGGTCATTGTTAGCAACGTTTTTCGGTTTGGTCTTTTTGCTTCAGTTTGACTTAAATATCTAATTGCATTTTTTGATCTTTTGAATGTAGTATTCAAAGCTTTCAAGTCTCCGTTTGTCTCCCTGATGTTGTTGGTGTTTCAGAGATTTCCAATTTAGATAATCTGTTAACATTCTTTTCCCTGGACCGATTTTGTCTAACAGATTTCAATTGAAGTCCGTAGATGTAGAGTGAGCCATGATGAATTTTCAAATAGTTTCTATTAGACCGACAGTACAAGAGATAGGTATTAGTTGTTTTTTTTAGCAAGGGCACTTGCTTACATGTGATTTTTTTTTGTCGGGCAAATTGTTAGTACAGGTAATTATATGCTTGGTTGCGAACCAAGTTTCACAGTTTGGTAATGGCTTTTGATGATGTCTTTGTTCCGGTGTTGTGGGACTAATTAATCAAATTCATTTAAAGGTACTTTTTTCAGTAAAGGCTTTATGTTAGATAAAAGGTGCACTGAGTCAAACTGTTATGTTATTTTTGTTCAGTAATGGTTGACATTTCAGGGAAAGAATTAGCCCGACACAGCGTCTACAAATTATTCAGCTGTATTACGAAAATCTGCGCTCTATGAGAAAAGTGTTTTGTACGCTTAGAGCAACTTATGGTTTACGTAATCGGCCCACCAAACGCATTATTATTATTAGATAATACGCGACCAAATACACTACATCCAGCACGTAGTAAAAAAAATATAGCAACGGTAGCTGAGACGTACGCGATAGCCGTGGTGAATCAATTTGGAACTATCCTAACAGTTTGTTATGTCATATAAAACAACTTGGCGTATTTTTATAAGAATCTTGGTTTAAAAACATACAAAATTTAACTCATGCAAGAATTAAAGCCGGCCGATCGTTCAAATTGTCACCGTTTCAAGTTTTGGGCTCTTGAAAAGCTTTAAGAAGATCTACTGTTATTGACCAACATTTTGTTCAGCAATGAGGCCCATTTCTTGCTCCGTCAATAAGCAAAATTGCCTCGTTTGACCTGAAGAGCAATCATAAAATATTTAAGAGCTGTCATTACATTTAATTAAAACAACGGTTTAAAGTGGTTTATGGGCTGGGGCAACATTTTTTTTTAAATAAGACCGGCCGGAACGTAACTGTGAATGGCGCCCGTTATCGCACAATAATAACAAACTATTTGCTGCCTAAAATTGAAACCAGTAATTTCAGCGATATTTGTTTCTAACAAAACGGCGCTACTTGCCACTTAGGCCGTGAAACCATAACTTTATTGCAAGAACGATTTAGTAAACAGTTAATTTCACGTTTCAGACCGGTGAATTGGCCGCTAAGATTATGTAATATCGCACTTCTAAATTTTTTTTTGGGATTACATATAGTCCTAAGTTTACATAAGTAAGCCGACTACGATAGGGGAATTGGAAACCAACACATTAGTCATATGCCAAATACCACTCAAAATGCTTGAACGCGTTATCAAAAATTGGAACTTCTAAATGGACCATGATACCCGTAGTTACAGCCAACATTTAAAAAAAAAAAATTTAATAAACATATGTCCAAAATGATTGTTTTGTATGAACATAAATATTACCCAATAAATTTTTTTTGTTTAGTTTTTTTTATTTTAAAAAAAAAAGTACTTCTAAATGGATTACTTTTTACAATTTGTTCAATTCTTTGGGGAAGTTCTTCGATGTCAGATCTGTGGGGTTTTGGGCGCCTCACGTTGGACACCAATTATCACGGTCTAACACTTGTTAGAATCCGTTTTGGATTTGTGGTATGCTTTTTAAGCTGTTAAAAATATAAGTGGAACGATACTCTGGAGCTGTCTGTCTAGAGAAATCCGTCCAGGAATTGAGACCGGGTACCACAAGGTTTTGGCGGAGGTCGACAATGATATCCTTACAAGTATTGCAGTCGCCAGAGACTATCTAAAAATGTTTTATTTAGTTTTGTTTTAGATGTTGAGGGATTCAGTCTTTTGCGGGGTGACTTTGTGTATATAAAGATATAACTTTATCTGACAACAAACTAGATGACGTTAAACGGTAGACTCTTTGAAATTGATTTTTCAGGTAGCAGTAGTTTGTTGCTGTTTCCAATTTCCAAACTGATCCAATTTCAGTAAAATTAATTGATCTTCTTGAAAAATAGTAATTTATTTGCAATTGGTTATATTTTCTGAATATTTTAGTTGGAATTGTACAACAGTGTCATATTGAGTAATTCTGACAGCAGCCATAATGCATGGTATGCCAGATACATATAAGTTAAAGAGTTGAAGATCATTTGAGATATAACTGAATCTTGAAAACTTTTAACTTTATTGTAGAAAAGATAGACACGTGCCTAACAATTTTTGAATCTAAAACTCTAGATTTTTAGAAGTAGGCTTAACATCAAAGAATATGGCATTGTGGCTTGTTTTATATAAAAGCCAATCTTTAGTTAACTGATAGGTACTAAAGAGTTCATGTTTGAAGTTATGTTAATAATTTGGCAACTAATTTTCTAAAATTACAGTTTCTGCCACCTCACTTAGGTTAACAGAGACTAGTCGGGTGGTAGTTTTGTAGAAAATTATTATCCTTTCCTACTTTTGAAAAAAGCAAAGAAATGTAATGATTTTTAATTAGTTTTAAGAACTATGTACTAAAAATATTCTTATGTGTAATACGCGAAAAAACATATTAAAAAGTGGAGAAGGAAATTAAGAATAATTGATTTAAAAATGTTTTTAGTTTCTAGGAAAGCGCTTTTTGGAGTGAATGTCTAAATGCGTTTGAGTTGTAAGTGTACAGGCGTTTGCTGAGAATCAGATAAACAGGGTTACAAACAAAGAAGTACTGCGACAAATGTACAAAAAAATAGAAGTAACCAAGTTAATAAAAAAACAAAAACTAGAATACTTTAGTCATATTGTAAGACATTACAGTTATATAACATGCAGTAAAAGTAATAATAATAAAAGCTGTGTTTTGGAATGCAAACAAATGTCTATCGAATAACATTTTTTAAACAATTTTTGTTTATCAGTTATCAGTGCAGTTACTGAGCTTGCGGACGCTTATACTTATTAAATTTAAAAGAATTTTTGCAAATATCACGAATAAGTTTTAATTCAAAGTGGTTAACTGCATTTTAAAGATGCCATTAAAACGTTAAAGTGTTAAAGAGATGAGCCAAGCACTGAGAATGCTTATTACTGGTGCATCGCTAAAAACTGTTGCTGTTCATTTTAATGTGAGCTACAATGTAATTAGAAAAGTTCGAATGCGTTTTAATGACACTGCAACTGTTCAACATAGGCACGGTGGAGGGCAAAATCACAGTACAACAGTCAGGGAGGACCGGTTTACTACGATTCAGTGTCAAAGGAATAGATTACCTACTGCAAGATCACACCAAGTTCATTTATTGAATGAAACAGGTAAACAAATATCCAATCAAACACTAAGAAAAAGGTTTCATGCGGTATGTTTAAGGCTCAGATCTTCTAAAAAATGTTCATTGTTGACCAGTGCCCACAAAAAAAGAAGACTAGAGTGGGCACACCAACATTGTAAATTGGAGTGTTGACAATTGGGTTCGTTGTTTATTCACTGACAAGACCAGGGTCTCGTCTCTATAGCTCCGATGGAAGAGTAAAAATTTGGGAAAGCAGAGAAAAACGCTATATTGAAAACCACCTGACTTACCATCAAGCTTATGGCGGTTCAATTACCGTTTAGGGAGGTATTTCTGCGACTTGTCGTACTGAATTGGTTATGTTTTGAAATGCTACAATAAATAGTGTCAGGTATCTTAATGAGGTATTAGAATCTGTAGTGTTAATATTTGCCATCATTGCAATTATTAGAGAAAGGCGATATGCCGGTAATTACTAAACAAATAGGAGAAAGCTAGATGGATACAGTAATACTAAGAGGACTAGATGCTACTACTACCCGGGAAGAAGTAAAGCTAGCAGTAAGAAGAGCTATAAAAAATGACAACAATATAGGCAATATAGGGACTCTTAAAGAAAACGATAGAGGTATCCAATCAACGACCCTATCATTAGAGAAAAAAGAGGCCACAAAATTACTGTAAGCTGGCACGATCAGAGTGGGATACTCAAACTGTACCCTAGAAAAATGTATCTTACTAAAGAGATGCTACAATTGTTGGTCATACAATCATAAGGCTTTGGACTGCAAAGGGGCTGACCAAGTCCAACTTATGCTACAGATGTGGAAAAGAAGGGCATAACATAAGTAAGTGCACAAATGAAGAAAATTGCCCACTATGTAAAGTAGAATGTCACAAAGCAGGAACGGGCAAGTGCAGCACTCTACGGAAGGCAATAAAATATAGTAAGAAGAAAAATGGTTATAGAGAGATAAGCTCCGAAACTGACAATAAAAGTATTACAAACTAACGTGGGCAGAGGCAGAGCCGCAATGAGCCTCCTAAACAAAACGGCTCTAGATAACGAAGTGGACTTGTGCATCATTTCCGAACCCAACAAAAAAATAGTAACTGGGGTCCTATGGATAGTGGACTAAAACAAGGATGTGGATATCAGAGTATATAACAAAAACTTGACCACAACAAAATTGGAAGAAAGCGGCGAAGGCTTTGCCTGGGCCGAAGTGGAAAACATAGCTATATACAGACGCTACTGGTCCCTAAATAAGACCATTAATAAGTACGAAGCATACCTACACAAACTTGGAGAAAGCATAAAGATGCACAACAAGCACATTATCATATCGGGGGACTTTAATTCTAAGGTTACACTGTGGGGTAGCACAAAGGACGACAACAAAAGAATTATGCTTAAAGACTGGGCGGCAGAGAGAAACCTTGTTCTTATAAACGACGGAAAGAAGCCAACATTCATCAGAGGAGCAAGCAAATCGTACATAGATCTCACCTTATGTACAGGAGAAACATGCGCAAAGATACAAAACTGGCGAGTATAAGGGGAGGAGAACCTAAGCCTGCAGAGAAACATCTACTTCGAAGTCAACACACCAAGAAAATGCGAAAATAACACCAAAAGGAAAGGATGAAAGGTCAAGGCTGAACTTATACCTGCATTCACAAAACGGTTTGCCAAAGAAGCAGCGATGATGAGCACAAAAAACACAAGGAATCTAATGTTGTCTATCAAGAGGGCCATGGATAAAACATTTGACAAAAAAAGCAAATCTAAAACAAATAGCGCGATATACTAGTGGTCTAAAAAACTCAACATAATCTAGAAAGAATGTAACCAAGCTAGGCAAGCATCGACTAGAGCAAACGGCAAGCGCAGCCACAATGTAGAACGGAAAACCGAGCTAAAAACCGAATATGCTAATAAGAGCCAATAAAAGCCAAATAAAACGCCTGGAATAAAGTGTGCAATGAAATAGAACAAGACACATGGGGCCTAGGGTATAGGATCGTCACTAACAAGCTTATCCTGGCACAGCAAGCGGAAATCAACAACGATGAACAGATGGCAATAGAAAAGGAACTATTCCCCACGCACCATCCTTATAGGGATGTGAATATAGAGATAGAAACAACAAACCCCTTCACTAAAAAGGAGCTTGAAGACGCTCTAAAAAAGATGAAAGACAACAAAACGCTTGGGCCGGATAACATTCTCACCGAAATCATAAAGAGCATCGCCAAGACTGATACAGAACTGATACTCGGAATTATAAACTACGAGTACAAACAAGGAAGATTCCCAGACAAATGGAAGGAAGCAAGACTGGTCCTAATAGAGAAAGCCAAAAAAGCAGGAGTTGCAAAGATAAAGTACAGACCACTATATATAATTAACTCTATGGCCAAGCTCTACGAACAGCTAATAGCGGAAAGACTAAGGAAGGAAATGGAAGAAAAGATCTCCAGCAACCAGTCATGGCTTCATGCAAGGAAAGTCAACGGTAGATGCCATAGAAGAGGTCAAGAGGGCAACCAAAAAGGCCAAAAGTTATGCAACAAAAAACAGGAGGTATTGTCTATTAACAACCATTAACATTAAAAACGCATTTAACCAAGTACCCTGGAAGGAACTCCTGGAAATGCTCAAGAGAAAAAAGTTCAAAAAGCATATAAAGAGAGTGATTAGCAGCTACCTCAAAAACAGAAAATTATACGTGGGAAAAACGGGCAGATAATGCTGAGCTGTGGGGTACCGCAGTACTTCTGTGGATACTTTACTACAACTACATTCTAGAAATAAAACTACCGATAAGAATCAAAACTGTATGCTTTGCTGATGACACGGCAATCGTAATATGAGCCAAAGAAGCAAGAGACCTAATCGATCTTGCAAACCACGCGATCTGACTAATCAAGAAGAGAATAGAAAAACATAAACTAAAGATTGAAGAAAGCAAGACAGAAGTGGTCATCCTATATGGGGGATGGAAACTGAAGCAGATCTCACTCAAATGCGGAAATACGCAAATACAATCCAAGGAAGCCATAAAGTACCTTGGAGTATGGATAGACCACAACATGACGATGAGGGAACACGTTAGGCAAGCAGCAATAAAATCTGAGAAATCAGTCACAGCACTCACAAGACTCATGTCCAGAATTACAGGCCCGACTACCACCAAAAGGAGGATCCTGTGCACAGTGGCCCATTCAATTATGTTATATGGAGCGCCCATATGGAGAAAAACAATAAGGCTAGCAAATTATCGGAAGCTACTTGACACACAACAAAGAACGATGTCACTACGCATAGCCAGCTGATATCGCACTATATCCACTGAAGCTATAAGAGTGATAGCGTGCGTCATGCCCATTGAATTGAATACATGATGGAACCCTCAAGAGAAAACACACAAAAAGAACAAGAAAGAGAAAGCTAGTATAAAAAAAAAAAGTATTAGACAAATGGCAAAGAGCGTGGAGCGAAGAATCCGGCAAAGCAACCTGGACCAAGCGGCAAATCAAGAACCTGGAAAGCTTGATTAGTAGGAAGCACGGCAATGTGGACTACTACACAACCCAATACCTGAGCTGACACGGATGCTACATGGAATACCTGAAAAGGTTCAAAATTGAGCAGAGCGACCAATGCATGTTCTGCAACAAAAACGACACCCCACAGCACACATTTTACGAATGCTGCAGATGGAGCAGCGCAAGACAAAGCATTCGTACAAAGATTAAAATAGAGTTAATCCCGGACAACACCGTGGAAGTAATGCTGAAGAGCCAACAAAAATGAGAGATAATAGATGGATACATTTACGAGGTGCTCCTAGAAAAGGAGAACGAAGAAAGAAAACGCAAGAAGTTATAGTGAGATCTATAGTGAGCTTGCTCGCCATAACGATCCCACCCTGAATACAGCTCGATCCCAGGGTGGTATAGCTATCGTCACAGGTGGACTTTTTTAGGGGGTACAAAACCCACGTCGCCCAAATACCATCTATGGGCGTCTGAAGCGGCTTACACTGACTGAGGGGAAAGCCAATAAGTTGATAGTGAGTCAGATTTTTAAAACACTTCCAAAAAAAAAAAAAAAAACAATCACTATCAGCTCCAAACTGCCGTTTTGAAAAAATGTCCAAATATAATTTTGGGATTTGCTTTCCAGCAAGCCAAATCGTTGCCAAAAGGTCATAAGAGCTAGAGAAGGTCCCACAAAATATTAATCTTTTAGTGTTTGGTTATCATTTCTTTCCAGAGCAGAAGATTTTGTATTAAAACATTTAAAATGTGTTATTTTAGTTTTATTCTTTAAATTCTTTGCTCTAAAAGTGTTTCCAGAGCCATATACTATTAACTAAGCAAAAAAGCGTTCCTCAAAAAGTAGTTATTTGTATTTTATATATGTTTTTGTAAATGTTGAGCAGTATAGTATAATACATTTTTATTATATAAAGAAAAATAAATAGCAGATTAAAAAAAAACGTACTTTGTGGTTGACAAATGTAAGGCAAAGGTTCAGCTTGACATTAGTACTTAGTACAGCTTTACGATAATGATAATTTTTTTTAATAGTAGCCATTATAGTTGCAAAAATGTTTTTCAATGTTTGTTAAACGGTCAAATCACAGAAATAAAAAAAAAACATTTAGGATAGAAATGACAATAGATTTTTTATTAGAAAAACCAAAAATGCTTAGCATTGCATTTATTCTGTTTGTAAAAAGTATTACAATCCAGTAAAAAAATGCTTTTATAGGTGTGTTTGGAATGCAATTAAAACGTGCAGATTTTGGTTTAAAGTTACTGATAATTACTATGAACCAATTTAAGAATTGAGGCAGTGTCAATGCGTTGGAAATACAGTCTTACTTTTTTGTAGATTTTTTGCACGTAATCCAAGTTTCAGACGGCATGTATTTAATCTTGTTTTCTAAAGTGTATTAAGTCAAAGCTGATGGATTGCTAGCACTGATTTTGGTTCCCTTGGTTCTTTTGTTTATCTTGTTGATTTAGCTTAATTTAACAAATTAAGATGTAAAACTTTTGCCATTTGTATCTGGCTTAATTTAAAAATTGATAACATTTTTTTTTTTTTGTTAAAGTCATATGGTTTTATTTTTGATAAAACTTTAGTAGATTAGTTCAGCTTTTTTCTAAAACAAATAAAATCTTGTAGACCAACTTAACCTTCTCCTCTATTTTGCCATAGAAATAGCTAAAGTTGTTAATGACTGAAAAATTTGATGTCTTAAAGTAAAGCAATGTCAAGAACAGAAAACCTTTGGTAGCTGTGACCCTTCAGCAAAGCATTAAAATTTGCTGTCAGTAGATGCTTAGTTGACGATTGATATGCTTCCAGGCTAGGACACGTGTTCTTTTGAATCTAGAAAGCTAAAATTTGGCATTGCTTACTTTTTATTGCATAAAGATAACTTTCTGAGGGTGCACACAAAAAATGTAAAAAAAAAATTAAAAACTTGCAAAAGTAAAACTTTTATTAATCAATCTGAAAAAACTACTTTGTTAAATAAACAAACAAACAACAAATAATATAATAATAAATATATAATAGTATACTTTTTTTACTGCATCTTATAATCAAGTTAAAAATAAGTCATCACTTATTCAATATTAGTTATTTTTTTAACTTTTTTATGCAAATTAAATAATAACCATTACATAATATTGACGATAGCAGAGTGTTTTCTGTACTTTATTTTTATTATTGTACTAAATTTTACTTTAATACTCTCTAGGGAAATTTATTTGTCTATGATAAAACACATTAAATTAAATTTTTAATGCATTAAGTTATAAAGCAAATCAAAAGCAAACATGTTGAGTTAATTAATTAATTAATAAAAAGTTATTGATAGTAATAATCTAAACTTAGTAATGTATATGAATATTTTAATTAATAAATTAACTTAGGATTTGTTACTATCATACAATATCATAAGGTATAAGGATTAATAGCTTATACCTAAAGCGTGCTCTGCTTTTTAATAGACTGCATTATACAACAACTCATATTAATCTGGTTTAAAAGCAACTACTTTCCGGTCATTAATTAAAATTGCGTATGTAGTAGTTAATTTTAATTATTAAAATATTGTTTACAAAGTAATTATAATAGATTGTTACATGATAACATTGCTCAGTGTACTGCACTCTCATCAAAAGATGTAAATTGTAGATATATTGTTTCATGTAATTTATTCAAATACTCATTTGCAAACAATTGGTTTGTTAGCTAAACTATTATTGTTTCATTTATAAGTTTTGCACAAAACTAAAATATATGAAAACAATGGAAGAATTACATTTGACTTACAAAACATCCTAGAAGAGACTGTCTGAGCTGGGATATATTTAGTTTTAAAATAGAAGATAGACAATTTTATTACAACAGAACTTGTAAGCTGCTGTGCAGTAATGTACTACTATACAGATGTAATTTTATCAATTCACTTTGTTAACTTAATTAAGATAGAATTATTAAATTAAAAACAGAATAGTAAAATTTGTTAATTATTATACAATGATTAATTTATATAAATCACAAAAAAAAATACATTTTTTGATTTTTTTGTTAGATTATTTTTAACTTATTCATGTTGTTGTGTATGCTACACAGACATGCTTTTTGTCTTGTTTCTATAAGAACTTATTTATTTAAGATTGCAATATGAACCATGCTAATTGTTTGTATGTAAACAACCTTCAACCCCAAACCTTTTTGTCTTTAGACTCAAATTCCATGAATCCAATGTGTATCCCACATGTTGTTTCTGACCACCAGAATATATATGAAACCACATTCATAGAAATAGGAGTCAGTAAAAGATATCCAGAGCAGGCAGTGATTAGAATAAAGCGGAGAAGTTACGAGTGAGATTTTTTGTGTCATTTTAAATCCAATTCCAAGAGAAGTTTTCAACGTTGAGATGAATATATTTCATTTAGTTTGAGCCTTTAAGACGGGAATTAAATTTAGTTTGTTTTCTGTTGCACAAGATTTATATTAAAAACTGCCTGCAAATTTATATTGTCTATTAAATCAAGATAATTAATTTATTATAATGCACAGTAAATTTAATAACGTAAATGTATATTATACCTACAAAGATTAAGTAAAATATAAAGATTGCTAAATTTGTACAATGTAAATTAATAGAAATTATAATATAAACTCACTTAATAATTTAAAAACTATTTACATTAATAAACAATTATATATACTGCTTAAAAAGAAGTTATGCCGTAACATAATAAGCCTGTTGTAGGCTTATTATACTCGCTGCATAATAAATACATTATTTTAATAAGCTTTATGTCAATACCGATTGTTTTATGATAACCTTTTTTATAACATTAATTATAATAATATATTGATACAAATAGTATAAATTTAAAACATTAATTATGTTTAAATAAAACAATAAAAAAGATATTATATTTGCATTACATAAAATAAATCAATGTATTCTCAATAATATTCAAAACAGCACGTACACAAACGTGACATAAATAGAAAAGAGGGGATAATTTGAAATTGTCTGCATTGTTAAATTTATTGCCATGATAAAATTCCATGTCTGGTTTTGTGTAATTTATTTTTACAGCAGGTTCTAATATCAGAATTCAATATGCGATTGGATTAAACAAATTTATAACGCACAAAATTATATTACAATGTAAAATAAATTATGAAAACTTATAATCCATCTCAAACTTAAACTTTGTTCATGTCTGATTAAGTTAATAAATTAAAAAGTCACCCTTTCAATCTAATTTATTTAGAACAGTTTATAAAGCTGAAAGTATTTTCTATAAGGCATTAAATTATAATTATTTTTATAAATATTTATTTTGTTTGTTTAATTTTTGTATTTGATCTTTATATTGGTTCAAGAAAAATTTTATATTGTGATATTGGAAAGAATAATTGGATATTTCAAGATTGGATTATTAAAAATATGAATTTATATCAAGCAGAGTGAAAATATTGAATTCAATACATTTCTCTCTTTTATCCATCTGTTTTTCGTAGTTAATTAAATTTACGAATAATATTGAACGAATATGAATGAATTATACAGTCTTCTGAAAATCTATCAATAAAACTTTTCTTTATTTAATGAAATTAATTAAGTTTAGCATAAACATGATGTCTGACTGTACCGATCTCTGACAGCATTACTAATTAAAAATTCTTTTTATTTTTTTTTGTTAAGAGCTTTAATATTATGCCGAAATAAAATATTTGATGTTTTGAAATTTTATACTATACGATTTGGACAAAGAAAAACAAACCAGAATTACCAATAATTAATATTTTGTATATTTTTTACTGTATCAATACTTTTACTACAGGTATTGATAGAGCAATGCAACCGCACATATTGCAAATAATGTTTGCTAATAAAATCAGAAAAAGATTACTAAATTAGAAAATTAATAACTTTCCTTTCTATAGCAAAAAATAGATATAGCGTACAATGACCATAGCATTTGTGTGGTTGAGTATATTTCAAAGACAACAAGAAATTACGTTTTACGCTGTGGAAACATATAATCACAATGTCAGAAAATACACATTTCTAACAGAAATTGTATTTATATACATATTTAGGAAATATACAACAGAACAAAATTTATTTGCAAAAGATCTAGTAATGATTTAATTAAAACTAATGAATGCAATTGCATTTATTAGTTCTACGTGCAGCAGACACGAACACATTTGTTCCGACGTACATTAACTAAACTTGGAAAGATTCCACTGAAAAATATACAATGAAAGACGTTTTTTCCATTAACTTGAATTTGTTTAAGAAATATACAATTTTACAGTTTTTATGTTTAATATTGTAATATTTTTGTTTGATTCTTTAATTGTGAACGTCAACTGTCAGGGTCATTAACCCCTGCATAAGAATATTTTTAGTTTTTCTTTATAATAAAACACAAATCGCTTTAAGCACAACAAATGGATGGCAAAATTGGATAATTTGGGTGACATTTTTTACCACTTAAACCAGTTATGTCAATTGGCTGATTTTTATTATTAAATTTATTTTTATAAGAACTTGACAACAATATTTTTTGGGGCCAATGCCAATTTTTAAAATATTTGAAAAACTTGAAAAAGTAAAATATATATACAAAACGTATATATCGAGAATTATAGTTGAGTTTAAATGTTTATTTGAAGTAGATGTGATAAATGTTGAAAATATAGACTAAAATGTCTCACGAATAGTAGCGTAGCAATACGTAAACAAGGATCTGCAATGCGGAAAAGCCTTCAAGCATATAGGGTCATCTTGACGTATATATCAAAACCGGAAAAACCGGATTGAATAACATTTAGTATTTTTTGACAGTTTATGGATACATTTTGGTTTCTTTTAATAATAATTTATAGTTCTTTCTGACAATTGTTTAAAATTTTAAGGTCGGATTTTGCACTTTCAACAGTTTATAACGGATTTTGGTTTTTTCAAACAATATTTTTGACACATTAAAATTCAATATTGCTATTTTTGAAATTTTATAAATAAATTTACACTTTTTAAAAGTTTTAAGCCAAATTTTAGTGCTTTCTGACAATTTTTTAAAATTTTAATGTCGGATTTTGCTAGTTTTACTTTTTATGAACAGAATTTAATAGTTTTCAATTTTGGTCAATTTTTTTTTTTTTTTTTTAATATTTTAACATTTTATAACTATTTTACTATTTTATATTTCTGTAAATTTTTTTTAAATTTTTTTACAGTATATGTCAAACTTTAATGTTATTTTGTTCAAATCAAATAAGTTTTCCGGTAAAGTGCAAAAATCCGCCGGAATGTTCTCTACGATGCTTTAAGGTTATGCCTTACATGAATAGTTTTTTTCCGATGCTTCTTTAACACCAATCACATTGATCAAGGTAGACCAGGAAGAACGGTAAAACCTGAGTCCGGGCATCAAATTGCGATCTGACTTAAAAGTCATTGGTGCGCAAACCGAAAGGTTCGGGTAGGGATTGACTTACAGACGTCTTGTTTATTTTTTGGATTTACCCGGGTCTGAAGCATTTCACTATTTTTTTTTGTGATATTCTTATTTTTTCAAACTGTTTGGTTTGCGAGTTTATGGACCAGTTTTTTGTTTGAGTCTTTTGCCGTCTGTTGAAGCTTTTTTATCTCTGTGCGACTTTTGTTAACATTTTTGGTTCAAAAAAAGAAAAGAAGGGGTTGTAGGCACATTAATAATATTTTTTTGCTGGTTTTATTTGCTTTCTTTTCTTTTATAATGTAAATAAAACTTTTTTAAATGTATTTGCTAACCAAACTTTTTCTATAAAAGGAAAATTTGTTTTTGTTTTTTTTTATGATATATTTGCTTTCCGTGGTCCGATGAGATCCAAATTTTGTCACACCGGAATGTGCGGTTTAGAGGCGGGTTTTAATAAAGACGAGACTGGTAAAAACAGCAAAACCCGTCTTTTCATTTTTGGAATTGCCATCTCCTAAGCGCTTCCTTTGATTTTTGATACTTTCTGCGACTGTACTGTTGTTGGAAAGCGAGAAGTGAAAGATTTTACGCATAACATTATCTATGCAATCTTTTTTGCTATTTGATTTTTACTCTTTTGACATCTATGCTTATAATAATTTGACGGGGATATATTTTACAAAGCAGCTTGTTATTTTTTTTTTACTAAATTTTTGTTTCACTTATTAACAATTTGAAATTTGACATTCTCAACAAAAGTTAGTTTTGTTTTCTTGATGGGTTAGAGAAGTAAACTAAATTCTTTTCTATCATTGACGTTTTAGAGGAACTAGATTATATATACAAAATTTTTTTTTTTTGTCTATAAGAATTGAAATCTTATCTTTTTTCTTCACAAAGACTGCTGAACTCTGCTGCGGTTTTAAAGACAAGTTTTTGTTGTTGTTTTTTTGGCGTGCCGGTTTTGAAAAAAAAATTTTGCAAACCGGACCAATTCAGCCTGTTTTTTTATTTATTTTTGGGCTAATGTTTTAGTGCTTTTTAACCAATTGAGACAGAACCGGAAAAATTAGCTAAACCCAAATTGTAATCTGACCTCGCGTCTGCATGCCATTATTTAAAAAAAAAATGTAACGACAGTAGTTTTAGAGTACAAAGCATTTTGGTTTTTTAGCAAAGCCCTTTTCTTCACTTGGAATATTGTCAAGAGCGTTTGGTAGGTCTGATTTTTTTAAAACTACCTCTCTCTTCAGGAAAAATTGGTGATGTTTAGTTGGCGTTGTTGTCCAGAAAAAGCGGTTGCCGGTTTGGAGAGTCGTTTTTGTTAGTTTATAATTAGCCTTTTTTTTGCCATTTTGACATTTTATAAATAAAATTTTGCACTTTTAATTTTATATAAAAATATTTTAATATATTATGACCGGATTCAGTTATTTTTGGTTTTTTATAAATTTGCGTTTTTATCAGTTTAAAACCAAACTTTTTTAGACAATATTTTAACGTTTTAAGACCGTATTTTGGTATTTTTGACATTTTAATAATAAAGGTTTGCACGTTACATTTTTTAACAGTTTATGAACGGCATGATCAGGCCAAAAACACCGCAATAAATTGTTTTTTTTTGTGTTTAAAATCAAACTTTTAAACAAATTACATTATAAAACTACGAGCAGAACTCACGTAATTTAATTTCTTTTTAATATTGTCTTTTTGCAACGTGTAGAAATTAAAATTATTAGTCTAATAAAATATATGAATATCCAAAACCATTGATTGGTCTGAATTTTATTACACTTTCTTAACTGCACCCTAAGTTTGCCAGCATCTTAACTAGACAATTGTTGATTTTTTTAAACTTTAGTAAAGCAAGTGACCAATATTAATCTGTAAATACTTATTTTATTTAATTATTTAGCCGGCTTGAACAGTAGCAAAAAACCTTTGTTATTGTTATTCTTTCATCCCGCAATACACAACCCCGGCTACGTCAGACGATCACAGAAAAGTTACAACCTACCTCAAATCGGCGAGTGTATACTTCCACGCCTGGTCTATTGCCGATGAGAATTGTTTGGAAATGTAATCCGGCATGCCTCGGAATGCTATACCGAGCAAAACTACCAAAAAGCACCAAATTATCTAAAATTATGGGGTTACAAAAACTCCTTGGGTTCAAGGATTTAGTTGAACCCAAAAAACGTTGTTTTTCAAAGACTCGGGTGTGTAAAATATGTTTGGGGCCCCATCAGTCGATGACCTGGTCCAAGGACACGCCGCTAAGGTGTGTTTGTTGCTTTGGTCTGCACTTTTTGCAGTCCAATTTAGGAGTTGCAACTTTTACCAAAGAATATTGGCCTTCCACTGTTACGGCCACAAGGCGGTGCGGTTTGCAGTAACACCACCTACTTTGCAAACGCTCTCTACCAATCACGCGCAACCGCATAGTATAAAAGAAATCCGTTTTTGGATCCCGCAGTTAATCCTGCAGCAGCAACAGACAAAACAACATTTTCAGTTAGCGGCAGAAATTTTGCTATAATTTCTACAAGACTTGCAACCGCTTCTAGCGCGTCCATCACGGACCCCAATACGTTGACACGACAAACCCCGTCAGTCTACCGGCATCTTCTAAGCTGCAAACCATATTGGCTTCAAAAACACGCCACAGACACGTTAAGACATGTCTCAACCATCATCGTAAAACTGCGCGTTATCTCCGAATGACCTGGTGCTCCCTATACTTGGGGCACGCCACCGATGACCACCTTTGTGCACTTTGAGATTAAAAATCACAATCAATACTACACAGAAGCTGCCAAACAGTTGCGACCAATCTTAAACACAAGGTCAACCGTCTACCAGGTCAAACAGACCTCTTGGACTTGTGACGGTCCGAGATAATCTTCTACAAACTCCCGGGCCGGTAACAACACGGCAAGGCTAATAGTCATCCTCTACGCCTGCAGGTCCCCGCAAACCTGCAGTTGCGACGGGAAAATTGTTTGCAAATGCAGTCGCTTCGCCGGCATTTCTTCTGGCTATAAACAAAGAAAAATTGTTCTGTTAAACGACTTCAACAATTTTTATAAGAAAATCATGTCTAAACTCCTTCAAAAACAGTAATGGCCACCAAGGAACTATTACTTTGTGTCTGTTTTAGAAAAAATAAGTGAGGTGAAACAATTTTTCATTTAAGAGAATCTTGACATCATTTTGGTGGCCGAAACAAACTATTCTCTCACCCAATTGTTAAAACTACCAAATACTTTTACGTATTTTAGGTCGTCGGGCGTTAGGCTGAGGCATGGGACTTTGATTTTTTTCAAAAAAATCATTGGACCACTCTGATATCGACACTTCTAAGCTAGTCTCTTTTAAATCTAATGCGATAGTGGTTAATGTGGGCACATCAAACTGGGCAATTTAAAAATATTTAAAATTGCATCAGGCTATCTCAGCACAAATAACCAAATTTTTGCAAATCCTCTCCTCACAATTATTGCTGAGAATTTAAACATCCGGCGTGGAACAGTTTACAGACAAACGCCAAAAGTCCGGCATTGCTCGACTATGTAGAGATTAAAAAGTTTCAAGTAGTGGGTCTAAAGAAACCCACCTTCTATCATAACGCAGGACACCAAGAAGACGATTTTGACGTCGCTATTTTCAAGAACGTTAAGAACGTTAACTTTAACCACATCATCCAAGTAGTCAACAAATTAAGCTAAATTAAATTGAACACTTCTTAGTCTTGCTAGAGCTCTTTGAAAAGGGGTCACCGGAAAAGGAAAAAAAAATGTCGGAGCTGTTACATTTTTTACGGACCAAACCCAACAAGTTTTGGAAAAGGTCTCTAAAACACTTCAGGTTTGCTCCGATAATCCTTTTGAGTTATCTTGGGATGTAAAAAACCGCCAGGTACTTTTGGTAGCGGCACCTTGACTCCTTAGATTGCCTAACACTGAACTCTTTTTACGGTGAAGTGAGGAAAACCATAAAGTCAAACAAAAATTTTTGCTAAAAATATACTTTAAATTTTTTTACGAAGGATGAACATCCAATGTGGAGAATCTCTAAAGCCTTAAGAAACAGGCCGGTTAGATTCCATCTATTTACGGCAAAAATAGGGTACAATACACGATCGAAGAAAAAGCCAAAGCATTTGTCGACTTGAAATTTTAATGCTTTCTAAACGATGACGATGAAAACCCTAAAAATCGTTGACGACGCCGCGTTGCTGCAAAGCGTCTCAAAATTGAAAGATTATCAACAAACAAAACCCCAGTCTGCTCCTGGCTCTGACAGAATCTACAATTTTTGCACATGGCGATAATGGTTTTCACTAATATTGCCAATGCGATTCTTTGTACCCGGTATTTTCCAACAGTTTGAAAAACCTTAATCGTTATTAACATTCCAAAACCTAGGAAAGACCGACGGTTTTCTTAAAACTACCGGCCAATCAGTTTACTATGCACCTTGAGTAAAGTCATAGAAAAAGTTATATTAAACATAATTCAGAATTACGTTCATTCTAACAATCTGTTTACTTTTTACTAGCACAGATTTTGATAGAAACATTCAGCGGTCCACCAGCTAAATCAAGTTACAAACATTAACGTTGAGAACTTTAGGTTGAAAAAGGCTACAGGAATGGTTCTTTTTGAAGTGAAAAATCCTTTTACAAAGTCTGACATAAAAGTTTTTTTTACAAACTTCGGAGAAAAGCAAAGCCGTTTTCTTTACAATGAGAACTTTTGTCTTGACAACGTTCCTATACGTAGTCCGATTTTGCCTGGTATCTGGAAATAACTTTTAATTTTCGACAAAACCAAAATGGCAAAAAAAAATTTGCTTTTGATGTTGCGGTCGAACAGTAGTTTATCTCTGCGGAATAAAATCCGAATGTACAGGTTTAGTATTATGGTTATAATGACATACGCGTGCTTTATTAAGAGAACTTTTTCAAACACGCATTTTGATAAACTGAATTGTTCCAAAGTTTGATTTTGCGGATGCTTCTCGGAGCTATATGATTTGTCAGAAATTGTGAAATTTAAAGCAATTTTGGGATTCCTCTATTGCGTAAACACATCGAAGCTTTGGCCGCAAAGTATTTTGACAATCACGCGGTTCACTTCAATCCTGATCTGGCCCGACTTGTCAAACCTGGCAAAAAAGTATCGCAAACAAGCGCGCGGTTAATTGACTGAATAACATCTTCTTATTACCTACCTATTCTTCTTTCAGCCTAAAACGCATCTGTTCTTTCTTTCAACATTGGTTTTGTCTTTCTTATCTATCCAATGGAAGGTTTATGAGCCTGAAACTTTCGGGCAATTTACCAAGAGCAGTTTAATCGGTAGATGCTTTAAATCTTTAGAAAATGCTTTTTCTAAGCTACAAAAAAAAGCGGCAAAACTTTTAATTAATTCTTTTTTTTTATTAAAAAATGTAAATTATAATTCTAGAAGCTACTTAAAGTTAAGTTGTAATAGCGTCTGAATTTTTGATTAATTTTTAGGTACTATAAAGTAAAATTTTGTTTGTTTTTTTAAATTTTTTGATAAAAGACAACCTTTAATATGTAGCTTTTTTATATTTTTTTGTTTGCTTTGTTTTAAAAATAATAATTACAACGTTTGATAGTGCCCTTTTTTTAAATTTTTAAGTTAATTTATTAAATTAGGTGATGTACAAACGCTTATTTATCCAACCTTTTTAGTATACCTTTATGTCAAACTATTAATTAGATTATAGTTGGTTGCCTTTAATTAGTAGCCGTTGTCAGCTGCTTTTTTATTTAGCTCCATCTAATAACTGCCTTGTGTAAACTGTTACTTTTGAGGCTAGAATCACTGTTTTTTGTTTATTTTGGTTGAGTACTACTCGTCTTCTCACATACAAATTCAAAGCTTTAAGTTCCAATGTGTCGGCAGTACGGCAGAGAGAGCATGTACCAATACCAGCGCTAACAAAAGTTAAGCAACGGCCGCGCTGGTCACAACTTGAATGGGTAAACCCAAAGTGATGCCGATCTTCCCAATATGGGTCCGTTACCTCATACATGTCTTCTCTGTGGCTCGGTGTGTCCGACACTTCGACACCTAGCGGTATTAAGAGGTTATTGAATTGAATTAAATTGAATTGATTGAATAAAAGTTCCAATGTGTCAAGTACTTTAATGATTTCAATGCTGAGCAATGTCATGCTTTATATATTTCTAAATTAATCCAGTCTATGTGTAATAAACCTTAATTATATATTTTAATTATCTAAATATCAATGTGTTATCATACCCCTAAGACTCACTTAATCTATTGTAATTAACTTTAACACACTCAGGTATGTTACCTGTCAGTAAATAGCTATGTACTAGAAGCAAAAAGTAATGACGAAAAATGTTAGTAATTTACATTTTTTTGCTTCTAGATTTTTTAATTGAAGTCTTCCCAACAAATTAATTTTAAAAGTAATTAAAATAAATCACAGTTTTTGATAGTTTAAATAAAGATTACGTATATTCAAAATATCTAAAAGCTGATTTAACATAATAAAATGTTGTTTGTAGTACGATTTCATATAGTGTAAAGTTAATTGCAATTGCAAACAGTGTGTTATGCAGGCTGTTAATTGAACAGAATTGTAAATTGGATATTTAAATTATATACACAATTCTGTTTACATAAGAGCAAAATGCTTTTATAGTAAAAGCTCATTATCGCAGTAGAACATTCAATGAGAATATGACAGATGAGTGTACATACTCTCGCCTGAATCAATTTAATTACGCTTTTCCTGATGCAGGAATTCTTTATAAAAACGTTTGTAAATAACAAATATCAAATTGTTGAATGGAAAACACTTGGCGATAACAAGAAACTTATTTATATAATGATTTTATGAAAACAAGCGGTTTGTATTTATTGTTGTGTAGTAGTTAAAAAAATGTATCTAAATTAATAGTGCAATATCATTCTTCATTAATTGCTTTAAAAAAAAAAATTATTCAATCATTAATTAATAAGTATTATTACCTTATTAGTGTATTATTATATACAAATAATCTTTTTTCCTTTTTAATAAATTTAAATAATTTGTATGAACTTCGTATTTATTCAAGATGTTTAATTTTATAAATTAATTACCACACAAAAATGTGACAAAGCGTCTAGTGTACATACATTGTAAACCTCAGATTTCTTGCTCACTCTACATTATAAACAATGCTAACAAATACCATTCTCAACACAAGCAATCATATTTTTTTACATTGGGTCCTTCTTAAAACAATTGAAAGCTTTTGTTTCTCTATAATTTGAATTTCGTTGTTTTACCAGACGAAGCAGCTAGTTAACTGTTGGACCTCTGCGGCTTGTATGATTTAATCAGTAAAAACCTTCACAGCACTCTTTGATTCTGTACGGACCAGACTGGTTTAGAAACCTTAAAACTATATTCACTTTGCTTTAATTATGAACATTAAATTGTATAATATGGCCCTGGAAAGTTAATATTATCTATATTATAACTAAAGCTTTTTTCTTTCATCATACACAAACTCATACTATTACTACAATTAAAACGTAATGCAAAACGTACATATGCCAGTCCAAATATTAATTTAGATAACTGTTACAATTTTAATAAATTTATGTGCGCTGAATAGGCGCCGGCGATCTATTAAAACTGATTAAATCGTTCATTATACTCTAAAAATCAATATTTGCTTTTTGAATATCAATGATTGGTATCAAAAAGATTAAATTTTTTATATAGGTAACGTTTGTAAAGAAGTATCCAATTTGCATACTAGTTAGACTAATGTGATGCATGTGAATATCAAGAACTTTTCAGTTAGTTAGTTAAATGTAACGAGATTTTACGTGCCAAATATTTGAATATGTGTTATTAAAAATATTATTTGTTATATAAATCAAAAGGTAGAATAATGGAAACAATGAATCATTTTAATATTCTCTTATAATACTCCTAATTGGCCACTTCAGCGATAAGGATTCGTACATTGGAGATCAGTTCTGATGGATAATGCATAAGTCTCTATCATGTTTATACTTACTGATAATTTAAAATTGTTTATTTGAACAATGTAATCTTTACTAATATTTTATTTTTTTTAATTTTAGTACTATACTTTATTTACGATTATTCAATAGATATAATTCTATATAATTTGTTTAATAAAGTTATTGTAAAATTTCAGTAATTGTGGAATTTTGTAATTTTGTGCGCTTAATTATGCTAGATATCGATTTATTAAAACTACTAAATTTATGTTAACGTTGGATATAATAAACAAGTCTTACACGTTTAAGTGCTTGTTGGCTTGTTGTTTACTAGTTTAATTATTGCTGCATGCAGTTGAACTCCCTTCAACGCGGCGGCGACATACAGTGGAAATAATTGACATTTTAAACAAGTACAAACAGTGGCAAATGCATGCATAATAGAAAAAACCTTAAAAAATAACATTGTTTTACAATTATAACATAATTTACAAAAATGTGCATAAGTATCAAGAGTTAGTTTGCAATAGCCGCGGCCTATATTCTTTTCACTCACTTGCAGATTCTTTTGGAAGCGGGCACTACTTAATAAAGGATTAGCATATGGTTCTATTTAATGTCTTTAACGGCTGGTTTTATTAGATGTCTTTACAAAAGCTACTTGATTTATGCCGTTTTTGTCTGGCTGAAATCTACAATCCAGCCAAGTTTGTCATCTTTAACTAAAAATAAAGTTTTGGCTTAAAGATCTGAATAGTATTTTTTACTCTATTTGTTTCAAGTGTTAATAAAGTGGCTGCACCTTTTGGATTTAAATTTAGATCTGAGATTTCAGTCACATCCGGATCCAGCAATGACATCGAAGGTCGAGTTACATTGGTTTGTAACTCGTTGACATTAAAAATGTTTTGGTAATAAGATCACATAAAAATTTGAGGTCTACTGTCTTTGTCATGAAACAAATAAATGCCAGTAATATGAAATAGTGGTGATGGTTGAACTCTAAAAACGAAAAGAATTTTTTTTGCTGGTTTTGTTTTGCATTTTCTTATTATTTCCTTTATTGTAGTTCTAGCTGCTAGAAGTATCTTTTTTTTATAGATGTAAATGTTGTTTGCATTCCAGCATGCATTTGCAATTTATGTTCTTGTTCAATTACTAATTTAGTAAAATTGTGTTGGCTGGGTAATATAATTTTAAGTTTTTGATCTACAAAAATGTTAATTTGGTAATGTCTGCCAATATTACAAATCGATGCGTGAGAAATCTCAATAAAATGCAAAAGAAGCTTTTTTTAACAACTAGGCTTACTATCAAAAAAACCATTGAGAGACTTGCCACTTATAGTTTTTGCTGATGCATTAAAGACCACACGCAATTTAGTGGTTACGCTGCTTTTATTTATGACAAGTTAGTGGGGTAGGAATCAACTTTTTTTGTTTGTATTATAACCTTTAAGTCTTTTTATATGTCTTTATTTTTCTTTTTTAGCCTGATTTTGTCCATTCCTGAACATAAGCTTCTTCTATACGCTTCTAAGTTGATTTTTGTTGGGCAGACTGTATCTAGTTCTTGCTCACGTGCTTCTGTTTGTCGTCTTACCTTTTTATTTGAGAGAAACCAACATTTTTTTAGATACTCGATGTCTCCACTGTACTATTGTCTTAGATCATTTGCCATTTTTTTCTTGCCACGTGTTTATTACCTAAAAGTCTAATTGCTTTGTTCCTTGTAATGGCCATAGTTTCTAACCCGTATGTAGTGACAGATAAGATACATGAACTATACACTTTTCTTTTTAAGTTTATTAGAATTTTTGGTTCTTGTAGAATGTATCTTAATTTGTTGTTTAGTTGGCTTCTCCTTATTTGATGCTATGCCCCAAGTTAGTTCATTAATTTTTTCTAGAGTTTGATTCTTGATTCCAAGTAACAAAATGGTTACCATTTTGTTACTTGGACTTATGATTTTTGTTTTGTTTTATTTGCAGGTCCACATTTTGTATGGTTTTGTTGAGTTTGCGTAGCATTTCATTCAGTTCTACTGTGTCTGCTAATGAAGACAATATCATCGGCAAAACAAAGGTGATTCAGGCAGTTACCATCGATGCATACTCTTTTTTTCTCCCACAATAGTTTTTTTGAACACGTTTTTCAGCGCTAAAGTAAATAATTTTGGCAAGATGACCCTACCGGACGCCTTTTTTGATGAGTATTTTCCTTGTCGTTCAATCTTTTCATATTTTGACGTCTAGAGTTGCGTGTTTGTAAATGTATTTAAGCAAATTTGTGTACTTTAAGTCAATTCGAGCATTGTCCATTGACTGGAGTACTGCCCATGTTTTGATGAAGTCAAAGATCTTCTGATAGTTCACAAAAGTCATGTGGAAGTATATATTGTACTCTGTACATTTTTCAATTAGTATACGCAGTGTTTGAATGTGGTCGGTTGAGCTGTAGCCTTGCCTGAAACCTGCTTGTTCAGCCGGTTGATAAAATTGTCAAATTTTTGAGTTAGTCGATTTGTCATTATTTTGCTTAGTAACTTATAAAAGGTATACAATAGATTGATTGGTCTGTAGTTTTCCAAATTTGTATTAACTATTTTTTTAAAAAGGAAAATTACCTTTGCGTTTTGCCCTTTTTGAGGCATTTGTTTAAAAGTATCAGGATTGCTTTTTTTAGGGCTTTTCTATTAGTCTTCAGCACTTTGATAAATATTTGATCTTTGCTTGGTGTTTTGTTGTTCTTCAGATGATGCAATGCTGTTCTTAGTTCTGCTTTATCAATTTCTTAGAGTTTTTTGGATTCTATATTTAGGACTGTTTGTCTTGACCCTGTCCGCTGATCTTCGGATAGAACTACTTGATACATTTTTTTAATAGTTTCTGCGATCTTGTTCTTTTCTATAATAATTTCTCTTTTGTCATTTTTTATCTTATGTATTGCTGTTTTTCCTTTTGATCTTATAGGGCGCAAAATTCTCATGTTAGTGTTGTTTTAAATAGTTTCATAGATTTGTTTTGTGTTGAATTCTTCCTTATATGCCCTAGATTTTTGTATTTGACTATAAACTTGCCATATTGTTTTCTTAAAACTGGGTTTTTAAGAAGTTTTCTTTCAAAATTATAAATCCGTTTAAAGACCATTCTATAAAATTTTTCCAATTTTTCCATGCCGTTTTTAAATAGTAAATTTACAATAAATTGTCCCGTTTGATCTGATTTAGAAGTCTGCTTGAATAACTTTTTGCAGAGCTATTGTATAAGTGGTTTCTTTTTCTAAGTAATTCAGTTTTCAGAATTTTTTTATATTTTAATTTAACTTTTGTAGCATGCTAATCCTTTGATTTTTCGTGGTTCTACCCAATTTATCATCTGCACATTAATTCAAAATACATTTCTGCTTCAATTAACAAATCAATCTCTTTTATTTGATGGAATTGAGGTTTTGTTAGTTTTATATTCTTGAGCAGTTTAAGCATTTGTCAGTCAATTTGTTGCCTAGATAGCTAAGACAAGCTTTACGGCACACTCTATGGTTATTTTTAATCAATTTAGTTGCCGTTGATAGTAGGACATGATTTATGTTTTTATGTCCCTTACCGGTGTTAGCATGGTGAATGGCGGATTCTGTGTAGGCTGTCTCTCTGTTTAGAAGGTATTGTCTTTCTTACTACATTTTTTGCATTTAGTTGATTTTTAGGTTGTTACCTGATGATTAGATTGTAAGCAGTTTAGGCACAATCTTTAGCTCCGCGCCTTTGTAATTCTATTGCTCAAAGCTGAAGAAAGTTTTTGCAGCAATTTTTTAATTTACACTTTGTGCATTTACTCTTTGCTTCTAAAATCATTAGTCTGCAAGGTTCTGGTTTATTAATTTTTATGCTATTATTTGATCTCAATGTTTCCAATAGTCGACATTTTACTGACAAAAACTGTTCCAACTCTTTCATTGTCGGCAACTTGTTATCTTTTATTGATTTTTCCTAATTTCGTCTGGTTTTGTGGTTAAGCTTCGTGCATATAAGATACACAATTAGATCATCCCATGAATCTACTGGACGTCCAAGCGAGAAAGAACGCATGTACTCAAACGTGTTGTCTACTAATTTTTTGAATAGAACAAAACAAACTAAAAATTTGGGATAGCAGCCGTGTTTTAAGTGACATTGTTTAACTCGTAAATGTCAATAGGTTCTAAAAGCAAAAACATTTATAAGATTTTTTGTAGACTTTTTTGGTTAAGTTCTACCCAATTTCTCAATATTTGTAGCTATGACAAAAAGGTGCATTTAAAAATAAATACAGATAAAAAATTAATTCTGTTGTATGATAGGACCAATTAGTTGAATGCTATTTAATAAATACTCTAAAGTAGTTACACCAATGACTTATTAAAAACTACACGAAGCTTAGTAGTAAGACTCTTCTTTTTGAGGACTTCGTGATGTAAAAGATAGTAAGTCATCTCTTCCAGATTAGAAACTATACGAAACATGCGACTTAAATCAATGTACTTTTTAGTAACAATTAGATCAGTTTGAATGGTTTTGTAATGGTTTTTCAAACAATGTGTAATGAGATTTTCAATAATTCAACAAACTTTATTTCTTCTTCTTCTTTTTTTTGTTATAGGATTGCATCCTGTTTGTCTTCATCAACCGTAGTTGAAACGCCAAGCTCCAGTTTTTGTGTCATTGTATTGGGGGTCTTCTAGGAGATCTTTTTGATGTTGGACTGAACTTATCCATCCTGTCGACATAGTCTCTTTACTCTCTTCTTCTATTGCGGCTCCATCTTACCACATCTTGATTGTTGCACTGCGTTTTGATGTCGTGGCTTCTAATATGGTCTCGTAGACTACACCCTGTCATGCATCTCAAAGTTCGTGATTGGTCTTACACAGGTCTTGTATATTCTTGTTTTGCTTTAGATGAAATAGACATGTACTTGTTTTGCCATATTATATCCCTCAGATATCCCGATATTAACAATGCTTTTACTGTTTGGGCTTTTACTTCTTTCACTAAGTCTATACTACTTGTTATTTTGGCTCTTTAGCTACGGTTAGACACTGTGTCTTGCTTGTCAATATCTGCATGTTGAACTTATAAAGAAGCTGTTGCAGATAGTTTTTGCTTTTGGATATCAATATGGCGACGTCAGTACAGCATAGCACTTTGATTTCTTTGTCTCCCATCCGATACCCTTGCTCTACCTTCTTGACCTCTGTGATCATTTTGTCCATAATTATGCTGAATAGGGCAGGGCTTTGACTGTTTCCTTGTCTTATTCCACTTTCTATGGGTATTTTTTGGATAGTTTATCTGCTACTTTTATGGATGTGTAGTTATTGATGTTTAGCTTGGCAATGATAGTTATTATGCTGGGGTGTATATTTCTCTTCTGCAAAAGTAGCACAACGTCAGTTAGCTTCACTCTGTGAAAACTTGGGTGAGGTCAATAAAGCACATAAAAGCAGGTCTGTTAAATTCTATATCTTTCTCAGTTATTTGTCGTATGGTAAATATTGCGTCTATCGTAGACTTGTTCTTTCTAAATTTTTGTTGTTCTTTGCATATCCCAGAGGCAACAACTTCCTTCTCAAAGATGTTTTTGAGGAATTTTGACAACGTACTTAGGAGGCCAATTCCTCTGTAGTTTGCTGGATTGGTCTTTGCTCTCTTTTGTGTATTGGTATTGTTATGCTGTACTTTCACTCCGACGGTATGTTTTTATTGTATAGTATCTTGTTGATAAAAACATCGATCTGATCCAATAGTAATTTGCCCTCGTATTTGATTATTTTGTTGGATATTTCATTCTCCCCGGGGCAACTTTCTGTTTTTCAGTTTGCTGGCTAGTTGTTCTATTCTCTCCCGGAATATGTTCCATGGTCGGTGGGTATTATCATCTGTTTGTGTTAAGGCATATATTTGGTGTTGTCTTTGGCTGCGGCTGCGGCGTACAGTTCCCGAAAGTGTTTCTCCCAATCTTCAATTAAATTCTTCGTAATTTGTATGTGTTTGTTTATGGGATTTTTCTTTTTCTGAGCATATTCCACAACTTTTTCTGTTTTCCATAAAGGTCTTGTTCCATATCCTTGAAGAATTTTTTTCAGTGTGTTGTTTTTATTGCTTGTATTTTGCTGTTGATTCTGTTCCTTACAAAACTTATACTCGTTGTATGTTATTGATTTTGATCTGTACTGTAGGTTTTTTATTTTCGTTTTTCCTCAGCCGTCTTGACCTCTTGAGTAAACCACGGTTTGGTATTTGGATTTCTTTCCCCCGTCCGCCGCCTTCTTCCTAGTGTTTCTACCGCAGCTTTTATTATGTTTGATTTTAGTTATTACCAAGCGGTTTCTACATCATCCAGCTGTTGTATTTTGCAGGTTTGGTTGGTACAGGTGTCTTGTTGAGGCATCAAATAGAGATTCCACATTGATTTTGTTAGTTCCTTTTGTCGGTTTATTCTTTTTCGGTTTCAGAGTTGCTGCTATTTTTGCTAGTACTAGGCCGTGATTAGTTTTGGCATTTGCTGAGGTCAAAGTTCTGACGTCTTGGATTCTGCATGGGTGGATGATTCTGTTTGTAATTATGTAGTTTATTACAGTTTTCTGTCCTCGCGTATTTTTAAATGTAAATTTGTGTGGAAAGAAGGTGTTGTTTATTTTTAGTTTGTTTTGAACGCATAATTGGGTTAGTTGTTTGACACTTTCATTCTTTACTTCTTTGTTGAATCTGATTTTTATTCTTGGTATACATTTGCTTTCTATTCTGGCGTTCAGATCTTCAAAAATTATTGTTTTATCTTGTGGTCCGATGCGTCAAGCACTGCTTGTAGATCTTTGTAGAAGATATTAATTTCTTCTCGTGACTTGAAGGTGTTGGAGACATAAACGCTTATTACGTGTAGACTTTCAATTTTGAGTTTGACTGTTATTTGTAGTATTCTGTCGTTGATGTATTTTGAATTGTTGATGTTACTTTCAATTTTTTCGTGTAGCAGTATCTCAACGCCAGACGTTGCTCTTTCGTTTTTGTCTTTGCCGCTGTATACAAGTATCTAGTTTTCATACTTGGTGTTTCCCTTCCTCTTTTTTTAGTTTTAGTGATTGCGCAAATGTCGATCTTGTGTCTTTCTATTTTCAAGAGAATTTTCTAGACTTTGTTGTTCAGTGATGTTACGTTCTAGTATCCGATTAGTGCTTTTAATTTTTGACGTCGCTTATTTCTTTTTCTCGCCGGGCTTGGGACCGGCTATGATTCCACTGAGTTACTCAATCCATCCAGTTTTTTTCACAAGCAGAAGAACAAACTCCTTAAATGCAACATAAAAAAAATAAATATCAAGACCTCTACTAGTATTTGCACAACATACCTTTTGCAGTTGTTTTCTTTAACATTGCAAACGTTTTCAACTGAATATTGTTCTAGTTTCTAAAGTTTGCATATTGCTCTAAAAAAAACTGAAGTAATTTTGTAGGGTTAGCAACAATTTATTCTATACAAGTTTTTTGTTTAATGTAAAGGGTGAGTCATCTAATTTTGGTGTTTGAATTGGCTATAAACAAAATACTAATAATTTTTTTTTTCAAAACTATGAGTTCATTAGAAAGATTGAACATTTTTATTTAAGAATGAAACACAACATTATTTAAATGACAGTACCCATCCAATTAACCCAATTTTGTAGTATATTTTTGATTATTTGAGTTTCAATCGCATAAATGGCATTTTTGATTTCTTGTTTCAAGGCATCAATCGTTTGAATGGTTTGCAAAACATTTATTCTAAAATGTCTCTTCACAAAACAAATTCAACGAGGTCAAATCACAGCTCCAATTGACATCAGCATTTTGGCTGATTATTGTATTTCCGAAAACAGTGCGCAAAAAATTGATGGTTACGTTGGCGTTTTGTTGAAACCAAATGTCATCCATTTTATACTCTTCAATTTTTGAAAACAAAAATTTGTTAAGCATGACACAATAACGTTTGCTATTGACGGTAACGGCGGCTCCTTGCTTGACCAATAATGCCGACGGACCATAAACCAAACTAAACGGTTATTTGTTATGGATGCATACACTGTTCAATAGTCATGTGTAGATTTTCTGGTCCCCAAATTTTGCTTATTGACGTAGCCTTTGAGATGAAAATGAGCATCATCGGAAAACGCAAATTTTAGATAAAAATGCTCATCTTTGACCAAACGATCTTTAGTGCACTGGCAAACTGAAAACGCATCAGATGATCATCATTATTTTATGGATTAATTTAATTTTGTATGCCTCCTTCTCAGAGAAGTGCGAGAAATGTTCAGTTCCTGAGAACGATGAAGAGTTGATGTTAATACACATTCACTCACACTCTGAGCAACAGCATTAAATTTTTCGGCTTAACGCACTGGACAAAAACGTAAAGGTGTTGTTTTATCCACTAACGATCTAGTTTTGCAAACTTGCTTCACAAATTGGTCCACAAACTGCGTTGAAGGCATTTTTTTTATATCAAATTTGTTTCGTAAATTTCTTACCGTTTGTGTAGAAGACTTTAAACCACTTTGAAAGTAAGTTTTTATTATTTCCTAACATTATTCAAGTGTAAAGCGTCTTATTTTGTAAATGTCAAACATAAAACTTAATTTCTGTCAACTCATAAATGTCATTATACCAATGAAAAACAAAATAACCTTAGTTCAACTTCCAAACGTTACATGTCCAACTTTTTATAACTGTATTATGGATGGAATTTTTAATTAGTTTTTGTATTTATTTAAAATTTGTGCAAATGAAAACTACGTTTCTACTAAAAAGTAATTAATTTTATACGAATTAATTTAACTTTAGCTGAAAACTGGTTTTAATTATAAGTTAGTGATAAATTTATTACTATTTATTTATTGAAACATGGTTTGTTTGGAACTCTGATATTTTTAATAAAATTTCAAATTATTATTCATAGATTATTTGTTATTTGCATGTAAATTGAAGAGGACTTTGTTTATAAGTTTATACGGAAACAAAACCGCATTTCATCCATCACAAATATTCACAACTAGTTGAATAAAAATTTTATTAAGCATGAATGTCAATGTTATTTAACTTGCAAATTGAAATAAATATATTGAATAAAACTATTTGAATAAAAACTGTTCGTTTTTTAATGGCTGCCCCTTTGTGTTGATATGAGCAAGGAAATCCATTAATTTTTGATAATTAATTATGTTTATTAATTTTTCCTTAATAATGAGAATGTTTTTTATATATTGCTGCTTTTGCTTAGTTTACTACAATATCACTCATTAAATCGTTCTTTGTGTGCATAATATTTTTGAAAACTGAATATTTATAGGTTTAAAATAAACAGTTTAACAAATTAAATTTTATAATAATTAAAGTACTAAGCCAAGTTACAAAATATAAAGCTATAAAATACTATTTATTTCAACCAGTAAATCGAGTTTGTAGCGTATTCAGGGCAAACTAAATTAAAACACACAATACCCACACAAGGGACGGTCTGAACAAGTTATGTCTTGAATGAACAGATAGAAAACATGCACAATATGCACATACTACGGAAACACTACGTGGTGATTACAACATTCTATAATCTCCTTCACACCTTTATTCTCATATGTTTTATTTATATTTTCAACATCAAAGTTTATTTATTTTTAAACGTATTTATAAAATTTAAATTAAATTATTTTGATGTTTAAAAATTGTTTTTTTTTATTGTGTTTAGGCTAGCTTCTATTTCACATTTATCTAGAAATCTACTCAATTGCTGATTTGTTTACAGTTGTAACAAATATTCAATAAAACATATGTATGTATAAGCCAAACTACAAAGTAAAATATATTTTGTAACAAAATTTAAAATATAATCTATTATTTGAAAAAAATTAAATAAGTCTAATTAAAAACTTAATATACTTTATTGATCTAAGCAGTAAAATAGTGTTTTTGCTTCTTATTCTAAAGGGTGAGCCACGTAACGTTTGGAAGTTGAGAAATAATGAAAACTTACTTCCTAAGTGGTGAGTTTTTTACTCAAACCGTAAAAAATTTACAAAACAATTTAAATGAAAAAAAAGTGCCTTCAACGTAGTTTGTGGATCAATTTGTAAAGCGAGTTTGCAAAACTGAATCGTTAGTAGATAAATCAACACGTTCACGTTTTTGTCAATGCGCTCAGCCAAAAAAATTAATGCTGTTGCTCAGAGTGTGCATAAACATGCATCAACATCAACTCGTCATCGTTCTTAGGAACTGAACATTTCTTGCACTTCTCTGAAAAGAATGTTGCATAAAGACTTTGGTTGAAAGACCTACAAAGTTTAATTAGTTCAAAAAATAAAGCCTCATGATCATCTGATAAGCATTTTTATCAAAAAATTGTGTTTTACGATTAAGCTAATTTTTTATCTCAGAGACTATGTCAATAGCAAAAATGTTGCATTTGGGAATCAAAGAATCTACACATGACTATTGAACAGTCTATGCATCCACAACGAGTAACCGATTGGTGTGATTTTTAGCCCGGCGGCATTATTTGGTCATTTTTTTTTTCAAAAATGAGCAAGAATCCATTGTTTTTCAAAAATTGAAGTGTATGAAATGGATGACATTTAGTTTCAAGTGGTCCCCGCTTGTCATACAGCCAACGTAACTATTAATCTTTTGCAAACTGTTTTTGGAAATCGAATAATCAGCCAAAAAGCTGATGTCAATTGGCCGCCTAGGAGCTGAGATTTGACCCTGTTGGAATTTTTTATGTGGAGACTTTAAAAATCAGTGTTACGCTAAAAATTAAAATAAGGAAAGTGCCCATTGCCCATCTATAAGATAGGATACAAAAGCGTGGTTGTATGGCACGAAAGAATTGATTGAAAGATTGAGTGAGTTAATAAATAAAACATGAAAGGGAGAAGAGTTCCCAAGTTAATAGAGAAAAGGTTTTGTATGTCTAATACACAAAATTGGAAACAAAAATGAAATAAATAAACACTGGGAATAACTGGGAATAGCAAACAAGCTTTATGCCCTGATATTTAAAAAAAAATGAATAAATTACTGGGTATGAATGAGGTAGTTCTAGACGTGCAAGCCGGATTCAAGAAAAAAAAAGATACCATGGATAACGTATTCTATTCTACTTCACATATGATAGTGTGAATAGACAGAAACTGAAACATCTGATAAGAAAAATAGAAAAAATGTGATTAAGACAGGGCTGCCCATTAAGTTTTATTTTGTTTGCAACTTACATAGCAGATGTTGAAAAAAAGCTAAAGTTGGCGCAAGTAAGAGATAGTATTGGACAGAGCAAAAATATAGTTGCTACATATGCCAACGACATGGTAATAGTTGCAAAAAAAGCAAGACAATTTTAAAAAGCAATGAAAAGCTTAGAAAGATGCAAGTTACTGTAGAAAAAACTGCTGGTTTAGTTAAGAGTAGAAAAGTAATGAGTTACGTAGAAAGAATGAGTTAGATACACAAATAAAAAATATTACAAAAATACATGAAAAAGAATATTAATGTTAAGAAATATCAGGAAAAAAAATTGCAATAGGGGAAGCGCTTTGAAAAACTTGTTTAAGTGTGTTTTTTTTTCTGTTTCTATAACTTATTAGTAGACTATTCGTTGGTTCATAATTTTAACATTAAAAAATTGCTAGTGAAATCAATCAGATATTTTTTGTAGAAACCAATTCTGACTTTATTTTAAGTCTTTGCTCTTACTATAAGCTGCAAAATAAAAATAAAATTGATCTTAGTGGTCTTGGCAAAAAAGAGCATTTTGTAATTTTTTAAGCGCCAAAATTAACGTATTTTGATGTAAATTAGTTTTAAAAGTCTAAAACTCAAAAAACTGCAAAAATAAGCTTATTTTTCAACATAAACTTTTACAAATACACGTTTAGCAAACACTTGTACATAAAAAATAATTAGTGTTGGGCGTAGAAAAGTCCATCTACAAAAAAATGTTTTCAAATTTTTTTTTTAATTAAAAATATTTATTTGTTAAAATTTTTTTATTAAGATTATTTGGCTTATATTTTTTTTAAGCTCAATTCAGAAGTTTAACAAAAACATCTTTTGTCGCTTGAACCAGTTTTGGGCGCATTTACTCTTCGTCGGATAGTTTTTGAGCACCATTTAGACTCAATCTATTGGCGACAAAATTTGAAAATATTATTATTTTTGGCTAAATGCGTCCGGATCTTATTAAAAACTGACAAACAATATTTTAAGATCTACCCTAGTGAGTTTATAATAACTTTTGTAAATACGCAAAATAATTCATATTTACCGCAAAAGCGGTTTACATCAAAGTTGTTTATAAATTTGCAATACTGTTTTAAAAATTTTAAGAATTATTTTAAATGGTTTGTTTTTTAGAATTGAGAATTTAGTAATTGCTTTTATTTTTTTAGAATTTAGCTTTATTACTTTTAGTGTAAAGATATGTCTGAGATAGTTTAACTTTTTGCAATGAAACAACAAAATAACTAGAACAAATTTGCAAGCTACTCAAATACTACATTTCTTGCAGAAAACAAATAAACAATCATGAAAAACTGGAACATAAAGAAAATATAAAACAAACTGTGTTTACCAAACTTTGAACTTTAATAAACCAGCAATAACCTGATAACTCTAAAATTCCTTCTGTAAAACTAAAAATTATCAAAAAAAGCAAATGAAAGGAGAAAAAACTAAAATGTAAAGTATTTAAGTTTAAAAAATAATCAAATTCATCATATTATAAAGAGCATTTACTTGCAGAACATTGGCAACTTATGGAAATTGATTATACATGTACTGACGTCAAAGTACTTAAGTTTGCAGTCCAAAACTTTGTGTCAGATTTTTTATGACAACGTAGGCAGATTAACATTATTGCAAAATAAACCATTAACCACACCGCAACAATATTGGTTTGCAAACTTTTGGTACTTAAAATTGTGAGTACATAATAAAGTTTATTAATCCAACAGTACAAAAATATACTAATAACAGGATTATATTATACAATTAAATAACTAAATACAAATACATAAAAAAATAAAACTAAAACTAAAACATAGAACAACAATGATTTTTTACTATGCATTGATATTCAAATCATGCAAGTATTTTAAAAATTCTTTTAATGACATATTAAATGGATCAGTAGTTACATATTTATCAAAATGATAACACATTGATTGAAATGGCGAATTCATATGATGACAAGTGCGAGAAAATTGATTGTAAAACATATGATCAGAGCGACTATTTAATCTAGGAACATTAAAATTTAATTTGTTAAGGATTGACGAACAGTCTATAATGTTGTGCAGAATTTTATAAATAAATGTTATTTCCGATATTATTCTTCTAGTAGAAAGCGATTGAAAATCGAACTCATTTAATAATAATTCATATGAATAATTTTGAATTGGATATGTTTTATGAGACTTTAAATAAAAATATTTTAAAATTTTTCTTTGAACTCGTTCTAGCTCATAACTAAACTTTTTCTGAAATGGATTCCAAATAATTGAGCAATATTCAATTTTACTTCTTACAAAAGAAAAATATGCACTTTTTAATGCATCATTGGATTTAAATTGTTTGCAGTTTCTTATAATAAACCCAGACATTTTATTAGCTTGACTAATGATTGATTGTATATGAGAATTGAAAGTAAGTTTTTTGTCAAATTTTATGCCCAAATCTTTAATATCACTCACCCTTTCAATTGCATAGTTATTAATATTGTAATTGTATATAAATTCAGAACGTTTTCTAGAAAATGTAAGACAAAAGCATTTTTTAACATTAAGATTAAGATGGTTATTTTGACTCCATGTATGTAGGGAATACAAATCTTGTTGTAGAGATATTGCATCCTCTTCAGATCTAATTATTTTAAAAATTTTTAGGTCATCTGCATACATTAAAGTGTTAGAGTTAAGAACTTCTAAAACATCATTACAAAATATTAGAAACAATAAGGGACCAAGATTAGACCCTTGTGGTACACCACTTTTTGCCACATATAGATCCGATTTAATGCCACCATACTCCACGTAATTTATTCTACTCCTCAAAAATGATTCAAATAATTTCAATAATTTGTAACTAAAGCCAAAAGAATCTAACTTTTTTAAGATTAAGTCATGGGAAACATGATCAAATGCTTTTTCAAAGTCAGTGTATATTGTATCCACAAAGGCTAAAGTACGATGTTACCAACGTAAGTTTTCAAAAATTTAAAAGTTCTCCGGCGTTATCTATATTTTGTTGTTAAAGGTTAAAATTATTAATTAATCAACATGGGATTTAGGCTGGACTAAGAGAAATTTTTATTGTTAGCAAAAAAAAAACAGTTGATAGTATTGCTACAAGTACAAATTATTGCAGAGTCATCACACGATAAATAGGTACATGACCATGGATAAAAGTTAAAAAAATTTGCAACAATGGTTTCAAAGTAATTGAATGTTGGTCGACAAGAATGTATTTTGTGAAGTAGGAACTTGTACTACTAGATCAAAACAAGAACTTCAATGGTAAAGTTGGCAGCATTAAAAATTCTAGAAGTTATGCAAGTTTTTAGCAACGGCTAACCGTGTCTGCTTGGAGTTGGTTTGTTGCTTATATTAAGGGCTTGTGTAATTTTGACATTTTGTTATTAATTAGATTTACAAGGTTAAAATAAAACATAAAAGCTTTGGTCAAATTAGAATTAATTTTAAAGTTTTTACTTGACCAGCACAATACTTTTAATAATTACCATGTCCTAAACGGACTCCGCAGACAACCGTTAAATCAACATGCGCTATTTTAGTAAGCAACATCTCACACTCACACAGTATCTCTCCAGGTCACACCAAAATTAGAAAAAAGAGATTTTTGGATATTCCTGGTTGGCGGTCAACAACGTCAGTTTAGATTACTCTTGCCAATGTATGCATTATAAAAAAAAATTGTTGCTGAACTATGTACAAAATATCACAAAAAACACTACTGATGGTTTCTCATTACTCAAGGATTAAGTTACCAAAATACTTATGTAAAGAACTTTCAGAATTTGATTTTTTGCTTGCAAACAGTATAAAAATATCTAACAACAAATTGTATAAAGTATCTAAACTAGAACTGTCTTGAGAATGATGTTTTTCTACCAATCAACAAACGCTTAACTAGACTTAACATACTGCATTGCAAACTGACTTTTCGGGCTTCCAATATCGAACTTTACTTGAACACTATCAACCGTCCCTTGGATTGCACGTAATCTACAGTTTTAAACTAACGTGTTGAAACTTATACAACAATTATTGCTATCTTATTGAGTACATTTTTTTTTTCAAACTAAACCCTTTTTGTGTTAAAGTTTGAAACCGTGTAATTCATGTACCTTTTGTTTAGAAATGGGATTTTAGGAGATTTTAGGAGACACGCTTTGTGAATGTGGGGAGTTGATTGGTAGGTTTTTTGGCCAAAGTTTTGATGTGCTGGCAACAAGAAAATATTGAGATTGTTACAATTTTGATTGTTTCAAACTTCCGCAAAGTCAGACAAGGTTACAACAATTGAGGTGCAAATTTGCAGAAGTTTCTCAGATTGCAGACACAAATATGATTTGTGTTCTAATGATAAATGTGTATATTAGGACTTTGTTCCAAAACAACATGCCACTATTTCAATTAAACATTGAAACTAAAATATTTTTTTTATACTTGGCAGCATCTAACCACGATATTAAAACGTCTTTTAAGAAAACGTTATTATAAGGAGTGGTTTGTCGCCGTGTGAAAAAAAGAACTAGTCATTTAGCCAGTTTTTAAGATTACTGGTTGCAATTTGTAGCATAAGAGTGACTACTTTGGGTAATTTAAAAGTATAGATTAATGCTGATTTATTAAAAATTGTGCCATTTTTATCCCGCGCTTCCATTTTATAGGCACGTTGGCGACAAACAATTTGAATAGTAGAGGCAAAAGGATAAAGCCTTAAGGAACTTTTACCGTGATCTACTGAACGTTAATAATATATATTAAAAATTTAACAGCCAAAGTTCTGTAGTTTATATATACTTTATAAGACGCAAAGGAAGTTTTTTTTGTAAAGATTTAGATGTAGATTTTTAGGCCAGACTGTCAAAAGCTTTTTTAACGTAAAAAAACCATTCTTGTAGTTTTCTTTAATCTGAAATTTTTGACTATGTAACTGATTACGATTTAGTTGATAGATTACAGAGTGGTTTTATCGGAACTTATGTTGGCAAGCCGAAAAACACCACACAGATGCAAACAGCATTAAGGTAGTTTTGGAAAAACGTCCAGTTTTTACCAGGTTTTGGAATATTACAAACAAACCTTTTCAAATTTTTAAAAAGTGTCCAATTCAAAGAATTGTAATAGCAATGTTGAAGGAGAAAATTGCTTTGGACAAACATAATTTTAAAGCTCTGTTTGGTATTTTGTTGGGGCTAGAAACAGATCAAGTTTCAAGTTTTTTAATATTTTTTTTATTTGAGAAAGTTAAACGCTTTTTAGCGGTGTGTCGTTTTCTAAGTCATTGCTTCAGATTTGTGTTTTCAATCAAGTGAAAAACTGGAGTTTGAAGATATCAGCAAATGCTTTGGCTTTTCTTTTGTTTAAAAATTGAACCTTATGTTTGCTATAAGATGCTGAGATAAGAAGTCTCTGTAAGTGATTTGAGCATATTTTTTAGCTCTGATTGAGCAAATTTCTGGATTTAATTTATAACTATTTTTATTTTTATATACATGTATTAAACATTCTAAAATATACAAACATGGCACAGTTAAAAATTGGTGTTTCACAAAGCTTAGCCTAGAATCATCTCGGTATTTTATTTCCGAGATAATTCTTGCAGCACGTCGCTGCAATGCAAATATGCGATGTCTAGATGTTGAGTGGCCCCAAATTATTAAGCCATATTGTATGCAGGATTGACAAAGTGCAGAAGTTCAGCTATGATATTTGCAAGGTAACGAAGCAAATATATATTTTTGTTAAAATAATGCGCAATTTGATCTTTTTGAGTGCCATTGCAATCTGCGATCTAGATGTATCCCTAAAAACTTAATTTCCATAGTATCAACTCTAGCATTGGTTGGTTTGTTGGTAAATATAGCGGCTATAGTTTTGTTTTTTTTTAAACACAGTTGATTACAGGTAAACCATTCACTGGATCTTAGCAGTATCTCTTTATTTTTCTCTAATATTTGAGAATGATATATACCTTCATTTAATATTGTTGTGTCATCAGAGTATAACACCAATTTAACAGCTTTTACATAATTAGGATAGTTATTAATATATATTAGAAACAATGAAAGCCAGATTTTCCAATTTTTTCTTTCAAGAATTGTGAGTAAAGAATTTATTTTGTACAAATTGCAAGTAATTTTTTTGTCTTATTTGATTCCATTTGAAGAGCTTCAGTAGTACTGGGTTGTGGTTGGAACTAAAGTCAATTGTCCTTGAGTATTGCTTTGTCAAAAACATTTTTTTGGTGACCAACAGAGTGTAGTAAGTAAGTTCATCTGGATCTAATAGTCTTTTGCTGTAAGAAGAGAATTTGTAAAAACCATTTTTAAATCCAACGTTTTGATAAGAATTTTAAATGTGCCCAGTAAACATCAGTGTGTCACGTCTTTGGTTTACCACTAATTTTTTTAAGTACGTAAAGGTATTAGTGATTTTTTGACTTGGACACTAGCATGATGTCAATGTTTTGTTTGATAAAGAACTTTTTTACTTTGCTCATTATTTTTGAAATGCTGTTTACATTTGAAAAACTAATTTTTGGTGTATTATTTATCGTTTTAGAATTTAAAGATAGTGGATATGATTTTTTGTTAAACATCATAAAAATCTTTGAAAAGACCGGCTATTTTTGAGTTAGCCGTTTTTTGCCGTAGTTGAATCCCACCAGCTTAGTTAAAATCCACATCAGCTGGCTTTAATTTGATTTTGGTAAAAGTTGTTTTTAAGGTTTTGAGCTCTTTGGCTTAAAACTGACAAATTTGCCCGTTAATGATTGAATAGTTTTTCTTTAGCAATCTCACGGGGCATTTGCAGAACTAGCTACGAGTACGTACTTAAGTTGCATCAACCCCAAATTTTTAACAAATGCCTACCGAGCTACGTACATTTGTTAACTGGGCGTTAGAAAATATTTAAATGTTCTTAATTCTGAAAGAATATGAACTATTTGCGCAACAGACAAAAAACTATAAACTTTTTGCACACTAAATTCTAAGATGATACTACGCCAGTTTTTTTTTTAACCAATTGGTTTTTACAAGTTAGGTAACTAATTAAGAATGCGCTAACTTAATTTTATTGGAAGCAAAAATAATATTCATTTAATTGGAAACAAATACCACCAATTTATTCTTAAAAATTTTATTACAGCAGCTTAATTATTTTAATTGCAAACGGAAATGCAAGTTAAATGCCAATTAAAACAAACAGTTTTTATGGTCAATCAATTTTGTAAAAACATTTCTTAAAACTGTTAAATAAGGGTTTTTAAATTTTTTTAATTTTTACAAAAAATACTAGTAAATCTTTTAGCATATTAAGTTTTTTATAGTATCATCATAATTAGAAATCTTTTTATACTTTTCTACTATTGTGCATACAACTTATTGAGAGATACAAATGAAAAAGTCAATATATCAATGTAACTGCCATCGTGTAGCCCAAACAAAAAAGTACATTGTCACGCACAAATATATTTAATCACAAACGTGAGAAGAATGAAATATGTCATCAGTAAGTGTAAAATAAAATGTTGTTTTTCTGGTCTTAACTTAGTTATTAGTTATGAATATTCTGTTATATAAATTTATCACACACACAAGCAATTTAATAGAAATAGAAATTGGCTAAAACTTATAAGCATAATTCTATAAATTAAAAATTGTACAACAAATTAAATTATTCCTAAAAGATATTGACATGGCAGAGCATGGGAGGCTTAAGGATTAGTAAGTTTATAGTATAGTATTAATTAACTATTTAAGACTTCCCTTTTTTAAATATTTTGAACAGAAACCCGTAACAATTGGCGCCCAACGTGCAATGCGCTTTTACGATTACAACAAGACCCGATGAAATAAAAATATAAATAAAAAAAATTAGAATTCAGAAGGAAAAACAACAAAAGTTTGTAAAATTGATAACCCTGATAGCTTCTACTTGCACATCCAATACACAAACTTTATTAGCAAATCAGACATGATAATTGTGTATCAATAGATATATATATGCAAATAACGTGTCAATCAAGTGTCAAATATTACTCAATAATCATTATTTACTATTCTGCACCTTGATTTTTTAGACAAATTTATAAAAAAAAATTCAATAAAAAAACTATACGACATTGTTAATAAGTTTAAACCAAAAATAAACAATCCAACAACCTAACCAAGACACGGAAATAATAAAATTTTGCAAGTTTGTACCGTTTTTAATTGGTGCACTGGCTGACGGCGCCTGATGCCGGTAGAGCTACGGGGAGGGTTCATAAAAATAGACATAGACAAATGGAAATTGCCACAATAAACAAAAATATATTCAATTATAAAAAAAACAAATTAAATAGTGTCCGAGATATAGGGCTCCACAATATTTTATAAAAAATATTGAAAAATACAAACATAGGTATCATTAAAACTAAATTAAATTAAGTTAAACTTCATAAAAAGAAACCTAAGAAAATAGGTTCTTTCAAATTTTAAAAAGGTGGGGTTTTAATACTTAGTATTTTTTCTGCTGGTTCTACAGATCCTAATCCAAGCTACTTGTTTATTCAACACAGGTTCCATGTGGTCGGCGGCTCTTTTAAAAGGATGGATAATACATACGACTTCTTTTGAAGTGTGGATGATCCACGTGTTTCGGCTCATACGGAGAAGTCCAAATAAGATTCCATTCGCATGGAGGATCGAAAATATAGTTGGGGCGGTATTGGGTCGTATTACGTGGGGCCTATTTAATAATTTAAAATAGCACAAATTAGGGGATGACCGAGATAAAAATTGAAACACTTACCACGTCGTTTCCAAACGCATCCAAAATATAGAGATGATAACGCAAGTACTTATTGATGCGTTGAATTATTTTAATAGTATTCATACGCTCAATTTAATTAACACTTTGCAGTTTACACAAATGATAATGTGTCGATTTATTGAAACAAACCCAAAACCGCACCCTGTTGTAGTTTTCAAAACCGCGGCCCCAGCTCGACTATTCATTTATGGTCGTACTAGTCCGTGGTTAATTCGCGGGGTCAGAAGGTCGCGAGATGTTTTGAAAATGATGCGCGGAAAAGGTAGGCAGCCAGACTGTCATTAAACAAATGTACTATGGTACGTTCAATAAAAGAGGACCAAATAAATAAATAATATTTATGTAATATTTGAACGTTACACCACCCCTCTCCAAAAAAGTAAACATAAATAAAAAACCCAAAATTAAATAAGACTTGTTCAAGTTACAATTAGCTACGTAGTTATGGTATCTTCCCGTACCAAAGGCTTTAAAAAAAAGAAAATTATATATGGGTAGTCAAAAATCGGTATTGTCAAAATAAGGTAAAGTTAAAATATAGGGTTGTTTAGACTACTGCTTTATCGAAAACTTGAACAGATAAAAAATTAGTAAGAATGAAAAAAAACCAATTACACAAAAACAAATTAAACCTAATAGAATAGACTAATAATGAGCTCCTGGTAACATCCAAAACTTATCCAACAGACACATCAGAATTTGACCCGTAATAAGGCTTTAAATGCTTAATATGCCAATTACCGGCGTCAGTTCCGTCTAAGTTTTGTAGATTGTATACCAACTGACCTATTTTCTTTACAACAATACATTTAATGTATTTAGGTGCCAACTTAGCGGCAAACTTTGATGCTGCGTTTGACAAAACCATATTGCGTTTCCAAACAAAATCACCTTGTTTAAAAGAAACGTCTCGCCTTCTTAAGTTATATCTTTTTGCATTATTTTCGTACAAAACTTTAAGCTTTTGTCGAACTTCGTCAAAAATAACTTTCAGATGGCTTAGATCCTCCACTAAATGGTTTCGGTCAATAGGGTTTAAGTTTATATTCTTGGTCGAGATAATGTTTCCATAAAAGTTGCCTGATGCTGGTAGAACACGACCAAAGTTCAAAAAAGCTGGACTATGGCCAGTTACTTCGTGAGTGGCAGTATTTATTGCAAAGTTTATTTTGTGGATTTCTTTATCCCAATCACGGTGGTCACCGTCAATATAACTGCGAATAGCTGTGGTCACTACACGATTAATTCGTTCTACGGGGTTTATTTGGGGATGATATCGTGCATTGTACCAGATTTTTTGTACTTTGTATTTGTCGGCTAATTTTTTAAAAACATTTCCCGCAAATTGTGGTCCGTTGTCAACAATTATTATTTGAGGCACACCAAACGTTAAAAATACTTGGTCCTCAACAAATTTTACAATAGAAGCAGATTTTGCTTCTCTTAACGGGTGCAACAAGGTGAATTTTGTCAGCCAATCTGCTACTACTAGCAAGTATACATTGCCCTTTTTTGAGCGAGGTAAGGGACCAACTAGGTCTGCAGATATGATTTGCCATGGAAATTGAACGTTCCTTTCACGACCCATAAGACCATTTGGAAGTGTATTAGGCACTTTCTGTTGATTACACACTTTGCACTGCTTAACATACCGTAAAATATCTTTTCGCATATTTGACCAAAAATATTTTTCAAAAATTCTTTTAAACGTTTTGAAGAAACCAAAATGCGACGCAGTAGCCTCATCATGATGAAGTGCAATAATCTTTAAACGATAAAAATTTGGCACTATCTTCCATTCGCTTAAATTAGATTCAACATGTGACTTTACTGTAAAATGTTTATATAGTAAATTATCGTGTACTTTCCACTGAAAATATTTGTCAGGATCGTTTGTAACATTTGTTAACATTTTTAAATACCAAGTATCTACTTTGGAATGATCAAACTCAATCAAGTTTACGTCAGGGACAGCTCGACCTAATGCATCGGGAACTAAATGAAATTTGCCTTTCCTATGCAGAATAGTGCAGTCATATTGGGACAATTTTAAGGCCCATCTACAAAGTCTTCCGGATGGATCTTTTTTGTTTTTTAGCCATAGTAAGGAGTAGTGATCAGTAATCACAGTAAACTTCGTTCCTTCTATATAAGCTCTGAATTTTTCTGCGCAAAATATGATTGCTAGGCATTCTCTTTCTCCTGTATCATAGTTTCGTTCTGCATTAGATAAACTACGGCTAGCAAATGCGATTACTCTCTCATGCCCGCCTTGAACTTGAGTTAATACCCCCGCAACAGCAGTGTTGCTAGCGTCGCACTGAATAGTAAAAGGCAACGTAAAATCCGGAGTTGTAAGAATTGGGGCAGATATGAGCGCTTGTTTAATTTGTACAAAAGACTTTTCTGCTTCTTGGTTCCATGTAATTTTTTGTCCTTTCAGTCCGCCTTTAGTGAGATCGGATATAGGCGACATAAGAGTGGAATAATCCGAAATAAATCGTTTATACCATGAACACACACCCATAAAACGTTTGATTTCAGTAGTTGTTTGTGGTCTAGGGTAGTTTACCATAGCTTTTACTTTATCTGGATCTGTCTTCAAACCATTTTCATCTACTATGAATCCTAGATATTTTAAAGAACGTGAATAAAATTTACATTTCTCCAAGTTAACAGTTAGGTTGGCATTCTCTAGACGTTTGCTAACTTTTATTAAGATATCGGTGTGTTCCTTAAAACTTGAACCGGTCACAATTATATCATCTAAATAAGTGAATACTTTTGGTTCTAATTCTGGACCTAGAATTTTGTCCATTAACCTTTGTTGTACTTGGGCTGAATTTGATAAGCCAAAAGGCAAAACTTTAAAATGAAAAAGGCCACGCCCTGATACAGCAAATGCAGTTTTCTCTTTAGATTCCTGGTCCAACGGGATTTGCCAAAAAGCTGATCTTAGATCTATTGACGAAATAAATTTTGCGTCGCGCAGCATGTTTAGGATTCTATCGATGTATGGAAGAGGGTAACTGTCAGATTTAGTCACCGAATTTAATTTGCGTCCATCAAAACAAAAACGAAATTCTCCGTTTGATTTTTTGACTAATAGTACTGGACTACACCAGCTACTTTTTGACGGTTCTACTACATCAAGAATTATCATTTTGTCTAAAAGTTCGTTCAAGTTCCTCAACATAAATGGTGACATTAGATATTGTTTTTGTTTTATTGGGGCAGCATCACCCGTTTCGATATGGTGTGTCATCAAGTGTGTACGACCTAGGCGGTCTTCTCTACTTATTTTCTTAAACCTTTGAATGATGCAATCAATTTGTTTTTGTTCGGTTGGAGTAAATCTTGGACCGTTAATTGTTTGTGTGTCCGTGTTGCTGATGGTAAAAACTGAATTTGGCGTACATTCCCAAGTTCCATTTTTGTAATTTACTATTACTCCAAACAAAGTACAAAAATCTGATCCAAAAATAAAATTTGTTTGAATCGAGGGGACCACCAATATTTCGAAAAGTTTGCATTCCCCATTTATTATTATTGGTAACCAAATTGATCCTTTTACTATTTGCTCAGTCCCATCTGCTGTTGATAAGCTTTTAATTTTATGACTTGTAATTTTTAGTTTTAAACTGTTTATTAAGTGCATCCCAAATTTTCCGCACAAAGATTGATTAGACCCAGAATCAAGCATAGCTACAATATTCTCATTTAAGACAGGCATGATTTCTTTACCAGTAATTCATTGACCTCGTTAATATGCACGGTAGGTCGCTTAAAAAAATCTTTAACTTTTATTAACCACTCTTTCCAACTTAACTCATCAAAATAACTGAGGTTTACTTTACTCTCCCTAACCTTAATATCTAATTTGAAATTATTGACGTTAATACCAAAGACAGTATTAACGTCAATAATTTCAAATTAGATATTAAGGTTAGGGAGAGTAAAGTAAACCTCAGTTATTTTGATGAACCTTGATTGTTTAGACTGATCTATTTCAAATTTTTGCGACCAGATATCACTTATTGTTTTACGCTTACTGTTTATAACGTAAATAGTCTTATGTTTAGCGGCAACATTATTTTTTAGTGTGACCTGATTTGGGGGCGTACAGCGGTCAGGACTATGCACCCAACTTACTCGTTTTTTGAATTGCATTTTTGGCAGTTTTGAACTGTACAATTAGGTCTCCCGCATTTATAACAAAACTGTGTCCTCTTACTTTTAGAGTCTCTAAAAACATGATTATTGCCTTTGCAATTCCAACAAACTATGGGTGATAATTTAATATTGGTTTTTGTTTGGTCTGTCTTTTGTACAGTCTTACTGGTTGTGAAATTGTTTTTTTGTTTGTCTGAAAACATACTGTTTAATTCCTTTGGAGAAGAGACGTACGCCAAGTCTGGTTCTAAAAACTTTTTAGATTTTGGTACATAATTATCGCTTTGTACAGCTAAATTGTCGTCAATTTTTCTACACAAGGTGGCAAGGTATGAAATAGAAGTAATATCAATCAGGATAAATTTATCAGCGTATACCGGGAGAATGTTATTTCTAATATGTTTTAATTTGGTTACTTCTGCTGGAGGATTTTCTAATCTACCAAAAAGCGCTTGCATAGCAGCAATGTATAGCAACACCAGTTCCGTGCGACCTTGTTTTCTGTTCTTAATTCCTTCCCAAAGTTTATCTTGATAATTTCCTGGTAAATAGTCTCTTTTTAAAAGGGTAGATAATTCTGGCCAGGTAGATACATTGCTTTTGACTGATTTGTACCAAATTAGTGCTTGACCAGTAAACAATTCGATTGCTGATGTAAATAACTCTGATTCAGTAACATTTCGGGACTCTGCTAGTTGATTGACATTTTCCAAAAAACTCTGAATGCTTGTACTATTGCCATCAAACTTTAAATTCCATTTATAAACAGGAAAAGTTTTTTTAATTATTTGTTGAGTAACTACCATTGAAGTTGACGGTTTATTTTCTAGCAATGTTAGATTTGAGCCAATGTCTTCATGACTAGAAACTTTTTCGTCTAAGTCAGATTCTAATAACAGACAAGACGCCGTTGCTTCATTTTTAAATGTTGCAATATCGTCTGGGGTTGTATCAATAATAGCAATTCTAGCTATTCTATGCCGGATGTGAATTAAACGAGATTGTATTCTCGTAAATGTGGAATCTGACTGAGGGCCATCAAATTCATCAATTAATATTTTAATTGAAGCTAGTGTTTCCGCAATAACGTTTTTTTCTGTATCAAAACTATAATTGGGGTCTGTTAACAACAAAGGGTCTGTTTGTGTTCTAAGCAGTCTTGTTAATATTTTACGTTTATCTTGGACAATTCTAGCTGTAGTACAACCACGGATACGTAGCTCGTACTCCAATTCGTTACTCGACAAATAGTTAACTTTAAATGTTTCCATCGCTATATTTTTTTAAAAATAATTTTGACTAAGTTATGTATATTATATTTATAACTTTACTAACGGTTTCTATTTATTACCATTTAGCACGCGTTAATTACTATCGAGATCGTAATCAGATTAATAATTTCAAATTTTAATTAGTGATTTTTAATTTATTTTGTACAAGTACGTAATTACATAATATTGCTATCGTTGTAAAACATTTGGTCAAATATGCGAGAAGAAAAAAACTTCTTATCAAACACTATAAATATATATATTTTACAAAGTAAAATGTATCGTGAAAATACTAAACTATGACGTACTTACAAATGCAGATAGGTAAACAACAGTACGCCTTAGTAATACTATAATCAACTGTTTCCTTAAATATTCAAATACCGAAAAAGGTATTAAGTAAATCAAACGAAGAAGATTTTACCTTGATTTTGTAAGTGCCCTGTATATTGATTCAATCGGCTTCCTATCTCGAAAACTAATCCTCTATTCATACACGGAATTTTATTTGGACTCTCATAGAAAAATCCTTCATACTTTCATATTGCCACATATGTTAAACCAGTCAGAAAAAGTTGAATTTTTTGAAATTTTTTTGCTTGGATTGGATTATCTAGAACGGCTAACAATGTTAAATACATTTATAAGCATACATATATAATATTTATAATAATATAAAATATAACAATTTCCATTTATCTATTTTATCTATTAATTAGTTTAATTGCTCGGGCCCCACGTTGGGCTCCAGTTTTCTTGTACCGTTTTTAATTGGTGCACTGGCTGACGGCGCCTGATGCCGGTAGAGCTACGGGGAGGGTTCATAAAAATAGACATAGACAAATGGAAATTGCCACAATAAACAAAAATATATTCAATTATAAAAAAAACAAATTAAATAGTGTCCGAGATATAGGGCTCCACAATATTTTATAAAAAATATTGAAAAATACAAACATAGGTATCATTAAAACTAAATTAAATTAAGTTAAACTTCATAAAAAGAAACCTAAGAAAATAGGTTCTTTCAAATTTTAAAAAGGTGGGGTTTTAATACTTAGTATTTTTTCTGCTGGTTCTACAGATCCTAATCCAAGCTACTTGTTTATTCAACACAGGTTCCATGTGGTCGGCGGCTCTTTTAAAAGGATGGATAATCCATACGACTTCTTTTGAAGTGTGGATGATCCACGTGTTTCGGCTCATACGGAGAAGTCCAAATAAGATTCCATTCGCATGAAGGATCGAAAATATAGTTGGGGCGGTATTGGGTCGTATTACGTGGGGCCTATTTAATAATTTAAAATAGCACAAATTAGGGGATGACCGAGATAAAAATTGAAACACTTACCACGTCGTTTCCAAACGCATCCAAAATATAGAGATGATAACGCAAGTACTTATTGATGCGTTGAATTATTTTAATAGTATTCATACGCTCAATTTAATTAACACTTTGCAGTTTACACAAATGATAATGTGTCGATTTATTGAAACGAACCCAAAACCGCACCCTGTTGTAGTTTTCAAAACCGCGGCCCCAGCTCGACTATTCATTTATGGCCGTACTGGTCCGTGGTTAATTCGCGGGGTCAGAAGGTCGCGAGATGTTTTGAAAATGATGCGCGGAAAAGGTAGGCAGCCAGACTGTCATTAAACAAATGTACTATGGTACGTTCAATAAAAGAGGACCAAATAAATAAATAATATTTATGTAATATTTGAACGTTACAAGTTACAATGTATTTATTACATAAATTATATATTGTGTAGTGTTACTAGATACTATAGGGATTTCCAATAAGAAGTTTCATTTTGATATTTAAAAAAAAACGGGTATTTTTTAAAAGAATTAGTAAATGTTAATTTCATTGTAATTAGGAAGGTATGCCATTAACATTTAAAAACAATATCAGTCAAATGGCCGCCACGGTTACGGTTGCAGTACCACATTCTTTTCATAAAATTTTCCATGACCAATTTGCACATATGCGGCTGTATGTCTTTGATAACTTTACAAATTTCATCTTTAAGGTCTTGAATCGATTGTGGAGCATTGGCATAGATCTTATTTTTCACGTGGCTCAAAAGAAAAAAATCTAAAGCTGTTAAATCACAAGTTCTCGGTGGCCAATTGTGATCATCTCTTCGAGAAATAACACGGTCAGGAAACTTTTCTTGCAAAATTGCGATTTTTTTGTTGCTTGTGTGACACGTAGCGCCGTTTTGCTGAAAATAAACGTTGTCCACATCAATATTTTCCAATTCCGGCCATAAAAAAATCATTAATCATAGCTCGGTAGCGCCATCCATTCACCGTAACAGCTGCACCAGCCTCATATTCAAAAAAGTAGGTTCCAATCACAATGCCAGCCTAATAACCGCACCAAACAGTGACACGTTGAGAATGCAAAAACTTTTCAACAATTATTCTTGAATTTTCTGAGCCCCAAATGCGACAATTCTGCTTATTAACGTAGCCTTTAAGATAAAAATGTCCTTATCACTAAAGATAATATTTTTATCAAATTCCGGATCATTTTGATGCATTTGAAGAAGCCAATCAACAAAGATACAACGTTTATGGTGATCGACCGGCTTGAGTTCTTGTAATAACTGAACTTTAAAAGTCATAAAACTGAAGTCTTTATGCAAAATACGGTGTAATGTCGTTTGTGGAATGTCTAATTTCAAAACGAAAAATTGACAAACCTGGGTTTTCTTCAACACTACGGGCTACATCAGCAATATTCTTATGTATTCTTAAGCGATGCACACAGTTTTGATTCTTTACATCACAAACTTGTCCCAACTGCTCAAATTTTTTTACCAGGTTTACTATTGCCGACCGAGAAGGTGTTTACGACGACCAAAAAGTGCTTTAGTTTTGCGAACTGTGACTGAAAATTTTTCACTATTTTTGTAGTAAATTTTAATAATTTCAATGCGTTGTTGAAGCGTGTATCGTTCCATTTTTAATAATGGCGTAGTTTTTACTTGTCAAATGTCAAAAGATAATAGCTTCAAAAATGACAGCTGCCCAAATAGTCTGCTATTCAAAATAAAACTTCTTATTAGAAAACCCTTTAGATGTACAAGGGACACTGCTAAAGTTTGCGGAATAAAGTACTGCCTGTATTACCAGCGTTCTGCGATTGTTTTATTCGTAAAATTTGAGTTAGTGAGATAGAAGCATCTTTAGGTATTGCAGCAAAACAAATACAAATAATTTTGCACGATCATTTGCATGTCAGAAATCTTTGCAGTCGTTGGATCCCACATAATTATAAAGAAGAACAAAAACATACACGTGTCAAGTGGTGCAGGGAAATGCTAAAAAAATTCGAAGAGGTTCGTTTAAATTTGATATATAACATCGTAACAGGTGACTAATCTTGGATATATTTATATGAGCCTGAAACTAAACAGCAATCAACTGTATGGGTGTTTTAAAATGAACATTTACCCACAAAAGTGGTGCGTTTACAAAGCGTTTCAAAAAGAATGATTGCTTGTATCTTCAAAAAAAAAAAAACGGGTCATGTTGCAACTGTTGCATTAAAGAATCGAAAGACAGTTAATGCTGACTGGTATACTTTAATTTATTTGCTGGAAGTTATTGCTGAAATCAAAAGGAACAACCGGCAATTCATTGTTCATCATGACAATGCAAGCGCTCACACAGCACGACGAACTATATAGTTTTTGATTAGTAACAACATCCAATTAATGAATCATTGGCCATATTTGCCTGACTTATCACCCAATGAGTTCTTCCTATTTTGACATATCAAAAATAAAATGCATGGCGAGCGTTTTACATCGCCTGAAAATGCCGTTGAAGCATTTAAATCACTTGTTTTGGAAGTACCTCGCTCAGAGTGGCAAAATTGTTTTGAAGATTGGTTTCATCGGATGCAAAAGAGTAAAGATTTTAATAGAGAATATTTTGAGGAGCAATAAAGCGATTTACATAACGTAATTTGTGTTTGGCTTTACATTTTCCGCAAACTTAGGCAGTGTCCTATGTTTGTGTCATATAATAAAGCTATTTATAATAAAATATATATATTGTTAAAATGTTTAATTATTTATTAATTACATAGTCACTCCCCGCCGAGTACTTTCACTTTTAGTCACTCCGGCGTAAAATATATTGTATTTTTCTCAATTACTTTTATAATCCTCTTTGCCAACAAATTTATTAAACATACATACACCATATTTTAATATAACTGATATGAAATATTTAATAATAAATAAAAATACAAACGCAATGTAATAATAAAATTCAACTGCATTCTAAAATAGATTAATTCTCATGATGCATATTATAATGGCATTTCAACGTATCTTCTCAGTTAGTGTCGTAAACTAAACTTCGGTATTCGAGGAATTTTCAATAGCCACATACATACAAGTTTAATATATTCCACAGGAACTCCAAACATACGTAAGTTTGCACATTCCCAATCAACGTGTGCAACATTAATAATAAAAGTGAACAAAACAAACAAGTATAAAATAATATTATTTTTTGCATAGTGTATAAAATATTCAAATTTATTTATGCATTATAAACAAAAAGCAATTTTAACTCAACAAACAATTTGAATGATATACTAAAATATATCTAACTACAAATTGAGTATTAATACACTGGGCGTTTTAAAACTTACGTATTTTAATTGGGTAGCAGAATAATTAAAAATTAATGTTTATTCTTACTCAAATCTTCATTAACGCTAGAGAATTGCCGGGTTCAGCCGCTGCGTCTTGATGGGGTGCCACGAGTAGTATTGTTATGGAAAAATATTATTAGCAAACATTACATACTAAAATTTTATCACATCTACGAGAATATTGGTAAACCTTTTTTTCTAGAAATATATTGACAAGTACAGCGCCGTTTTTAAATTACAATTGGTTCTTATAGAACAAAAAGCCAACCAACTCAATATCCGATAAAATTTTAGTTATTATTTATTTTATATGTAAAAGGTGTTTTTTTTTAAGAGTTTGTTTCTTAACTTGGCAACTCAGTTTCTAGTGACAGTCAATTTGATAGGTGACAGCTGATTTCTGTTTAGTATGTTTTGCCATTTCATCATGAATAGACTTACGCCAGAACAACACTTGCAAATTGTGCAAATTTACTTCAAAAGTCAAGTGGTTTACGTTAATTTTACTGTCAGCATAATTACTCATTTGAGCAAGTTATTCAAAAAACCATAGATCGTTTTGCACTATGTATAGTCAAATTAGTAATATGCATTCGCAGAGACGTCGTACAGTGCGCACCAAAAAAGTGGTTGCAGCTGTGAAAAATCTTGGTTTACAAGCTTACAAGATACAGCTCGTACAAGAGCTGAAGCCGAGTGACCATTAAATGCGTCGTTTGGAAAATGTGCTGAAATCAATTTGTTCTTAATCTTAATTTGTACCAAAAAAATATGTTTAGCAATGAAACTCATTTTTGGCTTAATGGCTACGTAAACACACAAAATTGCCGGATTTGTAGCCAGAAAAACTCAGAAGCCATTATTGAGACAACATTACATTTACAAAAACACACTGTTTGGTGTGATTTATGGGTTGGTGCAATCATTGGCCTATATTTCTTTAAAGTTGTTACCAGCCAACACGTGACAGACAATAGAGAATGCAGTCGATCCATGATTACTGACTTTTTGTTCCTCAACATATAAACCAATAAACCAACAACGTTGAATCAGTTAAGTAGCATTAATGTGGAAGAGCTTTGGTTTCAACAAGACGGCGCAACATGCCAAACAGCGTAGAACACAATCAATTTATTGCAGGAAACACTTGTTGGCCAAATAATTTTGAGTAACGGACCCGTGAATTGGCCTCCACGGTTGTCTAATATCACACTTATGAACTACTTTCTGTGGAGATATGTAAAGTTGCTAGTGTTCACTAATAAACCAACGACGTCGAATCATCTAAAAGCCAACATTCGCCGCGTTATTGCCGATATACGGCCCCGGCTGCTCGATAGATAGTGGTCAATAATTAGACTTTCAGATTGCACTTCATTTATATTTAAACAGTAATAGCATAAAATTATCTTTATAATAAAGCCAATACCATGGCGTTAACATGTTTTTTATTTCAGTTTCATTTAAGTTCAAAATTCTATACCTCTAAAAAAACACTCTTTACATAAAATATTCTATTCCATCATTTTTTGGGTTAAAGATATGCAGTTATATCTAACGAGTAAAAAATTAATTAAGAAAACTTTATTCTTGTTTACTGCACTTGAGTTACCTCACTTTGACACACAAAAAAATATTTTTAAACCAATGTAGTTGCGCAATATATTGATAGATGGCAGCATATACCCGTTCTTTTTAATGAATTGTAATTCTCAAACCAACTAATAGATAATTTGCTTAATAACAGTTTAAAAACCAAATGTCTATTACAATGAACACGGGACTTCAAAAGGATATGGCAATGTTGTCACATTTTTTATTCTTGCAATTTGATATAAACATTGAAGTTATCTATTCTTCGGACATTGATGCATCATTATATAATTGATTAAACAGTTTTAGTATTGGCTTTAGGTGAATTTTGTCTATAAGTTTAATTACTTCTATATAGGACTTGTCTGAACTAAGAAACTTACTATTCTTTAGCCGCTTTATAGCATTCTCTCGTGTGCCCTTAAAAAGTTTCTTTACTATTACTTTTGATTGATGCTTTGATTTTCTTAGCTTAAATTATCTATCTTGGTGCATTGCTTATGTAAATAATTTGACTTAGCATCTTTTATTATTATTTCTTTTTTATTTTGGCATCTAAGAACAATTTTTTTATTTATATTCCGGTTTCACCTTGTTTTAGTTTTGCTTTAAAAGCAAATTTAAAAAGAAAAGTAAAAAACAAAAAAAATAAGTTTGATGCCTAGGTCAAGGAAATATATTGTCTATAGGCCAGCTACAATCAAAATAAACAGTAAATTAACTGGGAGAATAGAACCTAAATTGTACAAAATATGTATGAAATAAAGAAAATCAATAACACTATAAAATAAATGACAAACCTGAAAATAACTATACTAAGCATATTGGAAATAATATGCCCAAATAATTAAAACAAGTATTTGATGAACATACCGACTGTTATGGAGTTGCAACCATAATCAACAAAAAATAAATGAACTGTAACAAACTTAAACTCAACTCCCACAACAACAAGTAAAAAGAAACAACTGAAAATGTTTACAATAAATTAAAATATATGTTCAGATATTAACATTTTGTAAGTTTTGGATTGAGACAGCAAACAAGATTGATTCTTAGAATTTTGTACAAAGGACAAAATAAACATTACAAACACATTTTATAATGTTTTAAAGCGCTGTCTGTATACTTGGGAAGATACTAACTTGCATAACTTTATAATTCAAAACCAAATTAATTTTACAATAACAAAAAAACTAAGAACTTTTTTTGGAACGGACGTAAGATTAGATCATAATTTCCTAATTGAGCAAAGCCAAGTTTAACTGAAAGCAATACCAAAAATTACAAACAAACAAAAATTAAACTTGAAAAACAAAAAATAATAGACATTTTAAAAAATAAATTAGAAGATAGATATACAGGACACAATTGTTGTCCCAAAGAGAAATGAACAAATTTTAGAACAACAGTAAACAAAATAACAAAAAAATTAATACAGAACAAACAGACCGATAAAAAGAAAAAAATAAATAAAGACACTTGACCTTTTAAAAGAAAAAATACAAGAAAATAAAACTTGCTAAGGCAGAATGGTTTTTTCTGAGTACGGAAAAATAGAAAAGTACAACAAAACAATTTGTTCTAACCACACAAAAAAAATAAAAAGCAGTAAGCTTTAAACAGAGCACATGATAAGATAAATTTAAAGACCGCAACGGCAAGTTGATCCTAAACATCAAAGACAGATTTGATAGACACACAAAAAACTACCGGTTCAACAATACTCAATGAAAAGGTAGTAAAAGCTCACACAATATAGGAAAGCTCTATGCCTAGATAAAATCCACACAAAAATATTAATACTACTTTAGTTAAATGAAATCCTTAATGTAGTATGGGCAATTCCATTTCAAACAAAAATTTCTATAACTTATTTGTAGTTTTTTTATCATTTCATGAAAGTACAAAACCCTTAAAAGAATGTAGGATTTTATTTAGTTTTTGTCATTTTTTTTAAATTTGACTTTAAAAAATCGCATTTTTTGTTTAAAAATTGCAATTTTAACTAAAAAAAAAATTACTGTTGAAATTAATCAGAATTTTTTTGTAAAATTTATCTATCGCTATTTCAAGACTATACCTTGTCTATAAGCCGCAAAAGCCATAAAACCAATTTTTTGAAAAAGGGAGCATTTTTTAGATTTTTGTAAACGCTAAAGTTGACGTATGTTGATGTAAATTAGTTAGAAAGTATAAATTTGTTTTGTATATTTGAGTTTTAGGGGTCTAAAACTCAAAAAATCTGTAAAAGTAAGTATATTCTTCAACATAAATTCTTACAAATACACGTTTAGCCGCGCTCAGAAGAACAATACACCAAATATGATTAACAATTTGAATTTTGGAGACGATTCTACATGGAAAATATTCAGTGTAGTCCTCATCGGCCGTAGAAAAGTCTAATTAGAAAAAAAAATATACAAAATTTTCAAGAAAAAAATGCGTTAAAAATTAATTGTATTTTTATATTTACAAAATATATTATAAACACACCAAAGTGTGGTTTAAAACTTTTTTTAATCAATTTTTGATGAGCGACAGGCGGATTTGTGTTTGAATGCTAAAAATAATATCAATTTCATATTTTTGCGCAGATAGATCGTGTCTAAATTTGTGCCACAAGCGCTAAAACTATCAAACAAAAAATTGGTTCAAGCGACAAAAGATGTCTTTGTTAAACTTCTGAAATGAGCTTAAAAAAAATAAAACACATATTTTTGAAAAAATATATTTTTTAAGTAAATTTTTTTTTTCTAGTTGGCTCAATTTTTTAATAATATTTAGTGTATAGTTTCTCTGAACGCTGCTAAATGTGTATTTGTAAGAGTTTTTTTGGCAATTTTTTTGAGTTTTAGATTTTAGAGGTTCAAATACACAAAACAAATTTATATTATCCAACTAATTTACATTAAAATACCTTAAAAATACTTTTTAAAAAATTTAAAAAATGCTTTTTTTGCTTAGCTCACTGAGCACAAAAATGGTTTTATGGCTATTGCGACTTATAGACAGGGTATAAACCTAAAATGGCGCCCGATTTGAATTCTATGAAAAATTTTTGATTGATTTTATTTGTAAAATTTGTTTGTTGAGTTAAAGTTGCGGTCTTTAAACAAAAAAGCAATTAAGTTAAAAAAAGACAAAGAAAATAAAAAAAAAATTAAAATTTTATAACCTCATGAACCGACCAAAAGACTACCATTGTAGTAAAACTATAGAAAACCGAGGAATGTAGCGTTAAATTAAATATACCGTATATCTAATCTAAATCTAATCGCTACATAAACTATATTTTAAAGATTTTATTTGTACATCAACGAGTATACAGAAAAAATAAAGAACGCATAACAAAAATACAGATTAAATTTTGCAAAGGTTTAAGAATAAAAAAATAGTTATTTAGACAACACAAAGATGCAAAGATGTAAACCAGAAGGTATTGATCTAAAAAAGCGTTTAACTCTAACTTAAACACAACATGTTATGTTATTTTTTAGTCTTGTTTGTAGCGACCGTGTAGAGTTATTATTCTTTTTCTTTGTGATTTAAAATAGATACAGCTACGCAATGTAATAATAGAAGAAAAGGTTTTTTTATTTATTTTTGTGTTTCTATAATATTAAAAATTTGCCAAAAAAATTGTTTGGTCGGATTTAACATCCGGTCCGATATAGCGGCCAAAATTAGCTGTCCTTTGAGGGACGTTCTATACAACTTTTACTCTATACTGATTTAGATCATTTTTTTTACTAAAATATTTCGTTTAAACTGAAGAAATCGGTTGCAAACGACACACAACTAGTTTCTAGTAGAGGGGGTTTATCACAATTTGCCTGTTAGGTAGTTGTTTTGCTTAGTGCTTTGCAAATCATTAAGAACCGATATACTTACCCATCTTAGAGCGGATGTATAATAGACTTGGCCACAATGTAAGCGTTTTTGTTGTTTTGTCATCAGAGACTTTTGTCGGGGTTTTGTTGTTAATAGTCAATATTTTGTTTTTGGACGTGGAATGGGCAGTTTGTTTTTCCGGTTGCAAGGTAAATGGTAGTGTGGTCTTGGCATTATGTTTGGTTAAAATCTAAAGACTTGTTGCTTGGTTATTTTTGTGTGCAGTAAAGTGTGTGTTTTAGACTCGCGATGGTCAAGTAAAATCGTTTTTACCCCAACTTGTTTGTTTAAGATAAACGATGGCGTTATTGTACAGCCACTTTATAGATGTAAAGCGGCATAACACCTTAGGTACTTCTGGTTAACTATACTATAATGCGCTATTTTGTTTTTTTGTAGGGTTAAGTGTTTTTTTATTCCTTATGGGGTTATTATTTTTTTAGGCTTTAAAAAAATAGCCCGTTTTATTGTTTAGTTAAAAGCTTAGAATTCTTTTGACGTGCCGATTTGGGTTTCTTGTGTAATGACTTTGGATCTCTTTTAAGATGTCATTTTAATTTTTTTTGTTTAATGTTGTAAACTGACGCGTAAGGATCTCTTTTGTCATTCTAGTAATTGTACCTAACTTGTATCAAAGCAATATGGTCTCTTTCAAATTAAGAAAAATTGATGCATAGACGGAGACTTGTGGAATTTACTTTCCAATAAGTGCTTATATTTTTTTTAGAATATAAAAACTTTGTCCTATAAAATGCTCGATTATTGTGGAACTGCTTTGTAGTATGCCACGTCATAGTCTTAAAACTTTTTGAATTTCCAGTTAACAAAAAAAAACTGGATAAAAATTGCACTTTCAAATTTAACTTTAATTTAAACTCTTTTTTTCTTTCTGTACATACTTACAAATTGACTACAAAAAAAAAATGATCTACGTCGTCTCTGCTATCTGCTGTCAGGGGATTGTGGTGTTAGACTGATTCGTGTTAGGTTTCGGACGCAACGAGAATCTTTGCTCCGATCATAACGTCGTTTACTTAGCGCTTCATTCTCAAAACACTGGAATTTTGTTCCTAGAAATATATAAATACGAGGTGCGGATTAATCAGTAAAACTAAAATACTAGGGTTGAAGTTCCAGTAATCTATAGTCAAAGTAGTGTGCGATGAGCAAAGATACAAAGCTATGATCAAAGCCAGGCATGCAGCAAGCGTCCTCATTGTGTCCACACACTTGTGGTTGACACGTAGGTTCTGGATAGTGTTCGCTATTTAGGTGACGCGACAGGTTTATTAATTAATTCTTGTTACTGTTGGGTAAGTTTGAGTGGTTACGACTAAGTTAACCAAATTACTCGTTTTGTATGTTTTTACGGAGTAGTGTTTTTCTTTTGCTAGATTGTTAATGGTTTTCTTGCTGCGTTTGTCAGACTGAAGGCACTATATTAGTTATTGTACTACGTTAAACAATTTTCTCATATCTAAATTCAAGCAATTTAGAGGTGGGACAAACAAGAGATCCTTTGATGACTAACACTTTTGTGGTCAAGTGGGTCACAGTAGAAGAAGTAACTTGCTTACAAACTAAATTTTGTTCCCACCCGCCCACCCAAGCGTTAGTTATCAAGAGATTTATAGTTAAACAATTCTTTCATATCTAAATCCAAGCACACAAGAGATGAGACAAACAATAGATCCTTAGATAACAAACACATGGGCGGTTGGGTAGGTCACAGTAGAAGGAGTAACTTGCTCACAAACTAAACTTTGTTTTGCTGTCAACTGCGCCGTACTATTTTAGGTTTTTGCGGTCGAAAGCACGACTGGTTTAACTTGCATTCTTTAAATATATTGTAGAGATAACTACTTTATTGATCTTAAACAATTGTTTTTTTTTTCTTATCTTTAAACTGGGCAATTCCAATTCAAACGGACCAGAGCTGGGGATGTGGGTGCATTGAGAAACTTGCTCATGTATTTTTTTTTAATTTCTATAACTTATTAGTAGTCATTTGATCGGTTTATGAGAGTATGAAACCCATAAAAAAAATTCTACAATTTTTTTTAGTTTTTTTGTCGTTTTTTAAGTTAATCGCATTTTCTGTTTAAAAACCGCAATTTTAACTCAAAAAAATAAATTTACTAATGAAATCGATCAGAAATTTTCTGTAGAATCTAAATCTGGTGCCCTTCCAAGTCTACACCCTGTCTATAAGCCGCAAAAGCCATAAAACCATGTTTTTGTTCTCAGTGGGCTGGGCAAAAAGGAGCATTTAAAAAAAAAAATTAACCGCCAAAGTTAACGTGTTTTGATGTAAGTTTTAGAAAATATAAATTTGTTCTGTGTATTTGGGTTTTAAAGGTCTAAAACACAAAAAACTGCAAAAATAAGCCTATTTTTCAACATAAACTTTTACAAATGCACATTTAGCAGTTTTCAGAGAAACTATACACCAAATATTATTAAAAAACTGAGTTTTGCAAACAATTTTACTTAGAAAATAGTCAGTGTCGTGCTTATCTGGCAATGAAAAACCCATCTAAAAAAAAATTTTTTCAACATTTATTTAAAAAAAAATTTTTTTTTATTTTTCTTAAATATTATTTGGATTATATTTTTTTAAGCTTATTTTAGAAGTTTAACAAAATCATCTTTTGTTGTTTGGACTAATTTTGGGTCATTTTAGTCTTTGTTTGATAGTTTTTGCGCTTGCGGCACAAATGTAGACTCGATCTATCGGCGCAAAAATTAGAAAATATTATTTTTTTTGGCATTCAAACATAAATCCGGCGCTTATCAAAATTTGTTAAAAAAAAGTTTTAAACCACACCCTAGTGTGTATAATATTTTTTGTGAATACAAAAAATAATTAATTTTTAACGCATTTTTTGTCTGAAAATTTTGTAAACATTTTTTTCTAGATGGATTTTTCTATAGACGATGAGTATAACACTGACTATTTTCCATGTAAAATTGTCTCCAGAGATCAAATTTTTATTAATATTTGGTGTATTCTTCCTCTGAGCGCGGCTAAACGTGCATTTGTAAAAGTTTATGTTGAAAAATAAGCCTACTTTGCAGATTTGCAGAGTTTTAGACTCTTAAAACCCAAATACACAAAACATATTTATATTTTTCTATTAATTTACATCAAAATACGTCAACTTTAGCGGTTAAAAAAAATTTAAGAAATGCTCCTTTTTGCCCAGCCCACTGAGAACAAACACATGGTTTTATGGTTTTTGCGGCTTATTGACAGGGTATAGACTTGAAATAGCACCAGATTTAGATTCTACGAAAAATTTCTGATTGATTTCATAAGTTATTTTTTTTTTTTTTTTTTTGAGTTAAAATTTCGGTTTTTAAACAAAAAATGCGATTAAGTTAAAAACGACAAAAAAACTTTTAAAAATCGTAGATTTTTTTTTATGTGTTACATACTCTCATATACCGATCAAAAGACTACTAATAAGTTATAAAAACTTAAAAAAAATACATAAGCAAGTTTCTCAATGCCCCAGTTCTGGTCCTTTTGAAATGGAATTGCCCAACTATGTTTTTGATGTTTTGAAGTTATAGCAAGAGTTGAGAAGTTTTTTAGGTATTCTAAATTTATGGCCTTTTTGTTTGACTTTTTCTCTTTTGAGTTGAGTGGATGGAAACGGAAAGTAAGTAAGTTTTATTTTGAGAGAGCAAAGTGCTGAATATAAAACTTGCTGTATAACTTATGCAGTCGAAACTAGAACTAAATATCCAAGAAATAAATAAATAGCTGGACATCCGCATTACAAGAAACATAGTAGTTGAAAAATAACAAGATTTGTCTACAATAAAAAATTTAAAAAAAAAAAAAAAAAATTGAGTTCTGTCATTTCTATCAGGTAAACTTTGATCAACAAAAAACAGTTTAAAAGAAATTTTTTAAACGCTTTGTTAACAAATAAACTAAGTTTTCAATTTTATTACTGAGACTTATAAACCGCAAATATTTATATCTCATCTCTAATGTTATAGTTTTAACAAATGTAATTTCAATCTTAAATTTTTAATGTTTTTTGTTTTTTTTTTGTTGTTTTATAACTTTGAATTAAACTTTACATAAATTGTGAACATATTTTATTTTTGATATTGGCTCGGAAACTTATTATCTATATTTATACTTATTATAAGTCACCAATTCAATTAATTTATTTGGCACTAGAAATTATGACTATAACGCTAAATTGTTTTTAAATATTTATAAAAAAATAAAATATTGTGTATATACCTACACTACATTCCCAAATGTGCACAATATGTATTCATTATTAGAAATATGCAACGCATGCAAATTGCCTCAATCAACTACATGATAATTGTATTATAAATTCACTATTATGAAACATGCATATAAAATTTCATAAAACTTGAGCTGTTCTTATTTATTACTCAACACAATACTAATTAATATGTAATATACTGCTAATGATTATAAAATTACTAATAATTTCTAATACATTTTATTTTTAATTTCAGCTATCCGGATCGGAATCATATGCTCTGCACAGAAGGCCGCTGCACACTGGGGATATTTTTAAGCTACGTTCTTCCAATAATACTCTGCTTCCCAACATACTTAACATTTAAAATTGAATCTACTATAGTAACCGAGGAAGATAAAAATTACGTTCTTTATTACGTTGATTTGAGTGAAATGGCAAAAAAGAATAACTATCTAGTCTTAAATTTCTGGCTATATGCTGTTATTATTAAATTACTGCCTTGCTGTATATTGACTGTAATAAGCTGCTGGTTAATAAGGACGCTATTTATAGCAAAGAAGCGCAAGAAAGTATTGAGGGGATATAATACTTGTCCTATAGAGGAAGGCGGTCAAGTTATGAACGTAAAGAATAAAGCTGAGAGACGTGCTGATAGAACAACAAAAATGTTAGTCGCAGTTTTATCATTATTTTTAATAACGGAATTTCCACAAGGTATATTTGGACTGGTAATTGGGATGAAAGGTAAATGTATATTTCTGGAATGTTATCAGAAATTCGGAGAAGTGATGGATTTTCTCGCCCTGCTTAATGGATCAATCAATTTCATCCTGTATTGCTGGATGAATCGAATGTTTCGCAGAACTTTCGGTCAAATATTTAAAACACAAATGCTTAAAAAGTTAATACCGCCCAGTACATCAGAAGTTTGCACAACTTACATATAAATATGTTCATATTTAAAATGAATTTAAATGACTGTGATTACAGATAAGCTTATTTTAAATACAGAAGCACCTACGTTATAATAATAAGGACACAAAGAATTTACAAATAAAATGTTATAATAATAATGTAATGTAAAAATTATTGTTTATATTTTTCTACGTTTAGAATTGTCTGGTGTAAAAATAGGATTAATTATATCGTAATCATTATTCAGGTAAAGACTACGTAGGATATCTTTGTATATTGCTCAACAATAGAACTAATTACGTAATACAAAATTGTGATGTATTAATGTGCAAATTAATTATGCTATTATGTATGATTGTATCAGCTAAATGTAAAATAAATGTTTTAATTTATTTTAATTGCTATTAATTAACAAAATTTTACAATAACGTGTTTTATTTAATATATACAGAGAAAATTTTTATTAACGATATATTTTTAAATAATGAAACAAATGATTGGAAGCGCAAGCTAGTGCAATTTAATACTAAACGTTTGCATTAATCGGTATATTTTGCATTTATTGGCAGTCATTTTGCGTATAAAATTCTCGATTTTAGCATTTATCAATATTGATAACTTTAGTACAATTGTTAAATAATTTTTAATTTTGCCTAAAAACTTTGGTCAATTACAAGACAATAAGCTTATTAGCTACCTACAAAAACTATTACGCAAGATTATCTACCAAATAATATATAGGCTTTAATGAACAACTACACAATTTAGGTACAAGAATGCACTGCACACAAAAAGACCTTTTCAGAAGTATGAATTGTGACATTTACGCTGATTTTATATATTACCAGAAGGCTTTTAACACAGCCCAACATCATATAATAATTATAAATTTTAAAAAAATTAAAAATTTAAAAATTTAAAAATTATTACAATTTCTATTGAAGCCATTCTACTACTGTAAAATTAGACAACAGCATATGTAAAGATTTTTGATAGTGTAAAACAAGGATGCCGATTGGTTTGGTAATTGAATATTTAAAATACATCTTCATGAGGCTGTAGAAGGCATAAGAGTAAAGATTCCCTTAAAATAAAAAAGCTGACTAATATCTGCAAGCAAAAGATACAGTGATATTGTGTGTAAAAGAATTTACAGAACTAAAAATACAATTGTTCATTAATAACATTGGTAAAGTGCATAATTACTTTAATTAAAAGTCACAATTTAAAAATAAAAGCAAAGATGAGATTTCTGCAAAAAATTGATGCATTTAAAATGTGAAATTACCACAAGAGCTGAAAGTATAGACAGATATAAGGAATTTTTGTCAAAAAGAATTAAAAATTTAAAAACCTCCGCCATTTATGAAACAATATTTACCAGTTATTTTAATTTATTTGAAAATAAGGAAGTATGTTACTTACGTAGATCTATAAGAAATATTAAAATCAATTTTAAAAGTTTTTTAAATTATATCTTTTGTGATTTGTTTTAAGATAAATTAGAAAGTGCTTTGTTTGTTTCATAGAGTTTCTACCATTTAATAAGAAACACTTAGTATATTTAATAGACATTTTTGACAGAGACGAACGTTAACTTAAACGGCCTGAGTAAGTTTGACAATCTTTTGCAGTTGTTGTGCAGCTTTAAATGCCAGTGCATAGCATGCTTTCAACGATTGTTACGTATAGGGTTTTAATGCAAGATGCAGTGTTAACACACAACTTCAAGATTACAATTACAAATAAACAATGTTTTACAGTCCAATACAACTCTAATTCTGACAGCGTACTTAACATGGTACAGTTGTTAAAGACTTCAGTGGCTTCAATGCTAATATTTTGTTGCACATACTTCTTAAAACTTTTTTTAACTCATGTGTAAATAATCTCTGACATCTTATTTTTTGAAAAAAATAGAAATCTTAAAAAGAGGGCACTTTGTTCAAGTAGTGTGAAATTATTTTTTTGACAATACTTACACATTTGCGTTGCATTTAGTTTGAATCTTTGTAGGTATGCTTTGATTGCACCCGTATCCCGTTAGCATTTGGGTTAAAAAATAATTTGGTTGTCCATATTTTGTTTGCACTTATTAATTTATATTTTGGATTAATTTTTCAGTTTATTCACATTTGTTCCATCTATTCTGTCAATTTTTGTGTTATTACTCTCTGTCTGTTTTGCTGCTATATTTTTTCTTTATTTTCTCTTCTTTTCTTCCACGTGAAGATCTATGAACCAGTATGACCATCTCCTTCTGTATCCTCAGTAACATGTTTTTGTACTGTTTCCACTTTAAGCATGAGCTATAAATAGGTGCAGAATATAAAATTATTAAATGCGTCACTGCATATACTATTATTTTAATTTTTTGTTTGAGACCTAGTGTATTTGACATTAAGCAAACTAGAAACTTAGAAAACGATTCTTTTTGATACTGTTTTTTACGTGTTGACTCATTTTTGCTTAAATTTAAAGTCACTTCAAGGTATTTTAATTTGTATTTAGTACTAATACTTTCATTTAAAATTTCAATGGTTATTTCTATAGCATCATCGTGTTACTCAGGAACACATTTTTCGTTTTTTTGCGTTTACTTCTAGTTTTATTTGTTTTGTTGAACCGTGGTTTACTGTATGGCATTGTTGACAGTTGCTACTAGTATCTTTTTTGTCTTGGCAATGACTGGATTGCCAGACCATTTGCAATCTCAACAAATGATCCGCATACTCAACCGTGGTGACATTTTGCAGCATATTTAGCCAAAGTAGTACAAGATCTATAAAAAGAATTTTAAAACCAACTCTTGGGGTATAGCGTACGTAATATTCATTACTGAAAGCTCACCTACTAGTAATGTTTTTTAAAAGAAATAATTCTTTACCATTTACAACAGCTACGGCAAGTTTTTTTTTTCTTGCGAAGCATTTACAAACTTTCTTCTAAATTTAGAATTGAATAAATAATACACACAGCGTTTTCTGTCATTGTTTTATTTTGTGTCTTGTTAACTTTTTTTAGCTATTCATTGCATTCATTGTTGATCTGTTTTTTTTTACAAAACCGTACTGTGTAGGAACTAATCTTTAGTTTTTTTCCCGTTCTGTCAATATCCCGTCTTTCAGCATCATTTGAGATGTATGTGCTTGCAAACCTTTTCTAGTAAGACAAGTTTTGCTACTATTTATTACAATTAGACAATCTTTTGGTTATGTTTTGGTCACCATTTTTACAACTTTGGCTGGTATTCTTTCTGCAACCGGTGATTTTTTGGTTTCAATTTTCTCGGCCTCTTGACGCTACCTTTTTCAGAATAGAACTACTTGGTCTTATACGCAATAAACTAGTTGCAATTTAATACCTTTTTTTTCATATGATCATATATTCTCCATTTTTTCTATAACCTTCTCCTATGCATTTGGTTTTGTTTTCCTTCTTGGGTGCTAAGGTATTTGCGGCAAACGTAAAATTTATGTAAAATTCACTTATTTTCTTGCAAAATGTAGAGATGTCCTCTATAGTAACTTTTATCAGGTCAAATTTGATGCCCATTTTGCCAGTTTATTCATTTTTACATCATTTCTTGCATTGATTTTAATAAAAAAAATTTGGTGCTGCTTTTGAGATGGAGTTAAAATTTATTGAAGTTATCTACAGCTATATTAAAAGATATATAGCAATTATAAATAATTGCTTTTTTGAGTTAGCGGCATCTAGATTTTAGTTCACCTATTAATTTTGTTTATTATAAATTTTTTTTTCCATAGTTTATATACCGTTTTGCACTTGTTTAAGTTCACCTTTAAAGCTAAGTTTATTGTTTTTTGTTTTTACGTTCATTTTGAGGTAGTCTTAGAGGTCCTTTGTCTTTTATCAAAAGCAAAAACATTTTAGTTTTACTACCTTTTTATAGATTATACATTTTATGTTGTCTACTATATATGCCATTTCTTATTCATTGAATTTTTACTTTGTTATTTATTTTTTTTTGCACTTTAAGCATTTTTTTTCTGAATTTTGGGATTTAAACGCTAGGCACTTGTTGCGTTTGACAGCTGTAATTCTTTTCATTACTTGACAGCTAATAGTACAATAATTTGAGCTTGTTTGCTCCAGCATTTGTAACTTCTTCTTTTAGCATAACACCGTCTATAATATGAAGGGTTTTTTGGGTTGCTTTCTATGATAATTTTAGTATTTTGTACTTTTTTTGTAATAAGTTGGTTTACCTTTTTAGCACATTTTTGTAGTAAGCCAAATGTATTTAGTTAGTTTAAAGTATTTTTTTAGTACTTTTATTTTACTTTTTTATAGATAATTGTATTTTTCCGAATCCATGGAGTACGGCAGCCCCGTAGCATCTGAGTATTGCCTGTTTTGGGAACTATTATTTTTATTTCTATTTATGTTCCTTCCTGAAGGGTTGTGTCCATTTCCGTAACCATAAAGTTGTCGTTTGTTTAACTAATTAAACGATAGGAAACATATGGGAGATAGGTGTATTGGTGCCCTAGCCTTCAAGACCTAATAACGGAAACCATAAAGCGGTATATTGCAAGACCAAAAGTTTTACCAAGACAAGTAGACAGTTTACAAAGAAAAGAAAAGAAAAAGAAGAAGAAAGTTTGGTAGTCTCATTGACAAGACTACCAAGCAATAGTGTTGGTGCAAATTTTCTATCCGCCACTTGGAAAAAGTTTTACTTTCTTATGATCTTAAACTATAGATCTAGAAATCTTTTATTCTTCTTAATGTGCCAATTCAATCTACCGCGGTTCTAAATAATTCTATTGATTGATGCAAGTTTTTCAGCCAGGAAGTTTGTCGTCTTCCAAGTGATCTATTCCCTTCGATTTTGCTTTGCATAATTAACTGTAACTGTAAGATTCTGTACCTTTCAATGTTGTGCATGATGTGGTTAAATAATGACAATTTTCTTTGTTTTATTGTTTTAAGTATTTCTTTGCCTTTTTGCATATAAGTATAGTTTTATTAGTTACTCGGTATGTCCATGAAACCCTAAGCATGCGGCGGTAGCACCATATCTCAAAACTTTCTAATTGCTTGCTGACCGCTTTGGACAGTGTCCATCCTTCTACTCCATATAAGAGGATTGAGAAGACGCAACATTTTAGAATGCGCGTACAAAATTGGAAGCAAAAATTCATGTTGTATAATATACTCTTTATTTGGTTGAAAGCTGATTGTGCTTTTTTTAATCCTTATTGATGGTACTGTCTGTAGGGGAAGCCCGCTCACGTAGAATTGTGCGTTTTAGTTGATTTTGCTTTTACTTATTGTTTTAGTTTTTGATATATTTAGTCGCATATTAAGTTCTTGGTAGGCGTACTCTATCTATTATCTTTTGTAATCCGTTAACGCTGTCGGCTATCAATTCAGAATTATCTTCGTATCGCAGATTGTTGATGATTTTCTCATTTATTATTTTCTCTTTTTGCTTTTCTTTAGCACGCAGCCATGCCTGACTTCTTGCTGTACTGGAAATTGTTTCTACAATTTAGTCTCTACGCGGATGCGTGCGGTCTGTTGGCTGTACAGATTTGATATGATACGTGTATCTTTTTTGTCTATTTTTAATAAATGTATAATTTGCATTAGTTTGTCGTGGTTTACTCTTTCAAACGTCTTTTCAAAGTCAAAAGCCGTTTCTGAACCCAAATTGCGTATCTCCTACGTATTCTTCCAGTTTTTTATATATACCGACGTAGATAATCTTAAGAAAAACTTTCAAGAAGTGACTTGTTCTGTTGCACTTTTTAGCTGTGGGTTTTTTGGGTATAGGTATAAATGTTGATGTTAGCCATTTCTCAGGGATGTTTCCAGCTACATATATATGGTTGAATAGTTCTGTAATCATGTCTATGTGTCTTCTATTCATTTCAAAATGTCTCTTCAAATCTTATCGGGTGTTGGTGTTTGTTGTTTTTAGCGTTCGTATTGCTTTGATCACTTCGCAACGCGTTATTAGAAGTTCCGTTGATACAGGTATTTATTTTTCTACTGGCATTAGTATAAAAAGATTGTATGTATTCTTGCCATTTTGTTGTTTTATTATCTATACTTAGCAATGCTTTGCCATGTTTATCAATAATAATGTTGTTTTGTCAAGACCTCCGAGCTTCTGTGGTTTCTCTTATCTGTTTGTACATATTTAGTGCGTCATGCTTTCTGTCTGATTCCTCTATCTTGGCACAATGTTTTCTCTACTAACTTGCCTTAAATTTTTTTAATTTTTCTTTTAATGTAACGGAGTATCTGTTCATATTCTACTTTGTTCTTGTTTTTAGTTATTTTTTGCTTTTCTATTAGATCTAGAATTTTATCAGTTATCTATTTACTCTTCTTAATTCTTTGCGTAATGAGTAGATTATTGTTCGTTACTGTTCTCATTATGTTAGTAATTGATTCAATTTGTTGTTCTATGGTTTGAATTCCGAGATTTTCAGAATTTACAATATTGGACATTTTCTCTGCTATTTGTTGTTTTATACGCCCTATAAAGTTTGGGTCTTTTATCTTCTGCATGTCGTGTGATTTAGATTGCGTCTTGTTTTCCATCCTCTTTAGGCGCAATTTGAGTGTTGATAGTAATAAGTTGTGGTGGGTATATACATCTGACCAGTGGTACGTTTTTACTGATGTGATAGCGTTTCTGAACCTGTTATTAATTGTAATGAAATTGATTTGATTCCTTACAAGATTCTCTTGGTTGTCGGCCGGCAATTTCCACGTATATAGTCTCTTAGGCGGCAGCTTATAAAAGGTGTTTATTATAGCGTGTTTAATTTCTTTGCAGAATTGGATTAGTGTTTAGTGTTTTGCATTCCCACAGTATCTTTATTTGTTTTTTTTTTCTAGCTTTTGCATTAAAGTCTCCTAGTAGCACTGTGATTTTTTCTTTTCTTGTTTGCTTCTGTGATAATCTTATGTTTTCATAGAACTTTTTTCTATTCTTTTCATTTGCATCTCAAGTGAGCAAATAGACCTAAATGATGTTAATTTGACATGGGCTTGAATACAGCTTTATGACTGCTACTCTGTCTGATATCGGTAAAAATCCTAAGATTTTTTTTTCTTGCTGCAGCCGAGTATGTCGATTTGTATCCGTCGCGTTGCTTTTCCCGCCTAAAATATGCTTCTGACATTTTATGTTCCTATTTGCTGGGTCCTTATTTTGTATGCTGTTGCTTTGGTTGAGTTTGGAAGTGTCATTTTCATCTTTGTGGTGGTGGTATTTTTCAAAACAGTCCTTCCCAGAGATCCGATTGAGGGACTTTTTACTTCGGTAGTATAATTTGCTCTGAATTTGGCCATATTGATTGATTGTACTAGGAGTATACATGTGTATCTTTAATGTAGTGGTCTCCTTTTGCTTTCTATACCGTATGCCGTTTGTTGACTATACTTATTGGTTCATTTGCTTTTGGGAACTTTTTTTTCTCCCCAGGACAATACGTTGTCCTAACTCTTGCCAACTCTTCCACCCGAAGCTGTTGGTTGGCAAGAGGAGGACTGCTTATACCGTCAGTCGTTCGGTTATTAGATGCAGTTTTGTTTCATACCCAGGACACTCCGACAGCTGCAAATTATATCCATACAGCAGATGTATTACTATTTGTTTTTTTTTTATTTTTGTCCACACCAGACATGCTTGTATGTTATAAAGCAAAAACATCAATCAAATTGATTTATATAATATAAAGATTATTTTTGTTCATTTTTTGAAAAAAAAAAAAAATTATTTGCTATCCGTGTTTCTATATTTGAAAAATGGGTTTTTATCAATTAGCCATTTATTTTGGTTTTATTTTGCATGCATTTGACTTTTTTTTATTATAAATCCTTTTGTGTTTCAAAACTACAATTTTTTAATTAAAAAAAAAGTTTACAGTAAAGGTTTTAAACATATTTAAGAAAAAGCAAGCATTTACGTAGACTAAGTAGAGTTTGCATTTGTAATTGTAACGCAATGTACAACCATTTAATTAACAATCAAAAGCTTCTGATCAAAATATATAATATCAAAAGATTATATAATTAAAAAACCAACTAAGTTTGTGTCATTTTTTTATTGATTTTTTCCTTTTTTTTTAGTTTTTGTTGATCCACACTTGGATAAAAGCTGCTTTTGTCGTTTTTCATATGTCTATTCAGAGCAGTTTGGTGTCAGTTTTTTTTTTGCTGTTTGTTTTATATCATCTTTCTATGCTCCTTTTTGTTAGTTGTGGACAACATTTATTATGATATTGTTTTGAAACATGTCTTATCTATCTTAATAAGTTTCGTTATATATTCTAGGATATTTATTACTTTTGTTTGCTTCCTAACTTCTGTGTTGCGTATCTTGTCTTTTAAGCTGATTCCTAGCATAAATCTTTTAACTGCTCTTTGTATGTTCTTGGCAATTTGCACTATTTTGAGATAAAGTTGCAGTCTCTAGTTTATATGTGTTTAGAGTTAAAATACAATTTTAAGATTTATTGGTATATTCTTATTATTGCCTATTTTAGTAGTATTCTCTTAATAATCTTGGCAGTTTGGTTTTTCTTTCTTAATTTAATGGTCTAACCGAGATAGATATATTCTTCAATAGAGTCAAAGACGTGGTTATCTACCGTTATATGTAGTTCTTCACTGTTCATAATCTGTTTTGTCTAGATTATTTTTTTTGCAATTTTTGTAAGTGCGCCCTCAGTAAGTGATCTTTAAGTCATTCCAAATTTCAGCCGTTAAGATTCAAAAAAACACCTGTTGCACTACCTTTGAATTTTCAAAATTAATATACTTAATAAGTGTCATAGCTTCCAGATTTGAGTCAGATGCATACTCTGGTTCCTTAAAAAAGCAGTTTAGTACTTGCTAATTAGGTTTCACATGAAACTTTAGATCAATATACTCTGTTTAATTTTTTTTATATTAACATATTTTTATTATATTTTAAATTTTGAACATTAAATTAGACTCGTAAACAAAAATTATTAGAATTTGAGGCTTAAGTCTATAATTTTTTTTTAAATTTAGAAAACCTTTAAAATGACGTAATGTACGTATTTCTTTTATTTTATCAAACTTGTAACATTCTTATAATGTTTTTTAAGTAAGGAAATGGGTTTACTTTTAAAACTTCAATGAAATAAAATTTGGCATACTTTTTTTGCAGAAAGATTACTTTCTGAGGGTGCACTCAAAAAAAATCTACAAAAAAAAACAGTCAACAATGCCTATGTATATACCTTTTGTGTTCTAAGATAACCTTTTAAATACTTTTTCTATGCTCTAAGTTTTAAGAGATTGTGTCTTCTTGATGGACGTTATTTTAAATTGGAATATGATGTGTTATATTCGTTTTTTTTTTATTAAGTTACAAATTGTTTGTAGGTGTTTGGTGGTATTAAACTTTTTTTTGAACTTTGCTTGTTTGACTGGCTAGTAAAAACTAAAAGTTTGTAGAGGTGCGCTAGTAGATTTATTGACCGGTAGTTTTTCATATTGGTTTTATCTCATTTTTAAACTCTTTCTTTTAGAGACTAATAACTTTATTCAACCATATGTTTAGAGTTATTTCTTAGTAAAAACACTTATTCAGGAGTATTCTGATTGCTTGTTTAAACATAGTTTTTTTGATTTTATTTGTCTAAACGCTATCAATAGTTCTTTTTTATCAGAGATTTTTTTAGACCCACATTTTTTACACATTTTTATTGTTGTTAGGTTTTTGGTTTTAACCAATATAGATCTAAATTAAGTTAAAGTTTTAAACCACATTTTTTATTACTTTTTTATTGGTATCTATTATTTCTTATGTATTTCTTATCTTACTTATCTTGCGTTTACTTTACAAAAGCTTGAATCGTTGTATCTTTTATGTTTATATTATTTTCTATAATGTTTCGTATTAATTTGGTATTGTATGTTTTTGCGGATTTTTGGATATTTTTGCGATTTTTTTATTTTGCCTAATAACGCAGTCAAAAAAATCTACCTTCAAAAAAATTGTTTACCGGTAAAAATAAAACGCAAAATGCTATATACAAACTCAACGCAACATCCATCAATGATGGGTGAAATCCAAAATATAACTCTTAAAAAGAGTTAATTCCTAAACAGTTTTTTCCAGATGGATTGAGAAAAATAGTAAACAAGACAATAATAAACTTATAATATATAAGAGAGAGAGATACATGACAAAAGCTTGGATGACAAACAAGATCTTAGATCTGATAAAATTACGTCGGAATCTAAAGAATGATAAACCCAAATAATTAGACTTTAACAAACAAAAAATAAAAGAGGCAAGGTATAGTTGGTTTCTAAGTAATGTGACAAAACCGAAAGTCTAGATGCGAAACACGACACTTTTAATTTACACTAAAAATGCTGCTGGAATTAGAAAACGTAATCGGAACACGGCACTTTTGCTAAACAGAGATGGCAACATTACCTTAGACCTGAACGAAAACTGGAAAAGTGGAAGAAGTATGTCGAGGAACTTTTTGCTAGCAACCGTCAACAGGTGAACACTTGCGACAAACTCTGTGAAAGTCCAGATATAACACACGCAAAGGTGGTTTACGCAATCAGAGCAGCTAAAACTGGAAAGTTCGCCGGTCCACACAACGTCTATTTTAAAGTACTCAAGCTTTTCAACGACTAATCTACAGAGAAATTAATCAGTATTTTTAGCGCCATCTATGTTTCTAGAAAAATATCTAGTGAATAATTGGAGTCTGTCTTTGTCACTCTACTAAGAAGACGTGGTCAAAAATATGCGGAGACTACCGCATGATTAGCATAATAAACCATACGCTAAAGATTTTACTTAAAATAACACCTCTCTGATACTCAATTTGGATTTTGAAATGAGCTTAGAACCAGAGAGGCCCAATTTAGCATACAGGTCCTAATACAGAGATGCCACAACATGTCCACCAATGTATGCGCGTGTTTTATCTTCTTCTTATTCTTATCGAAAGCCGTTCGGCTTGTGGTGACGCTTTGTCAATCTTGGTTCCGCTGTTCCTGAGATATCGATGTCCAGCTGTCTCTTTGTGTTTGTTTTGCTATCTCTTACAGTCTTTGCTAGGCGATCATCATCTATTTGTGAGATGTGCTCGTTTCACCCACGTCGTGTTTTATCAACTACCAAAAAACGTTTGACTGTGTTGATCACGGAAAACTTATCAACCTCCTTCAGAATATGAACTTAAATAGCAGAGACGTCCGCATTATAAAAAATCTGTATTACAACCAAATCGCTGCTGTCAAAGTTAAAAACATAACTACCGAGTATGTTTCCATTCAGTGAGGTGTAAGGCAAAGTTGTGTTTTCTCTTCACTGCTTTTAACATATACTCTGAGCAAATTTTTGCCAAAGCATTGGACAAAGCATAAGAAAGAATTGTTGTCAACGGAGAAGTAATAAACAACTTGCATTATACGCACGATAGAGTTATACTGACAGAAAATGCTGATGATTTGCATACGTTACTGGATGAGATTGTGGCTAAAAACAAAGAAAGGGAGTTCAAGTTAAATATAAGCAAAACCAAAGCTATGGTTGTTAGCAAGGATAGTGAGCTTTCAGCAAACCAGAGTACAAGCAACCAACAGATTGAACAAGTTTCCAGCTTTAGATATCTGGGATGTTTATTAAGCAGTTAGTGGAATAAGATGCAGGAAATAAGGTGATTACATCTCGTGACTTGTCAATACCCTTACGTATTTGTTTACATTGCTACGTCTTTTTAGTTCTGTACTACAGAATGGAAAAGTTGACTTTAACAAAGGTAATATGTAGCCGACTTAAAGCGTTCAATGTGTGGTGCTACCGTTGCCTGCTTAAAACATCATGGGTAGACATAGTCCAAAATAGCGAGGTGCTTGCTCGTCTCCAGAAGTAACCAGAGGTCATGTTTACCATCAAAAAACGCATGTTGGAATAGTTTAAACATGTTATGAGTAGTAAAAAGTACCGTATCTTGCAGAACATCATGCAAAGCAAAATCCAAAGCATACGAGGTTCAAGAAGAAGACGCACGTCCTGGCTGAAAAACCTAAGAGAGTGAAATGGTTTCAGTTCAACAAGCTTGTTCCCTGCCGCTGCCAATAAAATAAAAATCACAATAATGATTGTCGGCGTCCTGATATATGAAACTGATAAGAAAAATGTTAGATTAGTCACACAACAAGTCAACCAAATATAAATAGTTTTTCAACTATTTTGATCGTAAAGCCATAAAACGTATTTGAGTTCTTAATGTAACTTTAAGAATCCGCAAGAAAAAGCCCGATAGACAAAAAAATCTATAAACTAGGTCAATAAAGAACAACAAACAAACTAGATAACTAGTCGGTAAAACAAACATGATTTTAAAAAGGTATAGCACAACCAATCTTCTACAGGCACTACAACTATTAATAGAAAAAACCACCAAGTATAACGTTCTTATATCTCTGGATTTTATAGGCTTTTACAAACTGTTTGATTTTATAGAAACTTAATCATTTGTAAGAATAATGGACAGAGCAAACAAACAAAAACGCACCAATACATGTTAAATCAAATTTTAAAAAATGTGTACATCAAAGAGTAAGACAAAGTTGATTACTTTAGCGCTAGACGACGTATTCAAACAACTAATATAGACAAATAAAAACATTAAGATAAATGGTAGTTACTTGAACCACTTAAGATTGATATAATGCTTATTAGCAGATATATTACAAAACTAAAAACTATGGTCATACAACTAAATAACTTATCTAAAATAAAGGTACTAGTGGTTCAGCAAATATTTAATTAAGTTGACAAATATGTCTACCTTTAACACAACATCATACTAGAAAAGAATAACCAATCCAACTAATCTCAAATAAAAAACGTATAAAACAAATTGGATCTCTTATTTATTTTTTATTTTACATTAGTTTGTTAAAATATTTTAAATAAATTTATTTAAATTCAATCTATTAGTTTCATTATTTATTTAAATATTTTACTAAAAATTATTAAATATGTTAATAAATTTAATATTATTATTGAAAAATAAATAAAATTGTTTTTAAAATCAGCTCTCTATAATTAAATAAAATGCAACAAATCATTCAGTAATATGCATAATACATGCAATTAATTATTAATGCAATTTCAATTATAGCCTCAACAACCGCACTTGAATAGAGTTGTGGTATTAATATTTAAATTTGCAAATAGCTTTACAATGAATTTACATGATAATCCAAATTATAGTAACGCATTGCAGTGATTTAGAGTAGCGCTAACCAAAATAATATTATTGGGAAATATTTATTAAATCAAAATAATATAACAATAAAATATTACACCGTTTCAATCCTTCTGAGCCAGGATTGAAACAAATAACAAAACATATTTTTTTGTTATATTATTACAAATTACAGAAGAAATTATTTTGTTATAAATTGCTATTTATTATTATTGTTACATACATACAAAGCTTTAATTTTACTTAAGTTTGTCGGTTGCAAATGTAACAATTTAATTGAAGTAATAGTTTTAAATAAATTAACGTTTATTATGTATCTAGTTTTATTTTATGCCAATACTTAATGTCTAAAGCAGCGGTTTTTAACAAGTACAACTATACTTAAAGCTCCCGACCCTACCTGTTTTATTTTATAGTATAAAATAATAGAGATAGGTAGAGTATAGAATTTATATCAACAAAATTTATATCCATAATGTGAAACTAAAAATAATAATTTTTTAATTTAATATTTTAATTAGCATCAGCATCATTAACTGGTGACTACAAAGAATGTTGTATTTTGAAGCAAAGAAGACTTCTAAAAAGTGTTCAAGTTTATAGAAAGTGTACAATCGCATGCCATGCTGAGAATCTTGTTTATTTTTATACTTATCACAAAAATAGTTGAAAATAGCTTACTAGATCATTTTCACTAAAAAATTAGTGGCAGTGGCGTAGATAAAATAATTTGGACCTCACCACAAAATAATGAAAAAAGTGTTAAAAAAGTAAAAAACTCATTTATAATAAACCAAAAAAAACGCAAAACTTTATTTCAAAATTTCAAAAAAACAAAACTAAGCCTTGAAACATCAAAATATTGTTGGAAAGCAACAGATCCAGCCTTAAACTGTTAAAAAATGTTAACATTTCTATAAAATCTTAAAAATAACAAAATTTGGCTATAAAATATCAAAATATTATAAGAAAGCAGCAAAATCTGGCCATAAAACATTTAAAAAACGTAAAAGATAATTCACAAAATCTCAAAAATAAACTGTTAAAAAGTGCACACAAAAAATTGTCAGAAATAGCAAAATTCTGTCATAAAATTCTGTAAAAAACTACTAAAAACCGGCATAAAATCTGTAAAAATAAAAAATTCATTTTATAAAATATTGAAATTAGCAAAATTTCAACTTGAACTATCAAAACTTTGAAAAAATCAAAATCTAGCTATTTAAAGTTAAAAAAATTAAAACTCTATTAAATAAAAGTCATAAATAGTAAAATACGGTCATATAAATATTTAGTATTGTTAGAAAGCACAAAAAGCAAGCAATAAACTGTTTAATAGTGCCAAAACAAATTCTTTAAATGTCAAAAATAGCAAAATTTGGTCATAAAATATCAAAATATTGTAAGAAAACTACCAACATTCGGACTTAAAACTGTAAAAATGTAAAACTCTTTTTTTTAATATCAAAATTGGCAAAATTCAACCAAATTTTGTTGGATAAACTAAAATCTGACTATTAAATAAAAAATAAAATTATTTATTTAGTCATAAATAGTAAACCCCGGTCAAAAAATTTAAATATTATGAAAAAACACAAAAATCAAAGAATAACTTTTAAAAATGCAAAAACAAATTTTTATAAGTCAAAAAATTTGGTCATAAAATATCAAAATATTGTAAAAAAACTACTGAAATTCTGCTATAAAACTCTAAAAAATGTAATTTTTTTTCTAAAATGTTCAAAATTAGCAAAATATGACCTTAAAACATTAAAATGTTGTTGAAAAACCAAAATCTGGCTATTAAATATTTAAGTTTAAAATTCTATTTATAGAAGTCATAAATAGTAAAATCTAACCAAAAAATTTAAATGTTGTTAAAAAGCACAGAAATCATGGAATAAACTGTTAAAAAGTGCTAAAACAAATTCTTTAAAAAGCATAGCAAAATTTTGTCATAAAATATCAAAATATTGTCAAAAAATTACCAAAATTCCAATTTAAAACTCTAAAAAACATCAAAATTTTGTTGGAAAATCCAAAATCTGACTATTAAATGTTCAAATGTTTAAAATTTTATTTATAGAAGTCATAAATATTAAAATCTAACCATAAAATTTAAATATTGTTAAAAAGCACAACAATCAGGGATTAAACTGTTAAAAAGTGCTTTTTTAAATGTCAAAAATAGCAAAATTCGGTCAAAAAATATCAAAATATTGTAAAAAAACTACCAAAATCCGGCCTTAAAAATGTAAAAATGTAAAACTTTTCTGATAAATTATCAAAATTGGCAAATTCCGACCTTGAAAAATCAAAATTTTGTTAAAAAATCTAAAATTTGTTTAATGAATGTTAAAAAGTTTAAAAATTTTATGTATAGATATTTATGAATAGTAAAATCAAATTTAAATATTGTGAGAAAGCACAAAAATCAGACATAAAACTGTTAAAAAGTGCCAAAACAAATTCTTTAAATGTCAAAAAAAGCAAAATTTAGTTATAAAATATGAAAACAATGTAAAAAACTACTAAAATTCGGCTTTACAACTTAAAAACACGTAATTTTTTTTTTTAACTTTTAATCACAAACAAATCTCAAACTCTAATGAATGTTAAAAAGTTTAAAATTTTATTTATTAGGTCATGAATGTAAAATCTTGTCAATTAAAATTAAATATTTTGTAAGAAAACACAAAAATCAAGTAATAATCTGTTAAAAATGGCCAAAACAAATTTTTTAAATGTCAAAAATAGCAAAACTTAGTCATAAGGTATCAAAATATTGTAAAAAACTACCAAAATCCAACCAAAAAATTATATAGAATCTAAAATTCTTGTAACAAAATATCAAAATTAGCAAAATTTGACCATGAACCATCAATCAGTTTAGTTAGAAAAAAAAAATTAATTAAATGTTAAAAAGTTCAAAATTTCAATTATTCTAAGTCGTGAATGTGAAATCCGTTCAATAAAATTTAAATATTGTTAAAAAGCACATAAACCAGTCAATAAACTGTTAAAAAATGCCAAAACAAATTCTTTAAATGTCAAAAAAAGCAAAATTTGGTTATAAAATATCAAAACATTGTAAAAAACTACTGAAATCCGCCTTTACAACTTAAAAAATGTAATTTTGTTTTATATATTTTCAAAATTAGCAAAATACGACTTTAAAACATCAAAATTTTGTTGGAAATCCCAAGCTCTGGCTATTGAATGTTTAAAAATTTAAAATTTAATTTATTAAACGTCATGAATAGTAAAATCCGGTCTAAAAGTTTAAATATTGTAAAAAAGCACAAAAATCAGGCAGTAAACTGTTAAAGAAATGCTAAAACAAATTCTTTAAAAGTCCAAAATAAAAAAAAAAATTGGTCATAAAATATTTAAATATTTAAAAAAAACTACCAAAATCTACGTTTAAAACTGTAAAAAATTCTAATAAGAGTAAACATTATAAAAAAGCACAAAAATCAGGCAATAAACTGTAGAAAGTGTCAAAACAAACTGATTTAATTTTAAAAATAGCAAAGTTTGGTCATAAAATATTAAAATATTGTAAAAAACTACTAAAATCCTTCCTTTAAACTGTAAAAATGTAAAAAAAATCTTACAACTCAGCAAAATTAGCAAATTCCAACCTTAAAACATCAAAATTTGGTTGGAAAAACCAAAATCTGGCCAATGAATGTTAAAAAACTTAAAATTCTAATTTCATGTTATGAATAATAAAATCCGGTCAAAAAATTTAAATATTATAAGAAAACACAAAAATCAGACAATAAACTGATAAAAAGTGACCAAACAAATTTATTAAATGACAAAAATAGCAAAATTTGGTCATAAAATATCAAAATAATGTGAAAAACTACCAAAATCCTGCTATAAAACTGTAAAAAAATGTAAAATTATTTTTATTAATTAATCAAAAATCAAAATTTTGTTGAAAAAATCAAAATCTGGCGATTAAATGTCAATAAAATTAAAATTTTATCAATTAAACGTCATAAAAAGTAAAATCCGGTCATAAAATTTAAATATTGTTAAAAAACACAAAAAACAATAAATTGTTAAATAGTGCAAAAACAAAATTTTTTAATTGTCAAAAATAGCAAAGTTCGGCCATAAAACATCAAAATATTGTCAAAAACTACCAAAATCCGTAAAAAAGCAATTTTTCTCTTACAAAACATAAAAATTAGCAAAGCCCAACCTTAAAACATCAAAAGTTGGTTGGAAAAACCAAAATCTGGCTAATAAATGTTAAAAAAATTTAAATTCTAATTTTATTAAAATTCATGAATAGTAAAAATTAAATAATGTAAAAAAAAATCAAACAATATACTGTTAAAAAGTGACAAAACAAATTGTTTAAATATCAAAATGGCAAAATTTGGTTATAGAATATTAAATTATTGAATAAAAATCTACCGAAATTTGGTCTGTAAAATTGTAAAATTATTTTTTATAAAATATCAAAATTAGCAAAATCCGATTTTAAAACATCAAAATATTGTTAAAAGTTTTATCTATCTCACTAGCCATAAACTGTCAAAAAATGTGAAAATAATACTAATAAAATATTAAAGATATGTCAGAAAAAATTAAATACACCCAAAAACAATTAAACCATGCAACATGTTATTAATAAGAAATACAAAATATTGTATTATTAAATAGCATCAAAGCTCTGCCAGAATCTTTTAAAAAAGCCTAATTCAATTCATAAAATGTTAAAAATAAGAAATTTTTGTCAAAATGTTATTAAAAAACACTAAAATTTGATCTTAAACTGTTAAAATTGCAAAGTTTCGTGCATAAAAAGTAAAAAAAAATAAATCCGGTCGTAAAACATTAAAATATTTTTATATTAAATCAAAAACCAGTCAAAACGCTATTTATAAAAAATTAAAATCCGGTTTTTGAACATTAAATTATAATTATTAAAAACCTTAAATTCTTTTCATGACATTTTTAAAATAGCAAAATTTTGTCTTAAAACATCAAAATATTATCAAAAAGCACTAACATTTGGTTTTAAGCTGTTAAAATTGATAAGTCTTGTCATAATAAGTTTAAAATCATTAAATTCAGTCATACAACATTAAAATATTTTTATGTTGAATCAAAATCTTGTTAAAAACAGTTTAAAATTGCAAAACTACTTTGAACTTTAAACAAAAGCTTTAATGACCTACAAAAATTTAAAAAAAAATTCTTTCCCAAACGCCAAGACAGCCGATTACTACATGCAAGTGTTCAAATAGAACCTGTAAACTATGACAGAACACAGTCAACTAAGAAAACACAATTATTATTGGAAATACTTTAATCTTTAACGGATGTGATATGGATGACAAAACAATTGAGCAAATGCTATGTACATTCTCTCATACAATAGGATTAATATAAAAACCTCTCTAATCGTTGTACGTGCAAACATACGGAAGTTGACACCAGAATGAAATTATTTATGCGTTTGTTTTATATTTTTGGCAAGAAAAACAGCATTGGCAATAATGTAAAGTATATCAATACTTTCTTATAAACTGAAACTAGTAAAAATAAATTGTCTACACCTACGTAGATAAATTGTAGGATATTAGTTCCGCATCATTAATCTTAAAAAAACCACATTTGTGAACACATTGATATTGTAATTTGATACAGGAACTGATAGCATAAGTTTCTTAAGAATATTTAGTAGGCACGCAAGGTGGTAACTTGAAACCTTATGTATTACCAAATACAAAAAATTAAATAAATTTAAAGTTTAAAAATTCAGTACAAATATATTTAATTAATCTAATAAAAAAGTTTTATAATTATATCAACTTGTATATAATTAATTTTGTTCAGTATTTTATAAAAAAATATTATTATTTACAAACAATATTAAAGATAAAATTGAAATTGTATAACTTCTTTGGTTGTTTGCAAACTCATTAATTAACATCCAATTATCCAGTTACTTACAAACAACACAGTTAATGAATAATAACATTTAATGCTAGCTTTGATGGAACCGCAGAGTTAATTAGGCAAATTAAGGTTTACCATAAACATAATTAATTTACGCAATTTGATTTATTGTGCTTTGGTACACAATGTTTATTTGAAAAACTGTATATCCAAGATAAATATTTCTGCTCCAACATCACTGCAATGTTAATTTTTTTTATTGTTGAGTTCTATACATGAAATAATTATAATTATGGTATAAACAGTTAATGCTGATTTTCAGCTGAAAAACGATTTAATAATTAAATGTAATGTAACTTCTAAAGTCATCGATTTGTACATCATTAAACCATACGCAACGATACTATTTATTTAATTAATTCAAATAATCGAATTAAAATGTTATTGTCAAATTTCTATCAAATAGTTCTATAAATTCTCAAATCATGTTGAGCAGCGTGAAATATAATTACACATCGAGAAGATTAATAGTGTTTACGTGTACGTGTAAATTTACTGCTATTTTATTCGATTGGTAGCGAAAATACGCAAAATGAATGTTTAAATGTTAATTTAACATAATATTTTTTTTAATTATAAACAAAAAACTGTTTCTAGTATTTAAATAAAAATAATAAGTAAGTTGAATGTCTAATTGCATAGTTCTGCCCGGCGCATTCACCATAATTTGTGTAAATACTTGATGTAAATAATTGTTTCAGTATTATCCAATTAATGTATGTTTTATGTACAATTTTTATGTATAAAATTTTATACCCGTTATGTAACCCTGTAAAAATAAATGGAGATAAATTATTTTAATTTTTTATTGCTTTTTTAAACTGTTTCAATATTTCAGAAACTTCAAAAGACCTACGTTACTTATCTACAAGCCTTTTAACAACTTGACTTTATTTACGTTATTAATTAAAAAGACAAATTGGTTTTTACAAGTTGAGTAAGTAATAAAGATGCGATGACTTAATTTCATTTGAAGCACAAATATTATTCACTTAATTGGAAACAAATACCACCAATTTACTCTTATCAATTTCATTACAGCAGCTTAATTATTTTAATTGCAAACGGAAATGCAAGTTAATTGCCAAATAAAACAAACAGTTTTTATGGTCAATTAATTTTGTAGAAACATTTTTTAAAACTGTTAAATAGGGATTTTTTAATTTTTATATTTACAGTATATTAACTTTTTTATAGTAACATCATAATTATAAATCTTTTTATACTTTTCTACTATTGTTCATACAAGCTATTGAGAGATACAAATGAAAAAGTCAATATATCAATGAAATTGTCATCGTGTAGCCCAAACAAAAAAAGTACATTCTCACACACAAATATATTTAATCACAGACGTGAGAAGAATGAAATATGACATTGGTAAGTGTAAATTAATAAGTTGTGTTTTTTCTGCTATTAACTTAAATGTGTTTTTTTTTTTAAACTGTCATTAGTTCTGAAACATATTCTGTTATGTACGTTTATGACACACATATGCAATTTAATAAAAATAGAAATTGGGTAAAATTTATAAGCAAAATTCCATGCAATAAAAATTGTACAACCAATTAAATTATTTCTAAAGGATATTGATTAACATGGCAGAGCATGAGAGGTTTATGGATTAGTAAGTTTATAGTATAATATTAATTAACTATTTACTTAACGTAAATATTATATTGCAGACCAACTTTGCAATTAATTAATTGTGACAAGTGGAGCTGAAATAGTTGCTAACAAAAAACAATATATTTTAATTAAGTGTGTAAAAACAATGACTACTGCTTAAAAGTTTATATTTCTTTGTTCCAATGAGCTTAGAGCTTTAAACACCGGTATATAACAGCACATTTCCATTTGTCAGGAAATACACCGGTTTGAAGCAACAAATTATATATTGTGAGATTTATTAAAGTTTACACGAAGTTACAACAGTAATGAATTAAAAAAGAATGAAAGATAACACATGAATAGAAATAGCACGTTTTAAATATGGTTCGTCTTGCGTCGTTGTCGGGATATGTTCACTTATCAACGTCTTAGTCTCGACTGCCCGCGGCCCACAACCCCACATTCACCACACTATGGTCACCAGTGTTGCCACTCCACAATATTAAAGAAAGCGGTTTTGTCCAACTAGTATTTCAATTTTTAGCCAAGAAACTAAGAATACAATCAATACCAGATGTACATGCATTTTTTAAACTTTTGACAATAGCAATAACATCAGACTCACTAATAGGTGAAATGTAAAACGGTAGTTGATTATAAAGCAAATCTGGGATAGTAGAAGAACATTTTGGTAAATATTCTTTAGAAATTGTATCAGCAAAAGCTTCAACTTTGAAGAGAAAAAAATTCAGATTTGCTATCATTCATTTTTCCAGAGATTTGAGATTTTAAGACGTACATAGTTCCAAAGATTTTTTGGGTTGCTTTTAACATTAGTCTGGATTTCTTGTAAGTATGTGTTGTAGACTATTTCAATTTGTGATTTTGTTAAAGTTTGCATTCTTTGAAGTTCGCTTAGGTAAAACGGAGATAAAGTAGATTTCCACTTACGATGATGATGCAGCTTAAGTTTGATAATGTTTCATAATTCATATGTAAACCAGGGTGGAAACCGGTTATTTTTAGAGCATTTATAAAAAGAAACGTATTTATTAAATCAAGAAAAAATTTATTTTTAAAATTTATCAACAGAATAATTAACATTTTCACATGATTCAAGAAATGATCAATTAGTTAGAGCAATATCATTGTACAGTTTAACATAATTTGCTTTCCGAAAACTGTATCATTTGTTGTTGTTAAATAGAAAGTTGGTATATTCAACACTGTATAATAACAGTAATAACCCAAACAGAGCTAGATGATGTTAGTCTTCACAAACCAAAAAAGATGAATCATGCTGCACATCAAGATTACAATCAAAATTGTATTCAGTAGACTGTTATTATGATTTCTGATAGTGTTATATTGATATAGATTTAGTAAATCCATAAAACTAAGAATAGAAGACAACTTTCGCTTATTTAAAACTGGCTTATCACTAAAAGAACATTGAAGTCACCAAGTAATATTACATTTTATTCAATATTATGTAAGTTAGTTAATAAAATAGCAAGCGGGAATGTTAGCAGTAAAAAGTCAAATAATGCAATTGTATGAATTGGCAGTGAACAATGGTTTGACGACAAACGGCCGTTCTAACCTGAATTAATGTTTAACTAATTAATTAATATACAACGTAAATGCTTTATTTTCATCTTTTGGTTGCTCTTTTAACTGAGTTTAGAAATTATAACAGCAATTTTAACATTATTTGCCACTTTCTTGGATAGATCTGTTAAGCTGCAGGCAAACTATTCTTTAAAGATTCTTAACCTTAAAAAACATTTTTGTTTGTTTTTTTTTATTTTTATTTTTTATTATGAGGCTAGGGAGTACTTTTTTTGCTCTCATGAGAGAGGGAACAAGATGTAACAGCGTAAGAATCTAGTTTTAGTTTATTTTTAGCCTATATTGTTGTTTACATTCTTGACTAGGCGTTGTAACCATAGCGTATATGGTTTATAAAAAACCAATATCTTTCCTGTTGACGGTATTACCTTTGTTGTAGTTATAAGATTAGCGTGTTCTAATAAACAGAGCGTAGAAACTGATTCTAGTGTAGAAAAGAAAGCTTTTCCGTATCAAAACCTTAAGCTGACAAGCGGCCGGAAGCAAGGTTTCAGACTAATTAGAATCACCTTGCTGCAGTAGTAGTTGGTTGTAGTCGGTATGTAGAATAATTAACTGCATCATTGTGCTAAGCTTCAAAACCCGTAAATAAAAATGATTGGTAACTGAGTCAAATTAGAGATGTGTTATTAAACATTAAGAACTTCTTATTTTGACTTAGATTTTTACTTAAATGGAAATTTAAAATTAACCCATCTTGATCAATCGACTATGTCGTCTGGTAAAATGATTGATAAAGTGAGTTCTTAGAAGCAGCAAGTTGCGCGACAAGCTATACACTGTAATAGTTAGTGTATGGTATTTGTCTGTTTACAATCAACAGGGAGTTTATAAATGAATGGGATTATGTAATCACTTTAAATATGCCACCTTTTTTTAAATCGTCCACTATACTACATATGTTTTCATATGTTTGCTTGACAGCTGTCAAAGTTGATCTGTCAAAACAAATAGTTTAATGAACAATTTAAAAAAAGCGGCACATTTAAAGTAATTACATAATCCCATTCATTTATAATCTCCCTGTATCTATGGCAATATATTTCTATAGTAGCGCTGGCAATCTCTAAGGCTATTGGAAAGCCAAAGGAACAATTCATACTGTCACAAATAAAAAAGAATAACATCTAAACTATTAAACAGAGTGTGTCTTCAAATACCCCAGCAATGTCTACAAACAAACTTAGTATAAGTGCATCTAAAGATATCCCAACTAGGCCATCTAAAGCAGACGAGACTCTTACCTTGCAAATCAAACACTTTACATACTGGACTGACAACTTTTGTTAATCAGACTGCGTTAAAACAAAGCTAATGTCACCCCAAAACAGGAAAGTTTCTAAGCTTCTTGACTATAGAAAACTCCCAAAGCAGTGTAAGCGGAACAATTGCAGAAACAAATTCTAAAACAGCTTACCAATAGAAAAGGCAATAACAAAAATAAACTGCTTAAAAGCATTTTCACATGCCAATAATCAGGTAAAACTACCTACAAACAAACCGTGTTTATAAAAGAAGCTCTCACTCAAGAGTTAAATAAAACCTTATTTACTCCGGAAAAAGTACTTTCTACCTTTAGAAGGTGGTTACACACACATGAGAGATTACTAGTATTAATTACGCATCATAATGGTAGTTACAGTAAAAGTGGCTGCAGTAAAAGTAGTTACAAATAATGGTCTCTGATCTACAATTTTTTGATTTTTTTTTTTTTTCTAGAAATTGGAAACCATATTTATTATGCGGATTTTGTTAACAATATTTTTCTTTTTCTAATTGATCTTTTTTTTATTTTTATTTAAATTATTAATTTAACTTTAAAAAGTTTTGTTGTTTTTTCTCAAGATGTGACCAAAGTATTCTAATTTTTTATTTTATTGTTTTAGTAACTTAACTGTTTTTACAGATTTGCTGCATTACTGTTTTGACTCTGTTGGTTCATAAAATTTTGAGCAATTTTTTGTAGAACAACATTTTAATTGTTTCTAGGTTTTTGATGTTTTGTGCCTTTATTGACTAAGCTTTTAATCTTTATAATAAAAAAAAATATGTAGCACTTCAATTATTCAATTTTATATTACGATTATAATTTTTTTTGTGTTTTTTATGTGTGTTCCGTGTTTTTTGTTAACCACGTTCCTAACTATTTATAAAAAAAGTATTTATTCTATAGTTTTGTTGTTAATGTGTATAGACGATCTGTTTTAATTTGGGTTATTTTGTAGTAATCATAACTTTGGTATCCTTTTCGTTTATATCTAAAATGATATAATAATGTGCTGAAGATTTTTTGTGCTGTCAATTATGATGACAGAATCATCTGCGTATTGTATGTTGTTGAGCGTTTTGCCGTTTATATTGATACCTTTTGTTTTCTCTGCTTTTTCAAAAATACTTTTATACATTATATAGCAGACAAATTTTAACATTTTTACTAAAGTTTTTTTTGTACTGTTGTTTGATGCCAGTAGAGGTTTGAGATTATTCAATGTAACAGATATACAACTTATGGTTTATGGTATATCTAGGCACGTTTGTCTTTGTACGTTTATTCCAAATAACGCCTCTCCTTAAACCCGTGTGGGTGTTGCTTCTATCTTTATTTAGTTTTCTGAAGATGAAATTATGTAATATTTTTAAAAAGTGTTTAGGGTGTGTCTCATTAGAGCAATAATTCTGTAGTCCAAATACTTTGGCCAGTTTTTTTATGTATTATTACAAACGTTAAAGTCAACCAATTTTTTGGCATGTTACCCGTCTTGTGTTGAATGATTTAATTAGATTTTTTATTCGAGTTTTAATATATAAGCCTGCTAAAGCTTATATATAAAAACTTAAGCTTGAATTTTATTAGAACCAAATATTTTTACTTTTGAGTTTCTGATTGCGTGCTCAAGTTTGTTCTTTAGAATTGCTAAGCTTGTTTCATTTGAGTCTAAGACTGTTGATGTTATTTGGTTGTCATTGAACAGTTTTTGTACATACTTGAGCTATTTCTTTAGTTTTTTCTCTGTTTCTATAGTTAGGTGTCTGTCTTCATCTAGTAGTACATCTGGTTTCATATTTTTTTGTGTTATCTACTATTTGTCTCTATTTTTTGTAGGTTAAAGTTTTTTTTTTGTTGCTTCTACCAACGTTTTCATTATGTCTAACCTTAATTGATCTTTAGTCTTGTTTTGGGTAATTGAGAAATACGGAATGTTGTGGTTTTGTTTAACTTGCTTAAGATAGCCAACAATTTTCTACTACTCTCTAGAAAAAAGCAACAAATATTAACAAAGGTCTTAGCAGGACAATGTAGAGAATGGAAAACTAATGACAAAAACAACCAAGCATATATTATACAAATGTCCGACCCTTTTTTACGTAAGAGACCTTATGTTGGAGTAGAACTGCCTCAACATAGTCAGCATAAAAAAACTCTGCCAAGCATAGTTTTGGTTATTTGTGCGTTAGGACAACAGAGTAAAATTACCACTAAAGAAGGTACAAATAGTCTATTAAGGTTAGTACAGTAAAAATTGTTTTACCTTTCACCACAAATTTAGAATTCATAAATGTAGATGCTCGGTGGTTGGGAGCTAAGTTTAGTTTAATAATTTATTTATTTAACGTACCCAACAGCAGAGACTTAAAACTATCAATTTTGTAAACTTTGCCGTAACTCCAAAAATGTCAACCTAACTTATTGAGTTTTTTAACGCAACTTAAAGGGGTGTTGGGGTTACGCTAGAAAGGTGGTACCTGTGTTCTTCTATGGTCATGTCAAGTGTCATTGACAGAAAAAAGTAGATGGACATTGGTCCTTACAGAGTACCCAACTCATACATAAGGCTCCAAGTGCCACACCCCGGGCAACTGCATTGACCTGCAGGCAAAACTAAGTAAGAATAGCTAGATATGGCAAAATCTGGTAATGGGCAGCAGCAATACCAGTACCGAGCTGAAGCACAAAAGAACTGAGCTCGACTTGGTTTAACTCTGGATAATCAAGGGCATGGCTAGAACGGCTTTAATGACTTTGATACTGCTGAGCAGAAAGCAACGGAAAACTACCACACTACTATTTCCCAAGACAATCATGATAACTAATACAAATTTTAAAACGGCCATCAGTTTGGGGCACCCCTTAAATGGGGAGACGGTGCGAAGAATCATCGCATGGAAAAACAAAAACAACTTAAAACTACAAAGAATAATCATAAAAATTGCTACATGGAACATGCAAAGCATGTGCAAACTATAAAACGTCACATCAGAGATGCAACGAATGTGAGTGAGTGAAGTGCGATGGCCCGACTCCGGACAATGTGATAGCAAAAATTGGCACATTTTACTATAAGGATTTGCCAAATTAAACACTACTAAAGATACAACCAATAACACCCTCATTAAAGTAAACGAGATATGGAAAGACGTCAAAGAGGTATTCCACAAAACCCAAAACAAAGTTATAGGCACCAGAGACCACGTAACTAAGAAAAAATAGATTACCGCAGAGATCCTCGTACAATAGAAAAACGACGAATATACAAAAACAGAAAAGAGAAGGAATATCGCAGAATTCAAAAAGTTATAAAGATGAAAATACATGAAGCCAGAGAACAATGAGTGTTAGAAAAAAGCATCAAAATTGAAAAACTACAAAAAATGCACGATAGATTTAATGTGCACAAGATAATTAGAGAAATGATGGGAACTAATAACAAGCAATCAGCAACCATACTTAAAAACTCAGAAGGCAACATAATCTTGGACTTGAAGGACAAACTTATACGGTGGAAAGAATACGTCATAAAACTATTTAATGGTAACAGATCTGAAAGCCACAACCCAGTCGACACCGTGGAATGCGGCGCCGACATACAAAACAACAAAGTAAAACATGCCATTAATAACATAAAATCTGGCAAAGCGGCAGGTCCTGACGGAGTATAGGCGTATAGGCGTTGCATTTGTTTGGAGTACTGGCACAACAATGTTGTGATGTATACGTTTGTTTTATTGACTACAGCAAAACTTTCAACAATGTCAAGCACAAAAAGCTCTTAAATATTTTAAAACAATTAAATATTGACCATCGCAACACCAGAATTATGTATATCAAATGTTCATTGGGGCCAGACCGCAAAAATCAAGATTGGAAGTGAACTGTCAAACAAAATTAACATAAGAAAAGGCGTCAGACAAAGATGTGTTCTTTTGCCAATGCTGTTTAACATGTACTCTAAAAAAATATTCAGTGAAGCCATGTCAGAAGAGCATGCAGGAATTGTTATAAATGGCAGAGTAATAAACAACATCCGTTACGCGGATAAAACGGTTGTTCTTGCAGACAATATGGCCGATCTTACAACCTGAAAGTAAAAAGCAGAGAGGATGGCCTCAAAATAAATCTAACAAAAACAAAGTTTATGATAATCTCTAAAACTAAACAGCAATTCCAAATGCAAATAAACGAAAAACATATCGACCAAGTATCAAAGTACAAATATCTTGGAACCTGGATAAACAACGAATAGACATATCGGCAAGAAATTCTAGCACGCATCGAACAAGCTAAAGCAGCGTTTGTAAAAATGAAGAAACTACTAACTTCTTCAGAACTAAGCCTGAATTTAAGGATTAGAATGGCACGCCGCTGTATTTTTCCAATCCTGCTATATGGCGCAGAAGCCACCAAAAGAATTGAAGATGTAGGTATATCGCCAAATACTACGCATACCATGGGTGGATAAAGTGAATAACATCAAAGTGCTTTGAAGAATGAACAAATCCACAGAAGTCCTTTTCACCATCAAGAAACGTAAGTTCCAATACCTAAGACACATCACAAGAAACAAAAATTACGGATTACTTCAACTAAAATCCAAGAAAAACGCAGCGTGGGAAGAAGACGTATATCCTTGCTGCGTAATCTCAAGGAGTGGTTTGAAATGTCATCGGCAGACTTATTCCGCTCAGCCATCTCAAAAGTTAAAATAGCCACAATGATCAGCAACCTCCCACGGATAAGCTGATTTGCAAAAAAAAGAAAGGCAGTAGACAAGGCCGACTAAAGTTTATCTTCTTATTCGACAGAAGGCGTATTCATCACAACACATTTTTTTTTAAACTATACTTCCAGATAGAAAACTTAAACTTAAGACCCCTGGTGTAGCAGTCAAGTACGCTAACCACTACACTACTTGTGCAATGGATGGGAAATAAAGCATTCCGTTCAGTAGTAATAAAAAAGGTCTAACAAAATTATTTAACTTAAATCATTTGTTTTGTGTATTTCCATAAGCACGCTACATTAAAAATTAAAATAAACAATAATTTAAATAATTATATACAATTTTTACTAGATACCTTATCTTGTTATATACAAAACATTATTTAAGCAAGGTTGTTGCTTTTTAACTTATTACACTAATATAGTAAATTATTTCATTACTTTATAATTTTATTAAAATGTTAGTTTTTTTTAAATATTAAAATTAATTTTGCTATTCCTTTGTTGTGATATTAGTAAACACATATTGTTTTACATTGTAAACATTTTAAAAACTCTCTTAAACTAAAAATACGCATTTATAGTAAAAAACACTATCCATCATTTAGTTTGATTAAATTTAAATGTTATTTATTGCACCTAACTATTGTAATTTATATCTATGTGCAATGTTGCAAATAAAAAGTTAACTGTGATCACAATTTGCGTACATTAGATTTTTTATAAAGAATGAAGATCGCGGCGCTTTTCAACGTCCCGCTTATTTATTACGCCATCTATTTTTATAGCCCTCGACTTGTGACTATGAACACTGTGTGCAGTGGATAGTTGAAATTTAATTCGAATATTTCTATAGGAAAATTGCACATAAATTCAAACGTCAAAATTTAATGTGTATAAATTTTAGTTACTGCAATTTATGACAAGTTGGCTATATCATAAATGACTATTTACAAAGTTATTAAAAAATCAAAAGTGAATTTGATATAACTAGTAGATATAATGAAAGATAAAGCAACAATTTGCTGTTTTATTAATGATTGCACGATTGCGTTTTATAATTTTAAGTAGAAATAAAATCAGTTGGTTGAGCTAATGAGGATTAAGAACAGCGCTGCAAATGGGTAAGTTGATTACAGTTATGACATTGGGGTACAATTAAGATTCCTTAATCAACAAAATGTTTCGTATTTTCAAAGTAATTAAGTTTATTAAATAGTTGAGTGGTAATAAAATAGCAATTAATGTCAAGGAAATGTTCTGGCAGTGTATTAAGCAAATAATTCATTAAATTATATATATTTTAGATTTTGTTATTATCCTATAAAAACTTGAATTAATTTAACTTATTAGAAATAGAATTTTATTTGCAATGAAATATTTTTTTAACTATTTAAATTTAAACTTTAAATTACTATCACCCAAAAATAAATATGGCAAATAATTTACAATAAATTTTAATATACTTGTGTTAGTATTAAATTTTTAACAATTATAAAATATTAATTAAAATAAATTAAATACAATATTTATTTGTTTATTTATTCGTTTAAATATTGTATTTAATTAAACGGTAAAGCACATTTATTTTAAAAACAAATTTAATTAAATTCCATGCAACTAAAAAAGAATCTATTGATTTTTAAACTTTTGTTTAACAAAACTGTAATTAAATTAAAATTTTAAATATTTTAAAACCATTATGTAATAAATGTCATCCGTTTTAGAAACTACTGTTCTGACTAAAACACTAAACTGCAAGTTTTAGAGATTCTAATTAAAAAAAAAAAAACAGTCTATTGCTAATAATACTATTAGCAACATATGTTTTACCAATAATTGTAAATAATATTATTTGTTAAATTTTTGCTTAATTTTTCTACATTCTTTTGGTGTCTATTTTGTTGTTATCTAGTTTTTTATAGTTCAAGAAAAAAGTTAAAACTCATGCTATTTTTTTTGTTCTGGTCGGCTTAAAATAACTTAGTGAGTGCAGTTTTGCTTCAAGCTATTTCTGGTTAGCTTGATTCTTGTATAATAGCTTCTAAAGACAGGCAAGTGTCAGATTCACATTCCTTAAGTTAATGTGCCTACCAACCAAAAACCGCTCAATATTGAGTACCAAGTTCAGGACGTTTTGGCTCATAGACCTTTATTTTTTTGATTAAGTTGTGGAGATAGTTATTATTACGCCCAATAGGCTGAAGAGAAAAGGTTAACCCAGTTCTCTGTTAACAGTTTAGAGTGCGGTTACTTAATTTACCGGCCGTTTGTAGAAGAAAACTTTCCTATCTGGCTAGGCAAGACGGGTCAAGTCAGAGTTCAGATGAGTCACAAGATTATCGAAGTACTTTACGGCTAAAGTTGTAATGTATTGTTGCAATGGGGAAATCTCTAAGTCTGTCCAAATTTTTTTGTTGTAAATAGAGCACCGAGGAGTTTTTCAAAGTAGTACTTTGGAATGCCTCGAGACGAACAAAGTAACAACTTGCAGCCGTGCCCCGGATCGAAAATAAATACGTTAGCATAAGCTTGATAGTAGAAGTGTAGAGTCGGGTTTTATTCCAAATCAACATGTGACTGTCTTGACGCAACATTGAAACAAGAAGATTTTTTGCTAATTTGGCTTTTTTTAAATAGTCTGCAAGTGCAATTTGTACGTGAGTCTTCTGTTGAAGGTAATCCCCAGATACTTACGGTATGGAAACGTCGTTAAGGTTGACGTTCTCATTAAAGGTAATTTGTCGTTGTATCAAGAGAACAGCCTTGTTTTTCTACGGATTCACTTTGACTCGCCACTCGTGCAACCATTCTTCCAGGTCGTTGGTGCCTTTCTGTAACTTTAAAGTGACTACCGCAACTGACTTTAAAAAGTAAAAAAAAGCTGTGTCGTTAGCATATTGTGCCATTTTAACCTCGTGCGTCATTCCCGAAGCCATATTAGCAACGTATAGGTTAAATAACAGCAAAGATAGAATAGAGCCTTGACGGACTTTTGCCGTTATATGCCGGGAAGTAGATATGTAGTCAGAAAATTTGACTGCCAATGTTCTGCAGTTTAAATATAAAACTATCAACCTTACAAAGCGCAGAGGAAAATTGTTCCTATACAATTTATTAAAAAATCCCTTGTGCCAAACTTTGTCAAAGGTTTTTTTTGACGTAAAAAAAAGGTCCGTCACAAGATTTAGTTGATAGACAGCTAAATGGTCTTATCTAAACCCATGTTGGTGGGGAGAGAGGGGGAAGAACATTGTTAGCTTTTGTGTGCTTTAGTATTCTGTCCAAGATAACTTTTTCTATAATCTAATTTAATACAGTAGACTAATTGGCTGGTAGTTTTTTGAGTTTTTTGTCTTAGGTTTGGGGGTTGTTTATCACCAGTGCCCCAGTTCTAAGAGTTCTATTTGCAATATTGGTAAATGCCAATATTGTTTTTATGCAAAAAAGACTTTAAAGTTTTGTTTGTTATCTTATTAATTATTTAATTTGAAAAAGTCAAACGCTTTCCAGCGGTGCAATGTAGTCTTCGGCGTTCAGAAAATGTTTGACTGCCCGGTAGACTTTTTTGACCTGCTCTAGATCTGTGTTCTTAGTGAATGACAGGGAGCATCGGAATTTGAGACAGTTGGCAAACGCCTTGTTCTTTACTTTGATAGAATATTGAACCATATTTTTGCCATAAACAGTAGGAATGGGGACTTGCCTGTTGCGTAAAGCCTTGGAAATTCTCCACATTAAATAATTCCAAGGTGTTTTGCCAGCACAAATTTTTGTGCAGTCTTATCGTTTCTTTAACCTTGCTGTGAAGCGCGTTTAAGATGTCGCGTCAATAACCGCTTGGCAGCATTTCTACGACAAATCAATGCTTTTGTGTCGCAAGATAGCCTTAGAGAATTATCGACACGGATCTGATTGTTTTTAGAGGCCTATTCCGTGTCTTCACAGATTTGTAAAAATGTCGATGGTTTTTTCGAGGTCATAAACCGTTTTTACTGGTGCAAACCTGCTTATGCTCTCTTCCAGAGTACAAAAAAAAATTCAATCCGTGCAAATTATAATTTTTTTGTTTTCTCTTGTCCCCTTCCGTAGAACTCTAGTATTACAGGGTTATAATCGGAGTTTAAGTTATTGACGACGCTTACATCAAATTGTAAGTACATTTTCTTGAAAATTGCTACGTCAAAAACGTTCCCTTAGTAACCGTTAGTGCTGTAGTAGGTAGGTTTAGGCCCACTATTTGTAATCCCTTTTGCTAAATTCTTCAATTTTTAGAATTGGTTCACAATACATCGAAATCCATTGTCTCAACGCTTTTGCACACTTTGGAAGCTAAATAGATACCATGTGAAAACAAATAAATTTATTTTCTATGCGATTGACGTCTAACGGGCTGTACTCTGCGAATTCCAGAGCCCGTCCTACGTTTTCCTCAGTAAAAAATTCTAGCACGTGTTTTATAACAAATTTGAAGCATTTCTGCTTGGCGGTTGCCTACATGTAAAAGTTTACAGACTTGAAGTTGAGAAATAATGACCGGAAGAATGCGTATGCCCTCATGTGTGTAAAAAGTATTACAATTTTTTTGTCATTAAATTTTTTAGATAGTTTCAATCGTCAAGAACAATTGCCAGAGAACGGGCTTTTAAAAAAGTAGGAGTTACTTTGGGTAGAGTGAGTTTGATGTCAGATTTTTCATTGACGTGGTTGAGGTTTAAGGCGGCAAGCTTACACCTCACTTTGATAGGGTTCTTTCTGAAGTTTCCTTTTAAGCGAAGGCGGTTCATTAAAAAGCAAAAAGCCTCTAAATTTTTTGGCTTTATGAGCTAGCAAGGATAGCCTCTGACAACTGTCTGTTTGCAGCCGTTGATGGCTGTTAGGAGTTGGCTGAAAACTTTTTATGGTTTGGTCAAATATGCTGAAACATTGATCTCACCTCTAAAAAATCTAAAAGTTTTGAAACTTTAATTTATAGGTACCTAATCAAAAAAAAAACTAAAAGTCCTGACAAATATGACATGAGCTTTAGTAGTAATGACCCAAAACAAGACTCTTTTTCGATTTTTTGTTAATATTTCATGAACTGTGGGTAGGAAGTAAAAGTTGACTTTATACATAATGAAAGATGATAAAATTTGCAATAAAAATGATGTTATACATTTTTTTGTATTCCCAGTGGTTACAGAGTTATAAGACGCTCCAAGTTTGGCAAAGAAATAAACTTCCTCCAAAACAGTTTAGTTGAAAGTTTGAGCTAGCCAGTTGATCACAGTAACTACAAAAAACGCAGCAGAACCTGATACAGTTCTCAATCTCATTTTTTGCAAATGTATAACTAAAAGTGGAAACAGATATGGTTGCCAAAAAGCAGGAATAATGTACACAAACATTTGCCACAACTGCTATGAAAAATGCTTAAATAGCATTACTTAAACCCCCAAAAAAAAGTTGAATGACCCTGATAATCTGGATTTCTTCATACATCTGTAAAATACACAACAGTCGGTAAAAAAACTTTTAAATAAGGATCAAAATGCTGAGTTTACTGGACCTAGAAATCATGAGAGATTGCACTTTTTTATTTTTCACTGATTACGTGCAGCTTAGCAGTAGTAATCAGTAAAGTTCATACATTGTTTTACAGCTTGTTTACTTTTTGAGTTATACAAGGTCCGGCACTAAAACTTTCTTTTTTCAAAGAGACGTGAAGACGCTACTGGTGATAATTGCGGCGCGGCAGTGCTCTTAACTAAGAACGTTGGAAAAGAGATTTATTCCAAACCATCGTCAGTCGTTAAAATGCTTTTGGCAAGAGAGCAACGGGTGTTTGCAGTAGAAACGTTCTTTTCACGAGTCCGCTCAATAGTTGCGGTGCAGCGTGCGTTCCGTTTAAAGTACAATATTCCCCCTCGAGGAGCTGTTCCTGCCCAGAGATCCATCTTATCTTGGGTGGAGGCTTTTAGAACAGTTAGAAATGTGTTCCACAAGAGACTTCAACTTGCCGAATTCTTCATAATGATCTTCACTTTCACTCCTACAAAATGGTAGTCGCTCATGAACTTTCCAAACATGATTTTGTTTCACGACAAAGGGCATGCAAAACGCTCCTTGATAATTTGCCCCCTGAAGCAGTTGTGTTTTTTAGCGATTAGGCGCACACTTCCATCTCTCAGGTTGTGTTAATAAACAAAATATGCGTTATTAGAGCATTGTCAATTCTAGGAAAGTTCATCAGAGGCCTCTTTATTCGGATCGGGTTACAGTTTGGGCTGCGATATCAAGAGTGGGAATTATTGGGCCATATTTTTTGAGGAGGGCAATCGCACGGTTACAGTAAACTCAGAGCGTTATGTGGCAATAATTAACAACTTCTTTCTGCCAGCTTAAAAATATGGCTATAGGCAAAGTATGGTTTCAGCAAGATGGGGCCACGGCCCACACATTCCGAATTTTGATAGCTGTTTTGCGGGAAAATTTTCCAGGGCAACTTATCTCCAACAGGAGTGACATATCGTGGCCAGGACGCTCGCCAGATTTGGCCTCATATGATTTTTTTCTATGGGGCTACCTTAAATCTAAAGTCTACAACAACCGTCCTGCAACTGTGGAAGAATTGAAAAACAATATTCGTCACGAGGTAGCCAATATACCGGTTGCAATGCTCGAAATAGTCGACATCAACTTCAGAAATCGGCTACAACAATGCATCGACAGCAACGGCAGACACTTGTCAAATATGCTTTTAAACTTTTAAAGACATCTTAATTTAAAACTTCATTTTTTTTTTACAAAATTGTAAAGTTTGTCTCCTCAATGATCCAACATATCCAAAAGTCTATGCAAAACATTGTCAAGTATCTAACAAATGATGATAAAAAGTATACTTTTTTGTTTGTTTTGGCATCTTCAATAAATTACATATTGTGCCGTGCTAACTTTTCTTTTTAGACGCCATGAATAGCTTATTTGAAAATTTTGCAAAATATTCTTATTACAACGTCAAAACAACAGCAATTGTTTTTAATTGTTATTTCAAACTTTCCATCAAAGTTATGGCATCTTTTACAAAAACCGACAGACTTCTTTTCAAAATTATGACCATCTAAGTTCAAAAAAGTAGTCTTTTTAATCAATTTTTAGCTAAACAATAAACATGCTACAATTAAAAAAAAAATACTTGCAATAAACATTATTGTTGGTACAAATACTACATATCGTGGATGTAAGATCAATTCAAAAGATTACTTTTTAATAAAATGCTTTGACACAGATATTCTCCTTATAACATAGAACATCTTAGAACGTCAGTTAAAATCTGGATAAAAACCGGTGTAAAAAATGAAAGAAAAAATCTGTTTGCAGTTTATTGCCAAGTTTTTTAATCTAACTTTCTTCAAAAAAAGCTAAAAACATCTGATATCAACTTTTAAAACTCAAAAAAATATCAGCAAACGTTTGTAGATTTTGCAATAATGTAATTACACAACAAGTCATGAACATTACAAAAAAAAATTGTCACATGTATAGCATGAAAAAGATTAGCAACGTTAATGAAGCAAAATTTACTGTTTACAAAAGCATACGCCTATAGTAAGACAGATAACTTTCTCAAGATAAAACTAACATTTTTGACGGTTCTACTCTTTTACCTTGCAAATCCAAATTGCGCCAGCAGCTTTTTGTACATCTCAAATATTTGAAATGAAACGCTTATTTAAAATATCCAACAATTTTATTACCTATTGATAATAGCTGGAAAAGAGATCAACTGCTTACGTTTGTCAACCATGTTGTCATTGAAATTTAGAATAATTCTAACAAATATTTTGCGTTTTTTTTACTTTTTTTTTTCTTTACGCATCTATAGATAAAGGTAATAATGATAGTGATGACAATCACAATAATGATAACACTAAAAATGATTATCACTAGCAAAGTGCCAGCAAAGACAAAAAGATCAAAAAAACAGAATAGTTGAAATCAATTAGATTTTGTACATCTTTTTTGTAATTTAGATATTATGAACAACGTCAATTACATTTTTTTCTTCAGGTAATACAAAATAATTGTACTCTCTACACATGTATGCTTTTGTTAGTTTAATGCTCTAAATTATAAAAATGCTACAACACCAATAATTGTCTGTATAAAAAAATGTACAAAATTGAGCGTCTGGCAAGACTTTAGCGCCCTCTTGTAAATTTTATTTTAAGATTTTAAAAATATGGTTTAAATAATAACTACAAAATAATAAATTGTGGCCTGGTTGTAACGTTGATCAGTGATGTATGTATACAATATATTCTATATATTTCCAGCAAAGTTATTGCAGCTCCTAGTATCGAGCTTCCGTCATAAGAAGTAACATATAATTAAGTTATAAGTTTTTTAGTTAAAAAGTATTTTTGACGCATTGAAGTGTTCAATTATAATATCTTATAAAAGGTTTATTATTTAATTAGAAAGTTGTATACGAAGAAACTCACAACTTGTACAATAAATAATAAGTTACTAACTATGATACGTTTTTTAAGGTAAAATTTATTTATGCAGAAAATAATTGACAAATTACGCAAATTTATTCTATTATCAATGTAGAATTAAATAATTAAATCAAATTAATGCGATTCAAAAATTATTCATAGAATCAATCAGTTTATAACAAAATATTTTGTTTATAGTTAGTGAAATGATAATAAATTCTTCTAAGCAAATACTATTTTTTAATATTATAAAAAAATTTAAGAATCATTCTCGTATTACATATTGCGTTACAAATTAATAATAGGTGAACATTGTCGACAGTATCGTGTTCTATGACATACTTGTCGGACATGAAATTATACCTTCCGGAACAATCTATCTAAGCAGAAAGTTATTGTTTGAGCAACTATGTCATAAAGGGAAATTGCTTCCTTCTGCTTGCTAAGCACATAAACTATATATGATAAGGGTATAATTTACAAAAGTAGTATACTATAGATAAGATACAATATTAGCAAATCAGTATTATTCAAATATCCATTAAAGTTAGATAATAATAATTTATAAATAACATTCTTGTTATTTCTAATAAATTGCAGTGTAGTGATTAAAATCAACAAATTATAAAATATAAGTATTTGAATATTTTATAACGGAAAATTAATTTTAAAAAATGTTGTTAAAATACAACAATCTAAATTAAATTGTGTATAAAACAGTAAATACTATAACATAATATGTAATTGTTGTAATCAATACTGCTAAACTTTTTCTAATATTAATAGTAATACTAATATTTATTAGTATAAGGATCACATTACAATGATACAAGACAAGTCATTTAGTACATAATTATAATAAGTTGAAGTTATGTTAAAAAAGTTAACTAGCGCACTTTTCAAATAATTGCAAGTTGTGGTTAATATCTGCGTAGTATATTGTAATAGGGTGACTTATTGTATTAACATGTAATAGATTTTGTTTTATGTATAATAACGATAAAAAAATGTACATACAGTACACAGTCATTATATTTTCATTCTTAATTAAAGGTTTGCAATGTTTATCTCATATTAATGACGGTAAAATACTTTATAAAGTGACATTGATGCTGTGTTAGTTAAATATTTTAAATAAAAGCAAAAATAACACAAACAATACAAAAAAAAAGTTAATATTTTTAATAAATAAAAGTTATTTTATTTTATCTAAACAAACAACTTGTTGATTATGAAGGTCTTATATTATTGTGCTCGCGTTATTCAAGATTGAGGTCAAGTTCAAAGTTATATACGGATATTGGATATAAAGCAAAGAAACGTGCATTTCCAACATAAAATCGCATGCAGGAATTTTGCAATATATTATAATCAATAAACTTTGCCAGCTGCTTCATTCGTGAACAGAATTAAAATTAAATACCCAGTAGGGTTAAGTAAGAGATCGTGTTGTAAATTCTCAGAAAGGTTGAACAGTTGTAACCTAAAGCAACTAACTTAGAAGTTGTGCTTTTCTTAATATCGCCAAATTAAATTTGACCAGTATCTTAATTTTACAGGGATGTTGCTGAGGTATTTGTTGTTAAAACAATTGATTTTTTTGTAGGTTTATAATCTACATCAGTATTAAGTTTTTATTTTATGAATTTATTTTTGTAAAATATTTAAAATTATAAATTTGTTTATTAATTTATGCAATTATTTAAGTTTAATACAAAGGATTTATTCATAAAACTATCTATTATTAATACCTCTATTTGCAAGACCAAAAAGTGCATAAAAGAAATAAAATAATTTACTATGTTGTTTATCACAAGTTTCAACTCGACTAGAGCCTTCTGCAGAGGTAATAAGTTAACTTAGAACCATCTAACACGAGACTGATTTTAATATTAAATAATTCGCGCGCTACTTGCTTTGTAAAATAAATTAGAACATGTTCTATTTTCTTGCAACAGAAACCTACTAACTAAATGATAATTCAGTCTTGTGTCAGACCACTCTTAGAACCTTTTTATAATAAATTAACTTATTACATCTGTAGCAAACCAAAACTAGTAAACTAGTTATAAAACTTTTCTAGGCGAGACACGACTTGTGCAATGTTGACGTTGTTTTAGAAAATCTGTTTTTTGCTTTTAATGAAAAAACGACATAAATCTTTATTTTTTAGTCCAAGGGTCTACGGTAAGCGCAAGAACTAACTCTTTCAAAAAATACTGTTAAGCTTTTTAAAGTCTTATATTTCTAGTATGTAATGTAACGTTGTGGTATTTCATGTGATGCTATTTAACTAGATATTGTTGGACATGCAATAGGTAGTTTTAACTTGTATTGTATTTACACAAATTACCATAAAAATTAACGTTAGTTGCAGATTTCTTCATAATTAAATAAAAATCTTGTCTTTGATTTGTGAGTCTTTACAGAAACTTTAAAAATAAGCAAATTAGATGCAAAACTGCAACGATATTTTACTGTCAAAAGTTATTAAAGTGATTTAACAGCCGTTTGTGGCTTAAAAATATTTTTTTGTATTATTTGTGGTATTAAAAAAAATTTAAATTCTGTTCATCTGCATCTTGAACATTGAACCCCAAATTCTCTTTTTGAACATTCATTTATACATCCACAAACAACAAGCATATTCTGAACTGTCAAAGTACAAAATTCAAAGCATATTTTTTTGTAATAGATTTCTTAATGAATCAAGATTATTAGTTTTGTATTTTTCAACTATTCCAGAGATTACTGCAATTACTATTAAGGCTGCTTTAAGAAATTCTTATTATTTACTTATTACATCTGTTGTTTAAACTGCTTTTCCTATTAAATCTAAACTGCGTCTCATCTACATTATTTTAAAATAAACATAGTAAAAATGAAACAATTTCTTTATAGTTTTGATTTTGATACTCATTGCATATATTTTAAAAATCCATATATTGCAGCAGAAAATCTCAAAAAATGTCGTCAAAAAATTGTTACAATAGACAACTAATGAAAAGCAAAAAGCAAATAACAAATATGCCAGTAATCGTTCCAATTAAATTTATCAAGATTATAAGAAAGTTTGTAAATATTGTGACAATTAAAAAACAAATTAACCAAAACAAAGCTAATTAATTTTTTTAGCTATTTATAAATAACAAAAAATAATGAAACAATTAATTTATTTTAAATTCATTTTAGGCAACAACTTGTTAAAAAATATATTTTTATATTAAATACTAGATAGGCATCAGGGTAATTCCACAATAGTTTAGACAGACAATCGTCCCCACATCGATATCTCCAAATTTGCTCAAATTTTCATAAGTTTGCAAAAAAAAAATTAAAAAAAAATTGTAATCAAAAGAATTTTTTTTGTAGAATTCTCCAAAAAAAAACCGAAAAATTAATAAAATTAAGAAAAATACGAGGAAAATCCCTTAACAGTAACCCATTTTTAGCAATTATGTGTTATATTTCACCTAGGGCAAAAGAATCCAATATTTTTTTATTTTTGGGATCAAAAGAACTATGTTTTAGGAGTGAATATGATATTCAAATTTCAAGTCTCCAAGTGTAACAAAATCAAAGATATCAAATTTTCAATAAAAAGGTAATTTTTTCATTTTGCGCAAAAAAAATTGGAAAATCAAGAGCGGGATCGTATTTTACAAAAAAATCTCTAAAAGATACACCTTTTTGAATATAGTTTTTGACTATTTTTTGCTTATTTACAGCACAAAAACTGAAAGAAAACAAAAAATTCCTAAAAAAATTAAATGGCCGTCATTTACACTGCATTGCACCTAGAGATCTAAAATTTTAGGAATCGTCTTATTTTGGTACCCCAAACATGTGTACAAAATTTGACAAAAATTAAAAATCTTAAAATTACCCATCAGGTACAGATAGAATTCTACCTATTATTCATAAAACATTTGCAAATGAATTAGAGCCTATTCTAAATAAGATTTTGCCTTATCAAACAAAACAAACATTTGTGAACTGTTGGAAAAATGCAAATATTTAAATTATCCCTAAAAAAAAACGATTTTTTAAATTATAGACCAATTGCATTATTGTTCAATCTGTCAAAAATTATTGATAAATATATTAATTCCCACACTATCAAGTACTTAGAACAAAATTAAGTATTCAATGAAGGCTTCAATCAGAACATTTGACAACAAACAAAAAACAAAAGCATTTGATAAGATATGGCATTTTAATTTTATTCAAATGTTTCATTGTATAGGTCTTGATCATAAATCTGTAAATCTTATTAATAGTTTGATTATAGTTAGAATTGATGGTTTTAACTCAACTCAAATTCTGTTTTCTGCAAATTATATTTTTGCTTTACATATATAAACTTTTTCAAATAATTAAAAGTCTTATTTCTAGTTTTGCAGATAATAGCATCAACCTTTATACTGTAGACTATAGCATTTTGAAATTTCTAGATTAGAATCTGTAGCTTTTAAAAACAAAAACCTCAAAACAATATCTGAATAAAGCACTCCCAACATGGTCAGTTTTATCTCTAAACTCAACTTTTTCCTGTTTTAAAATTAAAATCCGAGGTACATCAGAACCAAACATTAAATTAAACAACAAATCTATATCAAAATCTTCTTCAATTTATCGTCTATAAGTTACAATTTTACATAATCTTCGTTAGAACGACCATGTATTGAATATTGTTCCCAAGTATAGAGTAAAAAAACTAAACTATTTTTTCTAAATTCTATCGTAGTTCAAGACTTTGTTAGAAATTCTAAAACATATTCACTGACAGTTCAGAGATGTAAGACCATAACTATTAGAGATTTTTTTTAACGGTACTATTGACACATGAAATAAAGTTTCATATTTAGTATTTAACAAAACTTAAATCTAGTTTTCATAATGATTGATTCGGCAAGTATGGTTTCATTTGTTAAAACTAAAAAATTACGGCTTAAACCAAACTGTTTGGAAATCAACAAACAAAGTTTAGAAAACTTTATGCCTCAATATCTCTAAACAAAAGTTAATCGTGAAATAGTGTAGTTGTATTAGGGGAGCTTTTAAAGGTGTAATTTAGCAGTCAAAGATTATTCACACATAACTGGTCTTAGAGGTTTGTAGTTTAAAATACATTAGCAGTAAAGTCATCAAGGTACTGATAGCTGTAACATGATTGGACGGCTGTAAAAGATTGTTATTGACACACTAGCAGCCAAAGCTTTAGGGTTGTGTGGTAACACTGTATCTGGCAGTAAGGCCCAATACGTAACAGCCAAAAGTATGTAAGCTTACACAGAGTTTACATTAGTATAAAGCAATTATAAACACATTAGTATTAGATTATGTTTTGGGGTTCTGTTCCTGATTGTGGTGTAATATGTATTGATGTTATAATGCGGATTCTGGCATTACGACCAAAGGGGCTTTATGATAAAAAGAAAAAAATATGTTTCCTAATTTTACAGAATATACCTTCTAGTAATTGAGTGAAAGTTTAATTTATGCGTAGCGCTGATGCGAGAAGACGATATAGATCAAATTAGCCCAAACGCAACTTTGACAACAAATGGCCGTTTGGAAACACGCCGTTAAAACAATAAATTAGTGTCAAATTAATTAATATACGACGTTATAGCACGGTATGGTGGTTGGAAAGATTAGCGTGCGTTGCGTCAATTATAAAAAAAAATATTTTTTTAAACTGAACGTAACACTAGTATGTTTTTTTTTTGGGTTTTAGTCAAAAAAGTATATAAAAAATTCATTTTTTTTCAACGCACATTTCTGAAACCAACAATTAAATAAATATTTGCCAAGTAAGCACCAGCACCACTAAAATTTTGCACGGCATCCGTTATGTCACGTCACACCTCTCAAAATCTTTAAAAACTGAGATTTACTCAAGTTTGGCTATTTTAAAAGTGCGCCTACTAACTAAACTCTTTTATAAGTATTCCTAAAAGTTTGGATTCGTGCAAATTATATATCTTTTGTTTAGAGAATTTATTATCATTGACTTAAAAAACTAAGTCAATTTTTGGTCATTTTGACATTTTATATATTTGACAATATACAAACCAACCGTTTGGTTATAAAACTATTAGTCCCTTTAAATTAGACAATTTTCAGAGAAATTTTACCCACAACTTAGCAACCTGTATACTAAACTACCCATTTTTATGCGTGCGATAGGTGAAAATAGTCTTCAAACAGTCCAAATACACTTAAGTATACAGATCGCTAAGCTGTGGGTAAAATTTCTCTAAAACGTGAATTTTTTGTCTAATTTAAAGGAACTATATATTTGCCTAATTTTTACTCAATTTATCAAAATACAAAAAAATTAGATGCGGAAAGAAAGTGAATCAAAACTGCAAAAAACAGACAATCAGACAAAAACAATAAAAAAAATAAAGTTATAATCTTCAAAAACTATAAAGTTTTTATTAATTATCTTAAAATTCTGTAAAGTTGGCTTAGTTTTTTTTAATAATATTTAATTCAATTACACTAATGCCCGTATTCATAAACATGTTTGTAACAATTTATTATTAAACGGATCATTATAATTTAATGAACATCCAAAATATAAATATTTATAAATAAATTGTTTTAGTTAAATTATTTAACAACTATTTAGTTATTATTTTTAATATGTTTATCGATAATATATATTTCAAATATTGTAAATTAATACAGATAATTAAATATGCTTACATCAAACAGATGTGTTAATGGAATTGTTTGTTAAGCTTTAATGGATCAAAATTACACGTTATTTAATTAACGTAATTGCTAATGAGTATGTATGAATACAAAATTTTTATTTAGCAGTACGTTGTATTTATAACAAATCATTATATGTTTAAGGATGTTTTAGAAATACGGGCATAATTATATTAAAATTAATGTTTATTTCTTATAAATATTTCTGGCAAATTAAAAAAAATATATATATATATTTTGCCATTTACAGTGAATGTTTGTTGTTATTTGTTTTTTATGTTGTTTTTTCATTGAAATTGTGTTTTTTTTTTAAGTACTATGTTTTTTCACAACGTTAGTTACTAACTATTTGCTAACAAAGTTCTTGGATCAAAAGTTTAAACTTATTTTTTTTAACCTTAATGTTTTTCTGCGGCTTGGCCTTCGGTTACTAGCTATTTTACTTGCACAATGTTTTGCAATAAACAGTATTTTTGAACTATCATAGCATGTACAAAATATTTCAATTTTTGTTTTATTGTTGTTTGAGTTTTTTAGGTGAGTTTCTAATATTATTGTTTTTATATTTTATGTAACTAAGAACACTTTTTAGTGCATTTCAATTTATATTGTCTAGAGTAGGTAAATTTTTGTCTCATAATTCAGTTTTTCTTTGGTGTGGAATTTTGAATTATTCTGCTCAGCTAGAAAGTTGTTAAATTCAGGAGTGGCAGCTCCGTTGTGAGTGAGCACTCACTTATCTTGGCTCGTACGTTGCTTCACGCTTCTGTACATTGTTGCCAAAAACCGCCTTTACTATACACTATGAAAATAAATATCACTGGTTAATAGTTATTTAAATTTTATGATAAGTGACAAGAATATACGTAAAATATTACAGAACTATCTTAGTGTGTTTTATATACTGCATTAGACAACAGTATACTTTGACGTTTTTAGAGAAAACGAGTAGTGCCATGCTCGTCGGTAAGTGGATGTCATGAGCAATAGTGAATTGAGAGCATTCAAAAAATAAATGATCGGTACTACCTACTTCAGCACAGACGCAACCACAATGTTGATTTTAAATAGATGCCAAGGGGATCGCAAATGTCCAGATCTAAGTCGACTTAAAAGACATACATCTATTTTAAAGTGAAATTGAAATTTCCTAAACCAGTGCCACTTTATCTGATTGAAGTAGGTAGTTCCTTTGCTTTGACTAATGATATTGAACTATTGTTGCCAAGAATTTAAGCTGTCCTCCAAATAACTGGCATAGAGGTCGGTGTAATTGATAGTGATATCATTACACCGCCTCCTATGTCCCAGTCCCGCCACATAATCTGCCTGGTCGTTGCCTCGTATGCCTTTGTAGATTGACACCCAACAAAATTGAGTTACCAGACCTTTGCTTCGTAATTCATCATCATCTTCTTAATGTGCAAGATCCAAATGTTCCTTTTGATGCTAGATGCATAAAAACATATACCATTAAGAGAACTTTGGGAGTCAGAAAATATTATAGTTTTAACCCAATTATTAGCCGAGATCAAGAACAGAGCCCTATAAATGGCATATAGTTCAGCGGTAAAAACAGATAAGAGATTAGGAAGTTGTCCTGTATCTTTTAACTTTAATGACGGAATCCATACTCCAAACGCGGCCAATCGTGGGTTAAGTTGAACCAAACCGTCAGTAAAAATTTCGATGTAATTAGAACATTGAGATAAAAATTCCTGAAACACTACATTGATTGCGGACGGAGATAAGGAAAAGAATCGTATCTAACTTGTATGGATAGAGATTGGCTAAGAGATACAAATAATTTGGAAAAGGAGTTCTTATTAATCACGCGCTCATATTGAGAGATTTCATTAAAAGCCAAAATTATGAGAAGACAACCTTTTGCTGGTCATAAGAGATGGTTGCCAAAAATGGTACATGTTTGTGACAAGACATCATATGTCATGCCCTCACCCATGCCAAAAAGTTTGGCAACATATCTCTTGGTAAGTAGATTTCTTTTTATTTGCAGCAGCATAATACCGGCTTCTACTTCCATGACGTTAATAGGAGTGGAATTCATAGCTCTCATACAGATTCTTATTGCCCTGTTTTGAATTTTGGCCAAAATTTTTAAGCTAGATTTACTGCAAAAAGATAGAAGGTGGGAGACAAAGTCAATGCGAGATCTAACAAAAGTTTTGTCAAAAATAAAAAGGATTTCCGGGTTTCATGCCTGCAACACTTCTCAAAATGTTAATGCCCTGAGCACAAAATTTTTGAAGTCCATTGACGTGGTTACTCCAAAACAATTTGTTGTCAAAAGTGACACCAAGAAATTTTAAAAAGGGTACTTTGACAATAGGAAAGTTATAAACACTTAGACACACATTATTAAGAGATGATTTTTACCGAGGATATAGAAGAGTGTACTAGGTCTTGTATGTACATGTTGAAAAGCAGGTGACTAAGAGGGCTACCTTGAGAGAGTTTGATGAAAGAAGTAACAAGCCCTTCTTCCGCGGATGTTCCTACCAACCTGTAACCGTTTTTCAGACACTAATTTGATGATAATGTTGATGAGCAAAGGGGGCAGATTCAAATTAATTAGAACAAATTTTAATTAAGCTATGCACACATTATCATAAGCTCCTTTTATATCTAGAAAAGTAACACATAAACATATTTTTTTTGGGCCAAAGCAGATATAACATCACAGTATAGAGTCGTGACGTTCTCATATATACTGTGGCCTTTTCTGAAACCTGTGATAGAACCTGCAAATATAGAGTTTATCTCACACCATCTTTCTAATCTCACTTTGATGATATTTTCAAACGTTTTACAAACACAAGAATTGATGGCAATTGGTCTAAAACTAGACTCCATGTCCGGAGAAGGTTTCCCTTTTGGTATGGGGACAATCTTGATAGATTTACTATCAGAAACTGTTCCATATTCAAGGAAGAAATTAAATATGTCCATCAGGTAAGCTTTTGTGAGCAAAGGAGCTTCTTGCAACATAGAATAGGAGATGTTATCATTTCCCATAGCTGAATCTTTTCTATGAGCAAGAACAAAATTGAGTTTGCTCATTTGTATAGATGCAGTCAGGGTATGAAGAAGGAAATTAGCAACATCTAGCAAGGTGGGCACTAAATGGAGGGGCTAGTTTTGACAGAAATTCTGAAACCCAAGTCTTATCTTTGGTGGAAGTGACAGGTCTGGAAATTTTTGAGAATTTTAAAGCTTTCTCTCTATTTGCGAAGCAAAATCCTTTTTGCTTGGGCCATAACATTTCTAGCCGCGTCAAGATGCAGCAGTTTTCTTGTACGGCAAAAAATACTAAGGAAGCGCTTTCTTTTGTTGACCGCCTCAGAACATTTCTTATCCCACCATGGACAAGTGGCTCTTTCGGCTTTATGAGGCAAAGTTGGGAACTTTGAAGAAGAAGATTTGGATACGGGATGTCATTAAGTTTGGCAGAGGTAATATCTTTATAAGACACCCTATTTATTTTTATTTTTTTACATATTTGTTTATAATGAGAGTACGGAGCATACTGAGACTACATGAGGTGGATTTCGGTAATAATAAGGAAATAAACAATTCTATAGGTGTCTTGCAATGTTACCGAATGACATTTTAAAGCAATATCAGGTGAGGCTATGACTAGGTCGATTACGTTTATGTAGATGTTAGTAGGCAACCCAACATTTAGAATAATGAGAGCCAAAGAATCTATCGCAGCTTCTAATTCCAATTCATTGCGGTTGCCAACAATAATAAAAGGGGATGATAAGGACAAGAATATTTGTTTTTAAAAATTCCTATTCAACGACCGATTAGGGGAACAATAACATGACAAAATAATGAGGTTAGACATAGAGGACTAAACAAATTAGAAACAAGGTAAGACATTGAACGTAAGAATTTCTTATGTTGTGAAAAGAGCTGAACCAAGGAATTGCAAAATGTTTATTTGGACGAAGTTTTACACAGAGCAACTGTATTAATCTTAAATTCATGCATCATGCGTAACAATTCTGGTTTTTTGTTACATCCAGATTGGGTATTCCAACGAACAAGACGTAACGGCGCATGAGTCATTGTTTGATTGTGATACTAAGTGACGTGATAAGATTAGACATAGACAGGATTGATTTGTTCGGGTTTTGAAAGAAAAACTGTTCAAGAGTTTTAATTAAAATTTCTACCAAGTTATAAATGAACGATGCATCGGTAGAAGGTCTTGCATCTAAGAAAGGGTACGCTAGAAGGTTATATGTTGAGGGACCGGGCAGGGACTGAAAAGATAAGTTTTTTTGGGAATGGAGTTTCTCTGGGGACTTACCATACAATCTTTTCCGTTTGGGAAAGTTCTCCCTAGATGTTTGTAGTTAAAAATAATTGGGTCTCTGACTGATTGATTATGGTATGCAATTTGATTGATGAGTTGGAAGACAGCTGAAGAAAATAGTTGACGGAAAGTTTGCCAAGAGATTTCGGTCGTAAGAAAGGATTGGGGAAAATCTCTATCTAATTGCGTAGAGGCGTTATTAAAATTAGAAGGATTTAGTTGTAAAGCTCATAAAAGGAATAGCCATAAAATGCCATAGCTTGCTTAATTTTGAACTGCCGAGCGTATTCGGGACAAATTTGATTGGCCAATGATGACTTAAACTCATTGGAGTAGTGCGAGCCTTTGCAGAAGTTACAACATGGAGCATCAGGTTTGCTACAAATTTCTATTTTGTGTTGATCAGAGCACGAGGAGCATTTAATACTGCTTTTACACACCTTGGAAGTGTGGCCACACCGCACACAGTAAAAACATTGGATAACTTTAGGAACATACACGCTAATAGGAAGAGAATTGAGGTTAAAGTTAAAAAATTTGGGAAGAACATGCTTTCTAAAGATGATCAATATAGTGCTTGAAGGCTCAAATTTAAACCCGTTTCAATTTGGATTTTGTACTTTTCTGTTGAACCTATCAACCTTTAACACGTCAACATTAAGAGAGTTACTGGCATTGTTTTTAATCGGCAACGTTTAACTTGCAGTCGACTCCACGTACCAAACCCTTACATGATATGTGGTGGGACGGAATATAAAACTTCATATCATGGCTAATACAAAAGTTGCCACTCAACAGTTTATTTGCATCTACCATTCTCAAAAAAAACCTCAACCTAACCTCAACCTTAGTAGCACCAATCACCTTAACTTCTTGAATTTTACTTCCAATTGCTAGCGGGGAAATATGTTGGTTGTCGATTGGTTCTATATAGACTTGGTAAGGACCAATGTCAAAAGTAATAAATCTTTCCACCAACGGAGTAATAATTCTTATCTCGGGTGCTTAGATATGGGGGTTGAATAGATTAGATATTTGTTGAATTATTGTTTGCTAAAAACATGTATACTTTTTCATTGCCGTCATTACAATCCCCATCACCTCCAACGGGGGCAGTGGGGTTTCCTATGCGGGTGGCTTGTCCGAGCCAGGTTCAATCAAGCTCATTTTAAATAAGCTCACTTAATAAATAAATGTCACTCATCCTGAGTTAGAGAAAATAAATTAAAAAGAAATAAGGATGGATGTCACGTTGTGGCTTACATTGTAATAAATAATCAGCAAATAACACGACTAGTTCGTTTCGAGGTTTGAAGTCAATGCAATTTACTTAAAACTTAAAGCCATAAAAGAGAGTTGAGTACCCCTATACCGCAAATTTGCATTTCTATAAGTAAATTAAATAATGTTATTTTATTGTAACATAAACTTTGTATTTTTGTGTAATGAAATAAGTTAAACATGAACATAAGTAAATGCAAAATTGTTTGCTATACTTTAAAAGGTTTTCGAATTAATTTTACTTACAACATAAATAGTATTCTATTCCAGAAATGTTCTCAAATAAAAAATTTAGGAAATAATCTTAAACTTAAAACTGTATTTTTTTTTAGTTTTTCTATATTGTCCAATTTAACCTTTAAATGCTTTAATATTTTATTTGTAATAAAGGGTTTTCCAATAGAAGTTTTATTTTGAATAGCAGGCTATTTGAGCAGCTGTCAATTTTGAAGCTATTATCTTTTGACATTTGACAATTAAAAACTAAGCAATTATTAAAAATGAAACGTACACGCTTCAACAACGCATTGAAATTATTAAAATTCACTACAAAAATGGTGAAAATTTTTCAGTTACAGTTCACAAAATTAAAGCACTTTGTGGTTGTTGTAAAGCACCTTCATGGCCAGCAATAGTAAACCTAGTGAAAAAATTTGAGCTGATGAGAGAAGTTTGTAATGTGAAAAATTAAAACCATGTACATCGCACAAGAACACATGAGAATATTGCTGATGTAGCCCGTAGTGTTGAAGAAAACCCAGGTTTGTCGATTCCTCGTCGACATTACACCGTACACAAACGACATTACACCGTACACAAACGACATTACACCGTACACAAACGACATTACAAAGTATTTTGCATAAAGACTTAAGTTTTAAAGGTTTGAAAGTTCAGTTAACACAAAAACTCAAGCCGGTCAATCACTATAAACGTCGTATCTTCGCTGATTGGGTCCTTCAAATGCATCAAAATGATTCAGAATTTTATCGAAAAATCATCTTCAGTGATGAGGTCCATTTTCACCTCAGAGGCTACGTTAATAAGCAGAATTGTCGCATTTGGGGCTCAGAAAATCCAAAAATAATTGTTGAAAAGTCTTTGCATCCTCAACGTGTCACTGTTTGGTGCGGTTTTTGGGCTGGCGGTGTAATTGAACAATACTTTTTTAAAAATGAGGCAGGTGCAACTGTTACAGTGAATGAATGGCGCTACCGATCTATGATTAATGATTTTTTATAGCCGGAATTGGAAGATATTGATGTGGACGACATTTATTTTTAGCAAAACCGCTCTACGTGCTACACAAGCAACGAACTAATCGCAATTTTGCAAGAATTGTTTCCTGACCGTGTTATTTTTCGAAGAAGTGATCACAATTAGCCACCGAGATCTTGTGATTTAACTCCTTTAGTCTTTTTTCTTTAGGGCTACGTAAAAGATAAGGTCTATATCAATGCCACATATGATTCAAAACCTTAAAAAAGGAATTTGGGAAGTTATCAAGGATATTCAGCCGCAAATGTGCGAATTGGTCATGGAAAATTTTATGAAAAGGATGTGGTACTGCAAACGTAACTGTGGCGGCCATTTAACTGATATCGTTTTCAAATGGCATACTTTCCTCTTTACAATGAAATAAATATTTATTAATTTCTTTAAAAAAAAAAAAATAAATATCAAAATAAAACCTCTTATTGGAAAATCTTACTAAACAGTTAAATACTAGAATCTCCATTACAACTTTATTACAAATACTAAAAATTGTTTATGACATTATTATCTACTAGTATCTTTATTATATTATTCAAAAACTTTTCAGAATTAGAATTTCTTATTTTCTTTATTTCTACATTACAACAGCAACATTTTATAAATTTTTTGTACAAATTTGTTAAGGTTAAATTAGTTTAAGATTGCCCTTTATTAACTATTATCAAAATTTATCATTTAAATTTATTAAATAATGTATTTTATGTAAATTTTCTCTCCAACTTTTGTGAGACATATACACTAGTGTTTCAGTGTTTCAAGGTATGCACCCATCATTAGTGTGCCTAACATATATTGATCAGAGAAACATATTACATAAAATCACAATAATTATTATACATTTTATGTATATAAATATTTAAAAGGTAGTAACGCAAAAAAGCTGTATTACTTGTTAATTACACATCATAATGACATTTACAAAAATAGTTAAAAAACCATTTATCATTTCAAACGTAGAATCATGACAAGTCTAAAGATATTGTCAAGCAACTATAATAATACTCTTAAACTACATTTAGCACAAAGAGTTTGCAATCTAAAACCTATTAAATGTATAATCTGTTGTACAAACGAATTCATTTGCAATTTCTAAATTCTACGGCTGTTTTATCATGCATAAACACAATAAAATAATAAGATACTTGATTATAGTATATTTTATTATCTACACAATGCTTGCGAGCCATTATAACTTTATAATAAATAATCTTTATTCTCTCAATTAACAGGTTTGGTAGTATATATCATATAATTAACTTACAGATACATAGTAAAAGACAGCTGTGAGATAGCAATACAAACATAAGCCATAAAATATCGACTCTTGTAACTGAAAAATAAAATACAAAAATGTATCAAAATAACTGCAATATATTGTCTATTACCACTTGTATCTTGCATAAGTATAAAACGTGTATAAACTAACTTTTTCAATTTTTTTCAAAATTGACAACGATTAATTTAAAAATACCTACTTTCAATAGCAATTAATAACAATAAAATTATTTTATACATTGTTGAATGTTGTAATTGTAAACCAAAAACAGATCAGAAATGTGAGAATAAAACCAGTATATTTTCCTGTAAGTTTAATTTCCTGAAAATTATAAGATTTCTTTTCCTTATAAAATGATTCTCTGAACAAAAAAAAACCTAGCAATGCGATTCAAAGAAATCCAATTATCTGCTTCACAAAAAGACTTAAAAGGTAAAACTAATTCAAATGGATGAAGACGTATTATCGGGCATTGTTGGTACTTAAAAGCAGTAACGCCATTGTAAAATATATCCACTTTCCTCATTCACGTGGCACGCAATAAATATGCATATCCCATTGCATATGTTCCACCGCGTCAATTTCTGTGATATGAATATGAAACAGTCATGCAATTTGCTGTGATGACAAATCCCGGAGTAAAATATAGCGCACAATTCATCTTTTTCATACTGATATTAATGAGACATTACTAATAATTAATTGATGTATTGATCATTGTCATCAACATTTGAAACCAATTGCACTCTATTATCGATATTTAATGAAGCGCAGAGGAATTATAGTGGTAAAGTTTCCTGAAATGTTTCATTAAGTGCACAAGGATATTTAGTCATTAATTTTTTACACTAGAAATAGAATTTTTGCAGAAATTGCATCGGTTTATAGAGCAATAAATAAATGTAATGGGTTATTTCGATTTTGTTCTAAAAATATATATTGAGGAAAAGGAAAATAATAATGTAATAATAGCTAAAACTGCCAGGAAAGATAATATATAAATGATTAGATTCATAAATCATTCCTCAAATTATTTTAATCATTATATTTGACAATTTATTGGTTATTATATCATATATTATAATGAAGAAAATTGGTTAATGTTTTAATTAAAAAAAAAAATTTCTATGACTAATTTAAAGTTTAACAAACTGATTTGCATTTAAATTAACTTTTCTTTATAACATTATTTATACTTGAAATTGGACGAAGTAGTAATAGCTGTATGTAGTATAATGATTGCAGAAAATGCAGACTAACATAGCTTATCATTAAGGGGGGAATTGGAGTGATAAGAAGAAGCGCAAATACAAGGGATTATGTTTTGCCTACAGACAAATGTAACAATATAAATACATATTATGTAATTTTAGTTGGATTATACTCATTTTCATATAAAAAACGCTTTTCATAAATTAAAACTTTTTATTCCGGCTCAAGAATTTTACTCACTCTGTTTGATGATTATTTAAAATAATCACTATACGCTTGTACATAACATGTATTTTGGTATTTATACTACATAAAATAATACAATAACAAATATTTAAAATGCTTCAATATACTGAAATAAAATGTTAACAATACTTTTCTAGATAATTTAATCTAGTGAACGATAAAGTTGATTGTGATTTGAATGTTACTTGTTGCTATTTACTGCAACCATTCTTAAACTCTCACAGATGGCTTTGTTATACAAATTGTCTTTCTGGTCACTAAGTAGATAGGTACATTAATAAAAGGTGCATACACTGAAAAATACGTGTATTACACTGGGTAGACAAGTAATTTATATTTATTTTAATTTTATTAATACTTACCAAACCATATTCTATTAGCTTAAATAAAAAAAGTTCAAATTAAAAAACAGTTCAAAGTCATCAACACATTTTAGCAGGCAACAAAATATTACTCATACCAAAATGAATTATCAGCCCTCACTAATAACATATGCTTGTATACATAATAACATCAATAAATATTATTATTGTTACTATTATTAATAAATAAGCTAAATTGGAATATATGTTTAAATTAAATTTTTAATTAAAATTAATTGAATATAATTATAATTCAAGGTTTGTATGTTTATTGATTATTATATACTTCATTTGTGGGTTACATCATTTGTAGTCAGCTATACTGTTAATTTTGAATTTAACTTGTATTCCCTACGGCAGAATTTTAGAACTGGGAATTCGCGGATTATGTTTTGCTGCTCCCTAGTATTACACTAAAAACTTTCAACATGGCAAATTTGATTGATGGGACTGTTAATTTAAAGAGAGAGACTGATATTAGAAAAATTAATTTAATATAAAACTAACAAAAAAGTGGAATAATTTTAATTTAATCAATTAAAAACTAGTTTTCTAAAATAAATGTCATGTAAATTTTTTTTTTAACTAAAAACAGAAATTGTATTTTGTAACAATAAATATGCAATTATTTTTTTCAATTTCCCGATTAGTTTGAAAACGGTCGAATCATCAATTTATGAGTATAAATATACAGAAAAGCCCAAATAAAATGTATGTACAATTCTATAGTGGTTAAATTAAATTCTGACCACAATGTGTACTATGTTTTCATAAAAAACATCAATACTGACAGTAATTGCATAATTGTTATGAAGGTAAAAAAAATACGTTAGTTGCTATAATTGTTCAAAACTTAAAGCGCAAACGATTGCAAGGTTATTAGGCACCAGTAATATAATTGATGGTTTAATTGTAATCTCTACTACTTAATAATTTATGTTTATAAAATAATTAAACAATTTACTATGTTTGTTATCACAAATTTATTCTTACAAATATATTACTAGTTTTGGCTTTACTAGAACCTTCTACACATAAAATATGTTTTATGAATTAAATAATAAACAACAACATAATATATAAAATTTAAACTACCAAATTTGTTACTAAACTATAATTATGTATTCTAAAAAATTATTTTATTTTTTTGGAGTTTGATAGTTTTTCTATGGGTGCGTCTCGTGGGAATCGGGAAACCTCGCCGTATGCTTGCAATCCGGAGGACACAGGGGAAATAAAATACCCGGCGTGAATCAAAAGCGCAGAGAGAGATAACCTCTACAACTGAATAGAATAATCGGCTAATTTGCAACCTAGAAGCAAGATTTGCCAACACGTTCGGCAAACGTGGCGTTTTAATGACATCCATCCGCTTTTCAAACATAGATGTCAAATTCACAAACAATATAACCCTAGTTGGGTACGGCTAAGAACCCAAAATCCCTCAATAATCACGGGCTGGGAGAAAGGAATTCACTAGTAAAACGCTTACTAAATTACCTACAAAGCAAACACTTATTCTGTATAAATTTGTTTTTCAAAAACTGGAACAATGACGGTGGACTTGGCAACATCCAGAAGGAAATGTTAAAAACAAAGTTGATTTTATATTATCCATCAACAAAACTATTATTACAAACATTACCACACTAAGCAAGTTCCATACCGTCAGTAATCACAGACTAGTAAGAGCGTCCTTAACCATAAATACAAAAATAAAACAAATATAAAATAAATAGATTACTTGAAGCAAAGCAAAAATAAATATGCAAGCAAATTGGAAACAAAACTAAACTAACCCATTCTCTTACATACAGACAATAAACAAGAAAATATGTGCCGGAATAAAACTAAAACGAGAGAAAATAATCTGTGAAAGCACAATAAAACTCATGAACAAAAGAATCAAGCTAAGTCAAACATCTGCAAAATACCGGCAACTAAACAAAAGCATCAACAAAAAATAAAGAAAAACCACAGAAAATACGACGCTAAACGCGTTGTTTTTAATAGTATTTTTTATTAACTATTGAAAACAACAAAAATATGAAGGTGCGGACCAATCTAAAAGAAGGTAAAATATCCATAAAATTAAAAACTTCAAAGGTAATATGGTGCACGACAAACAAAAAATATCTGATATACGGGAAAGCTGTACAGTTCAGCAACACTAAATAATCAAAACCATAACAGCAAAACAGTAAAGAACGTTAACTCTAAAAAAATTCCAGAAATAGACATCTCAGAAATAAAGCATTTCGGCAATTAAAAAGTAGAGAAGCCCCTTAGAAAGATAGAATAACGTGCAAAATGCTGAAACTCAGAGAAAGCGCTTCTAAATGCCGTAAGTATACTGCTAAATAAATGTCTTGTTGAACAGAGTATCTTTATAAGTTAGCAGAACGCACAAGTAATTCTGTTACATAAGAAAGGCGTCAACAAAATATCAACAATAAGTTTTTTATCACATCTATTCAAGCTACTAACAAAAATTATAACAAACCACTTAACAAACAAACTGGATTTCTATCAGCCACTTGAACAAGCTAGATTTCAAAAAAATTATGGCACATCACGTACAAACCTTTGTTACACCTAGCATTTATCAATTTTGAAAAGGAATTCGATTCAATAGAATATGAGCAATATTTACAGAAATAAAAAATGTCAAAATAGATTTAAGGTACATAAACTGCATACATTTACCAAAATGACAACTTTCAGGTAAAAATAGATGCCAACACAACCACGGATAAGATCAAAATAAACAAAGGAGTCCGTCAATGAGATACTATATCACCCATGCTGTTCACTCTGACACTAAAAATTATTTTTAAAAACATAAAATGGAAAAGCAAGGACATAAACATAGATAGAAAGTACCTAAATCACTTAAAATTTGCAGACAATATAATCTTAATCAGCCAAGACCCAGAAAAACTAATAGGTATGCTTAAAAAAGTATATATCAAAGACCAAAATTATGAACCCACATGCTAATTACTACCAAATATAAAACCAGATAATAGAGCAATTAAATGATTATATTTATTTTGGACATCAGATAAAACTAGATTAAGCAAACTAAACTGTTAAAATAACGCAACAGATCAGACAAGAGCAGCGTTTGGCAGACTAGAATACAAACTCAAAAACATCGATACACCAAATAGGCTTAAACGGAAAGCATACAATATGTGTGTATTACCTGTCACGACATATGGCCTCAAAACTTAGCGCTAACTGTAAAAAGTGCCAACAGACTGCAAATCTGTCAGCGCGCGATGGAACTCGGCATGCTAGACGTAAGTCTAAAGAAAAGAAAAAAAAAAAACCAAAAAAGTTCCGTAGTAAAGGATGTTGTTTAGCAAATAACCAAACTAAGGTAAAACTGTGTAGGTCACGTGGCAAAAAACACCAAGAAATAGACTCACAGACTTTAACAATGAAGACCAAAAAAAAAAAGCACCCGTGACAGAGAAAGACTACAGAATAGGTGAATTGACAACATAAAGAAAACCGTAGTTTATAAACCACGTGTTTGCAACTATCAGTTTTTTTGCAAGATGTTTTTTGCCTCTTAATTTTATGTCCAAGTTTATAATTGCTTACACCACCTTTACTCACTTTAGCATTCCACTTTTTAATTAGATGTTTTCTACTCTGCAGTATACTTTTTCTACCGCATTTTTATAACTGCTTTTTGGCATATAAACTTGTATGATTAGTATATTATTTTCTTTTATTATGATCTTGTACTAAACTGATGACTTGTATTTTTAACTTTGCCTCTCAATTTTATCGCAACACTCTTTTCATCTTTTTGGTGGTCTGCCAAGTGGTTTTTGTAATCTTGGTTTTTTGTAAATGCAAGGAAAAGTAAAATTAAATTATGTTTTAAAAAGTAAGAGAATGCTTTTGCTGTCTGATTTTTTTACAATTTAAAGCAATTTCATTTGAAAATCAAGTGTGTCAAACTCATCAAAACCTTAAAGAAATAGGAGTAGCCAATATAATATTTTTTTCAGGGCTGCAATTATTTTTTATTTGACAGAATCTATTTTTAATTTTTGTGATGCAAGTTTTTTGAAAGACAGTTCAAGATTTTTAGGTGCTGCACCATCTCATAGTACGCTTAAAACGTATAAGATTTTCATCATTTTCAACAGATACTTACCTCCGCAACACTATCACTATCATTATTATCAATATTTTGTAAGAAATTGTTTTCTATTTCTCATTTTTTAAATATTTTGCCTAAAAACTGCAATTAAGATGCATAAATGTAGGTTTTTGCTTTGACTTCTAATTTTGCCTAAGTTTTGTCAATTGATTTTTAGTACACCTTGTGCAAAGTTAGTAGAAAATTTGTATTTAGAAGGTTGCCAGGTTTTAGCAAAGGGGCGGAGTTATTTGCACGGGTCTGCTATGTACACAATCGAACAATTTGTTACTTGGTTACAGTAAACAAACATTGCTATTAAATATTAGATGTGTCTTTAAATAAGAAAATGTAATTAAATTAATTCATTAATACGTGCGTTTGTTTGTGTGATATTATTACTTCATATTACTTAAAGTGATAAATATTACTAAAAATGTACGTTTCTCGTGCTATATCACTTGTCACATGGATGACATCAATCACTGCGATCACGTCGCATCAGTAAAAGCGTTTGTTTGACTGATAATTTCACTTTAAATCATTTAAAGTGATTCATATTCGTAAAATTGTACGTGCGGCGTTATCATATCATCTATGAAATGGAAATAATCAATCTACCAGTCACGTCGCAACTGCGCTACCTCTAAACCAAATTCATTTGATCACTGATAAAACAAGCAGCAAATTTAAAATTTATATAAAATCAATAAAAGTTATAAAGTGGACAAAAAGTATAATGAAGTTAAAATTTCAAAAACCTATAAAAATTATATTGCTTAAATTTTTTTTAAATTTCAACTCCGATGGCATCACTTGTAAATTGTTTAATAAATAAAAATTATTTTTTAAAACTTTAAAATATTTTGATTTTTTATGTTGTTTAAACAAAATTTTTTTTCAAATACAAAAAATTTTAATCAAACAATTTTTTTTAATTTTAAATTTTTTATCGGAAACTTTCTCAACCTAGAACATACATACGCCTTTGAGTTTGCAACACTTCAAAGTCGGCTGTCTTTGCAATTGAATAATCACGTCAACAAGTAAATTCGATGAACTAAATTTAAAAATATCGGATTGCAGCTTGGAAATACGTTATCTGGCGGCAGATTTGTCAACAAGCCGTTGTTGAAATTTTGCTATGTTCACATAATGCCCGTATTATACTGTCAATAATTATATCTTAAACTATATATATATATAAAAATGTCATCAATATTATTGTAGATTGAAATTTTAAGAATATGTTTAGGTTTTCTTTATAATTAACACATAAAATGTATGAAATAGCATTTATAATCTAACCTAACTATTTTTTTTAACTGATAATTTGTACATTTTTGCGTCAATTATAAAGAAAAACTAAAAATATTTTTAAAATTTTATTCTGCAATAAAATTGATGATTATTTGTGCATTTTACAGACTTTTTAAAGTTTCATCCATAATTATATATATAATTCTATAAAGCATTATAGATAGTGTCATACGGGCATAAGTTACGCCTGCACAGTATTCATACAAATCAATTTTATTGACATATGTATTGTTTACATGACATTTAACATAACCTAATAAAAACAAAAATGACGCAAAATAATTAAACATGGTGAATCATATGATAAATAGTAGTTGACATTTCAACCATCATGGCGCTAACAACTTAAAAAGTAATCCACACAATCTGAGATAAAGTGAAATTTGTCGTTCTTTGTAACAAATCATTTTAAACAAAAATTAAGTGATATTTGACGTCATCACCAAGTGATCAAAATATCAGTGATATTGCGAAACGAACGCGCCTATTTTTTACACATAATTCATATAATAAGTTAGCGGATATTACCAAGCAGTAGTGTACTTCTATAACTACAAAAAAAAAGAGGTTTTGCTTGATTTATTAAGCTTAACTTAATTTAGAACAACCATTTATGTAAAAAGAACATATTATCTAAAGCAAGACTTTGGTTTAGTTATAGAACGCTAAAGAATAGAAAAAAAAAGTTTTCTGTGTTGTTACAAGCCAATTTGCCAATGTTATGTCGCCTATGTTCGCAAGCATTATGCTGGCAATAACTGTACCATTGTGTTTAATGGTTAATCAGCGGCAACGGTACAAAAAGAGCTGATCAGAACCGAAGGTACAAGCTGAAGAGGTCAGTGGACATAAACTTTGAACACAAAACACAAATTACAGTCTAACAGGATGATATTTTTTCTAATGAACACAATAAATCCAAACTTATTTCATTTTTCTTAACTGCTCTTTACAGCTCTAGAATTAAAAGAAAACAAGCATCTAGTGACGCAGAAACATTGATCAGTAAGAGAAATCATAAAATCCTTAACTAGTAACAAAGTAGCAATAGTTGGCAAAAATGTTAATCTTTTATCCGAAAAACAAGTATTAATTGTTAAACCAAGCCAGGGCAAAATAGAAATAAAAAACAAACAACAAACATAAAAAAAACTTGTCTGTTCCAATTTGTTTATTTTTGATGTATTCAACAGCCAAAGTGCATCTCATGGGACTGTGGTCAAAACTAGAAACAAAATATTCCTGGCATTGTACAATGCACCCCACAAGCAAACTTCCCTTAACATGCATTGTTACAAAGCTTTTACCAAATGGGTTTTGATTGCTAAACCCACAAAAGCAGCAGCAATGCAGCATATTTTTTGGGTATACTACTAAATCCAATTTTGGCTAAAGAATAAAACTTCTCCAGAACAGTAGGGTTAAAAGTTTAAAAGCGGCCGGCTGATACCAGTAACTACAAAAAATGCAGCAGCACTTAAAGCAGTCCTCAATCAATTTCATTTCTTGCAAATGTATAACTGGATGTGGAAACAGATGTGGCTGCCAAAAAGCAAGAACATTGTGAACAAACATTTGCCACAACTACCATAGAGAATGCCCAAAAAGCTTTACTTCTACTCTTAGTTCCCCTGCGGAAAAAAGTTTTAAAAAAAATCACTTTTTAGAGCTCAGTTTTAAAAAATGCATTTAACAACTTATTACATATCTCTGACAAAACAATCAATTTTTGTGAATTAATTTTTTTCAAATTTTAGAAATAATTTGATGAAGACTTTAAAAGTTTAAAAAAACTTCTTATAATTTTTTTTTAATTTTTTAATTTTTAGAAACTCATTTAACAACTTATTGCCAATTAATGAACAAATTTTTATAAAAAAAATTCAAAAATTCTGTATAAAAAATCATTTTATTTCAGATTTTAGAAATAATTTGTTACATACTTTGAAAGTTTATAAAAATTAATCATAATTTTTTTTAAACTCAAATTTTTAAAAACTATATTCTTTACTTATTGCCAATCAGTAAAGCAAATTTTTAATCAAATTTCAAAAATTCTGCTAAGTAAATCAATGTTTGTAAAACAATTTATTCGAGGTTTGCTTTGAAAGATTTCAATTTTTTTTGCAAATGCTTTTAATAACTTATTGCTAATTAGTGTAACAAATTCATAATCAAATTACAAAATATATGTCACAAAAATGTTTTAAATTAATTCCAGATTTTAGAAATAATTTGTTACTTACTTTAACAGTTTAAAAAAATAATTTATTTTAAGTTTTTAAAAACTTCTTTAACAACTTATTGCCATTTAATGAAGCAAATAATTAAATTTAAAAAATTCTGTCAAGAAATTTTTGTTTGTAAATTAATTTATTTATGTTTTAGGAATAATTTATTGCAAATCTTAATTTGTTTTTATTGTTATTACCTCTAAAAGTTTAAATATCTTTTTTCTCAGGTACTTGTTTTTAAGATACAATAGTTTTTCTTGAGTCTATCTATCTCCAGAGCAAAAAAAATGCTTAGACGTTCCACTATATTGTCTGCTCTCTGAAGAGACCGTTGGCACTTAAAAAAAGTGACTTTTTAACCTAAAAATCACTTGGCTGTTATTGCCCCGTTAGTCATTTTAGCTTGCACCATGTAAAAAAAGGTTGACATTTGAGTTGAAAATGCTATACTATGATATCTGTATTTAGATCATATTTATCATTAAAAATATTTTGTTAAATTTAAATTAAATTTCCTTTTTAATTCTTTTTCATGTCATTACCATCAGCTAAATATCCCAAAATAATTAGTTTATTTTTTCATTCTCAGAATGCTTTTAACCATAGCCAATAAATAATGTCATTAAGTCGGTTAGTATAAATAGTCAATACACCCTTTAAAATATTCACTTTGAATTGTGGTGGTGAACGATGTTGACAAAGTAAGTAACAAATCAATTATTTAGTTTAAATAAGTAAAGCCATACTGATGAGAGGTAAACCTCGAAACGCGTTTATGGATGTTTTTAGTTTAGGATAATTTTTTCATAAATTTGATTTTTTAATGTTATTATTGGGTTGTCCGATTGAACAAATAGTAACGAGCGCTTCATATGTCGTTGTGGCATTCGTATAAATTTACCTATATAACTAGGCTTTATTCGAAATTATTGTCTTACAACTGTCTCATTAGAGGACATTGCGTCTCTTCTTTATATATTTTTCTATAAGATAAACGTTGTCAGGTTAAATCATCTTACAAAGTTTGTAATCCTCCGTGCACTTCAGACTAAAAAGCAGAAAAAATTGCATACTATCTTTTAAACATTTTTACCTCTTTTTGAGCACTTTACATACTCTACTCTGACAACAAACAAAAATTTTGTAATCAAGTAATCAACAATGTACGCTCTATGTGGCCAAATATAAAAAATGTAATTAGCAAACCAAAACATAGCTAGTCTCAAAGGTCCGTCAAACGTGCCAATAAAGAAATAAAAAACATGTTGACTAAATGGATAGAGACCAATCAAATAATAAATTGGTATGAGAGATTAAAAATTGTTTCGGTAATAAAAAGTAGAGCATATTATGATAGAATTAAATGTTTTATTGCAATCGCAGTGAATGTCAAAGATTTACACATTGAATCAATTTACAACTTATGCAGAAGACGTTGATAGTACAGAAGTAAGTGTTCCAAAAATATTCAATTGTCTTTGATTGAAAGTCAATAGTTTAGAAAGTGCAATTACCGTAAAGAAGCTTCACCAAGAAATGCCATAACAGATTATCATGTTGCAATTAAAGTTTATTTATGTCAAAACTATAATTACGGTTATTATTTGTTCTAATAAATACGTTTTTATATCTTGTTTTATTTCTATATCCAACTTTTATCAAGTGCCACTGAAATATTCTAGCTTTTATCAATAATAAGTGGCATTAACTTTGAAGAAAACTGTTTTGGAATTTTACAGTATTTACTAGCAAATCTCAGAATTTTGCGGTAAAACTTAGCATTTACCGGGATTCTACAGTAACAATTACACATATGTGTATGGTTATAAATGCACATTTTAGTTTGATGATCTAAAATTATTATGTAATATTTATATAGTCAAATAAAATGTCACTAATTTTTTTAAATAACTTTAAATGATTTTCATATGTTTCAAATAATTAAAACGTTTTGTTAAAACTTTATATAGCAGAGCAAGCAGGACCCTACATAATATACGAGTATCCTGAAAATGTAGCACTTCACTACACAAAGTTACAGTTTGTTGTTGGAATTCGGAGTTTTGTGTAGGTTGAGAGTACTTCAAATCTTTCATTATCAATACAAATGTATGAAATAATAATAATGTTAACATTAAAAAAATACAAAAATAAGTGTAGAATTAAAATACCATTTTATTCATTACAATTAATTAATATATTGAATTCATGTGCTACTAAGATAAATACGACAAATTTTTCCATTCATAAAATCAAAATTATATAAACGTATGCAAACGCTCATTAACATTTCTGTACTGATTCAAACATAAGTACAACATTTTAAATATAACTACATCTATCACCATCTCACATGGACACACCTAGTAAATATATCATATTTACTCTTAATAAATTGCATCATAACAACAGTGGCCAAATTCCAACGCAATGATTAGTAAAGCCACGCTTTGTTGCCACATTGGAATTAACTGTGAACGTGCAGAAAAACAGACGTAAATATTTAATCCGACAAAAATAGATTTTACATTTGCGGCCAACTAACCTATGCAACCAGTCTCATTTATGAAATCGACTAGATATTTTACTGCCAGCTTGCTGTGAGAGAGGAGGAATGTTTTTTTATAGATATTTATGGTTACATTTTCTCTTCTCCCTATTCGCTTTACGAGATTTCTGAAACCTGTAAAAAATATCAAAGTACACCTTTTATTATAAGTCATCATTCTTTGAAGGAAAAATATATACTTGGAAGTTCCGTTTCTGGTCTCTAATGGTTTGTAATGTATATAATAGATAAAGTTTTGAAGCTGTGTGGGTGGAATATTTTCAGAATTTTATAATGGCGTATTACTGGTTATATAAACTATAACTTTTATGAATTGTAATTTTTGAAAGTTATTGCTATAGACGCATTTATTTTAATACGATAACCGGAGTGAAAGGGCAAAATACACATGAACCTGTTTAGTGGATATAAAATCAACTTTTTTGTTTGTACTTAAATAAAAAAACAGTTTTTATCAAAATTTAAATTTAAAAATATACAAATACACACAATTCTATTTTAAATTTATGAAAGAAAATGTACAGCTAATCGAATATTAAAGATCTTTTCTAAAATGCAAGTCATTATTTAGTTCTACATAAATAATGAATCCTTCGGTTCAGTTAACTGTTATATTAATGATTAAATAACGTTGATAAATAGAAATTATTGTTGCTTCTTTGTGGTATCAAACAGATGTAAGTACGTACAAAGATAAATATCTAATTCATTTTTGATTGAAACATCACTTGTCAAAGATAAGAAAAATTAGTTTAAAGAATTTTATTATATATTCTTATTGAAAAATAAAATTGAAAAAAAATTATTTACTAACGTTATAATAAATTTATAAAATCGTTCAATTTGTTAATTCTATAAATTATATTCATACAATTCTTCTAAAAGCAATTGTAGAAATCGTCTCCCCGCTACTCAATATATTTAAAGACTATATGTTATACCCGTGCCAGTTACTATAAGTGTCGTGTCAGTGAATTGTTTTCACATTAAATAACCCGACTACGGTTGAAGCAAATTAATTATTAGAAGCGAGCACGGGAATAGTATAGACGGCCATGAAATCCAAGCAATGCGGTGAGTCACGCAGACTCGCAGATGGATTTGCAATAGTCGATACGAACCAAGAATGGCAACCGCTTTCTAATACAAAAAAAAAAACAAAATTTGACCAAGCAAAAATACATAGCGAGACAAAAAATATATAATAATTTTACAAATGTTGCTACATTTTCTAATCAAGCAACTACAGATGTCGGAAATATAGTGCCAAAAGACAAACACAATAAAAGCAATAATATTCTCAACTAAAGCTGATTCTATATTCAAATTAAATAATATTAAAAAAATCACTATTTAAACTGACTTTCAAAAAAATATATCACCTTAAAAGTGTTGAATACAACAAATTTATTGGAAATAGGCAAATGATTATTGTTGTATTCTTCTAGAAAGTTTGAAGTTACAGTAGCAGTATGAAGTTGCGCATTATATTGCTGGAAAACTATTCTTGAGTAGTCTAGGATAAATAAAAGTTTAAAAAGTTTTAAGACAGGCGCGCTTTTAAAGTGCTTGAAATAAATATTAAAAAGAACTTTAACATATAGCTTCCGCTTCCAACCATTACACTTGGAGTTAAATCGTTTGAACTATAAGCGTCCGTCAGAGTACACTAAACAGAATCTGGATTAGACCTTTTTAATCCATTCATGAACCCAATCTTGTCTGTCCTGCCACCACTGCAGCCTGTTAGCAAAGAGCATAAGAATCCAATCCAAAGGAACACATTTGCCTATAAATGATGCTCATAGAAATTGTAATCTATAATTGTTTGCATTAGTTCTGCCAGATCTTAAAGTGCACTTTTTATTAAAAGTTAATCTTTACAAAAAACTTTTTAATTTTTTTTTGCTAATCTCTATAAATTTGACTTACACTAACGTGTGGTCGACCAACATGTCTGCCAGAATTCTAAACAATTCTTATGCATTCCGATAATTTGTCCTCTTTCAAATAGTGTAATTTGATAAACAAATTACACGTTTTTGCACACACGTCATTTTCTAATGCGCTAACAACTTGATCAAAATAAAAAATACTGTAAACTAATGCAATAAATAAGGTAAACTAAAATAAACTCTCAAATAATATGAAAGAGATAATAGAGATATATGTCAATTTTATTGTTTTTAAAAAATGTTGTTAGAGATATGCTACAAAAATTGAAAATGAAAATTATTGATAATGATTTAAAAAAAAATCCATCAACAAACGTTGATGCTTATTAAACACTACTTGAAAAAAATTCTACAAAGTAAGCATTTTACTGTTTACGAAAGTCACGTTTCAGAACCTACACCAATCCTATAAGTTTAACCACTTTTTTTTGTGGGTGGAAAATAACTTACGCACTTTGTGTGGGCTCCCAGTTACGGTTTTGCTTTCACCTCTTCCTCTTTTGTTGCTATTATTTTCCGTATGCCATCATCAATGGCCCTCCAGTTGTATGCACTTTTAAGCATAGGTGAGGTCAGGTTGTTTACGGTTATTTCTTTACCAACTTTTAGCTGCATCTCTTCTCTAGTGCTTCTCTCTACAATAGGAGCATTCATCCTGTTCTGCTAAGCACATTCTTTTTAGATATGACCCAAAACATCCATGGATCTGTGTGAGGTGGTAGTTCAGGTTACCATGTTATCAGTTAACCCCCGGTGTCACCAAAGGTATGAGGGTCTGTGTCCATCTGACGACGTCACTCTTGCACTGCCATTCTGCTTCCCTTTTTTTATCCTCTCCACTCATTTGTCTTTCTTGTGCCCCTTTGGTTGTTTCAATTTATCTTTGGCCCGTCTAGATGGGTACGGTGAACAACAGTATAGAGTCCACCGTTGCACCCATTATTTTACGTTTTTCCGCCATTGAACCCCCTACGTTAGGCATGATACGTGCCAGGGCCATTACAAGTTTCTCGGCTTTTTGCTTTATCTCTTTATATGAGGGCCCATATTCCCTATCCTCATCCCTAGGTATTTGATGCTGCTTTAGGATGTGATTTTTATATCTCCTATGTTGATTTCAACTGTGATGTCCTTCCTTCTACCCACCAGGACGACAGCTTCCGTTTTATGGGTTGCTAGTTCTAGACCCATTTTTTTATCTACCTTCTTATCGTATAGGACGCCCACTCTGCCTCCTCTTCTATTTCCCTTATACTGTTACCCCTGACAACTATAGCTAGATCATCAGCATATGCTATTGTGGTCATCCCCTGTGTCATCTGTTCCCTCAGCAGACCATCATAATATATATTCCACAGAGTGGGACACAAGACAGACCTCTGAGGCACCCCGCAAATCAATTCCAGAGTTGCTCCGGAGCTGCATTCTATAATTCTAACCTGTAGATAGTGGCATAGAATTTTTCTGAAATATGTTGAAATTCTCCTTCTCTCTAGTTTTTCCATTAGTCTCCTCCAGAGCACCGAGATGAACGCGTTCTTTATATTGAAGGTGATCAACACCGCAAATTTGTGTAGGGTGTTCAGCTACATGCCCCACTGCTTCCCTAACATGTCTAAGTGGATCCAGTGTAGAGTGGCTTTCTCTGAACCCGTGTTGGTTTTTTCTCAGGCTTCTATTCCTGTCTAGTTCCTCTGTAAGTCTTGTATTGAGGACGTGCTCATACAGCTTTTCCAGTTTAGTAGACATATGGGTCGGTATGCCTTGTCTTTGTTCTTTTTGGTAGGTTTTCCAATAAGTACTAATTTTGCCCTTTTCCAGTTCTTGGGGAAGGTGCCTTGCTTCATGAGTTTGTCAAGAACCCTTGCGCAGAGTTGAGGTCTTTTTGTTGCCATCGCTCTGATCACCTCCGGCGGTATCATGTCTGTCCCGTGAACCTTTTTTTTTAATTTTGCCACCTGCCTTAATTATTTCTTCTTCTGTATAATCTGGTATCATATCCGTATCTGTTCTTATCTCCATCCACGTCGTTCTATCCAGGTCCAAAAAAAGTTTCTTCGCTTCAGCAGTTATCTCCTTCCCTGGCAGTGTTATTGGGGATCTTTGGCTTATTTTATTTGTGACAATTTTATACTCCATATATCCCCATTTAGTTCCTCACACAGTTTTTCTAGGCCATCTTCTTGGATTCCATTATTGCCTTTTTAAAGGCTTTTCTCTCACCTGCGTATGATTCTTGTGCTTGTTGCAGAGGGTATATGTCCCTTAAGTTTTTGCCGTTTAATCTTGTCACAGTCCTTTTAGTTTGTATACATCTCCTCCTTATGTTTGCATTATCATCACTCCACCAATACATTGATTTGTAGTTTACCTTGCCTCTTTTTTTGTTTAAGGTCTTTTTGCAGGTTTTTATTATAGATTCCTTCAGCTTCTCAGCGGTGTGTTCCTTTTCCTATGTGTTTAGGTCTAGGTTTGAGAAGAATTTTGCCTCTTGTTCATTGCGGAAAAACCATTTGGTAATTTCTCTTGTCTTCTCCCATGTCTTTACTTTTTCCGTCCTGATTTCGAAATGTATGTTTATGTAATCACTCAAATTCTCTTCCTCGCTCACATGCCAGTTGCTGATTTTTGTTACCATCTTAGAGGAGCACAGAGTCACATATATGAAGAATTTTGCTCCGTTTTTTGGAACGTTTAACCCTTCAGGATTTGTCAGTTCTTCTATAAGTCGGAGAATTCTTGCCGGTTTGACGGAGAAAACCGGAAAACAAAATCGGCGTTAAACAAAAACTGACAGCTGTTTTAACCTATACCTAAAAATGGAAACAAAACTTTTTCTTCAAATTATAGACCAACTACATTACTGTGCAATCTGTCAAAAAAATTTGAAAAAGTATATTAATTTTACAAAGTTCTTAAAACAAAATATTTTTATCTTAGATACTCAATATGGATTTCAATCAAAACGTTTGAAAACAGATCTTCTAACTTATATTAGTCACAAATAAAATTCTACTTCAGACAAACAAACAGAAATACTTGCAGTAGCTCTAAATATATCCAAAGCGTTTGATAGGTATGGCATCCTAATTTTGTCAACAAGCTCCATTGTATAGGTTTTGATAAAAAAACTGTAAATCTTATTAATAGATTTTTTGACAATAAAAAAATTTTAGTTCAAATTGATGGTTTTAACCCCAAAATCATAAATTGCAATTTTTATTTTTGATTAACATTAATGAACTTCTTCAATTTTCAACAAAAAATCCTACTCATAGTTTTGCAGATAATAGCACCCTTCATACTTTATACTTTCCAAAAACCATATCAACAATTATGACAGAGCGACTTGAAATTTCTAGGTTACTATCTCTAGCATATATAAACAAAAACCTCAAAACAATATCTAAATGGAACACTTCCTACATGGTCAATTTTAACTCTAAAAAAACTCTACTTCTTACTGTAATCTAAATCTGAAGTATTATCAGTACCAAATATTAAGCTAAACAACAACTTCATATCTAAATCTTCTTTAATTTGTCTTCTAGGTGTTACAATCTCACATCGTCTTCTCTGGAACGACCAGGTTGTCATAGTTTTGAAAGTATCTAAAACACTACGATTTTTTAACCCTTAGACGACTGAAGGTGGTACCTGGGTACTATTACACTGTTTGACAATCCTTCTAAATAGGTTAGCGGTGCAAAACATCATCAACACCAAGACTTGGCAAATGGTTAATTCAAAACCGGATCCCAAAGAGACTCAACACGTCTTGCTTATAGACAAGGGCGCTTAAGAAAACTCAAAAAAAAAATTTCACCTAGGTTTTATTTCAATAATCCTCCGGGCTCTATCGTTTCCTAATAAAGATGGATACAAACAAACCAAAAGCAACAAAAACCATCAAAAAGTCTATAGATCAAAATTCATCGCCGGGTGCCAAAAAACAGTAATAGTAATTTTATTGTAAAACATTGTGCAAATTAATTTATATTACAGGAAAACAGCTTTGTCAGCTCTCAGTAATTATTGGTAAAAACAACATTGCTATTGCCTTTATTCAATATTCTTAGAATTACAAGGGAAAGATAAAGAAACCTGGCAGATGACTGCTAGCAGATCAGTTTTCATACAATCTAACGTCATTATAAAATTTATTTATCAAAGATTTAGTGACAGCTGAGGTGATAATAGTAGAAAGGATACTAAAACAAAAATAATTTTTGGATTTGCAAACTTTCCTTACGATTAGCAAGGACCTCCACCTGCAGTGTTATTGCAGCTGACAAGCAGCAAGGATAACACACCGTTAATCCTTAATTGCAATGCCAACGCCTACCACGTAGCCTGCGGAAGCAAACACATAAACCTTAGAGATAAAAAACTTTTAGAGTTTATAGTTGAATCCAATCATAATCATAAAACAAGCTTTCATTTTTTTGATTATGCATACATTCGATTTGATATCAAATCTGAAGAAACTTTTTTTTATAACTAAATTGGGGTCTGTCCAAAAGCAGCAAAAACGTCAAACAAGCTAAATGTATTTCGCAATTTACAGCTATTTTACATCGCCCCAAAAATCTTACGACTTGTTTGAAGGGGGTTGATGGGACCAACGGCTTATTAGGTGACTTCTAAATCACCCCGGTGGATAAAGAGCAAAGTTATTATTTTAGTCATATTCGGGGATCGAACCCGGGACTGTTAGCGTGCTACACTAACGCTTTATAACTGAGCTTTAACCGTTTAACTTCATTAAAACTTTTAAAGAAAGCTACCCAAGCACTGTTTAAAACATAAAACTTGACAAAGCAAGAGCATCTAATAATGCCATAAAAACCAAAATAAAATTGTGGAGAATATACTGTAAGAACGTTCAAAACGGTTTCAGACGCCTCCAGAAAGTTTCAAGCAAAGATTGCACTAAGAATATTGAACAAAAACAAAAAACACACAAAGTCAATAGCACTTTGGAAGAACTGCTGCAAACACACTTTTTAGGCTCTACGCTAATATCCTGATCCAGAGGAACTGCCAAACAAAAAGGACTAGAACAAAAAACTAAATTCAATCAAAACAATTTAAAACCAGCACGTTTGAACTATTTCAGTGGCCAAGGGCCAATAAAGTCTATCCTAACATGTTACAAAAAACGCTTGCCGTGCAAGAAGATATTAGGCAAAAAAGCAACTAAGCAAAAAAATCCTTTAAACTATCTCTACATTAGCTATTCAACAAGTGTAAAAATACCATCCAATGCAAACAACAACTTTGGGTGCTTTTCTAGATATTGAGGGGACAATGGGTTAACTTTATGCTAAAAACCAAATTGTAACTATAACATTATATGAAAAAACTGTAAGAGATAAAATCGCCGGTGGATGTCCACAGGAAGGTGTGCTTTTACCTTTACAACAACCTACTACATATACTTAACAACATGCTTTAGTTTACGCCGATGATCTCACTAGTGTTGTACACGGTAAATGTGCACTATACACTGTAAAAACGTGGTGCAAAAAAAAACTATCAATAAACATCACAGGCTTAAAAAACTAAAGATCGCAATGACTAAAAAACTAAAATATCAGGACTCACGCTTTATACTATTCTAAATTTTACACAAACCTAGATTAATATAACTGCTCTTTGCAACCAAAATTATAGTCAGACTGACACCAAATATAATCAGAAGGTTTTATACGGTGGTGATTAAGACCCATTATTACATAACCACCTTCAAGTATAGGGCCAACAAACTATGTAAAGTGCTAGACATGCTAGCATGTCTGCTGATAACGATGCCAATAAAAACAACGCCCACAGCAGTTATGCAAATATTATTATTGTTGCCAATGCTTTACTTAATAGTATTAGCGGAGGCAAGACAAGCAGCATACAGACTGCAGATAAATGAAGAAAAAACTCTAATAATAAGTCATTAGATCAATATCACAGCAAAACAAATAGACAAACAAAAAATACCTAAAAACAGTCATATAAACTATTTGGTACACAAATAAGACTAAAGACCAAATTGACACTAAGACTGAAACCTACAAGGACAACACTATTAAAAGATAACTCTACTTCTAGGCAAATTACAGATTGATAACCACCAAGTCAAATACTTAAAGCATTGCAATTATCAATAATAACATCCAAATTGGTTGTGACTTGCATAAACAGGCAATGACTACAAACTACAAAGTTTGCTTAGTATGGATACCAAAAAACCAAGAGATAAAAGAAAACTTTGTGGCAAATCAGTTTGCCAAAATAAAACAAACAAAAAAGATATTTTCTAAACCAGAACCTGCCTTTAGAGTCTTATAATCTGCAGCAAACTTGAGGCAAAACACAAAAACTTGTGGAAGAGCTTTAAGAGTTTGACATAAAAATATTTTTTACAGAGTTTTATTTTAAAACTCCAACGCACAGCCTCATTTGGAACAATTTAACCTAGCCAAAATAGAACTGAAAGTAATAAAAAAATTCTAGACTTTATCAAAAACTAATACGCATTCTTATATACTATCCGCCAAAAGTAAAAAACAACCAAAAATAATTATATAATTAGATTATAATTAAGTTTTTTTTTTAATTTTAAGTTACTTTTCTACGATTTTTGAAGCACTTGCTTAGGCATGCTAAAAATTAAACTGTCAATTACAAATTTCCTGAATACGCATCGTAATATCAATAAAGTGAGTAGAGATGGCTTAGCCTTCTACCAATTGTATTCTATACGTGTTTAATAAGTAATAGGTCTGAAAAACAAGAAAGCCATAACACTAAATTAATATTAGCTAATACTATTGTAATCTAAACTGTATGCGGCTTTGCATTATTCTGTTGAAAAATTGGGATTTTCAACCTTCTTAGATAGGTTTTTCATGTTGGTTCTAGAACCGTGTTAATGTAGCAATTTGCGTATAATATTGATATTGGAATGAACAGTAAAAGAAACTTACTTCTATAAGATATTGCCCTCAATCACCTAAACTAAACTAATTGAACGGATATTCCTTGAATAGTTAAACCTTTTCAGACATCTATAATTGCTCAATTGGTCTTGTTGTTGAACATTGATCTCGGAGAGCTAGGATCCAAAAAAAGGAACGTGTTTGTAGAAACTTGTTCCAGTTGATAAGTTGAATACACTGTTTAAGTTTTCCAAAAACAATCTGAACCAACTTGTAGTATTGGCATCATAGCTCGTTTTTTATTTTGCCTATATTGCAAAATCTGACTCCAAGTTTGTTGTACTAGCCAAACTAATAAAAAACTTTTGTCACGCAATTGCGTATTGGTTATTATTGATAAATTCTATGTGTTTATTGGCATCTCAGGAGTCTTTAATACTTGAATTGTTCCGTTAACTGTACATCATAACTTATTGAATTGTCAAAAGTTTTCAAAATAGAAGACTTTATCTGTATGGCCACTCACCCGATTTTCTTGGACAATCAAGCTACTGGTGTTAATTCAAATTTTGATAGAGCAGATAGATTTGATAGAGATTTAATATATGTTTGTAAATTCAGCAATATCTACAGCTCTTTACTTACTAAAGTGCTTTGTGGGATTATTGATTATCCTTGATCAGCTCAATTGGTATTCATACCTTAGCTCAAGTTTTACTCAATGACTGTTTATTTGATATACCGTATAAACGCACAAATTATGCGCAGCACTCTACCTCTACACGGATTTTGCAGCTTTATTCTTAATTTTATTATTAGTTGTTTTATGTTTAATTTATATAAGTTGTAGATATATACTTCTGTTGACTAGTAAACGAATAAATAAATTTTATTATTGTTTATTTATTTTTTTAATATACTATTTTACAGAATATTATTTTACGCTATATATAATTAAAAAAATAAAATCTTGATTATTTATTTATCTTCCAATAAAATCGTCCTATGGTACGGACGATACATAAATGCATTATCCTATATTTTAGTTTTGTTATCAACCTTCATATCGTTATCGTTTTTCTATTATACTGACTGAAGGTTTATTTTATTAATCTATTTTTATCTCCTTTCGTATAATCCTTCTTTGGAATTGCTTATCTGTAATTAGTATTACTTTTTTATGCTCTCATAAGACTTGCAACAGATTATAATTACCGCAAACCGTTCTTAACCCTCTTGCCGAGCTAATATCTTGCGCATAACTACTGTTGGCAGGTTTTTCATCTCGTACTTTCATCCCCTGTTTGCGTTAACGACTTTCTAACAGGGCTTTACGCTCATATTATGTTTTTATCTATTTAAATAGGTAATTTTTTTTATTCAATTACAAATTACAAAAATGTTTTTAGATTTATTAAACCGTTGGCAAAGTGTGTTTTATTAATTTTAATTAATTAGCTAACAATACAATAGTTAAAAATATATTGTCATCAAACTATTTAAAAAAAAATTATTTGCAGATAAATAATAGTCAATTTGGGCGTTTTATTATAAAAGTATTGTTTTACAACAAAATTATTAATAGATATAATCATAATGAATAATTGTATTAATTTACAATTAAAGTACATTCCCTTCATTCGTTATAAGTCAAATTGTACAAAATTGCAATAAAACAATCAAAAAGGTTTAATAAAACAACAAATTACATTTTTTTCCTTGATCAACGGAGACCCAATTCGACAAGCATGAGCACCACATGGAGCCCCCTATTTGATGCCTCGCAATCGTCACAAACAAATTTAATAAATAACTTCTAAATAACGTATTTAGTTCGTATGTTTTTGACCTGATTTTAGTAAAATGAACATAATTAGTAATTGAATACTTCAATCAATCAAATAATATTAAGATTAAAATTGAATCAACAACCAAACAATTAATTAAACAGATTTAAAATTATATTTAATAGAAATATTAGCTAAATTAAATTATCTGAGTTTTATTATTTTAATTTGATTATAAAGTCAATATTTAAATTTAAATTATTTTGATTTTGTCTTTGAAATACAATTCACAAAAACATTTTCACATGTATTTGCTGGCTATAGCTGGCTGCAACTGATATTATAAAATGCTTGAATGAGATTACAAGATAATTTGTCAGACATCTTGGCAAAATAATGGTCTTGCTTTATAATACTAAATAATATTTTTTGGAATACTTCCAACTATAATTATTAAAAATAAGTTTTATTCCAAAATATAATATAAATGAATTATTTGCTAAATTCCTTAAATTACCGCAGCTATACTTTAATTTGTTTTTTTTAAATAAATTGTATACAAAACAATGTTAAAATCAACTTGAAAAATTATGTTAATTAATCTAAGTACTTTTTATTCTTTAAATAAATAAATTTCACTTTAAAAACCGAAGATTGATTCTCACATTATTCAAGACTAAACGTTACTTTTGCGCGTTGGCACAATACCAGCGTCCACTTTATATTTATATTTTTTCTCTACTCAAAATCTCATTCATTTCACTTAACGTTAAACAATACTATAAGGTTTCATTCAAATTTTGAAAATTTTATTTAATTTAGGCTATCCAAAATAGATTTTTTTATGAGTAAATCACTGGATTATTAGGTGAAGGGCACGGTTGCTAACTGCTGCGCTTCTCTTTAAATAGATATTCATTCTATTAATAAAAACATGTGTTGAAAAGTTAAATACAATGAAAAAAAACAATTCTCTTGCCTAATACATTGGGGTATCGTGTTTTATTATACTTCACAAGTGTTATTTTGGCATGGATTTAGAGTGTTTGTTTCTGAAATTAGTGGAGGATGAAATTTAAAAAATAACAAACAATTTTGTTAAAATAAATTGCTATATTTAATTTTCTTCACTTGGTTATTAATCAGGTTTGTTTAAGTAATTATATAAATGTATTACAATTTTTCTTTAGACAAGTAAAATTTAATTGTGCTTATGTCTCAAGTTTGTTCTTTTCTTATGTTTTTTATAAGTCTATCCAATTTCAAATAAAATAACAGGATTATATAACGCTTTTAAAACCCAAAATAAAATTTTACATCAAACGTAGCGATTAGAGAACCGATTCGCATGAATCGATTACATTATTGGCATCAGTGACAATTTTTACTAGAATTGCTTTATTTGAATATACACAATATTTGAGTCAAATTCCAGTCAAAAAATAACTTGACATTTATTCTTTTATTGTGCCATGAAAGCATGCTGGTTTCATTATTTAAATATAAAACTGCGTGCGAAATGATGACAATTAATTTATCAACAGCTATTACAATATTTCATTTTATTTTCAAAAACAGAATCTGGAACGTAGTATGACCCAATTCCAAATGTTGTTGATCAATTTAACATTATACTCTTTTCGCCAAATTCTTTGCAATACAATGAAACCGAGGCATTGTTTTGTATTCATAGGAAATTAATATAAACGTTATTTTCCAGTTACAGTAAAGTTTAATTGAAAATAGTTGTTATTGTAATTTGATAACATGAATTAATTCAATTATGGAATATTTACTGGTGTATAACTAATAAAATGTTATATAGCTAATTGCAATCAAATTAATACAATAAAGCTGTGCATCAACAACATAATATATAACCGTAATACTGATTGATGCATGCAAAACGCTAATTTGTTAGCATGCAACTAAGTACACTAGTAAAAAAAATTAAAGCATTATTTTTAAAAACTTGATTCAAATATAAAATCGGTTTTCTGTTTATTTTGTTTGAATTGTATATTTTATAAATTAGATGTGTAACATTAAAGTATTAAGACAATAAATAAAAAATAAAAATAAAGATGGAAAAAAAATTGAAAAAAAAACTTTTTATAAACAAAATTTAATACAGGAATTAAAGACTTAGTATTGAATATTTCCGCCTCTTGCTCAAATAACTGATTCACAGCAACAACGCATCTCGTATTCTAATTAACGCTTTAATTTTTAATTTCATTTTAGTCAATTTCTTTCCAATTTTTTTAGTTTTTTCTCGAACTATTGAAGACTGAGTGGCGCCGTTAATTGTGTCCCAGATGTGTTCAATAGGATTAAGATCATAACTTCTAGCAGGTTATTTATTTATATATTTATTAAATTATTATCCCAACTGCACCAATAGTACCAACATAGAGATAATATACAAGCATAGATAAATAATTATGATAGGATTGCATATTGAAAATATAAGTTAAAAATAAACAAGAATTATAGAAATTAAAGTCTAATTTTTTACTTTTTTTGGCGTTATGCAAAATTACTAAATTGTCTAAATTTGAAAAAGTGTGATTTTCATTAATTATATGATTTGCAAATGTTGATTTTGAATTACCGTGTAAATATGATTTTTCATTAGAAGCTTTAGAAATTCACAAACATAAAAAAAAATCAATTCACCACTTTTAAACAACCAGCTTAAACATATGGATATGCCTGTCAATTTAATCTCACGCTTAATCTATAAATAATTACATTGTTTGTTTGTTTTTGAAATTGAAATTGTTATTAATCTCTAATAATTTTAATCCTTTTTTTTAATTATACTAACAAACCATTTATTAGATTATGTTAATGTCTTTTTATTATTTTTGTCATTTTAATTTTTTTTTCTTATATATAAATATGTACTGTTTCTTTATTAATGTATTCATGAATTGCCTGAAGAAGGCTTAGGTTCAGCCACAAAATAAATGGTAATATAAAAACATAGTAATTGTGGGTTTCTGGCTGCTAGTGTTGGTACATGGAAGTTCAAACTATCTAATAAGATAAGAATAAGTTGCGTAGTATAAAGTATACAATGTATTGCAATATTTTAGTTGAAGACAAAAGCAAAATAGAAGGGTTTTGCTAACTTAATAATAAATCCCAGCAATTTTAATGCAGCGTTGATAATGTTGTCTATGTGAGACTACAAAATGTTACCTGACTATCAAACAGCAAACCTCTTTTTAACAAAACCGTGTTGGTTATCTGATATTAGACTTTTTACACTAAAACAAAGCCGTACTGATATTATTCGTTCAAAAACTTAAGCAAAATTGTAAATTAAAGTAATTGGACGACAGTTTAACTTGTCTTCTTAGTTTCTTTTTTTTTAAATTGAGCTAATACAAGCAATTTTTAATAATTTTAGAAATGTTAAAGTTTTTAATATTAAGTTAAACAAATAATGTAGTAGATTTGCTAAAACATAAAACAGTTACGCAGTATTTGACTAAAAAAGAAGAAATGTTATCAGGACTTGATATGTATTTTGTTTTGAGTTGTTTACAAGCTTACACAACATCGGATGATATAGATAAGAGTAATATTATTGATAAAATTTGAATTTGTTGATAAATTTAAAGTTTTGTAAACACTACTAAAAAAATTAGTAAATAAGTTTACAATTTCTTCTTGGTTTGACGTCATAATTATATTATAAATCATACATAATAAAATTCTTAAACTGCTTTTCAAGCAATTAATGACCAAAATTAATTTTGAATGTTGCATCAGTTGCAATAGTAAATATTTTTTTGTCTAACAAAATGTGCCGTTTTTTTTTTTGCTCAAAAGTTAATACTGTTGCCAATAATAATTAGTTTTATATTGTTTATATAATTTGTAATAACGTTGTTTCTTGCTAAGTACTTAAACATATATTGTCAATAAAAATATTTGTCATCAAAGTTTTGTTTTTGATTGCTTGATTGATTTTTGTTTCTAGACAAAGCATAGTCAAGCTTATTTTTTGGTCCCAAAGTGGTTTGTTGTGTGGTGTTAATGTTAGCGTAATAGTTAGCTGTAAATTGCAAAACATACATTGTCCGTTAGTTTAATTGTACCGAGTGCGCAATTGAAAATTATAAAAACCTATTTTTTACACTATCAGTTACATAACATCTCAAGTTAGTACTTTTGTTGTTTTTTTTTATGGTTAGATATAATATTAGGCTTCAATATTTAAAAGGTTTACCAAATTTAAGGGATTTGCCAGATCTAAACTTAATACTTTATACTGACTAGTTATACAATAAATTTAAAATCTTAGTTTGGGAAATAGATTCTGACTTTAGTTTTATGCCAAAATGCTGAAAGAGAGAGTTGAGTCAAAATGTTCTACATTTTAATGAATTTGAAATATAGCTTTGACTTTGTGTATGTGAAATTAATTAATGATTTTATAGAACACAGCAAACAATATAATTAAATTAATAAATTCTTAAATTATTTTTTTTTTTTAATTTATTATTTATTTTAAAAAGTTACATTTTATCTTTGCTGTTCTAAGTATGTCCTTTTAAAACAAGCTGGTAAAGATTAAAAACTGTGACAATTAATTTTTAGTTTTCTTTAACGACGTGTCCAAATGTTAGTTGGCATGTTGTAATAGTCATTATCAAATTAGAGCATGTATAAATAAATGTCGTCGTAAAGAAGTAGGCAGACAAGTTTGGAAAAATATCTAATATGGTATAAGCTGGTATCTCTATTAATACTCGAACAGATTTTGTTTTCATTACTTGACAAATAAATGCTGCCTGATATCTAAAGATGGTTTTTATAAACCAAGTAGTACTTTCTAAACTTTTGGATTTTTGTTCTATCATAAAAATGCAAAATAGCAATTATGAACTGGCTAGCTCTTAGCCTAAATCTTAATCCTATTAAACACTTATGAGATCAAATGAATTAATAATTTATTCAAAATCAGTCAATCAAATCACAGCGGCCAAGGGTCTTTCGTTTGATTATTTATAATACTTATGAGATCAACTAAATAAAATAAAATCAGAATCGCTTTGTAGACCCAGAAAGTTTTTAATATCTTGTTAAATCTTCAGAAAAATATAGACCAACATAACTCAAAAATATATCCAAAGATTGATTGCTAAAAAAAGCAAGATATCCCGTTTTTTTGTTGAGTAATAACAAAACAAAATGTTTGTACAGAAATATAATCAGACTTAGACAATAAATGCTTGAAAAAATGTTTATTAAGTCTTAAATAATAAATTGCACACTAACAGACTTTGGGTATCATTTAACTTAAATATGAACTGTGATCAAGTAGTTCTTAATATGCTTTTTAAGCCGAGCATGTAAAAATGTGTATTGCTAACTAAGTTCAAAAAACGTTAATAGTGTATTGTAATAAATAGCTGAATTATAGTAAAATAGTATATCTACAATAGTTCTTTTATTTTTATTTTAATGTACTTTTATAGTCTTAAAATGCTTACAATGTTATTAAATCTTTTCAGCTTTACACTAAATTTATGTTTAATTTTATTTATAAAATATTTTTATCTTGTAAACGTTTTAATGGCGCTATACATTTCAAATAATTGTAACAGTCATTTTGGAACATTGTAGACATTTTACAAGATAATATTATTATTATTTTTTATATAATACGTCTAGTATCTTTGCACTGCAGGCGTTTGGTATTATTATAGTTTATTTTCTTGTTATTTGGTCTTGAAAAATATTTAGATAGTACAGTATACATATTTAATCATTAGTTAACTGAAATCTATATTTAATAAAACTTGACATTTAATTCGTAATAATTTAAAAATTACACATTCTAATCAACGTAATTATTTAGAATTAAAGAATAATTAATCAGCCTGTTTGTGATTTAAATTAATAATAAATGCCATAAAAAAAATTGTGTATTTAATTCAGAAAAAATAATAAAAGCCAAGATCAAAAGGCTAATCGCTCAAAACAGATCTGAAGCCGACAGCACAAAGCATTAGAAATCGTCTAGATTTATGCAAAAGCACGATGAAAACACTATCACAACTTGAGGAGCAATTATATGAAATCAACGAAGAAACCGAATATATTTTAGGTGAGAAATTAAATGCAAGATATCCGAAGCTGAAATAGAAACAAACTCTATGACATTAATTGGAAGCGGAATTACGTTGCAAATCAAATTGCCGGCTTTAAAACTACCCCAGATAGTTAGAATTTCATAACACCTTTGTCTCATTAATTGATGAAAACCCTAACATCAAGAAGATTGAGAAAATGCATTACCTAAAGGCAGCAATTAAAATGGAAGAGGCGGAGGTAGTTAGTGCTTTATCAATAACTGCTGACAATTATATTGTAGCGTGAGCCCTATTAAAAAAAGCGTGCAGTGTCATGTAAATGGATTATTCAAACTCTTGTTGATACCAAAAGCTTCACATGAGGCGATTTGTTCCTTTCTGGATAAATGCACAGCACATGCATGCGCTTCGTGTATTTAAGCGCCCAGTAGAGCATTGGGATGACGTGTTGACACACAAAAAATAGACGATAAAACTAGAAGCCTGTGGGAAGAATTGTTGGTGACAAAAATGTTCCAACATTTGCAAGAGTATCTGACAATTAAATGAAGGACTTTGCAAGCTTGCAAGGAAGATATGAAAGTTCCGCAAAACAAGACGGCAAAGAATTTATCAATTACGGCTGTAACAAGAGCACTAAAATGTTACCTATGCAATCAAAAACATCTTGTATATGGGTAATTTCATTACTTTTTGACTATTTTAAAAAAGTCGAACTTTTTTGATTATACTCAAATTTTCAGGGATCAAAATATAGATGAAAAAAATGAGATTCCCAAAATGTTAGACCTTAAAATATTGCCTGTTTAAAATGTGTGTCATTACCTAAAAATTACAAGTTTTGAAGATCGCGAAAACAGGTGGAACTTTCTGCATCAAAATAGTGGTGAATATGTATTAATTCTATAAGTCATGTGTAATTACTTTAAAGAAAAATTGAACACAAAGAAATTTAGACCTTGTGGATCAAATTTCTTTAAAATTTGACAAAGTTTAAACGGTTTAAGCAAAGCATAATTTTGCAATTTGATATATCAAAATGACTGCCCCAACATTAAATATACAAATATGGGTTTTAAAGTACATGTAATAAGAAATATTTTGAGACATCGTGGACCATCTTATCTTTTTCTAAAGGCCCAAAAACTGAGATACAAAAATGTGCGGTTTGCCAATGTTGCCAATTTTTGAATACTAAAAAATTCTTGATAATGCCCGATATACCATTTCTCATATAGATGCCCTTTTTTCTAGTGCTTCAAAGAGTATTTACTGAAATTTTGACTAAAATTGACATAGGGTGACAGCGCTTTTTTGGGACCTGAAAATTACATGTTTTGAAGATCGCGGAAATATGTGCAACTTCCTGCATCAAAATAGTGGTGGATTAAATTTTGTAAAGATTTGACAAAGTTAGAACGGTTTAAAGAAAGCAAAGTTTTGCGATTCTGCTAAATTTACGGGTTTTTTTGGAATAATGTTTGAAGCTTAATATATCAAAATGACTGCCACGATATTAAACATAAAAATATGCGTTTTAAAATACATGTAATAAGAAATAATTTGAGACTACGTGGACCATTTTATCTTTTTCCAGAAGCCCAAAAATTGAGATACAAAATAAGCTAAAAAAGACGATTTATTGTAAAATTTCTGACCTTCAAATGTGTGTCATTTTAAACAGGCATTATTCTAAGGTTCAAAATTTTCCGAATCTCATTTTTTTCATCTATATTTTGATCCCTTTAAATTTGAGCAAAATCAAAAAGGTCGACTTTTTCAAATTGGTCAAAAAGTAATGGAATTACCCATATATATATATATATAATTTTAGACTTTAATGAAGTACCCAATTTGAAGTATCTACCTAATTCAAAAGATTTGTCGGCTCCAATAGGTCGTCCGATACTATTTAGTACTTTATATTAACCGGTTTATGTGCTACAGCCAATTTAAGTTATATGACTTTTTTACGATTGTTGTTAATACCTCTGTATATAAACATCAATATTTTATTATTATATTATTATTATTACTCAGTAAAAAAGTATTGACTACTATGAAACGTTTTTTTTTGTTCCATGATGGTATAAAAAAAGTTTTGTTCCATGATGGTATAAAAAAAGTTTTTTTTTTTGTTAATTTTAACAAAAAAAAAAGGTTTTTTTATACCATCATGGAACAAAAAAAAAACGTTTCACAGTAGTCAATACTTTTTTACTGAGTAATAATAATAATATAATAATAAAATATTGATGTTTATATACAGAGGTATTAACACAAGTCTTATACAGTAATTAAAAAATACAAACTACTTATATAAAATCATTTACAAAAAAATTATTCCAATGAAAGAATGCTTTTTTTATAAGAAACTGTTCTCATTTATCTTTAAATTGAGTAAAGTCAAGCATTTTTAGGTAATTTGGTAGTTTGTTATAAAATTTTACACCATTGTAGTACTGGTTTTGTTTTTCTCCAATCTATTAAAACAGTTTCTGACATCATCATTGTATCTTGTATTATAAGAATAGATATCTTTATTTAACACATGCAAGTCCTTTCTTTTATGCATAAATAATAAACAATCTATAATAAATAAACAGGGTAGAGTTAAAATTTTAAGTTCTTAATTAAAAGTTTACAATCTGTTCTACTCTCGTTTTGCAAAAAAAATAATATGTGTCTTAACTAGCGTGACCTTACACTAAAATACCATACATTAATAATGAGATGCACGTTCCATAGTAAACGGTTTTTAAATTTTTTCTAGAAGCACAGTTGGCAAAACTTCTCAACAAAAAAATGTTTTTGGTTAGTTTATTTGCTATATACTTTCCATGTTCTTGCCATAAAAGTCCTATCAACATAAACTCCAAGATGTTGATAGTGTATCAGTTGAATTGGCAGGTCGACCATTTTTTTTTTAATTTTGCCGTTTTTAACGTTTATGTGAAGCATATTATTATTAAATCAGGTCATTGCAGTTTGTAATGCCGCTTCACTGAGAATAGTTATCTCATGGAATGACGTTGCTTGAGTGTAAATAGTAGTGTCATCTGCAAACTGTACAGTTTTACCCATCTTAATAAAACTAGCAAAATTATTAATATATATATATATATATATATATAAGGAATAGTAATGGTCCAAGAACAGACCCTTGTGGTACCTTTCACATACTCGTCATAAAAGTTTTAGAATATACTTTGTTATTTTTAACATATTGTTTCTTTCCAGACAGGTAAGACGACATTAATTTAACACTACTAGGACACACATTATACGCATACACAGTCAATTATGTTGTCAATTAGACTTAAGATTGCTATAGTAGATGATTTGCTTACTCTAAATCCATGCTGACAACTATCGAAAACATTATTTGCTTTCATGTGATCAACAAGTTAAGTTTTTAAAAACTTTTTAAATATTTTTGTAAATATTGCCAGCAGTGATATGGCCTATAGTTGCAAACATCATTTTTATTTCTTTTTTTTTTTATAGGGACAATCTGAGCTATTTTTAATGATTTAGGATATACACCCGCATTTATACAATTGTTAAAAATGATTAGCCATTTGATGACTTGATTTGCTATTTTTTAAACTATTGATTGCGTCTCTAACTTCTACACTTGTTACATTTATAAAATTAAAATACGGTATAAAAACTGATGGAGTTGACTCAAAAACTATAGAAATGGGATCTACATTATTCGATACATCTAACTTTTGGATAATATTTTCCGTCACATTTACAAAATACTATATATCACAATTATTTTCATATTTTTATTTTGGGATTTTATCAATTTTCACATAGCCAGAGTGTTCTTAGGCTGAGACATAATGTATTTATCATTTTCTTTAACTTTTGCAAATTTAAGTGCTTGATTGTGCTTTTTCTGTTGTATTCGGTTTTTAACCTAATACGACTATTTATCTTGTAATTAATATACAACAGATGTAGGTTAATTTTTATATTTTTAAGGTTGTTTGTGTACCAGTTAACAATAACTGGTTTAAGACTTGTACATTGTTTGGTTGGGAAGCAAACATTTGCGGCATCCACAATAATTTAAAGAAATTGATTAAATTTAATTTCTGGACTTAATTCGGTTTTAATAAATCCTCAAGTTTCAGTTTGTAAAATATGATACATTTGTATCTGTCCAGGATTTGTTATGGGACGGTAGTTTTTTTCTCTATATTGTTTGTATAACGTATATGTGATTCGATATTTCAGTATCTATCGAAGATGTTATTACTTGTGTAACATTGCTAAAAACATTATCTAAACAATTATTTTTTGTGTTAGAAAATTAACATGTTTAATTTAGACCAAAACTATGCATAAAATCAATTAAAACAGTGGTATGAGTATCTTTAGTTAAAAATTATACGTTAGTCTTCAGTAAAAACAACTTTATTGTTGCAAGTAAATTAATAAAAAAAATCCTCTGGGGAACGATACAGACATATTAAAACAATGTTAAAATTTAAAATACTAGCAGCTGAAATTTCAACTGATTAGCAGTTTAACTGATCCATTTCTTTAACTATGATTTTATTTTGTAAAAGGATTAGCAAACCTCCACGTTCAAAAATTGATCTTGAAAACGACGACAAGACACAAAAATTATTTAATTTAAAAACTTCAACTTCATCAGCTTTCAACCAGTGTTCGGTAATACAAATTAAATTAAAATCGTTATCAATAAAAAGCGCATCCACTTCAATTATTTTGTTCCTAATTCTCTCGATGTTAAAGTAATAATGAAAATAATATGTTAAAATCACACTTGTTTTCAGAAATCTTTAAAGTTGCCTTCTCTTCGGCGCCGCGTAGAAAATACGTTTCTTGTACACACTTCCAGGCCAAAAATAGAAAGCTTTTATAGTATCATGATGATTCAAGGGCACAGATATTCAAAAAGATAAATATTCTTTTGGATGTTTTAATGTAAGTAATGTAATTGTTTGAATATTTCCTTTTGTTTTAACATATTCACAAATTAGATCCGGTTTTGTTCCCGGTTTCAAGCGGTAAATATGTAGATGAGCTTGTTTATTTACTCCGGATATTATTAAATGATCACTTGACGTTCCATGAATAGCAATATTTTTAGTCTTTTCGTTTACTTTCGTTTGTTTAGGTTTTTTTGTAGATAACTTGTTGATATCCTTCATTGTCAGTATCAACTATTTTATTTATGGTCTGGTTCAGGGAGAGGTTTATTATTTATTTTCTTTGTTGTTTGCTTTTCTTGTTCCATCTTTAACTTACTAGGCAAATTTATTACGATAATAAAGGAATCTTCGGTACTGACTTGTCGTTCTTGCAGGAGAGTTTTTTCTCTAATATTATTATTTTTTCACATAAAAGTGCATTATTTTCTTTGGAAATTTTGTTTTTCAATTAATTTGTGTAGTAAATAAATTTTATTGCTTACTGTATTGCCAGTTGAAGAAGACATCTCTGTTGCTGGTGTGCATTCGTAATCACCCGAATTGTTTTTACCCTTTTCAATGCAGTTTGGGTGATAAACTCAATAACACTTTACCACTAAACGCGCACGATACTTAACTTTATCTTTGCTATTGATTTTTGTATTAACCCGCTTGAGTATACGATGGTAAAGTTTTCTTCTATATCAGCTAGTTTCCAGGCATTTTTTTATTCAAATGAATCCAAATCTTCCTTGATAGCTTTTATCCAAAATTAAAAATTAAAATTATGACCTAGTGTTTAGATTTCTTAGATCTTCTAGAAGAAACTACCAATTTTACTGAATCTGATTTCTCTGACTTATTAACAATTTTTTTTATTACAGTTGCGTCATGGCTAGTGATTACTTTTTTTGTAGTTGGGTTTTACATTCTGTAACCTTTAGATGATTTGTCATAACCAACTAGAATGTGTTTTATTGCTTGTCTGTTCATACATGTACTCCCAAAAAACTTAAAGTAGCTGATATCTGTCATTTTACCAGACTACATTTTTAATGTAGTTTTTTTCTATGACAAAAGCCACAAAACAATTTAACAAATAACACGCTGTGCTACTAATGAATGATTTAATTTAAACATTATTTCAAATCAAATCATCAACTTGCAGCTACGAGTCGTGTAGGTAAAAAAAATCTGACTTTTTTAGACATTTTTTTTTTAATTAAACTGTACTGGCAGTTACTATGTGATAAATCATTATAAAATAAATAAAACACATTTACTATGTATTATGACACAAATATATTTAAAAAAACTGTAACAAGTTTCAACCTATGATGATGGCCTTGTAAAGGTTAAAACTAGTAACGCTTTTTTAAATATATTTGTGTTATAGTACATTGCACATGTGTTTTATTCATTCCATAATTTTTTAGTTTACCGAACACATTTATATATTTATTTATTTGAATTAAAAAAAAAATTTTTGTTATTTTATTTATTCGAAGTGATAATGCTTTTTAATTGAACTTACAATTATTTCTTCTTGATTTAATTTTTTAATCATTGTTGTTTTAATTGTTGAGAACATATATTTATAAGGTTATTCTACTAAAGAGTGGACCATCTAGTGGTATCTTTTTAATCATTTGTAGTTTTGACAGTGACAGGTCTTTCCTGTAGAAAATCTTGACAGAAAGTCAGTATCATATCTCCGCAAAACCAAATGAATCGCTTTACGCTTAAACAACGTTGGGAAATATTGCAAACTTATTTCCAAAGTCAATGTTGTGTAGCCCAAACAGTGCGTTTATTGGCCAAAATGAGGCCCCACCGCGCGTGCTGTACGCAAGCTTGTACAAAATGTTTGTGAAACTGTTACAATTCGGGTTAGTGAAAATAGGTAGTGGAAATGCTTCTGTCCAGCGGGTGCAACTGTCCATTATTGTACCTATTGCCGCGGTCAGTCGTATTGTAAGGGCCCAGGTAGTCAATGGATACCTTTTCCCACGGTCGTTCGGTAGGTTGCGGGCGAAGTGGTACCTATGCACGTGCGCATGTGTGACAATTTCTTACGTAATTTCGTACATCTTTCTTTAAGCCTGGCCAATGGTAGTTAGTGAGTATTGCTCTTGCTGTCGCATCTTGTCCTGGATGTCCATCGGTTCAGTCTCCGTGGTGGGCTTTTATAACTGCCTTCTTGATTGCTGGTGGAACTACGATCTGATCCCAGCCGTCTACAGTACGTAACAATTTACCGTTCTGGCCTACTCAAAAACCTAGATCGGCATCCTTCCCGTCCTCTTCTCTCGCCTCGAGGTATCATGCTATTATTTGGCGGGTTTGCACACATTCTTGTTGTGCCCGCCGTACGGCTGTTGCTAGTGTTTCTTTGTCTAATTGTTGTATTGTGACGCCGGCAGATTTGTTGTTTTGCTTTTGCAGTTTGCTGTACAACTTGCCCATGCTAGTTTTTGGTTTGGTTGCTGTGGGTGGTAGCATCCTACTCGTACTCTTGCTATTGTAATGACCACCTTGTAAATTTTGCCTTTGCATCAGTGGCGTTTGCAAGCCATACTAACGCGCGGTTGTCAGTGCAAAGCACAAAGTGTTCATCTTCCAGGTACTGCCGGTATCGTTTTATTGCCGTAAAGATAGCTAAGCATTCCAATTCATTGCTGTGGAACTTTCTCTGACGTTCGTCCAACCTGTTGCTAGTGTAACTGATCACGCGTCTTTCCCTTCTTCTTGGAATAAAACTGCGGCAATGCCTTTGCAACTAGCATAGGTTTGAAGAACGTAAGGCCGATTTGGTTTTGGTCAATGTAGTTTAAGCGGACTGTCAAATGCCACTTTGACATCTGCCATTGCTTGATCTGCTTCCGAATTCTACTTAAAAGGTTTCTTTGGACTTAGTAGGTCGATGTGCAAAGTTAGGCACGTACTCTCTTAGAAATGTACATGTCCCTACAAAACTCCTTAGTTGTTTTCGGCTAGTTGGTATTGGGTATTTGTTTATCAATTTCCGATGGTGGTTTAATGGCGTATTCCCGTCTGCGGATATTTGGTGACCCAGGTACTCAAGTGATGTTTTCGAAAACTTGCACTTAGCAGTGCCGCATCGTAGTCCATGCTCTTGTAAGCGCTCCAAAATTAATCTTAAATGTATCATGTGATCTTCATATAAGTTAGAGTACACTAAAATATCATCAAGATATACAAGCACACATTTCCCTAGTAATCCGGCTAGAACTTTAGCCATCAATTTATGAAAGGTGACTGTTTTAGTCACATGTAGCGTTCCTGTCTCGCTAAATACGTCGGCAAATTGTTTGATTAAGTGTGCAAACTGGGCTTGGTCTGGGAATCCGCTATCAGGTGTTTCGAAGTGACCATTTGGTTGAAGTTCAAGTTGTGTCTCCCAGTAAACCTAGTACTACGTCTTCGCCTAACTTCGAGGCCACCAGAAATTTGATGGGCATGGTACAATCGCCAATTTTAATCTCGGTGCATGCTTCTCCTTCAATTTGAAATTGCGTGACCGGGTCTGCTTGGGATACTGAACTTTTGAATGGCGTCATGTTTGTTAATGACGCTTTAATAAAGTTGGTAGAAGCGCCACTCTCAATTAAAGCTTGGTATGATTTGCCTTGTATATATATCTTAATACCGGGGAGTTTGCTTGGTGTGGTGGTAGCAAACCCAATGTGATCGGAGATCACTCTTCGGTTGGGGACTAACCTTGGAGGACCCGATCGGCGTTTCCCGTCGGCTTCTTTGTGTTATGTGAATACACAAACTTCTTTCTGAATGCTAACTCGCCTTCTACTTGCTGATTTGATGAGCTCCTCCAGAGATTGCTGTATCCTGGTATCCATAAGCCGTTTTAAGGCCCACAACATGCGTTGTTCAGGCTTAAGCTCTTTTAAAGAGCGGCTTTTTTCAGCAGAAAAACTTCTACTAGTTTGTTTGGGTCGTGTCTGTCGTTGTACAGTTTCTGCGTTAACTCGCCGGTATGTAGAGGAGAATCGAATTTGTCTAATATTCTCCGTTGGGTAGTCGTATACGACGCTATTAAGCTAACATCGTATTTGTCGATAAATTTTTTTGCATAGCCAACTAGACTGTCTCGCAAGTATTTTTCCCTTTTACGTTCAGGGACTTTATTGTCTTTCAACCACTCTTCGAGCCTTGCCATATGTACAGGCGGATCTTCGTGCGGCAACCCATGAAATTTAGGTAGCATATTTATGTCTGGTACCCGTACTGGTGGTACATATGTCTCAAACATCTTAGCCATCATTCTAACAATAGTCTCGGTCTGAGGATCTGTCGTTAGACTCGGTTTCTTTTCTACTTTTAGCGGCTCAGATGTTTTAACGCCAGTCTCATTTAACAAGTTCACCGACTCGTTGCGGACTGAATTCTCCCCGACTTCTTAGTCGCTTTTCGCACTTGTTTCTTCGGCATTTTGTTTGTATCGGTTTATTTAATGTTTTTTATACAAAACTCGTCGGAGACGATCTTCAGGTAAGAGTCGACCCCACGTCTTATCTCCTGTCACGTTCGATGTGGGTGTGCAGCACAATCACTACGATGTGCCCCACGTTGGGCTCCAATTGATACAATTCGGGTTCTGCGAATCGAGCCTCCGGTTCTAGATGTTGAAACGCGCGCGGGTCTGCGTGTGCATGAGTTGGGTGGACGGGGAAGCGAGAATGTGCAACTCAGTCCTGGAACATCGACTCGCCATCGATCTCAACAACTCAACATTTCGAGCACCAGCCTGATGCAAATTTTGAACAAAGACCTCGCATAATTTGCTTATAAGGTCCAATTGACTCAGCAATTGAAGGCACACGACCATCCGGTTTGTTATTGCTTCTCAGTTTGGGCCCTAGAGCAGCTCGAAATGAACAACGATTTTGCTCAAAAATCATCTTTTCTGACAAAGCGCATTTTCATCTCGGCGGCTATGTTATCAAGCAAATTTGTTGCATCTGGAAATCGGAAAACCCGCACGTGATTGTTGAGAAGCAAATGCATCCTCAGAGAGTGACAGTTTGGTGCGGATTTTAGAGCAAATTTTGGAGCGGTGGCATCATTGGCCCATTTTTCTTTGAAAATGCTAGAAACGCCATTTCGGTCCACGGTGAGCGCTACAGAGGCATGATAAACAATTTTTTGTGGCCGGATATTGAAGACTTGAACTTGGACAATCTTTGGTTTCAGCAGGATGGCGCACCATGCCACATAGCCCATGCCACAATCGATCTTTAGTGCGACAAGTTCAGTAATTATGTTATCAGCCGTTTCAGCAATGTCAATTGACCACCTCGTAGCTGCGATTTGACGCCGGTAGACTTTTTTTGTGGGGTGCCGTAAAGCACCGATGTTATGCAAACAATCCATTATCGATTCAGGCCCTTAAGGCAAATATCGAGCAAGCCATTTGTGAGATAGAGCCAGAAACCGTCACCAAGCCAGCCAAGGTAGCCATATACCAAAAAAAAAGATTTTTCTTCAATTTATGAATTTTTAAATATCAACAGAATTATAAGTATTATTTACTGTAGCTATTATTTAATTATTATTATACATAAAAAATTGTTACTTAATATTCTATAATTTAATATATTATTATTTTAAAATACAGCAATGAATTCAAAACAAAATTTGGCCAATTATTAAAAAATATACATAAAATGTAATTGCAGATCAGCAAATTACAGATTAGTATGTCCGATACCTGAGATGTGGTGTTTTGCTAAACAAGATTTATCAAAAGAAGTAACGTTTATAAATTCAAGTTACTAATTTAACTTTGACAGACTTAATTAACAAAATCCTATATTTTAAATTTAATTTGTTCTTAAAATATTTTCTAGAAACAAAGCATGAGTTGAAAATTGTTTTGTGATAGTTTGAATTAATTTATTGCCAATGAGGTTGAATTATCTTGATATTAATTTACAGTCTAAGTTATGCAAAGCTCTAAGGGTTGCATTGAAATAATCTCAATAAAGGTAAAATTGGTTAAATTTCCATAATAATTAATCGTATTATTATATATGATTGTAAGTTAAAATCAATAAAGTGTAAAAAGGTTAATTAATAAGCATCCCTATAGTATGTTTAATTTTGAAACAAAGTTTCAATTATGCTAAAGTATATTTTTTATTCATGCAAGGAAAGTGATGAAATAGCCCCAGGACTCCTAATAATTAACTCAAAGGGCGAGTGTTTTATGCTTATCGAACCCAGCCGTGTAATAAATATTAAATCATCCAATAAATTTACGTCTAACTTTATGTTTATTTTAACTTAACTAAATCAAAAAGTCTTGTGCGTATTTACTGAATAATTTTCAATAATCTGAAAGTATATATGATATATTTGATTTAGTTCAGTTAAACATTTTATAATAAAAACTAAATATTAAAAAAAAAAAAAAAAAGTTAAAGAAAATTAATTTTATTTTGCAGTGTATTTTATAAAATTATTTATTACATCTTAGATTATTAATATAATGTTCGTGTTTTAAGTGAATTATTCAAATAATAAGTGTGTAATTCGAATTTCCTATAACATAATAGAAACACGCACTCTATAGAAATTAACCGTATCGGATTGCATAATTCTTAAAGAGAAACCTTTATTAAATTAAAATTATATTATACCATGATATAGAGAAGTATTAAGATGTTGGTTCAAATATATCTTGATAAGATTTAGATATCTTATATGGATATGACAAGACGAAAGGTAAGGAAAGAAATTGAATAAAATCAATTTTTTTTCAGAATCGCAAAGTGACAGTTAAAATGTGAGTGAATATTTTAAGTCAGGTGCGTATTACTAACAGCATAACATAGATATTCATGCAATATTATTCAAAATAAAAGTGTTTTTTACTAGTAAATATTATTCAATAAACGCCAACTGAACAAGATTTTATTGCAAACTTTAAATTAAATCTTGAATGATATAAGAAACAAAATTTAACTTTAGAAAATTATTAGTTTGATTTATATTATACATACTTTGTTTACTTGTGTAGAAATAGAACAAAAAAGTTCATTTTACAAATTAATACTTTATAGATTATATCATTAGAATTGAAATAGAGTAAAACAAAGTAATTTTCTTTTAACACTAACTTATTATGACGTTAATAATAACAAATAAAGTATTAATATTTTAAAACTATAATTTTCACATACTGTTACTTTCATAGTAAAACATGTTATAAATAGTACGAACACAAATAATTTTTATTGGCATTGACAAATATATGTAATTTGAAATTTAAATACCTTTTAAATTAGCTCACCAAAAAAATAATATATGACACTTGGAGTAGAACGTTAATTTAATGTTTTACCTAGTTGTATACGTGCAACTAAGCAAACCATCAACAACAATAAAATTGTTTAACTTCTAACAGCATAATATACTATTTTACTATTTTTAATTAAAGTACAATTAAAAATTACAGATTTTACTAAAGTTATATTAAGATTAAGTGTCTTGACATACATAATGTTAATGTTGTTTACTTCTAATAATCATTTTTTTTTGTTTTTTTTTTTTTGTTTTGGTAGAAGATGGGACTTGCGTGGTAGTGAAGACCTCATGTGGTAAAGACCAAATTATATTGACGTAAACGCCTTTAGGTAGATGAAAATACTTCCTAATGTTACCCTGAATTCTTGCAGTATAACATAACTATTTGGCTATATCTCGGTGGTCAGAAGCATAATTGTTGTGATTATCTGTCAAGACGCAATCCCTAACTAACTTTTCTACATACTGCATTTAATGAACAACATTCTAGGCGTCCTAGTTTGTTACTCGGTTCCAGAGTTGGTTGATATAAACGAACGTCTTTGATAGCAAACTCCAAGTATGCTTTAGATCGTTCAGTGACTTCTTGTTTCATGCGACTATACCATAGGTTTAGTTTCTTAACAACCGTCAAAACTTTGCCTACTAAAGCATTTTTCACGGACTCTCTAGACAGGGCATTTTCGACCTAATTTAAGACGCCTTTGCGCTATTCTTCCTCAAAGTTATTTTGTTGCATAAGAATAGCCCATCAAACCACTTTTTTGCAAGGAAACTATCTTAAAGATTAGATCTTTTAGGTAGGCCCGCATCTTCTGCATGGTCCATACTATAGCTAAGCAGTTTTTTGTAATAAAATAATTCTGTTTTGTCTAGTTGAGAGGTTAACTTGAGTAAGCTACAAAAAAGTTCCTGGTCCACAGTCCAAAACATCCGTCTAAAAAAAGAAAAAATACTAAAAATTGGTACCAACTAAAACGGGAACACATATTAAAAGCTCTTTTAACCTTTTAAAGCTTTTGCTCTGTGGATTAGACCAATTCCATTTGGTGTTCTTTTTTATCAAACCATTTAACTAGGCGGTTATTTAGAAAAAAAGCGTCAATGCCACAAGGCAGTCCTTAAATCTATTGTAACTCACAGACATTTCAAAGAATTTGAAAGTGCATAATGATCTGTACTTTATCGGGGCCGGTTTAGTTTGGTTACTTTGGTCATTCACTACATGCCCTAGATATTGCGTTTTGGTCTTGTAAAATTTAAACTTTGAAAGGTTGAGTTTGAAGCCCGCTGCATGTAATTTCTGTAATATTTCTTGCAGGTTCATGAAGTGTTCTTGGTCTTACCCAGTTTAATAATATTGTCCAAGTAAGCAAACGCCTTTGGCTGTTTGCACCTAATCATCAGTTTGATCCAATCTATTGCTTGCAAACACTTGGGCGGGTGGTTGGGGCACTACAATCAGAACTACTCAAAAGTAATCATAAACTTTTGTTTCCGCCCACCCACCTAGGCGTTTGTGATCTAATTCCTTAATCACAAACACTTGGGCGGGTAGGTAAAGCACTGCAATCAGAACTACTCGCAACGACTATATTATCGGGGCCCGTTTGGTCACTTTGGTCATTCACTACATGCCTAAGATATTGCGTTTTGGTCTTGTAAAATTTAAACTTTTAAAGGTTGAGTTTGAGACTTGCTAATTGTAATTTCTGTAATATTTCTTGCAGGTTCATGAAGTGTTTCATAGTTTCAATTTATTTTCTAACTTGAAATAACTATTCCATCAACTTGGTAAGACTAAACTAATTTTTACAACCGTTTGAGAAAAGATAGAAAGCACTTTTCATGTAAAATTGTACACATAACAAAATGTCTAGATTAATAGAAGTCTAAAATTATTTTTAGTTTTACTTCTGGATGCACGAGGAGTTGATGCCGTAACTAGTAAAATTATAAAAAATAAGGAACGTTCTTTACAACCAAAAGAACTTTGGCTAATGCGCAACATATACCGTACAGTTTTACCAGCAGCTCTTAAAACAAAAAACGAAAATCAAAAATGAAGCTATCTAACATACAAGAGTTTGTTAAAAAGTAAACTTACTATCAAACCTGCTTGACAAACTTGCTTGACAAACCCTTCGCAAAATTTTAACTAAAACAAGATTTCTAAAATAAAACCGATGTAGAACTATTCAAAGCAGACTCAAACCAAAAAGCTTTTAATTGTTCAGTTAGCAACAATTAAAAAACAGTTAAAAAAAAAATATATATTTTTTTTTGCAAAATTACAGAAAAAAGACTTTTTTACTAAACCAATCTAATTGTTCCAACACTTGTAGCAACATAATCTCTCTTTTGACACAAAGCAGCTAAAAAATAGTTAAAAACTGACACAGCAAAAAACAAAAAGTTTTCAAAAAAACATAGCAACTTATAACCTCCGCGCACAGCTACTAAAAAAAATTAGATATGAAAAGAAAGCAACTTAATAAAAAAAGCGTCAACATTCAGATAACTCAGAAAAAAAAATTGAAACAAGACCAAAAAAAAACCGTAATCAGAACAATAAAAATATCCTAAAGCCATCGGATTTTTTGCCACAAAAGTTCAACAAAAAATTTGACTATGTTTACTATATAGAAAAAAACATCAAACCACCTTCCAGGCGCAATCACAACCTTCAACAATATTATTCCAAACTATGCTGCGTCAGAAAAATAAATTAAAAAACATTTCACAGAACGCTCAAGACGTCCCTACTGCAACATCACAAAAAAAAAATAGTTAATAAAACCTTTGCCTTTGCCAACGTCAACAAATTTAGATCAATCGCTTTATAATTAATTTGAAAGACGGCTTTAAAAATATAACCGCACATGCACTTCATTATGTAACTGTAAGGAACGCTAAAGAACTAATGCAACTAATAAAACCCATCTGCATAAACTACGCTAAAACTACCAAAAAGTCGACAAGGTCCAATAAAACTGCAATCAGGGTTTCATAAGATAAAATACAAAAAACAAAATAAATTACCAAAAAAAATTTCATTTAACACAAAATTCAAAGCCAAAATAAAAAATAACCCAAAAAAAAACAAATGTAATACCAGGAGTCAACTTGCAGTCAGAAGCCAACTTTTAACAAATTGGCGACGGTAAAAAACTTTTAATCCAGCAAAAAAAAACACCAAACAAGACAAAAAAGAATTTATTCAATTGTTTGACATCGACAACGGCTTGGTATATTTTGATAAGAAACGTTCAGAAAGCAATCAAAGTGAGAGACAAAAACAATTTCAAAAGACATTCTAAGTCCTAACCAAACCAAGCAATTAATTTCAAATTCTAGACAAGCAAAATTGCTTCATAAAACCGCAAGCCACCAACAAAACAAAGTCCAAGTATGGCAAGAAAGCCAAAAAAAAAATTGACACAAAAATATGTAAACATTAAAACCACCCAGATAAATGTGCTATTAACCAGAAGGAGAGTTTTTTGGACTGGTAAAATCGAACCTTAAATAAAAAGGACTTATCTTAAATCTATCAGACCCTAAAACTAATGTAAAAACAAAACTATAGTAACTGAGATGGAAGTATTGACCAACTCGCACATGACAGTAACTATGATGGAATCACACAGTGCAAGTAGTTTTACTGCAGTAACTGACTAGGTCAGCTCGGATGCTAACTTGCATTGTGTAACCAGGCCTTTCAGCCAGCCAGCTAGCATAACTACGCTAATCGAGAATAAATGCAGTTTTAATTGCAAATAAATTTGATTTGATTAATTTTATTTTTTATTAACAATTTTTTTGTTATTTCAGTGACACTATTTGTTAGAGGCAAAAAAGTTAAAAATCAATCAAAATTGAGGAAAGCCCAGGATGAGATCAGGAATCTTATTGATCAATGAAACCACAGGTAAACCTTTCCGTCAATTGGCGCATTGTCCTTTGATGCAACATCTTAATCAATAGTTTTGTCTCTTTTTTGCAAGAACCATTGACATTAATTTTTATTCAGTCAAAAAGCACGTCCCAAAGTCTACCAAATCAAATGCATATTCTAGCAACCCTAATGGCAACAAGGAAATGAATACTGACCGTCTTCTTCGACAACTTCCAGGACAAAAACCGCATGACAAAAAAATGTTTACCAAACTGTCCAGAACCCAAAGAAAAAACTGTCCAAGAAAATAAAAACAAACAACAAAATAAATAAGAATAAGACAAATTTAAATAATTTAACCAATAATATTTCCAATAGTACAGTAAGACAATTTGTAGCACAGCACATTAACATCGCTTCTGGCACATACAGTTGCTAAAACAATCATTTAAATCCAAATTTATTGCCAGTCAGCTGGCATCCCCTTGGTAAACAAGAAAAACCTATTGCGCAACCGTCACAAAGCAAAGAAGTCAAAATGATTCAAAATTTAATGAAAAACTTTTATAAAGCTATTGAGTATTTAAATAAAGAAGGAATCTATCATTTTCCTTAGGAGCATTTTCGACAACATCACCCCGCAACAGCGTTCCATTGCTTGTCGGTTTTCTGCCGTCGGATCAAAAAAAAATGTTACGCGACGATGTTGCGGTACGCAATTGTGTTGCGGAGTGATGGTACGCGACGCAGTATTAAAAATACTTTAGAAAACAAGTCCAAAGCATTTGCTCACAACCTTGAACTCTAAACCAAATGCACTTAAAACTTGGTTACAGTACTGTAGAGTAAAAACTAATTTTTAGAAGAGCAAAACTTTTTTTTTTCTAAGAATTATATACTCCGCACAAAAAAGTTAATCTAAACAGCGCTTCAACTTCATGATGGGTACTGCAAAGTATTTAAAAATAGAATTAGATCAAAAATCATATTTTGAACTACACCTTACGCCATCTTGAAAAATGTCAGGATGACGAGCAATATGCTAACTCTACTGTTACGCAGCGACTGCAATATGAATATTAACAACAAGTTACAACTATTCAAAACAATTATTTGTCTAATACTGACATACACATGTTTAGCATAGGATTTTCTCCTGTCTAAAAATAATAAAATCATTTTGAATTAAGACTCTCAGAAGAATTCTCAAAGCATCTTACTACGTTTGTAACAATCTTGCTGTCCAAGACAAACAGACTTTTAAATAATAGCAACCAGTCAGCATGTTTGCTGTATAAATAAATCGCGTGATTTACCACCATACTAATTTAACTCCTACTAAGCCAAAACAAACAAAAAAAGTGGAATGTATCCAACAACCGGCAAAACCCCAACGGATGCCTAAAGCCAAGCCTTGCGTTAACATTTATCAACCGTACCTTGACAAATAAAAAAGGAAAAAAAACATCCAACTAACAGACTCTTTCCAAAAAATAAAAAAATGTACACAGCCAAAACTAATGCAAACGGCGTCTAAAAAGCTTCAAAAAGAAATAAAACTTAAGATAAATAGACAAACTCAACAAAACAACAAAAAACAGAAAAGAAAAAAACTTTTCAGCAGACCAACCAAAGACAATACCAACACAAAACAAAAAACTTTTTTTTTCGACAAAATTAATCCAATTGGTCTGGTCTTTTTTGACAGAATCAAAAACTAGCAAATCAAAACACATAATCTCTAAAAACGCCACAAAAAAATTGCAAAACAACAAAACTAGACAGAACAATCAGTAAATGCATTTTTTAACAGTACAAAAAGACTCCGATCACTACCCTAAATAAAAAAACCTATTCAAATATTTTACAACAATCTGTCATATACTAACAAATTTTACGACAGATTACTCTGCGTTTCCACTGCAACATAAAAAAAAACTCATTCTATATAGATATTTGTAAATCAACCCCAGCCGCTATCTAAATAATAACAAATTTTTCTAAAGCTTGTTACAAACAGTAATTAGCAGCGAGCAGCCAACCAAAAAGGTTCACCCCAAGCGAGACTCCACAACAGCATCTGTCTAAAGAACCGACATCGGATAAACTGCAATTTTTATTGTAAAGAGTCATAGATGATTAATTAACAAGAAGTTAATCAAGAAACCGGCATTCAAAATTAACTCTCTCAAGCAATACATCGTGTCGCTGGTAGAAGGTCAAAAGTATGACTAAGAACTAAGAAAAAACCTTCAACAAACTGAAGGTAGACAAAAAAAACGTTGCTGCTAGGCTGCCTACCCGCCAATATTTTTACAGAAAGCTTCAGCTTAGTACCTTTCCAAAGAAACGTTCTATTTAACAACTCAAGTCTAGCCAACGGAACACCCGGCATCTTCTAAGGAGCAAGAAAAAGAAAAAAATCAAAAAAATTTAAAAAAAACAAGTAGTCCCTATTTAACTACTTGCCCTAACAAGCCATTAGCCAACCCATCATCTCAGGTGCGTTTGACGCCATTAAAGCCACCAACCACCAAAACCAAACCGTCTTTGACTCGTCCAGTCACTAAGACACAGTCAACCAACTTCAGTTTGACTATCAACTTTATAGGTCCTTCTGTAACCCAATTATTGTACTAAAAATAATATCTTTTACTACACCTACCAATTAGAGGTTAAAATAACTCTAAAGTACGTTATTAAAAATGTACCCGACTGCATTAAGGCTATTGTGGAGCAGGCTGAGCACGTCGCTCAAAAGTACAATTCTACTTGTAATACACGCATAGAAAAAGACATGAAAACCTTCCTAATGTTGAATGTTTAACTAAAAACAGAAAAATCCTGTTTCTTGCTAAGTTATGCAGACTTTGCGTTACCATTAAGTACAAGCAAAAGCCCGCAGAAATCACATAATGCCATCTTCAAATGCGTCGAAACTCATCCAAGCTCAGCCTGCAAATCTAGCAAAAAGTCGGGGCATGTAACTACATGCGTCGTGTGCAGCCTATTGTATGTTATAAGTTCTGCTCGGTTTACCAAAAACTGAGGGCTTGCAGCAACTGCCAAGTCTACTATAAGACACCTGCTTTTTATCAGCAGACTCTTTACTCAGGAGCACACACAAGGCTCGCAAGAAAAAATAATATGCGCAAACTACGGGACAAGCGCAAAGCGCATCACTTTCAGCTAAAAAATTAGCTGTTACTCTGCTGACCTAGTGACCAAACTTTTAGCATTCTTTGGAGAGATTATTTTTTAGCTTATATGTTTACATATAATAATAATAATAATAATAATAATAATAATAATAGCGTCTTTATTTCTTTATATTTACTACAAGAAAACGGCGAAGTTCAGCCTAAGGCTGGTCTTCCACTTAATTTACATAATTACAAAAATTTGGCGTCTAAATTAATCTTAACTGTTTACTTTCACTGGGCTGCTATGCGTAATGATCCATTATAAGTCCTTTTTGTATTTTTATTGATACTAGGATTCTGCATGTTCTAAAATACAATTAAATTTATCTATTCAGATGATAAAAAGCTTAACCTTCATAAAAGTTACACCTTTATTCAATAACCCATTTAATTATACAAATAATATTCAACTATAAAAAATATAAAAGTTTATAATATAGATAATCTAAAAGATGACATTTTTTTTTTTAATTATTGTTTAAGTTATTATTTTTGTTATTCGCATTAAATAGTTTTTTTATGAGTTTAAAATTTGCCTTAAATATTTATATCTTTTAATTAAAAATATTGACTGAGTAATGAATATAATTATAAAAGACATCGATAGAGATCTTTTTGCTTAGTTTCAAACTACATTAATTGCATACTACATCCAGTTCAAACCTGTTATATATCGTCTATTTAATCAAGATATTTGTGCATAATGTATTTATATTACACGCTCCAATCGCGCCTACATATTTGGAATGAACGAGAACAGAAAACAAAACACGAATCTGAATGTCAAATTTCACTGATACGTTTTTGAAAATAGAACTTAATGACGAATGAAACGTGCAAATGACGTTTCATTGCACAAAACACAAAATTTGTAATAGTACATGTATAGACTCATTCGTGACTTTTATCCAAATATTATGAATACTTTTAACGTCATACATTCTTAAAATATTACACAATAATATGTTTTAAATACTAAGTCTCAATTAAGAACTATACGTAAATATAAATCGCATTAGTGTATTTTGGAACTCATCCAAATGCAATCACCTTTCATGCACTTTCCAACTTCTTTCTATGCGTCAGTTCCTGGCTGCACGCATTGTGTCACATTCTTATTGAATACTTTACGCTACTTGAAATGGATATAAAATTAATTTTACTATTAAATGTTAAAATTAGATTTTTATTTTAAAATTTATTAGAATGGTAATTTATTAGTATTTTAATGCACTTATTAATAGCATATTTATATTTTGTATGATATAAATAGAAATAGAATTCATAATACAGAAAATAAATTTACGTATTTATTAATTTGGACATGTTGGCTTCATTTATATTATTTGTGGTCTTTGGCATAATATTAGTGGGTTTGACCCAACATAAACTATAGATTAAATACATAAAAATAATTAGATAAATATGAAACAATATTGAAATAGAAATTGAAAGCATTTGAATGTTTCTGGCAGGATAAAGTTAGATTCAATTAGTAATTAAATTGCAATTGTATTGTTTGATACATAAATAGATGGCATGAAAACAAACACACGAAAAATTATTCATGCAATGATGAAACGGCTAAATTAAAAAGCAAAATCTAGAGTATACGAACAACACTTATAAATAGACGTGCGCTAGTGACGTTTTTAAGCGGGCTGGGGATCTAGGGAAGAGCATTTCATTTATGAAACGCATACCATCTTGAGACGCCGCTTGTAAAACATCAGAAAATCATTTTTGTTTAGTTCTTCGAAAATTTATATTACACCAGAAACTACCCCTCGAATCGAATAAAGATGGTGTACGAATCCGACTTTTATACAACCAGGAGGCCCTATCGGCCATCTCCATCCCTATCCACTTACACTGTTTCGGTAAGAATAATATTTATTTAATTTTTTTTTAATGCGAAATTAAAGTAGTATTTGGAACATTTTTTTACATGTACTTTTTTGTTTTGTTTTTGTTGTTTGATTTGATTTTAATCTAATAATATTGGTCTTTAATAATGATATTTTAATTATAATACTTTGTTTGCATGTTTTATATAAATAATAAGTAAAAGTAGTTGTAATTTGAGATTTGTTAAAGACTAATAAATTCATTATAGAAAATATCAGTGGACATATTAGTGGGAGTTTGGCATGTGCTTAATATCGTTTCGATTTTGCAATTCCGTGCTCCAAATATAGAAGCAGGAATATTCACTCTAAATTTAATGCGTAACACTTAAAATACCCCGTTAAAATTAGTTACCGCTATAAACAATTCATTAAGATTAGTTGAGTAGTTTAGTTTTTTTAATAAATTAATAAAATAAGAGGACGAACGGTACCTAACAGATTGGTTTCTTGCAGAAACGTGAGATACCATGGGAGAAGGTTCCGTTCGTTCCTCGCCCTAGTTTGGTCCCAGATCCGGTAACTGCCTTTGGCAAACGGAAGCCGGATAAACCGAGGGCATTTATTGACAAGCCAGCCATCACAGCGTTAGAGCGGGCTCAAATCAAACCGAAAATTTTAACCGAACCACCAAAGCCTTACTTATCACCAAGGGATATTACAAGGCAAAAAGTTTTCGGTTATATTAAACGAGATGAAAACACCCCGAAGCACTTACCCTCGAACGAAGATATGGATGTCATGTTGCGTCATGTTCATAAAGTCGCGGAACTGCAAAATTTACCTTACAAACGCAGATTGATTCAAGCATCTTATTTATCTTAATAAAATGAACAAATCAAGCAGCTAGCACGCGCGCTTATCTCATCAACGTATCACAATATTATTTCAATTCCATTAGCACTTAACAATTGTCTTGTCCTAAATGTTTTAGCCTTAATTCAATAACAGTATTGTAAATCAATGTTCCAAATACGTTTAATTTATTTTATAGCAGCATTTTGTTTATATGTAGGTTAATTAATATGTAGTTATTATGCTTTTGATATTATTTTTAATATTGACAAATAAATACATTGCTATATATATACATATATTTCATTTGTTTTCATGTTTACTATTGTGTTTGTGGAAAATTGCATGGAAATTTTGTGGTAAATTATTACCAGCATTAAATGTTTAAATGTAATTTGTTTGATTAATTTTTAAGTGTTTCTTTCATCTCTATTTGTTTTTTAAGTTTATGGAGATATCTTAAATTAAATAGCATGCTTAATTTTAAGACTATTGGTAACAATTGACCATCGTGGGATTTAATGAACCGCTACATCGCGCCATGCCAATATTTCTTAATATTTTTTTCGGTGGCTCCTATTTTTTGGCATGGTACCAGAGAATGTTCCGTGTGTATTGTATATTATACAAATGTAAACTAACAGGATTCGCAACGGGATGAAAACTAACCAGATTTTAAAATAACCCATTTTTCGTTCTATAAACGATTGCGCTTTTTCCTTGACATATAATAACGAAGGTCATATTTAAATTTTCTATGAAATTGGATTCGGTAATTCCAATCGTTTTGTTTCATCGACCCCTATCAACTCCCACCACCACAACCCAACCAACCCTGTGATGTTGCTCCATAAGTTGAAAAATCAAATAGAGATTAATACAGGAATAAAATATTGAATATTACTAAGTAAATCTGATTGATAAATAGTAACCTCTACATAAATTCTAATAAATAAACCTGAATAAATATGAAATTAACTACATTCAGTACGGATATTATGGAAAGTTATAATAGGATTCCTTAAAGTTATGTGTCATACTATTAAGGATAAGAAATATCCAAACAGGAACCTATAAAAATGATTCGCGAAACCAATTGAATGTAAATATTCTCGTCTATATGGGAATATAAACTTAGGAATATGGATTGCAAGCAATTTCCCTTTTGTAAATGTAATGCAATTACATACAATACAGTTGTTTCTTTATAGAATAATATTTGATTTGCAGATAAAAAATAAGGTCAGTAAACATGTAAATGTATAAAATGAAATAATATCAATAACAATAAAAGTTATTGAACGTTAAATTTAGGTTAATTCATTTTGTAATTGAATGAATGTTATTAAAACAATAATTAATTAATTAATTAATTTCTGCAATAGAATATTGAAATATTGAAAAAGATTTTACAAAATAAATAAATAATTAATTTCAGTTTTCGGTTTTTATTTTTTAAATGAAATCTTTATTCCGATCAGATATAATTTTATTTAAGATTTGATATTTTTATCTCTGCTGAGGTCACAACTGATCTAGCTGTTTTTTATTAAATGTTTTCAATAAGCTTAAAAACAAAGCGTGTTAAATAAGTTCTTAACAGAGTAGCATAAACTGGGTACTAAGCGGACAGTAATAAGAGGTACCGCAAATGCTAATGATGTTATTGCTGTTTAAACAAAATAGAAAGTTTTAAACTGTTTTGTCTTAGCATTTTCAAAGGTTTTATACAAGATCTCACTGACTATTGATGTTTGCAAGATGACCACAATAAATAGCTACTATAATACAAAAGCAATGACTCAGACAACTTTGATATATAAAATTTAGTCGATTTAACAGACTTGTCTATAAAAATATTATATTTAGATTTGTACTTTTGTTCAAATTTAGCAACATTTTCAAAAAAAAAAACGGAATAAAGTAAAAGAAAAGTTATTTGTATAAAATAAAAATAATAGTAGGCTTATAATAGATCCATGTAGAATACCAAAACGTTCACATGTTTTCAAAACTAAGTTTTTTTGTCTACTATATAAAATTATATTTTTAAATATTGATGCAAAAATTTTATTTTAAAATTTAATAAAATTCGCTTTATCACTTATTAAGAGACAATTGGTAATATTTGTACAGTTTTGTTATAAATCCATTGCCAATGCTATTTTTCTTTTTATTTTATGATAGTAGGATTAATCATTGTCATCATCATCTCCAGTGGCGTAGCTAGAATTCTTAGGCCTCACTGTAAAATATTGAAAAAGACCCATCTTTGAGACAATTTTGGAAAAACCCGTACAACTTTCTTAAGTAATTAAGAAAGTTGTACGGGTTACTTTATTTTGTTAGAGGGAAATGAAGCTTGAGGGACTTCTTTGTTACAAACTCTTGCTCTACGCCACTGTTCCAAGCTACTTATCATATGCTTTAGGTTATTATTGTTGTTTTAATGTGATATCAGTAGCTTTTAAAAATTCCAGTTTTCTTAACAGTTTATTGGTCTACTGATTAGTTTATTAATTCATTTATTTCCCGAAAGAAAGTTTACTTATTATATTTTTTTCTTAACCAAAAAAACTGGCCTTTTAGATAAAAAATTCAAACCTTGGATTCCTGGTGTAGCAGTCAAGTACGTTACTGAGGTTGTTAATACTCTAATAAGATATGAGTTGCATTTAAGGCATCCAAACTGCATTTAAAATGTTTTCAACTGTGTTTGATCTGTTAAGTGTTGCACGTGAACTGTTTCAATTAACATTTATAAGTTTTAAATAAAATTTGAGTTACACTCAAGTGTTAAATTGTTTCCAAATGTATCTAAAATGTTTCCAAGTATATTGAGCTATTTTAAACTTTTTGAATGTATTAAAAATTGCTCTAATGATATACCGGAGCTTTTTCCAACTTCACTTAAATTGTTCCAAACTGTTTTAGTGTTTCAAGTTTTAGTTTTATTGCATATTTTGAATTAATTTTGAATTCTTTTCAATGTTTCTAACACATAGCTCTAAAATGTACTAATCCCAACTGCACTTAAGGTGTTCCAAGTTGTTACTAAGCTATAATGAACTATTTCAATTTAAAATTAACCTGTTTCAATGTAATTTAAAATTTTCTCAAGTATTCCCAGTTGCACCTAAACTGTTTTCATATGCTTTTAAGTTGTTTTAGTGCAATAAGTAATTTTTAAAAAGTTTCTAGTTGTAAAGAAACTGTTCCAACAGTACCTAAAGTGTTACAAGTTTCTTCTGTACTAAGTGTGTTTTAGGTTAATTAATCTAATTCAAAGTTTCCAAATTAAGTGAAATTTTTCTAACTTATAGTAAACTTTTCTAATCTATTTGTAACTGTTCTAAAATAAACAAGTTTTTTGATTAATTTTGCAAAAATTCTTATCAAGTTATCACTATAAATTTCATAAATTTAATTTTTTTTTAAATAAACAGTTTTTTGATAATATTAGAAAAAAATTCACTATTATCAATTTAATAATTTATCACTTCTACTTAAAAAACTTATAAATGCATTTTTAAAGCTGAAACTGTTCTCAACACTTTCTAGGTTGTACTGACTTATTTTAAGTATTGGCTCGAACTTTTGGATTTTTTTTCTTACTAACGTTTATAGACTGTTTGCAAAAAACATAACTTTAAAGCGGTTCTGTTAGATGTGCTAATTTTGGTTTGCTGTTGTTAGATCATAGGGCACGTCTTTGATCAAAATATTTTCCGTAATTTCAACAAATATGTTATTCAGAGATAATCTACAGTATTTGTAAATTGCGTTAAAACCGGTATGAAAGTATACATAATCTAGAGCAGAAGTATTGTACTAATGCATTCAATTGATAAACTAGAAAAACTTAAATATACAACCAATGCAAATTATGTGCTACAACATCTACGAGTTTGTTTTTTATCGTTTTTTCTTAATTGGTGTTAGAAGGCTAATACTGGACTAATATTAAAACTATCTTAATTTAGAAAACTCAACTGACAAATATTCAAACAATAAAATATAATAGATCTTTGTGGAAAACCAAAACCCATTCATTTTTTCTAAGCTAAGCCCAACTGACTCAAGTTTGATCTTTGAGATGGCCATTGCAAACACCTCTGCAATGTGCAGTAGCACGTTATTGTATGTTAATATAATAATTTGACTCCACGGCGTTTACCCTTAGAACCAAAGAAGTTGGCGAATCAATCCTCTTGTTCTTTTATTAAACACTTGAAGATTAGAGGTAAACTGTGTGGAGTAGCGGTGTTCTTTTAAAGCCCACAACGGCGACTCATTACACTTTGACGAGAAATCTTGTCTTTTATGAGTACTGTTGCAGGAGGCATTCTTCGAGTGCTTACCACGAAATACGATAGTACCTCACGGTCGTATCTCCTGAAACTAAGTGCAAATGCTGCCTCATCCCAAGTCTTTGGGGAAAAGGAGTTCCTCCTAGAATTAGTGAGGTACAGGGTGAAACCTAGAACAGTGACTCATCTCCGTGTGTTTTAAAGTTATTATGAGTACTGGGAAAGAACAGAAGCTTTACCGGTTCTGGGTACTAATATTTGCTTGCATGGCATTGGTCTCCCAGTGGCTGTGCCGTTACCTTAGTAGATAAAGGGATCAAGTTCTTTATAGAATGTAGAGCATGATGCTTAAATGGAAGGGAGTACAACCGCTTGTACGACCCTGTCTTACCGCTTCTCCGGCCATCGGGCCCAATGCGTAAGAAGCGGCCTCACTGATGGAAGAACATCTTAGTCATAATAGTGAGTGTAAGCTTATAAGTAAGTTCTTATACGTTTGAAGCGTTTTAAATAAGAAACCATAGTTTAAACGACTAGTTTAGCAGATAAACATGTAGGTGAAGCTGCCGCCACGTTAAGGAGTTTGCACTGGGGTATATTTCTTATCTAAAATTGTAGCAAATAGTACAACGTCATCAATTAGACGTTTGTTAATGTACTTAACAGCCGTTATAGTACTATTTAAAAAAAAAAAAACAAGTTCAAGCCAACACTATTGAACCGTTTTCTCCAATAACTATTTATGGAGATATACAACACGCTGAAAAGCATTCTCCACGCACATTTTTGTTCAAACAAAACCGTGTTTATTGAACAAATTGTAGTTGGCCAAGACAATAAACTGCAGCAGATTTTCTTGCATTAATCTGTATTTCTTTAGTTTTTGGCAAACAAACTATGCAGAAACTGCCGTACCATAAACATATTCTTGGCATGACACAATTGTTGATGGTAAACCACAATTGCGTAATGTAGATAACACCATAAAACGGTCTTCTTGTTAGTTAGTAGTGCAAAGTCTTACTGATTCCTGATGTTCTGATTAGTTTGTACGACTAAAAAATAATGTGATCTAATTATTTTTTTGTTAATTGTGTTTGCAGAAGTTGAGTTAAAGAAAATTTATATTAAAAAATTAATGTTTAGTGATTAGTAACATTAATTTAAAAAAAACGTAGAATTGTTTCTGTTTTTGGCATACATAAACCCTTTATCTTTGAGCTTTTTACGCGTTTTTTAAATTGTTTATTGACTAAATTCTTTATGCTAAACTCATTATTAAAATCTCTAGATGTTATAGTTGATTTGTATGGCCAAACAGTTTCTTTGTGTTTTTCTGCAATTTTTTATCATTTTAACTAACTGCATTTTGTATAGATGGGTAAAAAAATTTCTTGTTGACTGTATTTACAGTATTTGAGTTTAAAAGATTTCTATTAGTTGTCACGGGTTTCTAAAAAATGTGTAATTGTTTCTGATGGCGATAAACATGTCTTTTCCGCAAAAAAAAAACGAAAACGTCTGTTAGTAAACTAAATATTAGTTTTTAAGAAACGTGGAATTATTCTAGTCTGTCAATACAAATTGTAATCTTTGAGAAATAAAATAAATTCTTTGATCTTTTTCATATTTTAAATTCATTATGGAAACATAAATCTAGATGATGTTATGATTGATTTATATGCTTAAAAACATTTTTTCCTTAAAAAATGCAAACTGTTCTCGCAAAAATCTTTTTTCTTCTTCTTTGTACTTATTTTATTACTTTAACAAACTACAGTTTCTTTGAATAAGTAATGAAAACTTTATTGTTTTCTTTGAATCTAACTGGATTTTGTTGACTGTATTTGCAAAAATTGAGATTAAAGTGATTTCTATTAGTGGACACAGGTTTCTAAAACACGTAGAATTGTTTCTGTCTGTTCATAAAAATGTCTTTTCAGCAAAAAAAAAAAATAAAAAAAAAATTTTTTGTGTCTCAACGTGTTTTTAATAACTTTTATTATAGTTTAAGATAGGAGAGCAGAAACATCATGAATAAGTTTTTTGCTGTTAATTTGTAAGCATCTACAGAAGAAGGAATTGAAGAAAGAGTTACTCGTTGTTTCCTGCGGTGTTGAGAAAATGTTTGAATTTAAATTAAATTTCAAAGTTGAGTTTTTGCTGTCAATGGAACTATGTTTTTAAGCGTTCCAACAAATCCAAAAATGTTATGGACAGATTTCTTCTAAGATTGGAAAAACGGTTCAAGACGCGGAGAAGTTTACAAAAAGTTTTTTCTACAAAATTTTAGATAGCTTAAACGTTATTATTAAAAGAGTCTTACGGGTTTATTGTTGGTTGTGTTTAGAGCAGTTTAGTTAAAGAAAACTTTTATTAGTAGACTAAATATCAGTTTCTAAAAAACGTATAACCTTTTATGTTTGCTAATAAAAACTTTTTTTTGCAAAACCTTTAATCAACTTCATTATGATAAACTAAGCTTTGAGTTTGTATTAACAAGTGAATTTTTTTTCTGCAAAAAGCTATTTTTTGCATTTTTTATTACTTTAACTAACTACGGGCTCTTTGAAAGAATTAAAAAAAAGTGTTTCTGGATATCTTGTTGACTATGTTTGCAGCTGTAAAATTAAAGAAACTTTCTAATATTAGACCCTTTCTAAGTCGTTCTATTGTATTATAATATATCAAATTACAATACTGTTCTATTATAAGTTTGAAACTCAATAAATAAGTGTAATGTAGCCGCTAAAACCATTAAAACAGATAAAAATAACTTTACTGTTTATACTAAACCCAGACTGTATTTATAGTTACATTGTTTGAATTGTTTTGGCTCCTTATAACATTTTTAAATCGTCTAATTTTAAGAACCATTATTTTAAGAATCTTAAAATTAGTTTCTAATTGTACTAATTTAATAGCACAAACAATTTTTACAATATAATAAAATAAGTCCAACGCATATTTTATGTTTTTAGTTTGACAGCATCCAACTGTAGTTTAACATTTGGACAAATAATAATACTTCAATCCTTCATTAGTCACTCTGGGTACTTTAAAAATTATTTTTTAGTGTTGATTTAAATTTCAAATGACAAAAAATAGTTGGAAAATCAAAAGTAACGTCAACGGTAAAGACTTTTCTGCAGAATGTTGTATTTAAGAATCTTTATAACTAGATTTTTCAAGAAGCTACTCCCTATTAGCTTAAACCAGTTTTGTTTTTGTTTTTTATTTATCTTTAAAGATCAGCAATTACGGTTATCTACTAAAACGTTTAACGGAAAATCTATAAAAAAAAAATATCTAGAGTACATTCTTTTAGACTGCAAACAAATTTACTAAATTTTTGTTGTTTTATTTATTTAGTTTACAAAGTTACTTTAACAAAAGTTGTTATTGGTCTGGCGTTTTTAGTCAATAACTAATACAACTTTGGAACTAGCTTTTATGTATTCATCTAGTTTATACAAAAATAACTGTTCTATTTTATTGGAATAAGAGTAAAAGTCTGCAAGTATTACTTTAATGCCACCAAGTTTCTATGACTGTCATAACAGTACACAGTGTGATTTGATTGGCACAATATTAGTACAAACGCTATTTCTAAGCCTCTGCGCTTTTCAAAGAATCCAATAGACTTTGTTGATTGATGTTTGATTGTTAAAAGTTGACTTTAGAAGAATTAAATAGTGTTATGCACTGCATGCAGATTAAATTGCGTTTCTTCTTGTACTATTTCAAGCCAACAATATGTTAAACATTGTCTTAAGTCTAAATAAAAACTTTTAAATCCGTCAAGACGAAGATGAAAAATAAATATATTTTTATATTTTTTTGCAAACCCTGTATTCAATCAATTACAAATTGAAACATAAAGAAGCCATACTGTCTGCTTATATAAAAAAAATTATTAACTATTGATTAAATGTTGTCAGTAAAAAATATTAATTCATATTCAAATAAAGGCATTGAATATCAATTGATTTCTAGGCACCGCATCCTGTATTCATAGCGAGTATTTTATTACTTGGTTTAATATAAAAATAAGAAAAATTGGTAGCGTAATCCAATGTTTTACTCCGGATATAGCCAACATTGCTTTTATTATAATTTTCATCCGCAATGTTGGGTTTATTAACAAATTAGTACCCATTAGGATTAATTATAAAAGTGTAAACTTTTCGAGCACTGTAATTACTTTTTGTTTTACATTAGGGAAAATAATGACGTATATATAAAAGTCTGCAAACAATTAATGAAATAGTTATGTTAACGACAATTATAAGAGCAAGTTAATGTTGTAATAAAAAGGCACAAATGTTTACCCAAGAGCATTAAGATATTAAATATGGATGTAATTTATAGCATATGTTTTAAAAGTGTGCAATTTCATTAAATTTATATTATTTGGTCAAATATAATTATATTGTACAGGAATAAAAATAAATATAAAAAACAAGATTGATTAAGCAGCTGTTGAATACATTCAATAAAGTTGTTAAGATTTTCATACCACTCCAGTTTATTAAATCAAAATAATTTGGTTTTAAGTAACTTCAATATTGATTACATAAAAAATAAAAGTCTAGACATAATTTTATTATTTATCTCAGAATGTAATAATAAACCTGGTAGTAATTTTTGCACATTTTTCACAGTTATAGAAAGTTGAGTTCAATTTAAAATATAAAACTTATTTTAAAATCAAATATTAAAATTTAAACTTTTATTATTAATGAAACTGCTACGTTTTTAATTAAAATCTAAGCTTTCAAAAGATTAATTTAAACATGTCTGAACTACACTGTATTCATGTGATCAAGCTCTCAACAACCTGAAATCTATAATCGTTGTAGGCAGTTTAATTACGAGAGGAAGTGAAATCCTTTATTGGTTGCTGTAATTTGGAATATAATTAAACTAAAACTCTAAATTGAGTTGAAACGCAATTTAATTCTGTGCAAGAATATTGAATAAACCGCATTCACATTTAATTTCAATCAAAATATATAACGTAAAATTTTGACCTAATATTTAATTATTATAAATTATATACATACATACTTCGTCAAAATATAGTAATAATTAATTAAAAGTTAATTAAATTTGTACATTTTATTAACATGCATGTGAATGGGTATGTGAGTAGTGTTAGTAGATAAATCATTTAAATGTATTTTAGTTTAAATAGTTATCATATAATTTTGTCACTGTTACTTGCATGACTTTTAAAGTAATTAAAATATTGACCGTTTACATGTCATAAATAAATCAAAGTTTAAGAAGTAGAAGCAAACAAAAGTTTTATTATATTTAAAAAAAAAATAGAATTATTATAGTATTTTGTATTATAGTTTGTAAATATATTTATCAAAAGTATACAGGGTGTTTTAAAAGCACTTACCACCCAAAAAATTATGTAACTATTGATTTTGAAATTTTATTTGATTTTAATATATTTTTAATTAAAAATAATAAACAAAAGTTATTATTATAAGATTAAATGCAAATCAATGTTGTATATTGATTTTAAAAACCCACTTCAGCATTTCAAAAATAGTTTACACTTATTTAGTTTCAAAAGCAAATATAAAAATAGTAGTAGTAGTAGTCAAAAAGATGTAGAAACTATAATAGAACCTGTAAAATAATTTCTAAACATAAAATTCTTTAAAAACATATTTTAGATAATTATTTAAAAACTTATTGCTTATATGGTAAAGAGAGATTTTATACCTATCAGGAATTTTCAAATTCAGTAAATTGTAAGAAGTTATTAGAATAATTTGAAAACTGTTATAGCTTGTTGTTAAAGACGTCGATGTTTCGAGGCACAAAACGTCAATTATTGCAAAGGTAAAAGAATGTTTAATTTGCTTTTGAAAATATAAAAAATCATAATATTACAATGTTTATTAAGATTTACTTTGATATTGTGCTCGGAACCTAAAAACATTCCGCCAAAGAGAAAACACCCTAGATATGATGCCGTGGATACACCAACTTTGACCGATAATTCCTAACTTCAATGCGCGAAGACTTTTTTTTTTATAGTTTGTTGTCCACCAAATTTTGGGCAGATGATTTTTAGATGTAGAAAAGCCTTGAGGTTGTTATGGTAGTTCCTGATTTCAGGAAGTTGTTTGGTAAATTGGTTGAGACAGCGCTAGGTCCGTCCAAGCGGTCTAAACCTTAATTACAACTTCAAGAACGGTGTATGCAATCAAGAGCGTGTAGTCTACGTGGTAGTAATAAACTGTTTTTTTAGCGTAAAAGTAAAGCATTGATGTGTAGATTTCCATTACTCTTGTTGTTGTCATTTGTTTTGGTTGCTGTGTTGCAGACTTGATCTTTGCCATTTGACATTTTGTTTTTGCTACCTGCATTAAGCTATACTTTTGGATATATTTGTTTGCGCTGGAAGATAGTTGCAGCGTTTCCATGTAATAATTAAATGTTCACTGGGCTGCAGGGTAGATGTTGCGTGGTTTTGTTGGAACGCTGGCTTGTTCTGACTTAGAAACTTTTAACGCTGGCAGAGAAAAGCAACTTCTGGATCACCAATACTTGGGCTGGTGGGTGGGCACTCCAATTTAAATTACCGGCTAGTAATCATGTTGTAGAGTGTTCCACCTACCCACCAAAGTGTTGGTTGTTCAGAAATTTGCATCGCTTTCTCTCAAAAAGTTTTACTATGTTAACTTTTGATTGGATTCCAAACCACGGAAAATATTATTAATCTACTACGGACTAAAGAAGGAATTTAGTTGTGAAGCCCCACGCTGACAAGGCGAGTCCGGGAGTGGAAAAAAATATATGCGTTTGAAATGCACAACGCTTTCTTAATGACAATTATTATTAGAGTTTAAATTTAATACGCAATTTTATGTAAATTGCTTCTCCGCTCAGTGCGAGACACATACATTGGAGTTTCAGGGCATACGCCTTCAGTGTGTCTAGCATCTCTTTGGCCAGAGAGACAGTTTACATAAAATCCCAATTACTATCATAGCTTTTATGTATAAAAATATGTGAAAGGTGGTATGTACTATAGTTTGTTAATACGTTCTACAACGTAAACATGTATTTTAATGAGCTCTAAAATTTGTTCGCAAGCTGTAGGTAGCTATACCTTAAACCTATCTGTCAGATAAGCATTTTTAAACTGACTTGTTCATTTTAGTAACAGTTAAAAAAAACGAATAATTCTGGGTGGTAACATATAAAAAAACATGCAAACTCAACACTATTATAAACTAGCTAAAAATACATTTTGTGCAGAAATTGTTATAAAAGACTGAAGATAAATACAGTTTTATAGACTTTGTAGTTTACATAATATTAAAAATATATTAAATTCTAAAAGCGTTGTTAATAAGAATATATATATACAAACAACGCAAGCTTCCTTCATACATGGAAAAATAATGAACAGAGGTTACTATTTTTATCTGATTACTTAGTAATATGTAATATTCCAATTAATTACAATATTAAAAATCAAACATAAATTTCAGGAGTTAAAATCGTATTAATTTATGAAAGAAAGTATCTGAAAATTGAAAATTTTTACCAATAAACAGAAAAAATAAATAAACCAATTGATGTATGAAACGTATAATAAATATCTTAAAAATTTCCTGTGTGAAAAAAAAATGAAAATATTTTGTTTGGTTAAAACATTTTCAAATATAATTCCAGGCATTTCTCAAGGATTTTATTACTTTATTCTAAAAACAAGAATGTTAATCTAAATTTACGCAAATGCACTACGATATGAAGGTCGAACAGCACGTGTATCATATAATTATTTCAAATTATTTATGGAAACAGTTTGCTTTTGTAATATTAAATTCCTCTTCAGTTTACGCATAACTTTCTGTTATTGTAATCAAACTAAAGCATAAGATTATTAGCCAAAATAATAAAATCATATAATTTAAGAAGAACCTGTAATTCTGCATCAATTTGATATTCATACATACGTTTCGTACGTTTCCAAAAGATATTAAATTAATATTGATTGCATTTATTACTGCACCATTTTTGGCAATGAATAGATAATATTTCATTTCAACAGTTGACCTTAATATGATCATATTTCCAGATACGTTCAAACATAAATTTAAACTTATATTTAAATAAGAATGTTGTTTAATAAAAATTATAATAATAAAATAATAGAAATTGTAATTTTGATTTAAATCAAGATTAAAATTTCTGAATACACGGTGATTCAATTGTCTTAATATTTGTTTGGGTTTTAATTTAGTTATAATTAGAATTGAAAGACAAACGAATTTAGAACTTGGCATGAAATTGTTATGAGTAAATATTTATTTTTAATTTAATAACTCATTAGAATGACGATTGATTGAATCACCCTTTCATGTAACAGCACAACAAATAAAAACTGATACATAAACACTGAGTAATTGATATTATTATGATTTAATATCATAAAAATATTTAAGTTACTTTTAATTTTATAAAAATAAACGCGTCTACAACGGCTATTATTTTCCCAGAGTCCACGTTACTATACAGTACGTGACACACCTGAGCGTGGCCGACGTGCAGCTGAAGAGCAATACTCCTATTCCTACGCGTCTTCATCAGAGAGAAACAGCAGCAACGATCCCTATTCCCGTCCATCAACCCGCTCTTATACGACTTCAGAACGCGTCAACCGTTCATCCGATGCTGGACCTGGAAGCTATTCTTATTCTAACGAGCGCACATCACGCAGCAGCGGTGATGGACCTGGTGGATACCATTCTAGCTACAGTTCTAGCACTTCTGGTAGACTCCCAGGTGGCACTAGCTATCGCCACTACTCATATCGCGTCTAATTAATTAATTAATTAATTGCGCCATATTAAACTAACAAATTGATTGATTGCTATTAACCATATTTATATCAAACTCATCATGTATCTAGTAATTAATCGATACATTATGATTTTTTAATTAATGCTAAATTATTATATATTTTATATAGTTGATTAATAATTAAAATGTATAAAGATATATTTTAATAAATAAATGTATTTTAAAAAATAATCTATGCAATTTTAAACCTTAAACAAACACGTTTCATCAAAAATATGGAAACAAATTGAGATAGGATTTAATTCAATTGTTTAATTATCCATTTTCTTGCCAGTCCGAACCCTCCCGACAAGTCAGGATATTACCAGGACTTGGAAAAGTGAGTATTATATTTTTGATTTTGTTGTAATGTTGTGTTGTTAATGTTTTGTGATGAAATTAGGTACATGTGGTCCATACCTACGACCGCATTGTCCCATATGTAGGACACAAACGTTTGGCGCTTGTATCGACACCTCCTGTGGTGGTAAGAGTAAGACCATCGACTTTGTACAGGGAATTTGATAGGATCGAAAATAAATACAGGCCTATCACCTACCACTCATATACCAATGATTACCTCAACTCAGATAGCCACGTGGTAAGAACGGTGTCATTAATTAACAGCTTTTGATTGTGGCTGCACCATCTGCTTGTATAATTGTGTTTTTGCATTATTTTCAGTATGAATTTGTTGGCAGCAACCCAAAGTAATCAACACTTTTATTTTAAACATTTTCCATGTGGCGTTCATTTCAGCTAATACTAAAACACCATCATTAATGACTGAAACTGAAAAATGTATTATATACTTTGTTTTGCAGAGAATTGTCTATTGTCGCAATCCGATATCTAGTAGTTATCCTGTTTATCGATCCTCTACTTATACTACTAGGTATTTCCCTACTTATCTATCTGATCACTACCTTCCGCAGTCATATTATAATAATTATTATTGGTCCTACTTAAACGATTATTCTTATCCAAGTTATAAGTATATTCCTTCCTATTTATCGAAGTATCTTACCAACTATAAATACTACCCATCATACAGATGGAATGACTTAGCGCTATATCCATCTTGGAGATACGATTCTTATGCTCGTGTAAGTAATGTAGGATCAAAAATTAATAACAAAATCGTATACGAAATTAAGTAAATTATTTAAATGCATTTCATTTGGTATCTAACAATCACATTTTTTACATATTTTTTCAATCCAATTCAGTTAAAACTTGTAATTAGTTAACATCTAAATTGTAGCATATGTAAATAATAATCTTCACTACTTATACTAGGATCAAGTGGTAAGTACGTATACACATTTTTTAAATTTTAAAATTGCAAATTTGAAAAAAATATAAATTGCTTGAATAAAATAATGTCTTAACTCGTATATTTACGCCTATTTAGCAAATAGGCTAGTAGAAACATGAAACTAAATAGTCTTTACAAATGAGAGTAGCAAGAAATATTCAATTTAAATAAATGGAATCCTATTATGTTCACGCTGTGTTTATGAGCCATACATTTGTTTTTGGTAAAACCCTCATCATTGTGTTTTGTAACAATAGCAATTGTAATAATAAGATTGCGTAGAATATATTGAAAATTAATATACAATTAAATTAAGAACTCAAACTATTTGAAAATTTATGTTAAAGACAAAATACACTTAAAAAATCTAAATATTTGATTGATTAAATTTATGTTGTATCTAAAAACTGATTAAATTTTATTTTATTTTCTTATAAAATTTATACCAAATATTGCATTCAAAATGATAATGTGGAGTCTAATACAATAAATAGATATTATTCCAATCATAAGTCAGCAATTGTTACAATCCTAAAAGATAACGTTATAAGATGTAGTTAGTTTCTACAAAAGTTTAGAAAACTTTAACATTTAAATATTAATTTGAGATAGAAAAAGTGGAAAAAAGTTATAAATCAGTTTATTGAAATTCTACATACTATTTTTTATTATTATAAATTTTTGTTTTTAGCGTTCTTTCACTTTATTTAACGTTAGCAACAATTATTGCAAATTCTTAATGTTGCTTTGAATAAAGTGTGGGCGTTTAGTTCTGTCTAATCTTTTAAGTTTTTTTTCTGTATCCTGGGTCTTCTATTTTGCCTTGTATGTACCCAAGTAATAATTTCTAGTAGCTTTCTGTTTCTTCTTATGCGTGTAAGAATTTCATTGTTTGTGATGTGCACTAGCCAAAATATTCTATGCATCCGTTAAAGTGATCACACTTCAAAAGTTTCAAACCTGTTTATAGTAATAACCTACAGTGTCAACGCCTCAACATCATAAAGCAGTACAGATTAAACGTAAAATTTTACTAAACAATAATCTAAAGTTTAAGTTTAAGCTTTGTTTGCAAAATTTGTTTTTCATTTTGAAGAAAGTTGTTATGACCATTTCTCATCGTGATTTTACTTTTATGTATAGGTCTAGGTTTTGAATTATCTAGCAGCTAAAGTATCTAAATTTAGCTAACTGCTCTATACACGTTGAATTTGGTCTTTACTGATTACCATGACTTTAGTTTTGGCCGTACTTAATTTTATAGTCCAACTATCGTCTGCGTACTTGAGGTTGTTCAGTAGATTGCCGTTAACCTTGATACTATCTTGCCAGTTTTCTATTAATTTTGAGAAAATTTGTTTAAATATAGCGTACCTTGTTCTTTGTAAATAATGCCTCCGGAATAATTATGCTGTACATCACCAGTTTTGTTTTTTTAACTGGCACTACAGGCTTAACTATCCGACATAATGGTTATCAATCTGTTTAAATATTGTCCAAATTCAATCATGTCATGTTTCTATTGCACTGTTTAATAAAAGTTAAAAGTTTAAGGTATCTTTGCCCAAAGCGTAATTGACGTCTGCTGACTCCTGCTTTTGTATATGTTGATTCCGGTGCCATTGTAATATTTGACCCTATCTGTATTCTAAATAATTTTTTTGAATGTATTTCTTATATATTGATTTATTTAGAAACAGCATGTCACATCAAATGACTTCTATGTACATTAATATTTCTTAAAGTTTGATTTTATTTTCCTTATGTTACATTTGTTTTGTTTCCATTATTATAACTACTAGGTTAATGCATAATTTTCTGCCGCTTTGAAGATTTGCTTAGATTTCTGAAAGAAATCGGTAAATTTTTTGACTTGGATGGTTTTTGTGGATGTTTAAAAGCTCACGAGGGACACATTCTTCTATTGGTGCTCAAGTTTTAAGCCAGTGTCCTAGTATTGCAATTTTTGTACTGTTCTACAGCCGCCAGAAAAGTCTCTATTTGATCATACCGGCTGCTAGTCTTTATGTTTGTCAAATCATTGCTTTGGTTGTAAACAGTACCTAAATAGTCTTCGTAATCACATTATTAAGATAAATATAAAAATTTAGTTTGTTTTCAAACGTAAATCAAAGGCACTTCACATTATTTGTCATCAAGAGTGTGGTTTTGTGCGTTTCCAGATGCGTTTGGTAAAAGAAGCAGTTGCCACTTTGCTAAGGTTTACTAATAGTTTCTTTTTTGCACTACCTTTCTAAGATGTTTAGTGAATTCTGAACTAAGTTAAAGAGAGTTGCTTCAAAGATCTCGCTTACTAAGATGGCAAGATCATTCTTTTCTTCTTAAAGTGCCTACCCTCTATAGATGTTGGCAATCACATTGGTCCACTTTATTTTTCCTTGCAGGATTAGTTACATTAGATGGTATTTTTTATTTCTCATGATATGTCCAAAGAACCCCATTTTTTTATGTTTAACATTTGTTAGAAAATCGCCGTAGTACCGTTTCAACACGTGATGAACCCTGAAATCCTGAGCATGCGACGATAACACCACATCTCAAAAGCGTTGATGTGTTTTCAGTAGGTTTTGGTGAAGGTCCATGCTTCTGTCTCGTACAGTAGGACTGATAATACATAGCATCTAAAAACCCTAAGCCGGGTATGTATGCTGAACGACATGTTACATAGTATGTTCCTCATCTTGTTAAAGCCTCTTGCCTTCTTGGCATCTTATTTTCCGAGAGAGATCCCATTTTTTATTAAAGGTACATCCTAAGTATTTAATTGTTTCAGCCATTGGTAACGTTGTATTGTTGGCAGCAAACCGAAGGTTATCTATGAGGTTTTTGCTGATGATTAAGATTTGCCTTTACTTGCAGTTGGATCAGAACAGTGTCGTCTGCGTATCGGAGGTTGTTTATTGTTTTACCGTTTATTACTAGACCTTCCTCTACGTTGTCTAGTGCCTCTTTGAATAGTTGTTCTGAATATGCGTTGAACAGCAGTGGTGATAGTACACAACCCTGGCGGACTTCTTTCTTCATCCTAAACTCCTCGGATATTTGGTCTGATGACTGACTAATTGTGTCATCTAGTTTTTTATATATGCAAGTTTGGATGATATTAAAGAATACTTTTAGAACGTGACTCATCAAACTGATTATTCTGTGTTCTGAGCATTTTGTTGCGTTTGCCTTCTTTGGGAGTGAAATAGATATGGATTTTAGCCAATCTTTTGGTATTTGACCTTCTGTGTAGATTTTGTTAAAGAACGTAGTCACCAATTTTACTTGTTCTAGCTCCAGTAGTTTGAGCATTTTTCCATGTATCTGATCTACTCCCAGAGCCTTGTTGTTTTTCAATCGGTTGATTGCTGCTACTATTTCTTGTTGAGTAAGAATTAGCCCTTTGTCACCTGATGTTGTGGTCATATTGTTGTCCACATCTATGTCTCCAAAAAGCTCTTTCATATATTGTTTCTATCTTGTTAGTATTTTGTCAGTTTCTGTGATGATGTTATTATCTGAATCTAAGATTACGACCCCTCCCCTTTGTTGTTTGCTTCCTATTGTTTCTTTTATTTTCTTATAGAGATTGAAACTGTCGTGTTTTGCTTGTAGTATTTCGATTTCGGCACATTTTTCTTGTAACCATTGCTCTTTAGCTTCCTTAATTGTCTTAAGTGCTTTCTTGTGCAGTTTTTTATATATTTCTTGGCGTAGATTAAAACAAAATTAATCATTCGCTTTAGGGCATTCGTGGGTTATCCAAGTTTAGTATAAATACCATTTTAGATGCTCTCTAGCTGTTTGATATGTATGAAAATTTTAGGCTAACTCTGAGGATGTTACATACAGAACCTCAGCAACGGCAGCAAGCTCTTAATTTTTTTGAATTAAACAACTTAATCTCATTTACAAAATGTTTTTTGTGACAAAAACATAAATCTTGATCCCATTTGTGTGTCAAATTTACTTTTAAAATGGAAACGATTAAACCTTCTCTAGTGTTGAATCCCTAGAAATACAAAACCGTATGGTTCATAAACTTTCCGTTTGAAAATAGAATTGTTGTTAAGAACACCATACAGGCTGTGGGGTAGGATGTAGTATTAGCCACAGGTTTTAAATTAGTTTACTGTTTGCTTATAAATGTAAACTTTCTTGTCTGACTTAGCAAGTCTGGCCAGATCAGGATTAAGTAAACCTCAATATTATCAAAGTTTTAATGTTTTGGGGTAATAAAGAGATACCGAGATTGTTAAAAATTTCTGTTTTTGGAACATATCATGGAGCCTCAACAAGCATCCACAAAATCATACTTTGAAAAGCGTCAAGTTAAGTTTGCGGCTATGGCCCAGATAGAAAACGCACGATCTGTAATCTAATATTAAAAGTGTGAGTTTTGTTTTAAAGCGACAAGCCACTGTTCTGCCGCAGCTGATTTTTTGCTAATCTGGTTTTATCTAGAAAAGACGTGCAATTTGTACGTAAGTCCTTTGTCGAATATTATCCTCAGATTCTTAACAGCATCAGATCACAGTATAAAAACGTCGTTTTACCTAAACGACTATTACGTCTTTATACTGTACAGTACATTTCAATGTCTAAATGTTAGCTAGAATAATAGTGTAAATTAAATATTTTTCCATTTTTTATCTATTAGGGATTTTTATGACATTGTAGAAACTTTAAACGGTTTTTTTGTTGGTTTTATTATTTTAGTCAAATGTTGATGTGGCACTTGATTTCTTTGACCTTGTATTTTGTATGTTAAATAAATTACTTGAGTAGATTTAGATTTTATATATTTAAACTAAAGAAATTGATTTTTTTATCTAAATATTAACACGCTGCTCTAAGAATTAGTGTTTTTAACTCAATGTAACTTAAAATTTTTGTTAATGGTCTTGAAGCTGCTGGTAAAACTGACTGTGGAAATCTGGCATGGCGAGGTTTTGTAGAAAAAATTTCCGACAGTCCAGGAGTCTGTGTAATTGCTTGCTAGATAGTTGACCTTAATAATAAAGATTAGGGTTGCTAGTGTATGCAGCTAATTGTATTTCATTTCCAGCCAGTACTTGCCAAGAAGTAGTATCAAAGGTGTGCACCAAGTATATTACGTCTAGGGAGCACTAGCTGTTCTGTGACATAACGTGGGAGTCAACGTTGATACTTGTTGCGACTTTAGCTTGGCCTTGAACCAAAGTGATTCTTGGTGCCAGCATGCCGTTTACATAACGGGGTTTGTTAAGACAACGCTCTTAAAGTAATAAAATAAAATAAACTGTTTATCAGGTGGTACACAATTAATTCACATAATAACTTCAGTTGGTAGTTTGCACGTCATTGAAGTTTTTACCTAACGGTAAATGTTGGAATGTTTTTTGTCGTGCCTTAGTTGTAATTAACATGATTTTTCTGCATTTAAGTTTGGTGTTTCTGCCTCTATCAAGTTTGATGAGATAATTTGAGTTAAAAAAAAAAACGCATTCTCCGTCGTTTTCAAATATAACTCTTCAGTTGTTTCGTATTCTATTGCAGACTTTGATTTATTTGCAAGCGTAATGTAGTAGTGCAAAGTCTTCTTCGTTGTCATAAATGTTTATAACACAATCTAAAAATTGCTTGCGTTCTAGAATCTCCAAGATGTTTCTGTTTGTTGATTTTATTTTTGCAACTTTCTTTAAAGTACAAAGTATTCAAAGAAAATATCTACAGCATTACGCAAGTAATTTTTGGCATTAAAGGCTAATCACTTTATAATTTTCTTGCAAAACAAGGATCATCATCTGTGCGTTTGCCAAACCGGTTTTTAATTCAATCATCCGCTTGTAAATCCAATTCATTCGGTTGTTTCTCCTGCTTAAGAGTAGTTATGGTATCATCCCACAGCCAACCGTAAATCAAACTTTCTGCCATAGTCCAGTTCTGAATATCTTGGGTTGTAAATTATTTGCAGTTGCAGACTACCAAGATTACTGTAGTACGGCGTGGTTGGTCTAGCAGAGTAGGCGTGTGTTACAGATGTCGGCGCCGACTGGCGGCCGTAACAGTTTTGTTAACTTTAAAGTTACGCCACTTGCAAACCTTGTGCTTGTAATAATTTTCCCCGTTTTTGCAATTTACCACCAAAACGCAATAATATTTTACACTTTTCAGTAAATAATAAAAAATTGTAAAAATTAAGCTTACTAGAAATTTAAGTTCAAAAATAAATTTGCGTAATACGCTCAGTTTTCGTTAATTACATTAATGTCATGTCCAAGAGTCATTTTTGGTATTGTCACTATTGGATGGTAGTAGTTTAACTCTCTATAGTTTGCACTAGGTTTGCAACCACTAGGCTTTAAGACCTTGCCGGTTTAAAGAACGTGTTTTTTTTAGAAAATACCATACGTAAAAAAACTATGTTGTCAGTGATAGTGGTTGACTTGAGCCAAGTTTGGGTTCAGCTCCCGAGTAGTCTCCTAAGTTGTTTTTTTTTTTTTGGAGAAGTGAAAATGCTTTATGCACTGCTAGTCTATCTAGACCTGTGGGACTCGGTCGCCAATTATGTCTAGTGTTGGCATTTTAAGATAGTATGTTCAGCAAAATTTTCTTTGTCGCAGTATTTGCACTTTTTGTCATCCAAGATTTTAAACCTATGGAGATCTACAAAGCACCCATGCCCAGTAAGAAACTGGGTAATGTAGTAGCCTATCTCCCCGTGCTTTTTTTCTGTCTATTTTGCTACGTTTGAAATTAGCCTTTTAGTTTACTAAACGGTCTGCGTTTTGTCTGCCCATTACCTTTTCCACAGTCTTATAGTTTCCGTTCTTTCGTCTTTCTTGTTGGTACATTTTCACGTTTGCTTTCTTTCCCAGGCCAACAGATGGATGGGTATTGAACCTGTAATTACCTGTAGCGCTTTAGTTGAGGTCGTACGATATGCAGAGCTGACTCGTAATCTCCTTGTACTTCTTTATGTTTAGCCACTCAGCTCATATTAGTGCTGCATACAGCATGGTTGAGTTGACAATATTTTCCATAATTTGCCTCTTACTAGACCTAAACCCATTAATGTTTGGCAAAATTCTGGCTATTGCCGTTGCCAATTTCTCAGTCTTTTCCGCTGCCTTTGTAATGTGATGTCCCATATTTTTATTTTTGCCAAGCTGTACTCCAAGGTATTTTACCGTTTGTTTGCTGGTGATTTCCTGTCCGCAGATGTTTGCTCTTATTACCTTGAGGGTCCTTTTTCCCTCTAGTATGACCAACTCTGTTTTATAATCTTTCTATCCGGCAAGAGGTTTCTTCGATGTCTTCTATCAATTCCATTTCATCATTTTCCCGGACCACCATAGCCAGGTCATCCGCATATCCAATTAGATCAACCGTCAGCAACATCCAGCTTTAACACACTATCATAGAAGATAGTCCACAAAACTGGACCGGCAACTGAACCTTGTGAGACCCCGCATGTCATTTCTAACATGCTCTCTTCCCCGATGCTGATGTACCTTTTGTCAAAGTAGCTTTGAATGACGTTTACAAGATATTTTGGTACATTTTGCCAGCTCAGCTCTTCCACTATACCTTGCCACGAAGCCGTGTTGAAGGCGTTTTCCACGTCAAATGTGACAAGGACCGCGTACTTTCCAAGTGCCTTTTCTGCAGATGCCTTAGGGACTGCGTCGATAACGTCGATAGTCGATCTGTTTCTTTTAAATCCGTATTGTCGCTCGAAAAGATCTTCTGTAAGTTTTTTGCCCGCAACTATCTGTTAGCATAGCTTTGACATTGAATTTAGAAGGCAGATCGGTCTATAAGTTGTTTTGTTATTTATATCCTTCTTTGGCTTCTCCACTAAGACTAAGGTACCCTGCTTCCAGCTTTCAGGAATCCGGCCTTTCTTCAGAACTTCGTCCACCGCCTGACCGAAGATGGTAGAATGCTTTCAGAAACAAGTGCTTTCTTAGTTTTAATCTTCAGTACGGCTTCGCAAATCTTCTTGGCTGTACACTTAGGTACATCTTGCCTCGTGACAGTGTGCTTATTTCAGTTCACTATCAGTTTTTGTGGGAAAAAGTTTGTTGTTATTTCCATTTGTTTTTTGGACTGTTTGGTTGGCTGCCTTGCTCCTACCTTCTTGGTTACTATTTGATATCCCAAGCCCCAGATGTCGTTGTCGAGCTTGTCACATAGCTGTTTCCACGCGGTTTTTTTTGCTGCTTTAATCTCCAACCTCAATTTTTTTTTCGGCGCAGTAGAGACTAAAAAAATCTTAAGTTGTCTAGATATATTTGAATACTTGTAGTTTTGGTTTTGATGAAAAAGCATTAATGTTTTTATCCAAAACCAATGGAAATTGACTATAAGTATATTTGGAGTTTTTGGTGGTAACAGATCTGTAGAGTTGAAACGCTTTTACTCCAATTATTGCGGTCTAGCTTTGTTGGAGGTGGTGACTAGCAACGGTTCTGGGCTGGAGTTGATGCTTAAAAATAGGTTTATTATTCTGGGATTTGTTCGGGACTTTTGACTGTTGTTTTTCTCTGTTGTCACAAAAAGTGAAAACGGTTGTGAGGGTAGCATTGGTAATTGCCAAAATAACACAGCCACGGCCTATTGCCGCTGGTTGATTTTTTTTCCCATTGCTCGAAATATCCTATTTTCCCCTAACAGTCATTCGAGTCCTGGGGCCAAGGCATACATCACTCGTACAACACCAAAGGTAACATCATAGACTGTTAGTCATAGATTTTTAGTATATATTAACTCACAATACCAATACAACGTTGCAACAAAATATGTTTAACAATAATTATGCGCAACAATTTTAATAGTCTATGAGCTTAATGACATCAGTTCAAAAACATTTTACGTCAATTTCAATACGTTTGAAGATAATTTAGAAACCTTTTAAAAACTATTTTGATAACTCAATATAATCAAATCAAAAGCAATTTATGACAGTTTATGGAATATATCATCATCATTTGTGATTTTTGATTAAAAAATATGTTTACCATTTCAATAACAATGTACTCAAGAGCATTTTATAATTATTTTGATAGTCTAGAAACATTTTGTGATGAACACATACTGTGACATTTATAAAAGCTCAGAAACATTCCTGTCAATTCAGAAATATTTTATAATACTTATAAGTGGCAGAAACACTTTATATTTATAACCAAATCGTTTTTAATACTTAATAAATTGTAGCTTCTCAGAAATATTTGGTAACAATTTATGATACATATTACTTCTGACAATTCAGAACTTTATAACATTGTTAAAACTTTTTAATGATTTTGATATTTATAAAATATTAAATATATTTTGTTGAAATAGGGAAATTTGTGCCTTCTGAAAATTGAACGGCGTTTTTGTTAATGAGTATACTGGTTTTTGTATACTTGCAATTATATTTAATCAAAAACTTTACTTGATCATGTAATTTTGTATAGTAAAAACACTATTTAAATTCTAATTTATTAAAGGTTGATAATTTTATATTAGTTCTTATGTTACTATTTTGTATATTACGAAAGCACATACGTTTTAAGTCCATAAGTATTGAAAGCTAATTGCATAATCATCAGTTAGAATTTTAATTTGACAGTGAGAACTTTAGTCTCGCCACAAAATTGGTTCTCATTATGTTTACAAAGTGAGAGAACTCGAACTGTAACTGAACACTAAAATTACTGTATGGAATCTCAAAACAATTTTTAAATATGAATATAGATAGTATTACCTTTTTTGGAATTTGTATATATTTATTCTAAAAATATGTAAAGCTCATGGCAAACGTCCCAATATTTATTGCACACGCCGACTCTCACTTTCATTGGGCATCATTTGCACACACGTGTATGTATTCCAGTGAGAAAAATATGTTATGCAGACAAATGACAATTTTCATAATCATTTTCATACGTTTTAGAATAGCAAGTTTTAAGTAATTATTATAACATTTTAGATTGGTAGACATTTTATAATAAAGCAGCTTTATCATTTCATAGTTCAAATATCTCATATTAAGCGAAGCTGCAATTTCCAGAGATTAGAAACTGACTAAATTATAAATGATTGATATTAATTGGACAGCATAGCTCTACGTTTACTTACAGTAAATGTATTTCCGACCTAATTTACTATAAAATTAAAGCTGATTTAATACGATTTTATTTATTTAGCACATTTAATAGTTTTATGCAAATTTATTGCTCGCATTTTATGTAAATTTACAATTAAAGTTGAAACAAATGCAATTTATTAGCATTAATAAGAAAATTTAATTAAAGGTAATATTTTTCATATATATCATTTTATTAGTAACGCAATAAATTTTTAAAGAATGCATTTCAAACACTTCTGTCTTTGCATGCTTTTCTAAAATATGTTCGCATTATTTGTCGTCAATGTTATTTAAACTATCTTGCAAATTTAGACATTGTAAGAATTTTATTGCTCCACATTTATAATATAAATAATTTATGTTTAAAACCTATTTAAATAATATGTTACATATCAAATGAAATGATAAATTACAGTCAATCGGCTATTACAAGTAAGTAAATTTCCTATACGATCATATCACGTGACGTCCATTACTTTTTTCATCGAACTTTAGAAACCGAATAGTCGATTTAATCACCGATTCTGAATGTCTCGCAAACTCATATTTTATTTTATTTGTAATTATAACAACCGTAAAGTGTATGGTAGTTTCTAAATGATAAATTACTTTACTAACTTTCTTTAGTAAAACTGGCAACTAATTTTATGTAATCAAGCTATCATTTGTTGCTGTTTTTTATGTTCACGCACAGCATAGCACAAAATCATTAAATGTACATTTTCATATTTTATTATATAAGTAACAAATAGTAAACAGTTATCATTAAATATTATTTATTAGAATTTATTTGTCTCCAAACGACTGGATAATTATATTGAATTTAATAGTTGACAAGAATTCAATCTTACATTTACAGACAATTTTATTATTTTGTAAAATGAAATACTAAAGCTGTGTTAAATTGAAATACTCAAACAGTGAATTAAATTGATTAAGTTTAAATTAGATTCAAACTAGTTTTGTTGCAAATAGTATTTAATCAATATTTTACACACTAAGGTATGAATCAAGTTTGTATTTACAAAATATTATCGATAATGAATAGTAAATGAGTCAACAAATGTTAGCATATCCGGTAATATAGCTAATGAACCAACTCATAAACTAAATGAGCTTTAGTCAAAAAAATAAAAACACGCAATGCTTTGAATGTCATTTAGGTATTTTCCGGCAAATCTGCAACATTTATAATAAATACTTCATAAACTTATCAATATAATATTATGCGTTAATGGCGCTGCAGTATTCAAGATAATTAAAAAGAAAATACAAAAAAATATTAAGGTTGAAAAGTAAGTAAGCTTTGTAACACTCTCAAGCAAACTACACAACTAATCATTTCGTCCTATACATGCTTTTAAAAGTTGATCATTTGCGTTTTAATTAAATATTCAGTTTTTTAGTTTTACTACAGTTTTTTTTATATTAATTATTATAAACTATTGTACTTATTTTTGACTAAAAAACGCCGTAAATACATTTTCTGGTTAATTTTTAATAACTAAACTAATACAAAACCACTACTTGTGCGACTATTCTATTGGGTTATTAAAATATTAACACTATAATTTTAATTTATATAATGTTTTTCATACAATGTTAAATGATAACTGACTTATCTATTATTTATTTTACAAAGCACACAAGCTAGCTGTTTTTTATCTGCCTCCCTCCGTGAAAGTTGATTGGCTTATTGCTAATTATCGAAACATTCCGCCGGCCTTAAAATGTTTACTTTTAACACAATTCAATTAGCAATTTACATAATTTACCATTGCTACTCGTATGATTCAATTTAATCCAAAATGGACTGTTTTGATGCGTCCTAATGACCACTTCAGAGGTCTTTTATACATACAAGCTTGTTTACTGCTAGTTGATTGGTAGTTGAATCTTTCCATTTATTTTTTGTTGTAGTTGAGTCAAGTATTCAATTGATCGGTTGATATTAAGAAATTTTGTTTTATTTGGCAGATATAGAGTGCCAATTGGGAAACGTCCTGGAATCAGTAGTGTCTGGAATCATAAATTCAGTTGTTCATTTCTTGCTATACGTTTTATATGATGTTTGGTGCTCTTCAACATCACGACAGCTTCCCAGATACCTCCAAAATATGGTAATTGGTATGGTGTAAATTTCCATTTCACATTTAATTTTGCAAACAATAGTTGAATGTTATTTTGTTTGTGATTAAATAAATTTCAAAGCTCTTTCTATGTACCAACAAAATATGTGGCATTGTCAAAGTTTATAGTGCTTGGTGTGTCACAAACAAATTACAAATGGTTAAATTTGTCACCAGTTCTAGATGGACCGTCTTTGTTGTCATGCACACAAACACTGTATGTTCTTGGTTTTTGATCCTCAAGTGCAATGATGCTTCAACAAAAAGATCCACAAAAGTCAACTCTATTTATTGAAATTGTATTGTTGGAATAGTTTACTCAAAACAACATCGTATACAAATATCAGTGGTAGTCCAACATGTAAGCTTACTAAATGTTTAGAAATAAAGACTAAATCCATGCAGCTTTGACAATTTTTTTGATTGAAAAACATGTCTTTGTATTTTGATGACTGATCTAGTCTAGTTGGTTGACATAGTTGGTTCACTCAGTGTGAGTATATAACTGATGAGTCACAATCTATGTGAAATTCCTAATGTTACATGATTAATTTTGCTTGTAAAGTGATTAATTCCTATAGTTTAAGTGGCTAAACACTATTGCTAGTTTGACAAATCAACGCTTCCCATTGTAATTCCGAAAGGTTTTTTTAATCTAAAAAAAACGTTACTTCCAGGTCCATAGCATTTCTAACGTTTTGACAGTGGATTTTTTTTAGTTAATTTTGTGTCCGTGATACCTTCTAATAAGTTATTGCAATTTAATCTTCACATTTTTTATTGGAATCGACTAGCTTCCATAATACTGAATAGTTTCTGTTAAAGAATTTTTAGTTGTTCAATAGTAACATCTTCTATTATCCATTTGTCTGCATAAAAGTATCTTTTAGATGTAGCTTCTGCAAGGAGAAACTTGTGACCTTCTTCTGTGGCTAATTGATAAAATAAAAATAGAACAGATGCTGTTCCAAATGTTACTATTATTAGTTTGTAAGTAAACACTGCTTCAGATTCATTCAATCGCTAAAAAATCTTATGATATTGTTGATGTTTCTTGTGTATTAAAACTTGTATGTACATTTTTTTAATGTTGGTTAAGATATATTTGTATTATCAATTGTATCAGAATTGATATTACTTGATCGTGTTGGATTAAAAAGTGCCATTAAGCAATACGTTCAAACGTTTTTGCTTTGTTGTTGTACTATTATCTTTGACCACGCTGTGATGTGGCAGATAAAAACCTTGCTGTTGTTTACTGATACCTTTACTATGTGCCCCAATTGTTTGTACTCAGCAAGTAATTTTAAATATTGTTCCCGGAAGCCTGCCATTTTTTCTAACGCATAAAATTTCTTGGTCTTTATGCTTAAAGACTCTTCCACGTGGACAATTTACTAACAGTCTTACAATACAACAAGCATTCTTATTTCGCTGGTTTGTTTTTTTGAAATGTTCTTTATAAGCAAACTTTTGGTTGTTCCAATTTTCAAAATGAATGCAGTTGATTGTCCAATGTGGCGAGTGTTAAGCTGCAGACTAGATTTAGAGATGCATTAAATAATTTGTCTGATGCTATCCACCCCAATCTTGTTTTTTTTTTGTAGAATTGGTTTAATTGAACGTTGGTTTGGTATGATTTACCCATTCAAAAGTAACTTTCATACATTTTTTTGACAAGTTCGTTAACTTTTTTCACATATGTTTTTTAGATAAACATCCAAAAATCTAACTGGCCATGAGACACGTTAATGTAAGACTCTTTAAAAATTTACTAACAATATGCAAACAAGCATTATTTTTTATCCGTTTTAAGTAAAGTTGTACGTAGGGTTTCAGCATAAACAATAGTACTTTATAAGCCTTATAGTTAAATCTTAATATTTTGCCGTTTACTAGATCTTCGACAACCCTTATGCAACCATAATGCATCTCCAAACAGAATCTTAATTTATTGCTGAAACTACTCTGTGCCATTTAAGGTTTTAATCTATTCTAAACTTGCACTCTTCTAAATGTTGCTCCCAATGTTGAACTTTAAGGGATATCAAAAAAATGTAGTCTGTATAATCATTAACAAACAACTGACTTGGTACTCGTCAAACGATCTCTTATAGCCATAATGCAAAAGCTCAGTTTTATTTGTTTGTTTTTGGCTTTTAGTTCCTCTACTACAACGTTCTTGTTTTTCCAGTCCAGGCCTAATAATATCTCAAAACTATTTGCAATTACCTTTACGTAAGCAAACAATCTGCATCTATCAAATTTGCTCAATTGGTGTATTTTTTAAGTAATCTTATTCTAAGCACAGTCGACGTACTTTATATCAATAACGTGTTAGAACCAAACTTAACAAAAAAAAAATGCAAGCTACTTGATTGCCTTGCTGAATACGTAAGAAACAAAAGAAAAACAACGTAAAATTTCTGTTTTAAAACTTTTATCAAATATTCTTTTTTTCGTGGCATATCTGCATTTAGACGTTGGCTGTTATTATTTTCACTAGCTGCGGTTCTGATGTATTTTTCTACTAATAGGTTTGTTCAGTCTAAATCATAATAATTTTGTTTGGTTATAAATTATTAGTAAAAATAGATTACATATTTCCTAAAAACTTTGTTAAAATTATTCATGAAAAGTATTCTGGATTCTGGATTGAAAGTTGAAAAGTAAACCAAAGTCTACAGCACGTAGACTTCATTAGGCCCTATGTACCTCCTCCTGTGGTGACTTCACTCCGTTGTCTTAGCATTCAACCCTCTATATGGCTGACGTATGCTAGTATAGCGCTTGAAGGGATCTTCCTTATACTGGCCATGCAGCTCTCCAACATGAACTCTCTATCGTTTGAGAGCATGTGCATAGCACGTGCTCGATCGTCTCGTCTCTCGTTTATTTCACATCCTCTACACGTTGGATTGTCTCCATTACAAATCGATGCATTTGTTTTTTTAGTTGGCAGTATCCTGTCAAGATTTCTGTCATAATTTGCAAGTTCTTTCTAGACAATCGCAGGTAGTAATTGGCTGTCTTAGCATTTGAAGCAGTCATTGCTTCATTTGCTTGCCTGCAGCCCGGAATGTCATTCCAACGCCGTCTCAGTGCATTGTGTGTGTTAATTTTTAGTAGATTATTTAAGCTTTTAAGTGTTAATGTACCGCCCGGGTGGTGTAGTGGTTAGCGTACTGGGAGACTGCTATATCTGAAGAGTCGGTTTTTCTGGTTAAGAAAAAATGTGTTGTGATGAGTACGCCTTCTTTCGGATAAGAAGGGAAAATTTAGTAGGTCCCGTGTACTGCCTTGATGTTGCGTGCACGATAAAAAACCCAATAATTTAGGTTGGAATTTCTGAATTTGCGGCAAAGTTCCCAGATGTAGTAGTCTTTATCTCTTTCGTCGGTGATTAGACTTGGCATCAGAATTAAAAAAAAAAAAAGAGTTAATGTGGTTCAGGGTTCAGAACCACACGTTATGAGGGTTGACCCTTTACGCGCCAGCTCGTCCGCTTCAATGTTACCTTCTTTGTTTGAGTGTCCTATTACTCAGAGCAGCACGATGCTGCTTTCACAGACTGCTAAAATAAGGATACAATGACATTTAACAATTATTATTATTAATTTGTTTATAGCAATTAGAGCCGCTCTACTATATAATTTGGACATTCTTCCCAGATATTGTACGGTTCACATTTTCCATAACCCCATAGGTTATCTCTACTACTTCTGCTTGAATGATAACCGTGTGAGCTCCTAGTAGTAATAATATTTTGAGGTCCTGGTCTTGCGAGAAGATTCCCGCTCCAGAACCTTTGTTGGTTTTTGAGCATTCTAATCAAATCATTGACCACGTTCTGCTCCTCTTGTTCATGTGTGCACACGCTGTAGAGCCTTCGAAACAGAAAGAAGAGTGACATGTTATCTGTTTGCGCTCCTAACAGAGGTGTTACTTTAACAGCCTTTTCCAGGAAAGTATAGTGTTTGCCTGCCCTCCCTGCAGTGTGCCTGCTGCATTTAGACGCAAAGCCATTGTCGCCATATCCTCGATGTAAATGTCGAGGGGCGGCAGGCACAGCATTGCGTCCAGTTTGTTTGCCGACTTTTTTTGTCTAGTTTATGGCCACCATGTTAGTGCCCCGTATGTGATCATAAGTCTTATGACGGCTATGTACAGCCATAGCATTATCTTTGGAGACAATCTCCATGTTTTTTCCACAGCTTGTCTGCATTGCCAAAAAGACATATGAACTTTTTTGCATCTTATATTTAGATGTGGTCCCCATATAAGCTTATTGTCAAAAACCACCCCAAGATATTTTACTTTGGTTGATAGCGGTAGTGAGGTATTTAGGAGTTTTGGTAAGTTTAGATTTCTAATTTTTTTTAATAACCAGTTGGTTTTCAGAGAGTTGACCGTAAGAGCCTGGTCTTTGCACCAATTTTCGATTATTCTTAAAGCCTCTTGCATCAAGTTGCAGAGTATGTTTTTAAATTTACAGCTTAGTAGGATTATTATGTCATCTGCATAACCAATTGTATAGAAGCCATGATCATTGAGTAGCCGTATAAGGCTGTTGACTACTATATTTCATAGTAGTGGAGATAATACACCTCCCTGGGGACATCCTTTAGCATCGATTTTCCTGACCGTCAAATCCCTCCAATATGTGTTTTATCCATTCACTGATTGTGGGGTTTACACCATGTGTTGCAAAAGCAGTTTCTATTTCTTTTAAGGTGGTTTTATCCATGGTAGACAATTTGTCTCCTTATGATCTTTCAATTCGGTTCGTTACAAAATGTAGGGCCAATTCGGTAGATCTTCCTTGGGTGTATGCATGTTGGTTTGAGTGTATTGGCTTAGTAATAAGAGCCGTTTTTCAAATTGATCTTTTGCACAATCGTTCTAATGTCTTCAGAAGAAAAGACGTGTGGCTGATTGGCAATAGGATTTTGCAAGGGTGTAATCGTTACTCCCTGGTTTTTGGTATAAATTCGACTTTTACTTCCTTCCATGCTATAGGAATGTATCAAAATACAATGAATGCACTATAGATTCTTGCCAGGTGAGTATCAAATCCTGGCGCTTTATATAGAAAGGTTTTTAATTGCCTATGCTATACGCACCTCTTCAAAAAGCTGGCAAGCAGCTACCTATTCCTCCTCTGATGGATCTAGATTCGTAGCGTCGGACCAGACTTGTTCCGGAGCGGTACAACCATAGAAATGAGTTTTTAGAAGTATCTCCGCAGTTACATAGTTTTTTATATCTTCTGCACTAATAGGTTCACTTAAATTAACACAAATATTTAAACTCCGCGATAGGTTATCTCGAAATGCAGCCTTACCGGTCAGCCTCGGATTTCGTTAAAGCCTGATTATTGTTTTTTGTTCATGTTCTACAATAAATTTTATCCAACTGTGATCTGACATTGAGACTGACGTAGATACGTGCCAGTCGTGGATTTTGCTTGAAATGCTAAAAGTTGCCATTCATGGAGAGTAGTATATATAGTAATTTAAAGCACTGGTTATTTCTGTGTACTATATTAATTTAAGAATATTTCCTTGAAAGTATAACTTTTAATTACGTGAATACTTGCATTGCCAAAAGATGAAAAACCTGAGAAATCAACAAACCAATATACATGCACTTGTTGACTAACATAAAACCTTCGACAGTATTAAATGAAAAAAACTATAGACCATACTACACAAAATGAAAATCCCCATCATTAATACAGCAGCTATACAAAAACAGTAAAGCAAGAGTACAAATAGATAAACACCTCTCAAAGCAAGACAAGGATGTATACTATCATTAATTCTCTTCAATATATACATACAGAATACATAATAAGAAGAGTTCTAAAAAGCTTAAATGGATGTATACCTAGTTGTAAAAGGAACCTTCCTAAATAATCTTTGATATGCTAACATCATTAACTGCAGAAGAACTTACAGTCCTAGTGAAGAAATTGAAAGCAGAAAGTAAGAACTATAAACTTAAATTTAACATGAACAAAACAAAAATCATGATTATAGACCGAGGCAACAACAATACTACAGACATAACACATATAAATGAAATCAAGAGAGTAGTCATTATAAATTATGGTGCCTGCACAAAAAAGATAAACAGAAGGTGATGCTGGAGACAAATGATGCAACATGATAACAACCTAAAAAAACTGGTGGCACAAGAGAAAATAGAAGGAAAAAGACCGAGAAGAGATGGACTGACACTATCAAAACAATAAGGAACAAAACAATTACACAAGCAACAATTATGATTGTACAAAAAGCGACAGCAAAAGAGTGAACCATAATCACGACCCTTGACTCTGAAAAGCTGGCATAAATTTGCAATAAAACATCTAAGTCGTTATTAAGCACAAATAAAATGACAGAATGCATCTTATTCTAAAAAAGATCGTACGTTGAAAAAAAAATGGTTTGTAATTGTTTTAGTATTCAAGAGCGACGGTTATAATGATAACAATTTTGTATTTTAAAAGTGCATGATTATGCTCCGGGATCAGTGCATGTTGCAGAAAAAGTATAGAAGGTCCAAATATAATTTTCAAAGTCATGGCCATAGACAATCTGACAGATTTATGAAACTACATAAAAGTATCCCAAAATATAGAAAAGTTTTAATAGAAAATAATATTTAGGTACGGCTTAACAAAATAATAAATGTCAACTTTAATTGAAAAATGTGGTAAGAATGACTCACCAAAACTATTTATTGGATACAAGCCATATAATAAGTAGTACAGTTAGAGTATTTCAACATATTTACATTCACTTTCCATTTATGTTAAAAACAAATTTAAATAGAAAATAATATCTATGTATAAATTCTAAGCTGATAACTGTGACTATTTGAAATTAATAATTAGATAAAAAAGTATAGCAATAATATTAATTTAAATGTAAATCCAAATCATTTTATATTGTTGATCAACTAAATCTTTACAGTTTTTAAATGTTATTTTAGTTTACAACTAAAAAAACCAGATCAATATTTTTTTATTTGAATTCAATTACTTTTTATATCAATATACTGATCTAAAATTATACAAACACTAAACATCGCTCTTAATGTAAACAAAACATTAATCAACTACAAATTAAACATTCACTAAAACATCAATTAATTACAAATAAGTTCAAAACAATATTTACAAATGTGAGAATTCAGAAATGGTGACACATTTATCTTTACATCGACAACCTAAGGTTTCAAAACAAGTAATTAAAAAAACCATTTAAAAAATTATTAAATCCCAACTATTTTTTATAGCTTCAGCTTTTTTGGATTGATGTGATTTTTGCATTTTTTCTGTATTTTTATGAATTTCACCCTCGCCACTTCATTTGTAATAATCCATCATTTTTTCTATGCACAAGATTTATTACTATGCATTATTTTATAGGCATTTGATGACGAAACCAGATTAATTAGAGCTCAAACGGCGTCTCTATTACAACGGGTCCACAATCCTGTTCCTCGCAGAATGAGACCCCTGCCTTTGCCATATTACAGCAGGTAAGATAATTTTATCCTTATTATTTTTTAATAATATTAAATAAGAAGTTAATTGGAATTTTATTCAATAAAAATTTTGAAAAAGCAATTTATTACTCAACATGACTAATTCCACTTAATATAAAGTCATTAAGCTTGTTTTCGTTTGATCCTAATGTTCAATTAAAAAGATTTTTTTCCATTAATCAAAGATAATTAATTTATCTCTTAATTACAACTTAATGATGTGATTGTTTTGATGATAAATTATTATATTAAAGATATATATATATATATATAATTTAATATACATCCAAGCGCATATTACAGGTCTATCGTGTTTCGTGCATATTTACCTGAATTCTCCTATAAATACACTAATCGTAACGACAGAACAAATTTATTTGTAAAATTGGACATACGCCAAATATATTTTAATGGTTCGCATTATAGAAATATTGTATGTGTATTTTCATCGGCTATGTAGGTCGCAAATGTAACACATTTTTTTGCAAAAGTGAAAAAAATATAAGTGATAAATTTATGAGTTTATATTTGTAGCTCAATCAACAGGTGGCGTTTAAAAAAATTCATAGCTTTTTTACAGAAAGCAGCTGCAAAATCCTAAAATATGAATCATGATATTGCTAATTTTACATACGTTATTTTTGATGTAGGTATTTATAATAATTTACAAGAAAGATTAATGTGTTAGCTATATTATTTATAATAAATCATTCTAATTTTATTCTGGTAGAAGTGTATTCATTCATTTATACACTTAATCGTTATTAGTTTTTATTTACAAAGTTACCATATTATCAAATTAATTAGTCTAATTGTTTTTGCTATAAATTATGTCTCTCAAGTTATTCTGGAATTATTTCCCTTACATCAAAAGACAAAATTCGTAATTTTACACACTTTGTGTTTGATGTAGGTATATATAATAACTTAGACGAAAGATTAATGTGTTAGCTGTATTATTTATAATAAATCATTCCATTTCTATACTATTTTATGTTTATTCATTCTATAATCAACCCGTATAAACTGGCACCAGCAGTTCTAGTGTTTATACGGCATTCATGTTTTTGTAAATTTATAAATGTCAACAAATACAATCGTGATATTTTATATAGAGCTGGACATATATCTCACAGTTAAATCTCGTAGGGTATAATTTTAAACTCAGCGGGAGTTTTTGTTTAAGAATTTGCGCTTTCAGTTGTAATTTGTTTGACTATTCTTTTTCAAAGTGAAAAGAAATATGATCTAGAGAGATAAGGTGAAACTTTAATAATAATACCGTTTGAAAAAAAGAATGAAAAGTATTCTTAAAATTTATTTAACAACAATAAGAATTATATAATTAAATTTACTTTTAAGATCATGCATGATTAATTAATTTCATGTATTGTCCAAATAAAGTTTATTGTTATCTAAACTATCAGTATTAAAAAATATGTGTCTTTTTAGAGAATTTTTGATTACTGATTTTATTTTAAATTTTAAAATGTAATATTTAGGAATTAATAAAATGTTATGACTAAACTCCTTTCTTTTTGATTTCGTAAAAGATTGCATCTTATAGTGCAAATTCTCATTTCTGCTTTAATGAGATTTGCTTAGTGGACTGCACACTGCGATCCATGTAGGCGTTGCATAGTGTTTGTGAAGAACTTTTACCACGACTATGTCTGGGATGCAGATTAACAAACAAATAGTCTGTTTCTAGCTTATTAAGGTAGAAAATGTACAAAAGATAATAAAATTTCCTTGAAGTTGCTTTGCTTGAATGTGCTAAGCGGAAAAGACTTTATTGACTGAAAGCGTATTAACGTTTTGCGTTTGATTTTCTTTTGCTTGTGCATAAGATTGCTTCTTGCGGGCATTGGGATTGCTCCAGGAAAAATCGGGAATCTGCCTTTGAAAGGCATGTGCCTTGGAATGAAGCTTAGAAGATTGGCTTGTCTTTAACTTTTATAACTTGCGGTGTGCGGTCGCATGCACGCTACATGCCCTAACTCTTTTGTGAATTTGCACGTAGAGCTGAGATTGTATTTAGATGCCGTGTGATCATAAAGGATGGCATTGAACAATATCACCGGACTAACGTTTAAATTTTACGCTCACCGTGAATTCACACAACTTAGTGAGAGACACACTATTTACTTTGCGCGTTCTAAAACAATAAAATTGTACGTACAGCATTAGGAAAAGTTTCTCATTCGTTCCCATGCGTTTGGCAGATAAAGGACCACATCTCAGAGCTGTTAGTTGAGCCAGCTGATAGTTTATTAAGAGCAGAAACTGAAGAAGACTCACCCTGTTCCTTCTTTTGCTTCCTCCTTTTTTTGGGGCTGAACATCCGTGTTTTGGCAACTTTGCTGTTTGACTATCGGTTCTTTGTTTTTGGAAAGACTAGACATGCCGGGTTTTTGGCAGGCTTCTTAAGAAAAGGCATCCAAAGTTTTGGTAAACTGAGGCATTGTTGCAGTAGCTGAAAAAAACGCTAAAATCTTTGTAGAAGGTTGGAGCCGAAACTTCCGGTAATTGAAAGATCTGCTTGGGAACAAACTAACATTATTAAGGCGGTGGAAAAAGCTTTGTTTTTTTCTAATTTTTTTTGTGATGTCTGTACAAAGAGGATGTTTTTCAGGTCTACCTTGCTCTGTCTTTGCTTATATTTTAGATTACTGCATCTCTCTGATTTGTCATCAATTATTTGAAAGACGTACGTTTCGAGTTTGTTGAACTTATCAGTCTGCTTCTTGATAAAATCATCTAGTTTCTGTAGCTAAAGATACATTGCCCCCAAAATATGGCCATTGCTCAGTGCAGGTTTAAGGTCTATATTAAAGAATGTGGTCGTGTTGCTGTCTGTCTTGCAATTGAGATCTTTCGATGCAAACTCTTCTCATAGTTGGCTTGAGTTTCTGCAAGCCGCCGTTGTGTTTTTATGAATTATGTGCTTACTAAGCCCTTAGCTGTTTATGTTGACCGGCTGTTTTTTCTAGTTCAATTACAAATTATTCTTCAACGATTGCTATATCTGCATAGCTAACTGTGTAAAAATTGCAGTCATTAAATTACCTAATAAAATTATCTACTTCTATGTTGCACAATAGCGGTGATAGTACACTTCTAAAAACAACTTTTAGCAACAACTTTTTTGATCAGCGAGTTTTACAGCCTATCAGCATGTGTTTTATTCATCCACTGCTTATGTGGTTAACATCATGTGTGCAGTTTTTTTTAAATAAATGTAGTTGTGTCAAACGCATCTTCAATGTCCATTGTTGGGATAACACCAACAGTAAAATAATTTTTTGATTTTGGTTTGTCACAAGGTGCAAGGCCGATTCAGTGGATCTTTCCTGAGTGTATGCTGTGAGAGCCATTTTCAAATTGATCACAAGTACTCAAAACCTACTAAAATATTTCTTCTTATTTAAAAGAAAACATTGATGTGACAAACAAGTATGCTAACCAATATATTGCTTAGAGGTCAATAAGTAAGATTCTTTAATACCAGTTGACATCGGTGACAGTAACTTTATCTAGATTTCGGAATAATATTCTGTTAACAAGCCCAGTAAAAAGATATATTGCAAAATTACTAAGAAACCTTGAGTAAACTTGTGTAATTGAATTGAAGTTTTAGCTATCAGATCTTTTTTAAGTTGATTTGATATTTCCAATATTTTTCTTAATTTCAAGATTAGTTAGTAGACGCAATTCTATATTTTTAATGATATAATTTTGTAAAAAACATTTTATTTATATATTCAATCCGTTGCGCTCGTAAATGTCACGGTGTCGGTAATATAGTTTTTTTAATAAATAGATTAAATTATTTATTAATAATAAAATTTTCAATTGTGTATTACTAACATAAATGTCATAACATTTTATTTATACAAATTTTATACGCAATAAAAATTTATAGAGTATCAAAAATGATTACTAAACAGTGCATTTGGTCATCAAAATTTTTATTATAATTTTTTATGACTGTTATGTATATAATTATTTCTAAATCCCATTTTTTCATTCGGTTGCTTCTTACAAAACTGATTAAAATATGACATCAACCATGCAAATAAAAAGTATCCTTTGTTGGTAAACAGTATTTATTCTTTAAATTATTTAAATTAATTTCAGATTATGCACTCTTCTGCACCAATTCAACTTTTATATTTTTCTAAATTAATTTTTGTTTGTTTACAAAGTTATAATTAGCTTATAACACAATATGTTATGAATATATCATTTAATATTCAAAACAGCGTCTGCTACATGTATCTTTTCTAACGTGAAAAGTTTATATATTTCAATTTGCTATTAAAATCTGAATAAAACTTGTTAATAAAAGAATAATTATTTATTTAGTAAATGTTTAATTTTAGATTGTTTGCTTTTTGAATACCAACTAAAATGTTTATTTTACAAAGTGTATATTGGTAGTGGGTGGTTGAGAAATATAACAATTTCTAAAAATATTTTACTAACTTTTAAATATAATCAATTGTATCTTGTGAATGTTAGATTATTTTATTCAATAAAAGTCCAAGTTGAGTACGGTTCATATACAGTAATTTAAATTGAAAAGTAGATTGCAAAACTTTCAGAAATAAATAAAAATAAAGTGAACAAAATAATCCGCTTAAAACCTTATGTTAAGAAACAATATTGACCTTTCAACTGATTTCTATTTGTTTCGTTTATTTTGTAACAATATAAATAATTTTATTTGGCAAAATGTAAATAATTATTTTAACAATTTCAAGAATCAATAGAATAGATTTGTTGGCTAGTATCACGGTATTAGATATAGTATAGTTGTGTAAATGTTGATTATTCAATGAATATTTATTATAACTTGATGTACAGTATAAATACTATATTATACTCGAAGTCGTAGACACTAGACAGAAGTGACCTCCAAACGAAAAGCTCATCTTATATACAATGTTGCGCACCTGCGTAGCGTACGTTTTACTAGAAAAACCTAATTAACAATACATTATTTTTTTATTGGGTAAAATTCGATTCCTGTGCCCTTAATATCACGAGATGTTTTATTACGGTCGAATTAGGAATCTTTAATCTAACTAATACATTTACTACCTGTTACTATATTACATTTACTGAGTACATTACATAATTCTTAGAAACTTTATTAAATATTCATTTTACATTCTATATTTGCCACAAAATCATATATTTAGTATCATACTAATAGTAAATAAAAAAATAACAAAAATTGTAGCTATAGATATAATTTAAAAAAAAAAACTACTTAATTAATTAATTTATTTAACATCTTTTGATTAAATCTACTTCAAAGCAAACAAAAAACATTTCACATGACTAATATAAAAAAACATATAAATTCTAAATAAGATATAAGAAATCCAAGAATAGAAAAACAATTATCCTTTTGTATTTTAAAAATTATTTTTTATTATTATTTCTTCCATTAAAATCTTTGCTGTTTTTAAATTTCAATAGAATTGCTATTTAAGTTTTCACCAATAAAACTACAATGTTTTAAATGATATGTTCACTAATAACAAATGCTTCTTTTGTTACATTATATTATTATTTCCAGGTAAGTAATAAATTAGCAAAGCAAAGTAGTGTGTTGTGCAAAAACTCATCTCTAAGTAATACGTCTTATTTGTTAACACTGAAAGAAATAATATGGTCTAATTCATCTCACGCGTTTCTTTCATTTTTTTGTAATCGAGCGCCTTTCCAGTTCTGTCAAAGTATAATCGATTGCGGCCATTCGCTTCCCGATAAAACATAATAAACTCTCTTTCTAAATTCCCAATTACAATATAAGAATCCTATAAAGCATTTCAAATTTTTTTAACTTTTATTTTAATTTGTGTCTTTTTCCTTTCCTGTTTACTTTTACAATTCAATATTCTTTGATTAATTATTTTATTTTTGTTTGGTCGATTATTTTAAGCAGCGAGTATTGTCTTACTTTATTTGCTTCGTTTATTACTTTTTCTATCTGTTGGAAAGATTGTTTGTCTAAAACTAAAAGCTTAGTAAATACGCAAACATTGACAACTTTCGTAAACAGTGTTATTTTCTAAATCTCTGACAAAATAAATGTATTTCTTACAAGGTTAAAATAAAAAAATTCTTTTTTCTCAAACCGCAATCATTGCTATGTAAATTCCAAAAACAACCAATCTAAGCAGTTAGTTTAGGTTTCAATTAAATCATTTTTTAAGATTTCATAGCGATGAGTAACTGACGCTGTTTGTTCCTTCTTTCTTTCTTCTCTTATATTATTACTTGAAGTATTTTTCTCATCTTTGATGAGGTATTATAGATTTCTAGTCTTGATAGTATACTTATTACTTTGTTACTTGATCAATCCACTGAACTTTTGCATGATCATTTTTTAATGTCTGGTTTTAATACATTATTTCAGTAGTACTGATTGTACATAACATTATGTTAGTCACGTTTTTAGTTCTAGAATAAATTCTTTTTTTGCGCAGTGCTGCTTTTATTTACATAAAAATTTATGTCAGTTTTTCTATTCTTATTTTTATATTCTCTGTTCAATTGATGGTTTTACCTAAATTGTACTTAGTTATTTTTTTGTGTACATAATGCTTTCATTGGTTGGTGTTTGTGTGGGTGATTACCATAAAATTGGTTTTTTTCTTGTGTATAATCTCTATTGTCAATTGCTTCTGCTACTTTATTGTTTATTCTATAGAGGTATTTAAGGTTGTTGTTGGCGTAATTTATATTGTTGATTGGTACACCGTTTACTCTTCTTTCTATTGTTTTGTAATGCTTTCTTTATGTTTTTTCTGCATATAAGTTAAGTAATGTTGCTAACAATAGAAATCTTTGTCAAAATCATCTTTTTAATGAATTTGTTTCATTTGGTTTATTTATACTATTTACTAGTTACAGTACAAATTGGCAATAAATCTGATGGTTCTAAAATCCAGTTTTTTTGAGCTTTTGGAAAAAATTACAGATTTTGGTCTAATCAATACATAAACCTTTATTTACGTCTAAACATTTCTATGTAAGTATGTACAGTGCAAATAATGTTTTTAAGGCTATTCTAACATTAGCATCTGAGTATGTCTTTTTCAGTTTGATTACTTTTATGTATTTTTTGTTGATTAAAATATGATTAATTTGGTTTTTTATTGATGTTTCTTTTTTTCTTTTTCAACTATTGTTTGTCTATTTCTAGACATAAAAAAATCTATCTCTTTTGGTGTTGGGTGGTTTGGCAGCAGTGCTTTCCGGCAACGTCCTATACATCATTTGTCTATCTTCTCATTGGTCGTCTTACGCTTAAGTCATTTGTTTTTTTTTTTTTATTTGTTTGAGTCTTGCGGGCAGACATACAATACCCAGTTCTATTTGAGTTTGTATATGCGTTTAATTACGTCTATCATGCAAGTTTTTCTGCGGATCTTTGTGTTTTTTATATAATCCTTAAACGTAATAGAATGAAGGTTATTTTCTTTTTTCTCAGACCTCAAAGTACCTTTGGTTTTTTTTTTTAATAAACTTAAGTTTACCAATTGCAACCCAACTTATCCGAATTCGTGGGTTGGCAAGTATCTATATTCATAACGTTTTTGAACGTTTAGGTTACCGCCACGTTTCCTCTGCTGATGATTTTTGTTTTTGATAAGTTTATTTTCAGGTATACATTTTTTGACGTTGGCCGTTGATATTGATACTTATTGTTTAATATTGCAACAAAAGGCTTATACGGTATGTGCTAGCAAAATTTATGAAAGGGTAGTTTTGTATATTGCTTGTATCTTATTTTGGCGTTTTGCCATGTTTTTGGAATTTTGTCTCCTAAAAGACATTTGTTTATAAGATTTGTATTTATTCCAGTAGATTTTGACATTTTAGCATTTTGCAGGTTATTTGCACCGTGTTTCTTGGTAACCTTGACTATCTTTGCTTTTTTATTTTAGTATTGTTTCTTTAGAATCTTTATACTTTTGTTGTTTGTAATATAATCATGTGTTGTATGTTCACCTGTCGTATAAATTGTCAATGACATGTTAAGTATTACAAATCTGTCATTTGAGCTAATTGACAACCGCCAACTTTAATCTTAATAATTTGTTAACTTTCATAAATCTTTTAGATAACATATTAACTGTTAATTTAAGGCAAGTCTCTTTACGGTTTAAAAAAAAAGTAATTGTACTTTTTTTGAACTTTTTAATAGTTTGACCGGATAAAACTATTGAAAAGTTCAAAATTCTATTTATAAACTATTAAAAAATGAAAGTTGTTATAAAATTTTAAAAATTGCAAAATTAGACAATGAAATAGCAAAATATAGTTTATAAGCACCAAACTCCGGCCTTAAAATTGTTAAAAAAAAATTAATTTCTACTCATAAAATGTCAAAAATAGTGATATTTCGCTTTGAAATATCAAAATATTGTCAGAAAATAACATAATTTGGCCACAAACTGTTAAAAAGTGTATTTTTATAATATTAAGTCAGAAAGCAAAAACCACCCGGTAAACTGCTGAATTTTTTTTTTTTTTTTTTGACAAAATGTCAAAAATTTCAAAAACCGGTATTCTTCTTCTTATAGTGCCATGCTCGCTACAAGCGTATGTTTGTGGTGTGCAATAACAGTTCTACACAAACATGCGGGACCTACAGTTTAACGTGAAATCCGAACCACACTACTAGAGGGGTTTACTAAACAAATACTTTGCTGATTTGCTTTGCCTTGCAAACGAGACGAACGCATCAAAATATATTCGACAAATTAGATATTGCCGCTGCCGGGAATCGAAACCTGGCTGCCTGCACAACAGTTTTTGCACTACATTGTGCTATAGTTGACCAACATCAAAATCATAGTAAAAAACATTAACATCCGGTCATAAACTATTAAAAATTTGAAAAATTATAAAACTTTAAAAATAGCAAAATGCAGATATAAATTATCAAAATAACAAAATTCGGCCATTAAGTATTAAAATATTATATGTATTTAGTTAAAAACCGTTTCAATTATAAAAAAAATTTATATAAAGTCAGAAATAACAAATTTTGGTCAAACCAGTAAAAAATACAAACTGTTAAAATAATAAAATTTTATTTATAGAATGTCAAAAACTAGCCATACATTTTTAAACAATTGCCAAAGATCATCAAAATCCGGCCATAAAGTGTAAAGAATATTATAAAAAAATTTAAAAAAAGAAAATATTGTTAAAAAAACTAAAATCCATCTACAAACTGTTAACAAATGCCAATTTTTACTATTGAAATGTCAAAAATAGCAAAATTTTGCTAATAAATATTAGAATATAGTTAGAAAACACCAAACTCTGGACTAAAATTGTTAAAAAAGTTAAAATTCTAGTCAAAAAATGTCAAAAAATAATAAAATTTGACTATAAACTTTCAAAAAATCACAAAAGCTTCAAAATAGCAAAATGCAGATATAAAATATCTAACGCAAATAAATAAATAGAAAAATATTATATGTACTTAGTTAAAAAACAATTAAAATAAAAAAAAGTTTACAAAAAGTCAAAAATGACAAAATCCTGTCATAAAATATTAAAATGTAAAATAAAATAAATTTTGGCCAAATATAGTAAAAAACTACAAACTTTTGTTTTTAAAATGTTAAAAGTCACCAAAATCCAACTATAAACTGTTAAAAGATGTAAAAATCTTCACCGAATCTTAAAAATAACAAAATCCAGCTATTAAATATCAAAAATATTGTTATAAAAATTTAAAATTTGACTGTTAAAAAAAGCTACATTTTGTTCATAGAATGTAAAAAACTAGCCATACATTTTTAAACCATTGTCAAAAAGCATCAAAATCCGGCCATAAAGTGTATAGATTATTGTAAACATTTAAAAATTGTAAAATACGACTACAAAATATAAAAATATTGTTAAAAAAACTAAAATCTATCCTAGAAACTGTTAACAAATGCCAAATATTCTACTATTTTTTTCCAGTTTAGAATGTCAAAAACAGCAAAATTCAGTTATATATAAATATGAAAATATAGTTAAAAAACACCAAACTCCGGCCATAAAATTGTTAAAAAAATTAAAATTCTACTCATAAAATGTCAAAAATGGTAAAATTTAGCCTTGAAATGTCAAAATATTGACAGAAAATAATATAATTTGGCCATAAACTGTTAAAACGTGTTTTTTTATAAAATCAAGTCAAAAAGCAAAAATATAAACTGCTGTAAAGTTTTTTTTTTAACAAAATGCCAAAAATAGCAAAAATCAGTCTTTTTCTTCTTATAGTGCCAAGCTCGCTATAAGCGTAGACACCCTTCCTTCTGTTATGTTTGTGGTGTGCAATAATAGTTTTACACAAATATGCGGGTGCTACAGTTTAACGTGGAATCCGAACCACACCACTAGAAGGGTTTACTTTGCTGATTTGCTATTGCCTTGCAAAGGAGACGACTGCATTGAAATATATTTGACAAATTAGATATTGCCGCTGCCGGGAATTGAATCCCCGCCTGTACAACAGTCTTTGCACTATACTATTGTGCTACGGTCACCAAACATCAAAATCATATTAGAAACCAACATCCGATCATAAAAAGTTAAAAAACGTAAAAAAAATTATAAAACCTTAAAAATAGCAAAATGCAGATATAAAATATTAAAATAGCAAAATCTGGCTATTAAATATTAAAATATGTGTATTTAGTTAAAAAACAGTTAAAATATAAAATAAAATGTTTATAACAAGCCAGAAATGACAAAATCCGATCTTAAAATATTATTAATAAAAATAAATGTTGGTCAACAACAGTAAAAAACTACAAACTTTTGTTCTTAAAATGTTAAAAATAGCAAAATCTTTAAAATTTTAAACAATTGTCACTAAAATCAAGCTATAAAATATCAAAAATACTGTTATAAAAATTCAAAATTTGACCATAAACTGTTAAAAGTAACAACATTTTATTCATAAAATGTAAAAAAGGCAAAATCTAGCCATAATTTTTTAAAGAATTGTAGGTCTTTCCGCAAGACCCTTGCTTACATATAGCTACGCCACTGTTTTAACAAATCTGTTGTATAAACTGCTACTTCTACAAATCAATTGAAAATTTTTATAACTGTCTGATATATAAACTGTTAACTTTCTTCTTAAGCCAATCATCATTTCCGTGTTCAATCTTGATACTTTTTAAAATGGAACTTCTTGTAGACAAGCTCAAATTTTTAAATCAACACTAAAGAAACCTTTATTCAATTTGAATTTAATTTGTCAAAAACTTTGTACAACTGAGTCATAGAATGATATTTTAAACAAAATGTATTTCTGAATACACAAACATTAAAGTAACTTATATTTATTTGAAAATACAAGAATACTGAATTGAATACCATTGATCTCATATAAATCTCAATTTCAGACAAAGATAAGGATTTTTTTAATAGCATAATAATAAACATTTTTAGTCAAATACTAATATTGATTACTTAATTACTTAATCACATCAACGTGAAATTGATAGAACACCTAAATAATAAAAACTACTCAAAAAAATACTTCTGAGTTAGTGCTGCTGTAATATTTACAAACTTGTTAGTCTCTATATGCTAATAAATAATCTTGTTTTTATAAATTCATTTTGAAACATAGTATCTTATAAATGAAAATGTTAGTTTTTAATATCACTAAATAAAATTTCAATTAAATTGTTGAATTTCTACCCACATTGCGGATTGTTTGATAGAAATATGTAAAACGTGTATGGGCAATTCTATTTCAAATGAACTAGAGCAGGGAGGGTGTGTCGAGAAACTTGCTTTAGTATTTTTTTTTTGTTTTTATAACTTATCAGTTATTTGATTGGTTCATAAGAATATAAAACACTAGATTTGTAGTTTTTTGTCGTTTTTTAACTTTGAGTTGACTTGACATTTTTGTCTAAAAATTGCAATTTTAATTCACAAAAAAATTTACTAGTGAAATCAAAAATTTGTTCTGTATATTTGGGTTTTAAGAGTTTAAAACTCAAAAAATCTGCAAAAGTAGTCCTATACTTTAACATAATCTTTTACAAATACACGTTTAGCCACGCTCAGAGGGACAATACACCAAATATTATTTAAAATTTAAATTGTGGGGACAATTTTACATGAAAAATAGTCGATGTAATGCTCAACGGTCGTAGAAAAGTCCATCTAGAAAGAAATTTTGACAACATTTTCAGGCAAAAAATGCGTTAAAAATTAATTATTTTTTCATATTTACAAAAAATATTATAAACACGCTAGGGTGTGGTTTAAAACTTTTTTAATCAAATTTTGATCAGCGCCAGGCGGCGGATTTATGTTTGAAGGCCAAAAATAATAATATTTTAAAATTTTGGAGCCGATAAAACTATCAAATAAAGAGTAAAATTGCCCAAAATTGGTTTAAGCGACAATAGATGTTTTTGTTAAATTTTTGAAACAAGCTTAAAAAAAATATAAGTCAAATAATCTTTTAAAAAAATTAAAAAACTATATTTTTTAAGTAAAGAAAAAATGTTGTACACATTTTTTTAGATAAGCACGACACAATATTTAGTGTATAGTTTCTCTGAACTCTGCTAAATGTGTAATAGTAAGAGAAAAATAAACTTATTTTTGCAGTTTTTTTTGAGTTTTAGATCCCTAAAATACTCTGTTATTGTAAGGTTTAGAAGTTTTTTTATCCAAGAAAACGGTAGTAATTTTTAATCTTTTGATAATCAACATGCATCTAAAAACCACTTTTTCTTTTCTAAGCTTTATTCAAAATTTAAATATTTAGTCCCTACAAATTAGACAAAAAAATCAACGTTTTAGAAAAATTTTACCCGCAGCTTATACTTAGGTGTATTTGGACTGCCTGAAGACTATTTTTACCTAGCAAACGCATGAAAAAAGGTAGTTTTGGAGTAATAGACATATTTATATCAGTTTTTGCGTTTTTGAATGGTTTTTTGCATTTTTAGCAAAAAAATTACTTAATAAAAGTAAGTTGTAGAGCAAAACATTTCTAATCGAAAAGACGCGAAAAATAAAGTCACAATTTTGCGCGCGCTGGCGGGCAATGCACACATTATTGGAAAAATCAAAAGACTTATATTGATCAGAAATTTATTGCTCTTTAGTCTCTTATAATTTTTCCAAAAAATATTTAGGATAAAATTTAAAAAAATCAGCAGAAGGTCACAATCTGCGACATTTTTCCACATTCTTTAGCGAAAAATGCTTTCACTATCGGGAAATAAAAATCAACAACTTTGATTTATTGAAATTTTTCACTAAAATGTATAGTTTTGGCTCTAAAAAAATAAAATATATACTATTTTTTTCGCGTCTTCTAGCGAAAAACAAAAAACTATAGAACAATTCAAATACCTATATCGATTGGAAATTTTCTGCTCCAAAACTTTTAATAGAAAGATTTTTTTTTTAAACGCAAAAATTGATATAAATATGTCTATTACTCCAAAACCACCCTTTTTCACTGAAAAGTATTTCTAAATTTAATAAATTTATTATTAGATATATATTAATATAAAATAAATATAAATATTTTTATTTGTTTAGTTAACATAATAAATATAAATACTACTAAATAAATCTTTTCATAATTCAAACTAATTTTTCATTAAGAAAGTAAACTTGAAAAGATTTATACAGGCTGAATCTCGATTATCTTCTTATCAAGTTCAACTGGTGTAGTAAACACGTCAAAGCGCATATCAAAACATGATTGTTTTTAATCATCTTAGCGAAAATCCGGTTTACTAATTTACTTTCTGCTTTAATAACAACCAGACCCCACTTTTTGCTGTAAGTTTAAAAATAATATATTTTCCATCCTGAATCTATTATGATAAAAATCTATAAATAGCATGGATGCTATTACATACACCAGTTTTAGTCATATTGAAAACTAATTTGAATATTAACGTAACAATAACAAAGTTACAAGTGTGTAAATAATTGGTTCAGGCGTTTCTATATCAGGCTTTTCTAACACGTTTGTACCAATCATTTGTGTTGTCTTAACTTATCGATCTTATTTAAGATATGGTGGGGCTTATGAACTTCGCTTTTAGATATGTAAAATCGGCTTTGTAGTATAAAATATAAATGGATGTTGAATCAAGTTATTTACGTCAAACGCAACTCATGATTACGAAAATGAACAAATATTCACGCATTTTCACGTCATTTTTTAAATCGGATTATGTTAAGGAATATTGAAGCCAGTTTTTCTTATTTGTGCATTCATTTCCACATTGTGTTAAAATATAGAGCAATTAAAAGTTATAACAGTCTTAGTATAGAAATATATATACAGGGTTAGTCAAAACTACCGGAACAATTAAAGTTTCTGGTTAAAATAATATTTTTTTATATATTATAAATACTTCTTGTTTTATGCAATACTACTATTTATTTCTTTCGTATTGTCATAAAAAAATATTTGCATATATAAAATGTTCATAAATAATCGTTTAAAACAAAAACTCTTTAAAATTGAAATGCAAATACAAGATATTTAAAGCAAAATAAATTTAGTTTTTACATTATGACATAAAACAAGTTTTAAGTTTTTTTTAATTTTATTTTTTTTTTCTTTTCTAGGTACGACGATACTCCATCTAGATTATGCGGCGATAATTATGTTAGCAGAATGATTGTCTCTTCCCCTAGTAAGGCTGATTACTACACATATCAGACCGAACCTGTGAAAAGGTATTTTGGTAAGTATTTTAAAACAAAATTTTTATATTTTTTTATTTAAGTATTTGCAATTTATATTTAATTCTTCCTATTATAGTAATATTTAATCTTACTTAGAACATTTTTGTTGAAACATATGTCTCGATTAGATTATAGCAAATATTCTGATAGTTCTAAAGTAGCACTATCAGTCTATCTGTTTATATGCTTTATATTTTTTATAAAGACATTTTTAGCTCATTAATTTATTCTTTCTTTTGCAACAATGCTTGGAATCGGCTATGTCGGAGTTACAAATTCAGTAATACATCAAACACTTTTTTTTAATATAATAATAATGATACTTTTTCGTAAACGTTATTTAAGTCTGATTGATAATATTGAATGTAATTCCTAATAACCGCAATCTGTTCACTAACGAATGAATAGCTCAACCCATTCATGTATTGAATACAGCAATCTCATCATCCATTATGTGTGAATGGTATATCTTTTATAATACATTACAAAAATTATGGAAGCACAGTTATAAATAATATAGAGTAATAATATATTCAATATGATAGAGCTATTAATAGAACATAAAATAAGAGAAGTGCAATTAAGCGACCTCGTAATAAAGTAGTTCCATAAAACTTTTTCAACTACAAAAAGTTAGATAAAGTTTGCTAGTTTAACGAGAAAATAATGTTAAATTAAGAAGTCAACTATAAAGCTTAAAAGATTTCAATTAACGGTAATTTAATTATTACTCGATCAATAATTCAGCTGAACTAATAAAATTACTAAATTACTCTTTTCCTCAATTAACCCTTTATTTAATCAATTTAGTAACAATTTGGTTGGTTAAATTGCATAGAATCTCATTATTTAAAATTACGCAATACTTTTTTTAATAAATATTAAAGAGTTTTTAGAGTGTTAAGTAATATAAAAATAATTTGATGAAAATGTCAAGAACTAGTCAAGTGTGAGGATGAGTAGGTAGTGAGATAAGTTCAGAGTTTTAAATTTCAATGGAGTTGAAATGAAGATGATGACGGCAAAGCTTTAAAAACGTATAAAGGTAGAACATTGCGTAACTAGGCGTTTGCTCTTTTAGTAACTGATATTTGTAATAAATCTTAGTGATGTAAAATAGATTGCAGTTTGTATTCAAAAATAGGTGAATAAGAATTCACAAGATGTAATATTTATGTATTATAATCTTTGATCTAATAATTTAATAATATGCATATGCATGTGCAGATTTAAACAAATCAATCAATCAACGCTATTGCCATCGATAATTAATGTAAAAGTTTGTGTTGCAAAGTACTTCAAAAAAGCATTGTTAATGTTTTGGAGTTTGCACCGCATATGCAAACATAAAACTTTAGCAGCAAATAAGCCCGGGTGGAGGAGGCGCTATATTTAAAACCAAAAGTAAGTCTTTTTGTTTGCAGCACTTTGTAATACTTGTTGTCCACCGATTGTTGTGTTAATTTACAAATTTATAAATCAGTAAAATTTGCATTAGAGGTTTCTGTATCTGTATAAATCAGCAGAACAATGTCTGTTAAACTTTTCTTACATTTTTGGATGTTTTTACTTATTAAGACGTTAGTAAATGCTAATCCAATACTTTAGAAAATGCAAGCTATAAAATCTAGTAATTATTAGAAACCAGCAAATTTTTGTTTGTAGTTTTTGGTACTCATACGTAAAAAGTTTTTCAATTAAAGTTTTTTATTTTCTAAAAACAGCAGTAGAAATAAAATTAAAAATAATTTGACGAAACTAAGATAAATAATTTTACACAAACCTATATGAAACTAAAATATTGCTTGAAAGAAAAAAAAGACAGAGCGGAGATAAGTGTGTTAAATGTTGGATCAGAAAAGATTTCTGACAGTGACTGTAATTTTCACAAAAACCCGCTTATAGTTAGATTAAAAATAAAATTATCCAAAACCCAAGTAATTTACCTAAAAAAAATTAAAAAAATGGTAAAAGTAAAAATAGATAAAAAGAAATAAATTGAATGAAAGAATATATGATCATGTTTGAGTCAAGTCTACGAAATGAAAATTTGTTTTTGCTCAAACCACTGAAAATGCCTTTTTCTATATGAATCCTGATTATGTACATTTTTTCAGATTTTTTTAGTAAGTCATTTCCGAGTAATAAACAATCAAAATTTGAAAAAATTGAGGTTTTTGATGACAATCACGTTTTTATTCATAATTGAGAAAAAAAGAAAATACTCGTCATCTTTTTTGAGAAAAACTGTCTTTTAAAGTTCTGCAAAATTTTCAAAATTTAAGGATAAAAAATTTTGGCTGTGAAAACTTATTCTTTGGATAATTTTGAAGAAAAAAGTTTTTTATAGATGTTTCCTAAAAATTCTGAGAAGTTACAAATGATCAACAAATGTAATAAAACTCAAAAACCTCGATTTTTTTCTAATTTTGATTGCTTAATACTCGGAAATGGCTTATTAAAAAATTTGAAACAATTCACATAATCAGGATTCATGTAGAGGAAGACAAACTACTAAAAATTAGTTTAAGCAAAAACAAATTTTCATTCTGTACACTTGACTCATACATGGCCATATATGTATATCTTAAACAAAAATAGCACTAAAGAAAAGTAACCTAAAAAAAGCCATACAACTAGGATAGATAACCTTTAAAAAACTGACCTATATTTTTCAAAACAAAAACACATCACAATACCTAAAATCATAAATAACCAATGCATTTTACCTCTCCTAACGTATGGAGCGGAACATAGAAAATCACAAAATACAACTTGGACACTCTGAAAATTGCACCCAAAAAAATGGAACAAGTGATGATTAGTTTAAACAAAAAAAAAACAAATATTGCAATAAAAGAATATTATTAAACTATTACCAAAGTAACAAAAATTGCAAAAAAGCAGCGTTTCTAAGGTAGCAAAAAGCAATATAATCCGTTGGAGCCAACAAATTATTAAATAGAAATCATAGAAACACAAACAAAAAAGAGAAAGACAAAGACAAATAAATGGTATAACAACCTAAAACAAGCAGCAGGGCTAGCGTGGATAAAAAAACACAAAATTAAGAGCAGTAAAATGAATTAGAAAAAACCTACGTTCAAGCAGGACCATAATAGGCTAAAGAAAAAAAAAGAAAAAGTTTAGTAAAAAAAATTGACATCCAAATCTTTTATACATCTGGAAAGTGGCAAAGTTGGATGAAGCGCCTAACTCAAACTTCAGCACATAAATTGTCTTGCAAGTTTGAGCCCCAGTTCTGGCAGAAATACATTTAATATGAGAGTTTGGGTGAACCAGATACTAGGCCTCGTCAGTATCTACAGCGTTTTTTTCTCTCAATTAACGGGTGCAATAGTATACATTTATATTTTTTAAGTAGATATGCAAAGGCAGTTTATGCAGTAGTAGCGTAAGCGTAAGCCCTAAAATATTGGCTTTTACAACTAAAAGAAAAATTAACGCATAGGCGCCCAAATGTTTGTCATAAAAGAATTAGATTTTTTTTTCTACAAACATTAGTAGAAATTAAATTAAAGAAAAGAGTGTAACATACAATTTTTTAATTACAGACACTTGAGCTCGTAAAACGCGTATTCCAAAACTTTAATTCTTTAACTACCCAACTAAGTATTTGTAATCAAAGGATTAGATGTTACATGTTATACACATTTTAGTAGAAACTAAGTTATATCCAGTTCTTATATAACTAACACTTGAGTGGGTAAGCGGGGTACTCTAACAAAGAAGTTAGTCTGCAAACTTAAACTGAAGTTTGTTACCTACTTGCACAAATGCTTGTCATTAAAAAATTACATATTTCTTCTACTTATAAGTGGAGGTAAAAACTAAGTTAAATAAAATAATGTAACATTCAAACTTTTTTCAGTAATATTTGGGCAAACGGGTGCTTGTAAATATGAAATAAAGTACTTTTTATACCTCCTAAGTGTTTCTACAAACAATATTAGAAACTGACGTTTAAAAAAAGTGTAGCATCTAATTCTCTAATGACTAAGACTTAGGCTAGTGGACTTCAACAGAAAAGACTTGTTTGCATATATAAATTGAAGTTCTTTTTTTTTTCTACAAACGTCAGTAAAAACTAAGTTAAAGAAGAAAATGTGATATCCAATTTCTTGATCACAAACACTTAAACCAGTGAGTAACGTATTCCATTTGTTGCAAACATAAATTAAAATTTCTCAACTACCAAAGTGTTTGTCATTAAAGGATTGTATGTTTCTAAAAACGCCAGTTAAAACTAAGTTCAAAATTAGAGTGTGACTTCCAATTTCTCAATTACGAACACATGGAAGGGTGAATGGTGTATTTCTACAGAAAACATTTGCCTACAAACATAGATTATAGTTTTTTGAACACCCACTTTGTGTTTGGAACTAAGTTAATGATGAGAGTGTGACATTAAATTTTTTGATCATCAACACTTGAACGGGTGAGTAGTGAACTTCAATAAAAATTATTTGCATACAAATATATATTAAAGTTTTCCAATCACCCACTTAAGTGTCTGTCATTAAAAGGTGGATGTTTCTCTTTTATGCAACCGGCAGTTAAAGAAAAGATCGTGGCATATAATCTCTTAACCACAGATTCCTAGGCAGGTCACTAAAGTATTTGAACACAAACCATTTGCATGCAAACATTAATTGAAGTTTTTTAACTACCCACTCAAGTTTTTGTCTTCAAAGGATTAAAAGTTTTTTTTTTCTACAAACGTCATTAAAGTATGAGTCAAGAATTTAACATCCATTCTCTTGATAATTAACACTTGCGCAAATGAGTAATGTACTCTAACAGAAAACATTTGTATTTTTTTGCCATACACCCATGAGCGATGGCAAATTGTCTTCCTCTGAATAATAGCTATAGTTTTAAATTTTTCAAAGTTTCTTATTCTTGTCCAGTTTTTTTATATTCCGGAGCTATGACAATGGGTTACGGCCAATGTTTTTTCTATCTTTTTTTCAAGAACCATCTAGGGTATTTGTTATCTTAGCCTTTTTAAGTGGTTGAGTAAAGATTTAGAACATTCTACTTAATATCTACATTTCAAGAGCTTTTATTGTAGGTTTTGCTGATTGCTTGCTATGATTACAGTGTTGTCTGTGTATCTAATGTTGTTGGTTATGGCTCTATTTATTTTTATGCCGACTTTCAGATTATTATTTTGTGGTTTGGTTACTAATCTTAACATTTACCTGCAAACATTTAATAAAGTTTTTCAACAAACTCATCAAAATAATAGATGTTTATCTTTTTTACAAACGGCAGTAGAATCTAAGTTAAAGAGTAAGGCACTCTATTATTAACAATTTTCCTGCAAAGATAAACTGTAGTTTTTCAACAAACTCGTATTTGTGATTAAACAAACAATTGAATGCTTTTCTCCTCTTTCTCCTTATAAACGTCATTCTTTTTTTGTTCCACTTATATCGGAGAATACTACTTATTATTGCTTCTCTGTTTACTAATGTTCTAAATAGTTTTGTTGTACTCCATTTGTACTATTTGCGCACATTTTTAAGCCAAAAAGTTTTGCGTTTTTTTACGTTTTGTATCTCTTTTATTTTCTTCTCTATAATAATCTAAAAAATGTGTATTTAAGTTCCTTCAGTTTCCAAGCTACGTGTCCAAACTATCTCAGTTTTCCTGTTTTAATACTAGGAAGTACTTCACATCCTCAATAATTGTCTTTAGTACGACATCTCAAATCCTGTATCTTATTTATGTGAGCTTGTTTTAATGTTCAACTTTTCATAAAATTTAACATTATTTTTTTTAATCGCAAGTACTTGGACGGGTGGTTGGAGTATTTCAACAGAAACCCAAGTGTTAGTGGTTAAAAAATTTAATGTTTTTTTTTCTACAAATGTTTGCAAGCAAATAATTTGATAATTTTTTTTACTTGATTTTTTAATAAATAAATAAAATCTAAAAGCTACTAGAACAGTGCCTGGAGATAACTTAACTCCGTATTTTTAATTATTGATTTCTACAAAATAAAATAAGTTTTCCTTTTAATCAGTCATCGTTCAAATTGGTAGTGGTAAAAATCTTCTATAATATTTGGTTTACTCACGTCGGCAGATACAAAACGTCAGTAAATCATCTGATTAAAAAACTTGGCAAAATTGTTTGTACCTGTATATTTTCCAAATCGTTTTTGTCATGTGTTGTAAATAAAAAATGGCAACAACATTTTAAGCAAAAAAAACGGTTTTTTATACAAATATATTTAATCTCGGTAACCGTCTGTGAACAAATTGTAATAGAAGTTAATCAGCCACAAATATAGAATATTGTAAATGGAAGAGCAAACTACATTAATCTATTTTTTTTTGTCAGTTCTAAATTTGTAAGAAATCATGTTTTCCATGTTTCTACAAGCAATGTTTATGATTGTTTATGGTCAAATGTACGGAAAAAATGAAAATTTGTTTTTGCTCAATTTTTGGCTTCTGGTCACAATTTTTTTACAAATTTGTCAGAATGTCTGTTATCGTTTTCTGGAGAGAAAGCATCGTATTAAGATAAACATTTGGACGCAACTCCAATGGTCTAAAGTGACAAAATTACAAATTTTGCCTAATAGGTTTTGGATTGGATCAATAGCAAACGCTTAAATTCAAAACTGGCTTATCTTAAACACTGTTCTGAAGTCTGTCAGTCTAAATTACTAAAGTTACAGATTTTATTAAAGTTGTAATTTTTGGAACCAAAGTCTAAAAATTTACCGACGCAAAGAAAACGTATGTTAAAAAACAGTAAACCAATGCAGTTTTGCATATATAAAAGCACATATTTATCCATATTTAAAAAAAAAAGAAAAAAATAGAAAATATCCGTATCCTTTTTAAGAAGAACTGTTTTTTAAAGTTTTAGGAAATTTTCAAAACTCAAGGAAAACAATTTTTGGCTTGAAATATTACTTTTTCCTATAAATGCAACCCTGAAAACGATAAAAAAATATGAAAAAACCCAAAAAAAAGGTTTTTTTCAAAATTTGGTTGCTTATTACTAAGAAATGGCTAACTGAAAAAATCTGAAAAAATGTACACAATCAGGATTTATATAAAGAAAGGCAATTTCAGTAGATTGAGCAAAAAAAAATTTATTCCGTACACTTGTCTCATACCCATATAAATATTTATCTAACCCCCTCTCCCCGACTTTTTTTTCTAGATACGGCCCTGCATCCAAACATTGTTTTGTTTTACATTAAAAATATAATGTAGTTAGTTATGTCACAACCATAAGAGACTTAATAAAAATCTAAGATGCATTAATAAAACTAATAATTTTACGTCTGCATATTGTCCAAACAGAAATTATGTTAAAATGTAATTCATAATTTATTTAAAACCAAAGCACAGACATCTCTATCTTTTGTATTAATCAACAAAATCGGTAATCATTCATTTTATTATTTTGATCAAGCAAAACAAATATTTTTCTTTAAGCATCAATCAAATTAATCTATTCAATTTATTATTTTTTTGTGCGATAAATTTAACACTCAATGTCATACGCAAGTATGTATAACAAAATAATATTTTATTAAAAAATATATTATCCCTAAGAACCACTAGACATAATCCTTAAGGGTTTGATATATCTCAGTTAAGATAAACTGGGTTATTTGCATATACTTAAAATGTCAAGGCTGTTTAAAATATATATATTTCACCCTAATATTTAATTTGAATTTACTATTAACCTTATTTACTGATTTTATTTATATCGATTTGTAAAGAGGAATTCTATAGACGTTAAAAATAACATTTCTTTTTTATGTTAGTTTAACTGTTATCTGATGGTTATTAGGGACTATATAAATATTTATAAGGTTAACTAAGTTTAGTCTGTTGGGAAAAGCAATATACATAACAACCAATACTTAATTATACTGAGAATGAAATCCAATTATTGGAAGGTTTGATTAGTTTTTTTTTTATTTCCGACACACGTACATTTTCTTTTTTCTTTAATTTTTAATAGCCTGAACACAAAAAAAATGTATTTAGGCTTTTTGTCACGTATATACGAGTTTTTGCGATGCGTATGTTAAATATTTGTATTGTATTTAAGGAAGCCATAAAAACATGGTTGATATGTGATGCGTACAGTGATACTAATTTTGCATAGTATATAAATCGTGGTCAGCAGATACATTTTAGATTGTTTTTATGTGTATTAATTCTGTTGCTTATATTACTACTTTGTTGCTATATAATAATATCTTGTCTGTTATGTATTACGTATTTAAAGCAAAGATCTTATCTTTATTTTCTTTATTATTATTATAGTTAATATTACGTGGAAATACTACAACAAATAAATATTAAAATATTTAAGCTTTGAAATGCGTAGAATTTGTTATAATATGGTTACTGCTTTAAAACTTTATTAATATGTCGCAGCTTTCTATACAAAACGGCTTATTTACTTGAGGATATAAGAGAAACTCTAAAATGTAATTATATTATAGCCAATCCTTACAAATTCACATTTGTCTTAATGTTCGCTAGCGTATCTAAAGCAATTTACCCACATAATACATCTTTCTCTATTAATTTACTTCAAAAGAAGCTAAATTAATATTATGATTGAAGCAAACATACGCTTATATAAATAAAACATAGATTGGGAAAATTATTTGATAAATATTTTTTAAAGAAAACAGCAGCATATTCAATATGTTTAGATAAATCATAAATTAATTCTTCTTAATTGATAATCCGATTATAAAAATCTTTCCATTTTGATTGTAGATGTTTAAATAACTAGAATCTTAAAATTTCTAGCAAATATGCTACTACTTATAACAAATTACTTTGATGGTAAAGCGTCTTTTCAATTTAAAAATTAATATTTTATTAACAGATTAAAGCTCCCAACTTCATAACAGCATCATAAATAACTTAAACAATAAATTCTATATTTTCTTTATTTATTCTGTAAAACTTTATTTTATTATTTATTTAAGATTATATTTGTTTCACACTTTTTACATAAATTCTGTTTAGTTATTTAAAAAGTGTGAAACAAATATAAACAATAAATAATATTAAACGATACTCACAATAAAAATATTTAAATTATTATCATAACACAACAAACAATATCATATTAAATGTGTTGTATCTATGAATGTTCGAGCAGTTCCTACTACTTACGGCGAAGTTAAACTTTGTGTACGTATTTTCAAGGCCGCATTTGATTAGTTTACATCAAAAATCAACTAGAACCAAAGTTTTATTGATCTTGATTAAAAAATTCAACCACCACAATAGACCTCAACTCTTCAAAAACTACTCAAGTAGCAACCAAAAAAGTGTGTTTTATGGGAGTAAAAGCTAATAAAAAACTCTGAGTACAGGATACCAACAAACTCCTAAAGCAAGAGAAACAAGTAAAAAAAATATTTTACACGCGGATGATACATCGAAGACAATATAAATATGAAAGTTCTCCAACCAAAACAACAAAAGAAAAAAACCAACAAGGTCAAGTAGTGACAGAGAAAAAACAAATTACAATTATTATTTCAAATTTCTGCCAGAAACTTTACAACTAATCAGTACTTAAACAAAATTCTTTTGATCAAGTAATCCTGAATGTGGACTCCAAAGAAATCCCAAAAAATAATACTGCAGAGTTAAAATAGCACCAAAACAGGTGATGAAAGATTAGAAAACTTTAAGTGAAGCTACAACAAAAATGTTGAAGATTGGAGAAAAAACTCTAAAAACAGCACTAATCACTACTAATCACCATTCTCAACAGATGTTTAAAAGAGAAAACAATTGTCGATACCTCGAGGAATCACGTTGGCAACAATTTTTTTTTTTTTAAGTTACCAAACCAACATCAAAAATTATAGATCATATTATAATCAACCCTCTCAACAATTTTTTTTTTTTTTTAATTTGTGGCCAAACGGCAAACCTATAGTACAACGGACTTTATTTAAACTATGCGTACTCTTATTATAATATATAAGAAGTGTACAGAGTACAATAATTTTTCTATTTGTTGATTACCAAAAGGATTTTGATTTTGTTGAAACATAGGCGGTGCCAGAACTAATAAATAACGCAAAGATTGACTCAAGATATACCAATCACATTATAAAAATCTATAAATGGCGCTACACTCCATGTCAAAATAGACAAAATCTTAACAACGGATAAAGTCTCAATACAAAAAAAACGTAAAACAAGGTGATTCAATTGCTTCAAAACCATTTACCCTGGCAATAGAAGACGTTTGAAAGAACTTTACCAAGCAGCAAAAGGAAGTTAACATAAACAAAAAATTCTTAAACTGTTATTGATTTGCGGACAACATTGTGGTCATAAGCACCAACTAAAAAAAAACTAAAAACTAAGTTATGTAAACTAAAGGAAGCATCGCAAAGTTTAAGTCTACAAATGAGTCAAAAAACAAAGATTATGAGTCCAGACAACATCCATATCAATATTGATAACCACACATTTTAAGTGATAAAAGAATAATTTCTTGAACACAACATCAAGTTAGATAAATCAACCATTTTAGCATAAGCTGCATATATTTTCAAAGAAACAAAGACTACCCGTACAAAAAAAGTGCACAACTACAAATTTTCTAACGTACGGTGGAGCGTGCAATGATGGAATTGAACTTAAGAAATAGACAAAGAAACTAAAATATTAGGGCAAAAACCAAACTAAGCGACGTCGTAGAACAAATTGCAAAAAGTTTCTTACCACATGCCTCATGTTGCGCAAAATGGACTAAAATTATTATTCACAAAAAGCAAAAAGAAGCATCGGTAGACATATGTTAAAATTGTAAAACAATATACAGAAGCAAGTAGAAAAGAACTGGACGCTTCTACAAGGTCTCTATATATAAATGGGATTATTATCACTTTAAGTATGTCGCTTTTTTTAAATTGTCCACTATACTAATTGTTTTGACAGTTCAACTTTGACAGCTGTCAAGTAAGCAAGGTTATAAGAATGTATACAAATGAAGAAAGTATTTATATTGTTGAATCCTACTTTAGTGATAGACGGTTTGATATTGAGAATGGCTCTATTCTGTTCCGGATTGATAATTATAAACATGTAAACAATGTAAACATATAAAAATATTATTTTTATAGAATTCTAAGTACATTAAATTACATTAAAACGTACATTAAATGGTTACATTAAATTAAATGGTTACATAATCCCAAACATTTATAACAACCCTGCAGCATAAAACAAGTCAACATGGAAAGAAATGAAAAAGGCCTATGTCTATGAGTAGATTGATACAAGTTGATAAACATAAAAAAAACGTTAAGCAACGCTCGGAAGCTGCTGCTAATTGGCTTGAGTAATGTATTGCTTGTGTACTATAGCAGCAGTGGCTGGCACAGAATGTCTTCTCTAGTTAGGTCGACGTAAAGACGTCTTGAGTGTAACTGTAATAAAAATTGTTAATGTAAGGCAAAGCAAAGTGTGCAAACCGCATACAAAACGCCGGTCAAATGAGCCCTTTGAATCTAGAAAATATGTATTTGTTTGTTTTTTTCAAAACCTACCCTTTACGCAACGGAGCTTGGGATATAGTCTTATAAGTTAGAATAGTGTCTAAAAAGTAACTTCTTTCAGAGTTGATCCAATTTTCTTTTAGACCTTTATGGCAAAGTATTTCTGGTTACATTGGTTTTAAGATTTGGTGTCTTTAAGATGGGTTTTTCTGTGGTGATAGTCAAGATTTTGCGACATTTGCGGCTAAAGGATTTGCCAAATTTCAAGTTTAGTTTGGTCAGTTTGCATCCTTTAGTGGCACATGGCTATGTACTAAAGTAGTGTGCTCTCAAAAATTTTGTTTTGCTTTGTTGATTTTTCTGCTTTGCTATCTGGATGTGTCTTGTTGAAAAAGATTAAAATTGAGCTATGGGATTGGTTCAGTTGACATCAAGAATCGCTTTAACACGTTTTTTTTTTATAATGTTTGCATTTATGTTTGCATTTTTGTTACAAGTATTGTTAGTCACTTTTGTTTGAAAATCAATTTTTGTCTTAGTGCAATAAAACTAGTTTCAAATGATGCACAATTAATGTAAATTTACATTATTTTATTGGTTTATAAAAACCCAATTTAAAGTTCAAAGTTGCTTGTTTTTTGATAGCACATGGTCAAGTACCAAGATAAGACTTGCAATGTTTTTTGAGAGCTTTTTTTGATTTTCCTTTGGCGGTCTTTGATTGCTTTCTAAACGTGTCTTGCCTTGGCCGGAACAAGGAACCAAAGCAATCAGTTTCTTTCTTTAAAATTAACTAAAATTATTTTATATTATACTTCTTTATTGGTCAGTGTTGCCTGGATTTAATGTCTCAAGGCATCCGCAGAAATTTGAATTTTAGATTTGAGTTGGTTTAATCGAAGCTAGTTTGACATCTTAAGTCAATTTTTTTTTTAGAAGAAATAACTTGCCCACAAATTAAACTTATCAAGAGATTTATTGTTAAACAATTTTTTCATATCTAAACCCAAGCACACAAGAGGTGGGATGAACAATAGATCTTTTGATGACTAACACTTGGGCGGGTAGATAGTTCACAGTAGACGAAGTAACTTGCTCACAAACTAAACTTTGTTCCCACCCGCTCACCTGAGCGTTAGTTATCAAGAGATTTATTGTTAAACAATTCTCTCATATCTAAAACCAAGCACACAAGAGGTGGAATAAACATAAGATCCTTTGATGACTAACACGGGCGGGTAGGTAGATCACAGTAGAAGAAATAACTTGCCCACAAATTAATCTTTGTTGTTAAACGGCTGGCTGGGATTTTGACACTTTTTTTAATTAAACAATTTTTTTTTGAGTATCTGTATCTCTATTAATAATGCTTTTATTTTTTATTTGCAAAATCACCTACATGACTGCAGAAGTATTTGTATAAATTTTTGTAATCTTCTTAGTTGTAGTTAGTCGATGCTGAGTAAATCTTGTCTATTTGTCAAAAGTGATCTTTAGCGTTCTACGCAGCTGCAGTGTGGTCTTACATATTAGAAAACTGTATATGTGATAATGTTGCTTGAATTTTAAATTGCATTAACGCTAGAGAATTGCCGGGTTTAGTCGCTCCGTCCCGTTGGAGTGCCACTTGTAGTATTGTTATGGAAAAGTATTAAATCCTATCACATCTACGAGAATATCAGTGAACCTTTCTCTCTAAAAAAATATTGATTCCTACAGCGCCGTTTTTAAATTAAAATTGGTTGTTATGGGATAAAACGCCAACCAACTCAATATCCAAACAATAAGATTTTAGTCATCACTCTTTTTGTATGTTGAACTACATACAATATTCTTTGTCTTCATATTTTTGGTTAAAGGTTTGAAGTTATATTTAACAAGTAAAAAAGTAATTAAAAACGCCACTTATTAAAAATTAAATGCTTAGAAACGACTTATCGCATCAAATTTCTACAAATTTAAGGACACAGATTGGACTTTCTTCTACAATGTGTGAACATTTTATTCAATTATATTCAGGCGTTTTCTTGCTGAGTTTGATTCTGTAAACCCTTATAATAACGCAACTATTTTCCCCCTTTAAAAAACAAAAATATTGTGTTTAATTTTAAGCAAACTTGTCTTAACGCTGCTTGGTTTAGCAAAAACCGTAGTTGTGTCTTAGATTCTTTCATCGGTTGTGAAGATAGTTCTTTAATTTGCTTTTGATATCCGGTAGACTTTAGTCGATGATGATTTCAAAAAAATATATAATATCTTGTAATTAACTCTAACAACAAAACCACGCTTTCATAGAACTATGGCAATAATCAAACTTTTTATCCGCCGCAAAGCATCAAAGGATCTTAGCGAGACTGTTTGTCTTCTACATGAACAGACATGCAACTATACAAATTTGTTTAACAAGTAGTTGCTTGAGGCCAAGTCTGGACTGTAAGAGGATAATCAATTTTTTGAAAAGTGCATTTTTCTTTGGCAAGTTGAGCAATTTTAAGGGTGCTTTGTGGTGCAACTTCTGTTGTTAATTTTCTTTGACGTTTTGCCCAAATATTTTTCTTTAACCTATGTAATAAGGTAACATAATAAGAGCTATTTACCGTAGTATTTTTTTATCAATTTTTAAGACGCTTTCATAATTTCTAAAGGTTGTGGCTATAACCTTTTGGTTGACGGGAATACTTTGACTTTTCATGCTGGTGGTTTATCTAACGCCGCTATTTCATGGATTCCTTTTTGGACAGAAGATTACAAAACAATATTTTCTTGTCCCTCTTCACAAAGCTTCAAAAAAAATTGAGCACAATTAACTCGATACTGTTTTTGAACAGCAGACAAAAGTTTTGAGATCTATCTTGCACTCACTTTATTCATATCCAAATGATCATAGAGTACTTAGCAAATTGATGTATTTGATAGCTCTGAAGTTGCTGATAATTCTTTCACTTTTAGTCGAAGGTTTTTTCAACCAGTTTTTAATAAAAGCAATCAATTCTTCTGTGATTACTTCAACTAGCCTAACAGAACGTTAGCCATCTTCTAAAGACTCATAACTCATCTTAAACTTTTTAGAAGTGTATTGGGCCAGAAATTCATGTCGGTTACCTTACAAGCAGGTAGCACGTTTGCGTTTCTTTTGCTGCTTTTTGTTTTGTGTTTGGCAAACGTCAGTTGCATTCAAATTATCTTTAACAAATTTATAGAATACATTTAACTTTACTTTAGACACTGCTATCTTGTCTTTTTTACATAATAAAAGTATATGTTTGATGTTGTGTAGTTTTGGGGCATACTGTAATATTTCAGTTTTTCAATTTTTGTCAGATATTTCTGAAAAATTCATTTTGTTTTTAACTACCTATTTTACTTAAAGTTAGTAAGCACTTAAAGAAGAGAATTAAGAACAAATTTAGCCTAAAAATATCTTTTACAACAATAGCTATTCAATAGTTTTATAGTATGGTTACAACAAAAATCATAATATTCATCCACATGATTTTACAACATTAGTGGATGTTTTAATAAACAATTTTATATTAAAATATAATTTGAACATTAGTAACTCCATACGTAGTAATTGAATATGTTAACCTAAATTTTGAACTAATGAAACTGTTAACTGAACTTCTCTAAATTCTTTTATGAATAGTCGCAATATATGCAGAGAAACTCATCTAACAGTAATGAACAAAACCATTTGTTTTTATTGCTATTCCCTGGAATGTTTAATCTAATCTATTTAATTTTTTCTGTCATGTAGGCCAAGGAACAGGACGTCTTGCATGTGTAACTATCGTTGGAAAGAAGGGATTCCCTCGCAGAGGATTGAATGCTTACGACCGCAACGACCCCGTTGTAAATGACATCCATCTTTTAAGCTACTACATCTCCAAGTTCCGCAATGAAAAATCCGCCAAGATGATTAGCAGAGGTACCCATTTTTAAGCATAAAATTAAAAAAATGCATTTGCTTTTGTGATTCATCTATGAAATATTTATATTTCACGCTTCTATCATCCAATCACTAATACATATACACACATTATACAAGGTAAATTAAAAGAACATACATTAAAATAGTATTTGTGTAAATTATACTATTGATTAAAACAATCATTTAGCAATACCATTAGTAACCCTATGTAGCTATATTGTGATTTATGTATGTGCCTAACAGTGTGTGTCTCATGTGGTTGGTTTTTCCTTGCAGCGGATGAGAAAGTTGAGGAGACAGAGAACTCTAAGACAACACAAGCAGAAATTGCTGAATAAAGATCAACTGTTATGTTTTATTATATATTTTATTTTCTTAATATAATAACACGAATATACGAAAGTTTCTGAAAGAAAAATAATAATTTTTAAATTTAAGCGGTTCATTAATATATACTCATATTATGGTATAATAATAAATTTATTTTGTTTTATATCATTCTTTTATTTTAATATATTTAACAAACACTCACCAATTCACTATTTATATACAGTTTAATCTAAATTACATGTAATTTATAAACCATACAAATACTATCCATAAAATAAGGTAATTGATACATATTATTGTCTGATACCTTATATAAATTCAATTCAAGTTTTATTCGCTGTGCAAATTACAGAAGACTTACAAACATTCTTGAGAGTAAACATGTAAAAACATTAAATAGTACAAATAGTTTTTTTTAAACAACTCTTAGAAAGGTTTATGAAAGGTACTTGAGACGAAGATCTTACTATTACTTTTATACCCTAAAGTTGAAATGGGGTCGTTGCAACTTTGCTACTTACTAAAAAGCACACTACTTGTATAAATACTAAACTAGTTTCATTATTTATTTTAATTAGTTAAATAATTCAACAATAATTTAAATTAAAATATGTTATTTTGTAATTTAATGCAAATAAATTTGTATGTATGGCATATCAGGAGAATTTAGTCTCCGGGAATAATTTAAAATAGTTTTTCTTATCTTTAGTAAATAAATTTTCGTATGTATTCGTAAAGGTCTATAAAGATATGTGATTTAGCATATTTTATGTAAATAAAGTGTTTTTTTAAAGGTTATATTTCTTGATCTATTTACATATAAACTGCGATTTTTGATAAATTTAATATATGCAGCAAAGTAGCTCAAATAAAATAAATTGAAAACATTTTATTCGCATTAAGACATATAACATAACATATTACTACAGTTGTTTTTTACATTTATATTTATAAGAAATAGATTTTTGTCACTGTTATGCCATTTGGGTAAAAAAAATTCAGTTTGCAGTAAAATTGCTAGTTTGTGGCTGACATTATAAATATACAGGGTGCGGCAACAAAACTTCTTGATTTGAAAAGTTAATAAAACTTTATATTTATTATTTTAATTATTTTTGTGTTTGTATATAAATACAAAATTTATTTTATTTTACAAATAATACCTGGCAAGTAATTATCATTATCAATACACTGAGTTACTAGATTTCTGAAGTTTTAGTCGACTCTTTCGAGCATAGCGACGGGTATGCGAGATATTGCTTGGCAAATATTTACCATAAAAGAAGTTAGGTTTCTTGGGTGATTACTGTAAAGAATTGATTTTAGATATCTTTATAAAAAATTGCAAGAGGCTAATTTGGTCAAAAGCGCTGACTACAAAAGTTGGAAATCAGGCATCCAAGAAAATAGTCCCGCAAAAAGATATGCTATGTGTATGCCGTTGCTTGATTTTGTTGAAACAACGCATCCTCTATTTATGTATATATTGGTGTCTTGTAGTAAATATGTGAATATGCCGGCATATCTGAATACGGGTAGCTCAGGATGCAAAGGTTATCTTTTAAAAGATTATGTCCGTTACAAAACGTTGCTTACATTTTTCATTTAGGGTGGAGTTGGTATCAGCATCCCAACATCAAAGTAGACAAAAGTTTCTAGTGGCTATGGGATTGCTAACGTTTAGTTGCCACTTACTCTCATAGTCATTGACATAGCGTTTCTCAATTTCCGTAAGATTATAGATTATTCGAATACTTTTTGGCAAGACTGTCAAGTCTGTATTTAGTTCAGACAAATTTTCCAAGTTTGAGTATAGTTTAAACAAGTACTTTTTCCTACTCTGATGCAATGTTAACGTGTGATATTGTAAAACAAATTTATGGAAACCATATTTTTACGGTTAACTTACTTCTGTTTAACTTCAATTACTTTGCAAGGTGCAGTCTGGGATGTCTGAGATTAAATTAACCGACTAACTGTTGTGTTTGAGACTTCAAATTAGTACAAAAAACCTACTTTGTACTTACAATTCCATTCCATTGGTTGTTACAAAGCCATAGACACAATTAAGTTTTAATACTCTAGGTCGCAAATTAGGTTAAACCTTAAGCGTTTCTTCAAGTCCGTAACTTTCAACTTTTTTAACTTATTATTTCTCTTCTCTGGATGGTTGGTTTGAGAATAATGGACAGGGCTATAGTATGTTAAGCACTCCTATTATTTAAACATTTTCTCTTATTTGTACGCTATAAATTAAAAACCATTGTCGGTAGCTATAATGCTCTCTGATGCTGGTAATAACACCGGTTTTAGCCTTTTTTACGCACATGCTGTGGTCAATTTTGCAAACAAATTCACAAGTACTAAAATGATTTTATTTTTGTTCTGGGAATGGTCCAATAAAGTACGTGGCAACGATGTTAAATGGTACTCTGCTTTACGGGTGTAGAGATGTTTATGGTTATTGTTGTTCCAGTATTATTGCGGTCAAAGTGAGTTGCTTGACGTGTTATTAATATAACACGCAAAAGCGAACACGTAGAAGTAGCAGTTTTATTGTTCTGTTAATTTTTGGTATATGGTACTATTCACTTTTTTAACATTTCCATCTAAGAAAATCTTGCTTTTAAAAAATGCTTTAGATTCGGAAGGCGTCTTTGTCTTGATCTTGCGCAAGTTTGATTTATTTGTTTAGCGTTTACACGTTTTTGCTTAATATGTTGGATAGTTGATTATGTCTTATTGGGCAGTGTTTAAAGGTAAAGTAAAATGACAGTTAGAATAGAGCTCATATTACCAGTTTAGACTGGTAGTCTTTAAAGTTGTTTAGCCATGAAAGAGCGTGCAAGTTGGTCTTGGCTGTACAATGCTCTTACTAGTGCAAAACATTCTTGCTTGTTGATGATTGCGTGATCACAGCTCTCGGTTGTGTTTAACTTTGCTAATTCAAAACATTTTTGCTTTTTGGAGTTATTAGCTTATCATGGAGATCCTTGTAATATGTCCGCCTATACTGTATACGGTAGATAAACCACAAAGGCTTAGCTTATTGTTTGTGGTATTTCTTCCATTCCGGCTGTAACAGCCTTGGTGGTGGATATTGCCCATTGCTAGCTATACATTTTTCTTACCTAGCTGACAATTTGTACATGCCACGCCAAAAAAACTGTTGTTTTTTTGAGGCAAACCAGTCATCTAGCCATTTTTGTACATTTTTGTAAGAAGTGAAGCGCTGCTCAGCAAATGAGTGTCCCATTGATACAAATAAGTAATAATCAGACGGAACCAAGTCTGATGAGTAAGCCGCATGCAAAAGTATTTTCTAACTAATAACTCATAATAACTTTTTTTTATTTCAAACTTCTTTGGTGGTTTTCCACATTCTTCGTTTCTCATTTTAAAATCGCCACTCAAACCACTCAAAGCATTGTAATTTACTAGAGCATGCTCACCAAAAACTACCTCAAGCATTCGATGTGATTCTGCAGATTTTTTTTTTCAAATGATAACAGAAAATAAATCGTAGTTTCCAGGCACAAAATTTGACATGTTTAACGCTATACAAACTATGCTGTTGTATAAAATTTGTATTGATGTGAGTTAAATTTTTTTCCAAAAATAGTTAACAAGGAAATGGCGCAAATGACGCAATTTGACGGTAACTACATTGACAGCCAGCGCCATCTATGTGCAAATTCCGGTTTCATATTTACAGACTTGGTATATAGTCGTACTAAGTTGCAGAATCTCAGTTACTTTCATAGTTATCTAAAGGTTTGAGGTACCGTAAGTAGATAGATACTTTGCAAATAGCCTGGTGCCCAATAGTAACGCTGAGTTCAATATATTCATAATTTTGCTCAGTTAAAACGAAAAATTCTTTTTTGCGCTCTTAAGTCACTTGATTCTTGTAATGCGTCTATCTGTACTGTATACGGTAGATGAGCCACGAGACGTTAAAATTACAGAAATTTAACTTATTGCTTGTTAGATTTCCTTCATTACGACTGTAGCAACTTTTAAACGCTTTGGTACAGGATAACTTGTTGGGTACAACTGCTATCATGGCAAATACTTGTATGTTTATATTGTGTCACAGATTTCATAGTTGTTTAAAGTTTAAGGTGCTGAGTGACGCTAATAGTAACGCTGTCCAAGATATTCAATCAAAAGTTTTAGTTGTACATATTTGTGTGCGCGGCACAACTGCTATTTGGGAATGAGTGCTTTGTAGGTTCAGGTGGTCATAGAGCGTAAGATAGTTTCTTGGAAAGAGTAAAAGGAGAAGTTTATGTTCCTGCTTCGTTCAGTCGTAACAATGCAGTAGTTGGTAGAAAAACGCTAATTTTGCGTTTAGACTTGTTTTTCTTGATCCATGCGGTGCAGCGTGCTTTCCGTGCACAATTTGCAGTCCCCTCTCGTGGTTGTGTACCTAAACAAAAATTAATTTTAATGCATTTAAAACAATAGGAAATGTGTCATCAATAAGAACTGTTTAAGGCATTTTTTTCTAGAAGACGTCTATCTCTCTCAGAGGGGATCTCAACTGAGCTGCACGCGCTCCTAATTTAGCTTATTTGATTTTTTCTGTGGGGTTTTCTGATACCAGAAAGAAGTGTATAGCAATTCCTGGATTGTGAAAGCTTTACAGGACAATATTTGAGCTAAAATCATCACTATACCCGTCGAGATGCTTGAAAAGTCAATATAAGCTTTAGATAACGGCTTTTTCAGTGTGTGCGCAAGACAACATTTGTCACATACACTTTTAAAAACCAACTAATTTAAAATTTTCCTTAATGTGCTATACAAAAAAATTTAAAAAAACATGTTTTTTTTTAGTTTAATACGTTTTACGTTTTATTTCATTCCTAAAAAAGCAAAGTGCCGCGCTCCACATGTACTATTGTAAATTTGTAGAAATATTTTGCAAGTGTCTTCCGACTGATGAGAGGTTGTAACGTCGCTGCGCCTTTCTTAAGCCCACATAACATCACTCAAAATTAGTAATGGCCTATGTTAGGTGCTAAAACCTGTGTATTTTTTTTTTTTTTTTTTTTTTTTTGGTATCTTTTAGATCTAGGGTGATAAATACTTTTGCGTTTTCTATATTACGTAAGCTTTCTGTCTAATGCGGTGTTTCCTAATGTGAGTTCCACGCTCCACAGGGTGGCAATTTGAGTGTTAAGTGGGGCAATTCGAAAATGGACTTGACACGAGTTTAACCCTTTTGCTTCGGGCCATTTAAATGCAATGCTAGATTTTGGTGCTAAAATTGAAAGAAAAAAGCAAATTCTTAAATAATTGCGGCCAATAAATATTATAAATTCGTTTGACGAGATCAAAATATCAACTGGGTTGATACCCCGAGTACCCCGGGGGGACGCTTTAAAATCTCGCTAAACAACGCAGTGTTATCAATTTCCTAGTGATTTTTTTCTAAAACCTATTATATAAGTTTCTTAAGTGAACAATTCAATTTTTTAGTATTAAAAATTATGTATATGTTACTTAGGGGGCATAAGAACTTTTGAAAGGCTTAGGTGGGGCATGGCACAAAAAAGGTTGGAAAACACTGGTCTAATGAGTATTGGCCATGGTTCGAAAAGAGTTACAACAAGCAATCATAGTTTTGCTTTTTGACTAACCAATAAGATTGCTATAATTTTTTGCATCACAGGCGGCGCACAGTACACACAAAACTGCTGCAATTAGATTTAAAATTAATTTATATCTTATTATTTGCTTCACGTATCTTGGAACGTTTGGTGCAAACTTTTTTGAAAATAAATCTATAGTAACATTTTGTCTAAATTGTTAATTTGACAGATGTAGTTAATTCAACTTATGACATTTTCATAGTAAATTACAATAACTTAAACAAAAGTTGTTATTTTTGTTGACTATTTAAAATACTATTTGACATATCTGCTTATTTCCGTCAACATAAGTTATTACTGTAACTTGTTTTACAATTTTAGTAACTTTTTGACAGACTTGATGCAGTAGGTGATGATAACGGACCAGTAATTTGAACAAGAAAGAATCACCTACCCGCCTAAATGTTAGTTTTCAAGAGATCAAATATCACTATCTTCTTTTTTAACAAAATAATTTCCGACGTTTGCAAGAAAGACAAACATTCAATTTCTTGATGACGGTCACTTGAGTGGCTGGGTTTGAACAGAAGCAGGCCAACCACCCTCCCTAGTAGTATTTTAAATATTTTATCTTGACAAAATGATTTCTGGCATTTGCAGAGAAGACAAACATTCAAATGTCTTACAATGGACACTTGTGCAGGTAGGAGGGGCACTATAGATTATAATTACAGGTCATTTAAATAGGAGTAGGTCACTCACCTTCGTAAGTGTTAGTTATCAAGAGATAGATATTACACTCTGATCTTGTGACAAAATTACTTCTGACGTTTACATAGAAGAAAAACATCCAATTTTTTAATAACGGACATTTGCGTAGATGGTTGGGGGCACTTTAGGTGATAATAACAAGCCAGTAATTTAAACAAAAGTGGTACACCAACCCACCCAAGAGTTAATTTTTAAGAGATTAAGTATCACTATCTTCTTTGGTGACAAAATGACTTCTAACGTTTTCAGAGAAGACAAACATTCAATTTCTTAATGACAGACTCTTGAGTGAGTAAACAGGTCACTTCAGATTATAATAACGATCAATAGTTCAAACAAGAGTAAATCGTGTTTTAAGTCATGGGTCTTTGGTGCTTCTTGATGTTTTGGTTGTCCTAAACAAATTGATTTTTTTATATTTTTTCAGATGTAAATGTAATGTAAAAATAAACAAATTGGCGAGGTTAAAAAAACAATGTTTTTAGTATTATCTGGTGGCAAATATCCTTAGACACCAGAAACTTGACGTTGTAGGCATCATGGTTGTTTGTTAAGATTGAAATTGTAGCACTAGCCTCTACTCTATTTTTTCTTCAATTATGAACGTAGACAATTTAAGTTTACACGGTTCTAAACAAAGTGTCTTCTAAATAGCGCCTCTCACACTTCAAAAACTGAATTAAATTTTTTTTAAGTTTTTGTGCAGTTTTTGAAACTTTGTCACATAAATTTTAATTTGACTTCTGCTAGAACACCCTGGAATTTGTATTATTTTAGTAGCGCATATTCTGTTTATTGACACACCCTGTAAAGTAAAAATGTGCCTTGACAGAAAAGAAAACGATATTGTCTCAAGGCAATACAGCAAGCATGTTTTTACTAGCAAGCTGTCTAGCTTCAAAATTACGTGATGTTAATTCTTGGACAACAATCATCTAATAGGAGTGCAAATGAAGATGTTTATTAGCAATAGAAAACCCTGGGTTGTCGATTCCTTGTCGATCTTCAGAATTAGACATTCCACAAACAACATTACACCGTATTTTGCATAAAGACTTAAGTCTTAAGGCTTTTAAAGTTCAGTTAACACAAGAACTCAAGTTGGTCGATTACCATAAACGTCGTATCTTTGCTGATTCTTTAAATGCATAAAAATGATCCGGAATTTTATCGTAAAATCATCTTCAGTGATGAGGCCCATTTTCATCTTGGAGGCTACGTTAATAAGCAGAATTGTTGCACTTGAGGCTCAGAAAATCCAAGAATAATTGTTGAAAAGTCTTTGCATCCTCAACGTGTTACTGTTTGGTGCGGTTTTTGGGCTGGCGGTGTGATTGGACCCCACTTTTTAGAAAATGAGGCTGGTGCAACTGTTACGGTGAATGGATAGCGCTACCGAGCTATGCTTAATGATTTTTATGGCCGGAATTGGAAGATATTGATGTGGACAACGTTTATTTTCAGCAAGACAGCGCTACGTGCTACACAAGCAACGAATCAATCGCAATTTTGCAAGAAAAGTTTCCTGACCGTGTTATTTCTCAAAGAGATGATCACAAGAACAAATAAAGAAAAAAAACACAATAATTTAAACATTTTAGGCAAGAAATAATTAGACAAAGATTGTTCTTATAAACGGTGAAATAGTTCAGTTATAAAAAGCGTGCGTAGAGTCCGGGATTTGATCCCTGAAGTATTATTTAATAATAATTTGCTTTTTATCTACGAGAGTAATTCAAAAGTTATCTAATAAGCTTCTTCGGAGACAATGTACAATATCTGTACAACTTATAATAAACAAGATGAGCTTACTCGGTTATAATTTAATTAAAACCTAAAAATTCTTCTCACTGCTAATAGTAAAAAATACTTGGCGCAGTAGTCTAGGTATTTAACTGCTGCTTCAAAGATTGTGAGTTTGAATCCCGCAACGCAAATCGTTTCCAACCCGCCTTATCAGCATAAAGTTTTACGATTAAGATTTTTTTCTAGTCCAAAGTAGGTTAATAATTTCATCGGTGGTTTTAAAACCACTCAAAACTGTAAGCCTACCCGTAATGTAAGTTGCCAACATTACGGGCAGAGAAGAAGCTGCCGCCAGCAAGCGCAAAACAACATCTAGATGTCATGCGTCTACAATAATTTGTTATTATATATTCTTTCAAACAAAAATCAAAAACCAAAACTTGCGCTATTGTTTAATATTGCGTTTTGTGTTAATTGGTTCTGTCAGCATCTGCTTGATTTAATTTGTAAAACTTTTATATGGACTTCCAGAAGTTGTTCTCCACAGAGTAGTTTAACAATTAATGTTTTTAACCAAGTACTAAACATTATTTCAAGACTTATGTATCATATTTTTTTGCAAAAATACTATTTTACTTCTTCTGACAAATAAAATAATGCAAAACTAATAGGTTAATGCAGCAACATAACTTATAAAACATGATCTATATGTTTGTGCCAATTTTCTACTAATATAAATTGCACCACTCTCTGAGGCTTGCGTACATTGTTGATACTAGTCAAAAATGATACTCGGTCAAAAAGTGTGCTAATATGAGCATATTACACGTAACGCATCTTCTACTTCTAAAATAAATATATTTTAAAAACATTTTAGAACGTCTATCAAAAACCCTTTCAAATCAAATACAGACCTTTTTACTCAAAGCAATTAAAAACCATCTCCGTTTATAATTAAAAACATGAATAAAAAGCGCATCATAGAATAACTAAAAATTCTCAGTCAAAACTAAATTTTGCATATTTTATGGATAGTTTAAAAACGTCAGTATTACTATATACCATTTTAAAATCAACGCAATCAGATACATAGAAAAATCCTACACAATACATTAAAATGTTAATTGTAGAATACATTTTTTAATATTACTCAAAAAAAGTAAATAGTCAGCATTTTCAAATGTTTGATGAAAACATAGTATATAATATAGGAATAACCTACCATAGTAAAAATGATATGAATTCATAATGCAAAAGTTATACCCTAAAGTTTTTGCTTAAACTTGACCCACTCCATAGACACCCCTAGATAGGTTTTACATGTAGATTAGAAACCTGTATAGATTAGTAGGTACACAAGGTGGCCCATTTATAAAACAGTATTTCAAACTCTATTAAATTAATGAGTTTATTTTATTACAATTGAATCAAATTGTACCAAAATTAATATTTTTTTGTTAATTCAAATTTAGTTTTAAATATAGCAACCTATATTAAAATAAAAACACATTTATTTTTTTGAACGCCCACCAAAATTATCAATAATAATCAATTTAGTTAAACACGCAGCTTTAGCATAAAAGTTGCATTTAATACACTTAAAAACATGGACCACCTAGTATCAAGTATATTTAACACAATTAACACCTTTAAACAAACCATAATATGACTATACACCATCATATATTATTTATAAATTCACTCCAATAGTAATCAGTTGATAATAACTACCCAAACAAAACCATTTTCCTATTTTATCCACTCAGCACTATATTTAGACATTAGTGCTAATTTTAAAGCATGATTTTTTTGTATACATGTTATTTTTTTGTGATCACAATGTCGTGTGATTTTTTTTTTATATGTTATATTTACACATTTACATACTATTCGACTTAAAGCAATTCTAAATAAAAAACCAAAATTATAAACCTGCGGAAGAAACTGGACCCAAAAAAAGAAGCCAGTGCGTAATAGTAAGTTGATAAAAACAAAATTAAATTTAAACTTAAATTAGAATTAATTTCATAGTTAATATTAACATTAAATACTAATAGTAGTACCTGTGGGTTAAACAAATAATTAAATTAAAATATTTACCACAGATAAATAAAAAAAACACCATATATTCATATGTAGTTTTCATAGAAGTAATTAATCCTCATCGGCTACCATCATTAACAAATTTCAGTATTACTTTCCCCTACTCGTGCTACTCGGATATTCTCAGTACCTCTTCCATTAGAAGCGGTAGTAGATTCACCCGAGTTGCAAGAACTTAGAGAACAAAGAGCTGCCAGATTAGCAAAAATTAAACTTATCGAAGATGATGTCCCTGTTGTTGTTAGACCTAAAGTAGAAACCAAGAAGAGCAGCTCCGCTAAAGATGATAAAGAAAAGTATGTGTATTAATTGTTTTACTTTAATAATAATTACTAATTAATTAATTTAAGAGCTGCTGCTGATGCAGCCAAAAAGGAAGCAGCTGCTAAGAAAGAAGCCGATTTGAAGAAGCAAGCTGAAGCGGCTGCTAAGAAAGAAGCTGAAGCTAAGGCTGCAGCAGAAGCTGAAGCCAAGGCTAAAGCTGAAGCTGATGCCAAAGCTAAGGCTGAAGGAGAAGCTAAAAAGAAGGCAGAAGCTGAAGCCAAGGCTAAAGCTGATAAAGAAAAGGAAGCTAAAGAAGCAGCAGCACGTGCCGCTGAATTAGAAAAACAAGCTGAACTTCTAAAACAGGAAGAATTAGCTAAACAAGTATTAATTGTAGTAATTTAATAAAATCAATATTAATAATATTATTTCAGGCTGAAATTGAAAGAATTAAGAAGGAGGAAGAAGAACGTGCTCGTTTAGAAGAAGAGAAACGCCAAGCTGAAGCAGCTAAGGCTGAAGAAGAAAGGCAACAGTTGTTGCGTTTGGAAGAAATTGCCCGTCAAGCTGAAGATGAAAAAGAAGCTGAACTTGCTCGTCAAGCTGATGAATTAGCTGAATTAGCCAGACAAGAAGCTGAATTGGCGGAACAAGCCAAGAAAGAAGAAGAAATAGTAGAAGAGCAGAGGAAAGAAGCCGAGCAAGCCGACATTGTACAGAAAGAAGCTGAATTAGAAGAATTGGAAAATAAAGAAAAGGAAATAGTTGAATTAGCAGAACAAGCCAGGCAAGAAGCTGATACATTAGCTGAAGAAGTTAATGAAGCTGCTGCTGAAGAAGTTGAAGCTGAACCTCAAATAGAAGAACCCGAAGAATAATTTGTTACTATTATGACATCATATACCCTAACCCAAATTTCTTTAATTTATTTTTCTATATAAACGCATTTTCTTTGTGCATTTAAATTACATTAATTTAAATTTTTAAAAAATTGAGATCAAGTCTCCCTTTGTTTTGTTTGTATACATTGATAAATACAATTATTTATTTATGTAACATGTACTTTCATTCTCAATGCGTTAATTAGGGTATTTTTATTTTTTTATGTATGCTGCTTTGATAAACTCTTAAACATTTTCACACTATATTGCATTGTAGTGCTAATGAAATGAAGCCGAGTTTATTCAAAATAAGTACGTTAAGCAACAACATCCTCGATGTAAATAAAACATGACACAACATTTTGCATCATTTTTTTACAACACAAATAACACAACAGTTGTCCATCAATAAAACTGCCATTACATTAATTTATTATGTGCTAATACTTGATAAACTTAATAGTTTATTCCGTAGCATAAACAATCATTTATATATCCATCCCTTAATTAAATTAATTCCCCTTTTGTGGGGATGTTATGTAGCTGCAAGTATGAACATACACTATCCTCAAAGTACAAATTAATACAATTTCATGCATCAAATAAACTAATATATCTAACATTCTAGTAAACACTATATGCAACCACTCTTACTTACTAGTCGCTACACTGAAAATGTTCTATATCATAACATTATTCTCTCTTTTCTTACTTGTATAATTACTATCAATGTAATTACTTATTTTTATTATAACTTAGACTAATTTATTTTTTCAAAATAAAATATTATACTCTGTTAGATTTTATTTTATAATTTTAACATTAATGTTTACTAAAACAGTTTTTATTCAGATTAGTTGTACATTAAACGAATATTTTAAGTTCAAATCAAATATACGCAATAATAGCATATTAATGTAACTATATATTTTATGTATTAATTAATATTTTGTTGTCAATTGGTGCTATTAGTTAACTGAAGTACAAAGTTACCACTCAACAGTGTATATTTATATATCCATTTAATAATCACAAATTGTAACTGACTCATCCCTAATACAATAGGATTGCATTTCACCTCAAAGATATTTTTACATGTAAAGAAAATCAACAGTAAACAATACTGTTATAATGCAAGCAACTTTTTGACAAGCCTTGCTTGTTTATTTATTAAAACTAAAATAATAATTCTCTTGCATACATCAAACAATAAGTTATTTTCATATTAGATAATGATGCATATAATATTGCATATAATGTTAGCTTTGACATACAATAATAAATCATATACATAAAAAAATACTTACAAGAAGATTGTATATGGGTGGTTTTAATGCTTCTAATCATTCCATATTTGGATAAATATCAATAATACAACTAGTTTTCCTTTTTTAGAAAAAGTACACAATTCATAAACATAAAAGGTGTCCCAATTATAATTTTAAATTTAAACAAAAACACAGTATTTATATAAAATACTACAAATTTATTATTGATTTGTGAAGTAAAAGGAAAAAGGAGCTAACTTCTTGGCAAATAGTTTTAGTTTCAAAAATACAAGAATTGACACGATGTGCCGCCAAGTCGCTTCATCTAGCACATGTCATTTACGTCTAATATATTCAATTATTGCAAAAAAAATGTGTCAACATGCCATGGTACTAAACATCATTGACACTTATGGAAGCAATTTGAGTAGAAGATGAAACCATTTTTACAACACTTAAGCTTTATTCGGTCCTGTGTACTTCCTCTAGTAGTAGACCTTACTCCTTCATCTCAACATACAGCTATGTGGTTGACTTATGCTAAGACATCTTTTAAAGGGGTTTCCCTTATGCTGTTTATGTTGTATGCATGTGTCTTCATAATTGAAAGTGCTCTCTAAAAATTCATGTTATGATTTGCAGGTTTTTTCTGAACAGTTGCAAGTAATAGTCAGTTTTTATTTAAAGCAATTATAGAGCAATCTACAGCCCAGGTTGTTATACCATTGTGCTTTAAAAGCATTGTATATATTTGGTTTTAGTATGGAATTAAGGTCTACACATTGAAGATTGATCCTTTGCGCATCAAACCATCAATCTTAACGTTACCTACTATGTTGCAGCAGCTCAATACTATTTGCGCAAGCTGTTAATGTGAGGATTATATGACATTCTAGTGTCATCCGTGACATTAATAAGTTTTTGCGTCATTGGTGTAAACTGTAAGATTTTTTAAATACAAAAGAAATACACACACGCACGCACGCACGCACGCACGCACGCACGCACGCACGCACGCACGCACGCACGCACGCACGCACGCACGCACGCACGCACGCACGCCCGCCCGCACGCACGCACGCACGCACGCACGCACGCACGCACGCACGCCCGCCCGCACGCACGCACGCACGCACGCACGCACGCACGCACGCACGCACGCGCACATACACACACACACGCACACACACACACACACACACACACACACACACACACACACACACACACACATAAAATAGACTCAAAAATGCTACAAATACTAAAGAGTGAACTAATAAAAGCTTTGAAACAGACCAAATATAAATAAATAGAAAAGCGTCAGAACATGGGATCATATATACTCACTAATAAGCTTGATAGTTAACAAACCACACCCTGGCAAGACAATATTACAAATTACCTACATTACTTTATGGAATGGAGAGGTGAAAACATCAACAATAATGCGATTAGAAACTTCTAAAATGTAGATTTCCACACGCATTTAAGAATATCTTAGGTGAACAAAATATCACACCTTAAAGTACTAAAAAATGAACAAAGAACTACAATTATTACCAACAATTAAAAAAAAACGGCTTAGTTAAGACACTTACTACGCTTTGTTGCAGTTAATAGTAGAAGGTAAAATTAGTTTTAAAATTAATTAAAAAATATTTGCAAATGACTTCAAATACCCAAAGCTGCATCACTAATTTATCTAGCGCAAAATAGAGTTTATCAAATTTATTTTTTATAAATCGAGCTAAAAATGCCTTGCCTGTCCGTGTAGGATTTAACTGTACAGCTCTCTTTCACACACAAACAACGTAAACGTAATTCTCTTCTTAATAAAAGGCATTGCGTTACCACCTTCCCCACCTTTGAATAAATAAGACAAGCACTGAAAAAAGATTATTTATTAAAAAAATTAATCAAAGTATGTATTCTTTAATTTTATCCCATACTATATCTATATTCTGCAGCATGGTATCTATGATATTGTCAAGTGTTATTTTTATACATGTGTCTTTTTTTAGTTTTAACCTATTCTCAAGCCAGTTTTAGCATTTGAAGAATACATGCTCCGGACTATTATCTGCTAGGCATTTATCTTCTATGTGAAATGCATTTTGTTAGGAAGTAATCAACTTTTCTATGCTTTTTAATGACCCATTTTGGAAAATTATACATCTTTTTGTTCATTTTGCCTTTTCCAAGTCTATCTTCCATAACGTCTTTTTTTATCTGTTTATTTTTTTTAAAGTGATTACGTTTACATGTTTTGCTTTTTAACTGCAAATGAAATTTACTAGACACATCATGCAAGCAGTCAAGATTCAATGTGTGACATCACTAATTAAAAATTTGCTGTTTATCCACCATGGTGGTTTGGAAACCACTTAATAAGTTGTTGGTCCTTTCAAACCTTTTTAAACAAATTGTAAACTTACTGTGGCAACAAAAAATAGCAGTAAAAAGCACAACAAATTTGACGTTATCACAAGAATAGCTTCTAAAGATGCTGTTCTGTGTCCGCTGATAGTTCTAATTGCCAGTTTTCTTTACTGCCTATTTAGTAGAGCTTAGTAGCTTTTGTATATTAATGCTTTTCTTATTATTTGGGTTTTGTAGAACATTTTAGAGTTGTCCTCTGATGCTAAGCAATAACTTAATTAGTGCGGTTGTTGATTTTTCCGTTTTATGTGCCATTTTTTCTTTTTCTTTTTATTTTGGTATTGTAATCGTACTAGATCCATAGGTGTTTTGTTAACTTTTTGGTCTTAATCTTTGTTGTTGATTTTGATCATGGTTATTCTATTTTTTTTTTTTATGCAAGATTACTGCTTCGGTCTTTTCTTTTGCTATTTCTATCCCTATTTTCTTAATTTTTTTCTCACACGTCTTAGGCCGTAACTTTTATTTTTGGCGGTAGTAACAATTCCCGTGTCATTCCCAAAAAAGATCATTATTGTCCCATAAGGCATGTTTGCCTCCAAGATTGAGTTATAATAAATAATAAACAGTAGATAGGCAAAAATAGAGCCTTATGTACACCGCACGTTATAATTATTTACTCATCTTTTTCAATTAGTAATTTCCGGTTTTCCAAATAATTGGTTAATATTTTTATGAGTTTTTTGCTGACTTTTATATTTACTAACGCCTGCACCACTTTTTTCCACAAGACTGTACATTAGTAATTAGCATTAGCATTTGGTGTCTACTGTTGTTAGCATACACAAAAATCAGTTTTTTATATGTTTCTTCTTATTTTCTTAACTGATAGTGTGTGTTTAACTTTATCCTTTTTTTGTGCAATCATGTATTTGTATATTTTTTCAAAAGTGTTTATTATGCCTTAAAGTCTGTACTTTGTGTTTTAGTCTTTTGTTATTTTTTTGTTTATTTAAAAAAAAACTGTTTAACTTGCTTCCATACTTTTAAAAATTTACCCTCTTTAAATTTGTTGTTTGATACGTTCAAAATTGATTCAAAAATTGTTTTATTATTTTCTTTGCAATAAAAGGGGGTATACAGTAAGGTTCCGACGTGTTTTTGTATTTAAGTTTGTCTGTCGCTTTTTGAAACTTCTTAATAGTAAATGGTGCAGTTTTTTATTTCTATAAGTTTTAGAAATATTGTTATAGACCACTTTGGGAATGGCTGTTTTGCAACTTCTTTTTGTTTTTAGTTTGCTAATTTGTAATTGTTTGTTTGAATTAACTTGTCTCTTACAATTTTGTATTGCAAATCTCACATCATGATTCTTCACTTTGCCCTTTAGTTTTTTTTCAAACTTTCCTTCTGGCGCACTTATTTCATTTTAATTTTTTTTAATTTTTTGTTTTTTTTTTTGTTGACTAATTTGTTTTTTTTTTGTATTGTGGTTTTATTAACTTTTCTTTTTGAAAAATTTTCAAAAAGAAAAGTCAACAGAACCTTTTTTATGACTTTTTGGCGTTTACATTTTTGTTGAGTTCTTTTACTAAATTGTTTCTAAACTCTTTCTATGTTTTCTTACAACTTTTTCTCTTCTGTTTTTTCATAGATAGTTATCTTTACTGTTTTGGTTTCTATCCATTTGTCTTTGATCGTGTTTAAAACTTGTTTTTTTTTGCTTTTTTACCAATAAACTTTATTTTTACTACATGTTCTATGCTTGTCGTTTTTATTCTTTGCACTTGAATTTTAAATCCTTCTAGGCTAATTCCCTCTGTCATATTTTTTGTGTCTGCATAGGTTCTATTCCCTTTTTTGGAATTTTTGTTCTTCTTTTTCTTTTTCTTGTATAGGTTTTTTCATACTTTTACTTGTTGTAAGCATTTCAATGTTTTGGTTTTTGAAACCGTATTCTATTACTTCTTAGGTTTTTCTTTTTTTTTCCTCAATGTTTATTCATGCTATGGCTTTGTTGTTATATAGTTTCTTTGTATTGCTAATAGTTTGTTTAGTGTTATTTTGTGTAATGTTTTCAAAACATTTATTTCTCAAACTCTACAATGTATACGTCTAATCCACGCTTCTATGACAATTGTTATAGTTTGTTTGTTTGCTATTTTTATTATCTCTTTTTTGTGCTCAAGTTTATTTTTAAGGTGTCTTTGAACATGACTGGGTTTTTTTCTTCATTTTTATTGCATTGCTAAAGCTTATTGTTCCGCTATAATTTTTTGGCCATTTCATACTTATAGTTTTCTTTAAGCCATCGGTTTCCTGTTCTTTCCATTCATTTCTTAATGTTTTGGGTATGTTTACGTTTCGAGTTTTTTCCTTCTTGTTAAAAACTTTCAATTTTTAGCCAGTTTATTAAATTGCTAAAGTTTGACATTAGCAGTGGTTCTCTCTGTCCGAATTTTTTTCAAAAAATTTGAAAGTCTTGATTTTGTTTGCCAGTTTTTGAACTTGCATTCTGAACTGTGCTTCCGTGTTAGCTTTGTCTTTCTTTTTTGTTTTTGGCTCTGCTCATACTCTTGAAAAGTTTTAAAAATGCGCTTGCGGCATTTTATAGATACATGCACATTTATTTTTTTGGCACTGTGTTAAAAACATTTTTTATGTCTATTGTTACTACTAGACTATCTTTTATTTTTGCTGCTATTTTTTTTTTTTTAACTTTCTCCATAGTATCTATTTTTGACCAAATTTTTTGAAATCCGTATTGATTAAGAGATATTGTTTGTTTTATTACTTTCCTGAGTAGCCTAGATATAATTTGCTCATATAATTTTGCCATGGAATTAAATAAACATAGTACCTTGTACTTTATCTCTTCCCTTTATTTTCTGTTTTTTTCTATTGATACTAATTTTTGCATTTCTCTAATTTTTAATTATTTCTATAGAAATGTAGTTTCAGGACCAAGCGCTTTGTTTTTTTTTTGTTTTTTTGTCTGCTTTTAGCTTCTCCATCGTAAAGAAGTTTGTCTCCTTTGCTTTAATGTAGTTATTTTGTATGTGAAAAATAATTCTTTTGCTATTTCTTTCTGTTCGTCGTTGTTCAGAACAGATTGTTTTGTAAAGCTTTGTTTGTTGGTAAAATTTGTGTACTCCAAACCCCAAGCGTATTGTTCTATTTCTTCACAAGCTTTCTTTCAAGCGTTTATTTTTTTAATGTGTTTTTTATTGTCTTTCATATTTGCACGGTCAGGGTTATTTTTGTTTTGTATGCTCTTGTTAACTTGAATGCATTTTTGTTATTACCTTAAGTTTTTTATCTACCTGTATAACGTGTTTTGTTTTTTCTTTTTTGTTAAAGATATTTAAAACTTTTTAATAGATTTGATTAGTTTTTTGGCAAATGGTGCAAACACGGTCTCAATTTCTTGAGTGACTTGCTTCATAAGGCATTAGTTTGGTTTTAATCTTTTTTTTTTTTTGCTTATTTATATAAGATTAATATAGTGGCATAATGTTATTCTAGTAAACGTTTGCTTTTTGCCATTATTAATGACAGTCAAGTCTTTTGTTTCTCGTTCTCTTTCCAGCTTTTTGTTTGGCGACTAGTAACATGCGTATATAATTAAACTTTCCACTTCTATTCTGTTATAGTTATTTTTTCTTTGTTTTTTTTTAATTTTTATCGTGCATCCTTTTTCCATCTTGAAAATTTTACTTGTCTAAAATTGCATTTATAGAACCTTCAGTTCTTTAAACATCAGTAAATACCATTATATCCGCGTGTTTGCTCTTTGTTGCACTGCCAATATTTATAATATGCTTGTATATACGTCCTTTGGCCATTTTAAATCCATAGCTTTTTTTTCATTGATGCTTCCAGTTGTTTCCATTATATGTTTTATAGTTGCAGCAACATTGTCGATTACGGTTTTATCTTCCACTTTGTGCTTTTCTGTTTTGTTCCTCAGTTGTACAATCTTTATTTTCAATTTGGTGTTTTTTTTGCAGTTTGTCTACTTGGGTTTCTGCATCAGATGTATTAGCAATTTGCATTTTTTAGTTTTGTCATTATTTTTCCACAAATAAAAATGTTCGTTTTTGTTTAATTTTCCAAAATGTACGTAATTTTGCTAATTTTCATTGTGTGTTAATAATTTGGGAAACCAGCGTGACTAATTTTTTAATACCTTTTAGCATACTATCTATCAGCATGTTTGTCGTATCGTACTTCTTGCTTGCAATCTTGATTACTCTTTTTGTCTGTTTCAGCTTTGGCGAGGTATCTTTTTTTCTCTTTTCAAATTTTTGATCAATCATTTCGCAGTCAATTCTTATTTTTAGCGCAATGACATCAAATGCTGTTTTGTAAAAAATCTGCCAACTTTATCTTTTGGCTAAAAACTTTATTCTTTTTGAGGTTGCTTTTTATATTCTTAACATTTTTGCTTTTATAGCTTGATTTATAGTTTAAGTTATGCTACCCAACAGTCCACTTTTACAGATAGAAACAAATTTTCTTTTTGGGTATCATTTTTGACTAAACTTTTTTTGTTTTTCATTTTAAGTTAATGGTAATTTTATTTTCTGACTAAATGAACAGTTGCGCAACCTTATAGATGTGTAAAGTATTGGGTTCTACTGAAAAGAAAAGTTTCAAAGCAGTTTTGGTTACCAGACTTTTTATACAAGAAAGCGTGTCAAGGAAGACTAAAAAGTTTTCTAAAAGCGGACGACAGTTCAATGAGAAAAACAAAACAAAAATGATAGATTATTACCGAGGCAATGTCTACTGTGCAATAGTGCTGATCTGCGAATGCAATTCTTCTATCCGCCACCTGGAAACGTGTTTGATAGAGGTTACATTTTTTCCCGCAAGAACCTAATCTAAGCAAACATAACTTAACTTACAGTAACTTGAACTAATCTAACCTAACCTTTTTTTGAGAGGTAAAAATGCTTTATGCATACCATTTGATTATGGTAGTGTGGGATTCCTTCCTTTTTCAAAAAGACTTTTACCTACTAAAACCACCTTTTATTTCTATACATAGAATCAGCCCGTAGGCGTTTTTTACGTCCTTTTCTTATGCGTTCACTATTTTGTTACGATGCAATCTCCCTCTTTTTTTTTTTTTCTTTTTGATGCAATCCCATATCCAACATGTGAGCAATTATATTATCCTCTGTTAGGTTTTCATTAGTATATCTTTTGAATTCCTGTCTTCCTTCTTTCCATCGATGGCAATAGAATACCGCGTGTTCAATTGTATCCTTCTCGCCACAGTAAGTGCATCCGTCGTTTTCCCTTATTTTGAATCTGGAGAGATATGCTCCAAAAGTGCCGTGTTCTCCAAGAAACTGCGAGAAAAAGTAATTTACTTACCCTTCTGAATCTAAGTGCTAAAGTATTTTATTAGTTTTTTGGTCTATGCAGCATAGCCAGTATCTGCATTCCATTTTATTTGCCAGCTCTTCAGCACGTTTGTTAGCGCTTCTGACCTAACCTAACCTGACCTAACCTTACTTAACTCAAATGTCAACCTCCAACAAATACCAGAAAATTCTTGAGAAATCCACTTCAGGCTAGCAAAAACCATGAGGCAAGTATCTAGATTGTTTTTACCCGATAGAAAAACCACTAAACAAATACCACAAAAAAAAACAAAGACGCCGATATTGTTTAGGTTGATATGTCGCGCCAGAAAAGGATCTCCTAAAATCTAAAAAAGAATTTTTCTAAAATACTGTTTAGTTTTCTTCTTATTGCAATCATAATATTATAGCAAAAAAAGCGCTGTCATTGCTGTAAAATAATTTTTACGTTTTAATGTTGAATGTTGAATCTGACCGCAAAGATCAATTTTGAAATTTTTTATATAAATCCAGAAAATTATTAATTTTTTCCGACAACTTTTGTTGGGAAGCTGTAGAGAAACAATTTATGCAATTTGCATGCTTTTTTCAATTTTTAGCAAAAAACTCCAACTTGTTGATGCCAAACTTAATAAAGCTGCGCAAAGTTTTGTAAAAAAAACTGACCTGTACCAATAAATATGAAAAGGACCCGCCTTTGCACAAGACCGCCTTGTATCTCAGTGGCGGCTCTGAGAGATATGATGGCCTTAACCTCTGTATTTTAGTATAATATTTTAAATCAATATAATATATTTCTGTATTTTTTCGTGCGACCATAATTCGTATGGCAGTGAGCATTTAATCCATGCACATTTTTTATACACGCATTATTCTAGTCACGCTTCAGTTCTATTTAAAAATAACAACATTAATCGTTCCTGAAACTATAATTATAGGTTCCCAACAAAAATCAACCTTGTTTCATGCTTATTAATTAGTAATAAATTATACCCTACAAATTTATCACTAGCTACAATTAAAATAAGTATTCCATAACTTAACAAAACTATATTTAAATAAAATCATTCTTTGCTAGTTTATGTTTTTGATGCAGTTTTATAACATAAACAATTAAAACCCAAAAGTATAACAAAGTTTTGTCCTTACTAATCCTTCCTTTTGATAAACTTAATAAGCCGCAAACTTTCTCAAGTTGTTACATTATTTATAGAAAAGACAATTGATTATTTTATCATATGTTTAGTAGACCATGAACTTGAGAATAAATTTAATCAAATAATAACGATTTTTAACATTCTAGGAAGGAGCACGTGAATTGAAGGGCAACAGCAGGAATTGATAACCTGCGCGCGTCTGACTCGGCTACAGTGTGTCGAAAGGCGATTGTGCAACATGTTGTTCAGGCGGCGCCTGCCATTTTTCCGTGTTTATCTGAAATGTAAGTACAGAACACAACACATACATAAAGATATATGTAAATTTGAATCTGTGTTTCAGGAACATACACACACTGAACAATATGGTAAATGGAACAACTGCATTTAATGCAAGAAGAGTTTCATTACTCTGAGATCAATGTATACACATGGAGAAATTGTTAATCAATAATACTCATCAAGCTTTGGTGTTATATACTGTAAATTTGGAAGCTATTGAAAATAGCTCCGATATTGATATAAATGTAGCAAGAACTATAAAGTTCGTGTCGCCATTTGCTATAGTAACTTCGATATTACTGGTCTTCGTATTTTCACCGACTATAATAATTGGAAATTCACTAGTGTTAATAGCAATCTACAGATTTAAAAGATTGAGAACACCAAGTAATTATTTAGTGTTATCTTTAGCTACAAGCGATTTGGGAATTGGATTATTTATGCCTATTGGTATGTACTTAGAGCTGGGAACTTCATACCAATACACATCGCCACAAATATGTCTTCTCAATTATGGTGTTATGATTTCACTTTGCTGTGTATCTGTACTTGTGATGGTTGCTATAGCAGTTGATAGATTCACCTCGCTGGCGAGGCCTCTAAGATACAATAACCTTATTACACATACTGCTGTTGAAAGATACATAATGGTGTTCTGGGTTTATTCAGCATTGGTTGGATTTGCTCCGTTTAGTTATTATTTAATATCATCAAGAGATTTTAATGAATTTGCATAGTAAGTTATTAATGTTTGTTAAATATATTTAATTATTAATAATTTTTATTTTATTTCAGCTCTCTTGGACATTGTTCTTTTGGAAAGATGGTAACAAGGCCTATACAATTGTTTATGTTCAGTGCTGTGTATTGTCCTAGTGCTTTTATTTTGTGCATATGTTATGGATACATTTATGTCGTAGCCAGAGCTCATGCCAGAGCAATCTCGGAAGTTCGGCACTCATTACAGTATGCACATGGAACATCACCACCAAGATATGGAGTTGCATTGGCTATTACTATAGGAATGTTCTTAATTCTATGGTTGCCTTTTCAAGTAAGTTTATTTTATTTAAATACTTCAAAATTAATACTTTAAAAACTTTTATCTTAACTGTATCATCATTTAATTAATGTTTGCATTTTATTATGTCTATTTTTATGTTTAATTTAAAAAATAGTAAATATTCAAAGCTGATAAGTATTAATACTTATATTAAATTAGTGAATTATTTTTTATGGATTTGCATATCAGTCTAAAAGCTATTAATTCTATTATATAACTCAATATTTACATATTACATAACATGCTTTCATTAATCAAATAATATGCAAACGTGTCTATATTATATATACATTTAGCGTAGTAGCGTAGAAGAAGTGTAACTTGTAAGGAAAAGTTTTACTTTATAAAGTTATCACGATCCTTATTGAATTTAAATCCTACGTTGATACATTGACATGTAAATTAATGTATGTAATATTTAAATGTTTTCTATTACTTTAAAATTCAGTCTCAAGTTAGTATGCATTGTTGTTATGTAAATTTACCTGAATAATTTATTAGCAAACTAAATAATATAAAGAAAAGCGTACATAAGCAATTAGTATTGTATACACAAACTCGATTCAATATTGTTTATTAAAGAGGCTTCAAGTTATGTGTTTAAGTGATTATGTAGTTTGTTTGAACGTTTAATTGTGTGGCATATTAGTCTAGAATTAATAAAGCAATATGCTGTAAAGAAGAAAAATTGTCCATACTATTATTCAGATGCACAAAGCAGCAAACTATAGGTTTAGTAAACACATCACATTCACTATTCCTTCGAACACTTTTTCACAAATAAATTTATAGCGCACATCTATGTGTTTGCTGCGTTTGTTTATAATTTCATTTTTAATTAGATACATTGCACTCTGGTTGTCAATTCGTAGATTCAGTTTTACTTGTACAGTTCTTAATTTGGTCACTAATTCTTTTAAGTATAGAAATTCCTTTGTACACTCTGTTTCTGCGATGAATTCTGCATCTGTGCTTGATAACGCCACAATAAGTTGCAATCTTGAGCACCAAATGATCGGAGCATTTCCCAAAAATATTATGTAGCCTGTTGTGCTTTTTTTTTGTTTTTATATAACCTGCATAGTCCGAGTCGCAGTATGCATTTAGGATATTTATGTCATTTTCTATCTTGTACTCAATGCCACTGTTTATTGTTCCTTTTAAATATTTTAGGCATCTTTTTAGGTCAGTTACGTTCGATAAAGTTAGGTTTTCTACAAAACGACTGCAAGAACGTACAGCCAAATTTGGTCTGGTTTTAGTAGAGATATAGAAGGTTTCCTATTGCTTCTCTATACGGAAATGCACATTTTTGTATTTTTATTTCTTGTTCGAGACGTTTTGCTTTTATGGGGGTTGTTACTGTTTTGGCTTTGGTCATTTGAAACTTTTCTAGAATTCATTTTGCAAATTTAGTTTGTTTTAGTTTGAATTCATCTGCACATTTTTCAATCTCTATTTCTATGAAGGTTTTAAGTTTAGTATACACTGTTACTTTGAATTCTCGTGTCAGATTTATTATATTCATCATCCACATATATTATATAGCCAATATTATTTCATCGTTTTCGCTTTTATAAACACAATGTTTGCATGAGATCTGTTGTAGTCCGTTGCGTTTCAGAAAATTGTTGAATGTTTTATTCTATCACATTGAAGCTTGTTTAAGTTCATATAGTGATTTTTGCAACTTACATATCTTTTTCTGATTATCAAATCCTTTTGGCATTTGCATGTAGGTTACGTCATGTAGGTCTCCGTAGAGGAATGCTGTCTTTATATCAAATTCTATGATTTTATGATTTTTAGCAGCGGCTAGTGCAAATAGTATTCTCAGTAAAGTATCATTTACCACGAAACTGAATATCTTGTTGTAGTCAATTCCATGTTTTTGTTTGTATTCTCTAACCACCAGTTTTGCCTTGTATCTTTCATCATTTTTCACTTTTAAGATCCATCTGTTACGAGTATTTTCTTGCATTTTGCTTCATTTTTGTCAACTTCTATCCAAACTTTGTCTTCTCAAAGTGATTTTTTTTCTCTTCGATAACTTTAATCCATTCATTTCTTTTAAAACTTTTGATTGCCTCTTCAAAAGTTAAAACAGAGAAGTTGTCATATTTTTTTAGTTTTCTTGATTCTTTCTTTCCTCTTGGTTTATTTATTTTGTTTCTATTTCTTCTTCTGCTTTTTTTTTCTTCTTTTGTCAAAATTTCTTCTTTGGTTTTTATTTCGTTTTTGAACTCTTCTAACCCTTCTAACTTTTCTATTACAGTTGTCTATTTTTCTCAAATGTTCTCATTAAATATTACATCTTTATGGGTTGTTATTTTCCTTTTGTCCATATTCCACAAGCAATATCCATTTAAGCTATATCCAACCAGTACTAATTTCTTACTTCTATCATCCAATTTCTTTAATGTATCTAGCACTTTGGCGAAGGCGTCACTTCCAAATACTCTTACTCTGGAAAGATCAGGTTTCTTACTTGTTAATTTTCATGTGGAGTTGTATCAACAATTGATGAAAGACTTTTATTTGTTAGATAGGCTGCTGTTTTTACAGCTTCTCCTCACATTTCTTTGAGTTGTTTACCATCTAAAATTAATGTTCTGGCTTTTTCTAACGAGGTTTTGTTCAATCGTTTTGCTTTCCATTGAGTTGAGGGGTATGTGGAACTGCGTAGTCCAAAATCATTTCCCTTTGTTTGGATTAGGCCTTGATTTTTTTGGAGAAGTATTTGCCACCATTGTCACATCTGAATGTGTGCATTTTCAGATTCCATTTTACTTTGACCATATTTACGTTATAAAATTTATTGAGCCACACACGTCTGAATGTATTATTTCTATTGGTCTAGTTGCATTTGTTTGCTCGGTTTTAAACGAAAGTCTTGTCTGTTTTGCTCGTACACAACATTTGCATATCTCATCCAAAAAATCGATTTGTCTTTTGTTTAGTTAGACCAGTGGATAAGTTTCTTAATTGCAATAGGTTTTCTTTGCTTAAATAACCCATATTTCAAAGCCACAGTATTTCTGATTTTTCCGATGTCGTTGTTAAAGCTGTTTCTTGTTTTTCACTGTTGAGATTTATGCTGTAAAAGCCATTTTCCTTTTTTCCTTCTAACACTTTTATATTATTTTTGTATATCTCAACCTTTTCTTTAGTGAATTTAATTTCACTTTCATTTTCGGTTATTGCACTTACTGATAGAAGATTCTTACTTAATTCTGAATTCCTATTGCTTCTGTGCACAATGTGTTTTTTTTTTTTTGTTAATTTTATTGTAGCTTTATGTTTCACACAGAAGTTTTAAATCATTGGTGAAGTGTGACGTAGATCCGGAGTCCACTACCCAATCATTTTTGTTTGTTTCTACCAAAAACTATACCTTTTGTTTGCCGACTTGTTTTCACTTTTCTTACGGTAGTAACAATCTTTTTCTACGTGGTTGTTCTTCTTACAAATGTTGCATCTCGATGGAAGATATTTAGTACTGCATTTTGCTGATAGATGTCCTTTTTGTAACATTTAAAATATTTTTGCTGTTCTGTAGCGTTGAACGCCACTGTTTTATCGCCTTTTTCATTTGTTCTAAATTCTTCGCTGAGCAGTGTGGTCATTAGATTTTCTAATGTATTCTTATCTTGAGGTGTTGACTTCCATGCACTTACAAAATGTTTAAATTGATCGGGCAAACTTGACAGAATTTTTGACATAAGCATTTCAGAACTTATTTCTGCGTTTAACCCTTAAAGTTTGAACGCCATATTATTTATTTCGCTTAGGAATGTTGTCATACAAGCTTCTTTCTTATATTTATGATTAACGAACTCTTGCATTAAAATACACTTACGTTGTTCTTCTTGTTCTTTATAAATGTTTTTAATTTTCTTATACATGTTATTGCTTGTTGCAGAATTTAATAGAGATCGTCAATACTATAATGTATTGAGCATTTGCGTCTTTTTTAATTCCATTTTTCACGTGCATTTGTTGCAGTGTAAGGTGTAATTTCAGACTCACCGTTTGCTACTTGGAGTACGCTATGAGCTTTCAGAATAATATCTATCTCAAATTTCCATAATTTGTAGCTGTCACGATCCTTTAATTTTGCAACTTGATTTAATTTATCTCTCATTACTGACATTTTGTACAGATTTATGTATTGTAAGACTTTTTTATAGTAACTCACGTACTTTATTTATTTTATTCAGTTTTCACTTTGTGGCACACGCGGTCTGCTTCGTATAATCCTACTCTTAGGTTATCTTAAAAAAAGTCTATACCTGTTTGACATATCAAATGCTAATATATACTGTTAACTTTCTTCTTGATAAGTCTATTATTTAAACTTAAAATTTGACAAAACAGCTGCTAACTGTTATGTAAACTACAAACTTTTTTTAATTTTTGACAAAACTGTTTTGTAAACTGTTTATTTGTATTTTTGTTAATTGTGCATTTTACAACTATTTTACGTTGTTTCGTAAATCTTACAATTTGTTTAAAATGAGTTGATGGGATCAATGGTTTTATTATGTAACTTCAAACCCCGGTAAATAAAAATCATTTTTTTGAGGACCAAACTCCAAAGTGCTAGCGTGTTAAGCTAGCGCTTTACCACTGAGCTATTTTAATATTACTGGTTTACAAAGTCTTAAATATACTGTCAATTTAACATGTCAGGTGTCTCACAAGTTGGTCATATAGGCAATCTGACATATAAACTTCTTCATCTTTTTTGCGTGTTTTTTTTGCGGATGTTGACTATCTATAACACAACTTTGTTTGTAGCATTACGGAACAAATTTTTAATTATTATATAGAACCACGTTCTCAAGTTTTTTAACCATAAAATTTTTTTTTGCTCAAGATCATTTTTGCTTTTAATCTTTTCCTGCAATATTAATTAAAGTGGTTTATATTTTTTTTGTTTCTAACTTTCTTCTTTTTGCCGTCTGCATTATCAAAGTTTTCACACCTATCCTCTTCAGCACTTCATCATTAGTAACATGAGCAGTTCACAAAATTTTAAGTGCAGAAACCTATGAAGATTCGGACCATCAAAACTATTTAATTTTTGGGTTAAATACTGCGTATATTGCAGAAACCTGCCAAGTAACAACGTTTTACCGGTTACTGAGTTAAACTTGGTCAGTTGATTGACACAGTAATGACTGCATTCTTCTTACCAGCTGAGTAGGTGTGACTGGATAAGATTATTAGTAATTATTAAGTAGAAAAACAAGTCCATTACCAAAGAAGGCAAACCTCAACCTAAACAAAGACAACGTAAAGTTGCTCATAAAGAATTGTATTAACGTTATACAATACGTAGAACCACAGTCAAAAGTAAGGTTTATACAAATTATAAAAATAAGCTAATACTTTATAAATTGAAGCCACAAGACATTTCATGCAAGTGGAATAATAAGTGCTCTTCAAAAATATTAATTAACCAACAGGTTATAAACAAAAAATAGAATAATCATTATTCTTTAAAAAATAAAATCATTTAAGATACCTACAAAAACAGAGCGTGGCAATGAAAATCACAACGACAAATCCTATCATTACAAAGTTTTTGTTTTATCTTAAAAAAAAAATCATACATACTTATACAATGTAAAGGTAACTGATACAATAAAAATCTATAGATTAACCAGCCATTTTTACTTCAAAATAAAACCCCGACCAATAAAAGAGGCAAGTGGTAATGCCAAATCTGGAGAAGTTTGTGTTTATATTTAAACCAACATTTTAAATTTGAAGTAAAGAAACGCACTACAGTAAGAAGTCTAAAAAGTATCTTTGGTGTGAAATTAAAAAGTAAAAACTTAAATTAACAAATATGACTATTCTTGGGTATTATGCTTTGACAACATGCAGTATTTGCCCCTGCCCAAAATGACCAAACATACTATTTTTTATTAACATATACTCTTTTTGAAGTTAGAATACTCTTTACTCTTTATAATTCAAAATAACAAAAAAATATTTTTATAGTTGATTTTTAATCAATCTAATTTTTGTTAAATTTATATAATAAAATTAACATAAAAGCACCAATTTATTGGAGAAGGTGGGGCATCGGGAAAGCCGAAGCCAAAAACCGCAAGTCAATCCATAAAAAGTATAAATCCGGCATTTAAATTCGAAATACGGTTTTTATTGAGTAAATTTTTTTTAACGAATTTTTAAAATAGTAAATCGATTAACAATGTGTTTTATTTTAGATGTCAAACTATTAATTATTATTAACTATTATTATTTGTTCTTTTAATTGTAAATCCGGCTTTTAAAAACAAAAATCTGACTACCAACTTGTAAAATTCTACTGCCAAATTGTCCGTTCGGTTTTCAAACTATAAATCTAGTTTTTAAAATTGCAAATCCGGCTTTGAAAACTGTAAGTTTAACTTTAAAAGTGAAAATCTAACTTTTAAAGTGTAAATCTAGCTTTCAAAGTGTTAAGTTTGACTGCCAAACTGTTAACCCAGCCTTCAAATTTTTAAATTTTGCCGCTAAAACTGTAAATACCATTTTTAAATCTAATATTTATAATGTAAATTTTACTGCCAATTAGTTAATCCTGCCTTCAAATTTTAAATTCAATCTTTAAAATTGTAAAATTGCAGTTTTTTCATTTAAAAGTGTATACTCGGCTACCGACATATTTAAATTTACTACAATATAAAACTTTAAAGGTGTATATCCAACGTTTAAAGTGCAAAATTTTATTGTCAAACTGTTAATTTGGTTTTCAAGTTATAATCCGGCTTTTAAAACTGTAAATTTCTTGCTTAAAATTTGCTTTTGAATTACGTATATTGTATGAAATTTATTAAAAATTGCGTGGAAAACCTAAATATCGCTTAAAAATCAAGCAAGAAATTTTTTTTTGCATTTAATTTTATGAAAAATCATGTTTACCACATAAAATATGCATGCAGCGTTTAAAGCTTATAATAGACTTCCCAAACATATTAAAGAAAATAGCAACATCAATTATTAAACCTTATAATTTAGGTAAATTCTTAAATTAATTTTTTGTCTTGACCCTATTTCTTATTTGTACTATTTACATGCCCTACTAGTTTTCTGTATATGTATATTAAAACTTGATCAATACTAGTTAAAAAAAAAACATTCAAAGCATAAAATGTGCTTTAAAAACCTCAAAAATGCACACATTTATAACATAAAATATTTTTTGAAAGTTTTAAAACTGCACAGAAAAAATGAAAATATAAAATTTTGTAAAAAATGAAGTTTACCACATAAACTTTATCAAAAATTGCACAGAAAACTCATTTATGTAATAAAATTTGTTAAAAAAACTCAAAATTGCACTAAATAAGCTTTTATAACATCAAAATTTAAGTTTACCATAAAATTTTTACTAAAATTAACGCAACAAACCTCAAAAATGCACGGAAAAAACATTTATACCATAACCATCTTGCAAAAAGAAATTTTAACACCAAATTGTACAAAATAAACATTTATAAAATCAAATTTGCACAGAAAACTCACTTTTAGCATAAACTTTGCTAAAAATTCACATTTAACACATAAATTTTATCAAAATATGTAAGGAAAACTCTTGAAAACCCAATTATAGTATAAAATTTGTTTGAAAATGACACGGAATATACTTTTATAACATCAAAATTAAACAGAAAACTTAATTCTATTATAAAATTTGCTCAAAATTACAAAAATTGATTAAAATGAAAAACAGGGCATTGTTTGTTAATATCTCAAAAACTGTAAGTAGAAGGAAAAAGTTAATTATATACATAATGTAAGCTGATTATATTTGCAATAAAAATGATCATATACTTTTTTTTGTATTCACAGCGGTTACTATAAGAGCGCTTAGGAATTAAAAAAAAAATTAGTATTGTTACGAGCCAAGAAGCCGGTCTTTTTCTCCTCCTCTCTCCAACTACCTGCCCTTCCTTACACATAGCGTTCACGATACGCGTGGCATACGAGTCAAATTGTAGTGTTAGTGCAGTGTTTCTTTTACCTTTCATTGTTTATGGAGAAAAGTGGTAATCAACCCTTTAACAATGTTTTTAAAGATAGCTATCAACAAGCAGAGTAATAAAGACTTAAACAACTACTTATAACATAAGTTTGCTCCTTACCCTTTATCTTATTATACGATACTTTTCCTGTACTACAAGAAGAAGCCAATCTTTTCAATTTTGACATCGTTTTGGATGGAAGATTACTGTTACACAAGGTGGTGTGTCCCAAAAATCCTCAATCTCAACAATTTGCCATTGTTATGTCGCTTATGTTCTCAAGCATTATGCCGGCAAGAGCTGTTTCGTTGCGTTTGATGGCTATTCAGCGGCACCATCCAGTACGTAGACAGCTGAATAGAACCAAAGTACAAACTAAAGAGGTCAGTTGACATTAACTTTGAACACAAAACACAAATAGCAATAGTTGGCAAAGATGTTGATCTTATTGTCTTCCTCTTGGCTTTAACTCCATCTGAAAGACAGATAATTGTTGTTAAACCAAGACACGATAGAGTAGAATGAAGGTATATTTGAGTTAGCAATTGCAAACTATAGGAATAAAAAACTGCATACTTCTTGTGCATGCATTTAGCGGATGCATATCGAAAATGGAAACTTGTCTGTTTTAATTTGTTCAAGAAGCAAGCTACACTGCAAAGTATTACTGATGTAATAAAGCTGAAACTAGAATCAAAATATTTCTAGCATGGTACAATGCACCTCATAAGCAAACTTCCTTTAACATGCAATGTCACAAAGCTTTTGCCAAATTAATTTTGAATGCTAAACCAGACCTCTCTGCCCTGTCGCCCACAGAAAAAGCAGCATGCAGCATGCTTTTTGTGCATACTACCAAATCCAATTTGGGCTAGGAAATAAACTTGCTCCAGAACAGTGGGATTGAAAGTTTGAGTTTTAAACGCAATCATTAGTGTTCTATAACTCTGTAACCGCAAAAAATACTAGAAAAATGTAAATGATTATTTTTATCAGCTTTCATTGTGTATAAAATTAACTTTTAACTCCGACCTACAGTTCACGAGATATTAACAAAAAAAACAAAAAAGTGCCTTGTTTCTCGTGAAGAGCTCGTGTCATATTTGTCAAGACTTTTAGTATGTTTTTCACTAGGTACTTATAAATCAGTGTTTAAAGTTTTAAAACTTTTAAAAATTTTTAGTTGTGAAAAGCTACTTTGACTGGACTAATACATTTTTAGCATAAAATGTGTTTTAAAAGTAAAATTGAACGGAATGAACATTTCTAATATTAAAATTGCCCGTTAAACTCATTCTTTTATGTCATAAAATTTAGTTAGAAAACATCAAAAGTACACAAAAAAATATTTGTAACTAAAAATCGTCCAGAAAACTTATTTTTGGCAACAAATTTGCTTAGAAATCATATTTATCACCTAAAATTCATTAAAATTTACGCATAAAATTAAATTAGAGCTTAGAACACCTCAGCACAGAATGATAATTATACCATAAAAATTTCGCTAAAAAATCAAGAGCGTTCAGAATTCAAATTTTCTTCATAAAAATAAGGATCTAATATTTTTGTTTGAAGAATGCCACACTAGACATTAATAGAGAATACATGTTGATCTCGTTTTTCAATTGTTAAGTGTGGATTTTTTTTTCAACCATTAAATATGATTTTTTACTGTTGAATAATCTATTATTTGTAAATTTTACCTCGTCAGTAAATAGAATTGATTGAGAAAATATGTTCTGCCTTTGACTTTTTTCAATAAACCATGAAACATAATTTAATCTTCTTTCAAAATCTGTTGGATACAAAGTGTTTCCAATATCATGATGATAAGGCTTAAAATTATTTTGTTTTAATTTTTTTTTTCTTGTTTTTTGGATACGTTGCACTCTAGTTCAATCTCTTGTACAGATGCGGTTGGTTTAAAAGTATTGTATGCCAAAACACGTATCTCTGAAGCTTCATTAAAATTAATTTTGGCATCTTTTGGTTTACAAATTAATCCATATTCTTTTAATTTTTATTTTTTTCAAGTTTTGCAAACAAGCTTTTACTTGGCTGCCTTCTTTCTATGTATGTTTGTAGACACAATTCAGATGCTGCGTTTGTATCACGATTACAATTGTAGTAACAAAACAACATATCATTTTTTTCTCCCATATTATCCGGGATAATGAAAACTTTATTATTATTTATAAACACAATAGTTTTAAATTCAAATGTTGTTTAAATAAATGCGTTCTTGTTGAATAACTGTAAACAATTAAATTTGACAACTATATGAATAAATAAAAAATTATTTTATTATTATTTTGTTTTTAATTCCAAGGCACTCTTATAGTATGTAGTAATAATTGTTTTATTAATTAATTCTTGTTTTTGCAAATTCTGAAAAAAAACTAATTAAATGAGATATATAGCTTTACAGTGAATTTGTTGTTGAAGTTGAATTTTACACAAAAATATCTACAAAATATATTTTTTATTTTGCTCTAGAGTTTGAAAAAAACAACAGTTTTTAGTTTTTAGGAATATTTAAATAAGTTGAAAGACTATGAAAAATTTAAAAATTACATTATGTTTTTCTCGAAATTCTGCTCAACTTTGCTAATTTTACCAACTTTGTACCATTTAAAATAATGAAGTTACCCATAAAACACACGTAGACTATTGACACCTTGTATAACCTATAGGAATATGCTGAAATAATCCTAAAAGCCAGTACCAAAGACCGTTATACGGTTTACCAAGTAAAAACAAAAAACATTTAAGTTTCAAGTAATGGTGGCCCTTTATTCTTATAATACAAACGTATATTGACTAAAATATTATTTTATTCAATAATAACTATCTAAAAATAATATTGTATAAGATAAGAATGACAACTATGATTATTTAACGCAAAAACACGTCAAAACAAGTTTATAAGTTAAACATTAAAAAAAAATTAAATGATTAATGAATCTTTTAAGTTTGGAATGTTTTATTCACAATGTTCAGTTTGTTCTGCTTTTGTGGTTTATAAAAATCATTAAGTTGTTATTATTTTTTTAATCATTGTGGAAATGTATTTGCAGTAAAGGCAAAGTGTTATTATATAATAATAATAATATAATATTTACATTTTTTGCTTTAAGTTAATGAAATTGACTTTACTGATGTTTATTCTTTAATAAGCTGAAGTTACGAGCCATAAAATGCTAGCAAACAACTTATTTTGCACAAATTTCCTCGACGTATAACTTTACAACAATTTAGCTACGAAAATCTTGCCATCAAAAAGCAAAAGTTTATATAAAAAACAACATCAAATATTTGCAAATGTTTTCATCATTTTCTACATCAAATTGCTAATGAATTTGTTTCATGCTACATTAATTTAAATTAACAAAGTTCTCTATATTTCCATTTAATTGTTTGCTAATAAATAACATGCTATTTAAAAAAATCAATAAAAAATGTCTAAAATATAAACCACCATGCTTCAGCTCGGTAATAAAATTGTCCATTTGAACGGTTCTTTATCGCTTTACGACTGTTTGTTTAATTGTTCAAAGCATATTAGAAATTCATTCCAATTAAAGGATTAAAAAAATATTAACAACGTCTTTTTATGTAAATATTTAAAATAAAAACGTATTATTATTATTATGTAGCAACAATGTAGTACACCATCAGTACTACCAATTGAATAAAGCTGTTTAAATTTAATATATATGTGAATGTAAATTGCCTTTCCACCTAGTGTGCGACACATACACTTTCGTTTTCGGGTATGCATTTTTCATCAGTGTGCCTAGCATCTTATTATATATAAACACACCTCGCACCAGAGGTTTTAAATTATTTAGTATAAGCAGCTTTGCATAAACAATAAAATAATATTATTGTTTAATGAGAAGCTGCTGAATAAACTAAATAATTTAAAACCTCTATTACTACACCGACTACAATGTTTTCTATTAGATACTTGATACTAGATAGTTTATTTTTAACATTAAAAAGATTTTACCGGCGTACTTGTAAATACCAATGTTGCATTTTATTTAATAAAATAAATATTAAAAGATATAATATTACATTGTAGGAATGTTTCAAAGACGTTCTTGGGACTAGCAAGTTGAGACGGTTGAATGTATTATTTTTTTTAATTCTTCAATAACAGTATTGTTATCCTCTCAGTAAGTTACGCAGATATTTAATATGCAGACTTGCAGCTACTATGCTAAGTTGTTGTTCTGGAAATACTATAGTAATATTAATACAATTATGTTTATGTACCTTAATGGATGCATCTCTGAAAACAACAATATAATTATGTTTATTTACTTGCAAATGTTTTTTGTTATCTACAAACTCAATAAAAATTTTACTCATTTTAAGATTGAATCTATTTATATTCATACCAATACCAATTAGTAGTCTCTTAAAAAACAGAGTAGATAAAAATAAATTTCCTACATTGACAGAAAATCTTTATTTTTTTACCTAATTCGGCAAATTTTTATGACAATAATTGATTTTATAATGCCACAAAATTCTAATTTATAATACATTTTGTGTAACATGGCTAACTCCATCTAGTCGTTATATTAAATGTTTCCATCAGTTTGCAAGAGATGAAAAGTATGTTCTTATCAATTTTGTTTTATTGATGAAACAGAACTATCTAGACTAAAAACTATAAAACAACTAAAATTAATAATTTTTTAATTAAATATTACATTTATTTAGTAATAACTAAAAAATGCTGGTCATTTTAAGGCCACGTTTTCGCAACACAAAATCGTTTAAAGATGTACAAGCTTCAATTAAGTTTTACATTTTATACGCATTGTATTTCAGTAAACATGTTTATCCAATTTGTGGATTTCTATAACACAATCCACTATAAAAATGTAATCTATTGTCACATAATACAACAAAAAATAATGTATAAATCGATGCCATTCATTGTCAGGAGGGTGTAAATAATTACAGATATTTTAACTTAATTTTTCAATATCGTCACACAATAGTTTTTATGTACAACAAATATCAATGTGTACCTATAATATCAATGTGTATTGCATTGAAGACAGATGTAAACAATAGATTAATTATAAGCAGAATTACATACTCTAAAAATTTAACAATCCATGTTTTTTATATATTTTTAAATTATATAAAACTTTTTATATTACCATTGCTGCAAATAAAATATAATTCTCATATTTAAAATTTAATGGGGTTAGTAGAAGTATTATAGGGGATAGACGTCTCATGCCTAATGAGCCTATTACGCACGACGATTATTACGATATGAATATAATTGGACGTTGATACAATTTTTTAAGCATTTTATGTAATAAAATCCCGTATACAAATTGTAGTATACAATTTGCACAAAACCCTATTTTCCACTTGTATGAATGCAATTTGCCAATGCTCGTTCGCAATGTAATGTGTTTATTATGCTCATCGGTAGTTATTACGTTATACTTCACACCGTGCTGGTTTTACAATATACAATTACGAACAACGTTAAAAACTGTAATATTGTGTTATTTGTATGCAATAAATGTAGTATTGCGTTGTACGTTTTTAGTCGCAAGAGTATGTAATAATTAATGACATTTAATTTTAAAACCTCTCCCGGGACAAAATTGCTATTGTCCTTCTGCGTCCAATACCTGTGAAATCGATTTTATTCTCAGTTGTAAAAAAGTTTAATAACAATTTTATTCTTGATATAAAAACAATACAGTTTATAAATACAAAACGAGCTTAACATTGGCTATAGAGAATCATTAAAACCAAAACAAATAAACTAGCAGTTCAGGGTTCGATCTCCAAAATATGTAAATAAAATCTTGCTCTTTATCTGCCGGGGTGATTTGGAAGTCAACTAAACTCAACTAAACCTTTAAATTTCTTCAAACAAGTCGTAAGACTTTTGGGGCAGTTTTAAATAACTGTAAAACGTACAATAGAATAAGATTAAATTTAATTTCTTAAATGTGCATTCAAATAATTTAGATGGTTTTGTATTATAACTGTTTTACAAAAATTCTTTTTCAAACAATTACTAAAAAAGTTCCTCAAAATCTTGTAAATTGTTTTACTAAAAAAAATATTTTTTTAACACATTTTATTCAAATTTATTTTTACGCAGACGACACTCAAATGCTTAAGTTGCAATATAAGCAAACCTTGAGTTGCTTTCCCAGTTATTATAAAATTTACTATAGATTTTTTTTATTATATTATATTTATTATTATTATATTTCTAAATAAAACATTAAACGCACGTTCTATTCTTTTAAAGACATATTATATTTTGTTTTTGGCTTTCAGACCGACCTCGGTTATCTTAAGGACGTAAACCAGTAAATGATACTTTGGAAACACTGCTTTTTGTAGTATTTTTGAGAAGACAATATTTAAGCAGTCAGTAGCTATGGAAAAGTTTTGGATCATAGTTTTAAAAAAATAATATTTATTTATGTAACAATATATAATGCGGGACTTTATTAGACTAACGACTTTATAGCTAAACAAACTTGCAAGCCAAGCTAATTAAAAAACATCTGCATTCATGCTCACAAAAATTTCCACTCTATATGTAGCAGAGCATTGGAGTACTCTTTCCACGTGTCCTTATCTTATTCTGAGATGGCAATTAGTAAAGCAGCTTTGAAACAAACAATGTAGACTTTTGCTGGAGTCTATAATAATTTTGCAAAATGATGAACACTTATTTATACCAGTTGTTAAAAAGTTATTTATGTATAAATCTCACTCGACGTATCTATAAACTAGCATAACTTGCCTAAGCCTTGCAGTCAAATTGTTTTTAAAGCTGCTTCAATATGGTTACAAAGATTCTCAAAATCAATTATTTTGTTGGTGTATATCATGGTTTTTATAATGGATCATAATAAAAGTCTAGAGATGTAAGATTAAGTGACCATGGCGCAACGTCTTATTTTAATTGTTTAGTTGTTTAAATGTTGGTAATTATACGATCAAAACACAGAAATGCGCCATTTTTCAAAAACTACATTTGTTGACAAACATACAAGAGTTTTGACAGTAATGTTGCAAAAAACTGATAATAATTCAGTTAATAGATTTGGCAGCACAAACTAATTATGTCGTTACGTGTAAACGTTTCTTCATTGGTCGCCAATATAATGGAGAAAAAGATTGGAATTTTTGCATATTTTTGTGAAAACCATTGGCAAAACTGCAAACTTTAAGAATGATGTGTAACCTATAAAAATTTTACTTTTCGTACAGACAATCTAATTTAAAGCATCCACTTAGCAACCAACTTTGTTGGTGTTGGCCAGGTCTACCCAAGACGTATTTGCACTATACCAGTTTCTCGTGCACGTTGTACCAGAACAGATTTTTGTGGAAAATGAGTGAATCTATTAAGAAACCGCTTAGCGTAACTTTTTTTTAAGATGCTTAATTTTGAATTTTTAACAAGAAACGAATAACAATTTACTCCAAGAGAGTAGAAACAAAAACTAACATCTCTTAGTTTACTAAAAGCAGTCAATTTTGCGAATTCTGAGAAAGGCACAAATTGACAAAGTTAATTAAAAATACAACGCGCATCAGAATACCAAAAGAGAACAAGTTCTTCCTAGCAACATAAATATTGAATCAACTTAAATAAACAATCTCAAAAATAAAATGGCACATTATAAGACCACCCTAAAATTAAAGCACGCGCTATACCAATACAACAGGGAAGCAAATACTTGTAAAAGTAGGCTGACCAAACATACTTTTTTTTAGTAACATATACTCTTTTAGAAGTTAGAATATTATTTTCAATTAAGTGCTAATAATTTCAATTTTTTTATCCGGTTTTTAAATTAACAATCCAGTCTTTAAAGTTGAGAAGCAGAAGTAACAAAGGGACAAAGTTCCAATTTGCCAAAAAATAAAATATGTCTTAAGATAGGTTCTATGTGCCATCGACTATGTCTTATCAGACGGTAAAGTGCCAGTACTTCAAATTTTGCAAACAATCAAGCAGATAGGTAATTGTTTGAAAATAAAGTCTTTTTTTTGGTATGTGGAGGTTTTTTGCTTTAATCTCTCTGTTTAACAATGTTGGTACTTAGCCTTCGTGTTACTTCTGCTCCTCAATTGTAAATCGGGCTTTTAGAACTGAAAACCCAGTAACTAACGTCTTAAAATTTACTGCCAAACTAATAATCCAATCTTCAAATTATAACCGGCCGTTAAACTGTAAATCCATCTTTGAAAGTGTGAACCCGGTTTTTAAAGTGTTGTAAATGTATCTGCTAAACAGTAAATTTGACTTTTAAAATATAAATCCGCTAAATAATACATTAACTACTAAACTATACTGATAAACTGTTAATTTGGCATTTAAATTATAAATCTGGTTTTTATAAAATATCAAAAATGTTAAAATCCGGTAATAAACTTTGAATAAGTGCAAGATTATATTATTAAAAAGTAAAAAATATCAAAATATTTTTTTTTAAATTGGCAATAAATTGTTGAAAAGTACAAGATTTTATTCATAAAGTGTTAAAAACAGCAAAAGCTGTTAAAAGTTTGCAAAATTTTATTAAAAAATTACAAAGTTTGGCCTCTAGTATCAAAAAGCATTAACATGCTCTAAACTGTTAAAATATTCAAAAACTTAAAATGTCAAAAATAGCAAAAATTGGCCGTAAACTGTAAAAAAGTGCAAAATTTGAAGAAAAATAACATATTTGTTAAAAAAAGTTGCCATAAAAAAATGTTGTTCATGGAATGTCAAAAGTAAGAAAAATTGACTATAAACTGTTGAAAAAAACAAATTTCTATTCATTAAATGTCAATAATAGCAAAATCCGGTCATAAATTGTCAACAAACGCTAAATTCTATTCACTTAACAATAAAGTATCAAAATATTGATAAGTGCAAATTTTATTAATAAAATGTCAAAACTACTAACATCCGGTCATAATCTGTTGAAATGTGCAAAAATCTATTCATAAAATTCCATTTATAAAATGTCAAAAATAGCAAAATACGTTTATAAACTGTCTAAAAGTACAAGGTTCTATTTATAAAGTGTCAAAAACAGCAAAATCCGGCTATAAACTGTTAAAATATGGCTATAAACTGTCGATAAGTGAATTTTTTTTAATGAAAAGTCAAAAATAACAAAATTATATTCAAAAAGTACAAAATTCTGTTCATAAAATGTCTAAAATAGCAAAAACTGTTGAAAATTGCAAAATTCTATTCACGAAATGCTAAAAATAGAAAATTTTGGCAAAAAAATTTAAGTATTGTCAGAAAGAACCGAAATTTGGTTTAAAATTCTGTTTATAAAATGTTAAAATAAGCAAAATCCGGTATAAAAATTGTCAAAAAGTGCAAGATTAAATTCTTGAAGTTGTAAAATCTGACTATAAAGTATAAAAACGAAAACCTTAAAAAGTTGAAAAATGCAAATTTCTAGTTAAGAAGTGTCAAAAATAAAAAAATATCCGTCCATTAATCGTAAAAAATGCAAAATACTATCCATAAAAAGTCAAAATTATCACAATTTGGCTATGATATATAAAAACATTGTCAAAAACTTTTAAATAGTGCAAAATTTTATTTATAAAACGTCAAAAACAACATAATCCGATCATATCAAGTATCAAAATATTTTCCAAAAGATGGCGTTAAACTGTTAAAAATTTTATTCATTCTATTCAAGTTTAAAAATATCAAAATCCGGCCATAAAATATCAATTACAAAAACCCGGCTTAAATGTTTAAAAGTATAAAATATTATTTATAAAAAGTCGCACATTTAGGGGTTGTACCATAACAGTGGGTGTGTGTGTGAGAAAAAACTAAAAACTTGAAAAGAGTAGGTTTGAGAATGAATGCATATCAGCGTAACCTTGAAATTCCAAGGTGCAGTTTTTAGTTTGTTTTCGGTGTTATTCTGGCACAAGAAATAAAATGAAAAGTGCAAAATTCTTCTTATGACATATCAAAAATAACAAAATTCAGATATGAAGTATTAAAATATTGTTAAAAAGCATCCAATTGTTAACTGTTAAAAAAGTGCAAGATACTATTTATAAAAACTAAATAATTGCAAAAACCGGCCACAAAGTATCAAAATATAGTCAGAAAGCACCAAAATTTGGTCATAATCGGTTGAAAAATGCAAAATTCTAAAATAAATTAGCAAAATTCAGCCATAAACTTTTTAAAGTACAAAATTTATTCATTAAAGAAAAGCTAGTCCAGCTATGAAATATCAAAACGTTGTTAGAAAACGCTAAAACCTGGCTATAGTGTTAAAAAGTGCAAAATTCTATTCATAAAATGTCAAAAAGCACCTAAATCCGTAAAACCATAAATTGACAGTTTATGGTTTTACGTCCAAAATTCTGTTTATAAAATATCAAAAATAGCAAAATCCGGCCATAAACTATTAAAAAGTACAGGATTCTATTTATAAAATGACAAAACAACAATGTGCGCCTATATACTGTTAAAAAGTCCAAAATACTATTTATAAAATGTCAAAAAGTGTATTATTATGAAATGTCAATAATAGCAAAATCCTGTTATAAAATATAATAACATTTTTAGAAACAATTAAAATCTTGTCATAAATTGTTAAAAAGAGCAAAATTTTGTTCATAAAATATAAAAAATTACAAAGTTCAGTCGCAAAATATAAAAATATTGTCAGAAAGTACTAAAATTTACCATAAACTGTTCAAAAAATAGCAAAATTCTGTCATAAAATATTAAAAATCCGGCTAAAAACGTTTGAAAAGTGCAAAATTTAATTCACATCTTAAATTAAGTATTTTTACAGTTGATCATCTTTCATTGATTATATTTTGATAGCTTCTATGTAAGATTTTGTAGTTTTAGACTTATTAAGTTAAAAAATATCATCTTAGATCGTATATTTTTTGACAACTGCTATTTCAAATTTAGTAATGTTTGACATGTTAGATTAAAGAAATTGTTTTTAACAAATGATTTAATTGTTAAAGTACTTGTTATCCGTTGCAAATAGTGCGACTCGGTGGTAAAAATATTACGTTTATTGACGTTTAAAATGCCATACATTTTAAAATTAAATTCTTTACCTTCTGCTAAAAATGTTAGAAAAATCAAAGATTCGAGATTGCGTTTTTTTATTTTAACATTGGATTTTAATAAATTAGAAAATAAAAAATTGTTGAAGTGCAGGTTTTTTTAATTTAGAATAGAAAAGTTAGGGACTTAAAAGTAGAAACGTTAAAAAAGTTTATGCTCCTACAAGTAACACCGGAAACAAAAATGCAAAACTGTTCTATAAAAACATCACTAGCGCAATTAACCCAAGAAAACACAATGCCAAAAAATCATGAAAGACTTCAACTCTAAGTTGGGCATAAGCAAAAAAAAAATTAAATGCACAACATTAGCAAATTTGGATCACTCAGCGGTAATATGCTCCTCAATTACATACAAGACTAACAGTTATTTTGTATAAACACTTTCTTCAAAAAACCAATACATTGGCTTGGTGAACAACAAAATTAGTTATGTAGTATTCAATAACAAATATATAATTACAAATGTCTTTGTAACTTCTACATTGGCAATGACTATTAAATGTTGCTCTCTATTTTTTTAAGACTAACTGAAATATTTGATATTTGTTGTCGCATTACATATCCAAACTAGTTCAATTTTCTGAAGATAACTTCAGAATTAGTGCTTATCTGTTGTCCCACTTGCTTATTTTGTCAATCCATAAAATGCGGAGCAAGCGTCTATTTGTTCACATTTAAAATGCTTCCAGTTTGTTTTGCAAAGTTTTTGTAATGGACAACCTCTCAATTCCGTATAGAACTATAGGAAACATATATAGCAATTTACCATTTGCTACCTAAAAGCTAGATTTAAATTGCAGTTGATCAATAACTTCTACATTTTATAAAATATTTAATACAAATCTTAATATAATGTATATAAACACTATTTTTAATCAATTTATTAATAATTTTACTTGAATTCCTTTTTTTCTTTTTATTGTTGCATTTATTTATTCCAATTTCTTTCAATCACCTTTTAATCATTTTTTATTCAAATTTACCATTTTCTCAACTTAAATTCTTCAACTTATGTACTACATTTTTGCTAGTTTCTTCACACATTCTACACATTTTTTTTTTCAACAACGTTTATGATTTGCTTATCATAAGTTTATGTTTATTATTGGTTGTACAAAAAACATATACTAGATGTTTAAATGTTTTTACAGCAAGTTTTGTATGGTCCCATTATATACACTAATAGTCTAACTCCATTTTTTCTCCACCCTTAAAATTGTCTCTCTCGTTTGTTTGTAGTGTGTAACTAATAGTTCTACACAAAAGTGCGGGATCTACAGTGTAACGTAGAATATGAACTGCACCACTAGATGGGTTTACTAGGAAAATAATTTGCTGGTTTGTCATTGTCTTGCAAAAGAGATAAATGCATTAAAATATATTTGACATATTTGGTATGTCCAATTATATAGACACTAATTATGTATTAAACTCAGGTTCTGAGTTAATAAATGCTATAATTGTTTAAAAATGTTTTACTGAAGCTGGAGATCTACAACCTTACCTAAGCAAACCATTCTTTGAGTATACTTTAGCTAAGTTACTCTATTTGTTTATGAATAAGAGAACAATAGGCAATCAAAAGCACCTTCTTTTCAATAATTCTTTTTTTTTACTGTCTAGTTTATTTTTTAATTCTCTTTTGTTTGTGTCTGCATTATTTTGTTTCCTCCTTATTCCACTACTTGAAGTGTGCAGTTATCCATAGTGACATACATGTTGTCTGGGCTACTACTTTTTGTAAAGTTTTCTTTCAGTTTACACAACATGTGCTTATGATCACAATGTCGTCAGCAAATCAGATATGCTTTAAATATCCCGTCTATGTTGATTCTTTTTTGCCGTCATGTTTTTACAAACGTCTTCTAATGCCAGGGTAAATAACTTTAGAGAAATTGAATCAGCCTGTCTTTCCGCTCTTTGTATTGAGACTTTCTCCGTTGTTAAATTCTTGTCTATTTTGACATGAAGTGTAGCGCTTTTGTAGATGTCTTTAATAAGGTTTATAGTACCGTCCATATTTAACCAAACCTTTTGGTAATCAACAAATTCGAGGTGTAAGAGGATATTGCACTCTGTACACCTCATATACAAAAGATCATATTCATGATTTGAAATGTGCTAAGACTGTTTTTTTTTTTAAACTATCTAGACGTTTTCAATAAATTGCTGCTTTCTCTACCTTGCTGAACAACACGCAATACAATACCTCCTGAATCTTTAAGTATAAAAAGTGCCATTAGTGAACTTTGCCCTGACTCTGTATATGCTAGTATTACTTCCATAAGTTTTTTGTTTGAAAAATTGCATGACATTGTTCCGTTTTTTTTTAATTTAAACACTTAACTTTATGTAAAACGTACTGACAACAAAGTACTAATAATACCAAACAAACTTAATTTGTACACAATATGTTTTTATCACATTTGACCGTATAAATTGAAAAGTGATAATGTTTTACTTAACATCAGTTATTACTTGCCTTTAGCAGATATACATCATAATTTTTAAAGCAAATAGTCTAATTCGCATAACGTTAATATCAAAATCTTGTTCTTAGCACTCAAATTAATAAAAAGAAAGAAATAACTTCAGTATTCCTAAAAAGTCTAAATTATAGAAGCACTTAGTACACTATATATTCTTTACAAATATCTATATTGATATAGTATCCAAGCAAATATAGGAAAAGTAAAAACCGGATCAATATAACACAAGTCATAAATCTTGCCATGTGAACAGGTACAAGGGCATTTCAAGTAACATGTTTGAGTTTGGGAGTTATTCATTTCTAAACTAATAAAATATTCATAATGACGGAAATATTATGAACACAGTTGTGTTAAACATTTCAGCGTCCCAATGATCATAAACTAACAATTTTTTAATTAATTAGTATAATCCTTTGATGTTAGATAAATATTTTTATAATACAAATGGCTGGCGGCACAGTGTGTTTTACTAATGAATTAATACACATAAAAGGCAGTGCACGCTGTTTTAAATAATGAGATTATAAAGTTTGTAAACTAACTTTTTATATTCGTTACATTTATAATGTTATTAAGCAATTTAAATTCAAGTCAAAAGTTATCGTCATGTCCTGGAGGTAGTGTACATAATAGAGAATTTGCTCCTGAAAAGATAAAATAAAAATAAAACGTAAAAATATTTTTTTAAAGTTTTGATTGCAAAGAGACCTGATTCTCTTTGTCTTTCTAAAAAAGTGTAAAATTAATAAATTATTTTCATCGAAAATAAACTTATTATTTAATACATTTTTAGCTTTCTTCTTTATACAGTGTGTTTCCGTATTGAACGAAAATTGGTGTAAAAAATAATTTTAAAAATATTAGTTTTAGTGTTATGGTGGTCTCAAGTAGATGTTTTACCAAACTTAAATTTAGCTACCAGAATTAAATTACAATATAATAAATCACTGAAGGCAAAGTTTCTGTTAACTTTACGTAAAATATTTAATATCTACATATAAATTATCTTTATTGCAACAAATTAGCTTGTTGAGTAAAAGATTACCTTTGTACCAAAATTTTGAAATTATGTTGTTTTTTAGACCAATTGCCAAATATTCTTGGACAAGCTGAATAGGTCAGGTCTTAAAACAATATCTTGGTTTAAAATTTTCCATAAAGAGGACGGACAATTGCTGCACACAGTACTAAATTAAAAAAGTTTGAACCTCGCAAAATTTTGTAAGAATTTGCAAAATATTTTTGGATTGAAGTTTTTGTTTAATTTCTTTAAAGTTAGGTTAGGTTAGGTTAGGTTAGGTAATTAGGTCTCAAATTTGAAAAGGAACATCTCCAGAAGCTCGCAAATGATTTTTCTTAAAGTTTTTTTACAAAAACAACTGTTGCTTTTTTTTTTCAAAATGCTTAAAGTTTTTGAAGTATTTTAGTATATTGACAACAGTAAAGTTTTGTCCGAGTCTTTTAGAATCTTCTCATACTTTTACAGTTTTTTAAAAGCTTTACAAAAACATCAACTTAAAATTTAAATATCAAAGCATTCCTACAACTAAAAGTTTAACCGCCATAAATTTCTAGTTTACTTCATTTCTAAAAACTTTAAACTAAATGTTAAATATTGTCAGTAAAGTATAATGCTTTATTAACGCTAGAAAATTTGTCCGCTAGTAGAATTGTTATGAAAAAATATTATTAGCAAACATTACAAACTAAAATCCTATCACATCAACAAGAATATCGGTAAACCGTTTTCTCTAAAAAAATATTGACACGTATAGCGCCGTTTTTAAATTAAAATTAGTTCAAATAGTACAAACGCCAATCAACTTAATATTCAAATGATAAGATTGTAGTCAGCACTTATTTTATATCTTGAACTACAAACAATATTCTATGTCTTTAAGCTTTGGGTTAAAGATTTGCAGTTATATTTAACGAGTAAAAAATTAATTAACTATTAAATAAAACTCCACTTATTAAAAATTATTTGCGGAGAAACAACTTATTTTTACTTTCTTTTATAATGTGTAAAAATTTTATTCAATTATATTCAGGCGTTTTCTTCCTGCGTTTTATTCTGTAAATCCTTATAGTATCGAAACTATTTTCCCCCCTTAAAGTACATGTGCAATTTTAAATCTTCATTTCAATCAATCTAATAGTGATATCCATTGTTAGGTTTTAACTATGCTAGATTTGCATAAAACTGAGTACCAAGCGGTCATCAAATTTTTCACATTGGAAAATCTTACCTCTTATCAAATTAAATAAAGATTAGATGGCGTATACGGTAAATATTTACTTTCTTATTCCACCGTAAAAGAATGAGCCGAAAGGCTTAAGATGAGCTATAAATCTTTAGAAGAACACTTACGTTTTGGTCGGCCAGTTGAAGTGATTAATTGTCTTTATTGAAAAACTGGTCCAAAGTGGTCTCCTACCAAAAGTAATGAAATTATCAACAATGTCAAAGCTGTCAAATACATTGATTTGCCCTTTGCTCCATGACTATTTGGGTATAAATAAAGTGAGTGCTAGATAAGTCTGCTGTTCAAAAACAGCATCGAGTTAATCAATCTTTTTTGAAGTTCTATGGAGAAGAACAAAAAGAAGTTCAGCAATCTATTGTTACAAAGGATTAAACTACAGTCTTGAATTATGATCTTCTGTCTAAAAAAACTCCATAGAATGGTGGCGTGCAGTTGAACCACCACCAAGAAAAGCCAGGGTATGCCAGCCAACCCAAAAACTTGCTTTATTATATAGATCGAGGAAAAATATTTGGGCACATTGTGGAAACTAACTAAAGGAATTAGGTTATTGCACAACAACGCACCTGCGCACAGCGTTGAGGTTATCTTTCTTAAGAAGAACTTATTGGTAATTGTAATGCTAGATGGTAATAATATCACGTATATATTTATTTTACTCTTACAATTTTCATCAAGGTTGTGGTCATACATTAGATTATCTCACTCACTTTTCAGTGTTGCCAACCACCTCCATCCTTCTTCTCAACTTTTTTCATAGGGATAGGATCTTTTTTGGATTTGGTGTTTTTTTGCTGCGTCGGACCGGTTTGTTTCTTCAACACCTAATTGGTTGCTGTTAAATCTTTCCTTTTTTTTGCTCTTGGATTCTTCGTATGTTTGAAAGCCCTCGTCTATTTCTACTAAGTATGACCTTGGTTTTTTAGTTTGCTTCTGTATTGTAATGTTCCTGTAGATTAACAATCCTAAATATGGATCCTTATTTTTTTTTAGGATGTTCTTTACTATCTGCACTCTTTTTTAAATTAATCTATTGGATTGCGCATAGTATGGGCTGTTTATTATTTGTTTGAAATTGTATTTTTTCTTGAATTCATTAAATTTGGCAAAGACGAATTGCCTGCCATTATCGGAATGTAGCTCTTAAGGGATTCCATGCCTCGAAATTTTTTTTTTCAATTTTTGGATTATTTCTTTACTGGTTTAGTTTGTGTATCTTGGATAACCAAATAACGTTCTTCTTTGTATTCCGCTATGTCCCCTACAACCTCCCACGGGTACTTTGGGATCACGTTTGGCTTCAATAGTTCCGTTTCTTTATCTTTATATATTATTCATTTCTTACATTGCTTTATTTTTATCTTCTATCTGCTTTTCCATTCCTGGCCACCGTATTGTCTCTTTTGCTCTGTCTTAGCATTTCTTTAGGCCCAAATGGCTTTTGTGTATTTTCTTCAGGTATGTTTTTTTTTCAGTCTTTGGGAATAATTATTCTTCCGTTGTATGTGATCATATTGTTAGTTATTTCAATCTCCTGCTTGTGCTTGTAGTTTAGGCTTATTTCTTCTGGGTACTTTTTCTTCTCCGGCTATTCCTTTGTCATCATTCCTTTGATTATCCGTAGAGCTTTGTCCTTTTCTTGCATCCCTTATATTTCTAGGTCTGAGTCATATCCTAGATAAGCTATGTAAGTCTCACTCCTCATCTCCAGGACATCCTTATTCTCTCTTCCTTCTTCTATTGGGTTTCTTGATAGTGTATCTGGAATGTGAAATTCCGATCCATCTTGTATTCAAAATTCATTAATCTCATTCTAAATCCCTTTAACCTAGGACTTAGTTTATGGAAACTTTTTGTTTTCAGTATTGTTAGTAATTGCTTATGGTCTGTTCTTAGTACGATCTTTTTACCTACTATGTGTTGCTCAAATCTTTCACATGACCAAGTTAGCGCAAAGCATTCCTTTTCAATTTGCGCATATATCATTTCTTTGTTGCTTAGTAACTTTGAAGCATAGCATACTAGTTTCCATTGTTTGTTCTCCTGTTTCTGTTTCAAAAATGTCCTATTTGTCTGCTGACACTCTGGTTTTCTTTTCTTTTTTGTATGGTGCTAATATTGATGCTTCTGCTAAAATTGATTTTAATTTTGTAAAGCACTCATCTTGGGGCTGTTGTCATGTAAATATTTCATCTTTCTTCAGTAGCTGCCTTAATACTTTTGTCTTCTCAGATACATTATAGATAAACTTAGATAAATAGTTTATCATGTCTAGGAATCTCTGGAGTTCTTTCCTATTTTTTGGCTTAGCAATGGCCTTTATTCTATTGTTATCTGCTGCTTTTTCATTTTCTCCTATTACGTGTCTTAAGAATTTGATTTCCTTCAGTTGAAATTTGCATTTCTGTTTATTAAGTGAATTATCTCCATGTTTCTCTAGCAGTGCCATTAAATTTTGTTCATGTTTCATTTCGTCCTTCCCAAATACAATTACGTCATCAATGTGTACTTTTACTCCTTTCAGGTTTTAAAATATCTTTGACATAGTTCTCTGGTAAACCTCCGGTGAAGAAGTTAATCCTTAGGTAAGTCTTCTATAAGCATATCTTCCAAAGGATGTGATGAAGCATTGATAGAATAGTCATTTACGTCCAGTTTAGAGAATATTTTTGCTCCCTGACAGTGTTTTATCTACTGATGGTAGTTGTAGTCTTTTTTGTATTAAGTATTTGTTTATTTCGGTAAAATCTGTACAGATTCTAATTTTATCCTTTTGTTCTTTTTTTTTTTGTTGTGACCACTAGTGGGGCGCAGAATTCTGTTGGTTCAGTTTTTTTTATTACTCCTTTTCTAACTAGATCTTTTAACACGGCTTCCACTTCCTCCATTAAGGCAAGGGGTGTTCTTCTTGGATTACTAATTACCCTTCTGGATTTTAATTTTGTACTGTACTCCTTTTATTTTTCTTAGTCCTTGAAAGACTTCTGATTATTCTTTTAAGATGTGTTATTTTTTTGTTTTTTGTATTTGTTGAATGCTTCTTTTAAAATTCTTCTAACTTGAATGTTTCCTCCATTCTTTTTGAAGTCTATCAATTCGAAATTTTCTATTTCTGAGCTTTCCAACAGATTTCCCTTAACTTTTGCTACATACATTTTTAATTTTTTTTTTCTCTTGTTGTTCCAAGGTACAAATATTTCTCCTTTTATCTTGAGTTTTTGACCTCCCGGTCCTCGCAGAATTGTTTGTGTTTTCTCAGTTTCACTTTGTCTTCTTTGATTTTTTAGTAGTTTTTTTTGGATATCACTATTACGTCAGCTGCGGTGTTTATTTTGAATTTTATTGCTCTACTTAGAATTGGTAATTGTACGTACCAAGGTCCAACTTTGTACTTTTGCACGCTTTCAATTTGTTTTATTTTTAACATCTCGTTGCTACGGCTAGAGTTTCTCTGTTTTACTTCGCAGACGGTTCTACAGAGTTTCATATAATGTCCTCTGATTCCGCACTTCCTGCATTCAATTTCTTTTGCAAGACGTTTCTTATATGGGTGCCATGAGGTTTTACCGCACCTTCTTCAGGTTTTTTGTTTAAGTTTTCTTCTTTTCTCTTTAGTTCCATGTTTTGTTTCTTTATTTTCTCCAATTGTTTTTTTTTATTGCTTTCCTGAGGGTCAATGTCTCGTCCAATTGCAGCACCTCTGAAAACCGTACGTCTCTAATCTTGATTACCAATTGGCCTCGGATAAGCTTTTCTTCTATATTTCCATATTTGCTATTTTGTTGCTTTTTTGCCGTCTTTTTGTGTGTATTTTGCTGTCTTATCTATTTTTCTATCTTAATTACTGTTTCCATAATTTTTTTTCTTCCGTATAGAATTATAGCTTCAGTCGCTATCTCTAACCTCTTCTTTTTTTGACTAATTTCTTTTTTAGTGATCGGCAAGATCAGCAGATCAACGTCTTTTTTTGAGCCATGTTTTGTTTCAATATTTTATTAAAATATATGATCCACAGCAATGGGCCAAATATAAATCCTTGTGGTACACCGCACGTGATTAACATTTTTTCTTCTTCTTTTTCTTCACGTGCCGTTTCCTACTCGGAGGTTAGCTATCATCGTGGCTATTCTGATCTTTGAAATAGCAGCTCGGAAAAGATCTTTAGAGGTGCAGCCAAACCAGTCTCTTAGGTTCCGCATCCAGGACATTCTGCGTCCTCACACACTTATCTTGCCTGCTATTTTCCCCTGCATAATCAAGTGCAGTACATTATATATATTCCTTATCCCATGGTATGTACCAAATATTTTCTTTCTGATCTTTATCATGTGAAGGATTTCTAGGTCTTTTCCCATTCTTGTGAAAACCTCGACATTCGGGGTTTTGTCCATTCAAGAGATCTTTAGGATTCTCCAATACGTCCACATCTCAAAAGCTTGGAGTTTTTCGCTGAGGTGTTGGTTCAGTGTCCATGATTCCATACCATACAGTATAATTAGAAATATGTAGCATCTTACCATTCTACATACAACACAAAACCTTAGCGTTAGATTGCAATCACAGAAGAGATCTCTCATTTTGATGAAGGCAGTTCTAGCCATCTCTATTCTGGACTTGATTTCTACTGTCTGTTTGTTTGTATTTGTTATCCACGTACCTAGGTATTTGTACTTGGTTTTTTTGAATATAGGTGTTATCAATAAGAAGATTTGCGTTAGGTGGTATACGTGCTTTTGAAATGATTATGTATTTTGTTTTCTTGAGGTTTATATTTAATCCATATTTTGAGCTGACAGTTTTTGTTTTTCCCCTATTATGAGTATTTCGTTTTTCAGGTATCTTGTTGTAATTTTTACCAGACTGAAGACAAGAAAATGGCCCAATCAGACACAAGTATAGAGTCTGCTATCTGGACCCATACAAAACCCGAAACAAACCCGTAGTAAACTTAAAACAAAACACAGCAATTTGTAGAAAACAGTCAAGGAGTAAAGCACACAAGGCTGTTCTTAACCATCACACATTATAAAACCATGGTAGTTCAAATAAATCAAACAAAACTGCAAAATCTTACAACAATTATAGCTAGATACAGTAGTCTAAATAAACAAAAGCATATAATGAAAATCCAGGATCTAAACTTTGTTACGTTTGCTGAGGAAGTGCTAAGCTATAAAATAGAACATGCAGAGTTTTTTTGGCAACCAAAAAAAGCTCAAGATAGTCAAGAGGCTTTTGAACATTTCCGCACTTCAATAAAGAAACGCAACTACTTTCTAAAGTTTTGCAATCAAAGTATTTATAATTTGCATAGTTCTATAGCCCTAAAACAGGACAAACAAACAAAAATAAACATTTTTTTAAATTTTGTTTGGCTCATATTATTTTTTATAATAAAATTGTGGTTCATGAACTGAGACTGTTGGCTATTTCTGACTTAGTATATTATTTGATACAACAATTTTAAATTCTGAAATACATGAGTTGATTATATTCTGTATAATTAATGCATTATAATGTAATTTATGATAAATTTATACTTACACAACATAAAAATGATATTTATGCAGCATACTAAGTATAAATTTAAACTAAACTATCTTTAGTATATGCTTTAAGATAAAAAAAAAGTATACTACAATCTTTACTTATATTTACTATATACACTAACATACATAATAAAGTTTACAATTGACAAATAAAAAATTAAGATTTGAGCTTTATCTACTTAAAGTAAAGATTATTTTTCATAAATATTTCATGAATGATAATATATACATTTTTTTACATCATATAACTTAATTGCTTATTCCATATTCAAAATAAGCAGGCGACAGTTAATTATAAACTGAATAAATTATCATCCTTTACTCATAATAATTTTAATTTCAGATATGTATGCTGATGGACGTATTTGCCGGAACTCAAATATTATCCCACTATATTGTGATCTATCTGGCACTTCCAATTCTATCAAGCAGCGCATTCAATCCGTGGATATACGGCTATCGTAACACAGAACTCCGTCTTGCCGTTCACAAAGTAATCGACGATATGTTGACCCTACTCGGTTTCAACTACAGAAGCCATCAGATCTCCGACCAAATACCACCAAGCGTTGCAGCAACCGCCGGAGATCAAGCATCGTTCATCAACCACGTACAAAGAGACTGTTATAGCTGGAATCCAGAAGACGATTTCCTTTTAGTACCAATCGCAAAACCAGAGAGTTCGGGTATGTTATCAGACAGCGAAGCAAAAATCTACAAGGAAAATCCTTTAAAACCTAATAGGCCCATCATGAAAGGTTCTCGCAGCATGATCGAAACATTTGCTATAACTAGGGGATCCGACGTGTGGATCTTAAGAGGGAAGAATATAGGGATGATGAATGGTGCTAGTATAGTATAAGCCGGAATAAAGGGTAACGCATTCCTTTTTTATATATTATTAAAAAATGTAAACTTTTCAAAAATGATGTTAATCTAATCAAATTTATTTATAAGTGCATGTGAGAGTATAATATCGCACTGTCACTGATCAATGTCAATATAATCTGTAGAAAATACTATAGTGTGTGCAGAATTCTTAAACATTAATTAATGTGTATGTATGTGGTTGAGAATTAATTTATAACTAACCCAAGTACAAATATGATGTCAATCAATCCAACATAGAAAAAGAATTTGCCCAAAAATAATAAGCTGAACTTATTTTAAATATCTTATTATTATGGAATGGGTTTTTAGTTTTAATAAGTCAAAACTTATAATGGCCACAATTTATGTTGCAAACATAATAGGTTAATAAATATTTTTAAATGCCAAATTAAATTAAATCAAAATGATTTAATTAGACACTATTCAATTATAATATAACTTAAAATAGTCTATTGCTAAATCTAACTTTAATAGACAATACTGGTTTTGTGTTCCAAATTCTAATAATTGCAAAGTGTGCTACACTTTAAAGCTGTATAAACCGAATCTCGAATCGCCCTAGTTAAGACGTAGTTTGCTGCTATATTCAGATCGAATTTTGCAGCGATCAAATCAGAGCAGGATGGTCTTGAAACGATTTGCATCGACAAATTTAATTCTAAACGTACTCGCGAATCACCGTTCTCACATATTTTATTTGCAATATGAAGTGGGGCAGTGAAAATTCAATTCAGTTAATTGAATTGAATAGAAAAGGGAATTTATTTAAACGACATATTCATTATTAAAATAAAATTACAAAACATGATGCGTGGGAATAAATTTGCAAATAAATTATCATTTGCAAATAGTGGAAAAAATCGTTTGTTAGTTAATTGAAATTATTTTTTAATACGAATGAATTTAAGTACGTTGCGGCAGATCTTTAATTTAAATCATTTTTGTAAAACAGTAAAAAATTCTCTCAAACTTTAATGCGTGTCACAACCCTAAATCGGTTTGATTTATATCTGGACACAACTAAAAGAAATGAATAGTTTTACACTAAAAAAACAATGGCTGTATTTTAAAGACAAAGTTTAATCATAAAATAAAATAAACAAGAACACATTAAGAAAAAACAAGACAAATTATAAAAATTGTATTGGTTATTTCTTCTTAGCATTCAATATTCTTCACAGGTTAATTGAAGAAAAGAAAGAAATTACGAGTGTTAAAAAGTGCGAGTAAACCGCACAAACTATGTTTACTGCTCCAATTTTGGTAATTTTTACTTAAATGACATGTTTAAGCATGGAACATTTTTTATCATTTTTAAGCAACAAATCTTTATGCATCAGACAAAGTACTTTTTCGTTGCTGGTGTGCAATGACCACCGGCTATACATCAGAGAGTTTAAAATTGTATCTTTCTACTAAGATTATGATCGTTTAGTATTGGTTTTCACATTCTAAAGATGTTTCCGGGCATTTCTGTAAGTAATTACTTTTTCAGCCAAGCTACTTTTACTGTTCAACCATCAATCAGTACTTATAGTGGGTCACTTTTTTAACGACGTTGCTAACTATTATTAGGTTAGCTGGGTTTACCTTAACTTTTCCAGCCATCTACCATTTTGTTTTACTAACATTAATTTTTAACCCATTGCATTTACATGAGTTATTAGCAGCATTGAGCAAGTTTTTTTAGATCTTCAGTTTTCTCTGACTACAATGCGTACCTGATGCATCTAAAAACAATATTCCGATTTTTGGCAATAAAAAGACAAAAAATGAACAATTTAATTTCCAAGCTACAGTACACTTTATTCCAAAGTAGCGAGAAATAATTAATTTTGATAAACTAATCATGGACGACGTTGTTTTACCACTAATAGGAACAAATTTAGCACCAGGTAGGACCAGTACACCATGCTCTAGAGTCAACTGGAATCTACTTTTACAAAAAGCTACCTCATTGAGCAATTACAACTTGTACAACCAACAAACTCAGGTCTTTGGATTTAACTGCTTAAACAAAGTTAAAGAAACCCAAGAAAATTGGAATTAAGACTTACACAAACCTTTAGAAAACTCTGGCAAGAACTACTTACTTTCTAAACAACGCTGGCATAAAAGAACCTTGTCAAAGCCTTTAAGATAACCCGATTCTACCTCAATCTTTATTGTTTTGTTTTGTTTCCTACTGTTTTGTCACAAAATCCTATTTTTGAGACGTGCTGTACGGAAACCGTACTTTTTAAACTTATACCAGCCATGATTGTTTCACTTCTTATAATTGGTACAGCATAGTAATTGATCGGAACTACTGTTGTTAAAGAAGAAAAAACATGATTTAGGCATCATACTTGCACCCAAGATTGTGAGTTCAAATTTTAAAAATTACATTTTTTTAAACGTTTATACGCTCTTCCACTTATTAAGCCAATCTTGCCAATGTGAGTATTTTATAGTTAAAACCCTTTTTTTGGTTCAAAGTACGTACATTATTTTCTAGTGGTTTAGAATCCTCTCCAAACTGTAGGTTTAGCTGTAATATATGTAGTAGAAAAGTAGCTAAATGATAGCAGTGGCATAAATAGCAAACAAACTGTCCTTATTGGTTTTAGCGTAACATCACGATGATAATACTATTTCCATGAAACTTTGCATTTGTTATAACGATTACTACAGCTATTGCAAAACTTTGTTGTTACTCCAAACCATAACAACAACAAAATAGCAACTTCTAAAATGAGCTAAAATTACAAGTAGCGTCGATTACGACCTTTTCTTCTGTATGGGGATAGTTATTGATGTTGTCCACTTTATAGAACATTTCTTTTTCTCCTATTTTTTTAATCTTTCGAGTGCTTTGTTTTTGTATGGCTGCGTGTACTTTCTGAATTAATATGCTTGGTTCTACTTCCCATTCTATTATATTAGTGTTAACGCTTTGTTCTTTGCTGTATAGCTGTACAGTATTTATTTTAAACATGTAATACCTTCTCGATATCTGTAATCAAAACATGTTTGAATCAGATTACTCAAAGAAAAACCTAAAGATGGTAATTTGTACTATACCCTGATCTAAAAACTGCCTGTTTGCATGGTTGGTACTAATCTAGTTTGTTTATTTGTTTTGTGATTATTTGCATAAACAGTTTATAAATATGAGAAAGGAAACTAATCGGCCGGTAGTTATCTATTTTTGTTATGTCTCTTTTTTTCCGAAGGATTATTACGATAATAGCTTGATTCTATTGTGAAGACGTGGTGTCGTTCTTTAGACAAGCGTTAAAGAGTTTACAGATTGCTTAATGTAGCAATGTTCCACCCTGTTTTATAGTTTCTGTTTCTATTTCATTGTCTTATTTTTTGTAACTCTTTCTGGAGTTCAACGAGGGTTAAGTCTGGTAAATCTTCAAATTGTTGGTTTCAAATTTTTAGGATGTCTAATTGTAGTCTTGATATTTACTATATAACTTTGAGCAAAAGGACTTGACACAATTTAATATTTCTTATTTGTTTGTAGCTATCTCGCTTCTAGAATTGGTTATTTTCTTTTTTTTTCTTTTGAAAAGTTTTTCTAAGGCTTCTTATGTCTTTGTTTTCTTCTATGATTCTTGCAACTTCCTTCTATGTTTGTAAGTGTTTCTTCATTTCTTTTGAAATTTCTTCATTTAGTTTATTTAGGTAACCAGCGATAGTCGAGTGTTTTTCTGACAGCTTTCTTCTGTCTCTTATTAATCCTTTTGTATGTCTACTCAGTTTGTCTTCATATCAAATTATTGACTCGTTATCAAGATCTATAGTACCCCAATTACCCAACCAAGTGTCCTTCATAAAAAAATTGGATGTTTGCGTTCTGTACAAACGTTAAAAGTCTTTTTGTCACAAAAGAACAGGATAATATTAAACTTTTTGATAAAAAACACTTGGGCAGGTGGGTGGCCCATTTCATTATAAATCATTGACTTGTTATTGTGTTTTAGAGTACCCCTTGCACCAACCTAATTCTCTGCGAGCATTAGAAGTCTTTTTATCACAAGAGAAGATGATGATATCTAACTTATTGATAACAAACTCTTGAGTAGGTAGGTCTTTTACTTTTCATCAAACTATTAATTTGTTATCAAGATCTGGAGTATCACACCGACCCACCCAAGTGTCGGTCAACAAGAAATTTAATGTTTCTCATTTCTGCAAACTTTAGAACTCTTTTTGTCACAAGAGAAGACGATAATATCCAACTTTTTGGTAACAAACACTTGGATGGATAGGTGAGCTACTACATATCAAAATATTGACCCGTTATCAAGATCTATAGTATCCCAATCACCTATTCAAGTGTCATAAAAAAATTGGATGTTTGCTTTTTCTACAAACGTTAAAAGTCTTTTTGTCACAAGAAAAAGATAATAATAAACTTTTTGATAACAAACACTTGGGTGAGTGAGTGGGCCACTTTATTTTAATTTATTGATTGGTTATTGTGATTTAGAGTACCCCACCCAACTACCCAAGTGTCAGTCATCAAGAAATTTAATGTTTTTCTTTAATGCAAACATTAGAAGTCTTTTTGTCACAAGAGAAGATGATGATATTCAACTTTTTGATACCAAACACTTGGGTGGGTAGGTGAGCTACTTTTCATCAAAATATTGATTTGTTATCAAAATCTAGAGTATTCTAACTACCCACCCAAGTGTCGGTCAGCAAGAAACTTAATGTATTTTTTATCTGCAAACGTTAGTCACAAGAGAAGATGATGATATCCAATTTGTTGATAACAAACACTTGAGTGAGTGGGTGGGCTACTCTTCATCAAACAATTGGTTTGTTATTAAAATCTAAAGTACTCCACCCACCCACCCAAGTGTTTGTCATCAAGAAATTTTATGTTTCTCTTCTCTGCAAACATTAAAAGTCTTTTTGTCACAAAAGAATATGATACTTAACTTTTTAATACCAAACACTTTGGTGAGCGTGTGGATGGGCTACCCTTCATCAAAGTATTGATTTTTTATCAAGATTTGGAGTACCTCACCCACCCACTCAAAGGTCGGCCATCAAAAAATTTAATGTTTAAAGTCTTTTTGTCACAACAGAAGATGATGATATTCAACTTTTTGATAACAAACATTTGGGTGGGCTACTTTTCATCAAAATATTAATTTGTTATCAAGATTTGGAATACCCCAACCACCCACCCAAGTGTCGGTCAGCAAGAAACTTAATGTTTTTTTTACTTGCGAACGTTAGAAGTCACAAGAGAAAATGATAATATCCAATTTTTATAATAACAAACACTTGGGTGGGTGGGTGGGCTACTCTTTATTAAACAATTGATTTGTAATTAAGATCAAGAAATTTAAAGGTTTCTATTCTTTGCAAATGTTAGGAAGTCTTTTTGTCACAAAAGAAGATGATATTATCTAACTTTTTGATAACTAACAATTGGGTGGGTGACTGAGCTATTCTTCATTAAATTATTGATTTGTTATCAAAATATGGAGCACCCCACCCACCGACCCAAGGGTCGCTCATCAAGACATTTTAAGTTTAAAAGTTTTTTGTCACGGGAAGATGATGATACCCAACTTTTTGATAACAAACAATTGGGTGGGTGACTTGGCTACTCTTCATTAAATTATTGATTTGTTATCAAGATCTGGAGTACCACACCTACTTACCCAGGTGTCGGTCATTAAGAAATTTAATGTTGTTTTTTTCTGCAAACGTTAAAAGTGTTTCTGTCACAAGAAAAGATGATGATATCCAACTTTTTGATAACAAACAATTCGGTGGGTGACTAGACTACTTTTTATTAAATTGATTTGTTATTAAGATTTGGAGTACCCCAAACACCCACCCAAGTGTTGGTCAGCAAGAAACTTATTGTTTCTCTTATCTGCGGAAGTTGGAAGTCACAAGAGAAGATGATGGTATACAACTTTTTGATAACAAACACTTGGATGAGTGGGTGGACTACTCTTTATCAAACAAATAATTTGTTATCAAGAGCTGGAGTACCCCTCCACCCACCCAAGTGTCGGTCATCAAGAAATTTAATGTTTCTAATCTCTGCAAATGTTAGAAGTCTTTTTGTCACAAAAAAAGATGATGATATTCAACTTTTTAATAACAAACAATTGGGTGGGTGACTGGGCTACTTTTCATTAAATTATTGATTTGTTATCAAGATCTGCAGTACCCCAACCACCCACCCAAGTGTCGGTCAGCAAGAAATTTAATGTTTCTCTTATCTGCAAACGTTAGAAGTTACAAAAGAAAACGATAATATTCAATTTGTTGATAACAAACACTTGGTCGGGTGGGTGAGCTACTCTTCATCAAACAATTGATTTGTTATCAAGATCTGGAGTACCCCACCCACCCACTCAAGTGGCGGTCATCAAGAAATTTAATGTTTCTATTCTCTGCAAACGTTAGAAGTTTTTTTGTCACAAAAGAAGATGAAGATATTCAACTTTTTGATAACAAACAATTGGGTGGGTGACTAAGCTACTCTTCATTAGATTATTGATTTGTTATCAAGATCTGGAGCATCCTACCCACCGACCAAAGGGTCGCTCATCAAGAAATTTTAAGTTTAAAAGTTTTTTGTCACAAGGGAAGATGATGATATCCAACTTTTTGATAACAAACAATTGGGTGGGAGACTTGGCTACTTTTTATTAAATTATTGATTTATTATCAAGGTCTGCAGTACCCTAACCACCCATCCAAGAGTCGGTCAGCAAGAAACCTAATGTTTCTCTTATCTGCTGACGTTAGAAGTCACAAGAGAAGATGACGATATCTAACTTTTTAATAAGAAACAATTGGGTGTGTTAGTGGGCTACTCTTCATCAAACAATTGATTTGTTATCAAGATCTAGAGTACCCCACCCACCCACCCAAGTGTCGATTATCAAGAAATTTAATGTGTCTTTTCATTGTAAACGTTAGAAGTCTTTTTGTCACAAGAGAAGCTACTTCTCATTTTTTATCAAACTATTAATTTTTTATCAAAATCTGCATATTTTAAAACTTGTTTACAACTAATTTGTCGTTCCGTGGTTGATTTTGTGTCACAACTCCCGCCTAAGCCAAACATAATTTAAATCTGTTTTGACGTTTTGCGATTAACTTTGTTTTACGGCATTTTGTGTCACAAATGTTAACTAACCTAAAATTTAATTTGTGGTTTTACAAATAAATTTGTGTCACGCATATTGCATATTCTAAAGTTTTTAACTAATTTGTTGCTTTTCAATTGATTTTGTGTCACACTTGTTACGTAACCTAAAAATTATTTAAATCTAATGTGTCGTTTTGCAATTAGCTTTGTGTTACGGCCTTTGCATATTTTAAAATTTCTAAATTAATTTGTCGTTTGCCGATTAACTTTGTGTCACGGCACTTACATACACCCGTGGGTCCCGCAATACATGGTGAAATAAGTAGTAACGAGGTCTTTTTCAAAACATGGAAGGGACGGTAGAAAGTGAAGTATAAAATACACGTTTTTTTAAACCGATTCTAAAGAGGTCTCTTTTAATATTTTGCGGTGGATCTACAAATTCTAACTACGCCACTGAATCCTGCTACAGACAATAAGTGCATTTACACGGACACTTTTTCCTACGGTTTTAGAGCTTGCTCTAAAACTATTTTGGACTCACCAATTGCGTACGTTTCAAATTTGCACGCTAGGGGCGTCATGAATGACACAAATTTGTTATAATTTTGGTAAAAAATAAAATTAATTAATAAAAAATATACAGTTTACAAACTAAAAACCCATTCTATAATAATAAAATGATTATAAATCATCCTTAAAATAAATTAAAATTAAATATTTACTCCTTATACAGTATTTTATTAATACTTCCTTCAAAGGCTGTTTAATTTAAAATTTAAAACAATAATTCAGCCAAAAATGATACTATAACAATTCTAGTTTAACAAACTTAGATATCATTAATTCACCCAACAATACTATATTATAGGTAGTTCATCTCGTTAATTTAAACCTAACGTGTTCAATTTTATTATAACTTAATGTATACTTCTCAGTGACGGATTAAAAGATGGTATCATGGGCTGATAATTAACTAAATTCAATCAATACTAGAAATTCCCAAACATCAACATCCGCCATTGATTACCTCAGTGATATATTACACTGCTTTAATTGTTAGCAGATGTATTAAAATACCTTGTTAAATTCAGGTTTATTATTATAATTAATTTAAATGTGCCACATAAATTAATTCTATCCAATACATACACAATTATATTAGTTGGTGTCTAGATTATTGCGATTTTAAACGTGAGAAGCAATATTATAGGCCAACTTTATCATTTCGTATTCGTACTACGTTTTCAAACTTGTTTCGTATATAAAGCGATACTTTTGCACTGAATACTAAAAAACAATTAATAAAAGACACCAATTTTCTAGATATTTACAAATGTGCGTGGAAGTTGTTTAATCAAAAATTAACGGATATTCGATGTGTGCCGTCCAATTATTGTTGTAATATTTGGGACACGATAAAAATAACATAATTATTTATAAAAAAATGCAAATACCTTCTTTTTGATGTACAATCTTTTGGATAGCAAGGCATCTATTCAAATATAAAATAAAACTTTAGGTAGATGAGGGAATTATTGTCAGGTAATAAAATATCCAAAGGGTCCATAAAATTTAAATAATATATGAATAAAATTTGATTTGGTACAAGACCGTAGGGAGTTTTGAATAATTGGATCAGAAATGAGAGTGATAAAGATGTGAATTTTTTATATTTTGATATGATGGCCGGTAAATAAATTTACTTCTATACTAGAGATTCAATGCGCACAATTATTATATTTGTTTCAGTTTATTTGTAAATTGTGTCTTGTCTTTATCTATAATTTTATATTGTATAACTAATTCAAAGTATCCCAATTTTAATTTATAAAAAACATTGAGAACCACAATAATCAAATTAATGTGCTGTAGTCTATGAAAAAGTTTTGTTTAAATATTATAGTATAAAGAAAAACTGGTTCTAGAATACTTCAACTATTGCTTAAAATGCCATGCATTGAGCTGCAAACAGAACCATTTTGGACCTAGTATTAAACAAATATGCTAATACAATCTTTCTTTAATAAATAAATATTTTTGAAACTACAAGCTTAAAGAACCGCACTAAATGAGTGTTTATTGCTTAATTTGTGGTAATTGTTACTTCAAATATGTTGTTTAAGCATTAAAAAATGGTTTCTTACTTTCTGAAAAAGACTGTTAAGAAAACATCTCTGCTAAGAGCGCAAACAAATAACATGTCACTTTTTTTTAACTTTAAAATGTGTGCACACATAACCAAAAAAGAGCAGAATGTAGTCAAAAATTTGATTAGAATCTACGCGGATGACTCAAAACCAGTAAAGGTTCTGGAGACCTGAACCTCAAAATATTTTTACCACTAAGAACGCACACAACTACCTTTCAAGCAGAAGTAGATAAGATAACCTATGAGGTTATAGAAATAGTAAACCACAAAATATTTGGCAAGATTGTCCAGATTCTAACGGATAGTAAAGCGGCTCTAATTGCTATAAACAAGCCTAAAGTCATATCAAACCTAATTTTTGAATGTTACCATGCACTTGCTTTAACAGTTTGTAGAAATAACGTTAAGTTGTTCTGGGTGTCTGGGTGATAGGACATTCCAACAAAGTAGGTAACAGTAAGGCGAACCTAAAGCGTGGACCATTTTACCACTCAATAGGTTCAATAACCTACTAAAAATCAACACACAACTCACCGATAAAACATTGAGATGACATTTTAGGCTGTAAACAAGCAAAAGAGGCAATAACTGCTCTAAATGCTGCTTAGAAAAAACCTGCAAAATCTTGACATAACACTTAATCAAGTTTTTTAAACAATTTAGCTTTATCAACAAATCTCGGTCAAGTTGTTTTCGTTTAGAAAAAAATACATGTCATTTAGACTCAACTCAATCAACCGAATTATTTATTAGGATTTAAAAACTTTTGGGCAAAAACCGCAACGCTCTGCCAAGTGTCAAATACAATTAGTTTCAACAAAATTGAAAGTAAAACCAAAAGCCAAAACTTAATATAATTTTTGGAAATAAGAAAATCAACCACAATCGGTAAACCAAGAAAATGTCAAAAATGATAACTTAAATTAATCACGGAAAATGTTATTCTGCTGTTCATAGAAACAAACTTGGCATCAGGAATGATTATTACACCGATCTCTGGAGTTAACTGAAATCTACTTCAGCAAAAAACGTTCTATTAATGTGATGCGTAATAATCCAGCCAGGAAGGGGTCAATCTTTGAATTTTGATAATCAAGACCTTCTGGCAGCTGTGAAAAAGAACAAAAGTTGCACCACTAAGACACTAGTTAAGAATTTTAACGCAGATTATATTTAAACAAATTGGCAAGGTGTAAAAATTATCCAAATGTTTTTCTTATGAATTTTCAGACAACTACAAGGTCATTCTAGTCTAAATTTTTATTAATTTGTTTTAGAGAAATAAGTCAATCAAATTAATAACTCTTAGAGCACTACCCAGGTAAACCATCTACAATCGAATAAGCATACTAGTTTTAGTTATTCTCCCGCTGTACCAAAAATTGTAAATTTAAATTTTACAAATTACATTTTTCTAGTTTTTACTAGTTTTTAGTTCTTAGTTAAATAAAAAATAGCGTGTATACCTCTCCCAACTTTTGATAAACCGTAACAGGGCCCCTTTGTAGGCCTTAGCTACGGCGCTAGTCCGGAACAGATAAATAATTTCTGTAATAGTTCAGAACCCATTTAAAACTGTAAGTTTACTTGTAATCGATGTTGCTATTATAAAGAGTAGGAAAGAAACGAGTTTATAATAAACAAATTGTTGTTATTAGCTTCGTTGTAACATCACATCCATCCTCAAAAACTTGATGGTCACTACAACCATCCCAAGACTTTGTCATCACGACTTGGCCAACATACCAAAACGGTGACCAAAAGCCACAATTACATATTTAAAAAAAAAAACAAGCAGTTTTAACGCTAAAAGTTTTTGACCTCTGTGCTAGTACATAGAATAACATTTGCCCTAGTTTTTGCTATTTACAATTTTTTTGCAGATCATATCTATAAATCCAAAAACACGATAGCTATTATCTCAACCTAACCGTGATAAATTGACCCAACGTGGGCCCGTTTTTTTAATATAAAATTGTGGGTTTCATTATCCTGTCTAAATTCTAGAGTATCAGAATAAATACGTCACTGTTTAGACATTTTAAAAACTGTTTAACCGCGGAATTTCCATTAACTACAATCTAAACTAGAAATTCAATCCTAGCAACGTTCAAAATTTTCTACACACATGGTTTTAAATTTCTGCTCATTACCGGAAACACTCGTGGTTCTCTTAAAGAACGGCAAAGACAGTGATAGAACTTTAGACATTTTTTCTAGTAACTTTTAAGATTCTCCACACACGTGGCTTTAAACACTTGTTTATTATCAAACATTTTCTTTCAACATTTGTGTTTTTTTCAGAATCACAACCAAAACTAGAAATTTAACCTTAGTTCTGCTTATTACCAATAATCTTCCTTCAACATTTGTGGTTTTTTCAGAATCTCTTAAAGATCGACAAAAGACAAGTGATAGAACTAGACAGTTATTGAAGTGACGTTCAAGATTTTCTAAACATGTGGTTTTTTAATTTTTTGTTTATTACCGGAGATTTCCTAAAAATTGTAAAAAATAGCAAGTGATAGACTAAACATACATTTTGAAGCCGGCACAGCCACAGAATTTCTATTAGATATGATCATGATAATGTACAGGATTTTTTCAAAAAATCAATCAGAAAAAGTCTTTAACTTTAACCAACCTTACAAAACAATCAAAATTAGACTTACCCTGCAACAATACGAAACCATACTGAAAAAATAACAATGATCTTAAACACATCGATTGACCCAACAAATTTTCAACAATTGCTAAAAATTAGCCAAAAAGTCACCTTTGGATAAACCAAAAAAAAAATTAAGAAGCTGGAATCTCAAGAAACCATAAGCAAAAACTAAGTGACAAAAAAAATACTGGCCGGAAGTTAATAATCCACAATGGATCAATTCTTATTACACTACATTAGTGCAAAATATCTATTTTTACATACTCTTTAAAACAATAAAATGGCGCAACTACAAAATTTCTACAACAAGTGACACGCCATCTGCAATATCTACAGCCTAATTCCTAAAGCTTTATGACATTATTACTATTAATAGAAACGGCACCTTGTCGTAACTACTTGTAGCTGCAAAATTGTTTATCATGTAAGTTTTATCACTGAGACAAAACGTGAAACGTAATTGGACACTCACGGCACATTCCAGAATTGATACAAAACGGTAACAAATTGAAAGACTTTAATTGCAAAGTAGGCAATTATAGTAAGAAGTACTCTCTTGCAGACTCGTTAATAAATTGATGCTTTATAGCCACAGTTTAGCAAATGTAGTTACACAATGCAATACGATTTAAATTATTTTTTAAATACAAATGGTGGAGGCGCCGGGCTTTGATGTGCGTTTGTGCAATAGTTATTGTTTAGAATTAGAGTTCAATGCAAACAAACTGAGATCATTGCAAAAAGCAATAGAACAAAACTTATTCGGCATAAGTCTAAAAGATAAGATCACAAAGAAATTAGACGTTGAACTAAAGTAAAAGACAAATAACATAACAGAGAATAACAGAGTTAAAATGAAGCTGGATAGATCACGTAGCCAGAGAAAAAAACGAAAAATGGACTAGAAGAATAACACACTGGAGACCAAAAAACACCAAAAGAAAAATTGGCTAACTACAAAAGAGATAGGTTGATGCCATCAAACAGATTGCAGAAAACATTTGGCATCAAATAGCGAAAGAAAGACAGTTATTGAATAAAAGAGGCCTACGTCTAGCAGTAGACAACTGCAGGCTGAGAAAAAAGAAAAAAAAGAAGTTTATTGTCATTTAAACAGTTTGGTCTAAATAGCTATTTACCGAAATAGCCCACACTTGAAGCTGCTGAATGTGATGAGAGGCTTACTTTGCTATTTTGCCTTTTATCTTATAAAAGAGATAACGGTATGGACATTTATTCAACAATAATTGACTTATTAAAATATCAGACTGTCCGCGCAACAGTCCTAGCACTAAACTATTGACCACCAGATTGGTGGGTTTGACAAATTAGGAAGCAAAACAAAAAATAGAAGAATTCTAGATGAATTTACAAAATAAGAAATCAGCAAAATATGCAAAAATGTAAAAATAATCAAAAATTGGCTGTAAAAAATAGATTTATTTAGTTATTCAAAATTAAATTTAAAAGATTGTGTATTTGAAATTGATTTGTTGTTTTGTTGAAGTGGTACACTTGTTCTTTTTAGACCTATTAAAAGATCAAGATTGACATAACCAATCTCCGTTAATAGAAGTTTATAATATGTTAAAATTTTGCCACACCAAATGAGAAATAAAGTGGTATACAATAGTTTCAACGCTGGAACCAAAATTTGGCCCAACTTTCGGACACATCTGACCATGTATTTTTTAGAACAACTTATTGTAAGATTAAAACGTTATTGCTATTTTGCTAAACTGGCACGTTCCAAACATGATGTGTATAGTGATTAACGCTAGTCAGTGTTTACATCATGATTGGTAGACTAAACAAGCAGAATAATTTCAAACTTATTATTTATGTAACAAATAAGTAGAAAACAATTTAATTTTAGCAAATACCTATATAAGTAGCATGACAAAAAAAGTAAAAAACAAATAATAATTGAGAAGAACATATAATTAATACAAAAGTTAAAAAACTTGCATAAGCTAATTGCATCATGTTGGCAAAAAAATTCAAAAATTTTGTTTAGTTATATATTAAATTTGAAACACATGTTAAGTAGTAAAACAATAAATTTGAATGCTGAAAACCGTGAGTTCAAACCTTAAGTAGTATCATCGTTTATTTCCTAAAAAAGTACACTATTACGGTGCTTTGTAAGATATTTTAAACACAAACATTAAGAAAAGAAAAAAGCCCTATTGAACGACTACAAGCACTATTTTGACAAAACTAGTCTGGTAAACCTGCAAAATGCCGACGACATAGTCTTGATCAGTTAAAACCTCAAAGAACTAGCAAACATGCTCTACAAACTAAATGTTGGCGAGTCTCAAAATGAACATGAAGAAGACCCAAGTCATGACCCCCAAATAGACGCCAATGACATCAAATAGACAACAAATATACGTAACTCAGGTACCAAATAACACTAGAAAAAGAAAACTTAGAGAGCGGATGTTACCAGAAGAATAACACAAAGCTGGGCAGCATTTAGCAAACTGACACATACTTAAAAACATAAACACTCCAACCAGACAAAAAATCTACGATTCCTGCATACTGCCAGTAACAAAATACGGGCTAGAGACTATGGCATAGACGGTAAAAAATGCAAAAAAAAACTGAGAACCTGCCAAAGAACAATAAAACAGGCAATACTCAGTATAAATCTAAGAATAAGATTACAAACGAAGAAATCAAATTTAAATTAAAAGACGTAATAGAACAAATAGCAGAGTTAAAATGGAGTTGGGTAGGGCACGTCACTAGAGAAGGTACAAAAAATAGACTAGCAGAATAATACATTGAAGACCAAAAACTACTAAAAGAGGAATTGGCAGATCACTAAAGAGATGAATTGACTACATTAAAGAGTCGCATAAAAGAAATGGCACCAAATAGCAAAAAAGAAAACAGTTATAGAAGAAGCCTACGTTGAGCAGTAGACAACTACAGACTGAGAAAAAAGAAAAACACGTAGAAATTATTAAACTGAGAGTTTGTAGTCTTGTCGGTTTCCAAAATTTAATTCACTTGTTTTGCCTATGACCTTCTTTATTGTCTAAAAAAATTTGCAGTAAAATTGCGTGTGTTGTGGCAAATGTCTACTAAAGAAAACGCCAAACACCAAGTTTTGTATAAAAAATTGTTAACTCTGGCCATTTTTAAAAGCTCTTTTTTCTTTATATCTTCAATAATATTGCTCAATTTTTTTATAATAAATAATTCAACATTTATCTGCAATAATCAGTTGAGTTTTGAAAGCAGATAATTATTCAATAAGGAACTAAACACACAAAGTTTTGCTGTTGCATATTCTTTTTATAAAAACAATAGAAAAAACAAAGTCCAAAGAAAACCTAAAAAAACTGGCAAAAGTTGCAGTTTTATATAAAATTTTTGAATCAACATAGGAATTAAACTGTCATTTAAGAAAAAACAAAGCAACTTTGAAACCATTCAAAATATCAAACCAAAAATTATCAGTATGTGATTTGTGTAGGATTTAAAATAGCAACAATATATTTGCATCCAAAGCCAAATAGATGTTTTTCAAAAGAGATTGAATTGATCAGTTTAGCTAAACTTTAGATAAACAAACATCAATTATAGGCCAAATACAAAAAATGACATTTGACCATTAAACGTTTGCAAAAAACAAACAAAAATGTTTAATCAAAAAGGAATCAAATTCTCTTTTTGAGAAAATATATAGGACTTTAAAACCAATCAAAACATCCAACAAGTACGTGATTTTTCCAGAAAAAGATCAAAAAACAAAAAACTGTTTCATTAAAAACATTGAATGTTCCGCCTCCAATTTATTATTTCACTTAGACTTTATTTACATAAACATCAATTATAGCGCTAAAAAAAACTTTACAACAATCAGAAAACAAAAGTCTAAAATCTTGAGAAATGTGTTTTTTTTTTCCTTTTGAGAATTGGTAAAAAAGCTTAAATTTATCCGTATTTAAAAACAAAAATCTGTCAAAAAAATATGGTCTTATTTTCAATTCACTAGTCCAGCCAGACCTTAGCTAAACAAACATCAATTACTATGACGCTAATAAAATGCACATGACCATTAAACGTTTGCAAAAAAAGACCAGGCAACTTTGAAACCTGTCAAGATATCCATCTAGTAAGTATTTTATCAAGGTTTGTAAAATTAAAAAAATATATTTGTATCCAAAAGCAAAAAGCTGTCTTATATTGAGGCTCCATCTTCAATTCACCAGTTCCACCAGACCTTAGATAAACAAACATCAACCATGATGCAAAAAAAATGCTTTTCATCATTAAAAGTAAACAGAAAAATCAAAAAGAAGTTTAAAATTGATCAATATTTTCAACCAGTATTTAGTTTGATTAGGTTTGTAAAATGGTCAAAATATATCCGTATTCAAACGCAAAAAACGCTTTACAAAAGAGATTAAAGATCTTTGTTTGTTTAGTCAAATATTTAATAGCAAGCATTTGTATGTAGATTAACAATGAAATATTTTTTTATATCATAGGCTTTGTTTTTAGTCCTTAAATGACGTTTTTAAGACGCTATTGCCAAAAAAACAATTTTTTTTAATTGAAACTGGAATAGCAAGTACGAGACTTTTTTTTTTAGTTTTATACCATTTTTACCTCATAAGTTTGCAATTAGTTTATTGATTGTTTGTAAACAAAATTACAACTTAAAAGAAACACAGTTTTTAACATCAAACAAAAAAAATGATTTTTGCCTTGCTATTGCTACTGAAATCTTATGAATAGTAACCACAAATTACAAAACAATCACTAATATTACCTTTTTTATACAAATATAACAATCTAACAAAACATCAAAAAATTAGTTTTTCTTATCTAAGTAAATGTAATCCAACAATATAAGATTGAAAAATATCAGAAAGAAGGCATTTGTATGGTAGCCCGCCAAATATTTTAATTTGTATGTATTTCTTTCATGTAAATCCAATAAATTTAACAATATGGTTTCAAAAAGTTCTGAACACCAACTACTAGAGTTTAATAAAATTTATAATTCGTTCACGTCTATAATGCTGTGCTGTTGAAAAGCTACTCTAATGCAATTGCTTGCATAAATTAATGTATGTTGCAAAAAAATGTTCAAATATAAAGAGTTAATATTTTCTAGAAAGCTAGGCTACGCGCAGTCGAATTAGCAAAAACTGTAAATATAACCAATTAAAAGACAACGTGGATTAAATAGAATAAAAATATGGTATAAGTAAACTCCTTTTCTATAAAAACATTGCAAAACAATGTTGAATATAGCATTTGAAAAGAAAAAGAAAATTATCTAATTCAGTTCGTTCCATGTTAATTTATATGTTATCAATCCGTTCCACCTGTATTCACTAAAAGAAAATGTTTCCTAACTATTTCATCATTTCATAATTATACATATTTTTATACAATTTTATAAAATAAAATATTTTTAAAAGTTGAATTGAGAAAGTTGTATATTTAGCAGTTTTCATAAAATTTAAGCAAAACTTTTTAAATATTTTGACCTTTATTTATACAACATTTGCCAAAAATTGTTGAAACTGTTTTTTTGCATTTTATATAATTTTATATAATTTTATATAATTTTATATAATTTTATATAATTTTATATAATTTTATATAATTTTATATAATTTTATATAATTTTATATAATTTTATATAATTTTATATAATTTTATATAATTTTATATAATTTTACATAATTTCATAAAATAGCAATAAATTTCACATAACTTATATTTCATTAAATTGTATGCACATGCAATGTTCACTGTTCATATAATTTTATGTAATAATATAATAAAAAAGTATCACAAAACTTACTTATTCATCAGTGGTCCTCTCAATTCCACAAAAGTTTGGCTGTCTAGAAAATAAACTTTACAGTTAAAAAATAACGTTGTTGGCCTATTTTATCAAGTATTTAGAACCATTATAGAATTACAAACACTATGCAGGCCTAAAAGCTCTGAATAATTAAAAGTAATCACAACTTTGCAAGCCTTGGCATTATACCTCGTCCAAATTAATTGTATAAAATGTTAGGTAAATATAGATTTTAGTGTAACTAATTTCCTATAGAAAACGTAATACATACTGAATTAAAAAAGTTTAACCACAGCACTGCACTATTTATGTGAACGAAATAATACATGCAGTTGCATATAGTGAACAAAAAATAATATTAAGATTAATAGCATTGAAAGACAATTCCTGAGATAATTAATTAAACATTATCTCAAAAATAAAAATTCCAGTTCACATGATATTTAGTTAATACCAATAAAATATTCCAAACTCTAGTTTCACAAAAAAATATAGCTAAATGTTATGCCTCGTTAATAATAATAATAATAATTAATTCATGTGACAATATAGACGGCATCCATTATAAATTAATACTTAATACAATTAAAACAATTGGCTTTAATTACTAATTTCTAAAACAATTTCGCCTTGTAGCAATTAATTAAAAATTTAGCATGTTTTGAAAAATAAATAAGCACACCAAGTATATTATAAATGTCCACTTTAAAGATAATAATATTGTAAATATTCATAAAACTATACGAAATGTTAATAATTATTGAAATTTATATTCAAAACAAACAAATATATAACTGTATTTTTACAAGAATCAGAAAAATAAAATGACACTAAGCTATTATGAATTGAGTTTGTTCAAATTATATTCGTGTTGTTATTATTATAGATAGATTAATTCATTAAATCGTGCCAAAAAATCGTGTAGTTCCTATGCTGTTAACTCACTATAGTAATTTCTTGTGTGATAAATTAGCAAGAAATATTATAACTTGGAGAAAGTTAATTGAATTCTGTACAAAGGTGCTTAAACAAAATGAAAAATATCTATTCTCTATATATTTTTTATACAGACAGATTATTTATTTATAATTAAATACTATTTTTCATGTACTATTAGTTTATTTAAAGGAATTCTTTATGTTTGTATATTTCTTGCTAGTTTCTCATTTATATAATATCGTAGATAATTTATATAGCATAATTTATTTATTTTTCATAAAATCTAAAAGTGAATAAAAATATTTTTTAATGAAATTGTTTTATTATGTTCAATATTTCTTTCAGGTACCTATTTTAAATTGTTTCTAAAAGTATGTTTTAGTAAGTAAAAAGTTATTATTCTAGTAACAACATAACTTGCCGCTCGTTATTTTTGCGGTATTTTCTGGAAGATGGTTTATGACTTACAAAATGAGCTACAAGCATCTTTATAAACGACGTTAAAGCAGAACATCTAAAGACTGTCGCCTAAAATGTAGGTGTTTTTCAAGAACAATTTACTTAGAGGACTGCTGGATGAGTATAGTGTACCGCCTGTAACGCAAAAAGTTATAGCGATCTCATTAGTTAGTCACAATATATCAAACCAAAAAGTGGAACTATAATTGGTTGAAATGTTTTGTACCCCAAGCTATGTATCAAATGGTAAATCATAGGAATCCGGCAGTCCTTTGTAATACTTCAATTTGCTACTATAAGAGTAGCAAACATTTGTCCTAATTTGAGTTTTTAATAGTTTATAAATATTATTATCCAATGATTGAACTAATCACAACCGCACAATGACAATCAAAGCAAAATTCTTTAACACCAAATCTTAACTTCTACACTTATGCTCGTTTGACACCGTTTATAATTATATCTTGAATTATATTTGTAATTATAGATGAAAGTAGCAACTTGTAAAATGAAATGTGAGCAATAGCATTTGTAACACAATCTAACTATTTTGTTAAAACTGCTAAAGCCCAGTATCAAACAGCTATAGAAAGAAATCTTCAAAAGAACTTAACTTAATGCCCCCCCCCCCCGTCTGTTTTAAATTCTTACTAGAAAGTTTCCTACATTTTTGTGTACAACCTCTGTAGTGGCGGTTGAAAAACCACTTTTTTTTATACATCAAACATGTTGATTGTATGTATTTAGAAGTTTGTTTGTCAGTAAAACAAAATAACTCAGAATCTGACTGATTGGCAATTTTATCAAAAAAGTTTTTTTGCTAAAGCCAATATGTGATCTCTGATCGGATTGAATTTTTTTTAGTCTTTGGAATGATTCTTTACCTTTTAACCACCCCCCAAGCTGGACAGCGAGTTTTCAATATTACGCAAATAATTATTTTGAATAGTCACAACTTGTTTCTAGTACTTATGTTCTTTTGTAGAAACGGAGCTAATAGATTGCTTGCCTCTGTCTAACTCTATTTTTAGGAACTTTATAGTACCCGTCCAGAGAATTAGAATACCATTTAAATAGACGTTCTCGTGAGGAGTTAACAAACATCTCTTTGTAATTTAATTGTATCCTCTACTACCTTAGCTTAATTTTAAATGCCTAACAAGTTGCTTAAAGTCTGACTAGAGGCCTAGAAATGTACATCAGTGCCGTATCATTGGCGTACTGAGCAAATTTGATTCGAGGCGTGATGCATAATATGTCTGATACATAGGAGAAGCATCAGAGATAATACTGAACCTTGAGAAACCCCTACTTTGATTGTGCCGGGGGTAGACATGTGCCCAAACAGTTTTACGGCCAGTGTCCTTCTTTTCAGATAAAAAACAATAAGTTTAATTAATCTCGAAGTAGACCTTGACGCCAGGTTTTACCAAAGGATTTTTTCAACATTACAGAATATGACGCCAGTAACCCGTTCTAAATTAAAATTGATCAATCATCCTGGTTAGTTGATGGGTTGTGAATTCCCATATCTAAAGCCATGTTGATGATTTGGCAACAAGTTTTTAACCGCCCGTGTGATTCCAAATTTTATCAAAGACTACAGTTTCTGCCATCTTACTTAGAGTTGACAGAAGGCTTATTGAGCAGTAATTCTGTAAAAAATGTCTATTTTTCCTAATCTTTGAAATAAGAATAACATTAGATCTTTTCCATAAAGACGGAAAATACGACGTCTTTAGCATTGCGTTTGTAATAAATGTAAGAAAGATTATAGCCTAGTGAGAAAATGCTCTTAAAGTTTTGTTTGAAATTCAATCCGGACCTGGTGCTAATTTGGGTTTAAGATGTGCAATGATATATTTTACTCTGAACGGTTATACCAATTTAAAAATGGAAACAGTGTCAGTGTGCTGTAAGCACTGCCTTACTTCCTTATAAACCCTTTCTTCAAGATCTAAGTTGTTAGCAAATGCTTTGGTTTTGCCTTCCAAAGTATATTCAAGGTCTTTTTCAAAAGGACCTATCCTCCACATCAGATTATCATCTTTGTTAGAGGACTCAAGAGCAAATTTCTAGCACTGATGTTTAGCTCGGTTTTGTCTATTCAATCCGTTTGATTCATTGAATCATGTGACTTTTGCCATTTATGTCAGGTTCAATTTTGAAATCAAATGAGCTTTCTAGTCTCTCTATCAAAAGACTTAGTATACTGTTCCCTTTCTAGCAAGATAAAGCTAGTAAAGTCAACAATCAAGTTGTCAATTCCTTCAGCCGTTTGAATGTTAAGTAGTGAGCTGATGCTTACTTCTAGAATATGTGAAAACAAAAATCAGTTAGTCTTGTAGACTCTCTCCCCCATAGAGATCTAAGAATACTGTTCTATGGTCTGAGCTTAAACGGTTAAATATCAAAATAACAGTTTAAGCTGCAATGTTCTTGAGTAACGCAATGTCAAAGGTATAGTTAAAAACAATAATGGGTTGACATGTCTAACCTTAGTACAGTATAGTCCTTTTCTTGGACATACTTCAACAGTACTTTGTCTATAGCAGTTGTTTTAAAAAAGCAAACTTATTCAACTTGTACACTGTTTTTCTTGACACTGATTGGTCATTAGTGTATGCTGAGACAGATGTTGACGTATGCTGTAATAAAATTTACCAAACAATATCAAAAATATTAGACAAACATGTTCCAAAGTCAATTCCACGTAAATCGTCGTCTAGATATCCTCGGTCGTTCAGTACTGATTTATGCAAACTTCTTGGCAAAAAAAAGCGTTACCACAAGTTATATAGTCAACATAAAACCAATTATCATCGGCAAAAGTATTTCAACCTTCGAGCAGAAACAAAACGTATTTCATTGGACAGAAAAATGTTTACTACTGCAGCTGAAGCAAAATTAAAAAACAATCTACACCAATTTTGGTCATACATTAATTGCTTGAAAAACAGTTCAAGAGTTCCATCATTTATGATTCATAATGGAATTATGACGTCAAACCAACAAAAAATCGTAAACTCATTTGCAAATTTTTTTAGTAGTGTTTACAAAATTTCAAATCTTCCATCAAATTCTAATTCCGTCAATAACACTACTCTATTTGGAATTATATGCATATCATCCGATAAAGTTGTGCAAGTTTCTAAACGTCTAAAAGCAAAATACACGTCAGGTCCTGATGGCATTCCTTCTTTCTTAGTCAAAGACTGCGCTACTGTTTTAGCAAATCCACTGCATTATTTGTTTAACTTAATATTAAAAACTTCAACTTTTTCAAAACTAATAAAAATTGCCCGTATCAGTCCATTTTTCAAAAAGGGAGACAAAGAAGACATATCAAAGTATTGTCCATTTGCTTTAATTAACAACTTTGCCAAAGTTTTTTAACGGATAATAGCAGAACGGCTTTATTTTGAAGTAAAAAGTTTAATATCAGATAACCAGCACGGTCTTATTAAGAAGAGGTCTACTGCGTCAAATTTGCTATGTTTTACAGAATTTGTTTCCACATCGCTCGATATGCGACAACAAGTGGATGTAATATATACTGATTTCAGTAAAGTATTTGACACATTAGATCACGGGATTAAAATAGATAAACTACGTGTTGCTGGATGCGATAACAATCTTTGTAATCTATTACAGTCATATCTTAATGACAGATTGCAGTATGTTGAAGATTTAAACTTCAAATCCATTAACTATCCAGCACTTAGTGGTGTTCCTCAAGGGTCCAACTTAGGGCCATTAATTTTTATAATTGTTATTAATGATATTTGGTCGGCAGTACAGCAGAGAGGACATGTACAAATACCAGCTCTAACAAAACTTAAGCAACGGCCGCTCTGGTCACAACTTGGATGGGTGAACCCAAAGTGATGCCGAGCGTAGCGTTCTTTCCAATATGGGTCCGTTACCTCATATAAGCATCCATACATGTTTTCTCTGTAGCTCTGTGTGTCCGACACCTCGACACCTAACGGTATGAAGAGGTTATTGAATTGAATTGAATTAATGATATTTGCAAAACCTTAAAAAATCAATGTCTACTATAAGCTGACAATTTAAAAATATTTTCTACAATTTCATCTATAGCTGATTGCATATCCCTTCAATCTGACATTCAAATGTTATCTATGTGGTGTAAAACGAACTACTTGCAACTAAATATATCAAAATGCTGTACGATGACATACTCTCGCAAAAAATCAAATATAGTTTTTGATTATACCATTGACAACCAACCTTTATCAATAATTACAACCTACAAAGACCTTGGTGTGCTGTTCGACAGTCAATTAACATTTAATAGTCACATAGACAATACTGTCAACTCAGCATTAAAATCGCTAGGATTTATTATTAGGTTAGCAAAACCATTCTCTAATAAAGAATCTTTGCAGGTAATCTATTTTGCTTTTGTCAGAAGTAAATTAGAATATTGTAGTACGATGTGGTCTCCTTACTACGCAACTTATTCCTATGCTCTGGAAAAATTTCAAAGACGTTATTTAAACTATATGTGTTACCAAGAAGATGACCACTACCCGCCTTGTGGTCGTACAGATTATAACGTCTTATTAAGCCGTTTTGATTTCGACTCTCTTCAAGATCGTCGTAGAAGCGCTGATATATCGCTGGCCACTGGTTTGCGGAGATGTGGATTGTCCAATCCTATTAAGCAGTTTGAACTTCCATGTACCAAGACTAGCAGCTAGAAGCCAACCAACATTGTTTCCGTAGCGCCCAATCAAGCATTTTATTAACCATTTTATATAATTTTTGTATATTTTTGAAAAATTTTTGTTTATTTTTTGTTTATTCATATTTTTTTGTTTATTCTTATCTTATAACTTTACTATTTAATTTTATTGTATCATCATTATTTTCTTTCTTTGTATCTATCTACCTATGTCTGTATATTATCTCCATGTTGGAACTATTAGTTCTGTTGGGATAATAATTTAATAAATAAAATAAATAAATAAATAAATAAATAAATTGTTAGTCTTCTGTGCTAAACTAGATGCTTTAAGTTAAAGTTTCCTGCAAGAATTGTTGCAAACGGGCCGTCTATAGTATAGCGTCGAGAGCTGCTTAGTAAGCAACTGATATGCTAAAATTAACTATATCAGTTCAAAACATCAATCAAGTTTGCCTTCAATTCAACAGTTTGGAGCTACCACTACATGAACAGAGAGCAGGTAATAGGAGTTAACACCCATGTTTGCAAGAATGTTAGTCAAAACATTACTTTGGCGCTAGCTTCTGGTTCTAACTTAGTTTTAATCAATCGGCTTGTTATGTTTAACTTTAGGGAGATGAATTGTTTTTGTAGTAATATATAAAAAGTTTACACTGTGCAGAAGTCTTTTATTTACCTTTATAAAACCTATGTTACTCGATAAGCCATAGCGACTGCATCAGTATTTGGCTTCGTGTTGAAAAAGAAGTTAAAATGACATATAATTCGATTATTCGTAATCCAATAAGATATTTCCAACACTAACGTATTGAACAAGTATTGCAATATGTGCAGTAAAAATAAATATAACCCTGAACTATGCACCAGTTTACCTGTATGCGTGAATTACAATGTTAAGTACCCTGTTTATTCTCAGGATTGTACTTAAATTAAAGAAGAAAAAAATAAAAAAATAGTCAAAATCAGAGTAACAGATAAACTCTCTTAACTTGATGTTTAAAAGAGATATAAAGCAATTACTGCTCTTACCTTTTCTAAATCGTTTGCTGCATTTGTTGTAGTCACAACAAATGGGATTTCAAAAAAACTACTCAAGATGGGTGCTAATATTAAGCCAAAACTTGTTGGTACGTATTGAGTCAAAACTAAGGTCAATTGAAAGTCCAAGCTAAAATTCAATCTGAGCCAAAACCTACAAAGACGGCTGCTCAATTTAGGCTAACAGACTCTAAAACTGACACGCCTGTTAAAGTTGATAAAGGATATTTCTGCTAAACCAACTCTGACAGATAAAGTAATGTCAAATAATGAAAGTTCTACTTCACCAGATACTATTTTTGATGTAAAAAAAACGCTTATAAACAAAGACTTGAAATTATGTTTTCATCGTAGCTCCACAAATAGCTTCAACCATTATACATGAAACTACAACGGATATAATGCAGATTATGAATCATTTAAAGTTTTATTAACCAAATAATTACTTATCTGCGTTTTCTTACAAGAAACTAATTTTAAGGTAAGTTTAGTTAATTTTTGAGGTTACACTATTTATCGCAAATTGTGCAAACGTTGATCGTGTCCATTGTCTTGTAATACGGTTTTCAGTTATATCTCACAGAATGTCAGTTTAGACAGTTGTTTGTTTGATCAATTACAACTTCTGTTCATTGTTTATGAGTGATTTTAATAGTCATAACACTATGTAAGGCTCAACCAATGTGCAAGATCGTAACTTGGCCAACCTACTCAAAAATAGATTTAGTTATCTTAAATAAAAGTATCAATGCCTGCTTTTTCCGCCAACAAATCATTTTAGGCTTGGGTGGGTAAGTCATTTCAATTAAAACTAAATGCTTGCAATCTATGATGTAAATGCTTCATTAACCCACCCTAAGCTAGTAGTCAACAAGAAATTAAATTTTGTCACTTTACTTGGGTGGGTATGCTTTTCCAATTAAAACTAATGACCCGCAATTTATAAACTAAATGCCCTGTTTGTCATCAAAAATTGGATCTTCACCATCTTTTTTTAATTTAATAGCAGAATTTCTGGATGACTAATACTTGTGTGTCCATCATAGTAAACCAGCGCCGTAGCTAAGGCCCCGCAGGCCCCGCGGTGCGGGGGGGCCCGACATGTTTTGGGGCCCCTAAGTTTCAAGAATTAAATAACTAAATTAATTAGATACATTGATCAGTGATCGTTATTTAATAAAAGTAATAATTTTTATAAAATAAAAAAATAATGTTTAATTAACTATAAAAGTATTTCAGCCGGGCTGATCGTTGCCGTTGTCGTTGTTTATTTGGCTGCTTTTAGTGCTTCTGTTTTTACACGTAAGTTGCGTTAGTTTGTTTGCATGCTTCAGCCAATAAAGAACTCGGTTGTTACAGGCACATGCGCTCGATTCTTTAATGAGCTGTTACTATACATATGAAATAGTGACAGTGCAAGTGATGTTATAGCCTAGAATAACAATAGTTTTGCATTTGTGTTGTTCTTCAATCTTTATACTGTCGCTCTCTCGCATTCTCGTGTTTGGTGTAATTTTTCTTGTCAAGCATAATGTTATTTAGTATATTTAAAATAAACGTTAATTGTGCCAACTTATAATCAATCCAATCATTAGTGTACCTCATTTTCAACAATAGACACGATTCTGGTAAAAAACTCCAATAATTATTCTAGCCTCCTCATCAAAAGGATTAAGACATCATTGAGGATTTGGTTTTTGATTCTTTGTCGATGAAGGAAGATATTCTTTCAATTTATCAATTTCAAATGCAACAACAACTCTAACTTCACTCAACGTTTAGTTTTTAATGCAAAAACCTGAAGATGACTACATAGTCAAAACCGGTCGTTAATATATTTAATTAATAAAATACGAATGTAGATTATAAAGATCTCATTTTATTTTATTAAAATATTTGGATTCAAGATTAAAGACTAAAAATTTATCAACACACCAATCAAGTCAAGTAAAAAAAAGTTTTTTTATGTATACGTTTGTTTGCAACCAAAAACAAATGAAACTTTTTCACACATACACGGTCCATATTGGGTTTTGTGTTTTTTTTCGTACTTAGGCTCAGTAGTAATCATAATGAAAAAAAGTCAAATTGTTGCCACGTTGTTTTTCTATAGAAGAATTAAAAAAAAAACAAAGGAAGAATACTATAATTCATTTCGAGCACCCTCTCATCGCTTTAGCACCAAATACTCCCCGTATTTGGTGCTAAATTGTTTCTATTAGGTACCGAATAAAAACCAAAAAAAAAAAAACGAAAACAAACCAAAAACGAACCGAACCGAATGGAACGAGTCTAAGGCGTTAAAAATTTATTTTGTAAGTATAATACAAACACGATAGGGGCCCCAAGAAAATTCTTGCGGGGGGGCCCAGAATTTGAAGCTACGCCACTGTAGTAAACTTAAGTAGTTTTAGATCATTAATTTATTTGTTTTGTTTATTTGCCCAAACTATAACTACGTGTTTTAGATTGTTTCAAATAGCTTAAAACTATCCCAAAATTGTTTTAATTTATTCCAAACTTATGCAAGTATATTAGTAGTGTTTGTTGTAATTAATTTTTTCAAATTGGTAAAACCCGCAATAATTCTTTTGCTTGAATTGATCCAAATACCTTAAACATTAATCAAAACTATTTTATTTATAATATTTCAACTTACTATAGGGTAATTCTACGATAGTTCGGACTATAAAATTTTATTTTTCCAATTTTCCGCGAAAAATTTTGGGATCGTGGTCTACAAAAAATTTCCTATAAGATACACTCTTTTGAATATGATTTTTGACTATTTTTTGCTAATTTACAGCACAAAAGCTGAAAAAAGACAAAATATTCTTAAAAATTAAAACGGTCTTCATTTACACTGTATCGCACCTATAGATCTAAAATTTTAGGAATCGTCATATTTTAGTACCCTAAACATGTGTACAAAATTTGAGCAAAATCGGAGATGTCGATGTGGGGACGTTTGTCCGAACTATCGTGGATATATTCTCAATAGCGTGTAGTATTCCCAAGTTAATTCAAAACCTTGACAATAATCTAAAAGTGTATCTAAGTGAGGCTAGATAATTTCAAATAATATATATTTTTTTAATTTCTTATTAATTGATTGTTTTGTCTGAATTGACAAAAAGTTTGATTTAAAAACAGAGAATAGAACAAATTTCTTGATAACTTTTTGAATGGTTTTTATTCGATTTTCTGTGGATTCTTGGAACAAGCAATGAGTATAAAAATCAAAAATATTAAAAAAATGTTTTATTATTACTATGTTTATCTTAAAATAATGATGACACGCGGATTAAGTTTAGTAGTAATGTTTTAACAACAGTACTTAAGTGAATAATCGGAGTTTCTCAAAGCAGACTCAACAGAGAAACTCTGGAATAGTTAAAAGATACAAATTTAATAACCTTGGTTGATCAAGATGTCCATCACAAGGTAAATAAGTGAGTAAAATTATATTGAGTAAAATTATATCTTATTAGCCAGATAATGTTGTAGAAGATAAGTGACTTAATCATGTAGTATTATGTATGTTAAAATATCTTAACAAAATAATTTCAGTTTTTTTTATAATTACCTTAAGTCTGGAGCTGTATTTAGAAAACAATTTATACATATTACAAAAAAAAATATTGTAAAAATTGTTAGAAAAATTATGCTTCAATCAAATTAAGTGTAATTATATCACATTGAAGACAATATTACGCATTTCATGAACATGACTATTTGCAGATTATAAGTTATTAATTTTATAACAAATTAAAGTCAATTTTATAATTATTATTATTAAAATACACAAATAAATAAATTTCAATTATTATATTCATATTAAAATCACATTTTCTGACCTTTAAAACGCTTATTTTTCCTGTCTAGTAGTTTCATCCTGGTATTCCAATCACTATGCACTCATTTTTATTTTTAATTTACTAATTATTATTATAAATAATGCAGAAATATTCACTTAATAATAAAATACGTCTGATCAATGTAGGTGACTCACGGTACTGTGTGCGAGAAGAGTGTCGTTGAGCGCTATCGCCCTGCGCACGAAGAACAAATCAGAGATAAGCCGCTTGGTAAAAAATTGTTTGTGCATAAAATGCGACTCGAATATTCTTTTCTTATCTGTTTAAAGATTTACAATGAGATGAAAGTGTTTTGTGGCTATTTATACATTTTATTGAATTATTCTAGAAGTTTCTAATAATATATTGAAATATTTTGTACGTATACAATTATTTTAATAATGAATTTATTTTACTATAAGTCGACTTCATTATAATTGATTCAATTTGCAATTTTGTTGATTTTAATAAATTATACTTATTTGTAAAATTAAAATGAATCGATTAAAGATTTGGTTGCTTATAAAACTGTAACTACTGTTAAATTAGTTGACTACTAAAGTGTCAAAAACATTGAAATATAATTATATTGTAATGTAAATTGCATTTTTTAATTTAGAAGCTTTTAAATATGTTATATAAGGTTTTCCAATATGTAGTTTCATTTTGAATAGCAGGCTATTTGCGCAGCTGTCAATTTTGAAGTTATTATCTTTTGACAAGTAAAAACTACGCCATTTTTAAAAACGGAACGATACACGCTTCAACAACGCATTGAAATTATTAAAATTCGCTACAAAAATGGTTTGCAAAGCTAAAGCACTATTTGGTCGTCATAAAGCACCTTCTCGGCCGACAATAGTAAACCTGGTAAAAATATTTGAGCTGTTGGGACAAGTTTGTGATGTGAAGAATCTAAACCGTGTGCATTGCTCAAGAACACTTGAGAATATTGCTGATGTAGCCCGTAGTGTTGAAAAAAAACAAGGTTTATCGGTTCCTCGACGATCTTTGGAATTAGACATTCCACAAACAACATTTCACCGTATTTTGCATAAAAACTTAAGTCTTAAGGCTTTTAAAGTTTAGTTAACACAAGAACTCAAGCCGGTCGATTACCATAAACGTTGTATCTTCGCTGATAGGGTTCTTCAAATGCATCAAAATGATCCGAAATTTTATCGAAAAATTATCTTCAGTAATGAGGCTCATTTTTACCTTGGAGATGTTGCATTTTGGGCTCAAAAAATCCAAGAATGATTGTTGAAAAGTTTGCATCTTCAACGTGTCACTGTTTGGTGCGGTTTTTGGGCTGGCAGTGTGGTTAGACCTTACTTTTTTGAAAATGAAGCTGGTGCAATTTTTACGGTGAATAAATGGCGCTACCGAGCTATAATTAGTAATTTTTTATGGCCGGAATTGAAAAATATTGATACGTTTATTTTCAGCAAGACAGCGCTACGTGCCACACAAGCAACGAAATAATCGCAATTTTGCAAAAAAGTTTCCTGACCGTATTATTTCTCAAAGAGGTGATCACAATTAGCCACCGAGATCTTGTGATTTAACACTTTTAGACTTTTTTCTTTGGGGCCACGTAAAAGATAAAGTCTATGCCAATGCTTTACAATCGATTCAAGACCTTAAAGATGGAATTTGTAAAGTTATCGAAGACATTCAGCCGCAAATGTGCGAGTTGGTCATAGAAAATTTCATGAAAAGAATGTGGTACTGCAACCGTAACCGTGGCGGCCATTTGACTGATATCGTTTTCAAATGTTAATGTCATACCTTTCTTTCTTTACAATAAAATAAACATTTATTAATTTCTTTTAAAAAATAACTGTTATTTTTTATATCAAAATAAAACTTATTATTGGAAAACCCTATACTTATTTTCAATACATTAAAAGTCACAAACTGTCATTAAACACTTGAGTAAGTAAAAGAGAACTCCAGTTTATGTTTATGTTTGTTTGTATAATTTTATTAACTGTAACGTGATGAAAAACTGAGGCCCAATTCTCTAATTAAAGGGTGAGTAACGTTTAGAATTTGTACTACCGTTTATTTTGTTTTTCAAGAATATAAAGACATTTATGAGCTGACAGAAGTTTAGTTTTATGTTTGACACTTACGAAATAGGACGCGTTACACTTAAACAAAGTTGATAAATAATGAAAACTTACTTCCAACGTCTCTTCTACTCAAACGGTAAAAAATTTACAAAACAAATGTAATAGAAAAAAAGTTTTTTGTGAACAAATTTGTAAAGCAATTTTTTAAAACTGGATTATTAGTAGATAAAACAACACGTTCTCGTTCTCGTCTAGTGCGCTCAGAGTGTGCGTGAACATGCATCAACATCAACTCATCATCGTTCTCAAAAACTAAACATTTCTTGTACTTCTTAAGGAGAATTTTGCATAAAGACCTCGGTTTAAAGGCCTACAAAGTTTAATTAGTCCAAAAAATGAAGCACAATGGGTTAAAGATCGTTTGGCCAAAGATGAACATTTTTATAAAAAAATTGTGTTTTTTGATGAAGCTCATTTTTGTCTCGGAGGCTATTCCAATAAGCAAAATTGTCGCATTTAAAAATCAGAAAATCCACACATGGCTATTGAACAGCCTATGCATCCACAACGAGTAACCGTTTAGTGTGGTTTTTGGTCCGGCGGCATTATTGGGCTATTTTTCTTCAAAAATGAGCAAGAAACCGCCGTTACCATCAATAGCAAACGTTAATGGGCCATGCTAAACAAATTTTCAAAAATTGAAGAGTATGAAATAGATGACATTTGGTTTTAACAAAGCGGGCCACTTGCCATACATCCAACGTAACCATCAATCTTTTGCGAACTGTTTTTAAAATTAAATAATCAGCCAAAATGCTAATGTAAATTGGCCGCCTAGGAGCTGTGGTTTGACCTCGTTGGTTTTTTTTGTGAGGAGACTTTAAGGATAAGTGTAACGTTAACCATCCAGAGGCAATTGATGTCTTGAAACACAAACTCAAAGTTGTCATTCATGCGATTGGAGCCCAAACAATCAAAAATGTACTAAAAAATTGGGTTAATTGGATGGGATACTGTTAGTCAGCCGTAGCAGTGTTTTATTTTTAAATGAAAATGTCCAACCTTTCTAATAAACTCTTAATTTTGAAAAAACATTAATTAGTTTTTTAATTATAGCCGAATCAAATTAATGGGTTTGGTATATTCTAATTATGAATTTGTATTAGTAGGTGCGGGTAAAAATGGAAGAATTTTTTATGATAAATTTTGCATTATAAAACCTTTTATCAACTTTTGACGGGAGAAAAATTAAAGTTTCTTGATAATAAAAAAAAATTGAATTTTGTAATTATTGATGACAAAGCGTTTGCGGTTCATAAACATATTTTCAAACTTTTTTTTCCAAAAAACTATAAAAACTACATATACAACTATCAACTATCATCAAGGCCGGAATGTTGATAAAAATGTTTTTAAGCTTAATAACAGCAAAATTGCATGTGCTTTATTTTGATATAAATGTGAAGCTATTGAATATACAATATGTTCTATCAGCAATAAATGCAGAGCTTTTGCATCAGCTTGCCTTGCCAATGTGAGGTTTTGCGACTAAAACAATCGCTGGTCCGGAGTACATTATTAATCTCTTTAGTGGTTCAGAATCCACTCAAAACTCTAGGTATTTTCAATGCCAACTATTCAATTGCAATCATTTTAAATAACAAACATTATGTTTTTTAAATTTATCAGAAAATTTGTTATAAAAGTCTATTATTACTTTACACGATTGTTAAGAATGTCATAAATTTTTTTTTTTTAAATGTATGTTGCTATTTAAAAAAATATGTTAATTGCTATAGTAACTATACTAAAATTATTCACATACATGTGTGTACCTGCCTTTATAATACTCAAAAAACAATTTAAAATGGTTTTTAAATCATACAAATCAGTTAAGAAATAAATGAGTTATTAAGCCGTACGTTTTTTGTTTAACACCCTATATAATTTATGTTCACAGAATTATAACAAATAGTATTCAAAACTGCCAACAAAAAATGATAACATTTTTTTAAAGTTACTGAGACTCAGAAATAGTTTTATCAGTTTATCAGTCATGTGTAAAAATGTCATAAGTTGGCCAAATGTACTACATCTGTCAAAAACTGTATGCTATACTGTCAAAAAATGTATATACATTTGTCAAAAAGTTACTAAATTGTTAAAAATATGACCACATTTATTTAAAAAGTTACAAAAACCGTCAAACAGTTAAGTTAGCATAAATATGTCAAATTGTTTTTAAATTGTTAAAAATGTTACTAAATCTGTAAAAAAATTACTAAACATTTCAAAAAAATATTATAACTGTCAAACAATTTACAGCAATGTACTAAAATGCATACCATTTGCCTAATATGTCAAACAATTGTATTCTAAATTGTCAAAAATATTACTACAACTGTTTAAAAGTTACTAAACATTTCAAAATAAAATACTTACAATTTACGTTAATAATTTATATTGACAAAAATATAAAAAACCTGTCAAATGGAAAAACCCATTTGACAGGTTTTCTGGTAAAAAATACTTACTAAACTATCAAAAATATTACATCTGTCAAAAGTTTTTAAAACTGTAAAATAGTTTTTAGCAATATAATAAGTTGGCATAAACGACAGGTCTGTCAAACAAGATTTTAAACTGTTACTGTCAAAATAGTACTGAAAACTTCAAAAAGTCAGTGTAATAAAATGTTTACAATCTGCCATATATGTCAAATTGTATTATTAATCTATCAAATTACTACAGCATATTTTAAACTTTTAAAAATGTTACTACATTTGTCAATAAATTACTGAACATTTTGTAAAGTTACTAAAACTGCTAAACAATTTACAACAATGTGTAAATATAGCATAAGATGCAAGCAACTTTCCAGATCTGACCAATTGTATTCTAAACTGTTACTAAAACAATACGTCAGTACAGCAACATAATATGTTGAATTGTATTTTAAAATGTTACTAAATCTGTCAAAAAACTATTCAAAATATAAGATAGATAGATAAATAAATTTATTCATGTTATCAATTACAAAGAATTGTTACATTTGTCATTACATAATACATAAAATTCCACTTGATAACTTACTTACTTTTAAAATACATTGTCATAAAATAAAATTACATACAACATTCAACAGTTTAAAATAAGTCAAATCTTTACAATTCGACTATAATAAAAAAAAAGTAATAAGTTATACACAAAGTTAAAAAATAGTTTTAAAATCAAATGGTAAAAAATAATTCATGTTATAGAAACAATTACTTATTAAAAAATCCTTGACCCAAAGCAATAACAATTTATCTGGTTTTTGTTTTATATTTTTAGGCAATTGGTAAAAAAATTGGACGCAGTAGTAATTCGAACTGTTTTGTGATCTTTTCAATCTGATAGAATTTAATTTAATGTCATTTTTTTGCCTTGTTAAATGATTATAATTGTCATTTCCGTCAAACTGATTTTGGTGTTTAAAAAGAAAATAATGCTTTCAAAAATGTAGATGGATGGCAAAGTTAGTATTTGTTGCTCTATAAAAGTAGCTTTGCAACAATCACGATAGCCAGTGGCGTTAATAATTTTGACTGCTTTTTTCTGAAGTGCAAATAAACGAGTACAAACTGCTGAATGGCCCCAAATAGATATTCCATAACATAGCTGTGACATAATGCAAAATAAGCATTTCTTAAACAAACCACAGATACAGAACGTTTTAAACACCGTAAAGTAAATATTGACTTGTTAAGTTTGTTTGCAATATATTCTCCGTGTGTTATCCAGTTTAGTTTAGAGTCAATCTGAATTCCTAAAAATTTAGTTGACTCAACATATTTTTGATGGGAGAATAATATTGTCTCTGTTTTATTTTGATTCTGAGACAGCTTGTTACTTAACATCCATTGTACTACCTGATCATTGTTTAGATTGCTATCAGTTTGCACCTGCTCTACTACATTTCCTGATGTCAGTATGCTAGTGTCATCAGCATATAATATTACTGAACCTTTTAAGCCTAAATCTGGCAAATCATAAATACACAGGGTGAGTCGAGAGGAACGGACTAAACTCCAGGAGTGCATTCTACACGTGAAAATAATGTAAAAAAAATCAAATGTTGTTAACCGATTTTTATTTGTTTTCATTTGCCATGTTCGACTTTCTAAAACATTTGATAGCTTTTTTGTTTTGATAATGTGTCAGTGTGACGGTAGTTTAACACAAAATGCTACACACTTATTCAAATTTAGAATATGCAAATATGATTATAGTTATTGTAATGGGAATGCTACAGCTGCTGTTTCCATATCAGAGACATCTTAATAAAAATGTATTTATCAAAGTTTTCAACAAACTGTGCGAGACCGGAAAGCTTCCCAGTGTTAACATAACATCTGAACAAGCAACTCGACAAGATTTAGAAGATGTAGAAGATATTCTGGATGTAGTAGCAGAAGATGCAACGACCCGCTCACAAAGAATTAGTATTCAATTGGGTATTCCACAAACAAGAGTAATAAACACATTCCACGAGCAAGGCTTACATCCGTACCATGTACAGAAAGTACAGCACCTACAACCTAAAGATTGTCCTAAACGTATGGAATTTTGTCGAAAGTAATTTTCAACATACGTTTTCGGTAAACGTGTGGTGTGGTACGGTCGATGATTATTTAATTGGCCCTGTCATTTTGTAGAATCGCTTTACAGGAGCCAATTACTTAATTTTTTTACAAAATAAATTACACGGACTACTAGAGAATGTTTCTTTAAACATCAGAATGCAAATGTACTACCAGCACAATGGAGCTCCTGCACATTTTGCTCGTCAGGTCAAGCAACATTTGGACAAAAAGTTTCCAAGGCGTTGGATTGATCGCAGTGGTTCTATTAGTTAGCCTCCAAGATCTCCAGACCTCACAGCGTTAGATTATTGTTTATGGGGCTGGTTTAAAGATGAAGTGTACAAAGTAAAACACACTCGGGATGGACTAATTCTACATATTAGAAATGCTGCAGCCAGTTTTAAACAAAGACATGACTGTATCAGGAAAGCAACAGGCGCTCTTCGTAGACAAAGCAAAAAATGTTTAGGAGTAAATGGCGGTGTTTTTGAACATTTATTATAAGAACGCTATGATAACCAAAACGTTAATGTATGAAATTTTGTTTAATTTTAATTACTTGAAAACAAATAAAAATCGGATGACAACTTTTGAGTATTTTCACGTGTAGAATTCACTCTTGGAGTTTGTCCGTTCCTCCCGACTCTCCCTGTATAATAAAAAGAGAAAAGAACCCATAATCGATCCTTGCAGGATACTAAAACCCAAGCTTCTCCCTTATGATACAGCACCATTACATGAAACTACTTGCCGCATTTCACTCAAATATGACATTATTAATCTACATAAACTTGCGTGCACTTTATAGCAATATAGTTTTTGCAACAAATTATCATAGGAAATACAATCAAAAGTTTTACTCAGATTGAGAAAACTTCCAATTAATATTTTGCTTTTTTCAAAGCAGATACCGATATTATTAACTATTTTCATAATAGCGTTAGTTGATGAGAGATTTTTACAAAAACCGTATAGTTTTTTGCTAAACAGATTGTGTTTTGTAAAATAATCCGCTTATTGGCGGCTTAATAGTTATTCATAGATTTTAGAAATAATGAGTAATAAGGAGATTGGCCTGTAAATAGTTCTATCACTTTGATTGCCTTTTTTAAATACTGCTATTTTTAGTAAATTTTGATTAAAAAAATAGTTAAACAATTAAAACGCTTACAATCTGTCAGATGTGTCAAATTTTATTCAAAATTGTCAAAAACGTTAATAGTACATCTAAAACTTAAACTATTAAATAGTTTACATGTTTAATGTATATAAACATTGTAAGTTGGCAAAAATGTAGAAAATCTGCCAAAAAAAGTAATAAAAGCCGTAAAAAAGTTACTGTAATGTATAAAAACATTAAAAAGGCAAAAAATGTACAAAATCTGTTAAATTTATTCTAGGCCGTTATACAAAATAGTAACTGTAAAATAACTTACAGTAATGTGTGTAAACATTGTAATTTGAAAAAAATAACCTAATCTGTCAAAAAAAAAACGGGTATACGTTGTTAAAAGCTCCATTCAAAGTCAATGAGTTGTAAACACTCAAAGGCAGTTTCGTTGCAAGTTTAATGTTGTGAGACACAAATAATTTACAACACGACAAACAGTAGAATGAAATAACTTTAAAATTAGATAAAATGTTGGCACAAAAAACACTGGAGGCATGCGTACAGCAAGAACTCCCAAAAATATCGATCGCGTCAGACAAGTTGTGTAGGAAAAACTAAGAAGTCCAAGTCGATCGGCATCAAGTCATTCAATTGTATTGCACATTTAAAAAAAAAAACTTATTAAAATTTTTTTATTCAGATTTGCATTTTCACTCATATAAAATGTAATTTATTCAAAAGCTAATAGATCCCAATAAACCAGTTCGTGTGGCTTTCGGCAGGCGGTTTTTGTAAATCTTTGAGTATGATAAAAAAAAATTATTGGTGTCAGATGAAGCTCACTTATATCTTAGTGGATATGTTAACAAACAAAGCTTTTGCTACTAGGCTAAAAAAATTCACACCAGCTTCATGAAAAATCACTTTATAGTCGTAAAGTGTGTGTTTCAATATGTAAAAACGTAGGACGACATTTTTGTCAAAGATCAAACGGTTACTATTAATTCCAAACGTTACATTCGTATGGTCAAATTATTTTTAAGGCCGGAACCACGCAGATTTATGCACGGCAAACTCAAATTATGTTGGAAAACGGTTACTTGGTTTTGAAGTTTAGTGACATAACCGGACCGATCAATATGCGTATTTTAAAAGAAATAGACCAATTGTTGAGAAAAAAAATACAAAACTTTAGACAAAGATTACAGTAGTGCATCAGGACTCCAGGAAGCCATTTAATTTAATTAATTTTTAAAAACTAAAAATAGGTGACATCAGTTGAAAAACCCTGTATAACATAAGTCACTAAAAGCATTTAAAACAATTAAAACTCGGAAAAAAAAATCCTGTAAAGTCTGTACATTTTTAAAACTATTTAAAAACGTTTTGTGCAATAAAATTGGCAATCCTGTGCCAAAACTTTCAAAATTAGTTCTAAAAATTTCAAAGCAAAGTATTAAAACTATTAAATTATCTTCTGAACCTGCAAAAGTATGTCAAAATCTATCAAAAATTGTCTCTATAGCACAGGTACAAGTTTTAAATGTCAAAAATTAATTTCTTTGCTTCCTAACAAAATTATTATATTTTGTTACTATATAACTGTTAACAGTTGCCAAAACTGTCAGAATTTTCAATTAAAACTGTCAAAAAGTTACTAACGTATAAAGAAACTGTTAAAATGTTATAATTAACCAAAATCTGTCAAAGTCTACTCTGTCAGCTGACAAAAAAGTTACACTAAAACTATCCAAATGAAAACAGTAATGAATCTGTTAGTATTTTAAAACTTAAACTACTCTAGTATTGTAGATACTGACGTCATTTCTATTTTTACATATTATAATTTGATAATTAATTTAACTTTCACCAGTACATTCAGAAAGGATTAAACAATATTTTGTTATTTTAGTCAAATTATATTTGCAAACACCATTAAAATTCGATTAAAAGTATTGGCAATTATTTTTCTTAATTTTTCAGCTATTTTCAATTATCACTTGACTAAAATACTCTGACCAAATATAATTTAATTCTTTCTAAATGTACTGGTGAAAATATTAATTATCAAATTAGACGTAGAAAGTAGCGGTCAGTATGCTTTTAAACCAGTTACTAAAAAAGTACAAAAATTAAAAAATAACAGATTTATGTATAAAAATTAGCAGCAATGTATTAAAATTGACAGGTTATAGCCTAGATCTAATAAGTTACTAAAATTTTCAACAAATAAACCAAAATTGTTAGAAATGAACAACTTACGTCTGATAGAATTACATCCGATTATAGATTGTGTTCCTAGTGAGAACTCTTGCAAATTATACCCGGGTTTTAGGTAAAGAAATGTGAAATAATGAAACATAGACGGGTTTGAAAAAACGTACAATTTTGTCATTTTTTAACTTTGTTTTCTCTAACTCCCTTCCCCAAAGTTTTGAAATAAACGCCAAGCTCCCCCTTGTGCTAGTGGACCCTTCCGCGTTGCAGACCCTTGCTAACAAGTAGCTCCGCCCCTGTGTAAACGTGACGCTTTATCCAATCAAACTTCGTATTTTTACGTACCATACGTCGTCAAAAGTATTGTTTGCTAACTTTGCTAGTACCGTCTTCAATGCTAAGCTACTAGATAAACCTAGAACTGCTACAAGTTCAGAATACTAAACAACATTTAAAAAAAATAATTAAAAAAAGATATTTGTATTATAACTGATTCGAAATAGATTTCTTTATTGTTTTACAGCTATTTTACATCGCTTCAGAAGTCTTACGACTTGTTTATAATAATCTATTTTCTTATTAGAAATACCTTATTAAAATAAACCAAAATAATGATTTTATTTAATTGAATTCTAATGAAACAAAAATAATAAATACCTATGTTATATTATAATCGATCGACTACAATCATTTAGACGTTTATTTTTTATGCATGTTCTACTTTCATAGCAATCTTAGCATATTAAATATAAAACAGTTGCCGATGCCGTGATGATTTCAGTGAACCATTTGATAAATATGAATAAAAAAACTGCGCATGTCAACCCGGCATCTCAGTACGCGCGCAAAAAATAGCTACGCCACTGGGTGTTGCTCCTTGTTACCAATCTAATGATAATAAACGCACTGACTCTGTAACGATTATTCTTTGTAGGTGTAGTAAATTTGCCGGTTTTCAGTTGGCACACCTGTAGAAATGGATGTTTGACAAGCTTGACAATTTGAGGCAAATTAAGCAACAAGCCGTATAGTTTTATGTATCGAGTTTTTGAACGTTTTATGGTGTGAATCGTGTGAATGTGATAAATATATTGCGGATAGGTAAGTAAACGTGTTCGTGTGATCGTTTTGATAATAATTTGGTTAGTGGATTGGTGTTCGTCAATTAATAAGTTTTTCTGCAAAATGTTTATATTAATGTTTAATGATCAATGTAATTATGCAAGTAGTTAATAAATGCTGTAGATAAATAGTTTTTGGTGAATAACGGCGTTATTATAACTTGTGTGTGATGTTTGTGTAGCACTAGGTGGTTGCTAATTATTAGAAGCACTAACCCCTCTGGTGATGCTAATAATTTATTAAAATCAAACATTTTGCATCCTTATTAATTTAATAACAGAAAAATTGGATAATTAAATCAGCTACTCCTCCTTAGGTAAAGAGCTTCACATCAAGAATGGATGGAGTAGCGCTGTAAGTATTCAATTTTAATTCGTTTCGTTTTTACAGCACCTATCATGACGCAAGAGGATGATCAGTCGACAGTTATTAAAACAATTTTTAAAGACATAACCAGCTTGCAAAATGTAATACAAGAAACTCAATCAATTGAAGAACTGTTTGATCAAAATGAAACAACAATCGATAAATGCATAGATAGTACAAAAACGATAGTAACATCATTAAAAGAATCCGTTGATAAAATCTATGAAATCTTCAATAACAACTATACTATTTGGCAAAATAAATCTGTTGATGTTTCCTCTGAGCCCATTAAAACTGAACCCTCTTTGGGAATCGGAAAAATCAAATTGGTCGATCTTTCAAAATTAATTGATCCGGATCATAAAAATAAAATTGAAGAACAAAAAAAATTAGAAAGTTCTGTCTATACAATATCGGATTCCGACTCGGATAGTACACCACCACCATCTAAATCGAATAAAAAACTTAACAATAATAATACAAGCGATGATGAACGTCATTCATCCAAATCCATACTGAAAACAAGGAATAATGGTCAAGATAAATTAAACAAATCTAAAGATATCACCAAGAAGGTGCAATTCACTAATAAAGATAAAATCATCTTATCCAAACTAAGATGTTCAGATAGTAGCAGAAGCAGTGATTCTGAAGAAGAAGTACCTGTAGTTAAACATAGGTCTAAGAGTCGTAGTAAAAGAGAAACGGATAAAAATGATTTGTTGCCTAAGATAGATGCTAAGCTGGATGCCAAATTCAAATGGAAATCTTATGTTAAATTAGCACGTGCGGATGCTTATAAAATGAAAACTCAATATATGCTACAGTTGGATAATGAAAAGATTAAAAGGTTAGATAGATTTAAGGGCTTTTGAACGTTATTTACAAAATGCACTGGATTCTCAATTTTCAAATGGGAAAATTTATTAATTTATCATTTTTGTTTAGTTTTGTTTTTATACATTTATGGAACTTTTGATACTTTTAATGACGATGAATATACCACAAATTTTACTTCAGAAATATATTTTTATGTTAAATAGATTGGTTGGAATGTATTACTGACCTTCCCATTAAATGGAAATGGTCTATCTTTGCAAAGTGGAATAAGGCAAGACTAGCTTTAGTTTCTACAAAGTTTTTATATTTTTTCAAAATATTTGGTTAAATTTTAAAATTGTTTGCTAAGAGGCAAAATCTTTCTTCACTTATCTATTTAAATTGATAGGACTTTAAACAATCATATGTATGCTGTTAACTAACAGTAAATATAAAAGAAAGGAAAACTGAGACATTTCAGGTAACTCATAACATGTTTTAATAATTTTTTCTTATAAATTTTTAATTTTGTTTCAAATAATTTTAATATTTCAGATTTTTTTTTTTTATCTTTACATTAATGTGATAATTTTTATCTTTGACATTCACTTTTAATTAATGTTTTACTAAATGAATAAATGCACTGACTTTTTTTTTCAACAAAAATGTTAGCTAACTTATATTGCCTTTTACCACATTACAGTGGTTTTTGAATTTGGCAGGATGCTTTTTAAAACAATTATTGTCATAACCTAAATTTTAGATTTTTTTTTAATTATTTTATTCTGCCTATTAAAAGCTTTGATTTAGTTTTGAGGAAAAAGTAATATGCTTCCAAAACATCTGCTGGTTTAATATTATAACAAATAATACGTTTGTTTTAGATAAGTTATTAAACTATACTTGATACAAAAAAAGAATTGGTTTTATTAAAAAAGGAAATGAAATTTGACTACTACATTTATTTGGCTGAATTGTGATAAAAAGTACAGACTAAAAATTCCAGTTGTCAATTGGGTTCTAATAAGTAATACTTTATTAAATCAAGAAGCTACAAATTAGTGATTTTATTTTGTTAAATTTTTTATATAACTAAATGCTTAACTGTATCTCATCATTTAAGAAAATTATGTGTCTCTTTCCGATCTGCACAGTCTATTATAACTTATAGTGAAACTTCTCTAAGTCGAAACTTTTAGGAGCACAAAATATATTTTGAATTATAGAATCTAAAATATGAAACAGAATATTTAATATTTGCATTCTAAAAACACACACTTGTATAATATGTACACATATCTATGTGTTATGCAATAAATTCATATACAGTCTAGAAACATAAATTAAAAGTAATTATTGGTTTTTGAGAAAAATGCAGAAACACTTTAATTAGTATTTTTAAAAAGCTATATGTTGATGCTATCTGTTTGTTTTCTTTAATGACCTTGAAAGAGTTTAGCATATTATTAAATTGCAACATAGCATTTTTGTTTATAGGTCTGTTCCAACCTACAATTTAGACAGTTTGCAAACCGTTCAATCTACGCACACAAACAAATTACAGTTTATAACAGATTGCTTAAGGATGACAAGTATTTGTTTATGTGCACAGTTTGGATGGTTTGCAAACTGTCTAAATAGTAGGTTGGAACAGACCTAATATGTCTTGTAATTTACAAATTGGAAAAATACATTTTATTCAAATTTTTAAAATCAAATGGAAGTTTTACAAGAATTGGTCACTGCAATTCTGGCAGCACATGATGAAAGTTTCTTTCTATTGTTGCTGCAAATTGGTAAAGCGCTTTATGAATTTTTTGAAATATACTCCTAGTCTGTCAAATTATAGTTAATTGATTGAAACATCCATACAACATAAAACAATTATGTAAAAAAAAGTTATAAGCCACAAATATTCAAGGTCAATGTTCACAGACTGCTTAAATCTAGTCTTCAATGTGATAGATTCAGTGAGTGTGGTGTCACTATTAAGTAATTCCGTTACATCACATTTTGAAATTTAAAAAATATATATAATTTTTTATTTTAGTAGTAATTGCATAAAGCTTAAATTTTTTTTTTTTTTGTTGTTGTTTTAAAGATAATTGTTTAACTAATACAAGTTTGTAAATAATTTAGAGTTATTTTCATAAATTTAACTAAGCTTAACTTACAATATATGAATTGTAAAGGACAAACTTACAATATGTAGGGTAATAATATTTAGTCCAGAGTAATTAATTCTATAATGCACTTTATGTTATGGTTTATAACATGCTACAGTAATTATTTTGTAACTATTCCTACAAATGTTACATTATCTGTTTTTACAAAGGAATTAAAGAAACAGACACATTTTCTTTAGGTATGATCCAAAGCATTCATGTCCTGTAAGGATCTGTGTAAAATGGTAGTTTAGATTTCCATGTTCCCTGTTTACTCACAGTCTCAACAAGGGTTAAGAGTCTGCATCCATTTGGCAACATCTCTCGTGATCTGCCATTCTTCCTCTCATTTTTTTATTGCCATTATTCTATTGGTTTTTTTTTGTAGGTTGTAGATGGGATTATTGCCTGTATAGCCTTAGTTGATACTGTAGGCACTAGCTATTTTGATTGTCATTTTTTGTCTGGTTCTTTCTGGTAATATTAGGTATTTGAAAAAGTTTTCTCTCAAATCTGTCAAATTTGATAAAGCAACTATTTCAGAAATTTGTTATAAACTGACAATTTAATTATTTTAAAAATCTTGCTTATATTGACAGCTAGTTTGATCAAAAACTGTTTTACAAATGTGTCATATGAGATATCCATCAAGTCAACTGTTTGACAGTTGTTTAAATTTTTATGCATTTTTGTGTACAAATTGTATTTATAGAGGTTTTAACAGATTGATTTTTGTTGATTTTTAAACATTAAATGTGCATTACTTGAGCTATACATGCGTCTTCAAAGCATTTTTGTGGAGAAAACGCATTTTTCTGAGCGATTGTTTACATTTTTGTTGATTTTTTTAATTAATTTCAATATTTTAAAATGTAATTGTCTTTGTGGTCAAAAAATACTTTTCTGATCAATTTTTCAAATTACTTACAACACATATGTAGGTGTAGAAGTTAAAAAAAAAAACAACTTTTAAGCGTTTTTTTAACAGTACTTGAAACATTTGAGCTGTAATTGCGTTATTAACGCGTTTTTCTGCACAAAACGCAATTTTAAAAACGATAATATTAATTTTGAACGTCCTTCGATATTATTTATTAATTAGATTTATCCAATGGATTTAGAATAAAGCAACCATGGAATGGCAATAGGACCTGTTTTTATTTCTTTATTTGTATTAATTACATTATTCGATTAATATCAGCGAACGTTTCGGGGATGAAACTATCCCTTCCTCAGCGCTAAAAATGTTTTATATATAAATAAGATACTAATGAACATAAATTAGCTTAATTAATTAAAACATGATTTTAACATTGACAAATTACATACAAATCATGATAAACATATACAAACCAAAAAAATTTTTATATAAAAAAAAATTTGTAGAGGGGGCTTACCGGTGATATGATGAATTATGTCCGTACAACATAAGATTACAATTTAATAAGTATTTCCACCATTGTTATATGTGCAAGCCACGTTTGGATTTTCTTTATATATAATATTTTATAATTATTGGTCAGAATATATAATTGTGATGTTGTATAAATCTGGACTAATATCTTTCTCAAATTAACAGTTTATATAACAGATTTGTCGAAAATAAAGTTGGCAGTTTATAAGACAGATTTGTTGAGAATAATATTAACAGTTCACATGTCAGATTTGACAGTTGTTTCGTCAAATTGATAGTTTATTTGATATGAGTCATATATTAAATAAACTATCAGTTTGTTATAGCAGATTTGTGAGACAATCGACAATTGTTTTGTCAAATTTACAGTTGACAGTTCAATTGATTGATTTTCTGAGATTAAAGATGTGTGAGACTGTTGACAGTTGTTTGGTGAAATTAAGTGTTACAGTTTATATGACAGATTTGTGGGATAGTTTTTTGTCAAATTGACATTTTTTTTTTTAGATCTTTTTTAATAGTTTTTTGATCAAATTTGTGAAATAGTTGACATTGCATTCTGAAATCGACACTTCAAAATTACAATTTGCAGTTCTTATGGCAGATAGCTCATACGACAGGTTTGTGAATCAGTTGACAGATGTTTAATTAATAGTTCATATGACAGGTTTCTGAAACAGTTGAAAGTTGCTTTATCAAATTGACATTTGGCAGTTTATTACAAATTTGTGGAACAATTGACAGTTTATATGTTAGACAGTTCATATAACTGATTTTTTTTAATGGTTACTACTGTTAATATTTTAGGACTTTCAATATGTATATGGTGTCCCAGAATAGTTATCCTCTGCTTTTTTTGGAAACACATTACATTATTATAAAACCAAAAACGTCATTTTATAGATATTTTTCAGAATATGGAATTCTAAAATAATGTTCAATAGGCGTTATATCTATGTTTTTTAAAACATTATAACATTTTTTTTAATATTTGGCTTTAATTAAAATTGATTGACTAAAACCCGTTTGACACTCTCTATAATCTCTTGAATTATATATATAATTTTTATTAGAATTTGTGCAATAATAATAATATATAAAATTTATATCTTGTATGACACTGTAAATAATTTTTTATATAAAAATAAAACCACGCATGCACCTTATCTATGATCTGTCAAATCAAGTTTCAATGTTTACTACACTTTGCAGGTTGTCATTTGTTTTGAATTGATTATTGTTACAGTTAGTTATACAATTAATGAAAATAATAAAAAATGGAAGTAGAACAAATTAAAAAAGTGGTTGCAATTGCTATATGTGGAGCTGCAGTGGTAAAATTAAAAAAAAAATGAAAATACAAAATAATATGCGCACATCACGTTCGCGTCAATTATAGATGGGAAAATAGAACATGTTCTAATTTATCAAGATATAATTGTGACCTTGATAATTTGTGTGTTTTACACACCTGAATGGTCTGATCTATAATTATATATATAATTCAAGACATAATTATGGACAGTGTCATACGGGTTTAACAAAGACTGACACAGAATTTTTATTATTAAAATTTTTGACAAAAATGCATAGGTTGTATTATTGGGCATTATCTTAGATAAATAAAAGTAGCATATTCTGAATGATTGGAGAAGTTTTTATAAAATGACGTCCTTGGTTTTTTAATGTGACTTTTTATATCTAAGAAAAATGCATGAAACTACTATTCTGAGAGATGTACTTACCTGCAAAAACAAATGTATCGAACCCTTTAATTGAGAGAATGGAGAATTGTGAAATAGTTGACAGTTACATTATCAAACTGACAGTTTACACATTTTATATGACAAATTTATCAATATTAAAGTTCATATGTCAAAGAGCTCATGGCTCATGGCAGATTTGTGAACTGTTGGGAGATGTTGATTTGACAATTCACAATTCATATGACATATTTGTCACGCAGTAGCAACATATAAGAAACAATATAGATTAAAATGGAGTAAACTGGTTATAGAAGGTTATTAAAGACTTTAAATTAAGTAGATCAGCATAATAGACTCCACATTTTCTACAGACGCTCAGGGGGCTCTGTAAACTGCAAATGGACTATACAGAAAATGGGGCTCAAAAATATTTATCAGTTAATAAACTATTTTTAAGTTTTCTTACAAACACTGAGCTTTGCACAATTAATACTAACATCTACATTGTGGGGGCTCTTTGTGTAGTAGTACCTCATTTGTTGTCGACGAATAGTTATGTTGTTCATAGATTTCAAATATTCATCTACATCTATTGGCTTAATTTTGTATTCTATGCTACTATTGTGCTCTTTAAATGTTTTTATTCAGTCAGGTTTCTGTGGCGTCTTTGTGTAGTCTGTAGTGTGATACAGAAGTCAGCAGAATTCTTTTAAATGATATGCTATAACATTATGTATACATACTTTTAAAGCATATTGCGTTTTTCTAGAGTTTATTTGTCTTATCAAAGTTTACAATGGAAATGCAGTTTCCACACTGCTTGAAAAGTCTATTGTGTGTTTAATGAGTCTGAACATTTTACTGCATGAAATGGCATAAACAAATTTGTTACTACCAACCTAAAATACATTAATCATTTTAATCTAAGATCCTAATGTGAAATAAACTCAATTAAACATGGTATTAAGCTATGACTGAAATACCACCCCTAAAGTCTTTCAAGAGTTCATAATTTCCATCTTTATTTTAGAGGGGTTATTTTATAGTCTAATGCTTTTTTGTAAAGTATTTCATAGTATTTATTTGGACTTTACAGTGTCCTTCTAGAATCAATAGTAAATTTATTGCAGCCTACATTTAAAGAAATTTATTGAAAAAAATCTTTGCTATTGCTTATACCTATAGACTGACATAGGAGATAATTTAGTAGCTGTTCTAGTTTTTATAAAATATTTGAAAGTATCTAGTTCCATAAATAAATCTTTGTTTTAATTTTATATATTTAAAATTTACTTTGAAAATTACATCTGGTGCATGAATTAATTTTGAAATAAATAATTTTGGATTATATATTTACCTCTATCAATTTTAGATTAATTTATTTTAAAAATATTTTATTTCAAAATTATATTTTATTTTATTTTAAAATTATTATTTATTATTTGCTATTAATTAAAGCTTATTATTTTTTATATTTTTTTTTACTTGAGCCCTCTAATCGAATTAACTATACCATTATGATCTTTAACTAAATATGTATAGTAACACTGAATGTTGCTGCTGATGCTCAATCAAAATACATAACATTAGATATAGTTTAATAAAATTATTACTATATGATCTAATCATTGAATTGATATTGTTGTCAAATTGAGCTGAATATTTACATTTCTAATATAATTTAATCAACATTTTGCAACAGTGCAAAATTTTAGGTGCTTTCCTTTTGCCATGAGATTTAAGCCAAAATACTCACCTTACCTCACAAATATTAGTTCTTTTTTAATTAAAGTTTAGTTTTGTTGTTGTTTACAAGTTTATGCATTTTTAAATGATTTTAAAATATTACTTTATTAATTTTCATCCTGTGATAGGCAGCCAGGGGAAGAGGGGAGGTAAAATTCTTACTTTGGCTTACTTTCTAATTTACAAATGGGACGGTTGATTAAGTAAGATGAGGTAAGAATAACTGAGAATAGTGGCAAAAGGAAAGCACCTATTATCAACTGTATAAGTTTGGCTCTTCTATCATACGTACATATATGTGATTAAACTGATTATGATGATGCATGCAATGTAACTAAATCGATACCTATTTTGAGAAAAGAAAAACTTGTCTTATCAATCTAGCTAACATAACCCCACATTTTTGTTTGTTAATATTTACTGAGTTCTAACATAAAGCAATTGTAATACTAAACCTTGTAAACTAACAATTAGTTATGTTCTAAAGACTGAAGCATTTGTTAACATAACCCTGCAAATTGGGACTGTTACAAATGTATGCACCAGATTTGTTTTATTCACACATACTTTTGTTAACTTTAAGAATCCTAATCCGAGCAGACATTACTTGTACTAAGAATAAAATTGTTAAAAAAACTCTCTGATAAATACCAATGGAATACTTAGGATCAGGCTGGAAAAGAATATAAATTAACATTTCATAAATCTAATCTAATCGATGCGTTATTTAAATATTAACATTTTGTAGGTTAACCAATTTAAAAAGTCTAAAGAGGTCACGTAAGGTTACCAATGACTCAGATTCAAGTGATTCGAACAAACCTAAACCTAAACGTAAACCAGCTCCTCTAAGTAAGCAGAAGCATAACAAACCTAAAAAAGTTGATTCGAATAGCGACAATGAGGGGTCATCTTCAGAAAAATCTAATACCAGCAAACCTGAAGAGCCCAAGACAACTGAATTGGAAAAAGATCCTTTAGCTGATGATTTTATGGATGAAGATACAAATACTGATGATATGCAGAGGATCCAAGATTGCGTCGATGAGAGTATACTGGTATGTTAATTATTTGTACTAATTTGGAATCACTACTTTGTGGTAAATATTTGCTACTTCTGTGAGCCAAAATTTTTATATTTTAGACCAACTATACATACACTTGAAATAAACATTATAATTTATAAATTGTATGCTTCTGTTATTATTATATAGTAGATATTTTGTGTAATTGAATTGATGATATTCTAGGGAGCGATTGGATCACCAGAGCATACTGATATTGAGAAAGATAAACAAGTAATGAATTAAATTTTGTTGTTTTTTTTGCTTAGATTAAAATTAATTAATGTTTTATAGAAAGAAAAATCAGGTGACAAAGATGCATCTGATGAGACTGACAACAAAGACACAGAAAAGGGGGACGATGACAAAGTAGATGATAAAGTACCAGATGAACAGGTACTAGCAATGCTTATTGCAAATTTTTTATATTGTTTCAATCATTTTAAATGCATTGCTTATATAATTTTTCATTTCATTTTTATGTTAATTTTTTGTCATCTTTTAATTTTACAAATTTTATCATATATGTCAATTAAACAAAGTAACTGTCAACAATTTTTTATTGAATATTTTATAGAAATAAAAAAAAATATATTTTTGCTTCATTGAGCAGATATTTATGGTACTACTTCTAAAAATTTTAAATATTGTTGGTGCATTTGGTGCTACTAAACATTTTGGGTTTAGGACTTTTAGACATTTGATTAATATTTTGTGACCTGTTAAGTTTTTATATGTTAGTTTGAAATATTTAGATATTTATTTGAATTGGCATCTGTTAAATCAAAACAACAAACAAAGGAAATTTTTTTAGTAACTTTCAACATTCACTTTAACAAATCAACTGTGTATCTGATATAAGAAGTGCAAATTGTAGTTTTCACAAACAAACTGTTAATTTGACAAAACAACTGTCGATTGTCTCACAAATCTGCTATAAGAAACTGATAGTTTATTTCATATATGGCACATATCAAATAGACTATTAATTTGACATGTGAACTGTTAATATTGTTCTCAACGAATCTGTTTTATAAATTGTCAACTTGACTTATGACATGCCAACTTTACTTTTGACAAATTTGTTATGAACTGTCAATTCAACAATTTTACAAAACTGTCATATGAACTGCTAACTGTCAATTCTATAAAGTGAATGTTTTTCAATCCATATAATTTGTCAACATTTTTGTGGACAGTTTTTTTTTTTGGAAACTCTTCAACTTATTTTAACAAATCAACTGTCTGACATAAATGTGCTAAGTGACTTATGAACTGTTTAATTTTAATTCATAAACTTTTAACTCTTAGGGCTGATATTTCAATCATAGTTTAATCTTTTGTTTAACTCAGTTTGTGAACTGAGATTAAAATAATAAATGTATTTTAAGTTGGTAGTAAAATCTCTGAAATATCTTTTATTTCTAACTTCATTTTAATTATGACATTTTATTCTATTAAATGTTTGCAGCAAAATGATAAAATAAACATATCTAAACTGCATTATTATTACGTTTTTTTAAGAATATTGTTAATTAAAAACATGTAATGCACAACGTTTTTAAACGACAATCCTATTATCACAATTTTATCAAAATGTATTTTAAAATTAAACGTCCCGCTTTTTCCTGTATCAAAGCATGATACATAACCTATTTACAAATAATGCATTATGACGGATTACATTGTCAAACTCAGTTAATCTGATTTGAAAAGAGCTTAAACTCCAATCTTAGCTTAAACGCAAAATGAAAGACCGGCCCTTAGTTTAACAAATCAACTGTCAATTGTCTGAAATGAACTATTAACTGTCAGTTTGATAAATCATCAGTCAACTTTCTGAGAAAGCTAAGAACTATCTAATTGACTTAATCACCTTTTACGTTCTTATAGTTGACATTTTTTATGACCATCATAATTTTTTTGCTGCATCTTATTATTCTTACCAGTCTTTACACATGTGAATATACCAAGTATGAAATTTACTTATTCTGTTTGAATGATGATTTATTTAGTTAGTTATTTGTTTAGAAATTTCTGTTTTAAAATTATCTGATTGTAGTATTGAGGTAGCAAATAATGGTCTTTACTATGTGATAGTTCATGTTTATGAATTAATAGAACAATTTACTATGTTTTTTATCACAAGTTTATACTTATGAACACATTATTAGTTTCAGCTTCACTAAAGCCTTCTACAGGTGTAATAAGTTAGCCGAGTTAATTTCAAGTCTAAATTATCTGAGTTAACTTATTACATCTGTAGAAAGCCTTAGTCAAGCCGAAACTAGTAATATATCTGTAAGAATAAACTTGTGATAAAAAACAGTAAATTGGATTTTATTAGTTGTAACAGTAATTACATTTACATTTTATTCTTTTTTTATTTTTCAGGGCACAATTCAATCTTCTGAAAAAGAGAATAATGGAACTTCTGATAAAGAAGATTCTGCTAAAGAAGATTCCGCTAAAGAAGATTCCGCTAAAGAAGATTCCAATGGTAATGACAAAGAGGAAAAGGAAAAAGATAAGGTAAACAACTATCAATACTAAATTAGCTTACAAGAAAAAATATTTATTTCACAATTTTGGCTATGGATAATGTATATTAACCGTGACAGTAGCATTAGTACTAACATAACATATGAGAGACGTTTATAATTATCAGTATAATTTACTTACTAATAATTAATTTGAAATTTGTATCATACAGTAAGTCCCCAGATAAATAAGTGAAAAAAAATTTTTGGTGAAATTTCATCTTTGGTGTCATAATTATAGTTTTGAATAATTAAGTATGCCTGGTAAATTAAGAACATAGTAATTTTTTTTGATTGAAAATATGAAGTTATGCTGCTTGCCTTCTTCAAAAATAAGAGAGCACTAACACATTATTTTAAAGTCTCAAACACGATTTGTAATGTATAAAACAAAATAATTTAAGCTGGAAATATGCTATAACTTAACTCAGATACAATTGCGTCTCTCAGATGCAATTTATTTCACATTTATTATGGGCGTTTTGGTATTGACTACAAAAGATAATATTTATATTAACGAATTTTTTGTTCATATAGCTATTGCAAAGTCAATCCAGGGAAACACTGTAGAAAAGTTCTACGAGAATAATATGGGCCACATAATAAACAAATCATGTTGTGTAGTTCAGAATTAAATCATTGTATGTGCTAAATGCAATATTACAAATAAAATTTTGGTCTTAATACTAGTTATTTATACAGCAAGTGAGTTATTATTATTATTATTATGCTCATGGAACATACAAGATTTTATACTTCACAAAAAAAAATTATTTGCTAACTAATATTAAAATATTTATTTTTATTTCAGTCTTCAAAACAGAACAAAGAAAAGAGCGATTCTACTGAAGAAAAGGTAATCACCGTAGATACTCATTCCATCCTTAATTGTCTCCTTCTTTGAATGTAGAATATTCTTTATGTATTGTCTAAATGTATCTAACTTTACTAAATCTAATTTATTTTTATTTTTTTTACAACCATGTAAATTAGTTAGGATTAGGATTTTTAATAAGAATATTGTTGTAAGTTGTAAACCAATCAATCAATCAAGATTAAAACAAAAGCTTCTAGTTAAGTTATTGTACTGGAAAAATAATATTATTTTTTTAGTAATTTTTGACTGAATTTATTCCATATCATCACTACTTTTTAGTTATTCTTTTAACACCAATTTTGAACAATCAATTGTCTTGTTTATTACTAAAAAAATACAGTTATTGAAAACATTTTATTAATTCTTGTTTCAAAACTATTAAAACAATCTTTAAATATTATTCAAGGTGCAAACAACTAATTAAAAGTACCTCTACGAATAACTGAACAATTTTTTTATAATAATTAATGACAATTGAATGATTTTAATTATCAAAAAGATAATGTAAATGGAATAATATAGGTAAACAAAATGTCCTTGGCTCATAAATGCAAGATATATCCAGTAGAGTTTAAAAATAGTATAACTTAAACTTGAAATATTGTTTTCTAATACTGAGTGTATTTTCCAGTCCAAAAAGAACAAGCACAAGAGCGATTCAACTGAAGAAAAAGTAAGCATTAATAATACTTACTGTTTATTAATATTAGTAAATATTAAATTTATGTTCACTTACTACAGTAAATGTAAATAAAGAAATACATATAGATCATAAATTGGATATGCTAACACATTTTTATCAAGCTACAGCAACTAACTGCATTCTTTTGTTTGTATAGACCAGTTCATTGAACAAATTATTGCAATTTCTCTATTTACATTCATTACTCTATGACTATAATACTACTTTTAGCAAATTGATAGGTATGAATCAATGATTCTATAGTATGAGTTTCTGAATAATATTAAATATTTTTGTTATTGCTAGTGAACTAATTTGTAGTTTATTAATCTGTTGATATTTGTTGTTTCATTTGCAATAGAATTTAGCTATCATATTATGGACTATAATGGTCAAACAATTTAAAGTGGTGGCAGTTGATACATGTGTTCTGCTTTTAAGAAGGCATCTTATTATGTTATTACAAAATATGTATATCTATTTACACATATATTGTTCTTGATCGAACTTGTACTATTTTCTATGAGATAAGGGTTTAAATTGTTGTATTTGGGAATTAATTTTATGGCTTGACGGTAAATTAATTTTCTTTAACTATTGTTATATGATTATGACAAAATTTGAAATTAATTATTTTTTATACTATAATCAATTAATGTTATTTTTTATTTTTTCAGACAAAAAAATGCAGCGAATCTGATGGGGATAGTAGTTCTGACAAAAAAGAAAAGGTAAGAAGTTGAACAATTTTAATAAATGTATGTACTTTTGTTATTATCAGGGACAATAATTTTATTTTTGTTTTTCAGAAATCATCAAAGAATAAAAAAAATAGAGATGATAGTGACTCAGATGATCCTAAAAAAGTAATAATAAATTATTTTTTTGAATATATTGTAACTATTCAACGTTTCTTTATATTTTCAGACACAAAAATGTAAGGAATCAGATGGTGATAGTAGTTCTGACAAAAATGAAAAGGTAAGAATCTTTTTGTTTGTATTATAAGACTGTCCTGACATTGTTTTACTATTTTGTTGAATATATTTTGCCAAATGTGAAGTACCAAATGATTTATGAATCAGAACTAATCGGATTCTAAGTTAACATAACAAAAGCAATGCAATTTCTGTAATTTGTATCTTTTTTTTGGCACTATTGCTTTGCTTTAATTTATAAATTTTTCTATTTTCAAAATAACAAGTAAGCCAGAGTAAGAATTTGATTTTCTCCCTCTACTACTGAATGTCAACATTGTTTCAACTTGCATACATTTTGAATAATCAAACAGGATTTTTTTTAATATTCAACATTTGTTTTTTTTTTGTTTCAGAAAAAGAAGAAGAAGAAAAAGGATTCTGATGATGAAACTGATTCTGATAGCGATAAGAAAGTAAGAATGATTTTATTTTATAAGGGCCTTGTTCCCTCTCAACACTAAAACAAAATATAATCACAGTTTTACCCAACCAAATGCTATCGTCATTGATATTTTGGTTTTAACGATATTTTAATTGTTTACGTCATCCGAGAGCTTGTTACCGCTTATTGTCATCTGATTTACACATGTCAAATGGACGTTAGAAGACATTGTCAAATCTTAGTAGTTTAGATAAAACTTTTGAGATAATAAAAGTGCTTATTTGCTAAATAAATCAATGTTTAAGCATTTTCATTTATACAGGGCGATTCGTTAGCATACAAATTGCATATTTTTGATAAAATTTACGTTTACTAACAGTGTTTGTACAAAAAAACCAGTAGTAGTAAACAAATTTATTTCATATACACACATACAAAGTTTTTTTTTAAAGAAAATAAATTTATATATAAAAGTAAGATAGAAATGAATATGAAAAAGGCTATCAACCGAAGTCTTTCTGCCCATGAGTATGATTATAGTGGTAAGAAAGATAAAATATAGAAGTTACAAAAATTAAAAAAAAAACAAAAATAAAATTTAAAAAAAAGGAAGAAAAAGAATATCTTTTTTGTAGTTAGCTTTTACATGCTAATGAATCACCCTGTATAAATAATGACCTGAATGATACATAAATAAAATATATGAATCAATTTTTATTAATAACTTTTTCTAATATTGTAATTGTATTACAGAAATCTAAGAAGAAATCCAAAAAGAAGTCTTCTGATACAAGTGACTCTGACAGTGATGAAAAGGTATATAAATGCTTAAATAGAAGTAAAACAAAAAAAATTAATACATTTTCTCTTAAATTAGAAAAAGAAACGGAAGAAAAAGGCTTCAACAGACAGTTCAGATGAGGAAGAAGATAAAAAGGTCAGTTAATAATCTATAGTGTGTAAAAAAATGTGAGTGGCGAAACTTACACAATATGACAGAGTTTTACAATAATGGATTTATTTTGTATGAGAAAATTTATCAAAGCTATCAATAAGCGTAGTGAGTATTTTGCCCTTAGACTGTATACACTTATAGACGCGTAGTATGTTATTATACGCTTGTCGCATGCTGAAGCCAACATAACGTTATATGGATTTGACGCGGCGTGTCTATAAGTGTATATAGTCTAAAGTTCTACCATGTTATTGTAAATTGCATGTTTTATTTTCAGAGGAAAGATAAAGGAAAAAGAGCTGTGAATGGTGGATCTGATGATGATAGTAGCAGTGAGGTAATAGATTTATCAATATACTAACAGTTACAATAGTATAGTAACAGTTTTTGATCTATTTATTATTTGTTGCGAGAACTACATTTTTGATTTATATATATACAGGGCGATTCAATGTTTGTGTTATCTATCTAAACGTTTACATATTTGTGGTGTTTTTCATAATAATAAGGCAACATCCATCTTAATTTTTGAAACAAAATGACAAAATGTAATAATACATTTTGAGACACTATATTATAAACTTTTCTTTTTATTTTGACTCTAACAAGTTTCTAGAAGATTGCCTTGCTGTTTTGAATCACCTTGTATATAGAAAAGTAGGTAGTATCAGGTGTGCATGATGATCATACTAAGGTATTAAAAAAAATATAAATTTAACCTCAAATGAAGTTTAATAATTGATTGCATATTTGATACTTCTTACTTTTGTTATTCAACTGCTACTTTGCTTCTTCAATAAACTAATGTGTTCTATGTGCTGCTTTGTTTTAAGTTGGTGGGAAGATTTTTAAGGGAAACTTTAAACCAAATTCGAATTTCTTATAAATCAACTTTTCTGAATATTTTGAAAAACAAATTTGCTTGCCCAGTTAATAGACCAACTTTTAAAATAACAAAGTTAGTTACCCATAGGACACAGATAGATTATTGTCACACTGTCTACAGGGTGTTAGCGGATAGGATAAATGTAAATATTTTTTAATACGCACAATTACAGGAAACTTGGATACGCTTTTTATAAGTGAGATTCTATACTGACTAAGTGTGAGCACACTAAAGTATTTTGAGTGTGTTTGGAGATAGATGACAAGTTTTGAAAATTACTCCCAAGTCTTTTATCTGTTTTACTTGCTTTAAGTGCTAAAATGTGCAATGTTGGCAGGTTAAAAATCCTTTGAAGAAGTTGACATGCATGATCAGCTAGAATGGATGCTGTACTGAGTAGGGGAACAATAGTTGATGGTTGAAGCAGATCAACCACTTCACTGTTAGGTATCACATTACTAGTTGTAGGTCTTGGCACACTGATAGATTTTACTGGAAGTATTTCTTCGTCTTTACCTCAAGACAACAATTTTTTCCTGGTATAGTGAAATATTCACTGGCTAGTTATAAGTCTTCCAGATCAAAAAGAATGAAATTTCTTGTGTCAAATAACACAACTATTATGGAAAACAGTTTGACACTCAATAGTAATGCTAGATTGAACAACACTTTTGCATTGAACATAGTGACAAATAGTCAATACTCACACTGGTGACATCTTTCACACAAAACAAACACAGACAGGCCACTGATAGGTTGTAAATTGTAATGAAACCTTAAAACAAACAGTTCTAGACACGCTTTTTGAAGACGCAATAATAATAGTACAGTTGTGGGCTAATATTATATTATCTTAATTTTGACTTAATTAAGATTTGGCATTATAAATATAACAATTCTAGGATGAAAAGGCCAGTTGGAAGAAGGATAAAATGTTGACATCTAAGATAAGCGGCAGTGAGAGTGATGAAGAGAAATCTGACTCCGATAAGAAGACACAAAGAAGCTCACGATCAGCAAGGTAAATAATGTATACTAATTCAATATAGAAAATAATTGAAATTAATAATGTTTTATGCAGCCAAACAGGAGAATTAAAACTTAAAATAAAGAGGTTAGATATTGATTATTCTTTATTTTAACATTTCAAAACTATGCACCTTACAAACCTTCAAAGCAGGGTTGTATCTAACGAATAATTTTTTGAGAAGGAGAAAATGTGAAATCATACTTTTTCCTTTAAAACATAGAAAATGGCTATTTCAAACCATTGTAGTGAGTTTGAACCCAACTCCTAGATACAGCCTTGACGAATAAGCTAATTATTTTATTATTTTCATCTTCTGTTTTTAACTTGTTCTTGTTGTATTATCTGTTGGAAATGTCTTAATCTTTCAATAAAATAATTACTTATATATTGATCCTATTTTAGACATGTAAAGAAAAGAACCAAACGAGTAATCTCCGATTCTGATGGATCAAACAATGATAAAGATGAATCATCGTCTAGTAATTCTGATAAAAATAGCACAGATTCTGAAGAAGAGAGAAAGAAAGAAGAAGAAAAGTACGTTACTAATTTACTTTAAAATAATATAATTCACCACAATAATATTTTCTAATTACAGAAAAAAGGCAAAGAAAAGTCGAATCAAAAGAGTTAAAGATAGCAGCAGTGATGATGATAAATCAACCAGAAAACAAATTCGCAAGGTAAAAATTTAAATAACTATTTAAAACAAGTTTATTACAAAACATTAATTTAGGTATGGAATCGAGATTCTTTGGCTGAAAGCACCAAATTAGCAGAGAAAGAAGAAGCTGAAAGGAAGGCTCGTATACTCGACAGACAGAAGAAGGTATTAATTATTTTAATAGTTGTTTCAGTTTTTTATAATATAATTTATAATTGCAGTACAATGATATTTTTGAAGCGGATAAATTAGAGAAAAGCTCATTGACCAAAGTGGTATTAGATTTTAATGATGAAACTGAAGAAGAATTATTGCATGTTGATGAGGAAATTGTCAAACATTTGAAACCTCATCAAGGCAAGGGTATACAATTTATGTGGGATGCCAGTTTTGAATCTATTGAGAGAGCTAAGAATACACCAGGATCTGGATGCATTTTAGCTCATTGCATGGGTTTAGGAAAGTCTTTACAAGTAAGTATTTCAAAGATTGTTTGTTCTAAATTAAATAAAACATGTTTCTATAGACTTATATTGCGTAAGGCTTGACTATAGTCATATGTAATATCCCTAGTGCATAGAATATTGCCGATAATTTATTGGAATCTCACGAATGCAGGCGAGTGCCGATTGCCTATCGCGAAAATTATAAAGCAATATTCTATGCACGAGGGATATTTAATAAGACTATTTCTTGAGCGACATTACATCTTTCAGAATGACATTTTAATATTAAAAAAATATTAAATTCAAATCGAGTATGCTTATGTCAATTGTTATGTTCATTTATTGTCATAGCAACGTAACAATTATATCGGCAATTTTGCATTGAACAAATTACAGCGACAATTTTTACGTCATTACTGACAATACCACAATAACAAAAATTGTCGCTAAATACGTATGTGATTGGTCCAGTTTCTGATATTTGCTAAATGTGATTGGTTGCTTTGACGGACGGATGACGTGAGGGAAATAGTCTTTGTTATTTCATATTTTTGAACACTATGTTTCTCTTGTTTGAAGTAGTATTTATAATTTTGTTCCTTTTTGTTCAAAAATTACGGTTTAGAAGCAAAGTTTTTTCTCATAAGTAATTTTTTAATCAATCTTATAAATTAACTGGTTTATCTATATTTATATGTTATATTGTGGTAATATAAAAAAAAATGTTTTGTTTAATTTATATTCTATTTATGTTTTTAATAATATACTAACAATTTAAATAGGTTGTAGCTTTATCACATACATTAATAAAAAATTCTGAAAAAACTGGCGTGAAAAAAATATTGGTTGTTTGTCCATTATCGACTGTTTTGAATTGGGTAAATGAATACAACAAATGGTTACCTGATGATAACGAAGTTGTAGTTATGGATTTAGTGGCATTCAAACAAAACCGTGGAAGAATACAACAGATTCTGCAATGGCACAAACATGGCGGTGTTTTAGTAATGGGATACGATATGTACAGAAATTTATCTAACGAAAATAACAAACGCATGACTAAAAAAATGAAAGCTGAATTTCAAACAGCTCTTGTTAAACCCGGCCCTGATTTAGTTGTATGTGATGAAGGACACTTGCTTAAAAATGAAAAAACTTCTCTAAGTATAGCGATGAATCGAATAGAAACACTTAGAAGAATTGTATTAACTGGCACTCCTTTACAAAACAACTTGAAAGAATATTGGTGCATGGTGCAATTTGTCAAACCGAACTTGTTAGGAACATACAAAGAATATTTGAATCGGTTTGTAAATCCCATCACAAATGGTCAATACACTGATTCAACACAACATGACATACAAATTATGAGGAAGAGATCACACGTCTTGCATAAATTATTAGATGGTATAGTGCAGCGGCGGGATTATTGTGTATTAGCACCATTTTTGCCACCAAAGTACGAGTATGTTTTGTTTGTAAATCTTACAGAAACACAAATTAATCTTTATTCGCATTATATGAAAGAATTTGCACGAAAATCAACTGGCACAAAAAGTTCATTTTTATTTGTTGATTTTCAAGAGTTGGCAAGAATTTGCACGCATCCTCGAGTTCTTTTAAATAAAAGTATACAAAACAGGATTGCTCAAGAGAAAAAAGATTGGGATAATGAGGAGGATGAATCTGAAGGTTCCATTAAAGATTTTATTGATGATGGTGATGATGCTGAAAGCACACCTAATAACTCTAGCAGTGATGATGAAGATAAATCTGATAAGTCAGATAAATCTGATGAAAAACCTAAGGCTAATAAGTATAGGAGACGTACAAGGGGCATGGTAGAAGCTGATGGTATTGGTAAGTATAAATATCAGTTTGGTATTGAATTGTTGTTTTTATGTGTTTATTTGTAGAATTATCTGATGTGGAGGAGGTTGTTGCGGATGAACCGAGCGATTGGTGGCGACAGTTTACAAAGAATGATGAGTTGGATAATATAGTACATAGTGGAAAATTGCATCTGCTTTTTGAGATACTGCATCAATGTGAAGCGATGGGAGACAAAGTGTAAGTAAATCAAAAGTTATTTCAATTAAGGCTGGAGGATTTAAGACATTTTATAGAGCTTTGCTAAAAGCAGTCCACAAGAAAATGGCTGAATATTATTAAACTAAATTTTGAAATATTAAGAAAGTGACTTGCCTAACTATTAGGCCTATAGTTATGGAAATTTAGGATTAGTTTGGCTAAATACTGTTGATAAGTTCAAGAAACAAACAATTGAAAGAAATCACCAAAATATAGCCATAAACTGTTAAAAAGTGTACAAATTTTCATGAAATCTTAAAAATGGCAATATCTAGCTACAAAATATCAAAGATACTGTTAGAAAGAACCAAATTCTGGCATTAACTGTTGAAAAATGTAAAATTCTTTTAATGAAATATCAAAAATAGCAATTACAATTAAGAAATATCAACATATTGTTGAAAAGAATCGAAAGTTGGCCTTGAAATATTAAAATATTGTCAGAAAGCATCAAAATCTGGTCATTTTAGCACAATTCTTTTTATAAAATGTCAATGAGTAAAATTCACCTTAAAAGTATGATAATATTGCCAAAAGGCACCAAAGTTTGGTCATTAACTGTTAAAAAAAAACAGATAGAATCAAAATCCAGCCAAATAGTCCAGCCAAAAATTACAAAAGTTATTAAGATTTTTCAAAAAGAACCAAAATCTGATTAAAAACAGTTAAAAATTCAATGATCAACTTGACACGACTTACACTATTCAGTTCCCTCGTACTCCAACCTTTACACTGTCCCATTATAATTCTCAACCTCTATGTTATTTTAACCTTTAATAAACTTTTTGACCTGATAATTTTACTTCTATTGGGTAATAGTGCCTACATCTATATTTTTTGGTTTAAACCCTATATTGGAAAACACTTGACATGAACTTTAAATCATCATTAACCTTCATCAAAACAAAAGCTTCTTTGATTTATCTGTGGGGGTCGGAAGGTGTGCCTATGTGTATGTAAGTCTGTGAATGTCTTTGTGTGTCTATTAATTGTTTCCTTCAATTTTTGGTATATTTGGTAATATCATTTTTTGTGATGAGATAACGTATTTCAAGCTCTGGCGGATCGATTTGTATCTAAATTTGACCATGCTACCGACCTGTAGAAAAACTGTATATTTTTGGGTTTTTCATCATAATTTTTTTTATAAACATAAAATCTCAATACACTATTTTCAACTACGGAGCATAATAAATTTCAATTAACGATTTTTTATTATTTAATTGAGAGCCTCTGAAGGACGCCATTCTGCTTAAAATGGTCGGGTGTCTTTGAGTGACTGTATATGTTTTTTAAGGTGCCAGACATACAACACTGCTAAAAAAAATATCACTACATAAAATAGATAATTCTTTATTTATTTACTTCACACTCTTACACACCAATTAAAATAATTGCATACTAGGATATAGTCCATTCCATCTAGTGGCGAAATATATTTCATATTTAACTTTTTATTGTCTTTACAGCTTGGTGTTCTCTCAATCATTGTATTCATTAAACGTAATTGAATATTTCCTAAGCAAGATTGATGAGGCGAATCAAAACAGTGATTCAAAATTAGTTGGTGGGTATGCCAGTTCCTGGTCTCTTGGATTAGATTACTTCCGTTTAGATGGAAGTTCATCCTGTGATAATAGAGCATTATGGTGCAAACAATTCAATGATCCTGAAAACATTCGGTCTAGGTAATTTACAACAAAATTTAATTACAAACATCACTACAATTAATTATGTTACAGGTTATTTTTAATTTCCACCAGAGCTGGTGGTTTAGGTATTAATTTAGTAGCAGCTAATAGGGTAGTTATTTTCGACGTGTCTTGGAATCCTTCTCACGATATACAAAGTATTTACAGGGTGTACCGATTTGGACAAAACAAACCTTCCTACGTTTATAGATTTGTTACTCTTGTAAGTATTTATTAAAATTAAAATATTTATGGCAATCAATAATTTATAAATTTGAAGGGCACAATGGAAATGAAAATTTATGAACGGCAAGTTACCAAACAAGCTATTTCTAAGCGAGTTATTGATGAACAACAAATTGATCGGCACTACAATCAAAACGATCTTGCCGAATTATACAAGTAAGATATTTATTTATGCATCGAAATTCATTAATTAATATTAATTTTATGTAGATTTGATCCAAAACCTGATGAAGAGCGTCCTTTACCAATGGTTCCCAAAGACATACTTTTAGGTGAATTATTACAAAATCATGAGAATCTCATTTATAAATATCACGAACATCAATCACTGCTAGAAAATAAGGAAGATGAAGTGTTGGACGAGGCAGAGAGGAAAGCAGCATGGGAAGAGTTTGAAAATGAGAAGAAGAATAGGCAGAGTGGTATGGTTATGAATCCATTTGCTGGCGGCAGTAAGTATTTTAATAACAATAACAATTAAATTTATAAGGTCAATAAATTCTCAAAGCTCAAATCTATATTTTAATAATATTTTATTTTGATGTTTTATTTATAATTTTCTGAAATGACTTCAAATAAAATTAAAATAATGAAATTTTTAAAATTCGTTTTTTTTAATGTCAATATTCAGTTTTACTTTGTTTGAGTACATACTTTTTCAATATTAAAATCTATCCTTGTCTGCCGTTGTGTCAAACACTTGTGCATAACGAATTCGTGGAATGTTAGCGGGTTTCTTAATTACATTTCAAAATGGATTAAACTTTAAATATCAAAAAATTTTAATAACATTGTAGAACATAAGAGTTCTGTAAACATTTTAAATTATCTTACAATTACAATATAATCACATATTATTTTTATTTTTAGTGGGTATGTCAAATATTCCAATGGATGTCACTATCAAATGTCTTACAAATATTATTAAAAGAGAACATCCGACATTCACAGCAGCTGAAATTAATGGTGTAATGCCTCAATTGCTTCAAGAATTCAACGGCCAACTAGCAGCAGGTGAAACAGCTGTAAGTAATACAAAAATTTTTTTAAGTAAATAAATATAACTTTTATTTAATTTAGATGTACACGAAAATTATTTCTGAGCTACAATTAATGCAAACACAACACCAACAACAAAAATTACAAGAGTATTACCAAATGCAGCAACAACAACAGCAGTTTAAATTGGTACAGAAATATCAACAACAACTACAACAATCCGGAGTTTCAGCACAAGACATAGCAAGGTAAATATGATCATAATTAAATAATACGATATGTATTTATAAATGTATTTTTATAGACTTATGCAACAGCAGTGGCCAGCCAATCAAAGAGCTGGAAACTCACAAAGGGCCACACCGCAACCAAATTCAGCAGCGCCGCCGGCCGGGCGTGCTGATCCTAACGAAGTGGTCAGCATAGAAGATTGACCAACTTAAATTTGTTTATTTTTAAACCTTATAATTTTAACTAGAACGTTTAATTTATTTTTATTTGTTAGTTTTGTACGTTTATTTTTTTTAGGTGTATATAAAACACTAATTTTTTATCAACAATCTTATACGATTAGTATATATTTAAAAATACATTGAGTAAACGTCGAACCAGATTTTTTTTTGTCGAGTATTTATTAATTTTTTTTTATCTGTCAGAAGCAATCCAAATTAGCAAAAAAGATCTCATTAGTTTATTATATTCGGATAATTATTGTTCTTCCCTGTAGCAGTATTGGTTTTATGATTTGTTGTATATACAAGTGTTTGTATATCGTGCATCTATGCCAATAAATTTTAGAAGTATTGTCTGAAAATAATTTTGTTAGATATTATTTGTATGAGTATTATTAGAAAGGCGAGAATACATTATGAAATTCATTTTGACTTTTAAATTTAATAGAATTAAGTGCGTCTAGAGACAGTGCAGTAACTAGGGCGAAGCCCCTGCACCGGGCGCAGATAACCATGTTTGGAGTTTGGAAACGTCGAGGGAAAAAATCAGTCAAAACGCTAAGGTGTACAGAGGGAGGGGGCGCAAAAAGACGTCATCGGACCACGCGCATCCGGATGTTATATTCGTCAATCTGAGGTAAAATAAGGACAAATTCACTTGAAGTCAATTTGAAACCGTTAAATTTCTTAAGAAACCCATCCCAATCCTGGTATACAAACATGTCTGTTCGAGGTGAAACAAGAACTTTTAAAGATAGGTGGTATTCAATTTAAGCATGTATTGCAGAATCAATGTATGCGTCACATGCAGAAGGTAAGCTTGAAGACAGTTAAGTTAAAAAAAGCTATCATGAAGGTGGCCAGAGCTGTGTGATGCTAGTAATTGTTGTGAAAAAACAGACTATTGGGATTACAAAAACGACCAGTTCTGCAAAATACAGGATGGTTTACACTAGGAGGTGAAAAATTGAATATTCATTATGGGAATTGGATTCTAATAAAAAAAAGTCGATAGTTATACGCTTAGTAGCTCTGAACATCCCACCATATGTTTGCGCAGAGCGCACTAAGTCTTGTTTGACTCCAAAGTGAGCGTAGAAATGATAGTATAGAAATTTTTTTACAGAAAGTTAACAGACGCTTTATGATTACGTAGTTATCTGATGACTTTTATCAGATTTCAAGAAGTGTTCTCTACGAAATTGTGCCGATCGTTTAAATTACCGAAAATTGTGTTCACGTTGGGTACTGAAACTGTTGAGCTGCACAAAGCCAAAAGTTTAGCCAGTGCGTTGTTTTTTTTAATCGATACAGTGAAGAAGTTAATGGTTTTTAAGTCAAATTGTCACAGGCTACTAAACGTGGCTTATGTTACACTAGAATCGAAGCAGCAATCAAGCTCGAGCAAATAAAGTCTGCCTGGAAAATCATGTATACTGTGTTTTGGGAGAGGAACAGGGTGTTGCTTGTAGATTTTTTACCTCGTGGTAAAACAATTAATTCTGCAATGTATTGTAAGATCTAAAAACCTCCGCCATGACATACTGAGTAAGGGGATCGTATTGCTTCATGACAATGCCCGTCCACGTACGGCTAATCGAACTTAAGATCTTACCACATTATTTGGTTGGGAACAACTTGATGACCTCCCGTACAGTCCCGATCTAGCGCTCAGTGACTACCACCTGTTCTTACAGCTGAAGAAGCATCTGGGTGGTCAGCGCCAGGACAACAATGAAGAGTAAAAATGTCCGTGATACAGTGGTTGTCAAATCAGGCGGCAGATTTTTATGAGCATGTGATTAAAAAGCTGGTTGTACGAAACAATAAGTGCCTTAATGTTGTTGGAAATTATGAAGAAAAGTAGCATTACGCTACAGCCTTTCATGTAAAAATAAAAATGTTTAAAAAAGTATACTAAGTTTCAAAACGGTAGTACTTTAAAAACACGCCTCGTAATTTACTCCGATCAACAAAATGAAGTTGATATTTGATGGGTTGTGATAGTTCACACTGTGATTTATAGCAGTATTCTGAACATTTTTTACAGCGATGTTAATTAACATTTTGGACGTTTCTAGGTAATATTTAAAAAACTTGATACCTGATTGGTTAAAAATTAATTTCTACAGCGATGTTTGCTAACATCGATGTTAAAATATGTTCAGAATAGACCCATTAGTTAGTTAATTTAATAGAAGGAATTTAGCCAAATCCGGACGGTGTCTTCTTTTTTAACCGTTATTAAAGGACTAAAGTACAAAGTATCAAACGCGTGGTTACTCTTCACTCAACTATTTTTGCTATTTTATTTTGAACCATTTGCCGGTATCGGGTATTGTTTAATATTGAATGAGGTTTTGTCAGTTTAATGCTTATATTTATGAATTTATTCAGAGACATTTGAAAATATGACGGCCTATGTGTTTAATAAATCACAAAAGATTGTTTTTAGTAATGTTCAATGTAAGGCTATTGACTTGTACTTGATTGCATACTTCTACAATGTCTTAATTAGGGATTTGGTGAAGTCCTCTCAGGACAAAGAGGTTATGAAAGGTTAGCAAGATAACAACGTTGCGATCCTTCTCAAAATCACTAGCCCCTAGAGAAGAGATTCACCCTGGTAGACCACAAGAAAAAGACAAAGAAGGAATTAGGTAAGTTTTCTTCAACTATCTTTTCTAATAGGCCATCAGCCAGCCCATCACGTTAGTTGCCTTCAGTACCACTAAGGCCAAAGGGTTCTCAACTCGGCCGGCTCATAAAACCCAAGTGATCATTTTAGGTCCGTCTACTAGCTTTTTAAACCTGGGGGGCTTCATACATCGGCAGCATTCACAGAGGATGCTGTCACAAGACGCCTATCTCCTAGTGTCATTAGGGATAAAACTGTGTTTTAAGGGTTGTTGGCACTGTTCAATTTAAAAATATGAACATAACGAGAAATCAACCGCAACACGTAATCTTTTTCTGCTTGGCACAAACGAGCAAAGCTGATTTTAAGGAGATTTATTTATCTTTCTTAAATCTTCTAGCTTAAAAAGCTAGAGACAGACTAATTGTGTGACAGTCTGTATCTAAACATAGACGTAAAACAAGTTCTCTACAAACCTTATATGTACAACGTCTATAAGGCTTGCACATTAGGTGCATTATTAATATTTCTTAGTAAGACAGAAGAAGTAGTTAGGCAAGAAGGTCAATGTATTGAGATATGCAAATTTCTAAGAATTCTAAGTAGAGGAGAATTTAGTCAGTAGGCACTTGTGAGAGTAAATTTGACTCTTGCACGTCTTTAGCACAAACAAAATTATACGTATATTAGGTGCTTTTCTTATGCCACTATTTTCAGATATATACCTTGCCTTACTTTATCTTACTTAAGACTATCCCATTTGCAAAATAGCAAGTAAGCCAAAAGTAAAAAAAATTAATAATTTAAAATGTATAAAAATGTGAACAAATAAATTTTAATTAAAAAAATAGATATGGGTTTTGCTATTTTAGACTATAGTTAACAATAATTATATTTAATTAAGTTATAATTAAGTAGATTATGTTTATTTTCACTGTTTAACTGTCAAATAAGTAAGAAAACAACTAAAACAAAACTTGGTAATGTAACAAATCGATCAAATGGATATCAAAAATTGCTATAGAAAACACCTATTGTTAATATTTTGTTAAAGTAATTAAAAACTTTCTATTGATTGATTTTTTTATGGCGAGCAGTATAGTCGATATTTATGGCGAGCAGTATATTTGAAATGAAAAGAACTAGCTGATTTGTTGCTATGTTCATGTCATTGTCATTCATGGTGGTTAATTTTCAACAATAAATAAATCATTGTCAAATTTAGTAAAGTTATTAAAATAAATAATGGGTTTCTTATCAGTATTAAGAAAAATGAAACAGAAAGAAAAGGAAATGAGGATATTAATGCTGTATCCTTTTTATAGTTAAATTAATATTGTACTATAACCTATATAAGGAACAACTGTTTTTACAATTTTTGAATGTATTTATCCTTAACTTGTAATAGAGGATTGGATAATGCAGGGAAAACAACAATTCTAAAAAGATTCAATGGGGAGGATATAGATACAATATCGCCTACATTAGGATTCAATATAAAAACGCTGGAACATAGAGGGTAAGAACGATTTAATTTGTTTATTAATGTATTAGGTATAAAGTAGATTTGAATAAGTTTTTGCATAATTTGTTTTAATAAAGTGCTCATGATATATTGTCAGCATACTTTGTTTACAATTTCATTAGTATCTAAGATGTTTTATAATTTCTATGTATTTAGATTTAAATTGAATATGTGGGATGTGGGAGGTCAGAAATCATTGCGTTCTTATTGGAGAAACTATTTTGAATGCACTGATGGACTGATTTGGGTAGTTGATAGTGCAGATAGGAGACGTCTAGAGGACTGCAAAGCTGAATTACATCAACTATTGTTAGAAGAGGTAATTACATTTTATATTTACACTTCACAGAGGCCATCTAACTTTTACAGAAAATTTTGTGGGAGTTTATACTTATCCTTGAGCTATCTGACATAAAACTGATCAGTTTTTTATAAAATTTACAGTTTTCTCTCAAGAAATTAAATAGGTTCTAATTTCTTGTATGAAGTCTTTCTAAATACACACACATAAATGTCGCCAAGATCAGTCTTGCATCGCATGGCTTTTAGAAAATATATTTTTAGGTTTAATAATAATATGATTACATTTTAGAGATTGGCAGGAGCAACTTTATTAATTTTTGCAAACAAACAGGACTTACCAGGTGCTTGTAGTATTGAAGAATTAAAAGAAGTAATAATTTGTAACTAAATATTTTGTTATATTCTACATTAATTGTGTTTCAGATATTAGAATTAGATTTAATCAAAACACATCACTGGCATATTGTTTGGTGCAGCGCAGTTACAGGTGAAAATTTATTACATGGTATCGATTGGATGATTAATGATATTGCTGTTAGGATTTTTACATTGGATTAATTGGAAGTATTACCTTGCACTGTGATATGTTTTATACTATAATTTATTAATAAATAATTATCTTGGCTTACTAATAATCACTTTTTTAATAAATAATATTTTTATTTATATTGTACAGTTTGTTGAAGGAACAATCTAATAATCTTATTCCTTAACATCATTTTTTTTTAGCTGGTGGTCTTGAAAAGATGCTTTTATATCAAAAATGCAAAAGCAATTTGTCAGATTAGAAAAAAATATTTTTAGGATGAAATTCTTACATTGTAAATTTAAATTTTTTTATTTTGTTCTTTTGAGTTTGTGATGTATGAGAGGTGGATTTAGAAAATATAAATAAAACATCTTTGTTGGATATATTAGTAAATAAATGATTTGATTAGGATGATTTCTTAATTTGTTGTTTTTAAATAAATATAGTTTGACACCTGAAAAGGGTTTAAGGACAAATAATTTAAAAAGTTGGTTGGTCTAAAAGAAAGCAAACATTCCCATGAAGCTAGCCGCTACACTTACCTAAGTAAGTAATCATGTGCATTGCAAATTGCAAATTTTATGTATTGTTGAATTTTGAGCAATATATAAAAGTTTTTCTGTGCGATTTTTGATTAATTTTGGTTATTAAATGTGATTTAAACTGTTTTTAATGCGTTTTTTAGCAAAAATACATTGAATATTGATGCAAATTAGTACAAATATACATCAGTACTATAAAAACCAACTGTGAAAAATTTATCAAAAACCATACGTTCAATTTGGCATAAAGTAAATTTAATTAAATTGGCTAAGTTGCATTATAACCACAGAAGACAACTTGGATATTAGTACAAACTAGTACCAATATAGATTAGTATCATGAGTACCAATTGCGTAAAATTGATCAAAATGAATACGTTCAATTTTGCATAAAGTTAATTCAATCAACTTGGCTAAACTACATTAAAGTCACAAAAGACCATTTCAAAATTCATAGCTACAAAATAGTACATTGGATATTGATGCAAACTAGTACCAATATACATCATTACCATAAGTACAAACTGTGTAAAGTTTATCAATATCCATCTATTTTGCTTTTTCTAGGCGTTTTAGTTTAGAGAACGTTTTCTATATTTCAATCTTTACACAATTATTTACACTTTTATCGATTATTTAATTTCAACTATTAGATGTGCAATATTATATAAAAGCGTTTCTTTTTGCTCAAAAATGCATTTTTCTGAGCGATTTTTTACATTTTAATTGATTCAAACGCGTTTCCAAGGTTATTTATTCAGAAAACAGAGGGTATTAGTGTTAGTTTTTCATTTGGAGTTTTATATACTTTGCATCAAATAGCATTTGTGATATGTACCTATTTTAAGAAATAAATAACAAATTTGTTGGGGCTCATTCTCCTCATCACAAGGCGTCGAGTTTTAATTGGCTTGTTCTATTGCCTCATATAATAATTATATTGTTTCTACATGATGTTGAAGGATTTTTAATTTATTCACTTTTAAACTGTATGTTTTATTTAATGTATTTTTACTTAACTAATGAATTAGAAGTAGTAAAAAATCAAGACTTTATTTAGAGAAATTTATATAAAATATCTTAATTTTATCATTAATTTTCGCAGCAACAATGCATCATGTATTCATAATCTTCGCATAATTGATTACCATTTAGTGGACAATTCAAAAAGGACGGACACATGACGGGTAAATGATCTGAAAAAATAAAATAAATTATTGGTTTACAAGTGTAATTAAGATTGAACACTAGAGGTGGTCTTAACTTATGTAATTATGAGTTGCGTTTGTTTTACAATATTACTGACATTTTTATCACTTTACGATGACGCCAAATATTACTTTTATCAATTTTATTTAAATGTGATCTGCTTATTATAATTATAGGAATAAATGACAATTAAAATTACTACAAAAAGGCATCAAAAACTGTACATTTTAGTATTTGTATAGTATATATTCTTTGTTTTAATCTCTTGACATCTTGGAATTTATTACGTTTTTCTAGTTTTAAGTTTTATCTTATTTTTTTTGTGTATCGTGCTTTTCATCATCACCTTTTTGGGTCTTCTAAGTTCTGTATACTTAGAGTATTCTTCTGGAAATCAAGCAGGAGTACTGCAATTTATAGACTGAGAAATCACTCTAGATTATGATTACCATTGAGTAGTTTGAACCAGACTGCAGACCCACCCGCCCAGGAGTTTTTTAACAAGAAATTGAAAGTTTTTCTTCTCTGCAAGTGTGAGAAGTCTCTTAGTCAGAGAAGTAGGAGTTTTTACCAATTTCTTGATCACCATCACTTAGGCGGGTGGGTTTACACTTTAGATTATGATCAGCATCAAGTAGTTTGAACTAGAGTTTTTATCAATAAATTTAAAGTTTCTTTTTGCAAGCCTAAGAAGTCTGTTTGTGCAAGAAGGAGGAAGTAATATTCAATGTTTTGATGACGGGTGGCTGGGAAGGTCACTCCAGACTATGATTTCTTCAACTTCTATCAAGTAGTTGGAGCTGAGGTGCCCATTCACTCGCTCAAGAGTTTGTTATCGATCATTTTGATATACGCTTTGCATCCCTGGAACTTAGCGGGAGGAGGGCAGGAGCAAAGAGCACATTTAGGAGGTGTGTCTTTAGGGCAGTCCACCAATTGCTGTGGGCTCAAACTGGCTTCCTATGAAGCATTTCTTGGTGGTGTGCTGGTGCACTTTTGGCATTGAACTATGCCACCGTTCCTGTTTTTATGTTTGACTTTTAGGCTTAAGAGCTCTGTTTGATCTAAGATTTCCGTGCTTTTTGCTCTTTTTGAGAGTTGCATGGAGATTATTGGTAAGAAAGCGAAACCGCGAGATTTTAGTGCTTGTTCTACGTATTTCTTGTTAGATATTCCGGAACGTTCTGAGTTACCACTTCAACCGTTTGTCTGGACTCAGTTGTCTACCTCGGTATTGGGGCAGAAAAAAATTATTGATGAAGTGCTTAAAGAAACCCAAGAATTTGTGTTTTTTGGTTTACACAATTGCTGGAGGGCGGGAGTTAAATGAAGAGTTTGTTGGAGGTTGGATGGGGCTGTTGGCACCAGCGAGGCCTAGGTCTGTAGCTGCACGATTGAATCTAACCTCGGTAAAAGGTTTTTTGGTTTTCTTTTTTTTTATTAGCTGTGGCGGCAGATGGTCTTTGTTGCATTTTGTACCGGCAGAGATGGCCGCTGATGGTTAGAGTGCAATCGATGAAAGCATTTGACTGAGGGTAGCTAATGGTGCTTTTTTGATAATAGAAAGAGGAGGAAACTTGATTTTCTACCTTTTTTATTGTTTTTGTTCGATTGTCATGTATTTTTCTACGATAACGTTTGTTGGTAGACGGCCTTTTTTTTTGGTGGTGGTCGAGTTCAGTTTGGCAGCGTCGAAGACGTTCTTTTTGGACACTTAGAGGTAGTTAGCAGGTTTGCACTCGTCGTTCGAGGGAGAATCTGAAGCTGATCGTTTGTAGTTTAGAGAGTGGACTGGGATTCTTTTAATCTCTTCTTCCAAATCAGCTCGCTAATGATGGGTGGTATGGGGGCAGTGACAGTGTTGCAATAGTTTTTACCAGCTCTTTGATGGTTAGATTCAGGGCTTGGATTTGATCACGTTGCCTGTGCATAGGAATTCTTCTTTTGAATTCTTCCAAGGAGGAGATAGAGTCTGTTTTTAAGAAGCAGGTGCATAAGTTAGGGCCTTTTATCAACTTTGGCTTGCTTGAGATAAGCTGGACAACTTCTATAGCTTCCAGCTTTTTGCACGCGGCGCATGTTGTTACATGCCTTGGCTCTTTCGTGGTTTTGCATGTGGAGCTAGGATGGGTTCCGGCACATTGCTTTTTCATACCGTGTAGCCATAACGGTGCCATTGTAAAATATCTCCCGATTTGCATTTGTATTCTACGCGGACGGTGAGGTCACACAACTTGGTGAGAGATAGAATTTTTTGACTTTGCGTTTCTGATCTTTCCCCATGATAGGGATTGAGATCTACGTAAATTTTAAAAGTGTACAACCATTTGACATATGAACTTTATGTTTGGCAAATCTATCAAATGTCAATTTGACATTGCTGCAAAAATTTGTTATATAAACTGCTAACTTGACAAAGCAACTGTCAACTGTTTTACATATCTGTCAATTGCTGTCAATTGAACATCTGTCGACATTGTCTTAAATCTGTTATATGAAACGTTTGACATATGAACTGTAAACTTTAATCTATCAAACTGTCAACTGTTTTACGAATCTGTCAGCTATCAATTTCATTTTTGCAAACTTACATAATGTCAATAAAAACTGTTAATTAATTGTCTCACAAGTCTGTCATATGAGCTATTTTTTATATAAACTGTCAATTGTCAGTTTAACAAAACAACTGTCAAATCTATCACAAAGCAACTGTCACAAATCTATTATATGAGTCATCTATTATATGAATTGCTAACTGTCAATTTGACAAAAAAAAAACTGTTTCAGTATTGTGAACTATCTAACATATGATTTATAATTTTTTTGACAAATCTGTTATATAAACTGTTTGATAAATGAGTTGTCACATGAACTGTCAATTCAGAATGTTAACTATTTTACAAATCTGTCATATGAGCTACCTGATATATAAACTTTACACAACGCAACTTTCTTTTATTTTACAATTTTGACGGATGAACAATTAACAAGGCTTACGACTAATTTGCATTATGATATGTCTACTGTCAATTTGACAAAAAAAAGTTGACAGTTAGTCTGACATATCTGTTATATGAACATTGACAAAACAACTCTCAACTGTTTTACAAATCTTAGATAAAATGTCAACTATTTTACATTTGATCTGTCTAATATATGAAGTGTCAACAATATTCTTAACAAATCTGTTATAAGATATGAATTCAGTTTAACAAAGCAATTGTTTTACAATTCTGTCATCTAAATCTTCAACTTTTACAAATTAACTTTTAACTGTCTGTCATATGAGCTTTCGGACGTATACATTTGAACTGCTTTACAAATAAATTTAATTTTTATCAAATCTGGCATATGAACTGTCAACTGTTAGTTTAACAAATAAACTGTCAATTGTTTTCACAATTTTATTGTATAGTTTAACTATCTGACATATAAACTGTCAACTTTCTTTTTGACAAATTTATTGTATAAAATGTCTGATTAACAAATCAGTTGTCAATTTTTTTAGGAAAATTGACGTTTTTATAGTGGAATCTCCAAAAATGTTTTGCAACGAGCGGTCGTATACATGAATATGAATAGCTACTTGTTTTGGCAAACAAAAGGTCCTCCCGGTTAACATAGGTGAAATGCCCCCCATCACAAATTACCTCAAAAATTACTTTCGTTGTTTGAGCTGTCAAATCATTGCAAATTGATGAAAATATTATACCGAGGATACCTACTTGATGTAATATTTTCCGTAGAATCCGAATTTCAGTATTTCGAAAGCTATAAATTCTTTGCAGTCACAAAAGCAGAAAAAATCAGTATAAATGCCAAATAAGTGAAAAAAATTATTTTTAATAGTGACGCACCACTCATAAAAGTTTCAAAAAAATCATGGAGTAGATTTTTCAATTACTTATGAAGTTAAAAAATAAAATTTCATGCAATCGAAGGTTTAGATAACCAAAAGTAAATTTCAACTCTTATACAGAGTTTCAGAAGCTGAAAAAAATTGTGTTAGAAGACTATCCAAAACTCTACTTCCATGATTTTTTTTAGAATTTTTCATTCAATAGGTGCGGACTCGGGCGCGGAGAAAAAAAATAAAAACGAGAAAATGCTATTATTTGCACCCTGTAGAAATAGGGGGTAGTATCAAAATTTTAAAATCCTACCAAACATGTTTTTTTGATGCTAGGAAAGTAATTTGTAAGGTAATTTGGATATTTGTGATGGGGGCATTTCACCTATGTTAGGACCCTTTTCTATCTATTCTAGTTCCTACGACACTACAACTTTGGGATAACTTGTGTCGAAAATGTTGTCTATTACTTTGTCTGTTTTTAAAAATCAGTTTGTTATACTAGACCCGCATGAAGTAGTATTAGATGTAAAGTTGATAAGAACATACATCTTGACATAATAAAATCACGCGTAATGGTACCTATTTTTACGAGTATAAACGTTGTTGCACAAGTCTACGAGTGCGAAATGGCCATTACATGCAATTTTATGGGCAGTTAAATTTCAAACGGACTAGAGCAGGGGGGGGGGGTGCATTGAGAATATTGCTTTAGTATTTTTTTAAAAGAAAAATTTATGGAAACTTTGTGCAAGTTGACAGTGTACAACTTGCATAAAGTTTCCATAAATTTTGTATGACTAAAATACTTATAATGTATACAAAAAAATGTTATAATATGACATTGATAGGTCATTATTCACTTTTTGATATCCCTTACGTAATGTTCACTTTTCACTTTTTGATATCCTTTACGTAATGTTCACTTTTCGCACGCAATATTTGTGTATACAAGTTGCACAATGGACACATTGTATTAGGAAATAAAATATATGTATTAATGTAACAATGAATGTGACAATAATGATTAATAATTAAATTGCATTTAAAATTATTAATGAAGTAGTAAGTAAGACCAAAACTATATTAATTCAAAGCAAATTATATAACATTTAAAATTATATCCTCAATTTAAGTTAAATATATTTTTTAGGTTTAGATTACTTGCAATTAGGATATTCTACTTTCAAAGTAAATTAAACCTAAATTGCTAGTAAGAATATAATATGATTTCAAAACTTTGTCATTAAAAAAATACATAAAATTTACCAAAATAAGATGCACATCCACAACAATATCCATGAATAATTGCTGGATCATCATCACAGAAATGATCAGGGCATCCTTTACAATACGGACCCAAACCCAAAAACGGCAAATGTACTTTAATAAAAAAAATAAAATATTAACAATTTTATAATAATAATACAATATAGGATACGCACCCCTTCTTTTTGATCGAGATAGTGAAACGTTTGCTAAAACCCCACTGATTATAAACGCGAGAATAATACCTAACTTAATACTCTTCATTGTGACGACTCGAAATGTTTTGTTTTTCAACCTTCAGAGTTGTCTTACTTATATAGTAAATTATTATCATAAAGACCCAATTTAAAACATTACCATGCAAAATAATCACCTACATAGTTAGGCTTATCTTATTTCTGTTTGTTTGGTATTTTTGGAGACTGGTACTGAATAGTGCACTTACATCATTAGCTGGAAATCTGAATAATTTGAGTAATTTTCTTACAAATTATAAGTGCATTTAGCTTATTTTAAATTCAATCTTAATTTAATTATTTGACGTGTATAATATGGATATAGTAATTACTAAAAACGTGTACAAACAAAAGTGAACTGTAGAGTAATAATAATAAAAATTAATTTAAAACTATTATTATTATGCAATAATTGTATTTTTTTATTATTTTTACTTACACGGCTATTAAATCATGATTCAATTATCTTATTTGTAATGTTATGAAAATTTTTCTATGTGCATTTTTTAAGTTTGTTAAATAACATTTTAATATTATTATGAAATAATCAAATATATTGTTCATAAAGTGAGTAATGGTATATTATATAAGAAAACATTTTAGGTATTGTCTTTAATATCACCTTTTACTTTATTGATATTACTTATACAAAACCACATTCATTGGATATAAACTTACCTTTTTTATCATAGCGCTAATGACGATGACGCCTAGCATGCACTGAGAATATTCCCTAAGGTCACTTTTACACGAAGATTCAGAGTCCCCGAGACTCAGGTTCAAGTTTTTTTTTGAGTGTGACATTTAGGAACAGGTTGAACATTTTCAATTTTTTAACAATTTGGGAATGTTTCTTTTTTGTATGAGAAGGCAATTATATTAGTCAAAAGCTAATTCATTTGCAAATGTTTTAAGAAATAGGTAAAATTTGATCTATACCTGATGCCTTTCTAGTATTTAATTTAAAAGATATCTTTTAACAACCTGTTGTCTAAAATGAATTAGACGCATTATTTTATTACTAGCTGGCATTGTAGGTACAGCAATATAAAGATTTATAATAGTAGAGTTAGATGCAAATTGGTTTGCAAAAATGTTTTTTTTTTTTAATTGTTATTTATTATAATATATTTACATATTTATAGTTTATATTTCATTTTGTTTTCTCCCCACTTGCTGCTCTACACCGTCTCCATACGGATGGCTGCAGAGCTTCGTATTTGGGGCATACTCTTTTAGATCAGTAACTAGATTGTTTTGATCATTTTGAAGAGGAAGTATTGAATGTTCTGTACTACCTTGCAATAAATTTGTTTTATGTAAATTTTTATTGTTTATAGAAAGCTGAGGAATTCAATTAGCTTCGTTTCTGTCAATTCTATCTTTTGTCAGATTGTATTAGATGTCACAACGTTAGTCTGTTTAGAACAATAACTGATGTTTTTTAAATGCTTTTTGCTTCTTATTAACTGCCTGATTTGTCTTAATCAAAAACAAGTACTTTTGTTTTGGTTTAATAACAGAATGGAACAAATTTTTTGATGAGATTTTGAATAGTTTGTTCAACTTGGAATAATGATTAATGATGCGCGGTTTAGGAAGAGAAGTTTTAACAAGAAAAGTAATAGGTGAATGATCAGCATTTTCTAAAGCAGCCTCAACAGTACTTGAAAGATACAAACCTAATATTGTTGATTTACCAAGAAGTATGTATATTACAAGGAAAATATGTGGGTTGCTGGATAAGTTGGGTAAGATTATAAGAAGCAGCAAAATTCATAGCTTGTTGGCCGCATAGTGTTATAGAAGATGAGTGACTCAACCATTTAGTAATATGTACTTTTATAACAAAATTATTTTAGTTTTTCTATGATTACCTTTAATTTAAATTATACGGCTCATACACAGCCAATCTATCGGAAACAACGGCATTTTAAAGAAAAATATAATTTATTTCAACAAAATAATAATTCTAAAATTTATTTTCTATATAATAATATAATATGTTTTCGTTTATTATTTTACTGATACTCAAATAAAATATATTGCAATTTTTTTTAGTTGTCCGGCGTAGCAACAGTTGAGCTGAGCACTGCTCCCACGGACAAACGCCATAGTAAGTATAGTACTCCCCTCCCAGTATTCTTTGGTTATTCAGCGCGTTCGTGCGTAGTACTAAGCTTCCAAATTAATTGCAAATTTAGGTTAATTAAAACTATTGTGATGTGTTATAAGTGTGAATTGTGTTCTATAATATGTGTAGTGACTTTAGGGAAAAAATCAGAACTTAAATCCATGATATGCAAGATTAATGGTGTAAAAAAATTGTGCAGGAAAACCCGGATAGAATTAAGGTAAGTGAAAGTGCGTATTATACTTAAGTCAAAGTAAATTTGTTATATTTATATTTTGTTAATATTGTTCGGTAGATTTAAATAATTAATTTACAATTATGAAGTGGATTTTGATAAAGTTGGTGTGGATTTTCTTCAGCGCAGTAGGTTTGTTATCATATCTACTAAGATGGGAATATGCTTCAACTGACATTAATAAAAAATTGCTTGCAGAAAGCCACACGAACTGGCTTATCAAAAATTTTTAACTTGATTTTTACATGGGTGAAAGTGTAAATGATCAAACCATTTCGACGCCTAAGTTTTGTGCTATGCTCATGGCTCCACACATTCTGACATGACTTTTGAGCATTATTTAAAACCAATAATATATAATTTATTTATCCTTAGGGCTTTTTACAATTGTAGATAAGTGTCAGTTAGTTTATGCCCGGCTAGAGATAACTCCTATTACTTCTAACATCGCATAAGTTATTCCTTCTTAACCCTATTCTTGATGTAATATTTTAATATTTATACTGAAGATATCGTTGCGGGCGATTTTATGTGGTAAACATTATTTTTCAGGAAGTTTTATGCAAAAAATAAGTTTTTTACGCAATGTTCATGATAAAAATGCTTTTTCGGTGTAATTTTGGTGTTTTCTAAGCAAATCTTATACATTATTTAGGTTTTTTACGCAAATGTTAATGATTTTTATGTGATGATCTTGATTCAAGAGCAAATATATTAAAATTGAGTTTTTGTACGACTTTTATGTATTTTTGTATACTAGAATTAAGTTTTTTGCACAATTTTGATGTTATAAAAGTATATTCAGTGTTATTTTTGAGTTTTATATTAAAAAAATACTATAATTGGGTTTTTCTTATGAATTATGTTAAAGTTTATGTGTTAAACGTGATTTTTTAGTAACGTTTATGCTAAAGTTCTGTGCAATTTTAATGTTATAAAAATCTATTCTGTGTAGTTTTGAGTTTTTTTTAACAAATGATTCTATAAATAAGTTTTCTGCTCCTTTTTAATTTTATAAATTTTGTTTCTATGCAGTTTTAAGGTTCTCAGAGTAAATTTTGTGTTATAAATATGTTTTGAGTCTGTTTTGACATAAGTTTAATACTAAAAATTAGTGTTGTGCGCGATTATATGTGGTAAATTTGATTTTTTAGTAATTTTTATGAAAAAACTACGTTTTCTGCTTATTGTTTGATAATGTTTATATGATATACGTGAGTTTCAATCAGAAATGTTTTTTGCACGATTTTTTAAACTTTTGTGTGCAATTTCAAGGTCTGGATTTTGATTCTATCTAAAAATATTTTAATGTTATGTGACAGGATTTAGATATTTTTGTTTTTTATGTGATCAACAAATTGAATCACAAACACTGTGAGTGGGCGGAAACTATGTTGTGAGCGCGTGATTTTGATTGAAGTTGCCCATCCACCCGCCAGAGTGTTTGTGATGGAATTTTTTGACTACAAACACTTGGGTGGGTGGTCGGGAACTAAATAAAAAAGTTGTGAGCTTGTGGTTTATACTGGAGTTGCCCACCTACCCGCCAGAGTGTTTATGATCAAATTGTTTTACTACAAACACATGGGTGGATGGGCGGGAACTAATTTTAAACTTTTTGGACGTGTGGTTTGGTTTGCTGTTGCCTGTCACCTGCCCAAGTGCTGTTGATTTAATTTTCTGATCACAAGCACTTGGGTGAGTAGTCAGAAACTTAGTTTCTTGACTACAAACACTTGGGTGGGTGGTCGGGAACTAAATTTAAAAGTTGTGAGCATGTGGTTTGGGTTGAAGTTGCCCACCTACTTACTAGAGTGTTTGTGGTCGAATTTCTTGACTACAAACACTTGGGTGGGTGGGCAGGAACTAAGTTTAAACTTTATGGACGTGTGGTTTGGATTGGTGATGTCTGCTTTACGCACAATGTTGTTGACTCAATTTCTTGGTCTCAAACACTTAGGTGGGTAGTAATAAAACTTAGTTAGTAACATCTAGTAGGCGTTTGGTTTGTATTGGTTTTGCCCACCCACCTGCCCGAGTGTTTGTAATTTAATGTTTAGACTACAACACTTGGGTAGGCGGGCAGGAACTAAGATTATTGTTGTGGGCGTGTAGATTTGATAGGAGTTGCTCACCCACTTGCTCAAGTGTTTGTGATTAAATAATTGGATCACAAACACTTGGGTTGGTGGGCGGGAACTAAGTTTAAATGTTGTGGGTGCTTAATTTATATTGGAGTTACTCACCTAACTACCCGAGTGTTTGTGATAACTTTTTTTATTTGAGTAGGTGAGCGGATACTAAGTTTAAAAGTTGTAGGCGTGTAGTTTGGATTGGAGTTGCCCACCCACCCGCCCGAGTGTTTGTGATCAAAAAATTGGATCACAAACCCTAGTTGCTTGCCACCCGCTCAAGTGTTGTTGATTCAATTTCTTGATCACAACCACTTGGTTTGGTCAGAAACTTAGTTTACATCTAATGGGCGTTTGGTTTGGATTGGTTTTGTTCACCCACCCACCCGAGTGTTTGTGATCCAATGTTTAGACTACTACACTTGGATGGGTGGGTAGGAACTAAGTTTAAATGTTGTGGGCGTGTGGTTTGGAAAAAGATTAAAAATTGGATCAGAAACACTTGGGTAGGTGGGCGGGAACTAAATTTAAAAGTTGTGGGTTTGTGGTTTGGATTGGAGTTGCCCACCCACCCGTCACAGTGCTTGTGATCAAATTTTTTGACTACAAACACTTGGGTGGATTGACGGAAACTAAGTTTAAATTTTTAAAAAGTGTGTTTTGGATTTGTGATTTCCGCCAACCGCCCAAGTATTGTTGATTCAATTTCTTGATCACAAACATTTGGTTGAGTAGTCAGAAACTTAGTTTAGATCTAATGGGCGTGTGGTTTAGATTGGTTTTTATGTTGCCCATCCAAGTGTTGTTGATTCAATTTCTTGATCACAAACACTTGGTTGGGTAGTCAAAAACTTAGTTCACATCTAGTGGGCGTATGGTTTGGATTGGTTTTTTTTATCCACTTACTTAAGTGTTTGTGATATAATGTTTAGACTACAACACTTGGGTGGGTAGGCAGGAACTAAGTTCAAATATTGTGAGCGTGTGGTTTTGATAGGAGTTGCCCACCCACCCGCTCAAGTGTTTGTGATCAAAAAATTAGATCACAAGTATTTGGGTGGGTGGGCAGTAATTTAAATATTGTGGGTGTGTGATTTATATTGGAGTTGCTCACCCAACCATCCAAGTGTTTGTAATCAAATTTCTTACTTGAGTGGGTAGGGGGGAACTAAGTTTAAATGTTGTGGGCGTGAGGTTTGGATTGGAGTTGCCCACCCACCCGTCCGAGTGTTTGTCATCAAATTTCTTACTTGAGTGGGTGGGCGGGAACTAAGTTTAAATGTTGTGGGCGTGTGGTTTGGATTGGAGTTTCCCATTTACCCGCCCGAGTGTTTGTGATCAAATTTCTTACTGAGTTTAAAAGTTGTGGGCGTGTGGTTTGAGTTAAAGTTGCCCACCCACTTGCCCGAGTGTTTGTGATTAAAAAATTGGATCACAAACACTTGAGTGGGTGGGCGGGAAATAAGTTTAAATGTTGTGGGTGTGTGGTTTGGATGGGAGTTGCCCATCCACCCGCCCAAGTGTTTATGATCAAAATATTGGATTACAAACACTTGGGTGGATAGGTGGTAAATGTTGTGGGCGCGTCCGAGTGTTTGTGATCAAATTTTTTGAACACCAACACCGACAGTAAAGTTTAACACTTTTAAAACCGGATTTACAGTTTTAAAGACCAGATTAACAATTTAGCAGTAGAATTTGACACTTTAATGACTTGATTAAACTTTTAAACGTCAGATTTACACTTTTAAAAACTGGATTTAAAATTTAGAGAACGGATTAACGGTTTGGCAATAGACTAAGTATATTTGTGGCTAAATTATAATTTTTTAAAGCCGCAATTAAACTTTTAAAAGCTGGATTTACAATTTGAAAGTCAAATTTGAAATTTGTTAGTAAAGTTTAACACGTTGGTTGCCAAATTTTCAGTTTAAAAAATCTGATTTACATTTTTAAAAGACGGATTTATAATTTGAAAACCGGATTAATAGTTTGGCAGTAGAATTTAACACGTTGAGGGTTTTTATTTTTAAAATTTAAATTTACAGTTTTAAAGGCCGGATTATAATTTTTAAATCGAGTTACCCGTTTGACAATAAAATTTAACAGGGTTTTCACTTTTAAAGGCCGCATTAACAGTATTGCAGTAAATTTAAATACGTTGGTGGCTAGATTTACGCTTTTAAAAGTCAGATTTACATTTTTAAATTCCAAATTTATAATTTCAAAACCGAGTTAATAGTTTGACAGTAGACTTTTGCATTTTTTGAAAGCCGAAAAGTTTAAAGATCAGATTTATAATTTGAAAACCGAATTAACAGTTTAAAAATTTAACATTGTTAAGGAATACAAATACAAAGAAAATAAAAATGAATCAAAGAAAATAATAAAAGAAGCAAAGATGAAATCACAGACCAAATTTGGAAAAGAAATGAATAAAAACCAAAACCAAAAACTATTCTACTGAACGTTAAAACATCTAAAACAAAACAAAAGAACAATATGATGAACATAAAAGATAAAAATGGAAAAATAATAACCGAAGAAGATAAGATAATGAAAAAATGAAGGCAATACTTCCAAGAACTACCAGAACAAGAAGCAAAAGAAAACAAAACAAGAGAAGATGAAGTGCTACAAGACTGAAGAACGAAAAAAATAGAAGAAATTAAAATAGACGAAGTAATTAAGAAATTAAAGAATGGGAAGGCACCAGGAACAGATGAAATAACGCCGGAAATTATGAAATACATGGAAGATGAAGGAATTGCATAAATAACGGAATTAATAAATGACATAGCCAACAATGGAAAAACGCCAAACGAATAGAATAAAGGAATAATTCTACCCATACACAAAAAAAAAGAGAGGAAATGTGAACTATAGAGGAATCACACTAACAATGCTCGTTAGTAAGTAAAATATTTACAAGAATTATTGAAAAAAGAATGAGAGACAAACTAGAAACGACAATAGAGGACAGCCAATGTAGATTTAGAAGAGGAAGAAGCACACAGAATCTAATATTTATAATAAGACAGCTAAGTGAGAAGATAATAAAAAAATAGAGTAAGCACGTATGCTTTGTTGACCTTGAAAAGGCATTTGACAGGATCAAGAGAGAGAACATATGGAAAGAACTAGAAGAGAGAAAAATTGAAAAGAAAATAATAAACGTAATTAAAACAATTACATAGTCAGAATGAATAACGAGGAATCAAAAAAATTCCAAACTAAGAAAAGGTTAAAGCAAGGATGTGTGTTAAGCGCATTGCTCTTCTCAATTGTGCTAGACAATAAAACACGCAAAGAAAAAAATGAAAATGGTAAAAATAGAATATTAGAAAATGGAAATAACAAAAATAGCAGAACTGCTATTTGCAGACGATATGGCAGTGATTGCTGAGACAGAAGAAGAGTTACAACACAACATGGAAATAATAAAAGAGCAACTAAAGAAATTAAACTATGAAAAAACAAAGACCGTGATAATTGCAGAAGAAAAACTGGATCACGAAATAAGAATAAAAGGAAACATAATAAAACAGGTCGAACAATAATACAAAGCAACGGAAAACTAGACAAAGAGATAGAAGAGAAAATAGGAAAAACAGCAAAATTATATAACATGTTTTTTTAACAAAAAGGATACACAAAAACAGAAATTGTAAAAAAATAATCAGACCAACATTAACATATAGTAGCGAAACATGGACGATGACAGGAAAACAAATAGAAAGAGTAAATGCTACGGAGATAAGATTTCTTAGGAAGATCGAAAACAAAACAAGAAAAGATAAAATAAGGAACGAGACATACAGGACGATTTTAAATATAAAACCAATACAAGAGAAAATTACGGAAGGTCAAATGAGATGGTATGGACATAGAAGAATGAGTGATGAAAGAAACACTAAGAAAATTTATGAGACAAGAGTAAACAGGCAAACAAAAAAGAATAAGACCCAGAAAAGAATGGAACAGCGCAATAAAAGAAGAGGCTACAAGAAAAGGGAACACTTGGGAAGAAATAAAAGAGATAGCCAAGGATAGGAAGAAATGGAGAGAATATTATACACATTAATAACCTTACACCGAAAGGTAAAAAAGCAATGGAATAAATAAAATATGATTAAAGAGTTATAGATGTAATTATTGCAAGTGTAATAATAATTACATCTTTAGTTTAAGCCCTAGACATTAATAATAATCATAAACAGTTTTTGTTTAAATAACTAATTTCAATTACGGTAATGTTATTTATTTCATTAAAATTCCATCAAATCGACTGTAATATTAAAGAACCGTTTATAAACTGACAACTCCTCTTCGATTATTATCAAACCATCACGACATCGATAAATAATTCAATGGGGTATCGAACTCGAAACGACCGGAAGGGCGAGGAGTATTACAGGTGCAGTCTAACAATAGATTCTATCATATTGTCCAAGCTAACTCGCATATACCGCGTTATGTAAAAGCAATACATACATGAACTGCATATATAATCAATTTCTCTATCTCTGTGCACTTGACAAGAATACGATAATACGACACTGAAGATACTTGTTAATTGGAAGTTTGCTGACTCCCACATTGAAAAATTTGCAACTCAATTTTTGTTATATAAGTGTATAGAATTTGAATGTATATTTTATTTATGAGGTTATGGGAAGTTATAAATATTTTATTGGATATTTTGTCCCACACAGAATTTTTTATTCTTAATTAACGTTTGATATTCTGAATTTATGTTTTATTCAACCGAATTACTATTTAATCTAATTACATAATGTTGTTTTCATGTCGTTACACGTTACATTTAAAATCTCAATACTAAATCTACTAACATCAGTTATATTTTTTTTTAAACGGAAACACGCAAAATAATCCTGTTTTATGAACAATTTTAAATTAATTTTCATTATTCTGATTATAACGTGCGAGTTACGTAATTTTTTCTCCAAAATCGGTCGATAAATAAGGTTGCTGTAAATTAAAAAGTGTTTTAGATCTTTTTTTTCTTCTTAACTTGACAAAACAACTGTCGATTGTCTCACAAATCTGCTATAAGAAACAGATACTTTATTTTATATATCGCAAATATCAAATAAACTATTAATTTGACATGTGAACTGTTAATATTATTCTCAACAAATCTGTCTTATAAATTGTCAACTCGACTTATGACATGCCATCTTTACTTTTGACAAATCTGTTATGAACTGTCAATTTAATAATTTCACAAAACTGTTATATGAACTGCAACTGTCAATTCTATAAAGCGAATGTTTTACAATCCATATAAGCTGTCAAGATTTTTGTGGACAATTCTTTTTACTAATTTTCAACATTTACTTTAACAAATCAACTGTCTCTCATAAATGTGCTAACTGACTTATAAACTGTTTAATTTTAATTCATAAACTGTTAACACTTAGTTTAACAATTCAACTCTCAATTGTCTGAAATGAACTATTAACTGTCAGTTTGATAAATCATTTGTCAACTTTTTGAGAAAGCGGATAACTATCTAATTGACCAAATCACATTTTTTATGGCTATCAAATATTTTTTTTGCTGCATCTTTTTAATTTTACTAGGCTTTACTCATATGTGAAAATACCAAGTATCTAGTTTACTTATTCTGTTTGAATGGTGATTTATTTACTTAGTTATTTGTTAAGAAATTGATGTTTTAAAATTATCTGGTTGTAGTATTGAGGTAGCGAATAATAGTCTTTACTACATGATAGTTTATGAATAACAATTTACTATGTTTTTATCGCAAATTTATTCTTATTTAACTTATTACACCTGTAAAAGGCTAAAATACAATATTACAAATTGCATTTGAAGATCAGTTTTAGTGATCTAAAAATATGTTAATTTTAGATTCTAGTTGAAGGAATTAATTTTTAATAGGCTACTTGCTTAAAAAAAATTGTCACTTTGATGTTGATTTCATGAAAACACATTTGATTCGCTTGCAATGTAGATTTACTTTTAGTTGCTTTTTAACAATCTTGGCCTGACAAAACTGACAACCAAAACTAACAATATTTACAGTTAATTTATTGAATCTTAGGATAAACTATCAAGAAACTATTGAGATATTTTTTTTATAATAAAACTTTTTATAAATATTTTTTTAAATTTATTTATTAGACTTGTCCGCACTGTGATAGTACGCAATATTTTTACAGTTAAATATATTATTAATAAATATAACAAAATTTAAATTAAAACTCTAAAAGTTGACTAAAAATATTTTATCAAAAAACATTAAGTACTAATTGAAATGATATTTAAATTGGTTTCGGAAAAGCTTTACCAGCCTGTGAGTGGACTTTTACTCACTAAAACCTAGATTCTACTTGGCATGGTCTTGTAAGCGTTTTGGTCTATTTTGAGTTTGAGTGTTTTGCTTCCAATTGTTCTGCCAACAACTTAGTACTACCTCAATTTTTTTTGTAGATCTTCCTTTTTGTGGGACTTGATTTCCATACGCATTTGCTGTTTTTATAGCAAGTCTCCTTTGTTGTGTTGTAAGAAAACTTTTATAGCTTTTATATCTGAGAGCCTGTTTTCATATTGGTGCCGTATATAAAAATATTGAATGAGTTACCGACCTCAACAGTCTTCTCTTATTTGCAGCTAGTCATTTTAAATATTTGATTGAGTGCTTGGATCTAATTTGCATCTTACATATTTTTAGAGTCATCTCTTTCAGTCACAGAGATACTGCCTTTATTTTATTTTTGGATATTCTTAGTCTTTTTCCTCTATTTTTGTTTTTATGCATATTAATGCTGTTGGTTTTTGACACCAAATTGTTTTTTGATTTAGAGGTCATAACTATGGTAGTATTGTCTGCAAAGCACACTATTAACCCTTTTTATCTCCAGTATTTTGTTAAAGTATATTTCATAATATAGGTCCCAGGATTGAGCTCTAATCTTATCTCTTATTTGTGAGATAATTTTAGATTATTTTCTTTGTTATATGGTCCTTCTTGTGGGACTTGATTCCCATACGCACTTGCTATTTTTATAGCTAGTCTCCTTTTATAGCTTTTGTATTTGAGAGCCTGTTTTCATATTGGTGCCCCATATAAAAATATTGAATGAGTTACCGACCTGAACAGTCTTTCCTTATTTGAAGCTAGTCATTTTATGTTATTTTAGGCATTAATTTGCAAAATCTTGTGATTACTTTTATAACTTTGTGCGTGGTTCTCCTTATGTGTTCCTTTATTTCTAATTTTTAAATATGGTCAAACCGTACTCCTAAATATTTGTTTGAGTGCTTGGATCTAATTTGCATCTCACATATTTTTAAAGTCATCTTTTTCAGTTACAGAGCTACTGCCTTTATTTTATTTTTGGCAATTATTATAAGTCTTTTTCCTGTATTTTTGTTTTTATGCATTTTAATGCTGTTGGTTTTTGACACCAAATTGTCATTTGATTTAGAGCGCATAACTATGGTAGTATTGTCTTCAAAGCACACTATTAACTCTTTTTATCTCTAGTATTTTGTTGAAGTATATTTCATAATATAGGTCCCAGGATTGAGCTCTAATTTTATCTCTTATTTGTGAGCTAATTTTAGATTATTTTCTTTGTTATATGGTTCATTTGCAATTCTTTGTGTGTAGATAGTACAATTTTCCACGGAACTGAGTTAAATGCGTTTTTTATGTCAATGGTGACCAACAGACAATTTTTTTGTTTATGTTTGTTCTGTTTTTTGCTTTGGTAACTATGGCAGTGGCTCATTTGGGTGAAGCGCCTAACTCGAATTTCGGCGCATAATTTGTCGCAGGTTTGAGCCCAAGCTCCGAAAGAGAATTTTTAAAAAAATATTGGCAAATATTAATTCAGGATGTTAAGTCTAATATATGATTAGTGTTTATTTAACCATAATTACATTTAATATGATAGTGTGGGTAGCCAAGATACTAGGCTTTGTCAGTATCTACACCACCTCCATTTTTATTTTGTCGTTTAATCTACTCACTACCATTAGATCGTTTAGTTTAATAAAGTTGTCTGTCAAGCATAGAAGTCTATATCCAGCTGTTTCATCTTTTTTCCTCGGCTTTTAGATGAAGACAAGTTTTGACTCTTTTTATATCTCTGGAAAACTAACTTTTTTCTTGGTTAAATATTTTCAAGATAATCTCGAGCATCTTATTTACCGCTTTGCTTATTAGTTCAAGTGGCATCTCTGATTCAGGCAACTTTTAAGTTTCAGTTTACTTTGTGCTACTTTAGTTTGTCTATTGTGTACGGTTCGACATCCACAATTGCAATGTTTTTCCATATGGTGATTGGATGCTTGCTTGCTTTATTTGTTGTTTGTCAGTTATATACAGATTTAGATTTAACTTTATTGTTAAAAACTTGTATCCTAACCTTCAGACATTTATGTCCACTTTTTTGCATTTCCAGGATTCTTTTTTTGGTTTTAAGATTTTATATTAGTACTTTCTTTTTTTAATGATATATTTTATTTTGAGCTTTTCTTTAAGAGTGAAAGTTTTGTTTGTATACTCTTTTGTTTTCTTTATTGCGACCATCAAATTATAACATCTATAACATCTCATTTCTGAAAAAATTGCTTATGTTTTGTGGAATTTACTTGTAGGGAAAAAATATTACTAACAGAATACAAAAATAAAATATATCTTATGTAAAAATGTTTATGTAAATTTTAATCGTTTATTGATTTCATCCTGTACAAAAACATGTGCTAAAACACGAGTATCTTTTTTTTTTCTTTTTTAGTTTAGATAATACAGCTTTGAATGTTATTTAACTAATATTTGTTTGTTGTTTATATTTACATCTAAAATAATATTATTAGTTCTAAATAAAAAATATATATAAATCACACCAAATACGTTTTATTAAAAAGTTCAAACTGTTTGCTGCTGTGTTGGTTATCAAAAGATTGAATATCACCACCTCCTCCTTTGCAACTTCTATCACTTGTAAAGAGTAGTAACTTTTAAATTTAGGTTAAACTATTTGCTGGTAATTATAATCTGGAGTAACCCACCAACTCGCCCAAGTGTTGGTCATCAAGAAATTGCGTATTGCCTCTTTCTCCTTTGACTAAAGTACTTCTAACACTTGCAGAATAAAGAAATTTTTAATTCTTTGATAATTAACACTTGGGCGGGAGGGTGGGCACTCCAGTTTAAACGATCATTGTTAATAATGATCTGGAGTGACCCACTTACCCGTCCAAGTGTTGGTCATCAAGAGATTGAATATCACCACCTCTTTCTCTGGATAAAAAACTTGTAGAAAGGAGTTTCATTTAATTCTTTGATAACAAACATTTGGGCGGGTGGGTAGAGACTCTAGTTTAAACTATTTGCTGGTAATACTGATCTGGAGTAGTTTACTCATCCGCCCAAGCGTTATTCATTATAGGAGATTGGATATTGCTTTTTCCTTTTGACTAAATGACTTCTAACATCTGCAGAATGGAGAAATTTTTAATTATTTGATAACAAACACTTGGATAGGTACTCCAGTTTAAACTATTAGCTGGTAATCATAATCTTGAAAAGCTCATTCTTTACTTTTGTTGCAAAGATTTGTAGTTTTTTGTACCTCTTCCTCTGGTTAAAAGACTTCTAACACTTGTAGAAAGGAGTTTCTTCTAATTCTTTGGTAACAAACACTTGGGAGGATGGGTCGGAACCTAGTTTAAACTATTTGCTGGTAATCATGATCTGGAGTGACCCACCTCCCGCCCAACTATTGGTCATCAAGAAAATGCATATTGCTTTCTTCTTCTTTGACTAAAGAACTTTTAACAGTAGCAGAAAGCAGAAACTTTCAATTTTTTAATAAAAAACACATGGGCGGGTGGGTGGGCATTTCAGTTTTAACTATTTGCTGGTAATCATGATCTAGATCCACCCACTCGCTCAAGTGTTGGTCATTAGGAGATTGGTTATTGCTTCTTCTTCTTCTTTTAACTAAATGACTTCTAACACTTGCAGAATAGACATTTTTTTAACTCTTTGATAACTAACACTTAGGCGGGTGCATGTGCACTTTAATTTAAACTACTTGCTGGTAATCATGTTATAGAGTAACCCACCCGCCCAAGTGTTGGTCATCAAGGGATTGAATATTACCACTTTCTCCTCTGACTAAAAGACTTTTAACACTTGTAGAAAGGAGTTTTTTTAATATTTTTTGATAACAAACACTTGGGCGGGTGGGTGGGAACCTTAGTTCAAACTATTTGTTGGAAATCATAATTTGGACCCAAGAGCCCAAGTGTTCGTCATTAGGAGATTGGATATTCCTTCTTCTTTTTTTGAGTAAATGACTTCTTACACTTGCAAAATAGAGCATTTTTTAATTCTTTGATAACTAACACTTGGGCTGGTGGGTGTGCAATCTAGTTTAAACTACTTGCTGGTAATCATGTTCTGGAGTAACCTACCCGCTCAAGTGTTGGTCATCAAGAGATTGAATATTACTACTTTCTCCTCTGGCTAAAAGACTTCTAACACTTGTAGAGAGGAGTTTTTTTTTAAATTTAAACAAACACTTGGGTGGGTGAGTGGGAACTCTAGTTTAAACTATTTGCTGGTAATTATGATTTGTAGTAACCCATCCAACCGCCCAAGTGTTGGTCATCAAGAAAATGCCTTCTTCTTCTTTGACTAAAGGACTTCTAACACTAGCAGAAAGCAGAAACTTTTATTTTTTTTAATAAAAAACACCTGGGCGGGTGAGTGAGCACTTTAGTTTCAACTATTTGCTAGTAATCATGATCTAAAGTGACCCACCTACCCGCCCAATTGTTGGTTATTAGGAGATTGAATATTACTTTCTTTTCTTTTGACTTCTAACACTTGCAAAATGGAAAAACTTTTAATTCTTTGATAACAAACACTTGGGCGAGTGAGTGGTTATTCTAATTCAAACTATTTGCTGGTAATCATGATATGGAGTGACCCATTTACTCGCCCAAGTATTTGACATTGAATATCATCACCTCCTCTTCTGGTTAAAGGAGTTCTAACACTTTTAGAGAGGAGTAACTTTTAATTCTTTGTTAACAAACAATTGAGCGGGTGGGTGGATAGTTCAAACTATTTGCTGGTAATACTGAGTAATTCACTTACTTGCCCAAGTGTTGGTCATTATAGGAGATTAGATATTGTTTGTTCCTCTTTTGACTAAATAACTTCTAACACTTGTAGAATGGAAACATTTTTAATTAGTTGATAACAAATACTTGGACGGGTACTCTAGTTTAAACTATTAGCTGATAATCATAATCTTGAATAGCTTATTCTCTACTTCTGTTTCTAAGACTTATAGTTTTTTGCTTTTGACTTTAATCACTGAGAAATTTAGCTTATTTGTAGCTTCTTTGATTTGCGTCTTGGTGGTCACGTGTTTTTTAATGAGACTTAATAGTTCAATATTTTGTTTTCTTATGTGTTTTTGATTTATTTATATGTATTCTATATCTCAGCCCTGTTTTGGTTAGAAATCTTTGGCAGAATTATTCTTGTTTGCCGAGTTTATCTTTTTTCTCTTTTATTTTGTCCCGTGCTCAGGCCAGGAACAATTTTTTTTATTAAATCAAACTTTGGCTGTTTTTTATAGAGCCTTTTCTACTTCTAGGAAAACAAGTTTTTGTCATTTGCGTGGATTTATGTATTTTTGTCATTTTACTCTCGTTGGCTATATTCATATTTGCATTTGTTACTTAATTTTTCTGCAATACTTTACTTTGTTCTATTTTTTTGCCTTTTTTTACTACCTTTTTGTTGAATCTTATGGGTCTTCTATGTACTTTTTTTTACTCTTACTTATTAGTTTTATCTAGAAATCCGAGAACTTTTTTTTATATTTCTAGAGTTGTACAGTTACATTTTTCTTGATGCTACTCTTTTTGTTTTTAGTTTCTGCAACTACTTGTTTTTCTTATCACTACTTATCTTATATTTTATATCTTTTTACTTCAAATAATTTCTTTGATGCATTGGTTGTTTGCTTTTTCCAGAATCCTCGGCGCAATGTGCACTTAGTGTTACCCTTTTGGAGTAATTTTTTGACAATCAACTTTTTTATCATAGTATTTAGATCAATACTCGTGTTCTTTAATTTTAGACCTAATTGTCAGATTGTTTGTTTTTGAAAACTTATTGGGATTAGGAGGTTTATTGGAATTAGAGGTGTACTGAAATAAAAACAAAAAAGAACAAAAACAAAAATTTGGCTTTACTATCTCTTTTTGCCGAGAGAGGCTTTGACACCCGGGGATGCGCCTGGTAGGTAAACAGGTAACCCCTTAAGGAAAAACCATAGTTAGCTGGGTAGAAAGTGATATTACTAATATTTCCATAAATTAAATTGATGAACAGGAAACAGAATCCAGGTTTTTGGTTAATCAATGTAGGTGCAGGTCATGGTGACAATTTATTAAACCGGCTAAAAATAAATCGCAGTAATATGTACTTGTACATACTATAACCAAAATGGGCATGACAAAAAACAATGCCGCCTAGTAACTTTATGTTTTTTATGGACTCACAATAACGAGTTGACACATTTGGATCATCATTAACCCTTCGCTGCACATTATTACAGCTTCTTATGTGCGCAAAGTGGTTGTACTGATTGTGAAAAACTGCTGTCCAAGTCTTCGTGTTTTAACAGGGTTTGCACAACTGCTATGGTTTGTGGCAGTTCAAAACCACAAACAAAATTGTCTATGTATGTCGTAATGGTTCTTTTGGCATGCAATGTTTTAGAGTCGGTTTTGCATAGTGGCTATATGTGCTTTATAAAAAACAATGTATTTTAATTAATTAAAGTTTTGCTATATAATCAACAATTTTAAGTAGAGTTTTGAGTGGTTGATATTGTCTATTTGGCAGTTGCTTTGTAAAAAAATTATTAACTATTCTAAAATATTTTTGGAACCACATCTAGAACTGTATGTAATAAAGTTTTCTGCACTATTTTTATTGTCTTTATTAGTATTACTAATGCGTGTGTGTGGTGTATTTTAATAACTGACACAACAAGCGCTCAACCACCCAACCGCCACACCGAGCATAGACTTTGTATATTAATTAGTTGAAAGTATATGTTCACTTTAACGCCAGTGCAGCATCACTTCGATGCAGAATAATAACTTCCTTTCTCGCTTCAATGAACACTCCCAAGTCCCCTTTAATCTATGTTTAAATAACCTGAAATTGTGAAGTATTTTCAATGCTAAGTAATGCTAATCTCATTGGTTTATGTGTGAGTAACCTCAGCTAACGGAAAAATACCTCAATGTCTATGTATTTCTTTATACACACACCTCAAGGCTCAAGGCCTACTTAGTCTATAAATGGATAAACTCAACATACTCTCAGACACTCAATTATTATTTTTATAATAGTTTATTATAATTCTAATTGTACCTGTTATTATAAAATTTAATTTACAATTTACATGATCCAAAAACATTAGAATAAAAAAACTACAGATGTTTGAAGTCTAGGATGATTTTACAAATTGCAATTGCTAACAATAAAGCATATAAAAAGGATTATATACAATCAATGACATCACAAAGTTTTAAGTAGTAATTAAGTAACAATTGTTTGTTATTTATTACTAAGACTGCTTTTAATTACAATTTCAGTTATATTCCGTCTACACTTTGCAAAATAACGTAACTTTACATACAATATTTATTGTATAAATTTGAACATGATTTAAGATTTGGTAATTAATATGAAATTTTTTGCTCATTATATTTTAGTTACAGTCTGCATTCATGACCTGTCTGCTAAAATAACATATTTTAATTGTAGACAAGCAGCGTGTTTGATTATGTCCTTGGAGTAATTCCACATAAATATGATCTAATGGATAATTAATGTGCCTAACTGCTTTTAAAGTGAAAAGTTGAAATTTTGACGTCGTGACGGATTAGAACCAATTAATAATTCTTATACTTTATATAAAATATTATTATTATTTTTAAATTGTCTATTTAATCATTTTGCAGAATGTTCAATCATATGAATTACATTTATAATCGTTGTAAATTATATTTGCAGTCCCCTTGCAGTAAAGTTACCCTTCATAAAACGTGATTTTAACAAATAAAATTTGCCCTTCTATGTGCAGACTTTAAGGGGCATTTCATGCTATTGACCTTTAAAAATAATATCACCTTTTCAGAATGACATATTCTTATAAGCAACTATAACAAACTTCAATTCAATAAGGATGTATTGTTAGTCCTAATAATACAGGGTAATTATAAATTATGAAGGTTACAGTATGTTAATGTATCACTGGCAGGTATTCACAAAATAAAATTATAAAAGAGTTCGAGCTTTTGATTTTATTTTATTTTGTTACTATTTATGGGCGCGTCGTTTTAGAAAAAAAAATTAACGTTATCTGAAAGCTTGGTTTTGTATTTACAAAATGCAGTTTTCAATTTTTTAATATAATTTTTGGTTTCCGAAAAATGTCTAATACATTAGGTTAGTGTTTATGTGGAATTACATTTAATATGAGTGTGTAGGTGGATCAGATACTAGGCTTTGTTAGTATCTACAATGCCTCTATTCTCTCATTTAACGAGTGCGATAGTATGTATTTCTAATTTGTGGGTACATATTCAAAGGCAGCTGTGATGGTGGTAACACAAGCGTTAGCTCTAAAATATTCGCCTTGTACCCGAAAAATAATCCTACCAGCTAATTTTTATAAATTTTTTTGTAGCACTACATTTTAAACAAAAATAGTGGTTCTATTAGAGAAACAATTGTAATTTTTTTTAACCAGATCTTGTTTGAAGTAGCAACGCAATGCTCCTATTATGTTTTAACTAAAAAATATTGTTTATACTTATTTACTTCAAAAAGTACTTCAAAAGCTGCTCATAAATCCCGTTTATTGCATTAAATAATTAAAAATAGCATTGACTTTGCAAAAAAACTTTTTGAAATCAAAAACAGTCATTTGTTGCGCGAACTTGCAGAAAGTTTAGCAAAAATTGTGCTTTCATATAAGGTAGAAATTTTATCAAAAAATGCACAAAAACTTATTTGTTGCATGAAATTTATTGTATAAATTTGTCAAAATTGTTTAGAAAAAAATATTTTTGACACTGAATTTGAAACTATACATCTAAATTAAAGACCTGCAGAAAACCATCTGTTTTTTTTTTGAGAAAAAAAAAGACGTGAAGAACAAAGAGTAAGCCAAAGACAGGTCTCATTTCAGCGCACTAGGTTCAGAACAAGCTTTGATCATAAACTCATAAACCTCAACGCCATCAGCAAAGGTCTGATTGAGACCAACATAATGACCTCCAACTCTAACGCATCCGCACCACCATCTTTTATAAGCAAAGTCATTAACGAAGCCAAAATGGAAGAAGACGAAAGCTACAATAATAAGAGACTAGCCACCTCCAGTTGCCCGAAGAGTACACCATGGACAACCTTATGAACCTCTTTTTTGCAGAGATGTTTTCACCACCGTAAAAAGATAAGGATGAGTTCCCACTTTTATCTTTAACGGGTTATTAACCAATTTCTAGCAGTTTTCATCAGTGATTGCTACCAGACAACTGCCAGAGGTTAATATTGCCTGCTCATCAGACAAAAAAGCACAAAGGCCGTTTGCTTTCTAGAACGGTGCTGCTCTTGCTAATAAAAAAGGAAAAAATTCACTGAGGGCAGGTACAAGCCCACGGCTATGGGCCTAGACCAAAAACGAGCAAACAGTCGATTGCAAGAAGTTTTTAAGTCAATCATTTTTTATCAAATATTTTAAATTTTTTTGAGATTACTGTATAAAAGTACACTAAATGTTTATTTTTTAATAATTAGTTTTACCTAGTGACTAGATTTTATTAGGATCTAGTAACCTAGTCGATCGCTTGCCGCCTAATAGTTTTATGGTAGATCGCCGATGCTCTAAGTTTGAGCGCCTTTGGCCTAGACTTTGCCGGTGACGACGACCTTACCTAACCCCCACAAAATTTTACTTTTATCCCCCAACCACTGGCATTTGTTCTAGCCAACAAACATCTTTTTAATATTTTAAGGACAATAAAATATTTATTTTCTTGGTCCGCAATACCCACGATGGTATTTGGTAATTCCGGCCACAAACCATAGAAAGGTTTTAACACTGCTAATTTTACTAAATATCACTTAGTACTCTTAAAGAGCATTGCCGGAATAAGAATAATTTTTTCTCAACTGAGGAAATTGTGGGACAGCCATTGGAATCGGTTGATTTCACTCAATCTAAAGTACACCGTATGGAAAACGAGTTTGGTCGCTTTTTAATGTAGAACATTGATACAATTTTCAAAAGGAGCAAAAAACATAGAAATTATTGTGCTCACAGAGCTTCTAAACCTAACAGTCAAAGTTGAACCAAAAAAATTGGGCGGTTGCATAGTTCAATGTTAGAAATGCCAATTTTACGGGCACACCGCTAAGAGATGCTTTAAAGAAATTCTGGTATGCCGTAACTGTTTGAGTTTTTATCAATTGGTAGCACACCTCTGAAATGTGCTCTCTGCTCTTGGCCTTGTTTTTCCAACTTCTAGAAATGTAAGGCATTTATCAAAATGATGGTTTTTCACGCCAAAAACAAAAAAGGTGCTTGGTGCTATGCAAGCCCCGGCTCAGTTTCCAAAGCTCAAGTTTCCGCAAACTTACAGCTGCGGTTACAGCAAACAATTTGTTTGCCAACATTCTTTTGCCATTAGCATCAAAAACGACAAACACAAAATAGCTGGTTTTCTAGCTTTGGTTTTCAACGGAAAATTATGTTTAATTGAGGTATTACTAAAAGTCTGCTTCTGCAATGCAAACATTCCAGTCAAAATGGGGGAAGTAAGTTTCTTTTTCTTTGACCAGAACATCGACATCATGCTAGTGTGTGAGTTAAACCAAATACCTTTACGTACTTGGGTAGGTTGGAAGTAAACCGGATGCCTGGCAAGAAAATTGTTGAAAATTTCAGAAGTGAATACTCTCGACACTCTCACGCTAGAAACAAATGCAAACATTGCAAAGATGCCGAGGCTGTGCACCTTTAAACTTACATCTTGATACATCAACCTAATTAACAGTTTTCTTGACTTTTTTTCCTACTATAATTGCTGGGGACTTCAATTACCAGCACTAATCACCCAGCGTGAAACAGTGTTACAACCAACGCCAAAGGTCGAGCATTGCAAGACTACGTTGAGTTAAATGGCCTTCAAGTATTGGGTCTAGTAAAACCTACAGCTTTTCTGGTCACCTACGGGATATCCTTGACGTAGCAATACTCAAGGACATCAACTTGCAAGTTAAAATTAGGACAATTAACGACCTATCTTTGACCACAACCTATTTCTGGAGTTCTACTAAAGACATCCAATAAGGAGGGGAGGAAGATTTGTTACCCATTCGGATTGGATTTTCTTCTTAAGATGCCTGGAAAATACCATAGGCAAACTAGCCCCAGTAAGAACAGTTGCGGACATCAAAGGAGCCGTCAATCTTTTAACAAATCATATATACTAAGCCACGGAGGACGGAAGAGGACTTCTAGTTTCCTGATTAGGCCACTACCGCTGCCGATCTTTTGAACTTTTCTTTTTCATACACCACTCTAGGGAAATCTTAAAACTTAGCAAAATTTACCACCGTCTAAAGAAAAAAAAAGACACAGGGTGAGTTCCCTCCTTTATCTTTAATTAACGGTTTATCAACCAACCCCCGCCAGTTGGTATCAGTGACTGCTACCAGACCATTGCCAGAGGTTAATCTTGCCAATTCATCAAGCCAAAAAGCACAAAACACCCAACCTCTACAGAATCCCACTTTTACCTACCACTCAACGGCATTTGTTTTAAACAATAAAATCTTTTCTTGGGCTTTTATATTTACTGCCGTTTTCAAATCTATTATGGCTAATATCTTTACTTGGTTGACTCCTGAAGAGCGCTTTCTTGAAGTGGTTATGTCTTTTTACCTAACCGAAGAACATGCATTGGAGTTGCATAGTTTTGCTCTATTTAATGTACATGGGAAATTAATTTGGTTATTTTCCAATGTTCTCCGTGCAATTTTCAAAAAGAGTAAAAAAACATGAAAGTTAAGGAGTTTACCGAGCTCACTTAACATAACGGTCAAACTTAAGCGGGGGCTCAATGTCAGAATTGCCAACTTTACGCGCACACCTTCAAGAGATGCTTCAAAGCAACTTTGGTATGTTGCACTGTTTGGGTTTCTACCAATTAATAGCATGCCCTAAGGCTTCCAAAATGTGTCTTTTGTTTTAGTTCTTATCCCACTAACTTACAGGGATGTAAGGCATTTACCAAAATGATGACCGTTCAAGCCAAAAACACAAACAGCGCAGGGCCCGGACCTTTGCAGGCTTCGGCTCAGTATTCTTTTTAAAGTTTAAGTTTCCGCAAACCTGCAGCTGCAATTACACCAAACAAATCGTTTGCCAACATTCTTTTGCCACCAGCACATCAACTTCGAACTACAACATTTCAGACAAAAGTTTTTTTTTTATGTCATGCTAGTGTGTGAGTGGAACCACAAACACAGACATACGCTGATAATCCCAAATACTATTACGTATTTGGGGACGTCGGAGATAAACCGTAAGCGTGGGACAGTGATTTTTGCACAAAAATTGCTATACGATTCTGAAGTGGATATTTTTACGCTGGACACAAACGCAACTGTCGCAAAAGTGCCGAGTTTGTTGACTTCTCTTTTCATCATAGTTGCTGGGGACTTCAATTAGCACCCAGCGTGGAACAGTGTCACAACCAACGTCAAAGTTCAAAGATTGCAATGTTGAGTTAAAAAGCCATCAAGTATTGGGTTCAGTAGAACTTATAGTTTTGTTTGTCCTCAACGTAGCAATACACAAAACTGTCAACTTGTAAGTTGAGATTAGAACAATCAACAACTTAAGCTCCAACCACAAGCCAGTATTTTTGAAATTCTACGGAAGAAGGAAGAAAATTTGTAACCCATTCAGGTTGGATTTTCTTTTAAAGATAACTAGCCCTAGTAAGAATGGTTGGAGACGTCAATCTTTCAACAAATTAGATATACAAAGTTACAGAAAAGGCTTTTAAAACTTAAAAGATTTGCGTTGATAACCCTCTAAAATTATCTTGAGGACAAAAGGCGTTAATTTATATTAAAAAAATCCAAAAACATCAATGATAAAGGCATTACGACCTTAAAAATCTTTAAATAAAGCTTTCTATAAAGAAGTCAGAACGGCTATAAGGTTGCACAAAAATTAGTGTTTGCAACAAGTTTTAAAATCAACCACAGAAGATGAAAATCTAATGTGAAAGATTTCCATCCATTCATCTATACTAAAAATGGGCTTCAATACTACTATCAAAGGAAAGATTAAAGCATTTGCTGTCAGTTTTAAACTCCTATGCTTTTCTTATATGACAGAGGACACTGATTTGAAGCACGTTGAAAGTGTCCACAGATAAGTCAATAATTTTGTGGAGAACCTTCTTGTATTAGAGAAATTATATCAAAGCTCAAAACTTGATCTGTGCTAAGCCCTGTAGGAATTTCTAACAAAGCTCTAAAATTCTTTTGGCACAAGGCAATAATAACCCTCACTAATATTGCCAATGCAATCTTACATGCAGTGCCAACAGGGCAACATCTCGAAACTTCGAAAAGGACCGAAAGTTTTCTAAAACTATAGTCTTCTATGCACCTCAAGTAAGGTCATAGAAACGGTAGTTTTGGAAATAATTTAACAACACGCGAAAGTAAACTTTCTTCTACCCGCTTATCAACATGAGTTTTGCCGTGAATACTTTGTTGTTTATCAGTTAAACCGCGTGACGGATTACAATGTCAAAGGTTTCAGACTGAGAAAAACTTTGAAAAAACTTTTGATAATTTATGACTCAGAGGTCTACTATTAAAACTGCAAAGACTCAAATTTTTTCTTTGTTTTATAAAGCTGATGGTTTCATATGTAAAACACAAAATGTTGGCAGTAAACTCCTAAACCATGTTTCTACTTTAAGGCAGATCACGGCACAAGTACCTCAAGGCTTTATTATTTTGCCGCCGCACGGGGTTAAAATGGCGCAATGTGCTGATATGCACTATTATACAGCGACGCATCACACCTCATGAAAACGTTCTCTTCGTCGACGCAACATTTTTTATTTTGTGGTTTGACTCTGCCAAGTATCTGAAAATTACTTTTTATAAAGAACTTGCGTACAAATTGCACGTACCGATGGACTTTTAGATAAACCCAAATTGACAAAAAAATTGCTAGTTTTAATGCTTTGGCAGAACAGTATCCTACTATTACTTTGGAATAAAATACGGATGTACACTACCATCATCAGACCCTAAATTACCTTTGCATCCTTAGTCTGGGGAACGGCTGCAAACATTCTTATTGATGTCTTTTAAAGTCTAACCTTACTTTGAATTCCATAGTACATCAAAAACAAAGAAATTTGTAACGACTTTAGCATTCCTCCGGTGCGTCAGCATTTTGCGGCAAGTCCACTGTTGCTTCGGAATAAAATACAGATGTACACTACTATTATCAGACCCTAAATTAGCTTTGCATTGTTAGTTTGGGGAACGGCTGCAAACATTCTTATTGACGTCTTTTAAAGTCTAACTTTGCGTTGGATTGTTAGAACCTCATGGTACACCAAAAACAAAAAAAATTGTAACAACCTTGGCATTTCTCCAGTGCGTCAGCATTTTGAAGCAAAAAATACTTGCTCCACTGGAACTCTGATCTGGCCAAAGTTGTCAATTAGCAACCTGAAGTGGTTTACTCCACAACTCCATCCTACAGCCTAGGCTTAATCATTCTTTAAAACACATCTCCAGAAGGAAGGTACATGAGCTTTACGGTCTCGAACTTTTAGTAAATTCAACACTAAGGGGGTTTAATCGGTAAGCACTTTTCCTTTCAAAAGTTAATTTGACACGTTCTTTAGAAGAGTCTCTTTATAAACCACAAAAACAAGAATACGAGTATTTAGTAAAAGCGTCAAATTACTAAAATGACATAGAAGAAAATAAACCAGTTTAAAAAATATCTTCATGACTTAAGTGTATGTTGTGTATGTTAAAAGGCAGATAAAAAGTTTAAGATTTGAATTTGAACTTTGAATAATTGGGTGCTACACTAAGAAACAATTGGTGAAGTGATGAATTAGAATTAGAAAAACAAAAAAGACGTCGTCAAAAGAAAAAAAAATAATTAAAAGAAAATAAAATAAATCAAAAACAGAGAAACAGGTTATATTAATGTGGATTCTGTAAAGTAGAAGAGAATTCCAGAAGTTCTTAAAATTTAAGCGATGGAGCACCACCCATAAGTCTCAGGTTTTTGATTTATTTTATTTTCTTTTAATTATTTTGTTTTTGTTGTTAATAATGAAATAACACTTTTGATTGTTTACCAAAGAATGTTGCTTTATTTTTTAAATTATACAACCTTAATACGGGCTGGGCTAGTGTTTCATAAAGTTATCAGCATTACTGTTAGCAAGTATATACTAGAGTTGATGTATTAACTGTAAAGATGGTTGGAGGATGCAAATCAATTACAGTCGTTAAAGAATACAACAAGAAATGCAAATCATTAAATTAAGCCAAAACTTAAAAAAAATGTTTTAAGTACACCAAATTATGTATAATTAATTCAATAATTAATACATTGTCATCCGAGAAAACAATGACCAAACAGTGCATATAATTATTTTCTGTCATATGAGTTTACTCGGATAAATGTAATTTATGTACAAAAATGTAATATATCAATAACTTTATTTCCAGACGATTAATAATGAAATCTATAACCTTAATGAATTTTAATGTACATGATGATTTATTAGAAGCAAAAACGCGATACTTGCATATTGAATATTTATTAATTCAATTAAACTCAATGAAGTTACATACTCATAATAAGTGTTTCCTTAATAAATAATTATTGATTCTTATCAAAAACTAACATTTGCATTCGTATCTCGTTAGATATAAGAAAGGAAATCGATTTACGTTCAGTATTAGTCAACTTCTATTTTACGCTGCTTTTCAAACACGCGAAACTTTTAACATAATCACAATATAAAATTTGTATTGAGTATGCGCGAGGTATAAGGGGGAATATTTGCACGGTCCCTAATAAACCTATTGTTATAAAATGACCAGTAGTATCGTTTGGTCAAGCGGTAAAACCATCCTTTTCTTGGCGTTGAACAAATGCGTTCTCAAGTTTATAACACATGCACGCATGCACCTTTAGTCAAACGGTCATTTGTCCTATTTAAAAAAATAACAATATTGTGAGGTTTAAGTGAAGTTATGTAAAGATGTGAAAAACTAATACGTGATTGTTATATGTATTATCAGTGTTATAAGGATAATTAATGTCATGAAGGTATTCAGTGAGGAAAATAGGAATTGTTTAGTCAAGGTTGATAGATAAGGAATTTAATTGCATAAAAATGCATTGAAACTTATATGGAATAAAGGTGCGTGTTAGAAAAATAAATAATAATAAACATTTTATTAATTTTATTCACTCTGATGGGAGAATTATAAGTGATTAAGCAATTCAACAGTTTGTATGAAAACAAAAAGTTATTCTTGCTATTTAGTCGAGATAAATTAAAAGAAAGTTTGCAATTAATATAATAGTTTATTGGTTTTTTTAGGACGTAAATAAATATTTTATTATTTATCAATCTAAATATGTGAATTTCAAAAATTATGTTGTCATTTAAAAAACTAAAATTGGTTAAAATTGCAAACTTGCTATAAATAAGAAATTTTTATATTTGCATTTATTGTACTATTTTAAACTGTTTTTAAATCAATCAAATCTGTCAAAAAATAAGAAAGTATAGAGTATAAACATTTAATTGTACAAATAGCAATTCTATTTGTTTATTTTAATAGTATTATTATTTCTTAAGTGCTATTAAATGCAAATATATTTACATTATAAAGTTAAACTCTCACAATTATATCACTGAACCTATGTTGAACTACAGTGCTTAAGGTTTATTTTAGAATACATGAATATTATCAAACAATGAATGTTAATATATAGATATTATTTCTATGAACTTCCGTTTTGCCAATTTTGCGTTTACTGAGGGCGATTTATGTTATCAGTCCAAGCAAGCAAGGAAACATGACATCCAATAACTATTGAATTGCAAGACAGAATTGATACGAAGTAAACAATTAATTCAATCCACAAAAATATAAATTTATTGGAATTTGAACTAACATACTATTATTAACTGCAGTACTTGTACTATCATATTCCAACAATACAACAATGCATAATAAGTGCATTTTTGTTTTCTATCGATAACTCCGTAAAGCTTTAGCAATAATAGAATTTGGAAAGTTACAGATACTTACTTAAAATTGGATTTAAATTAATTTAAAAAAAAAAAATAATTTTGAAGATTACAAAAGATCTTGAGCATTTAGAATTTGGATTTTTGCAATAGTTTACAACTAAAAAAGAATCGTCGGAACACAAAAAGATTATATAGTAAAGCACACCTAAAAACCTAATAGAAAATCTATAAAAAAAGTCTGTAGGCCTCGAAATTACATCTGGGAATTTTAACAAAGTATTGATTTAAAAATAAACTATTGCTAATTCGGAATAGAAACGACAAAACAAGTTTAATATATATACAAACTTTTACATGGCTTACAAAACTGTCATAGTAAATAATTTGTATTAATTTTTTTTAATTTATTTTTGCACTTACAAGTACCAGATAGAGGTAAAATGTTTGAAACAATTTTATTAGTTTTTTTTTAATTTTGTGATTACCTAGTTGTACAATTTTTATCCTTTTGTTTTATAAAGTTGTACCAGAGCATTTATGCTCAACATTTGGGTATTACTTAATACAAAAGAATACAAAAACATAAAAATACTTTTGAATTTCAACAAGGAAGTGCCAAGTAGTTTACGTTCAACTAGTGGTTAGATATATAGTAGATAGATATATTTATACGTATGTGAAACACACTGGAGTCTTAGGAACATTCAACCATTTTTTTCTCACTTCTGTTTTTAAAACTCTTTTTCATTACTACCAAACCTAAGATGGACAGCTAAAATAAATCCATTTTAACTACTATTTTTAAAACATTTATAAAAGAATTAGCTTTTATTCTAACTAAAATATATGTTTTATCATATAAAAAATGCACTTGAATTGTTGGAAAATTTGGTTTGCTTTCTCAACAATAGAAAAATTAAAGTTAGAATTGATGGTTATAAATTTTAATTATATAAACTGATGTTTGTCAAGATTTTCTGCTTTTTTGATTGTTTTTGATTTACTTTAATAAACTTCAAATAGCTACGAAGTCCGATTAGTTTTGCAAACGCATGTTTTACTTTTTCCGGGCTATATTATCAAATATAGCAAACATCTTGAAATAAGATTTCTAGTTTATAATCTATAGCATTTTTGAACAAAGATCTTAAAACAATATCTGATAGCTTCCAGGAAGCCAAGAGTGGGCCGCTACATTTATAACGTTCCGCTACCAATTTGCAAAGGAACTAATTAGGAGCGAGGGCTACAGATGTAGCGGAAACCTCTACAAATGTAGTGGTTTGCTTCTACTTTTCTCTACCCACGTGTGGTCACATTAATCAAAATTTAAAGTATCAATTTTTACTCAAATATAAAACTATTGAACGAATCTATGTCTCAATTTTTCTCAACTTGTCTTGTGGTTACAATTGCCTACATTCTTTTTTGGAACAATCATATTCGTTTTTTAGCAGATGCAAACATTTTTTTCTATTGCATGTAATATACAGGATGTTTCCTAACTGAAGGCAAAACATGAAACTTTTGGTACATTTTTTAATTTCAAACATTTTTTTGTCTATCTCACTTTGTTTCACCATGAGAGTTGATGCAATCTATTGTGTTTTGAATGTGCAATGCAGCATTTGCAATTTTCTCTTGTAGATGCTTCGTTGTTTATTGGCTCTGCATAAACCAATAGTTTTATGTCTCCCCACAGATAAAAGTCCAAGAGGTTTAAATCAGGAGGTCTTGCAGGCCAGTTTACTGGACCTCTTCTACCAATTCACCTATCATTAAAATTATCGTTGAGCTACCGAACTACATATTGCCCGACATGGGTCGGTGCTTCATCGGGGCTGGTATCACATCCTATTACGTAAGGCAAGAGGGACATTGTTGTCCAGCAAATTTTCCAACTGATTTTTGAGAAATTCTGCGTATAAACCAGCATTTAAACGAGGTTGTAAGTTTTCAACTGGCTGTAGTTGCCCATTAAAAACCCCCACACTATGTGTTAATTGAAAATCTTAGTTGGTAAGCTTGTACTTTAACTGCGTCCGGATTTCCTAATGACCAGATATGCTCATTATGTATATTGCTAATGCCATCTCTTGTGAACATATATTCATTGCTCCACAATATTTAACTAAATAAGTTAGGATATTTGTTGATGTCGTTCAAGAAACTATTGAAAAAATGTTGTTGTGCTGCATCCGTTTGGTTGTAGGTGTTGTACTTTTTGATAATGATATGGGTGAAGAACTTCCATATTTAAGGTTTTTCAGACAAAGTTTTTAGATAGTTGTAAACAGGCGGCAAGTCGCCAAACGCTGACCTCTGGTTTATCAAAAACTGCGTTAACTATTTGTTTCTCTTCTGCCACGGTGTGCTGTTGATGTGAATCTCTACTACGGCGATTTCCAAATCCAAATTCACGGAGCCTTTGAAATTCGTCCAAAAATATGCGACGAGAAGGTTGCTTTCTGTTAAAAAAATTTAATTGATACTTGTGACATGCAGCCAGTGCATTACCATTACAAAATCCGTAAACAAAAATGATATCTGCGTATTTTCCATTGTTGAACAGCATTTTTATCAAGTTTTACTAACCAAACCAAAGAAAACGATTTTGACAAGTATCAAAAGCTTGCATCAACGCAAACTAAAAAGTTTTTTAAATAATGTGTATTTTTTTATTATCTTTGAAACAAAGCCAGATAGACAAAAAAGTTATATAGATTTTTTGTTTGAAATTAAAAAAATGTAACTAGTTTTATTTTTTGTTTTAGGAAACACTCTGTATAAAACCGATATACATTTTACTATTAAATATTGTTTTCTAGTATGGTGAGAAGTTTCTAAAACTAAATTGTAAAATGTATATTTCTTAGGAACTATACATATTGTAAACTTTTAGCTTTGGATAGTTTTAGTGTTCTTTTTCATAAAAACACTTTTTCTGTAAATGTTAACCCTAGTCGGTAAGTTAGAATGTCCAAATTTTGTCTGTGTTGCTTCTGTACATACTTTTTAAGGTTAAAAGAGACAAAATACTTTTAAATTTAAATTTTTAATTTAAAATAAGTGCCTGTAGCACATTGTTTGTGAAACTTAAAACAATTTGTTTAAATACAAATTACTGTGAGTCAATTATGATATTGTTCAAATAAAACTATTTTTGATTCTAATCTTTACTATAAAAATAATGATACTAAAGCTCGGTTACTCTAACAGTGATTCCTAACATCGGTTTGCGGGAGGTATTTGGGTGGGTCGCGGAAAACCCTTAAATAATATCAAACATATAACAAATTTTTAGTATATTTGATGATATAATTTTAATCGATAGACATGTCACTTCTCTGGTATTGTCTTATTATTACTATTTATTGACGTTTGCAAGTTCAGACCTGTTTCTCTTAAAATAGAAATAGAAATATTTTTGACAGATAAAAACACAAATGTGCTGATTGGTTCAAAAAGAAAAAGTGGATGGCAGAATTAGTATGAGTCTCACGAACAGTGGCGTAGCTATCCGTAAGGGTCTACAATACGAAAGGGCTTACAAGCATACAAGGCTTTCTCGACGTTTATTTTAAAACCTGTGGCTGAATTTTTAATTTTTGACATTATTTTTCATATTTTATAGTTTAGATTTATGATAATTTCTGATGTTTAAAATTTCAAGATTGGATTTTACACTTTTCAAAAGTTTATTTTGAGTTTTGGTTTTTTTCAACAACATTTTTGATATGTCAAACCAAGATTTTGCTGGTTTAAAATTGTATAAAAAAAAAATTACTTTTTTAAAAGTTAACAGCAGAATTTTGGTGCTTTCTGAGAATTGATTAAATTTATAAAGCTAGAGAGCTTACACCCTAACGGGTAGAAAGTTAATTGAATATATATATATAAAGCTAGAGTTTGCTGCTTTGACATTTTATGAACAGAACTTTGCAGTTTTCAATACTTTTTGCCAAAATTTTATTCTTTTAAAAAATATTTTAGTACATTAGAACAATATTTTTGACTTTTTATAAATAAAAATGGCATTTTTAACATAATATGACCAAATTTTGATGCTTTCTTACAATTTTTTTATACTTTATGGCTGGGTTTTGTTATTTTTGACATTTTATTTATATAATATATTTATTTTGTTTTTTTTCTGACAATATTGTAAAGTTTTATAATTTTAGATTGCAGTTTTTGATTTTTTATGTATGGGCAATTCCTTTTCAAACGGACTACAGAAGGGCATTGAGAAATTGGCTTTAGTATTTTTTTTTCAGTTTCTATAACTTATTAATAGTCTTTTGATTGGTTCATAAGGGTATGAAAACCTTAAAAAATAATTTTAAATTTTTTTATGTTTTTTTAATTTAATTGCATTTTTTATTAATAATCGCAAATCAAAAAAAATAAATTTACTAATGAAACTAATCAAAAATTTTCCGTAAATTCAAATCTAGTGCCATTTTAAGTCTATACTCTGTCTATAAACCGCAAAAGCCATAAAACCATGTTTTTGTTCTCAGTTTGCTGGACAAAAAGAGCACTTTTTAATTTTTTTTAACTATTAATGTTAGCGTATTTTGATGTAAATTGATTGGAAAATATAAATTTGTTTTGTGTATTTTGGTTTTAGGGGTCTAAAACTCGAAAAATTTGCAAAAATAGGCTTATTTTCAACATAAACTCTTACAAATAGATATTTAGCAGTTTTCAGCAGAACTATACATCAAATATTATTAAAAATTTGAGTTTTGCAAACAAACTATACATGGAAAATAGTCAGTGTTATGCTTATTGGCGCAGAAAACCCCACCTAGAAAAAAAAAATAGTACATTTTTTCTTTACTTAAAAATTTTTTTTTTTAAATTTTTTTTAAAGATTATTTGGTTGATATTTTTTTAAGCTTATTTCAGAAGACATATTTTTTTGCTTGAACCAATTTTGGCCATTTTTCTCTTTGTTTGATAGTTTTTGCGCTTGCGGCGCAAATTTAGACTCGATCTATTGGCGCCAAAATTTGAGAATTGTATTATTTTTGGCATTCAAACATAAATCCGTTTGGCGCTGATAAAAAAAAGTTTTAAACTACACCCTAGTCTGTTTATAATATTTTTTGTAAATATGAAAAAATAATTAATTTTTAACGCTTTTTGCCTGAAAGTTTTGTAAACATTTCTTTCTAGATGGACTTTTCTACGGTCGATGAGTACAACACTGACTATTTTCTATGTAAAATTGTCTTCAGAATTCAAATTTTCAATAATATTTGGTGTATTGTTTCTCTGAGCGCGTATAATCGTGTATTTGTAAAAGTTTATGTTGAAGAATAGGCCTACTTTGCTGATTTTTTAAGTTTAAGGCCTGTAATATCCAACTCCTAATAAAGCACCTAATAAACTATTAGCTGAATAACCTAACTTTTTTCAAACTTTAATTTGATTTATTTTTGTTACACCTTTGAGCGGCTGATAAATTATATGCCTAATGTTTTTATTTGTTATAAATATATATGTTAAGCGTATATTTAATTGGCTGTTCATAGGTTTTAATAAAATAATTAAAATTAAAAGTTAGGTTATTCAGCTAATAGTTTATTAGGTGGTTTATTAGGAGTTGGATATTACAGCCCTTAGACTCTTAAAATTCAAATACACAAAACAAATTTATATTTTTCTATTAATTTACATCAAAATAGGTCAACTTTGGCGGTTAATTTTTTTTTAAATTCTCCTTTTTGCCCAGCCCACTGAGAACAAAAACATGGTTTTGTGGCTTTTATAGATAGGGTATAGACTTGAAATAGCACCAGATTTAGATTTTACGCAAAATTTCTGATTGATTTTACTAGTTTTTTTTTTAAGTTAAACATTTGATTTTTAAACAAAATATGCGATGCGAAGTTAAAAAACAAAAAAAAAATTGTAATTTTTTTTAAGGGTTTTATATCCTCATAAACCGATGAAAAGATTACTAATAAGTTATAGAAACTGAAAAAAAAAATACTAAAACAAATTTTTCAATGCTACTTTCGACAGTTTATGAATAGAATTTAGCACTTTTTAACAGATTTTATAGCCGGATTTTCATGACTACATTTTTTTTTTTAATTTTTTTAATATAATTTTTTTAATATAATTTTAATATTTTTTGACTAGATTTTGTTGATTGTGTTTTTTAATAATATTTTGATGTTTTACGGACAGATTTTGATAATTTTGCTTTTTTTTTAGTAATTTTACATTTTCAACAATTTAATGGCCGGATTTTGATACATTTTTACAATACTTTCATATTTTATAACCAGATTTTGCTATTTTATTTTTTTTTATTTTATGAACGGATTTTGCTATTTTATGAATAGAGCTTTACGTTGCCAAATATTAGTGGTTTTTAACAATATAACCGGATTTTGCTATTATTGAGATTTTTTGAAAAATTTTATACGGTTAAATAAATAACAAATTTGAAAACGGAGTGTTATACATCATACATGATGAGACTTAATAAATGAAGTGAGTTCTTGTTTTACTTTTAATATATCGCGGAAAATTAAGTTGTAGTTGTACTAATTGCTAGATTGTCGGAGCAAAGATCAGGTTCGACATTGACAGAGTGGATGAGAGGTTTATAGCACATAAATTTTTTATTTTTGTTGTTTTACCAACTTTTTAGTAATCGTTGTTGCTATGTAGACAAGCAATTAATTTGTTAATAGATGAATTTTTTCTTAATATAAAATTATCAAACAAATTTATTGATTTATGTACAATGAAAATTATTGCCGCAGACGAATTGCAAATAGCAATTCTGAATTAACGCTGATTCAACTATAAACTTGTATATTTTCATTGGTGCTTTTATAATAAATCAATATATCCGCACATTACTCACGCTCACACATAATTGTAATAATATTTACATTATTTTCAAGCAGTTGTATGCTAACCTAAGCAGAATATAACATTTTAAATAATACATAGAACTTGCAAATGGAAATAAATATATGAACAATTTAGTTTTCAACCGATTTTTTAATTTACTTTTTCTGTAAAAACAATATTAAAGATTTATTTATATTATAACCATTAAAGTATTAAACCTAAGAAAACATAATTTAATAATAATTATTTCTATAAGCTACGAACAGATTAAAATAAGTAAATGTTTGCTAATTTCTACATTCAATGCCAGTATAATAACCGATTTCATAAATAGAATTTATTTTCTCTTACTCATACCACTTTTTTAAATTTAATTCCGAGCGCCATCGTTTTTTCCTTCAGCTAATGCAGCTCTTATCAGTACGAAACCTTCAGGCGATTCGATTCTCGTTCGATTATTATTAGTAGTATTGTACCTGCCGGGTGGTAAAGATGTGCATATATGTATGTACAAATTATATGCAAAACGTGCACTTAAACATAATCGGTTGTGAATTAATTTAATAACAGAAGCTTATATGTAATTCCATAATTGAAAGGTAAATAAACATGTGTATTTGATTGTTTGAATGCTTTAAATTTATTATTTTTAATACATATATTAGAAGGTTAGTTAGATTAGTTCTTAACAGGTTAACATTGTTAAACAAATTAATTTGGTTTATTATAGATTAATAGTTTGGCTGAGCCAATTTGATTTTAACTTATCTATAATAAATCTATAAACAATAGTAACATTATTTATATAAATCTATTTTATTCAATACTATAAGCATGCTATCCAACAGGTGCATAAACTTTAAATCATCTCTGTTATAATTCAATTTGTTGTGTTATTTATTTGATTTAATGTGTGTGTAAAGTCGTAAATAAGTAGCCGTAAACATTATATGTAATTATACTATATAACATGGAATATAATTGCACGACTTTATAAGAATTACGTTTTAAACAGTTTAATTCAGTATAATCGAATGCCTGACATGAATAATAAAAGAAAATATTTTAATTTTATGGGTTCAAAAGTTTTTCCTAAACAACGATACGTAGGTCTTCATTGAACAGCTAATAAATATTTTAAATGTAATTAAAAAACGACTTAAAGATTTCTGTTTATATCCTAACAAATGTCAAACTAATCGGTTATTTAAATTTAATTGCTTTCTTTATAAACTTTGTAAACTTTTATTTAAATTGTTCCAAACATACATAGATCTTTGTTAAGACTTGTAAATGTAAACAACACAAAGATCTATGTAGTCATCATGAATGTTTATTTTAAAGTATTTGTGAGTATTATGAACTATTTTAAATACCTTTTTAAGTATCATATTCTATTCCAAGCAAAGTTTTTTGGTTGGTGAGCGGGCTTTTTATGACTGATATTGATATTTCTTTTAAGTTTTTGATTGTCTAGGTACAGTTCAATTTTTTTGAGAGAGCTTTTAGTTCCAACATAATAGTGTTGTACTGGTCAGACTTTTCTTTCTACTCATATTGCAGATTGGATCATTATTATGCGGATCTTGTTGACTGCTGCCCAAGATTTTCTAGTTTTTTTTTTTAATTGTGATAGTGACTTTTCTGATTTTTTCCATTTGGTGCATTACTGATTTGTTGACCCTGTTAGTCCATGAACTTCTGAGCATCTTCTTGTAGTACCACATTTTGAATGCTTCCAGGTTCTTGATGTTTTATGCTATTCCATATAATAAGGTATGGAATATGTAGCACATCAATACACAATAAACAATGAGCTTAAGTTTCATATTACGGTTACAAAGGATTTTTTTTCATTTTTGTGAAGTTGCACTCTGTTCTACTTTTAATCTTTTTTGTGTGTTTTATGTTTTCTGTTACCGACGTTCCTAGGTATTTGTGAGGGTACCCATTTTTTAGATACGTTGTTAATGTGTATAGATGGTCTATTCTGATTTGGCCTTTTTTGTGGTGGTCATGACGTTCTTCATGTTTATATCTACGTCATATCTTTGGCAGTTGGTGTTTAGTGATTTAATTAGATTCTGGAGATTTTCTGTGCTATCAGTTATGATGTTAGTATTGTTTGTTTAACGTACATATGTTGATTGATTCACCGTTCATGATGATACCTCTTGATTCATCTGACAATGTTTTTTTTCAAAGATGCGTCTACTGTACACATTAAGTAGCAGAGCTGACAGTATACAAATTTGTCTGACTCTCCGACATATCTCAATCTCTTCTTTTCTTTTCCGACTCAGTGCCGTAACTAGAGCGGTTCCATCGGTGCTCGGGATTAGAACGTCTAATAAAAAAATTTAGAATATGCTAGCTAAAAAATTAAGAAAAACGCAACGGTCCGCTTGACGTTTTTACTGTGAACAGAGCGATGGGACGCAAAAAGACGCTCTTGCACCAGGCGCATCAGAAACTAGTTACGACACTGTTCCGACTTAGACTTTTGCGGTTGATGCTTTGTTCTCAATATTTTTCTTCTTTAGTACTCTATCAAAGGCTTCAGAGTCTTCATCTATAAACTTTATTTAATACAGCCGGAGTTTCATGGGTCAGGTATTTTACCCGATTTTGAGTTGCTAATTGCATGTTCAAGTTTGTTCTTTAGAATTTCCGGGCTTGCCTCATTAGAACCCGATAGTGTCGATGTTGTTTGGTTCTCATTGAGCAGTTCTTGTACGTACTTGCGCCATTTCATTAGTTTATTTTTTGGTTTAATGATTAGAATGCCAGTAGTACATCTTGTTGGCGGGTTTTTGTTCTTTTGCACACTTTTTTATTTTTTTTATGCATCTTGAAGGGGTCGTATTTGTTCTTATAGGTCTCTATATCCCGATATTTATCTGCTAGAGGATACGCGGTGTTGTGGTTTTGTATTCTTTGTTTTTGATTTTTATTTTGTTGTTTATGTTTGTTTTAATCTTTTCAAATATGGTATTGTTTTTTTTTAGTTTTTTGAGGTTTTTGGGCTTTTGGTTAGTTTGAGGTTGATTCTTTTCAGCTTTACATATGTCGTAGCTACTGCCGGTTTGTGTTCGGATGTTATGTCAGAAATGTCTTAACTGATTTGAATTTTTTACGGATTATGTTGTACTCTATTTGGTTTTTTACTATCCCTGGTTTACCGTCTGATGGTGTTTTCCACGTGTAGAGACGCCGTGGGGCAACTGATGAAGGTGTTAGCTATTATTATTTATTTTTTTTGACTGAACTGAATTAACTTGTTTTCACGTTTGTTGCGATTGCCTAATTCGAATCTTCCTACAGTTTTAGCTATTTCTTCTTGGTCTACTTTTGCATTCAGATTGCTCATAATTATGAGGTTTTTATGTTTTGCTATGGGTTTTATGAGTTAGGTCTTGGAAAAACACGTCTATTTTGTCTTCTTCTTTATCAGTTGTGGGTGCATACACTTGTATTATTTTTATTGGAACTTTGGTTGAAATTATTTTTAGTAGTATGATGAGGTCCGAATATGGGGCAAAACTAGATATTGATTGTTGCGCTTTCTCATCCACAATAATTGCTACTAGTTATTTGCCTGACTTTGTTCATTGTCCGTCACTTATGCTGAGTATATTTATTTTAGGTTTTATTTTATTTTTAGGACTACGTTGTCAATCTTTCTAGGTGCGTAAAGACTTTTGAGATTTTATGTTGCTATTATGTTGTCTAGTTTGTAGTCTATTTTATAAAATTTTTTCCTCTCGGAGATCCGATTGGAGGAGTTTTGGCTCCGTAATATTTTGAATAGAAAGTGATTGTTTTGATGTGATACTTTTTACTAAGGATATCTATAGTGGATTTTTAATTCAGTGGCTTTCTCTGGTTTTCTCAATTCTTATGCCGTTGGCCATTGTCTGGTTTGTATGTTTTTGGGGTTTAGAGCCTGGAGCAAAGGAGTGCCTTATTTGCCATATCTGGCTATCTTTTCATAGTTCAGTTTATTGGGGTATGGCAACTTGTAGCCATAAGCAAAAGCTGGGTGCCCTGCGAAGACTAGTTATGCGCTATATGATCACTGGTAATAAAAGTACTACTTCTTTGTAACCCCATACATTTCCTGTCTGATTCTAAAGAGTAACTATTGTTGGGTATATATAAGCAAAAATGTTGTTGTTTTTAAGAGTCATCCTATTGATTGGTGGTATTTTAGTCCGCAAACCGGTCATTGGTTACCTCTGTGTTTTTCTGAGCTGATTATTACTATCGGTTTTTTTATGATTTTACATTTCATAATCCGTTCTGTTCTTGTAATTTTTGTGGTTATGATTGCCAAGTAATTTGCTATCTTACTATGAAATTACCTGCTGGAATTTTTTTTTTTGAAGATTTCTTGTAATATAAATTCTACAGTGTTACGGTTTTAGCTATCCAGTTTTTGTTGCACTTTAAGTTATCCCATGATTTTTTTAGTTGATATTCAAGAGTCCCAAATGTTTTTTTTTTTTTTTAATACTACTAATGATGCTTTTTTGTGCAAGTAGTTCCGTGATATGTTTTGTTTAGATTTATGCTATGAACTGATTTATCTTTTTCCTTAACAACTTTTGCCTGGGATGGATCTAAGTAGAAACTAGTTTTATCAATATTATATATTTGATCTACTGAAATATTTTGGATGTTTTTTTAAGGTTATTAAAGTAATCATAAATGTTAAATGGATCCATGGACCTCTTTTAAAGTCACTTCAATAGATTTCGTTTTTTTTTACTTAAATTGATCAATAAATTGAGGAATGTTTGGTTTTGATAGTTTTGAGAGGTCTGACGTTATTAGATTATGTTAAAGTAAATTGCTCGATGTCTATAAACGGAATAATATTTTTTGCGGTATTTAATTGCTTAGGTCAAATGTTTAAACAAAATAGTGTAGGTTGTTGTCACGTGACTTTTTACAGTTTGACGGTGACAATGTTGCTTTAGTTGAGTTTGTCATTAGTATCATCATCATCATCAATTAGCTTTTATTGTTGTCTGCTGGACATTGGACTACCGTAGTGTTTGCTATTTTATTTGGTCTTTTGCCGCATTTAACCAATTCTTTCAAGGTTGTATTTTTCTGTTCCTGTAGGAGTTTACTTTTGGTTTTCACTCAAGGATACGTTTGGTCCACTTTTTGTTATGTTGTTTTGTCTATAACATTAGTTAGACCAGTTCTTGTAGTAAGATTAAGTTTGTTACTCTATCTTTAAGCGAGGTCTTCAGCATCGAATGTTCTATAGATTTTTGCCATGCCTATTAAAAAAAAAATTTGTTTGTGTCAATGTTTTAGCTTAGTAGGCAGCACACTGATTGTATACTTTACGTTTGAGATATACTGGTATATTTGATCTAAAAAGTTTACGTTAAGCCAATCTTTCTACGTTGTTTGATGTTTGGTTGTCTCTAGTAGTTTATGTGTTGCAACTTGTACAATATACACATTGTTCTCTATGATATTGTGGTTTGTCATAAATTGCGACTATAATAAGGTTGTTTTAAGGCTTACTGCTTTGTAAGTAGCATGGAGGCTTGTGACCATTTTCTGTGTTTGGTATATGCTAATCATGGGTCTTACGCATGAGGTTGCATCTTTATTTTTTTTTTGACGTAGTGAGTTTGGCTTCAGCAAGTGACCCTTGAGAATGACTAGCGCATGACAATAACTTTCGTTTTTTTGTCTAGTTTGTTTCGGCAATACATGCCGTTTCTGGCTCATTTTTTTTCCTATACTCTATTTTTCTGTCTTACTTCCTACACTGACATCTATTTTTCCTTTCTCTCATTTATAAGTATTTTGTGGTGCTTTATTAGGTGCATCTTTTTTTGTAGTTTTAGATTTATCAGTTTTACTTTTAATGAGTTTTTTCAATCTCTATTTGGGGTTAGTTCTTTGAGTTCTCTGGTTATACTCCAACTATTTCGAATGTTTGTTTGTCAACTCCGTCAGTTTTTTTTTAGCAGTTTTTTCTGTTTTTTGGTTGGTACTAATGTTTTAGTAAATGTTTTTTTTGTCTATTTTATTACCTTTCATTCCTTGGTAGGCAAAGTTGTTTTGGACTTTTTGTTTCTTTTTCTTTTATTTTTTTATCTTTTTCTGCTTCTACTTAGCTTATTACTCCTTGTTCTTTTGTTTTCTGTGGCTATTAGTCTGTTTGTTTACTTTCATTTTGGTTTATCTAAATCTTGAAGCTTCAAACTCTTCTATCTTGTTCATGTATAAACTTAAGTAGTTTGATATTTTGATGGTCAACTCGACACTCTGCAAGCGCTATTGACATCTAGTGTTGGTTAACGAAGTTTTTTTGAAGTGGCTTGTTGCATGTGATGGACTTTTCTATGAGACTTTTTAAAGTTTATTGGTGGTTATTTGTTCCAAATCCTGTTTGGTTCTAGTGTTGCTTTATTTATCTTTTATATTTAATAACGTCTTTGCATGTGGTTGCTGGTTATTTTAATAATATTTAAAAATGATATTTAATATCGAAATCGATTGAAAAATAAAAATAATTTTAATCTGAAACAAAATAAATACTTTATTAAATAAAGAAATTATTAGCAATTTAATTCTAATTTTAATACATATTTTTTTTGCAATTTTAAACAAAGTATTAAAAAAATACTTAGTAGTATTTAAAACAGATTGAATGTATCAATTGGTATTTATAACTATTATTTATATTTCCTACAATTTACTAATATTGACTCAAGTTTATTTTTAAATATACTTGCAAATGTGATTTCAAAACAACTGGTTTCAAATGGCTTAAGTTCTTACTCTAAATATAAAATGAAGTGTTTAAACCTCTCAAGCGATTTATAATAAACAAGTAGCGTTTGAATTCAATTTCACCCATCTGCAGTGCCATTGAAAGTTGATTAAAATTAACAAAAGTGCATATGGTATATCGAGAGCTTACAAATGTATAACAGATTGCCAATAGCTTAATATAATCTATGCTATAATTAAAAATTAAATTGATGTAATTATTATATAAATTGTATCTTATAATTTAAATTTTAAGTTTTTTTTTTAATAATAAAATGAAGAATGTTTTATGATTTATTTACTGAAGTAGATAAGAAAATTAATTTATTACTATTTTTAATAGTTATATTGGCATTTAGTAAAACAAATATAATAAGATATAAATTTTTTAATAATAAAATAGAGTTTAGAAATTAGTATTGTACACAAATTTGTTTATAAACAAATGTCAGGTGGTATGAAATTAATCCAAAATTCTTGTTATTATATTAATTTATTAAAAAATTACAAGTTTGGGTGTTAGTGCATTCTTTACATTTAGATGAATGTAGAAATTGTTGTTTCATATTAGATACTGATTGATAAATTTAGAAAAAATGTTTTTGTTGGCATAGCTTATTAATAAAAAAATTAAGCGACTTTTATTCTGTTTAAAGTATCTTTTAGAAAGTTTTACTTGGTTTAAATGTATGTAAAGGGTGGGCCATCTAACTTTTGGAATCTGAATCGGCTATAAATAAAAAACTAAAGAGTATATTTTCAAAATTATGAGTTTATTAGAAAGATTGGACTTTTTCATTTAAGAATGAAACACAACATCATTCAAATGACTGCCACGTCTGGCTTGGCAGTAACCCATCCGATTAACCTAACTTTTTAGTACGTTTTTGATTGTTTGGGCTCCAATCGCATGAGTGGCAAGTTTGATTTTGTGTTTCAAGGCATCAATTGTCCTTAAAGTCTTCTCACAAAAAAAAAATCCAATGGGGTCAAATCACAGCTCCTAGACGGCCAATTGACATCAGCATTTTGGCTGATTATTCGATTTCCAAAAACAGTGCGCAAAATATTGATGGCTTTGTTGGCTGTATGGCAAGTGTACCCGTTCTGTTGAAACCAAATGTCATCCGTTTCATAGTCTTCAGTTTTTGGAAACAAACCTTTGTTTAGCATGGCACAGTAACGTTTGCTATTGACGGTAACGGTGGCTCCTTGCTCATTTTCAAAGAAAAATGGCTCAATAATACCGCCGGACCAAAAACCACACCAAACGGTTACTCGTTGTGGATGCATAGGCTATTCAATAGTCATGTGTGGATTCTCTGATCCTCAAATGAGACTATTTTGTTTATTGCTTTAGCTTTCAAGATGAAAATGAGCTTTATCGGAAAACATGATTTTTCGATAAATATGCTCATTATTTGCCAAACGATTTTTAGCTCATTGGGCGAACTGAAAACGCATCGGATGGTCATGAGGCTTTATTTCTTGAACTAATTGAACTTTGTAGGCCTTTAAACCGAGGTCTTCATGCAAAATTCTCCTCAGAGAAGTGCGAAAAATGTTCAGTTCCTGAGAACGATGATGATTTGATGTTGATGCATGTTTACGCACACTCTGAGCAACAGCATTATTTTTTTTGACTGAGCGCACTGGACGAAAACGTGAACGTGTTGTTTTATCTACTAACGATCCAGTTTTGCAAATTCGTTTTACAAATTGGTTTACAAACTGTGTTGAAGTCATATCTTTTCTATCAAATTTGTTTAGTAAATTTCTTACCGTTTGAGTAGAAGACTCACCTCTTTGGAAGTAAGTTTTCATTATTTTCTAACTTTGTTCAAGTGTAAAGCGTCTCATTTCGTAAATATCAAACATAAAACTAAACTTCTGGTAGCTTATAAATGTCATTATATCTTTGAAAAACAAAATAAACGGTAGTTCAAACTCCAAACGTTACATCTCCCATCCTTTAGATTGCGTATTAAACAATTATTTGGAAAACACCATGGATAAATGTCAAAGGTTTTTAATCCTAACTAGTTTGTGTATTGGTTTAGGCTTGGATGAACTTAGAATTATTTTTAATTAAATTAATTTTACAAATAATAATCCATGTCGGTTGGGTATAAAACGATGATTGGAAAACATAGGATCAAATGTAAAAAAGTTTCTGTTTAGTTTAAACAGTGGCGGACCTACCTGTAAGTGTCTGCAATGCAAAAGAGCCCACAATCACAGGGACTCGATGATTATTTTAAAACCTAGAAGGATGTTACAATAAAGTTAAAAAAATTATAATATTGTTCGCTTTTTTCAATATTTTGATGACAAAAATTGAATTTTTTGTAATGAAATCTGACAAAAATTGCTCAAAAAATGCTTTTAATTTTTTTTAATTTATAAACATTGTTCAAAGCTTATGAAATCCGTCAAAAATATCTTAAGAAACGCATTTAATGTGAAAATTATAATTTTATTTAGCCTTATTTTTTGCCCGTAACTTACATTACGGGTTTCAAGTTTATTTCAAACAATTTGAGAGATTATTAATCTACTCTGGATAAGATCTTAGTCATGAGAGTAGAAGAGCGTATATACATCAGTTGTGAGGTTTGAACTACTAGTTTGAAATTTAAATATTTAAAAATGTGCGGTAAGGGGGGAGAATAGTTGCGCTATTTTAAGGGTTTACAGCATCAAAACTCAGCAAGAAAACGGCTGAATATAATTGATTAAAATTTTCACACATTGTAGAAGAAAGTCCAATCTGTGTCTTCAAATTTGTAGAAATTTGATGCGATAAGTTGTTTCTCCGCAATTAATTTTTAAATAGTGACGTTTTTAATTAGTTCTTAATTATTTTTTTAATTGTTAAATATAATTTTAAATTTTTAATATAATTTTAAATTTTTAACCAAAAACATGAAGACATAGAATATTGTATGTAGTTCAACATATAAGAAGAGTGATGACTAAAACCTTATTGTTTGGATATTGAGTTGGTTGGCGTTTTGTCCCATAAGAACCAATTTTAATTTAAAAACGGCGCTGTACGTGTCAATATTTTTCTAGAGAAATGTTCACCGATATTCTCGTAGATGTGATAGGATTTATTATTTTTCCAAAACAATACCACTAGTGGCACCACAACAGGACGGGGCGATTAAACCCGGCAATTCTCTAACGTTAAATAGCGTAAAATGTAACGTAAACAGTTTTAGAAAAAAATAATAAAAATACATTAAAATTTATTTAAAAATTTTTGCTTAGTTAGTTTTTATTTAGTGATTGAGTTAAACTTTATATATTACTAATTTGAAGTTAAAATATTATCAATTAAACTTTTAATGGTATAAAACGTAATGTACAAATTTTTCTCAAAAATAATTTGAAAATTTTAGTTATTATTTTACTTAGTGATTGAGTTGAACTTTCTTTTACTAACCAACACTTTATTACAAACTATTGGCCCGTTACCATGCTCTGAGTGTCTCATCCACCTGCCTAAGTGGTCATTATTAATAAAATCAAAGTTTGTCTTTTATGCGTCAAAGGTCATTTTGTCACAAGTTGTGATTTAACATTTTGATAACTGAACACCTAGGTGGGTGGGTGGGTTACTCTATTCTAAACTATTGGCCCGTTACGATGCTTTGGAGTGTCTCACCCAAGTGTTTGTTGTAAAAAAAAAAATGAAGTTTGTTTTTTATGTGGACGTCAAAAGTCATTTTGTCACAAGAGAAAGTTGTGATTTAACCTTTTCATAATTAGACACTTGAGTGGGTGGAAGCCCCACTTCATTTTAAATTATTGGCCCGTTACCATGCTCTGGAGTGTCTCACCTACCTGCCCAAGTGTTTGTTATGAAAAAATTTAATGTTTGTTTTTTTTGCGGACGTCAAGTCAATTTGTCACAAGAGGAAGTTGTGAATTAAACACTTGGTTGGGTGGTCGGTTTACTCTATTTCAAACTATTGGCCCGTTACCATGCTATGAGTGTTCCAACCAACCGCCCAATTGTTTGTTATCAAAAGATTCAAAGTTTGTTTTCTATGAGGACGTCAAAAGTGATTTTGTCACAAGAGAAAGTTGTGTACTAAACACTTGGGTGGGCGGGTGGGCCACTCTATTTTAAACTATTGGCTCGTTACCATGCTCTGGAGTGTTTCGAACACCCGCTCAAGTTTTTGTTATCAAAAAATTTAATGTTTGTCTTATCTATCTGCGGACATCAAGTCATTTTGTAACAAGAGAAAGTTGTGAACTAAACACTTGGGTGGGTGGACGGGCCACTCCATTCAAACTATTGGCCCGTTACCATGCTATGAGTGTCCCACTTACCCGCCTAATTGTTTGTTATTTAAAGTTTGTCTTCTATGAGGACGGAGAAAGTTGTGAACTAAACACTTGGGTTGGTGGGCGGGCCATTCCATTTTAAACTATTGTCAAAAGTGATTTTGTTACAAGAGAAAGTTGTGATTTAATCTTTTGTTAACAAGATACTAGGATGGAGGGGTGGGCTACTCTATTCTAAACTATTGGCCTGTTACTATGCTCTGAGTGTTCCCCCAGCCGCTCATTTGTTTGTTATCAAAAAATTCAAAGTTTTTCTTTTATGGGGACGTCAAAAGTCATTTTGTCTCAAGTGAAAGTTGAGCTACTCTGGCACTAAAACGCGCCCGAAAGCCAAAAATAGCCGTCACTTATGTAGTTTAGTTTTTAAAACTTTAACACAATAAATAATTAAATTATCTATATTTTGTAATAGTTATGACACAACCTATGGGTCATCTTGTATTGTCTCAAACATTATCACGATTTTGGGCTTGAGAGAAACTCCAGGGCATACGTCCTTGGATGTTTACTTTGAAGGGTTTTATAAAGAGAATTTTTCAGTGTTTATAATTAAAATGATAACATCTATTTTTAATGCTGCACTAAATTATGTCATCTGATTATCTTTTTCTCTTTTATTTTTAAACTACGAAGACAGAAAACTGCAAAACGATCAGGCGTAAGGTTATAACTTATTGTCAACAATTTAAAGTCTAAGATTGGATTTACCACCCTTTTGTATATTGCAAGATCTGTACATTGTTCAGTATTTTTTGGCATTTGTGCGGTGGGTTTTGTTTAACACGATCAACTTTCTTATAACCTGTGCATCTATTATGCACTTTTACTTTAAATAAATTAATGACGTTCTATACGTACCTTTTATCTCACATTCACAGTAGATTAAAGGGCTCATTGAGTTGCAAACTAGTTTGGCAGTGAGAGAGTGAGAGAGTACTGTTGAGAGGTAGTTTAGTAAGACTATTACCATGTTTGACTCAAATAGCTAACCTTAAGGCCTCGCAGACTTTTTTTTAACCATCTCAATTCTTTTTAGAAAGAATTTAGTGAGGCCGTAAATTTTGATCAATTCCACTTTGAAACTCAGCATAACCGATAATCGTTGGTGTTTCAGATAGGGAATGTAATTGACTAGCTTTGAAATGCTTAATGTCTCGTCAGTTACGAGATTGAAAATACTGTATTTAGTAAACTTGCAAACGATCTCACGTATTAGATCGTAATTGTAAGCAATAACTTTCTTTCAATTTTAAATTTTGTTTTGGATTGTATTAACTAATATTTAAGTAGTGGTACCAAACGGAAAGCTAAATAAAGTAAAGGTAACTTTACTAATTCATTTTTGGTGGAAAAGCATAATTTTTGAGCTCTTCTTCTGTTTGTCTACAAATTAGTACGTTGTTCTAATGTCTATATCAAGTTTTTCTAAACAATAGAATTAACAGATTTAAAACCTTTACCACACCGTACTTTTAAGTGCATTTGAAATAAGTTTGAGTTTATTGTAAGTGTATAAATAGTCTACTATGGTAGTTGGCATGTTGGCTTTTTGCTATACCAACTATTACATGATGCAGTACTGAGCCGATAGCATTTAAAGTATTTAGTGATTTAATATGGTCCTTTGTTTTAAAGTTACCTTCTTTAGTGCAGGTTTTAAGTTGCAGAAGTATTGCAATTTCTATCTGAAAGAGTTGTTGTTGGATATTAAAAACTCACTCTATAGCTGGCATTTATAGCCTAGTAGCTTCATTCATAGCATTTTACTGTCAGTTATCATCATGTATGATTATTTTGTTAGGAGTGATGAGTTAGTGACTTCAGTTCAGCTTGCGTTCTGTCGCAGATTTTATATTAACCAAAATGACTCACGCGTGACACAATCTTACGTTGAGTTAATAATCTTTGAACAGTAGGCTCAATTATTGGAAAAAACAGCTTGGCTTTCAACAAATTGTGCGTACTTCAGAGTACGTTGAAAGGGTCCGACAAACGATACTGCGAAGCCTACGCCTTTCTACTTGGAGTACAAGAAGAATTAGATCTTCATCTATAAAAGATAACTGTTGTGCTTGAATTACCCTCAACGATTGAATTTTTCACAGGAAATGCTTGCAATTTATGAGCAGAATGAAAACATGTTGTTGACAATGAGTGTTTATTACTCATTTCTATCTTAATGGGGCCGTTAACAGACAAAATTCTTGATATTGGGCTGTTGAAAATCTCTGACAATTACATAAAGAATTGCTGCATAGTCCTAAGAGTTTGGTGCTCGAAATTTGGCCTACTGTAATATCTGATCGTACAAGAAGAGGTATTGATTGAAACATTTCTGGTTTCAACACGAGACTTACCGCCAGAGCGCCAATGGGTGTTTTTTGCTCTTTGTTTCCCAACCCTCTCTTTTTGAGATTTGTTGACGTTTTATGGCTTCCTTGCTCTCCTGTCTTGTCTACGTGTAATTTCTTTCTATGGGGGTACCTTAACTCACATGTATACGAGAGCAAGCTTTGTACGTTAGATGAATTAAAGGAAGCGATCCGCCAACAAATCTTTTAAATCAACAGAAAAGACCTGCTGGAAAGTTTTTGTGAACGCCTTAAACAATGCGTCAATGAAAAAGGGGAATTCCGTTCATGGTTCTTATTAAATGCTTACATAATATATTCATTTATTAATAATTTTATTTCAAGCAAAAACTAAAGATTTTATTGTTATTTCAAAAACATAGTCTCTAAGCATAGAACCATGGTCTGGGTTTCAAAAACGTGGCTCATGCCAGATCTTAGCTCATCCAAAATCCAATTTTGTTATTGTGTTTAGTCGTATATAGTCTTTCTTTTGCTCTTTTATTTATAATCTCAAAATTTGGGTTATCATATTTTACAGCGTCTTCATATTGATTAATAAATTTAAAAAAAAATTATCAATTACATAGATATGTTATTTTGTGTTATTTTGAATTTTAGCGACCGGTTCTTAAAGAGTTAACCTTAAAGGTAATGCTACTTTAATTTGTTAATTCAATTAAATACAATTACTTCCTGTGAAAGTTTTTTCAAAACATCCTATTTGGCAGCTAACAACTGTATCCAAATTTGTATTCATATTGATGTGCTAAGAAATAGCTAAATAAACATCTTTAACAATTAAATGTAATGGCATACAATTACAATTGTTTTTAACGGAAAACTTTAAAAGAAATAACACATTGATCAATAATTAAATTAAATCTTTATTTATAAAATTTTCTGTATCTATTTTCCAGTCACATTCTTGAAATGTTGCGGTTTCTTCTTCTAATCCCGCTGTACTTGTATAAATGCATAACAACAAAATTACAACATTTTATATTCGCAATTTTAACAGAAGGTTAGTTAATTCATCACCATTTATGCCATACAATTTGAACTAATATCGATAACAATACGAAATAATAATAAACTGCCTCATTGACATATATTATGTTATAATGGACAATTTTACATAAATTAACATAATTTTAAAAATATAATAGCCGTAGCATACTACACAGTAATTTTTCAAATTATTTCTTGCAGATAATTGAAATAACTATGTATACATGTCACAACAACAACAAAAATAAATACGTTTGACATTCACAATTTGTTAAGCAATCAGTAAAATACCAGGCCATTTCCTTTAGATTTTTATGCACTTTGCTTACTCATCCATTTAAATGAAAACAATATTTTATTAATTATATTCTTTTATATTGTTGCAGATTGTACAGTGAAACTAAAATGACTTAATAGTTAATAATAGAAAATGAAACATGTGTGCTTCAAACTGTTTGTTTGTGATGTGTTTGTTCGCATTCATCGATTGTGCCTTGTGTGTTCCCGCCTCACCCCAATTGAAGTATGAAGAGTACATCATAGAGCATGAGATTTCCGCGACACAAGCGAAGAATTCCGTTTTAAGTATCGATTTAAGCTCACGTAAGTAGTGGTAGTTAAACGACTAGGGTGTAAATGAATAATTAATGTAGAATCGATTTGCTGAAGAGAGTTGTTAGTTTTCCCCTTGTTGGTTTTTCTGGCTATTGATAAAAGATATAAAATAGATTAACATATTTCATGCTTATTGCGGTAGAAGAAGGCAATGGACTTTTTGCATGTGATTTGATGTGGTTTTATATAATCTGAGTAATAATATTTATAGAAATTAGTAATCTAAAATAGATTACTGAGTCTGGGTCTTTAATGATAATATTATTGTTAAATAGTGACTAATTCGGTACTTTTATAAAATTATTTGTTGTTTAATATTTTATTTCTGTGACATAATTTTATTCTCATTAAAACATAATTTACATATGTATTTACTTGCGGGTGCAGTAAAAACACTAAAACTCGATACTTGATTTACATGTACATAATATATGTAGATAAGATTATTCAATTTATAAAATGTTAATTACTACACATAAAAAATACTTTCAACGAGTGAATTTACACTTGCTGAAACTATCACATTGAAGACGAGATTTATTATTTCAATACAGCACAATAAAACTATTGGCTGGTCCACCACTTTTTTTTTTTTTACTTTGTGAAAAGAAGTTTTAAATAAAAGTTATCTAAATGCGGTTTAGATTCGTAATAACTCTACAAGTAATTTGTCTGAGTTTAATTTAAGTTTTATTAGAGTCAATTTTATATAAAATTAATTTTACAAACGTTTGGTTTTGACTTTATAAAAAAAGTTTTAAATAAAAGTTATTTAAAATACGATTTAGATTCGAAGTAACATAAATCATTTTTCTGAGTTAAAGTTATCTGAAATGCGATTTAATACTTATAAAAAACTTATTTCACTTTGGATTTCTCATTGTTTCTCAAATTTGAGATTTTTGCCTTATCAAATACTAATATATTATAATAACTTACATTTGTTTTCTTGGAAATATTATTACATTTCTTTATTTTGCTATTTATTCTCAAGATTGAGAATGAACACTTGAACCAAAGAATTGCTGTTAAATTCTATTCGATGACAAGATAATCGAATCATTGTTAATCCAAAATAGATTTTTACATTGTCTATATTGTTTATATCTGTACTAACAAGATTTCTTTTACAAGCAGATTCAGAATCTCAGATTCAAGTGATACAAACGTGTAAAGTAAGTGATGTGTGTGTTTAGGGTGGATTCGAGTCAAGTTGCTCCTTTCAGCACGGTCACTTCTTGACTCAACTTACCCGTGATTTATAAGGCCGTCCGGAGGAAAAGCTTTTACTAGTTAGTCCATTCAAATTAGATAAAAAATTGACGTTTTAGAGAAATTTTACCCACAGCTTAGCGACCTGTATACTTGGTGTATTTTGACTGTCTGAAAACTATTTTCACATAGCGTACGCATGAAAAATGGTGGTTTTGGAGTAATAGACATACATATATCAATTTTTGCGTTTTTAATAGTTTTTTGCATTTTTAGCAAAATTATGCATTTTGGGCAAAATTATTTTTATTAAAAGTTGTAGAGAGAAAATTTCCAATCGATATAGGTCATTTGAATTTTCTTATAATTTCCCGTTTTTCCGCTAGAGGGCGGATATATGATTTTTTTGCACTTGGAGCCAAAACTATGCATTTTGGTGAAAAATTACAAGAGATCAAAGTTGTAGAGGAAACAAATTTTGATTGATCTTGATTATTTGATTTCTCGATAGTGAGCTCATTTTCCGCTAAAGAGCATTGACAAATTTTGCAAATTGTGACCTTTTGCTGATTTTTTTCGAGTTAGGTTTTTTGACTTTTCTAATAATGCGTGCATTGCCCGCCAAAAAAAATGAAATCATTTTTGCGCCCTCTATCAGAAAAACGGGAAACTGTAAGAAAATTTAAATGCCTATATTGATTGAAAATTCCGCTTTACAACTTTTAATAAAAACAGAATGCACTGTTTTTGCTAAAAATGCCAAAAAACCATTAAAAAACGCAAAAATTGATATATATTATATATAATATCTATTACTTCAAAACCACCATTTTTTATTCGTGCACTAGGTGAAAATAGTTTTTAGACAGACCAAATACACCTAAGTATACAGGTCCCTAAGCTGTGGGTAAAATTTCTCTAAAAAATGTCTAATTTGAAAGGAGTAAGTACTATTTTCTAGGGGTCGTTGCGACGTGGCAGTCTCCTATGGAGATCATCTTGAAATATTTGGCCGTACGGAATGTTTACTTGTGTTGTGTGGTGTGGTGATGTCCGGAAACGGAGTTTCTGAAAGTCATTCATCTTTTGGTTGATTTTCAGGTTTTTGGCACTGGTGCGTTGGCTGTTGGTGGTAAAGACAATTTTCTCGGTTGACTACTTCTTGATTGGGCTACGAGTTTCAAATTGCGGCTCTCCAGGGATTTCGAATCTGGGATTTACGTTATACATATATTATATGAAGCCTTTCAGAGGCATCTAACTTGAATCTGGGCGCATAATTTGTCACAGGTTTGAGCCCCAGCTCCGGCAGAAAGTTTTAAGAAATTATGGCATTTATTAATCTAGGATGTTATTCTAATATATTATTAGTGTCCATTTAACCATAATTACATTTAATATGAGAGTGTGGGTAGACCAGATACTAGCCTTCGTCGGTATCTATGGTGCCGTAAAAGCGAAAAATTGTAAACAAGAGGTAAAATTTACCAAAATTGGTTCAAGCGACAAAAGATTTCAAACTCTTGAAATGAGCTTTTTTTGTTATACATAATGTACATATTACCAATAATTTGAGGACATTGCATCACTACTTTTAAGAACATTATTATTTATACAACACAAATCTAGCTACAATACAAATCAAGCTTTGAGCGGGTTACTTATAAAAAATTGTAATAACTAAGGACCGGATTATATGCAAATGCATATTTTGAGCATATTTAGGCTTTGTTGCATATTTTATCCATATTCGGCTTTTATGCATATTTCACCAGTTTTTAGAAAAAAATATTGAAAAACGTCATTTTTTAAGTTACTGTATTATCCATATGAACATAAAAATATTCCAAAAATTAAACATTAGTTATTTTTACTGCCAACTATTCAATTACAATAATTTTAAATAGAAACCAAATAAAATGTAATTTTTTTAAATTTAATAGGTTATGTTTAAAACATCTTAAAGATTAAAAAAAAATTAAAAAAAACATGTTGTTCTTTAATAAACTAAAGTTGGTTGTTATTGCAAGTATTCTAAAAATTAAAACATACATGTACTTGTCTTTATGGTACTCAAAAAATCATTCAAAATGAAGTTATTTAGCCTTACGTTTTTACATATGAAGTTGTATATTTTGACTTTTGTTACTTATATAACTTTATTAAAAATTTAAAAAAAAATAAATTTGTTATATAAATTGTTTTTTTAATAAAATGATTAAACTATATTTGTTTATATTATGTTGCATATAGTTGCATATTTTGCAATATTTTTGCAGTTTTTATGCATATTTTGGGCTTTTTTATTGCATATTTTAGCGTTTTTAAATTGCATATAATCCGGTGTCTAATAATAACTAAGCAACCAATTCTAATAACAGCTTGAAATGGATTTTTTCAAAAATCGAATCTATGTAACAATCTTAGTTTCAATCTGATGTAAAAAAAATGGCAATACTGGGTATCAATTTAAATCAATATTACATTAACAATGATATTTTAACATGGAATGGTGGTGGCCGTTACTATGTGGTAGATAATTTAACATATTGAAACTAGTCTAAAATAAATAATAATATTAAAATAAAGTCATCTATATTTTATTTATATAATGAATAATATCAAAGTTGTTTGATTGAAACAGTACCTGAGGTTTTCCCAAAAATAATTTAAGAAAATATAAATTTTGATATTATTACTGTTTTTAAATTTTAATGTCCTATATCTTAGGATTTATTTTTCTGTTTTTACTTTACAGCTTCTTTTGAATATTTACCTGCTAACTTAATTATATTCTACTAAATTGTGAGATCAGATGAGTCGGGCCTAAATAAAAATGGCATTTTTTAAGAGTTTATTTCTTGTTTTTTTTGGTTTTGATTTTTTTTTAACTTAACATAGAAACAAATCTTAAAAAAAAAGTTTGCGATCTATTTTTTTATTATGTTTTTTATCTGTTCTATGCTTCTGCCATCTTTATTTAACACATTTTTGTTTTTTTTGTTTGTCTTTTTCTTATTTCACATCATTCTTTTAACATATGCTTTATAGTCTTTACATTTTTAGTTTTCCACAATGAAGCCATAATTCTTATTGTACTTTTTTTTTGTATTCTATATATTCTTATTTTTTATTATCATTTTTATTTTATAATGCTTTTTCACTGTTTTTCATTCATTCTTTCTACTTCTTTACAGCTATATTTGTTTCTATTGCAAATTATCTTTATATTTACTACAGATTTTTGCTTTTTTTGTACTCATACCTTATAGTTTTTTTTTTTCTGTTTCTCTATTGAACCTTAACATTCATTTTCAGTACTTTGCTTGTATTGCCTCTAGTTTTTAGTGTTCTTTTTAATCCCATATTTTTGCTACATACAGCACCATACTTTTTACTAAGCTATCAAACATCATTTACAATTTTTTTTTTTTTATTATTACTCTACCAACTTATTTTGCGCTAAATTTTGTATTAGTTTATTTTGACCGTTGTTTGCATTAAACACATGCTCAATAGTATATAGTGTATCAATGGCCGAAAATTGGTTTTAGCAGCCCGCGGCGTTTAGCAGCACGAAAGAGTCTTGTTAGGAATAGCCTTAGGTGTTTTGTTCTTTGATACTTTTGCCACAGGTTCCGTTTCAATTTTGTTACGGATTATTTGTTTACTGGTCTTGTATGGAATTTTGAAAGCAGGTTTTGTTCAATGAACATATTTTTTTTCTTTTTCTGCTGCATATCCATTAATGAATGTTTGCAGTCACATGCTTTTTTCTTTCTTGCTGTGCTAAAAAGTTCTTGGACTGTCCTCATGCCTGTTCAGGTTTTGATGTTTTGCAACCATGACATTTTCTTGCGTTCAATTATCCTTTTCCCTTCTGTCTTGCTATGCAAGATAAGCTGTAATACGTAGTACTTTGGGTTTTGCATGACATGGCCAAAATATGTCGTCTTTCAACGTTTAATGCAAGTTAGAAGTTCTCGTTTTTTTTCGTACGCGAGCCAGTACCTTTTTATTTGTTATTCAATCTGTTTATGAGATTTTCAGTATGCGGCAATAGGTTCATGTTTTGAATGCTTCCATCCTATTCATTGTGACAACTTTTAACGTCTACGCTTCTATTCTATACAGCAAGCAGTATTGACTATACATTGCATTGTATTAATCGTATTCTCAGGTCTAAGTCAAATTTACTATTTGTCAGTACTTTTTTGTACTTGCGCTTCTTGCATTTTTGATTCTACACTTTATCTTTTTATCTGAGTCCCAATCATTATGTAGCCATACTTCTAGATGTTTGAATTTTGTTATTTTTTCTATAGATGAATTAACGATTTAATTGTTAATCTATTTCTCATTTACTTGGATACCCATTTATAAATTTTCCAATGCAGTCTGGATATTTTCTTCTGAATACAGGTTCTTTTATCACATCTACATCTACTCATACTCTAGCAGTCTGATTCCAATAGAAACTCTTAATGCATCTTATGTCATTTTGGTCTAAGTCTATTTTTTTCAGATTGTCAATTAGTGCCATACTCTGTCGAAAGTTTTTTATAATCTATGAAACAGATGTATCTTGGTTTACGTTGGTCATGGCAGTTCTGGACAAGCATCTGGATTGCAGTTAGTGCTTTTTTGGTTTCTAGAACCTCTCTAAAGCCAAGTTGTGTCTCCTCAATGACGCTTTCGCATTTCTTAAATAGTCTTTGGTGTAGCACCTTAAGAAAAAATTTTAGGGTGTGGTTCATCAAGCTAATAAGTTTATATTCTCTGCATTTTTTAGCGTTGTTCTTCTTTGGTAGTGGTATGAAGGTTGATTTTAACCAGTTATTAGGGTATATGCCTGTACCATATATTTTGTTAAATATTATTTGTATTTTTGATATGCTGTTGTCATTGAGGAGCTTGATTGTTTCAACCTGTATCTTGTCCGGTTCTGCTGTTTTGTTGTCTTTCGTTGTTTTAATGGTTTTTTTGATTTCTTTTTTTTATCCTTGGGCCTGTGAGATTATTTACAAATTCTTTGTTATGTGTTGTTTTGCTGAAGTTAAGTAATTCTTCTTTATAGTTTTTTCATGTACCTTTCTTTATTGATGTCTTTTATAGAATTGTTTTGGCTGTTTACTAGTATTTGCAGTGTTGGTATGCGACATATTCCTGATGTCTCTTTTAATTTTTTGTGAAGGTTAAAGTTGTCGTGCCTGGCTTGTAGTTTTTCCATTTGTTTGCATTGTTGTTTTAACCAGCAGTTTTTTGCTAGTCTTATTTTGGACTTGATTTTTCTGTGTAGTCTCCAATATTTGTTTATGTGTTGCGGCATGCTTTTGGAGTGGGCGCCCTTCAGAATCTGTGTTGTGTGCTATTTCTTTGAGTTTGCTAATATCTATCTTGCGATTTATAGTTTTTTTTTTACGAATCGTCTTTAGTTTGATTTTTATTGTTGCTATAAGTAGGTTGTGGTCTGTCGGAAGAATGTGTTTTTTTGTGTTTTTTATCTCTATAATAGTGTTGGCTAGTTTCCCAGCTTCAAATAGACTCCGCATATACCACGTACTTATTTTATGTAATTTTGCTTTTTTGATTTTATTCAAAACTGTTTCTTCCGGAGATTGGGGAACTATTTAGCTCTGCGGTTCATTTAGCGTTGAATAATATCATCATGTGATTTTTATGAAAAAATAATTATGGAGGTGGTTTTTCGTTGCTTTTCCGTTGCTTTTCTCCAGTGGTTTTCAGCCGCCGGTTTAGTCGCCCCGTCCTGGTGTAGTATTGTTATGGAAAAATATTAAATCCTATCACAACTACGTGAATATCGGTGAACCTTTCTCTCTAGAAAAATATTGACACGTACAGCGCCGTTTTTAAATTAAAATTGGTTCATATAAAACAAAACGCCAACCAACTTAATGTCCAAACGATAAGATTTTAGTCATCACTCTTTTTATATGTTGAACTACATACAATATTCTATGTCTTCATGTTTTTGGTTAAAGATTTGAAGTTATATTTAATTAGTAAAAAATTAATTAAGAACTAATTAAAAACGTCACTTTTTAAAATTTAATTGCAAAGAAACGACTTATTGCATCAAATTTCTACAAATTTAAGGACACAGATTGGACTTTCTTCTACAATGTGTGAACATTTTATTCTCAATTATATTTAGGCGTTTTCTTGCTGAGTTGGATGCTGTGAATCCTTATAATAGCGTAACTATTCTCCCCCCTTAAGGTTTCCTTCTATGCTTTGATTCTTTGGTGTTCAGACCAGTCGTATTCTGCTGTTTTTAGTTAATGACTCCAAACTGGTTATGTAATCTATTAACAGTTTGGATTTTATGACTGGCGTGTTGCTTGCTGTAGTGCTGCTTGTTGAACATGATAGTTATCGGTTTGTTAGCGTGTTGTCCTGATTCAATAGTGTTTCTAGCACACCATTCAATGGTTGTAGTTAAATCCGTTACACATTTATTTTGCATCATTTTGTGTATACGGTCAGAAGAAACAGTCAATGTAAGACCAAATTAAAAAAATGTGCTTACTTACTGGCAATTTTTTAATATATCTTAAACGAAATTGTTACAGTAAGGGGCGATTTTCAGCTTTTTTAAGCGCTTCTGTCAAAGTACATTTAATCTTTACAAAGCTAGTTCAGTTTTTCTTATAATTTATGGTCATACTGGCTTCTTATGGCATATTTAGTGACTTATATATATATATAGATGACGTGACACTTTTGGAAGTTTATTTTCCGAAGTAATTCAATTCAATTAAACTTTAAAATGTTTAATGGCTTATTAGGATTTCCACTTAATAGGTACTTACACAACATATTTGTTGACACTTGTTTTAATGCTTTTGGAGCGTACTCTTCTTACATGCAACTAACATTTTTGGTGTACGCTTCTTGCGCGCTGGAAGCTCAGTCTTGGTTTACGTATTTACTATTTTTTTAGAGACGTAATCTGATACTTGCTTAACTTGCATTTTCTTTACTAAGCAACTCGATGTCTAGGTATTTACGCTTCAGAAATGTAAATATGGCTAATGCAGGCATTAACTAGTTTGCGCAGTGGCATTATTAAAAGTGTAGATCGTTAAATGACATGTTTATTATAAACAAGTTAAAATAAAATTTACGAAACTTGTTCATGTAGTATTTTGATCTATCTATGTTCTATTCCATTTGTAAGATAATCAATAGAACCTGTACTTAGTTATTAATATATTTTGTGCAATTACTAAACATCTAGACACACCATTAGGTTTTAAAGCCATAATATTTGCAATTATTTAACTTCTAGACGTAATTTAAATATTGATTATAATGAAATTTTTGTCACTAATGCAATATTTAATTAACACAATCTCAGTTTTTATAACTGCTCATTGCTAATGTAATGTGTCCTGCATACAACCTCAAAGTCTAACCAGACGGTGTAACTTTGATAGTCTTTTGCAATTAGGTAATCTTAAGTCCTCAAATGCCAGTGCGCAGCATGCTCTTACTGCTTATTATATTGTTAGTATAACACACAACTCTAAAGCTTCAATTGTCAGTGTGTGAATAACAATCTTTTACAGTACAATTCTAACTCTGTACCTAGCATTCCAAAGTACTTTGTTTTAAACACTTCCAAAGGGCTTCTTCTGTGAATAACTTTTAACAACTGTGAATTACACTGCTATAGTTTCTCTAATTATTGTGTAATTAACTTTCTTTCTCATTCAACTTGTAAGGTAAAGATAATCACATAATTTACATAGTTTCCATCAATAACTATTATAACAATATTTACTACTTTATTACTAAACATGTACATAAGTAACAATATAAACATACTATTAATAAAATGCTAATAAATCTCTCTTGTCAATTATTGCGTTTGTTGCCGTCTTACTCTCACGAAAAATGATTTTAAGTCCTAGTAATACAGATGATGTTAATACAGATTTACACCACTGTTCGTTCTAATAGTACTGAACAACAACAACAACAACTTTACAACTCTACTTAGTCAAGTCAAGTCGAAGTTATAATCTAACGAATTAAATTAAGAAGCTACTCATGCTAGAATTAACCAAACCGACTTTGAAATATTATGCATGATCGATCCAGAAAATATTTTTATTAATATTATTAAATTATTTTTAATATACCTGTAATTGCAACAATAACGTTTTACTTTAGCTATTTACATATATGTTTTGTTTGGAATGCATATTATATATGATAATATTGCATTTTTAGTATTGATATGTGCATATTTTACTCTAATTATTATTTTAAATCAACATAAAATATCAAACAAAACAAAACAATTAAGTTTCTTTCATTAAACAATAACCTAATGTAAATATTATAGTGCTTTACCAAATTAACACATATTAAAGTGATTATCAGTAAAGGAACAATTACATAATTACTTCTATAGACCTTCAACTTTCTCTGATACAAGCAACTTAATAACTTATCTTTACTTAAATTAATTTTTTTAATATTTAATGTTATTGTTATTATGCTTTAACTTGACATTAATTACGTAGAATTTCCACGATGTAGATGAAAAAATACACAAACAGTGAGTGCACTGAAAAGTTTCTATAATAAAAAGCACTGACCCTGATAATTGACCTGTGACAAGTCTGTTTATTGCACACACACTGCCTTTTTACTGAATTATGAAATTTACTCATAAGATAGATTAACATTAGTGACAAACAAAAGGGGGAGTTAGTTTAGTTCGCATTCGAGTGTTAATTGAGTTAATTGTTGCTTGTTTAAACCAGTTAATGAATCACATTGACAAAAATTGAGCTCAATTTTAAAGTGTTATACAGAAAAACACCCAGTTGTTTAAATCCTAAAATAAAAGTAATCTATTTGTTCTAATTAATATGTTAATTGATTCTGAATAAATGTTTTATATAATACACAGAACATAATTTGCAGATATGACTAATTTTTAATAATTAAGTAGTTTCTGCAAATTATGAATAGTTTTGTGCGCTAAATATACTGACTTTCATAAAAAAATATAGACAGATCATAAAATAAAGGATGGTTGAGACCTTTACTACGTGGTAATCCATAATAATAATAAAATAAAACACTGTCTACGTTTTTTACCACAAATACTTTATTGATATAATCTATATTCTAAAGAATATATATTAATATTAACAAAAGTTCACTACTCGAGTTTCGACTTTTGAAGGCCATTATCAAGTGAAAACAAACTAACAAAGAAATACATTTATACAGAAAAATTATTATAAAAATTGAAGTGAGGGAAAATAAATCGTATTACTAGTGGTCTAGAGGGATTTGAAAAGAGGTGATTTATATTGTGGTAAGTCCTTTTGCTCATTGAGAAGATTAACAAGAGGATTACATTGTTTTATGTGAATTTCGGCGGCTTCTAACAGATTAAGCTTAGTGCCTTTTGTACAGGTATGTAATATTTTGATTTGATTAATTTTAGGAAAAGTGTGATTCGAATTTATGATATGATTTGCAAATGAGCTTGTGTCATGATTAAGTCTAAACGCTTTAAAATGTTCTGTATATCGTGTTTCAAAACTTCTGCCAGTCTGCCCAACATAAACACTATTGCATTCGGAACATGAAATTTCATAAACACCCGATTTCCTTAAGGGATTAATTTTATCTTTAGCATTAAATAATATATTTGATAATTTACAACTTGGTTTAAAAGCAATTTGTTGATTTTGTTTTCGAAGGATGTGCGCTATGTTCTCTGTGGTTTTTCCAAAATAAGTTAATGTTGTAAATGACTCTTTGTTTAAATTTGAAACTTTTGGATAAATGTGAGAAATTGTATTTTGATACAATTTATTATTAATTAAATTTTGAATAATATTGACTGGAAAACCATTCATATTTCCTATAGATATAATTTTATTTAGTTCTAAATTACGATAATGATTTGATAATGGAATTGAAACTGCTCTTTGTGCCATAGAATGATAAGCTGCTAGCTTATGTGACATGGGATGATTGGATTTAAAAGGAATTGTAGTATTGACGCTGGTTGGTTTTCTAAATATATTGAATTCAATTTTACTATTCTTGTGAATTAAGGTTAAGTCTAAGAAATTAATTTGATTATTTTGCTCTGTTTCTATTGTAAATTTAATTTTAGGATGAATGTCATTAATTTTATTTAAGAATTGATCAAGTTGACGTGATGTTCCGCTAAAACATGCAGATTTATTCATGTCAATTGTCGAAGATAAAATATTTAATTTAGACTTTACCAAAAAACATATATCATTCTGGTATCGATACGTGGACGATATAATTGCATGTTTTAGCGGAACATCACGTCAACTTGATCAATTCTTAAATAAAATTAATGACATTCATCCTAAAATTAAATTTACAATAGAAACAGAGCAAAATTATCAAATTAATTTCTTAGACTTAACCTTAATTCACAAGAATAGTAAAATTGAATTCAATATATTTAGAAAACCAACCAGCGTCAATACTACAATTCCTTTTAAATCCAATCATCCCATGTCACATAAGCTAGCAGCTTATCATTCTATGGCACAAAGAGCAGTTTCAATTCCATTATCAAATCATTATCGTAATTTAGAACTAAATAAAATTATATCTATAGGAAATATGAATGGTTTTCCAGTCAATATTATTCAAAATTTAATTAATAATAAATTGTATCAAAATACAATTTCTCACATTTATCCAAAAGTTTCAAATTTAAACAAAGAGTCATTTACAACATTAACTTATTTTGGAAAAACCACAGAGAACATAGCGCACATCCTTCGAAAACAAAATCAACAAATTGCTTTTAAACCAAGTTGTAAATTATCAAATATATTATTTAATGCTAAAGATAAAATTAATCCCTTAAGGAAATCGGGTGTTTATGAAATTTCATGTTCCGAATGCAATAGTGTTTATGTTGGGCAGACTGGCAGAAGTTTTGAAACACGATATACAGAACATTTTAAAGCGTTTAGACTTAATCATGACACAAGCTCATTTGCAAATCATATCATAAATTCGAATCACACTTTTCCTAAAATTAATCAAATCAAAATATTACATACCTGTACAAAAGGCACTAAGCTTAATCTGTTAGAAGCCGCCGAAATTCACATAAAACAATGTAATCCTCTTGTTAATCTTCTCAATGAGCAAAAGGACTTACCACAATATAAATCACCTCTTTTCAAATCCCTCTAGACCACTAGTAATACGATTTATTTTCCCTCACTTCAATTTTTATAATAATTTTTCTGTATAAATGTATTTCTTTGTTAGTTTGTTTTCACTTGATAATGGCCTTCAAAAGTCGAAACTCGAGTCGTGAACTTTTGTTAATATTAATATATATTCTTTAGAATATAGATTATATCAATAAAGTATTTGTGGTAAAAAACGTAGACAGTGTTTTATTTTATTAAGATCATAAAAGATACAATTTAAGATTAATCCAAAATATATAAACAAAAATATCAGGTAATTCAGGCAACTATTTTACGTTTATTGCACCAAGTTATTGAGCATATTCTCACACATAAATAAACAAAATAATTTTATATATTTGAAAGTATTGCAAAACGAATTATCAATATTAAAACTAATCTTACACGTTTTTGTTGAATTAACTGAAATAACAATTTTCATACGCATTATAATTTATGTTAATAAGTTATTCTGAAAGAAATATTTTGAAGAATTTGAGGCAAAATTATAATTTATATTGTCTAATTTAAATTTGTTCTTTAGTCAGAAGAATGTATCTACATTATTTTGTTGGTAAACTGAATAAAACTAAAATGTTGTTTTTTATATTAATTTAACCTTGCTATAAATATTTGAAGATAACTGTCGCCACATATATACTTAAACAAATAGAATTTATGGCGTTAATTTCAATTGCATGACGTTGATATTTTATATAATAAAGGTGATTTCATTGTGACCTTTTTGGGTCGAGATTAATAGGTCAACTTAATAACTAATAAAAGTAATAATACAAATGTAGTAAAATTAGTTAAAAGTGTAGTAAATCTATTAGTTAGCAAAGGCCTTGCTATGCAATTGCAGATGGATTTTTGATTAGTTCAATTCTAATTCAGTCAAAAGTACATAATGTCAAACTTCACAAAATAATATTTGATTTATATCATTGCTTATTATGGGTTTTAAACTATTATAACTAAATTATGGAATCAAAGTAAGTTTTGTGGTCAAATTTGACATTTAAAAGTAAGTTTAGCAGCACACACCGGCAATTGCCTCAATATTAAGTTAATTTGGTGACTAATCGCATATTTTATAGTACAGTTTGGTTCAGCAAATACAGTAGTAAATCCATTTATAAACTTGCTTCTTGATATCTGAAATTGATTGAATTATTTATTTTTTACAGTTATCCCGCCGGTAGGATGTCAAAAATGCACACAGTCCGAAATCAATTATTGTCTAAGCAAAAACTTAATTGCTGATCACTGCTGTTGCGACAAAAAATATCATGGTGAGTATTTATATACCTAATTGTATTAAAAAAATTAACATTATATTTGTATACTTTGCATACGCCAATTTATTTAAAAGCCATTGAACTTCTAATGCTAATTTTATTGTTATGTTTATTTCATAAAGATCTGTTGTTATTCAAACTGAATACTTACAGTCATATTTACATATGAGTCAGAGGTTTAATGTAAATGTAAGCTGAAGAGAATTAAGTTTAGAACAAATTGAGATGCAATTATGTTATTAAATTATTATTTGTAATTATTTCTCTTCAAAATTCTCATCATTGATGTTCTTTTTAATGCTCAGTCGTACTTTTAATCATTTTTTGAATGAAACATAATTGATTTTAGGTTTTTATATATTATTTATTAAAATCGTCGTCTGTGTTTGATTCTTTTGATGACCAAATGTATATTAATTTTATTTACAAAAGCTCACGTCTGAAACATGATCATAATCAATTTAATATAATTGTATTGGTTTATTTTTATATAAAATGTAATATATTTATTGTTTTACTAAAATAAAAAATCTGTGGTAAATAAAGCAATTAGTGCATCGTTCAGCATGAATGGTTTGTAAGGTTATATTTTAATTGCACAGAACAGCATTCGCGGTAATCATTCGACTGAAATAAAACGATTAATAAAAAAATCAATCATTATGGAAATAAAACATTGCACTTTATAATTGTGTATGTTGTGATTTTATGGAAGCAATAAAAAATGTATTATGTACATTTTATTAAACTTTGACAATGGCGCAACATTTATTTAGGTTTATGAAAAATTATAATAATTCTGTAATTTTAATTGTTATGGAAGATGTTCAGCACTTAAATATTTCAATCATATATTGACTAAACTGTCGCATAAGTTTCGGAAATTATCTTCTTTATCAGTGCAAAATACATTATATTTTACAACTAAAAGATAGACAGAGAAACATGAAATTTTTGCAGTATTTTTTGCAAGATAAATTAATATTACATTAACATAAAATTTAGATGACTTCTATACAGGGTTAGTCAAAACTACCGGAACACCTAAATAAATCTTCAACTGTAAAAAAAATAAAAAAAGTTTTAAATAATAGTTTTTTGGTTTAAATATATTTTTAATATACAGGGTGTTTATTTTATTATGGAAATTTAGTAAACTTATTTTTTTTAATTGGAACACTTTGTATATTTTTACTTTTTTTGATTATAAGATTAATTAAGAGTATTGTTTGTAAACATTTTTTTTTTTTGTAAAATGCACCATTTTTGTGTTCAAACTTCTAAACAATTTTCTCACAAACACATGTATTTTAAGCAAACGGATAAAATGAACACACAACATTAAATTTAATTATTATTTATATAATATGAAATCAGAAATGAAAAAAAAAGTACGAAAAACAACACATAACAGTAATTCTATTTAAATTCAATTTCCTTATTCAGTGAATTCAATAATATGCTATTTTTTAAATCATTATATTACTTCTTATTTGCGTTTAAAAATAAATAAATTATAACCACAAGTAATAATTATTGCATATAATATGACAGTTTAGATCGTGTCAGTGTCAATTGCGACATTGTTATTACTATTTTTTGCAATTATGTAAAGCATATTAAAATCACCCATATTGCTTCAATGGGCACATACATAATTCTTTGTGACCATGTCGCTAATTTCATTGAATCCAATTAGTTATTATAATTAGTTTATTAATAACCAACATGGTGTTATTTTTATGTAATAAGTTTATTATTGATTGACATAGCATCTTTTATGATTTACTTACACCATGTTGCGTGTGTATGTTAAGTATTGTTAAGATTTTATTGAAATTTTGTATACTATTTTGTAATTAATCACAAATTTAGAAAATTTAATTATTTTATATCAAAATAATCGATATTGTTTACAATATTTATGGTCTATCTTTAATTTGTGCTACAGACAAACAAGTAATCGAAAACTTTTTCAATTAACTAAGTCATGTTAGAAAAACTAAAATACAATATAAACTGTTATTAACTGAAAAAATCAAATTGTTGAGTTTTGGTTTTAATTAAGTTCAACATTGGAAAATATTTTCAAAAGTTCTGTTTATTAATTAATGTGTTATTCTTTGGACTATTTTAAGTTTTTTGTGTCTTTAGATAATTTTGGGAAAGACACTACAGGGCAATAAAAGAAACTGTATTTTATTACTTACATTACATTACAAAGTTTTTATTTACAAAAAATGTTGATTCAAGTACTACCAGCCACCATTTAATCTTATCTTTATTGAGTGCTGAATTTGTTCAAAAATGTCAATTCTTGTTGCATTATATCTATTAATTATCCGATTTCTCAGATCTTTTTAATGTTTTACTGGAGTAGTGTACTGTAGTTTGTTTTGCAAAAACATTTTATGACTTAGACTATAAGTTGTTATGTGCGGCAATATTGAGAGTAGATTATATATTTTTTTGATTAAAACTCAACTCAGGCAATATATTTGCTCCGTATAAACTTGTTATGAAGATAGTTTGAATTATGTTGCAGTGATGTTTGCAGATTATTTGTACAAGTCTATGGTAGTGGTTGGTGCCTGTGGTTTTTCACTCAACTATTCAATAATAATGTACAGTACTTTAGTAATCTCTTTTGGATATTTAACTCAAAGTCAATCTCTTGCTATCTTACCAGGAAAACATTTCTTGTGTTGATTTTGTGTAAACATTAGCTGGTGAAAGCACGACATCCTACAATTTTTGTTGAAGAATTTGTCTAATTTTTAATAGTATAATTTTGTTTGAATGTAACCAAATCAACAGAATACCTAGCGTTACAGTAACCGCTTTAAACTAATATTTGGAGCAAGAAATTTTAGTTTAGTATTAGTATTTAAAGTGTGTCTTGTCCCCACTGTTATTTAACTTGTACAACAAGCAGATTTTTAGAGAAGCAATAGAAGAAGTGTTGACTTGTGAATTACTGGCCGTTGAAAGACAGTGAAATGTTAGGATAGATTTATTCTTTGGGCAGTTTTTTTGTTGTATTGCTTGTCGCGGCTGAAGCTGTAATCCTACTCATTGGCTACTTATGTTCAAGACAGTTAATGCTAATTTGTTCTCTGAACTTATTTATACTGAGTGGTCTAATATAATCTATAGCTATCCATTGTTATGGTTGATTGGTTGGATCGGATAACAGCGCGTTATCTGGCTAAAGGTGCGATTTTTGTTTGGGCGCATACTATACAACGTCCTTTTGGACAGGGAGCCAGCGATATGTTTTAAGTGTAGAGGCTAAGGTTTTGTCTCTGCTTGGGTGTTTGACGGTGTTTTTGGAATGATGGTATTTGAGAACCTTTTGCTGAGTATCGGGCCGTATTACTAGTTGGTTGCACTCGTTTAAAGTTTGGTAGCAAATATTCTTGTTTTCTGGATTTTCTGGATTGATTGACATTGTTTGGTATTGCTTTATTATTTTCTGTGGCTGAGGGCATTTCTAATTAATATATTTGTATCAAGTTTTGTTCCTAAGGATGTTTATTTTTGAATTTTTGTTCTGGAACTTCTGGTTTAGTTGACAGTCTTAAATTAAATTCATGCATTCTAATTTTTTTGAGTGAAACTTCTGTTTGGGTTTTTGATACAATTTGGCTTCCAAACGTAAACTGTGCGGTGAAGCGGCGGCGTCTTCCAAAATGTTAACACTTTTGTTTATGTTGACATCATTGTCATCTAAAAATAATTTGAGGGGTTACTAGAAGTTGTACTTTTTGTGATACTTTTCTAATGGTAGTAGCGGTTGTTGTTTTGCCCGGAGTTTGTAGGGTCTGATTGACCGTAGACTTGTTTGGTTTAAACCATGCGTTGGTCAAGTAAATTTTTTAAGATACCCGAAAGGTGGGCAATGAGACAAGGGTCTGCATACATCTGTAATAACTTCTTTTTTGCCTGTTTATAACTAGCTTGATCTATTTTTTTAAACTAGTTTTTATATGTTTTCAAGCTTTAGCTTTTAATTCTTTAATTAGAGTGATATGATAAGACCCTGTTAGTAGATTTCTACATAAACTTTTTCAATCTTAAAAAAAAAAATGGGTTTTTATGGGGTTGTCCGCTAAGTTTTGGGGCGTTTTGTTATTATGGTGAATGTTACAAATTGTTTAACCGCTGATGCAGATACTTTAGTTATTATGTTGTGTGTCAGCTTTGTTTGATTAAAATAGCTACAATTGACTAATGCGTAATACATATTGTGTGTCTTTCTTTGTCACTGGACCTACATTCGTAATGAAGTAGGGTGCTACCGATTGGAACGGGTGGCTTATAGTGACGGCATTCTGTACGGAATTTCTGGTCTTAAGTTGATATGAAGGCAACAAATGGGTCGCATGCATTGTTTAAGAATTTCTTCTAGATCTGAATTAACGCATGTTATGGGAACTGATCCGGTATTACTTATCTTATTATTTGATTTGCAATTGTGCAGCTTTAAAATGAAGCTTACAAAGCTTAGCGTTTTTGCATTCTTAGAGCACTCTGCAGAATAGTGCGGTCGGCGCATTTTACGCAGATGGAGTCACTAAAGATTCTTGATGTACTGTACTTGAAACACTGGCAATTGTGGCATTGGTTAATTTTTTCAGAAAAATATTTTGTTTTGTATTGAAACGGCAACACCAAAAAGTTTGAAGATGTTGAAAATTGAATTGCTTTTATCGGATTTTTTGAGTTGCACGTACATTTTAGATTGGATGTGGTTAGATTGGTACTTAGTCTCCGGACGTGGTAAGGAATGCTGTGTGTCTTCTTGGGAAATAGTTTGTAATCCTTAAAGTTAAAGGTTTTTAGCAAAGGGTGCTTTGTTTGGACATGATTTTTTCCCATGTTGTTAGTTTTTGTGTTGTAGTCTCTGACGGGGTGTGCAAGCGCAAGGTTGCAGTTACTCTGGAGTTTTTAGAGGATGTTGCTGCCTGGTTGGTTTACGGCAGCAGATTTGGTGTTTTTTACGAAAGCTGCATCTTGGTGGTAGAGATAGGGACACTTGGTGGCACAAGGTAGGGAAAAGTCTTTAGCAGGCAGCCCGTGTTGTCTAGTAGTGTTGGCGCCCTTTGCCCTGCGGTTTTTTTTTGGTCTTGTTGTATACCTCTGTTATTTTTTTAGCATTTTTTTGCCAAGGGATTACTTTCAGCTTGACTTTGGTGAGGTTATGTTTGCCACAGGAGGCTATGCGTTGCAGTTTATAAGTTTTGCTATTTCTCGGCAAGTGTATCGAAATTTTCTTCCTTATACCCGCAGCATAGAGGATCTGTTCTAAATCCCATTTTATGCATGTGCTTGTTAAGACAGCAGTGTCCTGTTATAAGTTCTGTAAGTTTTTGCAATATGATTTAACTCATTTGTGTTACTAAGATTTTGGTTATATGCGATGGTCTTGTTAGGAATATTTTTAAGTGTGTTAAAACCTTTACAGCTTTTTCACAAATTGATGAGTTTTGCTTCAAGTCTGCTGCGGGTTAATTCTTTTTTGGTTTTGTATAGGACTTTAAAAGCAGGTTCTAGTCCAGTAAATGTCTTTTTTGCTTTTTTTATTTTCTGGTTTTTTGGTATCTAGAAAATGCGAACTTTGCAGATTGTGGCTACTGTTTTCAGAATGGTTATGTAGGCCATAACCAATTTGGATTTTATTACTGGCGATTGCAATGTTTGCAATGCCGTTTGACTATTTGACATGATGGTTATCGGTATTTTAGGGTATAGTTTTGTCTCTATTATGTCCTCAGCACACGATGGCAGCTACTTCTGCCTAAACACCGAGGCATGTTTGTCCAAGTTTGCTACCCTTGGTCTTTGTCCTTGTAGATTTCAGCTTTGGTGCCATTGTGTTTGTTAACCCTATCTGTGTACTAGAGAGTTTTCTTGACTGTTCTCAGGTATTTTTGTGTGTTCATATTATCACATCAAATGTCTTTCTGACAAATGGCTTTTTATGAAGTCCGAGGTTTACAGTGTGTTTATTTATCTACGGTCTGTATGCTATTAACTATAGAAGTACTTTCATAGCTACTATGGGCATGTCATTTTTATTTTCAGCAGATATACGCGTGGGCCGGATGGCAAGCGGGTTTTCCTCCGCTTGCTTGCTTGCTTGCTTGATGTGCATGCAGTTTCTTACGAACTGGGCAGCCAGTTTACAGAGCACATGAGGGTAGCGTGTATTTTGTGCATTATGTTGAATAGTGTGGGCCGGCGCATTTTACACAAGTGAGGTCACCAAAGCATTTTGATGCCGTGTGCTCGAAGCACTGATATTTGTGTCGTCGTTTGGTTTGGTTTAGAGATGTTGAAAATCTCTTGAATTTTAGCGGAGTTTTTGAGCTGCACGTTCAGCATCGGATATTTGACATTGAGAGTTTATTTCTTAGTCGAATTAAAGAGAGAACATTGAATCTCATTAAAACAAATTCTTTCTTAACATCTTCTGGAGAGTGAGACTTCTTGGGGATGTTTTTAATGATTGTTGAAGTGTGTTACTTCTTTGTAGAACATTCCCTTAAAGCTTTCTTGGGCGTATGACACCTAGTGGTTGTGATCGTTTGAAGTGTTTGGTGTTGGATTTTTTGACAAGTACTTGTTAGGTTTCAAGTTGCTCCGGTCTATATTTCAGAGCTTTTTTGGTTTCTTTGGTAATTACATTGAGAATTAAACATTACAATTTGCAACAAAGGAGACAAACCGACATTTGTAAGAGGTAGTTTAAAATCACATATTGACATTACCATAGCAACGTGGGAAATGGCAAGAATAGTGAATGACCATGACAAAGGAAGAATTACTGATCTTACACAAACATATAAAGTACAATACAATGGAAAAGGGAGTACTAGAGGACACGAAAAAAGGTAGATGGAAGGTAAGAAAGACAAAGAGAAGATAAAGAGAGCTATAGGAACAGAAGAAGTGACAGAAAAAGTAAACATAAAGTAGAGATTAATCTTGAAAAACGAAATAAATATTTAATCACTTGTGTCATGTATTAATGGACATTTGTTCTAATGTTTACATAAAGTAGAGATGCAAAAGATACTAAAAGCTGAGAAAAGCGGTAGATGAAGCAATTTCCAGGTACAGGAAAGGAGATAGGACTATACTGGTGATGCGAAGACATAAGAGAATGTAAGAAAAAAGCAACACAAACAGGGAGAAAAATCAATAGACAAAGAAGAAAAGGAGAAAACACACATGAAACGGAAGACGAACTAAAAAATGACAGAATTTTGTTGAAAAAAGCAATAAGGGATAGAAGAAAAAGATGCGAGAAAGAAATTATAGAATCTACAGACGGGGATCCTTAGGGAACAATGTACAAAATAGTAATAAAAAAATTGGAAAAAAGAACAAAGGGAGTTTACCTAAAAAAGACAAAGGAGAACAAGTGAAAATTGAAAAATTGTTTTTAAAGGGAAAACCGGTAGAAGAACCAGAAAGAAGGAAAAAAAGAAACAGTTATGGCCACAGTAGAAGAGATCATAAAAGAATTGAAAGATTTCCCATAAAAGAATTTCCCAACAACAAAGCACCAGGTTTGGACAAAATAACAACGAACGAGGCAGAAATAACTCAAATAATCAACATATGCCTAAAAGAAGGAACTTTTTTAGGATGCTGGAAAGAGGCTACCCTAGTACTGATTGAGAAAAAGAAAGAAGCAAGAAAAGCAACGTCATGCAGGCCAATATGCTTAATCAACACACTGGCTAAGATAATTAAAAAAAGTTATTGTGCGGAGAATAGACAAGAAGTACAAGAAAACAGAGAATGGAAAAAGGAACAATACTGATTAACTAAGGAAAGAACAATCTTAAAAGCTATAGAAAAAGTGAAATCAATAGCAAACATCGGAACGCAGAGGAAAAGTTAATTTCTGATTTCGACAATAACGGCGTTTGCGGACGTCGTAGCACTAGTAGGTATAGACGTAGAAATGGAAGTATTAAAAGAAAGGCTATAGCTGGCAATAGATATGACTAATATAGAAGTTGTTGACTGAAAGTCTTAGAATTTAAACTTTGCTGTTTAAGTTTGGTTAAGGCAATGAATCAATTCAGACGCAGAAGTTTGAACATTATAAAAGAAGTGGTTCAACTTTTTTGAATGTCATAAGCTAAGTATAAAAGCTTAAACTAATATAATCAGTATTTTTTTTAAATGTTTTAGTTTTTAATTATATATTTTAAAAAATATCTGCGTTTTAAATTGTTTTAATTTTTTGTAGTTATATATATATTATAAGTAAAATCAATTCGACTATTTTTGAACTCATTATTTTTGTTAAGTATGTCACCAAATTAACTAAACTAAACCCATTTATTTATAGATTACATTAAACTTAAAACAAACAAACACTATACCATTAATTACAGCCAACGAAATCTAATTAAAATGTAATTTCGACTTGTCTTCAATTCAACGACATTGTTCATTGTACATATTCTTGTTATTCCAGTATTTCCATTCAATTCACGTCCTTCCAGCGAACAAATTCATTGTGTGTTTATTCATTATAATTATATAATGAATTGATTGTGGGAGGTAATCATTATTGACATAAATAAACTCATTTGGAATTACACATGCTATGTAATATTACTGTGGAGAATATAGATATTTTATTTAAATATGTAATTCAGGTAATTTAGCTACTCGCACGCGTGTTGAAGTGCGTGATGACACAATGGACAATAGATTTTATTCGCAGAAGAAGCACAAAAGAAATAACTAATCGTTGTAACGGATTTTTCACTGCATATGAATTATATTGAAAATGTGATATAAGTATTTATTAAATTATAAATTTTATTCCATGTAATATCAAATAAAACATTTTAATTAGTGCAGATATCATTCCAAAAAGTAGTAATATTAAATTCCATGAGGAAATCATATTTGGGTCAGTAACACGTTGCGATTTCCCAGGTCCGCAGTCACGTTCTGAAATTTCATTAAAAACATAACGTCCTAAACCCGTTTTATCATAACAAATGAAAAGAACAATATTTACCGGGTGTGTATGGGCTGCTATGTACAAATAACAAATTTATATAAATAAAAATTAAATTTAGTTACAGTGAACCTGTAACTAAATTTAATTTTATGCTTTATGCTTACTACGCCACTGTTTTTAAGTTCGGTTTTGGTTTAAGCAAGTATCGTATTTATTCTATATTTAGCCTAGTTCAGTTGGACTTCTTATTAAGCTACTTTAAAATATATTATATATTTCCATAAATTGAATTGAATAACTTTATGTAGAGGAAATCCCTTAAAATAACTTCAATCTATTTACAAGAACAACTTCCGTATATTTTTCACACGCGGCTAAGATTTATGGCAAAATCGATAAACACTTTGAATAACAAATCTTCTTTAAATTTATATTCATACAACTCTCTAAATACAGAAAACTCACTGAAGGTAGAATAAAATTGCAGTTTCAGTGGCATTTTTATAGAAATCTCTAACAAAATCTGTATTTATATTGAATGGCCTACATATTAGGGTCAGTATTGAAAACTAGAAGATATTTTAAGTATGTAATCTAGAGTGTAGTTTTTAAAAGTATTAAGAATACACAGTTAGTTAATACTACGTTTAGTTAATTAATAGTTGAAGCACTAAGTGTGTCTGGAAGGCAACGATGTTCCAGCCTGAAGGGCGGAAGTTGTCGATGGGCGTTATCATCTAATAACGCTTGTGGTGCATAGATTTTATATTTACAAAAAAATGTATTTTTAATATTAATTTTGTTCATAACAATAAAATTATTAAAATACTAACGTTGGCGTTGTTAAGGACGCTGTTTATCTATAATAGTATAATTATGATTGATAATATAAGAAAATATAAGTAAACAGTTGATAAACCTAACAAATATTTAATAAAAAACTAGTGCATTATAAGAGGGTGTTGTAAATGATAATGTCCTTCCTGCTCCGGTTGTTATAGACATGTTTGTATATTCTATATCTTATTACTAACTGTTGATGTTAGTGTTAAAAATTTTGAATTTTTAGCTTAGCTTTCTCTTTGGCGTTGAAAGTAAATGTGTTATTGGTTATTTTTTATTTTTAAAAGATGCTTGCTTAAATTTCACTCACTCTGAAGTAGTGTTACCTTTACATTGAAGTATTTTATGGTTATGTTGAGAGTCACTCTCTTGCGCAGTAAATTAAATAAACTATTGCTTTAATTTACATTTACCTACAAGTAGCACCGTTTTCGGTTTAAGGGGTTGGGTTTGAGTTTATTTTGTAATTCATTAATGACATTAATCCAAAATGTTTTTGTATGCTACTCAATTTCTTTCCAAATGGAGATTAAGTGACCTTATCATACATTGCACAACACAAAGTTGGATTTCACAGGTGACCATTGAGGAATTTCCTACAGTAGGACTAGCTTAGTTGCGGTTCCAGTTTTGAAGCAGCGGTTTCTTGCAGTTATGCTGTTGGTACTTTATCAAAATTAGTAGCTTGTTGATGGCGTTGCAAAAATGTTAGTCTATACGTCCGTCATTATGACACGTGAGTCTTGTTTGATGGTAAGTCGAATGATGTCTTAGCAATTCTTACTAAAGAAAAACTTGAAGAGGAAATGCAATTGATCAAAGCAAAAATCCAAATATAAAAGGAAATGAAGACCCACATATTTGGTGTTTGTAAATAAATTGCTTATACCAATGATGCACGGTTGCCAGACAAAATATTTAATAAAATATGTGTTTTCTCGCCTGCTCCAATTAGCGACTTTTCCAAAATGCCATTTGCAGAGTGGCAGTCTTACAATAAAACTACTTATCTTATCTTATCCTGCCACTTTTTTTTAAGTTAATTTTTTACCTGTATGCGTCGAAAGATGTGTTGGTTGTTTCAATTTTCTAAATTGTTGATTAACCAACCTGGCGAATGCTAAGTTGCAGACTGGATTCATTAGATAATTTGCTTGGCACTATCTACCCTAATATCGTTTTTTGTAGAATCGGCTTAATTGAGTGTCGGTTTGTTATTTGTTTAACTTTATGCTTGGCTGTCTTAGCAAAGTAATAAATTGTACATTTTAAAATTTGCAGAACATTTAAATACTATTTTGTTGTCAATGTTAACTGTTTGGCATCTACGTATTTACAGACATCGGACTTGCTTAATTATTTTGAAATTGACGCGAATATGGGTCTAGATGTCTAACGCACACATGTCTAATAATTTTTTTCTTGTTTCAGAGGACCTTGCATTTGTCCCACATACATGTTACTTAGGACCTCAATTATGTACTACAATCATTGGTGACTGCATTGAATATACTCGCTTGAGAAAGTGCTGCTGTGATAGATATGTAATACAACAATGTAAGTATTATTTGTTTATTGTTATTAATTAATAATATATAGACATAAATATAAATAATAAACTTTAGTCAAAAACCATTAGGTACATTACTATTGATTAACGTAGTATATGATAATTATTTTATATTCTAATTAATAGCTTACAAAGTATTTACTGCATCAATTTATTTGATCTTGAGAAGTTTTGTAAAACTCATGGATATACAGGGTGTTTAAAAAAGAATGTAAAATATTTAAGGGGGTGGTACTACGAACCACAACAAACAAAAAAGTTTTAATAAACATGGGTTGTCATAGCAACGGTTTTGGAGATATGGAACATTATTTATTTTTATTATTCTTTTTTCCTTCATTTTTTATTTTTTACATTCAGTATTTGACAGTTGTTGTTAATGCACAAGTTTTTATTGCTATGGCTGGTTACTCTAATGCAGAACTAGCCGACATGCATTTAACACGTTTTTATGTAGAACTTTATCTAAATTGTGAGATTCCTTCACATTGTATGTTTGGAAGAATTTACCAGACATTGAAAGATACTGGTTTACTTCAAAAACAGTGCTATCTTTCCGGCAGATTAAAGTCGGTATCTACCCTAGAGCAGAACAAAAAGTTATTGCACGGGTAGAACATAATCTAGGGACGAGTGTACGGAGAATATCAGCCGAGGTAGGAATTAGTGCTACTCTTGTTTGCAGAACCTTCCACGAGCAGCTGCTCTATCCATACCATGCACAACGAGTACAGGCCTTAAATTTAACTGATCATCAGGCACGTTTGATTTTTTGTCACTGGTTTCTTTGCAAGGATGCTGAAGACCTGCAGTTTTTTGCCAAAATTCTTTTTACGGATAAAGCCGGGTTCACACGAAATGTAGTTGTTAATTTTTATAATGAACATCGTTGGGCCGACGAAAATCCCCATGCTGTAATTGAATGTGGACATCAGACACGTTTTTTATTAAATGGATTGGATGGGTATTGTAGGCGACAAGTTTTTAGGTTCTTTTGTTTTACCAAATCGATTAACAGGCCTCAACTTTCTGCAGAACACAGTATATGATCTTTTGGATGACATTCCTTTGGCTCACAGGCAACAAATGTGGTTTCAGCATGATGGTGCTTCAGCTCATTTTTCGATTGCCGTTAGAGAGCATTTAGACCAAACTTTTCTACATAGGTGGGTAGGAAAAGGCTTAAACTTTTTTGATTTTTTTCTTTGGGGATATTTGAAATCATTAGTTTATGCTACTTCTGTAAATAACCTCGAGGAGCTGCATCTGAAAATTAATGAAAAGTGCTAAGAAAGGGGGTTTTAGAAACCAACAAATGTCCTTCAGACAAAAATGTTGTGTCTGTTTGGAAATGGAAGGAGGGCACTTCGAACATCTTCTATAACTCTGTTCTTTGTAAAAATATATAAAAATAAATAATGTTTTATATCTCTGAAACTGTTTCTATGACAACTCATGTTTATTAAGACTATTCTTTGTTGTGGTTCTTACTACCACCCCCTTAAATATTTTACATTCTTTTTTGAACACCCTGTATATAACTGGATACCTGACTCTATACTAATGCATTTAAATAGTGAAGCAAACTATTTGTGTGTGTGACTTAGTAATATAAAACATATGTTAAGAACATCTTAAATTTTATTATTTTAGAGTTTAAAGATGTTTTAAAACATGTTTAGTGTTATAAAGTCACACACAAAATAGCCGCCGTAATATAATTTGCGTCACTTTATAAACGCGAGTTAGGTATCCAGTATATCCATGGTAAAACCAGAGCTTTGTGTTCTGTTTGCCACCAGGTAATGAACTATATTTCTTATTAATTTGCTCTTTTGTTACAATAATTATTTTTTTATAAAATGATACTAATACTCTATTTTGTTCTGTTTTAGGGAAAGAGAAATCATCGTCTGCACCATCTAGTTCCATTTCTAACATCACAATACTATCAGCAATTTTATATAAATGTATAAATGTCTTATGGAACACTTAAATAGTTTTACCATTGATTACTTCACACACACTTAATTTTATTTGTTATTTTTTATTAATTATTCATAGGATAATCGAGAATTAATATGTGATCTAGTCATTTAAACAAAATATTAGTTGATTAAATATTAAAATGTAATGTGCACATATTTTATGTATTCTTTATTGTGAGATCGGAATTATACAGTATTTTTTTTTTTTTTAGATATTTACTGAATGATTTATTCCTAGGAATAATAAATTAATCATGAAAAGTTTTCAGCAATCAGACATCTATATTCATTAAGTTGTTTATTTTTGGATTGGAATGTGCTACTGTAAGGACCTTAATGTGCACTTAAAAAAAAGAATTAGCATAGATGCACAATCAATGATTTTTTGAAGTTTTATAAATAAATAACTTCACGTTTAACGTTCTAATTTTGCACCAGGAAATAGACAAGTTTATTTTAGGTCAAAACTAAAGTTTATTGACATAAATGTTAAGAATTACGTACGGCAAGAACAAGGAAATGTTTAAAATAGATCAGTCGTTAGTTTTCAAAATAGAAAACTGTGAACGGATTTCATAAAATGTATTTCAATGATTTAATTCATTTCATTAAAGTAAACTGAAGATTCAGTCTATTAAAGAATCAAATCTCATTTAGATTTAAATTATTTAATTGTGTTGATATTTTTAAAACATAAGTTAACAGTCACGGAGGGTAATAATGGGGGTGGCAGTGGATGCAAGACATCCGGGTACTCATTTGAAAGGAGATTTTCAAAAAGGGCTTGTAAAGCTGAATGGCCGCTTGAAATCTTAGTTTTGTTTAGAAAAGTTTATATTAGTATATTTGATGTTTTGAAAAAATTATTATTTTTTACTAATAAAATTATATATTTGTAAATATTTTGAATCTACACTAAAACAAATTTGGGTCTTTTAAGCAAACAGGACTAACTTGACACTAGCTTTGGTTATCTAGACTAGAACAATGACTTTGCTGGTAAAAATCTCAAAGTCTCACACTTTGTCTGCATTACCAGCAATCAAATCTCCGGAACGGCACTTCTATTTGTAGCATTAAATGAAACTATTTAACAATCACTGGTTTTCTTGCATCTCTGGCGTTCTACTATCTAACTTGTTAACTATATGCGTAACTAGCAATTATGCAGTTAATCAACAACAATACACCTTTTTTTCTTTGATTGCCAAAGAAAACTCGATTGACCTACGGACTTCCGGTTTGGCAGGTACCTACCGCATCTTCTAGCCTCATAGCCGGTATATTTTGCATTTTCTATTTGCCCACTAAAATTGATTAAAAAATGTTGATTGCCAAAGATATAAAAATATATTGTTGCTTTGTGAGAATTGTGTCATTCACATAATTAAAAAAAAATTAATTAGTTTGTAGCTTCTCGGTTGATAAGTGCGTTACGGTCTTAGACCATATACTCTAAGCCACAATTGACGTCACACACATGTTTTGGAAATAAACTTTTAAATTAGTTAAATAACACAACTTTTAAACAAGTTTTTTATTTTAATTTTCTTCAACTTTGCAACTTGTTTGCAAATAATTAAAGAAAGCAGCTGTCAAAACTGAAATTCAATTATATTGACAGTTTAATTATTTAAATATAAAAAAAAACAAATTATGAAATTTTGTAAACAATATAATTGCTGGCAATTTTCATATAAAAACTTCAACTTTTATAGAAATTAGCTTTAACTTCAAAATATTTAAAAGTATCTTTTATAGATTGTGTAGTAAATTTAATTACCTCAACTTTTTTTTAACTTTTTAAACTACCTAAGTATTTAAAAAAATGGTATCAAAACATAATTTTCTGCATTTTCTCGTAACTTTTTTATAACTTTGAGATATTTAAAGAAATTAGCTCTAAAGCTGTATTTTCTGAGTTTTTACAGCTAAACTGTTAAGATATTCAACAATTATTTGAATTTTTTGAAAGTAGCTAAACTTTTATATTTCAACTTTTTATCACATATGCAATCATCAATGATAGCAGCTGTCAAAGCAGTAGTTGTCAAAATATAAAAAAACGAATTATGACATTTTGTAAACAAAAACTTTTTATTTAACTTTCATAACCTTTGTGGTATTTGAAGAAATTAGCTCCAAAACTAGGTTTTTGGCACTTTTTAGAGCTTGAACATCAAAAACACTAATTATAATTTTGGTAACTTTTATTACATAAATGGGTATTTGAAGAAATTAGCTTTAAAATCAGGTTTTCTGTTGACAGTTTAAATGTTAATATTTAATATTAAAAACTTTTTTAATAAATATTGTAACAAAACTTAATTTCTTGTAACGTTTATGCTACAACTGTTTAACTTTTGAGATATTTGAAGAATAAGATCTACAACTTTTCTGCATTGACAGTTTAATTGTAGCAATATTAATGCTACTTACTTGAATTTAATATAATTAAATTCTGAACAACTTTTGTGTTTTAACTTTTGAGATGTTTGAAGAAATTAGCTCTAAAACTATGTTTTCTGCATTTCGACAGCCCACAACTGAAATACACAAATATTTATATCTGTTTTGTTGCTTCAAGATAAAACATAATCTAATCTGTCAACTTAAAAAAAACATTGAAAATCTGTTTATGACAGCACAAACATAAACTAAAAAAAAACAAAATTGTTGCTTTGCAAATTATAAATATTTTACCGAACTTAGATAACTTATAAAATGAATACTTAGTGCGCTTTGCAACTGATGTCTGAGGGTACTCACATAAAATAAAAAATGTTGATAATTAATCTCACTTTATGGCATTTACACAACGTTTATAATTATTGTGTCAATTAGTTTGTTGTTTTGCTGGTCTTATGACACGCACTCATATAACCACAAAAACGTTTATGTCTAATCTATCAATTTACTATAACACATAACCTAAAAAATATTGAGCTTGTTGCTTTGCAACTAATAGATGTCTCACAGAATTGATATACAAAAAAACAATATTTAAACTGTTTCTTTTTAATTGACATAAGGCATTTATGTAAACTGAAAAAATGTATACTATTAGCTAGTAATAATTGCTATTAGGTTACTCTATCTGCTACTTTATCATTGATAACACATAACCTAAAAAATTAAATCTAATTTGTATTAAAAAAAACGTTTGAACTCAATCTGCTTTTGTGATTATTGTATCACGCGTTGTTATTTAATCTGTCGCTAAAAAAACATTATCTCTAAAAAGAACGATTGAAGATAAAATGTTACTACTCAGTTTTCTTCTCTTCAAGATACATAACCTACTAAAATGTTAACGGTCAATCTGTTGTTTTGTAGTTATATCTTTCCAACATGGAACCTCTATTTTATGAAAGCGCCCGGCATGTACAAAGCACGTGTTTGATTGTTCTGTCATCTACTTCACATTTTTTTCACTTTGGACTGTATCTAATACCAGTTATGTGCATGTGTTTTATAAGTTGGCAGTGTCCTGTCAAGATCACTGTGATAGTTTGCAAGTTTTTTTCTGGACAGTAGCAAGTAGTAATTGGTGTCTTTTAGCACATTCAAAAATTAGCATTAATGTAATATTAAGCTTGTTTATAGCAATTAGGGCCGTTCTAAAATTTGTTAGAATTTGAACATTTTTGCTAAATTTGCAGTTTATTATTTTTATAGCTCTATAGTTTATCCCAACTACTTCTGCTTGGAAGATAGTAATATGCGTTTCTAGTGGTAAAGATATTTTGAGGTTCAGGTCTTTCAAAAAGAATCTCGCTTTAAAACTTTTACTGATTTTTAAGCCATCCGTGTAGATTCTAATCAAATCATCGACCACATTCTGCTTTTGTTGTTTAGGTGTGCATACGTTGTAGGGTTTTTGAAACACATAAAATGGTGACATGTTATCTGTTTGCGCTCCTAACAAAGATGTTTTCATAACAGTCTTTTCCAGGGGGTTACAGTATTTGCCAGCTTTCCCTGCAGTGTGCTAAAGTCCAACGCAATCAGATGCAATGCTGTTATAGTTGCCGTTTTCTCAACATAAAAGTCAATGGGCAGCAGCCACAACACTGCTTTCATAGCTGCAGCTGGTGTTGTCCGCATAAAATTTGTTATTCTTAGGCATGCCATTTGTTGCAATTAATTTAGTTTTCTTGCAAACGTTTTTTGTCTAGCTCTTGGCCACTGTATTGGTGCTACTTATGTAAGCATAGATCTTATGAAAGAAAACCAGTTTGGTTTTTAAAAAATTAACCATAAGAACCTGGTCTTTACACTATTTTTTTTATTATTTTTAAAGTTTCTTGCATAAAATTGCAAAGTATGCTTTTGAATTTACCGCTTAGCAAGGTTGTTATGTCATCTACAACGAATTATATAGAAACCACGATTATTGAATAGCTGTATGAGGCTGTCTACTATATTCTATAGTAATGGAGATAATACATCTCTCTAGGGACAACATTTAGCTATGATTTTCCTGACTGTCGAATCTTTTACGGTAACTGCCACGGCTCTTTTTTTCCTACATGTCTTTTATCTATCTACTAATTGTGGGTTTTACAGCAAGAGTTGCAACAGCAGTTTCTATTTTTTTGAAGATGCTTTTTGAAAGCGCCTTCAATATCTATAAATACGTCCAAAGTAGACATTTTGTTTTATAGTGATCTTTCGATTTGGTTCATTACAAAGTGTATGGTTGATTTGATAAATTTTTCTTGGATGCATACATGTTTGTTCAAATGTATTGGCTTAGTGATAAGGGTTGTTTCCTAAATTAATTTTTGCACAGTTTGTGTAATGTTTTCAGGAGAAATGACGTCAGACAAACTGGTCAATAGAATTTTGCAAGAGTGTAATTGTTACGCTCTGGTGTTGCTATGAATACAACTTTTACTTCCCTCTAAACTTTATGGTGAGTTAGGATGATATCTTCTTCTTGTTGTATAAGAGCAGGAAAGACACTATCTAATACTGGCGTTTTGTATAGGTAGAAGTTTTTATTTGCTTTTGCTATAAGCACCTTATTAACAAGTTAGCAAACAGCCAGTTTTTTTTAACAGAGTTGGGGTCACAGCGTTTCAACCAGATTTGATTCTGGGAAGTGAGTTTCTAGAAGTATTTTTGTTGCTTTCGATAGATTGGCTGTGTATGAGCCGTAGATTTATATTAGGCAACCTAGTTGCTGTTGGGGGTTTTTGGATAAGATTTTGAATTGCAGGTGTTTACAACATTCTCACAAAAATTTCCAAGTTTTTTTGTTGACATCTGCTTACGTTTTTTTTAATCTTTTTGGGCATTTTTGTATCATTTGAGTTGCGTTGTTGAAAGATCTTTATGCAATTTTCTTAAACCGATCAAGTTTCTTACACCACTAAGGTATGGTGTTGTAAGATTTGGTAGGAAGTCTAATTGGGTTAAAGAATTTTTCAACTTACTTACATAGTTGTTTATTTCTTTTACACTATGGGTTAACTTAAATCTGCACAAGTACTTAAACTCCGCAATAAGTTGTTTTAAAAAGCAGCCTTATCGGTCAGCCTTAGGTTTTGTTTTAGGTTTATGTTTTAAATTGAATTTTGATCATCTGAGATCTGGTATTAAAACCGATGTAGATACGTGCCAGTCGTGGATTTTGTTCAAAATGCTAAAGGTTGCCAGTGTAATTTATAGATGGAGTTGGCGTCATATCAACATTTTCTTGCGTACAATAATGCACTAAATTCTCCAGCTATGTTGTTGGGGGTAGTATGCCGACACTACAATAATGTTTGGATTTTGCTAGTCTGCTAAGTTGATCTTCACGGTTATGAGGTCATGGTTGGAAAGCTGTGGCATAAGAAATGCTGTTATGTGCTTTGGTATGTAAATAGACGTCCTTAGCTTACCGTTAGTTAGGTTTGAAAACACATTTCCACTTAGTTTGCACAATCCCTGGTTCTTAGACTAGGGATTGTGTTCTGAATCACCTCTAGTTTGCGGCACAGTGTTGGTACTGTTGTTTGACAGTGATGCAGGTTGCATTGAATAACTTTAATGTGTTGCGTCATTGGTCGGGGTGTATTTATGTTTGTTTTAGAGTAATTAGACAAAAATCGACGACGACAGTTTCTAGTTTTTTTTTTCAAATATTTAACAAAGTTGATGAAGAAATTCTGCATAATTTTGTTAGTTTAAGCAACTTTTTAACATTTAAAATAACAAAGTTACTCACAGAACAAATTAATAACTGACATGTTATCTTAAAAAAATGTAAAACAATTGACAGTTGTTTCGACAGTTTATATGGCAGATTTGTAAAACATTTGAACTGGCAACTACGAGTTGACATATCATACTGCAATTGGTAGTACATTTGATAGTTTATGCGTCAATATTGTGAAATCAAAGACAGTCACATTCTCATATTAACAATTGATAGTTTATATGGCAAATTTATCAAAGTTAATGTATGTATTTTATATGTTAAATGGCTTCTCTGACAGGTTTGTAAAACTGTTGATAGTTGTTTTGTTAAATTATTATTTGACAATTTATTTTACAGATTTGTGAAACAATTGACATTTGACAATTTATTTTACAGATTTGTGAAACAGTTGATAGATTTTTTGTCAAGTCAAAATTGACAGTTGGGAATCTATATAAATCTATCGTATAACAAATTTGTGTGATAGTTGAGAATTATTTTGTTAAATTACCAGTTTTAGTGTAAAATTTGATTCGCTGACAAAAAGTTGACAGTAGATTTGACAAATGTGTGAAAAAGTAGACAGTTATTTTGTTAATTTAACTGTTTATATAAAATACGGCTTGAGAGCTTTGTAGAAGTGACAGTTTATATGACAGATTTTTGTAACAATTTACAGCTGCTTTATTGAATTGACATTTTTTATTAAGTTAGCGGTTGACATATTATATTGCAAGTTTATGGAAATTAAAATGATGTAACATAGATCAGTTTTGTCAAATTGACAATTTAGATTAAACTGTACTGTACAGTTTATATGTCAAACAACTTATATGACACATTTGTAAGACAGTTGGTATATGTTGAACTGGCAGTTGAGAGTTAATATAACACATTAATTTATATGGCAGATTTGTAAAATAACTGACAGTTGCTTTATCAGGTTAACAGTTTATATGAAAAAATTGTGTAAAATTGACAGTTTTTTTATTAAATTAGCAGTTGACATATCAAGCTGCAAGTTTGTGGAAATTAAATTGATATATCATAGATCAGTTTTGTTAAATTGGCAGTTTAGAGTGGAAGTAACAGTTAGCAGTTTATTTGACAGATTTGATAAATAATTGAAAGTTGTTTTGACAGTTGACAGTTGAGAGTTTATGTGACAGACTTGTAAGAAAATTGCTTTGTAGAAATGACAGTTAGCAGTTTATATAACATATTTGGGAAATAATTGACAGTTGATTTGCCAAGTTAACAGTTTATATGACTGATTTTTGTAACAATTTAAAGTTGCTTTGTTGAATTGACATTTTACTATTTTGTTATTAAATTAAGTTGACATATCATATTTAATTAAATTAATATATCATAGATTAGTTTGATCAAAGTGACAGTTTAGAGTTTAGAGTAGAAGTGCCAGTTAGCAGTTTATTTGACAGATTTGAGAAATAACTGACAGTTTTGTCAAATTAACAGTTTATATTACAGATTTGTAAAATATTTTGACATTTGCTTTGTAGAAATGACATCTTTTCAAATTGACAGTTTATATAATAGATTTGTCTACAATAAAGCTGACAGGTCATTTGTTAGATACTTGTACACTTTTGAAGTTTAGACTACAATATTCTAGAATACAGAAGCAAGCTGTTTTGTGGGATCCAAACATATTTACAAAAAAAAAATTATTAAATAAGCTATTATTAATTTTTCTTACACTGAGTTTTACACAATTAATACTCATGTACACTTTTTGGTGAACTCTTTGCCTTGCAGCTTCTATTACCTCAAACAGTTTGTGCTGAAGAAAACGATATCTAGTGACAGAATTATAACTAATGTTGTTGTTGAATGGATGATGACAGCTTCGTTGTGAAGTAAGCTGCATCCTACTTGGCTTGTACGCTGGCTTCACGTACTTTGTAGCCATTACCGCCTTAAAAAAAATGTTTCATCAATCACTAGCCAGTTAAAAATGTGCACACGCTAGTGGAAATTATAACTAATTTCTATTAATTATTTAATTTAATGACGCTCTTTTTTGAATAAAACAAATCCCACACTCTGTCCGTAACGTGATTTCCACTTCTGACAGACAAAAAATCCCATAGAAGATTTATTTTAATTTCTATTACTTATATATCTAATTACATCACAATGAACTTGCTTAAAAAATAAAAAATTAACATCTTTTTAGTTTATTAAATTAGTTATTAAAATATGTATTTAATATTAACATATTTTTATTTTCAGATTCTTTTCTTTTAAGTAAATCTGTCCCTCAGCGCGTGCCGCCACTGGTTCAAGTGACACCCAACAAGGAACTCGGAACTAGTACAAATACACCCATCAAGAGACCTAGAATCTGTCAAATCAATCTCGCAAAAAGCAAAGTGAAACTGTGTCGAAGCCAGTGTGCGCAAAACAATTAAAGAAATTTGAAAAGGCACATTGCAAACGTAAGTTGTCTCACGTAAAACGATACAAAATGTTGTGACACAGAAATCCTAATTAAAAAAAATCACTTTTTCAATTTCTACACACATAACCTCACAAACAATGTATTAAAGAATTCAACACCTCCCCTATATATTGATTCGGTAAATAAAAAGGCGCTCCAAATTTTAAATTGCACTTATTTTGCAATTTAATGAATTAATTATATCATGTCATGACTCTATTCATAATTTATTCTATTATTTAATATTTAAAAGGTTTGTTTAGGTATGGGCTTTTTATGGATTTAAAAAATTTAAACCACTTTCTTAGTGTAAATCCTATTTAATGCCACACCCCCTTTCATGTGGATTGAATTATTAAATATTTGATTTATTTATATTTTTAATGAAAATATATGTTATAAACAAATATTGAAAAGGGAATATAAGATCATAAATCCTCATTTGAGTTTAATTAAATAATTTAGGTTGCTTGTTATGCTTACAATTCATAAAATCACAAAATCAATTAAATACATTTGTTCAGGAATTTAATTTAAATGGTAATATTTATTTTTCTTGTGGAGATTTAAATTGTTTTTTTATTATTTATAAAAAATTATTTTAATTTTAATTAATTATTTTAAATTAGTAAGAAACAATTATTGTAGTTACTTGTTGAGTAAATTATATTGAGGATTTTATTTTTTTATTCAGGTTTTTCTTTTGTATAGTATGAAGAAACGATGAAAATTTTATATTTTGATTCATATTTATTACAAATAATTGTGTATAAAAAAAAATATGGAAAAAGTAAGAAAGGTAAATAAAATTAAATATTCTAGCTGATCATTGGTCGGATAAGTTTTTATTGGATAATTATATTTATCAACTTTGACATTGATTAATTATGTTATTATTGATTTTATTCAATATGATTTATATCAAGTAGTTTAACAATAAAGTTCAAGTGGTATTATTAAACTTATTTATATTTTTGCTGTAGTCGGGCTAGTCATAAAATAAAGAGGGCTAGGCGTAGAACAAAAACATTACGGACTTACGGTTTTAACAATTTATCTTTGAAATTATCATTTTAATGAGGTTTAATTTGATACTTTATAGGAGGCATTAAAGCATGCCGGTTATGATTTGATAAGTGTTTTCAATAAAATTATTGTCTTTGTTGAGAGCTATGTATTTTAGATTTGTATTGAAATAATTTTTTACGTTACACGATCAACTTTGATTGACAAAAATGGAAATTATTAGAGTTGTGTGAATTAGTGATTAGTTGACTACTTTTAAATTTTTTATTTTCATTTTTACGAACTATAAAAATATTTTCAGAATTTTGTTTTTTAGTTTGTAGATTAATTATTCTCATTTACATAAAATAAAACTTTTGTCAAAAAACATATTAAAGATTATTATATACAGATGTCATAAGTTGTTAATTGAAGGGGTTATTGAATCTTATATATATATATATATATAATTTAAAAGCTCACTCCATGCAGAACACTAAACTTTTATGAAAGTTGTTTTATAATCTCAATATATATGTAAATATGTATGGAAAAATAGTGACACAAGATAATAAGCTGAAGAATGACTCTGGCATCTAGATTTTTTTAGAAACACTTTTATCCTCAACCTTTTCAATTGTCATTAAGTCATAGTTGTCATACATTGTCAAAATTGTCATAAATTAATAATAGTCAGAAATTGACAGTTGATATAAGTTGATAATTGTCGTAAGTTGACTTCTTCAAATGTGTTAGTTGCACATTGTAAAATGTCTGACATTTGAAATTGAAGTAGTTTAAATTGAGTACTGTTCTGTATTCTGGGTTTAGAGTTGGAGGGGGTAAACCTCAAAATAGAATTGTGAAGTTGCTTACTTCTGTCATTTGTGTCTTTGTTTCCTTAGACAATATGATGGAAGTCACATCTAACTGTGAGGTCGACATTTTTTTGCGTACAATAGTGCATCAAATTCATCAGCTGTGTTGTTGGAGGGGAGGTATGTCGTGCGCGAGGTATGCCGACGCCACAATGATGTATGGCTTCCGTTTGTCTGCCGAGCTGATCCTGACGGTTGTGAGGTCACTTTCGGAAAGCTGTGGCACAAGAAACTATGTTATGTGCTTGGGTATGTAAATACACGTTTTAGCTTACTATTAGTTGGGTTTGAAAACACATTATCACTTAGTTTACCCAATCCGCGGACTCTGGTTTGTACAATCCATGGTTCTTTGGTTAGAGCTATTCCATCACTTTCAATTTGCGGGATAGTGTTGCTACTGTGGTGCAGATTGCATTGGATAACAGTGGTGCAGGTTGCATTGGATAACTTCAATGTTTTGCGTCATATGTCGGCTTTGGGGTCAGTGGGGGAGTCATCTTGGTTTTGTCCGGGTGGATCAATCACCTCTGTTTTCATTGCTTCTTTCTGCCGCGGCACTTTTGATGGTGGATTTGCTGAACATATAGCTCAGCAGAGCCCCCGTACTATTCAGTGTGTGTATTTTCCTTGCCTATTCCTAGAACAAGGAGTCGGCCATCCGGTTGCTTCGACTCGGCGGTGTGGAAGATGCACCAGTCTTTGACTTTAAACCACTGGTCCTGCTTCCTTAGGCGACTCATGACCAAAGACATTCTGTTTTCCCGGAAGCCGACACAACGCCTAGTCGTAATTCCGACCACAGAGGTTGTAGACCGGTAATCACTTATTGTAGTCACCCTAGTGAGGCGTCATTATCACAGGGGATCTTAAGGATCTTTCTTGAAGGTGGGAGGTGTTTTGTTTGAGGTGGATAAAGTATTAAGCAGCTCTTGGGTAAGTTTCTGTATCAAATTGGCCTGCTTATTGGTAGTTTTACCCAAGGAGTGATCAGGCTGGTAACCGCCACATGAAGGTGCGATGAGGCAACCTCGTTGTAGCTGGGTTTTTTCTTGTAGGGGGATCTTGGGTTTTCTTCCCGTGTCTTTTCTGGGTTGTCCAGGTGAGGGCTCAGATTTGGAGAAGCGAATTCGTTTTCTTTTTCTTTGGTGCTCCGGTTTCAGAAGAAGTGAAGGCTTAGGGCCTTACTTCTTTTTGGGGAGCCTTTAGTTGGGCTTAGACGCACTCTGTTTTGGGTTAGCAGTTGCTGGCCCAGCAGATGAGGTATTTGCCTTGCCGGAAAGGGGGTTTATTTGCAGGTTTTGTGATTTTTGGCAACGGTTTGTAGGTTGTGGTTTTCAAGGTATTCAAAGTTTCACCTGATAAATTGCTTTGATTTTTTTTGTTTTTTTTAATACATTTCTTTGGCTTTTTAACCGCCGAAAATTGGTGACGTCTAAAATTGATCGCCAAGGTTTCCAGAGAAATATAGCCTCGAAGGTGGGTTGTATACGAACGAGTGACGTACACCAAACCAATAAGTGTGCGGCCATCTGACTGGACAACTCAGCCGATTGGTTGAGAAGAAGAAATCTAATCCAGTGAAGTGGTGTGTTGCCAAGCCATTGAGACGCATCTATAGAGTGACTCAGCTACTAGGACCTTTTCATCCTCCCTTACGGGTTTTTACGAATGGCATAAACACGGGGTAGTCATTACTCAGACCCGCAGCGCGACTACTACGTTGCGGGGTGATCGTAATTTGTTTGGAACTTTGCCCTTGGTCACTTAACAGCTTGTCCGCTATAAGGAGGCTTCCTTCTCTACCGGACCCACTGACCGGGTCCAAGTGGGAACACACAAGCTTCTTACCTAAGGCAAAGTTACGATCTTTGAAGGAGGAAGAGCGTTGCGTTTGAATAGCTATTGTCTTTCCTCTATAGGGTAGGCACTGTTATAATGTTATAAATTGACATTAATTGGTAAAAAGTCTGAAGTTGAAGGTTGTTATTAATATATATGAAGGATGTCATAAATTTAAATTAAAAAGTTGACTGGAGTCAAATGCCATAAGTTGACAATGTAACAGTTGTCAAATATAAGTTGAAAATGCTAAATATCGGAGGCATAAGTAGTCCATGGCAAATTTTATAAAGACACACTAATCAAATACGCAGTTTTGTTGGACATATTTGGATGAAACGAAGGGATATGTCTTTATGTGATTTGGACCGATCCCCGTTGATGCTTTGTTAAATTAGAAGTCTTAGGGTAATTGTCGTTTTTGTAGTTGCATTGTAAAAGAAGAACATTTAATAAAATGTTTGTGAATTTTTGGTTTTCTACTTAAATTGTCTCTAGTGGCTTCACATTAATATTTTTGACGTTTTTGCAGTTTTTGGAAATACTTTATCGATTCGGAATAATATCAAAAAAACATGTATTTTTTTGGGTGAAACAAAAGAAAGTAAAGTCATTCGCTCATTCAACAAGTCATCGATTACGGTAGATGGTATGCGAATGTGGAAATCCGAATAGCACATTTTCTTCGTAAAATTGTCTCCTGATTTCCATTTTGGAGGTCAAAAACCAACATTTTTGAATAAATACTAAAAAACAGGGGTGATCGGTGGATGCAATCGTTTCTGCGACTGATGAAATAAATTGACAAAATTAATATTATAAGTCGACAGACAAATGTAATTTCAAATATTAATTGCGTGAATAGGCCCCGGTCATAGGAGCCTTGATTGCCAAAGGCGCAAGGTTTATAAATAAATGCGATTGTAATGATAAAATACGCAATCCCGGTAGATCAAATTGAAAGTCCGAGAGTTTTGTGAGACCGTCAATTTTATCTATATGCATTGTTAAGCTCCGTCCACACCTAACGTGACAAATCACGTTTTACTAGTTAACTCGGCCGAACCTAACCTAACGCGACAAATAACGTTTTTACCGATTATCTCGGCCGAACATGGGCGTGCGGCAAATATTTTTTTACCAAATAATCGCAAAAAAATCAACCGGCAATTTCATCTATATGCATTGTTAAGGTCCGTCCACACCTAACGCGACAAATCACGTTTCACTGATTATCTCGGCCAAACCTAACCTAACCTAACCTAACGCGACAAATAACATTTTACTGATAATCTCAGCCGAACATGGGCGTGCGCCAAATATTTTTTTACCAAAAAACCGCAACAAAATCAACCGTCAATTTCATCTATATGCATTGTTAAGCTTCGTCCACACCTAACGTGACAAATCACGTCTTACTGGTTAACTCGGCCGAACCTAACCTAACCTAACCTAACGCGACAAATAACTTTTTACCGATTATCTCGGCCGAACATGGGCGTGCAGCAAATATTTTTTTACCAAATAATTGCAAAAAAATCAACCGTCAATTTCATCTATATGCATTGTTAAGCTCCGTCCACACCTAACGTGACAAATCACGTTTTACTGGTTAACTCGGCTGAACCTAACCTAACCTAACCTAACGCGACAAATAACGTTTTACTGATTATCTCGGCCTAACCTAACCTAACCTAACGCGACAAATAACGTTTTACTGATTATCTCAGCCGAACATGGGCGTGCGGCAAATAATTTTTTATTAAAAAATCGCAAAAAAATCAACCGTCAATTTCATCTATATGCATTGTTAAGCTCCGTCCACACCTAACGTGACAAATGACGTTTTACTGGTTAACTCGGCCGAATCTAACCTAACCTAACGCGACAAATAACGTTTTACCGATTATCTCGGCCGAACATGGGCGGCGGACGGCAAATTTTTTTTTACTTTAAAATCGCAAAAAAATCAACCGTCAATTTCATCTATATGCATTGTTAAGGTCCGTCCACACCTAACGCGACAAATAACGTTTTACTGACTATCTCAGCCGAACATGGGCGTGCGGCAAATATTTTTTTACCAAAAAATCGCAAAAAAATCAACCGTCAATTTCATCTATATGCATTGTTAAGCTCCGTCCACACCTAACGTGACAAATCACGTTTTACTGGCTAACTCGGCCGAACCTAACCTAACCTAACGCGACAAATAACGTTTTACCGATTATCTCAGCCGAACATGGGCGTGCGGCAAATATTTTTTTACCAAAAAATCGCAAAAAAATCAACCATCAATTTCATCTATATACATTGTTAAGCTCCGTCCACACCTAACGTGACAAATCACGTTTTACTGGTTAACTCGGCCGAACCTAACCTAACCTAACGCGACAAATAACGTTTTACCGATTATCTCAGCCGACCATGGGCGTGCGGCAAATATTTTTTTACCAAAAAATCGCAAAAAAATCAACCGTCAATTTCATCTATATGCATTGTTAAGCTCCGTCCACACCTAACGTGACAAATCACGTTTTACTGGTTAACTCGGCCGAACCTAACCTAACCTAACGCGACAAATAACGTTTTACCGATTATCTCAGCCGAACATGGGCGTGCGGCAAATATTTGTTTACCAAAAAATCGCAAAAAAATCAACATTCAGTTTCATCTATATGCATTGTTAAGCTCCGTCCACACCTAACGTGACAAATCACGTTTTACTGGTTAACTCGGCCGAACCTAACCTAACCTAACGCGACAAATAACGTTTTACCGATTATCTCAGCCGAACATGGGCGTGCGGCAAATATTTTTTTACCAAAAAATCGCAAAAAAATCAACCGTCAATTTCATCTATATGCATTGTTAAGCTCCGTCCACACCTAACGTGACAAATCACGTTTTACTGGTTAACTCGGCCGAACCTAACCTAACCTAACCTAACGCGACAAATAACGTTTTACCGATTATCTCAGCCGAACATGGGCGTGCGGCAAATATTTTGTACCAAAAAATCGCAAAAAAATCAACCGTCAATTTCATCTATATGCATTGTTAAGCTCCGTCCACACCTAACGTGACTAATCACGTTTTACTGGTTAACTCGGCCGAACCTAACCTAACCTAACGCGACAAATAACGTTTTACCGATTATTTTAGCCGAACATGGGCGTGCGGCAAATATTTTTTTACCAAAAAATCGCAAAAAAATAAACCGTCAATTTCATCTATATGCATTGTTAAGCTCCGTCCACACCTAACGTGACAAATCACGTTTTACTGGCTAACTCGGCCGAACCTAACCTAACCTAACGCGACAAATAACGTTTTACCGATTATATCGGCCAAACATGGGCGGACGGCAAAATTTTTTTTATCAAAAAACCGCAAAAAAATCAACCGTCAATTTCATCTATATGCATTGTTAAGCTCCGTCCACACCTAACGTGACAAATCACGTTTTACTGGTTAACTCGGCCGAACCTAACCTAACCTAACGCGACAAATAACGTTTTACCGATTATCTCAGCCGAACATGGGCGTGCGGCAAATATTTGTTTACCAAAAAATCGCAAAAAAATCAACATTCAGTTTCATCTATATGCATTGTTAAGCTCCGTCCACACCTAACGTGACAAATCACGTTTTACTGGTTAACTCGGCCGAACCTAACCTAACCTAACGCGACAAATAACGTTTTACCGATTATCTCAGCCGAACATGGGCGTGCGGCAAATATTTTTTTACCAAAAAATCGCAAAAAAATCAACCGTCAATTTCATCTATATGCATTGTTAAGCTCCGTCCACACCTAACGTGACAAATCACGTTTTACTGGTTAACTCGGCCGAACCTAACCTAACCTAACCTAACGCGACAAATAACGTTTTACCGATTATCTCAGCCGAACATGGGCGTGCGGCAAATATTTTGTACCAAAAAATCGCAAAAAAATCAACCGTCAATTTCATCTATATGCATTGTTAAGCTCCGTCCACACCTAACGTGACAAATCACGTTTTACTGGTTAACTCGGCCGAACCTAACCTAACCTAACGCGACAAATAACGTTTTACCGATTATTTTAGCCGAACATGGGCGTGCGGCAAATATTTTTTTACCAAAAAATCGCAAAAAAATAAACCGTCAATTTCATCTATATGCATTGTTAAGCTCCGTCCACACCTAACGTGACAAATCACGTTTTACTGGCTAACTCGGCCGAACCTAACCTAACCTAACGCGACAAATAACGTTTTACCGATTATATCGGCCAAACATGGGCGGACGGCAAAATTTTTTTATCAAAAAACCGCAAAAAAATCAACCGTCAATTTCATCTATATGCATTGTTAAGATCCGTCCACACCTAACGTGACAAATCACGTTTTACTGGTTAACTCGGCCGAACTTAACCTAACCTAACGCGACAAATAACGTTTTACCGATTATCTCAGCCGAACATGGGCGTGCGGCAAATATTTTTTTACCAAAAAATCGCAAAAAAATCAACCATCAATTTCATCTATATACATTGTTAAGGTCCGTCCACACCTAACGCGACAAATAACGTTTTACTGACTATCTCAGCCGAACATGGGCGTGCGGCAAATATTTTTTTACCAAAAAATCGCAAAAAAATCAACCGTCAATTTCATCTATATGCATTGTTAAGCTCCGTCCACACCTAACGTGACAAATCACGTTTTACTGGCTAACTCGGCCGAACCTAACCTAACCTAACGCGACAAATAACGTTTTACCGATTATCTCAGCCGAACATGGGCGTGCGGCAAATATTTTTTTACCAAAAAATCTCAAAAAAATCAACCGTCAATTTCATCTATATGCATTGTTAAGCTCCGTCCACACCTAACGTGACAAATCACGTTTTACTGGTTAACTCGGCCGAACCTAACCTAACCTAACGCGACAAATAACGTTTTACCGATTATTTCAGCCGAACATGGGCGTGCGGCAAATATTTTTTTACCAAAAAATTGCAAAAAAATAAACCGTCAATTTCATCTATATGCATTGTTAAGCTCCGTCCACACCTAACGTGACAAATCACGTTTTACTGGCTAACTCGGCCGAACCTAACCTAACCTAACCTAACGCGACAAATAACGTTTTACCGATTATATCGGCCAAACATGGGCGGACGGCAAAATTTTTTTTATCAAAAAACCGCAAAAAAATCAACCGTCAATTTCATCTATATGCATTGTTAAGATCCGTCCACACCTAACGTGACAAATCACGTTTTACTGGTTAACTCGGCCGAACTTAACCTAACCTAACGCGACAAATAACGTTTTACCGATTATCTCAGCCGAACATGGGCGTGCGGCAAATATTTTTTTACCAAAAAATCGCAAAAAAATCAACCGTCAATTTCATCTATATGCATTGTTAAGCTCCGTCCACACCTAACGTGACAAATCACGTTTTACTGGCTAACTTGGCCGAACCTAACCTAACCTAACGCGACAAATAACGTTTTACCGATTATCTCAGCCGAACATGGGCGTGCGGCAAATATTTTTTTACCAAAAAATCGCAAAAAAATCAACCGTCAATTTCATCTATATGCATTGTTAAGCTCCGTCCACACCTAACGTGACAAATCACGTTTTACTGGTTAACTCGGCCGAACCTAACCTAACCTAACCTAACGCGACAAATAACGTTTTACCGATTATCTCAGCCGAACATGGGCGTGCGGCAAATATTTGTTTACCAAAAAATCGCAAAAAAATCAACCGTCAATTTCATCTATATGCATTGTTAAGCTCCGTCCACACCTAACGTGACAAATCACGTTTTACTGGCTAACTCGGCCGAACCTAACCTAACCTAACGCGACAAATAACGTTTTACCGATTATCTCAGCCGAACATGGGCGTGCGGCAAATATTTTTTTACCAAAAAATCGCAAAAAAATCAACCGTCAATTTCATCTATATGCATTGTTAAGCTCCGTCCACACCTAACGTGACAAATCACGTTTTACTGGCTAACTCGGCCGAACCTAACCTAACCTAACGCGACAAATAACGTTTTACCGATTATCTCAGCCGAACATGGGCGTGCGGCAAATATTTTTTTACCAAAAAATCTCAAAAAAATCAACCGTCAATTTCATCTATATGCATTGTTAAGCTCCGTCCACACCTAACGTGACAAATCACGTTTTACTGGTTAACTCGGCCGAACCTAACCTAACCTAACGCGACAAATAACGTTTTACCGATTATTTCAGCCGAACATGGGCGTGCGGCAAATATTTTTTTACCAAAAAATTGCAAAAAAATAAACCGTCAATTTCATCTATATGCATTGTTAAGCTCCGTCCACACCTAACGTGACAAATCACGTTTTACTGGCTAACTCGGCCGAACCTAACCTAACCTAACCTAACGCGACAAATAACGTTTTACCGATTATATCGGCCAAACATGGGCGGACGGCAAAATTTTTTTTATCAAAAAACCGCAAAAAAATCAACCGTCAATTTCATCTATATGCATTGTTAAGATCCGTCCACACCTAACGTGACAAATCACGTTTTACTGGTTAACTCGGACGAACTTAACCTAACCTAACGCGACAAATAACGTTTTACCGATTATCTCAGCCGAACATGGGCGTGCGGCAAATATTTTTTTACCAAAAAATCGCAAAAAAATCAACCATCAATTTCATCTATATACATTGTTAAGGTCCGTCCACACCTAACGCGACAAATAACGTTTTACTGACTATCTCAGCCGAACATGGGCGTGCGGCAAATATTTTTTTACCAAAAAATCGCAAAAAAATCAACCGTCAATTTCATCTATATGCATTGTTAAGCTCCGTTCACACCTAACGTGACAAATCACGTTTTACTGGCTAACTCGGCCGAACCTAACCTAACCTAACGCGACAAATAACGTTTTACCGATTATCTCAGCCGAACATGGGCGTGCGGCAAATATTTTTTTACCAAAAAATCGCAAAAAAATCAACCGTCAATTTCATCTATATGCATTGTTAAGCTCCGTCCACACCTAACGTGACAAATCACGTTTTACTGGTTAACTCGGCCGAACCTAACCTAACCTAACCTAACGCGACAAATAACGTTTTACCGATTATCTCAGCCGAACATGGGCGTGCGGCAAATATTTTTTTACCAAAAAATCGCAAAAAAATCAACCGTCAATTTCATCTATATGCATTGTTAAGCTCCGTCCACACCTAACGTGACAAATCACGTTTTACTGGCTAACTTGGCCGAACCTAACCTAACCTAACGCGACAAATAACGTTTTACCGATTATCTCAGCCGAACATGGGCGTGCGGCAAATATTTTTTTACCAAAAAATCGCAAAAAAATCAACCGTCAATTTCATCTATATGCATTGTTAAGCTCCGTCCACACCTAACGTGACAAATCACGTTTTACTGGTTAACTCGGCCGAACCTAACCTAACCTAACCTAACGCGACAAATAACGTTTTACCGATTATCTCAGCCGAACATGGGCGTGCGGCAAATATTTGTTTACCAAAAAATCGCAAAAAAATCAACCGTCAATTTCATCTATATGCATTGTTAAGCTCCGTCCACACCTAACGTGACAAATCACGTTTTACTGGCTAACTCGGCCGAACCTAACCTAACCTAACGCGACAAATAACGTTTTACCGATTATCTCAGCCGAACATGGGCGTGCGGCAAATATTTTTTTACCAAAAAATCGCAAAAAAATCAACCGTCAATTTCATCTATATGCATTGTTAAGCTCCGTCCACACCTAACGTGACAAATCACGTTTTACTGGCTAACTCGGCCGAACCTAACCTAACCTAACGCGACAAATAACGTTTTACCGATTATCTCAGCCGAACATGGGCGTGCGGCAAATATTTTTTTACCAAAAAATCTCAAAAAAATCAACCGTCAATTTCATCTATATGCATTGTTAAGCTCCGTCCACACCTAACGTGACAAATCACGTTTTACTGGTTAACTCGGCCGAACCTAACCTAACCTAACGCGACAAATAACGTTTTACCGATTATTTCAGCCGAACATGGGCGTGCGGCAAATATTTTTTTACCAAAAAATTGCAAAAAAATAAACCGTCAATTTCATCTATATGCATTGTTAAGCTCCGTCCACACCTAACGTGACAAATCACGTTTTACTGGCTAACTCGGCCGAACCTAACCTAACCTAACCTAACGCGACAAATAACGTTTTACCGATTATATCGGCCAAACATGGGCGGACGGCAAAATTTTTTTTATCAAAAAACCGCAAAAAAATCAACCGTCAATTTCATCTATATGCATTGTTAAGATCCGTCCACACCTAACGTGACAAATCACGTTTTACTGGTTAACTCGGACGAACTTAACCTAACCTAACGCGACAAATAACGTTTTACCGATTATCTCAGCCGAACATGGGCGTGCGGCAAATATTTTTTTACCAAAAAATCGCAAAAAAATCAACCATCAATTTCATCTATATACATTGTTAAGGTCCGTCCACACCTAACGCGACAAATAACGTTTTACTGACTATCTCAGCCGAACATGGGCGTGCGGCAAATATTTTTTTACCAAAAAATCGCAAAAAAATCAACCGTCAATTTCATCTATATGCATTGTTAAGCTCCGTTCACACCTAACGTGACAAATCACGTTTTACTGGCTAACTCGGCCGAACCTAACCTAACCTAACGCGACAAATAACGTTTTACCGATTATCTCAGCCGAACATGGGCGTGCGGCAAATATTTTTTTACCAAAAAATCGCAAAAAAATCAACCGTCAATTTCATCTATATGCATTGTTAAGCTCCGTCCACACCTAACGTGACAAATCACGTTTTACTGGTTAACTCGGCCGAACCTAACCTAACCTAACCTAACGCGACAAATAACGTTTTACCGATTATCTCAGCCGAACATGGGCGTGCGGCAAATATTTGTTTATCAAAAAACCGCAAAAAAATCAACCGTCAATTTCATCTATATGCATTGTTAAGATCCGTCCACACCTAACGTGACAAATCACGTTTTACTGGTTAACTCGGACGAACTTAACCTAACCTAACGCGACAAATAACGTTTTACCGATTATCTCAGCCGAACATGGGCGTGCGGCAAATATTTTTTTACCAAAAAATCGCAAAAAAATCAACCATCAATTTCATCTATATACATTGTTAAGGTCCGTCCACACCTAACGCGACAAATAACGTTTTACTGACTATCTCAGCCGAACATGGGCGTGCGGCAAATATTTTTTTACCAAAAAATCGCAAAAAAATCAACCGTCAATTTCATCTATATGCATTGTTAAGCTCCGTCCACACCTAACGTGACAAATCACGTTTTACTGGCTAACTCGGCCGAACCTAACCTAACCTAACGCGACAAATAACGTTTTACCGATTATCTCAGCCGAACATGGGCGTGCGGCAAATATTTGTTTACCAAAAAATCGCAAAAAAATCAACATTCAGTTTCATCTACATGCATTGTTAAGCTCCGTCCACACCTAACGTGACAAATCACGTTTTACTGGTTAACTCGGCCGAACCTAACCTAACCTAACGCGACAAATAACGTTTTACCGATTATCTCAGCCGAACATGGGCGTGCGGCAAATATTTTTTTACCAAAAAATCGCAAAAAAATCAACCATCAATTTCATCTATATACATTGTTAAGGTCCGTCCACACCTAACGCGACAAATAACGTTTTACTGACTATCTCAGCCGAACATGGGCGTGCGGCAAATATTTTTTTACCAAAAAATCGCAAAAAAATCAACCGTCAATTTCATCTATATGCATTGTTAAGCTCCGTTCACACCTAACGTGACAAATCACGTTTTACTGGCTAACTCGGCCGAACCTAACCTAACCTAACGCGACAAATAACGTTTTACCGATTATCTCAGCCGAACATGGGCGTGCGGCAAATATTTTTTTACCAAAAAATCGCAAAAAAATCAACCGTCAATTTCATCTATATGCATTGTTAAGCTCCGTCCACACCTAACGTGACAAATCACGTTTTACTGGTTAACTCGGCCGAACCTAACCTAACCTAACCTAACGCGACAAATAACGTTTTACCGATTATCTCAGCCGAACATGGGCGTGCGGCAAATATTTGTTTATCAAAAAACCGCAAAAAAATCAACCGTCAATTTCATCTATATGCATTGTTAAGATCCGTCCACACCTAACGTGACAAATCACGTTTTACTGGTTAACTCGGACGAACTTAACCTAACCTAACGCGACAAATAACGTTTTACCGATTATCTCAGCCGAACATGGGCGTGCGGCAAATATTTTTTTACCAAAAAATCGCAAAAAAATCAACCATCAATTTCATCTATATACATTGTTAAGGTCCGTCCACACCTAACGCGACAAATAACGTTTTACTGACTATCTCAGCCGAACATGGGCGTGCGGCAAATATTTTTTTACCAAAAAATCGCAAAAAAATCAACCGTCAATTTCATCTATATGCATTGTTAAGCTCCGTCCACACCTAACGTGACAAATCACGTTTTACTGGCTAACTCGGCCGAACCTAACCTAACCTAACGCGACAAATAACGTTTTACCGATTATCTCAGCCGAACATGGGCGTGCGGCAAATATTTGTTTACCAAAAAATCGCAAAAAAATCAACATTCAGTTTCATCTACATGCATTGTTAAGCTCCGTCCACACCTAACGTGACAAATCACGTTTTACTGGTTAACTCGGCCGAACCTAACCTAACCTAACGCGACAAATAACGTTTTACCGATTATCTCAGCCGAACATGGGCGTGCGGCAAATATTTTTTTACCAAAAAATCGCAAAAAAATCAACCGTCAATTTCATCTATATGCATTGTTAAGCTCCGTCCACACCTAACGTGACAAATCACGTTTTACTGGTTAACTCGGCCGAACCTAACGCGACAAATAACGTTTTACCGATTATCTCAGCCGAACATGGGCGTGCGGCAAATATTTGTTTACCAAAAAATCGCAAAAAAATCAACATTCAGTTTCATCTATATGCATTGTTAAGCTCCGTCCACACCTAACGTGACAAATCACGTTTTACTGGTTAACTCGGCCGAACCTAACCTAACCTAACGCGACAAATAACGTTTTACCGATTATCTCAGCCGAACATGGGCGTGCGGCAAATATTTTTTTACCAAAAAATCGCAAAAAAATCAACCGTCAATTTCATCTATATGCATTGTTAAGCTCCGTCCACACCTAACGTGACAAATCACGTTTTACTGGTTAACTCGGCCGAACCTAACCTAACGCGACAAATAACGTTTTACCGATTATCTCAGCCGAACATGGGCGTGCGGCAAATATTTGTTTACCAAAAAATCGCAAAAAAATCAACATTCAGTTTCATCTATATGCATTGTTAAGCTCCGTCCACACCTAACGTGACAAATCACGTTTTACTGGTTAACTCGGCCGAACCTAACCTAACCTAACCTAACGCGACAAATAACGTTTTACCGATTATCTCAGCCGAACATGGGCGTGCGGCAAATATTTTTTACCAAAAAATCGCAAAAAAATCAACCGTCAATTTCATCTATATGCATTGTTAAGCTCCGTCCACACCTAACGTGACAAATCACGTTTTACTGGTTAACTCGGCCGAACCTAACCTAACCTAACGCGACAAATAACGTTTTACCGATTATTTCAGCCGAACATGGGCGTGCGGCAAATATTTTTTTACCAAAAAATCGCAAAAAAATAAACCGTCAATTTCATCTATATGCATTGTTAAGCTCTGTCCACACCTAACGTGACAAATCACGTTTCACTGGCTAACTTGGCCGAACCTAACCTAACCTAACCTAACGCGACAAATAACGTTTTACCGATTATATCGGCCAAACATGGGCGGACGGCAAAATTTTTTTTATCAAAAAACCGCAAAAAAATCAACCGTCAATTTCATCTATATGCATTGTTAAGATCCGTCCACACCTAACGTGACAAATCACGTTTTACTGGTTAACTCGGCCGAACCTAACCTAACGCGACAAATAACGTTTTACCGATTATTTCAGCCGAACATGGGCGTGCGGCAAATATTTTTTTACCAAAAAATTGCAAAAAAATAAACCGTCAATTTCATCTATATGCATTGTTAAGCTCCGTCCACACCTAACGTGACAAATCACGTTTTACTGGCTAACTCGGCCGAACCTAACCTAACCTAACCTAACGCGACAAATAACGTTTTACCGATTATATCGGCCAAACATGGGCGGACGGCAAAATTTTTTTTATCAAAAAACCGCAAAAAAATCAACCGTCAATTTCATCTATATGCATTGTTAAGATCCGTCCACACCTAACGTGACAAATCACGTTTTACTGGTTAACTCGGACGAACTTAACCTAACCTAACGCGACAAATAACGTTTTACCGATTATCTCAGCCGAACATGGGCGTGCGGCAAATATTTTTTTACCAAAAAATCGCAAAAAAATCAACCATCAATTTCATCTATATACATTGTTAAGGTCCGTCCACACCTAACGCGACAAATAACGTTTTACTGACTATCTCAGCCGAACATGGGCGTGCGGCAAATATTTTTTTACCAAAAAATCGCAAAAAAATCAACCGTCAATTTCATCTATATGCATTGTTAAGCTCCGTTCACACCTAACGTGACAAATCACGTTTTACTGGCTAACTCGGCCGAACCTAACCTAACCTAACGCGACAAATAACGTTTTACCGATTATCTCAGCCGAACATGGGCGTGCGGCAAATATTTTTTTACCAAAAAATCGCAAAAAAATCAACCGTCAATTTCATCTATATGCATTGTTAAGCTCCGTCCACACCTAACGTGACAAATCACGTTTTACTGGTTAACTCGGCCGAACCTAACCTAACCTAACCTAACGCGACAAATAACGTTTTACCGATTATCTCAGCCGAACATGGGCGTGCGGCAAATATTTGTTTATCAAAAAACCGCAAAAAAATCAACCGTCAATTTCATCTATATGCATTGTTAAGATCCGTCCACACCTAACGTGACAAATCACGTTTTACTGGTTAACTCGGACGAACTTAACCTAACCTAACGCGACAAATAACGTTTTACCGATTATCTCAGCCGAACATGGGCGTGCGGCAAATATTTTTTTACCAAAAAATCGCAAAAAAATCAACCATCAATTTCATCTATATACATTGTTAAGGTCCGTCCACACCTAACGCGACAAATAACGTTTTACTGACTATTTAAGCCGAACATGGGCGTGCGGCAAATATTTTTTTACCAAAAAATCGCAAAAAAATCAACCGTCAATTTCATCTATATGCATTGTTAAGCTCCGTCCACACCTAACGTGACAAATCACGTTTTACTGGCTAACTCGGCCGAACCTAACCTAACCTAACGCGACAAATAACGTTTTACCGATTATCTCAGCCGAACATGGGCGTGCGGCAAATATTTGTTTACCAAAAAATCGCAAAAAAATCAACATTCAGTTTCATCTACATGCATTGTTAAGCTCCGTCCACACCTAACGTGACAAATCACGTTTTACTGGTTAACTCGGCCGAACCTAACCTAACCTAACGCGACAAATAACGTTTTACCGATTATCTCAGCCGAACATGGGCGTGCGGCAAATATTTTTTTACCAAAAAATCGCAAAAAAATCAACCGTCAATTTCATCTATATGCATTGTTAAGCTCCGTCCACACCTAACGTGACAAATCACGTTTTACTGGTTAACTCGGCCGAACCTAACGCGACAAATAACGTTTTACCGATTATCTCAGCCGAACATGGGCGTGCGGCAAATATTTGTTTACCAAAAAATCGCAAAAAAATCAACATTCAGTTTCATCTATATGCATTGTTAAGCTCCGTCCACACCTAACGTGACAAATCACGTTTTACTGGTTAACTCGGCCGAACCTAACCTAACCTAACGCGACAAATAACGTTTTACCGATTATCTCAGCCGAACATGGGCGTGCGGCAAATATTTTTTTACCAAAAAATCGCAAAAAAATCAACCGTCAATTTCATCTATATGCATTGTTAAGCTCCGTCCACACCTAACGTGACAAATCACGTTTTACTGGTTAACTCGGCCGAACCTAACCTAACGCGACAAATAACGTTTTACCGATTATCTCAGCCGAACATGGGCGTGCGGCAAATATTTGTTTACCAAAAAATCGCAAAAAAATCAACATTCAGTTTCATCTATATGCATTGTTAAGCTCCGTCCACACCTAACGTGACAAATCACGTTTTACTGGTTAACTCGGCCGAACCTAACCTAACGCGACAAATAACGTTTTACCGATTATCTCAGCCGAACATGGGCGTGCGGCAAATATTTTTTTACCAAAAAATCGCAAAAAAATCAACCGTCAATTTCATCTATATGCATTGTTAAGCTCCGTCCACACCTAACGTGACAAATCACGTTTTACTGGTTAACTCGGCCGAACCTAACCTAACCTAACCTAACGCGACAAATAACGTTTTACCGATTATCTCAGCCGAACATGGGCGTGCGGCAAATATTTTTTTACCAAAAAATTGCAAAAAAATAAACCGTCAATTTCATCTATATGCATTGTTAAGCTCCGTCCACACCTAACGTGACAAATCACGTTTTACTGGCTAACTCGGCCGAACCTAACCTAACCTAACCTAACGCGACAAATAACGTTTTACCGATTATTTCAGCCGAACATGGGCGTGCGGCAAATATTTTTTTACCAAAAAATCGCAAAAAAATAAACCGTCAATTTCATCTATATGCATTGTTAAGCTCCGTCCACACCTAACGTGACAAATCACGTTTTACTGGCTAACTCGGCCGAACCTAACCTAACCTAACCTAACGCGACAAATAACGTTTTACCGATTATATCGGCCAAACATGGGCGGACGGCAAAATTTTTTTTATCAAAAAACCGCAAAAAAATCAACCGTCAATTTCATCTATATGCATTGTTAAGATCCGTCCACACCTAACGTGACAAATCACGTTTTACTGGTTAACTCGGCCGAACCTAATCTAACCTAACCTAACGCGACAAATAACGTTTTACCGATTATCTCAGCCGAACATGGGCGTGCGGCAAATATTTTTTTACCAAAAAATCGCAAAAAAATCAACCGTCAATTTCATCTATATGCATTGTTAAGCTCTGTTCACACCTAACGTGACAAATCACGTTTTACTGGTTAACTCGGCCGAACCTAATCTAACCTAACCTAACGCGACAAATAACGTTTTACCGATTATCTCAGCCGAACATGGGCGTGCGGCAAATTTTTTTTTACCAAAAAATCGCAAAAAAATCAACCGTCAGTTTCATCTATATGCATTGTTAAGCTCCGTCCACACCTAACGTGACAAATCACGTTTTACTGGTTAACTCGGCCGAACCTATCCTAACCTAACCTAACGCGACAAATAACGTTTTACCGATTATCTCGGCCAAACATGGGCGGACGGCAAAAATTTTTTTATCAAAAAACCGCAAAAAAATCAACTGTCAATTTCATCTATTTGCATTGTTTTTTGCATCCGTCCACACCTAACGTGACAAATAACGTTTTACTGGTTAACTCGGCCGAACCTAACCTAACGCGACAAATAACGTTTTACCGATTATCTCAGCCGAACATGGGCGTGCGGCAAATATTTTTTTACCAAAAAATCGCAAAAAAATCAACCGTCAATTTCATCTATATGCATTGTTAAGCTCCGTCCACACCTAACGTGACAAATCACGTTTTACTGTTTAACTCGGCCGAACCTAACCTAACCTAACGCGACAAATAACGTTTTACCGATTATCTCAGCCGAACATGGGCGTGCGGCAAATATTTTTTTACCAAAAAATCGCAAAAAAATCAACCGTCAGTTTCATCTATATGCATTGTTAAGCTCCGTCCACACCTAACGTGACAAATCACGTTTTACTGGTTAACTCGGCCGAACCTATCCTAACCTAACCTAACGCGACAAATAACGTTTTACCGATTATCTCGGCCAAACATGGGCGGACGGCAAAAATTTTTTTATCAAAAAACCGCAAAAAAATCAACTGTCAATTTCATCTATTTGCATTGTTAAGATCCGTCCACACCTAACGTGACAAATAACGTTTTACTGGTTAACTCGGCCGAACCTAACCTAACCTAACCTAACGCGACAAATAACGTTTTACCGATTATCTCAGCCGAACATGGGCGTGCGGCAAATATTTTTTTACCAAAAAATCGCAAAAAAATCAACCGTCAATTTCATCTATATGCATTGTTAAGCTCCGTCCACACCTAACGTGACAAATCACGTTTTACTGTTTAACTCGGCCGAACCTAACCTAACCTAACCTAACGCGACAAATAACGTTTTACCGATTATCTCAGCCGAACATGGGCGTGCGGCAAATAGTTTTTTACCAAAAAATCGCAAAAAAATCAACCGTCAGTTTCATCTATATGCATTGTTAAGCTCCGTCCACACCTAACGTGACAAATCACGTTTTACTGGTTAACTCGGCCGAACCTATCCTAACCTAACCTAACGCGACAAATAACGTTTTACCGATTATCTCGGCCAAACATGGGCGGACGGCAAAAATTTTTTTATCAAAAAACCGCAAAAAAATCAACTGTCAATTTCATCTATTTGCATTGTTAAGATCCGTCCACACCTAACGTGACAAATAACGTTTTACTGGTTAACTCGGCCGAACCTAACCTAACCTAACCTAACGCGACAAATAACGTTTTACCGATTATTTCAGCCGAACATGGGCATGCGGCAAATATTTTTTTACCAAAAAATCGCAAAAAAATAAACCGTCATATTCATCTATATGCATTGTTAAGCTCCGTCCACACCTAACGTGACAAATCACGTTTTACTGGCTAACTCGGCCGAACCTAACCTAACCTAACCTAACGCGACAAATAACGTTTTACCGATTATATCGGCCAAACATGGGCGGACGGCAAAATTTTTTTTATCAAAAAACCGCAAAAAAATCAACCGTCAATTTCATCTATATGCATTGTTAAGATCCGTCCACACCTAACGTGACAAATCACGTTTTACTGGTTAACTCGGCCGAACTTAACCTAACCTAACGCGACAAATAACGTTTTACCGATTATCTCAGCCGAACATGGGCGTGCGGCAAATATTTTTTTACCAAAAAATCGCAAAAAAATCAACCATCAATTTCATCTATATACATTGTTAAGGTCCGTCCACACCTAACGCGACAAATAACGTTTTACTGACTATCTCAGCCGAACATGGGCGTGCGGCAAATATTTTTTTACCAAAAAATCGCAAAAAAATCAACCGTCAATTTCATCTATATGCATTGTTAAGCTCCGTCCACACCTAACGTGACAAATCACGTTTTACTGGCTAACTCGGCCGAACCTAACCTAACCTAACGCGACAAATAACGTTTTACCGATTATCTCAGCCGAACATGGGCGTGCGGCAAATATTTTTTTACCAAAAAATCGCAAAAAAATCAACCGTCAATTTCATCTATATGCATTGTTAAGCTCTGTTCACACCTAACGTGACAAATCACGTTTTACTGGTTAACTCGGCCGAACCTAATCTAACCTAACCTAACGCGACAAATAACGTTTTACCGATTATCTCAGCCGAACATGGGCGTGCGGCAAATATTTTTTTACCAAAAAATCGCAAAAAAATCAACCGTCAATTTCATCTATATGCATTGTTAAGCTCTGTTCACACCTAACGTGACAAATCACGTTTTACTGGTTAACTCGGCCGAACCTAATCTAACCTAACCTAACGCGACAAATAACGTTTTACCGATTATCTCAGCCGAACATGGGCGTGCGGCAAATTTTTTTTTACCAAAAAATCGCAAAAAAATCAACCGTCAGTTTCATCTATATGCATTGTTAAGCTCCGTCCACACCTAACGTGACAAATCACGTTTTACTGGTTAACTCGGCCGAACCTATCCTAACCTAACCTAACGCGACAAATAACGTTTTACCGATTATCTCGGCCAAACATGGGCGGACGGCAAAATTTTTTTTATCAAAAAACCGCAAAAAAATCAACTGTCAATTTCATCTATTTGCATTGTTAAGATCCGTCCACACCTAACGTGACAAATAACGTTTTACTGGTTAACTCGGCCGAACCTAACCTAACGCGACAAATAACGTTTTACCGATTATCTCAGCCGAACATGGGCGTGCGGCAAATATTTTTTTACCAAAAAATCGCAAAAAAATCAACCGTCAATTTCATCTATATGCATTGTTAAGCTCCGTCCACACCTAACGTGACAAATCACGTTTTACTGTTTAACTCGGCCGAACCTAACCTAACCTAACCTAACGCGACAAATAACGTTTTACCGATTATCTCAGCCGAACATGGGCGTGCGGCAAATATTTTTTTACCAAAAAATCGCAAAAAAATCAACCGTCAGTTTCATCTATATGCATTGTTAAGCTCCGTCCACACCTAACGTGACAAATCACGTTTTACTGGTTAACTCGGCCGAACCTATCCTAACCTAACTTAACGCGACAAATAACGTTTTACCGATTATCTCGGCCAAACATGGGCGGACGGCAAAAATTTTTTTATCAAAAAACCGCAAAAAAATCAACTGTCAATTTCATCTATTTGCATTGTTAAGATCCGTCCACACCTAACGTGACAAATAACGTTTTACTGGTTAACTCGGCCGAACCTAACCTAACCTAACCTAACGCGACAAATAACGTTTTACCGATTATCTCAGCCGAACATGGGCGTGCGGCAAATATTTTTTTACCAAAAAATCGCAAAAAAATCAACCGTCAATTTCATCTATATGCATTGTTAAGCTCCGTCCACACCTAACGTGACAAATCACGTTTTACTGTTTAACTCGGCCGAACCTAACCTAACCTAACCTAACGCGACAAATAACGTTTTACCGATTATCTCAGCCGAACATGGGCGTGCGGCAAATTTTTTTTTACCAAAAAATCGCAAAAAAATCAACTGTCAATTTCATCTATTTGCATTGTTAAGATCCGTCCACACCTAACGTGACAAATAACGTTTTACTGGTTAACTCGGCCGAACCTAACCTAACCTAACCTAACGCGACAAATAACGTTTTACCGATTATCTCAGCCGAACATGGGCGTGCGGCAAATATTTTTTTACCAAAAAATCGCAAAAATGGGCGTGCGGCATATATTTTTTTACCAAAAAATTGCAAAAAAATCAACCGTCAATTTCATCTATATGCCTAACCTAACCTAACCTAACGCGACAAATAACGTTTTACCGATTATCTCAGCCGAACATGGGCGTGCGGCAAATATTTTTTTACCAAAAAATCGCAAAAAAATCAACCGTCAATTTCATCTATATGCATTGTTAAGCTCCGTCCACACCTAACGTGACAAATCACGTTTTACTGGTTAACTCGGCCGAACCTAACCTAACCTAACCTAACGCGACAAATAACGTTTTACCGATTATCTCGGCCAAACATGGGCGGACGGCAAATTTTTTTTTATCAAAAAACCGCAAAAAAAATCAACCGTTAATTTCATCTATATGCATTGTTAAGATCCGTCCACACCTAACGCGACAAATCACGTTTCACTGATTATCTCGGCCAAACCTAACCTAACCTAACAAATAACGTTTTACTGATTATCTCAGCCGAACATGGGCGAGCGGCAAATGTTTTTTTACCAAATAATCGCAAAAAAATCAACCGTCAATTTCATCTATATGCATTGTTAAGCTCCGTCCACACCTAACGTGACAAATGACGTTTTACTGGTTAACTCGGCCGAACCTAACCTAACCTAACGCGACAAATAACGTTTTACCGATTATCTCGGCCGAACATGGGCGGCGGACGGCAAATTTTTTTTTACTTTAAAATCGCAAAAAAATCAACTATCAATTTCATCTATATACATTGTTAAGGTCCGTCCACACCTAACGCGACAAATCACGTTTTACTGATTATCTCGGCCAAACCTAACCTAACCTAACGCGACAAATAACGTTTTACCGATTATCTCAGCCGAACATGGGCGTGCGGCAAATATTTTTTTACCAAAAAATCGCAAAAAATCAAACGTCAGTTTCATCTATATGCATTGTTAAGCTCCGTCCACACCTAACGTGACAAATCACGTTTTACTGGTTTACTCGGCCGAACCTAACCTAACCTAACGCGACAAATAACGTTTTACCGATTATCTCGGCCGAACATGGGCGTACGGCAAATATTTTTTTACCAAAAAATCGCAAAAAAGTCAACCGTCAATTTCATCTAACCTAACCTAACCTAACCTAACGCGACAAATAACGTTTTACCGATTATCTCAGCCGAACATGGGCGTGCGGCAAATATTTTTTTACCAAAAATTTGCAAAAAAATCAACCGTCAATTTCATCTATATGCATTGTTAAGCTCCGTTCACACCTAACGTGACAAATCACGTTTTACTGGTTAACTCGGCCGAACCTAACCTAACCTAACGCGACAAATAACGTTTTACCGATTATCTCGGCCAAACATGGGCGGACGGCAAAATTTTTTTTATCAAAAAACCGCAAAAAAATCAACCGTCAATTTCATCTATATGCATTGTTAAGATCCGTCCACACCTAATGTGACAAATCACGTTTTACTAGTTAACTCGGCCGAACCTAACCTAACCTAACCTAACGCGACAAATAACGTTTTACCGATTATCTCGGCCGAACATGGGCGTACGGCCATCGCAAAAAAATCAACCGTCAATTTTATCTATAAGCATTGTTAAGGTCCGTCCACACCTAACGCGACAAATCACGTTTCACTGATTATCTCGGATAAAAACGTCAAATTTTATAAAAGGGTCTGATTTTTTTTTAACATTTTTTTTATAAAGTGAGTCGAATCGAAAACTAGCAAAATATGTCACTTTTTGGTGAGATAGAGGAAAGTGGTTAACATGACGATAGCAATCGGATTGCAATGACGTAAGTATGACGTTGCGTCGAGTCGCGGCGGGTTTTGTTTGAACGAGTTCCTGCATCAATCCCCTTACTTTTGCTTCTATCTTCGATGGTTTACGGAAGGTCGACGCATTAATGTCAAAAATCTTTGTCAATTTTTTTATAGGATTACGTGTAGGTGAGCTCAGTTCCTTCCTTTTTTATTGTCAGTTTCGAGTTTTGGTTGTGGTTTGACCTACTAGTTTACACTGTGCTTTACTTTTGAGTTTTAGGTTTGCGTCCATTAGTAAAGGAACCATGTTGTGGAACACAAAGGTTGAATTTTGGTGATATTTTTGGTGACGGGTTACTGGGGTTTGGAGCGCTTCTACACCACGTTGGGCGCCAATTGTTAAATTCTCTTGGCCAATTGTGCCAGGGAATGAGACATCCTGGATCAGGTGAATTGGCTCATCGCGCTCTTTAGATGCAACTCAGCAGTGTTTTCTGGTTTGCCAGGTGTTTCCGGTGGAAGGAGAGGAGATGTTGTGGCCTCGAATGTTGGTTTTGTTAATTCTGGGGCCAAGCGCGTTTCTGAAACACCTAAGGCTTTTTCTTTGACGATTGAATTCGAATTGGTTTTGAAACCAATCTTTGATATTTTTTTGCATTGGTGTCATTGGACGATCGATCTACTAGCTCAATTTTAATAAATTAATTAGCACACATCGTTGCGAGATATTCTTTATCTTTTTATATTTATAATAATAAAAAAATTTAACCACTGTCATTTGCGAAACGACGTATTAATATTTTATCGCGAAGCGATACATATGAACATATCACATATCAACTATGTCTTATGTTTATATGCAAAAATGTAATTTGCTCTCAATTGTCAATCTATGCTTACCGTGAAACAAAAGTTGCGAGGTGACATATTGAATGTATACATTTTTAGGTTATGTGCGTGCATTGTAGCAATATTATAACTTTTTTAGGTTATATGGCGCCCAGTGTCAATTACCGAACGGCTGATTGGAAACTGGGAAGTTTGACAGTTTCTAAACTTTTTATCGGGTCATAAAGATTTAAATCGGGACAATTTTAAGTTTGAATATTCTTAATAGAACTTGGTTCTTTTATGTTTTTACTTTTAAGCATTGCTATTTAATAGCAGATCTCAAACATATGATTTAAAGTTAATTTCTTTTAATAAAAACAAAATATAGGTTTTTTTGGAGTTTTTTTTTTTGAGAAAAATTTGTTTTCGTGCGTCACTGAATCAAATAGATTTTGCCAGGTAAGTGCCATTAGTTTGCACAACTACTTATAAATAAATCTATGAACCGAGCAACACATTCGGAATATATTATATTAACTTTTAAACAATATTATATAAAATCAATTTACCGTATTTTAATTGTATAATTTACTTTTAATCAGCCCGACAAAAATTGTTATCAACAAAACCCATTATATTATAATGTTTTAATAAAATATTGCCAACTTTTGCTCATTTCAACTAACAAGTTTTAAAATGCTCCACACAGCAAAAAGGTTTGTTTTCAAATTTCTATACCCTACACGTAACAGATTAAATTTAAAATTTAATTTGGACGCTTTTAACTTTTTTATGTTTGTACGATACGATTCCGTTATTAGATATTCCCTCAAATAGCATGCTTTTTTTTACATTTGTTAACATTGGTCGAAATAAATTGGAAGGATCAATTTTATTGTTTTAAATCAGATTAGTTTTCAATTGAGAACGAAAGCCCATAGCAGCGAAATTGCATTATATTCTCGCTGAAATTCTCTATTATACCACACTGTTTCAAAGTTATAGATAGTTTGTAGTCATACGAGATAGATTATCAATTTGAGTTCGATTCTAAAGTAAATAATGTAAAGTACTTCTCAGTATTTGTTTAATGTTTGATATTAATAATGTTTGAGTCGCATGTTAAATGAGTGTTTTTGTTATATTTCATGTCAGAAATCAATTGTTCAAACACAATTGATTAATTATTCAAAACACGATACCTTAAAATGTTGATACAAATAATATATTTTTAAAATATATTCTACATTTTTTAGTTACTATAAATAAATAATATACGTTTCCGAGGAGGAATAGTAAATATTTTATGTGATATGATGGACTTTTTAAGTAAGAAGCTTATATGTATTGAATTCTTAATGGCATCGGAGAAATAACTGTTTCAAATTGTGCAAAAATACCGATAAAAAACGTCCAAATTATGTCAAAAAATTCAACAAATTTTGCTGTAACACATCTTGTGCTTAAAACATCTTGCAGTAATGCTTGGCATGAGCTCAATGATGTATCAACATTTTTAAAAACTTTTGTGATAGTGATTAGTCGAGTATCCATAATAATTTTCAAATTTTTGAGGTTGGAATTGGTTTTTGATGTGCAGGGCGTGTCACTGGACTTCATTTTATAGTGCAGGTAGGTAGTGCCGATTAGGGTAAGTGGCACGTAGTGAAGGCTATCTGCGTAATATTGATATATAATTAGGGTCGGTAATGCCAACAACAAAGGGGCGTGCAGCACTGTTTGGTGGTTAACAATTTTTCACCGTTTTCCTTGACAGAAGCTTGCTTCTGTTTTGCGTATTGAAGAGGTTGTTAACTGCTGGAAAGGGTCTTATGTTGTCCAAGTGTATGACTGTTTAATTAGTCTTTTGCGGTTATTAATCTCTTTGGGTCCATCTATTTGTTGGCTTGACTCCGGGTTCTGCTTTGGATCATCACTATCTCCAGACTGGTATACTTTTGCTAAATTTTTTGACGTGGATAACGGCGTTGCCGGTAAGTGGCCGTTGTCTAGCTCGCTTTTTTGTTTTCAGCTTTTGCGGGGTTATTTCATTCTTCACTTTCTTGTACTGTTCGTCTTAAAAGTAATTTGCTTGGATTTCTTGTAGCTGCGTTGTTGCGTCTGTTATTCTGAAACACGAAAAGGCACATTGTTTTTGTGGATTCTGATCCAACAGACTTCTAAGACTTTTCTTAAGTTCAGAGTGTTGGGGCTCTACGGGATTTGCTTTCATCTTTTCACTGCGTTCTTAAAGTGCCGGCTAGTGAATTGTGGGCCATTGTCTGATAGTATGACATTGAGGTAGCCATATCGGTGAAAGCATTTTTATTCCAGTACTTTTGTGTTTACGTTACTTGTCGCGGTTGGGACAGGTATTGCTTCTACCCATCCGGTGCTCATATCCATAATGGTTGAGGAAAAAAAGTTTGACGACGGTTCTTGGGCTGGTATTGCCTGAGAAATGGGTATAAATCGGGGGTGGTGCGGGATTTTGAGCTTGATTTTTTTCTGGAAAGCTGGGAATAGAAACGGTGGTTGTCTTTGCAAATTTTGCTCTGGAGATGAAGCATTTGTCATCCTCTAGGGTACTACGAGGTTTTGTCGGAGGTCGTCGGAGATACGTTCTCGGTTATGCGTCTGGGATAAACAATCGAAGCCGGTACTTGATTTCATTTGTGGGTTGCTCCGAGGTTTTGACGAAGGTTCTTTCAGCTGTGGATTTTTTCTTGTTTTTGTGGTTTTGAAGCTAGTGATTCCTGGCGTTGCAGGGTTTTGTTGACTTTGAGGCCACACTCTTTGCGGATCACGTACCTGCAACAATTTCTATCACTTTTGTGACTTTATTTGAGTATTGAGGTTGTCATGGATCTTTGCACTTGCCCGAGGTAAAAAAGTAAAATGTCAATCCTTCTGAAAATTACTTCCAGGAATGGATCACGTAGTGTGGCTTAGTTCCGGTTGACATTAATGTCTTGTCCGAAGGTAATTTCCGGTATTGTGATTATCGGATTGGTCGTGATTTGACTCACTATAGTTTGCACGTGGTTCACTTGGTTTTGGGCTTGAGCTTTGCGGGCGTCTGGTTTGCGTAGCGTGCTCGGGTCTAGGTTGAAGACTTCTCGGTCGGTTACAATGTTTTTCCCAGACATGGGCACCTGAGTTTTCGGTGGGTTAAGGCCATTTGGGGTATGCTCCATAGGTTGTTCCTCCATAAAAAGGTTTCAGATAGGATGACTTTATACAAGGAGCTACTGTGGGCTTGGTGTAGCTGGGAGATTTTGGTTTTTTTAACTGAAGTTTTTCACGTTAGTGTCCGTTTCCGACCAACCGGATGCAAAGTTGGTCAGATACTTGGTGTGTACCCCACACCAAGTATCTGACCGGATTTCTAGTCGCTCTCCTCACACCTTTGGAGATAGAATTTCAGCGTTTCCAGCTCATTCTTTAGTTTGTACATGGGTTCTGTTGGTTTGAAAGGTTCCATTAATAGAATGGCAATTTTATAATAACTAGCAGGAATTTTGAGTTACGGTATACATTTTTGAGTTCAGCATTCTTGAGTTAGTTTGAAACTTTTTTAGAAAATTTTATTTTGTATGGAACTTGATTTTTCTTAAAAATATTACATCATATTTTGAGTAGCTGTTTGGATTTTTAGATTCTGCATACTTTATTGGAAAATTTGTAGAAAATTTTTTGGAAAATTATTTTTGTTTTGGTCGAAGCTTTGACCAACATCATCCAACGTATCTCGCTTTAGATACCTTGATTATGCGTGAGCTATTGCTAATCATTCTGATTGACAATACAGTTATATAGTTTTTTTGCTACGAGAGTTCTTGCTTACAGTTGATCTGGGTTTAACTTGGAATCAAGATTTAGTGGTGTAAAACGGAACGATTGAAATTTTTGTTGAAAATTGATTTGATCGGTTTTGGAGAAGCTTTCTCTAGGTGCTATGATGACGGGTCTGTGGGGTTGGAGCCTTCAATTTGCCCACGTTGGGCGCTAATTGTTACGGTTTAGCCCCCGGTTATGCATATGTTTTATGAATAGATTTCTCTCAGCAGTGAATTTTTTTTTTTTTTTTTTAGTTTTGTCTGGGGGATTCTTTCTAAAGATTTGCATTTTGTCGAATTCACTCTCGAGCACCGACCGACAAACACCCAACTCTCCATCAAGTTATCGTCACACGCTTGGGAAGCGGAGTAACAGCTGATTTTTAACGGATAGAGTTGCGTTTTACTTTTTTCCCGTAAACAGGATTTCTTTTTTTAGCTTCTTGCGGAAGCTTAACGTACAGTATTGGGGTGGTTTTCTTGTCTCTTTCTATGACCGTTACTGAGGTTGGATTATACCCCAGAGCGATGGCTGATGGCTTTGGTGGTGCTGAAGGCACGTGACGCCTATTTGATAAATTCATTGAAGAGGACACTCCCGGTTCCTTTATTAGTTTTTTTTAGCGGCGACGTTGCTGCCCTGTTGGATTTCCATTACATCTTTTTTTCTTCTGAAGATATCTTGACCGGCGACAGGTTTCTTGATGGAGGTACGGGCCGGGGTTTTTGCTGGATCGGAGTTGTTGAAAATTACGGCTTCTTCAGGGATTTTTTGTTGGAGCTGGGGGCTAGGCCCGATGATGGCGATTTTTATGCTGGTTTCTATGTCGTTCAAGTGGTATAGTTTTTCATCCTGGTCGAGCCTTATTTACTTGAATTCATTCTTGTGGATGTCGATCCTTTCTTATTGGTTCTTTACTAGGAACACAATGAAAGGCTCGAGAGAGTTGATCTTGGCTCCTTGCTGCTTGATAAGTCTGATGTTCTTCTGGAGCTGCTGGTACACTATCCTCTAAACTGAATTAATCATCTGTGACTCATTCATCAAGATTGTGCCAAGGTATAGTGTGCAATTTCAAGAAAATGGGATAATTGTTTTTTTATAAGCGTATTCTACGTGCTCTCGAATAAATTGACATGTGTGGTTTCAGCAGTCTACTCAGGCACGGTTTTAATGAATAAACTAGCCCGCACTCTTACCTGATTTAGTCTCTTGTGATTGTTTTCTGTGAGGTTACCTGAAATCCTTGGTTAATAACGATTATTTGAAATTATTTAATAAAGAAATATTATTTACATTTGTTTATCAATAATAAATTGAAAATTTATAAATTATTGTTTTTAAACATTTTCTATTTGCAGAGATTGACCACAATTAGCGCGTGAAGTGTGGGCATAGAGCGTTGTTATGTTGGCTTCACCATGCGGCGGACGGAAAGTTGCGCCGTGTGCAATAGTGTCTATAAGTGTATCTGATCTAATGATAAATTGTAGATTTAGTTTATTTCTTCAAAGAGTTTCTAACTGGAAAACAAAGAAATGTCGCTTAATAATTTAGGACACGCGTTTATTAAACCTGCATAGTTTTCAAGTTATGGGATGACCATCACGGTATGACATGTGTAGCTTGTGCACTACAAATTTGTTGCTACACAATTCTAAAGTTGTAAACAAAATAATATTCTTCATGATCAATTCAACTCAAATCAAACTATTGCAGTACTGACGAATGTCCATGCTCCAACCATATTCACGTTTATTTAAATCTTGGCCTTTCCCATTACATATAATTATACAATTTTCTTTTTAGATACTTTATTATTCTGACCCTTTCGATTGCGTGTTTCTTAATAGGAAACAAACTTTTATAAAGTAAACCTTATTGAAAATCACATGGTTAATAAAAATTGTATGGTTGAATAATAAACAATTTTATTTCATATTAATCTATACAATATTATATAGTATATAATATAAAGATAAAAAGCTTACTGATCATTCTATCTAAAAATAATAAATTTTTTAACAAGGAATGGTTCACTTATTGAATTGTATTTATATTGTTTGACATTTACTCTCATGCGCTTGTATTTAAAAATAGATATATGTATTTATAGCCTATACCTATCAACATTTATGTGTAAATAAAATATTTACATTGATAGTTTAATTGGATACGATATACTACGGGGCAAAAAACTCCACAAAGAGAAATGACTGATACACTAAAATCAAATTAAGCAATGTAATTGGACCGCCTTTTTATTTCAACTGTGTATTGCGTAGTGGTTTTATTCTGATCATGTTTTTTACAGTGTTCACATTTTAAAAAGAATGAATGAGATAAAAAAACAAGATGGTTTTGAGTACAGAATGGTCTCAAGTTGAAGTAATAGATTTATTAAACGATGGTTCAGGATTAGGTTTTGGAATAGTTGGTGGCCGTAGCACAGGCGTTGTCATAAAATCTATTCTTCCTGGTGGTATCGCTGATAAAGACGGTCGTTTGCAAAGTGGCGATCACATAATACAAATTGGAGATGTTAATTTACGTGGTTTCTCTGCCGATCAGGTAGCTAGCGTTTTGCGACAGGCGGGCCTTCAGGTGAGAATGGTTGTAGCCCGACCTATTGAATCGACTTGTGTGGAATTTCAAAATATTAATAGCTCAGCTCCGATTGTTCCTACGAAAATATTGACAGATCCTGATGAGGTCGAACGACTGCTGATACAAAACGGGTACCAGGAATATTCGTACAATCAATCGAACTCATTCGAGAACGATGAATCCGCCGAAACTCAAATCAATAACTATGATATCAACTCAGAAAATGTGATAAATACAAATGTAGATGTTAATGTCTTAACTGTAAATGGTACATGTGATTCTCCTGATAGTGGGAAAGTGATTTTAACTCCTGTCGATATAGAATATTCATTACCCGAAACGGAGCGCTTTACAGTACAATTAAATAAGAACGAGTATGGTATAGGGATTACTATAGCCGGATATGTATGTGAACGGGAAGATTTAAGTGGAATTTTTGTTAAGAGCATCAGTGAAGGTAGCGAAGCTCACAAATGTGGACAAATCAATACCAATGATAGGATTGTTGAAGTCGATGATGTTTCCTTACAAGACTGCACTAATTATGAAGCTGTCGAGAAGCTCAAACAATCGGGTACGTCCATCAATTTAACGTTCGAAAGATATTTGAGGGGACCCAAATACGAACATCTTCAAGAAGCCTTAGCCAGCACCGAAACGAAAGATTTAAGTCCACCGTCTCCTTCAGTTACAACACTCAGTTGGATACCAATTGATACAGAAGTAAGTGTATGCACAGGACACTTAATTTTGTGCACACGTATTTTAGCTGCACCACACATGCAAACACACACTTTAATTTCAATTGATGAACTTGAAATATACTGTTTTTTTATTATTTTTGTTTTATTTTGTTTTTATCGCTTTTCACCACACAGAAGATTTTTTAAACGCCTCTGCTACCACCAAAATTCCTGCCAGTTGATTACATATAGAAGTGAATTGTTTAATTTATAATTGTTTTGCATGGTTTCAGTGATGTAAAATTGCAGTTTATTCAATATTGTACATATCATTCTATTCTGAAATTTAAGAATGCACTGTGGAATTGAGGGCAATTTAATAAAGTTTGTATATTTGTACCAATTATAAGTAACTTATACTCAAATTGTTTATGGATTTTTATTTTTCTATCAATAATTAATATTATTGTGAATTGTTAAGCATATTGTTCTATTATTACAAACAAATGCATTCTTAAATTAAGTAATTCTAAATATTTTAAAGCTACTTAATAATTTATAAAAACTTTGTCACATAACATTTCAATTTGAATTACATAACTATACAAGGTGATGCAGTATGTATTTGTTTGACTTTTACAGGGTGTGTTCTATTCTATTGATGATTTTTTCTTTTGAGAAACAATATTATTATTTTCATCTTATTTACATATTTTTCTTTACACGTTGCGTGGGTTTGTGGAGTACACTAATACAAATTTTTTGTCTATAACCATGGACAGTGTTTGTTATCCAGGAATTGGTGCGTGGGTGGTGTACAACAATACAAACCTTTCGTCCATAATCATGGACACTACCTCACTGACCTTTCCAACTTTTTGTCATCCAAGAATTGTGTGTTATATCAAAGTAGCAGAAACGTCAAAAGTGCAGAAGTATCCAATCACTTGATCACAAACACACAAGTGAGTACACCCAAAACATAACCTACGCTTTATAATCGTGGAAAGTGTACCCCATCTACTCTTCCAACTGTTTGTCATCCAGGAATTGGATGTCGGACACTGTGGTATGTCAAAAATGCAAAACAATTCAATTTCTTGATCACAAACATTTGGGCGGGTGAGCGGGGTACATCAATACAAACCTCCTATTCAAAATCATGGATAGTGTATCCTTCCCACCCACCTCACATCCAGGATCCTTCTACTTTCTTTTACTATATTTTTGATGGGTTTCTTTAACATGCAAACCTATTTCAGCGATTTTCTCTAACAATATCTTCTTTTGTATGATAGCACAAGTCGTTCTCTATTTTTAATACAATTTCTGGACACTTAAGGTTCATCTCTTCCAAAGCTATATCTGAAGTGCTTTTTATTTTTTACGAATTTTTAATTTTTTTATTTATAAAGAAGTATAGTTTTTCTCAGTTTTGTGTTCAGTTTGCTACTCTAAATTGACGCATTACATATTTTTTGGGTTTTGTTGATTGTCTCTTAATTTAGTGAATCCATTTTCAGCTATAATAAATACATTTTTACGAATGTGAGCGTCATGGAACTTGATCCGGAGGACCAAATTTTTTATGGATGATGGAAGAACTTTGTTAGTTTCAAGTTTCTCACAAATGTATCGATCGTCTTTCTTATTGTAACTAACTTGAGCTTTCTTGAAGTTATAGTACAGAATTTCAACTCATAGTTATTCATACTCTACTCAGAATATCCAATATAACTAAAGCAGTGGCGGAGCTAGGATTTTAGTCCCCATTGCAAAATATTCAGAAGGGCTAACTCTGAGACGGTTCAATTTTATCATTTTATTTTGTAAATTGTTGGGGGGGGGGGCAGGTTTTGAAATTAACGTTGTCCTACCTATCCCCAATGCTTGTGGGTCCACCGCAGACCCTTGCTTACAGGTAGGTAGTTTTGCCTCTGAAGTTACTTCAAACTAACTTAATATTTGATCTACCCAATCAATTCTGTCATCGAACAATCTGTTTGGTCAGGCGCAGAATTGGTGGGCTTTATTAGCTTAGTTTTGGTTATATATTATATGGCATGAATGAGTTGGTTTCAGATATGTTAAATTTAATTACTTGGGGTTTTGCAATTACAATTAAATTAAGTTTTTTAATAAATGGTCTAGACCGGTATTTGTTATTAACAGAAATACCCACCAAAACGTCACTTTCTACCGATTTGTGATGGAAGGTTGCCATTTTGAAGAGCTCCATTTTTTACGCTTGTTTGGTAGCGGGGGGAATCGGGCTTTAAGTTAAGATTACACTTGGCAACATGTACTCGTGTGCACAATGTCATGTTAGGGCCAATGCCAAATAAGTGGTTTGTTTGATGCTTTACCAGTGCAATTAAGCAAGGGCAAATTCTAATCTTTTCTATGGGATTTTATGGCAAAATTGTTAAGGATCAGTCATTGGCTTATAGAATAGTTGGAAACTATACTATACTTTTGAGTTATCTATCATTTTTTTGTTCCTAGTAGGACCTTGTTGGTACGCCGCTGGTGCTGAAACAAAGCAAAGGATATTTGTTGGTCCCAATTTTTTTGATGTTGTTTTACTTATAACTTTATATAAGGTTTTTTTTGGTTCAACGTGCCGTAGTTCTACCAGGTTATTATTAGAGTAACAGGTGTTAGAGGTATGATAAAGGCATTTACATCTTTCGTGGGCTTTGACGAAGTGGTGGTAGCTGAATTGGGTTCTTTGCCTAACTGGGTATCTATAGAGTTGTAAAATGTTATGTTCTAGTAGTGCTTGTGGCCTTAGTCTATTGATCATTTTTTGATCGGGTGTTAGTGCAGGCTGGCTTTATTATGTGTTTTTGTCTACTTGTCGATCTATGCTGAACGAGCTTTATTTGTTTCTCAATGAGTGATTTAAAAAAGGGTTTATGTTCATCTGCACCACTTATTGGACTAGATACCAATGTAGGAGTTGGTGTGTATGTGTGGTGCGGCGGCGGTTGTTGTGGAATGTCGCTAGTCTCAGCAACTCGTCTCAATGTTTCTGTGATTTGTCTTCTGTTAGGGCCCCGATACTTTTCTCTTAACAGGGTCGGCTTGTAGATGATAGGTCGCCGTCGTATGGTGAATAGCTTTCCATCTTATCACCGCAACGCTGACAAACTGATAGCCGTTGTCAGTTAAGTTTATCTTTGGAAAGACATAACGGTCTTCAATGATCTTGACGGTGACTTTGCTGGTGGCTGCCGGTACGAGGATTGCCTCGATCCATCTTGTGCAAATTTTCCGGTCCGTGTCGTTTCATAACTCCTATGATTCTTAGGCTGGGTGTGAATGCAAGGTGGCTTTTGTTTTGGCAGCTCCTGGGTTTGTTCTTTGTCAGACCACATATTCTTGAACGAATGTCTGCACTTTTGGGCACTGGTATGCTGTAGGATGTCGACTACGGTTTTGTCTCAACCTGGATGTTTGGCGCTTCTGTGCGATAACAATTTGTTGGGCTGCTGGTGGTACCACTAGTTGGTTGAGGCCGTCGGAGGTTCTGTAGAACTCTCTAGCTTTGTCGAGTCGGTAGCTCAAATTGTCATTTGTTGGTTTATCACCCTTTAACGCTTTGCATCTTGCCTTCAAGGCTCGAGTTTGTGGGCACTTTTGCTGTGCTCGCCTCGCTGCGTTTTCTAGAATCTCGGGCAACAGGATTGAGATTTGATGGCGGTTGAGATGGTAGGGTCGGGCCAGATGTTTGTACATAGTCTTCATTGATGTTCTTGCCAGCATGTTTATGGAGATGGGTGGTAGCATCCTATTGGTCTTGAGTGGTGATTTTACGATCGAGGTTTCTGGATAGTGCGTCTGGTAGCTGATTTATTGTGCTCTTCAACCATACTAACGCCCGATTGTTTATCTTAAGAGTAAAGGCTTTGACTTCGAAGTAGGCTCTGTATTTATTGATGAACCCAGTCTATCACCATGTACTCTAGTTTGTTGGAATGGTATTTTTTCTGGCAGTTTGTCTTCAACTGCCATATGAAATTAAGTGGCTCCACAGTCCTTCTTCTTGATATAATACCGCACCCATTCCGATTTACATGCATCGGTTTGCAGAACGTAGTGTAGGCCGCAGCGTGGGAATGCAAGTTTTATGGGGATCGGTCTATCAAGGTTTTTACGTTTTTAAAGGTTTTGAAGCTCCATTAGTGGTTTGGCTACTTGGGCAAAATTGGGGATGTACTCTTGTAGCCAGGTGCATAATTCCATGAATTTTTGGACTTGTTTCTTGTTGGTAGGTCGGGGGTGTTTTTGAATCAGGTTTTTATGAGGCTGTGATGTTATGGCCCAAGTATTCCATCTCTTCGTCTGATTGCGTTTTAGGCTGCTTTCCGTAGGCGTTCCAGTACTTTCGGTAGGTGTTTCAGATGTTCACCCATGGTTTTCAAATATACTATGATGTCATCTAAGTATACTAATAAAAAGGTGCCTAGAAGTGAGGCGTACACCCTGGAGCGATGTTCAATCCAAAAGGTATCACCCGATATTGGTAGGTTTCACCATTCTGTGCGGGTGGAGAATTTGCCAATATCTAAATCTATTTTGGTAAAGATTTGTGCGGCGTCAAAATTTGTTAACGTTTTTTAGATACTAGGCAGGGGTGCTGCTTCATCTTGGGTCGCATCGTTGTCTTTGCGAAAGTTTATGCAGAATCTTGCCATGCCATCCTTTTTCCGTACTAATACCGCTGTTGAGCAGTAGTCGCTTGTGCTGGGCTCTATAGCTTCTCCATCTGTTCGAATATTATCTGGGTACTCGTACGGGCGTGTTATGTTGCGTAGCATGGTGACAGTCCGGGGTTTGATTTCTGAAATATGACTAAAATAATAACTTACTCTTTATCTACTGGAGTGGTTCGGAAGTCACCTAATAAGCCGTTGGTCCCATAAACCTTCTTCAAAGACTTATGGGGTGATGTAAAATAGCTGTAATACGCACAATAAAGAAGATGAACTTTAATCCTTGGGAGTTGCACAGGTGGTCTAGTCATTCTTACGCTTGCTGTGTCGTTTTCTTGTTTTCGAAATTGGCCGAGATGTAGCAGTTTTCGACCTAATTGTGGAATTCCAGAATATTGAGGAATTTTTTGAATCCTGGTTTCCACTAGACTGGTCAGTGCAACAGGCACAGTTGCAACAAAAAATCCACAGGTTCTCTGGGTTGGTGGTGCATTGTCATTAGAACGAGGTAGGATTCGCATTTGCTTTAGGGCATCGGCCGTAGCGTTTATGACGATGCCAGGTTAGCAAAGGGGTGTTTGTCTGTTTCTGCATTTTTTTTTTGGACCTGTGTTTCTGGTACCGGTTGTTTGGTCTTTGGGTCCAGCTTTTGTCTTCCACATACATTGTGTTATTTTTGTTGAAGTCCGTTTTTGTTAAGCGGTTGGTTTTGGGTAAGGAAAAGCTACATGCTCTCGAGTCGGGGATTTATGGGCCGGTCGGGTTGAAGACGCTTTGGTGGGCCGGTTGATGGCGTAGTAGTAGCAGAAACTGAAGCGGATTTACCTGATTCCTTCTTCTGTTTCTTTGATTCTTTTTTGGAGTTGACCACGACGTTAATGTCCAGGTGGACTTCTACAATATGCTCTTTGTTCTCTGATGGGCTGGAATTGACCGGGTTCTTGGTAGGCTTTTTGAAGGACCGGTGCGTCCGAAGTCTTGTTGAGCTGGGGCTTGTCAGCAGCAGCTGTGGAAGACGCAGGGGTCCTCTTTGGAAGAGGTCTGGGCCGGAACTTAAGTGAGTTGTACAGAATGTATGTTGATCTTCTGGTATAAGTTGTTATAGACCAAGTTGTGCAAGTACTCTTTGGTAGCATGTTTGCGTACATAGAGGTCAAGATATTGTGGAATTACTAAAATAAAGTAAAATCCTCTTTTGGGACATCCTGGGATACTTGGAAAGGAATATAGGAATTTAAATTTGTTTATAGATGGAGTGTTAGGTTACAGTATTTGGATTATGTCGATGTAACAACTTATATTTATAATGTGTACAAAAATGTTGATATTTTAATCAAATGATTTTTACTGAAGCTTTTTTGGAAATCTAATCTAATTTACTGTAATTTTACATCACTGCATGTTTTGTGCTACTATTAGATTAGTGAATGCCGAACTATGAGACTACTATTAATTAAAAATGTTTTATAAATGTGCTAAAACAATAATGGGGTTAGTAGTTTAGAAACTCAGGGATGGACCAAGACTTTTAAATGTTGCTTTAGAAACAGAACATCCAGCTTATGTGAAAGTCCAATCCTGAGCAGCCTCAAAACTGTAGCTGCTTGTAGAAATGCAGTAAAGCAATGTGTATAGATAATAATTTAAAATTCCAGGCTCAAACAATCGAACCGGAAGGTGAATCGGTAACGACAATAAACAGTGAAATCTACGACAGCCCCGAAAATAAGGAAATTTTTGTCGATGATAATTTCGAATCCGATCCTACAGCCGATTGCGAAACTTCAATCAAACGTAAATGGAGCACAATAGTCGGAGACGAAATTGAAATAGTAGTGGCACATTTGACGAAATTAACCGGTCTAGGTATTAGTCTAGAAGGTACCGTTGATGTGGAAGCCGGAATCGAGGTAAGGCCGCACCACTACATCCGTTCAATTCTTCCCGAAGGCCCCGTCGGCCAAAATGGTAAATTAAGTTCAGGCGATGAACTACTCGAAGTCAACGGTCAAAAATTACTTGGCATAAAACACGTTGAGGTTGTGAAAATATTGAAAGACTTACCGAGCACTGTACGGCTAGTATGCGCTCGCAAATCTGAAGAAAATAGAGTTATAAATACCTCGCAGGATCGTGAGGCATTTGAAGCTAGAAATATTCTAGGTGGCAGTTTAAAAAATTTGCTTCCACAACCCGAGCAACGGTTACTAAAAGCACTAAGTGATACAAGTATAAATACATCGAGCACAGCAACAATCACCGACGAAATTAGTTTACAAAAAGCGAAATCGCGTTCGTTGGAAAATACAAATTTAGCAATGTGGTCTGAAGAAATCGACTTTATCGAGTTGAAGAAAACCGATCGCGGTTTAGGTTTCTCAATATTAGACTACCAAGATCCATTAGATTTAAAATCAACTGTTATTGTTATTAGAAGTTTGGTGCCCAATGGAGCTGCTGAAGCGGATGCCAGGATCAAACCGGGTGATAGATTAATATCAGTTAATGGTAAATGTATAAAAAATGCAACGTTAGATCAGGCAGTACAAGCGTTGAAAGGTACAATGCCTGGTTTAGTCAAGCTTGGTATTTCAAAACCGCTACCTGTTTCAAGAACTAGTGACAGTCAAAGTAGTCAAACCATGGGATCATAATTGTTAATAATGTTACAAATTTTATTGAATATTTAAGAAAAAGTATGGAAGAGAAAATGAATTTGCAATTGGAGTATGTTTGTATATTGGATTCAAAAATATTGCTCACTTGTTATTTTGCCAATTATTATATTATTAATAATAATAATACTAACTGACTTTGGGCCAATCAACGAATTTACTAAAAATGAATCAACTTGATAAAAACTGGAATTTTGCTGAAATATTTGTACTTAATTTTTAAGGGTAAACGCGGATTACGCCCGTAAAATTATGTTGTGTTGTAATCCGTCAAATGTCTTCTGAATTTATATAAATAGTTTTTTAACTTTCTTTCGTGATTTCTTGAATGCTAAGCTTAAGTTATTGCAATGTCATTTGTTTGAAGAAAATTTATTCAAAGGCGTTTTTTTTTTATTTAATGATCTTGATGGAAATTTTTTGACAAATATTAAATTAATAATGGTTATTCAAATAAATTACTAATAATAAGTATTGCGTAATTTTTTCGAGGGGAGCGTGGCGCAGTAGCTTAGGCATCCGACTGCTACACTGAAGATCGTAGGTTCGAATCTCACAACGGAAACTATTTCAAATGTTTACGCTTTCCCACTCCCTAACCCGTTTCGGAGTAGATTAATAATTGCTTCTGTGGTTCGGAATCCACTTAAAACTGTAGGTCTTGTAATGTAAGTTGCCAGCATTCGGGCATAGAAGAGGCTAATGCGCTTGCAGCGGCGTGAAAAGGGGCTGATAATGAGTGTACTGAAACAGGGAATAACTCGCATCATTTTAAGTTTAAGTCAGTCGTAGTTTTAATGCTATTAAATGCATGCAAATTGTATCTCACTGAGATGGAAGGAGAGTCTTTGTTATTGGTAATCTTAAGCATGTTTGAAAGATATGATACCAATTGTGTGATTGTACATCGAGCTAGAGCTTTGATTGAATATTGCTGTTCTGTTTTCTGTTCAATATACTAACAGTAATTGCTGTCAGCTATTATTGAATTGAAGTTTTTTGCTGTTACAATCCTGAATATTAACGACCGTTATCTGCAAGTAGAATACTATAGTTTATCTATGACGATTATATAATTTGAAAAATTTTATTCAATCAAATTCTATCTGGTGGAAAACTATGGAAGACTTTAATACACTCGTTATTTGCCAAAGCCTTACATTGTACCATTACCCGCAAGTAGAATACTATACTTTATCTATAATGACAAACGTTGCGCAACACATACTATAATTAGTAGATTTTATTGGTGTAGCTTTCAATAATTTGCCATCAATGCAATTATTATTCAATGGTTTTATTAATGATTGCCATTAGTTAATAAATTCTAATAAAAACTTGTGCAATTATTTTCCTTTTGAATAAATTATTTTTGAACGAACTTTTGGGACTATTTTGGATGACATTAGACAACATGTTTACTCATTTGTAGTTGGAAATGTAACATAATGAATCCATTATACAATATCTCTAATTCCATATAATTCATATTATAAAAGTGAAAAAATTCTAAAAATAACTATGTAAATAGAATGGCTATGGTGCTGCTCGTGATGTTGTTTGTATACAAGATAAAATGACCAAATATTTACAATAAGTACGTACATATTATTAACATCATTAAAATTAGATCTGATAGTTCAATTGAGAAATAAAATGCCAAATCATGCACAAAGTAATTTATTTTTCTTTTAGCAAAATTTAATATAATCAGATTTATATAACAAAAAATATATATTTAGATAGTTTCTTCGCTGATTTTTTTGCGTATTTAGATTTAATAATATTAGAACAGAAGTTAATGCGAGTAAATACATAAATTAAGAGTTATATTCTATTAGAGGAATTAATTTATTATTATAATGCTATTATAACATTTAAAATTTAATCATAATTAAGTCTACAATATTTCAATTTTGAATTTGTGTTTTAATAAATTTATTTACATTGTTCGAAATTGAAATATCTATTTAATTGACGGGATTGCGCTAAAAACAATATTTCTAATAGTCTCTCCACCTAGTGTGAAACAAATACATTAGTATTTATGGTTATGCACCCTTTATTAGTGTGCGTTGCATCCCACTGGTCGGAGAGATTAAATAAAATTGATCATTGCTTGCAGTTATCATTCTGGATTTGAATTATCACCGTACAATTTGGTCTATTTCATTGGTGTGAGGTTAGCAATATTTTGGCAAAAATTAGTCAAAAACAGAGCACACCAAACAGTCAAATGACTTTATTTTTTTGCTGGCCTCAAAGTAAGATACATTGCTGAAGATTATTTTTTTTTATTGTCCTGGTCAATGAAGATTTAAATTTAAACAAGTTTGACAATTTTTGCTATTTTACAAGGTCTGCTCTAAAACTGCTCATGCTGTTATACGTTTTACATTGACTGCAAAAACAACTAGATCTATTCCTGCCGGAATTGAAGGTTTATGTATGTTAATTATGTACCAAATTCTACAGATTTTGGTTCAAAACTAATCTCTGTGGCAGGCAGTAGTCCTTAAGCTTTGCACGACGAAATTCTACTATTTTACCAGATATTTGTTCCAAAATTGTTCTTGTTATACGTTTTAGATTTATGGGCATTGAAGTTTGACAAGAACTACTCTAGGCCGGTATTAAATTTAGATCTTCGTTAATTATGCATCAGATTGTGCAGATTTTGGTCAAAAATTAATCTCTGTGGAAGGTTTATTTTGATAATGAGAACCTTGGCCGGAGTTGTTGTTATGTTGATGGTTGGTTAAAATCTTGTTGGTAAAGTTGTTGCTCTTCTAGGTTGAAAAGTAGTGGGTAAAAAAGTTAGTGTGGCGTAGATTGCGTTAGTAGTGAGGGTTCCGTTACCCTTGCACTATGCCGATACACATGTCAGCTAGGCTAATACAGATGTTAGCTATGCCGAAACACACGTTACATATTTGCATAAAAGTGTCATTATGCCGATACACATGTCAGTTATTCCGATACACTATTTTGCATTGTAGCTACGTCTACGGTTGGTAAAAATCCTCTATGGTATTTAATTGGCTTTGCTTCCATGTCTGGTGGTCGGTTCTCAGCGTATGGTAGTTTGTCTACGACTTCTGTTCTTATCTTCTTATAGAATGGAGATCATTAACGTGTTTTCACCGGTGCTTTAGTGTTTTGATCTTCCTCCCAGTAACAATGGACTTCTGTTGGCAGGATTACGGTTTTAAGCTCTATTTACTTTGCTGTTCGTCTTTTGGCCCTAGCTCTTACTTCTGATCATTTGGTCAGCGGGTGCAGTGAAAATGTACTGCTAGGTGTTAACGTCGCGGATATCTTTGCTTATTGGCCCTGACAATCATCGTTTTCGTAATTCTGGGCTATTTGTCGTTAGTTACTGACCGGCTAGTGTATATAACGTTGGCTCTCAGTAAGTCTTGATTCGTGTTAGTTGAGTTGCAGCGTTGTTTTTTTAGTTTGTTTGATGTACGGCCAAAGGTAGCAGTTTATCCCAATGCTTCTTATGTTGTAGTTTCTCTTTTTGGCATGGTCACGATTTTTAGCCCTATCCAGTTGCTAGACGTTTGGCCAGAACTGGCCGTGTGCACTGAAAAGTGTACTGCTAGGTATTTTTGCTTTCTGTAGACAAGCAAAGGAAATTATTCTATGGAGAGCATTGCAGCTAATAATTTGTTTCCTGTCTTTCAATCTTTATTTCTGTAAAAGGTTAGACATCATTGATTAGTGCTGGATGGGTTTGAGCTTTTTGTTAATCTTTGGCGTGGCGGAGTGTCGGCTTAAAGCTTTTTTCTCAGGATCTGAAGCAGTAATTTTTAAGGTGTTAAACAAGTTTTAAATAACCTTCTGGACAATTTGTCTCAAGGCATTCGCTTTTGTTTCTCAAAAGCAACATTGCCTTAACTGACTTTGATATACTAAAATTGCCCAAAACTTTTCTTTGTATTAAATTGAAGGTTATGTGTATGCTTTATTATGTGTCGAAAACCTAGAGATTTAACCTATAAATCTTAATCTCCAACGATCTTGTCAGAGGTTTTTAATATGCTTCAAAACGTTGCCTGTGCTCGAGTTGACCACCTAATACGCACGCACTGGCAAACTACGTGGAATCTCTGAACACCTTTACATGTGGGCGAAGTTTTTCCACGCAGGAGGTTTTTCGTTCGGTATAGTATGGTGATATGTTTTTCCATATTGGTTTTTATTTATGTGTGTTACTCTGGTGGAGGTGCAAACGCAGAGTACGGGGTTGTAATAGCCTCTGAATAAAGACATCGTTGAGGCGGCTGTGATGGAAGCTGCAGTTTAGTTATGATGGTTGACCACTTGGTGAGCCAGATGCAAGTTCCTGTCGATTGGGTGGCCAGAGTGATGTTTCTTTTCAGGTTGTTTTGCTTGGCTCTAGGACTCGACTGACTTGCGAATGTGAAAGTCGAGTATTTATAGAGGTGAGGGACAAAGAACAATTCCACTTTCTCAGACTAAGCTTCCGACTTTTATGTATGGTGATGGTGTCCTGGTGTTTTTGAATGTTCGGTTACTGCACTATGTTTAGAACGGGAATAGTTTATATTATAAAAAAGTTTCTACTATAGTTTGGATGTCTCGGGTTTTAAATGTCTGATACACACACGGCGCAGGCTAGTCCTTAATTGTTCAAGTTTCGGGCTTTGACGGTGGTTTTTGCGGTGTTTTCTATTGTGGTGGCACATACTGTTCAACCTCTTGTGTGTCAGGTCTTAAGGCACTACGTGGTAGGTCATTGTCGCACGAATTCCACCTAGGGCCGATTACCGCGTAGGTTGTATTTTTCTTTCGAGTATGTTTGTTCACTAGATGCACAATTTCAAGTTCTTTCTTACGAGACCAGTGTGTCTTACGTACCGAGGTTGTCTGCTTCGTCATGACGGAGTCGGTGATATGCACATGGACTACGCATGTTGCGTCGAAGGCTTGGCCGGGCTCAACTGCAGGTTATTCCGGTTGGTCGTCTTTGGTTAGACGACGGTAGTGGTCAGTCTGTATTTCCTACGATACCGCTGAGTTGCAGAAAGTTGCGATGTTAGCCGTGAAGCGGCGAGAGAGCTGCATAAAAGAAATTGATACAGAAAATGTCAATCAGTCGATTGTCAGCTAAGCAACCGAACGTTACTCTCTGATTGGAATCAAACTGTTCCGCTACGTCCTGAATACATTCTACTGAAACTTATATGCCGACCTTTGTTATGTCCCACATATACTTTTCCGAGACGGATTATTTTCTTGGCTCATTTGACACTTATGGAAATCGCACGACGACGATGAAAGAATAAAATAAACATCGTTGAACTTTTTTGATTTTATTAAATTTATTGAAAGTAACAATCCTTTCCTTGAATGATGGAATATAATTTTATTTAGACTGTATACCACAAATAGCTTGAATCGTTTGTTGATCTATCATTATCGGCTTCTAGAAAGAAAATCTAAAGACGACAAATTGCATATCCGTGTAGACCAATTGACATCACCAAAACGACCAATTACTCGATTAACGAACTTAGTGTGCAAAAGATCGATTGTTTGATGGAACCAACGGTCGTTAACTCCAGGTTTGGCCACAAAAACTTGGTTATCAAGTTTCTGTAGCGTTTATTTAACAAAAAATTGGCTAATGATGCCACCACTTTACAAAACACATTGAGGACTCGTTAGCTTCTCTACGATTTTTTGTGGATTTGTTGAGTCCCAAATACGGCAGTTTTTCTTGTTTACATAGCCGTCAAGATAAAACTGACTGGTTTTGACCCAAATTAAGAAGCGGATGTTTGGCTCTCAATTCCTTAGTCATTTGGATTTTGTAATGGAATAATCCGATCTTTGTGCAGCATTCTCATCCATGATTAATGTCCAGTTTCTACGCTCTGCGGCGAGTTGATGTATTGCACACTTTGATCTACAGCAGCAATATTCTCGACTTTGTACACTGGACGAGCGCGCATTTTATTAAGCCGTAGTATCGGCTAGGATTTTTTTGTTTGAAAAGAGAATTTGGTGAATTTTGTTAAGACGACTTTTCAGTCTAAGGACGAGAATTGTGACTTTGGCCTATACCAATGTCAGCTTATTTGGCCTGTGTTAGAATTAAACCAAGCAACTGGATTGGCAAGAACTGTGGGCCAACATGCTTCCAATAATGGCCCATATTTGAGAAAGGCGTTATGACCTTATTGTAAAACTTATTGGGAACAGGCAAGATTGGAAAGTAATAGTGTAAACATATTACGACAGTCGGCAAGAAATACCTAATCTGAAAATCCCGTGTGAGTTTGATCATATTTTGGAAACATTGAATAGTCCAAGTACTTAATGAGAATCAAGAAATCCTTCTTTTTTAATCTTAAATTTTGTTTGATCAGTGCTGGATTGGTTTGAGTTTTTTGTTAATTTTGGCGGGGTGTCGGCTCAGAGCTTCTCTTTTTAGGATTTGAAGCATCAGTTCTGGGAGGTGTGTGGTATTTAAGGAAATGTACTTAGTAAATTGTCAAATAACCGTTTTGGCGATGTTTGTATCACTGCATTTTCATTTGTTTGTTTGTACTGATAGCTTATGGGTCCGAAATCAATATGACTAAATTTAACGCAATGCGTCGAGTATGTATTTAGATCAGTCTTAAACTCTAATGAACTGGTGACGCTTTTAACTTTTTTGTTTAACATGGTGATGCTTGAACTTCTGCCTTAGATCCCGCGTGAGTTGGTAGTGAATGTCGGGAACACTAAGGTCTAGCTTATGCAGATGATTTATATTCATGTTATATGTATTGGGAGATAAGGCTCAGGAGATCTTACAATTAGTAACATCAACATGGTGGTTTTCTTTATTAATTCAAGGTTAAAGGCTAATTACGGTAGAAAGGTTGAGGTATCTGGAATACATGTACAACTTGACCAGATTAGTAAAATCTAACACTAGTGCACTCAAACAGGAATAACACTTATAGTGGCAACTGCTTCAAACAACGCCACAAAGTAAAAATGATCAAGAAACATTTGATGTTGCAATTTGTCTTTGTACATGCCAAACGCGTTCTTTTATTTTGCAATTTAGGCTAGGAATTTATTTGTTTGATAAGATAATTGGGTAGATTGTTAAGACGTCTTGACAGTAAACGAAAGCTTGGAACGAGGATGTTTTCTAGATTGGAGGAAAAACTGGAATCCTTGATAACTTTGGTCAATTATTACTTATATTAATAGGCGAGTCAACATATACGCCACATGCTCTAAAATGCTCTAGTTTACTGTAGAGATCAAAGAACTAGCAGCTACCGAGAATACACCGCAGTAAGAAACAGAATTAACACCGAAATAACAAGAATACAATGTAGAGCTTTGGAGAGAAACTCTCAAAAGACATGGAACACGATCTATATGGGGAACAGAAGTGGATAAAACCGACTAACGAGCTCATACAAGGAAGGCCCATTTCAGATACAGTATGGATAAATCATGTCATAACAAAAAACTCACAAATACACAGTACAACCCGAGTCAGATGGAAGACAGAGCAAAATGAAAATGAGGATAACAGAATATAGGTAGATCAAGAAACGAAAGAACAGGAAGTCTCTGGTTTCCAACGGCATCACGAAAGAGATGATCAAATATGGAGGAACAAAACTAACAAAAGAAGTAACATCTTTTTTTAAAATGACAGATAAGTGTCAAAAACGAAAAACGTGAAGAGAGGTGGGTGTCAAAATGGATTTGGGTGAAAGAGCTATTGTTGACACTAATAAATGTCTGATAACAATTGTCATTATTGTTATCAGACATTTGTTAGTGTCAACAATAGTGGTAAAAAACTGGAGATTTAGAAAAATAAAATGTGGTCATTTATTAATCACCCTGTATATCCGGCAGCCATTTTGAAAATTTATTTGACACGATAAGCTGAAGGTGTGATTAGGTGACTTTTCAAATCATTTTTAGAAATAAAAAGAATTATTTTAATTGATTCTAAGAATCGAATCGAAAGTTTTCTATTATTTTGTTATTATATCTAATGTAGATAATTGCATCTGATATCTTCATATAGAACACGGTCAATCTAAAATTGCGAATTGCTGAAGGAGTTTTGGTTGCACTTCAAAATAAAATTGTGTACTTGAATTGAAACAACAATTTGCTAACTAATTTCGGTTACCTAACGTAGCAATAAAAATTATTTTTAAAGTATGACAACGAAAATCATCCTATCCAAACGACGCACCTTGTATTATAATAATTTATTTTTTATAGTTATTCCTTTACGGCCTGAAAAAATAAATTCTATTTTTGTTATATTAATTAACGCAATGAAAAATTAATAAAATGTTATAATAGCATTATAAAATTACAATTCAATAAGTCTATGCTTTTAGAAAAAAATAATTTGGCATTAACCTCAAAGCACATCAACTATTGGTGAACACAATGCAACTTTATACAAAAAAAAAGCGTTGGCCTAATTATTCTCTCCTTCCAGTGGATGTGTTCTGAGATTTATAGTAATATATTAAATTAGCAATTGTTATTATGCAATGGGAGTAATTAGAAATTTATTCGAATATATTCTAGAGCTTCATTTAATTCAATTAAAAATTAGCTTAAGACTAGCAAAAATCATCTTAACTAACTGAAAAAAACTTCCCGATTCAAATCACAATCCTCCAAAGCTCTTAAGGACTGTCCATTTTCGATATTAATTTTTACTCCCAATTAAATTAAAATATGATCTCATTCAATCAATATCGAATAGCTTCATAAAATTAAATGAACTTTAATCATGTAGTAAATATTAAAATAGAAAGCACGTGAATAGTGCACAATTAGCTTGTTAAACAACTATGCGCTTCTAAGCCATTTATATTTTTATTAAGAGCTAGTTACAAACATAAAAGGTTATCAAAACAAAATAGTTTATAAATGAAAAGATATATTTATACTTAGTCAATAAAAATAAACATAATTAATCAAGGATTTGTAGCTGAAGATTTTCGACGGCCGATTATTTGCTACTAGATAATTTTAATGAAGAAATTATATTTCGTATGTTAAAACTAAACTAAACTTAGATTAAAATGAAAACGTACCTTAATAATAATACATTGTTATAATGTTGATAAACTAAAATTAAAATAAACTAAATAAAAAAAGACGAATTAACACAGATAATAAGCTACTTCCACGACTATAGATTTTTATAACACATACACATCTTACAAGCACGAGAAACATGTTATATGATTCATGCATCTCCTTACAGAATCCGTGCTAATTTATTATTTTTTTGCTATTTATTGATAACTGGATTATATTCTAGTCATATATGTTTTACTCATTTTTATTAACTATGTATTATTAACATAATTCGAAACCCAGAATTTGATTTCTCTTGTTGATGTTGTGATAATTTAATAAAGTATTTTTATGTGATTATTATGAGGAGAAAATTTTCTTGTAATTTTTATTTGAATAAATTATTTACAAAAAATATAATTAATTAATATTTGTTTAGTCAATGTGTGTTTTTTGGTGTGTTAATAGGTAGTTGCAGTAAGCTGCAATTGTAGAGGAAAAACTGTCGGAAAGTGACACTTTTGGTGCAAATCTTGTGTTTGTGTCTGACGTTAGGATACTAATACTCGACGGAATAAACTGAACTAGTCCCAAAATATGCGCAATTTATGATACTATGAATAGAACATATGTCCGTACGCAGCTATCTTCTTTTTTTTATATGACGTCACAGGGTGTAATTTAGCTATCAGAGGTTATTCACACATACAGGATTCATTATGAAAGTAATGAGCATGATTTTATTGTGACGCGACTGGTCATCCCGCCCGGTAAAACTTTATAACACGGCGTTATTTTGCGCTGTCAAGATTTTTTGGAGTTGATTGATGATGTCAATGAGCCGGACTTTCTTAACTCTGCCGTAACCGGAGACAAATCTTACGAACCAGAATTGAAAGCGCGAATCTGCAAGTCTCGCATCAAAACGATGCTTATTATCTTCTTTGTCGTCCGAGGAATTGTTCATTTTGAGTTTGTTCGCAAAGAAAAACTATCAACTCGGCCTTTTACCTCAAAGTACTCAAAAGATTGAAACACCGGATCGCGCGCGTGAGGACTGACATCAAAGACACGGTCAAGCTTCACCATGACAATGCCCTCAAGCCACACGGCCTTCATCGTTACCAACTTCTTGGCTCCTTACAGGCTCCACTTGGCTACGTGCGATTTTTTTTTCCCGACTGAAGAGAGAGCTGAAAAGAAACCAATGGGAGTCCGTGGAAAACAATCCAAAATAGAAGTGTGTACATTGGCAGTAAGGTCATTGAAGTACTGATAGCTATAGCATCCTTGAAGGGCTGTAAAAGATTATTATTTCACACACTGGCAGCCGATGTTTTAGGGTTGTGATAACACTGTATCTGGCAGTAAGGTCTTATACGTAACAGCCAAATGTACATATGTTGTGTGCTGGCAGTTGAGACCTTGGGGTTGCACAAGATTGTCAAGCTTACACAGGCCGGTTAAGCCTACAGGTATAGTATGCCTATAGGTATAGTGTCTTTACGACATGTGCTTAAATTAACTTAATGGTTATTTCATTAGCAACCAGTTATGACTGTATTATATTCCTGGAACCCGAGGTAGTATACAAGTGTGAAAATATAGTACATTTATATAATATTTTTACCCTTGAACATCGAGGAAGCTATTTATGGTATATAATACAAACAATTGTTTCCTCAAGGTGATTATTAATAAAGTAATCTGCTGAGATAATTCAAGCTCATGTCGTAATGACACTATATCTATAGGCATACTATAGTATGCAGGGCACATTACAGCGGTAAGGAGTAGTTATAAACACACTGGTATTAGAATATACCTTGGGGATGTGTTAATTAGATAATTGGTAGTATACTTGTTTTGATATAATTATAGGTATTCTGGCATGAAAGTTGGTCTTATGCTAAAGATATTTATATTTATTAATTGGACAGAATGTATTAATAATAGTGTGCAGGTTCAATTTATAGAAAAGAACACGGGAACATTGGCGAGCTTTGGCAAGAAGGCGAGATGGACCGGGTTGTCACGAATGGATTGCAATTCAGTGGAGTGGGAGTCGACTGCGAAATCCGGACAAAGAAGGGAGGATCAGTAACGTTGACGCAGTGAAGAGTGATTTGACGGCAATGGCCGTTTCTTAAATAAATTAGTGATAAGTTAATTAAGAAACGACGTCTAAGCAAGGTGTGGTGGTTGGGAAATTCTGTGTGCGTTGCGTCAGTTCGACTGCTTTTGCTTTAGAAATAATTGAATAATATTAAGTCAATAAACAAACCAATAATTAAAATCTAGCTATGAGAAAATATTTTTTTCAAAATAGATTCTCTCATACTCTGTGAGTGCGCAAGGCGAATCTAAATGTGCTTAAGTTGTCCCATGTAGGCTCGGCAAGAAGGTAAGTTTTTTTTGTAATAAATGTTGGTTTTTTAAACGGTATAATTTTTAAAAAAGTGTTAACTGTCGTCAAAAGCCATGTTTTACAAATTATATTAAAGGATGTGTATTTGTACTAAAGCACAATGTGTTCTAATTTGAGAAGGTGTCTTGATATTTCAGTTTACCAACTGGGTATTTTTAGATGGAATAAAATCTTTAAACTAGGCATTCCTTTAATGCACAAATTTATGAGTATGGAAGATTAAAAGTAAGTTTCCAACACTTTTAGTGGATTTTAATTTTTAAGTTGCATAAGAAAACTGTCCATAAAAGTTTGTAAAACTACATGCCCTTTGCAAGCAGTTGCGATACAGGGCATTCAAAAGAAATTACAAACTTTTAGCCTGTAGTTTGGCCCAAAATATGCAAAAAAGTCTTAATTAACATGTGTCCGCATGTGTGTCTGTGTGTATTGTTTTATTTGTCTCTTTGTCTGTTTTTTAGTTTAGGTTATTGCACAATTTTACGACTATTTGCTCTAGCATTTAATTTACTGACTTGAATTTTATGTATGGTTGAATTTCAAAGTAGCGCAACGTTTTCATGTTGTTGCCAGATCGTTTCAATTTTGTGTTCTTGTAAGACTGCATCAATAATTGCATGATACCAGACCAAGGTCGATGTCTACTTCCGAGGTAATTTTAGTACGGGTCGAGCAGAATTCTGAAACGAATTTGCAGAAAATATCAGCCGAGGTAAGAATTTGTGTCTATTTTGTTTGGAGAATTTTCCACAAGCAGCAACCTTTATCTTGTACGAGTAAGAGGCTTTAAATTTAGCTTATTATTAAGCACTATAGTTTTTTTGCTGATGGTTTTTTTCGGAATGATGTCGGGGACTTTAATTTTGCTGCTAATTTATTTACTGGTGATGCTGGGTTTTTACGAAATGGATTTTGCAAGTTTCTACAATACGCTACTCATGGGTTTACAAAAATTCTTATGCTATTTGCTATTGATGGATGTTTGGATGACAAGTTTTCGAATCAGGTTGTTTTACCAAACCGTTACAAGATATTCTTTTGAACGTAAATCACAAATGTGGTTTTATTGTCGTTAAAAGATATAACAGGTACTTGATAGTGGCATGCTAGGTTTTTTGACAGAGTTGAGGCAGTAAAATATTGTTATTTGAATACTGCTATTTTGTGGCTGTATGTTAACACCGTGTTTGGCGTAACATTTGGCATTTGAGGTCTTGTAGTTGCACAACAACTGTAAAAGATTTAGCAAGATAGTATTGTTTTAATAGTGAACGATTCAACTCTATTGCTTTAGTAACAAATAATGGTGTGGTAAGTTGGTTATTACTAGAACCATTTTCAGACTGCATAACCTATACTATTTTTAAGAAATATATTATTTTTAAAATGATTCTGCCAAATATTATTACACTTCTTTAGCTTTTTTCCAAATAAATCCGTTATCTCATATAGTCATAAAACATGTCTTTTCTGTGGCTTGGTGTGCTTCGGTTGCCTACCTCGAAAGGAAACGGCGTGACTAGGTATACATACTTAAAACTTTTGAAGTGGGCATAATAATTCAATTAAGATTAATGAGATCATTTATCTCTCTATTAATATATGCTTGCCAAAATGCAGGGTTGTCTATCACCACTATTCACCTTACTATAGTAAAGTTACTATAGTTGTGCCGGATCGACTTGAATAGGGATTGGTGGAGCAAGTTGAAGCGGTGCGCGACAGAGAGAAACCAGTTCTTCTTCTGCAGTGAAATGATGCGGTTGCATAAAATAGTAGCCGATAATAAGAAATGTACTTTAATTGGTTAATATACGACGTAAATGTTTGGTGTGGTGGTAGAGTGGTTAAGGGATTATCAACTCAGTTATTAAAAAAAATAACTGGGCGCAACACTTTATGAATAAACTTTGAACACAGAATGTGTTTGAATTCTTTACAAGAATATGTTTCAACTCAGTAGAAGAATTTTAATAGCTAACAGAGACTGCAGCCTAACTGTCTCCAATCACTAATCGAAATAGAGGCTAAATGCAAAAGAAGACGGCTTACCGACTAGATTATGTCAAAATCATCACCATATTTATTAGTATTTATGTGTAACTAATGTAATTGAAATAAAATAATATCATTTTTGATCTCGCATTTTGTGCTTGAAAACTTGCTACCAAAAAACTCACATATGCAGATCTGGCAAACATTGTAGAAATGTATGAGTTCCTAACGTTTAACCTCGTAGAGAACTATTGGGTTGCATAAAAACTAAATTGTTGTGATTTGTACATATTGATCTTTGATAGTAGTTCAAATATAAACAGCTTTGCATTTTTAGTCGGACCGCGATGCTGTTTGTTTGAAAACTAAGCAGCAAATTTTGCATAAAAGAATTTTGTGTACTATCCAAAAAAAAAACGTAAAAAAAACTAATAATTTATTAAATAATTTGCTTGTTTGCAAGACCGGCAAAAAAACACTAATAGATCCTTTAGACTAAATGCCAAAACTATAAACTAAACTTGGTCAGGTATCGCAATAATGTTGACTGAAATCAGTGTTTTTTTTAGTATGTTCAGCATATGTACCAAAATAGCGTAGTAGTGAAGCCCATGTATAGCTTGAGGTTGATTAAAATACTCTTTACGACGGTAGTTTTAGCATGTTGACGTAATCTTGGCTTGTTGCAGGTACACTGACATTTCATCGCAATTGATGTAACGAGAAGAAGTCTGGTGGATGTAATCTTGATCCTATAAGTACAGTCGATTTTTTGCGCTCTACAGTGGTATTGAATTATATTTTACAATAGGTGTTGACAAGAATTGGAATGCATTTTGTCTTTTATTTTCTTGGTCACTGTTTGGGGTTATCCCTTCACAAAGGGGCTGTTCATTAGATGATTCTAAAGGTGCAGTTTTTGGTTTGTTTTTTTACGAAGGCGGTTTGTTTGTCTATGATTGATCTGGCATTGATTGCGTGTCATTGTTGCTTATGCCATTTTGCATCAATCCGTGGTAGGATGACCACTTTACCGTAGCCTGTTGCTGATTTTTTGTTTTGACGGTTATTTTTGCAGTTTGATTGTTGTTATTAATAAGAAGGAAGACGATTTTATGATAAACAATTTTGGGCAAGCTCTGCTATTGGAGCTTTGTTTTTATCACCTCTAGGGGTAGTAAAGCTGTGGTTGCTCTTGTTCTTAGACTCATGGTGGTTAGACATTATTGCGGATTTTGTAGTTGCTATTCGAGTCGTATTGAACATTAGGAGCACTGTCAGTTAAGATTTTCACTTGGCTTTGGTTCTTTTTGATATAAGTCTACCACCAAAAGCAGTTTGCTGATACATTCTATGATTAACCGCTGTTTAGTTTAGGTTTATTGGGTGCCAGTTTTTGAATGTTATTGCTGTTTGTAAGTGTGTACTTGGTGGAACTGTCGATATGGTGATTAAATATTGCACAGTTTAGATTTGTCCGAGGACATATTGTTCAATTCTGTTTTTGATGAAAATTTTATTGGCATGATGTTGCTTTCTGGTTAAACGTACCACTGTCATAATTGAAAAAAAAATTGGCAAGATACCAAATTGGCGCAGTAGGTAAGGATCTTTAGTTGTTATTGTAACATATGTGGTCAGAAATCTTGGTTTGCTCTGGTATTGAAATGCCTTTTTTCCGATGTTGCTTTGGTCTATTTTGATATGAAATATCTTAGCCCGAGTTTTATGAATGTGTTTTACAATCTTATCTTTTCATTGTTTGCACTATAGGGTACAAACACGTAGAAAGCGAGTTGTAAGTTGCGACTAGCAAGCTACGATAATCGACTTTAAGCTAGAGTAAATGTTACCATACATTCAAACAGACCCGAACACGTAGCAAGCTTGTTGCGACTTATCGCAACTTACAAGTCGCGCTTATAAGCAGCAAGTATATTTGAAACATTATTTTTCAGCTTCTCTCGTACGACTTTCGTTTGCGAAGTGGAGTAGATGTATGTGTTCAGTCTGTTTACTAGATCCACTGAATGCTCGCTAATTATTCTGACTCGATATAATCATTATTGATATTGGTTTTAATTTTTTTGTCTCTAAAAAGAAGTTTATATTTTGCATTATATTATTTATGGTCACTTGAATTCGTTGCATACTAATTTATTGAATTGCATCATGACTGATGCAATTGATTCCAAACAGTTATATTTACAACTGGCCACAGTCTGTCAAAACATGCAGTATATTCTATACTAGCGCTCGCTTTCAGCTTTCTACGTGTTCGTGCTCATACTAGTAAGCGCTTACAACAAGCAACTTATATTATAAGCAAAAATCTTGCTTATTTGTCAGCTTTCTACGTATTTGTACCCTAAGCGCTTATAATAAGCAGCTTATATTATAAGTAATAATCGCGCTTATTTGTCAGCTTTCTACGTGTCTGTATCTTTAGAAGATTCAGCAATAACATTCTCGTATGCTCGTGAAAATTGTTGTAGCTTGTTCATTGATGCGAGAAAAAAAGTAAGAGCTGTTTGAAACGTTTACTTAAGATTGCAAACTCATGTCATATTTTTAACTAAGATTTTGTACACGCGATAGTGATCACATCTTTGAACATGTGTATATGCACATTTAAGATTTATAGGTTTTTATAAGAGGAGGGGGGAGTATAGATAGTATATACTCTCTCCCCATGAGCTAACCTAAAAATCTTAAGAAGGGATTGTCCACCTGATTATCGCCAATATACTATATTGAATAGAATGCTTATATGCAGCATCGGAGTTAACTGAAAGCAAGCAATACTTTGTGGTGGGGCTCAAAAATTGTAATAAAACAGTAAAATTAAAATATAAAACTTATGACAATTATTATACAATGAAATGTTTGTTTTTAGCTCTGACGAAGGCAGTAACGCTGCCGAAACGTTAGCTATTAAATACCTATGCTATAAGCAAGTAGTAGTTTGATTAATTATTCAAAAGATTTAGCAACAAAACAATCAAACAAATATTCTTATTTTGTGTTTTTTTTTTCTTTAAGTTTATCAGAAACTTAAAGCTAAAATTTCAATTTGTGTACTAAAATGTCGAAATTAAAAAGTACTAAAAATATCTCTGAAAGGATACATTTATTATTTTCAAGTTGATAAATAAACAAACATTTATTCATGACACTAATTTACATATTAACTTATTTTATCTATTTCAGCTCATCCCGATAGGATAATTAGTTTATATAAATACTTATTTTACATTACAAAATTAGAATTTAAAATTCGTCTGCAAGCTTTCTCCCAAAATTCTCGATTTGGTATATTTTATGGGATATAACTATGTTTTAGTTGCGTGGTATTTAGGTGATGATGATTTCTCTATTTTCTCAAAGGCTTTATATTATTTAACAAACAAATATTGGTTTGAAAAGAAATTATAATATTAAATTATGTCATATACTGTTTAATTTATTGCTCACTAAATTAAGAATACATTGTATAATCAATTTTCTAAAACTATTGATTTGTATTTTTTATGGCACAACGTTGGCGAATATTATATAAAATTGCCAAATACGAACAACCTAATTTTTTATATTAAATCAATTTCTCGGAAGAAAAGGACTTCATCACAATCAGACAAAATTTAATTGGTTTTATACAAAAAACAACGTGAATTTATTAATCTCGCATAAAAATAATTATTTTAATAATATCGAATGTACGGGATTCTCTTTTTATCACGCGAAATAATTAAAAAATATTATGGGTCAAATGGTACAATACAGTGAAAAAGTTACACTTAATTTAAAATCAAACTCCTGATAATTAATGAATTCAAATCGTTTCATTAATGAATCAAATACTAGATTCTAAAAAATAAACTATGCATTTACTATCAAAATATTTAAGGAGTGTGAATATTTGGGATTTATGTAATGAATGTTATTATGATCTGATACTGTACTTTACACCTACTTATTGAAATTTACAGTTAGTTTTCTATATGGTCTGCATCTTTAAAGATTGGTAAATTATTCATTCGTTGACTAGCCCAGAGGATAGCAACATCTAATACGCGATAAAAATAAGCAATAAAATAATGAATTCGTTTAGTTTGGCTTTTTGTTTAATTGTCGCTGTGGTTGTTAGTGTTGAGTGTACAGGTAAGTGAATTATAATATAGAAAATAATTAATCTAACATACAATATAATCTATTGATGATTTTTTAAATATAAAGTTAAAATCATAATAATCTTGTGGAATTTTATCTTATACTATTAATTATAATCTAATCTTAGAAATCAATATTCAAAAGTAATGAGTAATGACAAACAAAGTACTTAAAAATGATTTCCGTGTACTTGTGCGAATTCAATAAAATAATCAAAATCATGATTAAATTTAATTCAATATTTTTTTTAGTAATATATAATAATGATGTTAATCCACTGCCAACTTATATGGGCATTGAAAATTCCCCATTCTTAGATGGAATAAGAAGAAGATGCCCGTTGTGCGATTCTTCTGTATATTCCTATTGTAGCGATAAACTGTTTCACGATTCATGTTGCTGTCATCAACCTAACAATCCGTATGGTAAGTCCAATGGTAAGTTGCCTTGGGCTATTATTATTCACAAAATAAATTAGTATTTTACACACATTGACACAATTTCACCGCAATTAGCTATTATTGTATTTCTACAAACAAATCAATGTCATTATAAAGTGTTTAACATATTTTTAAATTTACTTTGGCGTATTTTCGATGTCATTAGATAATAATAGCTCTTTAAATTTTCTATTACTAGCCAAACTGACGTTAATTTTACGAATATATTTATGGAATAACTACGATAAGACATTGATGTCATTTACAATTAAATTAGTTGGCAAAAGTTAGTGTAAAGTGTAATTTACTTGAATTACAAAAAAAATAATAGTTTAAGACAATATGTTTTTAAAATAATATATTAATATTCTATTACTAAAAACTAACTAACAAATTATTAAAATGGATTGTGTTATTACAGAAACATAATTATCACATTGTTTCTAAAATTGTTACTATAAGGTAAAAAAATATAATTAATATTGCATATATACATATTTTGTGTTACCATAACTCATTATTTCTTAAATTTTTTATTAATTAAAATATTACCGTAACTTTTTATCAAAGCGTTATGTATCCTATTGGAAATCTTTTTTTTGTAAGAACTTAGAAATATAACAGATATTTTAGAGTTGTTGTTTAAAATTTTGTTTCAAACTTGTTGCGGTTTGAAAAAAAACTTATCATACATAATACCAGACAAGCTAAATGCTATCACCCACTTAAAGACGCAGCGACAAAATAAATCAAAACAGATGGATCTTGTGAAACAACGCCTACTACACGGAAGAGGGTCTTTTAAGCAGTTCTTCACACATCTTAGAAGATTATTTTATCAAAAGTTTGAGGTAGTTATGGCTACTTAAAGGTGTTTTTGATTGTCTTCTAGATGTCTAAAAGGTCTATGCATCTTTGGAAACGTAAGCAGATTTCTGAAACTGTATTGGAATGAATCATGAATTATAAAAGAGTCTCAGGCCGAAGATGCTGAGGGGCAGACGAGTAGCCTAAAGTAGCGAGATCGCCGCACAATGCAAACGGGAAATTGAAACCAGGTTTTTGGTTGTTTTTTTTTTAAGATATCTTCGCTCCTCGTGATCGGACAAGGTTCGAATTCGGCCGGAATGTCCTCTTTATCGATTTTATGTTTTTTACGCTGCATAAGTTTTTTCTTTCTCTGACGCAAAGTTTTTGAAATATTGACATATTTTCAATCACCCGCTGCTAAAGGAGAAGAAGAAAGGACCCCAAATTGCAGTATTCTGAAGCTATTTTTAAATTTGAATTTAGTTTTTGAACAGCCGCACCGGTCTCCGGAAAATTGAGATCGGTCTTGGATTGAACATTTGTTTTTGATCTTTTTGAGATGATTTATTTATTTATTAAATCTTTATTTACATATTAATTATATATAATATATAAAACGGCGAAATTCAGCTTAAAGCTGTTCTTCCACTTAACCTTATAAATTTTACAAACAAATTTTAGTTAAAAATAAAATATAAATATAATATCTCATTTTGTTGAACGTCGATTAAATTGTCTTTTCAGGCAAAAAGTTCTTTTGCGTAAAAAAATAAAAGTGTTCAGAAGTTTTATGCAGAGAATTGGGTTTGATCTTGTTTGATAGAAGGAGAAATTCCGCAAAAATAACAGCGGATTTTAGAGATTAATTTTTTTTAATTTTTTGTACAAATTGGGTCGCGTTGCGGAGGGGGGAAACGTTTTCGGGCCGTTTTGATGTTGGATTCAGATTTGCCACGCCGTTTTTTTTTTGGATACTTAGGTTTTGTTTTGATTGGGTCGTACGTTTTTCATATTCTTGCGTTTGCAAAGGTTGTCACGATTGTCTTGAAAAAGGGGTTTTGCGAAAAAGTTAACCATTTCCGCGGTTTTGAAGCGCAAGATTGTGACGGTAAAAAGTGCTTCATCCGGCGTTTTGGGCTGTTTTATTTTCTTTTTTGATTAGAAGTTGCTTTTTTTATTTTTTTGCGTTTTGTGTCCTGTATGTATTCTTTTGAGTGACTACTGATTTTAGTTAAAAAATTCTAGATTTAATTCCTTCAGACTGAGCCTTGAACATACTGAGGTTTAAGCTAAACAAACGGTTTTTCAATAATAAGTTCAATTTTAATTATAAAAGAAACTTTTATTTATTCTTAAGTAGTACAAGTTTTTATATTTAAATTTAAAATTTACAAACTCTGCGATTACTTGTGGAAAATAATATTTAATAAATACCCTCTACTCTATTTGCAAAGGGTCATTCTTTTAAGAAAGTTTTGCAAGATATTTTTGCACAACTGAGGTTTTATCTGGTGAATATTGTCTTTGAGAGTTGAAATTGTTTTTAGGGTCTAAATTGTCCAATATAGACCAAAGAAAGTCAGTAAGCATTCTACGGTAGCTATCCGCACTGACTGTAAAAAGTAAGGTTTTATTTATATTGCTGACTCAAAAACTATCCTCGACTATTGTTCTAAGGTTTTTGGAACCTTAGATGCGGCAGTTTTGTTTGTTGACGAACCCAATATAATGAAAATAGGCTTTGTTTACTTTCCGGAAAACGAGAGTGATTACAGTACCAATTTTTATAAAAAATTGGTACACTCTTTGACAGTTTTTTTGCTATTTTTGACATGAACAGAATTGCATTTTTTAATTGTTTTCGCTCGGGTTTTGTTTTTTTTTTTAATATTTTAATATTTTATGACAGATTTTGCCATTTTTGACATTTGATAAATAGAATTTTACATTTTTTAATAGTTTATAGTACTTTCTGACAATATTTTTATATCTTATAAGCTGATTTTGCTATTTTTGACATTCTATGAGTAGAATTTTACTGTTTTTGGAAGTTTTGACCGGATTTGAATGGCCAGATTTTGCTTCATTAAAAGAATTGTGCACTTTTCAACAGTTTATGGCAGGATTTTAGTGCTTTATGACAAAGGTGGATTTTGTTTTTTTTGACAATATGTTGACATTTTAGGGCAGTATTTTGTTATTTTAGACATTTTATTAAAAGAGTTATGTTACTGCCTGGCAATTGGAAAAAAGGAAATTTTGTTTGAAAATATTTTATGATCAAGTTTTGTCATTTTTAATTTTTCATAAATAGAATGTTGCAGTTTTTGACAATATTTTTATATTTTATGTCCGAATTTTGAATCTTTTTTACAACATATTTCATAGCCGGTTTTTGCAATTTTTAGGACTTCTTAAGACCATACCGACCGCTACCTTTGTAGTATTTTAACAAAAACGGCAACTTTGGCTTCATTCCTGCTTCTACAAATAATTTTATAATCGATTTACTTTTTACCAGTACATTTAGAAAGGATTAAACTATGAAGTCTTTTTTGTGAAATTATACTGGTAAAAAAAAATTGATTATCAAATTATTTGTAGAAGCAGCGATGAAGCCAAAGTTGCCGTTTTTGTTAAAATACTACAAATCAAGGTATCGGTTGGTAGTACAAGTTTTTATATTTAAATTCAAAGTACAAACTCTGCGATTACTTGTGGAAAATAGTATCTAGTAAACGACCTTCTTGACTTTATTTGCAAAAGGTCATTCACACAACTGAGGTGTTATCTGGCGAATATTGTTCTTGAGTGCTGAAATTGGTTTTAAGAATATTAGCGTAAACTATTTCTTTCAAGTAGCCTCAAAGAAAAAAGTTTAGCGGAGTTAAATTGCATGATCTGAAGATCCAATAAATGTCCCAATTTTGCGAAATAATGTCCCCATGATATTTCTTGTGTGACTTGAGCGTCATCCTGCTGAAAATTATCAATGCCCAAATTGTCTAACATAAGCCAAAGAAAGTTAGTTAGCATTTTACGCGATCCGCATTGACTGTAATTGCAGCACTTTTGTCGTTCCCGAAAAAGTAAGGTCCTAGAATTGGTTCCTCGACTATTGTTCTAAGATTTTTGAAGTTTTTGCTCTGTCAATTGACGACTCACTATGATGGAAATGGGTTTTGTCTATTCTCTGGTCGCAAACGTGGGTGATTACAGTACCAATTCCAAAAATTTGTGTCACTTTACGGTGAGACATTAATCTTATCCTTTTATTCATAATTTTTTTTATATATATAAGTATGTTTAGGCCTACTGCTTACAGACGCAGAAGCAACGCAAATTAAGGTATACGGAAGTTTGCCATACAAGTTTTTTTTTTACTTTGAACATGACACTTATTAATCACAACTATGTATACTAGCCGTCAAAAGTAAAAGATCACCAAGAAACCGTAGCTCAATCTTTATTATTACAATATCTAATAATATGAGAATTATTCACACTAAGAAATGGTTAAAGTTTTAACAGAAAAAGTATTTTTTTATTTGTTTCTACGCTTTTTGGAGCACCCAGCTTTGGCATCAGTGGCATTTCAAAACGTGCACCGGATTTTGCTATTTTTGACATTTTATAAATAATTTTTTGCGCAGTTTGTGCGAGATTTTTTTTTTTTTTTTTAGTTTTTCTATTTTTTATATGCATTTATACACGTTTTTGCTCGGGTTTTGGTTGTTTTTAAAAATATTAATAAATAGAATGTTTTTTAACAGTATAGTGAGTTTTGGTACTTTCTGACAATATTTTTATACTTTATAAGCAAATTCTATGAGTACAATTTCACTCTTTTTGGCAGTTTTGACCGGATTTGACTGCCCAAATTTTGCTTCATAAAAGAATTGTGCACTTTTTAACAGTTTTTGCCAGGATTTTAGTGCTTTTTGACAACATTTTAACGTTTCAAAGGTGGATTTTGGTTTTTTTGACAATATGTTGACATTTCAGAGCAGTATTTTGTTATTTTAAACATTTTATTAATAGAGTTTTGCAATTTTCAACAGTTTATAGAAGGATTTTGTTGTTTTAAATTTCAATTCTATAAAGAAAATTTTGTTTTTTTACCATTTTTTAGTTTTTTTTTTATATTTTATGACCAAATTTTGCTATTTTTAACTTTTCATAAATAGAATGTTGCAGTTTTTGACAATATTTTATACTTTATGACCGGATTTTGTTGTTTTTGACATATGAATAGAATTTTACATTTTTTGACAGTTTCACCGGATTTTGAATCTTTCTTACAACATTTTGATATTTTATAGCCGGTATTTTGCTATTTTTAGGATTTCTTAAAGTCTTATACATTTTTTTAACAGTTTATGGCCGAATTTTGGTGCTTTCCAACAATATTTTGATGCGTCACAGCCCGAATTAACTTTTTTGGCAATTAATAAATAAAATTTTGTACTTATTAACCGTTTTTGGCCGGATTTTCATTCTATATTTTAATGTTTTATGACTGATTTAGCTATTTTTGACTTTATGAATTGAATTTAGCACTTTTGTAACTGTTAAAGACTAAATGTTGTTGTTTTCTGACAATATTTTTCTATTTTATGGCCGGCATTTGCTCTTTCCATAAAATGAGTTTTTAACTTGTCAACAGTTGGATTTTGGTGCTTTTTGATAATACTTTATGTAACTTATTGCAGTTTTTAATAGTTTATAGTGAATTTTGGTACTTTATTGCCGGATGTTGCTATTGTTGACGTTCTATTAGTAAAATTTTACAACTTTCAACAATTTTTGCAAAAAAAATTTGAAAACCGTATCATATGGTCTTTTCATAATTTCTTTGTTCTACTCGGTAACGTTAAACCACCTTAAGGACGTGAAAAGTGCAAGTGTTTTTTTAGAGATATTATGAAATTAAATGAATAAAGTTTTGATTTTTATTTTTTTCTGTTTCCTTTGCTAAGTGGTCTTCAGATTTTGATTCTATAAATTTTATTGTTTTTCCAGTTTTTGTAATTTTTTCAAAAACAAAATAGCCAATATTTACAATCACAGATTATCTTTTTACAGGTTAATGGAAACAATATGTGACAATTCATTGAGATCGTGTTGCACGTAAAATTTTGAAACTTATTTGTGATGGCCATACAAAAAGTAGTATAGTGCAGCTCAGCTCGCACGTAATATTTGTGAAAAATGGGTATTATTGCATGCTCTATGGCTCTATGTATAGCAAGAGCAACATCTAAGAAAAGCAAAGAAAATTGATTTTAAGTTTTTTCTAAATAATTAAGCAATTACTGTATTTTATTTTGTATCACAATTGTCAAAACGTGGCAACAATAGATTTGTTACGTTCTAAAAATTAAATTTAATATTATTTATTTATTTAATACATAAATTTTATTTAGAAATTATCACGAACCTTGTGATAATATATGACTGACAACGAAACTACAATAATGAAGTTATTGATTATATACGATAATATAATTAAACAATTTGTGAGGTTAGTGACATCAAAAGAATAATATTATATTTTCATGTCAAATCAATACACGCTATATCAAATGCTGCTAATTTATTTATAGTGTTACTGATTTAGATTCAATCTTGAATAATATATTAATTAAAGAACAGTTTAAATGTTTTTTCGTATAAGAGTTTAGGTTCAAATAAATTATTTACTATTTTTGAACTGACCGGTGATGAAATGTTTTTTGTCTACTTATCTTATCTATTTCACTTGTTTTATTACGCACGACATGCCTCGTGGGTAATAGCTCTATTATGCACGAGATTTATTATAAAATTAATATGATTGGACGTTATCAAGTAATGATAATTGTTGATAATTTGCACGCACTGGAGTCTTTTATTTTTAAATATAAGTCAAATACAAAAAAATAATGTAAACAATGTAAACACAAGCAAAATATTGTAACCGCAAAACATAATTATATCTTAAGATTTTTCTTTAATTATTTGTTTCCTGTTCTCTACAAAAACTTGTAGATAGTTTTGTCAAAGTATCAACAAGTTGTTCAAAACTCTATACTTATCTCAGGTTGACGGTATTACCAATGTGCTGTTGAATGAACTTCTTTGAGATTTTAGTATGTTGTTTTCCGTTGATGGTTTTGCCGTCATGAGTATTTTTCAACATAAGAATTGCTGATTGGTTGTTTATATACAAAGTATTTTTTTTCTTGACATCTAGGGTATGCTCACAGATACGCTTAATCCAACTAATGTCATCAATTGAAGATTCAGCGGCCAGATACTCTGTTTTATTTAATGAAGTAGCTACCAACCGTTGCTGAGTATACCAGACAATGAAGTTGATCATCTCATCCGAATTTTGTTATTCATTAAAATATCAAAAGATTTGTTTAATTTTTTTAATGATTCTTTATTGGTTTACTTCAGAAACTTTACTGAAAAACTGATGTCTGGACAAGAAATAATTTCACGATAACGAATAAATGTGTCTAACGGCTTATAGTTTAAAAGGTTTTTTTTGTTATAGAGTAGTAGCTATAATTTTTTTTTTATTTCTTGTGTTTGCTACAAAATCTATAAAAGTATATTCTTGGATCTACTTCTACTTTCTAGTTACGACTTAGTGCTCTAAGTGGAGATCAATAAAGTTTAAGATAAAATACAGATATAAAGAATTTTGTTATTTGCACAAACATTGTCTTTTTGCAATCATTCATATAACTAGTACATTTGTGCCGATTTTGGAATTTTGATACTGCATTTGTTATAAAACTTTTAACTAACTAAACTAACATCGTAACCACTTACAAACACTTACTCTTACTCATTTACAGAGACACTGTGATGTATATTTTGATTTTCCGATTGTATATTTTTTTCTGTTACAGATCGACTTCCATACGAATGCCAATATGCCGACTGTTCATTCTTACATGCCAATACTTGTCATGAACATAAATTGATTTCGTCGTGTTGTTGCACGAACCTCTTTGTTCATAAGAAATAATTTTATGTATTTCTATTATTTATTTATTTTTACTTATTTATACCAGAAAAATAAAATTTTATATATTGCTTTTTGTTTTCATTAAGATAGAAGGGCAAAAAAAACAAACAGGTTGCTTTACATCAATATTTTAATATAATTATTATTTAATTATTAAAACAACTTTATTAATGTACAACAATATGTTTGTTAGAATGGCAATATAAACATGTTTTTTTATTAAGCTTCAGATTTATTGAATTAAAATGTGTAATAAAATGTTGGATTTCATTGGTAAAACATTGTAAATATTGGATTAATTAGATTTGTTTGAACTTTACAATTTGCGGTTTCATGTATTTTCACTGAATTATCGACTTATCAATAGGATAATTAGCTTTAAACTAATATTTAGAATCAAATAAATACATTATAATTATGATTGTCTAATACTAACAAAATTAGGCAATTATAGACACCTATTAAAATAATAATTATCACTTTTTATTTACTTGACCACGAAGTACGCATTTATGCGTTATCAATATTTGTATAATTTCTTAGACGTGTCTGATAAGCTAACATCGTCAGCAACAACAAAGGGAAGTTTTGTTACTCCATCAGAGTTAGACCACAACACTATATTCGTTTCTTGATTGTTGTTATAATCAGAATAATTATAAAAACTTCAGTAAACAATTGTTGTACTAATTATAAAGTAATTAAATAAATAATTCAAACTTAACAACAAAATATTGTATATGTATTTATGCAGAGTCGCATGACGTACGTAAACATATTATCGAATACTTTATTTTGTCGTTTTACAATTTTGTGGTTTACATTATTTTTGCAAACTGAAACTACGAATTATGTTTGCACCGAATTCTTTTAAAAAACTTTAAAATTGCTGATTTGTTGCAATCCATGTTGTATTGCAACTAGCTTTACTGAATCTGCACATTTAACAAAGCTAACTTTACTATGACTCTTGCAGTTTATGTGCACTATTGGTGCCTGACTGTGTACACTGCAAAAACACTAATAATTTTCTTTAGAGCATTTTGGTTTTGCATGAATCAACTTATAATAAAAGTAATTTTGCATTTAAAAACTGAAAAGAACGCAATTACTAAGTTGTGTCTACTCTTATGTAAATAAAAACTACAATGTTACTATAGCAATAAGTTGAAATAATTAAATTGAAAAACCGTGTTTTTTCTTTAGCAATAAAAGAATTATAATTAATTTTTGTGAGGAGCTGATTGCTCTTACTGCCTTGAGAGAGTCATAAGTATTCTTGCACAAGGTGGTTTAGATCTTGTCATTACAACCATTTTTAGAGTGGCTTATCTGCTTATCTGCTAAATCAGGCGTTCGAACCGTGGGTTCCCATTACATTGCAAGTTAGGTTTGCACTTATCCAACGCTTTAGACATAGAGAGCTCACTTATGGGTCTAGACCGGTGTTTCCTAACTTGGGGCCCATGCCCCACAAGGGGCAATTTGAGTGTTAAGGAGGGCAATTCGAAAATGGACTTGACATGAGTTTAATCCTTTTGCTTAAGTAATTGCGGCCAATAAATATTATAAATTTGTGACTAGACTAAAATATCAACTGGGTCGTCAAGTTAACCTCTCTGCGGTAGAGGGCAGGCTTCGCGGAGACCCCCGGACGCTTTAAAATCTTGCTAAACAACGCAGTGTTAACAATTTCCTAGTGATTTCTTCCTTAAACCTATCATTTAAGTTTCTTAAGTGAACAATTCAATTTTATAATTTTAAAAATTATGTATATGTTATATATATATATATATAGGGGGGCATAAGAATTTTAGAAAGGATTAGGTGCGGCATGGCACCAAAAAGGTTGGGAAACACTAGTCTACACCTTTTATTTTGACTGACGCTGTTCCTCCGACAGCGAGAGACGTTCCCCATCGGGTTTTAATTGTGGTTTTACTCACACTGGCTTGTGGATAGAGGGACGGTGGAAAGTGGTCTTACATGCAGAGTGTATTTCTCTTAATTCAAGGCCATGTTTTCACGCACGTAAACAACAAGACCCACTCTATCTACTAAGAAACGTCATTTGAGCACACACCGGCAGCCATCCGGTAAGGCATGCTTTTTCCCAGTACTCATATCGACAAAAGTCACGTGTGGTGAGTAACTGTCTAGGTAACTTGCGCTAACTCACATCATATAATTTAAGCGGTTCCTGTTTTGCCCAAAATTGTCAATTTGCTCGTATGAGGAAGCTTGTAATGGTTGCCTCCTTTATGAGACATTGTCTAGATTTTTTGCTGTTATTCTGTTCCATGTTTTATACACGGCTGCAATGAGTTCATCAATACTGGACGAAGATTTTTTTGTTGTAATAATTAAATGACGCTAAAGAATCTAATTGAAGATATTTAAATTGAGGCTGTTTGATGGTTGACAAATCATTTTTATGTTCCACCTATTTTTTGGTGTCAGCGTGAACAATTCCTTCATTTTGATTTGCATAGTTCTATTACCAATAAACCATTTTTTTTTTAATTGTGGGAATTAATTTCTTTGAATTTTTTTAAATATAGACTTGCTAAAGTACCACTTTGACAGTTTTATAAGTTTTTGTTTGTTGGTTTTTGCACCACAAAAGAACAATACCAAGTTTTCTATTAAAATTAGATTTTAGATGAAGATCGTACCGCGGTCTTGCAACACCGACAAGAAACATTTTTTTTATATATATATTATTAATTTCCAATTTTTTGTATTTTTTTCTAGTTTTCCACGTTAGTTATTAAACATTCTGAATCATAACATGTGTTTGCTTTAATCCAAATACAATTAATGATTGAAGAAATGTAAAAAACCGCACTGATGCGTTTAATAGCACCATAATCTAGTTAACCATTGTGGAATGATTTGTTCAAATATTGTAGAATTCCTTGTTGCTGGCCGTTACTCAAATTTGGTTTTATTTATTTTTTGGATCATTTTTGCCATAATCAAGCTTAAACTAATTGCCAGCGGGTAAAAAACAAAATTAACCAAATTTTACAAAAAACGTTTCGCAAGAAGAGAGTCCTCATTCCAGTAATTCATGGCGAGAATTTGCTTCAGTATTTGAGGAAAAAGCCAACGTATTTGAGAACAATCTCAAACTCCTCTGCTCTCTCTTGATACAGCAGTATTATACAACTCTAGGTCACCAAAGTGGTGAGCGTATCACAATGGTCTAGTGCAAGGACTGTTGAGCAGGCAAGCAGCCTAGGTTTGATTCCCGGCAGCGGCAATATCTAGTTTGTCAAATAATTTTTTATGCGGATGTCTCTCTCCTTTGCAAAGCAATGGCAAGTGGTGTGTTTTAGATTACGTTAAACTCTAGGTCCTGCATGTTTGTGTAGAACTATTATCACACACAACAAACATACAAGAGTGGTGCCTACCCTCGAAGCACGGCACTATAAGAAGAAGGTCACCAAAGCCATGAGATTACAAAAAAGGTGCCAGTGATCTTCAAGACTGATTGAATGACTGGCGAGTCAAAGTGAATCCAGAGAACAGCAATACTGTTCTCTTCTCACGGCGACGTACTTTACCTCACAAACTCTTTCTTGATGACGTTTATACTCCGTGGTCCGATTCTGCTAAGTATCTGAGAATTACTTTTGATAAAGCACTTACGTAAGTATGTAAAAACTAAATAAATTATTATTATTATCTTAGATAAAGCCAAATTGGCAAAAAAACCTGCTAGTTTCAATGATCCTGCGGAACAGTGGAATCTCGCTCCGGAACAAAATTCGAATGAACACTACCATTGTCCACGTTGGGTATGAAACCCACTCTTCATAACAGCTGCAAACACGCACATCAATTGTCTCAAGGCATTTGTTGAAACTCCATGGTACGTCAGAAACGAAGATAATTGTAACAACATATGCATCCCTTTGCTGCAACAACATATTAAGGCCTTAGCTAATAAATGTTTTGCGTATCTTGCTGAGCCAGGCAAGAAATAATCTTTTTATAGTAGACCGGTTAACCAACTAGCAACCTGAAGTGGATTTACTTTACAACTTTATCCCACTGTCTATAAGACGTCCCTATCTTTAATTATCCCCTAAAAAAATAGGTACATAAGTCACTAAGAGAGGTTGAGTCGGTGAACACTTTTCTTTTGAATGTGAATCCGACACATTGAGTTTTTAAAAATTTGTTTTTTTTCTACATTAGGTCAGTTCCAAAATAGAGTTAAAAAAATACAAAATTATAATTGTATTGTGCTCTTTTCAATATTTTGCAGTGAACCTTAGCTCCGCCACTGGTAAGATGCCCATTTTTCATAATTATTAACATTGCACACAAGTCTTGGATATAAATAAAAAATGCTTTTTTACGACTTATAACATATATAATAAAAAAACTAAACTATTTATTAAAGCCATAATTTGACAGGTTTATAGATTATCTGCCACTTGTTTATGGTTCCTTGTGTAATAGACTTATTTCGCACGCATTAAGCAATAACGGTTTCATAAATAACACGTAAATAACATAAATAATATTTTATGTTAAGAAAATAAAAATTCATACTAATAATGACTCTTAATTAATTTTATTATAATGAAACTGAGTCATTTTGTGGTATAATTTTTTTATTTGATAATTGTGCAATTTCTCCGTAATTGCACATTACGGAAAATTTGCTATTTAATTTCCAGGAAATCTTTATCTTGGTAATGAAAAATACGATAAAAAAGTATAAACAAATTGCGTATTCAATGTAATCTAACAATATTTATGTTACGCGTATTTGTAATTTAAATCAATCGCAACAAAACTATTTGCAATTAAATAGTAATAATAAATTAGCAATAATCATCTCATCACGCACATAGATAATTATAATTACATCTGTTGCGAAAAGGTCAAAGTTATGTTTGTTTTAAGATTCGGTTTCATTGTTTTTTCTTTCCCGGGAGAAGTATAAATATCGGGGCGGACCCAAATGAACGTTTCACAGCTGACGTCAGTTGGTTGGATTGGTTTGCTTTGCTACCGATTTTTGACAGAACGCAACGAGACGATCCTGACATGACGTATATAATTTAAGTCCTAACCAATTCATTGATTTTTACGTTTATTTTCAACAATTATAAACGACGGCTAACAACAATGAGTTCAAGACAAAGGAATTCAAACATCTCTGTGATCTTTTTCGATTTGGATAATACCTTAATTGCTACAAGGAAGGCTGATAAATTGGCCTGTAATAAGGTATGTGCGAATTGTTACGTTCAATATTGTATAATTGTTTTATGTGCGGGCTATTATTATTATGATATTTGTACGGTTCATTCCGTTTATATGTGTTAAAAGGGGTTGTATTGATTGAAAAATGAAGTTTCTGCTAGAATTTTTGAGTTTTCAATACGGCCCTGCTATAAATCAGCTGGTAGAATTCGTGTGAAGTTAGATGGAAAACAGGATGACTTGCACGATTGCCAATAGTAAGATTTTATTATTTTTGCAAAATTGTACTATACTCTATAGATCTCATTAATATTTAAACAATGCAATTGTTATATTTGTTTATAATAAAATCAGCACGATTATGGAAATGGAAAAGTTATATTGTTTTAATAATAATTAATGGATCTTAAAATAATGAATATTTGTCATAAGTAAATGCATATATAGCAAATATTTGACTAAATTAATAATAATAATCAGAAAATCAAAGACAGGTGTAAACGTTTATCACCGGTACATTTTTGTAAGTTTTCTGTGATCAACCAAAATTAAAGAAAGATGGAAACATGAGCGCTGGTATGAATAATATACTACAGCAAAACATCTTTGTGATTATTAGTGTCACGGCACTCACAAAACCTACAAAAGTTTACTTTGCATTTATTATATTGTCACACAAATAATTTAATAAAATGACACTTAATCTAAAAAGGTTGACACTTAAATTGTCAATATATGATTGTGTTATGACACCCTCATAATTTTTAAATGTTCACATTTAATCTGTTGCTACATGAGTTATGGAATGTTTTTTTTTTTTTTTTTTAATTATTTTGTCACAGTATGACCAACTAAAATATGTTACGCACATACCCTGAAAAATGTTGACACATAGCTTACAAAATTATTGATAATTGTAATTTGCAAGCTATCATATTAAAAGTAAGGAAACTCATAACAGCTCAGAAAGCACTCTTTTTAATCGGGAATATAATGTTTGGTTTTCTTTCTGTTCCAAATCCAATTGATTTGTGGAACTATAATTAATACACATTTTCTAAATAGTATTTAGCTGAAATTAAATTAGCTGGATAGATATCAACATTTGTGTTGTGACACAATAATCGAAAGTATGTTGTTTTACGAGTTGTAGTATAAATTACATCTTTTTGATTATGTTACAACACAAACATAAATGTTGAAATCTAACTTTTATCTTTGCGATTTATGTGTCATTGCATCCATATAACCTAAACACTGTTGTCACTCAAATAAGTGTTGACATGATGAATTTTTGATTAACACTAGTGAAAAAATTTACGAAATCAAAAAAATAATGGCGACATTTAATCTCATTTTGTAATTCATAGATTTGTCAGGGATGCACATAACCTGAAAAGTGTTGACAGTAAATTAAATTGTGGACAAAATTAACAATGACATGTACAAACATGATTTTGAAGTTTTGTCAATTTGTCAATTTAATGACTTATTTAATCTGATTAATTGGCGGCAGTTTATTGTGGATTTGTATCACCTTTATACACACCAATTTATTGTTCAATTTTCAAATCTGTCAACTATTGTTATGTTAATGTCAGAATTGAAAATATAGCCTTTTCAGGTTATGATGTTGAATAAGGGCTGGGCAGATACATAAACTAGAATTTAAAAAAAATCCTAAACTTGGTCAATAAATGATATAAAGAAACAATTTTATCTGAATGGGACTTCAAGGTCACTGTCCTTTAAATTAACAAATGTAAAGACAGCTTTAGATTTATTCATTTATTTTATCAGTAAAATAAAATATTTAAACATAAATTTTAATTTTCAAAATCCGGTTTGTTATGGATTATCAAGAGGCGATAATTTTATTCAGATACAGATGGCGAAATTCGGTTTTATAAGATAAATAATTTTATCTGGAGTATAGCATTTTATCATTTTGTCTGTGGAAAAACACTATGGTTTATTATTAATAAAAAATTTTATCAGGAGGTTCTTAAATAAAATTGTCAATATTATTTATTTTTAAAATATTCGGGCAACATCGGGTTCATTCGATAAAATTTTAATGGCGTCAGCGAAGCACGGTTTACACAACTACAAAAAATCAGTAAAATTATTTTTATCTGATTCCTATGCAAAACGTAAATATTACTTGCAATTAAAAACAGAATCGTTCACATTGCGCAATTGGGTTTTTTACTATAAAAGATAACATAATTTGAAATATTAATGAATGTTTTCAGGTCGGATAGTAGATTCATTCAACAGTAGTTCAAATGTACCCAGTCATAAATGTGCCGCCTGACGTCAAAAAAGTGGATTCGGTAAATTTAAACGCATTTACCATGTTACACGCGATCTTAATTCTGAAAGTCAGTGACTTAAAATCTATAAATAAAGTGGCATGAAACCGATCCAGAAACTTTTGCCTATTTTAGAAGCCGGCAGATTGAATTTTCTAAATATAACCTTCACACATCTTGCAGACATTCAGTAGTTCTTAAACCGTGTTCTGGTGCACATTCTGTCTATACAAACTATAAATTTAAAATCGTAAAATAATTATAATTCAATTATATTAGTTTAAAATAAAACCTAATTAATATATTATTATTGGTGCATTATTTATTTGTGATTAAGTGTAAAAGTAGACATTAAAATGGCACAAATATCAGATGCAGTTAAAAAGTGTATAGCAATATTACAAAATGCCAGTAGTGACACTGAAAAATTTGCCGCCTTGTTTATGGTGACAAAACTCGTTAAAGCTAAAGACTGCAACACAACAGCTAAGAAAGCAATATTCGAAGCTATTGGTTTTAAATTTTTGAAACGTCTGTTATTAACTGGTGATGTTCCTGTCGACTGTCCACCAGCCATTTACAAATCTGTTGCCTTATCAATACTCACCTGTTTCTGCAACGAAGAAGAATTAGCAACACATCCAGAAATGCTGGCTAATATACCAGTATTTTTAGATATTGTACAACAAGCCGACGCCAGTGATTACGATGACAGTTTAATCATCGTTGGTGAAGCATATGGTTGTTTAAAAAGTATAGCTTCATTTGCACCAGGACAAAAAGCCTTATTAGATGTCGGTGCTATAACAAAAATGAGCGAAATTTATTCACAACAAAGTTTCCAAACTGATGAGGCTTTAAATATTTTGGTTTGTTTAGTAAGCCGGTTTGGAGCTCAATCATGGGAAAAACCTAATCTCAAAAGCTTTCATGCTATTGTCAATAAAATAGCCCTTGATTTTGAAACTGATCAGGATGAAAGGAAATTTGAATTATGCCACATATTAAATGCCTTATTGTATAATTGCCATAGAAATGAAGTTGCCGATACTGCGAGCTTGGAAATCTGGCCACAAACAATTTATAAAGGATTGCATGATATTTTAACCAGTAAGATATCAAAAAAACAACGTGATCCAGCTCTTATATTGGCTTCAACCATGTTGGATTTATTGAGCGTGGAATGGGCTTTCACTGATGAAGAAAAGGGAAAACCATTCTTTCTATTGTTAATACAGTTGGCTGCAATTGAAGTCAGAATGCAGTTAGATGGAAAAAGTTTGAATCAGGCTTATAATCAAGCTAATTTAATTACAGCTTGTTTTATTATTTTGGAATTGTGCATTAATTATATTTCTACTGATCAATTGGATTTGGAACAGAAAGAAAAGCAAACCTTATATACTGGATTAAAGGGTGCCTTTTCAGCAGTTATGAGTTTTCTTACTAAAATATCTAATGATAAAAATAAGGATAATATTCCACCCAATGAAAAATTATTTGTTTGTGGTACAATTCGTGTTTTAGCAGCTTGGTTAGCGCAGGAAACATCAGCAATGCGTCAACAAGTATACCAACTATTACCATTTATTTTATCCATGGCTAATGAAACATTTTACGCTTGCAAAAATAGGAGACTTGCTGAGAAAGCCGGAACTCCTTTAGAAAACAACGAACCGATTTCTAAATTTGATGTATTACGCATTATGCTCCCAGCTATGTGTCACTTAACAGTAGAAGATGATGCCAGAAAAATTTTGCTCAAAACTAAACAAGATGTAGCCTTATTTGATTCGTTTACTTTTCACTGGTCGATTGTGCATTATAAAAGACCTCCTGTACCTAAAAGTGAACGTTTGAAGCAATTGCAGAGTCCAAAAGTAGAATTATCTCCTGAAATTTTGGAAGATATGAAAGATTCTCGTGCAGCAATGATAAGCAGCTGCAATATTTTCATGAATATCACAGTACTTGAAGCAAAATTTGTTGAGGATAGCGATTTATTCAATAATTTAATGAAATTTATATTTGAAAATCTACCAGAATTAAAAGATATTCCTGAAAATCTACCATTACATGGCAATTTAGCCATATTAGGTTTGTTATTGATGAAACAACAAACAAATAAGATTAAAAAGAATGATTTCTCAATTTGTCGTTATATTCAAGCAACAATACGCTTTTTATGGGATGCATATGTTGTTGATGAATCTAGTGATCTTGGCCTTGTAGTTGCCATGAGTTATAAGGAATGTTGGATGGAAATGATGGAACTTTGGTTTTTGGGAATGCAAACCATGTCTGCTGTATTAGCATTAGTCCCATGGATATCTGAATTTGCAATTGAAAGCGGTTGGGCTGAAGGCATAATTGAAACTTTAAAGAAAGTTAAAGTGGGCACTCTGCCTCCTAATGTAAAATCAGCATATGAAGATTTCTTATGTCGTCTTGTTGATGCTAATGGTAATGTTATTGATGTATTAAAGAAAGCCGATGCCCTTAAAGCCTGCAGAAATCACAGGCTGATGGAATTGGGCAAGAAATTGTTTGGTGATTAAATACGAAATCGAAATAATGAACTGTTAGTTATTACTTAAAGCTTATTTTATGTAAAAAAGAAATTTATTATAAACAGATCTCTATATATAAAGGGTTCTCAATTTTTTTAATACGTGTATCAATTGAAATTTTGGTTTTAATTTATATTTATACTAAGTTTGTGATATGCGTATTATTGGTTGAGAAACGTTGCTTTTATAATGTAAAAAAATAACAATTGTTTTTCTTATTAACGATTTTTTAACATTGATTAATTATGAATTAAATTGGTATGTCTGTGATAAAAATACAACATGTACCAAATTAAAAATATTTGATACCAAAGCATTTAAATTATGGCCACGCATTATTTTAACTATAAATTTAGTTTTGTAAATTTTCACATAAATGCTAATTTAATATTAGACTATATATTTGTTTTTAATATTTGTGTTGAGATCTTGATGTTTTTTTAATCGTCAGAAATGTTTAAGTTTTAATGAAAATATACATACACATACACCAATTTTGTTTGATTGTCCCACACATACATATACCATCTATTTTCATGTTAAATTGGGTTAATCTAATTTTAAGTATGATTTCAAATTATTATTAATGGCTCCTTAATCGATGCTTAAATATTTCTGGCAGTAGAATTGCAACATCAACATATTATTAGATTTTTGTTTTTTCCTTTTTTAGTTAACTTGAACATGTGCCAACTATTTGTGGGTGTGAGTTTATTTTTGGTCTTAAGTTTATACTTTTTATATACAATTTGAACATGTACTTTTTCATTGAATAAACATATGTACATATTGTTTCATTGTATATTTTATCCTGATTTTATTATAGATGGTAAAATGTAATCTTATTATGTCAATAATCTTGGGCTTGGCAACAGTTATTTTTACATTTGACTGACTACATATAAAGTAGTTGCTAATAATAGTGATGCACTTACAATCTAATAATGGGAACAAGATATTTTTACAAAATTTATATGGTTTATTACTTATAAATATTAATAAATCGGGTAGATGGGGGTTGAAGTTTTGGTAGATGGAGATCAGATATGCAATATTGAATTCAAACTATTTTTTAATTTCTTCTCTCTAGATACGACCTACAATAAATTTCATGAACACAACATTTGTTTTGAAATATTAAAAAAAAATCTTTCTTGATTATTAATGTTTTTTAATCAACTCATTGGTGATTACTATTTTTTTGTAAATAGAGAACACTAGAAATGTAATTATCTATTTGGATCTTTGCACACATTGTCTTTCAATTAATTAAAATTTTTTTTTTAGTACCATATATTTACTTTTTTTTAAGTTAGAGTACTCTTTACTCTTTTTAATTCAAGATAATAGAAAATATACTTTTTTTTTTGGTTGAGTTTAATTTTATATAATAATTGTTCGAACAAAAAGTCCTTTTTCTCATGTATTTTTTTTTTTTATTTGAATAATATAAAAACTAATTAACTTTCAAATTTTTACCGTAAAGTGGGAATTACCGACGGCGGTTTTCCAAGTTCTTTGGCTTTTTCGGGACGGATGTCCGACAAACAAAATTGGTTTGATTTAAAGAAATTTTGGGAAAATTAGATTTGAAGCAACTTCGTACTACGTATTAAATGTAAGAAATTGTTCTGGACAGTTCTGGAGTGTTCCATCCACCCGCTCAAGTCTACTTCATCAAGTGATTGGATATTGATATTACCTTCTCTTCTTCTGACATAAAAACTTCTAACTCTTGCAGAGAGAAGTAATTTCCAATCTTTTGGCATTTTATTTCAGTTTAGTTTGCACAAAATGGGTTTATTTTAACCTCACAAATTCTAAAGGGTTTGATTTAAATTTTTACAAATTGTACCATATATGTATAACTATGTGCTATTGTAAAAGAAACATCAGTAATTGTCAAGTTCTGATTTTTAAAGCAATTAATTTCAACTTGATTGCATCTACTCTTGCTTATGCTTTAATCAACAATAGTGTTTGAACCGTCTGTGCTGTGCATAGATTTGACAGGCAAAGTTTCCACCAAAACCCTGCCAGTAAATAACAAAAATATCAAATTTTGCTTTAAAGTGTACCGTTCATTAAAAGTCAACAATATAAAAATCCAGCCATAAAAAGTTAATCAGTACTAAAATCCGGCAATTAATGTTAAAAATATTACAATTCAATTACAAAACTTATTAGAATCTGGCTATAAAATGTCAAAAATATTACATTTTAATCTAAAGTCCGCCCATTAAATGTTGAAAATACTCAAATCCGGCTATAAAACTAAAGATTTATACAGGATTTTCCATTACGAAGTGTCATTTTTATTTATCAATACCCATTGAACAAAAGTACTGCGGCGTTGTTCGTGGTCTCTCGGCTTTAATTCTTGAGCTAGATGCACTTTATATGCATGTAGGTGCATATTTTTATGCAAAATGCGATGTTAACTGGTTTGTGTAATGTGTAACTGTTGTGAACGCCGTGAAATCTACATACGTGGGTTTTTTGCGACACTTTCAGCAACACCAGCAATGTTTTCTTCTGACACTACGACGACGGACTGGTGACTTAACCTCACTAACTTAGCCAAATGTCTCAAATTTCTTAAGTATCTTCTCAATTGCTGTTCTTGACGGTGCTTCATTCCGACCTAATACACCGCGAATTTTTACTATTTCTGTAGTGAATTTTCACTATTTCTATTTTTTGTTGAAGCGTATATTGTACCGTTTTCGTAAATGGGATAGTTTTTACTTTTCAACTGTCAAAAAAAACATTCATATCTTTAAAAGTACAAAAATGGCGTGAACTTTAAAATGACACTTCTTAATGGAAAACCCTATATAACTCCAGTTTACTCGACGGTAATCATGAATTCGAGTGTCCCACCGAAGTGTTGGTCATCAGTCTTCTAATGGTTGCGTGTGAGGGCGAGAGTATCATGTTTAAAAAATTTGGTTTTGTAAGTCTTTAACGTTTAAATTAACTTTGTTCTACAAAAACATAAACGTTATTGTGGGTCCAGTTTATTCTTGAATCATTTAAGTTTTGCTGTGCGATGTTGTGTAGTCAACAGTTAGACTCAAGAACAGTATGGTCTAATGTTAAAAGTACGCATTCTTCTTTAAGCAGTAGCTATAAATACTCTTTCAACCATTTAGTCCCAACAAATTATTTACAATGTTGTGAAAACTAGTCTTTTAAATCTGAAAGATTTAAATCTTTACGCTTTGTGGTGCTTTTTGGAAGTCCTGATCCAGACCTACGTTTGTTCTGCTTGGTGACAAGAAAAAGCGCCCTCTTCTCGCATGCCAATAATGCGACCTGTATCAAAATTATTTTAGGTTAGGTGATGATGAGTGAAAGAATATAAGGAAGAGGCGTAATGTGTGCTAATGTATGCAAAATATAAATGATATGTTTTGCTCACACATACGGTAACTATCCGCCATCTTGTGGACTATTTTCAATCATTCTGGAGGAGGTTTGGAGAAGGGTGGATATTTGCTAGCTTGTTTTTGAGCAGGACCGATACATTTATACTTTGCATACAGGATTATATACAAGCCAGTGTCAAATAAAAACCTTTTAGGTGACATGTTTGAGCCACTTGTTGGCAGAAATATTTTTTTTGAGATGTAGAAGGCTTTGCTAATGGCGTATTGTATTGTATATTGGCGGCATATTAACAGTTTTAAAATGGCAACTGCACTAGGGAGGAGCGCGTTGTGTTTTTTGTTTGTTGCACAGTGAAGGAGTGTAACCTATTGTAGAATGAAGTTACAAAATGGAAATTGTCACTTCAGTAAGTTTGTTGAGCACACATTATGCACTACATCCTCTAGTTTTAAAAAGTGTCGGCAAATTGGGTGTTAAAGCAATTGACCTCAGAATTGAAACAATAAATGCTTGTCTATCATATCTTTCTTTACTTTGCCTCAAACAATTATCGTGTATTGGTTTGTTTAAAATACTACTAAAGGTACCAAATTATTTAAATTTGTTATAAGGTTTGGCAATCTGTTATTTTGTCTCTGTTCAGAAGATACAAGGAGGTTAAGTCATTGTGCTGTATTTACAATCTCTGCTGTTCTGATTACGTTTATTCGACTTCTGTGCTATTGAAGAAAAGCTTTACCGGGCGTAATGGTCGCACACCTGGCTGCAAATCAGCATGCAGACAAGGATACTATTCTCACAGGTAGGGTCAATGTGTGAACGAAAATCAGATGGAAGGGTTGAAGGTGTGAAGGAAATCGGATTAGATCATATATGACAGAAGAGGAGATGCAAGTATATAAATTATTCAACTCTATGGGTAAGCGCGGGAAAATACACGCAGTATTTATAGTTTGTCGTAAAAACCATTAACACTAACACACTTATTCCAACGTTTTTCTAGTAATCTTCTGGGTGTTCTGCAAAATACGACTCCTTAGCGTTTTCCAAGTTGTCATTCGATAAAAAGGACGCTTTCTCAAGTGTTTTTTAAGTTTTGGAAAGAGATAATAGGCATAGGCGATGAGATTGAGACTGTAAGGTGGATAATGTAATTCTTTAAAGCCGCATTCATTAACTACTTCTTGAATAATTTGTTTTTTGAGCGTAATTGTGAGTTGTTTTTTTTTTGTTTATAGCTGCTTTCAAGTTTTTAGTTGTAGTTTTGTAGACATTCTCCGTTATAAGTCTTTTTGATATGTGCTCAATTAAGAGAAGCTTATCAGCATCACAAAATCATTTTTTGCGCAGAAAATTGAGTATTTGCTTTCTTGGTAGGTGGAGAGCCCTTATAAACTCATTGCATGGACTCTTGTTTTGTGGGAAGGTCTTAGTGGTGTATCCAGGTTTTATCCTCAGTTACAATTCTATAGAAGAAGTCTTTATCTTGGAATAAAGCAGTCAAATTTTTCTCTCAAATTTGTTTTCTGCGCAGTTTTTGTTCGAGACTGAGCAGTTTGGGAATCTGAAATCTTCATGTAGAGTTTTAAAAACATTTATTTTTCTTTGTAATATTTCTTCAATCAATGGTGATATTTTGCACAACATCGAACGCAGGGCGTTTTTAAATGAATTGTCATAGTAGTCTGAGACTACTTGGTTCTATAAAAGTGAAGGTCATTATGAAAAATTCTTTTTACTGAACAATCGGAAACTTGAAAGGCTGCATATTTGCTGACTTTTACTGCTTTGATGTGGAGTTTTTGCGGGCCGTGTTAACCCTTTTTTGCACATTTCTAATTTTATTAAAGGTATCCTTACTTACGATACAATTGTTTGCTGGCCAGCAACAGGACTTCAGGCGGGAATATTGAAATGTACGCTGCATGTCGACGATCAATCGGCTGTTATAAAAATTGGCTTCTACGACTAACGCGTGTTGCTTCTTAGGCCAATGCAACTTGCTATTAATGCGGATGATAAACTTTCATCTCTTTGAAGTAGATCAGTGTCAGCAAGGTCGGTGTCATAGCAATTGATGCTATAATTTAAATAACGACGTGCTGATGCTTGCCTAGAACAGGGCGATTATAATGTCTTTGGTCTACTTAAAGAGTCTTGAAATTGCAGAGTAATGATCAAGTGATTCAAGCACTACACGAATGACTGTACACACAACATTTTTAAACAAATTTGCATGTTTGTTTACAAATAATTGTCATATTTGACTTCTGGGTCATCAAATACAATGGACAGTTGTGAACAAATAAATCTGGGACAATTATATTTTGTACCAGATTTATATGTTCACAGACAGCAACAACGACTGATGTAGGTGTAAGTGGAAGTTAGCTATTATTATTTTAAAGAGGATAACAAATAAAATAATTTTTCATAAAAGTCAAAAATACTCAGCTGACCAAATTTTTTTAATTAATATTTACTAATTGTAATAGTTTGAGAAATATTTGGCACTACTTCTATGCACGTAACGTGAATAGTGTTTTTTGATATATTCCGAGGTTCCTGCGCGTGTATGTTAATTTGTTTTCTCTTTGTTGTCTCTGTGAAAGGTAAGGAAACAAATATAAAAAAGAAATTCACCAGTTATCTGCTTTTCTGTCTTCAAACACGCGTAACCTACCTTAGCATTTTTTAATTTTAATTTATTTTTTTTAATAATTTAATGGTAATTGTTATTTGATTATTTAAATGATCTAAATTAGCATCATCACTACAATTTTTCTAACGCAATCAACTACAGAATCACTGAAATAACGAATGATAAACAATATTATTATTGATTCTATTTTAGTTTTGGAATTTGACTTTTCAAAACTACACACAAATATTATGAATGTATATTTAGGATTTGATCCAATTTTAGAGACTAAAATATGACGAAGGACACGCATGTTTTTTACACAAAGGACATACCCGCTTAGTCTCGGCCAATTCCAATAAATATACATTTTACATATTTATATTAATTTATGTTAATAAAGCGACTGACGTTTTTCGAATTAATTCATGTTGAAATATTAGGAGTAATGCCAAATTATATAAATGTCAAGGATTATAAAATAAGTGCCAATGAGTAGTATTTCTAATATAAAATAAATTTTCGAAATAGGTTAACAGGTTACACACAAGTTTCAAAATGATTAAGACAGGTGCAGTGGAGATGTGTTCTAGAATGGGCGATGAGTAATTTCAAGGTACATAGTTTGCAATTCTGAATGTTTGGCGATTATTAATTATATTTTAATTATAGTGTTATGAGAGAATAAAAGGTTTTGCAAAAGTAATGTTTTAATCGGTCACGGTCAACTCGGCAATCAATTTGCCTGACTAAGTGATAATCTGCTCAGCGACATAAAAAATTAGAAGAAAATAATTGTTATTTTTGACGTATCAAAAAATTCTACTATATACTGGCATGAAAATGATTTTTATAATTATCAATTCATTTAAATTAACTCATAAGTCTTATTAGAAATAAGGAATTGAATCATTTGTATGAATGGCTTAGCTAATAGTGTTGGCTTCTCTTCTTGTTGGATGTCTTAGCGGGCAGATTTGATTGGCAGTCAAACCAACCAAATACACACATGGAAACTTATGTCCACATTTACGGTGTTTTGATATTTTTTATTAATGTAAATTGAGTTTGCGTAGGTCACGATCTTGACGCCACTCAGATCGCGCGTGCGTACAGGAAGACTGTTACATTTGGAGCGGCTTCCGCTCAATAGTAGTCAAACTTTCCTAATTGGTTCTCCGCACCTGTATACCTTAAATCGCTCATAACTTAGTTTTCGTAAACTCTTTTGTATCTTCTTTTAGGGAAAACTAAATAGTCAATACACATTTTTATTAACTTGTACATTTTATGTTCCAGATAAGTGAAATATTATGGGAGAAGTTCGCCGTCCCATTGGACATATCAAAAATAATTTGCGGTAATTATTTAAAAGCCTTCAGAAAATGTCCTGACAATCCGCAAATGGATCTCGACACGTGGCGACACCTGTTGTGGTCGCAAGCGTTGGGCGAACAATACAGCAGCTTAGCAGGTAACACAATTTATTTTACCAATTACAACGTACTCGCACTACTATCAGAATTCAAACTAAAGTGACTGTGACTACCAAAATCAGGTTCTATGTACTTATTATAATAAGGCTTCCTTGATTCCTCTTCGGCATACTTTAAACCACCCCGTAATGCAATGACCAAATGCAACGTCGTTCCAGGTTGAATTTTATAAAACTTTATCGTTTGATCATCGCGCATCTTTTTACCTTGATAGATTAATCTTTGTTGATCAATTGGGATTCCTTAAATAAACTAGTTTAGTAATATTTGATTGATAAATTTTATAATAATAATAAATACCTTCACGTGCTTCTAATTTTTCTTTTACGACTTGAATTGTATCTGCTACATCTACATTCATTTCCAGCTCTTCACCCGTTAACGTCAATATTTTTACCATCATCTTAATAGCTTATATTTTGAGTACAATACACTGAAATTTATATGTCAAAATTTTGACAACTGATTCAAGCTCTAGTTGATAATTATTAAATGACGTGCGTGTTAAATAAGGTTAGGTTTTTAAAATAATGGGGGATACAAATTTATTATTAATTTTTATATTAGGATGATATATTTTTATATTAATACCGAAATTTTAAAGTAGAATTGTCTTATACAAGATGGTTCTTAAATGTTTGTCCAAAATTTGGTGGCAAATTCTCTTGATCCTTATAGTGAAAAAAGTTTGTGGAAATGTTTCCTAATTGTGTTTAGAAATGCAACAAAATATAAAATTGGTTTGGGTAGTTCTATCTACTTTTTTTTTTATTTGCAAGGGCCGATATTTTAGGTCTTACGCTTATGCTACAACTACACAATCTGCCTTTGAATATGTACCTGAAAAGAAGAAGCTTAGTATCTGGTTCACCCACACTCTCATATTAAATGTAATTATGGTTAAATGAACACTAATAATTTGTTAGACTAACGTTCTGAATTAATAAATTAATAATTTCTTAAATTTTTTTATCGGAGCTATGGCTCGAACTTGCGACAAATTATCCGCCGAGATTCGAGTTAGGCGCTTCACCCAACTGAGTCCCAAGTTTTATCTAGTCTTGTCAGAACTGGCAATGGTAATGATAAAGTTTGGTGACGCAACAGTGGCCATCATGTGTTCTTTGCCTATTTTAATCGGGATTCGTGGCAGATAGTGCTAGTAGTTCTAGCCTCCATGTGTTCCTGATGTGTCACCATACCGATGGAGCAACGGATTTTTGAAGCGATGTATATAAGAAATAAATTAGTGGATTTAAACTCGCAACTTCTAGTGTGAGAGTCTATTTTGACAAAATTGAAATTAAATGCTTTTCAAGCGCCAATGTTACTTTTTGCAACACAAAACTTTTTTCACTATTAAGATCAGTAGAATTTACCATTAAAGTTTGTCTGAACTTTTTTGAATCACTGTATAATTGATCCAGTTTAATTTTTCCAATAAAACTAACGTAATTATTTTATTATTGTTGAATTAATCATAAATTAAATTATTATTCTTTAATTGGTATAATTAAATTGGATGCTCTAAAATAATTTTTGAAGCTTTGCTAATGAAGCCAAATGTAGTCTAGTTGTGCCCAGCTATTTTGCAAAGACATAAATACCTGGTTTAAAAATTTACATTTCCAGCATTCCAACGACAATGTGGTTATAGCAAACACTTATTCTGAGTGGCTGTATACTGCTTACGAAGTGCCCTGGTTGGGTAATTTAGCTTAGATACAAAACGGACAATGACACCTAACTCCCCAATATTTTATAGGTGACATTTATTTAAAGTGGCTTCAGTTGCGGTACCATTACCTGGCATTGACACCGGAAATTGTAACATTACTGAAGAAACTTCATCAGCATTACTTACTAGCTCTTATAACCAATGGTCCATCATCAGCCCAATGGGAGAAGATCGCCAGGTTAAATGTAAAGTCATATTTTGATTTGATTTTGGTAAGTGGTGATTTGGCATGGGAAAAGCCACAATTTCAAATATTCCACGAAGCATGTGAGTATCTTGGAGTCGAGCCGAGGCAGTGTCTGATGGTTGGAGATAAATTAGAAACCGATATATTGGGTGGTATACAGGCCAAATTAGGAGGCACCGTTTGGGTACCATTAAACAACGCAGATGTACATCCACACGAATTGAGACCAGATTTTATAATACAACATGTAACCGATTTACCAGGTTTATTACCAAATAATCCGAAAGTACCTATGTTTAGAAATAAGAAAAATATGTACAATAAGTTAGTCAGGGATTTGCCAGATTTAGAAGATTACAACAGCAATAGTAGTGACGGTAGCTAGATTCTGAAATTATGGTTTTAATAGAATTTAATGTTTTTTGAAAGTGGAGTGGATTAATATTGCAGAATTGATTAAATTGAATTCAGAACGAAATAATTCTGCAAGCAGATTTGAGATGAAGAGAAGTACAAAAAAATTGCATAAACAAGTGCAATAGTTTAATCTTTTAAATTCTATTACAAACGTATATTTTCTCAATTAATTACAGCTTATTAGTGAATTCATTAGTTAGCATAGGTGTTTTGTTTAGAATACACAGATTTATATAAAGGAGTCATTGAACTATATTTACATGTTAAATAATTATTAATATATTCGCTGCGTTACGTGACAATACGATCTTGTACGATTGCTGTGATGTTCATTTAGTTTGAGCTGCTAACATTTGAATGAAAAATGTTTAATGGCGTAAGGTAAGGAAGCAGTAAACTATATGTAACTGGAATGGTGAGAGATTATTATGCAAAGCAATAGTAAGTTTGCGCAGTATATTGCGGTTATAATTATACCGTATAAATATAACGTTATCGTTTCTTACGCTACTTATTATGGGAAGCAATAAAAATCTAACTTCATCTGTATTCACTTTTAAAAATTTTAAGAAGGGATTAGCTTAGATGACAAGTTAGGAAGAGGTCGGTCTTGATGACCCGGCTTTTCTGGCGGCTGTAGAAGAGGACACTGGTTGAGAACTTCAACACCGATCACTCTATGACTGTTCGTTATTCAGGAAATTGTCCGAATGTGTCCTTCATGTGTTTTCAGACAACTTCAATGCCATCCAAGTCTAAATTTTTACCGATTTGTTTTAGAGAAATGAGCAAAACCCGTAAAGGCAGATAATTATGCATCAACCTAATATATACTTGATTTCAGATGGTTGGATCGAACCGTGGATAAACGCTCGTAGTCCCTAAAGTACCCGACCTGACGTATAGATGGCGGTTGTATTTTGCTTAAGTTTAAGTTTCTACAGTTATTTTTTTCAAACACCAACCGCTATCTATACGTCAGGTCGGGTACTTTAGGGCCTCGTAATATAAAATTAAATTACATTATAGCAGTTGCGATAAGTGCATACGTTAGGTAAATTTGACCATTAGTTAAATGTTGAAACATTTAAACCAATTTATTGTAATTAGTTTTTCCATTCCAATCTTATAAGCTCAAACTTAAACTCTGCGCACAACTCGAAACTTTATTGATATGAGTTATTTATTTTTAAATTGCCACAGATATCAAAACCTTTAAACTTACAGAACCCAGCTGAATTAATAGTTACTCAATGAAAAGCAATAAAAAATCTAAAATGTGCAACAAATGTTTCGACAAAATTGTCTCGAAAACAACATTGTCTTGATTAGTTACATTTCTATTATTTTTATATAAAGTTAGGAGCAAGTTAATGTATTCAAATGTTCAAAATATCTTTTATACAGGCTGTTACAAAAAGGTACATTGCATACTCGATAACCAGAATTAATTCACCAAAAGCTTGTTTGGCGTTTCTTTGGATTACCCAAGTAACTTATTTTTTTATTATTAAAAATAGACTTTTGGCGGATAGTTTTAATGTTTTATTACTATTTGTAGGGGGAGCGCCACGCAGTAGTCTAGCGAAAAATGTTCCGGTCAAAATTTAAAAAATGCACGAGCACAGCGACACGTGTCTGCCCATTTATCTATCAAAGCGCTAGTTTCCAATTCGAGAATCGGCTATATCCCGGCCAAATTCCAACTCGATAACGTACCCCGGTCATGCACATTTTTGGAAAATTTAAATTTCTCGTGAATTATCCAGGGAGATAGCAAAAATTACAAGAAGGATGAAGAGCAAAAGAAAATCGGATCTTCTGTCGGAACCAACGCGCTGGCCAGAGCGGAATTAAAATATATTTTAGTTTATATCAATGGGTGACCAAAACCAATCAGGAGCGAGCGCTACCAATGTAGCGAAAACCGCTACAAATGTAGCAGTCTTCCTGTGCGCACCCATTGAATGGCGTATATTGAAGTTCTTTAATTTGCCACCAGATGGAGTTTTGTAATAAAAACTACAAAAAAATTTTTAAAATAATACCTGGGAAAAATAGTTTATTTTTCAGTTTATAGATAAAACAGATCTATCAAGCATTGAAAGTATATTTTATTTATGCAGAATAACTCTAATGTAAGTGTTGTCACACAAAGTTGTTGATTTATTTGAAAAAAGTTTCTGCATTAATTTAAATAAAAAAATGGGACATATCTGCCTCGTAACACAGCGAATTTTAATTATAGGGATTTTATTGTCCCTTATAGTAGGTTGTTTTATAAAAACAGCCAGCATAATAAACACAGCACACAACACAACTTAATAGATATCAGTCTAGTCAAAATAAAGTACAATTACTAATTCAAAGCATACACACACACAAACAAAATATAAACATGTAATTTAATTCATCGACATCCTATTTGTTTAACATATTTGGTAGTTTAGTTTTTAATTTGTTTCAATTTCTAACAAGTAATGAAAGGTGCTATAAAATAGAATTATCGTCTTACTTAATTGACATATCTTTACCAACTTATATTTTAGTAAGCTGATTATTTAGGGTATAGTGACACGTGTATTAATTTTAAGATAAAAAACGTAGTTATTGTATAAAAAATTGTTCAAATCATTTTCAGGTTTATACTATTTAATGGGCAACTTTAATTTAATAAATGTTTTTCATTTATTTAAAAAAAAAATTGGATAAGGTGCCCAAATTGTTTGTATTTATAAACCTGAATGTTTTACTCGAGTTGTTATATATTTTTTTTAGAATTTATTGTACTATATGCAGGTTACCAGTATTCCGGGTTGTATAATTTTATGGACTGTTATTAAAAAAAAAAATATGTTAAGAAGTATATAAGAGAGAATTATGATAAAAACTTGAAATCAGAAGACATCTGATAGAAACGAAGTGCAAATTTCATCTAATTTTAATTTCATTACATCGTTGTAAAGTGGAGATTTTCATTTTAGTTGTTAAACTTGTTTTGGTATATATGTTGCTTTTAAATGGGTCAAAAATACTGTATATAAAATAAAGAATGAATCACACCATTACTAGGCCAGTGAATTGTAACCCATGTAAATGCAGCAAAACTATTGTCGATTCATCTGTTTTTATTTAGTTACAATTTATTTTCATTATTTGTGGACATTAAATATATTCAATGATTGATTGATGATAATTTAACATCCTTTTCTTTGGATTGCTAAAACTAATTCACATTAACCTAACCTAAATTTTGATGTTGATTGTCATGATAACATAATTTGACTTATAAATATATACTCGAATGTAATATCAAATAAATTTTAAAACATTCGAAACACGACTGAATTAACTTAATAAAAGTTACTTTACTATAATGTAGTAACAACTACAATATGGTGTCTTGCATAATTTTATCTTAACAATTGTGATCATATAAAAACAAAAATAACCAATTAGAAACTTAAAAGTTGACTGAAAGTACTAAAGTGGCACTTAATAATGTGTGTCTTAAATTTGAAAGTCTGATATTAGTTTTCTATTCTGCTATATCCAATAGGATTACTCAAAAATACTTATTGTTATTGCTACAAAAGAATATGCTGTAAGTAATTTTTATAAAATTAATAGTGTTCAGTATTACGTTATCAGATAAAATTTGGTTAATGTCAAATTGTTTTTACAAATAAAAATTCATTCTTCAAAACTAACAAACTAGATATTAGTGTTTAGATTAGAATCACTGCCAATTATATATTTAATATAAAATGTTCATTTTTTCGTGATATATGATTAATATAGATTATTAGGTTACCTTAAAACAAAAATATCGTTACAAATTCTAATGAAAGTATATGAATCGACCATAATTTTATATTTATTTATTTTGTAAAGTATTTAAAATACAGTAGAAATTATTATTTATATAAATTACTATTGCTAAAAGCTAATTTGTGCATAATCTTGAAGAGGAAGGAGTTTGGTTGAATTTAATATTGTCTGTACCTGATTGTTTATTGAAAATGATAATATCGTTGTGATTTTATTTAGTACAAAGTATAAAATTAGAATTTTCAGCTTAATCACATGAAGAGATACTTCGAAACAATTAATATTTACGTGAAAACATCTGAGAGAAAATGATGGAGCGTTTATTTTTATATGTAATTAAGATTACAGCTCAAGCAAGAAAGATATGAAACATTTTAGGATTGTTCAAAAAAATTGTTAAAAAATACTTTCACTAAATTTAATCATAATTTCTTTTCTATTTTAAACATTCTAGCTTATAACATTATTATCTTCTTATTGTTGTAGATTTATTGACACTTAAATAGCACATTTTGTGCAACATATTATATGATCCATTCGTATGCCAAAGAATGTTTAAATTGGTGCTACTAACGAAATAAGCAACCACAAAATTCATAATTTCTCGTCTTGTAAGCCAAGTTATTATGAATATATTTAACTGTAGTGCTTATTCAAATTTTTTTATTAATAATTTGTCAATAAATCTATAATTTATTTCACTATATTAAATGAATATATCTGCAGTTATTATAAAAGGAAATTAATGTTTCATCTCTTACAGATATATTCATTTATTACCATAATTAGATCTACCTCTAGTTTTCTATTTTCCGGTAATGGTTGTGATTTAAAATCTGATTGTTAATCAGGGAATTTTAACATGACAATGGTTGCCATATTTATTTTTTATCTATAAAGTTTGAAAAAAGTAATAACGTAGCATCTATTTAATCATTTATATGAAAAAGTAGATCTTGAATGTTGTGAAACATAAAAATTATGCTTATTAATGATTGTAAATAGTTTTCAATTTGTTTTTTAAAAGTACTGAAACTATTTTTCTACAATAATGCTAATAATATTTTTATATAATCGCTTGTCAATTTTTGCAATTATTATAGTACCTAATAATAATAATCTCATGTATTTTTTATATGAATTATGTAAGTGTAAAAAAACCATTTCAAAAATATATTTACTGTGTAATAGTACTATTTTATTAATTTTCCCTTAATTACATTTATAACATCATCGTTTGTACATGCATTTATAATTGTTAAAATTTCTAAATCTTCATCATTGGCGGTTTCGTCTTCATTTACAAGAAATCTTGCAGATTGTTGTTCAATGAATTTAATAAATTCATTTTGTGGTAAGTTTCTTAATAACTTAATGTTATCTTTGTGTTTCAATAGAATTTCATCTACATTCATTTTTTCAGATTGTAGTATTTCCTTAGATTGTTTATCATCAGATTTCCTTTTTTTATATTTAGATTTTTCTTTATCCAAACAATTATGTAATACTTTAAAAGTATCGTAAATCGAATATTCCATATGTTCCTATAATAAAGAATTATATTTTTATTAATTTAAAATAATTGAGGTTATGTATAAAATATAAAAGTCTATTTTTTACATAAACTCAATTAATTTTAAAATTGTGTTTCTATTTTCTCAATCACTTGCTCCTGAGGAGCAATTCAAACGTAACATTTAGGGCAAAGTTAGACCTGTAACTAGACTTTTATTTCATTTTAAACTAATACGACGCCATCTTGGACTAAGCATAGCTTTTGAATATTGTTACGGTGCATTTAAATCGGAGAGGAATAAATTCGTTAGGAATTCTACTGACTGTGAAGTCAGTTTCGTAGCGAATTCCGCTATATTCGCCGTTCAAATGTGAATAGAGACTGAACGAATTTGTTCTGTCCTGCTTGTTTCGACAACGAATTTGATTTTGATGCTGATATATTCAGAGGTTAAAATGTGTTTGATATGAGTATTCTGCATAGACTATTTCTGTTTCCTTTATTCAAATCGAGCATGCGCACAACATACACATATACATATGTATAGACAAGTACATAATAGATGGCGTTAGTAACATTTATTGTTGAGATATAAATTCCAACACCCCCACTATATCGAACAAAAAATAAATTTTACATTTCAATTAAACCTAATTGCATTACAAATTCATAGTGCTTGGCTGAAGGCAAACTTTTAGTAAAGATGTCAGCTGGCATATCAGCTGTTGGAACATATTTAAATTCAACCAGTTTGTTTTCAGCAGCTTCTCGCACAAAATGATATTTGATATCGATGTGTTTTGTGCGCTTATGATAAACGCTATTTCCAGCAAGCTTCTGCGCACTCTGACTGTCATTATATATATTAATACAATTCATATTCCCCGTTAATTCAAATATGAGATTTCGCAAATAAATGGCCTCTTTTGTAGGCTCTGTCAAAGACATATATTCAGCTTCGGCACTAGACAAAGCCACCGTCTTTTGCTTTTTACTCTCCCAACATATAACTGAATTTGCTAATCTAAAACAGTATCCGGTATAGGATTTTCTATCAACAACATTATTTGCCCAGTCAGCATCCGCAAAACCTTCCAAATCTTTTCCAGTTCTCTCAAATTTCAAACAATAATTTTTTGTTTTCTTTAAATATTGCAAAACACGTTTTGCACACTTCCAGTGCGAATCATTATGAGAGATATTAAATTGACTTAAGAAACTAATACAGTATGTGATATCTGGCCTAGTTAAGACCGCTAAATACATTAAACTGCCTATCAATTGCTGATAAGGTACATCCGTTTTCTTTTCACAGTCAATTTTAACATTTTGATTCAATTCAATAGGTGTTTGAGCAGTTTTACATTCGGTCATATTGAACCTAATCAGTAATTCATCTATATAACTCGATTGATCTAAGCTTATTACATTGTTTGTTCTGTCAACTTGAACATGCATACCTAAACATTCTCTAATTTGACCTAAATTTTTAATTTTAAATTTCAATGTTAAGTATTCTATTAATTCTCTTGTTTCTTGACCATCATTAGAGAATATAAAAAAATCATCTACATATAAAGCGATAATAGTAATACTTTTAATGTCTCCTTTAGTGTACACACAAGGTTCTAATTTCGATTGTTTATAACCTAATTCTTTCAAATAATTGTCCACTTTAATGTTCCAAGCTCTGGACGATTGTTTGAGTCCGTAAATAGCTCTTTTAAGCTTAAGCACTTTATTCGATTCACTTACTAAGCCTTCCGGTATTGTCATATAAACGGTTTCCTCTAAAATTCCATTGAGGAATGCGGTTGGTACATCAAGATGTTTCATCTCTAAACCTAATTCTACAGAAAGTGCAAATAACAGTCTTAGAGTAGAATGTCGCACTACCGGTGAATAGGTCTCATCGAAGTCGATTCCTGGTATTTGAGTGAATCCTCTTGCAACCAGTCGCGCACGATATCGCATGTCACCACTTTCACTATGTTTCCTCTTGTAAACCCATTTGCAGGTCACTACTGTGCCATCATCTGGTGCATCGATGATCTCCCATGCATCATTTTTCTCAAATGATTCCAATTCTAATTCCATTGCACGTTTCCACTGCTCACTATCTGGACGAGATAATGCTTCTTCAACGGAAGTAGGATCTTTATTCATGTTGAAGTTTATACACGAATATGTGACGTATTCTTTGAATCTTTTTGGTTTTGGTACTCTGGAAGATTTTCTTATCTCCTTGGTCATCTCCTTTTCGTTTGGGATATATTCCGAATCGTCTGAATCATTTATGGTCTCCATTGACATTTCGCTAACATCTTCGGAATTGTCGTGTGTAATTTCTTCTTCCCCCACTGAATCTGGTTTCTCCGTATTCCTACTGTTGGAGGTTATTTCCAAAAATATATCATCAGTTCTTTGAGTTTCCATAACTATGGCATCTCTACTCAAAATGATATCATTATTTGCTGGATTATACAACCTGTAGCCTTTCGTTGTGTTACTATATCCCACAAATAACATCCTTCTTGACTTCTTATCCCATTTTACTCTTTTCTCTTTTGGAATGTGGACCATTGCTGGACTTCCAAACACCCTAAGATGGCTTACATCTGGTTTCTTACCTAACCATATTTCTATAGGAGTTTTATTTTCCAATCCTGATGCTATGGATCTATTTCTCAAATAGACAGCAGTGCCGACTGCCTCTGCCCAAAATTTCTTCTCCATATTTGAATCGTATAAGAGACATCTAGCTTTTTCTACAACAGTGCGGTTCATACGCTCACTTACTCCGTTCTGTTGTGGAGTGTAACTATTAGTGGTCTGGTGAATAATACCATTATCTTTCAAGAACTTATTTATTTCACCACTGCAGAATTCCCCGCCATTATCTGTCCTAAATATTTTCATTCTTTCTTCTTTTTGATTTTCTACCATGGCTTTAAATTCTTTTAGACGATCATAAACTTCATCCTTGGTTTTTAGAAAGTATGCGAATACCATTCTGCTGAAATCGTCTTCGAAAATCAAAAAATATTTGGAACCACCTATAGATTTTATTTCCATAGGACCACACAAGTCTGCATGAACTATTTCGAGAAAATCAGATGCTCTATGACTTCCACGTGGAAAGGGTAACCTTGACTGTTTCCCTTCACAACAAATAGTACAGTTTGATTTATCAATTTTCTTTGTATCCTGACATTTCAGGCCTTCTACAGCACCATTTTTCATTTTTAATAAATCAAAATTATTAATGTGACCCAGTCTTCGATGCCACATATCGTTTGTAACTACTTCAGTTTGTGCAACAAAACATTTTGGAGATTGAATTACATTTAGTCGATATACATTTTCTATTATATGTGCAATTCCTACTAATTCCCTATTTTTGTTAAAAATCTCACATTTGTTCTTACCAAAAATTACAGTGTTCCCATTTCTTATCAATTGACTTACTGATAGTAGATTTGTCGACAGCTCAGGTACATGCAGTACGTCCTTGATCGTTATGTCGTGTACTTCTTTGTTACCAGTTGACGTTTGAATGTTTATATCACCTTCACATTGCACACGCATTTTTGAGTCATTTGCTGCCGTGATTTCCTGCACTTGTTTATCCTTGATATTTGTCATCCATTCTCGCCTTGCCGACATGTGAAAACTTGCTCCAGAGTCTACGTACCATTCATTACTTTTGAAATTCCCACTTATGAATACAGCACTAAACCCGTTGTTTTGAGTTTTCTTATCTGCTTTGTTTTCGGATGGACAGTTACTTTTATAATGTCCCATTAGTTTACACTTGTAACACTGAATGTGCATCAGATCCTTTTTGACAGTTGTATTAGCGCCATCTGTACGCGTTCTTATCTTGTGATTTTTCTTGCCAAAGAAAGCGTTTCCTGCATTGCCGTTCTCCCCTTCCATATCCAACAACTTGGTTTTAATGGCGTCCGTTGAGGTAGCGATGCCTGAATGCTCTATCGCCATTATCATCGGTGAGAATTTTTCTGGCAAACCTGCCAACAAAAGTGAACCAATCCATTCGTCATTTATGTCGAATCCCGTGCCACGTAATTTTTGCCCAATTTCAACAATTTGTGTAACATACACTTCCATTGAATCACAATTTTCTAGGCGTATTGAAATTAATGCTCTCAGTAAACTTATTCTTCTAGTAAAACCTGAATCATTGTACATTGATTCCAATTTGGTCCATAGTTCTCTGGCTGACTTCGCCTCTTTTATATGCACGTAGAGCGAAGCATCAATAGACAAAACGAGTCTTGCTTTTGCCTTTTTGTCAAGTTCTGCATCTATTGCCTTACCCTCCACTGGCTCCGCGATGCACTGATTTAACCCTTCTAGTACAAGAAAGTTCTCGACTGCGTACGACCAGTCGTTATAATTCTCGCGTCCCTTTAACTTGGGTACACTCGCAATGTAATTCGAAGTCATACTTATGCACTCAATTAAAAAAACTTTCACTAAGCGGCACACGTGTCTGGGCCCATAACCTGATATATTCAGAGGTTAAAATGAAACACATGTGTTTGATATGAGTATTCTGCATAGACTATTTCTGTTTCCTTTATTCAAATCGAGCATGCGCACAACATACACATATACATATGTATAGACAAGTACATAATAGATGGCGTTATTGTTGAGATATAAATTCCAACAGATGCACCATTAGACTAAGAGGGAAGATCATTATTAAGACAGTTGACAACTAATAATTTTGATAGTAGGGTGTCCAAAGTAGAGGTTTGATTTTGTAATAATTTCCAAACTTTATTCGTAGTGACTAGACCGGGTTTTTAGTGATTTATCTGGATTTTGATTAGCTATGGTCTAAATTTGCTTATTGATGAAACCACACAGAGGAATTGTTTGTTACTCACTCAAGCGGTAGATACGGTGCTGCAAAGGGCGCTGCGGATTCAATTTAGTAATTAAATTTTGTAGGTGTGTAAATGTAAATATATCCTTAAAATGTTGTATAAAGTTGAGTAAGGTTTTTTTGTTCCATGTGTATAAGCAAAACATAAGGCGCAATTCACACAAGAAAGATAGTCATCTTCTTTATTGCGCTATTTACAGCTATTTTACATCGCCCCAGAAGTCTTACGACTTGTTTGAAGGGGGTTGATGGGACCAACGGCTTTTTAGGTGACTTCCGAATCACGCCGGTGGATAAAAAGCAAGTTATTATTTTAGTCATATTCGGGGATCAAACCCCGGACTGTTAGCGTGCTACGCTAACGCTCTATAACTGAGCCATCTCATGTTTTCGAATCTCTAGGAGATGACGCACGTTACAATTTTCTTTGGTTAAAGTCGTCCGTGACTGGTTCTCTGTCTGCAGAAGTAAGACTCCGCATCCTTCGCTACTTACGACGGACTTTAGTTGACACAAGAACCGATGCCGAGAGTTAATTCATTCCCAACCTGGAAATGTTTGCTACTCGATTTACGTATACACATTAATTCCGACTGAGCTGCCGGACTACCCTCAATCTAGTGTGTAACGGAGCTGTGTGTATTTACATGTGTACGCCGGCCAGTCAACTTCTCCAGGAACTGTGTGTATTTGTACCTTAAGAACCTTGAGAACTACCACGACGCTGTCGTGACCACACGCATGATTTACCTGGGCTTAATTGCTGGCCACCAAAAGTTTTTCTTTATTTCAATAATGAGTTGCCCCTCCTCGTTTTCTGGAGCACTCGGCAACTCGCTTAGGCATACTAGAAATCAAATGGTCAATCTCAACATGAGTGATTAATTTCCAAGCTTCCTGAATATCGGATTCCTGGAATGACTTACTTCCTTACTATCCTCTGCGACGTCTACCATCTTTATGAGCAGGTTTTTCTGCTTTCTTAGCCACCTGTGTGTCATGGTCCGACATTCGCATGTTGTGATCTTTTATTGGATGGCGGTTTTGGTCCAGCGTATCCGCCGGTTTGCTGTGACGACTATAGCCAAGACATCGGCATAGCCTACTAGGCACATCCTTCGGGCAGTTTTAGCTTTAGCAGTTTGTTATAATATATGTATGTTTACTAACAGAGCTATAGTTCCACAGGCATCAGTGGCGGGATGCCTGTCCTCTTATGGTGGTTATGAAAATTTCCAAGTAGCATTTATCGTTCAGAACGACTTGCAAGTCCCCATAGGGAAAAGGTAGTATTTTTTAGACATTTTCTCCTTTGACGATCGTAAAGTCCTTGTCGTGGTTATGGGGCTTGCGTATTCCATTAAACCTTAAGCGCATAACCGGTGGTTCTGCTCGGAAGGAAGGCTTCCCCGTATCGGAGTCTTAAGCTGGTAAGTGGCCGGGGTCGAGGTTCCAGACTAATTACGATCACACCGCAGCGTAGTAGTCGCGTTGCGGGTTTATAGAAGGACTACCCATGTGTTTGTGCGTGGAAACTGTAAGGGAGGATGCAGGGAATCTGATAACTAAGTCACCCTAGAGATGCGTTTCTAGGGCCTGGCAACGCTCTACTTTGGCCCGGATTTCTTTTTAAAGATCGATACTAACCCACATCGATCAATCGGTTTCATCGTCCAGTCAGTTGGCCGATTGGGTGAGCCCTTGGTAGTGGCGGGGTCAAAGAGTTCTATAACTATATCTTTGTTCTTGTCGCACAACACTATACCCTCTCCCTCTCTCTACTAATGATCGAACGGCTATACGTTTTAGTTGATAGAGAAACGCCATGGTGCAACAAAGACGGAGATACCGAGAAATGTATGCTGCTTATACATTGTTTAAACGGCTTGGAATCTCTAGTTGTAGAACTCTTTGGGCGGGATGCGTAGCAAGTTGCATACTTAATGGTTTTTGTATGTAGTACCCGTTCTTGTACAACCCACTTCCGGGGACTATACCCCACTGTTGCAGGCTCCATGGAGGGTGAGGAGCCAGAGAAGTGAAGTGGGTAGAAGATAAAAACTGGAGAAAAGAATAGTTTACCGAGTGCGCGTTCGGACACCTTGGAAATAAGAGACGGACGTATCAAAGTCAGACACCCCACTCAAAACGTCTGCAACACAGACCCGTTTCAAAAAGCGACTCTGTGACGCCCAAGTCAAAAGACAAAAGAAGGCGCGGTTGGCTGCTGCAAAGCAAACAAAACCTTGCATAGAGGAAACCCCAATCAAACCAAAATTCTCTTCAAAAGAAGGATGGTTCCAAGCAAGAAAAAACCTAGGAAGAAGGCGACGGAGTCTGGGTCAAGCCTAAAAACTATCCTTCCTTTAACAAAAAAGATAGGAGTCAGCTACAAAGAGGCTGTACTCAAACACCGTCAAGTAGCTGTCACCAACCGGTCCCATTTCTTAGGCAAAACCACTAAGGCACAGGCAATGTTAATCATATGCCCTAACTCGAGAGCTGGATGAAATCCTATCTACTCCCGAGGAAACCCCTCCACCTTTGAAGGGTGGTCACTTTAACCTTTATTTTTTTGTAATCGTCTCCCTCCTACGCTTGTCCTTGATTTTGTTTCGAAAAGTTTGGCATTTAAAATTAGTCACATTTAACTTAGTACGATGTTAGTTAAATTAAATTTAGGTCTTAACAATTTTTTTACTCACGTTTGGATTTAATATTTTCTGTTGATGATTTGCACTCATATCCGCAGTAAAAGCTTTCATCAGCATTTGTACAATAGCTTCTTTCGTCCTAGTTTCATCATCTGATTTGTATGGAAGCCATGTGTTAATACTAATCGCAGTTTCCATATTTTCGACATAATGCCACCATCCGTTTGGAACATAAAGAACTTGCCCAGGTTCAAGAATAACCATTCGACAATTAGAAATGCCTAGAAACATTGTAGTTTTAAATATATTTTAATTAATTTTGATTTGTACCTTTGCATTGATTAATTTGAGGACTATAGAAATTGATTTTTGAATATATGCTTGATTCTTCATATGGAATTCGTGTTCTTTGTAGGTTTTCTTCTGGTGGAAATAATAGCCAACGTTTTCTGAAAATATGATTATAGTTAGAATAACATCACCACTGCTGGCGCATTAATTAGCCTCTTCTATGCCCGTAATGCTGGCAATTACATTACAAGTAGACCTACAGTTTTAAGTGGATTCCGAACCAGTGGAGAGATTATTAATCTACTCCGAACCAGAGGATTTTAGTCATGAAACCCAACGCTGGGCGGATTGGCGAGTAGGAGAGCGTGTCGCGCTCCTTTAGAATAAAATACGCCACGCGAAAGAAATAGAAGTAGGATAAACTATGTCGTACTCCTGCATTTCTGAATTGAAGTGATTTCTTTTCTATAAATTTGACGTTTACCTTCCATATATTTGTCCAACCAGGTTAAATCCATATGTATCCATATGGCAAGGTGTATGTGCTCCTTTGGTTCCAATCCATATTGTGCTACCTTCGGTTTTGACATCGGGGAAACCAAATTTATTCCAACAAATTTGCTAAATTTAAAATTCTTAGTTACACTCTCAAAACCATAATAAGCAAAACTGTAATAAATAGAACATATATAACTTACCGATTTGAATTCCTCCACATTGACAAGCCATTGATTTAATTGTTTATAATCAAAATATAACCATTCATCTTTGCTGTCAATAAAAGTTAGAAAATCGACAAATTTTCCATTGACATGTTCTGTTGATCTCTCCCATTGAGGTGCCTAAACAAAATAATATAAAAGAACATGCGATTGCTGTGTAGCCAATTTAGGTTTAAAATAATTAGAAAATTTGGAATGAGATTAATAAATTAAATATATTTGATTTTTTAATTACCTTGCTGTATGCAATTTTGCCTCTCCTAAATTCTAATTCTTGGTCTCCCAGTACATTCCTCCATTTATCCAAATCCCAATTCAATAGTTCCCAATCTAATACTTCATTGATGACAAAAGGTTCTTTCATATTCTCAATTAGAAATTTGATCTCTAGGGCCTTTTCCATATTAGTATAATATCAAAGTTGTACGAAAACCTAAAAATTAAACGAAACTAATTCAACAATGCACTTTAATGTTAGTGTCCCAGTTAATATAAAGTTGTACAATATATTAATTTTTTTTTTATTCGATTTGTAATATGTTATTCTATCGTTTATATGCGCATGTTCACCATGCTGAACAGCATTCAGGGCTTTTAATCGAGAATTTCGTGTGGATGAGTATACAGTGCAACCGTAGTCAATTTTAAATAGAAACAGAGTTTTGTATACTTGCAAAACTACCTCTCAGTTTATACTAACCAGGCATTTAATCACATTTACAGTTTTCTTAGAACGCGAGACCAGCTGTTCTATGTGTTCAAAAGGAAAGAGTCCTATCAAAGACAAACCCTAGGAATCGGACGGTTTCAACGCAAGAGATTTTTGCCGATGAAAAGTTAAACCCCTTGACTCAGCATTTCGGTTAACTTTATCAATAGTGGTCTGAAGTTGATGTGTTATGGCGGGGATGGTATATCCCGACATATAGACCACTAAATCATCAACATACAAACACTTTTTAACCGGTATAATTACCAAAGCAATGTCGTTCACCGTTGTAACAAAAAGAGTAACGCTAATCGTCGACCTTTCAGGAACATCGTTCCCTAAACATAAAGTCTTGTCTTGTTTCCCACCCAAACTTTAAATTTCCGGTCTTGCATGAAAGACCGAATAAACAAAAGCAGACTATCTTTGAGTCCCATGCGTGCAACTTTTGAAGAATTTCATATCGTACGCCTTGTCCATATCAAAAATCAACGCTTTAAGATGTTTAAGGTAATGTTATTTGCTTTATTAATGAATTCTTTTTATTAACCTTAAGATGTTGCATGTTATATTTTTAATAATTTTCATATATGTATTTGCTAATACGCATTTGGAATACTAGGAAATTTAAAGTGGATGCAAATTTGTTATTTTTTAATTGACAGCAATCTTGTGTTAATAATTTTGTTAAGCATAAAATTAATTATAAATACAAATTTAGAATAATTTTAGGGCACATATTATTTGCTTAAAATTTATTCAAATAAAGCATTTATTTCTTTTGTTTTAGAATAGAACTCCCACTCCAAGCACACCGCATAGATCGGCCGGTGCGTGGGGGTAGAGCCGAGTAGACCGAGCGCCCGATCATTCAGTTCAGTGCCGGATCCAGTGTTGACATTGCTATTACAACTGTAATAAATCTATTACACTAGCAGCAGTACTATTACGACATTACTACAACTTCAATAAATTGATAAATCTATTACATTTTAAATCCATGGTTTTTAGTTATTTTTTTATGTTATTAATTTGTAAAATGCACCTAAAGCTACATCCAGAACGTTTGAAATTCGATACTTTCACAATCTTCACTCTATAAACTGTATTTTGCTTCTCTATATTTCCTTACCCTCATTTTTACAGCAGTTTTTGGGACGGGGATTTACCGTCCAACTGGCAATATACAGGGTTATTATAAAAGTTTGGGATTATGTAACCATCTATTTTACGTTTGTGCCGCTCTAGTGAAGTAGTTTGGTGGTCGTACACAGTTGAACTGTCAAAACAAACTAAATAGTTTAGTGAACATTTTAAAAAGGCGGCACATTTAAAGTGATTACATAATCCCAGACATTTATAGAGACCCTGTATAAATATATATATATATATATATATATATATATATATATATATATAAAAATATAATTTCTAAATTTTGTAGTGGATATTGAACTTTTAAATATAATATTTCAACATCGGAAATGGAGAATGCTTTCCGATGTTGAAATATTAAAGCCTTTTGCATTAAGTTTAATTGTAGATAAGTTTAGAAACAAAGTATTTAGTATAAAGATCGGAGTAAATATAAATGTTTTTAAATTTACAAAACATTTTTAAAGCGTTACTTTGTTTATTTTATTCTTCAGCTACTGCAGAAATCTATTTTTTGCACTAAATATAGCATTGGTATATCTTTATTACATTTTGTTTAGTGGCTATTACAAAACATTACAAAAATGTGAAAATAGCTAGTACATTATTTTTCAGACGCGTGGCAACATTGGCCGGATCTCGTAGAAGTAGTTTGTGCGCGTGAAGTGATCAGTGCTTGTGATTCAAATTTAACCGTTAAGTTTTATAGTGAACTATTATACAGATTTTATAGTGAAATGAACAATTATATCATTACGTGTATGTGCGGTCTGGGTATGTGATTAAAACGCAACCGTTTGGTGTAGTGAGAGTAAACTATTCTGCAAATTATTGATGGAACAATTATATCATCAAGGCAGTTTTACATTTATTAACCAGTAAGTCTTTTTTTATTGTGTTGTAACTAATTAATTTGCTACATATTTTGAGAAACAATTTACACTTATATTAAAATCAGTTACAATAATATTTTACAACAATTAAATTGGAAAAAAATTACCTTTTTGGTTGAATTTTAATTAACAATATATCTTTTGCAAATTTTAAAATGAACCATTTAAATAGTAGCTTTATTAATATATCATTGTATTAACTGCAGGAGGTCGGATACAATTTATTTTATTGCAAAAAAATGGTTTCCTTATAGGTTCTAGTATATAGTTTATTAGATTGGCAATTACAGTTTTTTTTTTACATTTGATATATTACAGTTACAATATTACCAATAAATTATTTAAAAAAATCTATATTTTTGTACAATCAATTTGTTCATTAATGCTTATTTTATTTTATTTATTTAATTAATTAATTATACAAAACAGTTAGTTTCATCTAAAATAATATTTATAAAATGTTTTTTTGTTTATTATTTCAGATCAAGTTGTATTATTTGTTCTTCTGAATTGTGAAAGCTGCACTAAAGCTGTTCCAAGGAGAAAGAGGAAAGGCCCCCATTTAAGGAGTAATAGGTAATAATTTTATTATATACCTAGTAATTAAACTAAATATTATAATAAAACAAAAATTAATCCTAATATTTTATTGTAATTGTTTCAGATTCTTTTATGGCAGAAGATGCTAAGTTGTAAGCCATTTAATTTTAATTAGTTGGTGATGTTACTGCTGGTAATATCCCACCTCAATGTTTGCTTGTAGGGTGGATGCTATGATTGTGACTCATTTTTATATAGTAACACTACGCATACGCGGAAGCCTACAAGCTTAAGTTGTTGTATAGTTGGTGCTTAATAATTAGTTAAGGTTGCACTTGTTACCAGATCTGTTTGACCAAATATTGGAGCAGCTAAGGTTTCAAGTAAGTATGGTAGTTCGCTGGCGTCAAACTTCTGAGCATCGAATTCAGTTGGAGTAAACGTGCGGTTGTAGTTGACTGATTAGTGTGCCCCAAACATTGCTTCTAGACAAGTTATCTTCTACTGATTTTTGTCATTATTGTTTGCTAGTTTGGGGTTGTAGGAGGTAGGCTCTTTACCAACGTAAGGAGGTGAGCTGTATTTAGTTTTGTAATCATCAGTTGCTCGATTGGTGGTTGCGAATGGTGGTAACGTAGAGTGTACGCGTCTGTATGAAAGCCCTCTATGATAGGAGCTAATTTTATTTAGATATCCTTCATACTGCTTTAGCATATTGTGGATAACTTTTACAGGTCGGTGCCGTAGGGTAGTTAGATTCTTTCTCTTCTTAAATCGATGCTTTCATTTAGCAGAAACTGACCGTTCTTCGGAATGCTTGCTAGTCTGTTATGGATATGATTGTATTTGTATTGATGTAGTGGTATTAGATGATGCATTGTTTTAATGTATCTTACATTGCCGAGTCGTTGTGTAATTGCTGTACTAATGTTTAAAGTTGCTTGCAATAGTTAGTAGCCAGAATTCAACACGATTGCAAGGTGATGCTTGATTTGGTAGTTAGTTACTTCTAGCTAGTTTAAGTATGGTTTAAATATGGTAATCTCCAGCAGAGATGCCATTTTGTGAGCTAGTTTGGTTAATACTTCTTAGTTGCTTTCCAATTTTAACAATTTCCAAAGTACCAAGTGTTTTTAAATTAATTAATTCTTAATTGTTCTAATAATTTTAATTAAAATTTTTATATTTTTTCTAAATTGATTTTTAATTAATTTTGCTTGATGTTCATATCAATTGTAAATAATTTTCTTTTCTTTTTTTAATTTAGTATTACTATTGCAAACATATTTCATTTTAAATTTAATTTTAGTTTAATATATAATTTGTTTTAAAATTATTCCACTTGGCTACTTGAAGCATGAATAGTTTTAGAATTTCTTTTACTAATAATATTTATACTTAAGTTAACAATTTTTTCATTTTATTTTTATAAATGTTTCAGGTATTTTATATCATCAATCCAAAGGAAAAATCTGTTGACACTAACGTTGCGCATACCCAATCGTCCTTGTCAATTCGTCCCACATCAATTTGTACCAAATATTTTAAAACGTTTTTAAGTTGTAATTCCATTTGATCGCTAATTGAACAAAATTTCATTAACAATTTTAAATAGTTTATTATTTATTAAATTAAAATTTCTCGTGTGAATTACAATTATAAATCAAGACAATTTAAAGTTGAATCATCATTCATGACATTTTTAGGTTAAACGAAAGCCCAACGTAGTCACATTAGTGATGACTTTGTAGCCTGACCAAGGTTTAAGGTTTGATCTAGTGTAAGAGTCGACGCCGGCTTAGTGAGTCCCCACCATTCCAGTTGACGCTTAGCGCTTTGAAGAATTTGGTCATTCTTGTCAGCGTTATGCTATCAGCAGTTGGTCTAAAAAAGGGTAAACCCCTCATGCTCAGGGACACCTTCCACTGTTGCTATTGGTGGTTCGACCTTGGTGGCACAGGTTAGATGAGACTGTTAAGAGACTGTTAACATCAATTTAATTGAATATAAATTAAGAGTTTTGTTATTTTAGCGTTTGATAATATTTGGTATTGGTTGCGAAATATTTAACTAAATTAAATTTTAGTAATCATTAGTTGCAGAGCTCAATAATTTCTATATCGTTTTGGCAATATTTTTAAATATGCGTGTCCTCCATTCTAACAATACATGTAAAAGTATTCATTTGGTGTAATTTCAATTAATTTTACTAAATATTTGAAAAAAAATTTATAAGGAATTAATTAATTTAATTCGTATTTACTTTTAGAACTAAAACTCAACAATATAAGTTGAGCAAGTAATAATCATACATGTAATGTTAGAAGTATATCAAGACAATTTTGAATTGGCATCAACGAATGGGTATTACAAATTTGGCGATTATCAAAATTAAGCACCAAATGCAATTTTGCATTTAAGCAGTCCTATTTACAATTAAATTAAATTTACAGTCCTTGCTCACATTAATTAAGTTTTTGGATGAATAAATTGTTTTTAGTAACTCTATATAAAAGCTTTTTCATATTTATTAGGATTTTTTTAAATCTTCTATTCAAGAAGTGTAACTTATTTTGGCATATTGTTAATGCAATTTGTTTTAATGTTTTATTACGATTCCAGCTAGGATTTTTTTATATAAATTTAAATTTTAATATAATTTTTTTTTTTTTTCTAATAAAAATTTAAAGTCCGGTGAGTCATGTGAGAATAATGTGAGCGGGGATTGTATGCTTTTCAATTATAAATTTTATTAATAATTTTTTTTGCCTAATGAAGTTTTGTATTAAATTAAATTTTTCTCTCTTTGTTACAAATAGTAAAGTCGCCAAATTTAACTATACGCAACTTTAGCTGTTTAATACATCAGATTTTTTCTTCAGCTCTATGTTCTGGATCGGAAGGTGCAACCAAGGCAGTCGGTTCTTTAAATGTTGGTTGTTTTAAGGGACTTACGTGTGCTTGAATTGAGGAAAGCATGCTGGGTTGAGGAAGTTGATTGTTAGTAATGATCAATCTTCTTAAGACTTTGAATGTTTTACATGGTTTGAGATTTGTAAGGACTTATTAACGGCTAATATTTTTATTGTCGACTGTATTGGAGTTTTAAGGAGTGTTCAAATCGGGGAACACTTTTTATGTTCGAAGATGTTTGTCTTAAAAGGACAAACTTTTTCGGATTTAGAAGGTATTCATCGATTCGAAACTCTTGGAGACTAGCTGAACTCTGAGAAGGAAGTAGAATGCAAATTTTGGGTAGTAGATTAGACCCGGAGACTCTGGGAGTCTACCGGAAGGGCTAGACCAGAAAAGTATGGGGAGGCTGTGACGCCCGTGCCGAGGCGTTCCAGACGGTACCCGCCTTCGGCGGGTATATATTAATATATACCCGCCTTCGGCGGGTACTAATTAATAATAGCCGCTATTATATCCGCCTTCGGCGGATACTAATTAATTTCCGCCTTCGGCGGAAATTTAGATAGCCGCCTTCGGCGGTTTTTATTAATACTCATTAACTTACCTTGACAAACTTAAAAATAACAATAGCCCCCGTGATGGGGAGGATTCCCCTGTAGAAAGGGGTATATCTTTGGGGGTAAGTATTGTTGGGGGAGGAGATTAGTAAGGTGATAATTGTTATATTTAAAAAAAAATTATAAAATGAAACCCTCCAACCTGAAATTGTCGATAAATAAGGAAAATAAAAGAAATTTATTTTTTATAACAAGTTTATTTATTCCATAAAAACAACATACAATAACAACAAACCATAGATTTTGCTTTCCCTAAAGCTAAGGTAGAGAACGTGAGCAACACGGGGTTTCCCGTGTAGTTCCGTTTTCCCCTAGACCTAAGGTAGAGAGCAGAATCAGCTCTGGTAAGAGCTAACTATGCTCACCTCCGTCCGTATTTAATAAACTAAACAAAACAAAACCAAAATAAACACATCAAATTTTACCTGCAGTCTATAGAAAACGTGAGCAACACCGTTTTTCCGTGTAATTCAATTTTCCCTTAAAATAAAAGTAGAGAGCAAAAACCAACTCTACTCCCTGCCGCTTTCTGAATGCGGTAAGTAAAATTACCCTCCCCTAATATTCCTATTTATATATAAAACAAAAACGTACAGCAATACAATAAATAAAAGTGATTCAATATACAATTAAGATAATTGTTTTCAAACAGTTTCATTAATGCACACAAACAAAGTTTCTATTTAAACCAACCACATAACATTTTGTTTGTGTGCATAATAAAACTGTTCAAAAACTTTTCAAAATGTGTCTTTAAACAGATCTTTTAAATCAAACACTATTTAGAACGTTGACTGAAGGAAGTGGCGCAAAGCGTACTTGTGTGTGCAAAGTATAAATGTATACACCCCGCTTACACACAAACTAGTAACTATATACTGTTCAAAAACCTCTGAACCAACTCCGAACGATTCCCGAGAGACAAATACAATTATAACTTGCATACACAAGCACCTGTAATATTCCTTCACTCAACGCTTTAAGAGTAAAGTTAAGAAAGTGAGCAACACTGGTGTTCAACGTGGTTCACTTTCCCTTTAATTGTAACAATAGATACTGCAAGTGGCAGTGAACAAAATCAACAAATATATTACAGTTAGCAAGGTAAGTAAACCTACAATATTTAGAGTAAAAATTCAGTTATCTCGTGTCTTTTAAATGTCATCAATTGTCACAAACTAGCTTAGTTTGCACCGTCTACAAAATGGCGTTACTGACATCTAATGTAGTTGTTTAATTATTTACATGAAATATGTTCCATGCATTGTCAGTTTGTTATTAATTAGAGTTAGTTTAGTTTAATCGTACTAAATGTCTACAAAGTTTTCTTTTAAATGTCAATAATTACAGTTTGTAATTTACTAAACTTATCTTGTCATTAATATTTACAAACTGTTTAGTCATAAATAGTCTTTGTCTACACTTAGGTCTTACACTTAAAACTTATTACATAAAATAATTAACTATAAATACACAATTATTTCTTTTTACATAAAATTACAAACAGGTTTAAAAAGTGATCATAAAATGCTCAAAACGAGCTGGATCTCTCTGATACAAAACATACTTAGACGTCATTACTACATAACAATTGCATAATACAACATTTGCACCTTTCTCTACACACTACATCGCTTGCATAATTATTCCAATCACTTCCTAAATTTCTTAAATTAAATAAAATTATCAATAAATATAAAATGTAAGGTTTTTATAAAAAAACATACTAAATTCACTGCCGCCAAGGAATAAAAACAAGACTTTAATCAATATTACTATAAACAAAACTACTAAAAATAATCATATTTTTCCTTAGCAGAAGTGATTTATGATCCTATATTCTACAATCTATTACAACTATGTTAGTTAATTTAAGTTGTTAATTATATGCAAAATTTGATTAACTAAAAAAAAATATTTGACAACTCAATTAAAATGTGAATTTTATTATTAAAACTACTACGCCTATGCTTACAAATACTATTGGAATTAACACCAGTTCAAACATATATGCCAAGATGGCACCACATTTGCAATTAATGAACCAAAGAAAACTTTAAAGTAAACAAATTTAATTAACTTTTATAACATAATTCAATATTTACTTGTTATTAATGTTAAGTATTAATTAATACCTATATACTATGCTAGGGACATTTTACCGAAAAGTACGCGTTTGAATTTTAAATTCATACAGTTGCTTCGAAATGACGCAAGATAGATGAATTATTGACAAAATGGCGACAACACATAGGCGTAGATACTTTAATATAAAAAAGGGTTTTATGACTCGTTTATAAAAAACTTATTATTAACAAACTAAGTAAAAAAATCTTAAAATTAATTAACAATCACATTTATTTATTATTATTAATGTATATTTTCTTCAATTCCTATGCGTCATGGTTCTTATTTACTTCAATTCTGCTCTGCAATCGGTTGTTAGAATTCTATTCAAAAAGTATAAAAGACGACCCTGTCTGTAATAAACAAAAATAATTACTAAGTGGTTATTAAAATATTATGATTTATTTACCTAAAATGTGGTCCTAAGCACAAAAAAGTTTACTCAAACTAATAAGTTTTTTGCTGCCTGGTATGTAAAGAATCGGCTAGAACTTGATGTAACTGGAACTGCAAAGAACTGGTTATAGCTGGAGCTCCCTGTAGCTGGAAATGACTGAGACTGGAACTAGTTGTTGCTAAAACTGGCTGCAACACATTGACCAAACATAGTAACTGCTTGATAGCTGCGCTGCAACAACAAAAAATTAACTATAGATTAAAACTAGTACAACATATAAAATATTAAAACCGCGTTTTTCTAATAACAATCATGCATTTTGTACAGTTTTCTAAAATTTTAAATTCTACAACTCAAGTATATCATAAAATGTATAAGAACTGTTTAGAAAATCTTTATTTAAAAATATTACAAGTTTCATTAACTATTTAACATATTTAAGTTTATTGAAAAATGTATAGAAACTATTAAAAAAAAAATAATTTTATATCAAAATTCCTATAATTTGCAAATATTACAAATATCATTAATAAAATTGTTATTCTGTAAATACTAACAATAATTTTAGGTAAAAATTTAAAACTTTACCACACCGTTGAATTTATTGAAAAATGTATAAACTAATTTCAAATTTTTTGTCAAAACACATAAATATCCTTAGACATGTCAAAAAATTCAATATATATATATATATATACAAGAAGTTTATAAATGAATGGGATTATGTAATCACTTTAAATATGACCCCTTTTTAAAATTGTCCACTATACTATTTGTTTTGACAGTCCAACTTTGACAACTGTCAAGCAAGCAAGATTATAAGAATGAATACAAATAAAGAGAATATTTTTATTATTGAATCCTACTTTAGGAATGGCCGGTTTGATAATGGGGAATGGCTCTATTCTATTCCGGATTGTGTTCTGTTGTGTTATTATTTTGTTTACAACTGATAATTATAAACATGTAAACATATGAAAATATTTTTATTATTGAATCCTAAGATAGGCAACTTTATTTACGCATTTTCTCTAGAGCGGCACAAACGTACATTAGATAGTTACATAATCCCAAACATTTATAATCACCCTGTACAAGGTCAAAAACTAGAAATATCAAAAATTGAATTGAATTTTTATAATTACTAAGAAAAATTTTAAGTCGAGGTATGTGGAAATGTAAAGAAACTATTTTAAAAAAATTAATTTTCCATAAAAATTTAAATAATTTAAAAATATGTTTAACAAATTTCATTAATAAAATTGCATTCCTGTAATTACTAACAGGAATTTTGAGTCGCAGTTTAAAATGTTGGATTTTATATTCCATAAAAAGATGTTAATTATTTTTTTTATAATATTACAAATTTAATCAATCATTGATTAATTGTAACATCATAAATTAAAGTTGAAATAATAACGTAATAATAGAAAAAGAATTAAAATAAATATAAACTTACCTACAATAATAAAATAACATTAATCCTCGTTTTGCAAGCCACATAAAGAATCTTCGGCACATTATTAATTTATTATTCACTCATGTTAATGTATTATAGATCCATTGCACTTAACATATATAATTCACAAGCACGCACTATACGAACATGCCACTATCACGATATCCCGAGTCATACTGAATGAACGCTTGGCTGGCTCGTTCGATGCGATACGAGCGGTCTGGTCTGCATCTCTAGACATCTGAGTGGGGAGGGGATGATCCATTCACTGTAACATTCGCGATAACGTTTATAGCTTTTAATGACGCCATTATTAGAATTTCTAGTGATTTCTTTTTGTACTACGAGGCCATTTAGTAATATAAACTCAATACCAATCTTTGAGTTAATTATTAATTGTGTTTTTAAGCATTAATTTTTAAATTAATACGTGCGTTCGGTTATTATTATTACTTTATATTACTTAAAGTGATACAATACTACTAAAACTGTTCGTTCGGCATGCCATATTACTTGTCATTTGGATCAAGATTCTGCTCCTTTGCCTACTTTATTTTTGATTTACATTAATAAACTTCTTCAAACAACTAAAAATCCTATTCATAGTTTTGTAAATGATGGTCAATTTTAACTCTAAAAAACTCAACTTCTTACTGTTTCAAAATCCAAATCCGAGGTATCATCAATACCAAATATTAAACTTAACAACAAATCCATAGGTAAATCTTCTTCAATTTGTCTTCTAGATGTTACAATCTCACATAATCTTTTCTGAAACAACCATAGCTTAGAAAGTTTCTAGAAAACTAAGATTTCTTAATAGATATAAAAAGTTTTTTTTTACTTCTGTTCAACTTTTACATATAGTATATATATAAAACTTATATTCGTCCCTGTATTGAATATTGTTCCCAAGTATGGAAAAGAGCATCGGAAACTACACTATCTCTTCTAAACTCTATTCAGAAACAAGCTATTCGGATCATTGCCGATCCAAAATTGACTAATAACTTAGATATTTTACAATACAGGCGTAATGTTGCAGATCTTTGCATTTTCTATAGATATTTTAATAGACATACAAATATTTACTCGTAGTACAAGGCTTGTTAAGAATTCTAACAAATATTCACTTATTCACTGACAGTTCAAAGATAGTCTTCAATGTGATAGTTTCAGCGAGAGTATCACTCGTTGAAAGTAAATGAGCAATTCCATTTCAAACAAACCAGAGCAAGGGAGGAAGGGGGTCGAGAAACTTGCTTTAGTATTTTTGTTCCGTTTCTATAACTTATAACTTATTAGTAGTCTTTTGATCGATTTATGAGAGTATAAAACCCTTAAAAAAATTCTAGGATTTTATTTAGTTTTTTTTTGTCGTTTTTTACTTTTTTTTTGTTTAAAAATCGCAATTTTAACTAAAAAAAATATTTTAATCTAGCAGATATTTTCCGTAGAATCCAAATCTGGCGCCATTTCAAGTTTAAGCCCTGTCTATAAGCCGCAAAAGCCATAAAACCAACTTTTTGTTCTCAGTGGGCTGAGCAAAACGGAGCATTTTTTAGATTTTTTTAACCGCTAAAGTTGACGTATTTTGATTTTGATATAAATTAGTTAGAAAATATAAATTTGTTTGGTGTATTTGGGTTTTAAGGGTCTAAAAATAAAAAAATCTGCAAAAAATAGGCATATTCTTCAACATAATCTCTGACAAATACACGTTTAAAATTTCTGTAAAAATCAATACAAGACAAAGAGTATAATGAAGTTAAAGATTCAAAAACCAATAAAACGAGTAAATTCGGTGTAATAAATTTAAAAATACGGCTAGTAATGAATAAAACAATCTGATATAAAGTAAAATTTGTCGTTATTTGTTATGTATCATTTTAAACAAAAATAAAAAGTAATATTTGACTTCATCACCAAGTAATCAAAATTTCAGTGATTTGTGGTGAATAATTTGGTTTCTGGAACAGACTAGACTTTGTTTTGCCAATTTAATCGTATCATATACCATGTTCGACCTTGTGAGCAGTTTGCCCCGTTGAATAGTTTGGGCATAACAATTACTCAAATACACGCAATTTTATTACTCTTATATCTCTTATCTGGCCACCCAGTTAATGCAGTAGTTAGCGTACATGACTATGCTACATCAGGGTCACGAGTTTGAATCCCCTATTTGAAGGGTAAGTTTTTCTGATTATTGTATACTGGAGTCATGTTATGTCAATTTTTAAATTATTAGTAATTTAGCATCACTATGCGTGCACGTTAAAAAACCCAATAATTTAGAATCTGGTAGTCTTGACCTCTGACCCAGTCATTAACCTTGCAGCAAAACATACATTAAACCAATGAAAAAATTCTTTCTATATTGCGCATTTTTTACGAATTGACGTATACCGGATATAATAAAACTATTGGCTTAAGTAAGGCGATATAGTTATTTGTAAATTTTACAGCAATAAAATATGTAATCAATTAGTTATACATCAAATAATAAAGCAGCATTAAAAATTTAGTCCACCAAATCAGAATAGTTTTCGTAAAAACGATCAGATGGCGCATCGCTCATGTTTTTTTTTTTGGTCACAAACAATACATACATCACTGAAAGTTTGTGGCGCTGGTATGGGTTCTATAAACTCGCCTCAATTGCAACATGTAGTTCTAATTATGTGTATTATGTTACAGGTTCGATATAAGAAATAAGTGGTTTGATAACAGATACATAAAATGACCGATGACTGTAAGTAATAATTAAATTTCATGAATAAAATATTTTTTTGTAGAAATATATTTTAACTATAATAATAAATTAATAGATAACATTGTAACCTAACCGCTGTAAAGTAAATGCAACAATCGGAGGATATACGGACGTGACTCCAGCATGCGTGTTTAAATTATGTTATTAGTGACGTAATACAAATAAAATTCAAACTTGTTCTTTTGTATATATTAATTTATAAAATAATCAAAACAAACTGTCTAAATAAAATTAATTACTTTTTTTTGCTACAAGTTAATTTTAATATGTAAAAAAAAATATATGTACATATTTCTTATTGAAAATATTTAAGTACGGATGAACTATTAAAATTATTTTATGAAATTACATATTTGCATAGAACAAACATTGTTAAATAACAATTATATTAAACAAATAAAATATTTTTTGGAAAGTAGTTGATTCAGTTGTTAATGATAGATAAGATAAGATATGATACAATATATTTATTTTTAAATTATATGTTATAATGGTGATTGAATGGATAATTCCTGATTTAAAAAACGTAACTTTCTAATAAAGGTGTATCATTTAAATTTCTAAAACTAACATTTACTGTCTTGTTTATGTTTATAAAAGATTGTTGCAACTGTACCAATCTGATTCCGTTAATACAATAAAAATCATATAGTCACCAACGTTAAAGTCTTGAATAGATTTCACACGGGAAGCGACCATAGATTGACAAAAGCCATAATAAGAATTAACCTTAATATTGACAGGAAGAAGATGGTCAAGAAACTGTGTGCTAATAGAAAGCTTTAAAAGATTCAGAAAATCGCCAAAGATACCCTACAGATGATTTAACGTAAAAGAGCAATGAACCGAGACTGCCCGAAATATAACAAAATCATTAGTAAGCAAATCCGCAAAGATATTAGAAACTACAAAATCGGAAAAAATATCGGAAATATTAGCTGTTATTTAACAATTCTACATAGACCTCTATAGCTCAACTACACCACAACTTCAAGAAATCAACTACAAACCGATTAAATGATTATGTTTGTAGACATAAACCTTAACAAAATCAAAGAAGCTCTAAAGTAGATGAAAAATAGAAAAACTTTCGGCAAAGATCAAATCATTCCGAAAAGGCCGAAGTACAGACCACCTCCACACAATCCAAACGTTAATCGGATAGTGCAGAGTACAACATTCCATTCCATCTCGCATTTGTCTAGAAGGCGTTCGACTCCATCGAGTTCTTGGCAGTTTACGACGCAATGTACAACGCTAGAATAAATTCCAGGTATACTAACCTCCTCAGGAACATCTAGAAATTTCACATTCCAAATAAAGCTCACCACCACAGATAAGATAGAAAGAAGTGTACGACAGGATGAGACTATCTCCCCTAAACTGATCACGCTCGCTATGGAAAACATATTCAAGAAACTTGGCTGAAATAACGGAGGTATAAACGTAGATGTAAAACACTTGAACCATCTGCGCTTTGCTGACGATGTAGTGCATATAAGCAGCAACCTAGAGGATATCAAATCTATGGTATCTGATTAAATGAAGAATCAAAATCAATCGGCCTATATATGTACCTGAGCAAATCTAAAGTCATGAGTCCAGACCAGCGAGTTATATCGATTGAATATCAGCTAATCGAAGTTGTACAAGAATACGTATACCTAAGACATACTATAAAACTCGGGAAAGATAACCAAACGACGGAGCACGAATTTCTATGGCCTGTGCCGTCTTCAGAAAGCTACAATTCATTTTAAAAGAGTCGGATATACCTCTAGGCTTAAAGAGGAAAGCCTTCGACATGTGCATTTTGCCTGTCATGACATATGGATTAGAGACAGTGGCAGTAACAGTAAATAGTGGGAACCGACTACAATCTACTCGGCGGGCGATGTTAAGGGTAAGCCTTAGGGACCAAGATGTCATGATACAAACAGCACGACATAAGTGAAGTTGGGCGGGCCATGTAGCCAGGCAGTGCACCGATAAATGGAAGAATAAACTCATACATTGGCGACCAAGATGTAATAAACGAGGAGTTAAGAGACCATAGATGAGCTGGAAAGATGATATCCGTGAAAATCCAGGAAGAAAGTGGCACTTAGTTTCACAAGAACGAGTCAATAGGAAAATATTGGTGGTGACCTGCGTTCAAAAGAAGGCAAATGAATCCAAAGTGATGCATTGATTCAAGAATTGTCACTTACTCGCAGAACTTATAAAGTCAAACCTTAACAAAAATATCGAATATGTCTTATTCTAGTAGAGGTTTAGTTCTTTGTGTAATATGAAGTTTTTTCAATACATTCTTGAACAGGAACTCCTTCGGAAAATCATATTTTATACACAACTATTGATCTGGAAAAAATGTTTTATTGCTGTTTTGGCTCATTTTTATCGATTTAATGATACAAAAATCAACTGTAAACCTAAATAAATTTTTGAAATACTTATAATGCCTGTTATTAAAACTGATTCTTCTCCTCGTTTTTATTATTTTTTAATCATTATTTCTTTTTTAGATTCGTTAGTATTTGGTTCACCTAAATCCCTAACTGCCAATTACAACACCCAAACCAATAATATTGAGGACATTGAAAATCAAAAAAAGAAAGAAAAAGATAAAAGAGACGCACTGAATTCATACCTCACAGACGATACAGATGTCGCAGCAGTAGCAGAAATATTAAGCATTATAATACATCCAAAACAAAATAGCAATGATGAAAATACAACAGACGAAACCATCCAATATCGACCAGCATTTACAACAAATGAAAATAAAAGTTGCTATGCAATGAGCTACGAAAATGATAATAGTGTAACAACTGATAATAATACTGGATTTAGTCCTCTTTTGAAGAATAGTGCAAGTGCAACAAGTTTTAATAATGGTTTAACAACAGATGTTAACCATTCTTCCACGGGGTTTAGTCGTATCTTCCAGAATAGTGGGAGTAATGGTGATGCTTTAATCACAAATGGCAATACTTCTTCGACAGGTTTTAGTCGGATGGTAGAAACGAATCAAGATGCCAGTTCCGGAGTATCTTTCTCTGGAGACGATAGTGATGATTGTGACTGTGATTGCGACTTTTTATGTTGCTTTTAATTTTATTTACAAATTAATTAATTAATTATACAGAATGCCAGTTAAACAAATATAATTAATACTTACTAGATACTGTTGTTATTTTACACTATTAAACTAATCACTCACGTTTCAGCCGTACACACTGCTGGAGCAGCGTCTTCTATCGCCGTAACGCTGGCAACTCACATTACGGGTGGACCTAAAGTTTCGAGTGCATTCCGAATCACTGGGAAGATTAATAATCTACTCCGGACTAGAGAAAGATCTTAGTCGTAAAACCCAACGCTGACAAGGCTGATTGGGTAGTGGATAGTGTATATACGTTTGAAATAATTTCAGTTGGGAGGTTTGAACCCACGATTTTTGTTGCAGTAGTCGGATGCCTAGACTAATATGAATGCGGTCTATTGTGAATAGTGAGATGAAATATAAATAGGGGTACTACCTTGTCTTGGGTGAGGGAAGTGAAACCACCTGCTAGATATGATTGTTTGATCTCAGTGACGGTTTTGGAAAAAAAGCGTACAAATTTGTATTTTTTTTATAAACGGCCCCTCTCCCCCGAACAGACCCTTGCTTACAGGTACTACTATGTGTTATTCTTCGACTACTATTACTGTAGTATGCAACAAAATATCTAAAATAACCCCTGATGTTTTAAATCACCCTGTATAGTAATAATAATAATATTTATTTATCATACAAACATTTTCACGCAAATTATCAATTTGTTACACGAATATTCTTGTGGTGCAAAACTATAATTTATTTTAAACAAAATTCAATAAAAATAATTATAAAAAGTCTAGCTTATAGAATTATTCCAATGATAAGTATTTCAATAAATTCCTAATATTAACTTGGCAACCATACAACAATTCAAACCAAAACAATCTTTTTATATATAGAACGTAAATAATCAATATGAATGCAGACAGACGATTAGTCTGGGTTTTCCCGGCGCCGTTTTGGCGCTATTTTCCTGACTCTTACAACTACGCTTCCTTCAGATATCATGTGTTTTTCGTGAGTGGACGAGCTTTCGTACCAAATATACAAGCGGTTATCAGGTAAAAATATCAAATTATAATATGTATAATTGATATGTTATATACAGTGCCGCTTAAGAGTAGTTAATGGAACTATATTTAAATATAAGAGGTTAGGTTATAGATAAAAATAACAGAATATAAAAGTACAATTTAATATTAAAAAATATAACCTAACCTCTTATATTTATATTATATATGCAATAAGATAAACACAATTATTATATTTAAATAGTGTTAGCAAGGAAGCAAGTAGTACATTTTTTTAAAGCCAAAGAAAATTTAAATACAGAATAATTTATGTGCGTTTGAAAAGTAATGTATATATTTGTTAAAATTGTTTATATATCGCTTTGGTGCGTACAATTTTTTTTTGTAAATATTGAAAGTGAAAATGTAAGAATAAGCTCTTAACAATGAACAATCAAAGATTGTTTTAACATTATTTCTTTATTAATCCGTTTCTGTATTTCAGCTAAGAAAAAAATCAACACCTTGCACAACAATGGATTCAAGGTAAGGTATGTCTATTAAAAGTTAATATACAGGGTGAACCATTGTTAAACTGCCAAACGTTCAGAGCTGATTTTTCAAGTTAAAATAAAACTTTTTTGCCTATAAATTTATTTCCAAAAATGCACCCCTCCCAAGCTTTTAAATTTTTTTTTTAATAAGTTTAGGGTTTCTAGAACTTTTTAACATTCTGTCAATTTATTGATGTTAAAACATTTTAACAGTTATCAGAAGCTTTTTGACAGATATTTAAATATATTATAAAAGTTAAAAAAATTGAAATATTTTTTTTTTTAAACCAACTCCATTGTACAAATGGCAGTAAAATATCTGTTGCAAATTTAAAGGTAAACCTAGTATACCTATGTATACCTAGTCACGCCGTTCCCATTCGAGGTAGGCAATCGAAGTGTCGGGCACACCGAACCACAAAGAAAACATGTACGTATGTAACCAATATTCAATATTCTTGACTGTATAAGTCTCTTTTCATAACAAATCAACATTTTTGGGGACTTTAAAAAATTATTGCGGTCAAATTCTAAATTTTTTGGAAAAGCGGACTATCAGCGTCAATGATATTGTAACTTTCGTGGTTACCCCATTTTCACACAATTTTGTAATTTACATTAAGATAAAGGTAATACCTTCGCCATTATGAGACAACTTCTTTGAATCTTGTAACATGTTTGTATAAAAGATTAGAAATTGGCTTATAAATTCACTCATCACTCACCAACATTACACAAACCTCTGTAAGATCTAATTATCTAACAACAATCAACAATAAGTTCATTCAAAACTAGCACGAGAGTAAAAAACAAATCAATTTTAAATGTTGGACGTGGAACTCTAAAATGCAAAACAAGTGTTATGGTAAAATGTTTATTGATAATGTTATTGAAGCGAGTCTAAACTTGTACCAAACCAAAGTCAAGAAAAACCACGCCAGTGAGCTGATAGTCGCAAAAGATTTTATTAAAACTACACTAATTGCGGCTAAAGTGGTCATTTTTATTCCGGGTTGAGTCCTGCAGTTTGTGGGATTTATTAAGCTTACATAAAGTTATAATAACAATTCATTTAATAAAAGTAAACACCAAATAACTATAACCTAATCGTCTTCCGTCGTTACCGGAATGTGTTCACCGTAGCACGTCTTTCTCTCGACTGGGCCTAACTCATAATACTCGCAATCTCCACTCGACTTCCACTCAACAGAAAAACAATGGAAAGGAAAGACGCTTCCAGAAATACATCGGTACACTAGTTGTGACCGATATCTGGGGAGACAAGATGTACAAAACTAGAACAAAATAAAAAAAAGATGGCTCCACAAACATATTGATATCCCTAAAGTAGCAAATAGCAAAAATAGCTTATCGTCGACCCCAAACCAGTGTTCATTGCGGCTTCATATCCGGACCACTCGGAACAAATGATGACCCGAGGCTACAACAGTTCCTTGAGTTGATACAATACCAGGCAATAGAAGAACTGATAGACCAAACCACTAGGTTAGAAAACGGCCTTAACTGAAGGAAGTTTATGCGTGACATCAAGCGCCCCCAAGAGCGCAAGACAAACATGTCAGCCAAGCAGACCCGATCGCCGACCTATATACCACTGGCAAGAGCACGGCCACTGTCAAGATAGAAGAAGAGACGCAGGGAATTCAATGTTTTGCTCCCCAACTGAAAGAAATATTTATATTGGGCCACCTCTGGTTATTTGAAAGAGATCTAAACATGGATTATACCCAAAAGTGTAAACACTTTCGACATCACCGCCGTTTCACGCATATTGACAGCAACTTCACGGAAACCCGACCGCACTGAACCAAGTTCCAGTAACGTCTCACGCGTTTTCGAACTACAAAATAAAGTAAAATTATTGTGCGAGTTTTGCGTTGTATTCGCGAAAGACCCGATTCCCACTACTACGCAAAAAAATCACAAAATCAAACTAAAAGACATAACCCGTGTACGTGCTCCACGTTCCTATAAAGCTAATAAAAAAGTGTTATCTGCTTGCTTGCGGCGGGTATAATAAACAAAGCACTAGTGACTATGCTCCGATAGTGATAAAAATAAAAACGGATCAACACGATTTTGCATCGACGCCGCAAGTGTTAGCGGGCTTCCTGGAAGAATTCGTTTTGGTATATCTAGACGACCTGCTAAGATAATCAAACAATCATAATAAATAGTTAGACCTTCACATGCGCGTACTCTAAAGGTTAGAAGAACACTGACTAAAATGCGGCGTACCCAAGTGCAAATTTGGGAAGAACACTGCAGAATTATATAATAGAACTCTGCCATTCGAACACCATCTGACACCACACACAGCCTCAGAAACACTTGAAGAGCATTTTAGGCATGTGTACGTGGCTCCGAAAATATAAAACAAACTATTCGGTAGTAATCGGACCACTGAACCTCCAGTGATCTAAGAACACTTTCCGCTGGGACGCCAAAGCGGAGAAGCGTTTGAAGTCGTTAAGAAACTCTTGAACTAACCTTTGATGTTAGCACGAGTTTTTTTGCAAACAAACGTCTGCAATACCGGATTATATCAGAAAGAAAAAGACAAACGGCACATAATATCGTATAGCAGTGCACGATTTAACAATCGCCAGCAAAAAATCCACTAAAATGAGTTAAAATACTTGATCATATCGCCTATATTCGAGTTAAGAAGTATCATCCCTATCTAGAAGATGCACCACTCACACTACGCATATACAATAAAGCAAAATGCAAAATTTACAAAATGTTCTCTTTTACTAGAAGAATTTTAGTTCAATGTAGATCACACCGCAAGTGCTATCAACCTTTTACCTTATCGAGAAACAAAAGTTTTGTAAGGGACGACGTCGAAGATATTAAACATCTACTGCCAACAAGAAAAATTGGTCTGATTTTTTAGACCACAACATCGGTACTACCAAAATAAAGATGTGAAAATATATCTTTTAGGCAACGAGACTCTAGCAGCCATGGTACGACGGTATCAAACAATTTGTCCTCAAACCCAAGAAATAATCTACCAAGATTGTATGAATGATATAAGAAGAAGCTAGGGAATTCCTTCCACACTAGATGGTCACGGTCACAAACAACTGGTAGAGCAGCAGAAAGTGTTAAAGTATCACCATTCAAATGACATCCAAGCAAAGATCAAACTCTAGCCTCAATACTAAGAGCATTCCACTGGCCCCGCGTTAAGTGGGGTGTACGCACTTTCTTACAAAGATGTATAGATACAAGACACGCAGGAGAAAGAAATCAGCTGATATCCCATCCCAGCAGTCAACCCTACAAAAAAATAGCAATAGACTATGTTGGACTTTTGGACATCACTCGGAATAAAAATCATTGACATGAGCACGCAATGAGTGGATGAGTACCCGTCCCAGCTGCAACAAGTAAAATAACTACAAAATTGCTTAAAGAAAGAATCTTTCATAGTTACACCAAGATTATACTGTCGAACAATAGCCCACAGTTCATCAGTCCGCACTTTGAGAATGTGGTAAATAGATAAAACATTCCCCCGCAAACAAACCCAGTAGAGCGTCAACCCGCCAAGTTTAAGCAAAGCCTCAGAGATTTGTTCAGAACCCACAGAAACAACGGGACAAAATGGTGACTTCAGTCCTGTTTCACTATAATAGACGCAACCACGGAATAGAGTCCAAACAAATTGCTTTTGGGACAACCATTCCAACAACCCTGCAAAAGCTAATGATTAAGAAGACCTAGAATGAAAGGTGCAAGAAGCTAAATAATGTCAAGCCATTTAACGACAATGCCCATATCCACAACAAAAAAAAAATGCTACAAAAGTGTACCAACCAGGAAATATAGTAATAATCTGAAACAGAGCTCAAAGTCTTGCCAATCACAAAAGGTTGTTAAACTCAACAGGGAACACTGTTACTAGATCAAGGACCCACCTTACCGACTCCCAGCAAAATTGCATTTGGACGACATAAGACTTGCTCCTACAATTAACAGTTTTCTCTATATTCAAGACAAGAGCGATGCTTCCGTCAAAGAATCGCTGTTCAACATAACACACGCCCTTTCACAAGTCACAGAAGCCAAGCATGCTGCATAAAAAGAATTCGTTCAGAAAATTCTGATTAGTCTACTCGAAGCCTCGACAAACTACAATAATAAACAATGCCGTTTTCCCCGCTTCCAACACTGTTTACTCTCTAATTTATAGAATTATGTAATAATTAATTATACTAATCAACTTATTCATTTCAGTTCGATAAACAATATTCCTTTCTACAATTCCAATTAAAGATAATAATGGTCCTATAGATTTTACAATGGAAGAAGTCAACTCAAATAACTGTAAGTCAATAAAAAATCTTATTCTTATAAAAAGCTACTATCTTATAAAATTAGCAGAATTTACCAAATAAAACAAAATGACTTGGTAAAGGTTTTAATTTTATACTTAACATGTTTGGGTTGCCTAGTTAGTGAATACATTTAAGAACTAATACAATGATAAGTTTTAGCAAAATATTATTCGCTTCATTCATAACAAACTTATTATTACAGCAAGTGATTTACTAATACCGGAAGAAAATATTCCAAAAGTTGATAATAATATAGACAATACCAATAACAAAAATAAGGAAAAACAGGAACAAAACAATAAGTACAGTTCTTTAAAAGAAGAATTAGATGAAACATTGACTGATGCAGCAATTTATCTTGTAACACATCCAACCAATACAAACAATTATAGTATAGACGAAGTAAATAAAGAAGTTGCAAGTCGACCAATATTATCAACATATGAGTCCGTAGACAGTTTTCACTATGATGACAACTCAGTTTGTTTGAACATCTTTTCGTATATGCCATCAATTGATTGTAGTGGTATATGCGTAGGTATATGCGAAAATTTAGGAGAATGCATAGCAAACATATGTGATGTATTTGGTAATGCTAGTTGCGATTTTGATTGTGGTTCATGTTGTCCATTTTAATATATTCTAACTATATTTTACATAGAAGTGCATAATACTGTTAATAGCACAATGATTTTAAAGAATGCAAAGTTTTTGAAGCTTCATTAGTGCCATTATAATAACATTAAATTCATATACACAATATTAAAATCATCATTAAAGTTTATTTAAAGATGATTTTAATATTGGAGCGGAATACCGTTTCTACGGTATCCAATGTTCTTTAAAAGTATACGAGGGTGGGTCAAATTAAAAAAGCGTATTTGATAGAATCTCATTATATTAATTATTTATTAATAAGTCAACTAATGATCAAATAAGTTATTAAAAAAATGTTTTGTTTTTGAAATACATATATAAAGCGTTTTGCCGTGAGATACCGTTGATGTTGTGGTATCAAATGGTTTTAAACCGTTACGTTGTCGCGACTTACCGGTTATTAACTTTTGACTCCGAATGTACCAACCAGCGAGGTGAATTTAAAACCGAGTTGAAAGCAGTTTAGCTAGCGGTATGTTTTGTTCGGTATGTCAAATGAACGTCAACAAACAAACAAATCAAAACAACTTATAACCTCAAACTCGTAATTAAACATGTGTAAAGAAGAAGTAGAAGACATGGTTGACATTAGTTTAAATTATAAAGGAGTAGATGTCCCAGTTAGAGTTAACCTCTCTACTGCCAATATTTGATTAAATATTAAGTAGTATAGTCATGATGTTCATTTAACATCAATCAACAAAAGTAAGTATTTTTTTTTAACTTTAAAATATTTAAAATTGACCGTTTTGACAGATCCTACCACAACAATTTATAACCAATACGTTTTCGTGAGTTTCAGCAAACAATCAAAAATAGACAGAGATGGAAATATAACCGCTAGTTGATCGCTGATATGTACGGGTTTCTCACGGCAAAATGCTTATAGTAAAAATTTGGAATTGTTAAAAACTTTTATAATAGAATTTACGTAGAGACAACACAATAAATTTAATTCGTTGTTGATTTCTTTGTTTTATTTACAGTTTCTATTATAATTATAACGTCATTGGCAAATTGAGTATTCCCGGAGTGACCACAAATCGTAAGTAAATAAAAGTATACTGACTTACGCACTGACGATAACTAAATTATATTTGCAAAGAAACTTAAAACAATAATAAACAAATGACGAATTGTTTACTATGCACACTACAACCGCACCAAACTGTTACTGATTTATTACTGTTTCATTAGATTCTACAGGGAGTTTATAAATGAATGGGATTATGTAATCACTTTAAATATGCCGCCTTTTTAAAATCGTCCACTATACTACATATGTTTTCATATGTTTGCTTGACAGCTGTCAAAGTTGATCTGTCAAAACAAATAGTTTAGTGAACAATTTAAAAAAAGCGGCACATTTAAAGTGATTACATAATCCCATTCATTTATTAACTTCCTGTATTAATACAAAAAGTTTCAAAAAAAATAGTTTTAATTATCAATAAACAGCAAACTGTTGCTAATGCTCAAATCTTGACAGCTTTGCAAACTTTCAAAAGTCATGCAAATTGCTAGAATAGTGTTTAATGTCAAAAATGTAAAAACAAGGGTGCGTTCCAATTTAGAGGAGAAACGCGTCCGGGCGTTATTTTTTTACCACAGCTCGTTCATAAATGCAGGACGTTCGTCAGAGAAAGTTCGTCCAAGTCGTTCGTAAATACAGGAGAAATACGCCCGGGTAAAAAAAGTTTACCAGTCTCTCAGAGATGGGTAAAGACTACTAGGCGCGGAAGATTTAAAATATGTTTCTTTAGTGTGTCATGAAGTAATATTATTATAAGAACTAAGTTTTTTATATTAAATAAAATTATAAATTATTACAATAAATTTATTTTAATAGTTACTATAAATTTAGTTTTATAAAGTCAAAATAAGTTGAGTCAGTTGACAGATGTCAAAAGGTAAAAACTGACAGACGCGTTCTTTTTTAAAAGAGAAAAGACGTACTTCTGACGTCTTACGTCAGGACGTTCGCCCAAACTACACTCTCTAAATTGGAACGCACCCCAACTTTAAAAAATAAATTTAATTTGTTCATATGTAGGGGTGCGTTCCAATTTAGAGGAGAAACGCGTCCGGGCGTTATTTTTTTATCACAGCTCGTTCATAAATGCAGGACGTTCGTCCGAGGAAGTTCGTCCAAGTCGTTCGTAAATACAGGAAAAAGACGCCCGGGTAAAAAAAGTTTACCCGAGATGGGTAAAGAATATTAGGCTCGGAAGATTTAAAATATGTTTCTTTAGTGTGTCATGAAGTAATATTATTATGAAAACTAAGTTTTTTATATTAAATAAAATTATAAATTATTACAATAAATTTATTTTTATAGTTACTATAAATTCAGTTTTATAAAGTCAAAATATGTTTGATAAGTTGAATCAGTTGACAGATGTCAAAAGGTAAAAACTGACAAACGCGTTCTTTTTTAAAAGAGAAAAGACGTACTTCTGACGTCTTACGTCAGGACGTTCGCCCAAACTACACTCTCTAAATTGGAACGCATCCTAGTAGTCGCCAAAATAGTGTTCAAACTGTCAACAAATTAAAAATTGTTAATATGTTGGACGTTGTTGAAAGTTATTCTGAAAATGTTAACAAATAAAGAAAATAACTTTAAACGGTCAATAAAATGTTGGAAACTACTAAGAAAATGTTGTCAAGTAGTCAAAAAATAAACTACCAAAAAACATAATGCTGTCAACAAAATTTCAAACTGTCAAAAATGTTGTTAATTGACAAAATAGTGTTGCAAACTGTCAAATGTGCTAGAAACTGTTATATTGATATTTATCACTAAAATAGTTCAAAATGCTCACAAATGTTAAAAGTTGTCAAAAAATTAAATAAATGTCAAAAAAATTCATTGTCATTGACTTGTCAACTGTCACATATTAGTTGTCATTAAATTTTTCAAATACGACAGTCAGCTGCATTGTCAGAATATATCATGTCAACAGTCAAACAAATTAATTTAGCAAAACAAATTCTTTTAACAAATCAGTGAAAATGTATAAATATTAAAAAACAGAACCTTGACTTGAATTTTTTTAAATATTTCACTCGTACACCAAGTCTCTTTACAAATCTCTTTTACTGCCTCTCTGACTGTTCAAATATTTCCATGCTTTTCATGCAATCATTCTATCAACCGTGTCATTACCAATTTTTCCTAATTCTTGATCTAAAATATTTTAGCGCCATAATTTGCTCTGTCGTTCCTCTACCCTTTCAGAATATTGCATAAACCTTTATCGTCTTTTCTTCGACCTCCTCTAATAGCTTCCTTTCTATTAATTTGGCTAATTCCAAACGTATTAAAGTAATTCACCAATAACTATAAAACATCTTCCCAGTGGCATAGCTTGGATTTTTTTGACGGTTTGTAAACTTTTAATACCAAAAATGCAAAATTTATTTAATAAAACGTCAAAAATAGCAAAATTCTGACATAAAATATCAACTCATTGTTGAAAAGAACCAAAATCTGGCTTTAAAATATTGTTGTTAAGTAGCAAAATTCAACCATAACCTGTTTAAAAACGTAATGCTTTTATAAAATCCCAAAAATATCAAAATCCATCAATGAAACATCAAAATAATGTCAAAAAGATTCAAAAACCGGTTATAAATTGTCAAAAAGTGATAAACTCTATTCATATCATTTGGTCATAAAATATTTTCAAAAAGAATAAAAATCTGGCTAACCGGTGAAAAGTTGTTTATAAAATGTCAAAAAATTTGCATCCGGCGTTGAAATTTCAAACAATTATCAGAAAGCATCGAAATCCGGCCATAAATTGTTAAAAAGCTATCAAATCAAATATCAAAAATATTGTTAGAAAAACCCAAAATCCGACATAAACGGTTAAAAACTGCAAAATTCTTTTAATAAAATATCTAAAATAGTAAAGTAATAAATATCAAAATATTGTCAGAAAGCACCAAAATTTAGTCATTAACTGTTAAAAAATGCAACATTTTATTCATAAAGTAAAAAACAGCTAAATCGGTCATAAAACGTTAAATATTTTTAGATAGAATCAAAATCCGACTAAAAACTGTTGAAAAGTCTAAAATTTTATTTATAAAACGCCAAAAACAGCAAATTCTGTCTTAAAACATCAAAATAATTAGAAAACTCAAAAATTTTGCCATAAACTGAAAAAATAGCAAAATTTTGTGAGAAAGATTCAAATAAACTGTTAAAAAGTATAAAATTCTATTAACAAAATGTTAAAAATGGCAAAATATCATATAGTATAAAAATATTGTCAGAAATTACCAAAATTTACCATTTACTAAATATTCTATTTATAAAAATATAAAAATCTGACATGAAATATTAAAATATTCTCAAAAAGATCTAAAATCTGGCAAAAAACAATTGAAACGTGCAAAATTCTGTTCATAAAATGTCAAAAATAGCAGAATCCGACCATAGACAGATAAAAAGTATACAAATTTTCATAAAAAAATAGCAAAATCCAACTATAAAAAAATATTGTTAGAAAAAACCAAAATTTTATTCATAAATTGTCAATAATAATAAAATCCGGCATAGATTTTAAAATAATCAGCGAGCCATGTATGATTGTAGGCCCTTTCACATCGCAGACCCTAGCTTACAGATAGCTACACCACTGCAGCTTCCATACCTCCTTTTTTCGTATCTTTCCAAAAACTGCGCCTGTCCTACCATACATTGTTTATAAGTAGCTTGGAACAGCATATTCTTCACCTCTTCTATCGCACATTTTCAGCTTTCATTTGTAAGGCCATCTGAACTTTTTGCTTTTTTTAGTTTCTAAATCATTTCTTTGCAGTTTGCAATTTTTGGCATTAATCTTTATTTTTTTATGTATTTTGACATAGAGTCTTCAAAACTTTTGTTGAACCATTGTTATGTCTTTTTTGCCGTTTTAGAGAATTGTTTGCATCTCGGATTCGTGAACCTAGGATTATATCGACTATTGAATACACTTTTGGTCATTCCGTAATCTGATTCTGTTTCTATGATGGTACGGGCATTATTGTTTTTTTATAGTGCCCAACTCCACATCAGTCGTGATGTTCGTACCATGGCCATCTTGTACTCAAATTTTTCCAATCTCTAAGACGGTGAGCTCAATATCGCCTGCCGAGTAGGTTGTAGTCGGTTCCCACTTTTTACTGTTAGTGCCATGATCTCCAATCCATATCATGACCGGCAAAATGCACACGCCGAAGAGTTTCCTCTTTAAGCCTAGAGGTATATCAAACTTTTTTTTAAATAAACCGTAGCTTTCCGCCGTTTGGTTATCTTTTCCAAGTTTTATGGGATGTCCTAGATATACGTGTTTTTGTGTACAACTTCGATTAGCTGATTTTCACTCAATATAAATCGCTGCTCAGAATTCATGACTTTGGTTTTGCTCAGGTTCATTTTTATGTCCGATTTTGATTATAAGCACTACATCATCAGCAAACCGCAGATAATTCAGGTTTTTTCCATCCAAGTTTGTACCTCTGTTATGCGAGTCCAGTTTCTTGAATATGTCTTCCATAGCAAGTGTAAACAGTTTAGAAGATAGTATCACCCTGCCATACTCTGGTAATCGACAAATGCAAGATGGAGTGGAATGTTGTACTCTGCGCTCTTTTCGATCAACGTTTGGATTGTGTGGAGGTGGTCTGTAGTACCGAAGGATATTATCTTAGTGAGCAGTTTGTATAAATGACATAAGAGACTTATTGGTCGGTAGTTCTTAATACTGTTATTATATCTTTTCTTATGCATTATGATGACAGTTGAGTTTAGCCAATTTGCTGGTATTTTGTTGTTGTATAGGCATTTATATTGAGCAAGATTTTTATGGATTTAAGAAGAGTATCGCCACCTAGTTTCAGCATGTCACTCGTGATTCGATCGTCGCCGAGAGCTTTTCCATTTTTCATCTGTTTAACTATCTATAATTTTATCTTTATTATGAATTACCACATAGTAAAGTACTCAACCATTCTTTATATTTCTTCTTATTTTGTTTATATTGTTTCGCTCTGGTTTCATCGTTATTTTTTTATTCTTGGTGCTACTGGTTTTTGACACTTCTATTTGGCCGTTTCTTTCAAATGTGTGTTTGCTCTATGCTGGCCTGTATGGCTTTTATTCAACTTATCTCTATTCTATCAATCATTCCAAAAGTTTTTAAAAAGTTGCCATTCTGCAATGCTTTTGTTGTATGAAACAGATGCGCTCAAAGACAGATTTCAGGTGGATTCAGTTAGATACCGTTGACCACAAGATACTAGTTTTACGTTGTATTAGAGTTAATGGCACCTTGTTACTGTAGATTCAATCCTATTTATCTGACAGATCTCAATTTGTGCGCATCGATCAGTACGTTTCTCGTAATATTGATTGATAAGCCTATCATTTACACTACATATTGATACTGTCGTGGCTAAAGCTTATCAGCTTTTAGGATTTCTCAAGCATAACTCTAAGAAGTTTTGTGACCCTCGTATTCTAATTATCATTTACAACGTCCCCATCTAAAGTATTGCTCTCACGTGTGGTTGTTCGTTTTTTGGCGTATAAATGACACTAGTTTTTAAAGTGCTTCATGGGATTATTAATTGTCCTAACTTGCTCAGCTCAATTGGTATTCATGTCGCAGCTCAAGTTTTACGCAATAAATATTTATTTCATATACCTTATAAACGTACAGATTATGCGCAAAATACGTGTAGAGGCTACACGTATTTTGCGGCATGTCAACAAAGTTAAATTGGATTTTTCAAGAATTCAAGAATCTATAATTTTCGATTTATAAGGGGTCACACACTTCACTGTTTCAGTGTCTATATATAACAAGCTTAACATAGTATTAGTTCTAAAATATATTAAATATACCAAGAAATACCAAAACTACTTCCTACATAGCGTAGTTTATTGGTTAATAAGGAGTATTCATTAATTTTGTTAACCATTTCAAAATATGTTTAATTAATTTATTATTACAGCACATGATCCACTCATTTCTAAAAACCAAAAAGTAAATGAGACTGAAGAAAAGAAAAAACAAGAAAAAAACAAAGATTCCATATTCGATTATTTGGAAGACATAGTGGATGAAGTGGAACCTTTAATCGAAAGTTTTTCAACCAAAATAAACACAAATAATAAAGATGAGTCAAATAGTAAAGATGAGGCAAATAGTAAAGATGAGTCAAATAGTAAAGTTGAGGCAAATAGTAAAGATGAGTCAAATAGTAAAGATGAGTCGAGTAGTAAAGATGAGGCAAATAGTAAAGATGAGTTAAATAAAGATGATGCAAATAATCCAAATTTAACAGATGCGTCAGAAACTAATATCAGTAAAGATGAGTTAGATGAAGATGCTGAAAATAGTCCTGATTCAGATGATTCGTCATCAACTACTACAAGCAGTTCTAGTAAAGATGACATAAATGAAGATGTTGCTATGAGTCCAACTGTTTCTGTTGATATGTCTCAACACATTTTTGCGTATTCTGATAGCTGTGATGATGTAACGTATATTCCATCAATTGATTGTAGTGGTTTTTGCGAAAATGTAGGAGAAATCATTTCTGGAATATGTGATCTTTTTGATGATTCAGACTGAATAATATAATGCTTTGCATAAACTATAAGCAATATAAGCTATATATTTTTAAGTAAAAGACCTCGATAAAAATAGAGCATTGGTAAAAATATTAACATAGATACAAAGTAAAAATCAATCAATTAATTTATGTATTATAAGCAGAGCTGGATTTAAATCTTTTAACCATGTCCCACAACAAAGCTAGCCGCTTCATTTAAATTTAATTAACTTATAGTTTGAATTACATATTAAAATCTATATTATGTCTGTGTCTATTGTTATTACCATGTATCCGTTAGTGATAAGAGCTATCAAAAATACGCTAAATGATGTATGTTTTATGTTAAGTACCCAGTGCCAAAATAACTGTAAACATCAAAAACATGTTACATCCAGTGGCATAGAATATAACAGGACTGAATTAATGATAATATTTATGAAATATCGAAATAATTATAAAACTCGTATTTTTCGAATAATTAAAATAAAACATTTTACGCTTTAATAGGTGATAGTAGAGATCAAAACAATAAAAAAATCTAATAAACTAAGTCAAAATACAGTGTCCCCAGAGCATGTTTTAAAGTTACATCATGTTCATCCTGGCGGCAGCCAAACACTTATCTTTTGTGAAAACATAAAAATTATCTCAATTAATATGTAAATGTGCATAAAAAATAAGATAATAAGCTGCAGAATGAGCCTAGCATCAAATTATTCTCTATTATAAAAAGTTTTTGTAATTTGTAATTGGATGTACTCTTTACATATATGCCAAAAATGTATTTTATAGATAAAATAAACTTTCTAAACATTTTTTTCGTTATCCTAATCTAAATAAATATGTTTACTTAATTTTTTCAATAAGCGTGATAGAATTTCCATTGCAACTAAAACAACAACAATATATACTATTAATGATTTTATTTTATTTTAAAGAGCAATCAATGCCATCAATAATAGAAAATAGCTTTATTCAAATGAATTCTAGAACGCCTGAGGGCGACGCGGCAATTTTTTGACTTCGCTATTTTTGATTGCATGGAAGCGGCAGACCCGCCAAAATGTTCCTCTCCAAAATTTAATTATTATAAACACCAAAGGCCCAAAATTTTGCTCTTAGCGCGCTGGCTTGACGTGTAAAGTTTATCATGTCGCCTTTCTATCAGTCGTACCAACAAGTGATCGTCTCCTGAAACTGATAAACCATTTAAGTTCAAAAAAAAGTGTTTTTAATAGCCAATTGACAAAACTCAGATAAAATCGAGAACCTTTCGAGCCGCAGCTTCAGCGTCGGCCGATCCCGACGGGACCTTTAACATTCCCAACCAGAAAAGACGACAAAATCCAGTTCAAAGTTCAAAACCAAATGTCCACAAAAATAATTTTAAATTTAGTCGATTGCGATCTACCACGGTTTCATAGTTTGGCGGGTCTATTTGATGACATCATAAAGTTTACATATGAAGGGCTTAATGTGAAACAATGATAAGCCACATATGTTAAAAGTTTAAAAAAAATTAAAAAAACTATATAAAAAATCGTAATACTTTTGTGTATTCAAAATTTACTTAAATAATACAAAAAAATATATACAATAAATTGGGGTATTAAATTTGTAGTGTGGCTTATTATATTATTGTACGTTTAAAAACACAAAAAAAATATTTCTGAAAAAGTCTAGCTTGTCATTGTTTCACATTAAGCCCTTCATATGATATGATATAAATTTTAAATGATCGTGGATGTTAAATGTTAGCCTTATTAGGTTTGTTCCAACCGACCCCAAACGCGGTTTGGGACCATCAGGATTGTGCGCAGTTGAACTTTCGCGTTCCAACCGTACACAAACCATGACTCTGACTAAAAGTCGGGCGTTCCAACCTGACCCCAAATCGTCCACAACCAAGTTGTGGACCGTCAGAAACAGTCAGCGATCAGAAGCATGTACTAAAAATCCGGAACCGTCCCAGTCATGCGCAAAGAGTAAAAATGTTGCCGCTTTTGAAATTAATGAAATTGAAATACCTCCTGCCGCATCTACCGCAATTTATTTAATTAGTAGAATTTAAATTTAATGATAATAACAGTAATTTATTTATCTGAAACTTAATTATAGTTTTAGTGAAAAAATAAAGGAATAAAGTTCATTGTAAAATAGTTTTTTAAAGATGAGTAACTGTTTAATTATATTTATTTGTATAAAAATAGTAATAGAATAATGTGATACACAACGTCAGGTGTGATATGTTAAACAATTTTAGTTTTTAACATTTGTTTACATTACATAACCTCACTTTTTAAAACTGTTTGAATTTAATATAATTGATTGTTGTGATCTCTACTACGTGATAACTCATGTTAATGAAATAATAAAACAATTTACTACATTTTTTATCACAAATTTGTACTGGTCCCCGACTGAATACAAATTGCTTGTCGGTTGGAACGCGCCACAACCAAGTTTTTGACTAAATTCAGTAAATTGTTTTATTATTTTTGAATTTAGTCAAAAACTTGGTTGTGGCGCGTTCCAACCGACAAGCAATTTGTATTCAGTCGGGGACCAGTACAAAGTCGGCGCTTGCGCAAAAATAATCCATGTATTAGTCGCAACCAGTTAGCAAACTGCCGAGCAATGTCGGTTGGAACAAACCTATAATTTGTGTTCAGGGTTTTATACGATAATAACCCCACAATTAGTTTTTATTTGCTACGCCTATGACTGGGGGATTTTTTTTGTAACATCAACATGCATGTATATTTAGTTGCCTATAAAGCTTGTTATATTTACATTTCAAAAATTTGTTTACAAAACGCCACGAGGTAATTCAAAAGATTCATGATTTTCTGTCCATGTAATGGCTTTATTATTTATAATAATGCTTTGTTGTATTAGTAGGTATTTTCAATATTTATTTAAATTTTAGTGTAGTCTAATTGCCAAAATTACAATATAGCCAATTACATATTTTATTGAATAATTATGTTTGGCTTCAAATAATTGAAATTAATATCAAACAACATTCTTGTACATCTAAGGCTATTATTTAATCTCATTAAATATTTATGTACTTACATAAAAAGCACCATATGACTGCGCTCGTACCAACTTTACAGGTGAAATTTGTGTAGGTTCTGCTCTGACAGACAAGTGAAAATAATCAATATGGCTGCCAGTGTCATCTTTTGTGTTTTTGTGGCTTAAATTAAATTTATTAGGCGTTAATTAAGATATAACCCCCGCACCCACTAAATTAATCGTGCGACCCAGTTCCCCATCTATAAGTGTATTGATATTCCCAATTCGGACAATCCTTTACTGCAAAATTACACTAAATACGTGTCAAGTGACAGCAGGTAAATAACCAAATGGGACACTTTTATGCAATAAAATCTTCACTGAATCGTTTTTCATAAATTATTAATACAATAATTTTAATTACTATCCAATTGATTATGTCATAATAGAATTCAGTTTTGCTGAACATGTTTTCACTAAAGTATTAATAGAAATATGTTTGTTATTTTGTATTTATTTGTTTTCAGATGTCTAACTTAATTCCACCACTGTTGAGTAGTTCTCCTCCACCACTTGGACCTATCGAGGATGATGATGAGTTTGGAGATTTTACAATGGCCGATGACCATTTCTATGACTGTGAGTGTTAGTACATCATTTATTTATATATTGATTTTAAACTGTTTAATCGGTATTGTTTTTATAAAATTTTAATCTTTGCATTAGGAATTAAATAATGTTATGATCCAAACTGAATTTAAAGTGTATATTGTAAAGTTATGTAGCAGACTATGCAAACAGTTTCATATTTAAGTTCCGTTTAAAATGGGCTATAAATTTTAATTTATGGTTTTTTTTTTTTTAAGATATAATCCGTGCTTAGTTACAGTCTGCCATATTAAATAAATTAGAAATACATGGTTATTTATTAATTTTGCATATTTTTACATGCATTATATTTTTAATTTTGCATGAAACATTGTATACAGGGTGATTTATAACAAAAAGCGAAAAATGTAATTTCATAATAAATAATCATACATATTTGAAGTAATAAACACAAAATTACTTTTTTTTTAATTGTATTGGGACATATGTATATCAAATAAAGAAAAAATCTGGAACAATTATATTTTTCAATGTAAAGCCGGGAATACACATGTCTGCTACTTTCATAATTTCATCGATTGCACCAAATCAAAAAGATTTAATAATAATTTTAAAAAATCCAGCATCAAAATATTGTCAGAAAGCAGCCAGATATAAGCTGTTAAAAGTGTAACATTTACATAAAATCTCAAAAACAACAAAATCCAGCTGTGAAATATTAAAATATTGTTACCAAAATCCTGTTGAAAAATGTCAAATTCTGAAAATATTGTTGGAAAAAAACCAAAATCCTGGCCATAAACTGTTAAGAAGTTTAAAATTCTATTTGTAAAACATACCCGGTCATAAATTTTATTTGAAAATTAATTAAATATCTGGTCATGAAATATCATAAAATCTCAAAATTAGTAAAACCCGGTCATAAAATATCTAAATATTTTTATAAAAAGCAAAAAGTTGGCAAAATTCCAAAATTTTGATTTTTTTAGTGAAAAAAGTCCCAAAATTGTCAAAAAAGTTTGATGTTATGTTACCTCTATATGACATCAAAATTTTTAGTTACTGGACCAAAAATTTAAAAGAGTTTTTAATAGATACATAAAAAGTAACAAACATTAATTGACGGATTACTGAATTATACTAATTTTTCACTTACAAATTAACTTGTCAATAACTATCTGTTATGTAATCATACATCTGCAGAGTATTTAAAATATCCATAACAAAAATTTTACTAACCATACTAACAAATGCGTTAAACATAAATAAGTTTTAGTTTACTACTAATGAAGAAAACTGCATAAAAAGAAAGAGACCATCAGTAATGCTTCTTTATAAATGTGTTTTTTTTTAGTTTGTTCTCACTTGACTGACAATGGCTTTTAAAAGTCGAAACTCGAATCATGAACTTTTGTTTGTATTGATATGTATTCTTTAGTAATATATATTTATATCATAAAGTATTTGTGGTAAAAAACTTAGATAGCATTTTATTTTATTATTAATTCAAGATATAATTATAGACAGTGTCAAACTGGCATTAGAAAATTTTCTTGAGGGCATAACAATATAAAGTAACTTTGTAAATAATTGCAATCAACGAATTTGTTACAAAATTACCTTATCTCTGACATAGTTTATAAGTAATTATGCATTATGAAATAACTGACATTTTAAGTAATTATAAAGTAAATGAATAACTGATAATGGTACTACTTAAAATAACATTCTTCAAATTCATTTGCATTAACCTGTTTTATTTCCTAATTAATAGTTTTGATAACAATGTTATTTTTATGAATAAATATGTTGATAAAAATAATCAGTGATAATCCTGTTGTACTTACTGCAATTAAATCAAAATAAATAATCATAATATTATATTAATCAACATACATACTTTTACAGTTTCTGTTCCACCCACCCCCGAGGACACACCAAAAAAGATTCCAATCCATAGTGTCGATATAAATAGCAACAGTAATAATGATAGAATAAAAGAAAAAGATTATCAAGACAAACGGAAACCAATTACTGATGACAGTGAAATACCAGAAGATATAAATACCCCTCCTAAACTAGAAGAAGACATGCCAAATGTATCAAATGTGCCAAGCGATTTAGTAATCCCGAAGTCAAATAATGAGATGCAAAGTGTACCTGATGAGATTGCAAGCCAACTTGATAATGTGCCTTCATGTATAAATAACACAGAAGATGGCCCGCCGGAAATAGACGATATTTACAGAGAGGAACCACCGGAAATTACTCCCGACGATTGCGATGATGATTTTGGTGATTTTAATGAATACAACTCCATACCGGTATTAGAAAATGAGATTTGTGATGAAGTATTAGAAAATGAGATTGCCAATGATGTCAATTTTGATGAGACGATACCAACAGTCTTTAATAACATTGATTGTATCAATGATGATGAGATTATTAAAATTAAATTAGAAGAAATGCCTGATTTAGAAGATGTAATTCAAACTAATAATGATATAAATTTAAGTAAAACTAGCGAGATTTTGTCTGACGAAAAGGAGATATTGAGTGAATGTGATAATGAAATTATTGTTGAATCCAATCATGACAGTATTGAATGCAACGTTACGTCAGAATGCAAATTAAATAGTGAGGATTGTGATTCTGGTAATTTATCAATAGTTGATGATCAAATTGATGAAATAATTGATACACCTCCACAAGAATTAAATGAAGAAGAAGATGATGAATTTGCAGATTTTGCTGATTTTAGTACAGCACCGACTGTTTCAAAAAAAGTTGATGAATTTGCGGATTTCGTAAGCCTTCCACAACCAGGCAATTCAAAAACTGAGACTCCAATAGATGATGATGATGATTTTGGTGATTTTGAAGGTGCAAAGGTAAATTTTGCAGCATTTACGGAGAATGAAAGTAAAAGTGATGATGAGTTTGGTGATTTTGATGATTTCACTACAGCCAATGTGGAGACTTTTTCTATTGATCCAAACGGAATACTTGAAAAAGCTGAGAAAATAATATTAGAAATGTTTGCCGTATCAGAAGATACACAAGATGAATGCAATTGGTGTGATTTTACATCCGAAGATAATGTATTTAAAGAAATGAAAGATATAACTGATACGAATGCGTTGTCGTACCAGTGGTCTAAATCTACTAGTCAAAGAGGGTTATTAAAATCATTGAATATTGATACTAGAAATATTGTAAGTTTGATTTGAACTTGAAAAAAGTTTTTTGTTATTTTAATTATTTTATTTCAGTTGTACGGTCCGGGAAGGAATACTTCAATGCCAAAATTTGCTGCTAATTTAGGTTTAATTCCGTTAGAACCTATGAAGTCTGAGAAGACAATGGCACAACCGCTTACTCCGTCCACAACAGCACAATCTAATCCAATTAGTGTACCCAATTTAAGTGAAATTCCTGCTGCACAATTTGATTGGAATGAATCTGGATTGGCCAATCCTCTTGATTGTAAGTATATAATTTGTTTGAACTATACTACATCATGTTATCTATCTATCTATTAATCAATGTATAATATTTGCATAATTAATAGCGGTATAGGGATGAATCTTATAATGTGGTGAATGAACTTAATAACAAATTTGCCCATATTTATAATACGTAATCTGAACTAGTATTATGGTATTACTATTCCAACCTTTTCATTAGTGGTGGGTTCATATTTATAAAGTGATTCCTGGTATTACTCTGCTGAAGTAAATAAATAATAATACAATGCCACCGTAGGCTTTAAAAATAGATAAATATATGATTACTTTTTTTAAAGGATTTCATTTTTAATAGTGTTTGTATAGTTTTTCTATACCTGTCAATTACAAAAAAGATGATGATAAATATTAAGTTTTTGTAAAAACTATTAACGTTGGATTTGTATTTATGTATATATAATATATAAGTATTGGCTAGATTGGATATTAGTCAACAGGCACGATACAAATGTTGCTGTTTGTGGACTTTTGAAGAATATTCACCTGTCAAAATGTTGGCATATATTGACGAATACATTTGTTTTTCCCTACACACGATCTGAGATCATTTTGACGAATAGAATACCTCAATTTGTGTTAAATAAAATTAATTTAAATGTATTGTTTGAATACTGACGTTTTTCGAATCGTCTGTAGGCGCCTGTAGGTAGTCTCAATCAAATATTAAATGTAAAACATGTTGAGACACATTTTGTTAAAATATTGATATGGGTCAAACTTGAAAAAAAATAAAAGAATTTCTATTAATGAATTAATTAAAAATTCAAACTCTATTACTGTTATTAATATGAATCCATCATTATTAAAAATTAATGTTAAAAATATTATTGACACCAAATATAGTGATTATATTTCAACAATTATGTAGATTGATTTTACGAGCTAATATAATATGTGCAATTTTCATGCTCACTATGGATTCCCTACTCAAAATTTCCACAAAACCGAACCGCAACCTCATGATTTACTGACGTTTCTTTAAAAAAATTAAATTCTCCAAAAAATAAACTCATATCTATCTCTTTTTCTCACACACACACACACCCACACACGTTCATATACTTTGGATCGTTTTAAAATTTGGTTCTGTTTTTCTTTTTAATAATTGCCACACCTCAAGCTGCCCAAGCTAGTACTATTTTATTAGACTTGGAGCAACTTGTAGCGTCCCTTGATATATCTACCTCATCCCCCCCTGGAAATACCAACGCTGACATTATGTCAGATGACTGGGACCGTTGGTTACAATGTAAGTAATCAAATGTAGAATTGGATGACTTTTTTTTTTTTCATTTGTTTTAATTGAAAATTAATATGTTTTTATTGTTTTGATACCTAATACCATAATATATTTTTGGTTAGTTTTGCGATGTTTATTTATAGCTTTATTTGTTGAATCGATTCAAAACCTGCTCTTGGTGGTAATTTTTGTCAATATTTGGTCTTCAAAATTTAAAATTTGCAAAGTAGGAGATATTATTTAGTAATATTTTTCATTTCTTGAAAGGTAAAGTTGTTTTTTTATTACAGTAAAGTATGTTATATTTTTGTCTGAAGTATAATTTTGTGTTCATAAAAAAAGGTGGTATTTCAAATAATTATATTCATAACCATCAACCAACCAACCACATATGTAATTTTAGTACAGACAAAAATATATCATCAAGTTTCACTATATGCTAACTACTTGGAATTGGATTAAAACTGTTTTAATAGTTAGTAAACAAATATGCAACTAATAAAACAATTTGGTCAAGCCTTATTTATCAGTATTTCTGATTGCTTAGACTATTATTTTTAATAAAAGGTATAATAGTAATATTGATTTTATGTAAATTGTCTCGTTAATCAGTGAGATGCTAGGCACACTAATGAAGGGTGCATACCGTGAAACACTAGTGTGGGTCTAACACTGGGTGGAGAGACAATTTACATAAATACATTATTTATTAAATTTAAATTATTATTTTTTATTTAATTGATGTACAGAAACTTTAAATTTCTATGAAGGATTTGTTATATTAAAGTTTCTGTTCATCAATTAACAATAAAATAATATCAATCATTAATAATGTTTCTGTTCATAGCTGTATCCAATGAAGAGCCACAAAAACCTTCTGAAAAAGAATTTAAATCGGATCAGGAAGATTCCGCACCTACAACAACAGATGAAGAAATACAATCTATTCCAACAAGTCAACCATGCAATCCGAAAACATTTGATACAGAATCAGTAAACAGTCTGCAATTTGCAGATCTTCCAAATGAAGAAGAAAATCCCAAACCACAAAATGAGTTTGAAGATTTCACATCATTCCAATCTAGCCAGAAGCTTGAGGAATTTTCCGGTTGGTCCAATAACATGGTTCCTCTTCGTGAAAGTTACATAAATAATGTAGATGCTAAAAAAATTGATGATGAGCCTGGTTGGCTGAAACCGACTATATTAACACCGGTACTGCAAAGAAAAGATTCCGGAGAGAAGAAAAGTATTGATGATGCTTGGCTTAATTCTTCAATGCTGACTCCTACCGTAATGAGTACTGAGGAAATTAAACCTGATTGGTCTCAATCGTTAAATCCAGTTCCAATTAATGAAAACAAAACTGATCTCAAAATAGATGATGAATGGTTGAAACCTGAACCTTCACCATCGAATACTTCAAGTGAATTTAAGAAACTTGATGAAAGGTTAGATAAATCCAGCGAAATAATAATAAAACCAAAACCTGTAGTAAGTTCTGTTGCTCTCAAACATGACGAGGATGATTTCACAGATTTCCAAATGAGTTTGCCACCTCGATCATCAACATTAACAGTATTACCTATTAAAATTGAACCTGAAGTTATTAAACCGATTGAAAATGGTGTAACTGATAATCCGCATATGAACATTTTACAACCAGTACAAGTTTTTAAGACAAATGAATCTCTAACTAATCAATCCGCACAAATTATATGGCCAGATCCTGGAATAACCGATGATGAATTAATGAGATTTGAAATGTATTCAAAAAAGAACGATGACTCGAAGAAACCTAAACAAGCTCAACAAGAACGAAAATTGAGTGGAAATACTGGTTTAATGTATGTTGAAAAATCTGTTGTAGTACCTGCAAATAAAGTAGTATTACCATCAAAAGAAGTACTTCTCCCGCCAAATGATAGAGTAGTAATTTCAAAAGACTTAGTTTTACCAATTTTAGACAGTTCACCAAGAAAATATGCCCCGATAAAATCACCAAGGCAAGATGACGACGATGACTGGACAGATTTTATGTCTAATCAGGACCCTATTCGAAAAATTCTTAATAATGAACGGACATCAACACCTGAACTGTCACTTTCCATACCACAATTGAGTCATATACAAGCACCTAAACTTCCCATACCTGTAATAACTCCGCATGGATTGATGCAAACTAAAATTCCATCAACTATGCCAGTTTCACAACCAAAGATTCAGCCACCTCTACATGTAAATCCTCCACAAGATGGCTACCAACCGTCAATTATAAGTCAACAATTTGCTATGCAAATTAGTCAAAACACATATTCTGGATTATTACAGAACAGCAATTACCAAACGACAAGTATACCTGCAAATATGAAAACACCTACGCATCAGGTTAGTACGATTAGTTCGAGTGAAATAAACGGTGCTTCGAAAATGAACAGTAGTTTTGATGATAACGACGAGTGGTCTGAATTTATATCTAGTAGACCTACGGCTCCTGTAACTAATGGGTTACACAATTGGAATCGTGAACCGAATATATGGAACATTGAACGTTCGCCTAACATTGTTACAAATCCAGTGCATTTTACTACTCCTATGCAAGCTAAACATAATAACCTTCCCTGTTTATCTACTTTGCCTGATTTAGATTTTGCCTCCCCTAAAAATAGGACTTTTAATAAGAAATGACTAAAGGAGAACATTATGCTTTAAAGAGGCATTTGTATAAATATGTATATAAATCATTTATTTTACAGTTCCGATCAAATAGGAATTAGTCATTGTTAACTTTTTAATTTATAACTTATTTTGAGTGATATTACTTATGTTACTACTTCATTATTTTTTAATGAAAAAGTGCTGTAAAATAATTAATATGTGATAATTGTTTTTAAATAGATGCAATATGTTAAATAATGTTGAAATTTTCCATAATCTTTCAAGGCAACACTATGTTGAGATTATTATTTATTTGCAAAACGTTTGTAGTTAGAGCAGTATTTTTGTAGTTTATGTAATTTATATTTATGTACTTAAGTGATTTTAACCTACGTCCATTTGTAAATAATATTAGAAATGAAATTAATAAACGTTATCATTCCATTTACTGTATTCAAAATAATAAAGGTGCTTTAATAGTTCTGTCTCTTTATATTTGTAGTACATATTAATGATTCATTTGGGAACTGAAAATGTTTTATTACACTATTTAACAGATTGGTTCCAGTTTGTTTTGAACATAAAATTTCAAATAAATTAAAATTGCTGGGCCGCTACTTTTGTGAGGACTAACGCTCGTACATAACGTTTGTCATAAAAGTGTAAATAATGGAAGTATTCTGAACATTTTATTACTTACAGCCATGTCAACATTTTGAACGTTGTGAGGTAATATTAAAAAAAACAATGGCTAATTGGGTAAAAAGTGATTTTACAAACAATTTCCAACTAAGAAACTTCCAATTAATTAAAAGCATACGTGTCTCATAATTCTTTGCGGAAAATAAACTTTACGGGTGTGAAAAACTATTAAAAGAAATTCACAAACGCATCAAAAATTGTCCAGAAAACCAATTCAAGGAAACTTATAATTAAAAATGTAATGAAATTTGATCAGAAAACCCGTTGTACAGATAAATACATATCTTTTAATCCAAAAAGATGCTAAAGTTCTGGTTGAAGTTGCCACTGAATTATAAAACAAGCTGTATGTTTCTCTTACAACTTGCAGTAAGTTTGACAAAATGGCGAACCACAAAACAAATTACAGTAGGAGATTAACTGACTTTCTGGCGCTTTGATCTAACACTGTTACTATCTGGAGCCTTATTTTGTGGCTCATAGCAGCGTGGCTATACGTCACACCATTTGCTAAAAACGAAGTAAATATTGATAGCTATGAAACAGTAATTAGAGATATCTCGGATGGTTCGTTAAGTTGATACTGTCGCGTCGAAAAACCTACGGCTGGCGGAAATTTCCAACAGAAATAGTGCCATGCATGCATTCGCCAATGTTCACGAAAGAGCAGCAAAAAACTTGACATCCATAAAATTTTTAGAAAATGGATGAGATACGTGGCGTATCAGGAAAGCGGAAGACATATCCCGATGCAACTGGGTTGGCCAGAGAGTGCAGCTCTATTGACAATGTTTGCTTCAAATGTGGTGAGGTTGGGACAAGATCTGAAACTGCCAAAATCACCTGAAGTGCTATCTGTGTAATGAGATAGGACACAAAATAGAAACCCGTGCCACAAGAAAACCCGAGTCCGGTAGAAGCAAGCGAGATTCCAAGATGCACATCAGAGAAAATTTGAAGCGATGGAGCCAACGACATTCCACTAGAAGTTGTCAAAGCTCTTGCAGAACTTATACGAAGTTACTGTCCGTCTCCTTTGACGGACTGATTACTAAAGGCAAAGATAAAATAAAGACGACCCCACGGCCTACAGACCATTGTGCTCCACAAACACAATGGCAAAGCTATTTGAATTAATTATAAACAGCAGGCTAACTGAAGAACTCAGGAAGTGTGGTTTTAGAACAAAACGTTGAACCGTAAACGCTATTCAAAAAGTTAAAACAACTCTCAAACAGGGGAAGAAAAAAAAAGAAAAATGCTATTCTGGAGACTCTAGACGTCAAGAATGCTTTCAACTTAGTCCCGTGGGCAGGCATTATTGAAGCGCTAAAGAAGAAAAGAATCCCGCGGTATTTAATAAACCTGATAGGAGCATACATGCAGAAAAGAGAATTATGACAACGTCATTCTTATCGGATGTGCGAACGACCTGGCAATGCTGGTTGGTGAACGGCAAAAATGTATTATGAAGTATGCGGAATTTGCAATCAACAAATTAGCTGCAACTAAAGATTGGTCGGACAGTCATAACAAGCTTGAAGTAACTGGAGGTGACTATAGGCAAAAACTTCAATATAGAGCCCCACATTTTAGAAACCAGCAAATTAGTTTAGATTTTTGGCGTATCAGCCTAAGAAGACTATTAACGCCGTAGAAACCACCAAGAAGGCGACGAAAGCGCTCAGTAAACTTATGCCGAATCTGTGGAAAACAACGTGAGAAGGGAAATAAAGTCGATCTTCCTTTAAGGTGCACCAATCTGGTATGGTTGCATAACAAGACAAATATAAGAAAAAAGAAAAGCAACTTTAAAAATAGCTTCTGCCTATAGAACAGTAGCGACACGTCCGATTCAAGTAGTGGTATAGGTAATTCCGACGCTAGCAAATGAGGGGTCGTATAGCAAATAAGACCGAACACAAAACCAAGATTAGGAATGGCCGCTTGACAAAATAGTAAAAAGAGTGTAGAGAAAGGAGAATGAACCAGGAAGCTAATTAAAAAAAGATACATTTTGGTTATTAATCTAATAGTTTCGAATCGATAAATACTTTTTAAGTGCAGAAAAGTTTTTTGGTTAAAGACAAACATCTCTGACGTTTGTCATAATATAATTATTTAATACGATTAGTTAATTAAAAAAAATCGAGAAAGAGTAAAAATCCGCAAAGTCATATTGCAATCTCAACGATTAGTGAAAAGGTATGCCAAAATAGCTTAAAATACTCTGCGTCGGCGTTGTCGGGACCGGAAACCTTTCTTTCATATTTTGTAGTGTTGCTTTTACTTCTTCCATCAAGATGCTTGGTTTAATCTTATTGCTTAACTAAGTTTCTGGCCGATTATCATGGAATAGCCGTTCGATGTATTTTTTCCTCTTCCTGATCAACAAGTATAAATAGAATTTTGCAAAACCTAAATACCGTTTCAACTATTGACACTATAATCAACTGAACACAATAATTTAGAGACTAGATTAACAGTTCAGCAGTAGATTAGACACGTTAATAACCAGATTTTGAAGACTTTACTTACACTTTTAAAAGCCGGATTGACAGACTTTAATGCTAGATTTATAGTTTTTCAGTATTTAAAGCCAAATTAGCAGTATAATTTGACAGTTTAAATACCAGATTAAACTTTTACTGGTTGGATTTACACTTTTAAAAACCGGATTTACAGTTTTAAACGCTAGATTTATAATTTAGAGTGAGGATTAACAGTTTGATAATAGAATATACCACGTTTATGACCGGATTTTTAAAAGCCGCATTTATACTTGTATAAACAGGATAGTTTAAAAACTGGATTTATAATTTGAAAACTGTTTATCAGTAAAATTGTTAGTTAACTCTCAACCAACTAATTTGTTTACAGGTCTTGCTCTATTTCTACCAGTCATTTCTCTTATTCTACGGTGGACATTAAAGCAGTCGGTACTTTCTCTAACAAATTTCTATTTCAATACACTTTTCTTTTGATTCTTGTTCTTTAGTTTGTTGTACTATCTTTTTTATTTCCATATGTATCATTCAATATTTCTTCCAAGTCATTCATAACTTTCTTTTTACCGTTTTTGTTTTTAATAATTCATTTTTGATATCTCTGTTTGTAGTATTGAAAAGTCTAATGTTTATAATCCACATTTAATGTGTCCCTCACAGCTTCATTTATGTTAGTCTCAGCTTGTTGTTTTATGTAGGAGTCTTTTAGTTTTCACAGGTCGTAGTTGTGTAGCATACTTGTTACGCCCAGTTTATAAATTTTGTGTTTTATATCACTGACGCAATGCACGCTGAACTAAAGTCGTACATTAATTAAATGAACACTAATTAATAATAATAATAACAACAATAGTCAAAAAACGGCCATTGCCGTCAAATTATTTGACCGCATCACTTTACAGCGCAAACGTTACTGATCTTCTTTCCTTCGCCCGCAGACGATTCCCACTCCAATTGTTTTTACTCACCGCGCTCCATTCGTGCCGATCAGGTCAATTTCGTCCTATTGCAAATGCTAAGGCCCACTATTGCTCCCGTGTACTTTTCTATAAATTGAACCTGCATATAATTATTAATATATTCTGTACCAATTAACGAATATATAATTTCTCTCTAGCATAGGACTAACTAGTAGTAATGCTTAAATCCTTATATTTATATCTTAATAGTCTACTACCAATCACCTAATTAACACATCCCCAAGGTATACTCTAATCTCAGTGTATTTAAAACTGTTCCTTATTAATGTAACGTGCCTTGCATACAACCTCAAGGCCTAACTGGCCAGTGTAAGCTTCACAATCACAGTGCATACCCTCAACGGCTGTTTTGTATAAGGCCTTAATGCCAAATACGGTGTTAACATATAACCTCAAGGCCTCATGCCTGAGTATGAATAACCATCTTTTACATCCTAGTACAACCCCAACTCTGGTAGCGTACCTGGTATGCTACAACTGTCAAGTACCCAATGATCTTAATGCCAATGTATGTTTGTTTTACACACCTTTAAGACCTTCCTTAGCTTATATGTAAATAATCCTCAGGTTCTCAAACTACCTGTACATGATATACATATATTAGTATATTAATTATTATAAACAATGCTAACAAAAACTACTGTTAACATACTTTTTCTTATTTTTTTTTAATTTAACTCTAAAAAACTTACTAAAGGAACATAATCTGATTGTAGATCGGTTTCGGGATAAGTTTTCACTGAAGTGCACTTGTTTCTGAATCTTTTATTTAACAGAATATAGTCAACCTGGTTACAGATTGTGTTTTCAGACGAATCATCAGGTGCTTTCAAATTATATCTTCTTGGTAAAAATGTGAAATGTGTTTATCATCAAGAAACCTTGTTCTACTGCATGTAAGCTTAAGTTGTTCTCGACTTTCATTTCTTTCCTTTAGTCCCAATGAGCCTATTGTATTGTCTACGCGACTATTGCCAATTTTTTAATTGAAATCTCTCATTAATATAGTTAGATTGTGTTTTAATAGTTTTTTCAATAGTTTAGTTATCTGGAAGTAGAATTTTTTTATTCTTTATTTCCATTATCAGTTGTTGATGCGTATATTTTTATAATGATGATTTGTTATGGACTGTCATTGGTTTGAAGTACAATGATTCTCTTGATTTTTATTTATTTTTCCATTTCTTGAACTGAATTGTAGACTTTTCCTGCTTGTTCCACGGTTCTTAAATTCCATGTGCAAATTTTCAAACAATAGTCTTTATTGTTACTGTGCATCCTTCATAACCGTCTTCCCCAGAAGATCCAATCAAAAGACTTTTAGCTCCGGAAATATTTGTTTAGTTTTGAGCATTGCTAATTTGGTTGATACCAGAGAAATCCTTCAGAATTTTTAATCCGTTTCTCCTATCCTTTCGCATTCTTATGCAGTTGACCATTTATTTATTTGGATAGACTTTAAAAAAGTGTTTTTGTAACATTTTTTATGTATAACATATGAATGATAACTATGAGACAATTTATTTGACAGTTTTTTAACATTTTAATCAAAAACTTTAAATTAAGTTTATTTAATGCACAAGAATCTGCATACATTTGTGCATCTTTTGAAGCCAGTAGTTTCAATTCGCAGTTTTTTTTTATTCAAAAACTTCAAACCGGGCCTATATAAGCCAAGCTAATTAGGAGAATCTACATTGAATTGAATTATATCTTTTTGAATTCTCAATCATAAAGACAAACACATTTGCATCAAAAGTTTCAATTTTTGACAGTTAACCACGTAAATCCACATTAAATTTTTAGTTTCCTAAACAAAACATTTGCACCAAAAGTGATAATTTCTGAAAGTTTTCCGTATTTTTCTCGAAAAATTTATATTAAATACCAACCATTTTGTATATATTTAAAAATTTAAAACTAACCAATAAAGATTTGCAAAATCTACTAATAAAAAGCATAATCTTAAACCTGTGACAGTAAAAGAACAGTTCGTAATTAGCCGAACATTGTAAAAAACACATTTTAGCCAAAATTCATAAATTTGCTATTCTACCTGTTGCGGAATAAATAGATAAAGAAGATTTCTTCAAAATTGTGCGTCAAAGTCAACATTAAAAATTGTTCACCAATTATACACCAAATATAAATTCTCTAAGTAATATCACAATTTTTCATTAATTATAGCACAATGTGTATGTTTGCACAAGTTATTAGATATTACCAATACAAGTAATTTATTAAGAAAGCTTGTGTCATCTAAGATGTCTACCTAATTCAAAAGATATTAGAACTTGACAATACTTCAAAATCACATGTAATTTTATTGTGGAAATAAGGGTTGCAATAACATGCCGAACCAACACAACAGCCGAGGTATGTACATTTAGGCTATTTATAATTAATTATTTATTCTTTAAAATTTAAATAAATAATTATTTGCTTCAGGCTTAGTACCATTAAAATATTTGTAGAGTAAACTCATACATTTATAATTACAATATTAATTTAATTATGTATTATGTAATCAAGTATTTCGTATTTCCACCACTATCAATATAATGCAGCACAGGTAACTTACTGCATTGATACAAACAAACCCTAAATAACTGTAGAAGCATTGCGTGTCCACGTATTTATAAAAATGACTTTAAATAATTTAGTGGAAGTTTATTTCCATATGAAAAACCATTATAGAAAGTTGAAAAATGTAAAAAGTGTAATTGATTGTTGTCCCCCAAAAGCAACCAACCGCCGCAGTAGATCTTCACGAGACAGCACCGGCCAGAGAGATTCGATTGTAACCCCAAGGAAAGAATCTATTAGTTCGTGAGTATGATTTTTTTTTAAGTTTAAATATAAAATTTAATTAATATATCTTAAATAGACGGCGTAGATCAACCAGCGGTAACTCGAGACCACCGACAAGGAGAAATCCTAAAGATATGCCTGGTAGGAACAAGGTAAACATTATAATATTTATTGTAATTATATAATAAATTAGTTTTTTTATTATTTTCGTAAGATTAGAGTGTGGCAAAGAATTCTACAGCTCCAGAGCCACGCAAGCATGCACAATATACACCCATCGCACCAATACAACTAGAGAAAAGGTATTTAAGAATATGTAACTTTATTCCTAACATTTACAAAAATCTTTTATTTCAGTGATCAGCATGAATATTTGCAATTTTCTTTAAGAATTACCGAGGATATCATTAAAAATGATTATTATTCTAATGACCAAATCAAGAATATTTTAAACAGCCACTTTTCGGCCAATTTGGTTAGATTAGATAGGGTGAGTAAAATTAGTTTCTTATATAAATGATTAAATACTATAGTGGAACTTATAACATCGTTACCGATTCTGAAACGTGGATATTGATTGCGCATGACAATAATCATACATTAAGAAAATACATATTAGATCAGTATTTTGCACAATGCTTAGTTGTATATGCATAAGCAACTTGCAATCTCTGTAAGAATATACTAAATCTTATTGAGTTTTTAAGTTATATTATTTTCATTATATTTTATTTTATTTTTAATTGTGTGTGTGTGTGTGTGAAACGTAATTTTCGATACAAATTAAACTATAGTATTGGATTAAATAAAATATGCATAAAATGATTATCCAAAACATTTGTTGTGTCCCAACCCGATTTTATGACTGTAAAAACCCATTAAGATTATAAACCATCTGTTTATGGTCAAGGGTCGGTTTCATCCCTATCTACCAATATAAATATGCGAGAGGAATAGTTTTAAGTTAGTCATATTTTAAAGACTGTAAAGAGCGGTAGCTCTGAGCTTGGGCCGCAAGGCTCAAGTAAAGAAATAATTATTAATAAATAATATTAAAGTGATAAAAGAAGTTTTAATTAATTAAACAACATCACCATAACACAAGAGATACCACATTTTGGTGACAGCGCTGGATCGAACAGATTCCAGTTGCCTTTGCCGTTCTGCCGCCATCGACAACGACGCCGCTGCTAATAACATAAGATGCCATCCACGCCGTCCGAAGAATCGAAAATATCGCCATCGTGTTGCCGCTCGCACGAAGATATTTTCGCCGTTTCTCCGATGCTGTGCTGTGAAAATTATTTTCCACATCATGTTTAAATGTGCAAATGTGTTTACAGTAAATTTATTAAGGTATGAAACATATATCAACAAAACATACATATTTAATTTATAAATAGATTTGACTCTATATTAAAATTTTAATTGTAAAATCATAAACACTATATAATTCTACATTTTAACTTTGAAAATCAATACATAAATCTTTGAAGATTGTAAATGGTTTTAGTTGATTAAACCTTAGCTAAGAGCTGGCGGGTAAATCAAGACGTATCCTGCTCTTGAAATTTAGCTATGTGCGATTCAAGAAGACTGGCGTCTATGTTTGTAATTTATTTGTTTCAAAGTAAGACAAATTTAAGTATTCAAAAATTAAAAAGTTTTCATATGAAGTAGTATTGACATAAAAAGTTGTAAAGGTAGAGTTAATTGAATCAAACATTTTTAAACTGTTTATTTAGTAAAAGAAGGAATCAAAACTATTTATATATTTTATTCTAATAAAACATAAATATATATATATTTAGTTTAATATTATTAACTATTAATTTTATTGTATTTCTTTAGTCAATTAATTATTATTATAAATGTAAATTTTTAAACTCCACATAATTATATTGGTAAATTTTTCTTTCATAAAAATTTTAAATTTGAGGGGGAAGTAATGTTGTGTCCCAACCCGATTTTATGACTGTAAAAACCCATTAAGATTATAAACCATCTGTTTATGGTCAAGGGTCGGTTTCATCCCTATCTACCAATATAAATATGCGAGAGGAATAGTTTTAAGTTAGTCATATTTTAAAGACTGTAAAGAGCGGTAGCTCTGAGCTTGGGCCGCAAGGCTCAAGTAAAGAAATAATTATTAATAAATAATATTAAAGTGATAAAAGAAGTTTTAATTAATTAAACAACATCACCATAACACAAGAGATACCACACATTACAAATTAAACTGATAGCACTGTAGATGTAAGATGTTTGAGATTTCTATCTATGCTACGGGTTTACGCCAGTTAATTCTCCTGCCCCGATTAATTCTCCTAGCTAATCTGGGCGAGTGATTTTTTTATTTTGTTTAATTGTATATATATATATAATATTTTATTTGAGTTCTATTTCTAAATGTGCTTATCTCGGACAAACCCATACTAAGCCATACTATGACTTCAGAGTTGCAAAAATTGAAACACAAATGTAGGATACAAAAGCAAACCACAACTCGTGAATAAATTTATTACAACGTACATTACTTCAGTGGGAATAGGAAATAGAATTATTGAAGCTGATATTTAAACTGTTGATTAGGTTGATTTCACAGAGAGAAACAGCGTAATTATTCACAAAATTTAGTAAGGCTGCCTTTTTTTTAAACGGCAATTTTCTGAATAATAATTAAGATCATTTATTCCTTTAAATAACATTGCATGCAAAGACATTGTACGCGGAGTACGAGAAATTCAATGTAGAGGTCATAAGGTTAAATGCAAATAATTCGTCGTGACCTGATATTCTAAAAGTGGAAAGATTGAATAGATAAGTTGATGACAAGGGCTTTAAATATACACTATAGAATAAAATACACATTCAGGAGACACGTTTTTTTGCATAAAGATCACTTTTTTAGGGTGCACGCAAGCGCTAGACCCTAACTGCCGCTTTCCTCTTTGGTTTTTTCTTCAACGCTCTAAAGTTTTTGTTGGCCACTCGATCATATCACACTGGTGCCCCATAATATAATCGAGTTGACCAGCACTGAGCTCAACGTTCTTCTTTTATCGGGTCCTGCTCTTTTAATCGTTATTCAATGTATTTATAAAATTATTATCAACATTATTGATTATATTTACGTAAAAAAATAATACAAATTTTGTTTTAGCATAGGATGGCAAATGCAATCATTGAACTTTGTGAAGAGCTTAATCTACCAGTCTCCGAAGTATTCACATATAGTGATTGCATCGCTCCTTGTTCGGGAGTTAAGAAATCTAAACAAACAATACCATGCATATGCAGAAGCAACATTTCAAAAGTTACTGATACACATTGCGAATGTAAAGCTGACAGAGAACCTCCAATCGAGTGCCAGGTGCATACAGCAACGGCAGCACCTTCAGAACATTCCTGCTCGAAGCAATGCATCAAAGATTCTAAAGACAATGCAATCAAAACAAAATACTTTATAAATTGTAGAAAAGATGAATTGGAAGTGCTGCACAAAGCTCAAATGCCGTCGTTAAGAGATTCCGATATTTTACTAAGCGATAAACTAGATACACTTACACCAGAACATCAAATTGAAAAAGTAGATGAAACTAAAGAAATTGGATTCGAAAGGGAAGTTAAAGAAATAGAACTGAACGATGATCCCATTTTAGAAAATACATCAGAATCAGTATCAAAACCAATTTGTAAATGTGGATCACCATCATGTGACCCTAGCACTTGTGACGATATTAGTGATAAAAGAATATATAGCGATACCCAGGAACCGCTTACTCCTGAAAAACAAATTGAAAGTTTTGTATTGCTTCCAGTTGATGATAGTGGCGAAGAAGATGATGGAGAAGAAACCACAGAAAACATATCAAAAATTGAAAATAGTACCGATAGTACAGATGGTATAAAAAGAAGTTGCGTTTGCAATAAAGAAGAATGTATACAGGATAAATTTAAGCAGTATTTAGATCATTACAACAAAAAAATGAAACACGCAGAAAATATAAGTAAATTAAAAGCTTGTCATTTCTTTTCTAATATTGCACCCAACAAACCTCTAACAACGGACTTGTGCGTTCAAACCAGTAATGATCACATTCCGCAGGTAAAGAAAGTTTATCTAAAATGTTGCAGTATTCAAACGGATGAACCATCATATGCGGAACGTCACAAGTGCCCTTTAACAGCTAATACAAGCGCTATTGAAAATTTTGAAAAAAATTATGGTTCTTTCTGTAGCTGTCACTCGCAACCACAAATAAACAATAACGATCCAAATTTTCTTATATTTAATGGACCGATTTATATACCAAAAGAATGTGTTAAGAAAAGTAAAGAAGCAATGGCATGTTGCAATGAATCTGTAATGCCTAAACCTTGTCCCCCTATTATCAATAAAACAAGATCTGATGCGCAATCATGTGGGATATCATCTGGTTTTGTGAGCTGTCCTGTTTCAACCACTAACCATCTACAAAATATTTTTATGAAAAGTTGCAAGAAGCAAGATTACATGCAAGATTATTGTAATCATAAAATGAGCGAGCCATGGTTTTCTAAGGATCCTCATACTTGTACCCGAAACTATAATGATTATGATTTAACACCCCAAAAGGATACATTTTTAGATGATAACGCAAAATATAATGATAATTGTGCATGCATTGGTAACAAAACCACTAATTTATTACTCAGTAATAGGTACAATCGTTATACTGCAGTAACTGAGCACTTATCTCATTTTTACCCAACAATTGCGACTCAGGTTAGTTCAATGGAATTGTTGAATGAACTGGATGAACGGATGACAATATCAAATTCGATCGATCGTGGTGAATTTGGATTGGATGAAGTTCAGCCGCAAAGAATAAAGCAAAGCACTGATGATGGATATTTTATTCCGTCTTCAGTGAACGGGTCACATGGTTATCAAGTTAGAAATTCTTCAAAAAATGGAGAGAAAAGGGTTCCTAAATTAGTACAACAGCAGCAACAACAACAACAACAACAGCAGCAGCAGCAACAACAACAACAACAGCAACAACAACAGCGTGAAAATGCAATTGAGGAGCGGAAGCTTTCGAAAAGGACGTTATCAGAAGAAGACGTTTTGAAGAGGTTAGATGAAGTTATAAGAGTAGACAGTTCAGGGAGCATGGACACACGAATAGAGTCGGTAAATATTAGCGTTCGTTTTCAAATTTATTTTTATTTATATCACGTTAGACCAAAATTAAAACTAATTTATACGCCAAACAGTAATCCATAAAATATAATTTGTATATAAAATATAAATAATCAAACAAAAGACTGGTTTGCCATCTAGTTGCAATTTTTAATACTAGATGGCAAACCAGTCTTTCGTTTGATTATTTATAATATCAATTGTGTTCATATGAACAGAAATATTTATTCAAAATTGTCTTCGCTATCATGCGATGCCGTGGTCGTACAAGGCATACTGACGAGGTTTGTAGAACCGAAACAATTGTCTATGCTTGACCCTTGGCCGCTGTGATTCGATTGACTGGTTTTGAATAAATTATTAATTCATTTTATAAAATATATTTCAAAATATCGTTTATAGGACGGTTAATGGTAATTTGGAAATATGATCATTTTGGCCATTTGGTTTTATTCACCATTATTTAGATTTACTCTGAATAATTTGGTTTGTTTAATTCTAATTCTAAAGCCTAATGCACACATCCATTAGATTATTAAGATCTGAGACACATGCGTATGTCAACGCATCGTCGCCATTTGATCTGTATCTCAAACGAATTTCGCCGTACGCTTAAAAATTTTGCTTCGTGTTTATTTGTTATGAAATGATCCTCATACCGCGTTGTGTACAATAGTTTTTTCGTAATGTTAACATTCAAAGCACAAGCAAGTAGATTTGAATTTTGACAGTTTTGCATATATGTTATCGAGTTTTTTGCGCAAATTACAAACCTATTCTTTACAAGTCATATTTTAAGCCCAAACTTGCTTTTCACTGTTGTTTCTTGACAAATGATCAATACCAATTTGACTATTAAAAAAAAACTAAGATGACAAATGGTCTTAGTTTTTTTATGTAGGGATTCTATGTTTTAATTATGTACATATATAAACGGCTCTATTCACGAGTCAATAAATCCTCTACAGTAAGATTAAAACTAAACCTGAACGTTGCTTCCTTTTTGGCCATTTGTTGAAATAATCCAGAAAGTCATATGAACTGCAAATCTCTTAATCTAGCTTCCAACTGGAACTCCTTGGAGTTTACCCAGTAAACTCTTTCACATACAAAACCTTATTCAATAGTCAACAGTGTCAACTGAACAATAGAAAACACATTATTTTTAAAATAACACTCAAAATATTAATAAATTCATTTTTAAATCTAGCCACTAAACAAGCTTGTAATTGTGTGTTTTCCGTTAGAAATCGTAAACGTATATGCAAGGAAGGCGTGCACGGAGGCTGACTAAAATTCGGGAGTGACGGCTGGCTGTATAGCAACGAATTTGGTTTCAAACGCTGCGGAAACAAGAAAACAAATTTTGTTGGAGTGAGATGGCTACTGTTAGTACGTGGTATTGGATGTCATACTCTGAAGATACGAAATGTCATTTGAACTATGTTACCGGTCTTTTAACAAATCCTCAAGTTATTACCAACAATCCAATTGATCAGATCTTAAGCATTCTGCACCGAGACGTCTTCACATCGGCACAACAGGGTGGGTTCTGTTACATATATTATAATGTTTATACATACATACACCTGAATTGACAATTCAGACAATTTTCCCCGCAGTCATCATCATATTCAACACAAGTAACTTCTATTGAAAGAAATACTTCAGACACATCATGCTGCCTCTTTTTTTGAGATAACCTAATCTAACCAGATGGACAAATTGTCACAGCCAACAATCAATACAGACAATGAACGTTGAAAACCGGCATTTGTTTAACTTAATTGTTTGCCGGCCTTCACTACACGCTTACTAGATAATGCCAAACATTACACTTCCAACATAGTATCTGGTGTTCTACAATGAACGAGTTTCATTCAACACGCCATTTTACTGCAAAGCTTTGTTTTGTTTTTTAGATCAGTCACTTGTGTAACGTATTTTAGAACTGCATAGCATTTTGCCAATCATGGAAATATTGCAAGCACGTTTTCTGAATTGTACCCATAGGCAAACCAAATTTGCCATTGCTTTGAACTTGTGGATGTTCTTTGCCAATTAGATCTATGTTTATCTGTCAGTACCCACTTGTAATGTCTTTCAGATATATGTTTCTATCTGTCAGTACCCACTTTTAAGATGAGTACACACACCGCTCCCAGAACGGCGTCCACAATTTTGTATACACAACTCCGAACGCTGCAAGCCAGCTAGCGTCCTCCTAGAGTCGCACCAAAAAATAATTTTGATCCAGGCACTGTTTAAGGTGTTATCTACTATTCGAAGATTCTTTTTTTGCATTTCGGTTATTATCTGTAATCCATCCATAAAGTATGCATGGGCTACTGAGGTTCTTAGTTTCAACATCGAGGCTGCTTTTTCTAATGTAACATCTCCTAAAAGTTTTTATATTCTAAATCTGTAATATCTTCAAGGCCCCAAACTCATCATAGCAAGCTCTTATGCAATTTATTGCTTCAAATTTGAAACCATGTACTAAAGCATCAGCTATTTTTGGTTTTGTCGTTTTCTAATGACTCATGTATAAGTAAAAGTATCCTCTGTCATTTCTTTCATATAAAAATCTGAAGCAGTAGACTACGCCAAACGTATCAAGAACAGTATATTTACTAGAGTACTGCTCGATGTGTACTGACTCGGAAAAGCACTCATCACAATATTTCAAACCAGCTAACCTAAAGCGGAATTTGAATTGGTTGAAATGCTGTGTACCCAGAGCTCCGTCACACCGTAATATAGAAATCCGAATGTTAAGCTCAGATAGAGTACCTTGTTCATTTACGTTTGAAAGTAAGTGGATGATTGAGGCAATCGTGTACGCGATAATGTGTTCGGGGCTTAAGACTATCAAAACGTTTCTTACACTAACTCGCGAAAAAACTCGAACGACAACTGAATCTGAATATCGTACCTAATGGAAAGCGGTTAATTTACTGCATTAGGATCATTTCATAACAGTTTTTTTAAAGGGTTCATATTATGCTGCCAATCAATTCAATTTTACTCAAAACGACTATTGCTCAATTAGCAAAGAGAGTTGAAGTGAAACTACTGGAATAAATAATAACAATATGTATTGACAGTGTAACATTTAAATATACACATACTTTCATTTACAATACCTGATGTGTTCTTAAAATCACTCATTGGGTCTTATAAGACGATGCTCATTATATAAAACAATATTCCAGAGCTATCACTTTGGTGCTCTTTGCTTGCTCTACTGTGCCTTAATGCTCTTATATACATTTTTTTAATGTTTACAAAACTTTTAGTTAAAGCAAGATATTGAACGCTTCAGAGAGGGCAACGAAGCAACATCAGTGGCAATCGCAAGAAGCAACCAAGACCTTCCTCAACCACGCGACAGAGGAGTTAGTATTTCCAATGAAATTGAATTAATAAAACACAGTGACACTAATTTGTTGCATGAAAAGAAATCTCCCGATCAGAGTGAAGTACCCTCACAAAAGACAACAAAGAATTCCCTACTTAAATATAAATAATTGTCTTATTTTTTCTTGTTATTGTGCAAACAAATTATATAAATAAAACACTAACAAATTTGTTTTTATAGGTTTAATAAGTGTATTATTACTTCCACCAAAAACACACTATACATTTTCCTGTATTAATTTATAATGAGATATGTATGTATGTTTTTAAATTTATTAAATTTGTACAGCTAGAAATTTATTGAAAGCTTTTCGAAATATATTTTTACATTTCATTTGACGAAAAGATGGATAATTATCACAGTATTATTATCTTCAAAAAAAGAATGTTCAGTATCCCACTTTAATTTTCTCCATAGAATGTGTGAAGTGTGACTGTGAGTAAAGGATGCGCGGACGCATGAGTGCAACAAAGCACCCAATATTTTTGTCTATATTGAGTTGCCTATTACAGCAGCCAACTTGTGTTTGGAGTAGTATCATTTTATCAATTTTTATTAGCAGATTGAACACTTGCCACACAACTTCAGAGATGACATCGAGTAGCGCGACTAGACTTTGCTCGAGAATACCAGAATTAGAATTATGATCAATGGAGTCAAGTTTTGTTTATGGATGAGAGGCTGTTTCTGCGTAAATTCGATTGACGGTAAGGAAACAATATATCTATGTCAAAGAGAAAAATTGACAAGCTAAGATATTAAAAGCTGCTTCGGGAGAAAAAAAAAGAGTGGAATTGAATGTTGTTTGTCATGGCGCTTGAGATTTTTCCAGTATCCGTTGCTAGTTTTCTTCCTTTAATAAAAGTGTTCTCTTGATGATTTGCCAACAGACCTATTACGATTTCCAGCGTAGTGAATGTCGTCTGGATTAGAGATCGATGCCCTAATAGCTAACAAAAAAAAAGTTTGCAAAAACTTCCGCACTCTGAAAATTTCTATTATAACGCACAGCTTATAGAATCAAAAACCCAACTTCTGTAACGTCAATGTCTTTGTCTATGCCGCAAATTAATCCTTTGCATAAAATATTGTTTGAGAGAATGTAAGCTTTGAGGCAATAAATAATTTAATAAAAAAATATTCCAATTCAATTTCTACCTCGCAGTTCCACTTTCAATGCTGGAATTTTATCATAAATAAGTGATAAATTGATTGTTACAGTAATCTCAGTACAGCGTCGCTGGTATAATAGACAATTAATACACAAAAAGATTGTTTCTTTTGTTGCTCGCATGCACTCGCTAGTTTTTGCACCCTATTCTCGCCGTGTTTACATTTCACACATTCCATAGGCCACGTTGGGGAGTTATTCGGGCATATATCGCTTATTGCAATTAATGACGACATCATTAATTAAAAAAATCTACCGGTGATCTCCTTTCGTACTGCAGGACCATCTAGTAATATAAACTCAATACCAAGCTTCATGTTAATTGTATTTTTTAACGTCAATATGTATTATTAATTACAAATTTATGATTTAAATGTCATACTTCCCCTCCATTAATGGCGATAAGCGATACATGCCAGAATAACCCCCCAGTACTGAGATTACTATAGTAGGTTCTACCTACGCCACTGGAGATTATTATTATTATCTGTGTGTGAATTATTCCAGACTATTCTCTATGTACATTGCTAGTAGAAGTAAGCAAGATAAATATTGCTAAATAACGATATAAACTTTATTTTAACAAATCTTGCTAGCTGTGTAGCAATATGAGCTGTCATTTTAACAAATCTTGATTCCTAACAATATGAACTGGATCATTAACAAAATATATTTTTATATATTTTATCTAGAGAATTGTCACATTTGCCATGCTTTCTGATGTAATATCCGTTTATATTGTTGACAAATAAGACTTATTAAAATTATACAGTTTATATTGTTAGCAAGCAAGTATTGCCAAAATGACAGTCCATATTGTTAATTAGCAATAGCCAATATGTATCTTGCTTACTTCTAGCAATGTTCATAGAGAATAGCCCCAATTACCAGTTAATTGTTTCATCTCAACATCACCTTGTGAGTGATTGCAACTAAATTGCTTAATGCAAATAAACACTTAAATTAAATTGCCGACTAATCGGTCCAAAAAACAAAAGGTTTATTATATAATGACTGTTGCTTTTCTTACCTTCAGTAGACGTCACGCTAGTCACTGATGAAACGCCATGATCTTCTATAGTAAAAAGAAAATATACAAAATAAATTATCAAATTGTAGTAATTGCGACACCAAAAAGTTAAAAATAAAAAGTGAATCCAATAAAACACATACCAAATTTAAAAATTGCTTAGATTGGGCTGATAAAATATTGCAAATACTGTAAACATGAATTTATTTGGTATAAAACTACCAACTAGTCTATCTGTGCAATACAAAAGCTTGTATATCCATAGGACACAATGGAATATTAGCATTAACATCCAAGGAATTTTCAATATGCAAAAAAGACAAACTTGCTTTATTCAATTTTAAATTAGTTGCCGAGGGTGGTAAAATACCACTAAGATTTACCTGAAAATAAAACAAATTAAACCAAACAATATTAAAACAAAAAATAGCTCACCGTTCCATGACTCAGTGGAAATTGCTGCAACAACACTCGATCTGTATAACATACATCTAAATATTTCCTATGTAAAACCAACCCCACATATTCTTTACTATCAACATTTACACCTGTCTTAAATATCGGCAGAGTATAATCTACCCCAAACTCACTAGTAACAGGCGTATAACCCGCTTGAGAAGTAATATCTTCATCATCAGTCCTTAATAATCTCATTAATGGATTTGCAAGTGTTTCCGTTGAAACATGTACAGATAAACTTGGAAATCCTGAAGGATGAGTATCAGCCGCCACCTAAAACAAAATATATAATACACAAATAAATTAATATTATTATAATTACTTGGCATTTATGGGTCTTCTTTTCTAAAACAATTCTAAAGATGTGTTTGGTAGGATGATTATCAGTAACTCCTTGCCCTAAACCTAAATTGTCGTCTTGCATTAATCGACGATCCATCATAACTTCAATATGTCCAGGACGTAATGAAGAACACCCTACTGGACTTGCTGTTATTACAGATAATCTTGTATTTGTATCTTCTATATAAGCCATTGATGGCATTGGATAATAATTCGCTTGTAATGGTAATTTTTTAAAACGTTTACGACGTAATACCTATAATTAATAATAATATAAAAATTTGTATCAATATTATAATACAAACTTACCTGATACCCATTCAAATCAGTAAAAAATTCATCGGTGTTATTTATATTTGTTGATAACCTCATTACCAGTTCAAAATTTGAGGTATCTATAATGTTAACAACATTTTCAATCTCCAATCCTAAGCTGTCAGCACCTAAAATAACTATAATATATCAAAACCTAATACAGTTGTAAATTTCATTACCAGGTGTATTATACAATGAAACTGTGTGCTGAACATAAGGAAGTTGAACGGTAACTGAGGATAATATTGGACCTTCTATCACCTTTACAACTGTATTAGCTATTGGTATGGGTACTGCTTCACCATCTGGTAAAAATAAATAAGCTCCACTTCTTTCAGCAGAATTTCTTACTCCATATCTACAGAATCAAACAGTTATAATCATATAATGTATAATAAAATTTATTAAAAACTTACTTTGCAAAATCTAAATGAACCGAATAAGTATTACTACCAATTCGCATAGCTTTCAATAATCCAAGAGTGTTGAAAGAGGCAGTTACTCTAGCATTTTGTATTGTGAATTCATTAGGATTTGGTGATATTTCAATATTACTAAATCCAGGAGGTGTCTGCACCTCAGCGTATTGATTGTAGATTTTCACAGTAGACAAAATCGATTCCCTAAAATTGAGCCAATGTTATTATTTGATTAAGAAATTTGTTTGATGATTAATTTGTGCAAACATTTTTTTTCAAATATAATCCGCTTTTTATTGGAATAGAAAAATTATATTGAACTATTTTTTCTGTGTGGACTGCAAAGATTCAATTACTGTTGCAGTATTTGTTCTAATTTTTTTAAATGTTTGATCAAATTTCTATTTAAGATCAGTATAAATAATACTTACTCAGGAACATCATTTTCAGAGAGCGCATTTATCACATAGCTTACTAAACTTAACGCAGGTATGTTGGCTATAAAAGAAACATGATATTTTGAACTCGACATGGAACTAACGTGCTCAAAAATCGGTGATATTTGACATTTAATACGTTTCCCCTTTAATCCTGTAATCTATAAAAAATGTATAAAAATTAATTATATTTAACAAAATTATTATATTTACCTCAACATAAGGTGTAGATACGATAAAAGTAACAACTTCGTGCCGTTTAAACGTTAGTGAATTAAAAATAACAACTTTTTTAGTACTTAATTGTGGACCAATAGTTATAGTATATTGTTCCGCTAAAGAATCTTGTGTTTGTCTAACATCATCAATATTATAAAAAACTGTATCTGATCCTTGCACATCAGCACCCGGTCCTGATAGTAACATATTCGTGCATCTTTGTAATACATTTTGACAATTTAAAATGGCGTCCATCATTCTAAAATAATTTAAAATTTTAGTGCATCACAGCAAAAACCAACATAAAAAAATTGTTTAATTTTATTAATTAGTAGTAAAATAAAAATGTTTCAAATATAATAAAAACTTACTTTTGTCCATAATCATTAACAACTGCATCTTTAGCAGTACCAGTTACACCATCATGATGTTGAAACAATGCTAAAGCTCGTCGTGCTTCTACTAATGCTTTATCCAAACCTATATCTTTATCTGCAATCCATCGTGATCCTGGTTTGCCACTAATATGGGCTAGAGTTAGGATAATTTCAGATGCCCTATAAACAAATATGTTTAATAAATGCATTTGTTTTTATAAAATTACAATCAATACCTAATGTAATATAACAAGATTCTATCCATTCGTTTGTAGAATGGCCTAGAAGTGTAATAACCGCTCCAGTAATGATCATCTCTATCTGCATAAGTGAAAAAGTCACCAGAAAGTGTTGGAAAGGTACTAAGCTTTTTCTCACTATGCACAGCATTAAAATAATCGGTGAGAGTTCCAAACTGAGCCTAAAATAATTAACTCTAAAAATATCAATTTTATCAAACTATCAACACTGAATGTCAATATTTATGTGCACTGTCAATGGCAATGCAACAGATTAGATGTCAACATTTGAATCACGTGAGTAAAATGACAACTAATCCCACTGATTTTGTTCAATACTGCCAAAAATGTTCAGGATATGTTCATACAACAAACTAATAGCAAAATGTTAATTTTTCATCACAAAGTGACAGATTAAATGTCAACATTTCATTTCACAAAGCAATCAAAACTAAAGATAAACTCTAATTTTCTTACCTGTACATGTAAATTTAAATTAGAATTCATATAATCAAACAATTTCTGATAATTTGTATATTGCACATCCCATTCTGTTGAATGATCATATCTAAAATCATCTCCCAATGGTGCAAAGACAATGTTGGTTTTATAAAGTTGAGACTTTTTCCTATATTGATCTAATAATAATAATGCCCTATAATATTTATTTTATTAAATAAACAACTTATACAACTGTTTTATTAAATACCTTTGTGCAACGTTAGCATCTGTAATTTTCTGCGGTGGCACTCGCCAAGGACAACTCAACCCATGATTTGGTAATCTTTTGAAATCAAACTGACAACATATTTTTGGATCTGGACCACAAGTATGTGGAATATCATATGAATAAAATGGCATCAAATGCGTAAACATATCAGTCTGTCCTTTTCCATCTACAAAATTAAATTAATTAAAATCCTGAATAATTTTAATAATATTTGTTACCCCATGGTTGTCTCCATCTAAATTCCAAACTTTTATCAAGAGCAAGCTGCTTTTTAATTGAATAATGCACACGTTGAATCAACAAATTTCTCAACCCAATACCTCTTAAAATTGCAGGTTGTGTGGCACTCATGCCAAACGGATCAATGGCCCAACTGCTTACTGGTGTATAATTTAAATTTTTATGTAACCATTGATGACCTTCGGTTAATTGATGAATAGTTGAAATCCAATGTGAATTTGCTTCATCATTCATAACCCAACCACCAGTAACAATTTCCAGCTGATTATTACGTATTAATCTGAAATAATTATTTAAAATTTATTTAATAACAAATTGTTTTACATACTTTCTAACAGTTGCCTTAACCGCAGGTTCTAACTCATCCCACCACATAGCAAAAAATGATATTTCGGCCCAAATAAACTTCCTTCGAGGATCTTCGGGTAATTTTTCCACCATATTGTTAAGGATATGTTTCGTTTGTGATAAATAATATTCTTCAAACGTTTTAATCCAACCAGGATCATTATGTGAGTGAGGTACCACAAAAACTTTCAATTTATGTTGTTTATTCCACATATTGTCATCCACTTCAATTTTCCATCCTTGTTTCCAAACACCACCATCCGGATTATCAAATTTTATACTTTTATATATTTCCAACATCTTAAATAAATAAATAAATTATAATGAAAGAATTGTATTTAATTATTTTATACCTGAATATTATTTCTCGGTGGATTTTTTATTTGCAAAGAACAACTATCGTCAAAAATCATTTCTGAAGCTGGTAAAATATTACTTATTGGTTCTTCTAATGTTTTATCAAATTTGTTCTGATTTAAGGTAGAACTACTTGGTAGTATGTGTTGAATAGCTTGTTGTATCTCACCAACATCCTGGTGATTTTTTGATAAATCTTTTTCAAGTTGTTTTAAACGATCTTCAAAATGTAACCATTTATTCTAGTAAATAAATTCATTTAATTAAGATAAATATAATAATAATTAATTCAGCCGCTTACATCTTGTAATTCTTGTTTAATGGGCAATTTTTGGCTAGGAAATTTTGGTAAATCTGTCGTTAGATATAATAAAAAACATATTGAAATTATTATTATTATTGCAAATATGGTAGATGTACGCCTTAACCGCATCTTGTAGAAAACGAGGCACTGTAAATGAATAAAAATAATGTTTATTTATAATGTAATAAAAATATTGTTATGTTACACTATATATATAATCAAGCAACTAGTAGCAAACAGCTTCAAAAAAGCATTTCACAGCCAATACATTTCTTATTCAAATTATAACAAAATATTTTTTTATATCTCTCTTAAAGAAAGCTCAAATAATTTTTTTCACTTTTATGCAAAGAACACCATATTGCAAACTTGAAACTGTAGCATAGATGACCAACATGTTTGTACAATGGCGCAAATTGTTTCATCATGTATAGCTCTCAGCATAAATTCTTTTTGTTAATCTAGAATTTTTCCTAGTATCTCCAAATAAGGTTAACCTTTTTGGCTGGCAACCCAAGTACAAATATACTTAAAGCCCACAACCCTACCTGTTTTATTTTATAGTGTCAAATAATTCGGTTATAAAATATCAAAATATTTTGTAGGAAGCCAAAAACGCCAAGAATGATCAAATTCGGTCATAAAATATCAAAGTATTGTAAAAATGTACCAAAATTCAGCCATATAAAAGCCCTAAACTGTTAAAAAAAGCAAAATCTTGTCTTGAAACAACAAAATATTGTCAAAAAAATACCAATATTTGGTTTTTAACTGTTAAAATACAAATTTCTATTAATAAAATGTCAAAAACAACTAGGTCTGGTCATAAAACATTAAAATATTGTTAAACAACTATAAACTTAAAAAAAGTACGGCCAAAAAGAATCAAAATACTGTTAAAAATATCAAAATTTAATGAAAATCTATATTACAATATTGTCATAAAGAACCAACATTCAGCCATAAATTGTTCAAAAATGCAAAATTCTATTTATAAAATGTAAAAACAACAAAATCTGATTACATAACTTCAAAATTAAGCCAAAAACAATTGAAATGTGTAAAAATCTATTTAAAAAAGTCAAAACCAGCAAAATACGACTTTGAAACATCAAAATAGTGTCCTTGCCCTTGAACCACCAAAATACGAAATTATACTGCTATTATACAGTAGCAATAATATTATTTTACCCAATTTTCCTAATAACAAATAGAACAGCATAATTTACCTTGAAAATACACTTTTTTATACTATATATGGCAATTCAAAATATCTACAAAACATTTCAGATTATCATAAAAGTTTTTACAAGATAAAACCTAATCTTGATTGTATCGTTATACACTATGGAGCCACATAATAATTTTTATTAATAAAGCTGACCAAATATTGTTGTATTTACAAGGTTCTGTACAATGCATGTTTTTCAAAATTTTTAGAAACATTAATTTTGATCACTAAATTTACAAATTTTGATAGATATCAATTTTAAAATCAAAAATATTATGTGTTTGATAACTCTAAATCTAGACATATAGATAATAAAGAACCCACCTGTGCAATTTATTTAATTAAAATGTATAAAATAAAACAACTGTTTATTTAATAAGGTATTTGACCTGCAAGTCAACTTAACATGCGTTTGTTTTGATACTAGAGTGAACTAATTATTTCCAGCTATTTGGACACAAATTTGGTAATATTAAATTAAGCAAATTATATCACTGCATAATTTAAATTATTACCAAATTTGTACTATGTGAAATGTGTAAAATATATAAAAGAACAATTAAATTGTAAGCAACATGTGCTTGAATGTGTTCTTAGAATTTAGTTTACATCGTTCAAATTTATACAAAACAATAAAAATAATCTTGATATTTTCGAAGTATGTCAATATTGTAAACTACAACAATATTTTACTAATTAACACAATATTGAAAATATGCCAACTCAATCTTATCATCTAATTATGTTATCTTAATTAAATAAATTAATAAAAATATTGATTTTATGAATTATAAAGATATAACTAATGTTATCATACCAATTAATTAATCTTCTTATAATATCACATCACAGATTTTATTGTTAATTGGATATTAATTTAAATCCAATTTTATGTTTACAATAATCGTAATTTGACATATGTCAAACAAACCACGTAAGTGTCAAAGTAAATGTCAAACTAGATTTCAAGATTTCAACTAGAAAAAAACAAACATAACCAAAGTGGTGAGTTTAGCTACCAATGGTTGTTTTATGCAACCCTTCGACTAAGCCAATATTACACTATCAAATATTTTGTTTATATTCTATTCATAAAGAAATGTTGGAACTTTACTAATATACCCGTGTGATCTATAATTCTTTACTGAATTATATATAATAATATATATATATATATATATATATATATATATATATATATATATATATATATATATATATATATATATATATATAATTTTGTGAAACTTTAAAAGCCTATAAAATGCGCATTGTACAAATTTTTTGTGCACAAAAAGTAAAACAGCCGAAAACGCTATAAAAATTGTTTAAATTGTGAATTCATGAGAATTACTGACAATTTGAATAAAGACAATATAATATTGCACATTCATATTGTAAATAAAAAACAATTTATATAGGTTATGTGGTGTTTATGATTATACTTTTATATACTGTGTAACAGCAAACAAAAATAATATTTTTTGTTGCCTTTATCAAAACCATCTGCTTTAGCACTAAAATGGGGCTGATACGACAATTTAGCGATCCTAGAGTCAAAAGTATAATATACTGTATCAAGGGCCAAAAATAAGTTTTAGCAGCCCGTCGCTTTTAGCAACGCAAAGGACCAAAACAAGTTAGATCAAAGATTATCTTTTTGATTGCACATAACGGCCATATTGGTAATAAATTAGCAGTAATTACCTTGTGTGATGACAGCATTTTCCATGTTGATGATAGTATCGGTACAGAATATTAGATATGATAAATAAAGACATATATTATGCTATTTCTTATACAAACGGATTTAAAGTATGATTCTTTGATTAATTACCGTAAAAAAGTTTATATTAAATTCATTATTATTAATATACATACACCAAAAGGTAGAATGGCATATGTTTAAATAAATAATAAATAAATAAATATTATTAATATTAACATACGTTCAAAATAACATAAAGTATGAAAATTTAATGTCAATTTTGACGTTCATGTTGATTTGGTGGGCATATTAGGTTATGTTATCTAAGCACACTGATTTATTTAAAAAAAATCTTTTTATTCTGTTTAAAATTTGAATATAAATTTAGTGGTGTGATTGTATCTTTTGAGAGGGGATAAATTTGAACTACATTCACAATTGAGAAAAATGTTTTCAGAACGTCTAGTAGGAAAACGTAGTTGCAACTTGAGAAAAAAAATAATCAATTTCTCCCCACTTTAGTTAAAGGATGAATGAACTAGAAAAAAAATTGTTAGTAACAATAATTCAACAAAATGTCTTGTAACCACTGCACAACAAAATTCAACTTTTTTCATAAAGAGGTAATAACTAAATTATATAATTAAATTGTTGCTAAATATAATATTTTTAGATCGGTTGCTCAAATTGTGGTTTATCGTTTTGCAATAAATGTTTAAAACAAAAATCAAAGATACCAAATAAAGGACCAGGAGAATACAGTGTATGCAAAACATGCTTCTTCAAATTATCGGCGGGATCCAGTACGTCAACTCAAACAGTAATAGCGCCTCCAGAAGCTTATTTAAAGTAATTAACTAAAATATTTAATTAACTAACTATTGTCATAATTGTTATATTTTTAGAAGATTAGAAGCTTTAGAAAATCCCGTTGCACCTCCAATAACAATGTACAAAAAGAACAATCCTAAGTTTGCAAATTTACGAACAGGATTATCACCGCATGATCTTCAATTACTGGATAGATTGGAAAAATTAAAAGATGATGGTAAAGGACCTCCACCTAGTGAGTCTGAATTAAGGGCTAGACTTGCTACTTTGCGAGGAGAAAATAATTATGTTGAAGGACCCAGTAAGCCTGTAGGTATTGATGAATATTTAAGTATGCCGGTATTAATAATTTGGTTCTTATTAGATATTTACTAAAGATACCAGAACCGAACAAGAAAAAATTGATTCGTTATTAGAGCAATTTATAACTGAACGTGATATAGAGCTTGCTCACAATCCACAGGAAGAAATTGAAGCTAGATTAGCGACTCTCAGAGAACAAGGAGTTCGGCCTAATGAGGGTCCTTTTGTTCAAAATTTACATGATTCTTCTGGATCTGAAGATGAAGTTGACAAAATTACCAAAAAAGTGAGTTTATCAATATTGAAATAAACACCATAATAAGTGAATACTTTTTTTTTCAGATAATGGATGAAGTAGCCTTAGACAGTCGATGTCCCGTACAATTAAATGAAAACAATGATGTTGAAATGGAAGAAAGGCTTTCACCAGAATTACCATGGTGTGTTTTATGCAATAATGATGCATCATACAGATGTCTAGATTGTGGTGGTGACTTGTATTGTTCTGAATGCAATATTGAAGCTCATAAAAACTGGGGAGATACTGACCACAAAATCATTCCGTACAAACCGAAATAAAAAGTGTTAATAATTTAATTTTCAACATTTACATACAATACGCATTAGCAGATTAGAAAACAAGCCAGTATTTAGGATAAATGATAAAAAAAAAATTGTTGATTGTTATGACAGATTCTGTGTAGGGAGATGCTATCTGCACAGAATTTTAACGATACAATTTATTTAGTAGATTACACCACATGATTCGTTTCACTTTTGTTCTCTGCTCAAACAGATCTTTTTGAGCTATTAATAAAAATGAAGTACTCTGGTTGTTCCAGCATAACCATTATAATTTCTAAGGAATAATACAAATTCCACCCCCTTTGATTTTACAATGTTCAAGTATTGTTGGAGAATTTCTGTAGCTGGTCTACTTGCCCTCCTATATATCATTCACTTATATTACTATTACAACTCAGTTCTGATCTCTATTCAGTTTTTTAAGTGATAGTAGAGTCCGATTTGTATAAGGAGTTTAATGGGACCAACGTATTATAAAGAGCAGAATTTTAATTCAACAAAGAATCTACACAGTAGCAGTCTTTACTGAGCCCTCATATTTAAGTCTGTTACTGCTGATGATGTCTTTGTAAATCATTTACTTTTATTTCTATATATTTTGCAGCACTTTTGTGTCTTCATAATATTATGGTGTATAAATAACAAGCTCTCTTAGCCTCCCATCTAACTTAACAATTGTTATGGTCATGTAATTGACACAGTAGCAGTCTACACTAATGCTGTTGCATACCTAAAACAACTTATTTCTGGTCTCCATCCAGTTTTTTTAAGTGATAGTAGAGTACTGATTTGTATAAGGAGTTTGAAGGGACCAACGTATTATAAATAGCAAGATTTTAATTCGACATAGAATCTACACAGTAGCAGTCTTTACTGAGCCCTCCTATTTAAGTCTGTTACTGCTGATGATGTCTTTTTAATCATTTACTCTAATTCATATACTATTATTTCTATATATTTTAGACAACGTTGCGGTACTATTGTGTCTTCATAATATTATGGTATATAAATAGCTAGCTCTCTCTTAGCTTCCCATCTTCTAACTTAACATTTGTTATGGCCATATAATCTACTAAACCCTCCTATTTCGAGTGAATAAAATTAAAAATAGGATCAGTCTTTGCTTCTGCTGTTGATATATTTCTGGCTTATTTTATCATTTACTATTGTTTCCTAATATTGTGGTGTATGTGTAGATTCTCTTAAAGCTTGTTTGTACTTCTCACAGCTCCTAATTCTATAACCTGACATGTTTATTATAAATCTTCATGATTTTGTTTTAGATTGGGAAAGTTTGGGTTATATTGTGTCAAAGTGTAGAATGTTAGGTGTCAACATATAAAAATGACTCAATATATCCCAATATGAAGTATCTAGAAGACTTTTTGTTTCAATATTATTTTCTTAAATATTCTGGCCAGTTTCCTATGCTGCTAGTGTATTTATTTGCAACCATAGCATACTAATAAATAGAATGCCTCACTACATAATACACGATGAAAGTAATAGTGCAAGATATAAAAACACTAGCACTAATAAATATATTTCATAACTAACATATTAATTTGTCGCACAATTAGAAGTAATCTCCCCATATAAATGATGTAAACCTGAATCAATAGTGCTGTTTATAATTTATTATAATTATTTACACACGAAATATATTTTTGGAAATTAATATTTATTGCAATCAGATGCAAAACAAATTAAGTAAAATCCTAAAAAATTTTAGAATTATTTTTCCGAAAGAGTATTTTATATATAACGAAACATTCGTTATTGGCGCAAATATATTAAATATATTAAGTTGTTTGTTGAAATACATGTTCGGAGATTATAATATGAATGAATCTCTAAATATGCATTTGTAATTATTACGAAATAATGGTCTAAATCTAATGTAATTAGAAAGTATAAATATATGTACAAAAACCTGTAAAATAATAAAATGTGAACATACATCTTGTAGTATATCATGATTTTATAGTTGCATATGTTTTAAGAATAAAATTAAATCAGTTTTACTTGTGTTTATTGGACATATTTTCAAATTTTAAAGGAACTGGCTACTATGATGATCTTCGAGTTCTTGCGACAACGGGATATTTCCATGCACAGCCTCAGCAGCACTAACTGTGTGATGAAGACTTATTGTAGCTATAAGTAATTTGGTTCGTTGAATATTCTAGCAGCTGAGTGAAAATAGTGGTCACTGATGTATAGATTATACTATCCATTATAACAAGCATTGAGATTGATAACAAGATCAGCTTAATATACATAATTAAATACTAAAAAAATGAATATGATGACTTTTGAATTTTCATCATGTCACATTCAGTATGTACAGGGTGAGCTAAAATTTCTGAGAATTTAAGAAGTGATGTTAGTAAAAACAAATTTTTCATTTAGATATTTTCAACAACTACAACGGCTTAAGGTTTTATAGGTAGTATAGTTTAGTTTGCACAAAATGGGTATATTTCAACTCCACAATTTCTAAAGGGTTTCATTTAAATTTATACAAATTGTACCATATATACCTGTAAACATGTGCTAATTATGTTGTATCATTAGTAATTGTCAAGTTATGATTTTTAAACCAATTGACTTAAACTTGATTGCAACCACACTCTTATACTTTAATTAACAACAGTATTTGAACCATCTGTGTTGTGTGCGTAGATTTGAAAAAGATGGTTGCAATATTTAATACCTTACAAAAAAGTTATACTTGACAAAGTTTCACATAATATATTATATTTGACAGCAAAACTGTCATATTTGACAAATAAAAAAGTAAATAACAGCAATGCAAAAATCCATCTATATGGCAAAAAATAATAAAATCGTGGCAAAAAATATCAAAATTTTGCTCAAAACCCGGCCAGTATATAACAAAAATATCAAAACGTCAACAATGTAAAAATCCGGCCATAAAATAATATTAAAATTTGGCAAAAATGTATCAAATCTGTCAAACTGTTTAAATGTATAAAAACATTATTTTGCAGGACTGTACAAGATATGTGAAAATGTATTTTAGACTGTCAAATATTTTATTGCCCTGAAAAAATTTAAAAAGTGAATATTAAAACATTTTTGGTTTTTTACAAATGCTTGTATTGCTAGTATTAAAATTACAAAAAACAATCATCTTTGATAACATGTCACAAATATTTTTAAATTCACTGTTTAACAAAGTCCACCAAAATCAATGAGAAAACTATCTGGAGTTTCAATTGCAAATTACAAAGAAAATCCTGCATTTGCAAGTATTGTTAATTTAAAAATGACTTCCACTTGATTATGAATGAGTAGCATTATGCAACTGGTTCAACAAACATTTGAATAATAATGCAGTATAAGATAAAACATTTATTACATATGATTCTTGGTCTTATTCATCAGCATGTGAATAGTGATAATTAACTTGCGTTTTTTTTTTAAACTTCAAGTGTTGTATTTTGTCTGATATCTTAAGGTGTATTTAAATCATAAGGAAACCAGTTTTAATAATTGAATTCAATTATGCACAATGAGCTAATTGCTGGGCAACCAATAAATGACATTTATAATTTAAATTTACTTAAACAATCTGTCTACAGATGAATTTCTATTGAATTCATGATTATACAATAATTTTACAATGAGTGCCACAGATATTACAAAACGTTCTTTAACACAAGAGATATTAAGAATTGAAGAAAAAGCTGACTACATAACAAAATTAAAAGATGATGCCATCCACAATCTTCTCGAGCAAAAAGTTTCATTACTTTCAGGAGACCGACAAATCATGGATCAAGAACTTTTAACTATTAAAGAGCAACACACACAGTATATGGAACTTTTTTCAGATAAACAAACCATAATTCATGAAATTAAACAAGAAACAGATACTTTACGAGATGATGTCATTGAAATTGATCGGTAAATACCTAAAATGTAATTAATTCAAAATTAATACTTAATTTTTAGTCAATTAATGGAAATACAACAAAGACACGATATTGCAATGAAACAGCTTGATGAAAAACGAGGTTTTTTACAAGAACGATTAGAATCTATCGAAAAATTAGATTTAGTAATACTAAATCTACAGAATACAATAGGTAAATCTAAATTTATTAATGAGAAAGATAAAGAGGAATTGTTGCGCATGAGAATGGAATTGTTGCAACGTACTGACTTGGAACCTGATCAAATGGAAGAAGCATTGATGCAACTGGAAAATGAAGCTGAAAAACGGGAAGCTGAACATGTTGCTGAAATAAACAAATTAAATTCACAGATTGATGTAATATATAAAACTAGTTAATAGCATATATGGAAATTACAATACATCTTAAACAATAATTACCTAATATAATTTATGATAATAAAACAATTTACTAAGTTTTTGTCACTTGTTACATACCAAAACTAAATAAAAAACATAGTATATTGTTTTATTATTTCATTACCTAGTTCATATAAACTATTTTTGATTATCTTTCAATCAAACTAAAACATTTTATAATAATTGTAAAAACTTTGAAAATTAACACAAAACATGAATAATCAATGGCGAATAATGATAATGATAAATATTAATAAATAAAAACTAGGTAGAATTTGATTTGCAAAATGTGTCAATACTTTTTTACGTTACCACAATTCCACGTAAGCTCCATCTATATGTTGCCGACAAGTGTTTACTCTCAATTGAATGCAAACCTTTGCATTAAGTTCCAATTTAGCTGATTGTGTTTTTCCAATGCTTTTCTGTTATTATAAAACTGATTTACAATATATTAATTTAATTCAAGGAACTTCAAAATGATTTAAGTAATGGTTTAAAAAACTTAAATTTGAAAAGAAATGATTTACTGGAAGAAATTAGAAAACTGGAAGAAGCTAAATTATATGTAACTCCTTCAGAAGTATGTGAAATAGAAAAGCAGCTTTTATTATTAACTGGCCAATTGGATGATTTAGATAATTTGTTAGAATCGGTTGGACTTACCTCGCAAGAAAAATTAAATAGTAAGATATTAAAAAAAAATCAACTCTTTATTGTATTGTTCTTATTACAGAGCTATTAAATTCTCGTGGTTTAATGTTGACGCCATCCGGGCGAATCCGTACGGGTTCTGGTAGGATATTAAGCATGCAAGAAGCAAAACAGCTCGGTTTGCTTGATGGTTTGGATGAAGAACTGTTGCAAATGCATGGATTAAAATTAACTGCATCTGGTCGTGTCTTAACACAATCTGGTAGGTTATTATCTCAATCTGAAGCCGAGAGAATGGGTCTCTTGAAGGATATTAATCTTGATAATATCTATGCAAAATCTTCAACCACAACGGTATCACAACCTTCAAGTTCTGGTAACAAAAAATTTATTAATTAAACTCAAAATGTAGATTATGTAACATTAATAGAATCTACTGTTAGTGGAATGACAACTACAGATGCCCACTATTTGAAAATGGTGTTAGGGAAACCATTAACTTTAGCATTAGCGGAAATTACAGCAAAGCATCCAAGAGATCCTATTCATTATTTGGGACATTGGTTATTTAAATATAGATATAATCAGGAAGTGGATGTTATTAAAAGGAGAGAATTAGAAGAATTAATGACAGAACGGGAAAGATTAGCTATTATAGCCATGGTAAATATATTTTAAAGCCTTGTCCACTTTGTTAAATAACATGAATGTAGAAAAGGCTTTATTTACATTTAATTCATTTAATTTTCAATATAGAGGGAACGTGCTGAAGAAGAAGCAAAAGCAACATTAACAGATTTAATAGGAAGAGTAAACATGGAAATTACAAATAGGGAAATAGAAAGAGAATTAAGAAGAATAGAAGCAGAAGCAGCACTAAATGAGGAATTAGAAAATGAAGCTCGTGATACATTAGGAATCTACAATGGTCCTACAAGTGGTCAAAAACTATAACATACCTTATTTTTGTGTCCTTTCATAATGAAGTTAAATCATTCAAGTGTACCTGCAATAATATAAAAAAATATAAATTTTATGTGTAAGTAATAAATAAATTTATTAGGGTGGAAAATATTCATGCCAAGTGATTGAAAATACATTAGGTCATATACCTATATAAATATTCCCATCCGAAACGCATTTTTCCGTTTATTAGAAATAATTTCAAGGCGTATTTTATGGAGCGAAAATAAATTTTCATGAATATAGCCGAATTATTAAGTAATATATTCCCTTACAATACAAATAATCTCACCTTAATATAAGTGTATAAAGACGCAAAGATGGCCTAGAACGCAATCCGCAACATCATCCTTAGCGCTGTATCTTCTACAAATTCCGCAGTTTTACATCTTGTTGTCTTCATTTTGCCGCATTTATATATTCAAATTCTTCAATATTTAGGCGCAAAAACTCTTCTTTATCCGTCATTGACTTCATATTTTTTAAACCTTGCTATTCATATTAAGTGAGATGTAGATGGCGCTGCTTTGAACGATCAGCTTATTCATAATCGGGATACGTCAAGGAGATTTTTAGTAAAACGTAGGTGGCGCTGTTTTCAATGTTCAACGTATAATTTGTGTCATTAAACAATCATAATAATCTTCAATAAACACAAAATTGGATGATTGAATGTTAGAACATCTACATTTAGAAGAAAATCATCATTTCACAAGATTGAGACACAATGTGATTGTTCGTCCTTTGCTAAATTATTTAATATATAATAACTCATTATATGTATAAATCACAAATTATATCTATAAGAAAAGCTTATTTATTTACAAACATTAAAGTTAGTAAAAATTGAACGCAATTAAATTTGTAAGTGCAATATTACATATGTACTGAATATTGTAAAAGAAGTCTGCATTATGGTGCGCAAATTATTCTGATGCATGCATATTCTCTAAGGTATAGTAATTGTATGTTAAACGGTCTTGTTGATTTTGTTGAATGGATCTGCTAAACTTAAACCTGCAAAGTGGCTAAATATCACATTATCTATATTGTTCTTAGAAAAAGTTCTCAAATTGACCAAATAAACAACCGGGATGTAGACATTGTTTGGGGGTGCATTATAAACCTTAATAAACATACATTAATTGTTAACACAATTAGCATTTATTACTTTGCAGTTATCTTTACTTTTAAAATCAGTATTGACACTATTGTGAAACTAACAAATCCAACAAAGCATAGCTAAAATCTAATGTATCTATAAGTCACAATGTAAACTAATATTGCTAGTGATTAAACACGCCGCAATGATAAGAGTCCCGATATACGTCACTCAAAACTCCAGTGTGTAAAGTATCACTTCCATATTCATTTTATATATATCGCGCCATAATTTAAGCCAAAATTCAAACATTTTACTTGAGCTCGAAATATTAACAATTTGTTTAATTTCTCTCTGCGCTTTGTATTTACTTTAGTTCCAACAGAGATGCAGCGCTTTCATAAATATTTTCATACATCTTTATTTTCTCATCATTTTTCATATTGAAATCTTTATTCTCTCTAATAAAACAAACCGTACTCTTCTTTTTACAGCACTATCGCTCGGTATGCTTACTCTTAATTAATATTAAAAAAACTTCAGATAATATGTTTGCAATTAATATTACGCAAAACTATGCATCAACTTGTTCATCAGGAGTTTAATATAACAGCCCTAAATGATATATTACCCATAATTAATTGCTAGTTCCTGGAATCCATATGCGTTTGTTCCCAATCCTACTTCTGTTCTCTGGGCGATCTGCTAACTTTAAGGCATGTCCAGGCTAGCCCAGTACATGTGTCGAGTCAAAACACATACATTAAAATCAGGACGTGTATTTAAAACAACTTAACACATTCTTAACATTTCACAAGTTGTTTCAAATAGAACCAAGCATACCTTTTGGCTCAACTTATTTATATTGAACATACCATTACAATCGTTACCCACTATTGAGATTTTAGCTGTAACAACTTGAGTTTTTTACTAAAAGTGCCATGAATGGTGACTGAAATAATAATTTAAATTCTATTTCAATTGCCGTAACAAAAGAAGAGCATAAATTTACCTGAAAATAGCTGATAAAAATTATATATATAAGCACATTTTATATCTGTTCATTTTAAATGATGTCCACAAAATTGTAAAATCAATTAAAATACAGCAAATAATATGTATAGTTAATAAGCAGTATTCTATATTAGACAAAATATAAAAACTTAACAAAAGTGCATAAAATTCAACAAGAGATATGAACAAGTAGGCAAAAACGGTCTAACCACCAATCTTGAAATGTACATTTTCATACACAATTACTACAATATCAAAGATATGTTCAAGCACCGATTGTATAGGAAAGTAAACTGAACATATTAACTCAGAGTGCCCAGTTATTCTGATATATCTCTAATTAATTCAAATGCACAGTAGCAATAAGCAAACAAAAAGCATACCAAACCATAAACCGGTAATTTACTTAAATACAAAGAAATATTTTAATTTTAAAGTCAAGCATATTACCCAAGAACTAAACTCAGATTCAAATAACTCGAGAAGGCAGATTATTCTGTATTCACAATGTTTTAAGATTTTAGCAAAGAACCTTTAATTATATTTTAATTATGATTTATATTGGTAGTCTCTATTGTGTGAAATTGTTTAACACTCATTTTTATTCATATTAACACAATTTTATTATAGATTAATGCATACCACTAATTAAAAGCAAACAAAATTAATATATCGACCAATAGCAATCATTTTACACTGATGAATAGAAGACTACATCTAGGTTAATAAAAGTTTCTTCATTTGATAAATAATACAAGGTAAAAAATTTTTGATTTATACAGGGCAACTCTTTAACATATAAATCACAAATGTGATATTTCATAATTTTTCAAAATTTCAGGCAGAACTACAGAGTAGGATAGAAATAATAATGTTTTTCAAATATTTCTGAGAATAATAGTAGTGATTTTAATGTTTACCGGTTTTCCCTGAACAAAATATTCCTAAAAGTCGCCAGAAATAAATCAGAATAAACGTGAACTTTCATAGATGTTTGTCACTGTTTTAAGTAAGGTTAGTGTTTATTTTAATAATTAAACGGTTAATTTTAAAGGGTTCTAGTAAAAAAAATATTAATAAATAAATAAAAATGTGTTGGTGATATTCCCAAGAATGTTTATTTAAAATTTTAGGTCAATATCTAGAAGTAGAACTCGAGACATAACGCATTAGTAAAAAACATATTAGAAAAAATCGTATTCAAAACTTTGATCATCTATACAATTTTAGTTAAAATAAGAAAAGGTTCTTTGTAGACTAAAAGCCTCTTTCATGGATGGAATTTATCTGTTACAATTATCTCCACTCAGCAAATGCCATGCAAAAAAGTAATAAAAGTATAGAAAAATATTTCAAGAAAAAATATACAATTTAATTTCAAAACTTAATAAGTAATTGAATTTGGATTCTCATATGTTCATGTTTATAAATATCGGGTCTTTATAAACCTTTCGCACTTCAAATTGTAAATTTCTTGGGCAGTTCAGTCTGAATAGACTATTAATTGTAGGCATATAACATTAACTAAAATTTTAAATAGAAGTTTTACTATTATCTCAAAAGAAAAATGTATTTTGTAAAACTGTGTATATTAAATAAAATCACTATATTTGGTGGTAAGGTGGTTAGTGGTGACAAACATACAACCTGTCATTGTTTACGGTTTACCTTACTTCATATGTAGGTTACTGCCATAACCACAAATTACATAAGTCACATTTTACAAATATTTAAAGTGAGGATGAAGAAAACTCCAATGTCAAAAAGTGTTGCAAACATTTTTAAGAATTTGAATACATTTAAATTAAGGTTACAAAACTGTGGTAGAAAATTAGGTCGTAATATTTACTTCATAGTATATAAATATGAAATTCGGTATATGTTTTATTACGTAATATTGTTCGAAAATGCAAAATATGGAAAAGAAAGTCTATAGCAGAAGAAATTCCATAAAAATATAAATTAAATTAACTATAAGATAACTCGTAGTTGGCTTCCCGGACTCACACATAGTTTGTAGCCAACATGTTAATAATTAAGGGTTTTATATTTAAAATACAATTCGTTATAGATATAATTAAAAAAAAAAACTTTTAATTATTTCAAATTCAATTTATCTGGATTTAGTTCGCTTTAGGGTTCAACCTTTCATTTAATAACATAACTGAATTCATGTGTCCTATTGTGAAATTATAAACAAAAATAATGTTTTTTTTATAGAGATAAACATTCAAACCAAGTAGTTCCGATGGCCCAGTTAAAGTTAACAAAAACAAATAAAACTCCGTGCAGAAACGTTAGTAGTCTGTTGCACAGTTACAACATTTTGATGTTAACCCACCATTACATTACTTACAAAATATAATGAAATAATTGTTTGAAACATGATTTCAAGGTTAATGACTTTCAAACTCTTCAATTAAATTAATATATTGCTATCAGAAATGTACTTCAGTTCAAAATTGATTTGTGCAGGTGGATTTAGTCTAATCTATGCAAGGAATGCAACTACACAGGTGAAAACAGAATAACAACTTCCTACTGAAATTAAAGCAAAGATCAACTAACTGCAGAGACTTATTAATATACGTTTAATTAATAAAATTGGTTACTATTACAAGGGGAACGTGTATTAAGCCTAAATGACATTTGATAAGCTCTCAATTTTGTTATAAAATATACAGTATGCCCCAAAAGTATAAACTGTTTCCATAATACATAAAAAAATAAAGAAATTTTAGACAAGAAACATTAAACAATGGAATGGTGCAGTGCTACTTTAGATATTTTTACCCTGAATTAGTGGTCATTTTGATATAAAATTATTATTAAGGTTACATTACTTTTGGGGCAGTCTGTATTAACGTTAAAATACCGGACATTTGTTTTAAACAACACAAAGCTGTGCTCCCAATGTAAAAAGATCTTGACCAAATATAAAATTTAACACAATAATATTAGACTGCTTTGCATTACCAAGTAAAATATAAATAATTTCATGAATCAATCGATTCATATTATATTCAAATCAAACATTTTTATTAAACTTTACATTTGGTCAAACATTGGTTAAAATTCGCTTTACCTTCTGTTACTCGGAGTTGTGTACATTTCTACAAATGTATTTTACTTACGTAGAGAATAATTGCACTATGCCGCAATGCAATCAATTTTCTCATAATTGTATACTTTAATCACATTCGATTTGAAATTAATTCCTATAAGGTCATAGGGGAGACCCCTTCCAGTATACAAGTACAATCAATAAAACGCCAGTTCTATCTATCCGCTGGATGGTTGAGGTTCTCCTCCATTGGTAAGCGCAGAAACATTTTCACGCACAGTACCGGTTAGTAAGTGCGCTCCGAGTAAAATTTTTTCTCATTATCATGCCATAATTGTATAGAAAATTTCACATGCGCAATATAGCCGTATACTAGCTAATTTAAATGTTCCTTACATTTAAAATAAGTATCAAACTGAAAAAATCATAATTATTAAGGGCCCTACACACCAACAAGGTTGTAAAATAATTGATAATCAACAGCTGCAGTTACCACGTTTCTCCGATACCAAATCTATGCAGTAGTTGCTTGCACTTATCATATTTAAATACCCCACGCTAAATTAATTAAACAAAAAAAAAATCGTATATATTATTGATTTAATTATATCCAATCCACATCCCTGATGTTATTATACAAAGATTCACTTCAATTACTAGTTAGATTTACACCTCCAATGTGAAGTGATCATTTCACAATGTTAAAAATAGTTTGACATTTTGAATGGTTGAAAAATTATGTCTTGTGTTGCAAAAAGTTCTAATGTTAAAAAAATTATTAGTTACTTTATCTATTAGAATAAAAAATAATTAAGTCAAACTGGCATCTTTTGATTAGATTTTTCGCACTACACAAGCATTCTCCTATATGTACACCTCTCGTTGTATCAGATATTATAGCCACTGCAGGTTAATTCATGTTGGTGTGCAGAGAAGTAATCAGTATATCAGCTCCGATCTTTTTTTTTTTGTATTTTATTAAATTATATGTATGGTTACATTTCTAAATATAAGGAAATTGTCACGTAATAATAATAAAGTTACAAACAAATTTGAACTAATAAAATTGAATAAAAACCTACAGTTTACACGTGTGAACTAACCTATTCAAGCTACGATATACAACAAATCTAATATGTCAAAATTATGAATTAAAAATAAAGAGCGTTTTGTTTTTCTTGTTTCGGCAATAAAATATATATATATACTAAATCCGTATAATTATTATGTGGGATCAAATTGAGAGCGCATCTTTAATACCTTCGAGCTGGTAGCATATCTCTATGTTGACCCTGGGCATTACCACCTGCGAAACTAAAAATACACACATAATAGATACTCTAAATTTAGCGCAAATTAATCGCAATAATTGGGCGCATATTTTGGGGCGCAACCGCATGTATAGAGCGATATATATCAACGCTACTCACCCGCGCTGTTGAGGCAATGGTGGGTAAGCAGAATCATATGCATCAGCTGGTGCACGAACTGCATAATTATCTCCATATCCTCCAGATGTGTTAGTGTTGTAACTGCTTTGATTTGCTCCATAGCCACCAGACATGGGTGCTGATTGCTGTCTATTATCGGAGTAACCGCCTGAAGAGCCACGATTGTCACCATATCCAGTCGATTGAGGTTGAGAATAACCTCCTGATGCCGGAGCTCCATATCCAGTTGATGCTGGTGCACCGTAATTAGATGAAGTTGTGCTTCCATATCCTCCACCACCACCGTAATTTGTTTGTGCTGGACGCTCGTATCCTCCAGTACTAAAATATAAAATTTAGATATTGTTATTACTTATATGGATCGGTGTGCTCAACACCTCGGGCACCTAAAGATATAAAAGGTTGTGGATTATATATTACTTATATATAAAGGCCTCCATTTAAAGTAGAGTAAATATAAGCAAGTCCCTCTTAGAGAAAACACAGTGGCCATTGAAGAACTGAGTCATTAGCTGTTGATTACTGTATAGTAAAGCTAAACAATCTTGTAGAAGTACATTAAATAATGCAAAAAGTTATAGGCCCACTGTAATTAAAAGTAAAAAACTTAAGTTATTTAACAGGAAAATTCCATATACATCTACAATGATCATTGAAAGAAAAAAATATATTGCAAAGAATAGACAAAGGCATAAAGAAGAACGAAGTGAGTAAGTCTGAAGAAGATCTCGAGGTTAGAGAAAACAAAATTTCATTAAAGAAACACGAAGGACTAAAAAAAAGTAATAGGAAAAAGAAGAATTGTAGTAAAATCCATTTCTAAAGAAAATATATGATAATACATTAAAGAAATGTCAAAGATTAACTATCAAGTAATAGTATTTTGAAACCTGTTGGAACAATGGAAAAACCTAGTATGAAAAAAAAAGCAACCAAATAAGAAAAAGACTGGCAAACAATGGATAGAAGCTGTTTTGATAAAATTATAAATTACTAGGCAAAATTAATAAGCATGGAAATGAACAACAGATTTCTCTGTTCTGTTATAAATGATAAATTATGAAAGTAGAATGTGTAGACTATATACAAAGAACAGAATCATTGGTTAACAAAATGTCAGAGATTAAATTATATGCATTTAATTTAAACAAAGTATGCCTGCCAACATTTTACATTAAATAAAACAGTCCAGGATGTTGTAAAGTGAGAGTACTCAAGTTATAGTATTCATAACTTAAAATTATTGTTATTTAAGGTGTATGTAGTGAATTGTATATGGCAACAAAGATTATTTATATGATTGTATCACAAACTGTATACATTTTCAAAGTTAATAACATAAAACAACAGGGTAGAATTTAAAAAAAATTATTCAAAGCTAGAAGAACAAATTGAAAAAAAAAAGAAGAGAATAGTAACAATAAGACAAAACCAATTCACAATAATCTGAATATAAAATACAAGAAAAAAAAGAGATAGTAGAAACAATAAGACAAAACCAATTCACAATAATCAAAATATATAATGAGAAAGAAAAAACTCAACCCACTTATGCCCATCTGACACGCATTTTTTTGTATAACTTTCTATATAGTTGTCTGTACAATCCAAAAAGGTATAGTGTCATACACGAATACAATTTTCTATATAGTTTGTTATACAGAAATATATGGTAACATCATTTTATTTAGTTTCTGCGCAGAACACAAACTCACATATGTAAACAATAATGGCGGCGCATGTAATCAGCTGATTTTAATTTTAATTATTAATTCTACTTAATATAAAAATAAGCATGCTAAGAATGAGGCATTAGAACAAATATTAGAGGAAACTTACGAATAACACAACAATAACCAAAATTAAAGCAAAATATAGTTTTGTAAGGGTTATTTTGAAAGGTTATGTCAACTCGATTAAAAGCAACATTGACGTAAATAGGTAAATAAACATAACAATCTCGAACAGCTGACACGATCCGCAGAAAGCAGCCAATAGAATGCTGTCTTTCATTCATTTTTGCTACAATAAACTGCATAGTATCATACAGGAAAATATTAACTGTATAGAAAATTATATAGAAACTACTCAAGGTCAATTTGTACAATTGACTATATAGAAAGTTATACAGAAAAATGCATAGTGTCAGACGGGCATTAGATATGATATATATACAGGGTGAAGAAACAATAATGCAACATGGCCAAATTTTTGTTACTATTGAATTTAGAAGAAAATGTTTCAAACAAAAGTTGCACGATACAAAATGTTTCATGAAATTTTTGAAAACAGAAATTTTTTTACTTTGAGTATGCAGCATACATGTATATACTTGCCTTCACAGTATTCAATAAACTAAATGGTTTTTGAATCATTCAAATCAATTAAAAAATAATGTTAATATGCCTTCATAGTATTAAAAAAAAAAAACATAAAATTGTGTTAGAATCAAATCAATTGACAAAAAACAAAGTAATTCAGTGGTACACCCTGTGTGTGTATATATATATATACAGATAGACAAAATAATTCCAACACGTGCATAAATGTTGCTCGTTCTTATGAATAGTAGAAGAGGTAAATACCAAACCAGCTCATACCCTTCAGACTGCAAAGTTTGTGTCTGTGGGGTATAAGTGTATTTATATTTATCCACTCACACAATTTGCATATCAAAAACGAGTGTGCATGTGTAAGCTATTTACAATCATTTCCACTATTCATAAAAAAGTGAAATTTACAACCTTCTGCATAAATCAAAGAAAAAACATACTCACCATGACCTTTTGATGATATCCACCACCAACGATCTACGAAGAGCACCTTCTACTATTTTTAGTGATGCATTATTCCTACAATATGACAAATGTCACATATGAGAATATTAATAAAACCTTATTGACATTTAGTGACCATTGATGAAACTGATATGAAGTCGTCAAAAGATTGATGGATGAAGTAACATTATAAACAATTAAAATCAGAATCAACATAACAATAGAAATAATACCACTGTATATCTTCATTCTCAGAGATCTGTATCTGTATTAATTAATTCTGCCTGACCTGTAAATTTATTTTTGTATGTTCTATTTATAATATTCCGTTAATAAAGGCACAAAGCAAAGTACAACACTTATAAATATAAAATTAAAATGAACTTACAGAGGTTTGGGTACAGCATCTCGTCTGCTGTACATATCAGTTGCTGGAGGTGCTCCTCTATCATAATTATTAACAGGTGGTCTATCAACTTGACTCATAGCTTGTGTATCGATCAGAGGCCTACGATCATTCATTGGTGGTCTTCTATCATCATAACCAGCTGGGCCACCTGATGGAGCCATTCGTCTATCATCATAACCACCACCTCTTGATGCATCTTGATAAGATGATCGCTCATCACCATATCTACGATCATAACCATTATTATATGATCTACGGTCATTCATATAAGGGGCAGCTCCTCCTCCACGTCTGTCATCATACATTGGACGACGTTCAAAACCATCATCATATGATGGACGGCCATAATCCTGACGATAATCTGGGTATGGATTATAATCATCATGTCCACCGTAATTACCATTACGTGGGCCACCGCGTCCATAACCACCTCCATCTCTAGAGTAAGGTCCTTCACGTTTCCTTCCACCAGGACCACCCCTACCGCCACCACCTCCTCCGCCAGGACCATTACGCATACGTCTATCACCTCTTGGTTTCACTCGACCCTTTTCAACAGATATTCTACCACCATTAAAAGTGGTATTATTCAACTCTGCTATGGCTTTATCAGCCAAGTCTTTATCTTCTAAATGCAGGAAACCGCATCTATTTGCAATATCGCATTCTGCGATGGCTCCATAAGGAGAAAAAAGTTGTCTCAAATCATCGGCAGTTACGTTTGGCGGCAAGCTCCCGACAAATACTTTCGTCGTATGCTCCGAGCGTCTGCTCTATAAATTACATATATTTGTAAATCAATTTCATTAGAATTTCTACAAAACTTACCATCGTATCCATGATTTATAGAAACTTTTTAAAATAAAATAACACCAACACTATCAACAGCCACGCTAGAGAAGAGACGCTTCTATAAAATGGCGGCGTTGTTTGGTTAACGGCATGAACTTAGCCACCCGGAGGAGAACTTCTTTACGGTAGAGGGGAAGGTTCTCCCACTACTCCTGCACATTATGCTATACAGGGTAACTCAAAAATAAGATTACAATATTTAATTTGTTTTTTTAATGTTTTATTAAAAATACAAAGTTATTGAACTTTTAAAAAATATATGCAGCATGAAAAATATAAATTTTGGCAAAATGTAGTAATTATTTTATAAAATTAATAATAAATACCAAAACAATTAATACATGTTTAATGGTTTTGTTGTTGAAGTCAATTTTTAACCAATTATTTCTATTATTAAATGATGTGTTGTAAATAGCCACCAGTTTTGTAGAATAATACAAATTATCGTGCTTCTTTTCTTTAAGTCTTACATGAAATTTTGGATCAGACCCTGACGTCTTCGGAGTGCTCTTGCTACTATATTTAAGCCAATTTTTGTGATGGTAGTAGTTATTATTTTTTGTAGATACTAAATGATCAATATCTTACGTGCTTTCCTTTTGCCAAGGGAGGTAAGCCAAAATACTCACTTAACCTCACAAATATTTGTTTTTTTTTAATACTTTAAGTATTACTTAATTAATTTCCATCCCCTGAGAGAACGCCATAGGCAAGGAGAAAATAAATCTTACTTTGGCTTACTTGCTATTGTACAAATGGAACGGTCTATTAAGTGAGATACAGCAAGATGAAGTAAGAATAACTGAAAATAATGGCAAAAGAAAAGCATCTCTTGTGTTTATATATTTATATAGTACATTACCTCAACACGCAATTAGAAGTTAGTTATTGTATGACTGGTGATGGAAAGTGTAAACGTTTCTAAATAATACTGATTGATTTGTTACTAGAATAGCATTCTTTTCTACATTTACTAATTTACAAGTATTTTTTTTAGACATTGAATGCAAAAATCAATGTTTTTGTGTGCAGTTGCTTATAATAGCGGATAAGTTAAAGTAGTTTTATTGTCGTAGCCAATGATTGAAAAAAATGTAAGTAGTAGCAAACTAATTGTTTTATTTTTTAGTAATTTTTTCAAGTGACCCTTCTCCCAACGCTCCTTTTCTACGCCTATGTTAAAGAGTTAAAACCAAACGTAGTGGGAAAACTTTCTCTTCAATATTTTCTAACTTCACGTAATTTGTTAGATTACATCATCATTACATTCATACCAACTTATAATAAATAAAAACCCAACAAATAATAATACCCCACATTTAAATATTATTATTATTAAAACCCATTTAATATCGAGTTTTATAATTAATACAATCAATTTTACTTCTACAATTAAGTTTTTTTTAAATAAAATCAAAAGGATAATGAAATACATAGAATTTAAAAACATAACCTAACCATTATAAATAAATAAATTATCATGGCTCAAAAATTATCAACAGAAACTTTTAGAAGTGCTTTTAAAGTAGTAGAGAAAGACTCATTGCGATGGTTTCCAGGACATATGAACAAAGGGCTCAAACAAATGCAACACAAATTAAGATCAGTCGATTGTATTATAGAAGTACACGATGCTCGTATACCACTATCTGGTAGAAACGGAGATTTTAAATATACAGTGAGTGGTATTAAGCCACATATTCTAGTGCTGAATAAAGTAGATACAATCGAAAGAAAATTGATACCCAGCATTAAAAACAAATTAAAACAAGAATGTGAACATGTTGTATTTACAAATTGCAAATCGCATCAATGTAATGGAGTTAAAAAACTGTTTCCTTTAGCTCAGGATTTAATAAATAAATCTGACAGATACAATAGATCGAATGAGGAGGATTATTGCGTGATGATAATTGGAGTTCCTAATGTTGGTAAATCTTCATTAATAAATAGTTTACGAAATCGTTTTTTACATAAACCAAATGCAACACCGGTTGGTGCAAGTCCAGGTATAACACGGGCAGTTCTTACTAAAATTAAAATGTCTGAAAATCCTTTATTCTACATGTTGGACACTCCCGGTATTTTAACACCAAATATAACCAGTACTGATGTAGGATTAAAATTAGCTTTGTGTAATACAATTCAGGATCATTTAGTTGGTGAAAATGTAATCTCTGATTATTTATTATATTGGATGAATAAAATGGAACGATTTCATTATGTCAAGGCTTTGAAATTAAAGGAAGCAACGGATAATATTCTGGAAGTCTTAACACAATTAGCTGTGAATAATAATTATATGTTGAAGTTTCGAGATATTAATGGTAGCTATGTTAGTCGACCGGATCTGGATATGGCTGCGCAATTGATGATCAAACTGTTTAGAAATGGTGGATTAGGAAAAATTATGTTAGATGAAGAATTTTTATAATATATTGTGTATTTTTAAGAAATAAATACCTAGTCTATTAATTTGTATGTTGTTTAATTCATTTTATAATAGTTTTGCTTGTACTGTTTTTTGTCAAAAATGAAATAAAAAAATAAATTTTAGAATACTCTCCCATTCTGCACTTTGTATATCTTATAGCCTAAGAGTTATTTGAAATATTTATGAATCAACCAGGCCGGCGTAAACTTTTGTGGGGTCAAGTTCAAAACTTATCGACCGCACATAATCGCGGAATCGACAAAATTCTGTGCTTGAATTGGGCGGTAACAATTAGCGAAGAATTGGAGAAGACATCTGATCTAGCTCAACGGGCGTCAATCACGACATCCCAAATTTTGATCTGGGACAAACCTTAAAAAATGGTGCTTCCAATGTTTAACTATGACTCAAGCGGCAGATCAGTAAACCCGGAACATAATCCGTCTGGAAATCTACACAACAAAAAAGCAAAAAATGTCTATTGTCCAGTTTACAAAGCAACATTAGTGCAACAACATTCCAGAGCTTGGCGATCTTGATCCAAATCTAACGAATGTGAACCAAGACACCCGCCCTAGCTGCTAACACAACTACAACTAACCCAAAGACAATTTAGCTATACATATACTTTGGCCACCCATGTTCGGAAAATTCTATTACAATCGGTTAACACGTAGCACCATTACCTTGAAAACCACAACACCAAACTAATTAGATCTAACGCCTGCAGAATTTTGCCAATATTAGAAGTTCTAGTGTTAAATAACCATAAACAGCGCTCCCGGAAGACGTGTGATCTATTCAGGAAAAGTTAGATCAAAAACTTCTCAAGAGTCTCGTATCAGACATGCATTTTGTGAACAGTTGTGTGATATTTAATTGTCTAGGTAATGCCATTCTTCTTCTGTTGCTCTACACCTATGTGCATTGGCAAACTATCATGTAATGTTTATTGCTGTTTGGCTTAGGTTTAATTCCAGTCAAATTCTTTAAGTTTCTAAGCCACTATAGCTGTTTACATCTTACTAACCTTCTATTTTTCGTTCGAGGATCGGTTGGGGAATACAATATTTTGGTCCTTTTAACATATGACATAAGTCTAGGTAGCCAGTCTTAGGCTGCTTCATAGTGTTGAATATGGATCTGTTCACTTTTTTGTTGCTAATGTGGTCTACTTATAAGATTTGGTACATTCTTTTTAGTGCTTCGGCTCCATACAGTAGGACTGGCCAAACGTAGCATTTGACCATACTGTAACAGATTACTGGATTGAGGTGTCTATTGCATAGCAGAGAACGTAATTTATTGAACGTTTGTATGGCTTGTTCTAGTCTACCCTACTCTTAATCTCTTGTTGGGGTATTATCTGTTTACTAGTGTACTACTTCCCACTGTAATGTAATGGAAACTACAGGTTTGAGAATTGCGATTTATGACCGTCAATTTCTCTGTTAGTTTACCATGTTGTCCGCGTATCTGATGTTGTTGATTGTAATTCCGTTTACCTTCATGTCTATTTCCAGATCATTAAAGACATCAAATATTTGTTCGACGTACAGATTAAATAGCATTGGCGACATTTTGCATCTTGAGTTTCAATTGACGTATGTGGTTGATACTCTCAAACGTCTTCTTGTAGTTGATAAAGCACAGAAAGATGTTTTGTTTTGTCATAGCAGTTTTGGTGTGTATTTGCTATGATTGGGTTGTGATCCAAAAAAACATCCGCTCCCGGATATGCGGCGAATCGTTTAATGTTATTGCAAAATCTTTTATTGATTAGAATAAAGTCAATCTAGTTTCTAACATTGTGTTCTGGTTGATGTTGAAGAATGTCCATGTGTATAGCCGGCGCTTCAAAGTTTGGAATTATGTATTTGTTGGTATATACATAGTTAACCTGATTGTATTCTCCAAATAAATCGGCTTAATTGACTTTTTAATTCTCCATATCGCGTAAGTAGAAGCGTGGCCTGTCCGAGGAATAAACAAAATCCAGCCGCTGTTAAGTCTATACAACTGCATCTAAGAATCACTATCCACCAACAATTTTTGAGCATCAGTAAACATTTGAAAAACCTGAGGAATAAGTTGCTCTTGATTCTAGAAGAACACTGTAGACTCCAAATAAATGCTTTAATAGAAGACATATACTTTAGAAAAACAAGATAAAACTATAGAAAAGCGCTATTAACTGTAAAAAACCTCTAAACAAAACTATTGACTAGACAATAACAACAAAGTATGCGTACTTTGAACACTCGAAAGACATTACAGTTTTTAAGAAAATACAATAGATCCTAGATGTCGATAACGGCTTCCATTTTATGTCCGGAAACAAGAATATTTATAGAAACAGAGAAGCCCTTTTTTGTTGGATATGCACATGTAGTAATACAGTTTTTTACGCTACAAAATAGCTGCTTTTCTATTACGTTCTGACAGACCCTGGTGGACGCCAGAGCAAGGTGCACTGCGTTCTCATTACATTTTATAAAGTGAGGTAACTTGCACAAAGTCGTCCTTCCCATTCCTCTTCTAACCCCAACATTGCAAGCGGGGCAAGTTGCACTTGAAATAAATCAAATAATAATCACATAAATGTAAGTGATTACTAAATATTTAAAAAAATCTTTCAAGTTATATATGCACGAGCTCTGCAGAAACATGTTCTCATAAAGGTGCAAGACGCTCGAGTTACTTGCACTGGCGCGCGCTGGGGTAAGTAAACTCTAGTAATAGGAAAGCAGCAATTGAAGTTGATAATTATTTTAAGAAAAACTTAATGAATTGTGCTACAAAATGAAGTTTGCAGTTAATTTAAGAAAAATTATTGTGAATTATGCTACAAAACAAAGTTAATAATTATTTCAGGTGTTTTCCCTCGGTGACCACCTCCAGTTGTCAAAGCAGTTTTTCCTAAACTCAAATAGTATACAAGGGCTTAATGCCATCAATTTTATTTCTTAAACTACAATTATTGATTTTTTATTACCATTAGTACTTATTGTTTGATCCTACCTTGTAGTTTGTTTGCTCTCTTGATTGTTGATTTTCTTCCTAATTATAATTCATCATCCTCAGCATGATTGATATCCTTATTTGGACCATATTTATTAATTGCTGTATCACAGTTATAAAAACATAAAAACTTTCTTTTTACATTCAAAATGATTATGGTTTTTGCATATAATAATAAAAATAATAAAAATATGTTTTTATTCTACATTTTACAAAATGCCAAAAAGTTCAGCTAATGCAATAAAAATTGTACAAGTATATAAGTTAATCTTCAGTTAAACGTCCTCTCTCCTACAAATTTCAATTCAGATAACAATAATAAATTATTACTTAAAGGCTTAGGTTGAGTAGATAAAACCGTAAAGGTTTGCTTTACAGAATCAACATTGGTGCTAAAAGTAAAATATTTTAAGAAAATGTTATTTTTATTGTCTTACAACACTTACACACAGATGTATCCAGCACATTGTGATAAAATCAGGTCAACTTCTTTATCAGAAAGACTAACGGCTAACAAATGATGCAGCATACATGGATTTGGAGACAACAATTGTAGTTTCGATAAATGATTCAAAGCATTTATTTTAAATATCTTTATATCATCCCATTTAATATCAAAAGAATGTGGATATAACGAGTTCTTAATTGTTCCGTAAAAGTATTCATGAATTTTTTGCTTCCTTAACTCAAAACGTTCGCTTAGAGGTCTTTCTACTACCTAAAATGTAGTAAATAAGTTTTGGAATTCAATATTTTATTAAATTACTTACACCACCACTTTTACATACAAAATCTACTCTAACAGATTTATGCACATTATTACATAAATTATTATACAATGTTTCTTGGGATACTACAAGAATAACATCTGCTTCAAAAGCATTGCTAGTATGTAAAATATGTTTAAAACCTTCTCCTTGAACCCATCCGCATGTATTTATAATAACTCCAGACATTTTTGCTAAAAATATGAAATTAATTATGAATCATTATTATGATAAGATGTATACTCTTTTTATCAACTTCCAATTTATCCTTAATATTATTTCCAAGTTGTATTAACAGCATTCTAAACAAATCCGTATTCTTCGAAGAAGTATAGTGTCCGAAATGATAAATCAATGGATCCTCATGTAAAAATCCTTCTTCAATTGAAGCAGGTTTTTTAATTGATATAGCACCAATTGTACCAGGTACTGATATTTGCCCTTGCCCCACATCCAAATCAACATAAATTGGTGTACGTCCCATCCGAACAGCATAGTTCAATAGTATTTTAACTATAGTAGATTTTCCAACATCACAAGGCCCTACTACCATGCAAACAGGTCCTTTTTTATTACTCCTTTCTGCTAATATTCTCATTTCTTCCAAAGTATTATGGAATTTTTTATACGTCATCATTGGGGAACGTTTCGCTAAAAAACTTTTATCGGTGCAACCTCTTATTTCTAATACACAACCTTCCCATGAAAAAATTGCTATTTTAGCTCTTGATGTGAATTCATATGATTGGCCTTGGACCAATTCAGTTCCAAAGACTTCTGCAAAACCAGCCTTTAAAGTTACTTTACATGTTTTATTTAACTTTGCTATAATTCTTAATTCTGAATTAGGTTCTAGTTTGAATTCTTGAATGGGTTCGTTTTTGTCTGTCGCCATTGTAATCTGATAATGTGATTAAATAAACCAAAGAACTTTTATGTAAATGTTTACTATAGGATAATACACAGTATATACAACATAGACCGTTCTTATTTAGCTAGAGTGTAGTCTCAAAATTCGCAGAACAAAACCAAAACCATCTGATTGAATTTATCACACAATTTCACACTTCCACTGAGGAACCAGCCTGTTTTGGTATAATATGCGCAAAGCATTATCATAAGCATGATTCATATTACATAGCATTATGGGTAGTAATTGTTTATACACAAAGATACTGTGTTCACTTAAGTCACGTCTGCACAAAGTCCATACATATGAATCAGCATGTTATTGTTTACAGAATAGGCATAAATATTTTCAATCAAATCTAATAATAAAATTTCTGTATAATTTTACATATAATTATTAAATTAATATAAACATAATTATTAAATAATTATATTACAAGTTTAATTATATAGTATCGGAGTTGATGCAATTTATTATTGAATGTAAAATGATTTTTACATTTGTTATTAATTTTATAATATAGGGTTTTCCAATAAGAGGTTTCATTTTGATATTTAAAGAAAACGGGTATTTTTTAAGAGAAATCAATAAATGTTTATTTCATTGTAAAGAGGAAGGTATGCCATTAGCATTTGAAAACGATATCAGTCAAATGGCCGCCACGGTTACGGTTGCAGTACCACATTCTTTTCATAAAATTTTCCATGACCTATTCGCACATTTGCTGGCTGTATGTCCTCGATAACTTCACGAATTCCATCTTTAAGACCTTGAATCGATTGTGGAGCATTGACATAGACCTTATCTTTCACGTGGCCCCAAAGGAAAAAGTCTAAAGGTTTTAAATCACAAGATCTCGGTGGCCAATTGTAATCACCTCTTCGAGAAATAACACGGTCAGGAAACTTTTCTTGCAAAATTGCGATTGTTTCGTTGCTTGTGTGGCTGGCACGTAGCGACGTCTTGCTGAAAATAAACGTCGTCCACATCAATATCTTCCAATTCCGGCCACAAAAAATCATTAATCATAGCTCGGTAGCGCCATCCATTCACCGTAACAGTTGCACCAACCTCATTTTCAAAAAAATAGGGTCCAATCACATTGCAAGCCCAAAAACCGCACCAAAAAGTTACACGTTGAAGATGCAAAAACTTTTCAATAATCATTCTGAGCCTCAAATGCAACAATTCTGCTTATTAACGTACCCTCCGAGGTTTAAATGGGCCTCATCACTGAAGATAATTTTTCGATGAAATTCCGGATCATTTTGATGCATTTGAAGGACCCAATCAGCAAAGATACGACGTTTATGGTGATCGACCGGCTTGAGTTCTTGTGTTAACTGAACTTTAAAAGCCTTAACACTTAAGTCTTTATGCAAAATACAGTGTAATGTCGTTTGTCGAATGTCTAATTCCAAAGATCGAACAGGAATCGGCAAACCTGAGTTTTCTTCAACACTACGGGCTACATCAGCAATATTCTCATGTGTTCTTGAGGAATGCACACGGTTTCGATTCTTCACATCACAAACTTGTCCCAACAGCTCAAATTTTTCCACCAAGTTTACTATTGCCGACCGAAAAGGTGCTTTACGATGACCAAAAAGTGCTTTAGTTTTGCAAACTGTGACTGAATAATTTCAATGCGTTGTTGAAGCGTGTATCGTTCCATTTTTAATAATGGCGTAGTTTTTACTTGTCAAATGTCAAAAAATAATAGCTTCAAAATTGACCTGCACAAATAGCCTGCTATTCTTATTGGGAAACCCTCTATATTAGATTTAATAAAAAAAAAAAAATTTGTGTAAAAATCTAGTGTTATGATTGTAATAAAAACAATACAACTGCCACATATAAACAACGATGTAATTGAAAAAGCGTTGTATGCCAAATGCAAGTATTCGAATAAAAGCGATATCATACATTTGCTTTAAATAATTTAATTTAAAACAAACCGTGAACTTTGCCTAAAGACGGGTAGATGTTATGGCAGTGATTCGACATTTTATGGCGACCGTGACGGACATAAGGTATTGTAAAATACAGACAGTTTATGTATAAAAGAAAAAAATCACGGACGAGAGACGGATGAAAAAGAATCATTTTTCTGTCGTGTTTTGTTGTTCGTACATTTAAATCTTTGTGCGTTGAGTTTCCGGCACTGTAGTTTTGACTGCATTTTGGTTAATGTTATTTCCTACCTCGGTTTTTCACGAGATTTTCGTCTGTTAGCAAGAAGATGTAGAATCTCGTAAAATGTAGACGTGTCACACGTCACGTGTGCAACCCCGCATTTAACAGAAACGCACACAATTGGAGCAACTGATGAACGAACAGCTTGATTACAGTTGAGGCGCAGTGGACGGTGCTATAGGATAAAGAGAAGTCATTAAAGGAGCAGGACGCAGTTGAAGAGCTAATACTACAAAACAATTTCACAGAAGGAGATTGAAGCAAGAATTGAATAATTGCAAGCCCTATAACGTAAGATTTGACAAGTTGGCAATTACATGTAATAATTTATTGCAGAAAAAAAAAACAGAATCAGTTGCGCATACTTCAATCAGTAACCATGAGCAACAAAAATAGAAGCTGGCGGTGAATGAATTTACGTGAAACGTATTGAACGGATACCAGTTAACGCAAACTTAAAAAAAAAAAAAAACAGCGACCGGAGCTTCTATTCCGACGACCATGCATTTATTAAGCAGCGACAAGTTGAATGAATGAATGAATAAATTGAAAAATTGCTGACAAGTTACCTGGCCCATGGATGGACCGTGATGGAAAAGGTTTCTTGTCACAACGTAATAAAAGACATCACTATGCTTTGTAGGCTAAAGATATTGCACTAGAGGATCTATGGAAGCTCGATGTCTTGAGAATAACCAATCCCACCGAGAGAGAATCAAAACAACAAATGGAAGATGTCGAGCAGCAGCCATGGTTAAAACAGCATCCCGTCTTACCGGACAATTTTGATCTTGCAATGAAAAGACTAAAAAAAACTATTAATAAACTCAAAAACGATGGTATCTTTGAAGATTACAAAAAAATATTTTTCGACTGGCAAAAAGAAGTCATCATCGAAGATATAGTTAATACAGAATCTGCCAAAGCATTATTTACTGCGTAGGACAGTAGTAAAAAAAGAATCTAGAAACATAAAGATTAACCCGGCATTTCTCAATCATTGTCTTAGAAAAGATCATATCAAATCTTATAGAAGCTTACCATTTTCTGCACAAATTGTTTGTAAATTGCAAGATAGTTTCTACGTCAACAATTGTGTCATTACTCATTAGAGTCAATGATGCTAAAGAGTTGAACAAGATGATTCAACAATCGTCTCAAGTGCTGAAGCTAGCCGCGTTTGATTTAAGAGGGTGGGAGAGCACGTAAAGCAACTCACAAGAGACAAAAATAAAAACCAGTTTTGGGCTTGATATGGAATAGAGCAACAGATAATCAGCCCATAAGTCATCAGTGCGTTTCTGAGGAGGCCCTTCTCAATATTTTGCGGCGAGACCAAAAACCCGAACGGCTTTTTATACTATTAACAACATTCTAAATTATCACTATAAAATTCTCAAAATTGCAGTTAAGTTACCTATAATTAATAGATATTTTGACTATTCAATTGATCATTCAAGTCCAAGAAAACGATTAGCGGTAGCCGTTTGTACCGGAAATAAACAATAAAAGGTCAGCTCAACGCCAACGATTTGCAAAGCAAAACCAATAAGAAACAAGTGCAGTAGATAGGCTAGGTGAGCTCTGGCGCAAAACCTCAAGGTTTAAATTTATATTTTCTTGGATTTTGAGTGTATACGATTAACTATAACAATTGTTATTTTAGAAAAATAACTTTAATCATAATAAAAAACAATTTAATAAATCATAACACTGCAAATATCATTCTCTGCACGTTGCAAAAGAACGAAATGAACTACGCGAGTTGTGCTCGAAGTTTTATGGCACTCAAAAAACCGCACCCTTAATTATCTTTTTCATCTACTAGTAATTGATAAATAAATGTCAACAAGTTGTTTTAATTCCTTGTCGTTTTTTTTTTAAATAATAAACACTTATTCTATGGTTTCTGCAGCTATGGCACCTAGGGGAATACCTTTGACCCCTACGGCAAGCCACCGACACCGGTGCTCCGCTAATTCAAAAAAAGTTAAAAAAAAAATAAATTTGTTTTCTGTACAACTTTCTTGTTTTAAGCAATAAATAGATTTCCTGTATAAACACGCCAAAAATTGATTTTTGTAAGCGATTTTGAAGTTCTGCGCGAATTTTGTAATAAACGGATTTTATAAGCATATTTTTGATTAAATTTTGCTTTATACTGACTTTCTGAATAATTTCGTGTATTTTTTAGTTTTTGATTAGACTCAGTAGAAATAACCGAACATTAAACAAATTAAAAAAAAGCTGCACCACTCAACAACCTTGTGTGCATCATTCCGTGCTTGTTACACAATATACTACATACAAGAATCTGTGGAAACAAAGCCTACATAATTGTTATATATAAAATACTAAACGGCAAGATAAAAACAAATATAAAGTTACAAAAAAACAAAAACATAAATGGATATGACACTAGACGAAAAAGCAATATGTTTACTAAAAAAACAGAACAACTATACTGAATAAAAGCTTACTAGTAGAAGGCAGCAATAAATTTAAGAAACTACCAAATAAAATTACAAAAATTGAAAATAATAAAGAATTCAAAAAAGAAATCGGTAAATACTACAAAAATAAACAAAATAGCTGAAACTACGACATAAATGTATCATTCATACTCGTATACAAACTTATTATATTAAAATTCATGTAAAAAACCACCATACCACACTAACACTAAGTTTAATGAACAGTATATTATATGTAAAAAACTGTATATTATGTAAAAAAAAATGTATGTATGTAGGTCTCGAATACCAAGCCAACAACATCTTGTTGTTGGCATTGAAGTGAGGCCATTTAAATTTAAATAAATAAAAAAAAAATAAAAATAATGTTTATCAAATTTTTATAATAAAAAAAAATAAATTCATTTGTACATACTCAAAATATATCAATTAATATAAAATATTGTAATGCATTTAGATGTCAGCGTCTGTTCATAAATTGCACTTCTGATAACAATAACAATTTATTAGTTAATGGCTCCGGTTTTGAAGATAAAATAGTCAGAGTTTGTCGTTTAATATCAACATTGGTGCTAAAATAAAAGTATATTAAATATATACAATTTTAATCTTGTCTTGCAATACTTACACACAAACAAATCCAGCACATTTTGATAAAATCAAATCATTTTCCTTGTTAGAAGAACTAACAGCTAATAAATGATTTAGCATATTTGGATTTGGAGTTAGCAAAACCAATTTCAAAGTGGAATGCGTAATTGCTGGTTGGCTTATTTTAAATATCTTTACATCATTCCATTTTATATCAAAAGAATATGCGGTTAATGGGTTCCGAGTCGTTCCATAAAAGTATTCACGGATTCTTTGGTCCCTTAATGCAATACGAAAAATTGGTGATCTTTTTACTACCTAAATAACCTTAATAAACCAACCAAACAAATAAATTGATTAAATTACTTACTCCATCACTTTTAGGTATAAAAACTACCTTAACAAAATTAGGCACATCTTTCTCCAACTTATTATACAATGCTACTTGATGTACTACAAGAATAACATCCACTTCAAAAGCCTTACCAGCTTGTAAAATATGTTGATACCCTAGCCCTTTAACCCATCCACATGTATTTATAATAACTCCGGACATTTTTACTAAAAACAATTAAATTTAAAAAAAATACTATTACAGTTAAGATGTATACCTTTTTTATCATTTTCCAATATATCCTTAATATTATTTCCAAGCTGTGTTAACAACATATCAAATAAAGTTTTATTCTCCGAAGGAGATGTATACCCGTATTGATAAACCAGTGGATCCTCTTGTAAATACCCCTGTTCAATTGAAACTGGTGTTTTAATTGATAAAGCACTGATAGTACCAGGTACTGATATTTGTCCTTGCCCTAAATCTAAATCAATGTAATATGGTGTACGTCCCATCCGAACAGCATAGTTTAATAATATTTTAACTACAGTAGATTTGCCTACATCACATGGCCCTACTACCATACAAACTGGTCCTTTATTATTATGGTTTTCTGCTGATAACCTCATTTGATCTAAGAAATTATGACAATTTTTATAAATTTTCATTGGGGTATCTTTCGCCACATATCTATAGTCAATTATGCCTCTCAATTCTAATACACAACCTTCCCAAGAAAAAATTGCCGTTTTAGCACCAGATATAAATTCATATGATTTGTCTTGAAATAAATCAGTTCCAAACACCTCTGCCGAGCCTGTTTTTAAGGTTACATAACATTTTTTGTTGATTGCTTTGATTTCAAAGCGTAATTCCGTGTTAGGATCTAGTTTGATTCGTTGAATGGGTTGGTAATTGTCGACTGTTGCCATTGTAACTTAGTAGTTCATTTATATTACATTAAATATTAACTTCACAGCCAGCAATATTAGCTTTTCCGAATTGAGATATTTCACATTATGTAGTAGTGTTATAATATAATAATAACAGCTGCTATAGCATCATAAACAATTAAATTAGCTATATATTACATTTTTGGTAATCATTCAGTAAAAAAAATAACTTTAGTCATGCTATTTGTGTTGTTGAGTAGACACAATAGTTTTGTTGAATTTTACCAATAATTATCACAACTGCTGAACAAAATGTGCATACCCTGTTTCAAAATGTTCAAAATTATTGGGAAACTCTCGGAAAACTTTCCGGAAACTTTTAAGAATTTAGCGCCATCATGATAGACGGTATATGTGAGAACTAGGTATATATACAGATAAAGGCTAGTATACTTGTTGTGATTGTAGTTGTCTGATTTCTTTTTGGTGGGTAATTTTTATAATAAGACTTGTTTTTATTATTATTATTAATTTTATATTAATCAATCAAATATGTTACTTTATATTATACAATCTACTTGAAAATGTTAGTTATAGTGAAAATACTTCTAGGTAAAATGATACTGTTGGCAACCCTACCTTCGCTCCGATTTTTTAGTAATAAATTAAAAATTAAAATATTTCTATGGTCGGATCAATCCTATGACGGGAAAGGCGCAAAACGCATCACTTTCAGCTAACAATCAGCTGTTACTTCGCTTGTAGCAATCGAGTGGCAAAGATTTTATGATATATATATTTATCTTAAGCTGTTTTTACATTTGTCAATTTATCGTTCAGTTCTAAGGACTTTTCTGACCTTGAAGTCCCAATCAGATTAAATTGTTACTTTACATCTGTCAATTTATTGACCATTTTTCTAGTCAGATTAAAATATCAGATTAGAATATATCCTCAGTCGTTTTCTGGCGAGCTTACTTGAATTACCTAAAAGTATGTTTCAGTTACATTCGACGTCATACGCTAATGCCCGTATTACACTGTCAATAATTATATCTTGAATTATATATATAAAAATATTTAAATCTTAAAAAGTCCGTAAAATGCACAAAATATCATCAATCTTATTGTAGATTGATATTTTAAGAATATTTTTAGGTTTTCTTTATAATTAACACATATAATGTGAGAAATAGCATTTTATATAATTATATTTTATAATATAACCTAACTATTTTTTAAAAACTGTTAACTTGTACATTTTTTGCGTCAATTATAAAGAAAAACTAAAAATATTTTTAAAATTTCAATCTGCAATAAAATTGATGATCATTTGTGCATTTTACAGACTTTTTAAAGTTTCATCCATAATTATATATATAATTCTATAAAGAATTATAGATAGTGTCATACGGGCATAACGCCACAAAAAGTCTACATAAAGTTTCTCGCTAGAAAACAAAAAGTAACCATAGCTTATTTATTGATGAAGGTTGTGTTTTTTGTTGATAAGTACATGTTATTTATATTTATTATTTGGGCTTAATCAAACACTTTCCGTTGATGTAACCACAATGTTTTTATTTCATTACTACATAAAATATCATGAACTGTTTTATTACATATGTGCTCTCTATACATTCACAACTGCAACTACTTGACATTGTATATGTGAATATCTTATTACAGTGAACATAGGAACTGATACCAACTTAACAATAATTTTAGTACTAATAAACTTAATATAAATAATATTCTAACACTCATCCTCAATTTGAAATGTTTTACACAAACATGAAAATTGCACTTTACAAAATATGAGTCTTATTTCTAAGATAGATATGTGTATCTTTACATAATGGTTTTGTTAACATATCAGCTAGATTTTGATCTGTTGATACATAGTCAATTTTTATTTCTTCTTTTAAAACTAAATCTCTCAAGAAATGATTTTTGATATCAATATGCTTAGCACGTTTTGAATTTTCAATACTTTTTGACATTAAAATAGAACTTTTATTATCACAATACAACACTGTATTATTATTAATATTTAAATCATTTAACAACCCCTTTAGATTCATTAGGTCTTGAGCGCAAGCAGCCGCTGCAACATATTCAGCCTCGGCCGTTGATAATGCTACGCAATTTTGTTTTTTGCTAAACCAAGCGACTGGATTTCCTCTACACAATATTAGACATCCACTAATACTTTTTCTATCGTTTACATCGGTTCCCCAATTAGCATCGGAGTATCCTTCTAATTGTAGATTACTATCGTCGTCTTTATAATAGGTTAATTTTAGTCCTTTTGTCCCTTGTAAATAGCGTAGGATTCTCTTACCAGCAATCCAGGTGTCTTCTGTTGGTTTATCCAGAAATCTGCTTAAATATGACAACGAAAAAGTTATGTCTGGTCTCGTGGTTGTTGATATGTACATCAAGCTTCCTATTAGCTCTCTATATGGTACATTAACTGTCTTACCTTGTGAATTATATTGAAAATTTTTCTCCATTGGCGTTTCTTTTCCTTTACATTCTTTCATTTCAAAATTATCTAGAAGTTTTTCTATAAATCTTGTTTGGTCGATAGTTATTTTCTCTTTCGTTCTGTTTATATTCATTCCCAGAAAATTTCTAACTTCGCCTAAATCTTTTGCTTGAAAGTATTGTTTCAGTAGTTTGACTGTGTCTTTTATGTCTTCACTTTTTCCAATTACCAACATATCATCCACATAGATTAGAATCCAAATTTCGTTATTAACATATAGACAACAATCATGTTTTGATCTTACAAAATTATTTTTTATTGCAAATTCATTAAATGTATCATTCCAAACCTTTGGTGACTCTTTCAAACCATACAGGGCTCTGTTTAATTTTAATGTGGGTGTATACGTATTTAATCCCTCTGGTGTATAAATATAGATTTCACTTTCTAATTTTCCGTTTAAAAAAGCTGTAGGGACGCCCATCTGTCTTACTTCAAAATTGTTTTGCAATGCCATTGACAACATTAACCTTATAGTTGACATTCGAGCAACAGGTGAATAGTTTGTTTCATATGGATTCTCATCTTGCAGCTGAAACCCTTTCGCTACCAGTCGAGCCTTTTTCGTTCCATCTTCTTTTGTTTTAAATACCCATTTAGTTTGGATCGCTTTCTTTCCATCCGGTAATTTTGCCTCTGACCATGTTTTTAATGTTTCAAGTGAGTTTAATTCTTTTTGAATAGCTGCTTTCCATTCCTTGCATTTTACTGCTTCTTCGTATTCTACTGGATCATTTTTATCTGAAGATATTAAACAATATGCAGTATATACTTCATATTCACTTAGATATTTCGGAGCACTTATTTTTCTGCCTCGTTTTGTTTCTTTAGTATCTGTGTTTTCTTCATCCATCTCTGTTTCCTTTTCTCTAATTTTTCTTCCTACATCATTTTCTTCTCTTTCTTCTAAATTTAGTTCTTCACTTTCTATAACTATTTGCTCGTTCCTTTTATTTACGATTTCATCATATTTAGTCTGGTTTTCATTGAATCTTACATCTCGTGAACATATAATCTCATTTTTCTCATAATTCCACAATCTATATCCTGCTCCAATGTATCCTACCATTACACATGGTTGTGCTCTCCTTTCTAATTTATTTTCTTTTGGTAAAATTTGTGCGCATGCTTGGCTTCCAAAAACTCTTAATTTCGACAGATCATTTTTCTTATACCATCTTGTGGCTGGAGTTTCACCATTATTCGCTTCGGTGGGTGATCTATTTAACTCATACGCTGAGCACTGTACTGCTTCCCCCCATAGTTCTCTCGGTAAATTGGTTTCTACAAACTTAGTTCTAACCTTGTCCAAAAGAGTTCTGTTCATCCTTTCTGATGTACCATTTTCTTGCGGAGTATGTGGCATCGTATACTCGAGCTCAATACCTTTATTTTTACAGAAATTTTTAAAGAAACTAGAAATAAATTCCCCTCCATTGTCTAATCTAATTCTTTTTGTTTTTAAATTGTGTTGTGTTTTAATTAACTTAATGAAGTCAATTAAATTTTGCTGTGCCTCATTTTTGTTTCTTAACAATTTAACAATTAAAAAATGAGAATAGTCATCAATCAAAACTTGAAAGTATTTATAGCCTTCGTAAGTGGGCGTTGCTATAGGACCAGCAATATCTGTATGTATCAACTCGCCAATTCTAGAAGTTTTCTTTTCACGACTATAAAATGGTTTTCGAGTGCTTTTCCCTTCAATACAAGTTTTACAAATTTCATTACTATATGGTATCTTCACTTCCGAATTCAATTGAGTGACGTTTGACATATACTCCTCTACTTCTCCCATGACCATATGTTGTGTACAGCCGGAATCCAAAATAAACTCCCTCACATCTCTGGTTGTAGTAGTATTTAATGCAATAAATGCAATTTCATCAGCTACATTTACTTGTGAATTCGCTTGTGAATTCGAATGATTTTGTCTTCTATTATTCTGATGATAACCTCTACCACTTCCTCTGCGACCTCTGAAATTTCCTCTCTGCATTGAATTGGAGTTTTGATAGCAATTTGCAAACTTATGGCCTGTTTTACCACAGTTGTAGCACGTTATGGACCTGCTTTGAAAGTTGCTTCAGTCTGACTGTTGTTTTGCTTTTGTTTCGATTTTAATTTTAATTCTTCATCCAATAATCGCGATTTTACAAAGTCCATGGTTACTTTAGTGTTCATTGTTTCTATTGCGGTAATCACTGCTTCAAAATCTTCATTAAGAGTCAACAAAAGATGACATACTTTGTCCTCTTCTTCTACTTTTGATCCGACACCTTCCAATTCTCTTATTAATTTATCGAAATTCTGAATATGATCTTCGAGCTTTTCATTACGTTTATGTTTTAATGTGAGAAGCCTTTTCTTAAGTGTTAATTTACTGAACACACTTTTACGTTGAAAAACATCCTCAAGAGATTTTAACATTTCTTTTGCTGTTTTTGAGTCTTTTATAATGTCTAAATGTTTATCACTTACGCATTGAACTATAATGGATTTCGCTTTTGAGTCCCTTGTTTTAAATTCACTTTTCTGTTTTTCTTCAGCGAAGTCATCGATTACTTTTTCTAGAGCGTCTTCTATTTGTTTTTCTTCTAGTAATGCTTTCACTCTGAGCTTCCAATTATTAAAATTGTCGGAGTTTAATTGCGGTACCGATATCGTCGTTACGGAGCACATTTTTATTTTTTTAGGTTAAATTTTTTTTAATCACTAATCTCTTCAGTTAGACGTTACTCATAACTGGGCCCATAACCTGTTATTTATATTTATTATTTGGGCTTAATCAAACACTTTCCGTTGATGTAACCACAATGTTTTTATTTCATTACTACATAAAATATCATGAACTGTTTTATTACATATGTGCTCTCTATACATTCACAACTGCAACTACTTGACATTGTATATGTGAATATCTTATTACAGTGAACATAGGAACTGATACCAACTTAACAATAATTTTAGTACTAATAAACTTAATATAAATAATATTCTAACAGTACATTCATGCATACACACAAAAGGAAAGATTGTGTGATAATCTATAATGACAATGCTTATAATTCAAAATCAGCAATCAGCTGTTTAAAACAATTATTATATGTTGGCAATATTGAAAATTGAACAATAAATTGCCGAATGTAAAATGAAACAAATCCACAAAAATTGCCGTAAAATTGACGGCAATTAATCAGATAAAAACATTGTTTCAGGAAATTTTAAAGCTTATTATAATCCGTCATTTTGACCCGCATTTTAGATACGAAAAAGATGGTTTTGGTGGCAAAAGCAAAAAAAAATGAATCTATTATATCTTGCCTAATATGTTACATTTAATACGTTGCTCCGCAGTCACTGCACTTATATAACATGTTTTTGACATTAAATCTATTATTTTGCAATTGACAGTTGTGTTACATTTTTTTTAGGTTAGACAACCCTGTAACTTAGAAAATGTTTTATTTAATCTGTTGCTCTACAAATGACAATTAAGTTAAAACGCCCACATAATCTCTTTCTTTTTATGTCATCCATAATTTAAGATTAACAATTGTCTTACAATATAAACATTAAGGGCCTGGAAAACTATTGTAATTGTAATGTGTTACGCAGACACATAACTAAAACTTGTTGCATCTTACTTTTTGATTGTCATTTGTGTTACAGTACGGCAATCTTATTATTCAAATTTATTGACATTTTATCTGTTGGCTGGCTCTTGATTGAAAGTTGTACTACAATATGCAACTAACTTTTGCATTTTATCTGACACTTTGCAATAGTTTTTGACAGTTATGTCTGACGGCATGCACCTAACTTCAAAATTGGCAGTATTTTATTTTTTATTTGTTTTGACGTTAGCTACTAGTACCACTAGTAAATTTTACACTTTTATTATGTAGAAATATGTCAGAAAAGCGTATGTGATATTATTACTTTTAAATTTATGCACAGGCGGATGAGGCGGCCAACTCGGAGCCGGCATATCTAGGAGCACTTGTTTCATGAAATGTTAAATATACGTTTAAGTATTTAATTTTAAAAAAAGCGGACTAAACCAATTTCTTATGGCATTTTCGACTAATACAATTTGTAACGTAACCTAAAAAACGTAACTTATTACATTTGCAGAAGGCTCTAGTAGAGCTAAAACTATTTTGTAATAAATTTGTAATAAAATTTATTATTTTATAAACAGAGCCTACACCGAAAGGTAATAAGGCGTACAGATAATATATATATATTTTATAAACATGAATTATTAAGTAGTAGAGGTCAATTATACAGGGAGTTTATAAATGAATGGGATTATGTAATCACTTTAAATGTGCCGCTTTTTTTAAATTGTCCACTATATTATTTGTTTTGACAGATCAACTTTGACAGCTGTCAAGCAAACATATGAAAACATATGTAGTATAGTAAACTATTTTAAAAAGGCGGCATATTTAAAGTGATTACATAATCCCATTCATTTATAAACTCCCTGTATTTAAAAACTTATGATTTATTTTTAATTAAATATGTAATTAATCAATATTTTTTATAAATTAGTTTATTTATTTCTGACGTTCAACAATCAATTATTTTAATTACATCTCAATTTTAACTTAATTATAAGTTTATTATTACAAATTGTAATGCAAAAGTTTTTAAATTTTGGGCTACAAAAATATGCTACCGAGGAACACACTAGAAAACGCCATTAATAATCAAAACAAGAATGTGCAAGTTGGCCGGCGAGGCACTTAATTCATAAAATGCAATGCATCCAAATTTGTCTAGACACATTTCAACATACACAAGCCTAACACAACATTGACATGTAAATAAAAACATGCGATAATGTAAGCATAATTTTACATCAATTATCTTTAAAATCGTTATTAAAATTCATATTCTTTATCGAATAAAAAGATTTGCTTATCAAATAGTTCTTTAAAATACGCTAAGATTTTACTTTGCTACATATGTACAGCAAAGTGTTACTATGTACTATTTTTTAAAGTTTCTTATTTGTGAAGATTGCTGTAATTATATTGTCACTGCTTCCAAACTAAAATGTTATTTATACTGCAACCCTTACAATTCCTACGCAATGTGCTGGTGCAATGCAGTGAAAATTAAAACTACACTTAAATTTAACTATAGTTAATTAAGTATAGATTTAAGTCACTATTGTGCAAACGGGCTTATAGCCTGAACAAAACAATATTATTTTTTTTTTATTTACTAACTAAATTTATTATAATGTATTTACATATTTACATTATTCTTTTTTTAATTTAATTTTTTTTTCTCCCCATAGACGACTATAAATAATATAATAATACTTCAGGTCGGTGCTTTGGTAGGTGTTGTTGTAACTATTCACACAAGCATCTGACAATTGGGTCAATATGCAAAAAAATAAACCGCAATATAAAAGCATAATAGTTTTAATCTATATGGTGTCCAAAGGTCGACTCAATAAATTTACTTTTTTTCCCAAAATTCACTAGGATATATTTTGCTAAAACCTCATATATTTTCGGAAAATGTAAAACAATTTATAAGCATTATTATTAAATTATAAATAATCCAAATTATTAAACACCCTGTATAGCTGCCGAAAACGTGCATAGGCTGCTAGACATTACTTGCATAATATTTTATTGATTATTCATTTGACATTGGATAAAGCCTATCATATTTTTTGTAGATTGAAGTTGCTTGTACTTATAATTACAACATTTTTTCAATAAACGATAACACTAATTAATTCTAATGGCATGTGGAATAACTTATCATAAAACTTTCTATATAGACGACGACACACAAAGGCATTCAGTTGCCTGTTGGATAGAAAAGTATGTCAGTGAAACATTCCATTGAACACCGTGAAATATCAGATGAAAAAATGATCAAGACAAACGTGGGAGGAGGGTATTATTAACACAAAGGGGGTTAAATTAAGAAAATATTAATAGAAAAATAAATTTGTGTGAAAATGTTTGCGAGAATTACATTTTATCCAACCCTTGTTTACAATGTGGTTATGGAAAAGGTAACATCAAGAAGATGGTATGATAGGATTGACCAGAATGTCATATTAGGAGCCCTACCGTTTCCAACTTTAACAAAAGAGGTGAGTGTAGTGGACATTTTGATAATTGCAGTTTTAGGTTAGGTATACTATTTGCGAATAAGTCATTAAAAATATATAAAATTATATTAAATCAATACAGAATATCATAATAATATAAGTAATGAAAACAAATATATATTTTTATTAACCGTAGATTAGCCGGCAAATAAAAATATTAACATACATGAATAAATATTTTATATTACAGTGGCGTAACAATGTGGATGGAGAGGACTTTTAATTTTTTTAAATTTAATTATAGTGAATATTATGCTTAAACACTTGTAATAAAACAGTTTCTTGAAATAATCAGTGGCACAACAAAGTATTGGGAGGCTCATCTTAAATATATATTAATTAATAATGAATAGTGCACTTTCATTCAGATGCTGTTATGCACACAACCTAAATATTTAAATTCTGCTAATATTTAAGAATGTGTAAAATTTATTTTAGATTAAGTTGGGTGTTCTAATACTTAATTATACTGGTTTTTATTTGTGACATGTAGAGCCAGTAAATATAAACTGTTTAGTTCAATTATCATTATTTTATATAAAAAATGTCAATAATTTTTTACTCCCATACCAAATATATTATTTATTAGAATTCACGGCTGCAGATTTGGTGCCGTTTTTAAATAGCAAAAATAGACATGAAGGAAGACTGTTTTTTTTTTAATTTTGCATATAAAATGCAAAATGAAAATTTTTAGGCTAAATCTATGAGTTTCGATTAAGCAGAGCACACATAATACGCGTTCGTAACGGTCGCGGTATAACGATGGCGATGAGAATGCAGTTTGTATATTTTACAAATATTCCAAACTTACAGAGTTATTAGGCCTGGCATTCAATCATAGCTTAATTATAGTATGTTTAGCCGAGTTTATTTCGCATTGTAATCTCGGATTAAAATAATAAATGTATGTTAGATTGGTAGTAAAAATCTCTTAAAATTTCTATTGTATCGTTCACGATCAGCTTTTTGATCGTGGTTTTGTTTGATCTAATAAACTATTATTAGATCTGTCGTTTAGGTATAATTGAGAATAAAAACTCGTAATGTTTAGGCGTATGTACTCTATTTGCTTTCAAAATATAACTAACTTTTTGCTTTACAGTGTTTGCCTTATATACTAAAAATATTGAGTGGAGTGGGTACGCAGACCCAAAAGTATTAATATATGGCTTAAAAATGCATCTGGCATTTCCTAATTACATCTGGGTTTTTCATAGCATTACTACCCGCATCAATAACCTATTAAATAATACAGACATAAATAAAGCCCGTAAGATATACACTAATCCGATTACACTAAGCTTACTAATATAATTCAAATTAACAACCCGCCAATATACATTACTGAAGTAATAAAATAGTAGTTATTTCTTAATCCTAAACATGCCGCCGCCGTTGAAACGCCTTGTTTCAAATTAGGATGGGTCATCGGGCAAGATGCAGAGCTTATGGATAGCCCGTTTTATTAATCCATCTGATGTTTTTAATGTAGCTGCTCTGGTTATTCCATCTTTTCCCTGATGCAATTCTTGGATCCTGGCCAATTTCCATAATAGCGGGTGAGTGCTGCCATCTTGAATAACTGCTATTTGGTTCTTTTTTGGAATTGTACCCTTGTTTACCATCCATTTTGTCCTCTTTTGCAATTCTGATAAGTATTCTCCTTTCCAGCGATTCCAAAAATGTTGCTGCAATCTTTGCACGAGCTGCCATCGAGATAATCGATTCAATTTTATGTCTTGCAGATCAGGTTCTGCCACTACATTCAATGGCCTTCCAATTAAAAAGTGGCCTGGCGTTAGAACATCCAAGTCATTTGGATCTGCTGAGAGAGGAGTCAATGGTCTGGAGTTTAGTATGGATTCTACTTGAGTCATCAGTGTATACAATTCCTCGTAGGTTAATGCTGTTTCTCCAATTGTTTTCTTTAGAAGCCGCTTGGCAGATTTAACTGCAGCTTCCCATAATCCTCCAAAATGGGGTGTACGGGGCGGAATAAAATGCCAGTTTATACCTTCTTCTATCAGTTTGTTTTTTAGCCGCAGATTATTAACACAAAATAAGCGCTGCAACTCACCCAATTCGTTATTAGCACCTACAAAATTGGTTGCGTTGTCGGAAAATATTTCTTTAATCAATCCTCTTCTGGATACCAATCTTCTTAAAGCTCCTAAGAACGCTTCGGTGGTTAAGTCGGTTGCTAATTCTATGTGCACCGCCTTGGTAACCATGCAAATAAATATTACCACATAACATTTTACAAGTTTCTTAGATCGCCGGTTGCCTTCTTTCATTGGAATGGGTCCGCAATAATCAACTCCTGTTTTAAGAAACGGATGTTTAGGTATCACTCTTTGTCTTGGCAAATCTCCCATCATAGGCGTACTCATCGTGGGCTTGAATCGAAGACATCTGGTACATTTTCGTAGTATGCCTCTTACTGTGCTTCTGGCAGCTAGAGGCCAGTATTGACTTCTAATTACAGCAAGTGTTGCTTCGGGTCCAGAATGCAAGTTTCTTTCATGCTCGTATCGTATGATTAATTTTGTAAAGGGATGCTTTGATGGTATTACTATTGGAAATCGCTTATCATAAGGTAATGCAGCATGTCTTAATCTTCCCCCTACGCGTATAAGCCCGTCGTCATCAATAAATGGATTCAAGCATAACAACTTACTTTGTTTATTAACACCCTTTCCTTTCTGCAATTGTAATAACTCTGTGTCAAATTCGGTGGTCTGTATCATTTTAACTAATCGAGTCTTGGCTTGTTGTAGTTCATCTGTTGACAGTGCGACATTTTCAGGTTTGTTTTTTAGTCGACATATGTTGATAAATCTTAAGCACCACGCCGTGATTCTTACAAGCCTGGTGAATGAAGAGTATCTTTCAAACAATTCTAAACCGTTTAGCCTTGGATTTGTTTGTATTATTAATATTTTTCTTTCAGGTACGTCCAAGTTTTCGTAGTTAATTATGGGCAAAGATGGCAGATTGGTGTTACAAAGAAACTGAGGCCCATGCCACCATAGGTGTGAACCTTTCAGTTTGTCAATGGTAGTTCCCCGGGATATCAAGTCTGCTGGATTTTCGTTTGTGTTTACATGATGCCAATCTTCACTTTTGGATATTGATTGAATTTCGCCTACGCGATTTGCAACAAAGGTCTTCCATTTGTTTGACGATGACTTAATCCATGCCAAAGTTATTGTTGAATCAGAGTAATATGATATTTTCTTAAATTTGAGACCTAAAGCTCCACGTAGTTTGTTAACTAATTGTGCAGTTAAAACTGCTGCACATAATTCCAGGCGAGGGAGACTTATTGTTTTCACTGGTGCTATTCTTGATTTAGCACATATTATATTGCATGATATGCTACCCGTTGCTTGGTTAACAGATTTTATGTATATGCAACATCCATATGCTGACTCACTGGCATCTCCAAACGCATGCATTTCTAGATTACAAGCTTTATTTGTTGCTAAGTATCTTGGTATGCTGACGTCATGAATATCCGTTAACTGTATCAGAAAATTATTCCATTCTGTGTATATATGCGCTGGTACGGATTCATCCCAATGGATCTTTTCCTGCCATAGTCTCTGCATAAGTATTTTTGCTTTAATTATAATAGGCCCCATTAATCCCAGTGGGTCAAATATTTGAGATATTCTTGCGAGAATAGACCTCTTTGTAGTTCGCTTTTCTACATCAAATTTAGCACCTTTGTACCCGAATGTATCCTCTTTGGTGTTCCATTGGATTCCTAACGTTTTTACCATATCAGATTTTTCCAAAGTGAGAACCGTTGATTTGCCTGGGAGACAGTCTAGCAGCGCTTCTTCGGTGTTAGAGGCCCATTTATGAAGTATTAGTCCTGCTTTATTTAGTATTGTTGTAACTTCGTTTTTAATTTTTGTTAGGTCGTCGATGTTCTCAGCTCCGGTGATCATGTCATCCACGTAGAAATCCTCAGTAATAACTCTTGCAGCTGTAGGATATTTGTCTTTGTTTCTTTCAGCTAATTCTTGTAGACATCTAGTAGCTAAGTATGATGCAGGTGCAGTTCCATACGTTAACGTATTTAGTCGATATGTTTGCACATTTTCTTCAATAGTGTTCCGCCATAGTATTCGTTGGTAAGTTGCATCATCATCCGAAACCCTTATTTGTCGATACATTTTTTGTATGTCTGCTGATATTACATACTTATGTGTTCGAAATCGACATAAAATGTTAAACAGTTCATCCTGGATTGCTGGACCAACCTTTAAAATATCGTTTAAAGATTTTCCGGTTGTTGTTTTCATAGAAGCGTCAAATACTACCCGTAATTTGGTAGTTTGACTAGCTTCATTTATGACGGCATGATGTGGTAGATAATATCCCTTTTTCTCACACTCTATTGGTTCCATTAGTTGCATATGGCCAAGTGACTGATATTCTGAGATGAAATTGGTATATTTCGTTTTTAAATCTTCATCTCTTGATAGCTTCCGTTCTAATGAATAGAACCTCTTTAAAGCTAATTGCTTTGAATCGCCTAATGATAATGGATCCTCCTTCCATGGAAGTTTGACAATAAACCGACCATCTGGTGAACTCTGATGGGTGTTATTAAATTCAACTTCGCAAGCCTTTTCTTCATGTGAGCGGAGTCTTCTTAGCGGAAGTTCTTCTATTTCCCAAAATTTTGATATCCGACTATCTAACCTTACATTGCTTATGTGGCATTTCACAGAATCTACATGTGGTGGTGTGGTTCCTGATATAATCCATCCCAGCAATGATTTTTGAAATAGCACCTTATTGTTTGTGGTACATATTTGTCCTACGCATAATAACTTGTAGAATATATCCACTCCTATGAGAAGATCTATTTGCCTCGATTCGTTGAACTTGGGATCCGCTAATTTAATATTTTTTGGAATTTCAATCAAACTTTTGTTGAATGTTTGAGATGGCACGTTTGATGTAATTTTATCCAAAACAAATAATTTTAATTTTGCGTTGAAATTATTATGTCTTGAATGCATTATTGTGGTTGTCTGTAACTGGGCATTTGTGGTTGACTCGTTAATCCCGGATATTGGTAAAGAAGTTGCTTGCATGTTTAATCCCAATTTCTTAGCCACTTCTGTTCTTATAAGGTGAACTTGAGAACCTGAATCTAGTAGGGCTCTAACCAAATGCTTGTTTCCCCAGCAATCATCCAAATATACTTCGCATGTGGACAATATAGCTTGAGCTGGTTCCTGCAGTTGTTGTTGATTCAGACATCCAATTATTGTTAAATTTGAAGCTGGCTCTTCTTCTTCAATGTTGCCATCAATATGTAATAATGTATGATGCAATTTATTGCATTTTCTACATTTAGTTGATCTGCAATTTCTTGCGATATGATTTGATTTCATGCAATTTATGCACAGTTTCTTTTCTGTTATTAGATTCAATCTCTCTGCCGGAGATTTATTAATTAATTTTGGACATGTGTATACTAGGTGTTCTTGATTGCACAAGTAACATTTCAGTGCTCTTGTTGCGGTCGTAATTGATAAATTCCTTGCCATTTTGGGTTGCGGCACTTTCATGTCTTCTTTGCAAGATCGCAGCGTTCTACATTTAATTGTCAGAAATTCTCGCAATTGATTAAATGTTGGAACATCCTTCGTCACCAACGATTCTTCCCACTGGCTTCTTGTTTTGTCGTCTAATTTCTGAACTATTAAATGTATCAACATGTCATCCCAATGTTCTACCGGGCGCTTTAATATACGAAGCGCATGTATGTGCTGTGTAGATTTATCCAGTAGTGAACGAAGCGCCTCATGCGAAGCTTTTGGCATCAAAGGGAGTTTGAATAATCCCTGTACATGGCACTGCACTATAGCTCGAGCATCTTCGTATCGCTCTTTTAATAGAGCCCACGCTACATCATAGTTGTCGGCAGTTATAGATAAGGCACTAATTACTTCCGCCGCTTCCAGTTTAGTCGCTGCTTTTAGGTAATGCATTTTCTCAATTTTCTTGATGTCGGGGTTTTCATCTATTAATGAGGCAAAAGTATTGTGAAATTCTACCCATTTGTCGTATGCGCCAGCGAATTGGGGTAGGTTTAACGCCGGCAATTTAATTTGTGACGTAATTCCGCTTCCAGATGATGCTGTCATCGAAGTTGTTTCTACTTCAGCTTCGGATATAAATTTCCAGGCTTCATCTCGTACTTGATAATATCTAGCATCCAAATCCTCATCTGAGATAAATTCGGTTTCTTCGTCGATTCCATATAATTGTTCTTCAAGTTGCGCTAGTGTTTTCATAGTGTTTTCGCATAAATCTAGACGATTTCTGATGCTGCGTGCTGTAGGCTTCGGATTTGCTTTGAGCGTATTTGAGAGACGCGTTAATTCTTGTTTTAATCGCTTACTTGCTCCCTTCAATTGAGCTATGATTTGTTCAGCCATGTTTTGTTTTTATTTCCAATTTGATTAGGAACTGCTGCTTGCTTGAACTACTGGTTGCTTAGTTGTGTTTGGATTTTAACAACAAATTCGGTTCGAAGGACCATGTATCGTTCACGATCAGCTTTTTGATCGTGGTTTTGTTTGATCTAATAAACTATTATTAGATCTGTCGTTTAGGTATAATTGAGAATAAAAACTCGTAATGTTTAGGCGTATGTACTCTATTTGCTTTCAAAATATAACTAACTTTTTGCTTTACAGTGTTTGCCTTATATACTAAAAATATTGAGTGGAGTGGGTACGCAGACCCAAAAGTATTAATATATGGCTTAAAAATGCATCTGGCATTTCCTAATTACATCTGGGTTTTTCATAGCATTACTACCCGCATCAATAACCTATTAAATAATACAGACATAAATAAAGCCCGTAAGATATACACTAATCCGATTACACTAAGCTTACTAATATAATTCAAATTAACAACCCGCCAATATACATTACTGAAGTAATAAAATAGTAGTTATTTCTTAATCCTAAACATCTATTATTTCTAATTTCATTTTATTTATAACATTTTGTTCTATAAAATGTATGCAGCAAAATGATAAAATAAATATATTTAAACTGCATTATTAATACGTTTTTAGAATATTGTTAATTAAAAACATGCAATGCATAGCATTTTTAAGCAACAAATCCATTATCACAATTTTACCAAAATTTATTTTAAATTTAAATGTCACGCTTTTTCCTGCCTCAGAGCATAGTACATAACCTATTTACAAATAATGCATTATGACAGATTACATAGACAAAGTAAAAATACACAAAACTGATTTGAACTGAGCTTAAACGCAAATCTTAGCTTAAGCGGAAAAAGAATCGGCCCTTAATGGTGAGCAGCGTTACAAAAATCTATGGAGTTGATAAATTCCATGTTACTATAAAAATATGATCGTTTGGCAGACGTGTTTTGGTTTAAATTGCAAATTACGCCACTTCGTGATTCACGACGCGAGAATTTATTAATTTGTCCGGTTGCCAATGCCGGTGCGGTCACGCAGTTGTGCCATCATCTATAAGACAGAACAAGACCTGCCTGTGATCATATCTTACTAGCTATGGTATTGTGAATAAATCCTAGCGGTGGTTCCATATTAGTAATCTCAAATCAGTTATACGAATAAACAACGTTTATGTTCACGTGAATTGATTGAAATCGGCTTGAAGCCCCTTGACGAAAATATTTTGGATTAACTGTATTTTTAGTTTACTGTAATAGCTAGAGAAAAAGTTAAAATAGAGCGACTATGAAAATAATCATATACTATTTGTCTATTTCAATTCCAATCGTAAACGAAACCTGGAATTTCAATTGGGTTGAGTATTTAGCGTTTATCACAAATCTCGTTTTTCTCACGGACTTATTTAATTTATTGAACAGATCTCAATCTGATTAAAATAAGTCAAACGTAGTTTACGTTTGTTCTTCCTCGCACACTAGCTATCCACTATTCGCCATCTTCAAGTCTCGGGACCGATTCGGGGACAATCTCCGAGGTTTGGAGATGGCGGATAGTCGATAGTGTGCGATAATAATATTTTTTCATCCAACGACTGTACACTACTCGCCCCTTTTTAATGCCACCATCCTGAATTTTACTTAAAAGAGGTCACAATTTCCTTGAAACTCTTCAGCATGATCGGTAAAGTAAAGCAAAGAATTTAAGTTCGTTCAGTTGTTGCATTTGCGAACGTTCTTCTATGTGGTTGCTGAATGCTTTTGTGTTGGAACTTGTAATTTTTTGTTTACGTAACACGACCAAAATCACTCCTGCTGGTAACAAGCAGAAAGTTGATTAAAATCAGCTCAATCTTATTTACGATCGAAGCATATTTGTTAGGTTTACTAAAAAACGAACTGCTTTTTGCCGAGTTGTCAGCCGAACGTTTGTGCAAAGACTCGTGTTATGTTGCTGACGCAATAACAGTACATAACTAAAGTATGAATGACGTACATGATAAATCCTTGATGCTTGCTTTCAACAAATTCTGTTGCTTGTAGGTGAAGATTATTGTACCTCGGCAGTGTACAAAGGTACAGTTAGTCCGATTGTGGAGTTTGCGTACTTAGTAACGCAAAATTTAATCTGGATTCTAAAAAAAGTGAATGCTTTTTATATTGATAGTAAACTAAATTGTTGAAATTTGTCGTTTCGCGATTGACAGTGAATCGGTTTGTTGTAATGTTTGTGATACTTTGTCGCTTCGCAGTTTGACAGTAAACACTTTTGTTAAAAAAAACGTTGTGTACGCCGGGCCTTACGAGGGTTTGTTCACGATCCGTTCAGAACATCCGTATCCGAGATGACGGTCCGATGTGGCAGTCTATAGTACTTTTAAATATGCCCTTTGAACTCTATACAAGTACTATACTAAACAATTACGTACTAGTCTAACAACGCTCGCACGATCAGTAATTTAAATAATTATTTATCAGTCATGTACTTTCGTCAACGATACGTCATCTAATCCCGGATCGGACCCTCGATAAACGGTTTCGCGCAGCGTTCAAGAAAAACAACTACAATCGGAAAGATCTATTTTAAATCTAAATACCAAAAAATGTTTACATAAACCAAAATAGAGATGATTTTTAGAGACCGGATAATACGGCGATATATTCTAACAAAATGAGCACGGCACGTTCATCGAAAACAATAGTTAAGACACTTCCGTTAATAATGCGATTCTCAATAGTTTCGCAATCTCCTAAGCGGAAAAATCATGCACTGCTTGTTAGCGATTAATGCTAATCAGTTGTCAAAATCATGCCGATAATTCGAAAAGCAATTGAATTGTTTATTTTATAAAGGGATTAAGTAACATTTTACTGTTTTCGAGAAAACCGAAGAAAACTGTTTTCCATAAAACGTAGTAGGAAGTTTATGTTTTTTACTTTCTAGTTTGTTACACTAGCCACTTGCAAACCTTTTAAAAGTTAAAAGAAAAATTTTAAATCTTGTTAAAAAAAGTTATGCCAAAATGAACAAAATGCACTTAACCCTTTTATGAAATAAACTTGGCAGATACAATGTAATGTCTTGCTAAGCTTGTAAAATAAAAGCAAATACTTAAAAAAAATAATATAATGTTTAAAAAATCTTACAGGTTCAACTAAACACATAATGTTTATTCTGCTTCTTCTATTTCGTTACGATTAGCTGCCGGTTTAATATTTTTTGCTTCTGTAGGTTAGTTAAGTATAGCATTATAAAAATTTAAAAAAACATTTTTCAATGTATGGGATAATTTTATTTAAATGCTTAACTTTTGTCACTAAGATTGGCACTTTAGAAGCATATGCTCCTTTCGTTGGCATTATCAATTTTTCAGTAGTTTTTGGCATATTAAGCAATAACGAATCTAGACTTTGTACTATCATGTTTAAAATAATGATATTTTGAAACAGAAAATGTCATTCTGTTTGCTCTCGGTTGTTTCAGTGTTTCCAAAGATATTGACATTTTTTTTAAGTACTTTGGCCACCAAGGTTTAAAATAGAATATATCTTTGGTTTCTACTTAATTCACAGTAAAATTTAGAAGATTACTAGATTTTATAATGAGTTTAGTATATTTATGTACAAAAAAATATACGATCGTGTTTTTTAAACTTTCTTTTAATGACTCCAAAATCACGATCATTGGGTAGAAAAGAATGGTCCCAGACAGGAAAAAACTGCTCTACCTTTGCAAATCTTTTACTTTCTGTTAATGGGTTGCATTGTATGATTTTTGTTTTGTTCTGGACAGTTGTTACTGTACAGACTTAATTCACTCACTGATTCGAGAATATCATTTTGTACGTAATGCCACAAAAAGGAACAGAATTTATTAGGTCCTTTGTTAGCAACACCCTCATAATAGATATAAAAATAACTTCTTCCAGTTTTGCAGTTATGTATGCCAAACAGTCAGCTGAGTCAAATAGAATAACTCCTAAACAGGAATTTCTGGTAAATTGACATTCTGCATGTAATCAAAAGTTAGCATAGCTAAATCTTTTTTATTTTTGCATAAATCTATGGATACTTTTAGTGAGTTAAAGATTTTTTTAGCACGTCTTTTATGAACTAATAATTCAGCAACAGCAGCTCGTTTGGCATTGTCTCCAAGTGACGGACTTTTTATTTTAACGTTCAATTCTTTACATTTGTAGCAAGTATTCACCTGAGGTTGGCCAAAATGTAAATTAAATGGTCTTGAAAATATTTGACATAATAGCTACAGCAAATTTTTGAGAGTGGTTGCCTAATCTTAAACATATTATACATTATTTTGATATTAAGTCTTGCATCAAGGTAGTGATACGTATTGTTGGAGTAATGGGTTTCCTTCACATTAAAGCTTTTTATATGCTCCCGTATCATAAGATTTTGTTCTTCAGGTTTTGCATTCCCTCTTTTACTTTTGCCCTTCTTATCGCAAGGTGTTAGGTTTTGCTGGAGCAAAAGCTTGCTGCGTGCTAGTCTTTTCAAGCTAATGTCATTCATACTAATAAATGCCTATTGACATACTTTTACCTTTCTTTCATCTAGTTGCATATAATGATGGTATAAGCAACTTCTATTTCTTGTGCATTTCATGCATCTCTATTACTGTTTGTAAATAGATGTCCTGTTCATCCTTGGTTTTAAAAGAGTAAAATATTCTAAATACGTCCATTCTACTAGTCTCATTTAACTTAATGAAACATTTCATAGAGCATCTTGGAAAAAGATATCGGGACAGAATTAGTTTAAAATAATAGTTAGTTACATTAAAAAATTAAATTTATGAAAAAATATTCTAAACTAAAAACATCCATAGACGCGTTTCGAGGTTTACCTCTCATCAGTATGGTTTTATTTATTAAAACTTAATAATTGATTTTTAACTTACTTCGGCAACATTGTTCACCACCACAATTCAAAGTGAATATTTTAAAGGGTGTATTGACTATTTATACTAACTGACTTAATGACTTTATTTAATGGCTATGGTTAATAGCATTCTGAGAATGAACAAATAAACTAATTATTTCGGGATATGTCGTTGTGGCATTTGTATAAATTTACCTATATAACTAGGCTTTATTCGAAATTATTGCTTTTACAACTGTCTCATTTGAGGACATTGCATCTCTTCTTTATATATTTTATAATAGTTAGTTAGTTAATTGGGCGGAATTATTAACGAAACTGGCGCAAACACACTTAACTGTTGTGGGAATGTTGAGGTTCTGAATTATGCCTTTGACATTTCTCGGTTAGTTTTGTCCAGTGGCGTATTGTGGCGTATAGTGCATAAAGGTATTAACTCACGTAGTTAACTCCTTATGCACCAAACGATTGTAAGCTTCTATTTATTTTAAGCATTTAGATGTATCGCAGTTAACCCGTTTATGCACCAAACGATAGGTCTTGAAATTTACTATAATAAACCGTTTCTAACTTAAACAACCAAATATGTTAGTTAACCCCTTTATGAAATAAACGATTCAATTGTGCAATTACCTATGATAATTGCCACGCCCCTATCCGCTCATTATAGAAAAGTGCGTTGCGCCAAGAGTTGTTTCAAAAACTAATTACAATGAAAACTGAAGACTATAAATAGTCTTGCGTATCCCAAAATTTTTAATATTTCAAATGTATTTTGAACAATCCACTCCACTATTTGTTTATTAATCTAATTAATTTTTTGTTTCAGTTAATTCAAAAAGAAAATGTGAAGGCTGTGATATCAATGAATGAAGATTATGAGCTGTGGCTTGCAAATGATAGAGAGGTAAGTAATTACATGGATACAGACAAAAATAATATAACTAAAATTATAGAAATGGAAAGCAGTGGATGTGGATTTTCTGCAACTGGCAACAACAGATATATTTGAAACTCCATGCCAAAACAAGCTAATTGATGGTGTAAAATTTATAAAAAAATATCTACCTGAATCAGCAAATACACCAAATGCTACAGTTTATATACACTGTAAAGCAGGAAGAACAAGAAGTGCAACACTTGTTGGCTGCTACTTAATGATGGTAAAAATATGATTAATCATTTTGATTACTTTTTCATCTTCTTTCTTTTAGCGAAACGGGTGGTCGCCAGAGCAAGCTGTGGAACATATGAAAAATAAAAGACCGCACATCTTATTACATACTGCCCAATGGAATGCATTACGTTTATTTCATGATAACCTATTGCCGAATAACGAACTTTTTAAATAATATTTCCAAGTAACTAGCAGAAAAGAAAAACAATAGCAAATTGTTTTAAAAAGTATTAATTATAAAAAAAATGAAATTTTATCAGACAATAATTAGTTTTTAATTAGGATTAAAAAACGTTTGAATTTACAGGCACAATGTATCAGTTTTCACTTAAGTGCCCTATAGTAAAATAGGAAAGATTTCTACAATCATACCAACATTAATTAATTTAAATAAAAATGCTCAAAAAATCAATTTAATAATGTACGTATGATTGGAAACATCGAGAAACAAAAAATTAATTCAAGAATTTAAAATTTTGGCAATCAATTTTAGATATTAAGGAAACCCGGGGTGAGATTAATACATAATCATAATATAATAATTATTATGAAATAGGTTTTTCATGCTACAAATTGATAGAAAGCGACTGTGAAAATAGAATTTTACATCAGTTGATATAAGCTTTAATAATATAAAGACTTCCCTAAATTATTACCAGTTTTATTATAATAAATAAATTGTTACAATACTTTCGTTTTATTTAATTTGCTTTTAAAGCCCAGAATTTACGTACAGCCATACCAAGACCTACATCATGGTAATTAAAATACATAAGCCCTCCTAAAGTAAGGAAGGATAAAAGGTAAAGAGCACCCAATGCAATTTTTGGAACAGTATTTCCAAAAATGATAGGTCTGATGTAATCAACTACGCAAGCCTCTATTCCCCTAAAAAATATAAAAATTTATTATACATACATAATAGAATATTGTTTTAATGTACACAATTATGCAAAAGGATGATATTTACACTTGAGCTTAATACAAGTGTTGTAAACTAGTGAATTATGTAAAACAGTACTTTATTTTGAATTAAAATTGAAATTCAATTGTCAACAGTTTTTAATTTGTAAAGGTTAAACTTATATTACTTTAGTTGAAATAATTTTTTGAATCAATGAATTTGAGTGTTTTATGAACTAGATTATATATCTAGTTATTTAAGAATAATATTATTTTTATTATTAACTTACCAATGTTGATGAGCTACAATAGTGATTGCAACAAGATTATCGAATAATGCGCATGGCGAGATTAAAGCAGCAGGGATGAGACCAATCAAAGCAACAGATAAACCTCTTTCAATTGTCCATAGTTTAGAATGGTCTGCGTGGGCTGATTTCCTAATGGGTGTTAAGGAAATGTTACGAAGGTTTGGTTTGGCCAATAAGTTAGCTTTGCTAACCAAATTCAATTTAGATGCATTGCATGTCAGCTGAGAAAAACCAGCGGAATTTTTAGCCAAAATTGTAGACAATTTGAATATATTTTGGAAACCTTAAATATCTGTTATGTAACAATGATTATTTATATATAATTATTAATTTACCTTCTGGCCTCATAGAGTGGCGGATTATTAAAGGAAGAGCCATTTTTAAAGCTTAAAAATTATTAACAATAAATTATTACTTAATATTTAATTTATAACCTACTTTCTGACAAACGTCAGATGATGTCAATTCTAACAGGCTTGCAACTGTAATATTAACAGTGAAGATAGCTGTAGTCACAGAATATCCAATATGTAGTTTTAAGGGGAGGGTAATTTTCAGCAGTGGTGTACTTGAAGCCGTTTTCAAAGACTTAATTTGTAGTATGATTTTAGAAACGGTTTTATTGAGATTATTTTGTAAGTTGTTAGCATCATGGTAGATGAAATAAAAACTATTTCATGTAAAGTAAGGTTATATTCTACGTTTTATATATTATTTGAAACATTTTTTAATATTAAAATATTGTTATTTTATCGTCACAGAAATGTATTGTATCTATAAATTTTATGATTAATTTATAGATACAATAATTATGGTGACACTTTATAGAAACTTTATTGATCTGTTAATGTATTATTTTTTATATTATATATAATTGATTAACAGATTTTTCAATGTTTATATTATTTTATAACGGAATAAGTCGAAACATGTTGCATAAGTAATACAAAATAAAATAAAACTAGATACATTTAACAGCATATATTTAATTAATATTTTCTTTATTTATTTTGTAGAAATTCTTTATATTCATTTTTATTTAATAATATTCTACTTAAATATTATTAATCATATAAACGGCAATGAAAATGCAAATTATTTTGTGAAACTAGTTTGCCATAAATAAAAATATTTTAAAGTAAAATATTTTATTATTATTAAACAAAAATAAGTATACGTGTAGTTTTTTACGACCTTTAAGAGCCAAAATTACAATAGTGGTTTAACTCACACATACGTGGATTAATGCTAACTGTAGATTAAAATATCTGGATAGCTAACTGGCGGAAATAGGCGATTAACGATTTAACTAGAAGTTTAAATAACCTTAAATTATGTGAGTTATTACTTATAAGAAATGGGTGTATTATATTAATAGTGATTACTGGAAACTTATTATTGTTTATAAGGAGTTATCCATATTTATTAATTTGCATTTTTGTTGTTGTTAGATATTCAATATATTTATTAAATAAAATTTTAATGTCAATTTTTTAACGCGTCAATTTATAGGTTAAGATTATACGCGTTCCCACTAACTAGCGATTTAAATTTTAACTAGCACTTATAGTTTGTCCGCGTTAAGACTGCAGTGATGGGAGTGGTTTATAAAGTCAGTGTCACACAACTGTAATTGCAACATGTCGTCGTTGGTATTATAAATCAGCTAACTTCACTATGTTTATTATATTATAATAAAATGATTTTAAAATATTTAAAAACTTTAAAGCAGAAACAATATAGTTTATTGCATCTTAATTAAATATTAATATGTTTAGTAGAAATGTATATTAGTCACTTTTAATACTAAAATTTATTAAAAAGAATTCCTAAAATTGCATGACGTTTACTCATATTTAAGTTTTTGAGGTTATACTGTACGTCATCAACAAAAAATGTAATTTACAGTTGAAATACATATAATTATTTACAAATGCGTTAACCTAGTTACAATAACGCAAAAAACTGATAAATATTAAATAGTAAACATTGTTAACTAAATTTATTCAATTACAAGTAGCTTTGTTTTAATCTGGTAGTTATTCTATTGTAAATTGGGTAGGCCTCTAAGCCAACCAGAGCATTGTTTCCCAGTTGCCATAACAACTACTACTGCAGTCTTAACGCGAACAAACTATAGTAAACTTCAAGTTTAAACCACTATTGTAATATTGGCCCTTAAACACAAATACTGACTAATATATTGACTTTATTCATGTGTTGCATTCTAACAATGTATAACAATGTAAGGACTGGAAAGACTGCTTCTAAATAAATCAGTGTGTTTAGATAACATAACCTATTGTGCCTGCCAAATGTAATCAAATGTCAAAAATGACCCCACCAAAACTAGGTCAAAAATTACATCTTCACACTCACACTTCATTCTGACTCTTGAGAAACGGTATGTGGTGGACAAATATCAATTTGTACTTCTTTTTTTATACATGATATGTATGCAACTATTTTTACTAGAACGTAATAAAAAGCAAAACAAGTTTTTAAAAAAATCATGAATGTAGTTCAATCAGCAATGATACACATGTCCTGTGCCATGCCCATGATACGCCAATGTATTTGAAATAAAATGGAGTGGGAGAACTTCTCCTAAATAGATTACTAACTTCGTGCCTTTTATCAAATAGATTGAAAGTAGCTGCAATGCAACAAAATAAAGTAAAAAGTGACTAGTCAAGTTTTGTGGAGTGTTGTTGATGACTCGGCTTTAAAATTTCTGACAGACCAAACTTGCAAAAATCATTTAATTCAGTAATAACGAAAAGTACACAATAGTTAATTATGGCGAAGTTGGAAGATAAATCTATATGGGAAGATGGTGAAGAATCTCTGGGAGAAGAAGTTCTACGTATGGGCACAGACGAAATCATCGGCCGCACGCGTTTATTAGACAATGAAATAAAAATAATGAAAAGTGAAGTTATGAGAATCAATCATGAGTTACAAGCTCAAAGCGAAAAAATTAAAGAAAACACAGAGAAAATCAAAGTGAACAAAACCTTACCGTACTTAGTATCAAATGTTATAGAATTATTAGATGTCGATCCACAAGAGGAGGAAGAAGATGGAGCTGTAGTTGATCTCGATGCTCAAAGGAAAGGAAAATGTGCTGTCGTAAAAACATCCACCCGTCAAACATACTTCTTGCCAGTCATTGGATTGGTTGATGAAGAAAAATTAAAACCTGGAGATTTAGTTGGTGTTAACAAAGATTCATATTTAATTCTCGAGACTTTACCGGCTGAATATGATGCTAGGGTTAAAGCTATGGAAGTCGATGAACGTCCTACTGAACAATACTCCGATATTGGTGGACTTGACAAACAGATTCAAGAATTAATTGAAGCGGTTGTTCTTCCTATGACACATAAAGAGAAATTTTTAAATCTTGGCATTCATCCACCAAAAGGTAATTATTATTGTTTATAATAGTTTATTTTACCAGTAACAGTTTGACTGAAGCAATTGTCAACAATTTATTTTCTGTCAAATTTGCAGGATTTAGAAGGCATTATTTTATGCTGTATTTATAGCAAAAAAAATTTGATACAAAATAATGCAAATTTAATATTTTTTTCACACAAAGTTATTCTTTTAAACAAAACGCTTTTATTTTGCATTTTATAAACTCATTCATTTTAAAGTGTTATGCTTATTCTGAAAAGTGCTTATTTATAATCAGAATGTTGATACAAAGGTGAATTATTTAATAAATTTGTTAATAGACATTAAATAAATAAACCTTTTTTTCATGATTTTGACCACCATTAATGTATCAACTAAGCATGGCCAAGTTACTTACATAATTGCTTGGATACTTGTTATCTAGACTAATAAGTGTACAATACATCATTTCATAAATGCAACAATATTAATGTACAATTTATTTTAGGTGTATTACTATATGGACCCCCGGGAACAGGCAAGACGTTATTGGCTCGTGCGTGTGCAGCCCAAACAAAATCAACATTTTTGAAACTAGCTGGTCCTCAATTAGTACAGATGTTTATTGGAGATGGTGCCAAATTGGTCAGAGATGCATTCGCTTTAGCCAAAGAAAAGTCTCCTGCCATTATATTTATTGATGAATTAGATGCTATTGGAACAAAACGTTTCGATTCTGAAAAGGCCGGTGACAGAGAAGTACAAAGAACTATGTTAGAACTTTTAAATCAGTTGGACGGCTTCAGTTCGACTGCAAATATTAAAGTCATTGCAGCTACAAACAGAGTAGATATTCTTGATCCTGCTTTATTACGTTCAGGTAAATTAAATTAATATTATTCAAAATCAAGTTATTACACTTTATTTCCATAGGTCGTCTGGATCGTAAAATCGAATTTCCTCATCCAAATGAAGAAGCTAGAGCTAGAATCATGCAAATTCATTCGAGAAAAATGACAATTAATGCAGATGTAAATTTTGAAGAATTGGCAAGATCTACTGATGATTTTAACGGTGCACAATGTAAAGCGGTTTGTGTTGAAGCAGGTATGATTGCATTGAGACGTAATGCAACAGCTGTCACCCATGAAGATTACATGGATGCTATTATGGAGGTCCAAGCAAAGAAGAAAGCCAACCTCAACTACTATGCTTAATTCTTTAAAATAAATTTAATGATTAGTGTTCTGATTTAATCTGTCATTTAAGTAAATTAATAATTATTTTATAATCATTTACATATGTTTTGTTTTTTTTTTTTTATTACATTTTTTACAGTTTAAAAAAAACTAATACAAGATCATATCAGTCCAGTATCTCACAAACCTTAACAAACGAAAAATATATAAAATAAACTAGTGGCAAATAAAAATGATTTCGTCACTAGAAAAAATTATAACATTTATTTCATTTTGAAGTGACTAATATCAATTACACAAAATAAATTAGATCACAATGCGCACTTGGTAAAGTTTATATTTCAAGGTGCCAAAGGACCTTGTGGCCGTCTGAAATATACGATACCGGCCAACATTGCAGTTAATGTCATTATTAGGTATAAATCCCAGTTGTTTCCAAGTAATTCGTTGACATCCAAAAATGATATGGGACTCTGCAAAGATTAGTTTTAAAATTACAATAATAGAATGTATTTATAAATTACCTCTTGTATACTTTGTACACTGAACATGAAATTGAGCTTAAATAAGGCCAATGCAACAGGAACTTTAGCATCCGCACTGGTTTCTGCTGCTAAGTCGTAACATCTTTTTGCTAAATGGATATCTTGGGCCATTCCTAATCCTTGCTCATGCATATAACCCAAATTAAACATGGCTTGGGCATTGTGTTGTTGATCGGATGCTAAACGATAATGTGAAGCAGCAGTTTCATAATCTACGGATGTACCCAGACCGTAGTAATGGTAATCGCCTAGTTTTACCTTAAAACAAGTTGATAATAATTAAAAAATAGATTTTTTTTTTAAAGAAGTATACCTGTGCAGCTGAATATCCTTGTGCAGCACCTCTGCCCCAATATAGCAGAGCTCTTACCAAACTTTCACTTTGTGATAGCATTGGTACTTCTCCACGGTCTAATAAAAAGGCTGCATTGCTTTGTGAAACTTCATATCCTAATTCTGATAGCAAAGCATATTGGACAAAAGCTTCATTGTATCTTTTAATTCGGTAATCTCCATGTGCCTTAACAAATAATAACATTAATATTTGTGATAAATGTTTCAATAGCAAACTGCTTTAAACATTTTCTGATATATCATGTGTATAATTATTTGGTACAAACTACTTAAAAATGTAAAGAAAAAAGTCTACAAAAATAATATCTTTTTCCTGTCACAACTGTGAATCATACACATATAGCAACTGTTGTAAATATTAGAGAGTTTAATCACTTACTTGCATAAGTATTTCACCCCATCTACCTCGCTCGGCAACATTCTTAAATAATTCTACAGCAGTTGGACAAGAACGCATCATTCCAGTACCTTGAGCATGCATTTGGCCTAAATTATAATATGCAAGAACATGACCAGATTGAGAAGCCAATGAAAAATATTTGTTTGCCATCTTATAATCCTTCTTAACACCAATTCCGTCTGAAATAAAAATATATTTATTAAAACAAACAATAAACTTATATTTTAATTACTTACTGAAGAACATATTTCCTAATTGTAATTGTCCATCAACCCAGCCTTGATCAGCAGCAGCCAAAAAATATTTATGTGCTTTCACATAATCTTTTTCCACCCCCCTTCCATACAAATACATTAATCCCAAACCACTCAATCCAACAGGATTATTTAAATCAGAAGCTTTTTTAAAATACTTAAATGCAGTCTCGTTATCTTGCTTGACTTCATCACTACCGTCCAAATATATCTTAAAAAAAATTGCATTAATATTTTTAACATAAAAAATTTGTTTGAATACCTTTCCCAAATAGGCCATAGCAATAGCATTTCCAGCATTAGCTGCTTGGGTAAAATAATGCATTGATTTTTGATAATCTAAGTCAACACCTCGTCCACCTTGATAATGTAACTGACCTAAACCAACCTAGAATCAAATATTTTTAATAAATATTGAAAATGTTAAAGTATAATGAACAACCTGTGCTTGGATATCACCTTTTTCTGCTAGCAACTCATAATACTCAATCAAGTCATTATCTAAAATACCTGATGTATAACCATTTTCCAACTCATCTAATAAACGTATTCTTTGTATTGCTGAGCCACCACCAAATGAGACACCTTGACTAACTAAAAATATAATTTAATTAACACAGTTCAAAACTATAAATAGGATAACACATACACTTTTTAAGGTTTAAATTTCAACATGTTTAGGTGGTAATGTTTGTGGCATAGAGCATAAAGTGGTACTGAGGTTATGTAATGTGATGGCCGTGGCTCATCAATCAATCATAAAGAACTTAAATGTCAACTTTTTTAGGTTATGTATGTGCAGTGAAATTCAGTTTTCCGCAAACTTAATTTAGCTATATAAAAAGTATGTTTCAATTATATCAGAAGTCACAAAAGTTTACAAACAGTTGCTAACTAGAAAATATTTCACAAATCATTTTTTCTTTATCTATTTTATGATTGTTCAAAATTAAATCACTTTATCAAATGTGAATAAATTACCACAAGCTTCAGATACATGATAGGTTACTGATGAACGCAAACTTTCCAAAAACCGAAGCTTACTATTTCTCACCAAAAAAAGGCTAATGTAATTTTTTCTTCAGAATTACAGATTGCATATCAACCTTATGTGACTACAGTTACACAATAACAGTTAAATACCAGTTGATTGCATAAAAAGAATGACAAACCTGCTCCGCACATCAATTCAAAAAAGAAAACTGCTTCCAAGCCTTAGATCCGCTTTAAGTAACCGTATTTATATATCATTTTTTCCAGACTTGTTATTTTTAAATCGTCTTCATGCTGTAAAACTGTGCATAATATCATGTCATTTCATCCACAACTATCAATTGCAAAGCAAGATGTGTCAACATACGTCACTATCATGACACATTAATCATAAATCTAACTTTATTACAGAACTCTCAATAGTGAATCTGTCTCAAACTACATGTCAAAATTTATTTAGGTTACGCTCTTGCTGGAACTCAACAATCGCAAATCAACAGATTAGTGTAAACATGTTTAGAATTAGATGTAATATTTTATCAGAACTGTCAATTGCAAAGCAATACATTATGTGTCAATGCTTAATATAAAAAAATTAATATGAAACACTGTCAACAAATTATATGTTGCTTTGTATCAAATAAACATAAGTAATGAATTTATTGATGATAGTACATGAAATAGAAAAATAATAAATACCTTTATCAGCAACCAATCTATAAAAATCCAATGCCTTTTCACAACTTGATGGTACCGTAATGCCAGACCAATATCTGTAGCCTAATACCATTTGAGCCCATGTATTTCCCCCAATTGCTGCCATAGTATAATGTACTATAGCTTTCGATTGGCTGACATTCACTGATAAACCAGATGAATATAGAAATCCTAAAAAAACATTCAACATTAAACTAATATAAACATTATTAGCCAACCAAATTAAATTTAATGGACAAATTTTGTATGTTTAAATTGGTAAATCATTGACCTTGAAAATGACATTCATTTCGATAATATGCTTCTTCAGATTAAATCAAGTTTGGGCACTGTAAGCAAGAAGCCAAATATCATTTTTCAGAGCCCATTTTATGTTTTACACCTCAAGCGTATAAAATCAATTCACTTATACCAAATTTGTAATGAACAGATATAATTATAAATATCGATGCTTACCTAAGCCCATATGACCTTCAGGATGTCCCTGACTAGCCAAATCGGTAAATATTTCCTTAGCATCATTTAAATCTTGAGGTAAAGGATTTCCAAATAAATTAGCCCAAGCAACTAAAGCTTTCGCATTACTATTTCCCCGTTCAACTGCTTGCATTAATAATTTATAAGCATCGGCCTTATTAGGACGTGTTTTATTTAATAAAGATAAAGCTAATTCATACAAGTGTTTAGCCTCTTGTTCTTCCAATGTTAATTCAGGCTCTTCTAAAAACTTCTCCGGTAAAGGAGGTAATTCCTCCTCTTCTTCGTTATGACTGCTACTTTCTCCATCAATTATCATATATTTAACATTACCATCACCTTCTTCAACCACTTTATAAAAGAACTTGTGATTTATTAAAGTGTCAACCCATTTTTCCACTGGTGTTTTTGCTGAAATTGCAATATTTATTCAAGGAATTAAATCGGATCTTTATTACTTACATTTGTCTTTTTCTTTTGACAAATCAGGTGCTGGTACTATTTTTAAAGCACCTGATTTGTCTTCTGGATCTTCTACACTTGGTGAAAAATCTTCAGTTTCTTCATTCTCTTGTTTCTTCTCATCTGATGGTGGTGCTTGTAGGTTACATATACAAAGTCCACAACACAGAATAGTTATGTACACAAATAGGAGCTTTTTATAACGCATAGTTGGTCTATTATTTTTTTATAGTCTTTTAAAGTTCATTACAAAATTATTTATCACTTACGTGTCCCAAATAACGTCACTAATCGATTACAAAACGTTATCAGTGTGGACATAAATTTCACCTATAAATAGCTTATATTTATTGTTCCATACATTTATAATTAATGGAAAGTCTCATAACATACGCAATTAATAAAAACATTTTTTTCGGCTCGGCCTGTTTTCTTTCCAGTTTCTGAGTTTTTTGACAGATTCGATTACAAACAAATCAAATTGAACTTAGCAACGAATCAGTTTTGCCAAACCTAAATACATTCACTTGAAATCCTGATATTGAGTATTCAATTATGCTGTCATTTGTGATGTTGCAGTAGCTTTGGAGGTCAAATGTTATCAGCACATACTTTTCTGTTACATTTTTGAAGTAAGACAATTTGAACCACTTGTGCTTCCTCTTCTAGCCAAAACCTTTTAAACTTTAAGTTGCACTTGCTTATTGCCTGCAAACTTTGCAAACTAGGGAAAGACTGTAACCACAGTGCGCCAATAAAGTTTTCGTCACCGCTGGCAACTTTTTGCTTATTTTTCAAATTAAATTTCCAGCTAAAACGAATACAATCAATTTGAATGTACTACAATTTGCAGTTTTGGTAAAATCATTAAAATATTTTTTAGAGTTTTGATCTAATTCTAACTTAACTAACAATTTTTTTTGCAATTGGTGTAAATTTTGTTTCTTAAGTTAATTCGTTACCACATAATAAAAAAGCCTTACTGGCTAATAAATGTAAAACTGCATTGATAATATATTTTTTTTCTTTTCACTACCAACAATTTACACTGTAGTTTACTATCACTACACCAAACCGTTGCATTTAAATCACATACCCAGACCGTGCACATACATACGTAATAATATAATTGTTCATTTTACAACAAAACTAGGCTGCATAATACTTCACTATAAGAATTAATTAGCATAAGCGGTTAAATTTGAATTGCAAGCACTGATCAACTGATACACACACACTACTTCTACGAGATCCGTCACTAAGACAGTTGTATTGTTAAATGTCAAAACAAAATAATAGTTTTAAACTTATTAAGCAATGGTTCATCATTGATAAAAACGCTTGAGCTGATAGATCGGAGAATACTTTTAAGTAGTGATGCCGCCGGATCCACTTTTTAGCCGGAACCGGATACCGGAACCATCGCCTACAAGAAAAACCGAAACCGTATCCAAGACCAGATCCGGCCGGATCTATAAATTTTTTTAAAAATGTAATTAATATTTATCATCATTTGGCATCCAGCGTCTTCAGCGAAAGATTATTTTCTCAAGCTGGCAATGTAAATGAAAAAAAAAATGTCTGAAATTGATAGAAGTGATAGATTGATTCAATGCTTGGGTAAATTTTCTATCACTTGGATGGTTTACGGTTAATTTATAAAATTTACTCTTGATTTCGAATCCGGATCAAGAGTAAATTTTACGGAAATAAATGTAATTTAAACATTAGAACAAATATCCCTTAAAACATGACACATGACATTAAATATTAATCTTGAAAAACAAATTTATTATTGGGCTTGTGCATAGGCGTCTTTATTGTTGTTAAGTAACTGGTTTTCGTAAGACGCTTATGCACAAGCTCAACAATACATTCGTTTTTCAAGATTAACAAATGCAATTTTATAAAGTTCAAAATTGCACAAAACTGAAGATTCTTTTAATTGCTGAAAAAAAAAACCATTCATACACGCTCTTGTGTTTTGATTGGTTACTTTACAGGGTCATATAGGCTTGCCCCAACGGCAACCGCGCCGCGCCCCCTTCCCCGCAAGTAAGTTATTTATGCGTGCAGTGACTTCAAAAACGATAAAAAAATTCGTTTTTAAATTATTTTAAAGATGAGTGATATGCATCTAGTCCTTGGAGAGTGTTTAGGAAAAAATGCAGCGGCAGCAGCCAGACGTTACGCAGAAATGTACCCTGGGCGACAAGAACCGGAACGCGAATTGTTTTTGGCATTGGATCAGCGACTCCGAGAAAGCCAGAGAAAGCACAATTGCACCCAAATAATTTGTGACGTTTATGAAATTTAATTTGACGTCTACGGCTAATGATATTTTTTATTATTTTTAAGAAATAATGACCTCCGGTTTTACTTTATTTTCTCAAAAACCGTGTATTTGATCAAAATTTATGAAGAAACAGAAAAGTTTTCAAATTAAATTTTCACAATGAGAAATAACCAAAAAAATATTTACCTAAAAATTAAAAAGTTCCAGAAGGTTAAACATCTAAAGAATCTTAAAAAACTATCTTCCCAAAGACTAAAAAATTCAAACTAAAACAGTTTCTGTAAATAAGAAATATACTAATATAAACAAAAAATTGTTATAAAATATTAAAAATTACTACTTCTACTTTATTAGGTCAATATTACACAATTTGCTTGTAGTTTCTGGCATTCATTTTATGAGTAGTTAATTCGGGGTACCCTGTATAACAGTGCCTAAAATGTTTGTAGCTTATTAACTAATTTATTATTTTATCACCAAATCTAATATATAAATATACTTGACCATATCGTTTACATCTCTTATTAGACTGTATGCAGTATATATGTATATTAAGTTTTTAGGTTATATGCAACAAAAAAAACAAATACACCAAAATTTAGTAATGCCCAAATGAGCAGATGTATTGTATCTTCAATGAAAGCTATCCAGAAACCTTCAACAGATATAGATTAGTCTTTTTATAATATGTACATAATTTATTCATCTAACAGATATATGTATTTAAAATGTCAAATGGACAGGTTCACACACATAGCTAAAAACATCAAAAATTGCTTAATAAACTTGTACATATGATAGTACAATAGCACAAATCAAAATTTCATCATGTAAAAATAGTTTATTTGATTTGATTTCATACATCTTCACAATAACTTCTTAATAACTAAAAGAATCCAGCAGCATTCTAAATAATTAAGAATGTATTAATTAGTACTTGAACAGAAAAGAAAATTCAGTGTCAGTGACTGTCCATAAATTGTAATTCTGATAATAATAATAAATTATTTGGTAAAGGTTTAGGTTGTGGAGATAAAACAGTTAACGTTTGCCTTTCAGAATCAACATTGGTGCTAAAATAAAAACATATTAGAACAAATGTTAATTTCATTATGTCTTTGTATACATACACACAAACAAATCCAGCACAATGTGATAAAATCATATCATCATCTTCCTTTTCAGAAAAACTAACAGCTAACAAATGATGCAGCATACCAGGATTTGGAGTTAGCAATACTAACTTCGTTAGATGATCTTGTGCCTTCATTCCTAGAGGTAAACAGGAATCTGGTAGTGCTGGTGCACCTATTTTAAATATTTTTATATCGTTCCATTTTATATCAAATGAATGTGGATATAATGGGTTTTTAGTTGTTCCATAAAAATATTCACGAATTCTTTGATCCCTTAATTCTATACGAACACTTTTTGATCTTTCTACTACCTATAATTTAATAATATAGACATAAAATTTATACTTTAAATAAATTACTTACTCCACCACTTTTAGGTATAAAAACTACTTTAACAAAATTAGGCACATCTCTAGCCAATTCATTATATAATCTTTCCTGGTCCATTACAAGAATGACATCCACTTCAAAAGCATTTGTAGCATGTAAAATATGTTTATAGCCTTCGCCTTTAATCCATCCACATGTATTTATTATAACTCCAGACATTTTAGCTAAAATCATAGTAAAATAAAATACAAATCTTTATTACAGCTAAGATGTATACTTTTTTTATTAACTTCCAATCTATCCTTAATATTATTTCCAAGTTGTGTTAACAACATTTTAAACAAAGCTGAATTCTCCGAAGGTGACTTTTGGCCATAGTGATAAATTAATGGAGCCTCTTGTGAAAATCCTTCATCAATTAAAGCTGGTCTTTCAATTAATAAAGCACCAATAGTACCAGGTACCGATATTTGTCCTTGCCCTAAATCCAAATCAACAAAAATTGGTCTACGTCCCATTCGTACAGCATAGTTTAATAGTATTCTAACTGTACTGGATTTTCCAACATCACATGGCCCTACTACCATACAAACAGGTCCTTTTTTATTATCCCTTTCTGCAGATAGTCTCATTTGATCTAAGGCAGCATGGCAGTTTGTATACATTATCATGGGGGTCTCTTTCGCAACATAACTCACATCGGTTTTGCCTCTCAATTCTAATACACATCCTTGCCATGAAAAAACAGCTATTTTAGCACCAGATGTGAATTCGTATGGTTTTCCTTTGACTAACTCGGTTCCAAACACTTCTGCTGAGCCCGATTTTAAGGTTAGAAAACACTTTTCGTTTTTTGCTTCTAATTCGAATCGTAATTCTGCATCAGATTCTAGCTTGAATTCATGAATAGGCTGCTTTTTATCATCTGTAGTCATGGTAATTAAATTTATCTCTTTATAAATTAAAATTAAAGTTTGTTATGTTAGAGTAGTTCATTCGTAAAAAGTAGATCTAATCTACTGCAGAAACGTCAACAATCGCGATGTCTATCAAGCATGCCAACTTCAGGTTTGGTGGGCATATATGTTCTATGGTGGGCATTAATTCTTTAATTAATATTTTTAAAGTGGATAAATTGTATTAACTTCAAACTACGATTTTCCGCTTGTTGATGTAAATAATGCACATAAATTTCAATCGCGTCATCTGGTCCTGCTGTATCAGTGACGAAAATAAAACTGAAATGTATAGTCATATTATACAGTGTGTCCCGAATTAACTAGTCATAAAGTGAATGCCAGAAACTACAAGCAAAATTGACCTAATAAAGTAGTATATTAATTTCAATAAATTCGGAGTTATAGCTCTTTAAAAGATTACAAATTTTTGATTTTTTTTTAGTTAACTGCTTTAATTTTTAATATTTTTAACAATATTTTATTTACATTAGTTTATTTCTTATTTACACTAACTGTTAAAGTTTCAATAAAAAAAAGTCTTCAGGAAGATAGTTTTTTAAGATTCTTTAGATGTTTAACCTTCTGGAACTTTTTAATTTTTAGGTAAATCAATTTTTTTGTGGAAAATTTAATTTTTTTAACTTTTTTGTCTCTTGATAAATTTTGATCAGATACACGGTTTTTGAGAAAATAAAGTAAAACCAGAGGTCATTATTTCTTAAAAATAATAAAAAATGTAAAAATATCATTAGCCCTAGATGTCAAATTAAATTTCATAAACCTCACAAATTGTTTGAGTGTAATTGTGCTTTCTTAATAAACTTTTTTCTTGAAATGTATCGGTACAGTAACACGAAGATGAGTGATATGCATCTAATCCTTGGAGTGTTTAGGAAATACAGCGGCAGCAGCCAGACATTGGATCAGCGACTCCAAGAAAGCACAATGGGTGTACCATTTGAAGATTTTAATCACAGATCACCTGGTTGCAAAATGCAGACTTTCTGAAATTATTTGCACAAACACTCAAAATTCACAACGGCTTTTATTATAGATACATTACAGAGCAGTATTAACTTACCTTAAGTTAGCTTTGCTCACAAGAAGCATTCATACTAGTTTTATTTCATTCTGCTTAAAATTTAATTTGTAGGAGGACCTAGAGATGAAAAATTAAAATGTAATACTTTTTTTTTTATCATAATTAATCATTTTAAATGTTTATTATGTTATTAAAGTTATAAAAAAATAAAAAATACATATAAGTTATTAAAGCATAAAATAATTCAAATAAAATATATTTTTTTTACAATATACATAGTCAAAAGTTATTTAATATTAACTTTTCATTCAAAGTTTTGCCACCATATCACTTATAAAATTATCTAATGCAGAATTAAAAGATTCAATAAATTTTAAACCCTTTTGACAATTTCTAACAAGACGTTTAATGTCGTGTTCCACTACTGTACCAATTATCGGTGTAACAATTATTGAATTTTCATTAATATTATTGATATCTTTAAAATCAATTTGTACTTTAAAAACTAATTTAAGTCTTATATTTGCTTTCTCCACAATAAACCTAAAACATAAATAAAATTATTATTTATTTAAATTATGTTAATTAAAACTTACTTGTAATCTTCAGTCATGTAAATACCATGTATAGCTCTTAATCGTTCAAAAGTATTAAATGACGATTGATAAGTTCTATAATTCAATTCAATATAATCAAGCAATGTTAAAATTGAATATTTATTTCCAACCGATGCTCGAATTTGATTTTCATTTAGTTTTTGATAGAAACAATTATGAATTAACCGTCGTTGTGGAATACAGTCACCTGAAATAAAAATTATTTTATTTGTGTTTCAAACCTTTCAAACATTCCACAACTTACGTTTTAAAATAGATTTAATTTTGTAACTTTTCACAAATCCATGTATTTTATCACCAAGTTCCACTTTAATTTTAATGCTGTTCCACAAAGTCCGTATTAGATAAGTATTATCTTCCAGCAATGTCACGGTATATAAAAGCCGACACCTATTAAATTAAATAAATTAAAAAAATTACGATATATAATAATATGTACTTACACTTCAGCTTGTTCTGATATTTTATCATGTAATGATACATTGTTGCAAGTATTATTACTTTCTAAATATTTTATAAAATCATCAGCAACTGTGTCAGCTGTGCAAAAATTGTCTTTATGTATGAAGTCAATTTTGTTTATAGGCTGGCTAGTAATAACTTTCACATCATATTTAATGTCCATTTGCAAATCTAGAATTTCTTGAAGTACGTTATCATACTGTTTTGATAATTCAGATGATCTAACTATAGGAACCACAGCCGAGATATTTATTATTTCAATTTTTTTTTCTGATTTATTCAAGTTCTCAGTTTTTTCAAACGAAGTTGATGGTTGGGATTCATTTGATAAATTCGCTGCAGTTGTGTTATTAATAATATGCACTAAACTATTATCATATGGTGTAATAGTATCCTCTATATTTATAGTCTCAATAGGCATTAAATCCAATTTTGGTTTCTTTTTATTAACATGATCTACTATTTCTAGCGATGGTCGTTTTAAAACATCAGATGGAGTGCCAGTATCAATATTAAATGATGATGATACGGACTGTCCTAACGGCATTAAATTCGGATTAAGTGGTGATGGAACTTCATCACCGCAGATTAATCTTGATAAATCTGATTTAGATTTCTTCTTGCTACTAAGTTGATAGTTGATTAAATGTTGAGTATCATCATATTGTGGAGTAAAATTAGTGTGATTAAATGATGTTTGTGGTGTTATATAATTACTTTTTCTTGTTGATAAGTTTAAGTCGGAATCTTCATGTATTTCAAAATTCGATTTAGTTGGTATTAATTCAGTATTACTGGATATTAAGTCGGGTATTGGAATCGTTTCATCATCAGTGTCTACTTCCAATTTATCAATTAATGTTCTAGATCTACGTTTAAATTTCATATCTACTTGGGATATTATATTATCTACACATATTGTTTCATGCATAAAGGAGGTATATACAGAACCTCTGCGTTTTATAACCTTTTTTTTAATTGTGCTTTCATCTTTTAAAGTTACATCGCTTATAATTTCAGGAATAACAAATGATTCATTATCAATATCGGATATATTCATTGATGTGTTTTGCATAATACCAGAAATATCTATGTTAATATTATGCAATACTTCTTGTGTTAGATTTTCATTGGAAATATTAGCTTTCATTAGTTTATGAGGTGGAGAACTATTTGCAATTGTATCAAGGAAATTTTTGTTGTCCTTTTTATGAGAAATATTCTTTAACATACTCTCCACACTAGTATCCATTGGATCAATTTTATCTAACATAGTTTTCCTGTCATTAAACAAGGTCTTTGCTGATGTTTTTGAATGTATTTGTTCATTTGTCTTATTATTTGGTATATTTTCTGTAAATTTAATATCATCAATATCAATATCATGTTCTAACATATCTTTATCAAGAAAATCATTGGGTGCACCCTCTGTAATGTCCATTGCATCCTTTTTGATTGTGCTATTAAATGAAATGGTTTTACTCTTTTTAAAACAAACATTTTCTGATTTAACTAAATTTGTCTTCGATACCTCTGAAAATTCACTTGGTAATTTTTCAGTAAGCTCCATATCACCTGTATCTTTGCCAAACAGAATAGTTTTTCTATTAGATGTTGTTGCACCTTGCTTTTCTTCAAATGTATTTGACTTTAAAGAAAGCATAGCAGACATATCATGTTCAGAAGTTGTTTTCGAAAAGTTTTCACTACATAATGCTTTTGTTACACTTTCAGTAATTTCCATTGCGTCATTGCTGGTATTGAATAAAATAGTTTTACTATTTTTAATTTCTGGTTTAGGCAAGTTTGTCTTCAATTCCAAAAAATTATTTGGTAACTTTTCAGTAAGTTCCATATCACCTGTATCCTTACCAAACAGAATAGTTCTTCTATTAGATGTTGTTGCACCTTGCTTTTCTTCAAATGTATTTGACTTTAAAGAAAGCATAGCAGACATATTATGTTCAGAAGTTGTTTTCGAAAAGTTTTCACTACATAATGCTTTTGGTACACTTTCTGTAATATCATTGTTAGTAGTGTTGTTGAACAAAATAGTTTTTCTCTTTTTAATTTCTGGTTTAACCAATTTTCTCTCCAATTCTGAAAAATTATTTGGTATTTTTTCAGTGAGCTCCATATCACCTGTATCTTTACCAAACAGAATAGTTTTTCTATTAGACGTTGTTGCACCTTCAGATATGTTTTGGCTATATAATGGTTTTGTTACACTTTCAGTAATTTCCATTGCGTCATTGCTGGTATTGAATAAAATAGTTTTTCTATTTTTAATTGCTGGTTTAGGCAAGTTTGTCTTCAATTCCAAAAAATTATTTGGTAACTTTTCAGTAAGTTCCATATCACCTGTATCCTTACCAAACAGAATAGTTCTTCTATTAGATGTTGTTGCACCTTGCTGTTCTTCAAATGTATTTGACTTTTGTCCAGTAGTTGTTTTCACAAAATTTTCATCACATAATTCTTTTGGTACACTTTCTGTAATTTCTATTATATCATTGTTGGTAGTGTTGTTGAACAAGATGGTTTTTCTATTTATGTTTTCAGAATTAACCTCTAATCCTTCAGAACTCGTTACAGTTTCAGTAATATCCATTGCATCATTGCTGGTATTGAGCAAAATGGTTTTTCTATTTTTAATTTCTGGTTTAAGCAAATTTGTTTCCAACTCTGAAAAATTATTTGGTAACTTTTCAGTAAGTTCCATATCACCTGTATCCTTACCAAACAGAATAGTTTTTCTATTAGATGTTGTTGCACATTCTTTTTCTTCAAATGTATTTGATTTTAATGAAAGCATAGTAAGCATATCCTTTCCAGAAGTTGATTTCGCAACATTTTCAACACTTTCTGTAATTTCTATTATATCATTATTGGCAGTGTTGTTGAACAATATGGTTTTTCTATTTATGTTTTCTGAATTAACCTTAATTGTCTGCAATACTTCAGAACTGGTTACACTTTCAGTCATTTCCATTGCATCATTGCTGGTATTGAACAAAATGGTTTTCCTATTTTTGATTTCTGGTTTAATCAAATTTGTTTCCAATTCTGAAAAATTATTTGGTAACTTTTCAGTAAGTTCCATATCTCCTGTATCCTTACTAAACAGAATAGTTTTTCTATTAGATTCTCTTGTACTTATTTTCTTTTCAAATGGAAGCATAGCAAACAAATCCTTTCCAGAAGTTGATTTCGATAAGTTTTCACTAAGTATTCCTTTTGGTACACTTTCTGTAAATTCCATTTCATCATTATTGGTAGTGCTATTGAACAAAATAGTTTTTCTATTTGCGTTTTCTGAATTAACCAAATTTGTTTTTGATATCTCTGTAAAATTATTAGGTAATTTTTCAGTAAGCTCCATATCCCCTGTATCCTTACTAAATAGAATAGTTTTTCTATTAGATGCTGTTACACCTTGCTTTTCTTCTAATATATTTGACAATAAAGGCATAGACAAATCCTTTCCAAAAGTTGTTTTTGATGAGTTTTCACTAAGTAATGCTTTCGATACATTTTCTGTAATTTCCATTGCATCATGGTTGCTAAAACTATTAAATAAAATAGTTTTCCTATTTGTATTTTTTGAATTAACCAAATTTGTTTCTATTTCCAGAAAATTATTTGGTAATTTTTCAGTGAGCTGCATATCACCTGTATCTTTAGTAAAAAGAATTGTTTTTCTATTTGATGCTGTTGCATGTTGCTCGTCTTGAAATGACTTTATTGGAAATAAATCAGTCAGACCTTTTCCTGAACTTGTTTTTGATAAATCTTTAGTAAGTAATTGTTTTGGTATACATTCAGTAATTTCCATTGCATCATTATTAATAGTGTTATTAAACAAGATAGTTTTCCTATTTTTATTTTCAGGTAATTTTTCTGTAAGCTTCATACCACCTGTACCATCAGATACTACATTAGTTAAAACATCTCTATTAGCTGCTTTCAATAAATTTGATTTGGCTACACTTTCAGTAATTTCCATTTCTTCATTATTAATACTGGTATTGAAAATCATAGTTCTTCTATTTTTAGTGTCACACTTTTCCAAATCTTTATTGATATTGGATATTTCTGAAAACTTATTTGGTAACTGTTGAGTGAACTCCATTTCACCACCATCAAATCCAAATAACATAGTTTTTCCACTGTTACTTGAATTTAATTTAGATTTTTCTAAATCATTATTTGGAATGTTTTGCGTTATTTCCATTTCTTCATTGTTTGCAGTCCTATTAAATAAAATAGTTTTTCTGTGATCGTTTGTTAACTCTTCCAATTTGATGCGTTTTGTTGGTAATTGTTGAGTAAACTCCATTTCACCACCATCGTATCCAAATAACATGGTATGTCCAATGTTACTTGAATTCATTTTAGATTTTTCTAAATCATTAATTGGAATGTTCTGTGTTATTTCTATTTCTTCATTGTTTGCAGTCCTATTAAATAAAATGTTATTTTTGCATTCTGTTCCTAACTGTTCCAATTTAGTGTCTTTTGTGCTAAACTTATCTGGCAATTGTTGAGTAAACTCCATATCACCTGTATCCATATCAAATAGAATAGTTTTTCTGTTATTAGAACTATTCACAGATTTTGGCATGTTGATGGAATTTGAATTTGAAACATTTTTTTTGATTTCTTCATTATTTGCTGTGATATAAAAAAAAGTAAAGTATTAGATTAAACAAACACGAAACAAACAATTTTAGAAAAGTAAAAAAAAATATGATAGGCAGTTTGAAAACTTGTTGTTTCGATTGTTTGCAAGATATAACAAGATTTCTCAGCTATATGTTGCAAATTTGTTACATTCTAATGCAAATATGTTTCTGCTCTCATTCAGCAATAAGAATGAGATACAAAATAACAACATTTAGAAAAAGTTGCATAAAAAAAAATTGAAAAGCCCAAATTTCAAATTGAGATATGCAAAACATTATTCTAATTAGACTGTAGCCAAACAAAAACAATTTTTGTATTGTTTTGGTTAATCAACAAAAAACAAGTTTAGTTAATAAATACAACAAACAGTAGTAGTAGTAGTAGTAGTAAAAAATGTAATTAACACAAGCTAATTTGATGGGAGACCAGGATAAAGATCCTATCTTAATTTTCATATCAGTCAATATTATACGCAATAATTTCATTCAAAAACAGAAGTAAATTTCTAGAATTACCAAATAGTAGAATAATATGCAAATTTTGCGATGTTAATAAGAAAAAATTAATTTTTTTGCATTTTTTTCAAAAAATTCTAGTAAGAAAGAACTTACTCAATACTCAAACTACAAGTTTCTGAAGCCTTCAAGTTTTTTTTTGCATTAGTACTACATTTTTTAATAGTAATAACAAAGTTAATTCTCAAACTTATATATTGTAAACAGAATAATTACTTTAACATACCTAACTCCATATTATTTGGTACTCGTTCAGTAAGCTCCATATCACCTCCCGCATCCATACCAAACAATATAGTTTTTCTGTTACTAGCAGAAGTTTTTGTTGGCATTTCCATACCATCATTATTCTCTGAACTTTTTATTATTGTTGGAATACATTGTGTAATCTCCATTTCATTTTCAAAACAAGTCTTATTAACTAATATTGATTTCCTATTAGGAACATTTTCTTTATCTATTTGACGACACATATTTTGTGGAACTATTTGTTCAGTAAGTTCCATATCACCAGCTTCTTCACCAAATAAAATAGTTTTTCGGTTATTCTTTGATGTATTTGACACTGTTTCCGTTTTCGTATTTACTTTACTTATATCATTAACATTTTGGGTTACTTCTACATTGTCAGAATCAAATATTATCGTTCTATTTTCCTTATCTTTATCAGAATTATGTAATAAGGCACTTTTTTCAGAAATGGTATGAATACTTTGAACATTGGTTAAATTCATTCCATCCATATCGTGAAATAATATTGTCCTATTTTCTTTATCTTGAATAGATTCCTTTAAAATAGTTTTTTCTCTGCAAACAAATATAGTTTTATTTAAACATTCAGTCATATCCATATCATTTGCAGACAATGTGGTATCTTGAAATGGTATTCTGTTTTTATTATGTATGATTATATTTTTAGAAACCGCCTGCGTAAATTCCATTTCTTCATGATCATGATATAATATTGTTTGGTTGTATTGTGTGGAATTACACGGAACCGGTGCCGTAAGTTCCATTTCATCACCATTCCCAAATATAATAGTTCGATTTGTTGCAATAGTTTTATTACTGGATACATTAATTGTTGTACTTTTTGTTTCATTTATAGTTAATCGATCCAATGTGGATTCTTCTGTGCCAATTGTTTCCTCGTATGTTGTATCCCATATTGTAGATTTTTCATCTTCTGTTGAAAATGGTCTGAAATTTTACATTAGTAAACATAATATAAATATAATGTGTTAAAAGTACACTATTGACGTAGCATGTATGAATCCACAATTTTTGATTATTTTATTATTCATCCCTGCTAACCTTACAATATATTTTCATAACTGCATCTTTTAAAGTTATGATACAGGTCTGAAGTGCTTTGAAGGTTTAATAAGTGATAAATATCACTGGCAGATTAGTTCTGAATGAAATAAATGCATATATAATAGAAAAAGTTACATACTTTACAAAATTACTACTGAATCTGACTTTTCTAGCTTGTAGTTGCTCCTCTGGTTTTGTATTTAAGACAGCTGATTCGACCTTAATGGGTTTTAATATCTACAACAAATTAATAGTTAATAACATTTTGTTTCAGTCACAATATTGAATCACTTACAGAAGTTCTCCTTTTTGTTTTATCCATTTTGTAAACAATGATAAATTTATTTTTCAATGAGACTCCTTCAATGTGTAACCGTCAACAGCTTTTGATTTGATTTTACTACCAACAAAAGATTTCAAATAACCCTAGAAATACCGCAGCATAAAGAAGATAAAGAACTACTGGGTGAGCGAGAATGTCCGAGGATTGCAATGTAGGCAACCAAATATACTTTAAAATTAATAAATGATGTATTTTATGTAAATTGCGAGACACATTCACTCGTGTTTCATGGTATCAGTGTGCCTAGCATCTCACTAGTTGAACCAAATATACACTTATTGTAAATATAACAACTTCAATTGTTATAAAAATAATATTTGAATAATTAAACACAGGTTAGGTTGAGTCGGGACAACGCAACGGTTTGAAACTATTTGCAACCACAACATCAATGATATTTCACGGCACATCATGCCACAAACTTCGTTAACTTGGTCAATCAAGGTACTCAACGCATTCGTTTAGCATCAATAAAAAAGCAAACGTTATGGCAACAGTTGCCAATAATTGCGTTCCCTTAACGCACACGTTAATTAATAACAAAATAAAATTGGCATTTATATACTATATAGACCTCACTAATCTGATTCTAGCAGACCGAAGATAATTCCGAGTATGAGTGATAATTAATAAACATTTGTTTGTCGCTTTAAACCATAAATTCCAAAGTGGTTAAAGCGTTAAACAAACTAACAAATAATTTACGGCAGAGTAAGATTTAAATTCAATACGCTAATAACAATTTGAACAAAGACGATGTATGGAAAACCACTGTGTATTATTTACTTTATATTTATATTGTTGTTATTATATTATTACTTTCCCAACATACTTTATATTTATTTTAATTGTTTATAATTATAATAATTCCTACAAAAAAAATTGTGTTACATCTATGATTTTTTCAATATTTACAATAATTAGTTGCCTACATCCTAAACCTCACTTTTTCTCGTTCGCACTGTAGTTGATGGTGCTGCCTAAACTTTTTTTACTGTATATGTAGTTGCCTACCTCTAATTCTTTCCTACACTAGCGACATTTATGGTTGAACCCTGAACTAAATATTATGTTGGTATAACTTTAGTAGTTCAATTAAGTTAATTAAAATGTAGTTCTTGTAGTAAAAGTAGTTCAAATTGCATTTGAAAATTTATTTTTTAGGCTATGTCACCCAAAAAGACCTTTTTCCAGAATTAAAACAAAAAATTTAAAATGATCACTTACAGGAATTTAAAAAGGCTGTTACAACTACGAATACAATGTCTTCATTATGCAAGAAAGATGAGTTATAAACGAACACCCAAATATGTGCCATCGAAAATAATTAGGCAGCAATTTCTTGATTTTTTTATTAAAGGACATAATCATTCTTTTATACGATCTAGTCCTGTAGTTCCTTATTATGACCCCACTGTTCCTTTCGTTAATGCTGGTATGAACCAGGTATGTTAATTTAAAATAAATCTGAGTGAAGTCTTGTAATAAATATTTAGTTCAAAGGTATATTTTTGGGAACGCATACACCAAAGTTTACTAAAGTTGCCAATACACAAAAATGTATAAGGGTGGGTGGTAAACATAATGATTTAGATGTTGTCGGTACAGATGGTTATCATCACACATTTTTTGAAATGATGGGGAATTGGTCTTTTGGTAAATGTTCGAAGGTAACTAGTTTGTTTTTAATGTTTTTAATAAATCCATGAAACAAAGTTTTCTTCAGGAAGAATCGTGTTCTATGGCGTGGAAATTACTGACTGAGGTTTATAAAATAAATAAGAAAAACTTGTATGTGACTTATTTTGGTGGAGACGATGAATTGGAATTGCTACCGGATTTAGAATGTAAAGAGGTTTGGACATCTATTGGGTAATTATATAATAATGAATTTTTTGATAAATAAAAAATAATTAAAATTGTAGAGTACCACCTGAACGTATACTTCCGTTTGGATTAAAAGATAACTTTTGGGAAATGGGTTTGACTGGTCCATGCGGTCCTTGCACTGAAATTCATTATGATCATGGAGGTTTAGGTAATCGTGCTTCACTCGTCAATAAAGGACTACATGAATTAGTAGAGATTTGGAATATAGTTTTCATTGAATATAACAGGTTTATACTATATTTAAAGAAATCAACATATATTTAGTTGTTAATTTTAGAGATGCCAATGGTAACATAACCGCACTACCTCAAAAGCATGTCGATACAGGCATGGGGTTTGAAAGACTAACCGCAATTTTACAAAATAAAACTTCTAATTATGATACTGATATATTTAGCGTTTTATTTTCTGCAATACAAAAGGTATGTTGATACTAATTATGAATTAAATCATCTAATTTACGATTATTTTAGAATTGTGGTAATGTTGCAAAATATAAAAATTATTTTGGTGAAAATGACTGGGATCGATTGCATACCGGTTACAGAATATTAGCTGATCACTCCAGAATGATTACTGTTAGCTTGGCTGATGGAATGATACCAGAACAAAAGTATTTGATTCAATTATTCATTATTATATTTAATGTTAAATTTTTTTAGCCCAAAATTGAGAAAAATTTTGAGAAGAGCATTCACAATATGTGAAAACACGTTTAAGAAAAAAGAAGGTGGTTTTTTGAAGGAAATGAGTAATTATGTAATTGATAATTTGGGACCTGTTTATCCAGAACTGGAAAATAATGTGGAGCAGGTATGTATAATATTTTATGTCGCACAAATTTAAATAAATAAAATTTCAGATCCATCAAATTATTAATTATGAAGAAGAAGTATTTCAATCATTACGAACAAATGCAAGCAGCGAATGGACAAAAATTGTGTCAAATATACCCTGTTTAAAAAGTTTAGATGTAATAGAAATGCCCGGCTTAGTTCATGCATACAAAGACATATCTACTGCAAATATTAAGGTGGTCACACCACAAATAGGATTCAAATTATTCGACACATATGGTTTAGATGAGGAATGTATTGGCAAATTATGCAAAGCTATGAATATATCATTTGATGAACAACAATTTAAAATGGAAATGGATAATGTAAAATTCCGTTCTAAACAATCTAATTTCTTGAATACAAATAACGCAATGAATTTAAAAGATATTAATATAAAAACGGATGATTCGTTTAAATACAAATATTCCAAATTTAATCATAAATACATTTTTAATGATTTAGATGTTCAAGTATTGAATATACTTAATGGAAATAATTTTGTACAAACGATTCCTCCAAATATTGAATGTTCATTGATTTTAGATAAAACCAATTTATATTCTGAAGCTGGTGGACAGGTTAGCGACATAGGAAGCATTGAATTCGAATCTGGAACTTTTGAAGTTTATAGCATTAAAAATGTAGATAATTACGTACTACACAAAGGAGTTTACAAATCAAAATTGAATTTAGCAGTTAATGAGAATGGTGTTGCAAAATTTGATGAGGAATATCGTTTAGCTAATATGAGAAATCATACGGCTACACATTTATTGAATGCTTGCATTAAGGATTTGAAAGGGGCAACTTGTCAGAAGTCAAGTAAAGTTACAGATAAATATCTAAATTTGGATGTAGGAATATTTAGTTCTAAATTAACGATTGATGATATCGCAGATCTTGAAAGTAAAATTAAACAGATTATAGATGATGGTGTTCATGTTAATCAGTACGAAGTCGATTGTCAAGGTTTAATGGATTTGAGTAATGTTACACTTATACCAGGGGAGATTTATCCCGACTGTGGTATTCGAATTGTCGATATTAAATGGAAAGGGGATACTCTGTCAAGGTAAGATTAATAAGTGAATTTATTTTTTGTTGAATTTGCTATATTTTGAAGTAGTGCAATTTTTTTTCCAACTATTACCTGTTGAATCTACTGTTCAACAAATGAGTCGAGTTATATTGAGTGTCACTCCCACCCAGCCGATTGTATCAAAAGTTAGGATTTGTCAATCTTTTCCTCCATAGACATTTAAAATAAAAAGATAATCCAATTTCTGGATGATAACAGATAACAGTTAAAACGACTGCTTCAGGCCGCCGTTTCGACACCCGCCGACCGATAGAAACGGGACCGGCAGAGTTGAGAACAGAAAAGGCGAGCCTAAATTCGGGCTCCGACCCTGCGTTCGTCAGACACTGGCGTGCGAAGCAAAATTTCAGGTACGGACGCTCTAAAGCATTTTTGAGATTTTTCCCAAAGTCTAAAAATCACCGAGGGCAAACGAGGAATCGGACCGACTCGTCGTTTTCGACGTTGGCTTTCCCAACGGCCATCTATGAGGGGAGCGCTGCCCGGTAACAAAGCTATCAACTCTCGCAAACATTGGAAAGCATCGCCACAAACAAATCAAGGACTTGACTGCATGATTTTAAACCGCCAATACCTGCCTGAATATCTTCGAGCCTCCACCAACGTTATTCCGCAGAGCACCTTATACTGGAAGTTGAATCTTTAGCAGACGCAGGTAGGAGTTGTCAACTAGAGTGCACCAGTCTTTCCGCAGAGTCCAAAAATCCTTTTCTCTTAGGAAAACCTTCAAGGCACTTAGGACACACACAATATCAAATATAAACATCATTATGCTGCCATAAACGCACCCACATCTACAAGAACAACACTTTCTGATAGGAAGACGCGATTCCTGACCTACCACAATCCCCTTCTACATAATCAGAAAGAAAAGATTGAAAACATTGTTGTCAGCCGATGATACTAGCACAAGACAATGATGAACAAGGTGCCTTTGAATATGTACCTATAGATACTGACTAAGCTTAGTTGTGGTCCACCCATACACTCATATTAAATGTAATTATGGTTAAATGGACATTAATCATATATTAATGTCCTGAATTAAAAAATTGACATTACTTTTTTTAAATTCTCTGCCGGTGCCGGGGGGTCGAAACTGCGACAAATTATTCGTCGAGATTCGAGTTAGGCGCTTCACCTAACTGAGCCATTAACCGCACATAACCAACTTAATATAATTAAAATTAAATAAATACCTTAAATTTATTGTTGCAGCTACTTGAACAGAATATTAAAAAAAAAAAGCTATTGAAACAGCATGCATGAGTTAAGATGAATTCTTTTTCAGGGAACCTTGCTGTGGAACTCATGTCTTTAATTGTAAGGACATAGAAAATTTTAGTATAATATCCTTTAAATCATTAGGTCGAAGTACAATATCAATTCATGCAGTAACTGGAGATAGAGCCGAATTAGCGATAAAAAATAGTCAAGAATTATTAGATGACATCATCAACCTACAAAAGAATGTATACGACAATATAGACAAAGTAAGCTGAAAGTTAAAATATAAATTAAGTTAATATATTTATGAATTTCCAGCCTGAAGTACTAGAAATGGCTGTTTCAACATTAAAACAACGCTTTGCATTTGGAATTGAAGATGAAAATATTTTATCAGTTGTAAAAAAGCATGAATGTTTAGAAAAATTAAATAACATCACAAAACAAATCAAAGATACAGTTCGGAATACATTGAGGTGAATTTAATTATATTTACGATATCTATATTTTATTGATTATTTGTAGGGAATTTATTGATATGGAAATGCAAAGTGTGTTGCATACAGGGATGTTAAAAAGTGACACCAATCAGGATTTTATAGTACATTATTTACGAACATCGATGATTTTAGAGAATGTACCATTACAAAAAGCGACCCAAGTTTGTCCAAATATTCCAGTACTAATTATTTCATACTCCAATAATATTGTTAAGGCTAGATGTTGTGTACCACAGGTAATCATTTATTATTAAACACGTGCAATTAATAAACTTAACAATTATATTTTTAGAATTTAATAACTGACAAATTCAATGCAGAGAAATGGTTAAAAGTGATAGGAAATATTTTTAAATCCCCAGTGGCACCTCCTAAAGGTCAAGATCCTATGAATGTTTGTATAATGAAAGGAAAGAAGCTTAGTATATCCGATTGGCATATATTGTTAACAGATAGTTTAGATTCTGCTAAATATTTTGCTACAAAGAATTTGTAAATAAAGATTTTATTATTTTTTGTAAACCAAGTACCTATTTTTTATTTAACAAAATATAAATAACATGCCATCTTCGTACACTGTAAATTATCATTAAAAAAAAGCAATAACACGAAACAAAAACTATATATATATTGTATATAAAAAAAATAGTTGCCTAAATAATTCTGTTTTTTTTCTTCTTAAATCTATGTTTGGAATCATTATAATTGTATAAGAAATATTAATAATGGAATGATCACTTTATAAATACCACTTAACGCTTCGTAGAATCAATCACAGGTGGTACATTGGAATCAATGAGATTGTTTATGACGACTTGATAAACGGCACTTTTATTTAATTTTTCGGTGTTACTGGCACTGTCTTGGATGGTTCCTTTTGACTAGGCTGAGATTCTTTGGTTTGTGGCACTTGTGTTGGTGGTACCTGAGCTGAAGGTTTAGCTTGCACTGGTGGGGGTGTTTGTGGTTTGGGAGCTTGTGTAGGTGGTGGTGGGGGTGTTTGTGGTTTGGGAGCTTGTGTAGGTGGTAGTGGGGGTGTTTGTGGTTTGGGAGCTTGTGTAGGTGGTGGAGTTTGTTTCTGTGCTGGAGGGGGCGCTTGTTTTTGTGGTGGAGGCGCTTGCTTTTGTGCAGGACGAGCTTGTGTTGGGGCTACCTTCGGTGCTTCCGTTGGTTTAGGTTTCGGGGCTTCTGTTGGTTTAGGTTTTGGAGCTTCCGTTGGTTTAGGTTTTGGAGCTTCAGTTGGTTTAGGTTTTGGTGCTTCTGTAGGTTTAGGTTTTGGTGCTTCTGTAGGTTTAGGTTTTGGTGCTTCCGTTGGCTTAGGTTTTGGTGCTTCAGTTGGTTTGGGTTTTGGTGCTTCTGTAGGTTTTGGCTTTGGTGCTTCAGTTGGTTTAGGCTTTGGAGCCTCAGTCGGTTTAGGTTTAGCTTGCTCAACGAGATGTGACCAGCCAATTTCATAAAGATTTACTTTTGCAATATAGTCATTAAATGGTGATCCCAATAATAATTCACTTTTATGTATTCTAGCTTCACTAATAGACAATAATCTTCCGTTAGTTGCATGTAAGCTGTCCAAAACTTTTCCATCATTAGAAACATGCATTATGGTAACTCTGGTTCCATTTAAAATCCAATTAACAGAACTAAAATGTCCTATAAAATGTTTGCCCATCTTGGCAAAATTATTTGGATAAACATAATCGTATCCAGCAAAAGTTAATTCAAATAAAGACATTATTCTTGCTATTAGTTTCCTCATCCATGGGAATGGGCCGAAAATTTGTATAGGAGATGGATTTCTTGCATCATGGGAACTAACTAATGGTACAATGTATCCACCTTTGCCATCTGGAGTAATATTATCAGGAACACCTGGAAGTCCATCCAAAAAGATTTCTTGCTTTCCCGCTTTGGACCCTTTTAAATGATATTTGTGGATTCTGCTACGAGCAGATTCACTTATAAGGAGATAGTCTTCATTTTCAGACAGAATTACACCATTTGAAAAATGTAAATCATCCATTAATACTGCATTGCGTCTTGTTTTTGGATTATAATGAAGTACTCTAAAAAAATATAAAAATAATTAATCAGAAATTCAGTCTAAAGTATAATCAGCATAAATGGTAGTGGACTTAACTCAAATGAAAAATACTTCAATGTCTCATCATTATCAAATGAATAAACAAAGCAATAACTGATTGAAACCAAAAAACACATCCATCAGTTGCTATTTCGTGAATTCTTGCATAGAAAACCAATCCACAAAGTTACACCTGAATGGAGAATCAAAACTGGAACATGGTTCTTATTATTAAGAAGTATTCAGCTCCCAAAATATCTCCTTTACCATCGAGGTGGCCTCACGGTACATATGGAGCAGATCATTTCAGATCTACATGCAGGAATTTCAACTCTAAAGCCCAAGCAAGTTCTAGCTGAAACAGTATAGCCGTTCATCTCGGCATCAAAGTAGCACCGGGTCCCCAAAGAAAATTCGCCACCCTCTTCTGAAAAAGATTAAGACGCGATCTGTTTTCTACTATAGACCCGCCGCAACATCAGCATCTTCTTAGTGTAACAATGCAGAATACGTCTCAATTGGTCAACCTAGTCAGCAGATATAAAATAAATCTTGCCGACCGTAGCACAACATTCAAAGGACTACAATAGTGTTTCATAAAATTTCAATAAAAAGGTTCAATAGCAATTGAATGAGACATAAAATACTGTTTACTACATGTTAGTGCTTATAACCACATTTATCTAATACTTAAAGTTACAACTACTCCCTGGGTCTTGTAAATTATATAAAATTAAATATTTTCACATTTGCTACATAATATTCTTTATGATAAACAAGTAGGTTTTTATGTTAAACCTTGTTAAGATTAAACATACACATAAAATTTTTAAATATTTGTATGTACTGATAAGGATAAGCTGAGTAATTACTGCATTGTTTCAAACACAATTAAATCAATGCCTAGAATTATTAAAAAATTCAATTAATAACTATTTACCTTGCTGAACCATCTGATAAAAAGTCAAATAAACCATCTTCTAATCCAAAATTGGTACTAGAATCAGACCAGTAAATATCACCAGAGCTTGACAAGGCTATACTATTGAATAATCGCGGCTTTCTGCCATCAATTTCAACATCTGGAGAAACTAATTGCACTTTATCACCTAAAACAAAACCAATTTTAGTTAACTCTTACTTAATTTTAATCAGCACTTTTTTTTACCTGTTTTAATATTAACTTTGAAAATACCATAATAGGCATCAGCTGCATAAAGATCACCAGCTTTGTCAAAAGCAAGACCCAATGGCCTTCCGCAGAGTTTTTCTTCGAATTCGTGTTCACATGGTTTGCCTAGTGATACAACAGGCGTGACGTGCTTAAGGCCTGATAATTTTACAATTTCACCGCTGTGTAATGAAGTGTAAATTTCATCATTGTATATGGCGAATGCCTCTGGTCCTTTGAAGTCTCCTTTATGCCAATGTTCGGCATTATTCAATCTTTCGTTTATTGCTAAGTTTTCAGTTAAAGGTATTGTTGGCGATACTCTGAAAAAGTAAAAAGATTTATAGTGTTTTAATTAACAGATTAATTATAAATTTTCAAGTAATTATGACATATTTGGTGATAATAAATAATTTATATGTTTATGCAGTTTAAATTATTGTTGACAATTCATTAATTATAATAATAGTAAACAAGCGTACTTATCAATTGCTTGTAATTTGTAATCAGTTGCAACTAACATAAATAAAACTGTTTAGATAATTATATATAATACAGTCGCAGTCGATAAACCTAATGTACTCGTAAATCTTTATTTAATCGTTAAGTAATAGTTGCATAATTATTTAAAGAATATAATATTTAATGCCATTTATTTTTTATATGAGGTAGTTTAGTTGATTTAACCTTACTCATGTTAAAAAAAAGTTCTATTAATCACTTAAAAATGTATTTTTATCATTAGTGGTTAAAGCTACACAGTTTTTGTTGAGTTAGAAAAAATTCTGATATTCCAAGAATTTTAACGACCTTGTCATTTTATAACATAAATTGAAATAAATAATGACATATTTTCCTGTGAACATTCAAAAATATAAAATTTGAAATTAATTGCAAGCTATTTTGGAACAGTAAGTAAAACCACTAAGAAATTTGGTTTAAATTTATTTGCCAAACTTAAAAAACATATAATTTCAACAGCAGTATTAGGTAAGAATATCAACTATTCATAAAGTCAAAGTAATAAATATGTTTACATATTTGTAAACCAGTATGAAAACTTTGAATTATCTACTTTGTTATCTATACATATTGATCATAAATAACGTATTATACAACAATGACATGAGATATTTTTATATCATCCTTTGTCCCATTTCGTAGTAAAGCCTGCTGCCATACCATAGAAACACAAAACATGAATGATAATTATGCAATAAATATGCTTAAAAAATCATTTTGCCGTGAGATATTGTTAATGTTGTCAACAGGTTTTAAACCATTGCAACTTACCGGTTGGTTACTTTTGACTAGCAATGTATCAACCAGTGAGGTGAATTTAAAACTGCTGTTGGAATTTTATAATAAAATATAATATAATATAATTGTCAAGAATGATTATGAAAATAATTGATAGAATTTGCCATTAAGCATAAAAAATTAATTATTCTATGTAAAGTAAATGTTTATATAGCAAATATTTTAGTAAATTAATAATAATAATAAGAAAATTAATGACGTTTACAACCGGTACATTTTCGTGAGATTTCCGCGATCAACCAAAACTAAAGGGAAATGGAAATATAACTGCTGGTTCATTAGTATAACTATAATTTCTTTTAGAATAACTTTTAAAAATACAACTTCGATATTACTTGCTAAAATTTAAGCAGAATACTATATTTCATAAAAAATATGCACGGATAGATATAATAAATTTTATGCAATATACAATGTTTTAGATATCTTGACTTTTTTTGCATCAGATAAGCCTTCTTTCATTTTTATCATATTCATCACTGTTTCGTTCTAAACAAGCATTTTCTGATTATTCGTTTGATCTCAAAATAGATGTAAAATCAGTGTTTTGTTTTTACGTTTCTATGATTAAGTGACAAATATGCGATAATATGAATGATTTGAAATCTCTCCTCACCTCACTAATAAAAATGGAACAAAATTCCTAAGACAAGCAAGTTATTAAAATTAAAATATTGTTATATAAAATGTAAAAAAATTACAATAACAATAAAAAATATATAACTTTAAATTTTAATTCAAATGACTCATCAATAGGCTAGTCTGTGAATAAAATTTAAATTATAATTGGTTTATAATTAAGTATTCATTTCACAATTGTTTGTATTTTGTATAAATAATATTATACTATCAATTTCACTGTATATCATTTTTAAATGGTGTGATAGCTCAATGGTAGAGCACTTGCATATCATGCGAGCAGTCCGGGGTTCGATCCCCGAAATATGACTGAAATATTAACTTGCTCTTTATCCACCAGCGTGGTTCGGAAGTCACGTTTTAAGCTGTTGGTCCCATCAAACCACTTTAAACAAGTCGTAGACTTACTGTGGCGATGTAAAATAGCCGTAAAAAGCATAAAAAAAAATATATATATATATATATATAATCAGATCGCCCTTCTACCCATTGGGTGTAGGCTAATATATATATATATATATATATATATATGTCTGTTCTCTCTTGCAATGAAATTTCTCATTTGAATATATTTCGATAAAGTCGCATCTTTCGCAAAGCAATTACAAACCACAAAAAATCTTTAGCAGCACAATTTGAATTCCACGTTAAACTGTATGTTTGTTTGTGTAGAACTACTATCGTACACCACTAAACATGTGAGAGCAAAGCCAGCCTCAAAGCACCTTGTGAGGGTGCTGTAGATGCAAGGCACCTGGGTCTCCGGTTTACAAGAAGCTCTCTCCAAGAAGTGAACATTTTTGTAATAATTGTGTAAAACTCAATAATGTTGCAATATTTTCTGGCCCACAAAAAAGTCTTTTATTAATATCTTTTTGAGATTTTAACTCCACTGTAAACTTACAGTATCTTTCTGAAATTAAAGCAACTAAATGCAATTTCTAGAAGCTTTTTACTTTGTTATCCTACAAGAAAATTTTTGTTTTTTTTTTAAGGTTAATTTATTTAGATCTGGTAATATTAAGAGTTTGAAAAAGAAATGACCTTTTTATTTCTATTTGATTATATCCATAAACCTGTCAACATTATTCTCAACAAATCTATCAATTCGACAAAGTTCTTTGATTTAAAGATATATTATAGTAAGAATTTTCCACTGTTTGACAAATTAACTGTCAATTTTCTAAGAAAACATAACTGTCTGATATGTAAATGCTTTATATATAAACAGCTAACTGTCAGTTTCACAAATGAATTGTCAACTATCTAACAAAGCATATAACTGTCTGATATGAACTACATATAAATTGTCAATTTTTTTCTCAACAAAACTGTCAGTTTGACAAATTGTCATAAGAAAGAGCACAGCTGTCCGACATATAAATTGTCAACCTTCTTTTTCATCTCTAATCACCCTTTATGTTTGTATCCAGGGTCCCAAAACATGTTTTGCAATATATATATCCTTTTATTATTCAACCCCGCAAGTTTATTTTAATTTTTTGAACATAACATTCCCTGAATTCTGTCAACAAGCCTCATTTTAATTAAAACTAGAGGTGTGCCACTATATTATCTGGATGCAAATGTGTCACTGCACCATAGAATAATTCCTTTTTTAACACATCAAACAAAAACGTGTTTCCACATTTGTCTTTCAATGTTTATTGACATTATAAATAATTAAAATATTGTTGAAATATAACCTACACAATAAATGATTAGCGGATTTTCCTATTAAACTATTAATGTCGATGTATACTGAATTATTACAAAACATAATAATACAATTGAGTCATATTGAAAGAATGTAATCTAATTAAAGTTGTTTTGGAATTTGCACATCTATTAGTAACTGTAAATAATATTTATAATTAATATTGTTAGTTTTCGCAACATTGCCACTTGTAATGTTATTTTAAATAACATTAATATTATAGTCATAATTAAAATTTAATTAAACATGGCTAATGACAACTTAATTGTTATTAATATAATTGCTGCTGGCTCATTGTTTCAGTCATTAAGGTGTCTTTACATTTGTCAATTTATTGTTAAATTTTAATTACTTGTCAATTTTACAAGACAACCCAATTTCCAATGAGATATAAATCCTTCGTAATACTTACAGATTGCATTATAGATGCTTTGATTCTAAATTAGATACTTTCTTAAATATTATAACAAATATCAATATTTACAATAATTTTTATAGTTATGATGTGGCACCATGAAAATTCATAAAAAAACACTAAATATTGTCAATAAATTAAAACAAAATAGAACATGTTCTAATTTTCATTTTTCAAAACCAATTGCACATAAAAAACAAAGTTTCTGATTTTTATAAAATATGAAATTGATTGTATAAGAAAACACATCATCCTTTTAAGGAAAATATTTGAATTCCATTTAATTTTAAAGATCCCAACATAATAGGTGCTTTCCTTTTGCCAAGTGAGGTATGCCAAATAACCTTACAAATATTTGTTCTTTTTTAATTAAAATTTATTTGATATCGTTGTTAACAATTTTATACATTTTTAAATGTTATTTAATTAGTTTTCATTTCGTGATAGAGCGCCATAGGCAAGGGAGAAGTAAAATTTTTACTTTGACTTTATTCTAGTCTATTAAGTAAGATAAAGTAAGAATAACTGAGAATAGTAGCAAAAGGAAAGCCTAATATCAGCTGTTCACTTAGAAATAGCTCAATCTATGATTCACCAAGTCTCAATATTTTTGTACAAAGTACCGAATATGAAAACACATTTCCTCATAACATTTTTTCAGTGATGACATTTAATTAAATTAAAAATTATAATAGGAATGAATAATAAATCACCAGACAGATGAATTAAATAAAGGCTTATCATGATAATTTATTATACAAATCTCTAGTAGCAATGTTTTTAAAATAAACATTTTATTAATGTTGCAAGAATTTATTTTTTAGCGTAATCAGATTTGTTGTATATATACTTTGTTCAAATATTTAATATTAATTAGACGCACACTGATTGTACATTTGAATTATATACACTTAAAATAAGTGTTATCAAGTTATTAATTAAAACTTTGTTACTATTATCAATCAAATTAAAAAAATAACGTATTAATTTTTTATGGCAATTTAGAATATAGCAAGGTGATAAACGTAATTGCCAACAAGTGATGAAACATACTATCACACCACGTCAATACAAAAGTCACTAAATATATGATCCGTATATAATATCAAAACAGTTAAGGACTGTTTCAATAAAAAATATCGACAAGGTGCAGTTCTGGACTTGTCTCAATTCCATAAATTAAAACTGCGACAAAAAATGTTTCAGCAACTAATGACAATGTTTATCATTATTTTGAAACCTGATTCTATTATTGTCTTTCGACCTTCTTGTTAATTATGTGTGCAACATGATAAAAAATATAATATTACAAGCTTTGTACAAACAAATAAGAAACAAATGATAACACAATTGAATCATATTCATTTCACCTGTTTATGAATTAAATAAGTAATTTTCCATTTAAAATTAATTATTAAATTGGTGAAGCTATCTAAATTATGTTTGATACTTTTATCAGTTAAATAAACTGGTTTTATTATCTACAGAAAAACAATAATTTCAACTTCATTAATAATTAAAATTATACTTACTTGTAAGGTTTTTCGAATTTGCAGAATGGGGGCACATTCGGTAACATGAGCAATATAGCCAGAAGAACGGATATTTCCAATGCCCTCATGAACATGAACCTGAGAAGGCCCCTAAATGTTATTTTGAGGCCCATATTGATCTGTGAAAGAATAAGAGGTTGTAGAACTTTAGTTAATTATTGTCGGTGTTGTAGAATTATTACCTTTTAATTATAAGGAATGTTGAGACGTGTAGCGCCACGGCGTATAAGACGCGTTTACAAAAGTATATGACAAGTGTAAATGACGTGCTTCTTAAAGTCGACTCAAACAACAAAGATACCGGTTAATGAGCAGGAGCAGAGCAAAGTCGACGTCGCAAATGTCAATAACTGCCATGAACGTAGGTAAGAAACGGTAATGTCTAGAGTTTGCAGTGGCGGGTCGGAATCATTTAAATAAAATTATGGTTTGATAAAAAGGACAAACGAATCTGATTCATCTGAGAAAAAGAAGCAAATTATTAAATAAAATATAAAAATTGGAATCATGTTAAATAATTTCTGTTGTATTTCGTACACTTATCACAAACCATTAATGCGTATATCAACCGAGGTAACCCAAATGCCGATTATACTGAAATAAGTTAATATACGGACCTTGGTTGCGGATGCGACCGCATTAACTATAAACAAATGTTGAGTGATTTTTACAAACCGAAGTTACCTATATCGGTATATTAGAAAATTGACACCCGTACTGTTACCAGTGGATTGTCTTAGTACTTTTAGCAGATAGTGCATTATTGATGGTATTAAGCTCCTGCGACAACGAGATCAGTTACATACTAAATACGCTTTAAGATTGAAAAAGCAAAATAATTTTTGCAATAAATACTTTTTCACAAAACTAGTATTTATTTATGAAATAAAAAACATGGCCAAGTTGTGTTTGTCTTTCTGGTTTTTTCAGCTCAGAGTCACTTCGTTGAGATACAAAAGACATTAGTCTTTCATTCTCATATTACGCTCGCCGCTAAAAAAAAAATTATTCAAGTTTGCAAACCCAAACCGGAACCGCGTAAGTTTACGGATGGTCTACAATTATTTTATAAAAGTAAATTTTGATTTCAGCCAAAAAAAGCGCTATATTTGTTAATAAATAGATAAATAGTGAGTTGTTTTAAAGATATCGGATGATGTGGTTGTCTGTCCAGGTTTATGGATAAGCATCATACATCTACTATCTAAGATTTTGAAAAGTAACCCAACGTGAGTATCCAATATATTATATAGTGCAGTTGCACTACTGTCTTTTGTGTAAGGTGTTAGTATATTTGGTATTCTGTCTTGTCTTGCTGCTTTAAGTGAGTAAAGTTTTTTTATCGTTTTTCAAATCACTTTTGGACTTTTATTCGTCAGTCTTGTTTTAGCCTAAAACCTGCACTTTCTTCAATGTCGCCCCCAGCATTTCTGCTTTGTCAACGTCAGTGAAGGCGGTAGTAAGTCTTCACTTGTTTTTCTTTTGATTGACTTTACCAGGGGCCAAATTAAATGATCTCTATGGGAAAGTCTCTCAACTCTATCAATCCAAAACTTGATCCTAAATTCTTTAATGTCAAATTTAATCTGTCTGTTTAATTCCCCTGTCTTTTTTTTCGAATTCTGTTGCAAGTCAATAGTTTTAATTTTTACGCTTTTTTTTAAACTTTGTCTGTCAATGTTTCTGTCCAAAATTTCCAAATCCTCTACCTTGAATGCCTCCTTGAGAAGTCTATTCTGCTACAAAGCTTGTCTGTATCAACACACGATATTTAAAAACGTGTTTTACAAAAAACAAATTGTTAAGGTTCTTTTAATAAATTTAAAAGAAACTATTAATTTTGAATTATGAAATGAATTAATAATTTATTCAAAATCAGTCAATCGAATCACAGCGGCCAAGGGTCAAGCATAGACAATTGTTTCGGTTCTACAAACCTCGTCAGTATGCCTTGTACGACCACGGCATCGCATGATAGCGAAGACAATTTTGAATAAACATTTCTGTTCTTATGAACACAATTGATATTATAAATAATCAAACGAAAGACTGGTTTGATTATTTATAATTTTGAATTATTTACAGTACTTGCATCATTTAATTAAAGAGTTGACTGATAAAGCTGAAACAGGATTACCACTCACAACAACATCCTCATCAATGCTCATTTCAGTAAGCACCTGAAATCAGGTGGGACATATAAATTCCTTTTTAATGTTTTTGTGCTTACCGCTGCCTCAGAGATTTTTATAATTTAATTAAATTTTGACAAATTAATTATTTGAATCGTCAAAAATTTAAATATTTTTCTGGGGGCCTCTGGGCACCTCCAAGTCCACAAACACTTTCACTTGCTCTGCGTATTTTTATTTACACTTTTGCTGGTTAATTTCTTTATATTAATAATTTAATTATCTAGCATGTCAGTCATAGCCTACTACCACCTCAGATTGGAGTTAAGCGCTTCATCCACTGAGCCACTCTCCGGTTTAGTAAAAATACGAAAGCATAGCACGCAAAAACATGCATGCGACAAGTTCAGACAAAAATGTTAACAAAAAAATTACAATTTAATATCAAAATTTAAAACTTTGGATTCTCATATATTTCACGTTACTGGTTGGTAAGTTTTAAAAAGGAGTCGTGCTCAAAGTTTATAAGACCCAAATATCGGGCGCTTAATATTGTAAATCAAAAATCTATTGCCGTCATGCAAAAACGATATTGGTTAATATCAATTTTAATAAAACAGGCACACACATACACAAAAGACTAGATCATTGGTTCACACCAACAGATTAAATGTTAATATATATTTACTTAATTTGTCAGTCAATTTGATCACAATTGTTAAGTGTAGAATCTTCTTCGACGACGTAATAAACAGCAGTTTAACAGGTTGGCTGTTAACCAAGATATAATTAGATTTAAAGATATTTTTTTACTAGTTTTGATAAATGGTGTAATTCAGGACAATCTCAAACCACACCCTATCGGCCGTGGTAAAAGATAAAATCTGAAGCTAACCATTCTGGAAGTTGGATTATGAAAGAATCCAACCCTTGATGTTAAGAAGAAATCTTTGCAATATTTCTTTCTTGTTTGATTGGTTAAACAATACCTGTGGCTTGATTGAAAAAAAGGCTTAAGTACTAATAATATTTTTAAAACTTATAACCAACTGAAAGCTGAAAAATTGTAGACAAGATTTTGTCATTTAAATTCATATTATATTTAATATTGAAATACATAATAAGGTATAACTTAATAGTCAATAAGTCAATTTTGTCAAGATTGTACTGGAGTCCTTTTCACCTATATATACCCAGAGTATACATGTATTTCGAATATATAATCCTCATTCCTACAGAAAAATCTTCATTTTTTTTTCCACCAAGGACCATCTGCTGCACATCAATAATGATAAATAAAGTATTAATACTTACATGAAATTCTAAATTAAAACGAAAAACAAAAAGAAATAAAATGAAAATTATGATACACAATTTTATTTAAAAAATTAGGTGTACACAATGTTCATCCATATTCATTTTCTTACATGTATAATACATATAACAAATATTTTGTTAACCTAACATAAACACAGAACTCATGCAAATGGGTAGCTAGTTCCTACTGATCACATGTCCACCATGGTGGCACAGAGATCTTAAAGTAATGCTTAAGCGTTAAACCAATACACGCGATCTTCAATTGAATAGGAACAGAACTGTTAATCCCATTGAAGACAAAGAAGAGTACTAATCTATTTAGATTACCATCTATAATTTCTAGTCTAATCGGTATCTCTGTGGCACATGTAGTTACATTTTACCTGTCACCTTTCCGTATACCAATATTTTATGCTCACACTGAAACATAAATTAAATAAAGGATTATTATTAAGCAGTTGGTTTGAAATAAATATAATAAAATTGAGCACTACAAAATTTATTAAGTGCTATTAAACGTATACAATAGCACCCACTCGGGTTAAGTATTGCCAACTGATCAAATATGAAACGTTGAAACAAAAGCGAAGTGACAAAACAAAAGCAGAGTATAATCATATCACATAAGTGTTTAAAGAAACAATAAATACACAAAAAAAAGGAAAACACAAAACGAGTATTTTCTTAACTTAAAACAAATACAGTGGAACATTGTTTATAATAATTTAGTCCACCAGGTTTTTCTGCTTATTACTACATATAGATATTATGATAAACCCTATAGACGTAATATAAACAATTTTAGGAAGGAATGTAAAAAAAGCCTTAAATTCTAAGTACATACATCTAAGTATTTTTCTTAGTAACCAAGAAAAATATATATCCAAAAAATTTAATAATACTGTTTTTTTTTCTTCAAAAAGTAGGAATCCAATTTTTTTATGCAGTCTAAATGCGCAGTCTTTTTAATTTCATTTTAATTACACCAGTAGGAATGAAGGGTGTGTTGTGGAATTATTAATAAATATTGAATAATACATTTAGTAGTCACATGAATCAACGAAAAATTTGGCACAGCTTCCTCCAATAAATAAAATTAAAAGTGAGACATATTCGAGACAATTTTGTTTGTTATTCGAATAGCATTTAAATTAAAATTTATACAAAAAACGATGAACACACATACGTGTAGAGTATTGATATTGTAGTCATAATTAAAAAAATGTATATGTAGGAGATGAAATTAATTATGCCTCCACGCTTACTGCCGCCGTTGCTTCTTTATCTTCAATTTTTTTAACTTTAATTTCATCATCTTTTTCCTCAGTCTTACCATTTTCAACGTCCCCATTCTTAGTCGTACAATCACCATTTTTGTCACCACCATTTGCAATTTCGCTTTTGTTCTCTTTTTCTTCTTCAACACCATTTTGATTTGTCTTTTCAGACTCAATCTTATCTTTACCATTTTCTTTCGTTTCTTCAGTAGGTTTCTTTTCTTCGTCTTTCTTTTCAACTGTTTCTTCGGCTTTTGGTTTTTCTGCAGGTGTTTCATCTTTACTACTGCTGTCTACTTTATCATCTTTCTTTTCTTCTTTGCTCTCTGTGACTTTAGCATCTTTGCTTTCTGTTACTTTGATATCGGTGCTTTCTGTTACTTTAGCATCAGTACTATCTGATACTTTAGCATCTGTACTATCTGTTACTTTAGTGTCTGAGCTTTCTGTTACTTTGTTGTCCGTGCTTTCCGTTACTTTAGCTTCTGTACTTTCTGTTACTTTTGTATCAGTGCTTTCTGTTACTTTATCATCTTTACTTTCTGTGACTTTATCATCTTTACTATCTGTTACTTTAGCATCGGTGCTTTCTGTTACTTTAGTATCGGTGCTCTCTGTGACTTTATCATCTATGCTATCTGTTACCTTAGCATCTTTGCTTTCTGTTACCTTATCATCTTTGCTTTCTGTTACTTTAGTATCTTCGCTGTCTGTTACCATAGCATCTTTACTCTCCGTTTCTTTAGCATCTTTACTTTCTGTTACTTTAGCATCTGTGCTATCAGTTACCATAGCATCCTTATTTTCCGTTACTTCAGTATCTTTGCTGTCTGTTACCATAGCATCTTTGCTGTCTGTTACCATAGCATCTTTGCTATCTGTTACAGTAGCATCTGAACTTTCTGTTACCATAGCTTCTGTACTGTCCGTCACTTTAGCATCTGTGCTATCTGCTGTTTTTTTATCTTCAGTGCTGTCTGCAACTTTTTCATCTTTACTAGCAACCTTTTCTTCTGTGCTCTTTGTTACTTTATCATCTGAGCTGTCTGGAACTTTCTCATCTTTGCTTTCTGTTTTCTCTACTTTCTTTTCTGGGACTGTTTCTGATTTTGTTTCGGAGACCTTTTCGGCTTCTTTTTTCTCTTCTACTTTCTTTTCTTCAGTCTTTTTCTCTTCACAATTTTCCTTTGTACATTCCTCTACTTTCTCATCTTTACTCTCCTCCATTTTTTCATCTTCGGTTGGCTTTTCTTCTCCATTCGTCTGGCATTTGGCTGGTTCTTCAGCCTTTTCTTTCTTACTTTCGGTTGGTTTCTCATCAACAGCCATTTCTTCATCTTTAGTACTGTCAACTTCGCATTTTGTTTCTTCTGCTGGTTTATCGTTGGTTTTTGTTTCTTTTTCTGCTTTTGTTTCAGCTTTGGTTTCTGTATCAGCTTTAGTTTCTGTATCAGCTTTAGTTTCTTTTTCAGCTTTAGTTTCTTTTTCAGCTTTAGTTTCTTTTTCAGCTTTAGTTTCTTTTTCAACTTTATTTTCAGCAGGTGTTTCTTCTTTTGCTTCTACAGCAACTTCTACTTTATCTTTAGGTTCAGCATCTGTTTCCATGCTCTCTTCAGCAGGTTTCTTTTCATCTTTATTAACAGTCTCTTCTGGTTTATCTTCAGTCTTCTCCTCTTTGGGGGTTTCTGTTTTTACTGGTTCTTCAGTAGGTTTCGATTCTTCAGTTTTTTCAACCATTTCAGTCGAGTCGACTTCCATAGCTTCTTCAGCCTTTTCTACAGTTTCTGTTTTCTCTACTTTTGTTTCTTCGTCAGCTTTAGTCTCTTCAGTCTTGGCTACTTTGGTCGGTGGTTCCTGAGTACATAAATATAAATTAGTAATGCATTGTTTTTACTCACTCAATTGTATATGTTATGCATGATAAAAATGATTGTCAAAAAATTATCAACCAGTTTATAAAACAATGATTTATTCATCAATACAAAACAGATGACAAATTAATTAAATATATCAATATAAACAAACTGTACATTATTAAAATTTTATTACCTCGCTAGATACTTCGTCGGGAGTTTTACGTTTTGCAGATAATGGTAAATCAGCAAAACTTGAAATGACTGTGAATTCTTTACGTTTTTCTTCTTCAATTTTGGCATTACCTTCGCGTGTGACAAGGACAGCTTTACAACCAGCCGATTGTGCAGTTTTTGCCTCTGAAATAGTAGCAACAATTTAATATAAAATTATATTATTAAATATAATAAATTTACCTTCGAGATCATCTGTGATGAAAACCATCTCTTCTGTGGTGACTTCAAATTCTTTAGCAATCTTTTCATAGCTCTCCTTAACGGTTTTAGAACCGACACTCTGGTCAAAATAGTTAGAAATGTATTCAGATAAATTTCCTTCAGATGTGTGCCCAAAGAATAATTTTTGGGAATCGACAGATCCGGTACTGTAGATTCCTACTTTGCGAGTTTTGGACCACGCTTCCAAACTGTCTTTTACATCAGCAAAAATTCTGTAATTATTTTTGTAATAAAATTATTGTTATTATTATAAGATTGTAAACGTACTGTGCTTTTAATTCGCCATCTTCGTATCCTTTCTTGTATACCATTCCTTGTATAGTTTTGACGATTTTGTTTTCTGAATCATCTTCACTTATTTTCTTGAAAGCTTCAGTTGCCTTAGCAACGTCTAAATCTTTATCATCGGTTTTTAAAGATTTTACAGCTTCTTTGACATCATCTACTTCCCAGTTGGCTTTAAGATATTCTTCAACATTCTTTAATGCATATGGGTAAAGAGTTTCCTATAAACAAAATCACTTATTTATATATTGGCATGGCATTGATTTTGTGTTATCAAGAGTGAACCAAAGGAGGTGGTGTAAAAGAAAGTACAGTATAGGTATATTAATAAAATCTTGTTTTAAATATAATATTTATTTCAAATTTAATTATGTATCTACATACCAGAATTGGACAAATTATATTTGAGTATTAATTATGAGTACGAGTACATAGAAATCAGTAAATATGCTAAATGAGTATGAATTGTTATGGTAGAATTCATGAATATGGCAATTACATAATTACAATTAAATATTAAATTTTGTTATTTATAGTATTCATAAAAGTTCATCATAATTAATTATTTAACTTATAAAATAGATTTCGTAACATTGATATTCTGAAATTTCATTATTATTTTGAGCACTTTTAAGCCACTTTAAAAATGCTTAGAAATGAAAGTCAGGTTATCCAGTTATGTATCCATGGATGCTTCACATATCCAAAAAAATCAATATCTTCTTACTACATATGATATAATATGATGCAATAAAATGAAGTTTGAAAGTTGGTCTCTGAACTATCAATATTTTTTTACAACACATGATATAATGTGATTCAATCGATTAATTTTTTTAAGTTGGTCTTCCTATGTTCTTGTAATGCAATCTAATGTAATGTAATTTATTGGTCATTTTCAAAAACATAAAGTAAATACATAAATATAATAATACATCATTTTAGTCACAACCTGTACATTTTAATGATAAACTCATTCATAGTTTAGAAAGCATTTGTCAATAGGAAATCTTTGATTGCTTTTTTAAAAACCTACCTAGTTTTTAGCTGGCTAGGTAGAAAGTTATGTACCATATTATATACGTTTTGGAGCATACAAATTTGTGATGTTCTAGTTTTATGATCGTTGACTGGCTAAAGCCAAATCATGTGATATTTTATGCATGTGAAAAAAAAAAGTTTCAGTAAATAAATTGATATCAGAGTTAAAATATTTTATAAACATTAGTTTGCATGACTCTATAGTCGAGATTAAACATTAATCTAAAAACTTATTGGTTTATAAAAACTCTCAGCATTTGAGCGTTCCCAAACAACAATATTGTATGCTAAGTATAAACAGTGCTGTGGATGCTAAAATAGTAGTCATCTGCGTACATATAAACTTAACGTATCATAAAAAGATAAGTGCTGCTGATATACTGCCCCGCAGAGTACCAGCATCTACTACAGCATGCTTATTTGAAAACTTATTTATATATAAGCATTTTTGGAAATGTTCCCAACTGAAATGATTTATTTATTACTTTGCAAATGATTTATATAGTTGTTAGCATTTCATCAGAGCTTCATTAATAACAGCGGATAGTATAAACGATTTTCCAAAGCATTTTTGGTTTATTTTGCAACGTATTTATTTCATTGATAATATTTAGTTTAGTTTCTTTAGTTACTGCACTTTTATGCAGTTTTTTTTTAAGTTTTTCAAGTTTGTCATTATTTATAGTTCTTCTAGAAACACTTGTTTTTAATTCATCATAGTTTAAAAACAAACAAATCATGTTTGAAAATATTGACATATATTAATATATTAATTTAGCCCAACAGTAAATATTAATCTAAATACTTGATTGTTTTATCACCACAATAATGTATAGATATTTTTTATTGTACATATTTATTGATTTAAGATTATGAATTTATTGAATATTTGAACTTACAAATATAAAAGAATTAAAAAATTTAATAATGGGATTTAAGAATAAAACTAGTAGAGATGATATTAATATAAAATTTATAAAAGAATATTTTCATGTCATTGGCTATCCGATCTTGAATATAATTAACTTGTCTTATCTACTGGAGACATTCCTGATATGTTAAAAATAAGTACAATAATTCCTATTGAAAAGAAAAATAACGCATCAGTACCAGAAGAATTTCAAGGAATTAATTTATTACCTATATATATATTTATAGAAAAAATCCTAGAATCAGTAGTACAACAACTTCTTGAGTATTTTGAAAGTAATAATTTATTAACAGATAGACAATCAGGTTTTCGTAAAAAACACTCATGCAAAACGGCTCTTCAATTGATAATTACAGAATGGAAAAAGAAAATAGATAAAAATAAAAAGATTGTTGCAATATTTCTAGATTTTAAACGAGCGTTCGAAACAGTTAGCCAAAATACACTATTAATAAAACTTAAATACTATGGCTTAAATAGTATAGTACTTAGATGGTTTGAAAACTATTTATCTGGCAGATATCAAATCAAGTTTCAATCAGGAACAATCCAATAAAATATTAATTCAACATGGTGTGCCACAGGGTAGTGTCCTTGGACCACTTTTATTTATTATATATATAAACGACATATGCAGTATTATCAAACATTGTCAAATAAAATTATTTGCTGATGACACATTATTATATCTCTCTGAGGATGTTATTAATGATATAATTCTAAACATTAACGTAGATCTTGAAGCATTGTCAAAGTGGTTAGCTAATAATAACGTTTGTCTAAACGTATTAAAATCAAAAGGAGTGGTTCTTGGTTCAACAAACCAATTTGATTTTCAATCTAACTTAGTCATAAACAACGATAAAATTAAATGGGTTACAGAAATCAAATACTTAGGTATTATAATTGATAGTAAATTGAAATTTGATAGGCATTTTGAAGAACTAGTAAAAAAACTAAGTAAAAAATTGGTTTTCTGAGAAGAATATCAAGTGATATATCAATGCATAGCAGAATTTTGGTTTATAATACTATCATAAGGCCTTACTATCAATACTGCATAACAATTTTATACATGTTAAATGAAACACAAAAAAAAGAAACTTAACATGCTACAAAATAGAGCAATGAGATTTATTTTGAAGTGTAATAAGTATACACCAATTTCTCTTATGCTGAGTACATTAAATTGGCTGTCAATCTCAGAAACAATTTATGTTTATACTATGTTGTTTATTTTTAAAATAAAAAATAAAATGTTGCCCGAATACCTTAACAGTGATATGAACACTGATATTCATGAGTACCCAACTAGAAGTAAAAATGAGTAGTTAGAGTTAAAAAATCTGCCACATCTAACTGTTTGGTTTATAACGGATTTGTTCAGTTTAATAATTTGCACAATGATATAAAAAACGCGTCAAACATCAACAAGTTTAAAAAAGCACTTTGTGGTCATATTATTGACAATAGATAATTTAACTTAATTTAAATAATAGAAATTTTAATTTTAATTATCTGCTATATTGAAGAAAGTTTTAACCATAATTTTGTTTTGTTTTTTTTAATATGTATATGTTTTATATCAACATTGCGATATTTTAAAATGTGTGTATTTGTATATGTACTGTATTATTTTATTTCTTTTGTATATGTAGCTATATGCTAAATAAAGTGACTTATTATTATAATTATTATAAAGCTTTGACACAAGGAGACAACAATTAATTAAAATTCACCCTTCTTGTTTACTTTAGTAGTCTACAAAAATTACTATAAGATAATTTATTATGCACAAGCTTTAATAATGAGATGCAACAATGTACTATTAATTAAACAATTAAAATTCCCCCTTCTTGATTTCACACGTCAAGAGTAATATAAATAAATAAATAATTTGATATTCTTGGTTAAATCAGATGATACAAGACGTAAACTTTCATCCAAATGAACGATAACCTATAAATTTGTATATACAGGGTGTTTCCTAACTGGAGGCAAAAAATGAAACTTTAGTTACATTTTTTAATTTCAAACAGAAAATCTACATAACTTTTTTGTCTATCTCAATTCGATTCAGAGATAATAAAAAAATACACATTATTTAGAAAAATTTCTGTCAATGCCAAAGCTGTAAACCGTTAATAGTCTTATATAAAGACGGTTTTGGCAGTTAAGCTATCATATTTATAACCTTAAATATATGCAAAACATAACCATAAACCTTAATCTGCCATCAACTAAGATCTTTCATCTCTTTTTATATCTAACCACATCTTATGTTATTTATTATACATTACAGAGAAAGACTTCAGTTTAGTACACTAAACAACAAAGTTAAACCAATTCATCAGAAATTATAGTATAGAATAAAATTGCAATTGCAACTTCAAGTCTCCTTTGGTGATCAACTCGCCACTACATTGAAGAAGATGGTTTTGCCAACTAGATCCCCTGATCCTATTCCAATAGAATGAAACATAATTAGAAAATTAAAGAATATACAATGTATTACTACAGATGTGAGAGCAGATTCTACTCTGGGATTAGAGTTACATAAAAGCATTTTCTATAGGTTTTGTTACAGAGATGCTCATATAAACTGTTCTCTTAACTCTTGAGACAAAAAGTCATTTTTCCATGTAAACACTGATATTTTATTTTACAACTTTTGTATCTTTCATTGATGCAGTGTTTAGCTTCAAACATTCCATTTGATATAAGTTTTGCCAATTATACAATTTTAGTAAAACCTTACAATTCTGAATTAAAAAAATCAGATGATTAGACAAAACCATAATTAAAAAATGCAGATACTAGTAATAAGTTAACAATTATTGGATAAATTAAACAAATATTGGAGGACCGTGTATTAAATATCCATCCACTAATTGTATCACAAATGAAGAGTTGTAATATCACTATATGTCTTAGTTTGAGAACTGTAGCACTTAAAATTTGGCTTATTAAGTCATATAATAGGCTAATAATGCTCACATACAAATTAGATTTCTGGGATAATGTAAAATATAATAATAATGTAAGTTTTTCATATTACATTTATTTTCTTCAATAATAAAACAATATCAATTTCAGAAAAGTGTTTCTGAGGAGGTAACTACTAAAAGTGGTCCTAACTATTATCAAGATACTCACTCAATTTCAGAAAATTTTATATAAGTGCTATAAAATAAATTAAAAAAAATTGAATTGTCGGTAATGCTCTTAAACTGTCACAAATAAAATGTAAAAATTGACAAATAACTTGCTAACATGCAAAACATAACATCTATAACAAGTAATTGAAAATTTAACATGCAACTGCTAAAGTTTCATATGATAATGCAAAATATATAAATAGTTAAGACAAAGATATCAAAGTATCATTAAATTGACTATGAACATTGCATAATATAACTGTCAATCACAAAATCACAGATTGTATACAACATTTTTTAGGTATTGTACATGATGTAGTAAAACTGTCTTTATTAACAATGGTGAATACGAATCAATAACCCTCAACTGTCATAAATAAACTGTGAAAAATGTGTCTGAACTCTCAAACATATTATAAAACTGTTCTTAAACTGTCATAAAATGGTCCTCAACTCATAAAAATGTGAAAACAATTTTTTTTGAATTTCATAAAACACCAGAAAAACTGAACCACGAGATACCCATCTATACAATCAATTTTATTTTTCAATTTTAAGCATATTAGGTAATATGATTCTTTGTGATGAAAAAACATATTTATAGCAGATCAATTTTCTGCTAAATTTGACAATGCTACTAAGCTTTGAATGTTGAAAATTTGGCGTTCTCAAAAAACTGCATATTTTTTATCATTACAATTGTTAAGTACCATCACAAAAAATTTCATAAACATAAAATGTCAATACCCCATTTTCAACAGAGTATAATGAAATATTATTTATTATTTAATTGAGAGCACCGTTGGTCCTAAAATGGTTGCAACTCAATTTTAAGAAAAAATATGCTCCTTAAAATAAATAGCAGTGATCATAATTGTAAATCAAAAATAGAGTCAGCAACTGAGCAGACAACCTTAGGAACCACCAGCATTTATGATTTTGGGCTTAAAATTGAATTTTCACAAAAAAACATATTTTCTTATGAAATTCATCAAAAATTACCATGTTTTCTACTAAACTTAAATAAAATTGATAAGTTACATGAAATTTTTTTAGAAAGCATTAAAAAAACATCAAAAATTGACTTTTAAATTGTAGTTGAAGTTCTTAAAGCTCTGTAGAGGTTGAAAACAGAAATAAAATTCTGCATGATGATACTCAATTCATAGCTTGATAGCATAGTCAAATTTAAATGAAAATCAATCTGCCAAGACTTGAAATACGTTTTTTCACCACAAAAAAAATCATACTACCAATTATGCAAAAAACTGAAGAAATCAATTTTTTTTTGGGACACCCTACTATACACATGCCTTGTTGTTTTTGTACAAGCTATTTTGCTAATAATAAACGTCATTCTGAATAATGTTTCATCAAATGAACTTTATACAGCATCCTTTAAAATTTTAGGTCAAGATACCAAAAATTAAAGATTGTTTTAATATAAAATAAATTATACAAAACTACATTATTATCTGTTGAAATAAAACGATAACTAAGTTTTTTCCACAAATTCTTTATACTATCTACACTTGATAATCTTGCAAATTTAAAATGTTGCATAAAATCAAAACTGACACGATATGTACAAATGATGAGTTCAGAGCTAAAGTAGACTAATACTAAAATTCATAAAAGCTGATTAAGGTTAATCAACGTTAAATATGACAAAATAACCACAACATTCAATAAGCTGTCAAATCTATTTTTATTAAATCAATATAAATACTTGTTATTTGCATTTGCATATTATTATTTGTGTTAGTATCAAAGATTATTTTATTTCATTTCTGTTTGTTATATATTGTGTCAAACTTGCTTTAGTGGTAGCATACTGTAAATTGTTTTGCGATTGTCAAATTTAATGAACTGTTACTTTAATTGGCTTTCATAAATTCCAGCAGTAGTCCATAAAAATTAAATTTGAAATTAAACACTATTTATTATAGTAAATTATTTTTAATAGTCTGCAGTTTAAATGTTTGTTAACATTTCTGTATCTCTTTAATAAATACTGACTCAGCTGACCATACTTTGATGCCCCATGCTGGATTATAGCAGTGAACATTCTTGTACAAAACAAATCAAGTCCATCTAGTTGTTAAACTTATGAACTTGCTTCCCTACAGCACATGTACTTCAAGCAATGTTTAGACAGGTATAGATAAAAACTTTCTACCTTATCGCCCAAAACCATGTGTAACTACAACAAATAATAGATCAATGTGTTCATGTGGGATAACTCACATCATCTTAATCACATTAGATCTATTTCCTAGTGAAAACCAGCTATTCCAGCTAACTTTTAGCTCAATTTATGGAAAAAATTGCTTTTTTTAAATGTGAATCGTTATTGATGCAGGGTTAATAATAATCACTACGCACCAATAGTTTTTAAAACCAGCTGAAAACTGAATGGCTTTGGCACCATAAGAAACTGTCATGCTGGCTGTTAACAGTTGTTATATTAGATGATTGTTATTGTGTTTGTCATTCATATTGCTTGTTTTTTACGTTTATCTTGTAAACATTATAAGTTTCCATCTGTTTACAATCAAATTGTGTTGCTTTTAATGTTATTTAGATATAAATAAAATAATTGTAGTTATTATGTTCACATGTATAAAATATATGTTTACTTAAGACAGCAATTTCTTCAAACATAATATAAACATAACATATTAATTATTTTACTTATAATAAAACTTTAATACAATAATGTACCTACTAACTTTAAAAGCTATACACAATAATTGTTCAACCAATCATTTAAAATTGTGATAATAATAAATATGTGGGTAGGTTTAATCTATTTTTATTACTGTATTACTTATTTATAGTTATAGCATTCAATATAAATGTTTCAATTTGTTATTTGTCAAGTTTCAGACTTGCCACTCAATGCAATTTAGTTTTTATAACTTTTATTAGTGGATGCAAACATTCACAACTTTCTATCATTACAGAATTAAAATAAACTAAACATACAATCGATAGAGTAAGTAAGCATAATGATTGTCAGAAAGAAGACAAACATGAATTTGTTTGGTTTGTTCCATCCAACTGACAGCAAATGCGGCCTGAGACCGGCAAACTTTAAATTTTATTTGCTACCAATATTACTGTAAAGTATTGTGATCATGTTATTATTTTTACAAAATTAACCATTTTCATCAGTAATTTAAACAAAACAAATAAAGCTATCTGAAAATGTTTCTATAGCATTTTGAAGGTAGGAAAATATGGAGAATACAACAATAAAAATAAATGACACTGTCCTCCCTCAAAAATATTGATGCTGTACCACAATGTTCCATTTTAGCACCAAAATTCAATTTGTATTTCAATGACATGACTAGTCCATGTTTAATCTATGCGGCACCGTTCTGGTCATAGGTAAAACAAACTTGAATAATGTGCAAGTGATGCAAAACAAGTGTTTCAGAATGGCAAAAGCAGGTACGTCAAAAATGGAGATTCATATAAATAAGAAGCAAAAGTCCGTATATCACTGAAATTTCTCAAAAATTAGAAAACAACACCCTTTTAACTGTGCTCACCAGCATTCAATCTCATAACACACCTTTTAGAATCAAACACATTCTCAGTTACCAGTGCTTGTTAATCTTTAAGCAACAGAATAGATGATGACCCTGCAACCTCTGTATTTATTGTACAAAATTTGTTATATTGTGAATAGTTGGTTCAATCAGGTGTAAGTTTAAACAAAAAAATTGGAAAAATTAGAACCAGTTATTTTAGAGAGCTTTTTGATTATGCACCAAAATATTATAAAAACTATATTTAACCTGTATGAAAGGAATATGCATAAGTAAGTGAACAAAGAATCTAATTCAAAAAAATAGTGTAGCTTCTGGCAACTTACATCACATGGTATTACCTATACATAAATACTATATATAAAAAACTCCAATCTGAACAAGTGTTGCTAACTTATTTGTGGTTGTAAATTTGTGTAAATATAGTAATAAAACTGGTACAAATTTATAGTGCTTTTCAAGATATATATCAATAAATGCCTAGTAACTACTAAGGATTATAACAGTTATTAATATATGCAAGAATATAAAAATATTTTTGTTGCCACGAAATAAATATTCTGATATCAATTTTGGTTTACATAAAATAGATAATAAATAAAATTAACTGCAGTCATGAATTAAAATTCTACCTGTACTAATTAAACGTTCATCTTTCATTTAAATCCTCATTACTTAATTGGGATTATCAATTTATTAGTTTCTTATTTATTAAAAAACACTATACCTTATAATAGTCAATTGTTTATAATTATGAAATAGAGCCTAGATATATATCACGACAACATTACATCATGATACATTTTACATATGTAGTTTAAAGCTTGCTTATATAGTTAGTAATTATAATTATGTATGTCATTATACTACCTATAGCCTGTTATGTTGTTATACATTGTGAATGCTTGATTGATAATGTTATGTCAAAGCACTGTCATAGTATATTACAATGAATACTCAGCAAGTGCATTTTACAGACCAAGAAAATAATATTTTCGATTATCATATACTATTTTTCCTCAATCATATTTTTTTTAATAAAACAGAAAAATATTTAATTTTAATGTAATATTAGTTATTTAAAATTTTGTAAAAGTTTTAAATTTTTATATTTCGAATAAAATAATGAAATGTCAAATATAAATATTATTTCTTAGTTTATTTAGCAAGTGGAAATAACTGATTACAGTTTTAACACCCATTTCTTACGATTTATTATGTTAGTTTTTAAAACATGTTTTATTTTATTAACCAATGTGTCTTTCTAGTTGAATAGAGTGTTTGATTTAAGTTCTTGTATACAATTATGTAATTACAATCTTGTGTTTTTTTGCAACATTCCATTCTTAGATACAGTTGTCTAAAAACATAAAAATAATAGTTCAGTCGAATATACATATTTTAACATCCTTGAATGTTCTTCAAAATGTAGTGTATAAAAATAAGTTTTCTTCTATATTTTTCTGGTATCAATACACCAGAAAAATTAACCCATAAACATTATTTTATTGACAAATTTTTATACAAACTAAAAAATATCCATAACAGCAATTTTATTATTATTTAATATAAACAAAATTGATATTATAAAACACAGTTAACAGTCAGAATTTCATAATGATGTACCACCATTAAAATAAGCTAAAAAAACATATTACTCATCAAAAGATATTTTAAAAATGACTTATTAGTTAATCATAATTGTTTTATTTGAACACACCTGTGAGTGAATCAGAATCTAAAATTCTTAACAATTTACTATGATTTGTACAACATTGCATTATTATAAAAAAATATGTTATTATCTTCACTGTAAAATTAAACATTTATTTATCAAGAATTGCCATTTTATTATATAATAAGGGCAGTAACTTTGAGTTCATTCCTATTCATTTTATAAATTATTCAAGATTGCATAATATTAAACAATTTAAATTTTCGTATATAATTATACAAAGTTAAAACCACCATGCAAATTGTATTTTGTACATACAGTTACTACTATAATAAAAGAATGTTTGTAATTGTATTCAGTAGGTAAGTTAATAACCTTATACAACAGTAGTTGTTTCCCATGATTCATAAAAAATGATGATATCCTATTTAACTGGAGATTTACCAAGATTTTCTGTTACAGGTGAGGAGATTTAAAAGCCTCAATTTTATTTAAGAAGTTAACAGAAATAATAGAATTGGAACAGAAACACAGTTGGTGGTAGCACAGCTGCTACCTTGCACCTGCCACTAAAATGGCTTAGGATGTTATCAGCAATTATCTATTCTAATGATTTATTATTTTAACAGGGATTAGAACATTTAAGTTGTAAAATGTAATAAAAGCTGTGAAACTCACAATTATGCTGATCTGTTTACAAAGAGAAACATTTGCAGTTATCTAACATCTGTTTAAATAAAGGTTTTCATGCCAATTAGACCCAAATATGTTGCATAATATTTTAACAAATTTTGCAAAAAATGAGAATTTATATAGCCAATAAAAATAATAAATGTACAATAGGAAATTGTGTTTTATTTTATTGGTGGTAAACCAATTGATTAAAAAAATGCCTGCTATTCTTTTGGGGTTTTAATAATTAAATCTACAATTTCCAGTATAACAGAAAAATAGATTTTTTATAAACATTATAAACAATTAAATATCCTTATATAATATGTATAATAAAATTACATCTCAATAATATTGTATATGGTTTTATTCCCTATATAAACATGTTATTAAAATTAAATAACAATTGTAAACTATAAATAGATTTATAAATATGTTTAATGGGTTAAAGCACTGTTATCTTTTGAACTTATGTTAATATTTATAAACATTGTTATAGATATTAACAATTAATTTATTATTGTTTATTTTCAAAGTAATTTCATAGAAAAAACATAATTAATCTAAGAATATATGTGAGTTTAGCAATTTTCCACTTGGAGGTATATTTTAAATGGTTCTAAAAATAGAACCAGTCCAGATTATCTACCTGAACCTGAGAGAGTATAATCTTTTGTAACAAAAGAAAACAATAATAAAGAGAGAGCCAAGAGAGGAGGCAGACAAAATTTTGTCCAGACTGTACCCAGGATGAATGCACTGTGTTCATGATCTAAGGGCTGATTTTTACCTGCCCAAGGACAACCACCGGGTCAGCAATAATGCGATCGGCAATTAAGAGAATGCCCGGTAGTTTTTCATTCAATATCTTATTCTATTCTACCCCAGTTTCTAACCGAAGCAGATGTAAAAGTGTCACAATTTCAATTGAAATTCTTTTCTTCGCCAATATGAAATTGCTAAACAGGAGTGGAAGTAAATTTTGCCCACAAGCCGGATTCGCCGCGTTGCCGCTTATTCTCTTCATGTAAAACGCATTTTACGCACAAATTATTTACGATCTATTTGGAAACGATTTAATAAAATTTATACCAAAAACAAAATCATAAAAATATAACAAAATATTATTTTTGTTAATTATGTTAAAATTGATTAAATAATAATAAAATATAATTATTTAAAGTCTCTGTACATATCAGCTGTTACTCCATGTATGTAGCATATTTCTTTTGGAGAGTTATTTCCACCCGTATATCATTTTCCGTTAAAATAAGCCGAGTATCTTTGGCAACGCTGTCGGTATCAACCGGCTTTTATGCACATGCAAAAAACACTCAAAATTCTTGTCCTAGGCTAGGATTTCTAACGGACATTTAACAGCATTTTATATCAATTTATACATACCAAGACTATTCCATGCATGCATTTTTATTCATATTTTATGCACTAATGAATTTTATAATTTGAAAAGCCGCACTCGATGAATATAATTTATACACAAAATGGACACATTTTTTTATGCTATACCTTACGCCAAACTAATGCGCATTTTCCAATAACTGTTTAATTGATACGATATTATTAGTAGTTTGTTAAAATGAATAAATTTACCTTTACGAAGTTGATCGGGGCGATTGTACCAGCGACGTCCACTAAAACGACGGCACACTTTTCGAAGGTTTCAGCACTCATGATGCAAGAATGGTTGATGTTGATTCAATTTGTGACTAGATTTGAATTGATGGAGGGTGTTTCGTATGTATAAAAACGGCAGTTTACAGCTTAGCTGTTTAGAGAAAAATGCAATCAGTCAACGACTCGAAAATGGTGAGGTGAATGTGTACTGGTGATGGCGCACGCGCAACAGTTTTTCAGCCCGCGAAACGATCGTTACCGGCTATCCACGATTTTAAAATAAAAACGTACTACCAACTTAAAGTCAACAAAATCGAGAAACTATAAAGGAAATTGTTGTTTTAGTACTCTGCATAAACAAATGTAAAACTTGCCAAGTACCATAATTGAAGTAGATTTACCCTAATTGAACTGCAAAACTTTAACTACCGCAAATTAATTTGTTAAATTAAAATTTTAATTTTCAAAATAAACAAATTGAATTAACTTTAAACTACATCTTCCGCATGCTGACGTAATTGTAACTTGCATGCACGGTAATTTTAATTATTAATATTAATAAACTTTTCTATTACGCAAATATAGAAAAAAAAATTATAAAGATAAACAAACGTTTCTTCAATAAATAATTTGTAGGCTCCATATTGTTTTGACTTACAATAACTTTCGACAGTAAACATATATTTATTAGGACAACAAAATTCAATTTCCGTTAGTTATATGTATATTACTTTTGATGTATGAAACGAGAAATAAACGTCAATTTTCAGTTAACTTATTTTTTATTAGCTAAATATCGTTGATTGTTACTTTTGACAGTTCAGTAAAATGTCACTTTTTACTGTCAACAAAAAAAAATGTTTATGAGTATTGTTAAACATCAGTTTTATTATTATTTTTACTAATCTTCAGTTAATAATTTAATTCGTTTAGAATTTATTTTTAATATTACCATAATCAATCTGTTTTGAGCAAACCAATAGTATATATAATGTATCAACTGCCAAAAATAGGCTTCATCAATCTGCCGCTTTTAGCAGCACAAAGAAGCAAAGCGAGTAAGGCTGCTAGAACGGCACGAGTTACACTTAACATTTTTTTGCCTGCACCAAATCAATGTTTTAGAAAAAAAAGAATGACGTCGTGTTTTAGAGCCGAAACGAATGCTTTCGGAAGAGGCAAACAAAAAATGTTTTTTAGTGTGTTTATAGAATGAATGATCTTTAATATATTATGTAAATTTGTTTTTCTTTAAAACTATAAATGTAGGTAAACTCAAACGTTAGTGGCAAATTATTTTTATTTCAATTCTATTCAAATCAATATTAAAATGTCTACATTAGGTGAAATCAATTAATTCTTAAATCTTCAAGCGTCAAAATTATCCATTATATAAAAAGGTAATGAGAATGTAAAAAATGCAATGTTTTTTAATAATGCTGAGTAATACTAATATGACATGTTTAACAATCATAATGAGATCATCAGAATTAACAAATATTTAGAATTCCACATATAGCTTTATCCGAGTTATCTAAACAGATGTATATATTTTTGAGTCATTCCATTTTAAAATAATAAATACAAACTGTATAGAAAAATCCACACATTGCATATAAATGACTAATATAATAATACCTAAAAAATATAAGAACCGTTCTAGATTTGTTGAAACAAAAGTATTCAGATACGTTTCATACGAATTACTTTTTATGTTATCAACCTAGCCATAAAAACAAAGAGTTCCAGTACAAACATATCATGCGAGCTTTTTCTACTGTAATCCATCAACCCGATCAAGTGTTGGCTAACAAAAGATTTACTGTTTGTCCAACATTTTGTTTGCTTGAACTTAGATATCAGAAAGTTCTTTAACAATAAATCTTGTGATAACTAACGCTGGGGTGGGTGGGCGAGAACTAAGTTTAATTTGTGGGCAAGTAGCTTCTTCTACTGTGACCCAACCCAACAAAATTAATTTTTTTTTAATTTTTGTTTTAAAATAATTTAAGAAGTTTTTTTTTTAAATTATAAAAATTTTAAATTATATTTTTCAGAAAGTGAGATCTAAAATACAAACAGAAAAACTGTTTTTCAGAGTGGGCAGGCAAAAAATTAAGTTATCCCTTATGACTGGCGTACTTGAATGTATACATGAGAGTTTGATCATGTAAACTTAAAAGTGTGTGTACAAGCTTTGCGCAAATATTAACAAAATCGTCCTACAGATTATCAAGTTTACTTGTTCAATCTCATGTATACTTGACAAGTACGTAGTTACGTGTATGGCAAGTTTGTACAAAGCTACTAATAAGAGTACACAACCAAGAATTTACAATTGTCATTTAAATAATTAATATAAATTTATTCAAATAAATTAATTGCAAAGTTTTAAAACCAAATATATCGAGTACCTCCAAAAATCTCATTGCATCTTGCTTACATAGATAATTTTTTATATGCTGTCTTAGTAATAAGTGTAATAACAATATGGATAGGTTTTCCTCTCACATGTCTGTTAAATTATTTTTCCAGCGTACGTCACATTTAGTCTGAATGTTGAATTTGTCATTTGATTTTTATTTTCGATGCAAAACTTTTAATAATGTCTGATATCGCTTCTTAAAAGTTTCGCAAATAAATACATTTTTCTAAAAGATATTAGAAAACTCAAGTAGGTGAATACATACTTACTTATATAAATACACACTTCCACTTTTTTAAAAAAATAAGTTGACAAATATTGCGTATTTTGTAGCATACTTTATATCAATATTGAAATATATATTTCCAAATACTAGTAATAATAAAAGAAATATAGAATTTCAATGGAATAATAAAATACTGAGAATTTTTCATAAATATCATAGAATATTTACATTATATTCAAATGTTATTCTCTGAAGAAAGATACTATTGATGTAGCCATTGTATATAAATAATACTCCTTAAAGGTATTACCTGGAGCTTTGCATATTTAAGAAAGATTAGTTAATCTTTGTTTGAATTGCAATTATGCCTTTAATCTGCTTTATAATTTACCTGCTTGTATAGGGTTTTCCAATAAGAAGTTTGATTTGATATTAAAAAAAAAAACGGGTATTTTTTAAGAAAAATCAATAAATGTTTATTTCATTGTAAAGAGGAAGGTATGCCATTAACATTTGAAAACGATATCAGTCAAATGGTCGCCACGGTTACGGTTGCAGTACCACATTCTTTTCATGAAATTTTCCATGACCAATTTGCACATTACTTCACAAATTCCTTCTTTAAGGTCTTGAATCGATTGTGGAGCATTGGCATAGACCTTATCTTTCACGTGGCCCCAAACAAAAAAGTCTAAAGGTGTTAAATCACAAGACCTCGGTGGCCAAATGTGATCACCTCTTGGAGAAATAACACTGTCAGAAAACATTTCTTGCAAAATTGCGATCGTTTCGTTGCTTGTGTGGCACGTAGCGGCGTCTTGCTGAAAATAAACGTCGTCCACAACAATATCTTCCAATTCCGGCCATACAAATTATTAATCATAGCTCGGTAGCGGCATCCTTTCACCGTAACAGTTGCACCAGCCTCATTTTCAAAAAAATTAGGGTCCAAACACACCGCCAGCCCAAAAACCGCACCAAACAGTGACCCGTTGAGGATGCAAAGATTTTTCAACAATCATTCTTGGATTTTCTGAGCCCCAAATACGACAATTCTGCTTATTAACGTAGCCTCCAAGGTGAAAATGAGAGTCATCACTGAAGATGATTTTTCGATAAAATTCCGGATGATTTTGATGCATTTGAAGGACCCAATCAGCGAAGATACGACGTTTATGGTAATCGACCGGCTTGAGTTCTTGTGTTAACTGAACTTTAAAAGCCTTAAGATTTAAATCTTTATGCAAAATACGGTGCAATGTCGTTTGTGGAATGTCTAACCAAAGATCGATGAAGAATCGACAAACCTGGGATTGCTTGATTTGCTTCAACACTATGGGCTACATCAGCAATATTCTCAAATCACAAACTTCAATTCTTCACATCACAAACTTGTCCCAACAGCTCAAATTTTTTCACCAGGTTTACTATTGCCGGCCGAGAAAGTGCTTTACGACGACCAAAGAGTGCTTTAGTTTTGCGAACTGAATTTTTTTTACCATTTTTGTAGTGAATTTTAATAATTTCAATGCGTTGTTGAAGCGTGTATCGTTCCATTTTTAATAATGGCGTAGTTTTTACTTGTCAAATGTCAAAAGATAATAGCTTCAAAATTGACAGCTGACCAAATAACCTGCTATTCAAAATGAAACTTCTTATTAGAAAACCCTTTACAAGGTCTGACGGTTTTGAGATAAATGTAACAACGGCAGTGCAGGAAGTGTTACTTTGAACTTGTTAGAAGTAGATGCCATTTGAGCATACACCTTCCAAGCAATTCATGTTAAATTGTTTAAAGCTAAGCAGCTGAAAAAACATAAAAAATGAGTGGTTTATAATTTTTTTGTAAGGATTTGTTGTTCTCTAAACGCCAGTTAAAATACTTATAACTTTTTTTTGTCAAATATTATGCGCCACATCAAGTGGAGAACCTACCATGTAGGCTTTGCACTTAAAGACGCTAGGATAACAAGAGAAGCTATAGAAATTGAAAAAAGTCCATACAATCTCAATAAGAGATATGATGCTTTACGTTTACCATCTACTTGGAAAACAGAATTGGCAACAATTAAATTAAAATCAAGAAAACCACAACAACTTCTTTACCAACAACAACAAATTTAAATACAGCTACCAAATCGCAACCAGTTTCTTTATACGTTTTGAATGTAGAAAGATCAATTAATTGACCAACAACTAAAAGTCAAACAAAGAAACATTACTCTCAATAAAGATTCTGGTATATTATTTCAAAAATAAATATACCTCACTTCAGATGATGGCAGATGAGATTCTGAACCAAAAATAAATACAAATAAAAAAATTATATATAGATATCGTCCTTGCAAATAACAGTAGTCACTATGATAGAAAAAAAAACAGTAATATTCAATCTCTTAATGACTAACACTTGGGAGCGTAGGCGGAGTACTCTAAATTATAGTTACGAGCGCGTCGCTTAAGCTAAAGTATTTATTATCAAAAAATTGGATATATATTGTATATGTTAGAGGAAAATAGCTATATCCAATCTCTTAATCGCCAACACTTAAGCAGTTTTCCATTATGAACGCGTAGTTTAAACTAGAGTGCCTAGTCCACCCGCCCTGCTATTTAAGTATATATCATCTTTGCAAACGTCAGTATAGACTTTTTTTTAAATTTTAAAATGTAATATTTTATATTGAAATTATCACATTGAAGACTAGATTTAAGCAGTCTGTGAACATTAACTTTGAATACGTTTGAGTGCCTTTCTTTTTTTAACTTTATCTTTGTCTAAGGCTACGCCGATGATCTTACCATCCTCGTACACACCATAAAAACATAGTGCAAAAAAAGAGCTATTAGTAAACCTTATCAAAACGGCAATAACAAAAAAAGTAAAGTAACTGAAACTCACGCTTGCCAGCCATGCTAAACTTTCACACTTATCTGGATAATACCAGATAAAGCAAAAATAATGTCAACAAGTGCAAAGTCTTTGTGCTTTGACATTTATGTTGTAGAGAATTAGTTGACAACAAGCAATGAAGCAATACATACCCAAAGATCGCGGAATTATTGTTACTGCTTATTTGACCAATTTCTGGTCTTTGCGCAGCGTTAATTTCGTCGTCCTGCACCATATGCGCAAACAATTAAGTGTTTGGATGAGTGTCTCGTGCAAACTGGGCCCACTAGAGATGTAGCAAGTAGTGGCCTGCCCCGTATTGCTCGTTCGATCGAGAACATCACTCCTGTGGCCGAGAATGTCCGTGAAAATCCATAAACACCAACGAGACAACAATGCACACAATTTGGTATCAGCAGACGTTCGTTGCGTCGAATTTTGATTAAAAACCTAAAGATGTTCCCTTACAAAATGCAAACCATTCATCAATTGCTACCTGCTGACCGTCAAGTGAGGTTAACTTAAATTTCTCGTTTTGGCAATTTGAACTGGCCGACCAGATCTGACGGCGCCAGACTTCTTCATTTAAGACTTCTCGTGTTTACCACAACAAACCACAAACCTTGCAAGTCTTAAAAGCAAACATTGAAGAAAAAATAACCAATTTAGAACCCAATCTTTGCGAGCAACAATTCAAAACAAGCATAAATGCGCATCAACTCAAAAAGTGGTCATTTGAGATTTGATTTTATACCTCTACATAAACTTTCCGTAAAAACAAAGCCCATTTTTTTTAATTTCTAACAATATGGCAGCCATTTTACATTATGACATTACCTTTGCCCCACCTTGTATAACCACAAAGGCCAATCGGGTGCTCTTTGAAATCAAAATTAAGGTCGGTCCCACATGAGACACCTAATATGGCTAAGGTAAAACCCATCATTACATATGATAAGACCACATCAAAACAAATAGACAAACAAAAGATACCTGGGCACAGTCAGGGAAACTATCTGGTACACAAATGGGGCTAAAGAAAAGGAAATTAAACTTTGCAACCTCTGGGCAAAAATGCCTCGGATTTCTAGGCGGAAGTGGCTACCATAAAGTGGTGCGCCAGAGACATAATTGAGACAGGACTACAGCTAGACACGAATAGTGTGGCCTGTATAATAGGCAACTTAGTATACACAAAAATTATGTTGAATGGGATTAAAGTAATGCCTTTGCCCGTTTAAGCATTTTTCATTTGCGCTTACATTTTAAACATTCCATGGGCAACGTTGTTCTGGGATTAAAAGATGCTAACACAAGCAAAGGCATGAGTTTAACCACATTCAATATAATTTGTGTGTATACTAAGTTGCCTATTATACAGGCCACACTATTCGTGTCTAGCTATATACCCCAACAGACCAATAACATAACCTGCTTCAGCAAACTTAATGCAGAACACAACATGTAGAAAACCTGTAAGGGAATGACATACTCAAGACTATTCCTAACAGGACAATCACATACATAATACCAAAACTTTGGTAATACAAATGAGTCGAATCAGACTACAATGACTCACAAAACTGATAAACGGACACTGTGGTCTTAACAAGCATATGCGTAAAATGAGAAAAAGATAAAGCCCTATCTCAAGGGTGTAAAGAAAAAGAAAAAAAAAACTCCGCTAATTTGCCGAGTGCAGTATAAACTGCAACGCAGATAATCTAACCAGAGTTGAAGTAACCAATTGGCAAAATAGTCTGAACATCAAAGATACACAGATGCTAAAGAAGCAAAACGTCAGAGGTTCACAATGGGACTAGCGTCCGCAGTGCAAGGAACTCCAAGCAAACAGCTTCAAAAAAAGGAGAAAGATGGGGATTTTGAGTCAGTAAAAACCTGACACTACTGGACAGTACGGGCTGCCCAGTGTCTTTTAAAGATTTTCCCCTTCTCATGCAAAAGAACTATAATTAAAAAAAAAATTATCCAAAGTCGTCATCTTAATTTGGCAACCTATGCGAGTTTCTAAATTGCAAAATAGAAAGTAATAGTTTATATTATAAGTTTTAATTAAAAAAAAATCAATCAATCATTTTTCTTGGGGTCAAAACTGCTGTAATTAGTAACCTCCAAGTCTGTTCCAATACACAACCAAAATAATTCTCAAACCATTTACACTATGCACCAAACAAAATATTGTGCATAAAAAAGCCTAAATAACTAAATTTGTTTGTATGCAAAGATTAAATAGTTTGAGAACCGTCCTGCCTGATCCTTCAAAATCAAATCGTTTCATACTTCTAAACATAACATTTTTTAATTCTGAAAAATAAAGTAATACATAAACAAAGACTCGTGAGTCATGTTAGGTTGCACCACAAACATTGCAAGTCAAAATTGTCAGTTTGGTAAGTAACAATATCTGTAATTTGATTGGCTATTTCAAAGTGACAAAGAAAATTATAAAAATATTGAAACAAATGTTAGGATAAGATTTATATATAATGCCTAATGGAATAAGTTTTGGTTTTAAATTTACAATGACATATAAGGTGCTTTCCTTTTGCCACTGTTCTCAGTTATTCTTACTTCACCTTACTTTATCTTACTTAATAGATCCTTCCATTTGTAAAATTTGCTAAAAATAATCAAAGCATTTCAACCTCAAACAATTATATTTTTCTAATTGGTTGTATATTTGTTCAATATTAAAAGTAATATTAGTTAGTTTATGAAATTTGGTTGAATAAATTATTTCGCAATGTTATTATATTTTAAAACAACCAATAAAGTATAAGAAAACAGTCCAACTTGACTGTTTTGATCAGTGGTGCAACACACCAACAATAATTTTATTAAATTGTACATTTATTTGTGAACTTTGTACCTGATATTTTTGAACATCCATCAGTCCCTAATTGCATATACTACTTACAACATTTAATAACATGTAATCCCAATACAAAATTCTTTGAACCCACTGTATTGTTATGGTTTTAGCATAAACCCTTAAAAGGGTTGAACTAATACATAACAATAAGATATTTAATCTGCTTCATACCTGCTATTATCTAAACTTAAATAGTAATATTACAAAATTTAAAAAAATTATATATATTAAATAAGTATTAAAACTTCAATGTATGTATATTTATATATAATTATATATAGAGTGCATTTTACAAATGTATTACATACAGTGTTTCTCATTCACCTACTGAAAAAGTATAACAAATTTTTTTTTAAACAAAGGGACTTTTGTTATTTTTATTTCAAGGGACCTAAATGTGTGTGTGTATTGTGAAACGATTATCCATACAGTACAGTTTTAATAAATAAATATTATAAAAAAAATCAGACTTCATAATTTAAAAAAAATATTACAAGATAAATAGGAAAAAGATATTTCGTGGGGACTAAACTCTACAGGAATACAGCAATGTCGGCAAAAATTTTAGATTTAGATGAAAATATAGTCTCAATCTAAAATTTTGAATAGTTAATTTCTTTTTTTATAAATGGGGTCCTTATTGTTCTCAAACATCAAATTTACAACATATTAAAAAATAACCCCAATATGTTAATAGATTTCGATATTAAAAAATATATTAAAGTACAGTACAATTACTATACTTAATAAGGTGAGTACTTAATTTATCTATACAGGTTATTTTTTTACTTTGTTTTCTTTTTTTCAAGGGTTTAGGAAAAAAGTATAATTTTTACGGACAAAATAAAATATATATATATTGTCATGACGGATTTAAAATTAAAATAAAATAAAAAATGTACAATATAAAAAATAAAATGTAATATATATATAGTAGCATAATTTAAAATCTAATAAAATTAAAACGAAAGAAAAGAGGGAATTTTATTCTTTAATATACAACGTTGATGTAATTATTCACCAATTCAATTTTTTTTGTTTGTTAAATTTATGTCTTTATCACTATGGTCAATAATTAAAAATTACATTGATTACAATGTTAGAACTACATGTCTACACACGTCGAACCATTCTGGTGCTTCCATAATGACAAATCGACAACATATATAATAAGTATTATTAATCCAATTATGTACAAATATATAAACTCACGTTTATGATCTACATACAGTTATTTTGCTTTTAATAATTTACAAGTTGCCTTTTTTTAAAAATATGTTTTTTAAGATTATAGATGTTGTAGATTACGCTGGGAATTTGCATTTGGAATTTTATAAACTTATACATTAAATTCAAATGGCAAATAATAAAAAATGGCAAGAATCATCCTCAATTAATGTTTAAAAAGTAATTTTCCTGAGATTGATCAATTATAGTACGAAAACCTGAGATTACTTATAATAAATGATTAATAATTCGAGGAACATTGATAATTGTTCGAATCTATAATGCTCTTTATTTGTTCATGTTGGCATTATTAGTAAAAAAAAAGAACAAAAATTATATAAAATTTTGTAAGCATTAGGAACTTCTAAATTAATTTAATACTTATATAAAATGCAATAAACAGATTCCTTGTTAAAATCGTTTAATAAAATATTAAATAAATAAGCGTTTAGTTTTTGTTTTGTTGGTTGTAATATAAGACAGTTAAATTTGATTGAGATAATAAACTTAATATTTAAACCAGTGTTTTCTAATTATATACAGATGGTAAAATTGAGTAGAAACAGCTCAATACAAACAGAAATGAAAGATTTGTAATAAAGCAGGCACATGCAGACAAATATAATTCAAGGTTGTCGTATTTGAGCAAAAAAATCTGAAATAAAATCGTATAATTTGTAATTCTAGCCAGATCAGATCTGCCAATTATAATTATGTCACCAAATATAATGTCAGATGTCAATTTCGTAACTGACCTTAATGACAAACTTTATGTCTAAAATACTCGGCCAAAAATTAGTATAAATTACATAATCATTTATCTTATTACTATTATTACTATAATATTATTGAACTACTAGATGTAACTGGCATGTTCACTAGTTTGCTCTAATAATTGAATAAAAATGTGAAATATTGTTTTGGTTACAAATATCATGATTGATGTACAATGATCTCATTCATATGTTACAGTGCATTCAAACTAACAAGAATAGCATGTACACTCAGAGATAGTATGTTTTAAATAATCAACCTGATGAGATTTGTAGACCCAAAACAATTATTAATTTATTTCATAATGTTTTGTTTACATTTCTAGGCAATATGTCCTCAAACACGTAATTATTGTGTGAGAATGTAAAGTCAAGAACAAATAAATCTGAGACAACTTCTATAATAAATTCTCAATAAATAATTTTAAACAAAAAAATAATAAAAATTAAATAAATGTAAGTTTGATTGGCACTAATACTAGTACTAATTTCTTTGAAAATATAATTAATTGAAATTATTGTTACTTTTAAACTACCTAATGATAAATAAATTAGATCAAACATGGTAACCATGGAAATATTGTTTACTTTTAACTCGAATCACATTGATAAATATATCTATCCCAGATTTATTTGCTCAAGATTGTGCATTTATCGTTTGAGCAATATTTTGCATACCATTCATAAGTGATTGTTAAATTGTATGCACAGTATGTTTAATATGATACTTAACTGCATATTTGTTAAGTAAACTTGCGCAAGTTTGCTTAGCAAATATGCAATACATGTGTAGCCAAGCATTACTTTAGAAGACTTGAAAATAATTTTGACAATGATCATCCATCAATCCTGATATTTCCATCTAATAATTAAACTTTAAAAATATAATTATGAAAATTTAATTATTTATTCAATCCAACTACAAAAAATGTGCAAAGTCATTTAAATTTATATAAAGAATTGATTATAATCAGTTGTTTCGGACATTTTTGTCTCATTTGAGATGTTGAAATGTTATTCTTGTATTATTAATAGCAATTTTCATTTTCATTCAACAATTCATTTTATTTGACATTTGACATACCAAACAAGCATACCTCAAACTTTTTACTCATTACTCACAACCACACATATATGTACATTCGAAACAGAATAATCATTCACATGCTTTACCCGGGATTCAAACCCAGCACCTCTAGTACCAAAACTGGTCTCTCCATCTAAATTGCTTTCAATAGTGATTACAGATTCACCTTTCCAGTTAGTATATTAGGAATAAAAAGGAACTAGCCGGTTGCAACAAATGCTATCACAACATCGATGGTATCTTATGGCAAAAAGCCTTTAGTAGTTAGTTTTGAAATTGGTTGTTCAAGAAATGTCATAATTGAGTATAGCCAGACTTAAGTATGTTAGATCACAACAACAAAAAAATTGAATACTGCACTAAAAAACCGATTCTCCAGTACAATTTAATGAATTGGCAATAAAAATCGTTATTTTATATTAATCATATATTGAAAAACCTTATATTACTCTTAACTCTTAACTGCATATATATAACATCAGAAAAGTTAATGACCGTAGTAATAGTTGGAGATTAAATCTCGGAATAATCCTAGATTCATGAATCCGAGATTCATTTTGCTAATTGTTGATTGGTTCTAAGTCAATTCACGGATATCATGCGTCGCAATCGACCAATGCATTCCTCGCTTAATTCTCAGATCGAGTTGAAAACTATGCAACCGTCAATATAATCCTAGATTCAAATAATCTTGGGTCCACCCAAGATCGTTTATATATGGTGTCATAATTAATTCTGACGTTTGGTAATAAATTAATATTGGCCGATCGCAATTATATTCACCATCACAGTATCCGTGAATTTGATTAGAGCCAATCAACGACTAACAAAATGAATCTTGGATTCATGAATCCGAGATTTAATCTCTCGACTATTGGTACAGGCATAAGAGTAGTATAGGCAGAGATTAAATTGATCTGAATGACATGAGTAGAAAAGTTGTATCAGATATAGTTGGGATTATGTTATGAGCTGCTATTGCTCAGTGATGAAGGTTTTTCTTACTATTCATCCAAGGCAATATGATAACAACTCACTTTATTACTACCTCAATGTACTACACATTGAGGTAGTAATAAAATACGCGTTTCATGCAAGTTAAATTGCACCCCATGTTATAAAGTGCTGTCAGTTGAGTATGTAAAAGATATAATGAAGACAAGATTGATTAACATCCAATTACATAGATAATAGACGTTGCCATAAGAACTACATTTTGTTTTTGAATTAGATTAGTACTGCTTACTCTGAATGTACCATCTTGATTTAATTCATTGTAGTATGCAATTTTATGTTTCTTACGGCCACAATGCCCCATTTATGTCTTTAAGCTTGACAATATTTTTACATTTGTCAATTTCTTCTTGAATGACTTATTTAGTGTCAATTTTATGGCAATTTATTTGCAGATTTGTATCACCCACTTGACAATTTATTGTTCAATTTTCAACACTGCCAACTGAAATAAATAGATGTCATTTCCAATAATGTGCAATTCTGTTTTAATACTTGCATGTTGCTTTATAAATGAATGATATTTTGTTTTAAGTTAGATATTTTCTTCTTAAATAGTATAATATTTAAAAACCATTTTTTAAGTTAAAATACCAAACTTTGTCAATAAACTAAAGTAAAGTTGGCTATGTTTTAATCTGATAAACTGGTCAATATATTGACAGATGTTAAGTGACAATTTAATCTGATTGAAACTTCAAAGTCAGTAAGTCCTTAAAATTGAACAATAAATTGACAAATAAAGGCTTAATGTAATATTGACTTGCCAGGCGCTGAATATTGGTACATAGGCAAAACTGCATATAGGTTTGTAACAACTGCCATTTTGCACCAATCTCAAACCAGTCACATAAACTAAATAATGTGTATATAAGTTTGTTTACCTAAATGGAAACATTATTTGTTTTTTGATGATAAACAAAGTAGTGCTAAAATAAGCTCCCCCAGCTTAAATTAAGCATTGCTGACTTAAGGTATGGTAAAAGAGAACGTTTACCATAAGTGACCATTAGAACTTTAATAGAAATTAGTTTACATCCTTACTAGTTGAATCAAATGTAATCCTCTTAATAGCGTTAGGTGTCGAGGTGTCGCTTAATACCATTTATAAATATAATTAATAATATACAATCTATATTCGAACTAGTAAGTGGCAAAATGGTTCCAGAAACCATATTTAAGATTAAAATAATGAATTATGCTTGCTAATATGTTGTTTGAAAGTATGATTCACTGCTGTCATTTTAGAAAACACTGGTCAAATTTGTTTTGATGTAATAAATTTGATATGGCCATCATATTAGTAATTTACTAAAATATTACACAACACGCAGAACTAAATATTATTATTATCACTTTGTAAATATTCAACATTCATATGTTTATTATTGTAGACGAAATAGATTATATATAATTTATACTTAGATAACTGACAAGAATTAGGCCTGTAATATCCAACTCCTAATAAAGCACCTAATAAACTATTAGCTGAATAACCTAACTTTTAATTTTATTTATTTTATTAAAACCTATAAACAACCAATTAAATATATGCTTAATATGTACATTTATAACAAATATAAGCATTAAGCATATAATTTATCAGCTACACAGAGGTATAACAAAAATAAATCAAAATAAAGTTTGAAAAAAGTTAGGTTATTCAGCTAATAGTTTATTAGGTGCTTTATTAGGAGTTGGATATTACGGCCCTTAGTCTCTTGTTTAATAATGAAATAAAAAACAATTAAATACTTACTTACAACTTTTAATAACGTATTTAATATAATGTTGAATATTTTCATGCATTTGTGATATTTAATAAATAAAGGACGTTTACTTAACCCGAGATAATTCATGCGAATTGTATCAATATAATTTAAAATAATTGATATTACCTAGTTAAGTACATAAATATCAACATAATATTCGTTGATTGAATAAAGCTAAATTTGTCCGAATCTCGAAATAACAAATGCAAATTCCAAGCATTTTACAAAAACACCAGTCCTACACTATTTTTTTTATAATAATACTTCATATATATAATAATATAACACAATAAAAACTAATGTCAGTCTTTCACAGTTATACAAATACTTTATCAACACATTTGTCTCTTCATTTTCTTTTTATAATAAATAGTTTAGGGGTTTATTTTTAAATGTTGGGGGTTAGATTTAAGTGTGGGGAATAAAATATAACATATACACGTTCAATTGGTCCATTACGCACTTGGGCACATTATAATAGTTCGGAACATAAAATCTGTACATCACGTAAATTAAAAAACAAACAAGGGTTATTATTACATTTACTTTTTACCATCCAATGTGTTTTCATCGTAATGCAAGGACGAGAGGCATAATAGCACCAAACAGCACTAAATTTAATTTAACATTACTACCACCTAACGTAAGTTCTTCACTTTTAACAACCTCGTTCGGGTGCTTATCGTATGTTTTAGACTTCTTTGAAGTCGAAGGTGTTTGTGTTGTCGTAGTTGTCGTAGTGCTGTGTGTTGTAGTACGTTGTGGTGTGACCGATGACCACAACGGTCTCGAAACGCTCGTTGGTGTGGCTCGAGTTGTGGCATCAGCTGATGGAGCCCATACTTTAAAAACAATTTTCATATTATGTGTGGTGCATCGACCACCTATTCGCCGATGCAAATCATCACCCGTTGATGTTGATATAAAATAGTAATCATGCCCAGGTGTAAACTCCAAACCACCCGGTTGTGGGGTGAAAGGCCTAAATGTTATTGTGAAGTACATTAATTTGTACGGCTTATCACAAACTGCTATAATTCGTGGATTCGGATTCGTTATTCTGCATGTATCAAATTCATCTTTCGATACGTTATATATTATATATTTCTCCATCTCTTCGTCTGTTGTACCAGGTGTATATACTGGACATATGAGATTCACCTGATCGAATTCGAATTTGAGATTATTTCTATTTACGTCGATGACATTGTCAGTATTGTCGATTCTAAATATGGGGTTAGACGAGTTCCAATGTATCGTGTAATGTTTTGCGCTGCCTGGCATCGTTGCCAGGCAATCTAGGCACATGGATAGAAGCACCATGGCTCCAAGTGCCAAACTACTCTGTTGCCAACTCATTGCACTTTAGTTTATGGACAGACGGTTTCTCATTTACATTGCTTTCTTCCGGGTATTGCAGTATTCCACCTAAAAAATAAAACAAAAAACAATTAGTAAATGATATTACTACATTGTGTACATTTATACTAACAATATCAATTAATTTAGCTCCACAATAATGTTTAACAGATCAAAATAAAAAATGTATAAATGTGTCACACATTTTATTAAAAAGGATCTTGTAACATGAGAATATATTATTCATTGTGATTATCTTTTGCAATGCGCAATATATCACATAGCTGATTCATTTATAAAAACAAAGGAAATATGATATCCAGAATAATATAAATATTACATAGATAAAATAAACATCCTCACAACTACTATTATAAAAAAAGTGTTATTTATCAACACATAAATGATGAATAATAAATTTTTGTTTAAGATAAAAAAAATAAATCAAAGAAGAAAGCATTCAAAGCTAAAATTATTATAAAAGGCAAATTATATTAGAATTACAGTATAAATTATATTCAGGATTGCTAATGTGGCTAAAAAGTTGCAATAAATCGCAATGATCACATAAACCTGTACATATTGACAAAGTAAAGGGTCATTCAATAGATGTGATATTTTTTGCGATAGAAATTTTTATATTAAAGTCAATTTTCTGTCAAAATATTTAGTATAGTTTTATCATGCAACGTTTCACTCTTCCCGAACGTTAGAAAATTATTAGAAAAGAAATTATAGAAAATGTCACCGTTTGTTCACCACAGTATTACGTCGGCTTCAACCCGGTACCGGTTACACGCCGCAGTAGAGTAGCTAGGATTTGTAGAGATAAAAATAGCATGTATTTTATACACGCCCCTTTCTAGGATTGGAGGCCCCCAAAACGTCTCGGGCCACCCCCGCACCGCGGCGCCTGCGCTACGGTGCTGATACGCCGCAGTTTCAGCGTAAGTTCATTCTACACGTGCATGAGCCACTAACAAGACAGCAAAGAGTGCAAAGTCCGGAGAATATTGCCGGTGAGCAAAATTAGGGCTTTCAAAGATGTCTTGACACATTTTGTAAAAGAATTTAAGTCTACATCCTTAGAAAGTCGTATTGACTTAAGTTGAAGCAACAAACACTGGACTTGATACGTAGAGCAGTTGGAAAATAATCCTGATTTCGGTAAAAAAAATCTTCTCAGACAAGGCGCATTTTTGGCTGAATGGCTTTGTTAATAAACAAAATTGCCGTTATTGGTGCAAGAACAAACACAAGTGGTGCATGAAATGCTATTGCATCCAGAAAAACTTAGTGTTGTGCGGTTTAAGACACGGCGGTACCATCGGACCTTATTTCTTCCAAAATAAGAATGGAATAGCCGTAACCGTCGTCAATAACGACCGCTATAGAGCCATGTTACGCAAATTGTGTGGCCAAAAAGAAAACACCAATATCGAAAAGATGTGGTTCCAAAAATACAGAGAAATTGAGAGAGTAGTTTGGTGATTGAATTATATTTTCTTTGAAACTAGACACGGTAAAAATTTCGCCGAGATTGCTCCTTCCCGCAAAGCCACTGTAAAGCTAATCAAAAAAACTTGGACAAAATGTAGTCATCCGAAAACATTGCCGCTGTCGCTAACAGTGTCGCAGAAAACCCAAGTTTGTCTATCCCAAGACGTTCACAGCAACTAAAGATCTCACAGTCCAGCCTTCATTACACACTGCGTAAAGATCGTTGCCTACATACTTATAAAGTGCAGCAACGCAGAAATTAAAACCGGCTAATCATGAACAACGCCAAACTTTCTTGGATATGCAGGCAGGGAATCTTCACTGTTTTAGAAAAATGATCTTTAACGACGAAGCCTATTTCCATCTCAGTGAGTTCGTCAGTAGACAGAACTGCTGCATCCAAAGATCCTAGAACAATAGTCGAGAAACCTCTTTATCCCCAACAAGTTACTACTTGGTGCGGTTTTTGGGTCGGCGGAGTCATGAGACCTTACTTTTTCGAGAACGACAAGGATGCTTTGACTACAGTTAATGCGGATCGCTACCGTAGAATGCTGGCTTGATTATTGAACAATTTGGGCATAAACAATTAAACATTACAGTGCTGCAAAAAAAATATTCTGAGCACATTATTTTGCAAAACCCGGATTCCAGATCGTGCGATTTAACTCCGCTAGACTTTTTTCTTTGAAGCTACGTGAAGAAAAGAGTCTAAACTAACGCCCAGCAAACAATATTCAAGCTGAGCCTCAGTTGTGCAAAAATATCTTGCAAAACTTCTTCAAAAGAATGACCCTTTGCAGACGAGACGAGGTGGGCATTTAATGGATATCATTTTCCACAAGTAATCCCAGAGTTGTCTTTAAACATAGAGTAGCATATTCTTGGAGACCAAATGGATGGATACCTATTATCACAATGTAATTCTTTGTTTGCATGACGTTCGGTTGTCACAGTGTCCTCTCTACTACCAAAGGTTCTCAAGCAATAATTTGATTTGTGTAAATCCTCAGAAAAAAATCAGAACTGAATTTAGTGGTGTTTTTGACATTCCCTGATTGTGATTGTTTTATTTCCCACCACCAATGCTGACATTGCTAACGATGCAGCTATATCCACATCCAGAACCGGACCATGGCTTGCCCTCATTGCTAACGGAGGTACAAACCTATGTTTTTAAAGCCAGATTTGCAAACCTTATTCGAGACTGTTACACAAAGTAACATAACAAATGTGTTGCATGAGGAAGAAACACTAATGATGTGGTAGAACTTCATGAAGAGCCACCGCATCAGTAAGAAATTTGATGTGATAATACCACATCAAAACAAATAGATAAATAATAGATACCTGTAAACAGTCAAAGGATCTATCTGATACACAGATGGAGCCAAAGACCAAAAAGGCAAGATGGCTGAAATCTACGAGAACAAATATCAAGAAAAGTAAACTTCGCTACCTATAAAAACGCTATAAAAACGTCAAATTTTGTAACTAGTTTTCCTTCGGGGAAGATTAGTATATTGTGCAACAAGCACGGTTTGTAGTCCATTTTCCACGAGTAAGAAGAACTTTGCACACAATATAATTTGTCTTTTTTTCCGATGGCTAAATACATAATACTATTGCAAAAAGTGTCTAGTATTAATAGACACTTTTCGCACGCATTATTGGATTATAGAACTTATAAATAAAAAATTTCTTACAATACCAGTAGCACAATTGACCCATTGTAGTAAGGATTCGAAACAAATATTGTACAATTCATGTATGGGTAATGTATTATGAACATAGTGTGCGCTTACAGCACTCGCTCGCCTCTCCAGCTCGTATGTTAATAATGCTTTTACCCCGCTTGTATTATAAATATAAAACTATAAATAAATAAAATAGCAAATGTTGTATGTATATTTGTTTTGTACCGTTTGCAGACTATTAAAACTATTGTTAAAATTATTAAACTATACCGAAATGACGCATTGGAATTTCTTCTCAATTTATTGATTCTGGCAAGAATTCTAATTTAGTAATAATCATAACTGAATGCCCATAATATCCTTTTGTGTGAATTGCACACAGACGCATTGTCTAATTGTTACCTAAACACAAAGATTAATTGCAATTAATAATTAGAACAGTTTGATTTGATGTTATTGTCTCTGCATTAATTACATTTTCTTAAAATATGTATTAAAGCGGAACTAATAACATAAATATCAAGAAAATTAATAATCAATACCAATATTTAAAATTAATCCATTAGTGATATAAAATAAAATTATACAGGGTGTTTCATAATTGAATTTTAAAAGGTTTGATAATATTTTTGAAATTACATTACAATAATCACTTCATGAAATAATAAAACAATTTACTATGTTTGTGTGTATCATAAATTTGTTCTTACGAATACAGTACTAGTTTCGACTCTACTTGAGCCTTCTACAGATGTAATAACTTGAATGAGTTTAAATAAATTGATTTATTATTTCATAAACATGAAACGTAAGTAGAGCTCACAATCATTTATATATTCTACTTTGTTGAAAAGTTAACAGTTTTATTTTGATATTATTGTAAACTTCTGTTTAAGAAAAGTTCATTAAAAATATCTAATAAAATTAACATATACTACCTACTTCTTTAACTATAATATAAATTATCATCAAATAATGTTTAAAACGATTATAGAACGCAACAAAAAGAAATTAAGTGGATCCATTTTGTTCAATAAATGGTCTCAAATAGATGTAGAACTAGAATAGATTTTTTTTCTAAAAATGTTTGTACACTTTTTTTAAGAGTACGAGGATGTAATTTTGTTACAGTTGCTTTGGGTGTAAAGCCGCCTTTAGAAAACTAATATGCGTGCTAATTTGACTACCTCTTGAATAATATTCGTGATTAAATTTTTAAGTATTTTAATAATGTATCTATAATTTTTTTTTGAAATTTTGATAACTACTACTTATTATGTAAAATAGCGCAAAAATACGTCGACCTTTTAGATCGCACAGTAGGATGTAATTATGTATTGTGTCTGAATGTTTAGATCACCGGCTAGACCCATTTGCACAGCAGGTAGTCCGATGAAATGATGAGTGCACATATTCAAGACACGCGACATCAAACACACGACAACAAGCTTTTTTCTGTATTCCGTCACGTATCACTGTAATACAAACAAATTATAATTATTTCATCCTTTTATAATGCTGAATAAATGATAGTTGAAGTAGTAAATAGAGCAGTTTAAAAAAGATAATATGTAGTTTTAGAATACCAAATTGGCAAACTTTGTTTAACATACTTAAACTAAGAAGTATATGAATATATATTAATTTTATGAAACTAAATACAAGCGCAGTGGATGAGCTTAACTGTTGTTTCACAAATTTTCGAATTTTAGTAAAATTAAGATAGTTAGTTGAAAATTTTGACATAGACATAGAATCGAGATATTATATTTTGATATCAAATTTCATTTTAAAAATTTAATGTGTTATTTATGAAACTGAGCTAAGGAAACTAAAAGGATGCTATTTCATACGTTTCATTGCACACTCTCAAGCATGATATTATTTGTGCGTTGACGCCGGGGACAAGCTGTTACTGCCGTAGCCCAAAAAATTGAACAAAATGTATTGTGTAAAAAAAACTTATTTACTTTGACTAACATTTAATATTTTTCTCATTGGTTGAGATGTTCCGTACCCCGAGGTACGTCACAATGTATCAAAAGGTAAATCAAAGAAACCGGCAGTCCTCTGTAGTAGTGTCCTTGACTTTGCGACCATTTGATTAAACTCAGAGCATACTTTGCACTAGAATCTTTATTATATAGAAATGGCTTGCCTTAATTGTTTAATGTAAATTTTGGATTAACAAAATAATAACTTCAAACCTACACACTAAATTTGAATCAAATATACCTTAACACTACTGTATACAATTAATTAAAATTTGTAAGGTAAATTTTACATAACCTCAAATATAATGACAAAACAAAGTCAATGTTGAAGAGTAGCAAGTCTAAACAAATTAATTGCTTTAAAACTATACATTAGATTTTTATAAAATGTTGTCTAATTTTATAAAATCTAATTGCAGCAGAACATCATTACTATAACTAATTTTGACATAATCATAATGTAGTGACCCGTCACCATTGAATGATAATTTCTTAGATGTAAAGAAGCATTTATAACCGCAAAACAAAACAGAAGTGGTAACGCCTAGGAGAAACTTTGAACTGTTTCTGTATGAAAGAACAAAATTACCATTTACCGCTATGTACGCATTCTAGCCCACAACTGACGTCACACGTACCAATAATGTCGGCTGTTTGACGTTAGCAAAAAGCGCATATATAAGTGTATATGGTCTAAGGTTTTACCACTCAATCGGAAGTTGATTTCCGAGTAGCACTCGTAATGCAAAAATTTTGTTATATATATATATATTTCATAAAACTTATTACAATTCACAGATGGTTTCTTTATTCTTTTGTGATTATAATAATATTAAATGGTTATTAAGACAAAACTTAGATTTTTCGCAGAGTATCACTGTATTGTCACCGACTGTAAATACATAATCTGAAAAGCCTTAGGTTAGGTAAGATAATGCGTAAATAACATTAGATACGCAATTCTGATTATCGCCAAAATCTAAATAAAAAGCCAAACAAGAATCGTCCATTCGCAGTACATCAAAAGCGACTCCATACCCAACAAATTCCGATCTACCTCAAGCATATTTATATAATATAATCTACAACCTCTTATACCGTTAGGTGTCAAGGTGTCGGGCACACCAAGGCACAGAGAAGACATGTGTGCGTTTGGACGCCTATATGAGGCAACGAATCTATTGGTAGAACGCTACGCTCAGCATCGCTTTGTTGGTCACCCATACCAAGTCTAACTTTGACTAACTTTCGTTAGCGCGGTTAATCATACATATCCTCTCTGCCGTACTGGCGACATCAAGCATATTTAACAATTCTAAAAAAAATCCTCATAAAATGCGGATCTAATCCTTATCTTCCATTCATCTCCATAGTCACATACTGCAAGGTTCTGCCGGATATATTCTCCTTTGAAACGTTTAATACTATTCAACATACGATTAAAATCAAACGCTAGAAGATCGTTTATGCAAATAAGAAATCCCAACCAACAATTTAACTTGCCATCAGCAATATTTTGTCGCCGCAAGGTTGGAAGATGCTGTGGCGGCTGTTGCAATTGTAGTTTAAGTAGTTTCTTTAACTAACTTGCCTCACGACAGCGTAAAGGTACTTGGCAATCACAATCTTACGCTTGGCGTGTTTGGTTTGTTAATGTTCTCTAGAAAAACCTTGAAAACTCCTCGGATGGTTTCGTATATTGGACTAGGCAAGTCGTCAAATAGCTGACTTGGTGATGCCTTAAATGTTATCACAAAAAACTTTGCAATGGATCTTCCAAACCTTTGCCTCTCTTGTTGCGACCATTTTTGTTTCTCTGTTGCATGACACGCTACTACGTGAAAGCAAAGAATAACAACACAAGCTAAGTGCCAATCACCAAAATGACATTCTTAATCCAAACAGCGTGTGAAAAACAACATTTAGACAAACTTCATAGAATCAATAAGTATCCCCCAGACAAAACAAGAAAACAAACCAAAAATTTAGCAGCAACTTCCACTAGTAGTACCACCACCACCGTCTTGCAGACTATCGGTAAGAATTAATAACAAAATCACACATTTACCGCCGTTAACAAACATCATGGTTTAAAGCCTTTTAAGATGATAAGGATCTTTTAATATTTCTGAGTACAAAACAGTTTTTTTAGACAAAACTCAAGTCCCAGAACTAAATCTGCAAAGCGTACCCAAATATTTTGACACCATTATGTTTATAACTGCTCATTATTAGTGCAATACAACCTCAATGACTAACCAACCTTGACAATCTTTAGCAGTTTTTCTGCAACCTCAAGACCTGAAATGCCAGTGCACAGAATGCTCTCAACGACTCAATTGCCATTGTGTGAATAACAATATTTTATAGCCCAATACTAAAAAAACATCACAAAATTGCTTAAAAAAAATACTAGTCTACAAAAACAAAGCCCTCGTCAAATCGGCCAAAAACATTTTCCCTCCGCAAAATTTGTAGCAAAAAATCTACCAAACATCAACGCCCAAGAGTCTAGGCTATATCCCGGCCAAACCCCAATAGAATAAAATTCACCGGGGGTTTTGATAAAACATTAAGCAGTGGATGAGTTGGATGATCGATTATTTTTTGCTGAAAACAACAAACCGCGGCGGGTTTAACTCGGATGCAAAACTGCAAAAAAGTAAGTTTTTGGTTTTTCCCTCGAGCTCACCGGGTTGCACAAACTTAATTTTGGTTTTTTGAACAAATATTTCAAAAAATCGCGCATGATCCCAAAAGCAAATATTTGTGTTTGTGGCCAGTATTTACCTTAGACCATATACACTTATAGACGCGCCATGTACTATTTCCCGATTGTCGCAAAGTGAAGTCAACATAACATTTTATGCCCACAACTGACGTCACGCGCTAATTATGGACATATGCTTCATGAGTAGTCAAGTTGGTTTTACAATATTTGGTAAACATTAACGAACACAATAAAATATATGTTATATTTTAATTTTAACTTTAACTAACAATGGCTACAAAAATAAGTCCCGCGGCGTCGTCTAGACCCGACCACGAAACCACGGGTCACAAAAGAGCCTCGCCCAGAAGGGTCGCAAATCGAGTGTAATAGATAATCCGGAATAACGCAAAAAAAATCTGATTGGATCACTGGGATAGACAAAACGCTCAATATTTTAGTCTCACAGTAATTCTTGAAAATGTCTTATTTTGAAATAATGCTTCAAAATATACACTAAATGTTGAAAACCAACATTACGAGCATTTAAGTCACGGAGCCCTTGTGAGACACACCAAGTGTGATAGAAATCTAAACACGTAGTATCAAAATCACTACTTATGAAGATTTAAATGTTACCAACGTCGTAATAGATGAAATTAGAAGAATGGCAAAGCAAAGTCTCCTCATCTTCATGGTTAAAATAGTGGCAAAAAATAGTAGGCATCTGAAGAAGAACATCGGTCACTCATATAATATTAAAAAGATTCTACTATCATGTTAACCAGTGGTTACCTAGTCCAAGCGGTGAGAGAAGAGTCCCCTTCAAATTTTGCAGTTATTGTGCAACCTCAAGACCTCAAATGCCAGTGTACAGCATGCTCTCAATGGCTTTTACGTTCTCAATGCAAGGTACGGTGTTAACAGACAACCCCATAGCGTCAATTGCCATTGTGTGAATAACAATATTTGACAGCCCAATACTCAAATGCTATAGCTTATTATTATTATTATTATTATTATCATGTAATAACACAATCAAATAAAATCAAGTTCAAATAATCATTTCTCATTTTAATATTTTCTCATAATAATGATTTACTTTAATTTGATGCCCAATATTTTTCTCAAAAGCCAGTCTCAATATTCGATAATTCGATACTAAATAAAGTAATTACTCAAATAGAGTATCTCAATTTTATAAAATATTTTCGTATTATTCGTTGTTTGTTAATTTAAACTAATCCTAATGAGAGCAATATCTTGGATTCAAATGTATGTTTAGTTAATGTTATATTATTAATTAGAAAACATATACTAGTTGCGAGGAAACTCAGGAAACCCATTATTCATCGCAAGTTTACAAACAAACTAAACTATTGTTGCAATATCAGTAAAACATGTTCCTAAGTCAATCATCACAATACAAAATTGTTTATGTCTATTTGCAAATCTATTTATTAACATTTAAATAAAAAGCATACATTATTATAAAATAGAAATATGATATAGCAAAAGCAAATAACAATACAATTTCACACCCAAATGATTCAACGATAAATATAAAATTGTATGATATAATATATTAGATAACAATTTGAACAAGTTTCAAATCACCAGACACGAAGCGAAAATACCGAACCGTATACATTTCTCCCCCACAGAAACAGAACCGAGCGAGAGTAAGGAGATATTTTTGAATGCAAAGGTGTTTTCGAGAAAGGTACGCTAACGCAGGCCATTTAAAAGTGTAGATTCTACCTGCCATTATAATAATATAAAGCAGGGTGCGAAAAGAAAAGAAGAAAAAAATAAATAATGTAGACAAAAGTACGCGTACTTCAATGTGCCCTCCTGAAAATAATTTACAACAATATTCATCTAGGGTCATGAATGAGTACCATTGCTATTGAAAATTATTGTAATTGTAGCGGAACTTATTGTCAGGAAATTGCGGAACGATGCCTATTTTGAAATCATATACTTCTTGGTTTCAAATGAAATAAATCTATTTGATTTTTTTATGGTAGCTTTTTTTATTTGGCGGGGTTCGTCTAAATGTCAATTTAATAGTTATTGTTGAGTACGATATTATAGAATAATTTTATACTGTACGGTTATTCTTATATTTAATTTGTTATTACCTGATTGCAATTCTGATTAAGACTTGGCTCTTCTTTAGATATTATATGAGATGATATTGTGTTACATGTTGGTGCATCATCAAAGTCGAGAAAATACTATGCATTGCATGTAAGTTATTAATTTAGCAAATGTTAACAGACGACACGTGTATTAACTAACTGCATTTTATTGCAATCTTGCTACTTGCTGTGTTACTCTTTGTCATCTTTAGCTGGAACACGTGCACTAAAAACAGTATACATATTTATGTGTAACTAATTGTCGGAATTTTTACTTCATATTCTCGTGCAGTAAATTATTTAACTTATTATGCTACTGCTCGGTGTATATGAAAATAGCTACTATATATTAATATAGTTTCACAAAAATGAAAAGTGTCTGGAAATGAAATTACCGGATGTTTGAAAATGCTTCTTATAAAATAAATGGTTCGTTAAAAATATGATTGGAAATATAAATCTCAAATTATGATATATACAGGATGTTCATAAAATCAAGAGAATGTATAACTTTGGTAGGTGTAACATTGTACATCAATTTTATAATATAAAAACATTATTAGTGGTATTGAACTAATGTTCGAAAATAGTTCATGTATAATATTGACACAAAATCACAAGAATTTACTGTAACAGTAAATCTAATCTGCGTGTAAAATATTGTTATTGAAAATATATATAATCTATAACCTCTTAATACCGTTAGGAGTCAAGGTATCGTACACACCAAGCCACAGAGAAGACGTGTATGTTTGAATGCCTATGTATTGAAAATAAGGAATCGTTATTCTGAAATACGCTGTACCACGGAGTGTGAGTAAATAGAATGGTTTATATAAAACGTATTAGGCCGGTGACGCACGCTACAATTTTCCGGATCGTATGGATTTTAAATACATTGAAAATGTACGTTTTTACTCCAAAAGCGTATGTGACATTAGATTTAAATACATGCGCACGAGGGGTTAACAACTTGCGTAATCAGTGTACAAAATAAAAATAATCATTACAAAATCAAATAATAATTACGTAATATTCGTAATCATTACATAATCAAGTAATCATTATATAATCACGTAATAATTATATAATCACGTAATCATTACGTAATCTTGTTATAAATAGTGTAATCAAATATTAAAACACGCGTATTCAAATAATCAAATATTGATTACGCGTATTCAAATAATCAAATGTTGAGTACGCGTATTCAAATAATCAAATATTGATTACGCGTATTCAAATAATCAAATGTTGAGTACGCATATTCACATAATCAAATATTGGTTTTATGGAATCATTTATATTCGCATGGTAAATTTAGTCGTGTCCAATCAGTATCTAATTGTGCCGCTAGAGATTTATTCCCAGACAATTTCACAGGTGTTTTTATACAACCATTGGCATGTGTGTGTGTGCAGTTTAATTTATTATATTAAAATAAAAACCTACTTCAGTCGAATATAATTATTCAGTGGTACAAATTTTATTATATATTGTTATTATTTTTGTTGAAAAGATTTTTATATGTTTATTTTTTAATGTAATAAATCACATTTTTATTTTTGGTGGTGGATTTTTTCTAATCTACATAAAACATTAATAAACATCGAGATAGGTATATTTTTAGTTTATGTTTCTTATTATCTATAAGAAATTGTAGTAAGTACTTTATTGAAGATTATTATAAAATATAAGTATTATTATAATATATTAATATTAAACATTATCAAAATAATTTTATGATTGGTATAAAATAATTAATGCATGCAGATTTAATACAGAATTATTAAATCTTAAAAAAATGTGTACTTATTGAATAATAATGTAATCATTACATAATTACATAATCATTTTCATAATCACGTATTCATTGAATAATCATGTATTCATTACATAATCATATAATCATTTCGCTTTCATTAAATAATCACGTAATCATTGCGTATTCATTAAATAATCACGTAATCATTGTGTATTCATTAAATAATCACATAATCAATGCATAATCATAATCATAATCATGTAATCATTACATAATCACGTAATTATTACATAATCACGTAATCATTACATAATCACGTAATAATTACGCGTATTCATAATCAGGTGTACATTTTTTTACTTAGTTGTTAACCCCTCGCATGCGCATTATGTTTTTCAAATTACGGACCTTGACAATTGCAATGTGAGTCACAGGCGCAAGGTTACAGTTTTCTGGATCTTTAAAACCCGTGTGCAGGTCAATTATCAAACATCACTTGTTTGTATCACAGAATTAAAAAAATATGTGAAATAATGGTTTTTAATTAAATAATCCAAAGACAATGTTCCCTAGTGAAGCCAACATAACACCATTCCATGTTCCAAGCCCACAACTGAAGTCTCGCACTAATTGTGGGCATATGCTTAAGTGGTCAAATCAATTAATTTTCTAAATCCATACATTTTTAGTGCGTAAAAATTTGTTTTTATTCATGCCTATAACAACAGGTTTTTAGCTATATACGCATTCGTGCCCACAATTGTCGTCATACTAATCATTTTGACTTTACCTCGTCCGCAAAAAGACGTAACTATAAGCATATATGCTCTAAAGTCAGCACCGGGCATGTGAGGATTCTACGAAGATGATCCTAAAAGTAAGATCTCCAAAGCGTTGGAAAGAAAAAAAAAACTGTTCGAGTGCACAGTATTGTGATTGTTGCTTCCTCTACTCCCAAAAGACAATGCCGCAAATAAATCCACTTATTAGTATTGTCAATATAAAGATTCAATTCAACCTTCAATCAATTAGATATTTCTTATTTCTGCAAACATCAGTAGTCACTATGTCCCAAGACAAAGAAGTAATATTTAATCATGCTCTAAAGTTCTTACCCAAATGTTTGTTATCAAGAAATTAAAAATTTCTCTTACTTGCAAACTATAGAAGTCTTTTTGTCTAAGAAGGAAATGATAATTTCCAAACTTCTGATGATCAACAATTGGGCGAGCGAGTGGGTCACTCCATACTATGATTACTAGCAAGTAGTTTAAACTGGAGTACCACCCATCCAGCAAAGTGTTTGTTATCAAAAATTTAGAGATTTCTCATCTCTTGATAAACAACACTTGGACGGGTAGCTAGGTTACTCCAGATCATAATTAGCAACGAGTAGTTTACCCACCCATCCGCCCAAAAATTTGCTATCAAGAAATTAGTTTCTCCTCTTTGCAAGCATAAGAAGTCTATTTGTCCAAGAAGAAAAACGTCATATCCAATTTTTTGATAATCAACACTTGGGGGGGTTGGCAATCACCCAGATCATGATTACTAGGTAGTTTGAACTAGAGTACCCACCCACCCCGCCAAATATTTTTTATCAAAAAATTGAAGATTTCTTCTATCTGCAAGTGTTAGAAGTCCCTGCATCGAAGAAGAAAAAAGTGATATTCAATATATTGATAACAAATACTTCATTCCCTATTATGATTACTATCAAGTAGTTTAAAATAGAATACAAACCCACCATCCAGAGTGTTTTTATCAAAAAAACTGAAAGTTTTCCTCTTTGCAATCTTTAGAATTCTCTCTTTCCAAGAAGGAGAAGGTGATATCTTATCTTTTCATAATCAACACTTGGGTGGGTCACTCCAGATTATGATTACCCAACCACTCACCCGCCCGAGTGCTTGTTCAAAAAATTGGAAGTTTCTGCAAGTGTTAAAACTACCTTATTCAGAGAAGAATGAAGTAATATTCAATCTCTTAATGACTTGGGCAAGTCGGTAGGTCACTCTAGATCATTATTACTAGTAAGTAGTTTACACTGGAGGCCCACCCGAGTGTTTGTTATCAAACAAATTTAAGTTTTTCCTTTTTGCAAGCAGTCCTTTTGTCCAAAAGAAAGAAGGTGATATTGAACATAAACCACAATTTAAAGAAATTATGGCTGCCGCTGATAAAAAAATGGATTGAGAAAAATTCGAGAAAGATGCTAAAGAAATTGTTCAAAAAGCCAATAATCCCGTAGAAAACAAACCAATCAATTCCTATGCAAATAAAAAACATAGATTTGACCAAAAATATTAATGAAAACCTTTTAAAACGTCGGCAATGAAGTGCTGGAGCAATTACCAGTAATGACAGATATTCCTGAAATGATTAGATTCAAGCAAAATGGCAAATACACTGAAATTGCCGAAAGTTACCGGTGTTTTGGTGACGTTGACATTATCAGGAAAAGAAGTATTTGTTGCTGGACAAATAGCACACAATAAAGATGGTGATATTTTCTTGCCCGGCCAAACCGTAGAAAATAAAGAATCTAAAACATTCCGAGTACACCAGTGGACTCACCGTATTGATGAATGGCGGACCCATTCTCCTACCCGGTTTGGTAATGAAGAACGATCCAACAAACCCTATGTTCTTGCAACGATTACAGAAACAGGAAAGTTGCAGTTCACAGAAACTAAAGACGATCGTCCAAGAGCACCCACTCCAAAGCCTAAACCAGTTAAAAGTTGAAAAAGTTGAATTAGAGGAAGAACAAGATAGTGAAAAAGAAGCAGAAGTCTTAAACCTCCTCCGACTCCACCACCAAAGCCACCAAAAAACAATTTATTTACGAGAGACCTAAGCAAAAAGCTGCTGGTGAAAGCATCAAATGCCGTAAAAAGGTATCTAGAAAACCTAATATTAGTTTATTAGAAGTTGAATTAGAACCTGAGAGACAAATACAGAAAATTGAACAAGTTCTGCTACCAACTTTTGAGAAAAATGCTCACCTTCAAGAAAAATAGCGCGTTAAGAAGCTAACTATAAAAAAATCTAAAGAAGAAGAGAATATATAGGGTTTAGGATCAACTTGTTCGCCAGCTTCTGCTCTGCTCCGTGCTCTATTCAGCAAAATTCTGATCAGGGTCCGAGGGTGTAAAAGCGGTTGTTGGAAATACCTGAGCAGATCTTAAAAGACTAGAAAGCATCGCAAGATCAAAGAGAACAAAAAATAAGTATTAGAAAATTGAAAACTCAGCTATATTTGTGACATTCTGCAGCAATTATTTTAGAAACCATAAAAAGTCATGAACCAATGATTAACCTAACCTGCAGAATATAAGATTTATGAAACTACAAATAAAAGATGTTAAAAGAAAAACAAAAAACTTTAAAGATTTTAAAAATTATTTTTTTATTTTTTTTATTTAAAAGTTGTTTCATTTCCAATTGTCCACCCTTAACATATTTTTTGTTGAATCGGCCCTTATAATCCAAACAATATTTATCTAATCTAAAGGTCACATATTTAATATACAAAGTGACTATTCATTATAGAATTTGTATCTTAATTGATTAGGTCTTACAAGATAGTTTGTACAGCTACCTTAATTTAGCAGATTTAACTCGCGATTAACTATTTCAATTAAATCCAAATGGTCTGTTTGCTATTGATTCTAAACAGGTTCAACTAGATGGTATTTTATGTTGTTTAGCAAGTGTCGTTAAATGACTAAAGCAAATCCACACTACTCGTATGCAGAAAAATAATACTTTGAGACAAAAACACGTTTTATCTAAATATTATTGTATTATGCATCTTCAATGTGGTAAAGAATATTAGTAGTATAATAGATATTATTCACAACAATAAAGTTTGCAATACTATTGTGCAGGTTTCGACTAGAGTAAATAAATCATTACACGCAAGTAGAACATTATACTTTATCTATGATTATTGGTAATAATACAAGTATAAACCATTTTTTATGCGTTAGCAAATTAATGGAAAATATTTCTTAACCTAGAAAACTAAACTCGCTGATATCCATAATAATAGGCAATTGATTTTAATGATTGAATCATTATTTAATAGTGTTTGATAAATTATTTTAATAAATTTAAAACCCTGACCTTTAATCGTTAGAATTCTCTACAGCATTAATGGATTATATATAATTGGATTGTTATAGTTTAAAAAGAAAGCTAACTTGACATGTGTTCAGAAAAGATTATTCTTGAAGAAAACATAGGAATTGTTTCGTTTATTAATTCAACCAATTAATGAATCAATTTTAACTACAACTATACATAAAAAGTAGGTAATTCGCAACTTCATACTAATAATACATTCGTGATTCTAACAATTAAAATGTAATCTTCTAGTAGAATCAGCAGCACCCAGCCCCCACAACATATTTTTAAAATATCTACCTCTTTTAAAAAAAGATTCCTTCGTCTGATATAAAATTTGGCTCAGGTTACATTCCAGCAATGCTTTCAATGAAATTATTGGTGCACACGAACATTACCACACGATGAATCGAAATGAAAATCTTTACTCGCAACACAAATTTCGAAATGTATTGTATTCAATCATGATTCACACGCGTATCACGTCTACTAAATAGCGATGCCGTTTAGAGTATGATGTTTAAATTAAATATATTGATTGAGTGAGTGGGAGGAATTGTACACCCTAACAATTTTACTTAGAAATGTCATATCAGTTCAAATGCGTAATCGGTAATAAAATGCAAATCGTTTATTAATCATTTGGTTTTTTTTGAAAGTGTTAAGTGTTTATTAAATAGCAATTGTGTCATCGTTTTCTTGAAATTTTATGGTGGCACATGTTTATTGCAGGTGTGTCATGGGTCGTATAACATAAACCTATTTCAATTCAATAGTTTTTTTGTTGTAGACATATCACTGAAGACAACCTCTGTCTTCAGTGACATGTATTATTATTAACTAATAATTAACAATACCTAAAATTATATTTGTTAACAGTTATAGTCAACAAATAACTAAACTCATATTCTACAAGTCATGCTTTCAAAATCATTTTCATTTAAAATTTCTACAAAAAAAACAATTAATTTATTCCCAGCAACAAACAATTAATGAGAATAACCGATTATTAAAAAATCACCAAAATATATTGAATTTATATTTCATTGTAACTTTCGAGTCTCTTCTGCATTTGATACATTTGAAAAATAAAATGTTCGATTAACTTTTAACATCTCGAATCATTTATCATTTTAAAACATTATCAACTATTATTACTGTCCCAATTATTCTTGCGTAACTACACTATCAATTTTAATTTAAAAAATCAATTTAATCCATTTTTTGTATTATTTGTTCAATTATGATTGTTTCCATTTTGATTGACGTAATTATTCATATTTGTGTAACCCAGAAATTATAAATGGATGGAATCAGACTATAATTTTTTTGTTATACATATTCGTTTCATTGGAATTGAAACAAACATAAAATCCGTAATTTGCATATCAAAACGATCAACAATGCCAATTTTAAATATTTAACATAGTGATGAAATGAATAAAAGTAATATGTTTGTATAATGTAAAAGCGATTTTGAAAAATAATAGAGCCGTAAATATAGCATTGAATTATTTAAAAATGGCAATTCGTGACAGGCGATATATCAAATTGTTCAAATTAACAACGATCAGTCAAAGAAAGATCGATGAAGACTTATAAAGCTGACTCTCACCTATCAATTTATTGTTTTAAAAGAATATATTAAGCTGAACTTTTAATGACAAATTTGCTTCACCAATTTACACAATTATAATTATTTTTTTTTTTTTTAATTTGTGTCAATTTCAATTATTCATCCACAGCGCCGTTGAAGTAAAGACTAGATTTAAGAAATAGTATTGACCTGGAAAAGTTGTGGACTATAATTTTCAGAAAATAATAAATAAGAAAGATTGTTCCATTTGACGCCTAGTTAAAAAAAATAATTAAACTTCCTGGGCGTACACTTCAGCAGCATTTTAGACCATATACTATTATAGATGTAATATTTTCCGTGTGGTGAAGCCAATATAAAAAAGTCCCATGCCCACGATTGACGTCACACACATATTGTGAAAACAAGCCTTTAAATTAGTTAATTTAATACTACACAGCGATGTTTGGCCATGTGTAGTACTTACGACAATTTTTGCCTGCGAAGGACCAATAAAACTAAAAAAAAAATCAAATAAAGCAAAATAAAAAAAACATTTTTTTTATTTTTATTATTTTTAAATAATTTTTTGTTTGTTTGTTTATAATATTCTTTTGGCGATCTGCAAAGAATTTTACCGTTCTAGGACCGCAACAGTGCATCACTTTCCGATCCATAATACAAACAAAGCAGACAAAACAATAATTTTAAAAAACTATCCGAATATATGAAAAAAAATCAATTTATCAAATTTTGTAATCAATACTTAACGCAATCTTTTTAAAATGTTTAAAAAAATTAGCTCCAAAATTGGGAAATTTTGAAATCAACAACTATTATTTGGTAAATAATTTAATACTTTATATTCTCCAACGTTTATTACTTCTTGAAAATGCAAGTTTCAAAATATTAAAAAAAACATCGTCGAAACAGGTTTTTAAAAATTTTGACAGTTTAAATGACAAAATACTTAACTCGCAACTATTAAACAAAAACTTTTTTCTTTTCAATTTTCCTAACTTAAATATTTGAAGAAATTCAGTTCCGATATCAGGTATTTTTTGCACGTTTGACAGCTTAAACTTCATGATATTCAAAAACATTTATTATAAATGTTGTACATTTCAATTCCCTAAAACTTTTATTCTTCAAGCTTTCATCTAATTTTGATAACGTTCGTAACATAAACAACTATTTGAAGAAAATAGGTTTTCTGCTCTTTTGACATTTCTAACGTCTAAATATCCAAAAGCACCTTTAATTAATGTGGTAACTTGTCAATTTTTATAATATACTCTAAATTCTAAAACCAAGTTTTCTGCATTTTTAGTTGTGGACAAGTTTGAGAATTTGACAAAAGGTAACTAGAAAAACCAAAATTTTACCAAAAAATATTCAGAAAGTAACTACAAAAACCAAAATTTGACATAAAAAAAACCAAACACTAACTAGAAAACTATCCAAAAAATAACTACAATAACAGAAACCTGACAAAAAATATTCAAAAAGTAGCTAGCAAACCAAAATATAACAACAAGACCAAGTGACTAAAAAATTAAAAAAATTGATAAAAAATTGCCAAAAGGTAACTGAAAAAACCAAAATTTGACAAAACAAAAATTCAAAATGTAACTAGAAAAACCAAAATTTGACAACAAAACCAAAAAGTAACTAAAAAACTCAAAAATTGATAAAAATAGGCAAAAGGTAACTAAAAAAACTAAAATTTGACAAAAAAACATTCAAAATATAACTAGAAAAACATAAATTTGACAAAAAACAAAACAAAAAGTTACTAGAAAACTCAAAATTTGATAAAAAGATATTCAAAAAATAACTAGAAAAACCAAAATTTTACAATAAAATAAAAAAAGTAACTAAAAAACCCAAAATTTGATGTATAATAACAAAAAAGTTACTAGAAAACCCAAAACTAAACAAAAAGTTACAAAAAAACTCAAAATTTAATAAAAAAATATCCAAAAAGTGACTGGAAAATTAAAAATTAAAAAAAACAAAAAGTAACTTAAAAACTCAAAATTTGATAAAAAAATAAGCAAAAAGTAACTAGAAAAACTAAAATTTGACAAAAAAAAAAACAAAAAGTAACTAGAAAACTCAAAATTTGATTAAAAAATATTCAAAAAAATAACTAGTAAAACCAAAATTTTACAAAAAAATCAAGAAAGTAACTAAAAAACTCAAAATTTGATATAAAATAACAAAAAAGTTACTAAAAAACCCAAAATTTAACAAAAATAAACAAAAAGCTACTAAAAACTCAAAATTTAATAAAAAAATAATTGGAAAATCCAAAATATGACAAAAAAAAGTTACTAGAAAACTCAAAACTAAATAAAAAATAACCAAAAAGTAGCTAAAAAACTCGAAAATTAACCAAAAAGTAGTTACCACCTACTGGATTTAGTTAACTGACATGACAGAATGGCTGACACATAACATTAAGTTTGAAAAAGGAGTTGTCAATTTCGTCATAATAAACACTCGGGCGGGTGAGCGGGATCACAGTTTGTAAATACTGGGCTAGTACTTTGATATTTTGTTCCGGCCCACCCGCCCAAGTGTTGGATGTAAATAAATTTGATATTAAAACCACCTTTAGCGTTCTTGCAGGTAACAAAAATTCCAAAAAAATAACTAAAAAAGTCAAAATTAGATAGAAAATAACCAAAAAGTAACTAGAAAACCCAAAATTTGACAAAAAGTTACTAAAAACTCAAAATTTAATAAAAAAATAACCAAAAAGTATCTAGAAAAACGGCAATTTACAAAAAAATAAACAAAAAGTAACTAGGAAACTCGAAACTTGACAAAAAGTATAACTAAAAAACCAAAGTTTGACAAACAAAACCAAAAATTAACTGAAAAACTCAAAATTTGATAAAAAGGTATTCAAAAAATAATTAGAAAACCAAAATTTTACAAAAAAAAATCCAAAAAGTAACTAAAAAACTCAAAGTTTGATAGAAAATAACCAAAAAGTAACTAAAAACCCAAAATTTGACAAAAAGTTACTAAAAAACTAAAAATTTTATAAAAAAATAAGCAAAAAGTAACAGGAAAATACAAAATTTGACAAAAAAAAACAAAACTTACTAGAAAACTCAAAATTTAATAAAAAATAACCAAAAATTAACTAAAAAAACGGCAATTTACAAAAAAAAAATCAAAAAGTAACTAAAAAACACGAAATTTTACCAAAAAGTAGTTAGAAAAACCAAAATTTGATATTAGTACCACGTTTAGCGTTCTTTCAGGTGACAGACAGAATGACTAAAAAATGTCATTAAGTTTGAAGAGGGACTTGCCGTTATCAATTTCTTGATAATAAAGAAAACTAGAAAAACGGCAATTTACAAAAAAAAAATCAAAAAGTAACTAAAAAACACGAAATTTTACCAAAAAGTAGTTAGAAAAACCAAAATTTGATATTAGTACCACGTTTAGCGTTCTTTCAGGTGACAGACAGAATGACTAAAAAATGTCATTAAGTTTGAAGAGGGCCGTTATCAATTTCTTGATAATAAACACCAGGGCAAGTGAGCGGAAACACAGTTTATAAATACTAGGCAAGTAGTTTGATATTAAAACCACCTACCAGATTCCTGCAGCAGTTTGAAGAGGGATTTGACGTTGTCAATTTCTTAATAATAAACACACGAGCGGGTGGGCGGGATCACAGTTTGTGAATACTGGGCTGGTACTTTGATATTGTGTTCCCGCCCAAGTGTTGGGTGTAGATAAATTTAATATTAAAACCACCTTTAGCGTTCTTGCAGGTAACAAACATGACAGATTCACTGATAGATGTCATTACGTTCGAAGAGGGAGTAAAGTTAACTCCAATTTCTTGATAATAAATACTCGGGCGGGTGGGCGGGAACACAGTTTATAAATACTATGCCGGTAGTTTGATATTGTGTTCCCGCCTACCCGCCCAAGTGTTTGGTGTAACAAAATTTGATACTAGTATCACTTTTAGCGTTTCTGCAGGTAACAAACATGACAGATTGACTGACAGATGTCATTACGTTTAAAGAGAGAATTGACGTCAACTTTTTAATAATAAACACTCGAGTAGCCGGGCGGGAAGTTTATGAATACTGGGCCGGTACTTTGATTTTGGCGAGACAAACAAGAAAAAATGAACAAAAAAAATCGTTCTAAGCACCAACTTTCTGCATAAAATTAATCGAAAAATATCCATTTATGCCCAGAAATCGCAGAAAATAAATCAAAAATAAATATAATTTTTTTTATAAAAAAGAAAATTTAAAAAATATTCAAATCGGGGTACCATCACTTTCCGATCTAAAATACAAACAAAAAAAGATTTTTTGTTGCCTTCCCACTCTAAAAAACAGTTTTTCTGCTCGTATTTTAGATCGGAAAGTGAAGTTTTGCGACTCAGAATAGCAAAATCATATGCAAGGCACTACGGCAATAAAATTCATTGCAGTCTGCTAAAAAATATAATTTTCCATTTTAGATATTTTCGAATATTTCTTTTTATTTACAATGGGTATGCAAAAAATAGTCGTAAACACCACAAGCAAGAAAAAATTTGCAGCACTTCGAAGCCTGCTGGCGTGCTGCAAACATTGCTTTCTGCCCTTGGTACTTAATATACTATACCAGCGAACAGAAGCATATAATACTTTTTAACGTTTTGTATCCTTAACTCAACTTTCATATTCAAAACAATATATAAAATGTTAAAAATAACCTGCATAATATTCGTACAACGAGAAACTATTAATAGTAAACAACAAAAATTGTAAACATTTTCCATAACTTACAGCAAAGGATGCAACATTTTTTAGGTTTTGTTCATAAATATAAATGTAAAACGACAGAAAAATGTTGAACCATTTTTAGGTTGACCGAGAAACAATTTTCAAAGCAATATATTATAAGGTTTCAATCTAAAAATCAAAGATAATGTAAAAAATAGTTATATGCGGCACACCTACATAGCAACTATAAATAACGAGTCATAATATATCAGAACCACCAATTTTAAGTTCGTACGTGATTCACGACAAACTTAAAAAACTGTTTCATTTGAATATTTGACATTTCGCAAAATAAACTGTTAAAAAGTTGCATAATCCATTAAAAAAAAATTATACATTACTTTTACTACAAGAAGTATATGTGCCGACCGACTCCAGAAAATATAATAGAATGAATGCCCTTTACTACGATGGATGATTTTTACTGAACTACAATAAAAACCCTGATATCCAATTTGTTTGCTATCAATTTATTGACGCGTGTCTTTGTTAAATTTTAACTCTACAGCAGAGCTTGGAATTGCCCTGCTCCTGTTGCCACGGTTTCAGTTGTAAAATGTTACGCCGGTCCTAAATAGCCAATTTCTTGTAATAATATAAAATGTTTGCGTTTGCTTTCTTGATTACAAATTATTTATATTTTAAACATATTACACAATATGTATACATCCCACATTACAATATTAAAACAATCAAACATTAAATCCGTTTAGGTATTTCTATGAATGGCTATCGATTATAAAAGCTACCACTCGATTTATCCTTTAAACGTTTGTTTATTATCATCTTTGAAGGCTTTAGCTAGTTCTACAAACCACCTGTAATTTGGTCATTGTGTACAACAGCAACATAAACCGGTGGTGTTGTTCTATTGTGTTGGGCATTTCCTGTTTTTAGATTCTTTTCGAAGAAATCGAATGGCTGCGTGTACACGAGGTGTTGTTAAGATGGAGGGTATAAACGATCATCCCTTTATTCGTCAACAGATTTCGTTTTTGCACCGGGTGCTAAATATTCTTAGGTACTTATGCGAATAGGAAACATGAGACATCAAAGTAATTCTGCCGCATAAACGTGTGCTTTAATCTATACAGTTATGTTAGAAAGGCGGGTAAAGGAATTTTAGAATGATAATAACAGCTTTGTTCATATAGTGTTAAATTCAAATTAAAAAAAAAACTATAAGATTTGGCTACTGTACTATAACTAATAATTTAGTATTATTACTAGTTACCGACTCTTATTGGTTATAATAAAATTTATGTGTACAAAGATATAAAATTGACAACAAATTAATTCTAACCTAATTGATGGTTGTGACCTCTACTACATAATAATTCATATGTTTTTTATCAAGTTTATTCTTACAAATACATTACTAATTTCAACTCGACTAAAGACTTCTACATATGTAATTACACTTTATACAGATGTAATTATTGAAGAAGATATAAATATAACTGCAGAAGGCTCTAGTCGAGTCGAAACTAGTAACGAATTGTAATAAATATGAAATAAACTGTTTTATTATTTCATATTTCTAACCTATTCACACAAATAATGAACTAATTTCTGTTAAATACCATTTAATTAATAATTATATAATATAGTATACATTACATTTAGAGCTGCTTCCGGTCCCGCGATTAGGCTATTCTGGACCTGTAAGAAAAAGAAAAATGATAAATACAATTTATAAAATTATTAATTTCGTCTATAACTTCCGCAAGGGGAGCAAATCTCACGGACCCTTACCCTAAAAACCAAACTTTATTGGGTCTCATAAATTTATTATTGCCAGGTGGTGTCCCTCCCTTAATTTTTATGATTTTAAAAACGAATACAAAAAAAAAAACGTATAAAACTTAACTGTATAGTGGCAAGAAACAATAAATTTGATTTGGTTCGACCCCTTGTACATTGATTATTTGCGGCACCGTAGAGTGTTGCGGTTTTAATATTTTATTACTACTAATAAATTAACTTATTTAAATTTTATAAAAATTGTCAATATTATTTGCTGGTAGTATTTAAATACGACCTAATTGTCTATCTACGTTATACCGGATTATAATATTCCGATTTCGGTTTTTGAATAAAATCTGGTAGACTGTCAGCTGAGATATGACATTCTTTTGTCATTTAACAACTATTGCAATACTCCTTTCATTCATTTCTTATTTAAATACAAATTATATTAATTGTTTAACATTTTATCTTGCAAGGTAGTTAATATGAAAAGAGTAAAAAAAAAGTTAAAGCTATACATAAACTGCAGCATTTGAAAAACATTTTTGAATGGTTGGCAATCTTATAATTTTCAAAAATTTGAAAGATCCAAATATTTCTGGATCTTCTAAAACTGGCAACACTTTTAAAAAGTAGAACAAGGTTTCAAGAATTTTGTCTTGTTTCAAAATAATCGCCTATAATCTCTTTAATTAGCCAAATTCTTAATTTTTATAGATATTCTAGAAAAAAACTTTCTAGTATTGGCCATTAGTTTCTAAAATACCTTAAAAGTTCTAATTTGTTCGTACAAACATGTGACAGGCTGAAGAAGTTTCAAAAATATATGAGAGGCTTCTAATATTTGTAAGAACTTTCTAGAACTTGCAGAACTAAACTAAAGCTAGTTAACTTTTTAATCATCTAGCTGACTATTTTCTTCATTGTTTTAGTTCCAGAACCCGTATCACTAGTAATATCCATAAACTTCTGGTTATTAATACAATTATTACAAAGTACTATACACCTACAAACAGAACACACATCTTAACAAGAAATCAGACCACACCTTATCAGAAAATCAGACCTTCAATCCCTAGGCTCATGTCATGTCCGGTCTCTTAAACCGCTCAAGATCACCTCAATGGAGATTTATAAAGTGTTTATAAAAGTTCTACTACAAACTCTAAATTTCAACAACTCTCGCTCCGCACATAGCACCAAACCCTTACTTATTGCCCAGCGTTTTCTAGAACACTAGAGCTTTGAATCCAGCTTAAACCCAACTCCTTTCTTCAGACAAAGAAATATATAAATGTAAGGATCGCAGCAATGAGCAAGAGTACTAAACTAGGATCAAAGCTTCAGTGTTTCAAAGTCAGAACAGTGAGCAATCAACAAGAGTCGTTAAGTTTCCCGAAATAAAAATGATCAAAACTATTAAATTTCTTTAAAAACTTATCTTCTTTGCAACATATTTTCAATGTACGTGCCCGGCACTTTGCTGCGCAAAAAAGTTCATGTTTCAGGTTTGACACTTCCTACAGCCTACAGAAGAGATGCCCTAGCATACATTTTTGGTTTATTACAGTTTTACAAGTATTTTGCATCGCTCCAGAAATTTTATAACTTGTTTTTACAGGTTGATAAGACCAACGGTTTAATGATAAATTATTTATATTTCAGAGCTCAAATCTAGGACTTTTAGCGTGCTAAGCTAACGCTCTACCACTAAGCAATCTCATCGTCACATAAGACGGCTGTGTTGGAATGACGGTATTAGGTTGTACTGGAAGAAGTAGAGTAGTACTAAGACGTAGGTGCAGTGAAATATATACACTTTCAAGATACTATAAAATTCGTTCCAAGTTCATTTGTTTCAGCCCTAAAATGCGGACTGAAACGACGATTTAAAGGCCTAAGAACCAAAAACATTTTTTTAGTATTTGATTGGTTGCAAATCACAATATCATGTCATACCCTAAAATCTGAAAGAGCAGCACGAAGGAGCGAAGCAAGTAAGAACTGCTAAAAGCAAAGCAAAGACGATTTTCAAGCCTTGATACACTATTTCAAAAACAACTTCAATAATAAAGCCTTTTAAGAACATCCTAAAAACCGATTTCCTATAACCTCATCAATGAATTTATAAAACTTTGTAAAACCGTCGATTTGCTTACTAAGATTGCATAGATTGTCTAAAACCTCTCTTTCTATCTACTTCTAAAATCTTTAACTGTTTTCTAAAACATGTTTACAGCTTCTGCAGCTCAAACTACTTGCTGGTAATCATGATCTGGAGTGACCCACCCACTTGTATTGGTCAATAAGTGATTCTATATCGCTTTCTCTTCTTCTGACTAAAGAACTTTTAACACGTGCAGAGAAGAAAAAATTTCAATTCTTTAGTAACGAACACTCGGGCACTCCAGTTCAAACTACTCAATAGTAATCATGATCTGAAGTGACCTACTCACTCGCCCAAGTTTTGGTCGTTACAAAATTAGATATCACCTCCTCCTCTTCTGTCTGAGAAACTAACTAACAATTGCAGAAAAGAATATTACTTTTAATTGTTTAATAACAAGCACTTCAGCTTACTCTTCATCTTCTTCTTTAGCAACCTTCTCTGTCCACTCCTGGACGTAGGGCCTCCCCTTCAAGTTTCCACAACTCCTATCTTGTGCCAGCTGAGCCCAGTGTCTTCCTGCCTGCTAGTAGATGTCATGCAACCATCTCTTCTGCGGCATATGCTCCTCTTATGCGTTCTCGGCCTCCATTGCAATAATAGTTTCGCCCATCTGGTAGTCTGCTGCCTAGCAACGTGACCTGTCCATCTCCATTTCGCTGCAGCTACGTTTTGGATCACGTCTCGTACTTTTGTTTTTCGCCTTATTTCCACATTTTGTATCTTTTCTCTTAGGCTTACTCCTAGCATTGCGCGTTCTATCGCTCGCTGTGTGACTCGCAATTTATTGGCACTTTTGATGGTCAGTGCCGTAGTCTCAAGACCATATGACATCACTGAAAGGATACACATGTCATGAACTATCCTTTTTAGATTTATAAGAACCTCAGGATCTTTCAGAATAAAGTTTAGCTTTCCAAATGCCGCCCATGTTATGCGTACTCTTCTCGTAACTTAGATGTTTTGGTTTGCTTTACCAAGTTTGATTAGGTGTCCTAATCACATATACTCTTCTACTTTTCCGATGACTTCTCCTTCGAGAGATAGAGTGTTCGTCTCATCCGGGCTCATAAACTTTGTTTTCCTGGGATTAACTTTTAGGCCGGCTTCCAATAACGCTGCTTTTAGTTCTTCTAGCTTTTGTTTTAGTTCATCCAGGTTACTGCTAAATATGACTGTGTCGTCCGCAAACCTTAAGTGGCTTAAGTATTTGCCATCTATGTTGATCACTTTGTTCTCCCAAGGTAAGGTTTTGAACATATCTTCCATGGTCAAGGTAAACAGTTTTGAAGAAGTGGTGCCGCCTTGCCGGACGCCTCTTTTTGTAGGTATTTTGTCTGTGGTCATGTCTTCCTCTATCTTTACCTGAAAGGTGGCGATGCATATACATATTTAAGGAGAGTTGTGTAACGTGAATCAACTCGGGCGTGAACCATTGCTTTGTACATTGTTGCCAGATTAGCGAATCGAATGGTTTGCTGTAGTCGACGATTGCTATGTGTAGTGGAACGTTGTACTAAGTACAATTTTCGATTAGTGTGCGTACTGTTTGGAGATGATCGATTGTGCTGTAAGCTTTTCTTTTCTCTTCCGGTTAATATGCATCTAGCTTTGCTATGAGCCTGTTTGTTACTAATTTTGTGAGGAGCTTATAGGGATGTGGTTTCTGGGTCGGTAATTGTCTATTTGCTTTTTGTGGAGGATGATGACTTTCGCATTGTGCAATTGGTCTGGGATCTTGTTAGATTGCAGGCATTTGTTTAGCAAAGTAGCTATAGCTTTCAAAGTAGCATCGCCCCCGAGTCTCATCATTTCCGTGCTAACTTGACCCGCGGCTCTGCCGGATTTGAGCTGTTTTAGAGCAAATTCAATTTCGGAGATGGATATTTCTGGTCTTCCAATCCTACGTTTCTTATTTTTGTGGTGTGTTCCTGAACAGGATTTAGTTCACGTGCGGAGTAGAGTTCTTCGTAGTATTCATGAATTATTGACGTTATTTTGGATTTGTTGTGGTGCGTGTTTCTATCTTTGTCGATCATCCGGTGTATTCTTAGTTTTCCATTTCTTTGTGCTGTCTTTAGTTTTTTCAAGTTTTTGTTGTTTTCAATTACTTGCTCTATTCTTTCGGTGTTGTAGCTTCTTACGTCTTGTCTTGTCTTTTTTGTAATTTGTCGGTTTAATTCGACGTATTCTGGTGTAGCCCTCTGTAGCTTTTTCCTCTCTTTCATCATCTGTCGGGTCTCTGGTTTCAGTTTTGTATTTCTTAGTGTGGTTTTAATGCTCAGTTTTTTCGTTACTGTATGTATGTAATTTGTAATTTTTTCCGCCAATTTTTCTAGAGAGGTGTCGGTCAGATCAACTGAAAGTTTTTTGTGTAATTCCTTTTTGTACTCTTCTTCATTCTGCCTAAGTTCATCGATGGTCGAAAAACTTGGGTTCTTAATACGTTTGTGTGTTTCTGCTCTAGTATTTATTTTGATTGTGTCCTAACTAGTCGATGGTCACTACCAATATCTATCTGGTTTAAAACTGTGACGTTGTTTACTATGTACTTTTAGATAATATAAAACCGATTTCATTTTTATAAGCTCCGCCCGGGCTTAGCCATGTCCATCTTCTATTTTTAGATTTTTTGAAAAAGGAATTCATGCAGAATGGATTTTCTTGTTGCATGAAGTAATTTTGGGATTCGCTTCTATCGTTGTGGTTGCCTAATCCAAATTTTCCCAGAGTTGGACTTTGTGTGTTCTTTGTATCTCCTAACTTGGCATTAAAATCGCCGCTGATGATTTTGAAGTGAGTGCTTTCTGATCTTATAGCGGTTGTTACATCTTCCTAGAATTCTTCTTAAACTGCTCGATGATAATCTTATTGTGGAGTGGCCCATCCACCAGCCCAAGTGTCATTAAAAGATTAGATATCACTTCCTCTTCTTCTGATTAAGAGACTTTTAACACTTGACACACCCACTTACCCAAGTGTTGGCCATTCAAAAATTAAATACTATCTCCTCCTCTTCTGACTAAAGGATGTCTAACACTTGCAGAGAAAAGAAACGTCTAGTTCTTTAATCACAAACAGTCAGGAAAGTGGGTGGACACTACAGTTCAAACTCCTCAATGATAGATTGAATCATCTCATCTTTCTTGAACAAAGAGACTTGCAAAGAAAAGAAACTTCTAGCTTCTGGTAATCAAACGCTTGAACAGTTTATCAAAGGCAGAACATAAAACTGGATTTCTTACCAAAAGTTGTTTTACGGAAAAAGAAATAGAAATGCCCAAGAGTTGCGCATAGTCTGATTCAACAAAAAAAGACTACAACGTTTTTTCAAAATTGAACAAACACTGTCAAAAAATAATTCACATTTTTCAAAAACAATTTGTCAATAATTTTAACTGTTGAAAGATTGTTCAAACAGTTTGGAAGATCAATCTGACAACTTGAAAATTAAAAATTATGCTCACAGTTTGTTTAAAATGTTCGAGACCATTGCGATACTCAAAATATCATACAGTTGGAAAATTGTTAAAACATTTTGACATCTCAGAACTCATACAAACAAACAAAATTTTCGGGAACTGTTGGTAAATTGTCCAAACAGTTTGAGATATCATTCTAATAATTAGAGAAGATTGTTCCAAAAATCTTGTGTTTTTATAATTAAAAGATCTATTGAACAATCTTTCCGAAGGTTTTTTGATAGTAGGAAGATCATTCTAGCATATAAGAGATTAAGTTAGCAGTTTTTAAAATAGTTTGACAGTTTGATTTTAAATAGTTTAAAGATATTTTTTAACATTTTAAAAATTTGACTTCCGCCCAGAAGGCAGCAAACGAAGAAGACGACAGAAGATCGGATTTTGAAATTGGTATTTTTATGCTAGTTTTTTAATTATATAAATTCAAAAAGATTGCAGGAGAAAAAGTAATATTTAATCCAACAAAATAAAAAAACAAAGAGTATATTTTCTATTATTTTGAATTAAAAAGATTAAAGACTATTGTAACTTCAAAAAGAATATATGTTACTAAAAAAGGGTATATCTGGTCATCTTCTAGAACTGAAACTAATTCGCCACAAAGAACAAAATAAAAATAAAATTAGAATGACTAAAAATAGCCGACATAGATCAAAATTTGAATATTATTAAAAGGCATAACTGCCTCAAAATCAAAATAAACAAAAGTAGTTATAAAATAGAATAAAAGTACTGAAAAAATGGTGAAACGGCATTCCTCATAAAAGGGGAAGAACTAGATGCAAGATAGATATAGAAGAATAAAAATCCAATTAAACATCCGGTATATTATATGCCAATCAATTCTTATCATTATCGTTAAAATGATTAAACACCAATCATTTAAAAAAATCTAAAATTCTTCGAAGAAAAGTTATACTTATATAAAATATATGACTACTTTGCATGTTATTTCTAAACAAAAACTGCCATTTTTATTTTATTACCCATTAATTTATTAAAACTACTATAGGGCCAAACTATATAATTTTGTAGAATTAATTAACAAAAATATATACATAATGCATAGCTAATAAATAAATACATATAATAACTTCCAACAACAACAGCGATAACCTGGAAACGTCGCACATTTAAATTTTTAATCAGGGTGTTGAGAATTTTAAATATGTAAATTAATTAAAATGCATGTTTTACATGGTTAATATCCAGATTTAAATTTTAACGAATGCAAGTATCACAACACTAAATCAACTCCAATTAAACGAGTCTAGGAAGGAAAGAAAGGAAATAGATCATTTTTATTGTTTTAAAATATGTGTTTAAAAAAATATTCAATTAGTATAATTAATACGGATTAAATTTTACCGTAAAATATATAAAAATAACCAGGGGTTAAATTACATTTTTCCATTATGAGTTTTATGTTATGTTATTTACTGCTGTGTGGTATATATTCCGCGTTGCCATAAAAATAGGGATGGAAATAAATAAAAACAATTTTATTGTTTGGTTTTATTTTCATCTCAACATGGTTTTATCTAGTCACGAAATTATTCTTAGAATATTTTTTTATGGATTCATCAAATGTTGGAACAAAATTAATATAAAAAATAATAAATAATAAAATTGATGATCATTAAAATATGTTTTAGCGTTATATTTATCGAGATTATAAAATCATTTATTACCATTGTGCCAATAATATTTATCAAAATAAAGTTGAAAACTTTAATTCCGTAAGCACGCAAAATCAACCAACGATAATAGCTATTATTAATTTATAATATTAATCTTTAAGTGGATCCAGACTTGAGCATGAAATACAGAAAATACAATGTTTAACATTAATATTATTGGAGTTACCAATATAAATGTAGACTGTAGAAAAATAAAAACTACGTTTTTGACAGTTGGTAATAACACGTCCAAAAGTAAAAACTACTGTAGAATTAAATTAGAAACAGCTACCAACTGTTAGAACAAAAATTCTATAAATTAATATTTTATAACCAGAATATGATAATTTTTTTCATAAAGATTTCAAGTAACTTATAAAAAGTGTATAATTAATCATTTTCTTATCATAAGTACCCTATAATGACCCTAAAATATACACTTATTATTAACTTTTTTTGAATTACAGTTTTACCAACTGTCAGAACTCTCGATCGTATAAATCGTTTAAATACAAAAATAAACAATCTCTTAAAGTTTCAATCGTATACTGAAGCATAGTCAGCGCTAAGATGTTTATGCAATTAAACCAGTTGCGTATTATATGTTAGCTACTAAATAATTCAATCCTATAATGACTAAAAGTTCAAGTTTTATTTTTGTGTCATCGATGTAGCAAATTTATTAACGCATTTTAATTCAATGCAGCAATCCATAGCCAACTTAATTCTTCTTGAAGTGATTTCAGCCAGTTTTCGTAGCGCATGCGTGTTGTAAGAAATTAGTTCGTAGAGTTAACAGTAGTGAAAGATTTGGTAGCGCATGCTAGTTACGGAAGGTAGAAAAACGCTAGAAAAGGTATTGGAAAACAAAGTAGACAAATTTACAATCATTAAAATATGCCTGAGCGACAAAAACAAATGGAAAGCACTAAGAAACTATGCAACGACAGTACTGAAGAAAAATATAGAGAAGTTTGAAGCTTTGAGATTTAGGTAAACAACAAACAAACAAAAAACAAAAGAAGGAGGAGCGAGAAGCTGAATGGAAGCAAAAAAATATGGAAAAAAGTAATAAAGAGAAAAGAAACAAAAAATTTCAAAACAACTATGCCTGCCAAGAATTGGAAGATGAACAGAGAGACAAGAGAAGAACATATACTGAAACATTAGTACCAACAGAAATTTCTGAAACAAAGAGAAAAAGGAAAAAACTGCTAAAAAAAATATAAGTTAACGGAATTGACTAAACAATCTCTAAAGGGAAGATACGCCATCTCGAGGTTGACAGAAAATGCAACTTTCGAAACGTTCGGAGTATATCTGGCAACCAGGGGACACGAAGAAGTAATCCTAATTTTTGCAAAACCCACTATACTGTATTTAATTCCAAGATAGAGTGCAAAATTACACACATTAGCACGCAATCTGCTGATCCGCAAAATAAATGTAGTCATCGCACTTTAATTGTGTTATCAATTTGAAGTAAACGAACAATTAACTGACAAAATTCATAATCATAGTGCGTTAACAACCGTGTAATAACACTAGTGCGTTAATGAATTTATTACCGCACTAGTTTGTAATTATATTTCTCAACTATTATAAATATTAACAACAAATTTATTACATTCAGTAAAAATTATGCCAGAAAAAGATTCCAATCTCTTCAATAAATGCTCAAAATATACAAACAAATGCAAAGCTAAAAATGATAATACTTGTAAATTTTTTTAATAATTCACGCTCCTTTTGGCAACAAAGCATTTATGACTGAAGTTATTTTGATCATAGACTTTGATGGTTTTAACTGCAAAAATGTTAAAAATATCGAAGCAATACCAACCAATCAAAGACTATTTTTGATAGAAAACAAAAAAAATACAAATTAAATTAGTTTGGTTTAAGTATAAGCGATACGATCATCGATCTCAAAAAATCAATTACCCATTTAACATCCACTTTAGCAGAGGGTTTCAAAAACACCAAGAAGTACCTTTCTGTCCAAAAAGTTATCAATTAAAAGTGTAAGCAATCGAACAAAACACTCAAAGACAATAAAGAAAGTAAAAACTGTGTAATAAGTAAGCAAATTAGGGTTGGAGTAGAAGAAAAACTATTTTAACTAATGCTTTCAACTAATTATAATGCTTAAATTGGGTTCCATTAAAGTTTTCACCAACATGACAGTATGTGTTAAGATGGTTTTTCTGTTTATATCTTCAGTATTAACCATCTTTGTCTGCAATACTTCAGAACTTGTTTTCAATATGTCTTGGCCGAATAATGAATTTTTTACACTTTCAGTAATTTCCATTGCATCATTGCTGGTATTAAACAAAATGGTTTTTCAATTTTTAATTTCTGGTTTAAGCATATTTATCTCCAATTCCGAAAAATTATTTGGTAAGTTTTCAGTAAGTTCCATATCACCCGTATTCTTACCAAACAGAATAGTTTTCCTATTAGATGTTATTGCACATTGCTTTTCTTCAAATGTATTTGATTTTAAAGAAAGCATAGTAGGCATATCATGTCCAGAAGTTGATTTCAGAACATTTTCAACACTTTCTGTAATTTCTATTATATCATTGTTGGTAGTATTGTTGAACAATATGGTTTTTCTATTTATGTTTTCAGAATTAACCTTAATTGCCTGCAATATTTTCAGTCATTTCCATTGCATAATTGCTGTTATTGAACAAAATGGTTTTTCTATTTTTGATTTCTGGTTTAAACAAATTTGTTTCCAATTCTGAAAAAATATTTGGTAACTTTACAGTAAGTTCCATATCTCCTGTATCCTTACTAAACAGAATAGTTTTTCTATTAGATTCTCTTGCACTTATTTTCTCTTCAAATGGAAGCATAGCAAACAAATCCTTTCCAGAAGTTGATTTCAATAAGTTTTCACTAAGTATTCCTTTTAGTACACTTCCTGTAAACTCCATTTCATCATTATTAGTAGTGCTATTGAACAAAATTGTTTTTCTATTTTTATTTTCTGAATTAATCAAATTATTTAGTAATTTTTCAGTAAGCTCCATATCCCCTGCACCCTTTCTGAATAGAAAAGTTTTTCTATCAGATACCGTTACACCTTGCTTTTCTTCTAATATATTTGACTTTAATGAAAGCATAGAGAAATGCTTTTCAAAAGTTGTTTTCGAAGAATTTTCACTAAGTAATGCTTTCGATACATTTTCTGTAATTTCCATTGCATCATGGTTGCTAGAACTATTAAATAAAATAGTTTTCCTATTTGTATTTTTTGAATTATCCAAATTTGTTTCTATTTCTAGAAAATTATTTGGTAATTTTTCAGTGAGCTCCATATCACCTGTATCTTTAGTAAAAAGAATTGTTTTTCTATTTGTTGCTGTTGCATGTTGCGTATCTTGAAATGACTTTAATAGCAATAAATCAGACCTTTTCCTGAACTTATTTTTGATAAATCTTTAGTAAGTAATTGTTTTGGTATACATTCAGTAATTTCCATTGCATCATTATTAATAGTGTTATTAAACAAGATAGTTTTCCTATTTTTATTTTCATGTAATTTTTCTGTAAGCTTCATACCACATGTACCACCAGATACTACATCAGATAAAACATCTTTATTAGCTGCTTTCAACAAATTTGTATTAGCTACACTTTCAGTAATTTCCATTTCTTCATTATTAATACTAGTATTGAAAATCATAGTTCTTCTATTTTTAGTGACACACTTTTCCAAATCTTTGTTAATATTGGATATTTCTGAAAACTTATTTGGTAACTGTTGAGAGAACTCCATTTCATCACCATCAAATCCAAATAACATAGTTTTTCCACTGTTACTTGAATTCAATTTAGGTTTGTCTAAATCATTAATGGAATGTTTTTTTTTTTCAATTTCTTCATTGTTTGCAGTCCTATTGAATAAAATAGTTTTTCTGTGTTCAGTTGTTAAATGTTCTAATTTGATGCGTTTTGTTGGTAATTGTTGAGTAAACAGCATTTCACCACCACCAGATCCAAATAACATAGTTTTTCCATTGTTACTTGAATTCAATTTAGATTGTTCTAAATCGTTAATTAGAATGTTTTGTGTCATTTCCATTTCTTCATTGTTTGCAATCCTATTCAATAAGCTGTTATTTTTGCATTCTGTTCCTAACTGTTCCAATTTAGTGTCTTTTGTGCTAAATTTATCTGGCAATTGTTGAGTAAACTCCATATCACCAGTATCCATATCAAATAGAATAATTTTTCTGTTATTAGAACTATTCACAGATTTTGGTATGTTGATAGAATTTGGATATGAAACCTTGTTTTTTTATTTCTTCATTATTTGCTGTGATTTAAAAAAAGTAAAGTATAAGATTAACGCAAAACAAACAATTATAGAAAAGTAAAAAAAATAATATGATAGGTAGTTTGAAAACTTGTTGTTTGGATTGTTTGCAAGATATAACAAGATTTCTCAACTATATGTTGCGAATTTGTTACATTCTAATGCATGATGGTAGTTAACTGCAAATATATATTGCTGCTCTAATTAAATGAGATACAAAATAACAAAATTTAGAAAAAGTAGCATATAAAAAATTAACAGTAAGAAGCCAAAGCCCAAATTTCAATTTGAAATAAGCAAAAGATTATTCCAATTGGACTGTAGCCAATAAAGAACAATTTTTGTATTGTTTTGGTTAATCCATAAAAAACACGTTTAGTTAATAAATACAACAAATAGTAGTAGTAGTAAAAAATGTAATGGACACAAGCTAATTTAATAGAAACCAGAATAAAGATGCTATCTTTATTTTCATATCAGTCAATGTTGTATCCAACAATTTCATTCAAAAACGGAAGTAAATTTCTTCTTTTCTACAAATTTTGACTTATATAGTGTTCAGTGACTTAGCTATTTTTAGGTATCACCGCTAAATATTGACAAAAAGTGACAATATTAAAAAGTTGTAAAACTCTATATTTATTAAAAGTCAAAAATAACAAAATCCGATCATAATATACTAAAATATTTTCAAAATAAAAAACAAAATCCGGCCACAACAAAATATTTTATTGTAAGAAAGCACAAAAATCCGGCCATAAACTGTTGAAAAGTGCAAAATTCTATTCATTAAAAGTGAAAAATAGCAAAATTCGGTTATGAAATGTTAAAATATTGTCACAAAGAACTAAAACTTGAGCATTTTCTGTTTCAACGTGCACAGTTCTATTCATAAAACGTAAACAATCTAGCCTTAAAACATCACAAAATGTATTTTCAAAAATCATAAATTTTTTACCATAAACTTTTATAATTGCCAAAAATAGCAAAATCTGGTCTTTAAACATCAAAATATTGTTATAAAATACCAACATTTTACTATTACTGTTGAAAAGTGTAAAAATTTTCATAAAATCGTAAAACTGGCAAAATGCGACATGAAATATCAAAATATTATTAGAAATGTTTATTTTGACTTGAAAAGTGCAACAGGCCAGTAGTTGGGCGCAAAAATTGATACCTTACTGACATCCAAATCCTAAAAACTTTTTCAAAAACCTATAAAATCGGAGAAGAATTTTACATACCACTTTTCACAAATTGAACTTCCATTTAAAAAAAAAAACCATGTAATTTCTTCTTTGGCAAACCATCTTCAAGACGCATCTCAATGCAAGTAGCATACTTCTTCTTCTTCTTTATAACATATTGGCAATTTTAATTTTATCCACAGCTGCCCAGAAGAGTCCTGTTGATGTAGAAAACCAGGTTATTAAATTTTTCAACCATAAGATCCTTTTACGTGTCGTCCGCGTATCTGATGTTATTTATGAGTTTTCCGTTCAGAAGAATTCCTTCTTGTGCGTTTTCTGGGGCTTCCCTGAATATATATTCAGAGTAGATGTTGAATATTAGAGGGGATAGTATACATCCCTGCCTCATTCCACGTAGAATCTTTACTGTATTTGTATGGTCTTCGCCGACTCTGACGCTTGCCGTTCCAATAGAAATTTGTTATAATTCTTAGATCTTTATCATCTATGCCAATCTTATCCAAAATTTTGATCATTTTATGGTGTTGTACTTTGTCGAAGGCTTTCTTGTAGTCGACAAAACAGGTATGTACGTCGCAGTTCATGTCTCTGCATCTCTGAATTAATACCTGCACGCTGAATAAGGCTTCCCTTGTCCCTACTGCATCCCAAATTGTGTGGCTTCTATCTGTTCTTCCACTATCTTGTATAACCGTTTGTGTATGATCTTTAAAAACACTTTTAGCACATGACTCATAAGGCTTATTGTTCTAAATTCTGAGTCCAGCCATTGTTGCGGGATAATACCAGTATTGTAGATTTGATTGAATATTTTAATAAGTTATTTGATTCCTTCTTCGTTCATTAGTTTTAGGAATTCGGCTTGGAACCCATTTGGTCCTGGAGCTTTACCTTATTTTATCTGTTTTAAATAATTTTAAAATACGCCTGTTCTTGCTTCCATTTGCGGTGGTTCTGGTCTTTGATCTTGAAATAGTTCTTCGATGTATGTTTTCCACGTGTTCTTTATTTCGGTTTTATCTACTAGTATGTTACCCAAGCTGTCTATGAGTTTGCTTGTTTCTTTCGATTTGTATGTTCTTGTAATCTGCTTCACTTTTTTGTGTACGTTAAGATTGTCATGTTTGGCCTGAAGGACTTCTACCTCTGTGCACATTTGTTGTGTTGCATTTTCTTTGGCTTCTCTCATCTTTTGTCGGTAAGAAGTGAGTTCTGTTATATTATATGGCATCTATGTTTTTAAAACTTCTTCTATTTGCCATTAGGTGTAGAATCTCTTCGGTCATCCAAGATTTCCTTTTCACGACTTTCTCCAGTTTCAGAAACCTTTCCTTAATTTTTTTTACTGTTTTGTTTAGTCTCTGTGCATACTTAGATTTTGTAATTTCCCACAAAAAACCAAGTTAAATAAAAAAACTTTCGCATCCTTCCGTCTCATGCGAAAGTGACCTATTTTGAGTGCTATTTCTGTTGAATGATAAAGCCAGCATAACAACGTTCTATACCCACATCTGACGTCACGCGTTAGTTGTGAGCATAGGTCCGCGTAGTCAGAGCTAATTGTGAGCATAAATAAAGTTAAATCTTACTTAACAAAAGCAATCATTTACAGATTTACATTTTATTATTGATAAACATAAAATTGTTTCAACCTTTGGCAACAATAAATGTCAATTATCAGTTATCAAACACTTGTTTGTACTACACATTTCAATATTTATGTAAAACAAATAATATTTCTTATTTAAACAATTTAGCATACACATTTTAGTGAAGTAAGTTCGTAAAAATATGTTTTCATTCATGCGTTAAACACCATCTTGCTATGTGCTTTCTTGTCCATAACTGACGTCACACGCCGCAATCATGTTGGCTTCGCTGCCTCGGCAAAAGACCGTGTATATAGTCTAAAGTTGAAATAGTTAATTAATTTACACTAACATATTATACACAAATTGTCAAAATTATACCAACCCACAGCAAAAATGTGATCCCGTCTTAAATAGTGAAAGTAGTAAATATCGCAAGTTTCTTTGTGTGCGAGTTTAGTTATCAAAGAAAGTATATTTACATTTATTCACTACTCAAAAATAAAAAATACTTAAGAATACAATTTTGCTTAGCGTATGGTGTGTCTTATCAGCTGCAAGGACAATATAAGCAAATACTACCTGCATATAAACTTATAATACAACAAAAACGGATGTGTTTGCTTGCAATATTTACCACTTCTACCATTCAAAGAAGGGGCCACATTTATGTTGCGTTAGAATGATTTTTACTATCTGTATATATTTCTTACGCAAACTCGTTTTAAAAACCCAACAATGAAAACTATAATGTTTCAAACCTCAGTACAGTAATAGGTAAGAAAATTATAAAACTATATATATAATAATTGATATGTTAGTTAAGGTATAAAAAAAAATCAATAAATTTTTTAACTGAAAAATGTAAATAAGCATTATGTAATTAATTAACTATTACAAGTGTGTCCAATTTGTCTGTGAAAAATTAAAACCAATTTGCAGAAAAGATAAATAAATTTTCTAATAAAATTCTATTGGTTATGCATGGTAAGTTTCTTCACGCTTTGAAGGCACATTATATAAACTTTCTCCATTCTAAACGAATTTTAACTATTCAAATCGTTCAAATTATCTTGAAAAATAAGACGTAATAGTGCAGTTGCCTCAATGTAAACTATTGGATAATAAATTAAATCAATACTTTAAATATGAAATAATAGATTAAAAGTAAATATTGTATAAATAAACAGTTTTTTCCACTCAGCTTTATGATATAATTGATGGGGTTGATATTGCATTAATTATTATTTAAAATGATATAACGATCTTGTTCAAACCAGTGACGTTTTTAACATTATATGTATTATTAATTATTTTTGCTTCAACCATGGATGATTTATTGTTATGTTGTTGATGGATTATGCATATGACTATATTTAGACTTTTATATAAAAACTTAATCATGTAGTATAAGTAGGGGTAAGTTAAGTTACCCTAAAGTTATAGAAGATAAATGTGTCTGACATTTGGATTTGTTAAAAATAGAGCTACTTATAGATCTATTTTTATTTTTTTGTTTTGGCGATGTTTTAAAACTGAATACATTATAGTAAAAAGAATATAAATAAAATAACTTTTTAAAACGTTACCGCAAATGAGTTTATTTTTTACTTAGAAAAACAGAAATAGGAAAACGAAAATAAACATGGAATTATATCAAATATAAGTTTAAATTAAATAGATATTTTTATTACAGGACGAAAATATTAACTGCCAGAAGTACCCTCATAATTCGTTATTATAATTATAATTTTAGAGGTACTTTTTTAATCAGGAAATTGTTAAAAAATACTTGAGATCAAATACGACGACGAACATGAGATCTATAACATACTTAAAGCATAATTATTTCCTGGTACATAGCAGATGATTATAATTGAGTGATTTAGATGCCAAATCTTACTAGAGTAATAAGATGACAAAAAAAATACGAATTTCTCTTTTTATTTGCCCGATAAAAAGAGAAATTTGTGATATTTTAAGTTAAATTGAAATGATTGTACTATATTTGTACGCATTTTTCATTTAAATTGTGTATACGCGCTTTAGAAATAATCATTATTATTATTACCAAATCAAAGGTGTACGAGCAAAACTACACATGCAATTTTTTCCTTAAATTTCTCTTTCATACCCAAAGGCTTTACGGTTAAAAAAACTCGAGAGTAGACATACCGAAGATGTCGTACCTGGCCATAAAAACAAAATTAAAAAAAATAAAAGATCATTATAATTCAGTTAACATGCATAATTACTCTCAGACTTTCCAAATTTATTGAAAAATACGAAACATCCATCGACCAGCCAGTTGATAACAAAACCTTGCTATTTTATGGTATTTTATTGTACATATTTGCGTAATCGGGTTAATCAGTAGCGCACTTGAAGAAAATTTTTGTTTTAGTCGTTTTTAGAATGCTCGAAAACAGAAACATTAATCAAAGCGCAACTAGGCCTATAACACTTTTTAAACATTAAAAAATTCAAATGAAATTTTGAGCTTAAATGATCGCTAAAGGTCCATCCAATTTTTTTATTTCAAAGTCAAAAATGCAAAATTAAACAAAGCATAAGTTCCACCTTTAATTTTAGGTAAAAATTGAATACTAACTAATAAAAGTCCACAACTTTTTACATCGGGTAGGCTGAACACATTTTTAATTTTCAGAAGTGGCGTTCCAAAAATAGCCATTAAAAGCGAGTACGCCACAAAAAATTAGTGCTTAGTCTGAAATGAAAAATCCATCCTGCCTACAAATTATCATTCTTATAGTTTTTGGGTATCTGTACAAATAAATCAGCAAAAGTTTTTTTTGAGTGTTTACCCACAATCCGATTTATAGCCTTCCAAAGTTGACAATTTTTTTTCAAATTTTAAATGTCAGATTTAGCACTGCTATCAAAATCAGCAAACTGATTTTTATTAATTATTATAAACTTTTTTTAACATCGTTTCAAATTCCATAACACATACATCATTTAAGATCATTTTCAAAATAATCTAAAACAAATTTTCAAATATTTTGTTCATAATTTTTTTTATTTAAATATTTATTTTGACTAACCCTGTATAAGTATCGTACGTGGCTGATATAGCTCTCCATTGTGTAAATTTTAATTTCTAGAACAAATCAATAGCATTTTATAAACTTTCTTATATCTAAATTGCATCAAAGACATTGATTTCATTCCAAAGAAATTCAAATGTAAAAACTGCACGCGATATACAAAAAAAATTCTCGGCATCTGGCTCTAAATTTGCACATTCTAATATTTCTATAAATGGAAAGTATCGGCACAGAACTCAATTTTATTAAACAAATATGCTAATATGTGTTTTATAATTATTATTTAAAAATAGTTTAAGAAAAAATGTTATCCCATAAGTCAGCGGTTCTTATCCTTATTGGCTGCGGCAAGTACCTAAAGCCCGCGTAATTTTATTGTAAAGTGCAAAACTATTAATAAAAAGTCAAAAATATTAAAATCCGGTTATAAAATATTCAAATATTTTCAATCAAAATTAAAATAATTAAAAAAATGCAAAAATCTATTTACAAAATGTCAAAAATTACAAAATCTTGTAAATATCAAAATCTTATAAACTATTGAAAACTCTAAAATTTTAAACATCCGGTCATAACATATTAAAATTATGTAAAAAATGAACAAAATCCGGCCAAAAACAGTTAAAATATGCAAAAATCTGTTCATAAAATGTCAAAAATAGTAAAAACCAGTTTCAAAACATCAAAACATGTTAAAAAAACACCAAAATTTGGTCTCAAACTGATAGAAATGCAGATTTCAGATAGAATCAAAATAAATAGCAAAATCCTGTCTTTAAACATCAAATTATTGATAGAAAGCACCAAAATAGGTCTAAAAACGGTTAAAAAAAAAATGAAAACCCAAAATTAACAAAATCCGGTCATAAAATATTGTAATAAATAGCAAAATATGATCATAAACTGTTGAAAAGTGTAAAATTCTAATTATAAAAAGTCAAAAATAACAAAAAAAATATTAAAATTATGTCTGAAAAAAACAAAAACAGTTAAAAGAGCACAAAATTGCAAAATTCTATTTAAAAAATGTAAAAATCCGGCAAGTATAGCAGGGCCGTCGCGAGGAGTGCGGCGCCTGTGTGCAAAACATTAACATGTCGCCTGTAGCAAGTAAAGTAAAGCTTATGCGTGTTGCTAGGATGATTCAAAACTACCCGACCATACTTTGGAACCGGGATATTTACTAGTAAACATTGATAATGAATTAAGGCATTCAATTTATAGCTATAAAACTAATTTGTTATAAGAATTAACCATTACATTCAATTAACAAAACTTAATTAAAAAGTACAGTGGCGGAGCTAGGATTTTTAGGCCCATTTGGAAAAAAACGTCCAATTTTGTCTTTTTTTTAATTCATTGCTTGCTCGTGTACTTGTTGGACTTTCCGCATTGCAAAACCTTGTATTTAGGTAGCTCTTCCACTAAGTAAGAGTGTTTTATTCAAGAGAAGATGTTCACTAGAGTATATTTACATTTTTAGATTCTCTTATAGAGTGGAGAGGGGGGATATAGATTCAATTCAAGATAGATCATTGTCAAAGAAATAATAAGATAATGAACAAAAAAAAATATAAAAAAGTACATAAGATTCATAATCTTATGTACTTCTTTATCAGTGCTCTATCTTAGAATTGAATATATTATCTATACCCCCTCCTAATCCTAAGGTGCATTAGACAAACGTACATGTTCAAAGATGTGATCAAATATACAAAGTCTTAGTTATGTTTGTCAAACATGACATATTTGTAATTTTAGCAAAACGTTTCAAGCAGCTTTTCCTTCGCATACATTAAATGTTATTGACAAATCTCCTACAGTAGTTTCCACTTGCTGTAAGATTTCCCATCCACCAAAGTCCAAAGAAGCTAGACCAAGATCATATTCAAAGATTCATGCAGCATCATCTTTTAATAAAGTCAGGAGAACAGCCTGAACGATAAAACCGTCTAAAGGTACAATCAAAAAGTATTGATTTACAATTCCAGCGCAATATTTCTAACAATCGTTACCACATGGTACACCAAGAGCTTGTTAAAATCCCATGAGTAAAACCATCACAAGAAACTAACAAGAAAGAAATATGTACAGAATTTCAATAATATCAAATAAAACCCAGAAAAAATGCAAAAAGTGAAAAGATGAGATTGTAAAACACATTCATAGAACTCTAACCAAGATTTTTTTATGTCGAAATCGACCAAAGCAACGTCGAAAAAAAAAAAAGAATTTCGATTCTCAATTAAATCAAACAAGTAAGAGTACTTAATGCCCAACCCATACAAAAACGTATAAGATCTATATTTACAAAGGTTGCAGAACTTTTATACAATTTCCTAGGACACGCAGTTCATGACTACCCTGCATCCATTAGACAGGAACCATATTTCTGTGAATGTGGTTATACCAGCGCTATATGTACCTATCAAACAGATACACTCATTATTGGTTAATACCACTTTCCTCAACTCTTATTTAACAACAAAAATGACATGAAAACAACATATACCGACTGAGCCAATTTGGTAGAGGTGTTCCAAGATTTTGACAGATATTTACTTTAAAGAAGACACTAGCTTACACGTGTGCCAGAACTGACAGTGCTCCTAATGTTCGATACTACTCAAATAGCAAACAAGAAACCTGCAACGATGTTTAACTACCACCGGCCCAAAAACAAGAGCAATCATAGCTGCCCCAAAAGTCTCCAAGGTGGCAAAACCAAAACTCCAACGGCATAGCTTGCCCAAAGCTGTTTATCATAAAATAATTCCTCCTTCTTACTAATAGTATCAATCGTCAAACCGCAAAATAACCAACAAATCCAAATCAACAATAAACTACGATGCCGAGCAACAGATTGTCGCAAAATGGCATAAGCGACATCAATGCCACACCCTTTACGGACAAACAAATTGCCTTCATCTAAAGACGCTACCCAATTACCAGAAAAACCTGCAACCTTCAGAAACAGCTACTGAACAGCCACCCTTTGTGAAAAGATAACTCAAAGCAATGTCCAAAGAAACAAAAAGCATTCCAAACTTTCCGTCGACGACTAATGTAAAACAGAATACATCACTACTATACTTTATTCAATTCCATGGTAGAACGCGGAAATCAAACCTTAGATCAAAATCTGCTATACGTACTGAATCAAGAGTACATCCACAATTCCACGATATTGTATAAACTGCGCACTAAGCAAGAATGCTAAATATTTATCGTACCTAGTTACGTGTAAATTCTGTGAGCTGTGACAAAAATGAGAACATCATCTACCGACTGCGCCAATTTGGTGTCTTACAAATGATTGCAATTATTTCCATCAAAAATAAAAAAATCTGCCCAATATAAGATAAGTGAAAGTATATTTGTACTATTTACCGTAGCGAGACAATATGCTAACTGAATATTAGGATGATAAATAAGACTTTTTGTAGCTGACATTGATTGCAATGATGTATACACTCACAAAAGTCAGTGAATCTGGAACAAGCCAAAATCACGTCAACATGCTAAGATCACTGCAAACAACCGTCGTGAAAAGTATTATTTTATGCTCACTATAGAACCAAAACACAACAATCCACCTAAAGAAAGGCTAAACCACAGGACATTCCTTGCTACCCAAATCAAAATAAAACTGTCCATCTACCGACTGCGCAATTTTGGTGCATATGCAAAACATTCAAAAAAACACTGATTTCAATCCACATTATTTTGGTACCTGTCCAAACTGTATCAGATACATCATCCATCAAAAAGAAAATATTCCACCTACCGACTGCTCCATTTCCATTTCTACGCCGGACAAGATTCCATTCAACAAACAATTCACAGAGAAATATTAGCTAAAACAAACCTGAAAGAGAAAACATTTCACATACCAACTGCGCCTTATGAAGTCTTAATAATAATAGGTCACTTCAATGCAAAAGTCGGACAATGTAATGTTACGGATAAGCACAACCAACACGTGGTTTAAACTGCCCTTGTGGAGGCTGTACACGTGGCAATCACCCCAACACACCAAGGAACAAAGCAGGAGCCAAATTCATTACATGTTTACCAACAAAACGAAGTAACAAAGTGCATGGTGTACGGGCATACCAAGAAGCAGATATTGGATCTAATAATAATCTCGTAGTGGCAACATTAACAGTCAAATTTAAGAAAACCAATCAATCTCTGAAAAAAAATTAAAACAAAGCTATAATAAAACCATCGCAAAACTAAACGAAATACCAAAACGAAGAGAACCAATCAAAACCAACAATATAGAAAATTGCTGGCACCATCTTAGAAATACTCTTGTCAACAGCAAACATGAGATAATCGGATAAGGTAACACCAATAGAAAGAAAAATGAATGTCGAACAAAATACTAAAACTAATAAAAGAAAGAAAGCAAATCAAAGCGAACGATCTTACAAACAACTACAAATTTGCATAAAAAAATTGAAGAGCTAAAGAAGACTGAATGAAGTACAAAGTGTTCTAAATTGAAAAAAAAAAGTACAACCACTTCAATGTCCACAAAACTATACAGAAAGTCACAGGATCAGTAAAATCTCAAATCAACACAAAATGACTTCTAACGTGCTCACAATAGAGAAACATTCAGTTCCTTGATGACAAACATCTGGGCGGCTGGGTGGGACACTCCAGAACATAGTAAGGTGCCAATATTTTGGAATGGAGTAGCCCACCCACTCACCCAAGTGTTAGTTATCAAGAAGTTAGATCACAATCTTCTCTTGTGATAAAATAACTTCTGACGTTTCCATAGATAACAAGCATTTCATTCCTTAATGACAAACACTTGCTCGGGTTGGTGGGACACTTCAAAGCATGGTAAGAGGCCAAGAGTTTAAAATGGATTGTACTACCCACCCACCCAAGTCTTTAGTCCAATTATCAAAAAGTTAGATCACAACCAATACTTTGGAATGTATTGGCCCATCCACCCACAAAAGTGTTAGTTATCAAGAGGTTGGATCACGATTTTATTTAGTGACAAAATAAAAATGACTTCTTACGTCCGCATAGAAGACAAACATTCAATTCCTTTATATCGAACACTTGGTCGGGTGGGTGGGTCACTCAAAAGCATAATAAAAAGCCAATACTTTGAAATAGAGTGGCCCACCCACCCACCCAAGTATTAGTTACCAAGAGGTTAAATCACAATCTTCTCTTGTGACAAAATAACTTCCGCATAGAAGACAAACATTCAATTTCTTGATGACGAACACTTGGGCGGGTGGATGGGTCACTCAAAAACATAGTAAGGGACCAATACTTTCAAATAAAGTGACCCACCCGCCCACCCAAGTTTTAGTTATCAAAAAATTAGCTCACGACTTTCTGTTGTGACAAAATAACTTCTGACGTACACATAGAAGACAAACATTCAATTCCTTAATGACAAACAATTTAGCGTGTGAGTGGGTTACACTCAAAAGCATAGTAAGAGGCCAATACTTTGGAATGGAGTGGCCCACCCACCCAAGTGTTAGTTATCAAGAGGTTGGATCACGACTTTCTCTTGTGACAAAATGATGTCCGCATAGAAGACAAATATTCAATTTCTTAATGACAAACACTTAGGTGGGTGAGTGGGACACTCCAGATCATAGTAAATAACCAATATTTTGGAATAAACCCCCTCAAGACTTTTATAGTTGAATTAAATTCCATCTAACGACTACGTCTTCTAAATGATTTCCTTCAAATATCAAATTGAAAAACTAACATAATATAAGCAAACTATAGCAGATATGATGTTCATCAAAGACATGAAAAAAATTAACAGCAGAAGTCAAAGGTTGCATACCCCAATAAACGTAAACAGTGTAGCGACTAATCACAGTATTAAATAAGTGTCCAACAAAAACATTAGCAACAGTTGCATAAACCTACCATCAAGCCAAACCAAATCTGTTGCCGATGTTCGACTATGACTCTTAACATCAAAAAAGAAGAAAAGTTCGTTTACATTTTTGATATATTAGCCTAAAATTACGATTAATGCCAATACTTTGTGTATTTTATTATTTTTATTGTAATTATTATTTTGTATTGTAATTATGACTTGTACATCCGTTTTATATGGCTTACGTACCAATAAAATATTCTATTCTATTCTATTCTATAACCAAAAAACAGTACGTGAGACATCATAAAGAATATAGCTCAGTAGCTTTACAACCTTGACTGTCAACATGATTTCCTTTAAAGAAATCAAAAACTAATTGGAATACCAGGATGTAACACTGCCTTCAACAGGTACCTAACCAAAATCTTCTTCTACAACACTATCCAAGACGATCTAGAGAAACTTGTAGAGCGTATAGTGAAATCGTAGCTAACTTTACATAAACAATCAAAATGCTATTCGTTTGGTCAAGAAAGCAGTGTTTCATAAGAGAACTAAACACATTGACGTGCAGTACCATTCCATCGGTAAGAAGATTGAAAAGGGTCAATTTGAACTGGAATATATCAATACAGATGAACAGTTAGCAAATATATTTATATTTAAAAAAAAGTAAATTAGGGTAAGTTTCAAATATTCTACAATTTTATCAATCATAACAATGAGTAGGAGTGTTGAGGTTACCATTGTTTTGCATAAAACTAAATCTAGAATACTATGTAAGGTCAGTGTGTATCGATCAGTTGAATTAGAATAGAATAAAACATATTTTATTTATCAGCTTTTAAAAAGCTAACAGAATATTATTTAAAAACTTTAAAAGAAAATTTTTAAAAGAATTATAAATACAATACTAAACAGAAAGTTAGAATATTCCTAGTGTAAAAAAGTAAATGTATTTCATAAAATTTTGTCTACAAAAGTGAATCATAGTTGAATCATAAATAAAAATTAAAAAAATATCATTCATTCTTAAATAACCCAATAAAAATAATTCTATAATCATTAATATTAATTAATTATTTTAAATCAAACTTTCCCAACTCTGATCTCAATATTGCCATTAAGATTAAGTAATTGATATTATCAAAAGCTTGACTACAATCTAAAAAACTTTAACTATTACATTTTTTTGATCTGCTGCTCTCATCGCATCGTCTAGACTTAGAGTGACGTCTAGTCATCTTCGATCCACAGTTGATTGACATTGTCGTATATTATACTTGACCACGTAATTGATAAGCAATACTTTTTAAATACCATATTAAATATATGGTTGAACAAACTACACCTTTCAACAAAAATATTAAACAATTCTCGGTAATTAAAATTTCACATTAAAAATTCTAATGTGTTTAAAAGCATATAAATATTATAATTATTTCCATCAATTACCTAAAATGTGTGTGTTAATGATTATTAAATATTTAAATTTAATAGTAATAATTAAATTTTAAACATATAATAAATACATTTTATTATCATAACGTATTCGTTGAATCGTAAATATTGATGATGATAAATAGGAAGCAATTAGTATTACAGTTATTAGCTTCTTTTTTATCTTCAACAATATAATAAAAATGTTAATGGTAAAGTGTTTATTGGTGTGTAATTGTAATCTGCAATGGTATTATAATCAATACTAAATGTGCAATAAAATAATATCGGATTACTTAACAGTATATATTTACAAAAAATATAAATATTGCAAATAATTACTTTAGAAATTGCATGGTAATAATGTATTGTGGGATTTTAAATGTTAATATATATGAGAATGGTTTTTGTAAGTGTGAAATAAATATATGATTTGCACTCTTGAGGCTATTGTATGTTTATAGAAAGCTAATATTTTAACTATATGAGAAACTACACGGTAATTTTGTAAAACGTAACTGAAGTATGTATTGAGGATAATAATAACAATAATAATATGTTGACATACGATCTAACATGTCTCGTTATTTTTATTAAAATAAGTTGCCTGAGAACTTTAAAATGTTTAATAACTTAACAGTTGATCATTATATAAAAAAATTATTTTTGCTAATTATATTACATCCTTATTATCGATTAAGCAATAAATAAAAAACCACAACGTAATAAAAAAAAAAGTTATTCTTTCTTTATTTACCTTTCATTATATTTATAACAAAAAAAATCAATATAACATATTTATAGAAGTACATGCAAATAATTAAACATAAACACTTAAATTAATATTTTCCATAGAGTGAAGAGTCTTCCACTTCATTAAAACAATGAGGTTACCACCACCTTAGCCTACATAACTTTGTCTTTTCTATGTGTGTTATTATTTTAGCGAGGAAGGATGTGAATAGATAAGACAACTTTAGATAAACATTTCTGGGTATGAAAGGAAGTGTCTTGCAAATTCATTGATTTGCCAATGCCGGCTAATTAAACATTTTCTAATAATGAACTCACGTGAATGGGAGAGATAGTACAAAGATTCATTTGCATGTCATCTGTCGAAATTAATTAGAACCACGCCATAATCAAATTACAATGCAATTAAATGGTAATAAGCAATAAATTGAGAAAATGAGACGTTAATTTATGAGATTTTTTTTAATAGTATGTATAATTGAATTTATCGGTGGTCTTATGATTATTATTGTCGAAACTAACAAGCTTGTTTAAATTTTATTTATTTTTTTTAATTTAAAATTAATTAGTTTTTGTTAATAATAATTCTGTCAAACTTTCATTAAAACGAACACACTGGTGACAGAATTAGTCGGATTAGTGATCTATAGACACAATCACAAAATGTTACGGATTATAGTTTTAACCTTTTTATTCAGTAGGTGTCTTATCTATGGTAGCTCTGTTCCGGCTTCGATTTCATTGTTTGTTCCATTATCATAGCCTGTAGTTATAATGACGATATTTCCTGTAATAGCCTGTTTAATTTGGGTACACATTTTAGCAGTAAGAATTCCCAAGGAGACACCCATGTTTATGAAGTATATAAAATTATGTGAAATTCTAAGAAATTGTCTGAAATTTTGTGATTTTTTTATGAAACTATGAAATTAATACATAAAACTATGAAAATTTAATGTTTTTTAAAATTTTGTAAAATTATGTATAATTGTGTGAAATTTTTATGAAATTATATGAAATTTTATGAAAATATTTAAAATACATAAAAATAACCCAAAAACAGCTTAAAACAGTTTAGATGCAGCTGGGAACAGTTCCGGTACAGTTTAGAGTAATTTTTAGCACTTTGGGTGTTTGTGTAGATACACTTGAGGAGAACAGTTCAGGTGCACACTTGGGACAGCTTGCGACACTTTGGTGCAGTTGGTAACAGTAACATTTTGAAAAAGTTGAAAATTAATTAGAAACGTGATCTGTTTAGAGAGATACTAAAATTATATTGAACTGAAATAGCTCAGTACACCCAGAAACCGTTTGGAACACTTTAAGTACAGTCAAGAAAAGCTCCGGTACACCCTGGAACACAATTTTAATACATTGGAAAAGTTTACAGCTCACTATACTTGGAAACAGTTCAAGTGCAACTGAGAACACTTGAGAACAGTTTGCGTGCAACACTTAACATCTGAAGCACATTTTAAAACAGTTCAGATAAAATTTGAAAAGCAACACGTATCTTATTGAAACATTAATGAATAGCTTAGAAGACTTAAGGTACAGTCTGGAACAGTTCAGGTGCAACTGGTAACTTTTAAGAGCTACTCACATCACGTTTAAACAACAATATTAACCAAAAATACATTATAATCAACATAATCAACTTAAAACGGGTGTAGTTACCTGTAAGCAAAAGTCTGCAATGCAAAAGGCCTACAAGCTACAGAGCCATCCCAACGTTTATTTCAAAACTTGGAGAAGAGATGTTACAAAATGAAGTAAAAAAATTGAACGCTTGCCCTTCTCAATATTTTAAGGTAGGACCCAAATATCTTAGCTATGCCACTGATCGATCGAGAGTAATACTGCAATCCAAATTTCGTACAAATCTTGTGGAGGCTACCAAACAATATTGAACATTAAGCCACATTTTGAAAAAATTATATATAACCGGTTATACCGGCAATGCAAAAACCACCTGTCCAACACACAATTTGGTTTTAGAAACGCCTTGGGAAGTCAGAGAGCAAACATTAAAGAGTGAATTCGAAAACCCTTCCTATACAACAAGGAGTCAGACTGGGGTGCGTGTTATCTCTTATGCTGTTCAATTTAAATTCAGAGAAAGTATTCGAAAAAGCTTTAAAAGAGACCAAACAAAGAATATAAGTTAATAAGGAGCTGATGAACAACGTGAGATACGCCAACAATGTAGTCATACAAATTCCATAGAAGGATTGCAACAACTCCTAAACAGCATCACATCAGCAAGTGATCGATATGGGTTAAATGTCAAAAAGACAAAATTTTGGGTATTTACTAAAAAACGTTATAAACCCAGGAAGACTACTTTCGCACAATGCAGAGATCAAGAGGGTACTTACCAGGGATCCTTACTGAATGCACTGGTAATAAAAAGCCGCATTCAGAAAGCAAGAACATTAACACCAGTCTTTCCAGTACTCTTGTACGGAATACAGACGTGGACCCTGACGGAAACCTCAACAAAAAAAAACTGGACTTACAGAAGAATTCTTAGAATCCCATGGACAGCACGTATTACCAACAAAGAAGTCCTACTAAGGATGAAAACAGAAAGAAAGGTTATGAAGACATAAAAATGAAAAAAAAAAAATTTAAGCCACATAAAGAGACATCCGGAGAGGTTCGGAATATTGCAACTAATACTCCAATAAAAGGTTGACAAGAACATACAAAGTCAAAAGAAGATCTCATGATTTTAGAATTAAAAAACGTGGTTCAATACAAAAACCTAGTTAACATCCGGTTATCCGGAATCAAAAAATTAATTGCAAAATAGAAAATTGGATCAGTGACGTACCGCAAGAATATCGCTATGGTGAGTGAAAGTATATAACATAACTCACAATGTTTGTGATTCAACATCATTCACTAAAACTAATCATTTAAATAAGTTCCATTCAGCAACTACTCACAAGAAAAACTGCACCTTCAGATTTGGCCAATTAGAATAGAGGAGAGAGCGACGCTTATTCTCTGCTATAAAAAAACGAAATTTTTATTACCGTTACAGAAGCGGTATCCAAAATGTAAAAATTAACTTCTTCAAAGCACGTCTCCTCCACCATAAAAACCCTCTCAAGCTGCGTTCCATTGCGGCCCGCGCTTTTAATCTTACTCTAATCGTTTTCTCAGTACTCACTCGAGCCAGGCATAAATGGCAAAAGTCACAAGTCCAAATGAACCAAACCAAAAACTCAATGGTGAGGTAAAAAAGGCAATTAAGAGGCACACAAATCTGTGCTGAAAATCCGCTCTCGAGCAAAGAGTTCTATAACTAGAGATTCCAAGCCAGCGTTTTGCCGTACAATCTCAGTATCTCTGTTCTTGTCGCACATTCTATCCTCTCCATCTCTCAACTAGTGATCGAGCGGTTCTTTTTTCCCCTTCTCGCGTTATAGAGAAACGTCTGATGCGACAAAGACGGAGATACTGAGAGTGTACGCTGCTTATACATTGTTTAAACGGCAGGTTAAAATCTCTAGTTATAGAACTCTTTGCTCTCAAGTCCTCCAACAAAGATGACGTACACCGTTTGCTTTCATTCATGGTGAAAGAATACACTTTAAAAGGCATAGTCGAAGCATTTGCATCACGTCCGTCTATAATGTGGAAAGAGTCCACAAAAAGCTAAAACAGTGCCTACAGCACACAGACACTGCTTCAATTCTTCAATCGATTTGGCCGTCCAGTGTGAGTTTTGATTTTTTCACAAGTCTGTAATGTTCCTTACAAACATTAAGAATAAAATGCACAAAGGTTGAGATGAGAGAGCTAGACATTTTCCAGAGAATTGTCGCCCGATCAATCTTTTGTCGATCCTAAGTAAGCTGGCTAAAACTGTAATCTTGGATAGGATACGGGATCACAGGGCGGATAAAAAACAAATCATCAATATAGCTTCAGATATAGGCTCTCCACAACCCACCAATTAACATGAGTGACTGGCGTTTCGACGTTAAAAAGGTCTTTGGTAAGGTCTAGCACCAAGGTCTACTCCTGAAACTCTAATGTCTCAAGTTCAATCCCAGATTAATACAACGTATTGCTTCCTACCTGAAAAGAAGAACACTGGCCGTAAATCTGATTAAGCACGTGTCTACCTCTCGCACAATCGAGGCAGAAGTTCCTCAAGGTTCTTGCATTATCTCCAATACTCTTCAACTTGTATGTATCAGACATACCATGCATCACGCCTGGTGTCAAATTTTGAACAGTACTCCGACAATACGGCACTGGTGTACACTTCTAGGCATCTAGACACTTGAAACTTGGCTAAGGTACTAAAAAATAAAAATCAATCTTGAGAAGAGCAAGAGTCATTACCTTTTCAAAAAAATGTCTATTTACTCCTCACCAGAACCTAGATTTAAATGACGCTCCAATTCCATGAACAGGTACTGTAAAGTAAAGTTAGATAGAGGATTAACTTTCAGATTGCATATAATATAATATTAAGTAAGACCAAAATGCAAGCAATCTATTGACTCTGTTGCTGCAAAAAGACACCAACATGAGTACTAGGAACAAGTTGCTTCTGTTTAAATCAATCATTCGCCCAATACTGTCATACAAAAAGTATGACTGCTTCTTCCTATCTATAAAGTATAGAACCATTTCAAGGAAAGACTAAAAAAGATCCTCAAAATACCTTACGATTTTCGTAACACCCAATTGAGAGCTGATACGGCATTGGACTCGATCAGAAATCACATGTTGGTCTGAAAAATCGCTAATCACTCAGATCCTGGAATATCTCGTCTTGCCAAACAAGACAAGTAGATTTCTGAATACAAGCAGCTACTCAACATACTCGCAAGATACGCACTTCTAATGACTTCTCGATAACGTCATCTATAAGGCACAGTCAGATAAGAAAGTTGTACACAGAATTGTGTAAAACTTCCTAGTGTGAATTTTTTGATAGTAAATCCAACACATTAAGTCTTTTGAAAATTCCCCTCCCCAGCAAAAAGGCAGCACTCACTCTGAGCCCAGACGTCAAAGCAGCAACATCACATTGAGAAGCTGTACCTCTGGAACCCACGACAGGCTTAATCCACCACCCTTAATAGAAACATTGCTTGCAAGAAAGTGTCAGAGTACAACAAGAAAAGCAGCCTGAAAAAAACAGGAATTGCCCCTGATGAGTGCACCATGTAACACTTCGCAAGAATCATTTACTCGGCAAACTCCTCGAGTCATTTAACACTCCAAAACTTAAGACCGTTTCCGGTCGCTGTCGGAATTTTAGATTTTTTCAGATTGATTCCAAGCAACAAGAACAAAGTACATGTACGCAATGACCAAACCACTACTAATTCTATTTTTATGTCCACAGGTAATCACATCCGCCCCTGCTTAAACTACAGAAGCGGAGAGACAACATTTTCACCAACAGGACTTGAGTCCAAGATAATTCAACAGATAAGTAAGCACCAGACATCAGACCAACAGTGCGGTTACCAATAAAATTCGGAATCTGCCATAGCAATATTAGGAAGTACCATAGTATACCATTAAGACTATAGAAAAGTACAACAGCTCACGCGACTACAACAACACCAACAGCATGAAAGCGACCAAGCTACAACATCAACACCCTAGAACATCTGATAAAGTTACAACAAAGTATCTTGGTCTATTAAGCCCGAACAACCAACACACTTACTCTGCAGCCCACAACCCCAAACCACTACAGGATGTTCATTGCACCTGAAGTACAAAATCAGAAAACACTTTAACAAAAAAAATCACGTGACACCCACTGCACCTGGAGAAGTTCCCCAGTACACAACCACAAGACAGAACACTCCACCTATTGTCTCCTTGTACCAATTCCACCCGTGCCGATGACATAAGAAACTTTAAAACCCCTCGTAAGTTTCATAAGACACCAATGCCTAAGATAAACAAAGAAATGTAGTAACTTTGAATGGCAATTGTTACCGTGACAAATTTTTGTGACTACTTCAATCAGAACAGCTCAAAAACAACCAACTTACTCAACAATAAAACCAAGCAATGTACTCTATTTTGGGATAGTAGATGTAGAAATTCAACAGTAAATCGGTCCCTGGTAGCGCCCTGGGTGCATTTCTAGTCACGTTTTAGAAAAAACATAAATCTCAATATAAAAAAAAAACCACGTGTAAACATTGCACTTAATTACTGATTCCTGTTCTTGGTCGTGACACAACTAAAAAAATATTATATTCAAGCCATGTTCGATATTAAACTATATTTGTCCTGACTACCTCTTTAGACTTTGGTTGTTATGATAACGTTTGCCGATTGTTAATCGGTTCCTTGGTTCTAACAACAAGACTTTGCACTACTATTTCTCAAACCAATTTTTTTTCTTTTAAATTTATATTTTAGTTTTTCAAAAAGAATAAAAATGTGCCAATGATTTAGTGATAAAGAAGCACAGAAACAAATATAAACCAAAAAAATCTAATAAAAATGTGTTTTCTGCACAAAATCGACATTAATAAAAATGTCAAATTCGCTTAGAAAATGGCGTTTTCTGCACAAAACCGTTTTTAAGATAAATTTATAACTCTAAAAATTATACATTTTACCTTTAAAATTAATAAAAATGTAAAAAATCGTTTAGATAATAGCGTTTTCTGCACAAAACCGCTTTGAAGACAAATTTATAACTCAAATAATACACATTTAACTCTTGAAACTAATAAAAATGTCAAAAATCGCTTAGAAAATAGCGTTTTCTGCACAAAATCGCTTAGAAAATAGCGTTTTCTGCACAAAATCGCTTAGAAAATAACGTTTTCAGCACAAAACCGCTTTAAAAACGAAGTTATAACTCAAATAATACACATTTAACGCTTGAAACTAATAAAAATGTCAAAAATTGCTTAGTAAATAGCGTTTTCTGCACAAAACCGCTTTAAGACAAATTTATAACTCAAATAATACACATTTAACGCTTGAAATACAATAAAAATTAATAAAACTATTGAAAAACACTTTAATATTTAAAAAAAAAATACGATTTAATTTTTTTTTTATCCAAGAGAACATTTAATTTACCCACAGAAACATATACATACTTATATTTGAAGGGCCAGTAAAATAACTATCTAAAACACCATTTGTATTATTTATTAGCGCATGATTGCGCTAAAAGGATATGGTTGGTGATTTTAAAAACGTTTTTTTTTATTTTGGTAAATTAAATCTCATCCAATCTGAAACATTCATACTTATAACTTAAATTATACAATTAAAAACTTTTACATATTTTTATATAATAGAATAATACTAATCAATATTAATTAAACGTCTAATTTTTCACCAACCCATGTTATTTTTTATAATTTCATAATTATATTTAAGCTCGTAAATATTGATACATAATATTTTGGGCTTAACATAATACCCCCCGCGTCTACGATAAATATATTTTCTGACAGGATATGATGATATTAATTTTTGTTAATTATTTACCACGCCTAGTCCTTCCGACAATTTTAAGGCTGGTCCTGTTTGCTTTGTAATATATAATCATACTCCTTAATTAAAATTTATTGATTGCTAATATATTTTCATTATAAAGTAAATTGTATCATTAAATATATTCGCAACAAGTATGGCTAAAAATTGATAAAATATGATGTCGCATGTTTTAGTAAACATTTTACGCATATCCTCATATGTTGTACTGTTCATCTACTACATTATTATAATTTTACCAACTCAATATTCCCAGACAATTATGACCCACAACATTTTAAGGTTAATACCCATCATTACGATTATTACAAGTCCCTTATGCAGTGTGATAGTTTCTTCGAATACTGTTCGTTTCAAAGAAATTTCACAAGTTATATATGCGGTAAATGCGGTTTAAAACAAAATATAGTACGAAGTAAACCGAACAATTTGTTCAATAATAAAATTTTAATTGAGCTAAGATTCACACGAATAAGCTAGATGAAAATTCCGATTTATATATTTTTTTCAAATGAGCTACAATAAAACAGAAAAATAATTATATATATTACGTATAAAAATGCTTTTTTAAGTTGTGCAGCGTCAAATTAATTAATATGTTATTCACCGATGTGATAATTTCAGTAAAGATTCCTACTGTTACTGATCACTGACCCCTCGAGAAGTTATCTCGTACAACTTCGAGCGTAATATAAACCGTTCGATTAATAGATTAATAAAGCCAAATAAGCACTCAAATTGGTATGTTTTTACTGAATTCTACATTTAAAACTAATCATTTGATATGACTAGCATTGAAAAATACATGACACTAGTTTTCATAATGCTTATTGACAATCCCTGCTAAAGTTTTACGCAATGACTATTTATTTCATATACCGTATAAACGTACAGATTATGCGCAACACTCTGTCTACATGTATTTTGCGGTATGCCAATGTGTTCAGAGTAGATACAGTTTTGAACAAAAAGTAAACCTTAGAGATAAAGAATAAATCCAAAAGGTTTTTATTACAAAATTCATATTCGAAAGTCAAAATAGACTTGAAAGTAACCGCATTTGATAGTCTTCTATTAAGCAATAATTGAATGGTAAGAGACTCTTAAGCCTAAAGAGTAAAATAATCACCCTGCCCTTCTCTGCGCATTTCCTACCACGTTTAACTACTCGACAATTTCAATAAAGCTCATACACGAGTCTATACATATAAGCCATGAAATGTAATTTTGATTATCGATTTAACAATCAACAAATCTTGATTACTAACAATATGAACCGTTACTTAAAGCAAATATTTTATATATATACACTCCGCGACAAAAGTCTGGGTTCACTAACAATTTTTCCGATTTTTTGTCCTATTTTTTTTTTTTCAAATAAACCAAAATGTTAATGTTTGTTTATCAAAAAACAAAAATGAAAAACCACCTTTGGTGATAAATTAATAATTAATCTTTATTTACTTACATTTTAGGATACTAAAGAAATATAGTGTTTATAAAAAAAGTGAAAAACACGAACTATGGGTACGAACGAAACTTTCAATATCTGGTGTTTCCACCACGAGCCCTAATAACACAGTCCAGACGTCTAGACATGCTGTTAATCAACGTTGCAATGTTTTCTTGCGGCAGTCTGTCCCACTCTTCAACCAAACATGCTGCAAGGTCTCTTAAGGTCCGAGGGCGATCAGGGCAAGCTCGAATGGCTCTTCCCAGTTGGTCCTACACGTGCTCAATAGGGTTCAGATCTGGTGAACAAGCAGGCCAATCCAAACACCTAATTCCGACTTCGTTAAAATATTGGAGAGTAATGTTCGCCACATGTGGGCGAGCATTATCCTGCATTAATTGAAAGTTTTCTCCAATAAAGTGACTGTATGGTACAACATGTTCCTCTACAATATCCCTAATGTACCTATCTGCGTTAAGGGCTGCTCTATCACAAATATGTAGTTCTGTACGAGCCTCGACAGAAATCCCTCCTCATACCATTACAGAGCCTCCGAAAAAATTGGATCTAGGAGCCATGGTACATGCTGCGTATCGTTCTCCTGGTCTCCTCCATACCCGTGTACGACCGTCTGGAGCATCCAACGTAAAACGGGATTCATCAGTCCATAAGACATGTCGCCACTCGGCAGCCCCCCAGTTCTGATAAGTTCTAGCAAAATTCAGTCGGTTTTGTTTGTGACGAACCGTAAGTTTTGGACCAGTGGCAGCCCGATAAGACTTTAGATTATTTTCTCGAAGTCGTCGTTGAACTGTACGTGCCGATTTTTGAACATTTCTGACTGCAGCAAGCTCATTAGCAGTAATTGTTGCAGTTTCAGTGCAATTTCTCAAAGATTGTAACAACATAAATCGGTCATCTTGAGCATTAGTTTCTCTTGGTCTTCCTGACCGTGCTCTGGCTGTTAGTAGACCATCTTCCTCATACCTCTGCCAAATCCTTCGGACCCCGTTTTGAGAAACTCCATACCTACGGCCTGCTTCTCTCTGGCTATGTCCTTCTTCAATCTGGGCAATTATCCGTGCACATCTTACTGGAGATATCGGCATTTTGATCACAAAACTAAATTTCAGCACACACTGACACTTGCCAGCAACATTTGAAGCATGATAAACAAATCCCTGACAACACCTACTTAATTGTTAACCAAATCTCAAAAATCTGAATAAGGCACGTTAGAAGGAAAACATGCACTATATTAAAAATTGTACGGCTATGCATTTGGCGACTACGTCATTAAACTTGTGTTTTGATAAATAAGCATTAACATTTTGTTTTAGCTGGATAAAAAAAACTCTGTACGAAAAATCGGAAAAATTGTTAGTGAACCCAGACTTTTGTCGCGCAGTGTATATATATATATATATATATATATAATAAAGATTTGTTAAAATGACAGTTCATGTTAGCAACATGCAATATTTCTAAAAAGAATCTGGAGTTTGATGGCCCATGTTCTTGACAGAACCTTAAAATTAGTGTTTCATTTCGTCTTATAAACGGACGTAATAGTGCAATGGTAAGTGTTGAGTCAGACAGTCAGAAGTGTCAACAAGCCGTAAACCAGCCTGTCCTTTAAACAAGTTAATCTCCGAAACAAACAAATGGGATGTAGATGTACTGCAAGCCAAAATCTTCTACATGTTGAAGATACATTTTAGCCAAAAAGCCACTAAACATCAGACCCCACTTACAGACAAACATCGCTTTAATAAACTTCCTTTGTCTGTAGATGGAAAACTTGCCGCATCTCAATAATTATTTTCTTACCTCTATAGGGTTACTGGTTGGCTAGCTTTGCCTCTCTCTATTTAGTTTAAACTATTCTCATACTGAAATTTTGAAACTTGATAGTCCCTCTTTTCTCAATTTTTGTCTCTAGAGACTAGCATATTTGGTCACATCGCGGGCTACAAACCTCAAATATCCATATCATTTAGCAACTTTTATTATTCAGCAACTGATTAACATCAATTTGTTTATCAATTGCAAAAACGCGCAATACCACGCGTCGGCTTTGAAGCAGAAAAGCTTGTCTAAACTAAGCTCAAGCGACAAGAGTGTTTCCAAAAAGTATTAGAAGCAAAAACCATGCATACCAACTCAATAGAAGTTCTAATATAATCAACAGCAGAAGCAATTGTTAAATTCGACCCAACTAAGAAACGTCAAGAAAAAGTGCTGCACCAAAGACTGTGAGTTCGAGTTTAACAACAAAAACCATTTCAAACCTTTATACGCTCTTCCACTCCCCAACCCGGCTTGTCAGCGTGGGTTTTCATGACAAAATCCCTATCTGGTCCAGAGTAGATTCGATTCTCTCCAGTGGTTCGAAATCCACACAATACTGCAAGTAATCTGGTGGTGTAAAAAGTGGCTAATGATGATGAGCATGAACTACAACTGCCTTCAAGTCAAAACGTTTCAAAGTCAAAATCTAAAAAAAATAGACCCGAGGTACTAGACATGATCAGTTTTGATGAGCCAGTGAAAAATCAAAAGTCCCAATCCAGACTAACCATAAACTGCTCTTGCGAGCAAACCTGACACCAGGCAGGACTATTACACTAAGCTCTAAAGTTAACTGAAATCCATCTTAGCGGAAGATATCTCAACAATGTGGATTATAGACCCAGATGCTCGCCACTGAATCCAAATGCTCTAGGCAGCCCAAAACTGCATAACTCTTAAAGATCCAGAAAAACTGCAGCAAATAAGCACACACAAAAAGGCAACCTCGCATGTGACTTGATCGCCTATACTCGTTACAACCCTACCACCATAAATTAAACCTAATAAAGTTTAGACCTGCCATATGCAGAACCATTGCCTCAAATGTTTTGTGACAACGACCTACTTCCCAAACAAACCCAAAACCTCAGGAGTAAAGCCTCTAAACTACTAGTTTCCTATGCTGGCTCTCTCCAGACTTCCCCAAGAAATTATCCTAAAGAAAACCCGAAAAAAAAAAACTACCCTAAATGGAACAGCTTTAGCTGAAATAAAGTTATTTCATTTAATTCTTTAATACATAAACTCAACCCAGACTCCAATGCTGGATATCTGGATCTAATGCTTTACTCCAAAAGCTCCTGCCTCTAGACTTTCCCAAAAAAATATCCTAGAAAAAACAACCTTTTGATTATTTAATACACAGTCTCAACCCAGACTAACCATAGACAAAGTAACAAACAGTGCCCACGTCAACCTACCGCTCTTGGGAACAAGCCTGACACCATGCTTTAGAGTTAACTGAGAACCATCTCAACAGAAGTCAATCAGAGGGTCCAATGTTCGTCAAAACCAGCAAAAAACACATCTAAAGAGAAAACCTCACACGTGGCTTGAATTATGTCATACATATTACGTAATTTGAATGCATTTTGTCTCATTTCACTGACATTACGTCATTACTATAAAAAAAAATCACAGCGATCAAAATTGCACCCTTGGTCGCATATGTCATCACATTAAAACCCCGTGAATTCCGTCACTCCCACAATAGCTGCAACACCAAAGCTAGCCAGCAAAACATAACTCATCAAGTTTAGACCTACCATGCAGAACCATCGCTTCAAAGACTTTGTAGCAACAACCTACTTCCCAAACAACCCCGGCACCGCATCTCTAGATTTACCAATTACCCCGATGCGCCTTGACACTTGCTGGATGTAAACCGCAGTCTCCAGACTTTACCCTAGAAGGAACAGCCACAGCCCCCACTGTGCAACCATTGCATTAAAACAGCAACAAAAAAACTAGTAGAAGAAGCCAAATAATAAGATTAATAAAAAATCGCGGCCTTCAATTAACAACACACAAAACAAAAGCTGCCATACTAGCAGACAGGAGGAAACTAAAGAATGTGGTTTTCTGTGTTAGGAACAAAACCATTTAAAGCCGACGCCGCCTCAAGTACCGCGGTATAACTTTTGGGCACAATATGAGCCATCATCAAGCAAATGCAAAAAAAGCGGACCGGCAGATAACGTTCCTGGCACGACTAATGCCCAACCTAAGCAAACCAAAGAATAAAACGAAAAGAGTTCTGTGTAGCGTTGTAAACTCAATAATTCTATACGGAATGAAGCAAATAGACTAACGCCAAGAAGTAGAGAGTTATCTTTGCTACAACACAAAGGAAAGTTAAGCGCTCATACAGAACGGCATGTACTAATAGTTGCTGGGAGAATACCGCTACACCTGCTGACTTAAGAAGCCTCCACTAGCAAAAAAAAGAAAAAATCCAAGAAAATTACCATTGCAAGATGGCAAAATGAGTGAAACACAAGCAGCAACCCGAGCAAGTGTTCTAAGCTGCTGATTCCGGAAATACCTCCGTGGATCCAACATAAAATCGACTACCACCTCTCTAATTACTTACGGGACTTGGGTGTTTCTATAACAATCTGCACAGATTTAGCAGTTATTAATTCTTATTATTAATTAATTTATTTAACGTCGGTCTATTTCTGCTGCCAAGGCTAATCACCGACGCCAGAGGTTAAGACTATCACATCTGGAAATTTTGCCGCAAATTCAAGACATCCAAAATAAATTATTGGATTCTTAAACGTGCAAGCAATATCAAGGCAGTACACGCTTGAGGTAGAAATCCCGGCTGTACTTATGCTAGCAAGCAAGTCTTAACTGGCAACACATAGCAAAAACCAAAAAAAGTATCTTAAGTAGAAGATAACCCAACACAGCCATGTTGAATGGTGATACGTTAAGCATTTATTCCGCTCACTAAAAAAGATAAATCTATGTTAAGTTGTTGAGTTAGATTAGTTGGTCTAACCAAATGTCACATGACATCTAACATAACATGACCTTATCTAATGTAACACAAAATTACCAACAGTTTGGTTAGTTAAGCTTAGATCAGTCGATCTGACAAAATATCACATGACATCTAACATAACCTAACCCAATGTCACATGACATCTAACATAACCTAACCCAATCTACAACACAAAATTACCACAGCTTGGTTGGTTAATCTTAGATCAATTTAGATAAATCTATGTTAGTCGTTAAGTTAGTTTAGTTAACCTAACCTAACCAACCTGATTAAAAAAAATTAACAACAGTTTGGTTAGTTAAGCTTAGACCAAGATAAGTTGTTAACTTAACAAATCAGTTCAATTTGACCAAATGTTGCATAACATAATCTGTCCTAATTTGATTTAACACAAAACTATCAATAGTTTGGTTAGTTAAGCTTAGATCAATTTAGGTAAGTCGATGTTAAGTTAGATCTGACCAAATATCACATAACATCTAACATAACCTAACCTAATATGATTGAACACAAATTTAATAAAAGTTTGGTTAGTTAAGCTAAGATCAAGTAAGATAAGTATATGTTAAGTTAGGTTAGGTTAGGTTAGGTTAACATAATCTGTCCTAATTTGATTTAACACAAAACTATCAATAGTTTGGTTAGTTAAGCTTAAATCAATTTAGGTAAGTCTATGTTAAGTTAGATCTGACCAAATATCACATAACATCTAACATAACCTAACCTAATATGATTGAACACAAATTTAATAAAAGTTTGGTTAGTTAAGCTAAGATCAAGTAAGATAAGTATATGTTAAGTTAGGTTAGATTGTTAAGTTAGATCAGTTGATCTGATCAAATGTCACATAACATTCAACATAAACTGATCTAATCTGATTTAAAACAATATTACCAATAGTTTTGTAAGTTAAGCTTACATCAAATCAGATGAATCTCTGTTAAGTAAAGCTATACAAGATGTGATAATGATTGTAATATGTAAACTCACACAATATTCAATTGGATTACAATCTTACCTTGTCATCAATGTAAGATCATATTAGAACCACTTATATTTCAAGAAAAAATAATCCTTATTTATTCAATTAACTTAAAAATACAAAATACTTATAAGCAGCCTCTTACCACATACTTGATACTCAATTTGGTGTCAAATAGGAAATTATTACCATTGAAATAAATGTTGCTTACCTAAAACAAACAAAAAAATACATTAATATTAATTTACTTATGTAGAAATGTTACAATAAGTAATTTTATGAATTGTAAATATGTTTATGTAAGATCTATTAAATGAACCCCATTTTATTTATTGTATTAATCTTAGTAAAATTGTTTCTTACTAAAAATATTAATTTCATAACCAATCAAAGCTAATTATATGATCTAATTAAATAATTCGTTCACACAATACAACTTTAACACATAATCACTGACAAAACAACATCTGATATAGCATATATTATATTAAAAAACTAATACTTCTATACCTTTAAATTAACAGCATTGCAATTCCAAATTTCCCTCGTCATAATTATGCTCATTACACATTAATTTTTAAACTCAATTTGTTGATTATTAACTAATACCACCAAATATTCACTCCCGTGATAAACCCATCCGACTTGATCAAACGCAAGCACTGTACTAAAGCAATAGGAATACGATAAGCGGTATCGTCATGCGCATAAAAATGTAGACGAAGATGAAGAGCTCGCAAAAAATGTGTGTGCATTAAATCCGAGCAAAATAATTTAGTTTACCTTTCTTATCAATTTATCATTTGTATAAAATGTGCAACACTTTATCGCATTCTAATAGAAGGTTATTATACCTATCTGATATGTATTGTTTATTTTAAAATAATTTTAAACATTATTACAATATTATTTAATTACACAAAATTTTCAACCATTAGAAAATCCCTAAAAATTATTTGATTCACACATTAAATCAAGTAAATACACTAAAATTGTCGTGGTGCGAGATTCCAGGTTTTAATCATAATTATTTCTTAAGTTATGATTAAAATCCGTTCAAGAAACGAGCTTACTATATCTACTCATTAATCTCTCGATGTAAACAACATTCCTGGGAAAATTTAATAAAATTCTACATAATTCACATGTGCAAAAAGGTTTAATGAATGATTATAACATAAAATTAATATAAATAAAACCAAATAATCCATACACTAGAAAAAAAGTAGGGACAATAGTAGAAAAGACAACATAACGAGCCAGTAGTTTATATTGGAGTGGCCCACCTACTCACCCAAGTGCTTGTCTTTAAGAACTTAAGAACTTGGATTACAATCTTCTCTTGTGACAAAGTTACTTCTGACTCTTGCAGAGAGGTCAAATATTATATCTCTTGATGACACCCAAGTGTGGACACTCTATAGCATGATGACGAGTCAGTAGTTTAGATTGAACTGAAACCCAACAATTATTAAACTAGGTGCATATCGTGACATAACTGTCATTCAAAAAATAAATTTTTGAACTATATCGGTATCGTGATAAAACTCTCAAATTAAATGCAAATATGTTTAGGTTAAGTAAATACACAACTGTCAATAGCAAAGCGACAGATTATATGGAACCCTTTAAAAAATTAAATAAAACAACTTTTGGCTGAAGTAAAGTAAATGTCTTCAACCTAAACTAATTAAAAAAAATTAAATCAATTAAAGTCGAAGAATTGTAGTGTTTTTGACATTTTACGGCCGGATTTTGTATGTATTTCTTATGTTTTGTGGCCGAATTTTAATATTTTTGACATTTCATAGCCAAATTTATAATTTTTTTACAGTTTTTATGTTTTGTGACCAAATTTTTAAAATTTTATTATTTTATGTTGTCGTTTTATATCTAAAGACATTTTCGAGCCGGATTTTGGTATTTTCTTACGTGATTCTCAAGTTTTGTGGCCGAATTTGACTGTTTTTGACATCTTATGGCCGTATTTTGCATTTTTTGAGTTTTCTAGACATTTTTTTTGACATTTTAGCTTTTAATATTTCATTTGTTATTTAATAAAAAATAGATTATAGATTTTGATATTTTTTACATGTTTTAAAATTATTAGCCGGATTTTAATAATTTTGACATTTTGTAGCTGGATTTTAGTATTGTTTGCTACTTTATAGCAAGATTTTTGCATTGTTGACACTTAATAGACGGATTTTGGAACTTTAAATTGAAATTTTGATAGTTTAGTTGATGTTTTTAGCTTTCCATAGCCGGATTTTGATTGTTTACTAAATAAATTTTGTGGCTTGAGTTTAGTATTTTAACATTAATTTTATTGTTCAGATTTTAGTACTGATTTGTTATTTTATAGTCGGATTTACGTTGTTGACATTTAAATAAATGGATTCCTACTTTAAAGCAAAATTTTGATAGTATTGTTAAATAATGGCTGGATTTTAATATTTGTAACATTTAATGGCCAGATTTTAGTACTTTAAGTTAGAATGTATAGTTTTTGTTCTTTACTAGCCGGATTGTTGAAATTTTTATTATTTTAAAATTAGATTTGATATTTTTTGTTAAGAATTTGATATTTTTGATGTTTTTGTTATCTACTGGCCAGATTTTGGTTATTTTGATACAATATAATTGACAGTTGTGACTTCTACTACGTGATAATTTACTATGTTTTTAATCACAAATACATTACTAGTTTCGGCTCTACTAGAGCCTTCAACAGATGTAATAAGTTGAAGAGTGAGTGAATATAACCCTTTAGAATTTGTAGGGTTGTAATAAACCCACTTTGTGCAAACTAAACTGGAATGAATTGCTAAAAGAAGTTACTCCCTGTGTGTTAGAAATTTTCCTGATTTAAAAATAAGCATTTTTTAAAAATTTTAGAATCTTATATATAAATAACATCTGCTTGTTTTATCAAACTAAATCCATCTAGTATCTACTACCTACTAACATACAAGGATTATTTCCGGTAAAATATAACATAAAATACCTAGACCTTAAGTACAACTTAATCCTGTGCATCAGAGCTCTATGATCCAATAACTTTCAGCAGCATCACTCTCTCAAAATAAATTTACAATAACAAATCGTTTGTTGAAGATTCCTTGACTTTGTATTCTTAGTAGGCATACAATCTCATTTAACCTTAAGTAAATATGGTTTTCATAAGATATTAACCACTTTTGCTTAATTTTTAATTGTTTAATAATTAGATTTAAACAGCTTAGTATTGGTAGCTAATCTTTTAATCCTATTATAAATTTATCTAATTAGTTTATCTGTATATATATATATAAATATTAAATACTTGTTAAAACGAACCATAAACATTTGTAATCCATAGCTAAATATTAATAATCTGTTATCTGTATCAATTAGATTAGAATAGAAGCAAACTGGACTCATAAATTTAGTATTTTACACGAGTTACACACAATGGAAACCTGTAAAAACATGCTTGGTTGTTGGTCATTTTATAAGCAAGTAATAAATATGCATTTATAAATTAAGCCACAATGCTGACAATAGATGGGCAGGTATAAATGGCAATTCCCCTCTAAAAATTTCAAGTGTATTTACATAAAGCAACAATAAACTTTGAAGAATGTAACTATTGCCAATTATAATAAACAAAGATGACACAAGAACATTAATTATCTACAGTTACTCATTAATATAAATATTAAAACAAATGAATACCAAAATTAATTTGTTGGCAGTAATAAATAATTACACTTATATTCAATTGTTTATAAATATCAATACATAACAATAAAGAAAAATTAATGGTTTATTAGAATTGAATAAATCATCATTATCATAAACAAAACATTTCATAACACTGACATTGACCTTTATATTTGTTTAAATATATGGTTTAGTATTTATTAATGTTAATTATGAAATCATTTTGTTTGTGTTATTATTATAAAACCAATATATTCAAGTTGTTTATAGAATTAGTCTGCACGATTTAGTTAATATTGTTTTAACCTCTGGTTTCTAAAGTTATATAGATTTCACAATAACGTCCTTACAATTTGAGTGAATGCAAAATTATGATGACGAAAATCTAATGTACTATAAAGGTGTAATCATTCCAATGCAATTAGGCATTAGCCATTCCGAAAATTACATTTTTGACTGGTAAAAAAATATGGTTGTGAAATATGCGTGCAACGGGGTCATTTGTGTGTTTGCACCGTAAATTAAGAGCCCATTTAAGTGGTGTGTATTTTCATTTAATCACACCACACCTTTATGGTTAAATGGTGATATTAGTTAAAAAATATTAAAACTCGCTACCTGAGAGAAGAGCTCATCATCTCTCTGGCCGAACAGCGTGAACACAACATAAGGAAAAAACAAAGATTCAATGGGTCACATATGTAGATTCCCGATAAAAAATATAGCTATACCCGGACGGCCGAACCGCATTTGTGTACGATTCCAATCAATAAATCAAATTACATTCATAAAAAATACACAAAGGTGAATGATAAGACATGTTGAATTGGCTTACCTATTGTTAAAATATTACGGACTCATAAATGTAAAATATTCCCCATTTTCACTGAAATGCACACTCTCACTATTATCCGAGCGATGCACAATGTAGTAGACATCAAATGCACTTCATTATTAATTGATATTTCGCACGATTTAACAAAAAACACTACAAAAACATATCATAAAATTGTGTACGAGAACCAACATTCCATTGCCATTTTGTCACTGATCAGCTTCAGCGCTTTAGCACTAACTCGACCTCCGGCATCTCGCGGACGTTCTTCGAAACCGGTCATCGGTCATTTCCATGACCGACATTGTAGAACTCTATAGCACCGACACAGTTTATACAGGGTGATTAAAAATAGTTTTTTTTTAATTTAATAATTTTAACAAATTTATTGCTGACTTGAAAAATATGCTATTATAGTGTCATCTTTAAGTTTAATTTCAATTGCTTTAATTTGTGATCCAATTAGTTTATTGTCATGTGTGTGTAGTTGTTTTGAATTTAGTGAAATTTCTAGTCAAGATGTTAGAGTATTAATAAGCTAAAAAAATGAGGAAGAGATAAAGAAGAATAGATTGAACAATTTATACTTATCTACTACTATTTATAATTTTTGAATCAAATTTTTAAACGCTTTTTCATTTTTGATGAGTTTTGAGGTAGAGAACGTCTTACAAACGCCAAATATTTTCAAGTGTGAGACACTCTTGTACAACATTTAAAAATTCTCCAACGCACCGAGTGCGTAAAGTGGTCAAATGGACACCTAACATATGTAGAAAACAGTCATCACAATGAAATCAATTTTAGTTAAAAGAGGTAGGTGTGCAGATGGTGTAGTTTAGCCGCGGAAAAAATGTTGTGTGCACCTAAGGGCCGCTTTTAGGTTAGGTTAGGTTATTTATTATTATTATTTATTCAAATTTATTATTCGCTATCATGCAATGCCGTGGTCATACAAGGCACACTGATGAGGTTTGTAAAATCTAAAGTCTGTGCTTGACTTTTGGCTGTCAAATAAAACTCTAAACAAGCAAACCTACACAACTTTAGAGTCTGTAAAAAACGAACTTAAAAGAAGATTGAAAACTTGTTTTTATTTTTAGTTTTCAGTTTGATGAAGTAACGACGTTGAAAGACTTTCTGTTCTTCATGTGTTTGTAAGGTATCTATTTAAAATGCAAATAGAAAAAGAACTGTTGATAAAAGAAGTGTTTAAAACTTACATCACTGATGACAATGTAAGTTATCGACAAATATGTACAGAAAAATGATTTTGAATGAAACAAGTGTATGCGGAAGCTGCGCAAAGATTGGAAAAGTGAAGAAAGAACAAGTGGCAGAAAATGCCGCTAATAGCCACTGTGTCATGCATTCTCTCGTAACTAAAAAAATGCCGTAATATTTAAAAGTTGTATTGAATAAAATAATTAACCATGTTAAGAGCCGCTGCTTTCAGCACGCCTTTTAAAACTTACTGCTAAAGATCTGATTATGGTCACTACCACCTCTAATTGAACACAGAAGTGCGGTGACCATCAATAAAAAAAAAACAGACTGTTTGAACTAAAAGATGCACTAGAAGTCACATTTACCCTCGGTTGCAAGAAGCTGTCAAAATAAGCTTCAAAGCAACTTCCTCAAAATTGTTATTGCCCACTTGCAACGTTTCAAAAGAAGCATAGTTGATTATATTCCCGACATTGACTCTGATGACATCTACAGCTGGATGGTAAACCCGTTTTTCTGCGATCCAATACATAAACTTACTAGAATGACAAATAAAATTTTTCAAGTCTAAAATAGAAATACCAAGCCAAGAAAAGTTCTGGATGCAATAAATAAAAAACTTATGCGTTTTACTTCAACTTATCTTTGTGAATCTGCATTTTCAACGTCTGTGTACATAAAAAAAACAGGTACAGAAACAAAGTTTCTGGGTCAAATGATTTGAGAGTAAAATTAACTTATTTATCCCAACAGTTTCATTCATTGCATTAAAGACAACAAATTTGCATTGTTTTCTTTATTTTCTTAAGTATTCAAACTGCTTAAAGGTAAGCTGTAGCGCAATTTTTTTAGACCGACGTCAGTGTTGACTTTAAAATTGGCGTATACGCAAATTTGTTGTGCGCGTTACTTAGTTACTATACTAAAAGCACTGCTAAAGTTTGCAGAATCAAGTACTGCCTGTATTGCCAGCGTTGAGCAATTTCAAACTGATCGGTTTCGTTTCAACAAAATTTAACGAGAGTAATAATTGTGTAAAAAATTGAATTTTCAAATCGTGACTTCCGAGTGATGATTTTTTATAACTTTCGATACAGTTTAACACTGCAGCAATGTGTGGAAAAACTTAGTTCGTTATTTGGAGAGAAGCACTATCCAAAACTATGGTTTACAAATGGTTCGCAGAATTCAAGCGTTGAAGATCAACGTTTGATAACGATCATCGCAAATGTCGTCCATGCACTTCTGTTGTCGCAAAAAATATTGATGCTGTGCGTGAAATAATTTTGTCAGATCGGCATGTGACCCATAGTGAGATAGAGGCATCCTTAGGCATTGCAGCAAAACAAATACATACGATTTTGCCCGATCATTTGCATGTCAGGAAGCTTTGCAGTCGTTAAATCCCACACAATTTAAAAGAACAAAAACAGGCACGTGTCAAGTGGTGCAAAGAAATTCGAAGGGAGTCGTTCAAATTCGTTATATAACATAGTAACAGGTGACAAATCTTGGATATATTCATATAAACCTAAAACTAAACAGCAATCGCCTGTATGGGTGTTTGAAAATGAACCTAAGCCCATAAAAGTGGTGCGTTCACGAAGCGTTTCGAAAAGAATTATTGCTTGTTTCTTTAGAAAAACGGATCATTTTGCAACTGTTTCATTAAAGGATCGAAGGACAGTTAATGCTGACTGGTATACTTCAATTAGTTTGCCAAAAGTTATTGCTGAAATCAGAATGAACAACATAAACCGGCAAATCATTGTTCATCATGACAATGCAAGCGCTCACACAGCCCGACAAACTGTAGAGTTTTTGACCAGTAACAACATTCAATTAATGACTCATTGCCCATATTTGCCTGATTTATTGCCCAACGACTTTTTCCTATTTTAACAAATCAAAAATAAAATGCGTGGGAAGCGTTTTTCATCGCCTGAAGAAGCCGTTGAAGCATTTAAATCACTTGTTTTGGAGGTACCTTGCTCAGAGTGGCAAAATTGTTTTGAAGAATCGGATGCAAAAATGTATAGATTTACATAACGTAATTTGTGTTTTGCTTTACATTTTCCGCGAATCTAACAACTGCTCCAACCACCGGATAAGCTATCTTTAGTTTATTTCTCTCCTAACCCTAACTATGCTATAACTGGGAATTGTAAAAGTGCATTATTATATTTATTCCATACCATTGTTTTTAGTTTAACCGACGATTGTAAAAGCGGCCCTAACAGACAATAATAACTAAATCAATAGTAAACAAGTGACGTAAGACCTAGTAAGTAGACAGTGAACACAACAACCGGCAAGTTGCTTTGTAGGTTTGAGCCCCGAGAACGCAAAGGAAATGTAAAAAAGCTAGTTGAAAACTATCGAGAAATAACATTAGTTAATACGACATACAAAATATACGCCATGACGCAAGAGGAAAAATTAAATGAACAATCAGAAATGAAAGAAATGTTGCCGGATAGGCTGGCAAAGTTTAGAAAAAAGAAAGATACTATAGACATAGTATATATACAGGGAGTTTATAAATGAATGGGATTATGTAATCACTTTAAATATGCCGCTTTTTTAAAATTGTTCACTATACTACATATGTTTTCATATGTTTGCTTGACAGTTGTCAAAGTTGATCTGTCAAAACATATAGTATAGAGGACAATTTAAAAAAAGCGGCACATTTAAAGTGATTACATAATCCCATTAATTTATAAACTCCATGTAGTTAATCATGTACACATACTACCAAAAGTCTTGGACCCCTTGGTATATTGTACTATATCTTTTTTTTTTTCAGTTGCAAGAGCTGATATTTTAGCGCTTACGCTTGTGTTACTACCGTACAAGCTCCTTTGAATATGTACCTGAAAACACAAACATATACTATCGCACCAGTTAATTGAGAAAATGGAGGTGCTGTGATACTGACGAGGCTTAGTATCTGGTCTACCCACACTCTCATATAAAATGTAATTATGGGTTAAATAAACACTAATTATATATTAGACTAATGTCCTTAATTAATAAATGCCACAATTTCTTAAATTTTTCTGCCAGAGCTGCGGCTCGAACCTGCTACAAACTACGCGCCGAGATTCAACTAAGCCACCTTCCGGGTATATAAAATTATTAAAAGTTGGCAAAACTGCCAGATTGTTAATTGAAACTGTAACATTCGATTATAGTTTGCATTGGTCTCTAGCGTTTTAAGCAGTGGCGAAGCTGTGATTTTTGGGCGCTACCGCAAAATATTGAAAAAATCCCACTCTGAGCTAGTTTGATGAGAAATGTCAATTATCTATAATGTGGACATACTTTTAAGCCTGATCAGTCATGTAATGGCAGTATTTGTTTTAAAAAAATCTCTGATCAACTGAGACAGTACCTCATATAGGTTGTTCGTTTGCCCTGGCTCCGGATCATTCACAATTGTTTTAATTGCACCTACAGGCAACCTTAAATAAACAATAAAAAGTTCAATTTTGCGGCATTGCAAAAACTATACAATTTATAAAAATAGTACGATACACGCTTTAACAACGTATAGAAATAATGAAAATTGATTAGACACGAGAATTTTCCTGGGCGCATTATTTCGCAAAACTCGGGCATAAATTGGCCCTCCAAATCGTGTGATTTAACTCCAACAGACTTTATTCTTTAGAGCTACGTGAAGAAAAGAGTCTACGCTAATGCCCCGCAGACAATTCCAGCCCTCAAAGACAATATTCAAGCTGTTATTCACCAGCTAGAGCCTCAGTTGTGAATTTGTCTTGCAAAACTTCCTCAAAAGAATTACCCTTTGCAGACAGAGTCAAAGTAGGCATTTATTTAATTAGGCTCAGAAAAGGAGGTTAGTCAATTCATGATATTGCTCAATAAATTGACAAAAGTGTCAGTATAGCTTGACGAATCAAAGGACAAAAACGTCCTAGAAACACTTCAGAACGTGAAGATCGGGTTCTTCGGCTCGTCGCTATCCGGACCAATACTTAACAACAAAAGCAAATAAAGATATCTGAAGAGGTTTAACTATCCGAAACCTCCGTTGTATCAGTTTACAGGAGAATTCAATCATTTGGTCTTAAATGATTCCACCCTTTCTTTTATTTGCCTTTCATTAACTTCGCACCATAAGAAGTGCCGTCTGGAATGGTGCAATGGGTTGATCAATGGAAGCAAGTTATCTTTAACAACAAATCGAGATTTTGTTTCTATGCCCACGATAATCGTAAGATGGTTAGACGTCGCCGAGGATGTGGAACGACATACAGTTCTAACACGCAGGGTGATGGTATGGGGCTCCCCATATTTATAGAAGAAAGCCTCCTCTAATGTTCATTCACTATTCAATATTTCATGAATACTATTTAACAAGTTTCTTTTTGTAACTTGCATTTGTGCAAACTGTATAAGGTATACTTATAGATGGGATTGCACAAACATTTCATTTCTTTTTGCTTAGGTGAATAGTCCAGAAGTTTATACTTTAATAAATAAATAGTCCTTATTAATAAAATGTCTCCTTATCACTAGTCTCACATGAACTTTAAAAATTCAAATGGAAAAAAATGTCTTTTGTACTGAACATATTTTGTAAAAATGTTTTATCTTCTCCTTAAAAAATAATATAAATGAAGCAGCTCCATTTGCACCAGTGCAAAATGCTGTTTCTGAAAAAACAGCAGCAAAAAAATTCCAAGTAAAAAACACTTTGTAAAAACGAAAAAATTTCAAACATTAATGAATGCATGTCATACTTGCCTGCATAAATATTCTAACCCCCATTTATAATATCATCCTACAAATAAAAACATTTAAATTAAAAGTATAAATATCGATCAATATTAACAAATATTAAAATAAAGTAAATGAAATAAAGTAAGACTGATAACAGGACCAATCACATGACATGACACAGAATCATACTTTTGAATATTATTATGTAGGATAAAATATGTCTTCTTAGTTCTTGGGTTAGTTGTACTATATGTAGATCCATCTGTAACAATTTTTCATATTGGTTATTTTGTTTGTCAGAGCAATAAAAAAATAGGTGAAAAGATATATTTCCATACTTTACATCACATGATAAGAGTAGTAATTCTAATAAAAATTTCAATATAAAAATAAATGTTATTTTTGACTGTAAAACTTAAATATAATGTTTATAGAACGTTGTGTTAAACAAAAATATCAATTTCTAATAAGTGTATTATAATACATATTAAAAAAAAACTTATATTTAAAAACATTACATCAGTTTAGATTAGAACCATTTGGAAATGCGTTTAACATCGGCAATCGTTATACACAATGAATAGCAGCTATATATTTGATAACAAACGAATTTAATTCAACTCTATTAAATCCATTTGTGATCTGTAGTAGATTTGTTACATATTTTTAAAGAATAAGAATCGAACAGTATTTTTGATTACTAAGAATTATTAATACTTGATTTAACATCTCCTCTAATTACAGTATAGAAATATCTTAATAAAATAAAATAAAAAATAACAATATTCTTAAAATTATAACTGGCTTGTTAATGATGGAATGCAGACATTATATCTTGTTCCATCCTTTGACAAAACCTTCACTTCATACATTTCAGTCTCCACGATTTCAATCAGTTTGTTGAAAACTGCTTTAGGTATAACTCCATTGTGTTTGTCCAAAATATCTGAAAGAAATAATACATTTACATATATAAAAATTCTTTGTAACTAATTTATAACAAAAAGTTTTATTAATAGCAATGCTACAATTGCAACTTTAGTCTAAATAATGTGTAGTAGCCAACTGAGGGACGTCATTGAAGGTGTGTAGTAATACAAAAAATAATAAAATGTATGTATGTTTTTGTCAGTTAGTTTAGATTTTTGGCAAATCAGCCTAAGAAGACTATTATTGCCGCTCTAATGTATTTGTCAAAATCTTGTTAGTGTCATTGTTTATAATAAATATTTGTGCAAATCAATTTATTAGACCCTTATTTCGTCTGAATTTGGATGTGATGACAATACCACAATATTATCATTGGGACAATAGATTACTAGTGGAGGATGTACAAAGAAATTTGCAGTTTGCTTGTGGCTGTAAGAGTTATTGATCTAGTAATATTAAACGCTGATTGCTATATTACCAATGCACAACCACATATAGTTTGCATAGAATACAAGAACTTCATTTTTTCTAGACATGTTACAGAGTGACCATCATTATGGACCAACGTAGAAATTTTGAATGTAATTTAGCAAAAAAAACTCAAATACAGAGTGAAGAAGATTAATTGAGCAGCATAATTACAAACAACACTACTAATAGTTTCATAACTGCTGAATGGAAATCAAATTGCTATTGTATAAAACAGTTCAATAAGTAAACTTAATGTAATTTTCACATACCTTTCAACATGCATTCAATGGTGATAATTGGAAATTCCAAAAATTTGTCTTCTATTACCCTAGTGTCTTGAAGAGATATAGTCGCTTTGTTCCCAAAATCTAAATAATTAACCAAATACTCGTTCGTTTCAGGATTCGCCTTTTCCACAACAGCTCTATACCATTCACCTGAATAAATATTCGAATTAAGAAACATGAATCAAATTTAATAAATTACATACCTTCAAAGTGAGCTACACAAATTTCATTTTGATGAAGTACTTTAGGAATAGGTCCACTTTCACATTGAAACAAATCACTACTCAATGTAACAAATTGATCTGTAATGGTTTGATTGGATGGATAAAATTTCAATACACCTTCATCAAGTTGATCCATACACACTGCTAACAATTCAACCGTGCCTCCTATTGGAATTTCTCCAAACTTCATATCACTCAGAGTTTTAAATACTGGTTTATCCAATTCTGTTAAAATATTACTTAACTGACCATCCTTACAATTCAGATCAATCACATCATTCTGTATGTAAGACTAAAATTTGTGTATTAGTAATAATCAAATATTTTTATAAATTTTTAGTTACCAATGTGAATTTAGTTTGTTTAATACATTTTCTTATATAATCTAAAGCTTTTTCAGAGAATCCATTTTCAAATCCTTTTAAATTCATGAAATTAATGGTTCCTTCAATATTACAATAATCGTGAATGTAAAATAATGCCTCAACAGGAGCATTAAATGTAGTTCCATAATCTATATGTAATACACGAATTGTATTGTTATTATTAAATGCTTCTATTACGGAACGGCGCGGCTCATTGTCAAGCTTATGAAAGACCAGCTGATTCACAATTGGTTTCTTCGTTAGAGGCTCAACTAAAAGTAATTAAAATAAATAATTGAGGGACGTAGAAGAAAAATTATCCTTGTTCAACATATACAATACAGTATAAAACTAATTAAAAAAAAAAAGTGGATGGTTTTGCTTTTACACACTTCAATTAACAATTGATTTATCAAAAATGTTCTTACTCTTTTGTGACATTGCTTGTGATAATAACTCTTTCAGAATCATAGAAGATCCTCTGGTCCTACAAGACAAAACACCCTTATCTTCATTGATAATCATAACAAGATCATTAATATTTAAAGATTTTGTTGCTGGTATTTTTGTAACTATTATTTGTTCTGGCACAGATTGAACTTGAACCGTTGGACTATCATAGACGATCTTTTCACAACTAGCTTCAAATACACTATTTGTCGATTCATCATATACAATTTGTAATTTGAAATTTTCTGATGAAGTTAAATTATAACATTCTCCTACCTATAACAATTAATTAATTATAATACATTTAAGAAATAGAGATACACTTTATTCACATTTTAATAATGTAATAATAAAACAATTTAATACAAATAAATATTGAAACTTACTTCCAACTTTTGTATTGGTGTAGCATCACCTTTGCAAAGAGCAGAAAATTCAGGCAGTTTAAGGTACTTTTCAGGTAGTTTGTATACTTTATTGCTTGTGATTGTTTTTCCATAATCTATTAATGCTAATTTGTATGTGTTATGAGTTATATTCAAGACAGTTCCTCGAACCCAAGTCTCTACCTCTTCAACATCTGTTTTAACTGCAATTGTTTCTCCAGGAGTTGCACTAAAAGATACATAATAATATATGATTTAAAAATTAAAAAAATTTTACTTACACGTAATTCTCTGTTTGATTTATATCATCTCCCAATCCCTCTAACATTTCAATGTCAGCAGTTTTAGAAATTGTAAATATAAAAGCAATAAATGAAGTGGTAGATACTTTCTCCATGCATTGCACATAGCCGGCTTCACCTTTTATGCATTCTGATATATTTCTAAAAAAGAAAATTAATTAATTAATAATACAATTAGATCAAATAAGCTTATAGGTTTATAAAAATCATATAGATTGATCAATTATTAAAGTAATTCTGTCAATCTGATTTTTGAGTGAATTTAGAAAAGTAATATAAAATATTTTTCTATTTTGCATTTATGTACTGCAAAAGGAGTCGTTATGATACAGAACATTTGTTTTTTTAATGTTGTTTTGTGAAATAACTAATCAATAACATTTTGATTATATATCATTCCAGCTATAGTAGTGCAAACAACTTAAAAAGTAATCCCAATAGCTATTTAAGCACGCCCAGAAAATTTGTAAATAAGAGTGTACGACAGTACATGAGGCATCTGCAGCCTACTAAAGTCAGCAAGTGAACAGCGATTTGACTCCCAGCAGCCCAAACCAGAAGCTACAGAGAAGCCAGCAACATATGTATAATTGCAAACACTAATACTTCATTATTTAAGAGAAATCTTAATTTAAAAAAAAGTCAGATCACATTTCTGCTGCAATGGACTCCCAGCAACCCTTCCGAAAGAAGAAGAAAAAGAAGGTCCTAGTTCATTGTGTCCGCAGAATTTAAGTCCTTCAAATTTGGGCACGTATAGGTGAACGTCATTGTGAAGGACTAGTTCAGAAAATAAAACAGGTTTGACATAGTCTGGCATCTCTTTTAATACTTTAACAGGTCTTGTTTCTATTCCTAGACAAATGAATGGTGATCAATACATAGCAAACCATGTAGTATTTGCTTTATAAGCCCCAGATTTCTGTTCAAGCATGATAATGCAAGATCACATGTAGCAAATCAGACAAGACAGAATATCATCAAATCCCAGTAATAGATTGGCCAGCTCTTAACCCAGATCTGAATCCTATTGAGCACTTATGGGATCGGATAGATATAAAGGCAGGCGCCTCCAGCCAACAAACAATAAGTAATTAATAGAATAAAGATTAATTATATACCCTCAGTTGCAATTAATCTTAAATTCTCTTCCTTGAAGGCTACAGCTCGTGCCTGGAAACTGATAGATACCAGCTTTTGAACATTTGAATTAATCTTTTGTAAAAAAAAATTATAAAATTTATAATTTTGTAATAAAAAATTCTCATGTTGACATAGCTAACTGAAAAATCAAAGGATCACATTACCTGAAATTTATATTGCATTTTCGTACCCCCCTGTATTATTTAAGAGAATTTTTATAAACATATAGAAGTACACTTACTTGCGTTCAACGGCATTCATTAATAGAATTGGAGTAGCAGCTGCACTCGGTACCGGCTTTGAAGTAGCAGCTGCACTCGGTACCGGCTTTGAAGTAGCAGCTGCACTCGGTACTGACTTTGGAGTAGGAGCTTTACTTACTACCGGCATTGGAGTAGGAGCTGAAGACGAACTATTATTTTCAAGCTGTGTATCACTTTTTTTACCAAACGGTATCTTGACTCCACTCTTGTCACTATTGATTCCAGTTGATGTTGATGAACTTCCGGCAGCTTTAAATGTAGCTTGATATTTTACCGGTGCTCCAGTCAAAGATATTGCAGGCATTGTCTCAACATTTGCCTTATCAGGAGTTTTAGTTAATTCATTTTGAGATCCTTTTGTGAAACTATTATTTCTTGACTGAAACGATTGTGTATTTCCAAAACTTGCTTTATCAGGAGTGATATTTAATTGACTTTTTGAGAAACTATTATTTCTTGACTGAAATGATTTATCGGGAGTGTTATTTGATTGATTTTGTGATCCATGTGTGAAACTATTATTTCTTGATCCTTTGTTAGCATCTTCATTGGTGAAAGAAATGCGATTATTTCTGGGAGATGCAGACGTGTTTCTATTTTCATTTTGAAGTCTATCGCCAATTTGTGTTGGAAATGTTTCATTCAGAATTGTTGGTCGTACTAAACAGGTTGAATCTTCATACTAAGAAAAAAAAAAAAATTTATTAAGGGCCGCATTTACAATTGTCAGATACTTTATTCCCTGCACAAATTTACCTACAGTGTATAATCGCAATGTATTTTATAAACGCTCAGTTAGTTATTCTCTGGTTAACCTATTGAAACGTAAATAGTGATGCATCTCTCCGGTATAAATATGAAAATGCGCTTTTATAAGGCCGGGTTAAAACAAGAGTATAACTTATATGGTGCTTTGGTGCAATAGTTATCCCAAGCATCATTCGGCACAAATTTGCATATAAATAACTTATTTAAAGTTAGGTATTTTAAAGTAACATTAAATTTACATTAAAATACCTAACCTTAACTATTAATAAATTGTGTGCAAGTCAGATACATAAATACTATAAATAACTTATGTTAATTTTTAAGTCAACATTGATGTTTCAAAAAGTTATCTAGAGTATAACAGATATAAATCTATCTCTGTTAAACCCGGGTAGTTATCAGACTTATCTGATAATTGAAAATGTCTTCTTTCTGATGAACAATGCAATAGTAAAACTGCATTGTTCATCAACATATTTGCTTTGTTAACTTTAAACTATTGCAAAGCACATATTGTTACTCTTACAAACAACTCAATAAATGTAATATAATAACCTCCATCAATGTCTTTAGCAAGTAATAGAAAAATATCTTACGAGATTTTTTTCAGCACAGTGTATACTTCTATGACTATAAAATATTATGTTATACACACCCGTTTTACAACAAAAATATTCAAAAGTTGATTGTTCAGTAAGGCCGGATCATCATTGTTACTACATTTGATGCGAACAGCTTGGCCAGGAATCTTCTGCAATTTCTCCGGCAGAGGTCGAAGCTCCAAATCACCTTTATAATGGTTTCCTTCGTCAATAAATACAACATTAATTGGATTTATTTGTATTACGTAAACCCTTCTCCTAAAAGAACAACACCAATAAATTGAACTTTTGATTGATTTATATGCAGTTACCATTTTTGACGAAAGAAAGAAGCACAAACTGCCTTTTCTGCAGGATAAAAACTTTTAGCCGACATTGCTGCAACATTAACTTCTGCAAGAATTGAATCATATGTGGATATGTTACTGAATAAACGAACAAAGTATTTCTCATTTTGTAATGGTGGTGAACAAACAATGACCTAAACATAAAAAGTATATTAAATGTAAAATTTTTAATAATACAAAGATAACTAGAGACATTCAAACAGAAGAAGTAAATAAGGTAAGAAGTTGCATTTAGCTTAACTATTATGGAAAATACTGCAATACATAACAAATTAAGTTTAATTAATTATCTTGAATAGTGCATATTTATTAACAGTTATGATTTTAACTAACCTTATAATTATTATTAACTTCTAATTGCAATTTTTGGTATTCATGAATTATCCTTTCTTGACCATCTCCACTGGCAACGGAAGCCAAACTATTGACTCTAGAAGACATACCATTCATACTATTCCTTTGAGATCCGCTCAGTGATTTAACAGCATTGTTCCTATCAGTTGTTACTTGCTCTATAGTTCTAAAGAAATTAATAAAATTAATTAAAATAAGCACGGTTATTATACTAGAAACATACTCCTCAATTGATTTCATAACATCGCTTGGCTTGAGTTTGATCTTATTGATGTTCATATAAATATGAGCCTGGCTATTTAAATATGCTTTAAAATTGTCGTATATAACTTGGGTGTTACCTTCCTTGAGAGTTCTTAATTTCTTTTCATCATATAAATAGAAACCAATTTTTGATATGCAACTCAAGGGTACATAAATTTCACCAACATCTGATAGTAAAGTATCAATTTCATTACCATAAATGTCATACATCACTGAACCAACCGAAGTTTCGACTTCGTCTTCCATTATTGAATTGTTTGGATCAATATGTTTAATAAATCTTAAAACAAAAATTGTTAATGTAACTTAATGAAATATGCTGCTGAGAAATTTGATTATTGTATCTTCAAAGCTAAGCTCTAAAATATATTATATTAGATACACAAATAAGGTAACCTATTATTATTAGTGGTCAAAATCATCATAATAAGGAGCCACTTTTAACTTCAACAAAATCAACTTAAAATTGTTAGAGATAAATTTTAAACCATTCTGTATATTCAGTCATATGAGTATGGTAAAAACTTGATTAGTAATTAATTGTGCAATCTGCAAGTGCTTTTGTTTCTTCAAAATAGTAATTTATAAACAAGATTTAATATTTACATACTTTTCAAGTTCTGGTGGTTGTAACTGCATACAAAAACTATTCTCAAGGCTAATATGTTGGAATGCTAAATCAGCATCTCTAAAAATATAAATCAAATAGAGAAATGTAACACCTTAAATAAAAAACTTACTCTTTTTCTTTGTAATAAACTTTACCAAATTTGTTATTGTAGTCAATATAAAGTTTTATTACTTCTCCATAATTTCCAAAGAGATTTTGAAATATTTTCTAAAATAAAAAAAATAATGATAACAAATACTAAAAAAATAAATTATAGTATAATAATTATATTAATTTATCATCTAGATGCTCTAGTAGCTATGATTGTTATGCATTTTTGACATAGTTCTACTTGTTTTGAGTGAGCAGGTGATATAAAGTCAAAGGTGACAAATAAAATATTAAGATTAATATTCACCGTTACTTTATAATATGATGTGCGAAATATGCATAGAGAACCCACAACTAAAATATTATTGAAATATCAATAACTGCTGCTTTGGTTTTTCATATTTGCAATGTTTAGAGAACTTTAAACACTATACAATAGCAAAGGAAAAGAAAACAGGCAAACAAAAACTAGAAATAACGAAAGCAACATGGAACATCAAACCAATCAACAGAAAGAAAGATAAAATATACACATAATGGGAGTAGATAAAACAAAGAAAAAATGAAACAGACAGAAACATCTGAAGGGCGGATATACTATATACTACTCAGGAAAACAAATACAAGCTAACCTCATCAAGAATCATAGACAATCGTGCAAATTTACACCTCAATCCAGGAAAAAAAAGAACTATAAATTCTATACAAAACTACAAGAAACACTAAACAATCACAAAAAAAAAACCAGAGAACACATACTGGAACGCAAGAATAGAAAGCAACGTAGAGCTTAGGAAAATATGAAGATAACAGCAAGAACAATAATAATAAACTTTTGCATATGGAACAGTCTAATAATCAGAAACAAGACATATACACATATGAAGATATAGAAAGAAATTCCAGAAGCATGATATGACTACATAACATACTCAGAAGATGGCAAATTTAGTACAATTGGTAAAAATAAGTAAACAAGCAAAACCAAGTACAAATCACAAACTAATACTAACAAGAACAAAGCTAACAATTACAAAAACAAAACCTAGAAATAACCACAAGAAGGTAAAAGTAGAAAGGTTAAAGAAAGGAAAGGTTAGGAAAAAATATGAACTAAGAAGAACAAATGAGATAACAAAACTGGAACAAGAAGAAAACCAAACCCTTACATTAAACCAAAAAATAAAATAACAAGCAACAGCAAGAGAACAAAATGGTGGAACAACAAAGTGAAACACAAAATTAAAAAATACCTACAAACAAGGTAGAGTAAAAACAAAAAAGTATTCAAAATAAGAAAAAATGAAAAAACAGAAATGATAGTAAAAACATAGAAAAAAAACTACCAAAAAAAATTCTCTTTTGAATACAGTAAAGTCCGGTTATTACAAACTCAAAAAATGTACCAAAACCAGTTCGTTATATCCGAAGTTTGTTATAAACGGTAATAAAAAATATCGTAATTTGTTTTATATTTACCAATAAGTTTTATTATTTCAAAAGTTATTTATCATGAAAAGAAGACATTTAACTAGTCCTCTACAAAAAAATCGCAGTTTCGGAAAAACGGACACCCTAATGAGGGTATACGATGTAAACAAAATACAATACTTCCAAGAAAATACCTCGCAAATCCATAAATCGGGAAACCCCAAAAATAAACCTCAAAAAGTACGTTATAACAGAAAAATCATGGAGAAAATTTTCGTAGTTTCAAATTAAGTACGTTATACCCGAAAGTTCGTTATAACCGGACTTTACTGTATATTTGGTCTGACTTCATGTCGCAGGACCTTGTATATAACAATACTTTTATTTCCCACATCCATCTTAAGACCAAAATAATGTCAAATGTTTTAAAAATGTATAGAATTATTAACTAAATAACATAAATATTTATTTTATATACTTACATAACAGCTTGGATCGTTGATAGTTGGAGTGAAAAACTGAATAAAATATCCCCTGCAAAAAGAAAATGTTCAGATATTAACATGTGGGTTTAGTAAGAATGATTACAAAAGCATTTTACATTAATGATTCGCTTAAAAAACCTTCTTAAATTTTTAATTACACTGCTCAAAATAAAATTAGGATTTTTTGTAATTTTAACTATATGCAAATCTAATATCGTTTAATTGCAAATTTATTTAGATAAAATGTGAGTCTTTGAATTAAGGATTATTAAATTTGCATTAGGTTAAAAATTTAAAAAAAAATTAAAACCTAAATAAGTGTTCCTCTAATTATTTTGAGCAGTGTAGATAAATGGCTACATCAGAATATAACAGACAGATAATTGCACCTTTACATGCATACTACTAACTCAATCAGACAACATATATTTTTTTACATATATGTATCTTATTAAATAAACAGTGACAATGTATGAGAAAAGTTTTATGCTACCTATTTAACTAAAAAAAAAAAATTATTTTGCTATAACAGTTTTTTTTTTAACTTTAGAGAGATCATAAAAGATTTGATATTATTGCTAGAAAAATAAGAAAAACAGAGACAAATAATTTTACATTTACATTCTACAGAAAGATAGATCTCAGGCTAAGGATGCTGATTTTGTCATAAAAAATCTAAATAATTGCTATAAAAGATCAATCGTATAAAGTTTCTAATAATTCTAGTTTAAATTGTAGTAATAATTTTTGCTTTAAAAAGTATTTGCTAAACAACTTTGCATTTTTTTAATAAAACTTACTAAATATGATTTTTAAACTATCAAAAAATTCTTGTTGTCACACATCTGTTTTCTATTACTACAAACATTTTAAGAAATCGAGTTGACCATTTCATTGGCTCAAAAAATGTTTTATGAACTGAACAAAGACGTATTTAAGCTATGATTCTATAGTGCATTTTAACATAAGTATGACTTTGATGAACGAATGATAAATAATAAAATTTAGATAGAATAATAGTTATAACCACGGTAGTACAAGACAACCTATCAAAGTTCCTAGAAAATACAAGTTAAAGTAAAATAGATAGAAAGATGGCTGCAATATTTAGATGTAGAAATGAGAAAAATTATGAATAAATGAAAATGAGACAAAGTGTAGGATCTGTGGAGAAGCTAAGGAACAACATTTACAAAACTGAAAAGCAAGAAATAAACCAAAACCATAATTATTATAAAGTCAAATCTAAAATCATTTTCATAATTTTTACAAATTATCTTATACGCAAATTAGAAATTATGCACAATTTAACTTCACTTAAGGACAAGCCAAACACTATCTGTTAAACAGATAAATTTACCTATATATAGGTCCTGCATAATGCTTGTTATCCACTAAAGCTTCATTCAGCTATATCAGATTATTAGTATAAAGCAATATACAAATTAATCTAAAATTTTCATAATAATGTTACAGTGGGGTTACAAACAACTGAATAAATATTTAACAAAAAATTGATTTTCAAAAAATTTAATGCAATCTTTCAACTCATTTGTTGCTGTTGTTATTGTAATACTTTGAATTTTGAATTGAGTATAAATCGTGTGTGCATAAGAACTAACCAAAATGTTACTTAATTTCATCAGAAGTTCCTAAAGTACAAATAAAGCTTACATGTTCAGAGACCAACAAAATATGTCACACTTACACATGCTCAATAAATCATCCTTGTTTTATTAATTTTTTATTGATAAATTGCATGTAAACTAGTGTAAAACTGTTTTTACATTGTCAATGTATTGTTCAATTTTAAGGACTTACTGATCAGATTAAATTGTCATATCAATTTATTGACCAATTTCTGGTCAGATTAAAACAGCCTGAGCCTGACTCAATTTTTTTAATTTTCTCTTTATAATATAAAAAATAATTTGTAAATATTGATACTAATTATACTATTTCAAAAAAAATCTAGTTTAAAATCAAAAAATCATTCATTTATGACAGACATGCACACTATTAGAAACGCCATATATTTAATATTTAATTCTAACGTTAACATAAACAATAACAATTGGCAGTGTTAAAATTTGAACAATAAATTGCCAAATGTAAAGATGATACAAATCCACAATAAATCGACACCAGTTAACGAGTCATTAAAACTGATAACAATGAGATAGCTCAGTTATAGAGCGTTAGTGTAGCACGCTAACAGTCCAGAGTTCAATCCCAGAGAATGACTAAAACAAACTTGCTCTTTATCCACTGAAATGATTCGGAAGTCACCTAATAAAACGTTAGTCCCATCAACCCCCTTAAAACAAGTCGTAAGACTTCTGGGGTGATGTAAAATAGCTGTAAAATGAACAATAAAGAAGATACATCTTAAAGTCAATTAAGTTCAGACAAATACTTGCAAAAATAAGCACAATCACAAACACCAAAAGTCGTTAGCGTGCTTTGCTTTCGTGCTTGAGCTCAGAAAACCAAGAATAAATTTCTTCACTGCAGTAAACGCCTTTTGGCTTTTAAAATTCCCACAACAAGCAATATTATATACACAAATCTCGCCTCATTTCACCACTCAAAGCCTGTTTAAACCGAGTTTAATAAAGCCAATAAAGTATAAAAACGTCAAATTCATTTCAAACACAGTTTAGTGCATCTGTTGTATCATACAAATTTAAGTCAAAATAAAAATATTAAGCCATTAAGCAATTGACCGTAAACAGCAAATAATATGTAATTTTAATGTGCCACTTATAATATTCCATGCCAGGCATATGTTTATTTACTCTATAAACTACAATATATATTACAAAAGCAAAGAAGCAACAAGTTAAATATAATAAAAAAGTTTCCAAACCTAATAAATGCGTGCACAAATTTAAAAACTTAAATATATTTACACCAAATTAACTACTTACTTCATAATATCAAATGGTAGCAATAATATTGGAGAAAAACGAGCTGAAAAATTATAACTTTTTAATGAAAACAAATGAGGTTATATATTGCACCATACCAATGGAACTTTTTATTCATTCATTGTGGAAATGATTTAGTATGAAGTTGAATTTATTTAAAAGTGGATACACTTACCGATCAAATAGTTGTTTATAGTTACTGAATTAGTGTGTACTTGTCGTCATACTAACAAAACATAACCAAATAATAAAAGTGAAAATTCCTCAACACACGTTCGGTTCGCCTTTCCGTTCGCGCATTTACATTTTATCACATTTTATGTTCTGTTTTTGGAATTTTGGTCGGTTAGGGAATAACAAAGAAACTAGCGGAAGCAGTGTTGCCAATGGTATCAATGGTTGGGTCATATACAGGGTGAACCAAGTAAGAAAAGGTATGTGTTTACTGTTACATACGTTGATTCAACAATTTATTGTTTAGTTTAAGAAGTTATTTAATTGCCTTCAATGTTACCACAATAAAATGCGGATTGGGAAAATATTGAAAACAGTTTAGGTATCTAAAATATAATTCCATCTTAATATGTTACTAATATTTAGGTTAGGATGCGTAAAAAACCATTTACAAAATGTTTCAAATACGCAATAATAATTTTATTTTATACATTGATTACAAAAGTTAAATACTCAAATTTAACTAAAGTATCAGTTTTATTGCTGTAAATATATTGTATTGCAAAAAATCTCTAAATATTAAACATCTTAAGAGTTTGGTGATCTCAAACTCAACTGTTTCTATTTAGTTTTTTTTACTGATTTAATTTTTGTGAAAAACAATTATTTTTAGAATTAGAAACTGCTTCTAAGAACTAAGTAGTGTCGGGCTAGTAATGATTAATATTTGTTGCTGTAACCCCCAAAGGCGGTAACAGTGGCGAAAAAATCCTCAAATACTTTAATGGAGAGCTAAGCGAGTAGCCCACTCTGCTGTCATTTTGTCTGTGATAAAAATTGAGTTTGTTTTCAGTTTGTGAAGTATATGATAATAGTTATTTGTTATTGTTTAGCATTTTGAACATTTCTTTGTCGATTACTTATTTTCTTTAGATCGATCTTTGAGAGTTTTCATAGACAAGTTAGTTTGGCTGTCTGTTTGTTTTGTGAAATATTATATACAAATTTCGGTAATAAAAGAACCATTAAAACTATTTTTGTGGTATTGTTGCTTTGTTTACTGCTCACAACGAATCAATTTTAAGGAAATTTCGATTTGCTGACAGGTAAATTATAAATTATTGCGTTTATATGATTGATACGCGATTTCTGTACATCCGAATATACAAGCCAATAATGAATCATTTGTAGTTTTTCACAAATTTGGTTTGCTTTATGTGCTGTGGTTGTGATGAATAACCAACGTCATTTAATGAAATGATAAGAATCGAGATACCGTAAAGCGTATTGCGAGTCAAAAATAGAAATGGGGTAGACACGTAGCAAAGATAGGAACAATGCAATAGAAACTAAGGAGAAACCAAAAAATAAAGAAAGAGCACACATATGATGGAAGGACGATATTAATAAAATAGCCTGGAGGAAATGGATCAGAAAAGCGTAATACATTTTGTTAGGTTACGTTAATGTGTCAATTGAAAAGCACAAATCAGTTGCAAAACGACAGATTGATCATTAAAGTTTTTGTAGGTTATGTTAATTTCGAAGCGAAGCGACAAATTGGACATTATATTTTTTATAATATATAAGAACGGACACATTATCAATCTTAACAATCTTAACAATCTTAACTTTATTATTTGCCATAATAACTGCAAAAAATTGCGAAATGACAGACTAAATATCAACATTTTTATAGATTGTGGAAATAGCATTAGACGTTTAATAGTTGCGACGGACTAAGTATTATTTTTCATGAACTCTATAATTTGGGAATAAAGATGGTGAAAACTCCTTCCAGCCGCGTCCCTAGGTGGCGGATAAGGCAATTACACACGCGCACAAACACCACTGCATAGTAGTTTTGCTTTGACAATGAGGACTATTACAACTCTTACCACTTTAGTTCTCTGTGAACTGTCGACTCCCTTTAGTCAAATTCTTTGGTCTAACTTAGAACCAATTTTTGGCCACCGGTGCTATCAAGCTAGGAAATCAAAAAATCTTTCTCTTCACTAAAAATCTGCCAGTAGGCATAACATAAAAAAAATGGAAAATAATAACAAGATACTCCAGTTAGTTAGCATTAACAATGCAGAATCCCATCCCGGCCACAAGCTTCCAAGATTCTGGGGGAGCAATTATTCGAAGCAGAAGCAGAAGCTCTCGGAGGCGGCCAGACGTAAACTGAGGAAACAAAAGCCAGTCCAGAAAGCGCAAGCGACCGTGATAACTTCGACGGCAGTGCCAAAATATCATCCGAACCCATGGTGGATCAAACGAAGATGCAACAACGGCATTTGACACCACCTTAATCAACTGCAGGCACGACATGAGCGCAAAAGCTTAACTTTTCTTGCGACCGGCATAAGGGAAAACAAGGAACTTCAAAACACACACAGCAGCCTCATGGGAACAGTATTAGCAGTAATATAGAAAAGGTACCCCTGCTTCTTGAATACCGAAGAAGCATAGACTATCAAACAATCAAAGAGGCATGCATCACCCCGTTTTCTGAAATGTACGCACAATTGAAAATTACTGAAAATTTATGTGCGACGAACAACAAGGAGTGGCTTTGCAGAAAATTTGTTGAAACGAACCTTATCGAGGGCAACGAACTTCAGAATACCTAAACAAAACAAAACAAACAAAATGTTAGATCCAAGAAGAGTTTTGATATGAGCACCGTGGCCACAACTGGAACCGTACACCTTATTAAAAAGGCTGGAAGTGCAGAACAGTTTAAGCTCTGAGACTTGGCGAGTGGTGAACTCGAAAGCGGACCCCAAACGCACTTAACACGTCCTACTTATGGATAAGGGCGCCTTGGAAAAGATTGCAACCCTATATAGCAACTGCTCTTGGGTTTCACTTTGGACACTGCCCCATCTTAAAATGGATGGCAATAAACCAAAAGAACATTAGTGCAAGGCGACCAACAGTGCGTACATTATGTAACATGATTTTGCAGGAATACTGAATTCACATGGGAAAGATAAAATGGCTAAGCGTTCTAGGTAGAACTTTTATCAGCTGGATCCTCCAGCAATCTCCGTACATGTATCATACCAAAAAATGCATTACCCCTAATGCTATTATAGGATCTTTTGTTACATAGACAAAATGAAACTGACAGTCAAGGTAGGTATAGTAGGGAACGGGATTAGAAGGGAAATAATTCTCGGATTCGGATACCTCCCTACAACCAACAGGGTTTTTCGCCATCAGTGATTGTTAGCGGGAACAACATACCGCCAATCCTTGGATGCAATGTTAATACACATCACATTGGATGGGGAAGCACCAACACCAACCCAAGAGGTGAGAAACTTCTAGAATATATTTTAGGAAACTAATATAATTGTGAATAAAGTTCATAAATGCGATGCGGAGTGAAGTTTTAACACTAGTAAACTATAAAGTAAGTAAAATGATCAAAAAGTGGCACGCCTCTGAAGAACCTTTGCTGTATGATCACGTATACATCCTAGCCAATATTGAATTCAAAGAAAAGCTTCTACAGAAATAAAACTGAAATATGAAAATGCGCTTTTACAATCCCCAGTTAAAGCTTAGTTAGGGTAGGAGGAGAATAAACCAGGAATAGCCTATCAGGTGCTTGGAGCTGTAGTAATCTCTAGTATAGCAACCAAATTTATGTTTAGATAAATGTTAATTTGAATTTGAATTGTGTAGGAACTACTTCAGACAAACCCAGATTATACGCTGGTAAAAGCTCCTAACCAAGAAGACCTTGAAATTTCTAACAATAAGCCAACCAAAAAGTGCTAGGCAGGCGCAAATGCCATAATAAACAAAGACAACTTAGAATGGGGAATCAGCACGTTTGATCCATTTAAATCAGCAGGAGCTGACGGAATCTATTCCATCATGTTACAGAAAAAGCTTGCTGCTCTTAGAAGACTTTTTACAAGACAACGTAAATTTAAGGTTAAACTGGTTTAAGCAATGAACATCCGGGCCTAAGAGTACGGCAACCAAACTAGGTAAAGTACAAAGATTAGTACGTTTGCTGATAATGAGAGCAATGAGAACAACTCCCACTGCAGCTATAGAAGCAATGCTCTCGCTGCCACCACCAATGTAAATATTGGAGCTCACATACTGGGAATAACAAATGTGTTGTATGAGGAAGAGGTACTGAAGATGAGATCAGACATCATGAAAGGTTATTGTGTACAGAAGTAATTTGATGTGATAACATTCCCAAATTTTTGGAAAATTGCAAATGTTTAACCTATACCTAAAAAAATAAACAAATCTAGTTTTTTACATTATAGCCAATTGCATTATTGTCGAATCTGTCAATTTTTTTAAAGTATATTATTTTCCACATTGTCAAGTTTTTAAAACAAAATAACTTTATCTCAGTACTTAATATGGATTTCCATCAAAACGTTTGACAACAGATCTTCTGACATATGTTAGTCACAAATGAAATTCAATTTTAGACAAACATGGAGAAAATCTTGCAGTAGCTCCAGACATTTCCAAAACATTTGATAGGGTATGATATCTTAATTAACAAGCTCCATTGTATAGATCTTGATCACAAATATGTAAGTTTTATCAATAGCTTTCTTGGCAATAGAAAAATTATAGTTAAAATTAATGGTTTTAACTGTGACCCTAAAATCATAGATGCTGGTGTCCCTCAAGGTTCTGTTCTTTCTCTAATTTAATCTTTGATTTGAAAGTCCTATTCATAATTTTGAAGATGATAGCATCCTTCATACTTTCTAAAGACCATTTCTACAGATCGTCTTGAAATTTCTAGGTTAGAATCTGTAGCATCTATAAACAAAGATCTCAAAACAATATTTGAATGGAATTGGTTAATTTTAACTCTAAAATAACTCAACTTCTTACTGTTTCAAAATCAAAATCCGAGGTATCATCAGTACCAAATATTAAACTAAACAACGAATCCATATCTAAATCTTTTGCAAACTGTTTTCAAGTGCAATTAGCAATTAATTTTAACTTATTCAATAAATTACAAATTGTTCTAAAATTTCTAAAGTGTTTCAAGATGTACAGGAACTGTTTCCAACTGCACCTAAAGTGTTTCAAGCTCTTTCTGGGTGTACTGAGTGTGTTTTAGGTTGAAATAAATCTAAAACAGATTTTTATATTTTTTATTTTTTAAAGTGTGCTATTTCTAATTATTTTAAACTTTTTCGATTTATTGAGAGTTGTTTTATAGTGTTCCAAGGTGCATTGAAACTGTTCTCGACTGCACCTAATGTGTTCCACGCTGTTCCTGGCTGTACTGAGCTATTTCAATGTAATTTAAGTTTTTTTAAAGTGTTTCTAGTTGCGCTTAAGCTGTAATCAAATGTGTTTAAAGTGCTCTACCTGTTCCGAAATGTATTTAAATTGTAGTTAAGTTGTTTTTAAATGTATTATGAGTTGTTCTTAGGAGTTTTTTCAGTTGACCTAAATTTTTCTCAACACACCTAAGGTGTTCCAAGTTGTTCTCGAGTGTATTGAAGTATTTTTGGTTCTGTTCAAATGCAATTTGAGTTGCTTTAAAGAGTTCCTAGTTGCACCCTAACTATTTTCATTAGATTCCAATTTGAGTTGCTCCCAAGTGTTTTCTGAACTATTCTCAATTGTATCTAAGCTATTTCCAAGTATTTTGAGGTAGTTTGAATTGGTTTTAAACTCATTCAATGTGTTTGAAAGAATGTTGACAACATGTGATTTAGTGAACAAAGGAGATTCTTGTAACATGAAATAGAAAATGTTATCATTTCCTATGGTTGAATCCTTAGTATGTATGTGAAAGTGTATTGGCAACATCTAGTGAAGTGACTACAAAATGGTGTGTACTTATAGAGAGGTTAGTTTTGACACAAAATCTGAAACCGAAGTCTCATCTTTGATGGGATGTGATAGGTCTCAGAATTCTATAGAATTTTTGTGTCGTTAACCAAATGTAGGACGTTGGGGAATTTTGGTTAAGAGAACTGCAAAAAATTTAAAACTTTCTCTTTTTTTGCGGAGTATAGTGAGGAAGCGTTTTTTTTTATTGACTGCTTCAGAACATCCCTTCTGCTCTATAAACAAGAGGCTGTTTCAGATTTTTGTATGAAAGTCGGGTTTTTGGGGAGGATGTTTTGGCAGGAACTAGGTAACCAGTTGTTGGTTGTCTGCAATCGCATTGCCTTCCAATTTGGCAGAAAAAAATTTCTATATGAAACCCAACAAATTTTATTTTACAGATTTGTTTGTTATGATTACACTGAGCAGGCTCAGACTAAGTAAAGTAAATTTCGGTAATAGTAGGAAAGTGAATACTTCCATACATGTTTTGCAGTGTTTTTGAATGAAATTTTAAGGCACTATTGGGAGAAGCTATGGTTACATCGATTACGTTCATGAGGATGTTTGTTGCCGACCCGTCACATAGAATAATGAGACCCAAAGAATCTATAGCTGCTTCTAACTCCAATCTATTGCGGGTAAGATAATGATGATAACACAAAGGATACTGAGCGTTAAAGTTGTTAACAGTAATAAAAGGAGGTGACAAAGAAGAATATTGTTTTCAAAGATTTCTTCTATTCAACAAGCGATTAGGAGACAGTAACATGAGTGAGTTTAAACATAGAGGACTGAACCAATGGAAGACAAAGTGATACATTAAACAAAGGAATTTTTGATTTAACTCTTTAAGTTGTGGAAAGAGCTAACCCAAGGAATTGCAAAAGGTTTATTTGGACAAATTCAAGTTTCACACAGTGCTTCATGCGCAACAATTCTGGTATTTTGTTATGTCCTGATTGGATATTCCAATTAACCAGAAGTATCGGAGCATGACTCATTGTTAGATTGAGATACTAAGTTGTTAAGGGACTTGAAAAGACATAGATGAGATCGATTTGTTTGAGTTGTGAATGGAAAACTGTTCGAGAGCCTTGACTAAGATTTCTACAAGATTATAAATGAACGATGCATTGGTAGGTGGTCTTGCATCTAAGGAGGGGTACGCTAGGGGGTTATATTTTAGAGAACAAAGTTTCTCTGGAGACTTGCCATTCAATCTTTTTCGCTTAGAATTTTTTTCTTTTGTTGGTTCATAATATTGAGATAATCAAGTCTCTAAGCGATTATGATAGGCAATAGAATTGGTGGGTTGGGATAAAACTGTGGAAAAAAGTTGACAAGACGTTTGCCGGAGAAGCTTAGCTGTGGGCAGTAATTAAGGGAAATCTCTATCCAGAATTGTTAAAGTTGGATCGGTTAAGCTGTGAAGCTTTATGGATGGAATAGCCATAAAAAGCCAAAAACTTGTTTGATTTTGGATTACCAGGCATATTCAGAGCAAATTCGTTTAGCTAATGAAGATAGATCAAACTTGTGTTGTTCAAATCACGAAGAACTTTTACACTGCTTTTGCACACCTTGGAAGTGTGGCCATACCGCATGCAGTTGAAACATTGAATAATTCTGAGCACATACATGCTTTTGGGTAAGGAATTGAGATTAAAAACAAATTTTTTGGAAAGCACATAACCTCTAAATGTAATCAATATCGTGTTCGGATCTCACCGCAGTTATTTTGATGATCAAATATAATTCATGGTTGTGACCTCTACTACGAGATAATTCATGTTGATGAAATAATAAAACAATTTACTATGTTTTTTATCACAAATTTATTCTTACGAATACATTACTAATTTCGGCTCTACTAGAGCCTTCTACAGATGAAATAAGTTATATGCTATATAACTATTTCATAGCTGATGATCGCCAGTATTTGTAATAGATAAAGCAAGGAGAGAAGAAGAAGAAGGAATAGCAATTAATTAGTCAATGTCTAATTAAATAATTGATTGCGAAACGAATTATTTTCAGTTTCAGAAAAAAAAAAACAGAAGTGGTTAACTAGCATTTAAAAATAAATCAGTCTGAAAGTGATTCAAAGTTAATTTTTTTCCTTGTAAATGGAACTGAATGATTTTTCAATATTACACTAGATAATATTGATTTAAATACTATTTCGTAAATTCATATAGAACTGAAATGATTTTTTTAAAGAACATAAAACACTTTCTTGATAATATCTAACATATTTTACACCACGCTTGCACTGAAAACTATTCACATTGCTAATTAGGTTTCAAAAGTGGGTTATTTTGATGCAACACTATTGCATTGTCGTCAATCAATGTATGTTACATCACAACAAAATATCAATTGTATTTTTAAATAAGCGTGTGTGACATACTATACAAAAATAACATTCAATTGCAATGTCTAAATTGCAATCAGCTGGAATCGATCCAATGACAACGTCCGTTTTAAATGCTAAGGGCAAAATGTCCTGTAAAAACACCTCGAAATTAGATCGGACAAATTAGTTTAAAAGTAGAACAGGTCAACGAGGGATTTTTATTATTAGTATACAAGGGTCGTATTAAAACCAAATTTATGATTTAGAGTTAGTTACATGTTGTTCGTAGGTTTGATTTGAAATGAGAAATGGAAAAGTGGTGGTTTAATTTATACCGATGTCTACTTTCATTATATAAACTTATGATTCATAATCGGGTGATCTAATTGATTGATTTATTTTAAGCATCGATTCTAAGAATTGATGAATATGCTTTGCGAGTATAGTTTAATTTTGTGATGAAGTATTATTTTAATTATTCAATTAAAATAACTTTATAGTTGTTTTGAATGAACAAATTAAGTTCTTTGATGATGATGCGGTTGCTATAAATGTAATGGATGATTATTTTTCGTATATAATACTATATAAAAATAATCTATCCTATTTTATTGGGATGAGGTGTAGAGTTTAGTGTGTCAATCCCCCTCTTCAATTTATATTTTAAGGTCAGATTACTGAGACGGGGATACCGGAGTGTCGCGCTTTGCTCACGAACGAACGAGTCGTGACCCTGTCTCTCAATAAAATTTTCATAAAACCTGCAAAAATATAAGTGATTATTTTGTTATAAGTGTGTAAATTAATTGTGATACCGTTTCCCTTACGAGAAGTGAAGAAGAAATCGACCAACCATGCCGTTCAATGTTATGATACAGATTTGTAAGGTTACAAGAGCCAGTAAACTCTTTCAACGTAACTTTTACTTGCCATTGTTGAAACCCCTATCACCGAAAGATGCTCTTCGTAGACATATTATTACTGGTAAAAATTTACTGGGTCAAAAAATTGAACATTACATCCCAGTTTTGGAGGAGTACAAAGAAAGGATACAAAGAAGAAAATATATGGTAAAAGGATCTGGTAAAAAGCGGCAGCGGAAGAAGCCGAATATGAGATATCTAGCTCCATTTTTTGATGATAATATGGAAAATCATGGTATGCTACAGGGTTATTTAGCTAGAAAATCCAAAGGTAAAGGCCAATGCTATACATATTATGTTCCTGATAAAAAATGTACTATAGTATTAACTCATCAATTTGAGCGTGCCATTAGAGATAAAGACATATTGGATGTGGTTGTTGCTCAAAGGAGTGAAAAAATTGTTATAAAGTGTAAAAATGGAAAAAGAGTTACCATGCCTATTGCGCCATGGGATGAACCACGTACGACTATTTATCGTGGTGAAGGTTGGACCAAAAAAGATATAGAAGAATACCATCATCATGGTAGAGAAACTATGGGTTTGGCTAGATTATTTGAAGCTAAAGAATCTGGTGTCGAAGAATGGGAATTGGAAATGATGAGGATGGCTAATAAACGTAAGGTTAAACATAGGGCTGAACATAAACCAGAATTTAAAGAAATTATGGCCGCCGCTGCTGAAAATATGGATTGGGAGAAATTCGAGGAAGATGCTAAAGAAATTGTCCAAGAAGCTAATGATCCCGTGGAGGACGAACCAATTCCTATGCAAGTAAAGAACATGGATTTGACCAAAAACGTTAACGAAAAACTTAAAAATGCCGGCGAAGAAGTCTTGGAGCAATTGCCAGTAATGACAGATATTCCTGAAATTATTAGATTCATGCAAGATGGTGAATACACTGAAATTGCCGAAGTTTCCGGTGTTTTGGTGACTTTGCCATTATCAGGAAAAGAAGTATTTGTTGCTGGACAAATGGCACAAAATGAAGATGGTGATATCTTCATGCCCGGCCAAACCGTAGAAAATGAAGAATCCGAAACATCCGAGTACACCCCTGGATTCACCGTATTGATGGATGGCGAACCCACTCTCCTACCCGGTTTGGTAATGGGCGACGATCCAACAAAACCTATGTTCTTGCCAGGTGACTCTACGATTACAGAAACAGGAGAGTTGCAGTTCACAGAAACTGAGGACGATCGTCCAAGAGAACCCACTCCAGAGCCTGAGCCTGAACCTGAACCAGAAGTTGAAGAAGTTGAATTAGAAGAGGAACAAGACAGTGAAGAAGAAGCAGAAGATCTTAAACCACCTCCACCTCCACCACCAAGGCCACCAAAGAAGCAATTTATTTACGAGAGACCTAAACGGATAGCTGCTGGTGAAGGCATCAAACGCCGTGAGAAGGTATCTAGAAAACCTAATATTAGCTTATTAGAAGTTGAGTTAGAGCCTGGGAGACAAATACAAGAAATTGAACCAGTCCTGTTTGACATGACTCTACCAACTTTTGAGAAGGATGCTCACCTTCAAGAAAAAGAACGTGTTGAGAAGCTAACTGAAAAGAAATCTAAAGAAGAATGGAATATCGAAAAGAGAAAACGCGAAATCAAAGAAAAAGCGAAGGCAGTGTTGGCTGCTAGACCAAAGAAAACCGAGTATGTACCTCAAGAACCAGTTAAGAAAAGCGAGAAGCTTAAGGATTTGGAACAAAGCATTAAAACTGGCGACTTTTTCGATGTTGATTATAAAAAATTCTTAGTTAAAGACAAGCGCACTAGAACAAATTGGCTTGAACCATACGAGTACCAAAATACTTTTTCGTCGGTGGGGATCTCCAGGCATAGGGTTTGGAAATCAGTTCATTAATATAGCCCAGTGCATCGGTGACCCTCATCCCATGGCTCACCGATAATAGTATAGTAATAATTAATAAATAACAATAATCATTTGCTAATAGATGCCTTAATTTGAGAATCAACAATGACTATTAACGTGAAAATATCCCTGTGCAAAATTACTAGAGCTAGTAAATTATTTCAACGAAATTACTACATACCATTGCTTAGGCCCTTATCACCCAAGGATGCATTGAGAAGGAAAATTATAACAGGTAAAAATGTTTTGGGAGCCAAAACTGAGCATTATATTCCGGTACTTATAAAAAGCGATGATAAACAAAAGGATAAGAAGAGCCGTCCCAAAGGAGCACCTATTATTAAGAAACGAATTAAACGAAAGGAAAATGAAAAATACGTTGCACCATTTTTTGATGACAACATGGAGAACCATTTGCTTTTAGAAAGCATTTTAAGCAGAAAAGGCAAGGAAAAAGATCAATATTACATTTATGAGGTACCAGATAAGAAATATAATCTTGTTCTTAATAATTTAATGGAAAAGGCAATTAAAGATAAGGATATTGTTGACGTGATTATAGCTCAAAGAAGTGAAAAGATTGTAGTTCGTTTAAGTAATGATAAAAGAGTTATTATGCCTTTAGCAAAATTTACCGAGCAAGGTGCTTTGTATAGAGGTAGTGGATGGACTAAACATTTGGTTGAAGAGGATCATCATCATGGAAAAGATACTATGAATTTGGCTAAGGTATTTGAATTGAAAGAAGCTGGAGTAGAAGATTGGGAATTGGAATTGATGAAAATGTCCACAAAAAGGAAAAAGAAAGTTAAGGGTGAAGAATCTGGTGATTGGAAAATGGTTATGCAATCTGCTGCTGAAAATATGGATTGGGATCAATTTGAAGAAGATACAAAAGAAGTAATGGAACATGTTGAAGAATTGGTTGAAGAGGAGGATATTCCAATGGCTGTCGATGATATGGAAAAAACAAAAAATGTCGGTGAGAAATTAAAAGAGGGTGGCGAAGAAGTGTTGGCTCAATTACCTACAATGAAAGAGATACCCGAAGTAATTAAAAATCTCGAAACGGGTGACTTTTGTGAATTACAAAACGTATCTGGAATTTCAGTGCAAATGTCAGATGGAAAAACATGCTTCATAGCTGGGCAAATGGTCAAAACCGATGAGAATGATGTTTTCGTGCCAGGACAGACAATAGAAAACGAAAATGGAACAAGCGAATACACGCCAGGAATAACTGTGTTATTGGATGATGAACCTTCTCTAATTCCAGGTCTGGTATTTGGGGAAGAGGAACAAGCTCCATTATTTTTACCGGGAGAATCAACTATTACAGAAGAAGGTCAATTAGAATTTGAAGCCACTGATGAAGATAGACCTCCTAAAGAACCCACTCCTCCTCCTACACCCCCTCCTATTGAATTACCCAAAGTTATCGACACGTTTATTAAAAGAGAAATATCCCCACCGGTACTTAGTTTCCGCCCTGAACGTCAACCTCTTGAAGATTGCTTGGTTATGTATGAAGAACGTCGCAGGAGAGCAGAGGAATTGGAAAGACAACGATTCAAGGAACGCACCGAAGAAAAAATTCTTAAAGCGGAAAGCAGGGTTGATACAATTCGCTATCAAGTCAGGTTGAAATTAAAAAATCTTAAAATAGAACAACCTCCTAATTATCAACCATTAGCACCTGTTGTGAAAAGTAAAAAGCTTGAAGAATTGGAAAAGAGTGTAGAGGATGGAAGTTTTGAAGATTACAATACGAAATTAATAATGGAAAGGGTGCGAAATAATGCTAGAAAATATAAACATATGTCTGTAATGAGTAGCTTTGGTTATGACGGGGAATTTGGATCGGGGAACATCGGCCTGCCGCCGGATTTGATGTGAATAGGCGTCTCGACGCCGGCTCGACTTCAGTTGTGCCGTCGGTCTAAGCAAGTGCGCGCACTCCTTAAAACGAGTCGACACGACATTTACGAAGCCTGTTTAGCTTAATAATAAAACGTATACTCACATGTAGCTAAAAGCAATCCAAATAAATCACGAAAATACTAATATAAAATATTGTAAAAATATTGTATTTAAAAAAAAAATAATAAAAATAAATTTAATTATATTAGTCGTTTTATTAACAACTAATATTGTGCCGCTTTAATTATTATTTATAAATTGTGAGTGAAAAAATGATTATGAATTATGTGCTATCGTTTTGTAAAATTACTGCAGCTAGCAGGATTTTCTCAAGAAATTTTTATTTGCCTTTATTAAAACCCATAACACCAAAAGATGCCCTTAGAACATTTAAAATAACCGGAAAATGGTTGTTAGGGTCGAAAATACACCATTACATCCCTGTATTATTTAATCATAAAAAGAAACGTTCTAAAAGGGCTAAAGATTATGGAAAAATAGTTCATAAATACAATGATAGTTATTCGTATATGGCTCCAATAATAGACCCCGAAAATGAAAATCATAAATTGCTAACAAATATTTTAAATGATAAAGAAGCTGAGGGTGGCTTTGTTTATACAGTTGAGGATAAAATGTATAATATTGTATTTCCTGGAAAATTTGAAATTGCTATAAGGGATGGTGATATTATTGATATTTTAGTATCACAAAGTAATGATAAAATTTTGATTAAATTAAAAGATTTTAAGAAAATTGCAATTGAATTGCAATATTATGATGTTGATAAGGCTTTGTATAAAGGTGAAGGGGCGACTACAGTCGAGGAAGAAAAATTTCACCACCACGGTAAAGTAACAATGAGTTTGGCTAAAATATTCGAGGCTAAAGAATTAGCCGAAGAATGGGAATTGGAAATGATGAAAATTGTTGCTAAAAAGAAAAAACAAAAAGGTGAGGGTAGTCAGGATTGGAATACAATGATAACTGAAAGCATACAGAACTTAGATTGGCAACAATTCGAAGTAGAAGCTAAAAAAGTTATCGATCAAATATGGGAACCAGCAAGGGAAGAACATATTGGTATGCAAGTTGAAGATTTGGAAAAAACTAGAAATGTTCCAGATTTTATATTAAAACATGGAAGTGGATTATTAAGTCAATTACCTACTATGACTGAAATACCAGAGGTTGTTAAAGCCATGGCAACTGCAATTTATCATGAAATAGAGGAAGAAACTGAAAATGATGTTAAACGTATGATATCGGGTGTTAAGGTCACCCTTGCATCAGGAAAGGTATGTTTTATAACCGGACAAATGGTAAAAACTGATGAAGGGGATGTTTTTGTACCTGGACAAACTATTGAAAATGAATTTGGCTTATCATACGCGCCCGGAATGACTATAAACATGGATAACAACCCTACATTAATTAAGGGCTTAATTATGGGCGAAGAAGATAATCAAAAACCCATGTTCTTGCCAACGGAATCATCTATTACTGCTGATGGGGAATTAACATTTTGTAGAAATCCTGAAGAAAGATCCAAGGCTAAACCGCAAAAAATATTTATTAATAAAAAAATTGTTAAGAAAAGTGTCAATGGTGAGGAAAAGAAAAAGAAAAAGAAGAAGTCTAAAAAAGCTAAAATTGCTACTGTTATACCGGAAGCTGTAATTAATGAATTATTACAACAAGCCGCAGACGAGCCAGTAGAACATTTGGAAAATATTATTGAAATTGATGATAAAGAAGAATATGATATACATGAAGATATTTTGATTGAAGAACCTGTCGCATTAGAAGCTATAGTGTGTGTTGAAAATATTGAAGAATCTACTGATAGTGTTCGTTCATTTGATGAAATTAGTGGTTTGGATGTTGAGGAATATGAAAAGAAACCCGACGAGGATATATTTAAACCCTTCGATGATGGTATGGAAAAATTAATTGGTTGTTTGGAAGATAAAAAATCCGAGCTTCAAGATAAATTAGATGCATTACGCAAATTAACTATAACATTAGAAAATTCAGTAACATACGTTAATGATAACGATGCTAATTTAATTGCATCGAAAATGACCGAAGATGTTGATAAAATGCATAAATTATCAGATATTTTATTAACAATAACTCGAAGGGTAAATACATTCAGGGAAAGAAATAATGTAAACATACAAAACATTAAAAATCCAAGCGTAATTCAAAACAACACATTCGTAACAGAATCAGATGAGAAATTCCACGCTTGTAATGATAAATTAAAAACAGCACTTAAATCATGCGTTTACGCTGCCAATGAAGTATACAAAACAAGACCTAAAGATCAATTATTGGCACTTAATACAGCGTCGGGAATATTAAAAACCACTTTAACGGATGATAAAATGCTCGAGGATCTATGTTTACTTATGAATACAAATTTAGATAGAAATGAAATATGCACTACAATATTTAAAGAATTAACACAAGAAATAACTGAAAATAAAGTTGAAGTATTGAAATCAGCAATTAATTTGAATGAAAAGGAAACTAATAATGATGCCATCATTGAAAAAATATATCAAATATTAGAACAAGATATATTAAGTTCCACGTTTAAGAAAGTCGCTAAAAATAATGATACACTAACCAAGAAAGTAATGGAACACGCTAAGTTAAAAATAGATACAGTTAAAACAGAACTTGGAGCCAAAGAGGCTCTGGAGAATGCAATTGTATCGGGCGTTAAAGAATTCGCTGAGGAATGTTTGCTTGATTTAGATGATTACGGTGAGGATTATGAAATTAAAGAATTTTTATCTGAAGCTATTGGAATGGCAAAGACATTATGCTTATATGACGTTGAGGAAAATTTAAGCAAATTATTACTTGAAAATGATGCCAGTTTAATGGGTGGAAATAAATTAAGCTCTGAATTTTTACAACGATTCATGCTAATTCGCAAATTATGCGAAAAGGATTATTCAGTCAGAACATCATTAGAACGCATTAAAAAACATCCTGAATGCGGTAGATCAGATCCTAGAATCAGACAATTGTTAATACAAAGCGCTTCATTAACATCAAAAGGAAGAAAAATTAAAAATTCACTTGAAATTCCTCTGATATTATTTAAGGAGCAAAATTTCTTGGCTATTGAAGACTGTGTTTATCAAAAAGGAAAAGTGGATTCGCCGATTTTAATTAGTCGCAAAGGAATACAAGCGGTTGTACCTAAAGAGGCTGCTAGGAATGTGTTGAGTGGACGAGTGCCTTATATGTTGATTGATGAGACTGGTGTAACTAACTTTAAACCGATGCACATGTTTGCTGCATTAAAATTGGGAAAGAACTTAGAAAAGAGACTGGAGGATTTTCCTAGTGTCGGAGGTCGCGAAAGTTTTAGCAGTCAAGGGGCATCAAATCGTCACGAACGTGTTTATTCAAGAACATCACCGAATAAATCCAAAGAAGTAAGAGATCAAGTTCGTAAATTATCATTAAGCAATAGCAGAATGACGGCATAAACAACATATGCATATTTTTATAGTTTTAAGAACATTTAAATTTTTTCTAAAACACTGTGAATTAGTAAAAACTATTTACACAAATTTCTGTGGTTAAAAATACAATTTTTTTATATACATACACTCACGTATTAATATTTTGTGACACGATCTACCTACACTATTCTACATATTTCATGGGCACACAACTATGGGTGAGTCATTTTTAGATGTTTTCGTATTGTAGTATTTTTCTATAATAATTTGTATATGAATTGCACTTTTGGATGCATCTTTATTTATATTTTAGAAATGCAATTTATGTTTTAATGTCAAATATTTTACATTTTATTGGGTATGAAATAAAATAAAACATTCACGCTTAATTTATTTTATTTCATTTGTTCACATGCATTATTTTAAATAGCACTTACAAGATGTAATAACACAAAACAATATGTATCATCAGGATATATTATGTCGTATAACTGACTTTGTATTTTATCACCAAGGGCGGTTGTTCTACCTACGAATATTTTGGATAATTAATCTAAAATAAAATTTAGAAATATGTATTAACGTAAGTATAGTTATCATTTCTTATTCACTTCACTGATTTATAAATGTTTTTAATTTTTATAAAATTTGAATTTACAATTTTTATTTAAAATTTTCTAGCCAGCATAAAAGGAGAATTTTCATTCTATTTATACAAAATATTTTCGACAATGACATATTATATTGAGTAAAGAAAAGAAAATATAATTTAATTAAAAAATTATTTTAAGCAATTTTAATTTTTAAAAAGGTATTTTATTTAATTTAGAAACTACTCGTGTATATAAATGTAAATTTAATACTATATTAAACTGTTTTCGCACATTTTTGTTTACTTTTCAGCTGGTTTATGTTTATATTATTTATAACTATAAAATATCTGTCTTAATAATTACCCTCTTAAAACCAATCAAATCAGTGAATAATACAGGTGACGCTGATATGACTAGTAGGGCTAAATGGGCAGACCCTGGATAGTTAGATATAGTGTATTTAGTATTGAACTAAAAAATACTGAGTGTGCATACAAAATATTACTTTTTCAATTTCAATTAAAGGGTTTGATAAGTATTCCGTCTAATGGTATTTCAATATAGATATAGATTTTTGACATTTTATAAATATAATTTGGTAAACGCTTGTTTTGACCGGATTTAAAAATATTTTGATATTTCAAAGCCAGATTTTGCTATTTATGAAATTTAATTTTGCACTTTTAAACAGTTGATAACTAAATTTTAGTGTTTTCTGACAATATTTTCATACTTTATGACCGGATTTTTGACATTTTATAAATAGAATTTGGTAAACGCTTGTTTTGACTGGATTTTGGTACTTTCTAAAAATATTTTGATTATTCAAAGCCAGATTTTGCTATTTTTGAAATTTAATTTTGCCCTTTTAAACAGGTGATAATTAAATTTTATTGTTTTCTGACAATATTTTCATAATTTATGGCCGGATTTTGGTATTTTTGACATTTTATAAATAGAATTTGGTAAACATTTGTTTTGGCCGGATTTTGGTACTTTCTGAAAATATTTTGATATTTGAAAGCTAGATTTTGCTATTTTTTTGGAATTTAATTTTTCACTTTTAAACAGGTGATAACCAAATTTAGTGTTTTCTGACAATATTTTCATACTTTATGGCCGGATTTTGCTATTTTTGATATTTTATAAAAAGAATTTTGAACTTTTCAACTGTTTATGATCGGATTGATGAAAACCGTATTTTGGTTCATTCCAACCAAATGCTGATATATCATTTAAATTTATGCCGGATTTTAGTTTTTGATATTTGATAACTGGATTTTACTATTTTTGAGAGTTTATAATAATTTGTACTTTTTGATCAGCTTATGGCCGGATTTTTTATGCTTTTTAACAAATATTTGAAATTTCGAGGCTGGATTATGCTGATTTGACATTTCATGAACAAAATTTTGCATTTTTTAACCGTTATTGCCCTGATTATGTTTTTCTTTTAAAATATTTTTATTTTTTTTGACCGAATTCTGCCATTTTTGACTTTTTATAAATAGAACGTTGTAGTTTTTAACAGTTTGTAGTGAACTTTGGCATTTTGTGACAGTATTTTTATACTTTATGGCAAAATTTTTCAATTTTTGACATTCTATGAATAGAGTTTTACACTTTTATGGCCGGTTTTTGAATCTTTATGACAATATTTTGTTGTTTTTTAACCGGATTTTGCTATTCTTCGCGATTTCATAAAACTTTTTACAATTTTAAACTGTTTATGGCTAAATTTTGGTGCTTTTCAACAACATATTAGTTTTTCAAGGCTGAAATTTATTATTATTGACATTCTATAAACAAACTTTTGAACTTTTCAATCGTTTTTGGCCGGATTTTGATTCTAACTGAATGTTTTATGACCGGATTTAGCTACTTTTGACTTTTTATGAAAAGAATTTTGCACCTTTTGACCGTTAACAACTAAATTTTAGTAGTTTCTGACAATATTTTGTTGTTGGATAATTTTTTAAGAGGATATGGTCGGATTTAATTGGAAATGCATCAGCTTTCTGACAATATTCTCATATTTTAAGATCGGATTTTTATTTTTTAACAATATGTTGATATTTCATGGCTGAATTTTGCTATTTTTTTGAGATTTTATGAAAACTTTTACATTTTTATGAGTGAATTTTATGACTTTACAAAAATAAAATTTTGGTTTCTTATGACAATATATTCATATTTAATACCCAAAAATAGCAAAATATTTTATAAATAAAATTATGCTTTCTAACAATATTTTGATATTTCATCAAAACCAGATTTTGCTGTTGTTGACATTTTATAAATAAAACCGTTTTGGACCGGACTATGTTGCTTTTTAACAGTATTTTGATGTTTCAGGCCGGATTTTGTTGTTTTTGACATTTTATGAATACAATTTTACACTTTATAGCCGGGTTTTAGTGCTTTCTAGCACAATTTGTATGTTTTAAGACCGGATTTTTAAATATTTTTGACTTTTTATTAATAGAATTTTGCACTTTTCAGTTTATGCTGAAATTTTGCTACTTCTAACAATATTTTGATATTTCATAGCCGGATTTTGCTATTTTTTATTTTTTTTTTCTCTTCATGAAAACGTTTGGATGTTTCAACAGTTTAAGGTCAGATTTTGGAGCTTTCTGACAATATTTTGATATTGCAAGACCAAACTTTGTTATTTTTAACGTTTTATAATCAGATTTTACACTTTTCAACCGTTTTTTGGCTTTTTATGAATAGAATTTTACTACAGTTTATGATAGCAAACCAAAGAATTGTGCATGCCTTTTTCCAAATCCGTGTGAGGGGACTCTTCTCTATATTATTTAGTTTCATTTCTTTAAAAGGTGGCCACCGCAACATGTATTTGTATTTGTGTAAACTATAGAGAATATATAAAGTTCTGCAAACTGTAAAGAAAACTCAATTAAAGCAATTAAATTGTTGTAAACCGTCAGAAACGTTGTAAATTGACAAAAGTGTTCCAAGAGTTAAAAAAACTTATGCGAACTGCAGTAAAAATTAATTAAATTATTGTAAACTATTAAAAATGTCGCAAACTGTCAAAAAAGTGCTGCAAACTGTAAGGAAAACTTAATTAAATTGTTGTATACCACCAAAAACGTTAAATGTAAGAAAATGTGTTGCAAACTGTCTAAAGTGCAAATTGTCAAAAGAGTCTGCTAAAAAATATATGTCAAAAAAATCTGGAAAAGTTAATTAAACTGTTATTCAAAAATGTTGTTAAATGTAAAAAAAAAATTTGCAAACTATTCTGAAAATGTTAACCAATTAAGAAAATAATTCTGAAATATTGTAAAAATAGTTTAAGTTATCAAAAAAATATAATTCTGTCAAAAAAGTTGCAAACTGTCAAAAATGTTGTTAATTATCAAAATAGTGTTGTCTGTAAAATGTGTTAGAAACTGTCACAGTATATTGACAAATAGTTGAAAATGTTCATAAATTGTTAACTGTTATTAAATGCCAAACCATTTCAATATGATCAAAATGTTTAAATGTCATTTACTTATCATATTGCATTTTTCAAATATGACAGTCTGCTGCATTAAACGTCAACGTCAGCATAAGTTGCCAATAAATTTGTCAAACATGATAACATTGAATGTTAAATTATATTGTGTTAATTGTCATTAAATGTCATCTGTCAGTTGACAATTCAATCAATATTTAGTGTTCGTTAATCTTTAAACAACTTAATTGTCAGTCAACTGCCATGTCGGAATATATTGTGACATTAAATATCATTTTTCAGTCAACACTCAATGTATATCAAATCTAAGAACTTGATTATCTCAAGTTATTTCAACAAATATGTCAACTGTCATTGAAAGCTTCTTGCTCGACATTAAACGTCAACAATCACATATCAGTTGTCAATAAATTTGTCAAATATGATAACTTGGTCAACTGACATTGAATGATAGAATATATTGTGTCAATTGTCATTAAATGTCATCTGTCAGTTGACATTTTAGTCAATATTTAATGTATATCAAATCTTAAACAATTTAATTGACAAAAAATCTTTAATTTGTTATTTGCCAATAAAAGTCTGGCAACTGTCAAATATAAGTTCTCAATGAATTTATCAAATATGATTAAGTTATCATCTATCAAATTTCTGACAAGTATCAGTAGTAATGTCATCTGTCAAGAATGACATTTCTGTAAAATATCAACAACTGTCACATTAAAAGTCAAGTTTGCAAAAAATAAAATGTAATTAGTATAAAATAACATTTTGACAACTGCAAAGTAACGCCAAATTTTCAAAAAAAAAAATATAACGTTGTCAAAAAAGTGTAAAAAGTCAAATAAAATGTATTTTATCAAAAACTAATAAAAAAATGTTAATTTGTTTATATAATGTTTAAAATTGTCAACTACCAACATTGACAGATTCAAACTATTAAAAGTATAACAAACCGTCAAAATTGTTACTATAATATTGAAAGCTGTCAAAAACAAAACTGTTGTTAATGTCAATCATCTATAATATGATAACTGTCAGAAGTCGTTAAATGTGAAATTTGACAACCATGAAAAAGCATAAATCTATCAACAAATGAGAACCGTCGCAAACTGTCAAAGAAATTTAAATTTTGCAAACTGACAAATATTTAAATGCCAACTTTATGAACAGCATCAAATATCATCTGTCAAATATAACAACGTTGTCATTAAATGTCAGAATAATTTGTCAATTATGACATTTTAGTAGACATTCAGTAATTGTCAAATGTGATATCTGTAATCTATTCAAAAATTTTAACCGTCAAAAATGTCAAACCAAAAAAAAATGCTGCCAACAAAAGTGACAAATTTGAGAACCAAAAAATTACATCTGTCAAAAATGACATTTATGAAAGTATTGTCTGTCATCTTTGACATATGAAAAACATTGTCAATTAGGAATACCATCTGTAAAAAATGAGATTGTAATAATTGAAATTGTAATATAATGTCATCAAATGTCATCTGTTATTAAATTTTATCTATGAAATATGACCATTGAATGTCAAATATCATAACTGTGAGCATAAGAAAGAAATATGTCAATCGTCTTTAAAAAATGTGATTGAATATCATTTCGTCAAAAACTATAAAAAAATGTCAAGAGTCAATATATGTCATTCATAAGTCACCTGTTAAAAATTACATATGAAACTGTAAAAAAAAAAATTTGTCAATGACAACAAACTACTTTCCGTCTGAGGCTGGTAAAATAGCACTTTAAGGCTGGATTACTCACTTTTGCGCCAGATGGAAAAATTGTTATATTCAAATATTTGTCTACAGATTATTAGAGATCCAATTAACTGACTGAAAACTGATATTACATTAACCGATACGATGTAGTAGCTAAGAAGTAAATATGTTAAGTTTATGAATGGTAAAAGAAAGTTCATTACATTAATGTTTACACCAGTACTAATCAAAAGATTAGTGGAAAAGTCTCGAATGTGAGTAGACAAAAATAGACGCTTTGAAGTTACTTATAGCAGCAGACCGTTCAAGAAAACGCCAACTTTATTACCTATTAAAATAATAAATAGTGTAATGTAATATAATATTTGAGTAGTCTATCATAAAATTGTGACTCAATACAATAATTAATATTTATATAATATTGGTTTAATAATAGATACTTTTAATATTTAGTCAGGATTATAATAGATTTTTTGAAATATGTCAATTTCCAACAGAAATTTTATTTATGACATATTGTTGTATAAAATATTTGCAACAAAATGACAAGATGTCAATTTATTGTTCAATTTTGACCTTTAAATAGTCATTTTAGATGTGTCAATTTGTTGACCAATTTCTAGTCAGAATAAAATATCAGATTAAAACATAGCCTACTTTACTTGAATTTATTGACATAGTTTAGTATTTTGTTAGTGATTTTTGTATTGACACAACATAACCTAAAAAATAATTTATAAATATTGATCTTTATTATACTATTTAAAAAATATATAATTTATAAACAAAATATCATTCATTTGTAATGCAACATGTATCTATTAAAACGCAATTGCACACTATTGGAATTGACATATATTTATTTCTGATATTGGTTGCGTTCAGTACAACTTATCAGTTGCCAGCGCTGACCTATTAAGCGCTGAGCCCGTCTGAACGGTATTTTTTGCCACTGTTGCCAACCGTGTAAACATAAAACTCAGAGTTTTGAATTTAAATAAATATTTTAAATAATTTAATTAGTTTATGAAGCCGCTACTTAACGAGATATAATATATTCTCAATCAGTAATGCCATCTAAGGCGAAGATATAGGATAAGATTATTCTGAAGTTGGCAACAAAGTACGGCAATTGATTATCTTTATCATTTTTTACTTCTCTCACCCAAGTTATTACAGCGTTAATATTACGTTGTAATCTCATAGTTACCTATGTTGTTCTTTTTCCCGTTTAAAAACATATATAACTGCTATGTAGTTTAGTTTTGACATGATGAGTTTACTTTTCAAATAAAAGCGCGGATCAAGCAAACCTAGATGTATGATGAGTAAAATGACAAGCGCTGCCAGCAAACGATAGTCATCAAGCGCGTTCAGTACGCATGATGAGTCGTCCTGAACGCGGCCATTGACATAAACAAAAACAGTTGGCAGTGTTGAATATTGAACAATAAATTGTCAAGTGTAAAGATGATGCATTTACGCAATAAATTGCCGTAAAATTGACATAAATTAAATTGATTAAAATTTATTAATAAATTGACAAACGTAAACACATTGACAAATTTAAAAACCGCTTAACTACATTACGGCACAGATAAACATACTAGCCCTAAAATGCATCTCTGTAAACATAAGGCATTTTGCCGTGAGAAACCGTACATACCAGCGATCAACCAGCGGTTTTTTTTCCATCTCTCTCTATTTTTGGGTGATCGCGGAAATCTCACGAAAACGTACTGGTTGTAAACGGTTACACCCGTCATTAATTTTCTTATGATTATTATGAATTTAGTAAAATATTTTTGCTATATATACATTTACTTACAAAGAATATTCATTTTAAATTCACCTCGCTGGTTGGTACATTCGAAGTCAAAAGTAAATAACCGGTAACTCGCGACAACGCAACGGTTTAAAACCATTTCACACCTTAACGTCAACGGTATCTCACGGCAAAATGCTTATAGGCAGACACACATAATTTGAATTATAAATTTAATGTTGTTTAATGTTGGAACTTAAAATATAGATTACTTACTGGAGGTTTAAGCCGGTGTTTTTCTTGGAAGGTAACATTACAATTGTCCAACAAACAAAAGGATTACTATACAATATTGCTGGTGTTAGAATACCTAAAAAAATATTTGACATTCACATGACATGACAATCAATTTGTTTGTTATGCGTTTGTAGATCCAAGTAGTACTATACATCAAGTTAATTGGCATGAAGTTAGCATAAAATTGACGATTGGTTTCTGATCGGTTAAAATACAATTCAATAAAATTTATTTATGCATTGGCCATTAAAATGAATAATAGATGATTATCTCTATTGGGTGAATTCCTATCCGACACATCAGAATGAATGATCCGAGAATTTGCCACACCGAATGTCAGATTTCAAAATGCAGCTTTTTGATTGGAGTTTACATAATTTAGGGTTAATGTAAACAAACTGAAGTTAGAGCACAATACGCGCACACTGTAAAAATATGTGCACATTGTAAACGATATACGCACATTGTGACCGATAGGGCATACTGTGAACGATATTCACAAACTGTGAACGATATTCACAAACTGTGAACGATATTCACATATTGTGACCGATATGCGCATTGAGAACTATATGCGCACACCATGACAACCGTAATAAACAATTTTTATTATTTATTAGTTTGCGAGCAGCTACTAATCTCATTAGGCTTTGAGTTAGGGCAAATGGCTTTGTTATTGGATCTGTTAGTTATTGTGCTAAATCATTACCAACCAAAACATTCTCGGGAGGTATAAATATATAAAAATAAGATTACTTTTTGTATAATAATGTTTAGTAAACTATAACAATTGTTATTTTATAAAAATAACTTATAGCACAATAAAAAGTCTACTAAATTTAAGGTGTAATGAAGTAATACTACTTTAATCAAATATTTCAAAATTGAATAAACAATTGAACATTTTTGATTTTGGTACTTTTCATGACACTGGAAACTTCATTCTCTACATGTTGCTGAAAGGAGTTAAATTGCGCCAGTTGTACTCAAAGTTTTGTGACACTCAATAAACCGCCCCCTTAATCGTTATACGCATTGTGACCGCAACCTAATAAATATCACCATCGAAATTACATTGCTGTTAAAATAAAATACTTAAAATCACTTTTTAGCCAAACTGTACCTTAGGGAACACCCTGTATAATAAGCCTGGTTTAACACAACTTTACAAATTTAATTATTCACATTTTTAGTTAAGCCTTATTTATTCTTAATAACGATGCTGAATGCAATTCACCATGAATACGATTTCTTTTAAATTTCATAATATCATCGACGTTACGTTTTGTGATTTTTGTTATTAATTCCATATTCCATATGTTTAAAATGTAGCCAAGTTTAAACACGTGGTTTAACCTAAAAAGTTTAAAAACCTTACCAAGCAAGCGGCACGGAACAACAAACATTAAAAAACAACTCACGGTGACCACTAACACAACAAATGTTTCCAGAATAATATATTGCTATAGCAATAAAGTTAAAATAAAAAATCAATTTTATTTGTTATTCTGTGGACCGTTATTCATATCACCAATGATTATGATTGTATAAAGTACAATTCAAGGGTATCATAAAATAAAATTTAATGAAAAAATCACAACAAAACAATTTATTTGTTTTATTTTTGTGTTTGAAGTATATTCAAAAAAATTCATTTCATAAGACTATTTTATTGCTTTTGTGTGCAGCTTTAATTATTCTTGTTTGGTTTTAAATTATGGTTAGATCATTTTTTTTTTTAAATTGAATAAAACAAAAATTATTGAGTTATCTCTATTATTATAAGCGGTTTGCAATCATTATAAATAGATTCATGTAAAAATTATGTATCCAATAATTTATAGCTTAGATTTGCATTTGTTGTCATATGATGCCAAAGAATAGCGCTTCCAACTATTACACGAGGAGTTTTGCAATAAATATATTATGGTATTTAGTATGCCGACTAATGTTTCTAAAAGCAATAAAATATATACTTTATTTTGATACAACTTGGTAATAATAAATAGATATGATAACAATGAATACCGTATCTTTAATTCAATTTATTTATTTAATGTTTAATGCCACGCATGCAAAGTGTTATTTTAATGAATGCACGAGCATACAAGAATTTTGTAGATATAAAGTGAGCACACTTATTATTTTGTCTTAAAAAGTAGATGAGATTGAACATTAATCTTATTATACAAACTGTTTTAAATAGTCTATCGTAAGGTCAGGTTGTATACAGGGTGATTCATAACAGGCGGAACAAAATAAAATGTTATATTCTACATGAAATTCTGAACAAAAAATGAAGAATAATTTCTTTCGAGTAATTTGATTGTGAAGATTTAAAACTGAAATAATTAATCAAAAGTGAGATAATAAAAATAATTATTTATTAAAGAAATAGAATGCAAAAGTGAACAAAAACATAAAAATATGTTACAAATAAACTATGAAAAAAAAGTAATGTGTAAAAATGTCATAAGTTGGTCATTGTATTTACATCTGTCAAAAACAGTATTCTATACATTCAACAAATGTAAGTACATCTGTCAAAAAGTTACTAAATTGCTAAAAACATTATCAAAAAGTTACAAAAACTGTAATAAATTGGCAAATGTTAAATCTGTCAAAAAATTATAAAAATTAAAAAAAAAATAGTATTCTAAACGGCCGAAATACTGTTAAAAAGTAATTACATCAGTCAAAAGTTTTTTAAACTGTCAAACAATTTACAGAAATGTAATAAAATGAATACAATCTGTCACATATATTAAATTGTATTCTAATTGTCAAAAAAATAACTACATCATATTTTAAACTTTCAAAAAGTTGTATAGATACTAAAAATTTCAAAAAGGTACGAAAACTGCCAAACAATTTACAGCAATGTGTAAATATATCATAAGTTAGAATCAACTTTTCAGATCTGACTAATTGTATTCAAAATCGTTACTAAAACTGTCAAACAGTTTACAGAACTATAATATGTTGAATTGTATTTTAAACTGTCAACGATGTTACTAAATCTATCAAAAAACTATTCAAAATGTCAAAGAGTTACTAAATCTGTCAAAAAGTTAAAACGTATACAATCTGCAAAATGTGTCAAATTTGATTCAAACTTGGCAAAAACATTACTACATCTGTCAAAATGTTACAAAAACTGGTAAAAAGTTTACAATAATCATAATTCGGCAAAAATGTATCAGATCTGTCAAATAATATTTTAAACTGTCAAACTGTTTGTAGTAACGTATACAATAGTTTGCAGATCTGTACAAGATTTGTTAAGTTGTATTTTAGATTCCCTTTTAAACAAGTCGTTAGAAAGAAGACTGTCACGAAGTTACTTCATCTGTCAAAAAGTCACTAAAATTGTCAAAAAGTTTACAAGTTTAATGTATATAAACATAATAAGATAGCAAAAGTGTTTAATGTCATACAAAGTGACAACATCTGTCAATAATAATTGTGTTGGTCTTATGCATATATTAGTATATAGGTTAGGTTAGGTTAGGTTAAACATGTTAGGTTATACATGTAAATTTAAAACATAACCTAACCTATCTATCAATAAGTCTTAGTGACTTAGTAACTTGATAGTTATAGATAGGTCACAATAATGTGGATAAAACTTGTAAGTTAAAAAAAATTACCTGATTTGTTAAACAAAGTTAACATCTGTTAAAAAGTTACTAAAACTGTCAAACAATGTGTAAAAATATTATAAGTTAGTGCAAACGTACCAGACAAGTTAAATTGCAATATAGATGGCCAAAAAAGTAGTAAAAAGAACCAACACTAAAGTTAATAAGAAGATGAAAAGCATGGAAAAGCTGTGGTTGTGCAATGCGGTATTAATTTAATATACTATATAAATTTAGCTAAACTTTGCTTTTTAGTACATGTAAAATGACAAATAAAAAAAGCTGAAGGATTAAAAATAAAGCTCACAAATAAAAACTATACATTCTTGAGTTATTTCAAAATGTTTTGTATACAAAAATTGGCAATTGTTTGCCAAAACTGTCAAATATGGTATAAAACTGTCAAAATTAAGTTGGAAAAACTGTCAGATTAAGTAAAACTGTCGGAAAGTTACTAAAATAACAAACAGCTGATAAAATGTTAAAGTTGGAATAAATAACTAAAATTTGTCAAAGTCTTCACTGGCAACTGTCAAAAAAGTTAGACTAAAACTGTTCATATGTTTACAGTAATACATTGGTTTGCATTTTATAACTCAAACCACTTACTAAAATTTTTTTAAAATACTAAAAAAAAACTGATTGTTTACAAAAGTTAGCATCAATGTATCAAAACTGACAGGTTAGCCTAAATCAAATACGTTACTAAAATGATCAACAAATAAACTAAAACTGTTAGAAATAAACAGATTTATAAATAAATTGTCATTAGTTAAATTATTTAGTAACTTTTTAGTTACTTTTGTTTTTTATAAGTTATTAATATGTTAACCTACACTATCTAACCTCAAATACTGTGAATTAATACAGATAATTAGACATTTTCAAGTCAAACTGATATGTCAATTTAATGATTTGTTACGCTTTAATGGATACGTTACGTTATATTTTTAACGAATCATTATATGTTTAATGACGTTTTATGAATACAGGCATGAATATCATAATATTTTTAATGTTCATTAAAGTATAATGATCCGTTTGATAATGAATCGTTATAAAAATGTTTATGAATACGGGCATTAATCTAAAACTAATCCGCGAATATCATCCTTCAAGCGTCAAGTTACGTTTGATAGAATCACATCCGTTTATAGTTTGTGTTTTTGAGCAGGTCATCTACTTCTGCAAATTGCTTCTAGGTCTTAGGTAAAGTCAAAATTTACAATCTTTAGACAAGTATTTTCTCGGTCCTATCAGAGGCTTTGACAGTATGGTATTGGTGAAAATTGTAGCGGTGGTGCACATGTGTACCATAATGTTGATGTAGAAAAGGAAATATATCCACTATTTCCTGTGTCATTGATGAACCAGATATTTGTAAGTACTAGACCAATTTTCACACGCTTAAGAATTTTGCAAAGTTTGGTCTGGAGAAGATTAAGAAGCAAAGAAATGCATCAATTCGGATGTGGTACCAGCATGATGGTGCACCTCCACATATTGGAAGGAATGTGTAGTAGTGAAGTATTTGGTGTATGCTGTTGAAATTAATACTTTAAACAGTTTACACAAAGAATTTTTAATGTTGTACAAAATATCTAGAATAGGCAGATAATCCAAGAAGTGTACAATTCTTTTATCTTTTGATGCAAAAGTTGCATTCGTCATTTCATAGATTTCATTCTACTTCTTTAAAAAATAATTATTTTAATTATATCACAATTAATTAATTATTTCAGTTTTAAACTCAAGTTTATATGCTATTCGTATGGAAAACTCACATTACAAGATAATAACAGGGGATTTTAACGCCAAAATTGGAAAGATTTAAAGGGTGTCCAGGAAGTAGGGACAAATTTGAATTTGGCGCCATTTCGTTCTGTGACAGTTGGTAGCCGTAAGTTTTTCTTGTTTGTTATCTGATAACCTTCCCATTAGTAGCCTGATCGCTTTTTTTTTGGTGAGCATTGTTGTTTATTTTTGTCATGGAGCAGATGTCAACTGAGCAACATATCCAAGTGATAAGAAGTTATTACAAAACCAGTGAAAGTCTCACGGCAACCGTTAGTAAATTGCGAGTGATACTCGGACGAAACGAATCCACAGTTTGTAAGTTAATCCGAAAGTTTGAGACCACGGGTTCTGCTACAAATGTTAAGAAAACGAGACGACCGCGTTCTGTTCGAACACAAGAAAACATTGCTGTCGTGCGCGATAATGCGACCGTAAGTTCCAGAAAATCGGTTTACCGACAAGCCCAACAACTGAATTCATCTCAAAGTTTACTGCATGTAATCCTTTCAAGATCTGAAAATGCATGCGTAAAAGATTCAACTTACACAAGAGTTGAAGTCTGCAAATCATGGAAAACCATTCGATTTGCTTAGTGGGTCTTGGCTCGACAAGCGGAGAACTTCACGAAAAGAATCGTTTTCACAGATTCCATTTTGTCAATAAGCAGAACTGCAGAATTTGGGGTACCGACAATCCGCGAGTGACTGTGGAAAATGAGATGCATCCTCAACGCACAATTATGTGGTGTGAGTTCTGGGCAGATGGCCGTCACTGTAAACGGTGAATGAAAAGTTTCCTTAAAAAATTATCTTTTTGCGTGGCAACCAGGAATGGCCTGCCAGATCTTGCGATCTTACGCCTTGTGAATTTTTTTTGTGGGGATTTTTAAAATAAAAAATGTACGTGAACAAACCACAAACAATATACCAATTGAAGGAAAGGGTTATTAGCAGCATCCCATCAGATGTTTGTAAACGCATCATCCAAAATTTCAATGAACGCATTGCTCATTGCCGCGCGGCCTTGGGTGGTGATATGAAGGATATAATTTTTCATACATAAATGGGAGATGTTACGTAATATGTGTGTAAAAAAATTTACATTTTCAATAAAGTTCTATAGCACTTTAATATTCGTCTCTACTTCCTGAACAGCCTTTAGGCCCGGTTGCACCATATGTAATTAACTGCCAGTTCAACTAACTGGGGAGTCAACTTTGACCTTGGTTCAACGGCGCTTGGGTTGTACCATCCGTCGGTTAACTAAACTAGGTTATTATTTTTTTTTTCTCAAGTTGATGGCAGGGAATCTAGTTATATCTAGGGAATTTCCTAGAGTTATGTGTCGCGCACAAATGTTTAGTTTTCTTAAGTTTAAAAAAATTGTGTTGTATTAATTATAAATGCGGGAAATACAAAAACATTTTTTTTTTTTTAATAAATTAATCAAATATAAATATATCAAAGTTAGTTGTAATAAATTAAAATAATAAAATAATTTACTGAATTTATTTAATCCTATTATACAAAAACATAGAATGGTAAATTTATTATTATAATATATAATTTAATTAATTTAAAACTTTGTAAATTAATACAGTATTTATAGATGTTAAAGATCACTAAACTTCAGTGCATATGAAAAAACTATTTTATCATCATTTGTGAAAAAATACCATATTCAAATTGAATGCAAATGTAATTTGTTAATTCAATTTTATATATCCCGCCATAAAAGGCAATTAAAATAATAATCAAGCGTCATGAAACATAAAATAAATTCTCGTAAATGTCAACAAATAAATAGGGGTTATGTTTAACTGTCAACTTAACTTCTAGATAAACGAGTTCATCAAGTTGGTACAACGTAAATTTGACGTTGAACTCGTTCAAGCAATGAACTTGAGATGAACTTGGTTGGTACAACCGGCCCTTAGAAGAAAAATTTGGTTTTGGTACAGAGCAAAAACTTATTCTGAACACCTTCTTTAAAAAGCCGCTACAAAGAAAATGAAAAATAGAAAAGCCCGGACAACTAAAAATAAAATTGACAAAATTTTCTTCAACAACAAACTAATATATAAAGACGTCCTAAAACGATTAACACTGGAAGCGACCACAGGCTAGTCTGGGCAAAAATCTCAATAAATACTATACTAAAGAGCAAACTTATAACAAAGTCAAGATAACTTACAAGCAAAGAAATAAAGTTTAGAGAAGAAAAATATTAGAAAGATCTGGAAAAGAGATTTAGAAGATCTAAATGACACAAATATCAATCAGCTAGCACACAAAATCAACAAACCAAGTACAACTACAGAGAAAACCTCAAAAATAGCCATAATACCGCACTTCTGATAAAAAAAAAAGAAATACTGACCAAACAACATAAGAATATAGAAATCTGAATAACACGATTAAAAAAGAAATCAAGAAAGACATCAGAGCAAACAATACCTAATTAATAAGAACACAATAGAAGAAAACGGCAATACGAAAGTCCTAAGATCAAAATTGTCGGCTAGCAGAAGCAAACATTACTAAAACTTAAAAAAAGGCAAAATATCTTTGATTTCGGCAAATAATAGATCATTGACGTGATTGTAAACTTCTACAAAACACTATATACTTTATAATTGAACGACCCCAATCCAAATATTAGGGAAAAGATCTAAAATGCAAGCTCAGAAGATGATACAGATAATACTGAGACAAATGTAGAACAGAAAATGTTCAAGAGAAGATTGCATAACTGCCAAAATGCTGAAAACTAGCAATCCAAACACCACTAAAAAAAAAGCTTGTATTAAAAAAATACCCAACAAATGCGGAGGTTATTATAATCTTAAAAAAAAGTGATATTACAAACTACCTACCAATCAGCTTATTATCACAGTTATACAAACTTTTTACAAGATCTTACCAGCAAACTCGACCATACCAATCTATTGAGCATGCAAGGTTTGGAAAGGCTACAGCACAACAAATCGGAAAGCTACTTCAACATCAACTTATTTATAATAATGCGCCCCTTCCATGTAAAAATCGAAGACAACTTGATAAGAAACAAAATCCCTATCCAACGAGGAGTTTGCCAAGGACATCCCACCTCCGCAAAATTATTTACATAATAATAAACATTTAATTTTCCATGTTACATAGGAATAAATATAGACGGGTCGTATTTGAACCACTTACGCTTAGCATACGACATAATTATAATCTCGAGTGATGTAGGAAAACTGAAAAGTATGTGCAGGATTTAAATGATACATGCAAATACGTAGGACTATAAATGAATTTGGTTAAGACAAAACTTACCTGCAAAGTAGTGGTACAAATAGACAATGCAACTATAGAAATCGTGGATAAATACGTTTATCTTGGCAAAACAAATTAAACAGCAGAAATGAGTAGAAGGCTTAACATGGACAGCATTTAGAAAATTAAGCTTTACCCTAAAAGACAAAAAGTATTCCAAAAAAGTATACAAGGCATGCATACTAGTAATAACAAGGTACGGCTTAGACAAAATGACACTCATAAAGCAAAGTGCAAATATGTTAAAGACTACACAAGGAGAAATGGAAATTAATCTGAAAGAAAAAAAAAAAAGTTTGTATGGAAACCAGTTTAAAAGCCGTGGTTGAGTATGGCTCACAAAAAAAACAAACTAACGTTTGCTCGACAACATGCAAATTGGGGGATGGCGCAGTGGTCCTCACCTTAGCCCATATCTCAATCCTATTGAACACTTATGGGATCAGCTGAATAGGATGATCAGAATCCGACCTTTGGCTCTAGAAAGTCTTCAACAACTTTATTTATTTGAAATTAATTGAAAGTGTCTTGTAAAAGTCATTTGTTGTAGTTTTGTAAACCTAATGTTTTATACTTTTGACAATTTGATTGGAATTTTATTAAAAGCAATGTGTGGAGTCTTGGGTTGGATTTTATAAAACGTATTAGTAAACGTTACTACAATCAGTTCAAGAATTGAAAATCTTGAGATGTTGATTCTAAAACGGCTTGGTCAAGGTTTAGTTCTGTAACAACTTTACTACTGCTTTATTGTTTTGTTTTAAAAGTACAACACATGTTTGTTAGGTTAGGGAGTTATAGTTTGACTTACCACCTTAATGCTGCAGTAGATTTTAAAAATTTGTTGTTTTGAGTTGTGATTTATTTTTATAATTTGATTATCAACTGCAGGATACCTTATTTAAGTGGGTGTTGCAGCTTTACCCAAATATCTGCAACAACTGTTGCCAATTTAGCAACTCTTCTTCATAGTTCTTTTGAGTGACGGTGCTTTCACCCAAAAACAACCAAGATGACTTACTTATAAAAAACACTACACCTACAGCTCGACAAATGTGACAAATTTTGAATTTCTATTTAGTAAACTTTTCGGTTCTTATTAGTTTAAAATACTGCAAAAATAGAACATTTTGAGAGCCAATGTAAGCCACTAAAAATGTTTTAATTAACTTTAACTACTCTTAAAAGATTTTGAGAGGCTTAAACAAATGAGGGCTTTAAAAAGAAAGCTGCAAAGAATTTTAATAGTCTTAAATATTTTACAAAAATCATAAAGAGCTTCTGAAGGTAACAGAAAGAAACTTTTGGTAGCTTTTATAAAGCTTTGAATGTATACTTTGAAACCCAAAAAAATGTGTTTTAATTATTTAAAAAAATTAAAATTTTGTTCGGTTCACTTGAAATAACATTATTATCCCACATGTATTGTAAAGTAATATTATTAGTTTAGCTAGATATTGCTTACTAAATAAATAAATGTTCAAGGTCAGTTAGTCTTTATTGTTATTAAGTATTAACATTGACATATTTTAATGTTTCTACAGACATTTACGTAGGTATACGATGATTTTTGAAGTAATTAGTTTCTAGTTTCTATAATTTAAAATGTATGGCACGCATACAAGGTTACATTCTAATTTTCTAAAATTAAACCAAATACATTTATTATTTTAATCTGCTGAGATGTTGTAAGTAAACTAATTGTATAATTTTTTTAATATTTATTCATTATTGATTCAATAGATATCCAAATTTTAATCTATTTGGGCTTGGTGCCCAATATATAATTACTCAACCGTTAATCAAATTAAAAAAGAAAGTAGTGAAAAGAATATCAACAATTTGTCAAACATCCAATAAATAACACGTACATAAAAACTAAAAGTAAAAGGTTCCAAGTTCACGTCTAAATATACATTTTTTCTTGAATCATTGCCTCCACCTATTTGGACACACGTCCTGCATACATACCTTGACAATTCTATTCGGACCAAAATAAATATGTGAATTGAAAAAAATATATCCTTGATGCATTCATTGCAATACAGGTATTTTTGGCATCTATTCAATAATAATAATAAACAGATTAAGACATGCGTTGTCATTCAAACGCTACATTAGTACTGTTATAGTTGGATAGTGAGTGTGAAGGATTTTTTTATCATTAAATTATTTATTTATATATATATAAAAAAGTAGGTTATATTTGTTGTTTTTTTATATATTTATTGTGGGAGTTAATTTTTCGTGGTGATTGATACGTCTGGAATATGTTTTTATTGTAATCTAAAAATTATGATGTTTGAGATGGATTATGTTGTTTGAAAATTAATTTGATTTGTGGATGTTCTAATTTTATGTTGCAACACTATTGCAATAACAAATTATTATTACATTGGATAGGTCGCAGCGAAGGTATATAGGATGTGGGAGAATTTAGTTGGCATTCTTCCAAATACTAATCAATCTTTAATATGTTATTGTTTAGTTCAGTGATTTTATAAAGCAATTATTGTTTGGGATCATGTTAATTGTATTTAGTTCTTATTGGCTTATCTACCAACAACAAATTTAGCTTATTGAAAATATGATAAATAAACTAAAGCAAATCTTTGGCACTTATTATTTTGTAGTAGGAGTTGTCATTATTCATTACAAGGAAGCTAGCAAGATTAAGTTAGTTAAACTAACGACAACTGTTTTGTTAATAAACTTTTTGATATTTGTTTTTATTTTGTTGGCGCAACTTTGCTGTGTACTTTTATTTTCTTAGACTTACATTTTTTATATGCAGTTACTATTTTTCTAAACAGTTTTGATCATTACTGAAATTTTTAACTTGAATTACATTTTTTCTAAAAAGAATTGGAGGTCAGAATGAATCCATGTTTGGATTTAACTATATGTTTTCTTACTTTTCATATTGTTGTTTAGAAAATGGTCTTCTTAAATGCTGTTTGAAATTGTGTATGCACGGAAAGTTAATCTTAATTCATGGTTATTCATACATTCAATCTTTTTTATTTGTACTGCTCTGTTTGGCAATACAAATGTAATTAACGTTAACTTTGAATTGAAATAGCTGGGATTAATTAATTTTGCTAACAACACGTTATTTTGTCAAAATATTGAAGGTAATTTATCACATCACAAAATATAACGTTTCAACAAGAGCGGAAGTTTTTTTGAGAAAATACCAAATTTTTATTTAATCAAGGTGACCAGATTTTTACAAGTAAAAAAGAGTCTAAGATGGATTTAACCCTTTTACTCCTAAATTCTTAACCCTTCTATACTTGATAGGTTTAAAAAAACTCCAACAACTAGTTAACTATATTGGTGTGTAAGCACAAACGAACAATTTTGATGTTTTATGATCGGAATATGCTATTTTTGACATTTTATGAATAAAATTTTGAATTTTGAATTTCTTTTTGGCCGAGTTTTGATTCTATCTAAAAATTTTAAATGTTTTATCAATTTTATTGATAGAATTGTGCACTTTAAAACAACGACTAAATATTTGTTGTTTTTTGAGAATATTTTCATATTTTTAGCCGGATTTGAATATTTTTGGCATTCTACAAAAAAAAAGCATTTTTCAAAAGTTAATGGCCGGATTTTGGTGGACACTATTTTAATATTTCAAGGCCTGCTTTTGGTTCTTTTCAACATGTTGCTATTTCATGATTGAATTATGTACTTTTTAACAGTTTATGCCGGAATTTGGTTCTTTCTAACAATCTTTTTGTATTTTATAGATATATTTTGTTTGTTTTGTTAACAGATTTTGGTGATTTCTGACAATTGTTTAAAATTTGTAGTCCAAACAAATTTTTGCCTTATTCAACTTTTGGCCAATTTTTGCTTTTGTTACAATATTTTGATTTTTCATAGCTGAATTTTTAGGATTTTATGATTTTTTTACATTGGTGTTTTTTGAGATTTTAAAAACCTGGTTTTTTGTTTTAGAGGCAGGTCAAACAGTTTAGCAATCAAATTTGATACTTTAAAGACCGGACTAAAATTTAAAAAAAAAACCGGATTTACAGTTCTTTGTCAAATGTTCAGGTTGGAAAACCTGATTTATGTTTTTAAAGGACGGATTTTTAATTTGAAAACCAGATTAACAAATTTGTTATTAAACCAAATTTGGTTTTAAATTCCGGATTTTAAAACTGTGAATGCCGGTTTTAGACTTTTAAAAACCGGATTTATAGTTTTATATAAAAGATTAACTATTTGGTAGTAGAATTTAACACTTTGAAAACCGGATTTACAGTTTTAAATGTACAAATGTTCTTTGTTTGGGTCATAAATTTACGTTTTGTACTTTTTTTTTCAATTAAGCCAAATATTGTTATCTAAACTTCCAGTTTTGAATGCCAAATTTACATTTTAAATGACGGATTTGCAGTTTTATAGGCCGGATTAAAAGTATTGCACGTTTATGGCCGGATTTACACTTTTAAAAGCCAAATTTACATCTGAATTTATAATTTTAAAGTCGGATTTACAATTTGGTAGTTATTTATAATAAATACTACAAAGGCCGGATTTACAGTAATAAATGACAAATTTGATTTTAGAATTTAACACGTTTATGGCCGGATTGTTATTTATATCTATATTACACAGACAAATTTACAGTTTTAACGGCCGGATTTATAGTTTGTCGGTAAATTTTAATACGTTGGTTACCGGAATTCCAGTCAGATTAACAGTTTGGCAGTGAAACACTTTGAAGGGCAGTTTTAAAAGCACAAATACTTTTTTTTTAATAATAAATTAGGTAACTCTCACTTTTTTTATTGAAACCGAATATTGTTAACTGAATTTCTAGTTCTGAAATCTTAATTTACATTTTGAAAGCCGCATTCACAATTGATAGATTTTAACCTAAAACTAACAAGTTGGATTCTTCCGCATTACTGATTTTTGTTTACAGGTAGCTCTGCCCTTGCAAACGTCTCAATGTAATCGATTCGGCTACCTCAAATTATTCTTTTCACAGTTAATGCACTTGAAACATTTTGACAAGTAAAATTTGAACACAATTTGCAAATAGTGGTAGTCAACTATCAAAACTTTTGAAATAATGTAAAGATATCATTAACTATAAGAATAAGATGTGTGAAATAGCGATTCATTTTTAATAATGGCGGGCTGTCTATCATCAAACTGTCATAATGATTTGACTATCAAAACACATATAGATTCCCTGAATAATGGAGATGATTATTATTGGATATCTAAATGGAAAGAGATACGTAATAGTAGCTCTCGTCAATCAATCTCGGACATCATATTGCAATAGAATTGAAAATTTCAATTCTCAGACCAAATGCCTGATTGTACAATAAACAAAAAAAATGTTTTAAATTTACTTGGCAATAAGTCACTCAATATTTTGATTACAAATTTTTACATAGTACGGTTGCAGATGTTAATTAGTTTTTGTTCAAAAATTACACCCAAATAAATAATTGTGTAACTAAAACTTCTATTCTTCTATAGATTTTTAGATTGTTTGCAAATAAAAGATTAATACAATAAGAGAAATTATTGATAAACCTATGTTGCTGTATCACTAAGTTTCTTTTCCACATCTATTGTATCTTGCTAGTTACAATTCCATTAAATAATTTAGGGACGGTAGATTGAATGCATATAGCTCTGTAATTAGAAATGTCGTCCTAAGAAGCTTTAGATTTAAGGAAAGGCATAATATAGCTTTGTTTACATATCAACTTCAATCAGAAAAGCCTCAAAAAGTGAATGAAATTGAGTAGATAGAATAAATACAATGTTTCAACATAATAGAGGCGACCAAAGTTAAATGGTCTAGTGCGAAGACTGTTGAGCAAGCAAGGGTTTGATTCAGCGGCAATATATAATTTGTCGAATATATTTCGATGCGGTCATTCCATCGCAAGGCAATGGCAAATGGCGAACTATCTGCCTAGTAAACCTTTCTAGTGGTGTGGTTCGGATTTCACGTTAAGCTGTAGGTCCGGTATGTTTGTGTAGAACTATTATCGCACACCACAAGCGGCACTATAAGAAGAAACAACATAAGTAGAACGCCGTGAGGTCGAGTGCAAAAGGGTACATTTAAGGTTTTCAATCTCTTTAAATATATTTAACAAGCTAATTGAAAATGTTGTATGTAATACGTTTTCTATAAACTCAAACATAGAAACAGAAAAACATCTAAAAGCAGAGTATTAACAACGCGTACTCGCACGGCAATCAAATACTCATCAGTGCATTTCGGAATCAATTATTGAAGCCAAACACACGAACAGAGACAACAAGTTAAGGAGACTGTGTGGCATTAAAGATTCCTTAATATAAAAAGAAGCCAAAAAAGAGGAAAACGAACAAATTAAACTACAAAAGATGTCAAAAGTAAATTAGGAGAATCAAAAACAACTGAAGCACCAGCTAAAAGAAAAGAATAAGCGAAAGACATAGATAGACATGGATGAAATTATAACAAAAATAGACGAAAGAAAAACCAAACTAAAAATAATTCAAGAAAAAAAACTAGGATAAAAAAAAATGGCAATCAAGTGGAAGTGAGAAAAAGAATCTATAAAAACAGAATTTAAAAATAAGAACAAGCTGCAAGAACCAAGAAGGAGAGAAACAAGCGTCAATAATCGCCAGGTAAAGCAAGAAGTCGGAAGTTCTCACCTACGAAAAGAAAAAGATATAGTACAAAATAGAGAAAACTATGAAGAAAAAACAAAACGACAAACCGACGAACCGACAAACAAATGAAAAAAAAAACAACAATGCAAAGATCAAAACAAACAAGAAAAAAGCTTAAATTAAAAAAAAGATAAGATAATAGAAGAGATGAAACAGCAATTTTTAGACTATCTAGGAATAACAGAAACCAAAAGAAAAGGTAACGGCATGAAAAAAAATAAAGGAAGGGTATATACTTTACTGGGAAGAAGTGGAGACACAACAAAGAGGAGCAGAGTAGTATTGATAGTGAAAGCCAACAAAGTTAAAAATGTGATAAAAGAAAAAAATGTAACAAAGAAATAAATCGAAATGAAGAAAATGCAAAAAGAAAAGAAAGATAAATTTTGAGTCAATACAATTAGAAGTAGATGCAAGAGAAAGAAACACGAAATAATAATAGATAAATAAAAAAAATATTAGAAAAATTTGAAGAAAAAACTAAAAACGACAATGGTAGCTGAATCTATGCATAAGTAACAATCTCAAAATTACAAACACAAAGTTTAAGCTCATTGACACAAGAAAAATCAAATCCAGAAATGTAAGATTAATAAAGTAGTTTACTTCCTAGTTAATTCAAGATATGCAAACAATATTAAATATGTGACAACGAAAAACAAGCTGAAATAGGAAGTAACCACTACCTAGTGCAAATCACAGGTACGAAACAAGAAAAAGGAACTAATAGAAAAAGTAAAAAAATACAAACTAAAAAGAACAAAATGCAAAGAATATCAAAAAAATATAAAGAAAATTTTGCCAAGCCAAAACGGCATAAACGCCATTTAATAAATTTGACTGGAGAGGTAAACAAACTAAAGATATTTTTTTTAATATACAACTTTAATCATTGTATAATAGCTTAAATAAAAAACAAATTTTACAATTTTTAATGATAATTTCAGTTAGGTTAGGTTATCTTCAAAAAAAATTACAAGAATCCTATAAACCATACAAATAGAATAATCGATCCAACACTAAAAAAATCAGAACATGGATTTAAGAAAAACGCAGCACCTAAGTCCGCATATTCGCAATGAGACAGTTAAGTTAAAAACAATAATATTTTAGTTAGACACAGCTACACGTTTAGTCCCACTTTTGAATTTAGAAACGCGTACGTAGAAAGTCGCCACATAAGCCTGCAGTTCCGTCCAAATTTTTAACTAAACTTTGTGGTTTTTTTTTCTTTTTTTTTTGGTAAGCATCGCAGAGCAGTTGTTCAGTACAAACATTTTATTGCAGAATAGCTTTATCTTTTTTGGCTATATTTTTTTAAGATAAATAATTTTATCAAATAATAATAAATTGTTTTTCAATAACTCGTCACACAAAGTTTGGTGGTTAGTGTTGTTTTATTTGTTGAGTTTAGAAAATTTGGCTATATTTAGCACTGACAATGACAATGACAATGACATTTTGTATAGTTCTTCTGATGTTGATTTTGTTTGGTGTAGTATCTTCATTTAGTTTTATTTGAAGTGTAGCATTTTAGAAGATGTTTTTTGGTAAGTTTGTACATCTCGAGTTAATTCTTGCCTCGTTTAATGCTTTGGTGATAGCCCATCATATTTCCACTGAATTAAAAGTCTTTTTGTATTCTACAAAAGCAAAATGTATACGTATTGTATTTAATGCTTTTTTCTATTAGGTTGCGTAGTAACGTCAACTGTACTAAATTTTTTTTTCCAAAATTCATCTTGCTCTACTGGTTGGTAAAAATCTAATTTTTTTGTTAGTCGCTTTGTAATTATTTTTGAGATTTTTGAGTTTGTACGGGTGTTACAGCAAACTAACCATATTTGACTATTAAAAGAAATGTCATTCTTTACCATGTCAGATCCTCATTAAAACCTGTTTACCTTCTAAACCAGTTCTTTGCGATGACGTTTACCTATACGTGTCCAAATTTGTAAATGACTATCAACCAAAATCTGGACTTGTAGCTAAAGAGAACTGAGGACCATTGCGTTATTCCTCAGTTGTTGAGCAAACGTTAGTCTGTTATTTTTGTGAGCCATAGTCAACCGTAGCTGTCGGACTGACTTCTTAGATCTTAGATTGTTTTCAAGCAAATTTTTCTTGATGATTTTCATACAACTTGATAATGTGCGTTGTATAAGCGCATAACTGCGCAAAAATCTGTCTTGTTGAAAAGTTTTCACACGACTTTGATCCTGACCGGCTCCGCTATCATAAGTTTTTGTCTTTAAGTAACAACTTCAAACCCTAGATACAACAGAAGAGCTTATTTAAAGTTGTCTTGCAATATGACGATACTTGAGCTCTTCAATTAATGTTACGGTTTTTGCAACTTCAACTTTGCTTTCACTGTCATAAATTCTAATGACAATATAAATAACGGAAATACACTACATTATTTCTATGTTGTTAGGTCCAGTTTGATGTTGGTATTTTTTAAAAGAAATCAATAAATGTTTATTTTATTGTAAAGAGGAAGGTATGCTATTAACATTTGAAAACGATATCAGTCAAATGGCCGCCACGGTTACGGTTGCAGTACCACATTATTTTCATGAAATTTTCCATGACCAATTTACACATTTGCGGCTGTTTGTTCTCGAATTCCATCTTTAAGGTCTTGAATCGATTGGCATAGATAGACCTTATCTTTCAAGTGGCCGCAAAGAAAAAAAATTTAAAGGTGTTAAATCACAAGATCTCGGTGTTCAATTGTGATTACCTCTTTGAGAAATAACTTTTCTTGCAAAATTGCGATTGTTTCGTTGCTTGTGTGGGACGTAGCGCCGTCTTGCTGAAAATAATCGTCGTCCACACCAATATCTTCCAATTCCGGCCATAAAAAAATCATAGCTCGGTAGCGCCATCCATTCACCGCAACAGTTGCAACAGCCCCATTTTCGAAAAAGTAGGGTTCAATCACACCTTCAGCCCAAAAACCGCACCAAACAGTGACACGTTGAGGATGCAAAGACTTTTCAACAACCATTCTTGGATTTTCTGAGCCTCAAATTCTGCTTATTAACGTAGCCTCCGAGGTGAAAATGGGCCTCATGAAGATGATTTTTCGATGAAATTCCGGATAATTTTGATGCATTTGAAGGACCCAATCAGCGAAGATACGACGTTTATGGTGATTGACCGGCTTGAGTTCTTGTGTTAACTGAACTTTAAAAGTCTTAAGACTTTAGTCTTTATGCAAAATACGGTGTAATGTAGTTTGTGGAATGTCTAATTCCAAAGATCGACGAGGAATTTACATCGGCAATATTCTCATGTGTTCTTGAGCAATGCACACTGTTTCGATTCTTCACATTACAAACTTGTTCCAACAGGTCAAATTTTTCCACCAGGTTTACTATTGCCGGCCGAGAAAGTGCTTTACGACGACCAAAAAGGGCTTTAGTTTTGCGAACTGTGACTGAACAATTTTCACCATTTTTGTAGTAAATTTTAATAATTTCAATGAGTTGTTGAAGCGTACATTGTTCCATTTTTAATAATGGCGTAGTTTTTGCTTGTCAAATGTCAAAAGATAATAGCTTCAAAATTGACAGCTGCTCAAATAGCCTGCTATTCAAAATGAAACTTATTATTGGAAAATCCTTTATATATATATATATATACATATATATATACATATATATATTTATATATATATTAATGGGAGCTTATGACAACCGATATGCTCTTAGATGGGAGCATGTAGCGGCCAAAAGGTAACGTCGCGGCCGGCGTCATATGACTCTCCTTCTAAGTGAGCATCTCGCAGCCACGTTTGCGTTGCCTATATTATTTTTTGTTGAGTTTCGCTGCAATATATCTGTCATCGTGCTCTATTGTAATATAATAAATGTGTTTGCTATTTCAGTTGAAAGCCTTTTCAATTCGAATTCTTTGTCCACAAATGTTTTGTTATAATAAATGCGACCTTAAGCCATTTTTCTAGTAGAATAATTTTGATTAATTTAAAAACTTTGCGGTACATAATTAAATAAATGTAATAATAATAAAAATAAGTTTTGTTTATATTTTTACTCATAGAAAATTTAGTAACAATTGTAGTCGTACTATTCATAATACAATTGCAAGTAAATTTAATAGAACAGATGTAGTTTGTTAAGTTTAAAAATGATCAGCACTTAATAAAATTATAACTTAGAAAAGGAAAATAAAATTTATGATTCGTCAAGTTTGGAAAACATCAGCAATCAACAAAATTGCGAAATACGTTTAAAAATTGCCAAAAATGCTTAAATATTAAGTATTTCTGTGGATACATTGCAAGATATCTCGGAGCGTAGTGCACGGCACATCCTAAAATTTTTAGAGTATCTTTTGCACATAAAATTTATCATTATTCGTAAATAACTAACTCAAAAAATTTGAAAAAATTCACATGATCAGGATTCATGTAAAGAAAGCAATTTTCAGTAGTTTGTGCAAAACAAAATTTTTATTTCATACACTTGACTCATGCATGACAATTTTATTTTTGTTTAATTTATAATTAAGTTTTAAATAATAATTAATAAATAAGTAAAAGTTGCTCAAAAATTAATTTATAACGTAAAGAATTTTGTATACTTTTATTGTTTAAACATTGTATTACAAAGTGCATTTAAATGTACAATAATAAAAAAATAACCATTTATTTACGTAAAATTTTAAATGTTGTAGGCTTAAACATTTCAAACTATTTGTATCAATATACATTTGCCATTATAACCTAAAATTTTAATAACATAACTAGGTAGTTTAGTAGTTTTGTAGTTTAGTAGTTTAGTAGTTTAGTAGTTTAGTAGTTTAGTAGTTTAGTAGTTTAGTAGTTTAGTAGTTTAGTAGTTTAGTAGTTTAGTAGTTTAGTAGTTTATTAATTTAGTAGTTTAGTAGTTTAGTAGTTTAGTAGTTTAGTAGTTTAGTAGTTTAGTAGTTTAGTAGTTTAGTAGTTTAGTAGTTTAGTAGTTTAGTAGTTTAGTAGTTTAGTAGTTTAGTAGTTTAGTAGTTTAGTAGTTTAGTAGTTTAGTAGTTTAGTAGTTTAGTAGTTTAGTAGTTTAGTAGTTTAGTAGTTTAGTAGTTTAGTAGTTTAATAGTTTAGTAGTTTAGTAGTTTAGTAGTTTAGTAGTTTAGTAGTTTAGTAGTTTAGTAGTTTAGTAGTTTAGTAGTTTAATAGTTTAGTAGTTTAGTAGTTTAGTAGTTTAGTAGTTTAGTAGTTTAGTAGTTTAGTATTTTAATATTTTAGTAGTTTAGTAGTTTAGTAGTTTAGTAGTTTAGTAGTTTAGTAGTTTAGTAGTTTAGTAGTTTAGTAGTTTAGTAGTTTAGTAGTTTAGTAGTTTAGTAGTTTAGTAGTTTAGTAGTTTAGTAGTTTAGTAGTTTAGTAGTTTAGTAGTTTAGTAGTTTAGTAGTTTAGTAGTTTAGTAGTTTACTAGTTTAGTAGTTTAGTAGTTTAGTAGTTTAGTAGTTTAGTAGTTTAGTAGTTTAGTAGTTTAGTAGTTTAGTAGTTTAGTAGTTGAGTAGTTTAGTAGATTAGTAGTTTAGTAGTTTAGTAGTTTAGTAGTTGAGTAGTTTAGTAGTTTAGTAGTTTAGTAGTTTAGTAGTTTAGTAGTTTAGTAGTTTAGAAGTTTAGTAGTTTAGTAGTTTAGTAGTTTAGTAGTTTAGTAGTTTAGTAAATGTTGTTTATTAGTTGGTTAGTAGTTGTCCAAAAGTTGTTAAATAGTTGATAAGTAGCTGTTTAATAATTGTTTAGTAATTGTTCAGTAGTTTTTCAGTAGTTTTTCAATAGTTGTTTAGTAGTTGTTTAGTTACTGTGCAGTAGTTTTTCAGTAGTTGTTCAGTAGTTGTTCAGTAGTTATTTAGTAGTTCTTGTTTAGTAGTTCTTGTTCAAGAGTTGTTCAATAATTGTTTAGTAGTTGTTTAATATTTGTTTAGTAATTGTTCAGTAGTTTTTCAGTAGTTGTTTAATAGTTGTTTAGTAGTTGTTTAGTTGTTGTTTAGTAGTTGTTTAGTAGTTGTTTAGTAGTTGTTTAGTAATTGTGCAGTAGTTTTTTAGTAGTTGTTAAGTAGTTCTTGTTCAGTAGATGTCTAGTAGTCGTTGAATAGTTGTTTAATAGTTGCTTAATAGTTGTTTAGTAATTGTTCAATAGTTTTTTAGTAGTAGTTGAATAATTAATTAGTTATTGTTTAGTAGTTGTTTAAGAGTTGTTTAGTAATTGTGCAGTAGTTTTTTAGTAGTTGTTTAGAAATTGTTAATTAGATGTTTAGTAGTTGTTTAGTAACTCTTGTTCAGTAGTTATTTAGTAGTTGTTTAATAGCTGTTTAGTAGTTTTTTAGTAGTTGTTTAGTAAGTGTTTAGTAGTTTTTTAATAGTTGTTGAATAGCTTATCAGTAGTTGTTTACTACTTGTTTAGTAGTTGTTTCGAAGTTGTTCAACAGTTGTTTAGTAGTTGTTTAGTAATTGTTTAGTAGTTGTTTAGTAGTTGTTAAGTAGTTGTTTAGTAGTTGTTTAGTAGTTGTTTAGTAGTTGTTTAGTAGTTGTTTTGTAGTTGTTTAGTAGTTGCTTAGTTGTTGTTTAGTAGTTGTTTAGTAGTTGTTTAGTAGTTGTTTAGTAGTTGTTTAGTAGTTGTTTAATAGTTGTTTTGTAGTTGTTTAGTAGTAGTTTAGTAGTTAATCAGTAGTTGTTTAGTAGTTGTTTTGTAGTTGTTTAGTAGTTGTTTAGTAGATGTTTAGTAATTGTGTAGTAGTTAATTAGTAGTTGTTTAGTAGTTGTTTAGTAGTTGTTTAGTAGTTGTTTAGTAGATGTTTAGTAGTTGTTTATTAGTGGTTTAATAGATGTTTAGTAGTAGTTTAGTAGTTAATTAGTAGTTGTTTTGTAGTTGTTTAGTAGTAGTTTAGTAGTTAATTAGTAGTTGTTTAGTGTTTGTTTAGTAGTTGTTTAGTATTTGTTTAGTAGTTGTTTAATAGTTATTTAGTAGTTGTTTAGTAGTTTTTTATTAGTTGTTTAATAGTTGTTTTGTAGTTGTTTAGTAGTAGTTTAGTAGTTAATTAGTAGTTGTTTAGTAGTTGTTTTGTAGTTGTTTAGTAGTTGTTTAGTAGATGTTTAGTAGTTGTGTAGTAGTTAATTAGTAGTTGTTTAGTAGTTGTTTAGTAGTTGTTTAGTAGTTGTTTAGTAGTTGTTTAGTAGTTGTTAAGTAGTTGTTTAGTAGTTGTTTAATTGTTGTTAAGTAGTTGTTTAGTAGTTGTTCAGTAGTTGTTTAGTAGTTGTTTAGTAGTTGTTTAGGAGTTGTTTAGTAGTTGTTTAGTAGTTGTTTAGTAGTTGTTTAGTGGTTGTTTAGTAGTTGTTTAGTAGTTGTTTAATAGTTGTTTTGTAGTTGTTTAGTAGTAGTTTAGTAGTTAATTTGTAGTTGTTTAGTAGTTGTTTAGTAGTTGTTTAGTAGATGTTTAATAGTTGTGAAGTAGTTAATTAGTAGTTGTTTAGTAGATGTTTAGTAGTTGTGTAATAGTTAATTAGTAGTTGTTTAGTAGTTGTTTTGTATTTGATTAGTAGTTGATTAGTAGTTGTTTAGTAGTTGTTTAGTAGGTAATTAGTAGTTGTTTAGTAGTTGTTTTGTAGTTGTTTAATAGTTGCTTAGTAGTTGTTTAGTAGCTGTTTAGTAGATGTTTAGTTGTTGTTGTTCAAAAGTTGTTAAGTAGTTGTTTAGTAGTTGTTCAGTAGTTGTTTAGTAGTTGTTTAACAGTTATTTAGTAATTGTTTAGTAGTTGTTTAATAGTTGTTTAGTAGTTGTTCAGTTGTTTTATTAATTGTTTATTTAGTTGTTTTTTTATACAGATTAAAAAAAAATGATACTATTATTTATAAAGCCTGTTTTATTTAACTAACTGTAGAATTTATAGAATTAATTAGTTCTAAAAACATGTTATAAAAAATAACTTTTTTTAAATTCTCAAAAATTAAGTAAATTAAGATAATAGATTTTAAAAGAGAACAATTTGAATACGTTTCTGGGGAAATATAATTATTATTTGATAATTTGTATTCCAAGGTGAATGTTCAGCCAACCTAATTATTTAGAGTATAGTAAATGTTTAATAATTATGCAATGGTTTATATTAATTATTGATAATGATTCGAGAAAAAATGTTGTCATTTGATAAAGTATAAAAACAAACTGAAAAATGACAAGCCATATGATTGAAGATTGAACACAAATTATAATTTATAGCCCTAGAATAATCTTTTTTACTTGATCTTATTAAAAAGACATTTTATTTTAATCTGATTAAGTTTTCCCCACATTTTTTCTACTTTCTTAAGTCGGCTTTTGTTAGTCTAGCCAAATAGTTATCGATTACCGGATTAGTGCGGTATTCTCAGTAATGTTTAATAAAACTAATTCTTTTGTATTATATTATTGGGCACCAGTAAATTAAAACTCGATTATTTAGAAACTTCAGTCGTGTTGTACGTATTTTAGCGCTGTATGTACTTTTTGAGTTTAGTTTTGGTTATTCTTATTATTATTATTGTTACATTTTTTTTAAGTGATATTGTTATTGTTGTTACATTTTTTGTTTTTAAAGTGATATTGTTAAGAGTTAGCAAAGTTTGGAATTCAATGTCGTCGAGAACGAAACACCTGTTCAAACTGGCACATGCTGTGCAGAGGTAAGTTACTTTAATATTATTTGATATATGTATTTGTTTTTAATATCATAGTTTTGGATCAGTTTATGTTAAAATAAATCACTTCAATATGATTTAAAAGTACTTCTTTTGCATTTTTGTCATGTAATTAATAATGATTCAATTTATTATTATGAATAATACTACAACTTCTGTATAACCAAATATAACCATTTATTTATAACTTTTTTTAGAAATTACAGATATTTTAATTTGCTACAATAATATTGCCATCACAAATGATTTAATTTAGAGTTTTTGTGTAGTTCAGTTATATAAATTGCTCGAATAATAGCTTTAAACCTTCAATATTTTTATTTTACATATTAAAACTGAATTAAAATAAGCTTGATATGATCTGCATATATTTGATGTACAAGTATAATAATTATGTTTTTTAAAAATATACTGTAATCTGCTAATTGTTGATTTAATGTACAGACCGGTCTGTATATTTTTTAATAAACAAACCTAACTATAACTATTTATAAATAAATCAAGTACCTAATTATATTATAAACATGTTAAGTTATAATGGCAAATGTATATTGATACAAATAATTCAGTTTTAATATATAAATTAACAATGTTTAAGGTTTAATGCTATTTTTAGAGCAATTTATATAACTTGAACTACACAAAAACCCTAAATCAAAACATTTGTATTGGCAATATTATTGTAGCAAATTAAAATATCTGTGATTTCTAAAAACAATGTCAAAAAAGTTATAAATGAATGATTATACTTGGTTATACAGAAATTGTAATATTATCCATAATAATAAATATAAATTGAATCATTATTAATAATATGACAAAAATGCAAATCAAGTACTTTTAAATCATAATGAAGTGATTTATTTTAACCCAAACAGATCCAAAAACATGATATTAAAAACAAATTGAAAATATATCAAAATAAATAATATTAAAATAACTTACCTCTGCACGGCATGTGCCAGTTTTACAGGTGTTTCGTTCTCGATGACATTGTCCAAAACTTTTATAACACTTAACAATGTCACTTTAAAAGCAAAACATGAAACAATAATAACAATATCACTTATCACAAAAAAAATAACAATAATAACAACAATAACAATAAGAATAACCAAAATCTGAACTCAAAAATTTAAAATGTGCATTCAACGCTAAAATACGTGCAACACGACTGACGTTTCTGAATAATCTAGTTTTACTTTGCTGGTGCCGAATAATATAATACAAAAAGAATAATTTTATTAAACCTTACTGAGTATTAATATTGGAACCGCTACTAATACGGTAATCGATAAGTATTTGGCTAGACTAACAAAAGCCGACTTAAGGAAGTTGAAAAAATGTGGGGAAAACATAATCAGATTAAAATAAAATGTTTTTTAAAAAAAAGATTATTGTAGAGCTATAAATTATAATTTGTCTTCAATCATATGGTTTGTCATTTTTTAGTTTGTTTTTATACTTAATCAAATGACAACTTTTTTTCTTAAATATTTTATCAATAGTTAATATAAAACATTGCATATTTATTAAACATTTACTATAATGTAAATAATTATGTTGGCTGAACATTCAACATAGAATACAAATTATAAAATAATAATTTATTTCCCCAAAAACCTGTTCAAATGGTTTTCTTTCAGAATCTAATATCTTAGTTACTTAGTACTTGGTTTTTGAGAACTCAAAAACGATATTTTTTATATCATGTTTTTAAAACTATTTATTGCTATAAATTCTAAAGTTAGATAAATAAAACAGGCTTTATAAATAACCGTAACATTTCTTTTAATTATATATGAAAAAAAAACAACTGAATTAACAATTTTAATAAATTAACTGATCAACTACAAAACAATAACTAAACAACTACTGAAAAACAATTACTGAACAACTACTAAACAACTATGAACAACTACTAAACAACTACTTAACAACTACTAAACAACTACTAAACAACTACTAAACAACTACTAAACAACTACTAAACAACTACTAAACAACTACTAAACAACTACTAAACAACTACTAAACAACTACTAAACAACTACTAAACAACTACTAAACAACTACTAAACAACTACTAAACAACTACTAAACAACTACTAAACAACTACTAAACAACTACTAAACAACTACTAAACAACTACTAAACAACTACTAAACAACTACTAAACAACTACTAAACAACTACTAAACAACTACTAAATAACTATTAAACAACTACTAAACAAATACTAAACAACTACTAAACAAACACTAAACAATTATTAAACACATAAACTAAACAACTACTACACATTAACTAAACAACTACTAAAAACTACTAAACAACTACTGAACAACTACTGAACAACTAATAAACAACTACTAAACATCTATTAAACAACAATTGTTGAGTACAACAACTACTGAACATCTACTGAAAAACTACTACACAACTGTTAAACAACTACTTAACAATTACTGAGCAACTACTGAACAACTACTGAACAACCACTAAACAACTACCAAACAAATACTGAACAACTACTCAACAACTACTAAACAACTACTGTACAACTACTGAACATCTACTGAGCAACTACTAAACAACTACAATACAACTACTAAACAACTACTGAACAACAACTGAACAACAACTAAACAACAACTACTAAACAACTATTAAACAACTACTGAACAACTACCGAACAACAACTAAACAACTACTAAACAACTACTAAACAACTACTCAACAACTACTGAACAACTTCTGAACAACTACTGAACAACTACTGAAGAATTAGTGAACAACTACTAAACAACTACCAAACAACTACTAAACAACTACTGAACAATTTCTAAATATCTACTAAACAACTATTAAGCAATTACAGTACAACTATTGAGCAACAACTACTAAATAACAAGTACTAAACAACTACTAAACAATTACTGAACTGCTACTGAACAACAACTACTAAGCAACTACAGAACAGCTATTGAACAACTCATAAACAATTACTGAAAAACTACTAAACTTTTACTAAACAACTACTAAACAACTATTGAGCAACTACTAAACAACTATTGAGCAACTACTAAACAACTACTGAACAACTTCTGAATTACTACTACACAACTACTGAACAACTACTAAAAAACTCTTGCACAATTACTAAACAACTACTATATAACTATTGAACAACTACTGAGCAACTACTGAACAACTACTACACATAAACTAAACAACTGCTACACATTAACTAAACAACTCCTACATATTAACTAAACAATTACTAAGCAACTACTGAGCAACTACTAAACAACTATTATACAGCTACTAAACAACTACTGAACAACAACTGAACAACAACCACTAAACAACTATTAAACAACTAGTGAACAACTATCAAACAACTAGTTAAGAATTACTCAACAACTACTCAACAACTACTAAACAACTACTGAACAACTTTTGAAAAACTACTAAACAATTTCTAAACTATTAAACTACTACTGAACAACAACAAAACAACAACTAAACAACTACTAAATAACTAAACATTTATGCCCATATTAATAGTCAGAGATTAAAAATCTCGGATTGATCCTGGATTTATGAATCCGAAATTTATTTTGATAGTCGTTGATTGGCTCTAAGGTAATTCACGGATATTGTGACGGTGCAGAACGAGTTGAAAACTATGCAACCGTCAATATAATTCTAGACTTAAATAATTTTGGGACCACCCAAGATTATTTGCATATTGATGGTTGTATAGTTTTCAACTCGATCCGAGAATTAAGCGAGGAATACATTGGCTCAATGCAACTAAAGTTGCCGTCACAATATCCGTGTGTTGGCTTAGAGCTAATCAAAGAACAGCAAAATGAATCTCGGATTTATGAATCCACTCTGACTATTAGTACGTGCATTAAACAATTAAACATGTAAACAACTACTAAACTACTAAACAACTATTGTATTCTCACGTAATTACTTATAATATTAAAACACAATTGAAGTTATTGCTAATGTCTATTAATTAGATTATTTATTCAATCAAGTTGTAAAACCCATTAATATCTCAGTTTTTGAAATAAATATTTTACTAAATAATAATTACATCTGTTAGTCTTTAAACAAGCTTCTAAAATCCATTTGTTTTTAAGAAATCTGTTATGATATGTTGCATCTAAATTTGAGTGTAACTACAAAAAAAAAATGTAGGCAAGCAATAATATTCTGTAGAATAACTACACTGTCTAGCTTGTGCTATTAAAGCATACAATAGAGACCTTTTCTTATTTATAGACCAAACTGTAAAATGCAATGAAAAATACACTAAATACAAAAATGATTTAACACACAAATAAAGTTGTTGTTGATTGATTTAATTAATCTATTTATTTAATCAAGTTGGAAACAGTATTGTTATTTTACTTTTTTTAAATAAAGATATTACTAATTTTAATTATATCCGTAAGTTAATAACGAGAATCTTTAAAATTAATCTTTATAAAATGATAATTAATATTTTGACATTTAAATTTAACTGCAATCACAAACAAATTTGATTAAGGAAGAAATAATATTTTGTAAAACGAAATAATAATAAAAATAAATAATTATGTCTAGCTTGTGCCATTAAAGCAATACAATGGAGACCTTTTCTTATTTACAGACCGTAAAACCCGGCGGGCGGTCTGCCGTGTGCATGCGCCACAAGCTCCCATACAAGCCCGGCCGCGATATGCTCCCCAACAGATAGATATATATATATATATATATATATATATATATATATATATATATATATACAGGGAATTTATAAATGAATGGGATTATGTAATCACTTTAAATATGCCGCCTTTTTAAAATCGTTCACTATACTACATATGTTTTCATATGTTTGCTTGACAGCTGTCAAAGTTGATCTGTCAAAACAAATAGTTTAGTGAACAATTTAACAAAAGCGGCACATTTAAAGTGATTACATAATCCCATTCATTTATAAACTCCCTGTATAACATTTTTATTGTACAATAAGGTTACAAAAATAATAATCATAGTATACATAGTACAAAATTAAACATAAATCAGTATGTTTTGCACAATTGGCTATCGACCGTATTCATTCGGCCAATAATAATCTTATTTTGATTAGTACTGAGGTAATGTTGATTTTTGTACCCAGTAAAATCTTAATCTTTAGGATAATCATGCATTAATATTATAAAATGATAAATTCATTAAATTTTATCTTTATTTTATTCACTGTAATTTGAGATATTGGTGGATGATCAACTTTGAATAACTAAGCTATCACCCCTATGCCCATATTAATAAAAGCTGATTAAATTTATTGACTAATAAATGTGACAACATAACCTTACAATTCGATGAAACGTTAAAACTATTTTTATAAATTTGATAGAAATACATGTTATTTATTTTGCGTTATTATTAAATATTATTTTTCATTTATTTCTGATAGTTATTTATTATGCCAAACTTGTTTTTATGGTAGAATAACTATAAATAATTTTGCGGTTGTCAAATTTAACGATCCGTTACTGTAACTGACTTTTATGAATACTGCCCGTTTTAATCTTATTTTTGTCTATTCAATATTTTTTTTTTATTCTATGAAACTTTTGAATATTCATCCTTTATTACTAAAATCAACCACTGGGTATTTTAATTTTTAATTTTACTAAATTTAGTATTGCTGCCGTTTCAATAACAGCTTAAATGTCAAAGCTGATATTTACAAATATTGAAATTTAACAAAACATTAGTTAGTTAGTTTAGATTTTTGGCGTATTTAACAAAACATTGATTGTAAATTAAATTATAGTTTTTTTTTAATTTTCATAGACCATAATATTTTAAAGAATTCTTTTTGTATACTTGTATATAAGATTTTTTTAAATTTTTGAGTTTGTAAAATATAGTTTCCTCAAGTTAATCTTACACCCTGTGTAATTTATGGTAGGTATGCAACTTTGGTTGCCTACAGCAGACTTTCACCCGTGTATGGCAATAAATAAGACATGCACTTCAATGTCCTAATTTAGCCTTACTATTATAATAAATATAAATTTAAATTGAATCGACAACTTTAACTTTTTATATAGATTTATTTTGCAGTTTATAATAATTATAGATAATAAAATTTTATAGTTACATGACAAATTAAATTACAATTTCCCCTTTCGTAAAGAAATAAATGATTTCATTAATAATTCTTAACATGTTCTTCCTCTACCAGAAATTTTCAGTGTGTTAATTATATATACCCGGTGATTTAAGACACACTCGCGAGAAATAAATAAATGACATTTCACGCTCCTCAACGGACAGATTTATGCAGACGAATAAATTATGAGAACATTTATGTATTTCCTTGAATAAATTACGTTTGCAGAATACATTGACGAACAAGATGTTCTTTCAATATTAATCACGAATTAACAATTCATGACTGATATAAATTGCTTTGAATAAATCGCCGGAAAAAATCTTATATTAACCGTTGCGAAAATTCCTGAATTGCAAGGAATTTTATTAATTAATTGAGAAAATAAATTAAACATGTAATTGAATTGCTGTGGATATTTTTTTGTATTAATAGTTTACAACTTACTTAAGTTGAGTTAATTGATGGAAGTTTTTTTTTTTAAATTTTATGTTTTGGTTAATAATTCAACAAATATCGTATTAAAACTCTATAAAATGTTCATAAATTAGAACTATTAGAAAATATGAAGATATTAAATAATTTATTCAAACTCAATCCAATGATTAAAGCAGCTAAAACGAACACAAAAAGAAACAATTTGGTTTTACAATCTTTGTCAATGCATATGATTACAGCATAAATAATTCTGTGCACCTAAAACAAAATAGAATGTTTACTAAACATGTTTGTATTTAAATGTAAGAGTATTTTTAAATCAATAATATTTAATTTAATTAGATATAATCAATCTTTAGATAAATCATGCACAGCACATTGCATCGCCCAATCTACCTAAAGGGTAAAAAAATGATGGAAGCACCTATACCAATGCGACCTCCAGAACCTCCACGTCCACCACAAGAACCACCTCGACCATTACCACCAACCCCCGTACCAGACGACGAAGAAGAAGATGAGCACTTACCAATGCTCATATGCAATTTGGGCAACAAAATTGTCATTCCTCATGAAGCCACTAGAGATGTAATGGCAGGACGTGTGGCTTACCTTCTAGTAGATGAAACCGGCGTCAGCAAATTCAAACCCAAACACATATTTGCAGCATTAAAATTGGATGATGATCGTGTTTTAAGATATGAAGATTATACTTGTATTGGTGCTCACCAATGGACATTCGAAAAGAGGGCGCCCAAACGAAGAGGATTGGGATATAAACGCAGATACCTATCCGATGTTATGATTACAAGAGGAATTTATGTAAGTTTTGTGAAAGCATGCAAATGGACATAGGTGATTGCCAAAAAAATAGAAATAGATTTTCGTTGTCAGACTAAATATTTTAGGAATGTGTTTATAATTTGTTTGAGGAAATGTATAGTCGATGTTTTCTATTTTTAAATATAGTATTTAAAAAAAAAACATAGGTAGAGTAAATTAGTTAATTTCTCATCATATGAAATGCGCAATATTATTTATATAGGAACGGAATATGTGTAAATTTATTATGAAACTACATATAATAAATATTAGTTAATTGAGCAAATCGTGCATTTGATATTTACCACTGATAATATAATTTTACTCACTACATTACTACGACATTAAAATATTAAAATTGCATACTCTATATTTAGTTGAGTGTAAAATATTAATCTGTTAATTTATAATGTTCTTCCTTCCTCATAAAAATGTTTATATTTTGTTTGCATTTATTATTATGTTTCCTCGCGGTCCGACGAGTTCCGAATTTTGTCGCAAGCTCTGCGAGGGTTTTAGGGCATGTTTTGGATCGCCGAAAAGACCAAATTTAGCCCCAATCAAAACGGTAGGCACCGTCTGGATCGGGAAGAATGGAAAAATCCAAGTTTGAGCTCCGAATCGCAATCCGTCCTTGCGTCGGCAAGCCAAGGAATTATTATTAAGATAATTATTATCTTTGTAATTGTTGTTAGTCACTATGTAAATGGTGGAGGGATTGTATGTCGATATCACCTACTACCGCTTGAAGAGAAGAAAAACTTCAAATCCCGTACAAACATTTTATGATAGATCAAGAACATTTTGTGACGTTTGTGACATTGTGACACATCAGAAACATTTATGACAAACATTTTATAACGTCTCTGACAGCTCACGTAGATATTATATGCTTATGACATCTCACACTTATTTTATGACTGCCAAGGAACATTTTATGACGTTTATGACAGTTCAACAACATTATGGTAGCTCAGAAGCAATTAATGACAGTTTACAAACATTTTATTAGTTTAATGACGAATCAAGAATATTTTATGTTGTAACAGTTCAAGGACATAACGCTAACTTGCGGATATTTATGACGTTTGTGATATCTCACAAACAAATATCATAGTTCGAAAACATTTTATAACAGCTCATAAACAATTAGTCGCATTAGCCATACTCGCGCCACTAGTGGCTAGCCTCTGTCTGTAATGCTGGCAACTTACATTACGAGTGGACCTAAAGTTTTGAGTTAATTCCAAACCGCTGGAGAGATTATTAATCTACTCCGAACTAGAGAAAAATCTTAGTCTAAAACCCCACGCTGACAAGACAAGAGAGCGGGAAATTGTATAAAGGTTTAAAATGTTTTTTGTTGTGAGATTCGAGTGCTGCGCCACGCTCCTTCTTCAACAATAATTAATACCTGTCACAAAAGTTTATTATGTCTCATAAAAATATTATAACGTTTATGACAGTTTATTTTTATTTATGAGCCGTAAGTAAACATTGTATGACAATCATGATATTTCACAAACATATTATGATACTTCAGGAATATTTTATGACGTTTAAGAGAGCTCAGAATCAATATACGACATTCACAAACATTTTATAACGTTTGCAATAGTTTACAAACATTTTTATGACAGCTCACAAACGTTTTACAAAGTTTATAAAAGCTCAAAAACACTTAATGACATTTATAACAGTTCACAAAAATTGTAATATTTCACAAACATTTTATGACAGCTCAGGAACATTTAATGACATTTATGACGCCTCACAAACTTTTATTGACTGCTCACAAACATTTTATAGCATTTGTGACAGTTTACAACGTTTTATGGCATTTATGATAGTTCAGAAACAGTTAATGCTAGTTCACAAATATTTTATGACAGTTTAGGAACATTTTATGACGTTTACCTATTGTTTAAACATTAATTTTATGATAGTTCGGGAACATTTAATGACGTTTTTTACGTTTAGAAGCATTTATGATATTTATGACAGCTCAGAAACAATTAATGGCATCTCAAACATTTTATGATCTACAAACATATTATAACGTTCATGACAGCTCAAGAAAAAATTATGAAATTTATGACAGCTCCCAAACAGTTTATGACGGTCACAAACATATTATGATATCTCACATTTTATGACAGCTCAGAAATTAAATTAGGGTTTATGACCACCCGACCAAGTGTTATCAAGAAATTAGAAGTTTCTCTTCTTTGCAAGCATTAGAAGTCTCTATGTCAAAGGAGGTGATTGTGACATTTAACTCCTTGATGAAAGACACTCGGGCGGGTGGATGAGTCACTTCAGAACATAAATAGATGGATTGAACTGGCGTTTCCTCCCACCTGCTCCCACCCACCAGCCAAGAGCTAGTTACTAAGAAGTTGGAAGTTTTTCTACTTTGCAAGCATTAAAAGTCTCTATGTCAAAAGAAGGTGATGGTGATATCAAATCTTTTGATGACGGACACATGGGCAAGTGGGTAGGTCACTCTAGAACCTAAGTATGGACTAGTCACTTTGTTAGAGAAAGTGATGGTGGAGGGATTGGATTTCAACATCCTCCATTGACATAGAGACTTTTAACGCTTGCAGAGAAGAAAAACATCTAATCTTTCACAAACATTTTATGACAGCTCAAGAATATTTTGTGACGTTTATGACAGATTATAACCTTATATGACATTTATGACAGCTCATAAACATTTTATAACGTGAACTGGGGAGATCAAAGCATTTTTTTGCCACGATCGGCCGCCCTGTTTCCAAACGTGCGTATTGAAAAGGAAACAAACTAGGAAAATTTGAAACGCAAATTGGTGTTTTTATGTTCATTTTTTAATAAGATTGTATTAAATTACGTAAGAAAAAGTCGTTTTTGTTCAAACAATTGAATTATTACGTTTGAACTAAAATAAAAAGAATAGATTTTCATTTATTTTGAATTAGAAATAGTCAAGAGTGTTCAAATTTCAAAAAGAGTATATGTTACTGAAAATGAGTATGTCTGATTAGCCTGCACGAGATTAAACGTTGTGAACAAGCCTTGGTGAGTGATGGAATTGTCAGTTGTACATTATGATTTTTAAGACTATATAAAGGGCGATAAAAAATTATCGGGTAATCTTTATGATTATACAAAAGAACCATTTTGGACAATTATTTTTTTTTATTATTTTTTTCAAATGTTGGTTGTAACTACGGGTAATATGGTCCATTCAGAAGTTCCAATTTTCAATGACGCGTTCAAGCATTTTCAGTGGTATTTGGCAAATGATGGAAGTAATGTTGGTCTCCTACTCCCCAATTGTAGTCGGCTTATTCATGTAGACTTTGAACTATAAGTAGTCCCAAAAAAAAGTCGATATTACATGATCTAGGCGGCCAATTCACAGGTCCGAAATTAACTGTTCACCGAATCGTTGTCGCAATAAAGCCATGGTTTCACGGACTATGTGACAAGTAGCGCCGTTTTGTTAGAACCAAGTGTCGTAGAAATTACTGGTTTTAATTTTAGGCAGCAAATAGTCTGTTATCATTGTGCGATAACTCGTGCCATTCACAGTTAAGTTCCGGCCGGCTTTATTTTTAAAGAAATGTTGCACCAGCCCATAAACCACTCCAAACCGTTGTTTTGTTTGAATGTAATGGCAGCTCTTGAAAATTTTATGGTTGCTTTTGAGCTCAAATACGGAAATTTTGCCTATTAACGTAGCCATTAATCTAGAAATGGACCTCATCACTGAGCCAAATGGACCTCATCAAGAGCCATAAGTCTGAAATTGTGACAATTTGGAAGGTCAATTCTTGCATGAGTTACATTTTGTATGCTTTTACGCCAAGTTGTTCTAAACGACAAACTGTTGAGAATCGCGCAAAATCAATTCATCACGGACATCGCGTACACTATCAGCTACCGCTAATATATTTTCTTAACTACGTGCTGAATGTAGTCTATTTGGTCGCGTATTATCTAATAATAAATATTGAGTTTCAAATTTTTCAATAGTTCATCGAATTGTGATTTCTGAAGGCCGATTATGTAAACCATAAGTTGCTCCAACAGTACAAAACACTTTCTTTTCCACGTAATATAGCTAAATAATTTGTAGACGCTGTGCCGGGCTAATTCTTTCCTTCTTTCCTGCTTTATCTAACATAAAACCTTCACTAAAAAAGTACCTCTAAATGAATTAATTACTATATGTTTATCGTTCATTTGTCCATTCTAGTATGGCTAACATCAGGCTGGTGCTTTAAACGTCATTGTTCTAAACAGCTGATCGATGGAAATGTTGCTAGGTACTCTATAACTGCGGCAGATCTACTCTAATTTAAAAGCTATTATATTATATAACTATTTTATCAATACTTTCAATATGAACAAGATATGATAACTTCAAACTGGAATTTACCACATGCTATCGTTATTATGGCATTAAAGCAGTGATTAATAGCGTGATCTGGCAATGCTAGAGTGGTACCAACAACAGTTGTTTTATTATCTTTAGTGGAGTAGGTACCTGTAAGCAAGGGTCTACAATGCTCAAGGGTCCATGGCCTTCTCGATGTCTATTTCAAAAATAACAAAATCCATCCCTTTTAGATTTTGTTATTTTTACATTTAATGATTATAATTTGGCACTTATTGACAGATTATGCCCGCATTTTGAACTTTTCAACAGTTTATGCCGGATTCTGGTTTTTCTAACAATGTCTTTTTTACTTCAAAGTTAGATTTTGATATTTTTGAAATTTATAGCCGGATTTCGGTGCATTATACAAATTATTTGAAATTTTAATCCCGGACAGTTTATGACCTTTTTTGTTTGTTTTTCGACAATATTTCCATACTTTATGGCCAGTTTTTTTTTATTTTTGACATTCTATGAATAAAATTTGCACTTTTTGTAAGTTTTTGGTTCTTTCTAACCATATTTTTGATAAATGGATTTTGCTATTTTAGATTTCATAAACATGTTTACACTTTTTAACAGTTTATAGCTAGATTTTAGTGCTTTCTGGTAATTGTTTAAAATTTGGACAGATTTTTCTATTTTTGACTTTTTATAAATAAGGTTTTGCATTTTTTAACAGTATTAATATCAAAATTTGGTGATTTCTCACAATATTAACAAATTATGAAAAAAATTTGCTGTTTCTAACAATAATTCAATATTTCATAGACGGGTTTTGCTATTTTTGACTTTTTATGAATAGAATTTTTGGACTTTTTACTTATTATTACCAAAAAAGTGTTATTTCTAACAATATTTTGATACTTTATACCTGGATTTTGTTATTTTTAGGGATTCATTAATGCTTTCTGATTATATTTATTTTGATGTCCCAACGCCAGATTTTGCTATTTTTGACATTCCATAAATAAAATTTTGCACTTTTAGACAGTTTATAGCCGGATTTTGTTTTTTTAGCAGTATGTTGGTATTTTATGGCCTGATTTTGGTATTTTTAACATTTTATGAACAGAATTTTGTAGTTCTAAAATAGTTTTTGGTCTAATTTTGGTTTTAATATTTTATGAACAAATTTTGTCATTTTTTAACAGTTTTTGACCAAAACTTGGTGCTTTCTTACTATATTTGCGTATTTAAGGTCAAATTTCGACAAACTTTGATCGGATTTTGACAGATTATGGCCGGATTTTGCTATTTCTAAAAATATTTTGGCGGGTTTTGCTATTTTTGGCTTTTTATAAATAAAATTTTTGAATGTTATTACTATTTTATAGCCGGACTTTGTTATTTATAAAATTTCATAAAATGTTGGTGCTTTCTGACAATATTTTGATGTTTCAAGGCCGGATTTTCAACAGATTCAACAGATTTATGGCAAGATTTTGGTGCTTTCTATTTTGATATTTTAAATCCAAAGTTTTTAAAATTTCTTGAAATTATTTACACTTTTCTTTAGTTTATATACGAATTTTGATGCTTTCTAACAATAATTTGATGTTTCAAGACCAGATGTTGCTATTTTATGACATTCTATGAATAGAATTTTGCACTTTTACACCGATTTTAGTTTTTTCTAACAAATATTTTAATAATTTATAACTTTGTTATTTTTGTTTTTTTATTAATAGAATTTTGCATTCTTAACAGTTTATAGCCGGACTTTTTAACACTATGTTAATATTTCACTGGCGGGATTTACTATTTTTTACATTTTATAAATATAATTTTACACTTTACAACAGCTTATGGCCAGATTTTGGTTTTTTTCCGAACGATATTATAATATTTTATGGCCGGATTTGCTATTGTCGACATTTTACGCATAGAATTTTACAAATTTCAATAGTTTTATGGCCGGATTTTGGTACTTTTTAACAATATTTTTATATTTCAAAGCTGAATTTTGATATTTTTGAGATTTCATGAAAGTTTGTTCAATTTAAAAATGTTTTAAGAAAACTTTTTTTTTTTTTGACATTTTATAAATAGAATTTTGCATTTTTTAATTTTTTAACAGTTTTGGACGGATTTTGGTTCTTTTGAAGATATTTTCATATTTTATGACTAGACTTTGTTATTTTTTACTTGTTACGAGTAGAGTTTGTTTACATTCAATTTATATCATAATAATAAAAACATCTTTTTGCTACGTTGCCAAGCGTAACGAAACTTTCAAGATCTCGTGAGGCCAAACGAAGAGTTTCTCAGCATTTTGGAATTAATATTTTCGTTTTCTTTTGGCACGGTCTACAAAGTTACCTGGCGATAACTGCCAATTAGTCTACACCCTGTATAACCGCTGATGATTGCTGAGTTGCTTTGTCAGTAAGCAAACGTAGCCTGCAAATCTGATCCATTTGACTTTTCTTATATAAATGAGATGATAGGGGCTATTGTTTTACTAGTGTAATCATTTTAAAATGTATAAAATTGTAACCAATGACAACAAGTATTTCTAGGTTAGGTTAGGTAAAGTGAGTATTTTGGCTTACCTCACTTAGCAAAAAGGAAGCATCAAATGTCAATGAAATGAGACCAAATGACCAAATGCTATTTAGATTTTACTGAATGACGTAATTTTTATGACAAAATTCACCGATGACATAAGTCAGCAAGAATTAACCTCCAGGTTTGGTAACCTCTATATATTTACATGCATAAGGGCCATTCTGGTTGCTCAGTGTGACATGGCACGTGAAAAATTACAGCTAGTTGAATATTAAACTAAATGTCATAATTACAGTTTATCTTTTTATTGACTCTATTGCTAACCTAACCTAACCTGGGGTGCTGGAATAAGTACACTTGTACATAATGACTGAGCATTAACCAATCAAATAAACAGGTGCAATTTACCCCGCTTGAAAAGTTGGTGCTAGAAAAAGGAAGACCTTGAGCAAGTTACTTAATTGATAAAATGTAATGAGAATCTTGCGCTGACGTGCACCAGAGTCTTTCAAAACAAAAACCTTTAATCTTTTTTTGCAAACCCAAGTTACAATTTTGTTAAAACCTAAATTTTGCGGCAATCTTTTTTTAGTTTATTCATTTAGATACAGACTGTAAGTAGTTACCTAGTCGATTAAGTGTGTTGAATAATAATTGTATATGAGTAAAATCCTAATGATTATCATAATCTAGATTCTAGACTATTATATAATAAAAAACCTATCATACTTGAAGTCAGTTTGTTTTTAAAAGTTGTTAGTGGTAGCTACATTTACGTAGTGCGTTGATTTGGGCGTAACTAACAACTTTTTTCAGCTAAGTTGTGGGGCGTGGGAGTTTTTTTTTTCTAAAAATGGCGTGGTAAAGTTAGTGAGAGTTACAGAGTGGCATGGAAAAGCTCAAGGGTAGAGGGTGTGTGGGCCGCAAATATGTTTTGGTCGAGGAAACAGCTTGCTGCAAATTTGAGCGTTTCCAAATTTTTATCTAGGCTACATTTAAAAATCTCAAGTCTTAATATCAAATTTTTTTAAAACACACGTTGCAAAAATACTGTGGCAAACAAAGAAGTAACCGCTTCGGGTATCTCAAAACCCGATCGCAAGGTTGCTCTCTTCAGATTGCGATTTTGAACTAAGGGTCCGATTTAGTGTAAGAAATGAACGCATTTGACCTTTTTACTGATCTACCACATCGAGCATTTACGTCGTATGTTAATTAGTTACGGTATATATATATATATTTTTAATTTTCTTCTAACCGTCGTCAGCTGCTATTTTATGCAATTGCATTATTTCATTGCGGAAAAGGAACTGCGCGGAAAGATGCTCCACCTTGTTCCCCTGATACATATTTTAAATTGGTACGTTAGCCGTATATCAGCATAAACTTTACTAACCTTTCAAAAAATGGGTTCTACCCTTACATATTTGGAGAAAGTCTGACTTTTATAGATAGATAGATAGATAGATCGTTTATTTACAAATCCTATAAAATACAATAATTTAAATTATATTATACAGTTTGTGAACGTCAGTAAGTATACAATACATAAAAAACATTAAATGCTATGAATAAAATTATAACGTCTGAAAGCATTACTTCTTTTAATCTGAACGCACTACCAAATTTGTGTTTTTGCGTTCTTTTTGATACAGACGGCACCAGTACGAGCGTGAACTTGGAACCAAAAAAATGCAAATATTTTAAAAACGACTTCATCAAACTCATTCTCCTAGATGTTGGGGCAAAATTTCAACCCGAAAAAATGTTACACTAAAAATCCACAATATTTTTGTCACAAAGAAACCCCACTGCCGGCGCTCATGTGCAACGCATTACTTAGGCTCCTAGTTGATGGCATGCGCACTTCATGCAATAAACAAATAATATAGTTATTGGAAAACAATTATGTAACTACAGTTTTATCATCTTTTATAGATATTTCAAAATATTAAGTTACTAATAAACACTCTACGTCTATGAATCGGCTTTGATTATAATTCTATTTAAAATCTTTTGTGCAATTACCGATAAAACCAATAGTAATAAATACATGATTGATTGTAATGAAATGGGCAAACAAGCAATTTATGTATGTAAAATATGACCATTGAATGTTATAAATTATATGCTACTTGGATATGATTTGTTTCTTGTTTGGTGACTGGTGTTTACCTACGTGATTGGAATAAAAATAAAAAGGCTAATTTTGAATTAAATCTAGTTCTACCAACTAAAATAAAATTAATAAATAAAAAGCATGGTTTTAGAAATAATTAAATGATAATAACTTGCCTGATTTATTGGTTGTAGCAATGAGAGTTGTAATTAAATGGATGATTAGATTAATGTAGTATCGGGTTGCTTACCTGAAAAAGAAAGAATATTAGAATTATTACAGAATATAAAACGCATTAATATATTACTAATAATTTGGTAATATTTAAATAGATTTCATTACTCATCAGACAAGTTATAGCATTTTGAATTGCAATTTATATTCCGTTTATAATTTATTTGATTTCTATTCTATCGTTGGCAATAGAATAACTTCAAAAACGGTTTAGTTTATAAAATTGATTTATATGCTGCCAAAAAGTTAGGAAACAAATAATATAATGTTTTTGAAGTGCCCGTATATTAATTTTCTGTAGAAATTATTTAAAACATTTGACTCACGTGCGTTTTAAAAATCAATTTTATTATAAGCAGGTGATCCTTTTAGGAAAGGACCACAGAAGGCATCAAGCCTTTGGCATTATGTAAATGTGCACATATATACCAGATGCCATGCAATTGTTAATAATTAAATGAAATTCTTCATTATTATTTGTAGTATTGTAAAATGCTTTAAATTTATTAAAATATTAGCTAACCGAGCGACTATTTGAATATATGAAGGATTTTTGAACATAAAATAACATATTTACATAATACGTAATAACATATAATTAATATAATGTAATAAAAAGTTTTTTTGTAAATTTAATATTAATTTATTCAATTTATCTCACACTAATTATATGTATATCAAAATTAGTAAATAAACTAAATTTATTTAATAATGTGAAACAAATATAATATAATGATTTCTTTCATCACATTTAAATATGAGTTATCAAATTGTGACAGTCTTAATAATTATTTGTATTTAATTATTATATTTAGGATAGTAAGTAGCTTTTAAATATAGTCAACGCTTATACAAACTTTATTGTATTGCAGATTCAATCATGAAACGCAAAAAACTTGATAAACTGTAATTAACTATACATATTATTATCTTAACAGTATTTAAAACTTGAGGTCAATAGCTACTTCGATTAATTAGTTTATGATTGGTTATTGCCATTAATTAATCATTCTGTTATGTTATATACAATTAGAAATTCTTTTTAAAATACGTAATCTAAAGTTTCTTACACTTAGAAAATGTTAATGATCTGTAAACAATTTTATATTTGCATAATACATTAAAAAGCAACACTTTCTTCAAACAATTAAAAGTTTTCTTCAAAATTGATATAATCTATTACAAAATTTTCCAACCAAAGAAAGAATTTCTTAATAATTGTATCAATAATATTATAGTGTAATTATTTAGAAATTGTGACACAACATAATCTGTGAATAAATTTACTTACAAACGTTGCGGTTTATAGCCTTTTTCAATTTCAAAATGTTATTTAAGAATTACATCTTGAAATAATTGTGAGTTTTTAAAATTAATAAATTTAATTTATATTTTACATAGAAAATTTTATTAGAAACTTCTAGAACAATTCGATAAACATATATAAATAGCCCCAAGAACATTTAATCAGTATAGTAAATCGATAGATAAGAAAAAAATATTCGACTCGCATTTAATGCATAAACAATTTTTTTGCCAAGCGTGCTTATCTCTTTACTGTCTTTGTGCGCAAGACGATAACGCTCAGCTGCACTTCTTTTATGCATAGTACAGTACCGTGGCTTACCTGAATTGATCGGATGTGTTTTATTATTTGCTGTATTAATTAGTAATAACTAGTGAATTGAAATAAAGATGAGTGATTGGTGATTGGAATACATGGATGGAAGTATGGGACAAATAAATCATGATATTTTAAGGTAGAACTTTAATAATTTAGTAATATTACTATATTGATAGATACACAAGTTGTATTATATTGTTAATTGTTAAATTATATTCTATTTTCAATTTCGAATATTAATTAATAATTATTAGCAAATTGAAATTAAAAATAAATCTATTATAGCTGAAATATGAGAAAATGTGTTGTTTTTAAGGTATAAAAATGATATTCTTTCAATCATAATACATAAATAAGAAATTAATATTTTTATATATGTTATGTATGATTATGAAGAAGGTTGGAGGTGGTTAGGATAAGAATTGACAAAATTATATAATTAACAACTTGACGTTTTATTGCCATGTCTCTACATTAATAATTTTGTAATAAGGATTGATAAGAAAAATGTCTTAACATTAAATTACGCAAATGCCACCAACTTAGTTATATCTAAATGAAGTAAAATCATAATTTACGTAAAAACAAACTTATTCAGAATTCCCAGAAGACCTTTTTCATTTTAAAGTTACAATCAATTAATTCAAACTCCTGAACTTCAAATTAAGACAAATTTTTCCACAAATATTTATTTTAACCAAACCATTAACTGTCAGCTATCCAAGAAATTACAACAACTACTGTTGAGGCTGTTATTCCGACCATTCACTTATTTCATCTCCTACTATTAGCTAACCCCAACCGTGCCTCATCTATCATTATTCTATGATGACTAATGAGTAATGACTAGTCTAAAGGAACAACAGATATTTTTGCAAACCAATTTTGATCTAACTTTACTATTGTAAATCGTTCTATTGTTGTACCTGCAATGCCGACAAGTGACAAAATAATGAATCAAATTTACTTGGCAACAAGTTGTCAAAAGATAAAATTAAATACCAGAAAGGTATCAGTTATAAATGAAATTTTAGCTAACTCTTTTTTCTGGTACATTAACAAAAAAGTCTGAAAACTTCAGAATCTTAGAAACCAGAGAAACAATCTGAAAACTTCAGAAAAAGGCAAAAGTTTTTCAAAAAAGTTAAAATAACTTTAGAAGCCTAGAGGCTCCAGAAACAATCTAAAAATTTTAACAAAAGTTTAAGACTTTACAAACCCAGAAACTCCAGAAAAAATGTTAAGACTTTGGAAGCCCAGAGACAATTTAGAAACTTCAACAAAAGTTTTCCCAAAAAGTTTAAATGCTAGAGGATTTAGAAACAATTTAAAAACTACAAAAAAAGACAAGAGATGTCAACAAAAATTTGAGAAATGAGCAAAATTTTCTCACAAAACTTTAAAAGACTTCAGAAGCCCATAAGCATTAACAACATTCTAAAAGCAAAAGTTCCTAAAAAAAACTTAGAATTTTAGAGACTCCAGAAACAACCCAAAGTACTTAAAAAACCAAGAAACTTCAATAAAAGTTTGAGACGTGAGCATAAAATTCTAAAAAAAAAAGACTTTAGAAGCTTATATACCACAGATATAATATAGAAACTTCAACAAAAGTTTAAGACATAAGCAAAAATTCTTAAAAAAAAATTAAAATAGCTTAGAAATCAACTTCAGAAATAATTTAAATTTTTTAGAAAAAGTTAAGAAACTTTACCAAAGCAAGTTTTTCAAAAAAGTTAAATTTCAGAAGCTTAGAAGCTTCAGAAGCAAACTAGAAATTAAAAAAAAAACAATCTTTTCAGAAATACTTGGATGGAGCTCATTTTACTCGCAAAATTGTTTGTTATTAAGGTAAAAAATATTTTTTGTCTTTGCACATGTCAGTAGTCATTATGGTAGAAGAAGAGATGATGATATCTAATTTCTTGATAACAAACACTTTAGTTGGTGTGCGGGGTACTACAGTTTATATTTTTTGCCCTGCATTTGAGGAAGAGATGATGCTATCCAATTATTTGATAAGTATTATTTGGGCGGACGGATGGGACAATCCAAATTTCTGAATCCGTGAGAGTAATTTAAATTGGAGTCTTTCGTCCACCTAGTAAAAAACAGTTTTGGATACTTCTATTTTTTGAAAAGTCTCATTGTATTTTTGTTCATTACAAAAACACAATTTTAGACCTTAAAAAACAATTTACGCTACTGTATTATTGTATTTTTGATCTGCGTTTTTTTTTCAAAAATTCCTGGAGTTATTCTCGTTTTTTGATATGTTATAACAAAACAGTCACGAGCAAATGAACCGGCAACACTGACTCCTGATGATGTAGTAGAATCGGGATCAAAACTGGTGCGGCAATAGAAGGGACGATTGAGATTGTAATGTCATTTCTCTCAATCTTTTGGAGTTTACACTCGGGTTTACATATATTAATGAAACATTTTAGTGTTTCCGAGCTAACTGCAATAAAAACTGTTTCATGTTCATTCATCATTCTTAACACATTTGCAAATGAATTAGCTCCCATATTGACTAAAATATTAGGCTTATCACACACAAAAGAAACATGCCTGAATTGTTTGAAAAATGCAAAATCTAAAAAGAAGGACAAGTTTGATTCTTCAAATTATAGACAATGCATTACTGTTTGATTTGTCCAAAAATTTTGAAAAATATTTAAATTTCTAAAGTTCTTAGAATATAATAACTAAAAACTTCAAAATGTTAATAAAACTGTCAAATAATTTACAGCAAAGTACAAAAATGGTACGATCTGCCTGATACATCAAATTGTATTCTAAATTTAAAAAATATTACTACAACTGTCAAAAAGTTATTGATTAAAAGTTTTAAAAATTACTTTATATGTCCAACAATTTACAATTATAATTAAACTTACTAAATTATCAAAAGTATTACTACATTTATCAAAAGTTACTAAAACTGTCAAATAATTTTAGCAATGTAACAGGTTGGAATAATTTTGCAACTGTCAAACAAAATTTTTTTTTCAAAATGTTACTAGAAACCTCAAAAAGTTACTAAAAGTGTCAAACAATTTTTATCAATGTAATAAAATGAATACAATCTGTCAGATATGTCAAGTTGTATTCCAGTCTGTTAAAAAATTACTACATTATATTTTAAACTTTCAAAAATGTTGCTAAATTTATCAACAAGTTAATAAGAATTTCAAAAAGTTACATCATAAGTTGGAAGCAACTTTCCAGATCTAACAAATTGTATTCTAAACTGTTACTAAAACTGCCAAACTGTTTACAGCATATAATATGTTTAATTGTATTTTAAACTGTCAACGGTGTTATTAAATCTGTCAAAAAACGATGTCAAAAAGTTATTAAAGTTGACAAACAGTTAAAACGTATACAATTGGTCAGATGTGTAAAATTTTATTCAAAATTGTGAAAGACGTTAGTACATTTGTCAAAAAGTTAATAAAACAGTTTTTAATAATACCATAGTTTTGCAAAAATTGATCAGACCTGTCAAATAATATTTTAAACTATTAAACTGTTAATCTCCAAGTTTTAATTGAACAGTATTGTTACATTTCCATTTAGTTTTTGTCTATAAATAATACAGATATTTCTTGGACCATCTTTTCCAGAAGTGTTGTTTTATCTGCTTAATGTGTTGCCATTTTGATAATCTGTTTTCTGCTATCTGCTCTAATTAGGGTTTGCATTTGATTGTAAATTACTTCTTATGAGAAAGTGTTCTGGTTAAAATGTCTTTATTATTGGGATCGTCAGACAGTGATCTCAATGGTCTTGAATTCAGAATTACCTCAATTTGATATAATAATGTAATCAATTCCTTGTGAGAGTTAAGATGAGTATTATATTGATTTGACTGCTGATTACTATAATCCCTCAAAGTGGGGTGGTATAAAATGCTATATTATTTGATGAAATTTTAAGTACTCCGACATATTCATGTTGTATTCATTTCTCTGATTTCACTAGTTTTTTTTTTATCTTTATATTTGCTCTCACAAAGTTTGTGCCATTATCGGAAAACATCTGACTTACGTGTCCCCTTCTAGCCAAAAATCTGTTCAGTGCTACAATAAATGCTTCAGTTGTTAGCTGTGTTACTAGTTCTATATATGTACAGCTTCTGTAGACAAATATATACGCTTGAATGATATTTTTCTTGTCCCCTCTTTAATTGTGATTGGGTTACAATAATCTACTCCTGTTGTGAGCATTGGCTGTGACTGCTAAACTTGGTAAGTTTTCCATTTTTGGGGCAGGCCTCTCCTTTTTTATTACTGCGTGTACTAATTTTTTTCCGTCCAATATCCAAAACTTACATCGTGTTGCTGCTAATGTAGCTTTTACCACCGTGTTGAGTTTGTTTTATGAACATCTGAGATAATTAGTTTTGTTATTGGGTGATGACTTGGACTTGTAGGCGTCTTTCCACTCATGATCTTCTTCTTATCTAAAAATGGGATGATAACTTTTTTACGCTTTTTTTTCCGTAGATCTTTTATCTCCTCTCCAAATGGTTCTTGCTGTATATCTCCAACTATGATTGAAATATCAGCCCTAAGAGCAACTATATTCCTACTCTCAGGAATTATCTCTATGGCTGTAGCAGGAGTAATATATTTTTTTGTTTTTTTAGTGCCAGCTATTTAGGTCCATATCACCATAGTTTATTCTCAATTGTCGACTCTTTTGATTTTCCATCCCAGCAATATGACCCCATTTGGATGCGATGTTTATTTCAAAAATTGAAAAATACAATTTGACACAAACGTTTTTAATTGCATATCCGTTTTAATCTATGCCAGCGCTAACATTGAGTCTGTTCAATAATATACACTCTTTTAGGTATAATTTCTTACTTTCTCCATTAATTCTGCAACAACAATGCTTCATGAATTGTTGTGGGTTTATTGCTATTCTTGACTTTGAACATATTAACCTTACGAAAGACCTTTTTTCTGTAAATATAAGCTGCACTGGTTGTATCCTTAAGATTTCATAGACTGATAATGTTACAAATGAAGAGGTGCTAAGAAGGATGGGAAAATAACTTGAAGTCATCAATACAATTAATCCTACCACTACTGTACTTAGTTGTAATTATAGAGACAAAACAAGCACCGTATCAACTAAAGATAAATTAATACACTGCAAATCTCAGAGCTCACAGATGGGGAACAACAAATGTCCTACTATCAAATAACACTAACACGTTTATTGGATCTAAACCTACTTTGAGGATCCCATACAATGCAAATATGTCAAGCAAAACAGCAAAATATTACAAGACCTATAACTGGACATTGTGGCTTCAACAAACACGTACACAAAATCAGAATCCAATACGCCCCAAATGTCTGACGATAAAAAAACTCTTCTACATCTACTAAACAAGTGCAAAGCTTACGCAATGTAGAACCTTCTTCGACAAGCAGAAGTTAACCAAAGAAGGCCTTTAGACAGTTCCTTACTAAAAGAGTAACGTCCACAAGCGCACAATGGGACAAAGAACCTGCAGTGTAAAAATGCTAGCTAACCATACCTCTTTACCAAATAAATTTGAATATATTCTTCTTCTTCTGGACACGAGCAAAGGTTGTTTCAAGTGCAATAGAAAACATCACCTTCAAGACACCATAGCAGCACATGCATGAAGATTAAGTGACCAAACACTTTTAGCCACGGTCATAATCAAAATCAAAAATAAATAAACAGCAAATTTGTAAACCAGATAAGTTTGAAGTGCATTAAAATTGATATCCCAGTAATGAGAATAGAGCAAGCCAGACATAACATCAAGAAATAGACTTGTATAGAATTTAAATCACGCAGTAATCATTTTTTACTATCAACAATATTCTTAGTGTTATCACAGTGCACGAATAACTTACCTTCCAATAGCTTTGAGCGCGCTATTGAAGGTATACCTAAAAATATTTGATTTGCAGACCCAAACTTACCAGATGTAAGGAAAGCTTCTTTCTTCAAAAACTGGGATAGATAGTTTTGGGAGATAACATTAGACAACAAAAAGAAGTTAAGTGCAATGCAAGACTAATGGAGTTACAAAATACCATGAAAAGGTTTTGGAAGATCAAGATCAATTATATAATTGAAAAAGAAAAAAAAAACATGCAAAGAACGTAATTACAGGAGCTTCCCGATCGCTAGCCATCAGACGTCTCCACTCGATAGAACAAAAGTTGGGAAAAATACAAAAAACTAGGGCACATCCAGAGCATAGGACATAATCGGTTTTATTCACCACATCGTTTACAGAAATCTTTATTTGAAAGATTCAAATTTTTTAAATATGTGTTAATTGGTAATATTTAAAAAATGTATCAACAAACTCTATGGCAAAAAGATCAGAAAAACTTGTATCAAATATCGAGGTACGACACAAGCAAACCAATTCAAGAATAAGAATTTTAATCACTGACATACGGCACAGCCTCTACATCATGCATAGCAACAAAACGTCTCTAACAAATAGCAGAACAAGCACGAGATCTACCCTGACGCAAGTAAAATCATACAGACATGTTCATGGATGATTTGCTACTTGGTGCTAACAATAATAAACAGCCAGTCGTATACGAAATGATATTACGTCAATTTTAGCAGGAAGAGAGCAATAATAAAACATTATTATCATTACTACCTGCATAAGAAAATCAAATATTAAAACTAGATAAGGATGGCGCAACAAAAACTAAAATAATCACACATATTTCAGTTTAGTATAAACTACTATATAGACAAACAAGAATGTGCAACAAAACAAACTATTTTATTAACATATTGCAAAATGATTCAATTTGTTAGGCAGTCTAGTAGTAACAGCAAAAACATTGATGCAGAAATTATAGACATGAAATTAGAATGAAATAAAGTTGTACGTTATAAAGTTACAGTAGCCCGGACAAAATATCTAAATGACTTAAAAAATTTGAAGAAGCTACAAGTGTCTTGTTTAATAATCATAAGCAAATCGCAAACTCATGGGTTTTGTGATGAAAGTAGAAGAGATTATGCAGCGTGTATATATGTTGTTACTATAGGTACACAAACAAGTTAATTTATAGCAAACCATGAGTAACTTAAATAAAACTTACAACAATACCTAGGTTAAAACAAGAATAAATTGCCAAAGCCTTACGAATGCCAATAAAAGCATTTACTGCTAGACGGATTCCTGCATATACGTTTCCTGGTACGGATTTTTGATTTTGTCATTTCTGGGCCAATCAGCCCTAGTAGATCAGGAACAATTGCTCTATTTGTGACAGAGTAAACTTGTTTTAATTTGGAATTGAAATATGTCTGCTTTTCTATTCTACTGTACGCTTAAAGTTTTTGTTGTCTCATTTTTGCTAAATTCGATATCTTTTTCCATTTCTTGATCTTCTAATAATGGGTTATTGGACACCCACTTATGCAATTCAAATCTTCCCAATTTGCTTGAGTAAAGCAGTAAGTTCTTGATTTAGCTTTATTACTTCTGTCATCGTCACCAGATACCACATTGTCTACATATAAGTCACGTAGAGTAATTTAGCTCTTAGCGGAAATCGTAAGTCTTTTTGTTTTGCTAATGTATAAAGCACATGAGGCACCGTATGTAATTGTTTATAATTCATAGTCTTGAAGATTTTGCAATTCATTTTCTTTTTATATTGTGTTATGTAATTATTAGTAGGACATGTGGCTAGAAAAAATACAAAACAATGGAGCCATAAAGTCACTTTCTAGAGACCCCGGGAAACTAAACGAAATATTGGATCCCAAACGAGATGTATTGACGATATCAGAATCATAGCGGGGCAACAATAGATAAGAACAGCAAAAGACAAAAACGCATGGAAACAAATGAAAGAAGCCTATATCCAGCAGTGAAAATATGAAGGCTAAGAAGAAGAAGAGTTTGATAAATTCTTGAACAAATGTTTTATATTCTTTTTTGCTTGGTATCTTAAATCACCCAACCTTTTCATACTTATTTTACATCGTAATATACTACAGATCTGCGTGCCAGTTCTTGTCGTGTTTTTACTGAAGTCTTTTTTACACATTTCTTCTGTCATGGTGAATTTTTGTTCTTTTGTAATTTTTTTCAACAGCCAAAATTGTTTTATGTTTGTGAGACTTGGCCTTGCTTTGATGAACATTACTCAAGGTGTGTTTTTTGTAACTATGGATAATCTTCTGTAAGTTCATTTTGCCCAATGCACATTAAGTCATAGAATAATTGGGCACTAATTAGTATGTCGCTAGGTAAACTAAAATAAAATTCTAGATCAGCTAATACAATTGTCTCTGGAAGTTTGAACCTACTTGCGTAATGGCCTGTGATTTTTTTGGCACATGATGTTGAAACAAAATTTGATTGAACTCATGAATCTAATAGAGAGTTGGAATACTTCTAGTTTGTTTCTAATAAGTACTATTGCCGTGGATAAGTATACCGGTGGTGGTTGTGTTTTTATTGATAAGTGTTGGACAATAGATTGCTCGCTTTGTATGATGCTTTAGGTTACATATTTTGCAATTTCCAGATTTACACCTTTCTTCTTTGTGATTTGATTGTGGGCACTTGAACCATATTTTTTTTTTGCATTTCTGTGTATCTGTCTGCGATATGCAATACATTGTTGTAGGAACGTCGAGCATTGAGTAATTGAACAATTTACATTAATCGTTGAACACATTAACTAGTCTTGATGTATTAAATATTGTTTTGTCACTTCTGCATTATTGTTTTTTCTGGTCAATTGCAAGAATTCCCATAGTTCACACTTATTTGCCAAAAATTTTCTTTGTAGTTTAGAGTATCAGTTCTCAATAATATTTTGTCACTTGTGTTTGAAAATCCAGTTTTAAAGTAATGAGGTATATTACTCATCTATCCCAGGACTTGGCAAGCTTGCCAAGGTACTCTATCTGAGGCGCGTAATTGTTTTGTCAACTGATCCACTAGCAAAACACAGAATTCTATCTAGTCAAATTTTCTAGAAAAGTTTGGAAGTAGGCAATCAGATTTATGTCTTCATTCCGATTAGAATTTCCGGAATGGATTGATTGTGAAATTGATGGACCACGATCTATAATTTCATTTGCCTTTGCTACAGTTTCATAATACTTATACTCTTGTGTTTTGTCTTCATTTTCCCATCTATTTGAGCCTGAATTTCTTCAAGTTCAGACAATAGCAATTTTATATCTTCTATACGATAAAGAATGCAAAACGAGTTAGTTTTGTTTTGATTTGTCCCTGTTGTTGTAGTTTTTCAGTTGTATACGCTAAGATGTTTGACACCTTCAGGTGACCTTGTATATCTCAGATATCCGATTCGAAGGACCAATGTATTATTTTGTGAATTTAATAATAGCTAGTCTACGTAGTGACAGACGATTGGCATTCTGCTGGTGGGTATTAGATTGATCATAGCTAAAGTAATTCATCTTGAATGGTTTAAGTAGATCTATTTATTGAATTCACAATTACAACTACATATATATACAACATAGAATTATTATAATGTAATGTTGGGAAAATAATATTATACTTGTATGCTTGAATGTTCAATATTTTTTCAACTAATTTCTACTTATTCAGTCATTTTCAGGATATTTGATCTTAAATTAAGTTACATTTTTAGTTTATAATAATAACATAATTTTTTTTACTACTATTTTATTATATAAACATTAAAAAAATAAAAAAAAAATAAATAAAAAAAATAAAAATAATAAAAAAATAAAATAAAAAAATAATGTTATTATTATAAAGTAAAAAATGTAACTTATTAATTTGTGATAAAATATCTTGAAAATGACTGAATAAGTCGAAACTAGTCGAAAAAATAAAGAAAATTCAAGCATACAAGTGTAATATTAGTTTTCCAACATTACATAACCTCAATGTATGCATCTCTGAAAACAACAATATAACCATTATAATGTAGTTCATGTCATAAAAATTCATTATGTGTTTGTTGGATTTATTATGACAATATTCTGTCAACTATTAAAGAAACTACTTTTCAATAATAAGTTATGCAATTTATTAGAGGTTATTATAATATTGAAAAATTAAAATATTTTTTATAATAATGAAAAAATTGTTAAAATAATAATATGTACCTTGCTAAAATCTCAAAAAGTATACACTTAGTAGCTTAATAGACGATGTAACAGTAATTTAATTTTCATTTATATATTTATTCATAATAATAATATATAATTAAAAGTATTATTACACCATTATTATCAATAATATCTGTGACCTAAAAGTCATCCAGATTTCCGCCACCTGCTATCCAATAATCGCAATCGAACATAAAAGAAGATTTCTAAATTACAAACGATATATACATTTTAGGTGGTATTTCCCCCCATTGACCCACCCGACCGTACACCAATGTAACAGGTAACGGCAGGTGTTGGTGCAGGTGAAACATGCGGTCAGTATCGGTCTGCCTTTCATTGTAACGAGACGTAACCGTTCCATCCGCAACGTTTTATAAGTTACCCAATTAGTATTTTATAAAGACTGTTAATAATATTTAGTTTATGTGCAAGGATTAAACACTAATTTAAGGATAATACAATACAATAAAAGTAAGTTTTATTTTAATAAAGAAACCGGCGCGTATTTTTTCTTGTGTATGTGTGTATTTTTTTGTGTTTTAAGACAACACTTCCTGTGATTATTATTGTTTCGAGTTGTGGAATATTTATACTTGAGAAGCTATGTTGAATTGCAATGAAAAATATTTTAAAATGATTATAATTATATTAAGATTGTTTAAAATGGTATTGTAAAGTTACTAGAGGATAAAGGAATTTTATTATAATGTTTTTTTAATAAAGGTAAAAAGCGTGCAAATTTTATTGTTCATTGTATAAAATTAAAATATTTTGATTAGAAGTACAAAATAAATATTTCGTATAATTCACTAAACTAACATAATGAAGGAATTTTGATAATATGGTACTAATATAACTAAAAGAAAGTATTCAAAACATACTTCATTTAAGGAAACTTAAAGGTCCTAGTGGTTTAGTTTTATTTATTATTATTCTCACAACTTTAATGATGAATTAATTACTTTTAAATGGATTAAAAAGTGTTTTCGTGATTATATATAATAAAATATAGTATCTAATACAAAATTGTGTATATTCAAAAACCTAATATGTGAACTAATTATATAATTTGCGACGATGGAAGCTAAAGACCATTATTAGTTAATTTTCTGTAAAATTCTTAATTATATGAGAAACCATTAGGTAAGCATAAAACACGTAAATATACTTATATAACTTTGGGAACACAAAATAACCTACTATTTATATTAAATTAGTTACATTCATTATTAGTGAATAGTGTTTAGGTTAAAGACTTTTTAACTTAATCAACATCACTCAGTCAGTAATTTATTACAGAGAAAAATGTATCATTTAAATTTTATACTGGATTGCAAATCGGGTTTTTGATTTATGGGCAATTCTATCAAACGGTAGTTAAATTTTCTCAGGGTTCATTTTACGGATGTGCTACCTTTGTTGCCTCAGGCGCTTAAGACAGTAGCGGACCAAATCACAAAATATATTTATTAAATATACAAGATTTCAATTAATAGTATGTAAAGTAGTACTATCTTGTAACTAATATTTATACTTTCACAATGATATGGCATATACATTTTTTAATATAATATTATTTATTTAAAAATTGACAATAATATTTTATTTAACACGTGAGTAAAACGCCGCTTTACTCACGAGTGTGCCGATTATAAAAGTTTTTACTACCATTGTTAATATCAAAACAATTAGATGTCAAATATTATTCTTTGCTTGTTAATTGATCATTTGAAATTGATTTTAAAGATATTATTTCTGACAGTTCATTAGTTTGAGAGCGAAGGCAGGGGCGTCGCTACCTATTATGGCGATTATCTGCAAATTTCAAATATGTTGCCTCCTTCTTTTATGGTAATAAAAAGAGATTACTAAACATTTCAAAGGCTCATATTTTGTTCGAATAAATTTGCAAAAACAAAACCCATTTTACAATATCAGTTTTAAGATTACAATAACAATTCAAAAAAAACTACAAGAAACAAAGTTGAGTAAGCAAGTATCCTGCCTGTATAACGTAGAGTTATTAAGAAGATTTGGTTCATTAATAACGTGTGTGTCTTCAATTAGCACGAATTACTGCTTGACATCTTAGAGGTATGCTTCGTACGAGCCTACGGATGTCTTCTTGTGGTACGAGGGACACTGCCAAAGTTTGCGAAAAATGTAAAGCAAAACACAAATTACGTTATGTAAATCGCTTTATTGCTTCTCAAAATATTCTCCTTTAAAATCTATACACTTGTGCATCCGATGAAAGCAATCTTCAAAACAATTTTGCCACTCTGAGCGAGGTACCTCCAAAACAAATGATTTAAATGTGGTACTGAAATAAACAGGTTTTTGCACAAGTCTTCTTGGTCTCAGGTTGGTTTTTCTCAGTTTATTCTAAACTATCTGGTCGGAATCTCCAAGTTTTGAGTTGTTTGGAGCCTGGTTTGGAGATATTTGGTTGTGGGAGAACGTCAAGGAGGACTAAAAACTGGTCTTGAATTCGGTTCGTTTTCCTCTTAGGACCTTGTTCAGTGCGTTTTTTATATCTTCTGGTTTCTAGGTATCAATTCCACACACGATGGATGACGTTAATGACGTTAAAATATCTTGCAATTTGTCGAATACTGGTGCTTCTCGATAGAAACAACAAAACGAATGACTTCTACCTCATTTTGATATACTGGTATTAAATATAATAATTTATGATAAACTATCAACATCTTTGAAAGCGTTATTAGATTTGTATATTGTTAAAAATTAAAAAAATTAATAAGACCTAAATATGCGTTCCTCTAATTATTTTGAGCAGTGTATATTATTATATTTTTTTGTAACTTAAAAAGATTAAAAAATAATCCATAAGCTTCTAATTACGGGATTGACATAGTATAAGACCTACTTTCCTTAATATCTGGTGTCGTTAAACAAGGACACTGGGACTTTTATTAACTCATTATTCAAACACAAGTGTTTATGAATCGCATTGCATGTCACATCAACACGCAAAGTTTTATCGAGTTTCATAGTCTTACCTAGTTGAATATTTATTATTTACATACACACCAACGTATTTATATAAATAAGAAAAATCCACAGAATTGAATAACATAGATTTAACACAAATAAAATTAATATTTGGACACTTTTTTATTATCCATTAGAAAAAAGAGAAATTATTTTTGACAGTTTTCTATATTAACATACTTGAAACATAATTTAGCTAATTAATTATTTATAAACGATTAAATATTTAAATCGCTGATAACATGTGTCTTATAGTGCAAAAAACTGGAAACAAATTGTTTTATGTTTGTTATGATTGGAAGTATTCGGGAAGTTCGAAGATCATTAGATTAAAGTAGCAGTGAGAGTCTGGGAGAGTTAAAATTTTCTATTTTATTTTAATTTAAATTATTCAATTTAATGAATGATTAATTAATTGATTCAATATATTTGTTATTTGTTTATACCTAACCTGAATTGAATATTATATTTGTGAAAAGGTAGTTTGATTATAAACTGGATTACTTTTTCATTAATTAGTTTGGAGTTTGATATTTGCTTAATGTGGTTCAATTAGCTCTTATTTTATTTAAAATATAAGGCTACAGGTTGACTAATACTGTTGCTTTTATATTATTATTGAGAAATTCAAAATATTATTAGATATTGTCTATACTGGTAAATATGCCACTGTACAAATAATTTATTTAAATATAAAAAATAACGTTTTCCGTTTTATCTATATTTCCAAGTGGTTATAATGCATTTTATCGTAATTTGAACAGGAAATTTGATCCAAATTGAAGATTTTCTACGGAACGCAATTATGTCAGCCCTATTAGATATTATACTTTCCAGAGGCTATTCAGTCCTATTAAATACAATTACTATATTACGTGAACTTTCTTATGCTTTAAATAGTTTAGTCTAGGATTATATTTTGTGTATTTTTTTTTTAAATGATAAATGAGTCTAGACATTTTGTTATTAGAATGTATTGTATTGTGATACACGTTACAGTTTTCTGTATTTATTACGATTTAAATATGTGCGTGTTATTAATATATTCCGGGCCGGATATTCAGAAAGGGTGTCTGTAGTTTTTGGATAAATGGAAAAAGAAATCGTATTTATCTAATGATAAAAAATCGTACAAATATATATTTTTGTTTGCTTTACTAACTTTTGGACAACTTGGAAATGTCGCCAGTTTAATACAAATGTCTTACTTCGATCGCCTTCTTGGTTGAAAAATGTTATACCAAAATAGTAATGTACCCAAATTCGGCCCTAAAACTATTGAAAAGTGTAAAATAAAATGTCAAAAATAAAATTTGGCCTTGAAACATCAAAATATTGTTAGAAAGCACTAAAATCCGGCCATAAACTGTTGAAAAGTGTAAAGTTCTATTTATAAAATGTTAAAAATAAGTCTGGTCATAAAATTTTAAAATTATGTCAGAAAGAACCAGAAACACTGCAAAATTCTATTAATAGAAGCACCAAAATGCGACCATAAACTGTTAAAAAGTGCAACATTTTATTTATAAAATGACAAAAATCCACAAAGCCACAAAGTATCGTAAGAAAGTATCAAAATTTGCTCATAAACTTTTAAAAATGTAAAATTCTATTTATAAAAAGTCAAAAATAGTAAAATCCGATCTTGAAATATCAGCTATAAACTGTTGTATAATGTATAAAATTTTATCAAATCTTTAAAAATAGCAATATCAGGCCATGAAATATTAAAACATTTTTAGAAATAGCTAAATCCGGCCATAATCTTTCAAAAGGTGCAAGATTATATTTATAGAATGTCAAAAATAGCAAAATCCGACCACAAAGTATCAAAATTTGCTCAAAAACTTTTAAAAATAAAATGTTAAAACAGCTAAATCCGTCCTTGAAATTGTAACAGTGATCAGAAAGCATCAAAATCGGGTCATATACTTTTAAAATGAGTATTTTTTTGTAAAATCTTCAAAAAATAGCAAAATCCGGCATTGAAATATCAAAAATATTGTTAGAAAGAACCAAATTCCGGCATAAAGTGCGAAATTCAACAATGAACTTTTAAACAATTACACTCTTAAAAAGTGCAAAAATATTCATGAAATCTCAAAAGTAGCAATCATCAAAGAAACCAATATCTATTCATGAAGTATCAGAAAAAAATGGCTCCCAAGTTTTGAAATAAACGTCGAGAATTCCTTGAATGCTTGTAGGTTCTTCCGCATTGCAGAACCTTGCTACGTCACTATTTGCGCGACTCATTCTGACAAATCTTTTTTTTAATACTTTACCTTGCATTTGGGGCATTTTTTTTATTTTCAACACCCATTACATCTACATCAAACTATATTTCTCAACATGAACATTTTGTGGAGTCATACTATTCATTTTCAAAGATTTTGAAATATTCTAAAAATAGACATGCTTTTTGCGAGAATATTGTTGTCAGAACCAAGGTCAATATTAAAAACGCTGCCTGCCAATTGATGTTTCGCATTTTTGTCTTTCTTATGTCTACAGTACGGTTTAGATCTTGAATTTCTGTGTTCAACTGATTTAAGTGGTAGAAAATATTAATTTGCTAGTTTTGCCACCTACTTGTTGTCATTGAAGCGATCAGCACATTTATGTTTTTTACCTGTCAAAAATGTTTCTATTTATGTTTTACGAGAAACAGCTCTGAACTTGCAAACTGTCAATAAATAGTAGTGGTAAGATTAACGAAATGACATACCTTATCAAATATATTAAAAATGAATTGGAAAATAAAACTTTTTTTTTAAGTTGTTTGAGTTTGCCGCGATCTATTAAAAGAAGAAGCCAAAAAACATAAGAATTTATCATCATTTTTGTTTAATTTTTTTGTTAAATAAAATTTAAAATTATATCTACTAGTATATTCAGTACATTTTCTATGCTCAGCTAGTTTCCAAAATATAGAACTTTAAACGAAGAAGCCACAAAAAGATGTTTTATTATTTTAGGCTTAAATAATTTTCTATAGACGTTTTTGTAAAAAAGTACAAATGAAATAATATTTTCATGAATAGGCATAGATTTTGAAGTTTAGTCATTAGGAAACTTAGCATTGAATTTAATTTTTGTTAATACTATTTTTTTTGTTTTAAACACTAAAACTAAGATTTTTTCATATTTTAAGCTCCAAAACATTATTTTTCTTAAAATTTTTGATAAGAATATTTTTTAGTTTTTTTTACTTTGAGGAGAAAGCTCAAATGCTAATAATAAAATTTATTTTATTCAATGTGAATTCAAGTAGTCTATGTAACATCAATTTTAAAAAATCAGGACTTACGCATTGAGATAATAAAAAATTTACAGTTTGTAATATTATATTTTTAAGCCTGAATTAATTTTACATCAATTTGCAAAAGAATTTTTATTCATTGCGGAAAAAGCTCAAAAACTAAGAATTTTTGACTTGTTTAAGCTTTAATCGGACCAATAAGATTTTTTTAAATTTTTGATACACATAATTGTACAGTACAACTGGCCAAAAAAATAGACCCTTAACATGGAGGAAAAGCTTAAAAAAAACATATTTTTAAGCCTAAATTATACCAACAAATGTTTTTTTTACTTTTGATAAGAATTATTTTTTTTTTGGTGTGCCTTGTATATATTACATCAATTTCCAAAATTTAGGACTTTTATTCATTGAGGAAAAAGTTAAATACTAAGAATTTAATTTGAAGCCTAATTTAAGCCACAAAAGATTATTTAGAGTTAAATTACATTGATTTCCTAAAATTATTATTTTATAGATTAAGAGAAAAGCTCAAAAAGTTTTATATTTTTAACCTAAATAAGGCCACAAAAGGTTGCTGAGGAAAAAGCTTAATTTATTCGATCACAAATGGGTTTTTTCTAATTTTTGCTACAAATTACTATTTTCAGTTTGGCAGAAATTATATTGATTTCCAAAAAAATAAAACTACATTAAGGAAAAGCTTAAAAGCTGGAAATTTGTAATATTTTTAAGCCTGAATTACAACATTTTATTTAAATTTTTGATAAAAAATATGTTGTTTAGTATGCTTATTCTAAAATTGGAACTCCTATACAATGGGAAAAAAGCTAAAAAAATCTAAGAGTTTTTCATATTTCTAAGCCTAAATTAGTAGTCTAATTATTAATACAAGATTTTTTTCAACTTTTTGATGAAATTTATATTTTGTTTTTGTTTTGTCTCCCATAGTCTATACTACATCGATATTTAAAAATTGAGACTTTTATACATTGTGGAAAAAGCTCAAAAACTAAGAATTTATGTATTTTTAAACCCGAATTTGGACACAAAAGAATTTTTTAATTAACTTTTTTAATAAGATTTATTTTGTTCAGTATGATGGTCTATACTACATCAATTTTTAAAGTTAGGACTTTTATACATTGAAGAAAAAGCTCAAAAACTAAGAATATATTGAGGCCTAAATTAAGACAAAAATTTTCAAAAATTCCTTTTTATTTTATTTTTTTGTATATCCTTCAAGTAAAAGCAAATTTATAAGAATTTTACAATGGCTCCACGTACATATATAATACATCAATTTAATATGAAAGTCGGCAAAAAAATGCGGAAATTTGTATGCTCTTTTGTAATTGTTGTGTCTATTAACTGAATGCCTTTTCAACAAAATTGTATATTTTAATAGTTACTTTACTCAAGTAGAAATTGGCTCAAGAGACACCAAGCTACAACAACGGAAATAAAATTGCTAAAATCATGATGAAGAAAAGACAGTTACTAATCGCGGTTAAGAGTCATGCAGTCCCAAAACCTTTTACACCAAAATAAGTGTCATAGTAAACACATCGTAGAATGGTAATGCCAGCTCTATTTTAATTGAAAATCTGTCCACAATGTATTGTTCATAAGTTACTTCCTTAAACGCTAGAGTCTAAAGATAGTAATCTGATGAGCGTCCCCCAAACGCTACTTGACTTTGGTTGCGTGGCTTAGAAATGTAATGTCAAAATGTAACTTAACACTAGTAGGTTTGCAAGAGTGAATTTGTCGTTGTCGAATGCAGCGGTCATATAGCGTCTTCTATTTTGGTGTCGAATAATAATTGTCGATATCGGATCAACCGGACAGATATAATGCAAAACAGTTACTCAGTTACTCTCTTCATCAGTAATTTCTGATTTTAATGTGATTTCTTTATAAAAGGCTTTAATTAGGTTTCAAGTTGCTTTAGTACGCTCACATTTCATAAAAGTAGAGACAATTAACATCTTGATGTGGATTTAAGACTTGCTCGACTAACGTGATCTTTTATGAATCTTGACAGTTTCGGAGCAATTTGCTAAGTGGTGAATTTTGTTCATATGAATTTTATAAACGTAAAGAATTAGGAATTATCTTATAAATGTAAATTTTAGACTATTGCATTGCCCGTATTTGTTCTCAGATGTTGTGAATGGTATTGTATCATAATCAATCTGATCTATACCTAGAGGTTTTTTTAAAAGGTTTGTGTATTTTTTGTATGTATGCTTTTGTACAGTTATTTATTTTTTTGATATGTCTCCTAGACTCTAAGTCTTTGAACTACAGGTACGATTGCTTTAATGTGCACTTCTGACGTATTACTCCTGGATTCTAGATTTCGAGTAGATGGTGAGATCAAATTTACTGCACTTATGCCTCAATAGGACCTTATTGCCTCTTTTAAGTAATACACAATAAAACAGGGCTTGGAGGGGTTTAAGTCTAGAAGCTTTTGTCAAAGAATTATCTTCAGTTTTTTGCGTTGAAAAATTTCACTCATTACTTTTACCAAAAAAACATCCGCCTCATATGAGTTCCGTTTTTTATTCCCATTTTATACATGTGCTTATATGAGAAACAGTGACCGGTTATTAGTTCTATTAGCCTTTGTAGTTTGATTTGACTTATTTGTAGTACTGTGCCTCTAGTTTTGGTATTTCGTGATGATTTTTAGGTTAAGTTAGTATTGCTTGTTTTATTTCCTGACAGTTTTGCTTTGTATAATTTCTTTTACGATATTGTATGGGATCTTGAAAGATGGTTTTAGTCCAATAAATATTCCTCTTGTTTCCATTTGCGAAGCTGCCAATTTCTTGCCAATTCCTCCTGGCTGTTTATTCAAGCCATAATTAGTTTGGATTTTATTACTGGCAAATGAAGTTTGGTCTGTTGGGGGTATAGTCCTAATCTGGTACACTAATCGATGGTAATACCTCTGTTTGGAAAACCAAGGCATGTTTGCTCAGGGCTAGCGTAATCTGCTTCCCCTGGTTTTGCCTTCACATAGGTCTATGGCACCGGATTATTTTTGGTCAAAGACCTCATCTGTGTACTAGATAGTTTGCTTGACTATGCCCGGCTATTTTTTGCTTGTCCACTTGTCTCGCTGCGGGATTACTACATCAAATGTATTTTTTATGCGTTAATCTTCTTCTTGTGTCTCCTCAGCCATTATAACTAAGTGTCGTGGTGGTAGCGAGAGTAATACTTTGATGGCTGTTATAGGAGTTGTTTTCATTGCCTCCATTGTCAACAAACAAAACATGCCTAATTTAGTAGCCCTATTCTTGAGGATGGATTTTCATCCCATACGAGTACGTGATAATGGGTTGATTACTACCTCATATATCTATCTTATTTTCAATGTATTTGGTTGCAAATAGCACCAGAATGGCCTTTGTATCCGTGGTGTGAGTATATAGGTGTGGCAATCTCTAAACAATAACGTCAAGTGGGTGATAAGAACTCGCATTATTATTATGAATCTAAGCGTGTGATTCGTGTGAATTGCGCGTTGCTATAGTTTCTATCACCCACCTGACGTCATGTTCACGAGACGTACACACCATTATACTCACACCACGTTTGTATCCACATTTTCCAGGTGAGTGTAGAAGGTTATTCTGGTATCAAGCGTGAAGCCCAAATATTTTATTTCCTTTGTCATTGGGAGTGTAGCTCTATAAATCTTAAAATTTTTGGTATTTTGTCATCTTCATTGATAACCTCTTTTTTTTAATCTTTCTATGGTGTTTAGTGCACTCTGCATGACGTTTGATAAAATTGTCTCAATTTCCTGTTTATAAGGATAGTGAGATCATTGTCAAAGCCTAATGCAGCAACATCTTGTTGTTAAATCTCTGTAGTAGGTTCTCTATGTCGAGTTTCTTACAACATTTTAATATCTCCGATATGATTTAGTCTTGGTAATAATGTCTTTGGCATTTTGTATCTACTCAATAAAATTTATTTATTTGGGCTCAAAGCTTGTAAGATCCTTCTCGAAGGGTTTAGACAAAAGTATCAAACACGTTTGAGCTTTGCAAAGCTTTTTATTTTAATTGCGTTGTAGAAATATATTTTTTGTTGTCTTATAGCATCACCTAAATATGTCCAAAAATAATTCTATAGAAATCATGTATTATATATTATATGTAATTATAACACATAACAGAATTGTTTTTGTATATTGGGATACATTAAGATACCTAGTCTGGCACTGTATGTTTACTGTCATTATGTAAAGAGAATGTGAACCCAGCACAGAATAATAAATTGTCACCAAGAATTGTTTCTTGTAGTTTACGTTTCTTGTAGACTTCAAACAGCATCTGAATAAATGATTTGAAGTTGGCCCCATCTCATGCAACCAATTTTTGACTGTATGGTTCTCATTTTGAAATAGTTGCTAGTTTTTGACTGTATTAAATGAAATAATAGGTCTTTACCAACTTACGGTTTGCAAACCGTTCAATCTTTGTGTGCATAGTTTGAACGGTTTGCAAACTGTCTAAAAAATTTAAAAAAACAGTCCTAATAATTACCTGGCCTATATTCTAAGTTTGATTGCTGTTTATTTTTGACTTGGATGAATTTTTCTAGCAATACCTTTTACTAGTTGATTTTTCTCGTATGTTTAATTTAGTTGACTTGATTTAAGTACTTTCTTCTATTTAATTACTTACCGCACATGTTCTTTTTTGCAACATTACAGTCTTGGACGCAGTTTATGCCATAAAAACATATATAACATTGGTGTAATTAACTTGTAATACTTGATTGTATCACCGTCCGATGATAGCCTAGTAAAGGTTGAAACTAGTTTTCACATATTCGTGATATAGTACATAGTAAATGTGTTTTATTTAGTTTACTGTTCTAATTTACAACGTCTGTAAGTAACGTTAAAATTATGATTCTGCAAAATAGTACATTAAAGAACGAGTTTTATAACGACATTTTTATTGCATTGTCTAAGTTTAAAATGCAAAGCAATAAAAATGTTGAAATAAAACGAGTTTTTTATACTATTTTTGCTATTTTGCATGTCAAAATCAAAATGTTCAAATGTGTTAAATAAAAATAGTATTCCGTATCGTAATGACTCTATTATAATACGCTTTAAATAATGAAAACTCGTTTTTGAAGAAGCTTCATTACGATACCCAGTAGCGTTTTTTTAATGAGATCATCATGAACGCAAAATATAAAAAAAGTTTTTAACGTATGTATAAGTACTAATTTAACTGACAATTCTCAATAAATTTGGATATATCATCAGAAAATATGACTTGGCTAAATATGGATTTTAAAGATTAAATTATATCTATCAACATCTAGCGAGTCTAATAATTTAATAATAAAATCTTTTAATTAAACTTTTATTGTAATTATATAATGTCTTTGCTAATATTTTTTCTATATACATAATATAATATTTCCATCATAAAACAGTAAACTATGTAATTGAAAAAATAAATCTTAGCCGGCTTGAAAGATACATACAGCCAGATTTATTATATTCTCCATGAAAGAAAAATAATTAATTTCATTAACAATCTTTGCTACTTTCTAATACTTGTAGAGAGAAACTGAAATTTCATCAGTAATAAATTAAATTAAATGTACAGTACTATAAAACAAATTGGGAATGTGAGTATACCAATAAATATTATAACGTTTTATGTAAAACTGTAATTCGTATAACGGAAATGCTAAACATTAATGCAAGTAATAGATTATATACGCGGCAACTAACAACATCCAATTAATATTGCATAATATTGAACATTGTTTCCTATCGGTATTTTCACACCCAATATTTTGATTTAATAGATGGCTTGATGGATAGTTTGTAATTAATATTAAGTCAATTAATATTAGATAGAGCGTGGTAGGCAAAACAAATAGCTTATTTGCGGGGTTTGAGATATTAGATATGTGGAGAATTATGAATCAACAAGAACTCCTACCTTAAATTATAAAAATAAACGTATTGATTATTTTTGCTCTTTTCTCAGATTGAAACTATCAATATTACGGATATTACAGGGATATAACAAAATATTGATAGATTTTTATTTGTATTGCTAATGTAAACCTGAATGTTTTCAGAAAATAAACGAATTGTATAATAGCTCAAAATAAATAATCAAATTTTGATTGGTATATCATAACAAATAAATTATAAAAGATTATTTTTGTCTATACTTTTGAATTCCAATTACATATCACAGCAGTGATAAATTAGATTACAAATCAAATCTATACAATATAAAATAAATATCATCTAATTTATAACAAATTTTAACTGAACGAATTGCTCTTAATACCATGAACGAATTGTTAAAGTAAATTTGAAATTACCACATCTTTTAATCAGGTTGAGATACTTATATTTTTTTATGTGAAAAGTTTATTAATCAAGATTATTATTCTTCAATGTTTTAAGATTTGTATTTGTAAGATATTATTATATAAAATAGTATTATATTTAAAAACGAGATTCATAAACACGTTTTATTCTGCTGCGTTCAATACTAAAAATACAATTCTTCAAACGATAAGTTTGATAGCTTACTTTCATAATGGAAGCATAATATATGTCAATATCATTTGCATAAAATAATTATAACAAAATAAATTCATTGTTGTATATTATATTTCTATCTTATAGAGATACTTTTATAGATAATTGAATTTTATTATATTAAATAGTGTTATTATTTATAACTTACTGGAACAATGACTATATGTTGAATGCATAATTATATTTTACATGGAAACGTGAAATTAAACCGCACGTACTGAATACAGAAAGAACTCTCTCCCATTCATTTTATTGTCTAACATCTCACAGGTTGACTGAGGTTTAGTACTTTACGTTAGTTTTACTATATACAGTACTACAAAAATTAAAGAATGGTTGGAAACTTCACTATGTGCTATGGATTATGAATAAGTTTTATTTTGAGTTAAAAACTATTTGTGGTATAAACTTAGTTATTGTTTTATTTCATCATTATTAAAAGATATTAAATCTCCATCGCAACTTTGATTTCCAGTATTATATCAACTTTGGCATCATTTTCCTATTTCTACATATAATTTGATACTCGATTTATTTTTTTACCAGTACATTCGATGCATAGATATATCGCTTGCATTGCAGAAACTATATTATGACCAATTTGGGTAAGCCACGTAGTATAAACACGTTGGGATTAGTTGTACTAATTTTAACTAAATTATAGTACTAATAAATATAGATTCTTAAATTCTAACTGAGTGAGTGTATATGATATTTATATGTTCATTACTGACATTATAAATTACCCTCCAAGGATTCTAAACACATTTAAATGAATTAATACTATGTCTAATAATAATTAAATTTTATAATTTATGTAAGTAACCTAGTTTGTAAATTAAATAAAGATTCAATGTCAAGTTTCCATTAAACTATATGATTTGTGTGCAGATCTTCTTTACATACTCAAAAATATTTAAGTTCTAATGTCACACAAACGTAAATCATATTTATTTAATTTCACACGTTATTTGTTTGGACTTGTTTCAAAAACAATAAACTTTTTATGAAATATTATCAACATTTTTCTATTATAGCAGAACTAATTTAGATTGCTGTATTTTATTATTATAATATTATTACACTTTTCATTTTATCTATAAGAATGATCTTTTATTATGGTTAATATTTCTAATTTCTAAATTTTATTTACTTATTACACACAAGCTTACACAAAGACTGAAGGTGCAATAGTTTGTCTCTATGCAAAAGGCGGAAAAACTTTTTTCAATTAAAATACATTATTACTTATGAGCCTACGTCCACTACGCGGCGCGATAAAGTCGCTCGCTATATGAATTTATGTATTTTACATGTTCACGATGGCCACATCGTCGCGCTTAGCTCTGATAGGCTTTAGAAAATCGGACATTTCAGAAAAATGTGTTTTAAGTAATACACAATTTAACTATCAGTTAAGAAACGACAGATTACATAACATTGTTTCTTATAGTATATTAAGTGTCAAGAGCTGGAAAGCACTGTTTGCCACATGCCGATTTTTGGCCTCACGAGCGAAGCACTTCCAGTTTCTTTGTTGTTGTCTTTGCAATCCTAGTTTTGGTTCTAGCTTATTTCAATAAACGTGACCGAAGTTTCGGGCAACTTTATACTATACACAATATTCAAAAACATATTTCTTGCGTTATTTGGTTGTTGTTACTCATTATTCCTGAATTGTGAACCATTTTTTCATTAAATGATAAATATTGAACTTAAATTATTTAAAGTTTTGTTTAACTATTTTATAATGTTTAAATAATTATTTTCTAAAAATTGTATTTATTGTTTCAGGTGAGTACTAAAATGGTTAATTTCTTTATCACCAAATTGTAAGTCCTTTTAAAGTAAATGTTAGTACAAATTTATTTCACATACACACATACAAAGTTTTATAAAGAAAATGAACATATTTAGAAGTAAAAGTAAAAAATGAGTATGAATATGAAAAGGCTAAAACTTATTGTAAAAACTTTATCTACAATTAATTTAGTTTGAGTTTTTAAGGGCACGGTATTTAGAGTACGAGGGCAGGTCAAGAGGCATTTGTCAGCTGACTTTTGTCAAAATTTTAATAAGCTGCGTCATTTAGTTTGTGTTTGACAGCCATTGATCAGACTACCTCGTGATTTGAGGAGAAAATGGAAAAAAGTAAATTTCGTGTACTCATTAAACATTATTTTTTGCGGAAAAAAAATCACTCAAACAAACTCTAAGCAAAATACTATGGGAACTCTGCAATTAAAAAAATTCACGATATGGTGTTGGCCGTTAAAAGATTGAAAGTGCGAGAGATTGTGGAAGCCATAGGCATCTAACATGGCTCAGTGGTTTCAATTTTGAATGATCATTTGGGTATGAGAAAGCTTTCCGCAAGATGGGTGCTGCGTTTGCTCATAATTGACCACAAACACAATCGTGTGACAACTTTGCAGGAGTGTTTGGCGTTGTTCAAACGCAATATGGACGAGTTTTTGCGCCGTTTCATAATTGTAGACAAAAAGTGGATCCACCACAACACACCAGAGACCAAACAACAATCAAAACAGTGGGTTTCTCGTCGTGAAACGGCGCCAAAGAAGGCCAAGTTGGGTTTGTCATGGGGACCGTTTTTTGGGCTGCATGCGGTATCATCCACATTAACTACCTTCAAAAGGGTAAAACAATCAATGGCGAATATTATGCCAACTTTTTGGGTCGATTTAATGAGGATTTGAAAAAACGACCGCATTTGGCCAAGAAAATTTTTTTTTTTTTTTAAACAGGACAATACAAGGGTGCAAACATGTGCAGTTTCCATGGCAAAAAACCATGAATTAGGCTACGAATTGTTTCCTTATCTGCCTTATTCTCCGGATTTAGTCCCGTTTGATTATTTCTTGTTTAAAAACCTGAAGAAATCTCTCGGCGGAAAGAGAAATCATCTCACAATCAAATACCTACTTTGATGACTTTGACAAATCTTCTTTTTTGGAAGAGATTAAAAAATTGGAGAAACGTTAGACAAAGTGTATAGAGCTCAAAGGAGACTACGTTGAAAAATAAAATATTTTTTTATCTAAAAGCCTGTGTTTCATTTAAAAAGTCACGGACTTATTGACCCGCCCTCGTATCATAAATTTTTTATGTTTCTTTACAATTTTTTATCACCCAACGTAATTGGAAGCAAGTGATTTACAACCACTTTATTAAGCGATTTAATATTTCCACTACCGAACCGTTAGGCCGACGTCTTGGCAAAAAACATTGGTCCTTCGAACTGGATTTACCAGAAATCCACGAGCATGTGAATGATAAAACTATCGGATTTCTCTACAAATTTGCGGATGACGTGCAGGATCTTAACACCGCATATACGATAACTATTGCGACATCTATTGCGCTATATAATTGAAAAAGAAGCCAGTTTTGATGACAAAATGGCAAATTTTTAATCAAGTTCTAACGTCACAATAAGCAGGGCTTTGTAAACTTGCAACAGCAAAAGGGCCACGTCTATTGTCTTCAACAGCAATCAAAATGCAGTGATAAGATTACCACCAATGCCGCCATTCAAATTCAGCAGAAATCTTTAAGAATGGTCCAGATTCCAAGACTCTTTTGGCCAACTGGTTGACTCAAATGAAGGAATAGACAAAAACTTGTTGATAGTACTTCCGCAAACTACAATATAACTTGGCAGCTGTTAAGGGAGTGCTACGGCAATAGGCGTTTGGAGTTCTCCGAATCTAACTACCAAAGAATGGCAATATTCATTGCAAGACAAAGACGCAATACCTACGATATCCACACTAGAGTTTATCAGCAAGGTTAACACTTTGAAGTCAGTTAATAAAATGATCGGCGAAAATGGATATCAAACCAAATATATGCATGCAAACGATTCCTCGACACGGGCTACATATTACTTTGCTCCGGCGTCTAGACCGAAACAGAAAACACAAGTAAAATGTGTTATGTGCTGCCACCTGCTATTTTTATGCGATCAATTCAAGGAACTAGCGCTTCATCAGAAGCTTGATATTGTGCAAAAACATAAACTCTATATCAACTGCTTAAGAAATAACTACTCGTAAGGTAACTATTTAAAACGAAGCTGCAATCTATGCACGAAAAGTGTTATCAATCATCATCAATTATAGAAGAAAAGTTGTTACCAACAGCTGAAGTAAGAAAAATCTTATGAAGTCTTAGAAGAGAAGAAGCATAAAAACACCCTCCCCCTCAACTCAACGTCCAGCTGGAGAGGAAGCGACAAATGGAGAAGAGAATTTGACCCACTATGTCAGAACTCAAAGGGAAAGAAGAAAAATACAACTCCCAAATCAGCAAGAACCTACATCAGATGCGTTAGCAACAAGAATTACTACAAGCATCAGAACAGCGGTGAAAAAGTCACCGCACCGCAGAAAACTCAAAATTAGCAAGGAAACGGAAATACTGATCAAGGAACGGAAAGCAATACACTCTTCGGAATATGCAACTTTGAACAAAAATATCAAAAAGGTCATCAGGAAAGTCTGCAGAGAATTCAACACAAAACAAATCTATGAAGCTATTCAAAACAACACCAACATAAGAGTTTTGCGCGCTAGAAGATCAAAATGAAAGGCAGCAATACATAAGATGAAAAATGACAAATGAGAAATTGTCATAGAAAAGGACAAGATTGCAGAAACCACCGAAAGATTCTACGTAAACTTCGAGACAAACAGTCCTAAACTCTAGGATCCGAAAAACTCCCAAGAGATTGATAAAGCAAGACTAAGAGCAGCATTACATCATCTGAAGAACAATAAAACACCCGGCAAAGATCAAATAACTTGCAGAATGCTGAAGACCGTAAGAGAGGCCCTGGAAAAAGCAATTCCGATACTCTTGAACAAATGCCTTGAAGAGGGCAGAACTTCTGACCCATGGCAAAACGCAGAGGTAATTCTCCCTTTTAAGAAAGGAGATAATACAAATTTGGGGAACTACAGACCAATCAGTCTACTGTCCTCCTTTTATAAGTTACTAACCAAAATAATAACAAGTCGACTAATTCAAAAATTCGATTTATCAACCGGCTGAAGAAGCAGGTTTCAGGCGAGGCTACAGCACGACCGACTACATTCAAACATTGCGTATACTGATCGAGAAATGTACATAGTACAATATCCACCTACACATGGCGTTTGTGGAGTATCAGAAGGCCTTTGACTCCATCGAAACATGGGCAGTACTCCAGTCAATGGACAATACTGACTCCAGGTACACAAAGTTGCCTAAATACATCTACAAACACGCAGCCCTACACGTCAAAATGGGAGAAGATTATACGACTAGGAAAAAAAAGGCGTCCGGCAGGGCGACACCATCTCGCCAAAATTATTCACTTTGGCGCTGGAAGACATGTTTAAAAAACTATCGTGGGAGAGAAAGGGAGTAAGCATCGATGGTAACCACTTAAATAACCATCGCTTTGCTGATGATATCGTCCTCATTAGCAATGACCCAGAAGAACTGGAAGAAATGTTACGCAAACTCGAAAAAGCCTCACAAACTATGGGCCTGCAAATGAACATGCACAAAACAAAAATCATGAGTCCGAGTAACAAAATGGTCACCATCAAGAATCACACTCTAGAAAAAGTCAAGGAGTGTATATACCTACTTAAGGACTAGCATCAAAATAGGAAAGGCCAACCAAATAACAGAGGTCACCAGGCGCATCGGATTGACATGGACACCTTTTGCCAAATTAGTATACATCTTATGAGAACCTAAAATTCAAATAAACCTAAAAAGGAAAGTTTATAATACGTATATCTTACCTGCCACTACATACGGACTAGAAACTATGGCCATCACAAGGAACAGCGCAAATAGACTTTTAGACTGCCAACGAGCAATGTAGCGCGCGATGTTAGGATTAACCTTACGAGGTTAAGTCTCGAACGAGAAAATAAGGCGAAGAACTGGAATCACAGATGTCATAGAACGAATGGCACTTCTTAAAAGGCAATGGGCGGGACACGTGGCAAGAGAAAATGGCAAAATGTCTAAGACAATATTACATGGAGACCTCTAGTATCTAGAAGAAGCTTTAGCCGCCTCCAATAGAGATGGAAGGACGATATACAGAGGCACGCGGTCAGGATCTGGATACAGACTGCCTAACAAAGATCGACATGGAAGCATATAGAAGAGGCCTATGTTCAGTAGTGGACAAAATCAGGCTAAAGAAGAAGAAGAAGAAGTACTACCAAAAGACGAAACCAAGTTTGATAATTTTCGGGAGATTTCAATAACGTTTTACCACATCAGCATAAACCTGGATGACAAAATAGAAAAGTTTACTACCGAACTAATACTAGGCGAGATATATCAGGAAGTTTTATTGTAAAGGTGATACTCCAGCCCTCAGTGATTCGTCATACGAATTGTTGCATAACGTATAAAGCACTTGGAAAGGAGACTTGCTGATTAAAACCCAATAGAATACTTTTATTTATATAGAACTTGGCCATATGAGGGAAATACAGGAAACACATCAGCCACACTATATTGTCTACCATATCACCTCGTGATAAAAGAAAATAACTTGACAATAAAGGTACTAGTGGTTTTTGATGCAAAATGTCAACCAAAAAAAGTATCATTAAATGACATCTTGCATACTGGCCCAACTATACAACAGCATCTTTTCAGAATAATCATCAGATCTAGGACATTTGAATTTACAGAGGACATCAAAACAATGTATCGCCAGATTAAAGTAGAACCTTCATAAACCTCAGCACTTTTACGTATGGCAGACAAATGGGCATCAAATATTCCCACAATAAAAATAAAATAATGAAATAACTATAGAGAATGAAGTCATTAAAACCTTGGGCTTATAACTTGCATTATCAAACACAAGCCGATCGACGACCAATCGAACCATTCTCTCAGATATCGCTAGAATATTTGATCTACTGGGACTTATTGGACCCGTAAATATAAAGGCAAACATTATAATGCAGCAATTGGGTCTTAAAGTTTATAAAAATTCTTTACGATAAATGCTTTTTCTGAGCGATTTATTATGTATTTTATACAGTAAAGGCAATTTCTAAGCGACTGAAACTGTGTTTCATGCATTTTGTGAGCAATATTTGTTAAATTTCAAGCAGAGATGCATCTTTTATTATATTTTGTTTTGGAATTTTGCTGTAAATACTTTTTCTAAGCGATTTTATACACTATGTGCGTTTTTTGAGCGATTAATTATGTACTCATTCATTTATTAGCAAGAATGGATGAATTGACGATTTATTATGGGTTTTATATATGATAAATCAGTTTTTTAATTGATTTGATACCATCCTGAATGGAAATTATAGTTTCATGTTCATTATTGATGTATCCTGGGCGATTTTGTATGTATTTTATAGTAAATAATAAAGATATAATTACACGCAAATTTAAGGCAAACAAATATTTAATAAAAATGTTTCATCGCATTTTGTTGATAAAATTAGAATACATTGGATGAAAGAGGTCAAATTCTGTTAATACCGCTAATCACATTTTTATAACCCACGAAACACGATTTATTAATATCATTAAGTACCATTGTAAAGCATTAACTGTACATTTGAAGTAACCAAATTATTACAAAAGAGTATATCAATTAATTAATAATCATGATACATATTAATATAAAATTGCTACCTGAGAAGAACATTGAATATCTTCTATGTTATTGATAGAAGATATCATGTAAAAGAAAACCATTCAATAATCTTTAGATATGTCACGTTTCTTAGACATATGCTCTTCAAAGTATGTATGAATTTTAAAATAAATTCCATCTATAAACATTTATATTGAATGGTTACAACTTTCACAGAGCCGAGTTTAAGTAGTGGATTAAATATGAATTATGCCCAACGGTACGTGCATCGCAGTAAATATACTGTTGCTTTTAATATGAAACAAATAAAATCGAATGGAGAAAAAAGTCAACGAACGTTCAACGTCGAGATTATATGTGTAATGGTTGTCGTGAATGTCAATGCTGATGCCATTGAAAAAAGTTATTAATAAAAATTATCGATGTACAAAAGCTGAGGAATGCTTATAAAATTTTAATTGTAAATTTATTTAATAAATTAAGTTTGCTAATCATAAGAATGAAATATTACATAATATTTTGACTATTGTCCTACACCTACATTAATAAAAATTGAAATCCAAATCAGGATATCTTCAAAGTATAATCAAATAAATTGTTTATAAATAAACATTAATGTTCCCCATACATCCGTAATGAGATTTTAATGTTTTTTAATTAAACTTGAATAAAATCCATTGTTGTATTACTGACCTACTGCTACTGAATTTTATAAATTCAGGTTAATTTAACTTAACGTTTCAATTAGCAGATGGTAATAGAAACATTTTGCTAATGTTATTGATTCAAAATAATTCAATCGAATTGTATACAAGATTTTCTCATTATTTATTAATTAAATTTATTATTCCCATATAATTATAAATTAAATAATTAATTTCCATATGAAACGTCCATTGTAATCATACACATTATCCACAATTATATTAACAGTTTTGTTTCATTAAGTATTTAAAGGAATGAATATGAGATGGTGTATATCTATTATTATTATTTGTAGAGACCACTTATTATACCTTTTGTAATACCGAAAAAGAAAAAGGAATTATGTCAATGAGTAAAGGACATGCGATATGGTACTTAATAAAATCAATTAATTTGATGTGTTTACCATTATCAATGGATGAACTATGTTGTGTTGTTATGAATGTTTTATGGGTTATGTCATTAATGATATATTAATTTAATGTATTCGGGTACGACTAATAGATTTTGTAATTTATATGGATACCACCTTGCATTAATAAAAATAAAATTTGTTTATTTAATAATTTGCTGAGCTTGTGGGATATTATTTTAAGTTTTATGAATGGGTTATCTTAACTAAACTAATTGATCATAACTTGTCAGCATAAATTTTTTTAATTATATTAGAGCTTGATATTTTTTTAAATGAATACAATAATGACAACAATTTATTAAAGTAATTTAGTTAATTATTGAAGGTTAGAAAAATGTAGCTTCATGGAATTATTTAAGGGATAATTAACCCTTGATGTGCATTCTTTATTTGATTAAACAGTAATAATCAATGTCAATGTCATTAGCATAGCCAAATAAAAGGTGAAAAAACTCATGAGGTCATTTGTAAATGATATTGAATAATTAATGCAGTAATTTCAATAAATGATAAATCAATCAAGCTAACAGATTAATTAATCTGTTAATTAAAATTAACAATTTAAAGACAATCTGAAAATAAAATTGAGGATTTTATAAATCATATCTTCAGAAAACATACTTATTACGTGTAAGTATTGTCTTCAAACACAGCAATAAATGCATGCATTCTTCAATAAATATAAAATGCAGCTTTGGAGTATAGTTTATTATGTTTGCCAAAGTGAGCTATGCGTTGCATAATCTATGAATCACATTCACTTAGCCTTAGTCTGTTGTCCTACAAACATTCATAGTGGGTTTATCTTTATTAACATTCTATCCCCGTGCTTATTGAGACCACAGTGGTTATCAGATTTAACTCATATGTTCATGTGTCATCACGTTTTTGGAATTTTATGATAGTCCTGTTAGGAATAATCTTGTGATTAATTCTTTTCCGGTACTGTATCAGATCCTGACAGCAGGTTCAGGTTCAATAAATGTTCCTGTTCTTCTCTTTTTGGCGAGCTGATCTGCTTTGAGTTTTTCTTCTCATCCCTGATACTTTGGTATTCAAAAAAGATCTGTATCCAGATGGGTTCCTTTATTATGCCAGTGAAGCTTTTGTTTGTTTATTTGTTTCGTTGCGCTATTATCACTTCTTCTTTTTCTTCTGCTTATTCACTTATGGATGTTTCCATTTACGAATAGTCCCCAGCCACGACATCTGTTTTCTTCTTTTTCTTTCTGTTTTCTGCTGGATTATTATCTATAGGATTTTGTACTTTGGTCTGCGAATGATGTGACCATCTTATAATAAAACAGATATTTTAAAGCGTATCAGGCAGAGCTGGGCCGCATTTGGAAAACTGGGACATGACTTGAAAAATTCCGAAATATCCCAATCACTGAAATCCAAAGTATACGATTCGTGTGTGTTACTAGTTACAACTCATGGAATGGAAACAATGGCACTAACTGTGGCAAGAGTCGAAAAGCTTAGAGTTACACAACAAGAAATGGAACTGAGTATGATTAGCATATATTTAAGGAAAAATATGGAACGAGGAAATATGCAGGCGGAGTAAACTTGGAGCTGGGCAAGACAAGAAATATTGAGGTGAACAAATAGAATTGTCTATCAAAAGAAGCGTGGGTAAACCTCAGGAGAGATTGGAAAAAAAGTGGCACCAAAAGGCACAAAATAGTGAAATATGGCAGCAAACGAGGAAGTTCCACGTTTTATAGTGGTCAACGACAGTATGAAAGAAGAAGAAGAAGATGATGTAATAGAAGTATGCAGTCTTTCTTGGTTTTATTTTTATTTGTAGTTCACGGTCTCTTTGTATTCTTAGTAGTTTGTGATTTTTTCGGTCCAAGTTATTTTCAGGATACGGCGATAAATCTATATTTTGAATGCCTTAATTTTATTCACGTTAGTAACTTTTAATGTCCATCCCTCCATTCCGTAGAGCAGTGCAGATCAAAGATGCCATTGCAAAAATGGAATCCTAAAAGCAGGTTCTTGTTCAATATATACCCCGGTTCTTTTTTTTTTGAGCTGATTTGCCTTGAAGTTTTCTATATCACAGTCCTTTGGTATCTGTTATTTGTTGCCTATGCTTCCAAGTTGCTTATACAAGCCATAACCAGTTTAGATTTTATTAACGGCGAACGTAGTTCCAACTTTAGTATTGTGCTTAGTTTAGAAGTCATACTTTTGAGGTTCATTGTTCTGGTCATATTAGGTGTCAGTTTTCATGTGCTTTGAACATCCAGTTTGTTGCAAAAAGGACTTAAATGGTCTTTGTAGTCACGTTTTACAGGTTAGTCTAGTGTTAAGCGTCCCAATTATTTTACTTCGTTTATCATCGGAACGTGGCTCCATATATCTTCAAGTTTTTCAAGTGGTGTTTTGTTGCCTTGTAAAAGGGACGATTGCCGCATTTCCTGGGTTAATTGAAAGTGTTTAGTTGCCTCAAATTTCCCGCTTACAAGAATAGTAAGATCATTGACATAACCTTGTTTACAGAACAGTTCCAAAGTAATCTTTGAGAGAGTAACTATCCAGCCATAACTTTTTCGAAACCAAGAAAATTGAAATGCTTCTCTTAAACAGCGTTCTACTACCCTAAGTTAATTTGGAGTGACTTCAAGAAAAAATATCACTACTGATTGTCGAAAATCCCCAAATTGAGACGAGCTACTCTCATTGACTTCCTTCCAACACCTAAAGCAAGCTAACTTCAAGCCAGAATTTGCTTAGGACCCAGTAGTACCGGTTACTTAAACAAATAACCGAGTAAAAAAAAAGTGGCGCATGTCTTCAAGGAGCGACTCTACTGAGAGCAACGATTGCTATGAAAAGAAGCCGCGACCAGGAGATAAATACTCAAAGTAAAGATAGAGACCAGAAAATTGATTATCCAAGAACAGATATTAACCGTAACTGCTATTGGGTAGATGACTACCTTTATCGCGACGAACCGTGAGAAGGCAGGTAGGTTTATCATTGCTATCGGTGCGCCAGGCTCAAATCAGAAACCTTAAAACTTTTGGTTTTATAGACATGTTGTTATCACTAGATTGACAGAGGCCTTTACGACATTTATTACTAACAGTAACCAAACCGACCGAGTCATTGAGGGCAAGGTTTTTACCGACACAGCTTCCCAAAACTAATCGTGTCTGATATTGACCCAGTTCACGCAACTCCGAAGCCACAAGAAATTGTTATAATACTTATATCAAACAACAGGCAACTCTAAAGCTAATTTGCCCAAATAAATGCAAAAAACTTACGACTACTGATGGTCGAAAACTCGAAGAAAGAAGAAAGATTGAGAAGAGCACCTATCTAACCTCTGGCGAGGGCAGTACTTGGGAGGATTTAACTGAAAAGATAAAATTGAAAAACGTAGACCAAGAAAAAGAAAGCCCCGCCTCCAAGAGCACCGGCAGTGCACCGGCAGCAACGACATTCAATGAAAGAACTCTGTTATTATCTATAGCTTAGGGTTAAAGTCTATATTCGTATAAAGAATCCAAAATGATTATTACAAAAAATATATCGTTTTCCTGTCAAGATACACTTGGACGACCTCAAAATGGTGCTAGAAGTAGAAGATCCAATAGTTCAAATCATTGGCGAAAAAAGGCTTAGCAGTGTAAGAAGGGGGGTATTGGGTGGAAACATAAAATCAAAGAGCCAGGCCAAGAAAAAAAGAGAGGCACCAACAATAACGGATTCCGACAAAAGAATACCGTTGTTATCTATAGAACAAAGTTCTTATTTGCATAAAAAAACAGGTATTAATTCCAAAATATATCAGTTTTTTGCCAAGGTACATATGGACGACCTCAAAATGGTACTTTCAGTGGAAAACCCAATACTTTAGAATCCCAGCGGACAGAGGCATACTATAATTGAATAATACTTTACTTTCTTCCCTTCTTGGTTTTTTTCCGTTTTTCCTTGTTTTCAACAAATTTTGATTCGTTTCTTTTGCCTGGGCGGTTTTGATCTTGCTTTCAATCTCCGCAAAACTTTTTCTGATTTGATACTAATCAACCGGTTGTTATTTACATTATCCGGTATTTATTACTCTAATGCGTAAGAAGGAGGATTCCTGCTAAATTGCATGCTTGCGTATTGCAATTTTTACAAAACTTAGTCACCTCACATATAACTTAACCTCACTTCTTGGTCACTTTTGTAAGTATACTTGATACAATATTTGTGTCAAAGAAAAACCAAAATGATTTAGATCATAAAAGATATTAACCATAGCAGTTATTGGGTGGATGACCACCCCTATCACCCCCTTTGTCTATACACGTAACCGAAATCAAAACGGCGTCACTAACTTGCGGTCCGCGTATTTTTTATAACAATTACCATATGGAGAGCCTATAGAAGAACATTAAAAACATTGAAGACGCCTGCCTCAACGCTTTCGAACATCTCCGAATTCTTTACTGGGTCATAATCAAAGAGCACATTAAACTCTGTTGGGTAGTCCCATCACGGAAAGCACGATAAAATCAATAAACTCATCTTACAATCTTACCGCTGACTAGAATTGCGACATACGTTAGCCACAGATTTGCTGCTGCACATGAAAACCCACTTCTACCTTCACCTTAAAGCTTTGGGGCTTTTACGACATCACAAAGAGAGAGACATTTGGTTTGATATCACATTCATGTTTACTAAGTATACAAATGACCATACTTGACGAATTCTTGAGGTTTTTTACCGATACTTCTTCTCAAAATGAATCTGTCAAATAACTATACTCAGTTCACAAGCTAATTCTTTGCCCAAGTCACAAGAAATTGTTAGTGTTTAAACCAAAACAACAGCAACTCCCGAAACTAACGAATTAAAACGTCACTACGGAAAACGGAAAAAGAACTTACGACTACTGATAATTGAAAACTCTCAGAAAGACTGAGACTAGCACCGACCCAACTCCAAGCAAGGTCTGGTTAAGAACCAAGCTCGCACAAACACACTTAGAAGAACTTGACTGGAAACATAAAACAAAAGAGCTGATGCCAAGAAAAAAAGAGAAGCTCGCTTCCAAATCTAAGGAGCAAGGCACCGGCAGTCCACCGACAATAACGGTATCCGACGAAAGAATGCCGTTATTGTTTAACATCCATGGGGCAAAGTTTTTATTTGTATACAGAAGCGGAAATTCAACCCAAAATAGCTGGAAAACAAAATATTTATATCGTTTCCCTGCCATGACCTCAAAATGTTACCACCAGTGGGAAACCCAATTCTCTAGAATCTCATATGGACCCATAAGCCTGCTAAATTTCATGTTTGCTTATGCGGTCTGTGTAATTTTTAGAAAACTTAATTTTTGGAACACTCCTCACAGTACTCGAGCAGCATTTAAAATAATAACTTGCCAAGATCTTCCGCAACGTCAGAGCCATATGATGAGCCGATAGCTTTAGCCAAGAATCCAAAATAGTTGAAAAGCCAAGGTACATGGACGACATCAAAACTGAAAACACTATACTTTAGAAGCCTGGCGGTTAGAGCGAGCTAAGGTTCAGGTGCGTAAAAAGAAGCATTCTTGCAACTACATAGTGCCACCATCATCTGGGCTCACATGCCTGATAGATTTCATGTTTGCATATGCGGTCTTTGTAATTTTTACAAAATATAAACTCTGGAACATTTCACACAGCAATTTCAAATCAGGCTTCAAAAGAATAATTTGCCGAGATTCTTTGCAACATCAGAGTTAAATGACGAGCCAATAAAAATCTCACTGAATTGTCTAATCTTTGCTGATAATACTTGCCGGTATTTTGCCAATTTGTGTTTATTTTGACGTGGCACCCAGAAACTCACTTTCGAACATCTACTATTCAAGCCGTGCCTCTTTAAGGAGCATTTACCTTTACATATACGCTACACAGGGCAACCAATCATTATCACTTATTAACCTGACCTCAAAAGGTCAAAAGATTGTCTCAAGTAGGACGAGTAACAAAGAAGCGATTCTTGGCCAAGTTAAAGTTAACAGTAAATTGTTCTTAAAACATTAATATAATACAATAAATGCAATGTAAATATACTTATAATCAATGAAAACATTTGCATACATGTTGATTAAGTTGATTAAAAATTTTACAAAAATCTAGATTTTGAAACCTTAAACCGTATACAGTTATAGACAACATAGTCCGAGCGTATGACGTCAGTTGTGGGCAAAAGACTAGTATAAAACACTTGGCGCAGCAAGACATATAAATGATTGCAGCTCATTTAAAATTTAAAATAAAAAAATTAAGGTTGCAAAGCGAAAACTAGTGCAGAATAAATTTGTTATTTTTTCCAAAATATCAAAAAAGAATATATATGGTTTTTTTCTAAAATTGTTCCATGATGTATGGACAACGGAAAAATTAAATTATAATTTTTTTGCATAAATATTGAGTCCAATGTGTTATTTAATAAATAACAAAAACAAATTTATGTTGTGAATAATAATACAAATTAATATTTTATAGTTTTCATCAATGTTTACCAAAAGTCGTGGAATTAAACAATTTAACTACTCGTAGGACATGCCTACAACTAGCGCGTGAAGTCAGTTGTGGGTATAGAACGTTGTTATTCTGGCTTCACTATGCGACGTGTGGAAAAGAGCACACGACGCGTGTGTATAGTCTAATGTATAACCTCTCAGGGGTTGAGTGTTTATAAATTTCTTTATAGTCTTAGATGTAGCTAAAAGTTGATACAGTTTTATGTTTGAATTGTTTACTCAGTTAGCTCTGACATGTTAGTGTAGGTAGAGATAATTTCATCTCAGTTTAATAATACTATTGAGATTCATTTAGGTCTACTAGATACTTCTATATTTTGCCTATAGATTCACCAAGAGATATTCCTGAAAAGAAAAGACTAGTCGTCTATTGGTCTCAAGCTACTGTATTTATTTTCTGATGAACTTTGAGCAAAATCTGGAGTTTGTTTTAATATTATCGATGACCTAAATTTTTCTTGAATTGGTAATTGGTCTTTACAGCGCAAAAAGCACCAGTCGTCGGGACTAACTAGTTACAAACTTTCTAATAATGAAGCCCAGCTTTAAATTCTCTCCCTAAATTGAATCTGAGGTTAATTAAAAGCATCAACAAATCAACATATGTTTAAACATTATAATTACGAATATTGCTTAATATCCGAACATCTGCTAACTTTTTACTTTTGCAAACTCAGTTATTTGGCATCTTATTTTTACCATGCAAACGAAAGCTGTTACAATTTAATGTTCCTATTTTAAGTTAATGAACTATGGAGTATAGACTACAAAATAAATATGCAATTGTAATGATCCATTAAAACACTAAAATCTCATACGTTCAATTAAAATCAATCCATCTGCTAACAGTTAAACAATCTTACATAATAGATAATATTGTTTCCCATTGAATGTTTCACACCTAATTTTACATTCGTTGCCATTATGTAAGAAATAAGAAAGTTCATACTTAACTGAATGATGTGCACTTTATTTTACAAAGAAATTAATTATAACAAAAGACGCGAACAATGCCATTTCATAATCCAACAATTTTGACTATAATCTTCTTATAAATGTTATTTTAATTTGGATTAAAAAAATAAAAATAAAATAAACCTGTTGCTAATGTAACTATCACTTAAAAATGATTGATAATTCTTAAATTGTTAAGTGTCAATGATGTATTATAACAACAAGCTAGCTGATAATCACTAAAGAATTTATATATGAAAAACATGAATTTGTAAAGTGTTTTTATTACTTTAACTTCCTGTATGATTAAGCAACAGTTTATAAATTACTAAATAGCACAAATTATAATGCAAAATGTTTAAGTAAGTAAACGTTAGCCTGATAGGTTTCATTTAGTCCAGCGGAACTATAATTTACTGATTTCTATTGCATGCTGCATTCTATTATTATTATTAGTTTGTTAAACCACCAGTTTATAACTACTCGAGCGCATTAGGTTTGACATTGTTTAACCAAATCGTTTTACATGCGTCTTGTTACGCTTTTAATTTTAATAATAGCACGTTTAGAAGTTTACTGTACTTTAAACAAACAGTGCTACACAATTAAAATAAATCACAGAAAAGCTGGATTTATTATAGTTGTTTTTACTAATTTGACTTATTTTATAAACACATGTTATTTATCCAAGTTGTTTTTATATAACAATAATTGTTCCTACAGAGATCATATCAGAAGTGAATCAAGGTTATGGAGCAACATCCGTTCTTGTTGTGTTGGAAACTCATACCTACATGTGAAGTAGGTAATTTGTAGAATTTATAAATTATAAAATAACTCTCTAAACTAAATACGATTTGGCTTGTATTTTCAAAATGTAATTTGTTTAGAGTAAATTTTCTTTGGTATAAAATACATGTTGTAGTCCATTCCCGCATCAGGGTCATATGGGCTTGGCATATTATTTAATTCCCACAGAGCAAATTGTTTTAAGAGACAAACGTCTTATAATAAATAAACTTGCCGCTTGCAAGATATAATAAATAATGTCGAAAATATATATTTATAGTATTTTTATGGTTTATAAATTAATGATTTGAATTAATTTTATGACTTAATTTTTTCTATTGAGAATGCGGTTTTCTTAAATCATTAATTATGATTAATTGACATGTTTCTATTTATATGTTAATTAAAAATACATTTCGTAAATGTTTCGAGTATTTTTGCCAAAATTAGTTAGTCATACAAATGATTTTTGAAGCTTATGTGGTTTGTGATTTGATTAATTCTAAAATAGCGCACCTATTGTTACGAAACAGGTTTTTTACTTTATTAAGGATACACAAAGACATGAATGAAACACTTGTAATTGTCATTGTACGGTATAATCATATTGCTTTAAAAATTGATTTGGTCGTACCGTTTTTAGAGAATAAAAAAATCTCTGCAATTTAAAATTTGTAAAGGTAAACTATGCATAGTAATAGCTTTATATTGAATTATGGGGTCTATGGGTCAAGTGGCGATCTCATTGTACAAGTCTTTTAAATTATATCGTTTCATTTCCGAGATAATTAAATATTATAATTATAATATTAGTAGGAAGTTGAGAAAGAATGACATTGTTTTTACGAATCTGTAATAGATATCTCGCCATTGAAACATCATCAGTTGTTGTGTAACAGGATAATATAAAAAAAGAACTGACGCCATACACTTCATCATATTGCGATTGACAGATGTGGTAAAAAATGATATATTTGCAATAAGTACGTCATGCCACTAACATATTTAAATAAAATAAACGATTGCAATTTTAGGCAAATTATAATTTATATTTAATTGAAGTTTGCATTTTCTCCACGTGAGGTACTTTTATCAACTTATTTGTCATTCGTATGTTAAGCCACTTACATAACCTCAAAAAAATGACTTTTAATCTGTCTCTTTGCTACAATTTTGTTATGTTGCTACACAACCTAAAAAATATTGCCATCTGTCTATTTGCATTGACAGTTGTGGAAAAATATATATTTTTGATTATTCTCTACTACTCATATAATCTAAAAATTTTAAGACAAAATTTGTCGTTCTGTATTCTTTGTGATCGTGCCATTGCATACACATAACTTTAAGAAGGATAGACTACAGTGGCAGATTAAGACTAACATTTAAAACTACACAAAAAAGTAGATATTGATTTTGTTATCATCTTTTTTTTGTTTATTATGTAAGCGTCAGGACGCAGCATTAAAAAAGGCATATCACAACTATCAATTGCGAAGTAACATATAATATGACAAAATTAAGTGCATGTAATGACATAACTGTCAATTGAGAAACCGACAATTTGGGTGGTTAAATTTTGAGTTATGTATGTGCATAATTTAAGACAACTGTCAGGAGGCACAGATAAATTGATTGATAAAATAGATTGTGTGTACTGTAACTGTCTTTAATCGACTTTAAATTGTGACACGTCAGAATAAATATAGATTTTTAGGGTGCATACTGTATCATAATGTAAATTGAATTGATGTCAAACGCCAATGTTCACATTTTAGAAAACTAAAACTTTTCCAGCAAGGCAATATATTTTATAGAAAGCACTCTGAAGGAACACTTTCAGCAAGACCGGAGCAAACTTAAGAAAATGATTATTGCTGAAGGCATTTAGGTTTTAAGAATGCAATTGGTTTTCAAGATTCAAGATAGTTTTTTTGGAAAGCGCCCCACTTCTTAAGTTAATAAATTTGCCCAATGAGAACTAAAACAGTGGCACTTCTAGAACACACGATCAACAACGCCAGAAAGACAATTTTAGAATTAGACATTTTCCAACACAACAAAGACTAACTACGATGCTTCAGCATACAAATAAAAACTATTTAAAAACCTTTTTGAAAAATAAAGCAAATTTTGAAACATTTTTTTAAAGAAATTTCAATTAGTACTGAGAACAAACAACAATAATGATGCTGTTTTCTCAAAAATATCTAAACAAGAATAGTTGAACTGCATGCCAATCAACAAAAGCCATTAACACATACCGAAATTGAGGAACTGTAATTTTGGCCAAATTTGCAGTTAGCAACTGGGTTAGCCAGTCTTCACGATTCCACGTTTAAGACACCTTTGAGACACTTCTAGTTTTAAACGAACACTACTCCCAAACCTTGCCCACCTGATAAACGTATTACGATAGGGTTACTAAATACCTGGAGATTCCTTTGGGAATGCTCACTCAACAATTATCACAAGCCAGGAGACTTATGACTACAAACTCAGCCCAAAGTTCTTTAGTCATTACTGGTACCTTAAAACTAGGAATCAAGAAAGATACTTCAGCCAAAACCTTAGGGTTACAACAAACTACAGATTTTTCCTCTCTTGATGTGGTTCTGCACTACGATTTCTTTTGCCTAGTGTATTTCTCTGATTGATACTTTTCTAATAGTTCAATTTCTTTGATAAGTCCATAAACTTTTGCCAGGAGATCATCTCGAGTTTTTCTTTAGTTTAGCTTGTGTTTTCTAAAATGAGTCCCTGCGTTTTTTATTGTAAATCTTCATTCTCTAGACATCCGCGGCATAACTACTATGTTTTTGGATTTCCATTCTATGCATGTACATAATAGTTCAAGACACAGTGTTCAGTTACATGCTTTTGCAGTTTTGTTTGGCTTATTGGCATTACCATAGTTTGGGTAGTTTATCGGTCTCGTATGAGATCCCGAAAGCAGGTTCCGGTCCAATAAACGTCTTTGTGATATCCTTTTTTGCGAGCTGGATCAGGCGTACCTTGCCATTTTTAGGTAATGTTTTCAGATATCGTCTGTAATGCCGCTTAGCTGCCGGACATGGTAGTTATTGGTTTACTAGCATGTTTTCCCGATTTAATAGTGTTCTTAGAGCACTATTCTTAATTGCCTAGCGATAACGTAATTGATCTTCAAAAGTTCCGATTCCGGTGCCATTGTGGTCTTTGGTCCCACGGTATTGTAACATAATTGTTATTCCCGGTCTGTGAATCTTAAAATGTACAGTATGTTCGTTAATCTGTAGTCGGTACACTGCTTCTTTTGCCTTCATCATCACAACTAAGTTCAGTGGTGGTAGTGATAGCGGTGCTTCCATGGCAGCTGTGGGTGTTGTTTTCATTGTTCCCGCTATCAGAAGACATGCTAACCATCGTACTTTACCCAGTTTAGTTAGACGTAGGGGAGATTTTTTTCTTCTAATACAAGTACTCCGTACGTGATGGGTCTAATCATCAATGTATAACCATCTGGTCATATCGGGTGTTAAACCCCATGTTTGTCCGACCATCGCTTTGGTTGCAAATAGCACCCGGATAGCCGTCGTAGTCACATTTTCAGATGAGTATGAAAGGTTAGTTTGGTACTTAACTTCTTTTACATTTCCAGATTTTTTTTGTCTTCTTGTAAAAGGGATGATTGCCATTTTAGTTAGGTTTGCTGATAGTTCCACTACCTTTCGACACTATTCAGTGCATTCTGCATAGATACAGTTCTTCTAAAGTTTCCGCTTACTAGGATGATTAGGTTGGAGGCATATCCTATGGCAAAGACGTCCATGCTATTCAATATTTGCAGTAGGCTGTCCATGTGAAGGTAATAAACTGCCCTGTGGGTGCTAGCTCTTACAGTCTTACCAAATGATGTGATTGTTACAGATTTGTTCATGAGCATAGAGTTTACCTAAAGGTAGTATAACCAGTTTGCAAGATTTTTGTGATTGGTATGGTATGCATATTGGTATCAGTGCAGAAGCAAAGTCTGTTATCTTTTTAATACTATGTTATTTTGACAGTGAAATGAATCGCTTTACGCTTGAACAACGTTGGGAAATATTGCAAACTTATTTCCAAAGTCATTGTTGTGTAACCCAAATAGTGCGTTTATTGAAAAGAAGTTTTGGCGAAAATGAGGCCCCCTCCACGCGTGCTGTACGCAAGCCTGTGCAAAAAGTTTGTGAGACTGGCATGCTAATGGCCAACACACACGGTCCCCGCTGACGTACGGTGCGCACTGACGAGAATGTGGCTGCCGTAGCCGAGAGTGTGCGACTCAGTCATCGACTTGCCATCGATCTCAACAACTCAACATTTCACGCACCAGCCTGATGCAAATTTTGCACAAAGACCTCGTATTATTTGCTTGTAAGGTCCAATTGACTTAGCAATTGAAGGCACACTACCATCCGGTTTGTTATTGCTTCTCAATTTGGGCCTTAGAGCAGCTTGAAATGGACAACGATTTTGCTCGAAAAATCATCTTTTCTGACGAAGCGCATTTTCATCTCGGCTATGTTAACAAGCAAAACTGTCTCATCTGGGGATTGGAAAACCCACATGTGATTGTCGAGAAACGAATGCATCTTCAGAGAGCGACAGTTTGGTGCGGATTTTGGAGCGGTGGCATTATTGCCCCATTTTTCTTTGAAAATGCTGCTGGAAACGCCATTTCGGTTAACGGTGAGCGCTACAGACGCATGATAAACGATTTTTTGTGGCAGGAAATTGAAGACTTGGACTTGGACGATCTTTGGTTTCAGCAGGATGGCGCCCCATGTCACACAGCCCATGCCACAATCGATCTTTTGCGAGCCCTTAAGGCGAATATCGAGCAAGCCGTTCGTGAGATAGAGCCAGAAACCGTCACCAAGGTTTTGGAAAACTGGGTTAACAGGATGCGCTACTGCGAAGTCAGCCGAGGTAGCCACATGAATGAAATCGTGCTCCATAAATAATGAGAATATTTGCTCTTTCGAATAAACCAATAATATACCGAGAACAAATATTTTGTTCATTTTGAATTATTAAAAAGGGACCACTAAATGGACCACCCTTTATATTTAATAATTTGCAACTTGTTCTAAATGCAATTTGTTGATTTTCAGCAGAATGTGCGTGTTTTCTGTGTTTTTTTCAAAATAAGTTAATGTGAATGAATCTTTGTTTAAATTTTACCTTTGGGTAAATGTGGTAAATGTGTTTTGATACAATTTATTATTAATTACATGTTGAATAAGACTGACTGGAAAACCATCCATATTTCCTATAGATATAATTTTATTCAGTTCTAAATTATGAAAATGATCTTAGGATTTACCGGCAGCTGTTTGGACGTTTGCAGTAACATATCTATAACACACTAATTAAGTCTGGAAAAATATTTTTTGAATTTGTCCACTAGCTATAAGATCAACAAATATATTTATTAAAAAAATAACGTAAATTGTTGAAATATATTTCTTATCTCGGTCTGCCCCTGATATTATTCTCAAATAATACTTGCTGATGTAGCAATTTAAAACAATCTGGTTCTAATCCAAGTAACATATAATGAATATTATTTATTTAGACTGAAACAAATAACCGTAATATAGTATTACGTTTATTTGTTTATTTAAACATTAAATAAATGTAATTTTGGTTAAGTATTCTAATTAATACCAAAGTGTTCAATTGATTATATTATTTCTTACCTCGTCAGAACGACACGTTCTAATCCACAATAAACTACATCATAATCTTCATCCATTTTTGTAAATCGTATGTAGTAAAACACAAACTTTAATATTAACACGTTATATCAGAAGCACATCCGGAGCGTAGCTCAGACAACACAACACTACGGCAAATTCCTTTTCAGATCTGTATGGAAGCTGATAAGGCAAAAAAATGCAATAAGAGATTATTTCGTATAGAATTTCATAATTTTTTTGTTGTGTATAGTAGAATTCATATAAACGTGGTTATTATTTATGAATACTAATATAATCAACTATATTTTAATTGAATTGTGTATAAGTACATGCATCTTTTGCTAGTGCATAATAAGCTTAATAATAATTAAGATTGAATAACTATAATTTTCTACATTAATTAATTTGTTTTCTCTTTGTTGCAGGTGAGTACCATAAAGTTTAAGTTGGCCTAAACTCAGGTAAATAGTGTAATAGAGGTTTATATTAAGAAATAATTTAATAAAAAAAATGAAATAAAATTAATATTCGACGATGGATCGAAATGATTCCGGAAGAACAGTGAAAAAATTTGTTTCCATTTTTCTTTCTTTAACTTTTTTAACCACCAAATTTCCTTTCTAGTTAAGTATGATTTGAGTTATGCGAAAAGGTGGAAGTTCTTCTTAAAAAAAAAAAAATGGAATTCCGAGCAAGCCTTATACTACGAGTAAATATTTGTTTGGGTGGCAATATGTCTTGTATTTTGTTTGTACAATGTATATGGAAATATCTGTTGTATGTTGTAAAGTCAATTTTTAACCGGCAATGATTCGAATAGATATCGTCCAGCCATCTTCTTTGTTTGTCTTGGCCGCCAGTGCGTAACTTTGACTGCCTAACTGCTTCGTCTTGAAACGTGGCCGGCTCAGCTCCATTTTAACTTCGTTATTTTTTCCGCCATGTCCGCAACCTTTGATTTTTCTCTGATTGTCTAGTTCTTGATTTTGTCCGGCAAGGAGATTCCGATCATAGCGGGCCCCATTGCTCTTTGTGTTGTTTGCATTCTATTCATACTCTTTTTGGCAAGACTAACGGTTTATGTAGTCACCGGTACGATACGTGTATTGTAAACTTTTTTTTTAGATTAATGGGTATGCCGTTGTTTCCCAGAATGTGTTGCAGTTTACCAAATGCCGCCCAAGTAAGGCTTATGCGTTCTGCTGTTTGATTTTTCCTAGTTTAATTGTGTGCTCAAGTTAAATGTAGTGGTCTACGCATTCGATGGTTTCATTGTCTAGTAATGTTTTTGGATTCGTCGGACTTGAAGATTTTTGTCTTTTCGGTGTTCATTTTTAGCCCGATTTCTTTAGATTTAGTTTAGCTGCTGCAGCAGAACCGTAGGAGGTTGTGATCTATCTTTATTTTTTTCATTCCTTAGTCCCATTTGCGATTTTTCAAAATGTATATATATTGCTATCTAAACAAATATTTATCCTTAGTACAAGGATTGCTATTAATGTTAACAATTATTCACTGATAGTTCAGAGATGTAGGACCGACATTTTAGTTTTTTTTAACCGGACCTACGACAAATGTAATAGATTTCAACTATTCAAGGTCAGTGTTTACAGACTGCTTAAATCTCATCTTCTAAAGTGATTGCTATATTTTTTCATAATAATCTAAATGCGGCAGCTTTAATAAGCAATAAACAAATAATAAAATTGATGAATATCAATTTGTTTAAACACAGATTTTACATGAATTTTTCATATTATAGTGCAAAATTTAATTTTTAGATTGTGACTAATTATGTCATTATGATTCAAAAACGTTATATTACTATGATTTATGCCATTATTTAATTGAATTAAAATTGCCAAATAAATAACATCATGCAAAGAAAATCAATAGCTAGTAAACCTGTTGAGCAAAGCATTTTTTGTTATAAGATAAATAAAATAAAATAAAATGTACCTTTCCCTTCTTCTTTTTGTACACTATTTAATTGTAATTCATCTGTATACAATTAACACTGTCACTGTTATCGATGTACACTAATATACGATGCAATATATAACCCAAACAACGAACCTGTCTACGTTGTTGTTTCACCCCTTACATTAACGGATCATGCGTATTGCGCGCAGACGGTACAGACGCCACAAACGGTACAGACGAATCGCATTTGATGCATGCTAACCCCTTACGAAATTGCCACGAATATTCGCGTATCGTTTTTGCGCATTTTATTCATACAACAATAACTAATTTACGCTTTAGATTATATATACAAGTTTATTTCTTAATAGTTTTAGAAATGTTGATGTGATTTTTTATAATTTAATAAATTACTAATTTAAAGTTGCACTTTCTTGCACAATCTATGGTATATTTGTGTGGAAAATAACTAAGGGACAGAATGAAAAGAATTAAACTTAATTGAGAACAAAATTCTGTATAGAAATAAGATCGTTTAATATTGTTCTGTTAACAAAATGCTTCAGATCTAACTTCAAAACTAAAAAAGCTGATTATGTGATTAAAAGAAAAAAGAATAACTTTGAAAAACAACAAAAAGAAATGATTTATTTTAGAAATAAAACATTGTTAATTTGTCGGTTTCGAGATAATGAGAGATCAAATTGAGGCCTTCATTGAGCTCTAATTACAGCTTTCAAACAAGGGATGCATGCTTCTAACTATTTTAATTAAATTAGCAAACTGTTATAAAGGGCTTGCTTTAAGTTTTCAATCGTCCGAAGCTCATAATGGTTGTAGCGAAGGCACTACAGCAATGTGGACATTATTTAAGTAAGTAATCTTGAAAAGTTTTGCAATGTGTGGACAAGCATTCTTCTTCTTCTTTGTGTATCCTCTTTGCAGGAGTCGTGGTTCACTTGGAATTTCTTGCTGCTTGTGACGCCGTTTGGTTTGTTGCCGGCGATTGTCTTTTTGGTCTCTTTTCTCTTTTCTCTTTTTTTTTAAATTTTTTCTTTTTACTATTAATGTTTGCCGTCTCTTCGTGTGATGTATCCAAAATATTTAAGGATTTGGGAATAGATTATTTTTGTAAGTTGCTGGGGTTTGTTTATTTGTTGGATAATAGACACATTGGTTCTTTTGGCTGTCCAGGCCAACACAAAAGTTCTCAATCTTCCGCCTGTCTCTGTCTTTAGTGTCTATGATTTGGCCCGGTATAGATGAGGCTAATGTTTTTATTATTTTCTTTTTAGTGTTTAATGTTAGGTCCGAATCTATCCATAATTTTTGCGGTTCCTTTGCCGTTCTTTTGGTAAATTTTACATCTTTAATTGATTTTCTTGGTACGTCCACTTATGTTTGTAATGAGTGCTCCTAAGTAAATGTATTGGTTAACGACTTCATACTCTTGTATGTCGGGTTTTTTGTTGTTGGCTCGCTCTATGATCATGGTTTTTGTTTTATTGATGTTGATTTTTTGGACAAAGATTTTGTTTTCTTCTTTCGGTTTTTTGTTTAATTTCTGTAGGTTCTCTACCATCCGAGCTAATAAGACAGTTTTATCTGCGTAACAGATTTATCATAACTCTTTTGATGACTATACTACCATACCAGTTTTCTAGCACTCGTCTCATTTTACACTCTGTGTAGATATTGAAGAGCATTGGTGATAGTATGCCCTATTTTTGAATGATGTTTAGGATAACGGGCTTGGAATATAGCTTGATAGAGATCATTCTATTGCTGATAACGCCATCAAGTTTTTTGCTACTGATAAGACAAGATTTTTGTTTCTTGAGTATACTTTTGTGTTGCCAATTGTAAAATTGCCATTTTTTTTCCAGTGGTTTTTGGATATATCAGTGATTTTATATCTTTCTAGTTTATTTCTCTTATGTGCGTCTTCCCAGTTTTTAGTTGTTGAACGTTCCAGGTGCCGATTCTAGTGCAGTTTGTTGTTCTGATTGATGGAAGTTGGAAAACATCAAGAGCTCAAGTGGGGGGGGTTTCTAGTTATCTGAAGTGAATCTATTTTCTACCGGGACTGTAGAGAAGTATTTTGCCCGCTACCACTTGGACAAGCATTATCTTAACATTTATTTTGAAATTTGATAGATGTCATGAGGAACTGTTAGCTGGTGCTGGTCTAGTTTTTTACCTACTTTTCCAAGACTTTACTAGGCTCTTCTAGATCGTATTTAGGTGTTTTATTAGGTTGTTCTTGATTTTTCTAAATCGCACAATCTCTGTTTTATTATGTTATTTTAAGTTTATAATTACATACTAAAGTAAGGTACATTTAAACATCTAAAGATTATCTACACTATCTAATTTTTTTTTGGGAAATCTAGCGCTCTTATCAACTATTTTAAAACTTTGAATGCTATCAAAAGTTGTTAAAGGTTTATTCTAGGTTTTCTGGAATATGGTAGCTCGAGCAAGCCTTATTATTTGATTTATTTAGTAACAATTTGAAGCTTATTTAAATTCGATAGCTTACTAAGTTTTTGTAGACTCAACTAGCTTTTATATGATATTTTAGATTTGTCTAATTTTACAAAAGCTTTTGTCTTCAATTTTGTCATAGTTGTATGTTTAGATTTTCTTACCAAAGTTTACTTATGTACGCCTAGTCTGTGATTCAAGCACATTTAGTAACACCTAATTTTATTTTAAGCCTAAAGGATGGTTGGGACTTTTACTATATCGTAATCCATAATAATGATAAAGTTATTGTTTTTTTAACATATTTTAAGCTTGTTCAAAATTGATTTGATAGGTTTTTGTTGGTCAGGAGTAGGAGGCCGCGCAAATAGTGTTATTACTGTGCGATTTATAGTAATTTTTACTTTGTGCTGTTTAGGCATGGTTATTATAGCTATAAATTAACTTATTTTTTATGCTACATATTCAGTTCAGTCGACAGCGAGATTTGACTTCGGCATAAAAACTTCAAAAACTTAGTAGCACGATCATTTGCAGGCGTAAATTGCGACGCCCGCTCTAACTTTGATTTACGATGTTCTAGACACTAGAATTTGATGTGGCAGATTGGCAAAATTAAAAAAAAAATTAAAAGCCCAAACTCGACTAGGCTTGTTACATACAACTACCGATTTAAAAACTCTGGTACACTGAACTTTACCGGGAATTTTGTAGCCGTGTTTTATCTAGTGTAGGCTTTTCTTATTTTTTTTATCTATCTTGGTTCTTGGCTACTTGATACCAGTTTTAAGTCATCATTCTACGTTGTCATCTGTGGTCAGATAGCGTTTTTTTCTTGTTCTATAGTCTCCATCTGATGAGCTTGTTGCTTGTTGCTTTATTTAACCTGTTCTCTTACCACTTGCCTGCAAACAATGTGTCCCTAATTGTCTTGTACTTTGTAGGTGGTTACTGGGAGAATGCATTGCTTGTATAATTTGGAGTTTAGCCGACGGGGAATGTCCGTAGTTAAGATATCTTTTATTTTCTCACATGCAGTCCATGTTTATCAGATTTTTTTGTTTATTTTTAATTCTTGGTTGGTTTACCATATAGTTATTGTTTGCCATAGCTATTTGAGTCTAGTCATCTTTTTGATGTTATTGGTATCCAGCTTTATTTGTTTGGCATCTTTGTTTGTTGTCATGTACTTCGTTTTGCCTATGCGTTTTGTGGTCGGAGTTTAAAGATACTTAAGCTTACCTAAGTTTTCACTGTTTTACCATTCGGAGGTAAACCGTTCTACTTGCAGGCACCTGCTAGACGAAAACTGCTGTTTCCACACTTTTATTAGCCACTGTTGTACTACTTTTTGAACCACTACATAGATGGGACGACTACAATCAAAGCAGCACACTAACTTGGTATTACTGTTATTAAACGATCGTGGCGCAATAGTGTAGGCATGCGACTGCTGCACTGAAGGTAGTGAATTAAAATTTTACAAATTAAGAATTTTTTTAATCTTCCAATTTGGTTAGTTAGGATATATAATTTCTCTAATGGTTCAGAATCTACTCAACATTTTCAGTCTACTTGTGATGTAAGTTGTCAGCATTACTCGCAGAGAAGAGGTTTAATGCCAGCAGTGTCTTTGTTATAAAATAGTTTAATATGTTATCTGCGTGACAAGTCAGTCACCCCAGAACTTTGTCATTACAGCAGGCTAAATAACCTGATCTTTAAAATAATAAAATGAACTATCACATAGTTACGGTCACCACCATTTAATTTTTATGTAATTTTGACTTTTTTTAGAGGTCACCGTTTTGGTATTTTTGTCCTAGGTTGCCACTTCTTATTTAGTAACTCATAAGTTGACCTAAACTTTTTTTGTCTGTTTAGACTTGACTGTAATATGTACTACAAGGGAGAGTTATTTCATATTTTTTTAAGTTTATGGAAACTTTTGCAATTTTTGAACTTGAATAATATGTTTATGTTCCATTTTAAGGCGAACCGATAATATCTTATGTTTATCTAAGTCGTTAGAATTTGTAAAAGTTTTTTTAATGTACTTACAAATTCTGCAATTTTCTTGTAACGTTTTAGAATATTCTTTATGTGTTTCCGGTTATTCCAAGTTAATATTACTCTATATCATCAGGGATTTTTTTCCTTTTTGAAGTGGTTTGTTTGGTGTTTCTGCAACTCTGATTGTTACTCCTCTAGTAATTTCTTTTCTATAATGAAGTCTAGAATCTTTTGTCTGTATTGAGCTAAGCTAAGGCACTACGTTGCGTGTTGTAAGCTTTGCATTTGCTCAGCAGATGTTTCTATGCTTCTATAGATTTCCATTGTATGCATGTGTTTGTTTAGGCTACAGTGCCAGTTATAAGTCCTGTAAGCTTTTGTAATTTTTGTTCTGCTTATCTGCATTACCATAGTTTAGGCAATGTGTGATGGTTTTATTAGAAAATAGTTTTGTGTGTTTTATTTTTTAACAGTTTTTTAGTTACTGTGTTTTGTGTCAAGTTCACTACGGATTATTTGTTTACTGGTCTTGTATGGGACTCCGAAAGCATGTTTAGGTCTAATGAACGGATTTGTTCTTTTTTTGCATGCTGGGTTTGCCTTAAAGTTACTTTGGTATCTAGATTTTATTTTTCCACGTAGGAACTATTAACACTAACACACTTGTTTTTAATAAAACTATGCTTTTGAAAAAAAAAATGTTTAGTTCTGCAAAATTTGACTCCACATTGTTTTGCAAGTCATCATTCGATAAAAAGCGACGTCTTTTCAAGTGTTTTTGAGTTTCACTAATAAACAATAGTTACAGGGTTCAAGGTCGAGACTGTAAGGTGTAATTTTGCATTCATTGACTTTTTTTAAAGAATTTTAAGAGTTTTTATAGCATAATTATAGGTTTTTTATGTATAGTAGCTTTTAAGTTATTAATTGTTGTCTATGTAGACATTCTCCGTTATTGTAGTCTTTTTTCGCATGTAGTCAATTAATCCCATCAGCGTCCCAGAAAACTGTGGCTAACACTTTGGGAGGAAAATTGCGTCTTTGCATGGTTGGGTGGTTGAGAAATCTTATGAATCTATTGCATGGACTCTTGTATGTATTCAGGTCTTAGTTACAATTCTATAGTACAATATAAAGCTTCTCAAATCACTCATTTTTGCCTGTTACAAAAATGACAAATGTTAAGCGATTGGAACTGAACTTGAAGTTGAGACTTTGAGACTAAACATATGTCACTGAAGTAAGATATCTTTTTTGTCGATCTTTGTTTTGGATACTTAGAAATTGACTTAGATACTACTAGACATAGTTGTTCCAAAGGTATTCTACGGTTTTAAGACACGCTCAACGTTTTAGGCTTTTGGAAATGTTAAAAAAAATTAAGTTAGCATAACATTTTTTTGTGACTATGCTTATCTAACAGTGAGATAGCTCAGTTATAGAGCATTAGCGTAGCACAGCGTAGACAGTCTGGGACTCGATCCCGAAATATGACTGAAATAATAACTTGCTCTTTATCCACCGGGGTGATTCGGAAGTCACCTAATAAGCCGTTGGTCTCATCAAACAAGTCATAAGACTTCTGGGGCGATGTAAAAAGATGCATAACGCACAATCACTTTTTAGTATCTTTTGATACATTTGCAAGTTCTGCAGTCTTTTTGTAACGTTTTCGAATATTATTTATGTGTTTCCGGTTATTTCAAATTGTTATTACTCCTTATTTTTAGAGCCTGGTTCTAATTGGTGATAAAAATTGCATTTTTGTGTGTTAAGAAAACAATATTTCAAAATTGCATCTTCTAAGTCCTCCAGAACAAGATGTTTTACTTGTTCTTGCAAAGTAGTTTTGCATCTGTTTTAGGTCCAAAGGCTGCAATGGTTTTTTTGTTACTTATCATTAGTTGTTCTGTACCCTACTACATTTTTTCCAGAATTAACTAGACTGGTAGAATGTAAATGTATGTGTAGTGTCGCAAAGTAATCACAGATCAATTCCATAGCGTTGAAATGTATGAGATGATACTGCAGATGGGTCTAATTGACAACATTTCATGCAATTTATTTTTTGGATATGGTCCAATACTTAGTCTTGATAAGATTAATTTAGCACCGTTGTGCAACTCCTTCTTTAAATACTCTAAGTTGGCTATACCTATTGTCAAAGTGTGTGATTTTGGCAGAATTTTAGCATGCCTTTGATTTTCTAGAATATATGCAAAGTATAATCTTTCTTCAACTCTTAGCATTTTCGTATTTCTAAAAATGGCTTTAATGATATTACACTTGATGAAGGGTTAATTGTCTTTCCAGTACGCAATAAACTAAGTTCTTTGTAAACAAAATTTATGAGCTAGTTTAATTAAATTCTTTATGTAGTTTGCTAGTCAAAAGTGCACTATGTTTTTATTGTTTTTTTGGAGTTTTTATGTTGTTTAGAAAACGTAGGTAATTTGATTGATACATGAGACTATGTTGTTGATGTTATGTAGAGTGTGGTTGATGGCGTTTTTTTTGGGCAATTTGAAATATATAGTTTCTAAAAGTTTTCTCTCAATATTGTCGTACTCTTTTATTTTTGTGATATCCTTTAACTCGAGATCTTCCATTTTGTTTTGAACGTCCTGGAATTTAGTACAGGTTTTGTTGCAATGTTGCCAATCTGCTTTCTATCTTCTTTCTATGAAGTTTGTGTTATTGCTTATGTTTTTCAGAAATTTGGAAGTTTTTACTTATTGATGCTGGTTTGCACATTGTTTGAAGTGGATTCAATCCGGTTCGAAGGACCATACATGTTGGATAAAACTTGATGCACTGCTGCTGTTGATTCTGCTTTTTTTATTGAGAATTAAAAAGCTTGGTTTGTGAGTCAAACACATCTAATAACTTTTCTGAATATGTTTGAATGAAATAATAAAACAATTTTGTTGACTGTGGTAATACATACAATACTAGTTAAATAACTGAAGAGTGTATAAACATTTTATTAACAAAATAGGTTGAGAGTCTGGCTACCTGCAGAAGATGTATTGATGATTTCAATAATGCATATTATCGATATTTATGATCAATAAGTTCAAATAAGTTGTTACTGTTGCAGATGTAAGTTGCTCCAAAGGTTTTGCTTTTTCTATTTAAATTACTTGTTTCAAGTTTTTTTTCAGTATTGTCTTGTAATTTTTTAGTTAGGATAACGTTGAAACGAATGTTTTAAAATTCACAAATATGATAATCATGGTCTATGGTATTACACATCATTTTTATCATACAAAACAGATTTTTTAATACTGTTCTTGTCGAGAAATTGAAAAATAACTTAGTCACTCTGTATTACGTTTAACTGTCTTAACCTATCACAAAGTACTTCAAAAATGTTATAAATCGATTGGCGCAATTAAAATAACGTTTTCTTAAATATTTATAAACACAAATTGCATATAAATTACTAAATTTACTTTTATACATTATAATTTAAATAAATACTTGAACTCAATATGTTATCATCAAATAATTACATTCTTAAGCAAATAGAAAAAAAAATACCTCGTTACATGCATGAAATTATAAATCAATATTTTACTCATAGAGAAAATAAAATAATTCATTAAATTCAATGAATGAATGAATAATGCAAAATTTAATGATCAACGATGCAACGGAAATCGGTAAGCAATAATCATCTCCCATTAGAAAGTAAGAGATGATGCACGTGGCTATTTGATAAGGTGGAGATTGAAAAAGTTTATTAAATTAAGTATAAATTTACATAGACAAACACAGTACGTCTTTGCAACACTGATACAAACAGATAAATATTATTTGTTTTCATTCCTTGCAAATAATTTATATTTCAATTGCATACTAAATATTCCGTTTTAGCACGTTTATAGATAAATAAATTCTTATAAAATAGTGCTTGCCTTGGCACAAAGTAGAATCAATTGCTCAATGACCAATCATCTCAACAAAACTGTACATTTTCTGCAATTTACAGGCAGGGATAGAAATTAATGATTACTTGGAATTCATACGCCGTCCATATAAAATATTAAATTTATATGTTTAACAATTAACTTCGCGACTTAAAACCGCATTTATCCATAATTAATATGCAAATACCGGCGGCCACATTTAAAGTGTGTGCGCACAAACATCTACTACGGGATAAACGTGTATTTTGCTTGAATAAATGTTTATAGAATGAAATTCCTGTTTGGTTTATACTATATATAAATCATAATAGCGATTCCAATAATGCGGTCGTTTATTTATTTATTAGTTTGTTGACATTTCGAGAATTATTTATTCATGGATCCAAAGCGCAATCGAACACATCGTTTCTGCCATTTTAAGATGGATCTGCTTATTTAGCTTAATTGAATTATATTCAAAGCTGTCATTAAACAGATGTTAATCTTATTAAACATTTATACCTGAACATCTTATTTAACTAATTATAATAATTGTTGCAATTTGAGTTTAAATGGATTCTTTCGTGAATCCGTAATACAATACCCAATGACATTCAAAATTTTGTAAACATTATTATATTTTATGACTGTTAATACATAGAAAGTCTACAACAATGGACTCTAGATATAACAAAATAAGTAGAATGAGATGCACGCTATTCTATTTTTTTAGCTACTTAGAATTAATTTTTGCTTCATTTTATCTACCTTTGCCATTCTATCATATGAAGATCTATTTTTGTTTATTTGTAAAGTAAAATAGTAAAATTATTTACTATGTTAATGTTTTTTTTTTAATTATTACATTACCACGTTTGTTATCCAAAAGTTAAAACGTGTTACACACATTCTAAATGGATGCATCTTTATAGAATTGTTTAAGTTAACACTTCTTGTTTACTGTGAGTTTGACTAGATTTACTATCAAAAACTTGTTAGGTGACAGACTCGGTAAAAATCTGCGAGCAAAATATAAAGTTTGTGAAGTTTGACTGAATGAGTTTGGAAAAATTGTGTTGACCTGTACTAAACAAGTACTATAAGGAAAAATACGATAAAACTTAGCTTAAAAACTAAGCCAACTATGTCAGTTTTATTAAATTTTTGTTTTATTTTTGTTGCTTTGTTAAACTTTTGATAGTCAAATAATATGCTTGACAGCTGAGAAGCTTTTTAGACAGTTTATATACACGTTTGACAGTTGTTTTTGACAGCTTAAAAATATTCAAGACACTTTCAACTTATCGATAAGCTTTTGACAGTTCAGAAATATTTTAGACATTATTGACGATTTATTATTTTTGTTTTGACAGAGTTTGACATTTCTGCGGTAATTTTGACACAGTTGAGGAATATTTTTAACAATTTAGACAAACTTTTGACAGTTAAAACTAATATTTTTGACAAATGCGGAAAATTTTGACAAGTTTGCAAAATATGTGACAACTTAGAAACAAATTTTTGACTATTTTCACTAATATTTTATGACAGTTGAAAAACATTTTAGACAGTTTATATACATTTTTGAAAGTTGGGGATGATTTAGACATAATTGAGGAATGTTGTTGGCAAAGTAGAAACATTATAGATACTCTTAACGGTTGATCAACAGTTTAGAAATATTTTAGACACTTTTTTGGCAATTTATTATTATTTTTGATGTTAAAGAAACATTTAAAAAAATGTTGACAGAGTTTTGACAGTTGTGGGGAAGTTTGGACGAAGTTAGGCAATATTTTTGACAGTTTTGACAAACTTTTGACAGATAACTAACATTTTTGACAGCTGAGAAAGTTTTTAGACTTTTTATATACACTTTTGACAGTTGAGGAAAATTTAGACACAATTAATAAATGTTTTTGATAAATTATAAATATTTTAGACAATTCCGACATTTGTTTTATATTTTAGACACAATTTTGACAGTTTATTATTATTTTTGATAGAGAAACATTTAAAAAATTGTTTACAGACTTTGACAGCTGGAACATTTTTTTGACCCAGTTGGGGATTATGTTTGACAATTTAGACAAATTTTTGACAGTAAACTAATATTTCTGACAGCTGAGAAATTTTTTATTTATATATTTGACAGTTGGGGAAGATTTATACACAGTTAAGGAATGTTTTTGATAAGTTAGAAAAATTTTAAACAGTTTCGAGAGTTGATCATTTTAAACACACTTTTAACAGTTTATTATCATTATTGATGGACAAACATTTGTTGACAGACTTTTGGCAGTTGGAGAAAACTTTGACACAGTTGGAAATTATGTTTGACAGTTTTAAAACATATTAGACAGCCGAGACACATTTTAGACAATTTAGGCACACTTTTGACAGTTGGAGATGATTTAAACATAATTGTGAAATGTTGTAGGCAAAGAAGAAACATTTTGGATACTTTTGACAGTTGATCAATTTTTTCGACAATTTAGAAATATTTTACACATCTTTTTGACAGTTAATTATTATTTTTGATGATTGAGAAACATTTAAAATTTTTTTGACAGTTATGGGAAAATTTGGGAATATTCCTCAATGTTGTTGGTCAACTCTTTTAACAATTTAGAAATATTTTAGACACCCTTTTGACAGTTTATTATTATTTTTAATGGCAGAATAACATTTAAACAAGTTTTGTCAGTTATGGGGACTTAGTTGAGGATTGTGTTTGACAGTTTAGACACATTTTTGACTAACGAACTTGTTTAACAGTTTATATACACTTTTGACAGTTGAGAAAGATTAAGAGTTGATCCGATTCACACTTTATACATACTTTTGACAGTTTATTATTGTTTTTGATGAACTTTCAAAAAAAATGTTGGCTGACTTTTGACAGTTGAAGAAAATTTTGACACATTTGGAGATTATGTTTGGCAGCATATCAGCCAGCTGAGACACATTTTAGACAATTCAGGCACATTTTGTAGATTTAGGAGAATATTTAGACACATTTAAGAACTGTTTTTGACTAATTAAAAACATTTTAGGACACGTTTGACGGTTGATCAACACTTTTGTTGGTTGATAAACACTTTTGACAGTTTAGAAATATTTTTGAATTATTTTTGAAAGTTGGGAAATAAGTTTGAGAGCTTAGAAACAAATTAGATTTTTTTGTTGACAATTAACTATAGTTTTTAACAGAAATATTTTAGACAGATCATATACACTTTTGACAGTTTGGGAAGATTTATATACAATTGAGGAATTTTTGACAAATTTGAAACATTTTAGACATTTTTGACAGCTTAGAAATGTATTAGACAGTTTAGACAAACTTGATAGTTTTTGAAGAGTAGTGTTTTTGCGTACCTAAACTCCCGTGTCTTGCATCTAAAATAACTTATTTTTGTACCATAAAGACTCTAAAAACGATCAAAGAATAGATTATAACCAAATTCTTATTGGTAATTTCTTATTGGTAAACCGGTAGGTAATTTATATCTGATTGAATTTAATATATTTGTATTCTGGTTAACAGGTTGTACTGTTAACTACAAAACGGGTTCTTGCAGCAGCTTCATATGCTTTAGCAAGAGCTTTTTTTTGGTTTGACATGAATGTACGGATTAAGAGAGGCAATGTTTTTAAAGCGAATATTTGAATATCTTTAAGAAGGAATGTGAAAAAGCTTCTTCTTGCTAAATTTTACCTATAAATATTTGTATTCAGGTAAACAGATGTTACTTACATTCTTCATCAAAACACCAACAACTCTTGACTATGCTAAGTTCCAAGATAGACTTAATTAAGGAGTGCGCTCTCACAAGTTTCTTCTTAAAATAATTAAGATAGTGAGAGAAGTGCATGTCTAAGATTACGAGTATTAGTGAGAAAAAAGATAAGATTTGCAAAATAGAAACATACCGAAACAAGCATGATAGTTTGAATATGCACAAAAAGATCAAAGAAATTACTAAAACAGGTAGAAGAAAGCAAATAGGAATATTGAAAAATCAGGATGGTAAACTGTGGTAATCCTAATGTACAGAAAAAGATAGAATATTTAGAGACGACTAAAAAACACTGCCAACTAATAAATACGGAGACACAGGACTGATCATACTGAAAGGCAAAGTTCTACGCTCTATCAAACAAACCAAAGGGAACCAAGCAACGGAACCAGATAGGATTCCTAACGAGTTACTCAAACGTTTAGATGAAGATGCGATTAATACTTTATTACAACTTTTTAATACTATACGAGGGGGGACCCAACAATAACGGGAATTACGCTGTGGCGGGGAGGAAGAGTGCGGAAACCTATTGTTTGATCCGCTGTCCGTTAGATGTTTGAAAATTTGCACATGAGAAGAGTTGTGGAGCGTTGACTTCAGGCATGTTTTGAGCTTCAAAATCAGCTCAAAGAAAACGCAATTTTTTTTTCTAAAATGATTACTGGTGACGAAATTTGGTGTTATGGATACGACCTCGAAACAAAGCAACAATCAAGTCAGTGGAAGACACTTGGTTTTCTTCGTCTCAAAAAAGCTTGCCAAGGGAAGTGAAACATCAAGACAATGCTCATTTGTTTCTTCGGTTGCATAGGTGTTGTACACTCGGAGTTTGTTCTCCCGGGTCAAACTGTTAATCAGAAGTTCTACTTGGAGGTTTTGAAAATATTGAGGGAGAGTATCCGGAAGAAAAGGGCAGATCTTTGGCGCACAAGCTGTAAAGCTGTTTGTGGGCAAACACGGCATGACACCAATTGTCCACCTCCCCTACTCACCAGATTTAGCCCCTTGTGTTTTTTTTTTGTTTCCCAGACTTAAGACATGAGAAGAAAGCGTTTTGCCACTGTGGAGGAAGTAAAACAAAAATTGCTGGATGGCTTAAAAAACATCCTGATAAGTGAATTTAGAAAATGTTTTGAACAATGGAAGGATCGTTTGCAGAGCTGCGTTATGACCAAGGGGAAATACTTTGAAGGTAATCAAAATTTGGTGTAAAATTATTAAGATTTAAAGAAGTTATGACGAAATTTTCGTTTTTTTTTTTTGGGTTCCCCTTCGTATACATCACTGGATTTATACTCCGACAAAGTTTCTGTTTGATCTTTATAAACATACTAAAGAAGGAGAATGCCACATAATTCTTTGAGTATAGAACGAATTTTACTAAAAATTATCCACAACAGAATCTATAAAAGACTAAAAGAAGACACTCAGTTTGGGTTTGAAACAAGAGTTGACCTCACATATGCTTTATAGATTTTGAAAAAGCGTTTGATAAAGTCCGTCATCAAAAACTACTTGAGTTCTTTTGGAAGAAAAACCTGGAAACTAGTTCAAAATCTGTACTATACCAGCAATGATATCAAAATATGCAGAGGGGTGCGGCAAGGGTGGGTATTGTCCTCACTGTTATTTAACTTATACAGCGAGGAGATTTTTAGAAGAAGAGGAAACATAAGTAGTCATAAATGGCAAATACTAAATAACATTTGCTATACCGACGATACGGTTATTTTAACTATTAATATAGAAGATATCCAAGGACTCGTGGATCGTACTAATAGTATGCAATAAATGGGGTATTAAAACAACAACAACGTCGTTAATAGTTTAAGAATTTCTAACACCGATATTGAAAGAGTACACACCTATAAATACTTGTATAAGTAGCGATACAGACCAAACCAGAGAAATAAGAACAAGAATAGAGATAACAAGAAATGCCTTTACACGAATGAATACATTCTTCAATAACAGAGATCTTATCCTAAGTATCTTAGACTAAGGATGCTTTGTTGTTATGTCTTCTCGATTTTATTATACGGTATGAAGTTATACACTAAAACTAGCTCTCATGAACAAGATACTGGCTTTTGAGATGTAATGCTACAGACGAATTGAGGATATCCTGGGCTGATTATGGAACAAACTTCGAGGTGCTAAGAAGGATGGAGAAGGTATGTAAAGTACTTCCTAGTATTAAGACCAGTAAACTAAGTTTTTTGGACATGTAGCTAGGGGACCAAAATACACAATTATCTGCTCTAGACCGCAAACAAATTGCAAGAGTTTATTAAACTATAAAGTTTGGGTTACAACAGAGGCGCAAAAAGTACAAAGCACAAAAAACAGTATAAGATGAGTTTTAAATTATACATGGACAAATTATAAGGCGCGGAAAATTGGTTCAAATGGCGTAGGTAGGTGGAATTGCTATTACGACTTGACGATGTGTTTAACATAACGGAAAACAAAAGAACACTGCTATTTTAGTTTCAGGAGTTAGTACGAAGTTTCAAAAAAGGCTTACAGTAAAGATGGCGCTTTGGTTCAAATATTTTTGATAAGAAATATGAATGTCGCAAATAGCGACTTCTACTTGTAATACTTTTCATGAAATTTGGCAGCGAATATTATCAATCTATGGGAAAAGTTCTCATAAGAAATTAGACAATTTAATGAAAAAGTTTTTTATAAGTGAAAAAAATACTGTAGATGATATTATAAATCATAAAAGCAAAATTACAAAAAAAGAGTTTATGAACTAAAAAGAATAGTTAAAATGAATTACCTGATTTGTTACTAATGTGCAGGGTAATATCAACATTACTTCAGGAATACTGCAAGAAAAATCAATTAATAACTCACGGAGAAGCTCAGATTGATATAAATGCGGCTACCAAAAAAAAAAACAAAATGAATTCATAACCTTAGTAGAAACTTAAAGTTCAAAAGATAACATTTGTAGGAAAATGTTTTAAATGTAATAAAAAAATGGCACTATGCGAAAAACTGTTGCAAAAGGACTAACGAACAGCAAAAAAAGAAGTGAAAATGGAGAAGTGTTAGTTTGCGAAAAAGCTACAAAACCAGAAGGTTGGTTAGCAGAGCCTCAACACAAATGAGTTAAGGTACTTTCAACAAAAGTTTGAAAGATCCCAGAAAAGTGAGGGAAGGAAATGGATAAGAAATTAAAGTTCTTGGAGCAGCAAATTTGATATCAAAATAAATGGTCAAAAATAACAACATCACCTGGAGGACTTTTGGTATGTAAATAAATTGTCAATAGGAACAGCGTTAGGTAAAGGGTTTCTACTTTCTATTCAAAGCAACCAAGGTGGAATGCGAATTTTAATGAAGAATAGAGAAAATTAAGTGGAAAAAAGACTGCAAAAGGCTTGTATGTACTTAATTTGAACATCATATTTGACCAAGTGGAAGAATCGTATCCAGCAAGCTTATCAAAAAGGGTGGAAAAAGCTTACAGGCGTGGCATGCATGTCTTGGACACCAAAACAAGCAACACGTGAACAAAATATTTAAAAAAATTATGAAATAGAAATTGAAGATAAAAACGAACTATGCGTAGGATATATACACGGGAAGCAAAGACTACTACTATTTTGAGCTAGAGAAGAATAAGCTACTGAGGTAGCGACTCGTATATGCTGATGCCTGTGGACCTATACAGACAATGTTGATAGGTAAATCAAAATATTATGTGTGCTTTAAGGACAATTTTACGAAGTCAAAGAAAAATCTTAAGATGCGATAAGCAACACTTGCAATGTTATGGGAAAATAATTTCTAAATGATGGCGGGAAAGAATTTTATAACGATCAAGTGCAATACTTTCTGAAGATGAAGTGGATTTTTATTAGAAAGACAATGCTATATACACATGAAGAAAATAGCGGATCCGAAAGAGAAAATATGAGTCTAGTGGAAAGTACGAAATCCATGATCTATGCCAAAGATTTACTTTGTGGGCCTATAAAATAAATCGCACAGGAAAAACCTAAGTTGACAAAAAAACACTTTACCAATTGTAATTCAAGATAGAAAAAATTACTTGGATGTTTTGAAAGTCTTTGGTACAGTGTTTTATGTACATATTTCGAAAAAAACGACAAAAACTTGAAAAAGTGAACAGGGTGGGTACCGCGGAGAAATGGTTTTAGAATCTGGTTACCTACAAAGAACAAAATAATCACAAGTCGTGATGATTATTACTTTCACGAGAATATGAAAACGATGATAAACAACCGAAGTAAGATTGGGGATTGCAGCGACTATTCGAAAGAAGAATATGAACAAATAAAAATAGAAATTTGATTGCAAACAGAAAATGAAAAATAGGCTGCTGGACTTTCAACAGAAAAATGGCCTGCAAAAGAACAAAAAGGAACACACGACATCTTGAGAAGTTAAAGGATTACGAGATGTGTTAAGTTTAACTGACATATGACCTGGCAACAAATTATTTGGGAATCCAAATGAGTCCAGATGTGAAAAAAGAAGAACTGCTAACTAAGTAATTATCATTAAACATATGTGCACCAAAACGCATTTGTTGGCATTTGTAACATAAAATTTGTTACTACAATTAGATCGACAGACGCCGTTAACTCAACATAAATTAGGAAAAAATATAGGTATAAATTTGGAAAATGCACACTTCTTAAATTTGATATAAATATCTTTCAAAATAAAACAAAAATAAAGTCTAAAATGACAACCTACGGATCTGCTTATCAACAGCAGAATTCTTATTTAAAAGTTTGTTAAAAAAAGGATAATTTATAACTCATATTGTATAACAATTGATCTATATTTAGATACCAACTTGCTAAATATAAAAGCATTGTTTATTTTGCAAGAAAGTGTATTTACAAAATTAAAAAAAAAAAATGCGATAATAAATTCATACACCTACACAATACACCAAAAAGCTCATTTAAACATTTTAAACATAACACAAAAATATCAAACAATTTAAACAAGAACCACATACTACTAATAAATTGTAAAAAAATCGATTATTTCTAAAGTCAAACAATTCATTCAATCATCACTTCAAAACATTGTAAATATAATAAAAATAGAATTATGTTTATGCCACAGTTTTTATTGCATTACGCTGTAATAATGTAGTATGTAATGTATATAATATATTCTTATCAGTGTATAATTTTGCTCTATCGATGCAGACGTGTTTTACAGGCAGAATGTACTTTATGTAATAGAAAGATCATGCATGTTTGTAATATAAATTTAAAGTAAAGAATAAAATTCCATTAAATTGCACCAATATATTACAGATAAAAACCTGTTTTAGATATAAGATAATAGTATTCTATTCTATTATTTAAAAGTAAATAGCTTAAAATGATTAATTTTTATATGATTGATGTAGATGCAAACTTATTTTGCAAGTAAATAAATTAAAATTTAACTGCAATATTTACAAAGTCCTTAAAAATAAAGAAAACATCAGTAAAAATAAAACGACCAATAAACCTTTCATTTTATTACAAGTTGTCCATCGTGCCAGGATTAAAGCAAAATAAAGTCACCATTAAATCAGAAATAATTACCATTAATTATATTAAAACATGACATTTGGTTGCAATTTTGTATTGCACAAAGTATCATAAATCCATCGTTCTGTATGACGATTTCTTTTGCATTCTATTCTGTCTACATTTGGCTCTTTAATCAGTCTCGTTATAAAATTCGAGCCGACATAAAAACCAATTTATATGTGATAAGTGGAGTCGTAAAATTTGAAACAGTTAAGTTGTTCGCATTCTCGGTGACGACTGACGTTGCATTGCATTGCAACTTTTTGTCTATTTAAACAGTATTGTATTATCGACAATGAAATATTTTATTAAGTTTAAATTAGCTGTTGAGTAGTAAGTAATAAATAAACAGTAACTTGATTTGAAATTTAATAATTTTAAACTATACGGCATTTAATGAGCTATTAAATTTATTACGTGTATTATATTATAGTGACATGTTGTGTTTATAATTTTAGTATTTCTGAATGTATGCCATTATTTTTATGATACATATTAGTAGTAAAATTGAAAAAGTTGATTATGTTTGGTTGTATAATAAATTTGTTTTTTTAGAAAGAATGTTGAATAAAGTAGCCAAAACAAATAAATTAAAAAATAGTTACAATACAGATACAAAAAAAATATAACTGGATATTTGAAGCAAGTTCAACATTTTTTATTATGTAATGTTTCAGTGATTTATAACTATATTTTTATTTAACTCCATACTGGGTGAATATCCTCTATCAAAGATTTATAGCAAATTAAATTTAGTTCAGTTCACATTTCCTCTATATAATATGTGGTAGCAATAAATGTATAGCTAACTATAAATATAGAATATAATGTATGCAAAAAAGCACGGAACTGGAAAGAGGTATAACTCTTAAACCAACTCTCGACTGGAACTGGGATTAAGACAAGATCAGACTGTAATTGAACGGACATAATATATTAGCCGCTATAGGTAAATGAACACCCAGTAAACCTGAGTGAATTTTGATAAAATTTTCAGGAAATATGTATATTATTTGTGCTAAGAAACGATGAAAATTTCAATAAAACTAGATTAATTAATTGAGAGACAATGATTTTTTTTTTTAATTTTGACATTATTTATTTGTTCGTTTTAAAAGTCTTAGTCAATTGTAAAAAATGCCATCTATTGAAGACACGCAAATTTTTGTAAAGTATTCAAAAGTCACTTTGATTTCGGTAGAACGCAGTGTTGCTACAATATATCTGGCAAACATAAACAGAAACACATGAGGGACGACGACGGTTCTGGCCTGAACGTCCCAAAAGCACAAATGATTGTGAAGATTGCGCTTTTCAGCTTGCGGATCTTTGGAATCATCATCACCCAGCTTGTTGCATCTCCTGTTGGACATAAGCTTCCTCTATAGCCCTCCGTCTTCTGTCTTGGGCTTCTTAGATTCAGTTTTTTGCAATTCTTTTTATGTCGTCTGTTCATCGCATAGGTGGTTTTTTTTTGTTGCGTTTTGGTATTTTACTTTTAAAGATGTAACTGAGCTTACCATACGAAGCAAGGTTGCTTCTTCTGTGTTGTCAACATGTCTGGTTATCTTTGGTTATCTTTGGTTATTTTGATTTCAAGACCAAGATATTTGTAGACTAGATCCACGTTGTTTTTGAAAAATTGATCTCCAAACTAACTGTAAGCATATACTATGAAGTTTTTCTAGCATCTGTTTTAGTTCTTCTAGGTTGTCAGCGATGAAGACTAAGTCATTTGAAAAACAGAGAAGTTGAGTTTTTGATTATCTATGTTAATGAATTTTGTGTGAATGAATTGAGTTTCTTGAGGGCATATTTCAAAACGTTTATAAACAGTTTTGGAGGTATAGTATTCTTGTGTCTTACTTCTTTTTCACATTTAATTGGATTAGGATAGTAATTTATTGTGCGACTTGTCTGGAATTGTGCTATTGTGCAGGCTTCTGCCTATTGTTAAATGGTAGTTTTATTTTCTTCATAAAAAACGTGTCTTTTTTTGTATTGTTTCTTTGACTATATTGTCATATCCTGGCTATATATTATTTTTTGTTTGTTTTTGACAGGGTTAGCTCCATTTTTTTGATAGTGATATTTGGTTGCTCCTTGGATCCTTGGTTGACAATAGATTTTTTTGGTGTTGGTGTGTTTGGATCTAGATCTTCTACGTGACGACTTTTGTCCAGTACATGATAGAACTCTTCTATAGTGCGAAGTATTTCCTTGCATGTTCTTTAGTTTTGTTATTTCTATTCTTCTTTTATTAAAGTTTTTGCGTAATACTTTTATACTTTTATTTTGTTCTATTGTTAGCTGGATTCTTTTGTTGCGATAACTTCTGATATATAACTTGATGGTTTTGGAGATTTTCCTTCTTATTTTTTGTTTGTTTTTTATTTGTTTGTATTAGAATTTTTCTTTTTTTATCTGGTTATGAAGTTTTTTGCATTATGACTAATTCTTTCAGTTTTTTTGGATTTGGGTGTTTTGGCTTTTTTGTCTATTTTTAGTTATTGCGTAGTTTAGATCTTCCATGTTTGTGTAGTAGGATTTTTATTTTTTAATGTACTGGCAACATCGTTTTCGAATTTATTGATGTCCAGTGGTGTTGACCAAGCTCGGTTAGTTGTTGTCTTTGTAAGCTTATACCTTTCTTTTTCCTAGTCTATTTGGATTATGTTTTTTATTATTCTGTGATTGCTTCCCCTTCTGCAGTTGTTGAGTACTGTTATGTTTTTGACTATCTGCTTATTATTTGAGATATAAATAGCGAGTTTTACCGTCTGGGTTTTCCCAAGTCTTATCTATTTGGTTTTTATAGAAAGAACGATTTAATTTATATTGTTTTGTAGGAGAAAGTTTAGAATTATTTTATCACGAGCGTTTTTTTCTTCTGATCCGAATGTTCTCAAACTATGGTAAACTGAGTTCTGATATCACCTATCGCTACACATATATCGTCGTAAAATATGTCTAAAGTTTTGATCTTTAATCGTACCGGCTTATTTTTGTTTGCCTCTAACTTCCCAACATCGAATTGCTAGACTCGATTTTGTTTATGATCCTACGATGATCACAAAATGCATCAGAGAAAACATACTGCCCACCCCTCCACTTGCAGACCAACAACATTGCACGGTGGTTCAGCTACAGCTCTGTCACCACCAACTCTCCAACTTATTTTTTTTATGATTTACTTGGTCTACTTTTGACTACTTTTAGAATACCGATGCTATTAGGTACAAGGGCTAGAAATCAAAGATTCTAACTAATTTTTCTATGCCACCTCAACCCATTTTAAATTACTTCTTCAACCGGATTGGAAACACGTTAACAAACACAAACCTAGCAGGAGGTAAAAAATGCTTGAAAAAACCTCTGGAACTATGGATAGTACAACGTTTACAGAGCAGGGGAGCTATACCTAAGTACCGGTCGAGGAAAAGTGTGACCATGCTGGTTGCACTTTGATCGTCATCCATCAACCGCAAGAACCAGTTTTAACGCCAATACTATCAAGAAGTAGAAAATCTTATTTTCACATACCGTGAAGGTACTATTGAGTTCTTGAATAATGTGAATTTGCTTTCATGGCCTTTATGTTTGTCGGACTTAAACCCCAACGAACATTTGTGGGATATGATCGGACGCAGGCTAAAGGATTTACATTTGGGCTAGCATTGGTTTGCTCATTTTAAGTATGCTTGACTGCTTTGCTAAACGCGTAAATTATTATTGTTTACACAAATGCTAATTGATGAAGTTTCTGAAGTTTTTATCAATTATTTGTAAGAATAAAATACCATTAAAATATTCTACGCTTACTGGGTGTTCATTTATTTATGGCGGGCAGTATATACATTGAATTTTAACAACAATTTTAAGCAGTAGACATTATTAGTTAATTGAGAAGACACAAATGATGTTTGTTGAATTTTTGAATAAAATTTTAATAATGTTTTTTTTTTGTTTCAGGTGAGTATCATACAAATTGATGTAGACTTACTCAGGTAAATAGTCTAGTGCAGGTTTAATTTAAGTTTAATTAAGTACATCATTAATTAAAGTGTCATCTTTTTATTAAAGTATTATTTATGAATGTATTTAGTTTCAGTTGTAGTGTCAGGGCGCGTTACGCTGACGACGCACTAACTGCTATAGTTTATATTTTAGCAACGCAATAAGGAGTATTTTTAAATAAACTAACGTTAAATGTACATTTATAAAACTAAAGTAAAATGAAGTTTTTAGCTTAAGATCTTCAGAGTGCTACTCTGGTGGTTTTGTAATACTATAAGCAATACTATAAGTATTTTGTTTACTTGACCAAAACTAATTTGAACCGGTTGCCAAAAATATCTGTTGCAAAAGAAACCGCAAAACAATTAGAACCGTAAACAAAAATTTTAAAAAAGTGTTTTTATTTTATTTTACTTGAGACTGTGTACTGGACCTATAAAAGCCAAGCTAATCACGTGAATCTGCATTAAATTGGGCATTTTTTGAGACTAGTTACAGTTATCTTGAAGGAAATTTGTAGATTGAGTTAACATTTGCATTAAAAGTGCTGGATAATTCTACGGAAATTCGGACAATCGTCCCCACATCGATATCTCCGATTTTGCTAAAGTTTTGTACACATGTTTGGGGTACCAAAGAATGTCAATTCTTAAAATTTTAGATCTCTAGGTGCAATACAGTGTAAATAGCGGTTATTTTAATTTCTTAGAAATATTTTGTCTTGTTTCAGTTTTTGTGCTGTAAATAAGCAAAAAATAGTCAAAAACCATATTCAAAAAAATGTATCTTATAGGAAATTTTTTGTAGAACACGATCCCGCTTTTGGTTTTCCGAATTTTTTTGCGAAAAATGAGAAAATTACCATTTTATAAAAAGAAATGATATCTTTGATTCCGCTACACCTGGAGGCTTGAAATTTGAATATGTTACTCCTGAAACATAGTAGTACATAGTACTTTTGATCGCAAAAATAAAAAATCTAGATTTGTTTGCCTTAGGGTAAAATATAACATATAATTGCTAAAAATAGGTTACTTTTAAGGGATTTTTTTCGGTTTTTCTGTAATTTTACTAATTTTTCGGTTTTTTTCAAGGGAATTTAAATAAACGGAAAAGATTGCGTTCTAGGAGAATTTTTTTTTTGCACTAATTCAATATTTTTTGACAAAATTTGGAATTGTCTTATTTTGGTACCTCAAACATGTGTACAAAATTTGAGCAAAATTTGAGATATTGATATTGCTTCTTTGTGACAGATTTTTGTATTTTACTTGAAAATTGTGAACCGAGTCTATATATGCCAAGCTAAGCTAAGCTTTTGATACAAGTTTCAGCTCTTTAGAGTGAAATTTGTAGATTTTAAGAAGAGAAAGTTTAAACATTGGCTTTACAAGTGCCTCTTTCTAACAGTTTTTTGCATTTTACTCAAAAACTGTGAACTGGGTTTATATAAACCAAGCTAAGCACGCGAATCTACAATAAATTGCGCATTTTTTGAGACTAGTTTCAATTCTTTAGAGTGAAATTTGTAGATTTGAGAAGAGAAAGTTCACAACATTTACTTTGATAGTGCATCTTTTTGCATTTTATTTGAAACCTGTGTATGTTCCTCTATAGGCCAAGCTATGCACGTAAATTGACATTAAACTGTGCGTCTTTTGAGACTAGTGTTAGCTCGCTATATTAAAATTTGTACATTTTAGAAGAGAAAGTTAACAACATATGTTTTACAGTGCTTCTTTCTGACAGTTTTTTGCATTCTACTCGAAAATTGTGAACTGGGTTTATAAAACCAAGCTAAGCACGCGAATCTACAATAAATTGCGCCTTTTTTGAGACTAGTTTCAATTCTTTAGAGTGAAATTTGTAGATTTGAGAAGAGAAAGTTCACAACATTTACTTTGACAGTGCATCTTTTTGCATTTTATTTGAAACTTGTGTATGGACCTTTATTATAAGCCAAGCTATGCACGTAAATTGACATTAAACTGATCATCTTTTGAGACTAGTGTTAGCTTTCTATATTAAAATTTGTAGATTTGAGAAGAGAAAGTTAACAACATATGTTTTACAGTGCTTCTTTCTGACAGTTTTTTGCATTCTACTCAAAAATTGTGAACTGGGTTTATAAAACCAAGCTAAGCACGCGAATCTACAATAAATTGCGCATTTTTTGAGACTAGTTTCAATTCTTTAGAGTGAAATTTGTAGATTTGAGAAGAGAAAGTTAACCACATTTACTTTGATAGTGCATCTTTTTGCATTTTATTTGAAACTTGTGTATGTTCCTCTATAAGCCAAGCTATGCACGTAAATTGACATTAAACTGTGCGTCCTTTGAGACTAGTGTTAGCTCGCTATATTAAAATTTGTAGATTTGAGAAGAGAAAATTAACAACATATGTTTTACAGTGCTTCTTTCTGAAAGTTTTTTTGCATTCTACTCGAAAATTGTGAACTGGGTTTATATAAACCAAGCTAAGCACGCGAATCTACAATAAATTGCGCATTTTTTGAGACTAGTTTCAGCTCTTTAGAATGTAATTTGTACATTTGAGAAAAGAAAGTTTTTTTGCATTTTACTCGAAACCTGTGTATGGGCTTCTATAAGCCAAGCTAGGCACGTAAATTGACATTAAACTGAGCATCTTTTGAGACTTGTGTTAGCTCTTTAGATTAAAGTTTGTAGATTTGAGAAGAGAAAGTTAACAACATCTGCCTTCAGTGTCTCTTCCTAACAGTTTAATGCGTTCTACTCGAAAACTGTGTACTGGGTCTATATAAACTAAGCTAAGCACGCAAATCTACAATAATTTGCTCATTTTTGAGACTAGTTTTAGCTCTTTAAAGTGAAATTTGTAGATTTGAGAAGAGAAAGTTAACAGCATTTGCTTTAAAAGTGGTTCTTTTTGCATTTTACTTGAAATTTTTGTACTGTTTTATATAAGCCAAGCTATGCACGAAAGTTGACATTAAACTGAGCATCTTTTGAGACTAGTGGTAGCTTTTTAGATTAAAATTTGTAGATTTGAGAAGAGAAAGTTAACATTTGCTTTACAGTGTCTTTTTTTTAACAGTTTTTTTTGTATCCTACTCGAAATCTGTGTACTGGGTTTATATGAACCAAGTTAAGCACGCGAATCTACAATAAATTGTGCTCTTTAGAGTGAAATTTGTAGATTTGAGAAGAGAAAGTTACCAACATTTGCTTTAATAGTGTTTCTTTTTGCATTTTACTTGAAACCTGTGTATGGACCTCTATAAGCCAAGCTATGGACGTAAATTGACATTAAAGTGAGCATCTTTTAAGATTTGTGTTAGCTCTTTAGATTAAAGTTTGTAGATTTGAGAAGAGAAAGTTAACAACATTTGCCTTACAGTGTCTTTTCCTAACAGATTTTTGCGTTCTACTCGAAAACGGTGTACTGGGTACTGAGCATCTTTTAAGACTTGTGTTACCTGTATAGATTAAAGTTTGTAGATTTGAGAAGAGAAAGTTAACAACATTTGCTTTACAGTGTCTTTTTTTAACAGTTTTTTTTGTATCCTACTCGAAATCTGTGTACTGGGTTTATATGAACCAAGTTAAGCACGCGAATCTACAATAAATTGTGCTCTTTAGAGTGAAATTTGTAGATTTGAGAAGAGAAAGTTACCAACATTTGCTTTAATAGTGTTTCTTTTTGCATTTTACTTGAAACCTGTGTATGGACCTCTATAAGCCAAGCTATGGACGTAAATTGACATTAAAGTGAGCATCTTTTAAGATTTGTGTTAGCTCTTTAGATTAAAGTTTGTAGATTTGAGAAGAGAAAGTTAACAACGTTTGCCTTACAGTGTCTCTTCCTAACAGATTTTTGCGTTCTACTCGAAAACGGTGTACTGGGTACTGAGCATCTTTTAAGACTTGTGTTACCTCTATAGATTAAAGTTTGTAGATTTGAGAAGAGAAAGTTAACAACATTTGCTTTACAGTGTCTTTTTTTAACAGTTTTTTTTTGCATTCTACTCAAAATCTGTGTACTGGGTTTATATAAACCAAGCTAAGCACGCGAATCTACAATAAATTGAGCATTTTTTGAGACTAGTTGCAGCTCTCTAAAGGGAAATTTGTAGATTTGAGAAAGTTGACAACATTAGTATTAAAAGTGCAGCTACTATCCGACAGTTTTTTGCATTTTACTCAAAAACTGTGTTCTGGGCTAAAATAACCCAATCTAAGGATGTGAATCTACAATAAATTGCGTAACTTATGAGACTAGTTTTAGTTATATATATATATATATATATATATATAGTGAAATTTAAAATCTTATTATTTGTTCGCTTATGTTATCTAAACATTTAGCATTTGTTTGTGATTCTACATTACAAAGACCGAAGACATAAATTAAGATTAAGTTAACTGTGGTTGAGATGATAATAAAATGACTTCAGATAGCTTATTTCTTAGGTTTCACCTACTGCATGTACTTGATGCGCACTACAGTTTAAAACGCAATCAAATATTGTTAGGTTTATGACCAATGTACTAATAAAATCTAATATTTGCTAATGTAACGTTCAATGTTCTATGTTAATCAGAAAGTTTTTTTTTTAATTTTTTACTTGTGTAGTTTTATTGGCCAATAAAATTATCAATACTGAATATATAAATAATTAAAGCAAAGTCAATTATAATAATATTGCCTTAATGGCCAAATCTAAGCAAACACATATTTCCATAAACCCTAGCCAATTCTTTCGAATGTTTCCTTATATGGAAACGCTTAATAGACAAATTTGCATACATTATTATTTGTATTATTTGTAAACGCTAAAATGTAGAAATAAATTATTTTTTATTATTTTGCTATTTCTATCATTTATTTAGAGAATCAATCAAGCACGTTTTTATCCATATTTGAGAGAAAAAAAGAAAATACTTGTCAACTTTTTTCAAGAAAAAGTGTTTTTTAAAGTTCTGCAAAATTTTCAAAATTCAAGGAAAAAATTTTGGATGTGAATAATTATTCTTTGAACAATTTTGAAAAAAAAAACATCTAAACAGTTTTTTTATTAAAAATGCAATCGTGAGAAGTTACAAACGATCAAAAAATGTGAAAAAACTCGGATATCACTGAAATAAATTTTTTTATCAGGATTTCACTTGACTCATACATGGCCATAAATATCTGAACAACTTTTAAATTGGCTTTTCTGCTGAGAGTGATAATATGATAATAGTTTCACCTAACTAATAACAATACAATAACTAGCAATTTATCATTTTCATTACTTTATTATTTTTGGTAATAACATACATGTATATTTATATTAAATCAAAGCAATTACTATTGTTATTTTCTATAAACAAGCAAATAATATGTTTGTTTGTCTAGATTATTACATCATCATATCTTTCATGCACATTAAAGTTTTTTGTTCAGAAAGTGTTACTTATATTACAACACTCAAAACCACTAACTCATTTGAAACTAATTTTAAAAACTATCGAAAACACTAGCAATTAATTATAACTATAATATTACAATAGAAAATAAATTTCTGATATCATCTCGAAACAATTAAATATTTTATAGCATCAATTTGTTCGTAATATATTCAGAACCGTTGTTTTACAACTGATTTATTACGTCAGTATTAAGTTAACATATGATAATTAATTATATAACGTTTCAATTTCATGTAATAAAATTGATATGTCCGCAAGCTAAATAATTGTTGACCTTACTGATGTCCATCAACCATATGCTCAATATTCGTTAGACTTTTGTTATTTTGGGTATAGAGAACAGGTGCTGATGAGACGTCTCTTATAAAGTAACATGTGTCTGATAACTATCTCAAAACGAGTAGATTTTTGAATTTGTGCCAATGTTATCATTTCAAGTTCAAATGTTACAATATTGTTAGTTATATTGATTGTAATATCCATTACTTGAAATTGAATTGCTATTGACCTGCACATATGAATTACATTTGTGCGTGTTGTTGGAACTGGCCGTTAATATATATGTTAAACACACATTATTTTAAAATCAATTATTCTAGGAATTTTAACTTTGCTTTCTAGAAATATTATAGATAATATTTATATGACACGGAAAGTTAGTTTTATGAATTACATGAAATGTTAATGTGTACATATTTATAGTTGACTATATTTTTCCTTTTTATAGTTAGTTTTGCATATTTGCATTTTATATTTTTGGATACTCACTTATTGCAACATAATCAGATTTGTAAATATCGACTTGTGCAATTACTAGATAAAAATGAATAAATGAAAAATATTTTTTTCTGAGAATATAATCTATGTCGCGTAACATGTTATTTTATTAACTGACAAGTAAAAGTCGGTAAATCTTTTCTATCTATCTCATCGAGGAAAATACATCAAAAGTGAAGCACGTGTTGGATTTTATAAAGATTGTAATTGTTACAAGCAAGATTATATTAATAAAAACATTTTTAAACATGTTATCTTTACAACGAGAATATTATTAATGTTTTTGAAATCAGTGAATATCATGCCGCCATTTCATTACTCCATTAATAAATGTTTGGTATTCTTTACCACTATGGGTTGCGGATAGTGTATCACATCTAAATCTGTAATCTCTTATTTTTTACAAGTATTATAAGGTTAAAGATTATTTATAAAAATATGTCAAGTTATAAGTTGTTATGAAATAGTAATAGATAAAATATGGTGTCTTACTTGCGTATAATGGTTTACAGAAATTAGGACACTTTGCTTAAGACCTCATGATTCTACTGTAGTACGTCTTTTAGCAATGTATATAAAAGAAATGCATTCATACTATTTGAAGTCTGGTAACCTAAAAAATGCAACTTATAGGTTAATTTGAAATTGAGTTTTAAAATTTGTTTGAACTAGTAGTAGTACAAACTATCAACCACAACAAGCGAGAATGGTCTGAAACAACAATTTACAATCAATGGCACAAGACCTTTACAGACTATAATAAAGCGCTTCTAAACATACTAATTTAAATTTGGTATCAGATTAATGGAACTTTAAGATATTTTGCTTTGTTTTGTTAATTTTTATAGATCTTAACGATCAGTTATGTTTGATTTTTTCTGTCTACTTTTGGAAAGCTTTGTGATGATTGTCTGGTTAGTGACTTGTCTTATCTTATAATGACCTTTTCTTTGCCCTTAATGCTGGTAACTTACATTACAGGTGGACCAGATTTAAATGGATTCCGAACCACGAGAGAGATTAATAATCTACTCTGGACCAGAGAAGGATATTAGTCATGAAACCTCACTTTGACAAGGTAGATTGAAGAGTGGGAGAGCGTTTGTAATAGTTTTTGGTGTGAGATTTGAATCTACGATTTTTGGTGCAGCAGACTATTGAGCCACGCTCTCCCTCCTACAATCATTACTACCTTTACAAAAATAAAATACTTTCAATAACCACTTGAGAATGTAAGAACAGTGCTGAAACTTTAAAACGCTAAGCAGGCTCAACAAGCGTTGCATGAGAATGAGTAGTAGTAGATCATTGAGTTTCCCGATTTTCCGATTTGATTTCTATCCTTACAAAATTAAGATTGTTCAGACTGTCAATGGTTATGGTACTTGTTAACAATTTTAAGGAAATGCTTAGATGAACACTAAATTTTCTAATCGTGTGTTTTAAGAAATGGTGCCATCAAACGTAATTTATGCACTTTTTATTTATTTCTTGAAAATTGATTTGAACTTTTATTGCTTAAATATTTATGTAAATTTTAGTAACAGCACATTTTGCGCTATTAAAGCAAAGCAAAGATACAAAAATGCCAATAGTGTTCTTTAGAAAATTGTTGAGAAAATGGTCAACAATCGTTTGTTGTGGATTTTGGAAACTTTTGGTTACCAGACAAAGCACCAAGCGGAGTTGAGGAAGTATAATAATATTGTTCACCAATTGGCATAGTTAGAGAATTCTATTTAAGGCGTCTTCTTGGAGAGAAAACGTTGCATACGTGGGAGTTCAGAGGTTGTTTGCTTCTGTCTGTTAAATTCTTCATTGCAGACCAAAAATTTAGATTTAAAGTAGAAAATTTAAGAACGGTGTTTCTCAAGGATTGACAATAATTGTCATTCTCTTTGCCATAGCGATTAACGATATTGCAGCTTTGGTGGTTAGAGCGGTTAAAAAGTGCTTCTGTGTTGACGATATGGGAATTAAAAACATTAACCGAGATGCTGAGCCAAGAGGTTTTTGATTTGTTTTATCATAAATAATACAGCGTCCAATTGCGCGAGTGGAAATTATTTGATTGATATGATTCTTTTCTTTCAAATACATATAGAAGAGCTGTATCGCGTTGTAAGAAAGCTTTGAACGTGATTCAGTAGGCCAATGCAAACTGTGGAGCGAGAAGACATGTACTTTTGCGGCTGTACAAAGCTCTGGTTCTATCTAGAATTGAGTACTATTGTACTCTATACTTATCTGAACGAAACCTTTAGTTGAATGCTTTGGACTCTAATTACCATGCAGTCATAAGAGCTTTTTGGACCAGTCTCTGCTGCAAGTCGGGTATTTTTTGTTAGCCATGGCGACATATGAACCTACAAATTTGTTTGGCTTCTGCAAAAGATACACGTTTGGGCCCGATTTTATTAAAAAGCGCGATTTTTGATTCTTTTTCTTTCGGAGCAAGTTTTTGTACATATGCAGAACATTGCATTTTTTTTTTTTGGAATTGCTTTAGTTGTTGATAATGCGGCTCAGACATGTTATCTTTTCTTATGTGAAGTTACTGTAACATTTTATACATTAGTATAGTTTGGTTCTAATCGTTTAACATGTGTCATTTTGTATCAGTTTGAAGAGACAAAAATGAGTGATTTGCAACTTGAACACAGGAGCATTATACATTTTTTATCTAACAAAGAAGAAAATTGTTTGTTTTATTTTCAAACTAAATATAGGTTCATGTAGTTCAAATAGTACAGGAAATGCATCTATGATGAGCCAACATGTGGAAGACTTCTGGAAGCACGAACTGATGAAATTATCAACAAAGTTGAAGATTTGGTGTTGATTGACTGAGAAATGAGAATTTTAGAAACTAAGATTTGGGAATTAGTAAAGGAGATTTTGACTGCTTTATCCCAAAATGAAGACTTCTTTTATAGAATTGTAACTGAGAATAAGATCTAGGTACACCACAAAACTCTTTTTCTTCTCAGCCTGTAGCTGTTCACTGTTGGACGTTTGGTTTCTTTAATTTGTTCTATAACTGCCTTTCTTTTGCTGTTTGGTGCCATTTGTTTTCTGCGATCTTTTTGATGTCGTTAACCCATTTCTTTGTGGTCTGCTTATTCTTCTTTTGGTGGTTCTTGGTTTTCAGTGTGTTATTCTGTTGGCTCATTTTTTGGTATCTTTCCTGGCTACGTACCCTACCCAGCTCTATTTTAACTCTGCTATTTGCCTGATTTTTTCTTATTGCTATTTGGTGCCCTAGGTACGTTGACCACAAAACAAAATAATAGTATATTTCAAAAGGGGCTATATTAACGGAAAATGTCTACAATACACAATTAAGAACTTGAAAGCAGCTATGCACGAAAAAAGACTCCAAATTGTGCTCAGAAAACTCCACGACAACTACAGGGTGCATAAAACAGGAATTGCTTAATAACTAGTTACTAAATGCGTCTTTAAGGATTACATCATCCACTTTACAGTCTCGACTTCTCTTGCTCTCTGTGACCATTATCTTTTGCAAAACTCAAAAAAATAATTGAGAGGGTTTTGCTTATTATCGTATTTTGCAAATTTAACAACCGATTTTGTTTCTAAGGCATAGCGTTACTAGAAAAAGGTTGGAATAAGTTTGTTATAGTAGTAGTATAGATAGATAACATAAAAATCTTTTCTTGTACAATGTAATCTCATTTTGTTCTGACTTGCAAAGTATTACTCTGAGTACAAGCACGATATATAAAGGGCCGATCTGCTGCACGTTTGGCTTTTATACATGCCTTGGTATACAAAGGTCTGATGACCTAATAGATTATGTGAATTTAAAAGTTATCGAGGATTGGCAACTGGAATGAAACAGCTTGGAGAGCAAGTTGAAAAGAATAAAGCTTTCTGAGACGATACAGAAATTGTTAGTAGGTCTCAGCAGAAGAAAGGAGGTCACTCTATGTTGTCTAGGCATAGGACACACAAACAAATTCTTATTTTGTCTTTTGACCGGCAATCCGCATCCAGAGAGCCAAACGTGCCACAATTCTTCTTTCACCACACCACTAGAGGGATAAACTAGGCAAAAGTTTTGCTGGTTTTCTATTGCCTTGCAAATGAGACGACTGAATCGAAATATATTCTACAAATTAGGTATTGTCGCTGCCAGGAATCGAACCCGGGCGGCTTGCTCAACAGTCTTCGCACAAGACCATTGTACTGCGGTTGCCACAATTGTTAACGGTAAATCATATCTTACGCTTACGCTTACAATAAAGTAGGTTAAGCCTCATATAATGTGGCATCTTTTTTATCAAACGACCATAACGCTATATTAGGCTATTAGGATAAACTTTGTCAAATGGTTTCTATAATTCGTGAAGCAGACTTAAATAAAATTTATAAAGTTTACATTTTTGTACTGTTGTGGTGAATTTTGAGATTGATTATTTTATAGTTATTTTACCACTTGAAAAGGCATATTTGAATGGTGATCAACGTGTATTTAAATTCTGTACTATGTGGGGCTGTCACAACTTTTACATCACAAAGAGCCGGTTTTTCAGTTACCTTTTAAAGCAAGTTTGGAATTTAATCTGAGTTTGAATCAATTTTGAGTTTTTTAATAAAGAAACTGGCATAACTAATTAGACAAGTGCTTTAGAAATTACTAAGAACAATTTTGCTTCATTTTGATAAACAAAGTTGTAAAGTAAAGTATTTTAAAATTGACGCAAATTATATTACAGCGGCCATGTATGCTCAAAAATATATTATAATTACTGAAAACATATTCGTATTGCCTAGTTATTAAAATTTATTTAAAATAAAAATATAAATAAAAAAGTAAGTGACACAATGAACGCTTACCTACTCAACCACCACACTGAGCATTCACGTATATTAATGAATCAAAGTGTATTGTTACTCTAACGGTTAATTTTGTTTGTCGCTATTTTTTTTTAAACCGTTGTCAACTGCGACGGAAAGAGCATTTTAAAGAATTTCTAGATGAGAGACAGAACACAAATAATGAAGAAGAAGAAACTAATAATAACGGTATTATAGAAAGCATCAAGAAATAAAAATAACAATAGAAGCCGTTCATTTTTACCATACACAAGAAATGCGATACAAGAACATGCAGTAACATCGAGGAATATCCTTAATTTGCACTGCCACCAAAATATATGAAGCAATTTTTGAAGAGAAACTAAGGATTGAATTAAGTTTGGAGAAATCACAGAGTGGGTTTAGAAAAGGATACTTAACAAACGATCTTATATTTACGTTGAAGAAATTGGTTCAAAATACAAAATTCTTGTAGCTTTTGTAGACTTAAAGAAGAATTTTGATAACGTACCTAGAATAACGATGTGGAAGATACTGGAAGAAAGAATTACGGACATAAAACTAAATAATATATTTTTTTTAGTAGTAAGGGTTAATATTTTAGGGCTTGTGTTACTACCGCACAAGCTGCCTTTGAATATGTACCTGAAAACACTAATATATACTATTGCACCTGTTAATTGAGAGAATGAAAGCACGTAGATATCGACGAGGCCTAGTATTTGGTCCACCCACACTCTTATATTAAATGTAATTATGGTTAGATGGACACTAATCATACTTTAGACTAACGTCCTGAATTAAAAAATGACATAATTTTTTTGCCGGAACTGGGGATCGAACCTGCGACAAATTATGCGTTGAGATCCGAGTTTGGCGCTTCACCCAACTGAGCCACTCTCCTGTGTACTTATTAGAACAGGAAGAATAAGATCGAAAGATTTCAAACAAATAAACATTTTAGGCAAGGATAATATTTATGAACAATATTATAAGGAGAATCAAAAATTGAACCAGAAAAATAGAGATAAGCTTTTGCAGATGACCTTGCGATCCCGGCCGCAAACGAAGATGAACTTCAGAAGAATCTAAATACATTTTTTATCTATTTGTTCAACAATACCGACAAATTTTACTGTACAAGGTTTTGCAAATTTCTTAATCTACAAAGTTGTAAACATGTATAACTTATTAATGATATAATTTTATTAAACCAACGGCAAAAACATACATTATTTACGTTTATACACTATTGAAATCTTAGACCATAAACACCACAAGTGGGTTTCCAAACCCCACCAAACACACAATTGTACCACCACCCACAGCAGGTACCCAAACACCTACCCCGCCGATACGACGGCACAATTGTTTGTTAGCCAACTTCTGGATCACTAACACTTGGGTAGGTGGGTGCGTTACTCTAGTTCTAACAACTCACTTTCAACGAATGAAATGCGTGTCCCCCCCCACCTACCTGACTTCAGCTAAAACTACTCACCATCAACCAAACGAATCTGCAAAACGCTTGACCTACAACAAGCAAACAAAGATAACAAACAAAATTTGTTCTAGAATTTTGCAAGCAATGTTGAAACAGGTTACTCCAATGACAAGTTTGAACAAGTCCAAACTGCACAACTTGTCCACTACCTCAAGTTACTACACAAATCTATCTAGAAGAAATTCAACCTGATGTAACTCCTTAAACCATCAACTTCTTCTTTATTGCCGACTTCGTCCTTATATATCAAATGCCTGATCTGATCAAACAATGAAACATGACCTAGCTTAACTAAATGCAAGTAAACAAGATTAAATAGAAGAAGTAGCTAAACTAACCTAACCTAAAAATAGAAGAAGTAGAAGAATCTACTTGCCCACAACTTAAACACACTAGAAGAAGCTATTTGCCTACAACTTAAACTTGGTTCCCTCTCGCCCACCCACTTAAGCGTTTGTCGTCAAGAAACTTATTGTAAGCTAATTGTCTGTTATGTTGCTAACAATTTACACAAACTTTGGGTGGAATAATAAATCTTTTGAAGACCAAGACTTGGGTGGGTGGGTGGGCCACAGTAGAAGAAGAAGCTCACAATTTAAACTTGATTTTTCCGCTCAACCACCCAAGCGTTTATCATCAATAAACTTGTAAACTAATTGTTTATTGTATTGCTAACAACTCACACAAACGGTGAGCGACATAATAAATCTTTTGATCACCAACACTTGGATAGAAGTTTGTCCTTTCTCGGAAAGCGAGCTCCAGGAATCCTTAAAAACCAGGGCCGCAGTTAACTAATGTATTAGGAAAAAATTCTAGACAAAGGAAAGGGTGGAGTAGGTACAAAGGTTTTTTGTCTCATATGTCTTCTTGACGTGGCCTGAAAGCTGTTTGAGCAAGTTATAGTAGGAAGGTTACTGGAGACACTTAGTACAAGTTTAAGAAATTCCGGTTAACCGCAAGTGCGCTTGCTAAGGTGTCAAAAAAATAGTTACTGCGTTTTAGTGGCTCCGAACATAAAGAAAGCTGAGGAAGGATTTTGAAAGCTATAGAGAGCAGGGGTGTTCTCAAATTGTAGGGCAAGGTTTTGTTCTAGGCCCTACTTTGTGGAACGTTATCTACGATGGCGTAGTAAGCCTAGAACTGCCTCTAAAGGTGGAAAGGGTGGCCTACGCCGACGGTCTAGCGGTGCTCGAACCAAACGATCTAGATAGGAAATTGCGCTTCTGCGAAGTGGGCCTAGAATTAGCTTCAGAAAAGACAATTTGCGGTGTTATTCATAGTCAAGTCAAAACGTGAGCTTACGTGTTTGGGGTCACGCTAAGTACAAACTTAGCGTGGGGGATGAATGTGCGAGAAAGCAAAGAGGGTCCTTAACAAGACTAATGCCAAACCTGGGATCTCTTCCATGGTGCTCTATGGGGCAGCAATATGGAGAAATGCCGTGTGTAGCAAGGAAAGGCACAAGAAATTAATTTTGCGGACTAAGAGGAGGTGCTGCCAAAGGGTCTGCAGAGCATATAGAACATCGAGGACGGCGGGCCTTGTGGTTATAGTGGGCACAAAGCTTTTACTTTTGTTTACCACAAATGTTGCATGAAGATACTGTCGGAGCCGTCTTTTTAGTTTAGAAATTACTTTTCAGTCCTCCAAGATATTGAAGAACTGTTGGTGAACTTTTTAAATGTACTCCAGATCTGTGTTATTGGTCAAAGAGCATTGGAATTTGAGGTTGTCAGCAAAAGCTTTAGTTTTATTTTTTCCATGAATGACTTTCATCCGTTTATTGCGTAGAGTTTTGGAGATTTTTTTCATCAGACAAAAAAAAAGTTTGTAGTGGATTTTAAAGCCCTTTGCCTGGACAAATTTTTGTCCTGATTTTGGAGTCTGATGATGGTTTTGCGGTTTGTAGGCTTTGTCATTAAATTTTGACGGAATTTCTTTTGCGGATCAATGTTTTAGTTGCGAGTGATAATTCTAAAGAACTATCGGGCTAAATTAGGAATGATTTTGGAAGCTTTGGAGACTTTATGAAGAAGGTCGAATAAGATTTTCTACGTTTGTACTGAGGTACTAAGAGAAGAAAGTCCGTATGGGTAATGAATCTGTTTCTTCTTTTTTCCAAAAAGTTTTAAATATTACTTCATTATGATCCTTGGTGGTCGGCTTAGCTGTAGTTGTCTTTTTGTACAAAACAGGCCCGACCTATTTGGGTGATTAGAATTAAAGTGTTTTGCGATTATAGTGGGCAGGAGATCTCAGCAAGGATCGTATTGAAATCTGAAAAGTTTTGAGGAGTTCTACAGCCTGCTACAGCCTATATGGTCTAAGATTGAAATACATTAATCATGTTAACCTAATACCACAAGCTAAAATTATTGGTTTCTATTTTATGTGGAAGCGTAGATATTAATTATATTAATAAAAATTAACCAAATTTTGATTTTTTTAAAGGTCAGTTTCTGTAATTAATACAATGAATGGGCGAGTTAGTTTTGAAACAAGACCGTTTTGCAGCAGTTCAAACTATTAACGAAGAATAACTAAAGCCAATACTATTTTTGTAAGTGTATGATAAACTATTTAATGTTGTCCATTTGAAATTGTATCTATTTTGAAAACAGCGATTGATCTGATTTTTAGAATGTATTTTTTGTTCAATATTGATTTTTTTTTTTTCAACTGCGTACATTTGGTATACACATTATTTGATTGATTTATGCATTTTTTAAATAAAACTTGGCACTTATTTTTTTAAAATATTTATAACTAGTGTCAATTTTTGATATGCTTCGAATGTGTTATGCCCTTGTCATATTTCACAGAAAACAACTATTTTCAAACGTGCATATAAATATTATTGACAAAAATTCTAATTGTATATCTCCAAGGAATTATAACTTGAGGTCATTTTTAATATGATTATGTTGTTTATACTTCCAATTAGAAATAGCAACTTTATTATATAAATGTTCTATATTTTTTTAATATCGTTTCTTATTTTGACAAAATTTGCTCCCTATTAGAAATTATAAATAACTAATGTTCAGTTCAGTAATATTTAATCAAATGTTTACACTCATTTTTATTGCTTTATTATAAATTTAATGTACAACTTACATATGCTCTATGTACATGAAATACTTCATTTTTATTACATTCATCATACTAATTTTATTTATTTGTATTATAAATGTCTGTTATTGAATCCACTTTTACATGTTATCAAACAGTTTTTTGGCACAATCGCATACTTTACTACGCAATTATATTTCCTAGCCGCATCTGCTACTTAAATTAAGTGAATGGCTATAACACAAATCAAAATTGGAAATGTATACTATCAGTAATTTCACGACATAATAAAGTCTTTATTAAGTATGCAATAAAGATAAAATAAATTATAATTTTATAGGAGAACATAGTTCCGTTGGTGCTGATATCCTTGAAAATATTTTAAAATAATTACTAATTAAATTGTTTGCAACTGCATTTTGCTTTTTTAACTTTTATTTTACTAATGGTTCTTTTAAGATTTTTTTTACGTAAAGCTAACAATTCAACACGAGCGAAGAGAGTGACTAATGATACTTTATGCACGTATGTCTAAATACCGAAAAATAGTATAAATAGAAGAAATAATATTGGATTAAAATTAATTATATTTGTCAATGTTAATTCAACTCAGTTTTATGCTTTCTTACAAGTTCCTAATTAATTGTTATACAAATTTAAAAGTGCCTCCTAGAGAGGCATTGTTTTTTATATGTTATGATAATTATCTGCTACAAAAAATTTGAATAAAATTGTTATTTTTACTAAGATCATTAATGGCCCAAGGCAGTAAAAAAGTTATACATTTATATCCTTAGATATGAATTAGATTGGTTTACATTTTTTACTCATTTATTTTAATTACATAGAAGAATTAATAAGAAATACCAATCTAACATCTCTATTTATTAAAACCTGTCCAATTTCATTTGATTTCTGATTGATAATTAAATTAATCAATCCATACTCATGTTTATTTATACATATTTCACTACTAAAATAACACTAAAAAAATATTTGGCTAATCTTTTACATCGCAATTACTTTTAAGAAGGAACATCTGCTCAATTAACTTATTTACGATTTCTCAGCACTGAAAATATATGATTTAGGTACTATAAAAAATCCTGCGTGTTAACGATTTGCAAATTAATTCGAAATATTTAAAGCAAGGAAAAGAATATGTTAATTATTTGCATTCCTGAAACTTATAATAATGGAAAAAATCTGATACACAACATTAATTTATGAATATTAATTTATTCATATTAATTATGGGACGGAAATTAATTAAAATATTAATAAATCTTTTTCAATTTAACTTGTTAATAAGATTAATGTTATTCAAATAAGCAAAAACAGTTAGTAAATAAAAATAATGAGCAAAGATTGAATTTCTAAGCATTTGTATCTAGTTATTACATAGAAAAACATTAATCATAATCATAAATTATTTGTGTTTGTAAATTGTAGTAATAAATAGTAATAAAGTCTTACAATGGTGTCAACAACTTCTTATGCTATTTATTATTTGATTTAAAATTTAAATAATCTTATCGATAAAGTTGTGCTTTTTAAAATCAAATTCTAAATAGCTTCAAATTGTAAAATGTATTTTAACGAGTGGCTAAAATAAATTATGAATATAAATTGGCAAACTGTACAACAACGAACTGGTGAGATGCTAGACACATCAATGAGGGTTGCATGACCTGAAATACTGTATTTAGATTCTATGATTTATATTCAAAGAATATTTATTGTAATTGGCAAGATAGTTAACAGATTAAATCTACTTAATGTTGTTGCTTTTTGCTACATAAAGCTTTTCTTCACTATCTATGAGTTTAGAATTTAGAATAAAAATCTGGTTCAAAATGTTGTTAAGTGAATTACAATATTTGCAATATCACGAAGCGAGATATGTTGACTCTGGACACGATACCAAAAGTCCGGAGATGTGGACAACAATAGTTGCTCAATATTAATTTACAGTTCTTTGTCTAAAAAAAAAACGGGTTTCTTTACAACGTACTTGAAGCAATGATATGGCGTAAAATGACAATTGTGAAATTGGTACCAGGAGTCTAGGGATGTGGTTGAAAGACTTTGGGGTTTAAAAATCAAAACAATAGTTGGCTCTTCAATACAGAAGCAATATTTTGGTAATGGGATCAAGTTTCAGTTTGGTTATTAGAATTTTTTTTGTATCAATGCTTCTTGATGTTGACATATTAAAGATATGGATTTTTAGTTATAAAATAGTTTATTTGGCTGTTAGAAATGTCAACTTATTTGTTTATTGGACTCTAAAAAAATTAGGTTTTTGCTAAAGCAAATGTAGGTTTCTTGCACAAACAGTAATCAAATATTTCTATTTTAATTGAGTGTTGATTTGAAGAAATTATTGAATTAAGTTATTTTTTTATGTACAAACTATTATGATTTTAAAGCACCATCAAATAATATCGAAAAAAGTGCTTCAATAGAAATAATTTTTTTTTAAATTAATTTGCAAAGGTTCTTGGGGGAGATATTGTGAGGGAGTTTAGAACGAACCCACTAGAAGATTATTTAGAGTCGGTTGAAGGAATCTTGCAGTAGCTACTGCAGACACACTTCCCGCGCTTTAAGCTGACCTCGTAACTATGAGGAGCTTCAAATTAACAATTTTTTTCTTCTTTTAAAATGTCTTTAAAATTTTATTCTTGGTATGAATTCAATTATTAGTATAATTTAACCTCCAGAATGGCAGTTTTTGGTTGTAACAAAAATACGTTTTATAGACGTTCTAAATATATTTTTCTCAAATTTTCTTTAAATCAACCATTTTTTTCTTTATATAAAACATCTTTAGAAGACAATTCTGCTGATGAATTTACCTCGATTGGTCTCGATTGTTTGTTGGACGTCCGTCCTGAAAGGAGGTAAGAACGCCGAGGGCGAAAAAATTGGAAAATTACCGGGGGTGAACGGAGGGTTGGATCAACTTGCAGTTTTCGGCGAAGGCATTCTCGGAACAAACTTTTGCAAAAAGACGAAACACTGAAGAAAATCGGGAAATGTGTTGAGCCACATTACTGATAACAAAGGAAGTAAGCTACTTGGAATTTACGCTTGACATTAAACTAACTTTACTCATCTGCATAATGTGATTACAAAGGTCATGTAGGTGTTTGTTGCAACCAAATTGATGGTCGGACGAACATTAATATTTGATATGATCAAATGATTATATACTGTGGTGATCAGATCCATCATCACATACGGAGTATTTGCATTGGATGAAAAAACAACATTCAAGAGTACGGCAACTAATTTAAGTAAAGTACAATGATTAGATTATATTATGTTTGCTAATAACGGAAGCAATAAGAACAACTGCTACATAAGCTATATAAACACTGCTCTTGCTTGTACTACTGTACACCACAGTTATGACGATGGAGGCGTACGGCTACGGATAAATGAACTCACTGTAAATCTTGGCTGACAGATCGGGAATAACAAATGTGATACTTGAGGAAGACACATTAAAGATTAGTTTAGGCTTCATGAAAGGTAATTGGTTACAAACATTTCATCTGATAATGCTGTCACAAGACAAGTAAGCAAATCTAAAATTTTATGGGGTCAATCAACAGAACTAGCTGGTCTACAAACATGCTTCAGTTTGGAGGCGAAAATAGCCTTATTAAACGTGATCATATTGGCTGTTTCTAACAGGATTATCACACAATACCCAAACTATGGTAATACAGACGAGCCTAAAAAAACTGTGAAAGCTTACAGGACTCAAAACTGAATACAGTGGCTTGAACAAACACATACATAGAATGTGAGAGTTTGGGCGGATCTCTGAAGAACAAAAAAATTCTACTCTACCGAGTGCAAATTTGCAAAGTAGCTTCTTTGACAGCACATGCTTAAGAAGAGCTTAAAACGGTCTTTTGGTAAAAGTTAGTTGGCTTCATTGAAGAAACGGAATTACTAGAAGAGTAATAACTAAAGTGAGGTGCACAATAATTTCAATGATGCAAAATTGCTCTATTATTATTAAGAAAAGAATTTTGTTTGATCTTATAATTTTCTTTGATATGCATTGTACTTTTTTTATCATTTAGTGGACTAGCAACTGCTAACAGAAGTTAATTGGTGTAGTTAGTTTATCTATTGAGACAGAAAGCTGTCAAATACAACTAGTACGTGACTTTTTAAATGAAACACAGGTTTTTGGATTAAGGTCATCAAAATAGGCATTTGTTTGTAAGATAATTTTATCGTTGGAGTCAAATCTCTTTCCGCAGAGCCATTTAGTCAGGTTTGGAAACAATAAATAATCACTCGCGGCTAAATCCGGAGAATAGGGCGGAGGAGGGAGCAATTCGTAGCCTAATTCATGAATTTTTGCCATGGAAACTGCACATGAGTGCACCCTTACATTGTTCTGGTGGAAAATAACTTTTTTCTTGGCCAAATGCGGCAATAAGTTGGCATAATATTTGCCAACGGTCTTCATGACTTTATTGGCTGACAAACCCACCTTGGCCTTCTTTGGCGCCGTTTCACTCTGAAAAACCCATTGTTTTGACTGCTGTTTGGTCTCTGGTGTGTTGTGGTGGATCCACGTTTTAGTCACGGCTACGAAACGGCGGAAAAACTTGTCCATATTGCGGTTGAACAACTACAAACACTCCTGCGAAGTTGTCACACGATTGCGTTTGTGGTCGATTGTGATCAAACGCGGCACCCATCTTGCGGAAAACTTTCTCATATTTAAGTGATCATTCAAAATTGATACCACTGAGCCTATGGCTTCCACAATATTTTGCACTTTTAATCTTCTCGATCGGCCAACACCATATCGTGAATTTCGGGTGTAGAGACTTCAACTGGGCGTCCAGAACATTCGGCATCTTTTGTGCTTGTACGGCCACAGCGAAATACAGTAAACCATTGAAATTAATGGTGCAGTTCTCATAGTATGTATCAAGCTTAGCCTTTGTTTGAGTGATGGTTTTTTCCGCAAAAAATAATGGTTAATGAGCACACAAAATTCACTTTTTTTTAATTTTCTTTTCAAATCACGAGGTCAATGGCTGTCAAACACAAACTAAATAACGCAGCTTATTAAAATTTGGACAGGAATCACCTGACAGATGCTTCTTGATAGGAGCAGTGTTGTCTTTTCAGTTAAGAGGCGGCAAATTCAAAAAGTCACGGACAAATTTACCAGCCCTCGTATATATTTGTTAGTATTTACCGTTTTTAATAAAATATCAATTTTAATAAAAGTGATGAATTTTGATTTTTTTAAGCTTTTGGTTTTACTATTTTCAGTGGTGACCTCACTCCTTTGTCTTGGCATTCATTAATGCCAGCAACAACCCAACATGGATTTGCGATAGTATGATTTAGGCTTGGCATGTACATAGCACTTGCTCGATTGTCTCGTCATCCATTTCACATTCTCTACACGATGGACTGTTTCCAATACCAATAGTGTGCATGTGTTGTTTTAATTGACAGTGTCTTGTCAAGATTTCTATCATAGTTTGCAGGTTCTATCTGGACAGTTACAAGTAGTAATCGGTTCTATTGGCGTTTGGAGCAGACATTGCCTGATTTGCATGCAGTGCGTTGTGTGTGTTGATTTGTAGTAAGTCAAAGAAAGATTTTGAGTGGTAAAACGATCCTGTGTTAAGGTCTACACGTCATGAGGGTTGACCAGCCCGTTTGCCTTAATATTACCTACTTTGTTGGAATGTCCTTTCGCCCAGAGCAGCTTGATGTTATTTCTACAGACTGCTACGTGGTAATAGGGGCACGGTGACATTCAAAAGTTTTGATGTGATTTTAGGTTTGTTTATAGCAATTAGGGTTGCTCTACTATCCAGTGCCCGTGCGGGGTTGCTAGCCCCAATCGGGCGCCTCTCCAAGTGGCGGATAGGGGAATGCCTCCCAGATATGGGTGGTACCGTGGATATCAAATACCCGGGGCGGGCTAAAACTAGCACACTCTGATGGAAGGCTGATAACCAACGAGGCTAATAAGCAGCACCTTCTTGCCAGCCAACAGCTTCGGGTGGAGGAGCTGTCAGGAGTGGGGCAATTTCTTTTCTTGGTAGTGAGAAATCACTCTTAAAGGCGGATGAACCGACAAACTGGTAAACGGCGTGGAGATGCGGAAAGAAACGGGAGAATTCAACAAGAGACCAGACGAACAAAGCGAGTAAACAAACAGTGGATCTCACAAGGAACGTTAGACACGATCGAGGAAAGGAAGACCCTAAAACAAACAGGACTAGTGACTTAGGAAGACAACCTTAGATGCAGAAGACTATTAAAATAGATCCAAAGACAATGTAGACAAGATAAGAATATCCACGTCCAAAAAATCTGCGGAGAATTAGAAGAACGCCTGAAGAAAAACGACACCTACGATCTATATAAAAAAGTAAGAGAACTAACAGGGAAACACAAACCAAAAACACTCACCATAGAGGGTAAAAACAGAAAAACACTATGGGAAGGCGATAAAATTGCGGAAAGATGGAAGCAAAACTGCGAAGAACTATACGAAGACGAGCTAATGATAACAACCGAACAATTCATAAGTATAGCAACTGAGCAGGAACCTAATATACTGAGAACGGAGATGGAGGAAGCTATAAAACACTTAAAAATGAACAAATCACCAGGCATTGACAGCATCACTGCCGAAATGTTGAAGCTGTTGGGGTTTTTCCCATTTGTGGAAATAATACACAACATATGCAACAATATCTGGCAGAGTGGCCATTGGCTCAAGGATTGGCGTACATCAATAGTGGTCCCAATCCACGAAAAAGTGCAAAAACTACCGCACAATATCCCTAATAGCACACGCAAGTAAGATCTTACTGCGAATAATTGACCAGAGGCTAAAACGATACGTGGAATTTCAAATACCACCAGAACAGGCAGGATTTGTAAAGGGTCGAGGCACGAGGGATCAGATATTTAACACGCTGAAACTAATAGAGAAATCAAGAGAGTTCAATGCGTCTATGCTCTTATGCTTTGTGGATTATAGCAAAGCATTCGACTGCGGAAGGTGGAATGATTTATGGGCAGCACTAATGGAAATAGGAGTTTCAAATCACCTAACGTTAATGGTCGCTAAGTTATACACCAGCAGCGTAAAAAGGCGTGCGCAAGGGGTGCATCTTCTCACCTAGACTCTTCAACGCATACAGAGAACACATAATAAGACGATCACTAGAGAACTTTGAAGGAGGGGTCGCAATCAACAGTAAAAAAATAAGCAATCTAAGATATGTTGACAGCACCTTAATAGCCAAGAACGAAGACGATATGATTGCTCTACTGGAGTCGATCACACATGAGAGTCGTGAGGTGGGGCTAGAAATCAATCTACACAAAACCAAACTTATAGTAATGGACAGAGCCAACAGAACAAATCGAATTCAAATCGAAACTGTTGAGAACTTCACATACCTAGGGTCGCTAATTACCAATCAGGGAGGATGCGAACCTGAAATAAGGAGACGCGTTGCAATTGCACGGGCGGCCATGACAAATTTAGCAAAGTTCTGGAGAGACAGACAAATTACTAACAATATCAAAATGAACTTAGTCAGAGCTAAAGCTAAAGTCTTTTCCATATTCTCATACTTCATAGAATCATGGACCATAAAAACGTTGGACATACACCAAATAGACGCCTTTGAAATGTGGTGCTGGAGAAGGATGCAGAACCAATACATCAATACTTAACAAACTTAGTATTAAAGAAAGGCTATCCACTACATGCCGTAAACGCATTTTAAAATACTTTGGCCACATTGCAAGGAGGGAACAGGATAAACTCGAAAAACTGGAGATGTATATTTTACCAACATATCTAAATGTCTACGGGCGGAAATGAATGAGTTTTTGGACATAGATTATATTTAATTGAAACTTATTGTGTCTGAAAAGCGTACTACAGTCGTAAGTAAAGCTGAAAAACATTGTCAACGTAGGAATGATTGAGAACTTTTGGTGGTTTTTGTTTTTTTGTTTGTTCAAAAATCTATTAGAAATGAAAATTATTGAATTTTTGGTGCCAATTGAATCGAATTTTAGATCTATTCAATAGTTGTCAATTACATATTTTGATAAAAGAAAGGTGTGTCATTTTGACAATAAAACTAATATTTTTTTATCTTTTTTATAAAAAATTGAATGATTTTCCTTTCAATTACACAAACGTATTTCTTGTATTGTTTGCAGTAAATTAAAAGGAATTATTAATGACTTTTACAATTGAGTCAACTTAAAGTAATTGTATCAATTGGATTGCATTCTTAAAGAAGCACCCCTTGAGGCTTTTCAAATGAGTGCAATTAAGTATAATTTAAAAGCATCTACTATTATTAATAATTTGTTTGACATTCTTCAAATTTATTATAAAATCGAAATGATTGATTCAATAATTACATTCATACATTAATGTATGAGCTTCGATTATTTATTGTATCAATATTTTCTTACATTTAAAATGACGAAAATTGCATCTATAATATTTCCATTTATCAAATCGAAAAAACTAGAAGCTTTAAATAAATATATCAAAGCGCACCACAACTAATTATCCATCAGCGCTAGCATATTTCAAAAGGCGCATTTCAATTCCGGAAAGTGATTGATCGCTGGAATGGAAAGCACTCTCGCCTTCATTTAAATGCACAAGAAACATTTTAATATTAACGATAATATACGCACGTATCATGTACGTGTGATCATTTCAAACACTCGCAAAAAATAACGAACATATAACTGTGCATTTCGCTAGCTGAACACTTCATTATTCTCTCGATGTGGATAATGGGAAATAAGATGAGCTTATTAAATTATTTATCCTCCTTACATGACTACGAGGCGTTGTAGAATTAGCAACGTTAATGGTTACCGTTACTAAACCGACATACAAAGATAATATTTAATAAAAGAAGTGCATGGGAAGCATTTCATAGATTATCGAACGTGGATTAATTGAAGTGAAATGCAACGCAGCATTCTTATTATTTGCAACAATCTTTATTCCTTAGTTTGTAAACATAATAAAATGCAGATGATTTATGTTAATGTCTATGGGATTCGTTATGTTGTGTGTAGTGTAGGAAGAGGAATAAAATAGATATTTAATAGCGAGAGTAATGTCAAAGGCTAATACAAAAGATGATTTATAGTTTGGGTTCTTAAAAATTGTCATCTATAAATTATATTGTTGTTAAATATGTATCCATTTAATAACAGCACAGAGGCACGTGCACGTGTAATAAAATTACAAATTCAATGTTACATAATTCGATAAAGTTTTGGAATATATTAAAGTGTTTACAGCATTCATAACGGTACAAATTTAACATTAATAAAATTATTTAAAAAATTAATTAAGATATTGCAGCTGAAATTAATAACAATATTTGACACGATGAAATGTATTCAGCGCTAATCCCTGCAAACAGTTTTGGGGCCTCTAGAACCAAATTCCTAGATCACTAAGTTCTGTTACAAAGTGCAGGTCCGATTAGTGTTTGCTCGTTTTCAAATTGATTGTTTACAAACTGTGAAAAAGATCTCAATCTCGAGTGTTTTTTGGAAAAAGAAAAAGGTTTATTAGGCGGTAAAATTTTGCCTTGTTGTAGTGTGACTTAATTCTAAATTGATAGATTGCTTGCATTATTTTTTAGGTTATGTATGTGTGTGATGTGATATAACAATTTCTTCAAACATATAATGCGAAACGACAGAGTTTAAGTTACATATTATGACAAAACTGTCAATTGTGAAGCAATAGATTAGACAATTTTTTAGGTTAGTTGTACGTCGTGACGCAGATTTTTAGGTTATGTGTGTGTATCGTTTTACAACTGCTAATCGAAAAAGCATAGCTAACTTTTAAATGAGTCTTAGAGCTGCAGAAAGTAATTGAGACCTATCTTAGAAAACTCTGAAGTAGAGAACACTGAAAAATTTTAGAAAACATTTGGAATGTTCTGAAATCACTAAAAAATCTAGAAATTCTTGATCTATCGAAATCAACAGTATTATCTTACCGACATACTCGTTCTTTGCATCAATGTAAATATTAAATCTATAAATTGTGCAAAAGGGCTGCGTCGACATTGTAGGTCACCTTATTCAAAAGCATCAACAATTAACAGAACTGTATTGTTGAAGAAATATTGAATGCTATATTTACGTAAAAAGATGAGAGGAATTAAAGTGATTATTAAAAGAAGGTTTCTGTAAAATGGAACATGTTTTCTATGGAAAATATGAATATTTCTTTTCCCATCATTGCAATATTTTTTATCATCTGATTTAATTGAAATAAATTAATGCAATTCTATTAGATCAAAAATTTTATGATAATCACAACTTACATAACTCGTTGATTGATGTTAATCTCCATGTGCTTTTTTCTCAATCCGTTATATTTCTCCTCGAGAAAAAAATTTATGCACTATTTAGACATTCCGAACACAGCGAATGAAAGAGTTCTTTTACAACCCGTTCCGGCTGGCATTATAAACAAATTTATCTTTTTTTTTCGTCCAGAGCCACTGACAGAGACGTAAATATTTGTGATTCCCGCAGTTTTTTAGACCAATTTAGAAGACACCTACTGGGATTATATTAATAGCGCATTCCATGCGATCCTCCTGCTTGACACGACTCATTTCATATGGGAGATTCATGCCACGCCAGACACATTGTTTATAGAATATTGTATTGATCGGAGATAATGTCCATTTAATTAATGGAGGTGGGAATTTCTTCGTTATTATTTAATTTTTAATTAGCATGCATTATCTGATGCGATTCGCATTTGCGGGAACCTGATTGAAACGATATTCATAAATATTCCTAAAATGATAAATAGTATTTTGTAGCAATTCGAAACGGTTAAAATTGGTCGTAAAATATTAATATTGTATGGATATTTTATACACTAATTAGGTATTATAAGAAATATTGCTATTGCTGGTGCAATTAAGCAGGAAGGCTGTAGTTATATTTATTAGCCTAATGAATAATGGATTCATTTAATTGTAGTTGAGACTAAAATTATTACGATTTTCTGTATCATTAATTTTATGTCATTTTATAAATTAAGAATTTATTGCAATTATAGCACCATTAAATAACCTTATCAAATGAGTTCACTTATTTCTATTTATTTTGTTTACACACACAGAAATTATTGGTTATAATATAATCAAGAAATAAAATACTAAATTACTCACATACATACTCATATATATTTTCCAGGTGATTAATATTCGATTATTTTTCAGGTTTATTCGAAATATTCTCGATATTTAGTGAGTAAAATAAATTCACGGCTATTTCATTTATCATAGAAATTAATATTTTAATATGCATTGCTTTATCATTAAAATTCTAATCGACATTTTAATCGTGGAGTTTTATTAATTTGCATATTTTATTAATAAAAATACATAATTATTCAATAAACTAAATTGATTGGAAATCGTAAATGTGAGCATTAATTTGCTATAAAATGTTTTTGATTGCGGCGGCTTATGATAAAAATATTATTTGCTTTGATAATAAAGTCTCATTTTTAAGTTGATTGGATTTTATAGAAAATTTTAAATATTTAGTTATGTATATATATGTATACAAGATTGCAAAAGACCTATTTTTAATAGTGCAACAAATCCAGTGGATCGATCACACCTTTGAATAGCGTTTTAGAAAATTGCACATAAAAATAGATAGCAGCTTATTAATGTAATTGTTACGAATATGGCAAATCATAGTTTGAATAATCCATAATTGCTATTTTAAAAGAAACTGTGTTTAAATTAAAATATTTTACACAACTCGTTCGTACATAGAAATGGGTACAATTTGAAATTTTGTTTTGTTTACCACGATTGACTCTTAATAGTACACATATACCCAGCCACGCCATTCTCTTTCGGCGACACTGTACATTAGCCTGCTTTAGTTTTTAAACCTTACTTTTTACTATTTGTCTTCACGTTTTTCTATCCTTAAACACTTCTCTTAATTCCACAATATTTATACATTTGCTCATGCATGTTCTCTTATTCTTTCCACTTTTTTTTGCACGCATTTATCTACAACTTTCAATCAACTTTAACGTAGTCTATCTTTGCATTCGGACTAAAATAAACAACACAAACTAACGTAAAATACTTTGTTTGCACTAGTCTATCGGTGTTACCTTTAAACCACATTTGTTCATTATCTACTCATTTCTAACTTTGATTTCACACACACTTCTTAATACCCTATTTTAACCAAATTTATAGTACATTGGTGTTTTTTTTGACAAACTTATGCTTCAGATTCGTACAGCAGAGTTGGTGTCAGCACACTTTCATATGCAGCCAGCTTTGCCTTCGTGAACAATATGTTTTTTTTTTTACAATTGTATACATACTTCCAACTACTTTCATCTAAACCACCATTCTTATTAAGCATTATTTCTAGATACATAAAAGCATCTACATGTTTTAAGCGTTTACCGTTTAACCCAATTTTACAATCATTGTCTACTTTGTTCTTATTTAAAACCATAATTTTTGCTTCATTTATACAAAGATTTGTTTCATTTGCTGTAACGTTAGTTTGGTTTAGAGCATTTTGTTTTTTTATTCTTGCACACACAGATTGTGGGCTTGAATCTCTCAACGAAAACTATTTCAAACATTTACACGCACTCCTACTCCCAAACCCGCCTTGTCTGCGTAGGGTTTTATGGCTAAGATCTATCTCTGGTTTGGAGTAGATTAATAATATTTTCAGTGGTTTAAACCCGCATTACGTGCCGATAAGAGGCTAATGCGCCTGCAGTGGCGTGGAAAGGGGATAATGATGATGATGGACATAGTTGGTTATTATGTAGAACGCCCGGGCAATGTGATAAATGCCGAATACATGTATATTGCAAGTAAAAACATTAAGCTAATTGCATTTATGCGTAAATTACTAAAATAATTGTATGATGGAACACGCTACAGAACCGACTAGTACACTGGGAGAAAACCTACTATTTGGGGGTAATTGGTGTTAGGGTTTTTTGTTTTTATTTTACGATGTACAACTTTTTACATTGCCCCAGAAGTCTTACGACTTGTTTGAAGGGGTTTGATGGGACTAACGGCTTGACTTCCGAATCACCCCGGTGGATAAAGACCAAGTTATTACTTTAGTCATGTTTCGTGGATAGAACCTCGGACTGTGATACGTTAACGTTCTATAACTGAGTTGGATGATCTTTAGGAATACCTTCAATATATGACTCATTAAGCTGATTGATCTATAATCGCTGCATGCTTTTGCATTCTGTGTCTTTGGAATTGTCACAAACGTGGAGTGAAGCCAATCCTGTGGTATGGTACCACCGTCATATATGAGGTTCAGAAATGATGTCATGGTGTCTATACCTTCCTCGCTTAGTACTTTTAACACCTCTGAGTGTGTATTATCTGAGCATACTGCTTTCCCGTCTTTGGTTTGCTGGATGGCTTTTCTTACCTCTTCCTTAGTTATAGTGGGACCCAATTCTGCATAATTTGTGTTAGGTATTTCCGGTCTTTCATCGATAAATAGTTCTGTAATGTACTCTTGCCAGGTTTTTAGTTTATCTTCTATCTCAATTATAAGCTGTCTTTGGTTGTTCATTAAGCGTCCCGTAGTTCTTCTCCTGCTGCACCCACCTGCCTCCTTTATCTTCCTTTGCATGTTGAAAGCATCATGCTTAAGCTGTAAGGCTTCAATCTCTTCACATTGATTAGTTAGATGGATGTCTTTAGCGACTCTGTATTTCTTTATACCTTATTTTGTTGTTCTTAAATTGTCTTCTCTGGTAGATAAAATATGAAAAAATATAAACTGGAGAATTCTATGTTTACCTTTATTTGTCTACAAAAAAATACAAGAAAGACAAGTGTAGAGGAAGGTTTTTTTTTTTGTTGGAATTTGCGAGTTGCCTCGATGCTGTAAGGACACCTCAAAACACACGATTTGATTAAAAAACATTTATTGTTCAATTCGTCTGACCCCGGAATAGCCAGGACAAAAGTTTTAGTAACAACAATCTTAAAGCCCCTACAGACAGTTTTTGAATGTGCCAAAACGTTCGTGTTTCATGCATTTGACGAATTGTGCGTAGGGTACACAAACCGCGAATGTTGGCGTTTGTCTACGTTTGCTTAGTAATCGAACGTGGCGAATTGAACGTTGGGGACATACGTGCATTGTCTGTAGGGAACACAGATGGGCGATTGACAAACCTGCACAAATCACGAACTGCGAACGTTTGGGCTCGTTTGCGAAACACCTGTAGGGGCTTTTAGCAATAACGTATGGCCCTTTGAAAAGGTGTAAACATTTGTTGGTTTTTTGGTCTTGGGAAGAAGTGACTGTATTTGCCATAAAGAGGACTAGATCATCTTAGCTTAGCAAAGACCGAATGAGAGACTTAGGTGGGAAGCCGAGGTAAAATTTGAAAAACTTACGCCAGCGAGTTGATGTGAACTAGGTGCTATGATCACTGTGTATTCTTACTGCGGTATCTACTTCAGGAAAATACTTATTGGCAAGCCTGTTTGTAATAGTCTGCGTAGTAGCTTTTTTAAGTGGGTATATATTGACTAATTTAATAAAACTGTCGACAGCTACAAACAAGTATATCACTCCTTCTATTAAGCGTGGCAGATGCCCATATAAATCTACTACTATTAGGTCACTTGGAGCGGTTGCAATTATAGGTTCAAATTGAGGTTTGAGACTAGCTTAGACCGTTTTAAACATACCTGGTCACTACAGTTTTTTTTAATGGTACACTATATTTTATAGAATCTAAAATGTCCAAAATAGGCATGTTAAAAAAAGTGAGGTCTTTAGGTATACAAAGCTGAAAAGGCGGATTGTCTGTGTGGAGCAAATAGAACAATATTATAAAACGTATCTGAGTTTCAATTCTATCTCTTGTATGCAATAACTTCTCCTTGTAGTCGAACGGTTAAACGGTCAAAAGTGACTCCGCATTAGTGTATGTCAAAACTGCTGCTAATCTGAAACAACGGTCTTGTGGGTTTCTGGAAATTAAATTGGGTATTAGGTTTTGCTTTTCGGGAACATAGTGTACTACAATTTGATATTCTTTAATGCAAGAAGAGCACACCGGGCAATCCTAGAGGACATTAATTGGCAACTTTTCAAGTAGATATGTGCTTGGTGATCGGTATAGATACTAATCTGTTTACCTACAAAGAAAACCATTCAGCGTTTAAGGGCACAAACAATACAAACAGTTTTTTCTCTGCAACCACTCTCTCTAGGGTGATACAGTATGACTTCTTGTTCTAAATCCGTTTTTATGTTTTGAAAGCTTTATTCTGAGGTTGCATCAAAGACTAACGACAATCTTTTTTTAAAAAATTGAGTAAGATGGGCTGTCATTGACGAAAAAGCTTCAATAAAATGAAGATGAAGTTTGCCAGACCTAAAAATGTATTATGCCAAGACAGTTTATTAATTAAACACTTATTTTATTTATGGATTTTGCGACGGCATTGCTGCAGCTTTGGTATGTGAGTACGAAAGGCGTTTTCCAATTAGGAGGCTTCAAAGTGCCCAGTATTTATTGATGTGCACCGACGTTTTTGTAAATTATATTTCTCCTTTATTGTTAATTTAACAGCTATTTTACATTGCTTCAGAAGTCTTACGACTTCTTAGAAGGGGTTGATGGGACTAATGGAAACGAACTACACTAATGCTCTATATTTTAGCTATGTCACCGTTTGAATTGTAATACTGAAAATATAATTCAAAAGATAAATAATTACCGCATCCTTTGTTTATTTGATTTAAATCCTTAGCTCACTTCTTAAAAGGCAGCTTAATAACTGCAAGTCAAAAAAATCCAAAATACTACGTCTATTACATAAAGGTGGAAGAAAAGCTTATCATTTGCAACATATATAAGATTTGTATCCTAGAGATCCAGAAAAAAGAATAGATTTTTGTGAATGGGGTTTAATTAAATCTAAAGTTAAACTTAAATTACGCAATTGTTTTGCCATTGACGTCAAAATATGGTTACATGTAAGAATAGTTGTTTATATCCGTTTTTATATTGCAGTCAAATCTTCAGGTTTCTTTGTTATATGTAGTAGATTGTTTGATCAATTTGTGGCGTATTTAGCTGCTTATCATGAAAAGAATTAGCCCGGTGCAGCGTCTACAAATTATTCAGCTGTATTACAAAAATCAGCGCTCTATGAGGAAAATGTTTTGTACGCTTAGAGCAACTTATGGTTTACATAATCGGCCTACCAAACGCACAATTTGCTGTACCATTAAAAAATTTGAAACTCAATATTTATTATTATTTTACAATTTGGCGCCATTTTCAACAGTTTGGCTTGTTTGTTGTATGGAACAACTTGGCTTATTTTACATAAGAATCTTGGTTTAAAAGTATACACAATTTAACTTGCAACAATTGAAGCCGGCCGATTTTCCGAATCGTCACCGTTTTAGGCTTTGGGCTCTTGAAAAGTTTCAAAAAGATTTACTGTTTGCGACCAAAATTTTGTTCAGCAATGAGGCTTATTTCTGGCTTAATGGCTACGTCAGTCAGTATGCAAAATTGCCATAGTTGAGCTAAAGCTACCAGAACAGTTTCAAAAGCTGCAATTAGATTCAAAGAAAACAACGGTTTGATGTGGTTTATGGGTTGATGCAACATTTCTTTAAAAATAAGTCTGTAAGAACGTAACTGTGAACCATGACTTTATTGCGAGGACGATTCGGTGAACAGTTAATTTCACAAATATTGCATCTCTAGACTTTCTTTTTTTGAGAGTACGTATAGTCCAAAGTCTACATGGAAAAGCCGACTACGATTGGAGAATTGGAGACCAACATTACTTTATATACGTTATTTGCCAAATACCACTTAAAATGCTTCAACGCGTCATCGAAAATTGAAACTTCTGAATGAACTATGTTAGCCGAAGTTACAGCCAACATTTGAAAAAAGTTATTTAAAAAAAAAAATGTACAAATGGTTTTTTTGTATGTTCATAAAGATAACTCTATATAAATGATTTTTTTTTTTTTTTTTTTTTTTTTAAGTATTTCTAAATGGATCACCTTTTATTATTCTGCTTCGATTAAATGCCATTCTTTTGGTTGATGTGATTCATAATTTGTATTGATTTTATCTAAGGTATTTGCTAGTGTTAGAAATTCTTAAAAAATTTGCAAAGTTTCTGAATTTGTGTTTTGATTTTTGGAAACTCTATGCTTCTATATGAGTATATCTTTATAAAATTAAAAACGGCTGTAGTTTGTCCATTGAAGATCTACATTTTGTTTGCTATGGTTTTTATTTGTCCCATTGTTGATGTGTGTTTTGATATGTTCTGGACTGTATTTTGTTTTGGCGACTGGTTATTGATTTATTGTTTGTAGAAAACTATCCGGTTCGAAGGACCAATGCTTCATACGATCGAATTTTTATCGTTTTTTGATGTGATTTTTTTTGACTTGATCTTTTTACAATACAAAATGAAACATAAAGTGAACAGTTACAAATATACACAAATAAATATGATAAAATTGAAAATGTTCTGTTAGCGACGCAACAACGCAGTTTTATTTTAAAATATTCTAGAAGCTTTTTTTGAGTTCCGGAAATTTAAGAAGCTTGAATATCCAATGGACTTCTTTTGATTAGTCTAATCTTTGGGTCAAACTGAAAAATTACCCTAGATTTTTGTCAAATTTTGAGTTTTTAGTCCTCTATTTCTTAACTCAAGAAATATATTTTTTTTAATAATTTGAAAAATGTTTGTTTTTTCTCGTTGGACGGCGCCGAGGAATTTAATTTCAATTCTATTATTTCCTTATTCAACAAAAAGGCTATCTTCAAGAGCCACGGCTACATTCAGGATAAATTCAAACATTGAATATTAAACCGTTGATGACTTTATTTGTTGCCTAAAAAAAAAATTTGAAAAAAAAAAATCTTGTTTCTATCCATTAGCATTATTCCAGGCCGATAGACTAGTAGGGGAGTTTGCAAAATTTTAAAAAAGGACGGAGTCTAGAGAAAACTGGATATTGAACGGAGTAGGTCTTCGGTAGCAACTTTTTGGAACCAACGAGTTTTTGCTAAGTTTTTACGCAAAATTGCGTTTTTGGGGGTAATATCGACTGTAGCCTTGCGGGAGAAAAGTTAACATAGTTACGGCAATTTTTTGTTAAAATTTTTAAAATTTCTAGAGCGTTTTTTGTGGGTTTTGGAAGAAAAAATATCGATTAATTTTTTTGAAATTTTCAAAAAGTTACTCCTTAAACTGGCAATTTATACTCTAGGTGACAACACCTACTTTATATTAAAATAGGCTAATCAAAAAGTTATCCGTCTTGGGAGGGAGAGGTGAACTAATTCCAGAAAAAAAAAAGTCTTTTGCGGGCATCCTGAAACTCAATAGCTTGGTTGGATTTAAAATAATCCGAAATTCGTTCCAGTGTTAATCAAAAAAGGGTTTTTGTGCTGTCGTTGTCAGATTTGATATTGAGCTTGAGTTTGCATTTTTCAATTTTTTTTTTTAAAGACAGCGCCGATGGAATTGGTTCTTTTCATTCACCCAAGTTTTTTTTTATTGACTTGCAAAAGTGGAAATCTCCGTGTTGTTAAACCGCGCATTGTTTTCTTCTTGGAAATCCAATTTGCGTTTTTTGATCGGACAGTTTTGAGTGATCAGATTCTAATAGCCTAGAAAGGTGGAAAGTTTTGGTTTTTGCATTGGAGCGCCCTTGATTGGAACCAATTTATTAATTTGGCCATAACATTAATGTACCTTTTACAGGCATTTGGTATTACAATGTGAGAGCGTGAGTTGTCTTGCAAGAACGTCTGCAAAATAAGTATCTTTCTACCTAGCTTTTTGATAAATAGTTTTTTTTTTCAAAAGGTTTGATGTTGCACTAAAAATAATGCTCACAATCACTTCTTTGAACAAGAATTTGCAGGGTTGCTGTTCACGTGCAAGGCGAATTCGAGCAAAAATTTTTTATGTGCTCCTGCGAATGATGAGTAAGACACCTTTTGCCTAAATAACAGCGTTCAATAATAAACAAACCGACGATGGTGAGTTTTATTCTACACAGCAAAACAATTTTTTGTAACTTAGACCAACAGTCATATTCATAGAGATAATAACTTCTTTAATATAATTTTTAGTAGTTATCAATGATTTGTCAGTTTTGCTTTTTTCCAGTAGTACGTTCTTGTCATGGATAGTTTGTTAGGTTTACATACTAAAATTTTGAAAGTAACTATCTAGCGTTGTGTCAATCGGGTTTTTCTGCATTTTCTGCTATTTTATTTCAGATTGTAGCAATCTTAACGCTTGGACCAAGTAGAAGTTCATTTCTCGTTAGCTTTATCTAATCTTTTTTTTTAATTTGAGATTTGTGTTGGTATTACTTCTTTTTGTAGTCTCTTTAGCCAGTTTTATTATAAACTCATGTATCTTCAATTTGAACATAGGATATTAGGAGATAGTTAGTGTGGGGTGCAATGTGGAGTAAACAACTTTAGGTTTCGAGTCTGGCTAGATCATGCTGGTGTTTACCCCGAGATTATTGAATACTTGTAGGTAGCATTTGACCATGGTATTGGAACGTCATTTAAGAAGACGCTATTAGAAGAGAACAGCTTTGCTTTTTTTTGGGTTTACTTTAACGCACCAGTCTTGAAGATTATTGGTGGCGCTTTGTAGCATTAGAGTGACTTCTTTGGGTAACTTTGAAGTGTAGATTAACGTTGTGTTGTTAACATATTGAGCCTTTTTAACTATGTGCGTCTATTTTGTAGGCATGTCGGCGACGAACAGGTTAATAGCAGAGGCGAGAGGATGGAGCTTTGAAGAACTTCTGCCGCTAGCTTCTGAGAAGTAGAAATATGATTTAAAAGTTTAACTGCTACCGTTCTGCGGTTTAGATATCTTTTTATACGTCAAAAAGTCCATATCCGTGGTTTTCTTCAGTCTGAAACTCTTCATTATGTGATTAGTCACTCGGTTTAGTTGATGAACTACAGAGTGGCCTTATTGGAACCTATATTGGTGAATGGGGATAAGATTGTTTGATTTTGTGTGGTCTTTGAATATGTCTAACATCATCTTCTCTATGACTCTATGACCCTACTTAAGGAGCATAGAAGACTGATTGGCCGGTAGTTTTGGGGAAATTGAATATTGAACCCTATTTGAGCTATGGATGGCTGGAATGGGAACTCGTCTGTTTTGTAAGGCTTTAGCGATTTTCCACATTAAATTATTGTCTTCTATGATTGATTCTAAAGTATTCTTCTAGTGCTGTCCAACATTATGGCCTTAAAATTGTATTTGATAGGGAATAACTCTAAATATAAGGTTCTTGTGCATGATTATAACAGTTTTCAAACTGTTTGCTTTGCACACAAACAAAATTACGTCCTTAATTAGGCAATCTTTAGAAACAATGTTAGTGTGCATCATTTAAATTTATTATTATTTATTGTTATTAAGGGCGCGATGTTAAGAGTGTCATAAAAACCTTTCAAAATCGAACAGAACTATAACAATTGTTATTTTAGAAAAAGAACATATAGCACAATAAAAAGTCTACTCACTTGTTCACTCTGGTTTGCAATTGTCCATGCATAAAATGAAAATTACGACACTATAGCAAATAGTTCATTTTAATTTTACTTATTAATGTCCCAATCATATAGTTAAATGTTTTTGTAATTTATAATTTGTTTCAAATTAAAATAATCAGTAAGACATCAAATTAGTGCCATATTATGTTCCACTCAAGCGCATAACTAAACGTAACCATTTACCATTAAACAAATTAGACTGCAGTATTATGATATTGTTTATCGATATAGGACAAATTTCATATCAATCATCTGTTATACTTGTTAAAGACAGGCATTACACACGATAATTTCTATTTTAAATAAATCTTCAAATGATTCCGTAAATTGGAACATTCAAATTACTAATATTTTAAAATTAAGTAACTGTATTATTTCAGTCTTACTAAAACACAATAGCTATCGATTCCTGCATTACCCATTAATTTAAATAATCATAATATTAAAGCTATCCAAGTTATCTAATAATGATAGGTAATTCTCTGCATAGTTCGTCATGATCTAGTAACCTCAGAGATTTTACTTATTAGTAAAAGTACTATTTTATGATTACCACCACTAATGTGGCATTATTATATATCCATCACTTTTCGTAAAAATATGTATAATCATATGTAAATTAGATTAAAATACAGTTACAAATCACTGATTTTTTTGTTATGCAAAATAATGTATCAAAAGTAAGATAAAAGTAATTATGCATAAATTAATTATTATAACTTATATGCAAATTAAAATAGAAACTTATTTTGAATTATTAAATTGGCTTTCTCTTTTTGTTTTTATTAATTTTTATGAAATTTTAGAAACTTGTTAAGATAATATATGTATCAGAGTAAATTCATTTATAATACAATAATGGAATCAAACAATAATGTACTTAGCAAGGAACATTAGTTTCAACTATTGTTCTTTATAAACTAAATTATTAATATGACTAAATTTTAGACAAATTTGTGTCGGTTATAAAATTCATTTATTTAGTACAGATATTCATAAGAATTTCAAAAGATTTCTCACATCATACAAGATTTTCCTTCGATTAATAGATGCAACTAGTAAAAACTACTATTCTGATATAAAATAAAAGCCATAATACTCTTGTTACGCTTCATTGATGATGGTAATAACATTGCAGTTATTCAAAGCTCTTTTTTATGAAATGGAAATGTTTATAGAAACTAAAATATGTAAACATCTTTCTTCGGATACAGTTAATAAAAAGTTAATACATAGAAAGGAAATCGAGAAAAACAGCATGCTTGATGATCTGTATGTTATATATAAATTCCATTTCCATTCGTTTAATTTCAATTCGAATAATTAAACTAGTAACTAATGCCTGTCATCAAATTCAATTATTTACAGTGCATATCTGGCAACATACTTTTTCTTTGATATTTTGTTAGGAAAGTTCTTATCGTTTTTCCATGTAGTTTTATTTATATTTCCATATAATATGTGTAATACATTTAATTTAAATAGCAGTATTTTTTATTTGACTTTCAAATAGTAACGTGCTTACAAATAATACTGTTTACTAACATGCAATGTTATTTTATTAATTAATGTTTTATTTCTTTTGTTTCAGGTAAGGCCACCATCTACTTTGTTTAACTGTACAATAAGAAGTAACTATAATAAACGATAACGATATGAGAGATATTTAAATTAGTCAATTAATAATATTTTGTTCAATTAAAGCACATAATAAATATTAGGTTTATAAACTAACAAAACATAATAATTAAGTGTTGGGATAAATGAAAGACTCTAAATTTTTATTGTTAATGCACATGAAGCTAGCTAATTTTTTTTAATGTGAAGGAAATATTCAAAATTAACCATATTATTAGTGTTGGTGAATGCGAATTTTGTATACTTTGTTTATGAATTGACCATTTAACTAAAAATAACTAACAACAGTTGCTAATTCCAAATTGTGTTACGAAAATATTAAAATATAAATAATACATGTAAGTTGTTGATTAAGGTTATAAAGACGGTATGTAAAGTGTTTAGTTGTTATAGATTTCATTTTTAATAAATTTAAAATACATATTTGTTACTAAAATTATATTATTTCACACATTTTCCTGCTGTTCTTGAAAGAAACGATGCAAAGGTAGTTATTATTTTAATTTTAATGCGGCAGCAAAAGATCAATGTATTGTTTCCACATAGACCAAAAGTTGCGCAATTAAGTAAAGATATAAAGCAGTTTACAAATTTACGCTTTGCTTTTACTGCAACTGATTTCGTGCATCATACGTACGTAGACTATGGTAGTTATGTTATGTTTTATTGTATATAGTGTGTTGTTTTGTACTAAAACTTGTTTGTGCTTTATTTTTGTATCTAGTACAGCGGTACAAGTTGCAGCTTCGTTATACGAGGTCTGGCTATTAAATAACGAGACTCTTATGACTCTCCTCCCCTTGCCATACTCCGTTTTATTGTTTTTTCCATAGGCCAAAGCAATGCTGGAAGTCTTCTTTTGTAAGAGCATTTAGGAGTTCCGCCGATTTTTGCTTCACCTCTTTCATCAACTCAAACTGAGTTCCTTTTAAGGCAAACTTGATTTTTGGAAACAGAAAACAGAGTGCCTTAAGCGGCTAAATATCGCTTCACAGACAGAGCGTTTTTCCACAACTTCGGCCGTTTTTTACGATCTCGCTCTCGCGGTGTTTCCTAAACAAATAGTAAGTTTGGTTTACAGTTTGAGCCTCTGGAACTCATTCAGTTATCACGATTGATTTTGGTCACAGGTTGACCTGGACGTCATTTTTGGTACTATTTTCAGAAAACCGTTTATACCATTGGAAAACACGCGGACCACATAGAGTATTCTCATCATAGGCCTTTTTCAACAACTTACGAGGTTTGTCCGGAAAATACGTATAAAAGTGGAATAATAACTTTATTTAACAATTATTCAGGTATTTCAATATAGTTTCCTTCAAAGTACTTCCCCTAAGACAAGATCCACTTCTGCCAACGCCGTTTCTACTGTTGATAAGATTGCTGAAAGTCTTCAGTTGTGAGGCTTTTCAGTTGCCGTGTTGTTGCTGCCTTGATAGCTTCCACATCCCTCAAGTGCCGCTCCAAAAGCACTATTTTGCATTTTGGGAACAGGAAGAAGTCGCAAGGGGCTAAATTGAGTGAATAAGGCGGGTGTTCTGTCACGGTGATTGAGTTTTGGGCCAAAAAGTTTTTCAGTCAGAATTTTGTGGACAATTTTTTCGGGGATTGACAGATCCTCAGCTATCATTCTAACTGTCAATCGCCGGTCTTTAAGAACACAAACCCGAATTAGTTCAACATTTCCATTAGAACTCGATGCCTTTCGCGTCTTCTTGGCCTTTCCGGAACCTTTTTAACCACTTGTTGACGGTAGGTTCTTTCAGAAAATTGTCTCCGTAAACTTGTTTCAAATACTCAAAAATCTCACGGCTATTCTTGCTTAGCTTTGCAAGAAACTTGATGTTTTGCGCTCTTCCTCAATCAGAGAGAGCTCCATGCCGACGGAAGGTAAACTTACTCGCAGAGTCCTCTGGCTCGAACTGAGCGTTGAGGGGATTGCATTGAGAGGGGAGACTACGGGCCGCCCCTCCACAACGCCTTGACACGTCGCTCCGAATTTTATATTTTATACGTATTTTCCGAACAAACCTCGTATAGCACACAGTCGGAGTTTTTTTTAGTTTAACGAAAAAAATTACATTGATCTATTTTTTGTGTTTTTTGTCACACAATGTTATCGGTACGAAAAAAAAAACACGTTCGTTTCTAACCTCTATAGAAAAAAATCTACTACAACGACAAAAACGTGTTTTCGTACTGGAATAGTAGACACTTCCAGTTATCCAACGCTGCATTTGTTTCCCCTCTCTCCATCTCCATCTCTCTTGCGATTGCAATCTTGTTATTTAATAGTTAGACCTCGTACATTGTTTAGCTGCCAATAAGGATAAAAAATTGGACAATTAATAAACAAACAATATGGGTTAGAGTTGATGACAACTACTAAAATCTGTGTAGAAAATTCTAGGATCTGATTAGAGTTCAAAATGTTTCAATTCTTAAACAGAGGTTTCTATTAATTAATCTTATACATTTGCGGTGCTTTTTACAATTACAGGATGACACGGTTTTTACAAGTAAAAACGAGTATAGGATGTTTTTAATCTTTCTACCTTCAAATCTTTATCTCTTCTATACTAAACTGCATATTGGCTTTACCTCCTTTCTTTAAAAAATTATTAAACTAAAAAACTTTTGATCTGGAATCTGACACCATAGATTTTTGTGAAGTTTTAACCGAAGGTAGAGAATTTAATTTTAAAATTTACTGCATTTGAAAATTTTAGGTCGTCAATTTTGTTTTGAAGATAACCATTTTTCCAAAATAAATTTTACATTACAGTTTACATTTTAAAAAAAAAAAAAAATTGTCAAAGGCCGTAACTTTTTTACCACCGAGTTGATTTTAACGAAACACTCACCAATTACGACGGACACACGATTACATTAATATTTTCTGAAAGAATTTTGTCATTTTTGATTTTTTATAAATAGAATGTTGCAGTTTTTAATGGTTTATGGTGAATTTTGATATTTTCTGACAACATTTTTATGCTTCACAGTTAGATTTTGCTGTTTTTTGGATTTCATAAATTTTTTTTGACAGTTTATGGCCGAATTTTGATACTTTTTAAGAAGATGTTGATGTTTTATGGCAAAAATTTGTTATTTTAGACATTATATGAATACAATTTTGAATTTTTTAATCGTTTTTTGCCGGATTTTTAACATTCTATGAAAAAAGAATTTTGCACTTATCAGTTTTTGACCGGTTTTTGGCGTTTTCTGAAATTTCTGTTGAAATATTATTATTGGAATTTGCTATTTTTGACATTTTAATTTGATTTTTGCACTTTTCAACCGCTTAGGTTTTTCTGAAAATAATTTAACATTTTCTAAAAGAATTTTGTCATTTTTGATTTTTTATTAATAGAAGGTTTTTAGATTTTGCTGTTTTTGCGATTTCATAAAATTTTTTTGACAGTTTATGTCCGAATTTTGATACTTTTCAACAAGATTTTGATGTTTTATGGCCAGAATTTGCAATTTTAGATATTTTATGAATATAATTTTGAATTTGTTTACCGTTTTTGACCGGACGTTGCTTATTGACCATTTTCATACTTTTGGGTATTTAGTATTTTTGACATTCTATGAAAAAAGAATTTTACACTTCAGTTTTTGACTGGATTTTGGTGTTTTCTGAAATTATTTTGATTTTGATGTTATTCGAATTTGCTGTTTTTTACACTTCATTAAAAAAATGCATTTTTTAACAGTTTATGTTCTTTCTAGCAATATCTTTGCTATTTTATACCTAGATTTTGCTATTTTTAAGATTTCATGAACATTTTTTAACAATTTATGGCCGGATTTTGGTGATTTCTAACAATTATTTAAATTTCTAGGCCAGATATATTATTTTTTTACTTTTTATAAATAGAATGTTGTAGTTTTTAACAGCTTATACTGAATTTTGATATTTTTTGCCAACATTTTTATGCTTCATAGCTGGGTTTTATTTTTTGGATTTTATAACAAATTTTGATGATTTCCAACATAATTTTGATGTATTATGGCTAGAATTTACTATTTTTTGTACTTTTTAAAAGTTTATGACCTGATTATGGTGCTTTTTGAAAATATTTTGAAATTTTATGGCCAAATTTTGCTATTATTTACATTTTATTAAAAAAATGTTGCACTTTTTAATAATTTGTGTTTTTTCTAACAATATCTTTGCTATTTCAAAGCTGGATTATGCTATTTTTAAGATTTAATAAAACTTTGGACAAATTATAACAAGTCAGATTTTGGTGATTTCTAACAATTGTTTAAAATTTCTATGCCAGATTTAACAGTTTTTGACATTTTATGAACAGAGTTTTAACAAATTTTTGACTTTTTTAAATAGAATGTTAATAGTTTATGGTAAATTTTGGTACTTTTTGACAATATTTTTATACTTTATGGCTGGATTTTGCTATTTTTAACATTCTGTAAATAGAATTTTGTACCTTTTGACATTTTTTTGTTTTTGAAATATAATTACACTTTTCAAACTTTTTAAACAGCTTATGGGCGGAGTTTGGTGCCTTTCTCTTCTTCTGCTAATCAGCTCGGTTTTGAACCATCTGATACCAGTTTAGCCCAGCCATTCTTTTAAAGTCGTCGCTTTACTTTATTAGTGGTTTTTACACACTTCTTCTGTTACTACATGGCCTCCATCTTTACTTCTAGGTGGCGGCATATTTTACGACGTCTTGCATTTTTGTTCTTTTTTTGATCCACTCATTAGTCTTCCGATCTTTCAGTGATATACCCAGTATTCTTCTCTCATAGCCCTCTGATTGACTTTGAGCTTATCAAGTATTGCTTTCGTAAAAGTCCAAGTCCAAGTGGTTACTGGTAGAATACACTGGTTGTATAATTCAGTTTTGAGTTGGGGGGGGGGGGGGGGGGGATGTCCATTGCCAATATGTCTTTAATTTTGGAATATGCCGCCCAAGTTTGTAATGTTCTTTTGTGACTTTCTAGTTCTTGATTGGCCTTGCCTATAGTTAGTGTTTGATCTAGATACTGTTATGTAGTTACTTTCTTTATATTGTTTTCACCTAGAATGATTTGTTGTTTGTTGTTTTTGTCTGGTGTCATGTAGTTTGTTTTGTGGAAGTTGATTTCTAGGCCTATGCGTTTTGTGGCTCTGTAGGTGCTTTCGATGAGTGTGATTAGATCTTCTCTTCTTTTGGCTATTAGTACTATGTCATCTGCAAACATTAAATGGCTGAGTTTTTGTCGATTGATGTTAATGCCCCTGTTTTGGAGGTCAATTGTTTTCAGTGCGTATTCTAGTACTAGGGTGAAGAGCTTGGGTGACCTCGAATCCCCTTGTCTCACTTCTCTGTTAATTTTCAATCTGCCGAATTGTTTGTGTAGTTTGATTTTTAGTGTGGCATTTTGGTATATGTTGCTTATTAAGTTTGCATATCTATGATTGACTCTATGATAGCGTTTTTTAGGGCTTGCTGCAGTGCCCAGATTTCCACCGTGTCGAAGGCCTTCCTGAAATCGATGAATGCTTTTTCTATAAGTACTCTTATCGTTTGCAGGTTTTCCGTATTGCTGTATCCTTTCCTAAACCCTGTCTGTTCTTTTGGCTGATAGTAGTCCAGCTTAGGTGTGAGGCGGCTGGTTATTAGTTTTGGAAATAATTTATATATTTGAGACAACAGGTTTTTGGTGTCGCCCTTTTTGTGAATGATTATTACGAAGGCATTTGCCCAATCCTGCGGTATATTTTCCTTGTCCAGGCATTTGTTGAACAATATTTTTAATTGGCGTTCTAATATGTTTCCGCCTTGTTTTATCGTCTCTACTAATATTCCATCTTTGCTCGCTGCTGTCCCGATTTTCTTATGTTGTATTGCAGTTCTGTTTTTGTCCGTCGTAGTCTCCGGTATGTCCTCAGAGTTGACGTTCATGACTTTGACTCTGTGCTCTTTGTCGGGTATGTCGCTCGTTACTTTTGTCTCGTATAGGTCTGCATAGAATTCTTGTAGCGTTTTTATAATTTCTTGTCTTGTCAAAATTGGGAAACGGATCGAACGGATCCGTTTACCTTTTTTGTCTTTGATTCTGACGATTTCTTTTTTGTGTTTGTCGATTCTCTTCTGAACACTTTTGTTGTTCTTGGACTTTCTGCGCAATTCAAGTATTGTGGATCCTGATGTCTTCTTTTGTCATTTTTTTGCGGTTTTGTTTGTCTCGACGTATTCTATTGTTGATCTTATGTTGTCTGCTATAAGTTGACGTTTCTTTTCTAACATGTTTAGTGTTGCCGCACTTAATTTGTTTCTGCTTTTAGTTTTTGTTTGTTTGTTTAGTTGTTGTATGCTTTTGCTGCTTGGTTTAGTGTGGTTGTGATCTTATTGATTACTTTGTTTATGTCCTTAATACTCTGTATCTGGTCTTTGAATTTATTCTCCAGGTCTGTTTGGAATTTGTTTGGATTTTGTTGGAGTTCTTCTCTGTTTATGTTTGGTTAACGACTTTTGGTTTTATTACTTTGTTCTAGTTTTTGTTATATCGTTGCCCTTACCAGGCGGTGTTCGCTACCCGTATTAAATCTGTTTAGTATCTCGACATTATGTATGTTCTTTGTTAGAATGTAGTCAATTTGGTTTAACGTACGTCTGTCTGGGCTTGCCCAGGTTCATTTGCGGTTGTGCCTTTTTTGGAAGAAGGTGTTGGCATTGTACAGGTGTTCTTCTTCCAAAAATGTTTGCCTACGTATTTTTTATCTGGGTCTGCTGGGCCTCCTATCTTACAGTTGAAGTCGCCAATCACTAAGACTTTTGAAGTTTTGTTTTCACGCAATCCTTCAGAAAAGTCGTCGTAGAATTTACTGACTTCTTTGCCTTTGGCGTTACTTGTTGGAGCGTAGGCCTGGATTATCTTTAGTGTTTCCAGCTTGTTTATTTGTATTGTTACGTATATTATTTTTTTGGATAAAGCTTTAAGCATTTTTACCCTGTCTGTTCGTTTTTTGTGTATTAGTATTCCTACACCTCTTATGCTTGTGTTTTCTTGGTCTTTATAGTAGATCTTATATTTTGATTGTAGTTTGGTGTAGCTTTCACCTCTTTTCCTTGTCTCACTTATGCCTATAATGTCCCGTTTGATTTTTTCTAGGTTTCTAGTTTTTCTGTTCTGTGTTCCGACGCCATTGATCTGATATTGTACGTAGTTACGCTCGACTTTGTGCGGCAGCTTGGTCTCTTCCAGTAATTTTTTGCACCTTCTGCCATTCCATTCTGACTATAGGGAACTTTTCGGCTGCTGGGGACTGAAGATCTTTGGTTCGTGTTTCTACTCATTGCAGGGGTTTTTGGCCTTTAAAACACCATGCTTGCCGGGCGGGTTGGTGAGTTTGTATATCAGCCTCCCTTTTGGGGAACAGACGCTGTTTGTAGCAGACCATTCTGGGTCAGACGCTACTGTGTTAGTTTTGGTCCGCTCAGAATATTTTATTTCTATTTATATCTAGGACGCTTTCCCTTATTCGCCACCTGGGGGGACGCTCGATGGGGACTAGCAATCCCTCATGAATTTCTACAATATTTTGATAAAATTATCTTCATTTTTGACATTTTGTAATTATAATTTTAAACTTTTTAATGTTTTATGACCGGATTTAGCTATTTTTGACTTTTTATGATAGAATTTTGCACTTTTTAACAGTTATCGATTAAATTTTTGACATTCCATGAAAAAAATTGAACTTTTCAATAGTTTTTAGCCGAATTTTGTTACTTTCTAAGGCTGGGTTTTATTATTTTTGAAGTTTACACATTTTAATAGTTTATGGCCGGATTTTAGTGTTTTCTTACAATATTTTATAGCTGTTTAGACTTTATGAATAGAACTTTGCATTTTTTAGACGACTATCTATATGCGATTATAGATTTTCTCCGGACGCTTCTTTCCTACTCTAACAAACTAAAAAACACTGTTAAAAACTATTGAGACTATAATCAACTGGACACGATAATTTAGTGGCCGGATTAAGAGTTTAGCAGTAGATTACACACGTTGGTAGCCAGGTTTTGTCTGACAGTTAAATTTAACATTTTAAAGACTGGATTTACAATTTTAAAAACAGGTTTTAAAGATTTATAATTTAAAGGCCAAATTATGAGTTTAAAATTTAATACTGATTAACAATTTAACAGTCGAATTTGACACTTTAAAGAGGGGATTAAATTTTTAAATGCCGAATTTGCACTTTTTAAAACGAGGTATACAGTTTTAAAGATTGGATTTGTAATTTGAAAGTTAAATTTAACATTTTGAATTTTGAATTTACTTTTTAAAAAGCCGGATTTTAATTTGAAGGCCGGATTTATACTATTAAAGCTAAATTTACAGTTTTAAATGCCGGATTTGCAATTTTAAAGGCTATATTTATAATTAGGAAGTCGGATTAACAGTTTGGCAGTAAAGTTTAACAATTGGTAGCCAGATTATTGTTTTTTTAGGCCGGATTACAATTTGGAAAACGAATTATTAGTTTGACATTCAATATGAAACACAATTTTAAAGGCCGGATTTATAATTTTTATTCTTATTAGTGATTAATGTTATTTTTGATTATTATTTCACTGTTTTCTTTAGATTAGTTTCAAGGATGGGTGTTACGAAATTCTTCTATTTAATGTGTTTGATATAAAATGCTATTGGCATTTAAGAGTTTATTTCTGAAGTATTTTTTCTTCTTCTGTTTAAGTTCAAGAATGGACATAACAGGCTAAGGAAGAGGAAGTGTGATTTATTTGCTTAATTTTCATGTTTTTCTTATCTGGCGAAGATGTAAATGAAAACTATTCACATTGAATATTTTTGCAAGCTTTAAGCATTTTGCGCTGGAATTTGTAAAAAAAATTTTTTTGGTTACTTGGAATATTTCAGATTTGAAAAACATCGATAGTTTTGAATTGAACATGTAATGTTTGTCAATTATCTTTACTGAAACAACATTTAATGAAATTTTCTAAAAAGACCAAAGGATAAGTCTTAGCAAAGCAATCAAATTCAATCCAAAGAAGTACTGTTTATGACCGAATTTATTTTGAAATTAATTGTAATTAATCCACAAATAAATTATTATTAAGTTGTATACTAAGGCTACAGTAGAAAAAACTATTCGCCTACAAGTTAAACTTGGTTTTTGCCCGCCCGCTCAAGAGTTTGTAAGTAATGCACCACAGTAGATGAAGTTACCTGAACATAACTTAAACTTGGTTCTCGCCCGCGTATTTAAGCGATAGTCATCAAAAAGCAAGAACAAACACTGTGGGTGAAGTAATAAATCTTTTAATCAACAACACTTGGGTGGGTAGGTGGGCCACATTAGAAGAAACTACTCGCCCACAAGTTAAACTTGTTTTCTACTCGCCCACCCAAGCGTTTGTTATTTTAATACTGATGGTTGCATAGCTTTTAACTCGATCCGAGAATTAAGCGAGGAATACATTGGCCAAATACAACTAAAGTTGCCGTCACAATATCTGTGAATTGGCTTAAAGCCAATCAACGAATATCAAAATGAATCTTGGATTTATGATATTTTACGGATCTTGTGCTTGGGATACTACAGCTTTTTTGCACAGAAAACCACAATATTTCCATAACAATTAGACATAAATACGGTAAAAAAGGCTTGTCCAAAACTAAAAAATAGAACAGGTAGTGAAAAAAAAAACGGAACGGGAAAGCTTTTCAAACAGCTGAGAACTATTCTAAAAATGCTCTAATAGAGAACTTCTAAATGATTGGAAAGTGGCGTATATAAGTAACATACACAAGAAAGGTGACAAAAGTAAAAGTAACAATTATTGCGGAATTTTAGTAACAAGTATATGGCTGAACAATAAAAAAAAAAGAAGAGTTCAGAGACACTAAAAAAGAAGATTAAACGGTGGTTTTCGCTGACAGGTCAACAATTGACAATATATTTTGTGTAACAGAACTAATGGAAAAGAAAATACTACTATCTCAAGATGTATACATGATCTTTGTAGATTTTAGGAAAGCTTACGATAGTTGAGAATTACACAGGGTAGGCGGGCAATATTACTGCTCAATTCCGATTGTCAAAACATAACCACATATAGCTTGGAAGTCTGGACAATTGGCGGTAGAATGGAAAGAGTCTTAGAAGCTACTGAAATGAATAAAAAAAATAAACAACGCCAGAATAAGAAAATTAATGCATATAGAAAGAACAATTACAGATGGTATAAGATCGAAGCAATTTAGATGGTTTGGTCACGTCTAGAGGATCGAGGAAGGCAGACTATCAAAATTAGAACTTGTTACAATATCTTGAGCGCCAATTATTCCAATTTTTATCAAGATAATACTTCGTAGGAAGAAACTAATGTATAAATCAATGGCCTGCACCAAACATTTTCGTCAATGATGTTTGGTTTTGTATAAATTGTTTTGGCATTGATAATGGAATACAAAGTTCTTCAACGACCAATAGAATGCATACACAAACACGGTGGAGTAACTCATTACTGAATTTTGTTTTTGGAAATTTTATATTTATTTGTACCTTACTGCTTTAAAATTATTTGCGGTTTTGCTTCAAAGCATCATAAATGATATCACTTAATCATTTCCGCTAAAAGTGTTACCGACAAAACTGGAAGTAAATGTTATGCTTATTAATTAAATCATTACACACAAACACAAAACGAAAATGTTAATTTCTTAATCAAAGCCAGCATGAAATCTTATTAATTTAATAATTCTATTTTTTATAATACAAACCACAAATGTACACCATTATGTACTAAACACGCACAACGATTTATTATTTTCCGTTATGCATAACGCTTAATAATTCCTAGTTTTTTTTTTATTTAATTCGTGCAAATGTACAATACAATTAAAAAAAAGTATAAGTGTATTAATGCCTTGCAAAATGCTGTTAACCAACGACGGTTTTGTAGCAGAAAAAGCCGTTACACATTCGTATTGACGTTATGTTTGAATCTGTTATAATAGCATATGCGAAGATATTAACAGCTCGTATTTGCATCAGATATTAGAGGGAAAAACGTGCTACTTCGATTTCACATCTTGCTGATTAAATGCAAATTTAAAGTAGTGGTAATTTACGCGCTGTAAAAATTATATGTAATGGGTATTAAAATGGAACAGATCAAGAGTAGAGACATGCGATGTACATTAGTTTTATCTGTTGTTTTATTCTATACACATTATTAATTTGTAGAATAAACTATTTAGTCACATGAATATTTACAAGTTTTGAGGAATGTTTTATCATATTTGCTAAAACTAATTGTAATTAATATTTATTTTATTTTGTGCCTGTGTGTGGTTTTTCAATTATCTTATTAATCGATTTATTAACATAATAATTAAACGATATATTTCATTTAGCAATAAAAAAGTTCTATCTAACTATTTTAACTGTTGCCAATTTAAGCCTAATTGCCCGACCGTGTCATTTCTTTTTGAGTACCTAATTAATTTAAACAGTTAACATCTAATATCCGGTGCCAAAAATTATTTAAAAAAGACATTAATAACCGTGAAGCAAAAAAATCAAATATATTACTTACCTAAACCACTGTTTTTGGATCCAATTATTCTCTCCTTTTATATTCAGTAACTTGTACATTGTATAGAATCACACACAAATTCTGAAACAATACAATTTATTGAACTTTTTCAATATACTGCTATTACTGTAAACAAAAAGAAATTAATTGTGTTTTCTATTTTGGGATTAACCTAAAATGCCTTAATTGGTCATACTCAGGTTTTATCTGCTTTTGGCCTCACAATATTAGAGGCTTCAAGTTGGTAATTTAAATAGATTACTATTTTGTTAATTTTTAATCCGTGTAAACAAAATAAATACGGAGTTTGTTAATATTAAAGCGTAAAGTAGGCAATTAGATTTTATAATCAAATAAATATTAAATACATCTATTCTTTTAGTCCACAATTGTGAACCTTTTCTACTAGAAAAATATTGACACGTACAGCGCCGTTTTTAAATTAACATTGGTTCTTATGGGACAAAACACCAACCAACTCAATATCAAAACGATAAGATTTGAGTCATAACTTATTTTTTTATGTTGAACTACATACAATATTATATGCCTTCATTCTTTGGGTGAAAGATTAGCAGTTATATTTAACAAGTAATAAAATTAATAAAAAACTAAATCAAAAGTTCACTTTTTAAAAATTAATACGGAGAATCGACTTATTGCGTAATTTTTTAAAAGTTTGAGGGCACAGACCTAGTCTTCAAAGGATCTATTGTTTGTGCCACCTTTTATGTGCTAGGATTTAGATATGAGAGAATTGTTCAACAATAAATCTTTTGAAAACTAACGCTTGGGTGGGCGGGTGGGAACAAAGTTTAGTTTGTGGGCGAGTTACTTCTTCTACTCTGACCCACTCACCCACCCAAGTGTTAGTCGTTAAAGAATCTATTGTTTGTCCTACTTCTTGTGTGCTTGAATTTAGATATGAGAGAATTGTTTAACAATAAATCTCATGATAAGTAACGCTTGGGTAGGAACAACGCTTAGTTTGTAGGCAAGTTACTTTTTTTACTATTGTTTGTCCCACTTTTTGGGTGCTTAGATTTAGATACGAAAGAATTGTTTAACAATAAATCTTTTGATAACTAACTCAAGTGTTAGTTTTCAAAGGATCTATTGTTTGTCCCACTTCTTGTGTGCTTGGATATAGATATGAGAGAATTGCTTAACAATAAATTTCATGATAACTAACGCTTGGGTGGGTGGGCGGGAACAAAGTTTAGTTTGTGGGCGAGTTACTTCTTCTACTGTGATCCACTCATCCGCCCAAGTGTCATCAAAGGATTGTTTGTCTCATCTCTTAATAAATCTTATGATATCTGATTGACAAAAACATGATTTTAAGTCTTTCTTGTTCGTACTAAGTAACAGTTTTATTTTTAGCATATTTTAGTTCTACTTTTTTTATTTTTTGATCGTTTGCCCTTGAACAATTCTTTGGATTTTTTTTACCAACTTTCTGGTTACCAACGCTATTAGGTTTTGAGGGCTTGGTAACCAAAACTTTTTTTTTAAATTTTTAAAAGTGGAACCCAACACTATAAACTTCTATAATAGTGCGCTACTGTCTTAATTGTCACAACATGGCCCTGCCGGAAGGGAATAAACGGAACAAAAAAGTAAATGTTAGATAATAAAAATAAAATACCCCAGGGATGTACCAATAACTTGAAACTCTCTTCTGCTACGGCATGCTACTTTACGGATTCTGGGGGGGGGGAGCAATAATCTAATAAAAAACGATGTAGTAAATAAAAAGGAAACGAAGAGCCAAAAGACCGGCGCACTCGGGACAAATCACCTCACGGAGGCAGTAGTAGAACTGCTACAGGCACATAGCAGACGAGGGAGCATCAGTAGGTCACTTACAACAAAAAGGAGACCAATTCCAGGCATTAATTGGACAGAACACAAGAGTCGAGATAAAAAACTGTATCCGAGAGGTAATGAATCTAATTAAAGTACTACAGAAAACACATGAGGACACTTTTAGGAAAGAAGCTCAAGACCTTAAAGACAAACTGGCAGAATGTGAATCAGAAAAAGTAGCATTATTAAAAAATATGGAGACAAGGATAATCACATGAAAAGGAAGCAGAACCTAATGAGAGGAAACAACAGAATGGAGACGTCTCAGAGAGCATAGAAGTAGAAGCTATGGATCAATTAAACTTAATCGACAGCTGGGAAGAATGGGAAAAATAAAAAACATAGAATGGACGGAAGAGTTATACACAAATAATTCGGCTATTAAAATAGGTAACCCCTTAGACACAAAAGACCTGATGGTAAAAGTGGTTCTAATCGAAACGGACCATACTGCAATGGACAATAGCATCCAAAAACTATACAAAGATAGATACCCAGATGTAGCAAAACATCATGGAGACTTTGTGGTACTAGAACAAGTCAGCCAAATGGAGAGCCAATAATAAAGGCAACTCAAAAAATAATTAAAATACAGTTAAATAGAATGGAGAAACACTTATTTGAACAGCTAAAAAATCTCAGGCAAGAGACTGCGAATAGATCGCAATGCACTATCTTGACAGCATGAACATTAGCATGCTTAGAAAAATGGTTGAATGACTTTTCCATAGCACAAACCAAAATGTAGTTTATACACAAACAACAAGGTAGAAGTAAAGAAAGAAATAGATATGCCTTTGTATTTGACAGTAAAAAAGAGAATTAAGGGATAACACTTTAAACAGTGAAAAACAACCTTTAGAACAAAGAAGCAGCGCGGGTTATAAGAACAATAAGGTGCACTATGGAAGGACAACTACTGATAATCACTGATAAAAATGACAAAGACGTGGGGGAACTTGTTGAATCACTCAAAAATATTGAAGAAGGATAAATGGTATCAATACTGGGAAAAATGGAAAATTAAAGAGACGTAATTCACATTAGAGGCATGGACAGCATGACCACAAAAGTATCTAAAGCAATCGAAGAAACCTTTTGATGAAGGAAATATAAAAATAGGCAAGCTGAAGCCTAACCTGCAGAACACGAAAGCGGTAACGATAACCGCGACAAAAGAAATGGCAAACAAAATCATAAAGCAAGTGCACACAAAAATAAGCTTTTTTAGGTGCCCTATTGAACGTAGAATTGAGTGAAAGGATGCTATAAGTGCTGGAACTACGATCACCAGGCAAAGAACTGCCAGGGCCCAAATCGAGCAAAAGCATATCATGGATGCGAACAACAGGGACATAAGCTCAAAGAGTGCAAAAGCAAGGAGTTTTGCTCAATTTGTGATAAAGAAGGACATAAAGCTGGAGCAGGGATGTGCCCCAAAATTTAGAAAACACTTGTCAATGCTAAGACGCATCACTTAAATAATAACAATAGATAAAACAACAAAAATGCGGTTTACGCAGAGCAACTTAGACCAATGCAAAGCGGCTATAGACTTATTAGACAAAAGTGCCAGGGAAAACCATATAGATGTGGCTATATTACAGACCAAAATAGACATATTGGTATCCGTATGTTTGGTAGAAACGTCAAGTTGCGGAAGGCATGCACAAACAAAAACAACATAGTTTTGGCCGAACTTGACGAACTCATGATTATCGCAACCTACGTACTACCAAGGTAACACAAGAACAATACGAAGCAATCCTTGACGAAATCAGTAAATGTATCAGGGCAACCAAAAAGGAAATCATTATAGCGGAAGACATGAACGCAAAATTGCGACTGTGTGGAGGGAAGATAGAAGACCACAGAGGTAAAACGCTGCGTGAATGGATGGCCTAACATAACCTTACAATCTACAACGATGGCCTCAAGCCGACATTTGTTGGACTTTAGGGGAAATATTTTATAGACTTTACCATAAGTACAGCCGATTCTGGAACACAAATAAAGAACTGGATTGTGTCTGATGATGAAAATCTCAGCAACCACCAGAACATCTACTTTACTCTAGAACTGAGCAAAACGAACTCAGAAATAAAAAATAAGGCGAGGCAGGCGGATAGTACATCGACCTTAAAAAATCGGACTTATATCTTAAAAATATACAAAAAGAGTTTGAAAAGATGCCCACAGAAAAAATCATGGAGGCCACAATTGTAGCCTGCAATAAAACATTCAGCCAAAAAAGAATACGGACCAAACCCAGTACATTGGTGGAAGCCAGTGATTAACGAAGCTAGAAAGGAAGGGCACAGTGCTAGAAGGCAGCTGACAAGAGCCAGAGGAAATACAATAACAGACCAACAAACATTGAAAAATCAGGTAAACAGACAGAAAAAAAGAGCTTTAAAACTAAAAATACTGAGAGCCAAAGAATGTTGGAACAATATAATAAACAAAATAGACACCAGCCCTTGGGGGACAAGGATACAAGATTGCTAATAGGAAGTTTTGATTGCAAAAGACAATTGAACCGAAAGACTAAGATGAGAGCAGCATAGTTGATGAGTTATTCCCGAACGTACCAATAACGCAAAGGATAACAGGAACAAGGGGTAATAAGACTGAAAGACAGAAAGGCTCCAGGGTCAGACAAAATTCTGGCAGAAATTCTAAAAATTGGAGTGATGGCCAACCCACAATAATACCTGGATACGTTGAATGGTATACTTGCTGATGCAAAAATCCTAAAGGAATGGAAGACGGCTTAGCTTATACTGATATAAAAACCACCTACAGATAAATTTGAGGAGAAAAAATACAGGAAGACCTTACCACGAAAGGAGAACTGGCTTCAAACCAATATGGCTTTTGCAAAGGCAAAAGCACGACGGATGCACTAGAAGAGGTATGCAAGACAGCGAAAGCAGCCAAGAAAAATGTATACAAAGACCTGAGTTATTGCATGCTCATTACGCTGGATATTAAGAATGCATTTAACACGGCAAATTGAAAACGCATTCTAAAAGCAATGACAAAAAAAATATAGAAATATTATTGGCAACTACTTAGTACTTAAAAGACGGGCATCTAATAGTAGGTAAGAGCTACACTAGGCAAGTAACGTGCGGTGTTCCACAGGGGTCGGTACTGGGATTGCTGCTGTGGAATATCTTGTACGACGACGTAATTGTTATGGAAATGCCAAAAAAAGTGAAGTTAGTCGGGTATGCAGATGACTCTGCTATTATTGTCACTGCTTTTTTAAAAATACTACTACAGGAAATAGCATAAACGGTGGTGGACAGAACCATCCAAAAAATATAAGAGCTAGGACTGGCAATTGCTCTACATAAGACAGAAACTGTAATACTTTACGGAGGTTAAAGGAGATGCAAATAACGGTTAAAGACCAAATAATAAGGACCAAGGAAGCTTAGGTATTAAAATAGGAAGAAACAATAGTATGAAAACCCATCTTGAAGAAATCGCCGCCAAAGCGGAAAAAAATGCCATGTGCATGGCTAGGATCATGCTCAACTTAAAAGGACCAAAATTCCAGATCAGGAAACTTTTAAGCTCGGTGGCTCCAATCTGATGGGAGTCGATGAAAGTTACTAAATACAGACAAGTAGTGGACAAAGCACAGAGGAGAGTACTCATAAGAGTTGGACAGGCCTACAGAACTGCATCGAATGAAGCGATACAAGTCATCACTTACATACCCCCCATAGAAATACAGGCAGCAGAGAGAAGGCTGGCATATGAGAAGAAACAAGAGGTCCCCTACGAAGAACGGCGCCGCAAGACTCTGCCGGAATGGAACAAAAATTGGAAAACACTTACAGGAACAGCAAATTGAATAAAGAAGCTCATAACTAACATTGAGACATGGACCGCGAGTAAACATTGACTACTACCTGTGCCAGTTTCTTAGTGGACACGGGACGTTTGGTTTATACCTAAAAAGATTCCATATAAAAGATCAAGACAGCTGCACCTACTGTGGAAAGGAAGATACCCCAGAAAATGTTTTCTTCAAATGCAACAGATGGGATGGAGCAAGAAACGATATCGAGAAAGCCGCATACACAGTAATAAAACCTGAAAACATTATACAATTTATGCTCGAATTGCAAGAAACGTGGAAAAGGTTGCATAACTGGATCAAATTGGTGATCACAGAAAGAGAACAAAGAGAGATCAAGGGAAGAGGATGATGAGTATAATCAGGGGTGATGATATGCAAGTGCGTAGTCTTGACCGAAAGAAAATCGGAGATACGGGGAGGAGGAGTTTCAGTAGGCATCTACATGCTCGCAGAAAGCGGGTATCTTTTGACGATCACTCTTCCTTCAGGCTAAAAAAAGGTTAGGTTAGGTTTTATTTTAGTTTTGTATTTCTTGATTAGGTTAGATATTCAGACGTTGGTGTGAGGACGGTACTGCAGTAGAAGTTTCAAACTTAGTGCTACATGTTAAAAGTTAACAATTTTTAAGACGTAAACCGAAATTGTTATTGAGGTGTTGTGCGCAGGCCAACTATTGCTACTTTGTGGGCAGTATGGCAGCGTAATCCGAAGAACCGCACGTCATCCTGGTCTACTCCAAAGATTACGACGAACATTTAGTGCATATCCGCCTGGTGTTGGAACAACTCTAACAATACCAGTTGGCTGCCACATTAATAAGTGCGAATGTGGCAAATACTCCGTTGAAAACAAACTATTAACTCATCATTAAAGTTAATAAATGAATAAGCGCTACTCTGAAATAAGAAACAACTCTAAAGTTTTTATAGCCTGTACACCTGGATTTGAGAATATGTTCCAGGTTATATAAAGTTAACAGTTTTTCTTATAAAGCTATAGGGTACGAAGAAATCTTTTGTATGGATCGGTGTTGAATACGAAGCGTTTGAGAGTACCCTAGTTCAACTACTAATGTTGTTCCTATCAAAACCAGACCGTTTTGCTACAAACAGAAGTCTATAACATCTGCGTATCTTATACCAGGAGAAAGGGTTCCGATGGCGCATTATTTCATATGACAGTGTTAAATTTTTTGCCAAACCAGCTATGGTTATTGTGTGGGCCATAAATTAGTTTAGGGTTTACTTGGAAAATGATGGTTTTACGCTGCGGACAAACAACCGGTTTTGGTCTCGGTAGTCTCTCTCTTACAGAAACTTGATTTTAAAGTGGAGCATACTTCAGGTACTATCAATCTGCGGCCTGATGTTGTCAGTAAATATCCGATAACAAATATAACACTATTGGTACTTTGGTGGAAGAATCCGAACGAGTATTGCCACCAGAACACAGTCTGTACTACTATAGAACAAACTTATAACTTGCACCAAGCCAAGTTCTGCTTGCTGGAAAGGGAAATCTTAGCCGAGTTAGTCAGGCGTACACAACAAACATGCTAGCAAACGTAGAACATTACAGGAGATAAACAAGAAAAGTTGGGCAACCTCGAGATTTTAAAAAAAATTGACTTACTGTATAAACTCGGAAAACAGCAAACTTATTAGAACCAATGCTGGCAGAAGTTCAGCAAAAGGCGATAAAGCAGCATCGTCGCTTATTACTGACAAAACGTACAAAAAGATTCACAACACTCCCAGGTGGATAGCAAGAAGCGCTGCCATGTTAATCTCGTAGCAACTACCGACTCTCCATTCTTTTACTATGCACGATGGGACCCTCAATTCTGTCTTTAAAGCTTTTTTTAGCTTTTTAGTTTTTGGAACTTTCCAAGATTCCTATGAAACAACCTTAATTTTTTTTAGATTTAGTGTTTACAGTATTCATCTGTGGATATATGCGTATGTATACATAATAGTTTGCAAACAAGCAAATATCGTTAAAGTTAAATTTTAGTCTTGGCGCATTACGAGATTTACAAGCAGCAATTGTCTACTAAACCACTTTAAGGTCTAAATTAAACCATTCAGAACGACTTAGCTGCTTATTTTTGGTTGATGACTCAGCGTAACAAATGATGCCGAAACGACGATTTGGAAGCCTAAGGGCCGAAGAGATTTTTGCAGTATTTGATTGGCTGCGAGTCACAATTTTACATGCCAAATAATAATAAACTTTGAATGTTCCTGAAATGCTGTTTTTATTTGGGGCAAGCAAACAAATTTATTTTGATCGTAAAAGCCAAAAACTTAATTTTTATGAAAAGAATTCACTACAAAATAGATAAAATTCTGTCCATAGTAAGTCAAAATTAAAAATATTCGCTCAGAAATGTTAAAATATTTTTAGATAGAATTAAAAAATTGCAAATTCCGGCCTTGAATCATCAAAATATTGTTAGAAATTATAGTCATTTTTTTTATGAATCTTCAATAATAGCTAAATTTGGCTTTGAAATTTTAAAATGTTTTTAGAGAAACTGAAAATCCGATCATAAACTGTCAAAAAGTATAAAACGCTATGTCAAAAATAGCAAAATCGGTTCATAATGTATAAAAATATTATCAGAAAGTACCACAATTCTTCATAAACTATTAAAAGTTCAACATTCTAGTTATGATGAGTCGTCTTGAACACATTTATTGATTATTAGTTCTTGCTAATATTATACTCTATGAGAATATATAGAATAATTAATCATTGCATAATTACCCATTTAGTATTCCACAATTGAATAAAAAAAAACAGTCTACTTATTTTTAATACTACATAATAAAATATAATTACTTAATGAATTCACAGCTGCAAACAATTTTCTGCATTTTGCATAATTATGAAAAAAAGTTAATTCTTTTATAATTATCATGAATTATATAAATGCAGTTCATCTAAATCGAACGGGTAAAAGGAAGTAATCTTTATTATTCTCACAACTTTAAAATACTATAAATTTACTCTTTAATTAAATTTTAATCTGAACACGCAGTAATATATGTTTATGTACTTTTATAATTGCATAGATATGCTAAGATATTTACACATCCTTATCCTACTTCACACTTAATATATAAATGGATTTGTGTGCTGCGAATATCGGTGTGTTTGTATTATTTAACTCTTAATTAACCTATATTCATTAATAATAACGGAAGTCGATTATTTCTCCGCTGCATGTAAGGCATGCAACACTTTGATTTTCTAGCTTTTTCTTTTAAAAATTTAATATTCATTGACAAATTGTAAATGTAATTAAAATTGGCATCAATAATACTAATGCCACTCGTGATCAATAATTAGATGTAATTTATATAGTGCGTAACTAATCGATCGATATTTTTCTTTTTTTATTGTGTTATTGCAGCTATTTTATACTGCGTACACATTTGCAACAATCTGCCGTATCGCAACACCGTCGCGTATCATCGTCGCGTACCATCACTCCGCAACACAACTGCGAACCGCAACATCGACGTGTAACATATTCCCGCAACACAATGCCGTTCCATTGCCGTATTGTTGCGCCCTGCCGTACTAACTTGTAAAGAGAGCTGCAACATCGTCGCGCAACGTTCCTTTGATCCGACGGCATAAAACCGACAAGCGATGGGACGCTAGAAAAGTCCCATGTTGCGAGGAAATGTTGCGCGAGGATGTTACGCGACGGTGTTGCGGTACGGCAGATTGTTGCAAGTGTGTACCGACTATTACATTGCTCTAGAAGTCTTACGACTTTTTTTAAAGGGGGGGGGACGAAGACTGTGTAACTGAGCTGTTTTAGAATTTGAATTCTATTGATACATATATATTTTGTTTAAGCATTACCCAATATACTTTATATACTATAATATATTTGGATGCTACTTTACAATCTTGCTATTTTTTATCTGTGTTAGAAACTAGCCTACAGTTATACATATTCATATTTTCAGCGCTAATGTCCTATTTTGCGTTTGGTATATAATTATTAGTTATTTTAGTTTCTTAGTATTAGAAATGATGTTTTAATATTTTCTTATGTCTGCTTTCTAATAAGAAGAAAATGTTAGTGAAATATGTTACGTATTTATCGAATTGAATTTATAAATCTTTGTAAATCATTTACGAATCACTTAACTATTAATTGTTCGATAAAAAATGACTCAGCCAATGTAAATGACCTGTATATACACTTTATTTATATATTCTCTTGTAAACTGAGGTAATATATGTCAGCTGAATGGTTCCCAAGTAAATTGAATTGAGATTGCGATAATATCTGGATTGGAAACATTCCTTGTCCCATGAATTATTCAATTGCCAACTAAAATTTATGCCGTAACAATAATTTATCGGTTTCACAAACGTAACATAACGTAAACCTAATCCAACTAACATGATGATATAATATATTGTGAGAAAAACGGAGAAAATTTCAATCTTCTAGAGTTTGTAATTTGAATTGATATTTGGTCTACATTAATATATCATAAATGAAAGCGAAAATTATAGGTTGGACTCTTTCGCTTTCGTTTAACCCGATGTTAATAAATAATTTTATAATTGACCAACAAATTAAAATCTTGTTATTATTATTTTTATAAATAAAAGCAAATATAGATATAGCACGTGCCACTATATAATAATGGTATGTACTATTAGTATCTATGAGCTAAAGAACATCTATAAATATGAAATTACATATTATTATTAAAATTACTAGATTTTTTAACGTATTTTAACTGTTTAATATTGAGGCAGTAAAGTATTGAGTTCAGAATAGTTTATTTTAATATGACAGTATTTACAATCATTTATGACATTAATGGTTCTATATCCTTATTATTTATATTAAGTAGAAGTGATATAGATGTTAAACATTCTTCCGGTTGCTTTTTTTTACACAAACCTATCATTAAACTATTAATAAGATATAATTGTTCTGAACTACAAAACCATCACAGATCATAAATGTATAAATAATATACGACTCAATACATTACTTCATATTACTAGAACTACACATAAAATATTTATTTTGTTTCAGTTCTTAAAATATTTTTTCTTTTTTTATTCAACTTATTATTATATTATGTAGTAACTAACAAAGGCCTAATGTGTAGCACCATAAATGTATTTTTTAAGCGATTATGTCATAAGAAACAATTTTTTGTTTTGATTTAGACTTAAACGTCATCTTAATAGCATAGGATTACATTTCATTGCAATTGTAAGGCAACGGACTTTTCAGTACTTGTCTGTAAAATATTTTACGGACATGGCTTCAATTCACTTTTTTTTTATTGCGAATGGAATCATCTATATAGCTTTCGGCAACACTAGTTGATCGCCATGACGTTTTAACGATGTCAAATCACCTGCATTGACCAACAACGTTGCCGAGGTTCTGCAAAAACGATGTCCAGTAAATTCTTTAGGGTATTAGAATCCCACAAGTTTTGCGGAATTGAGCCAACAACTCTCCTAATGCATCTTCCTTGGCGATAACATAAAAAGAAACGTTTTTACTTATGTTATTTGGACGGATTAGTACATGTTTTCTATAATAAGTTAAAAAAATTTGCTAGCATCACGAAGATTTCATAAATTTTGATATTGTGTCTAAACGGGTTTCATTGATAATGGGGTTGAATTGAACTCTTTTTAGTTTGACTTTATTTAGATGCAATTGGGACGATAAGATTTAGTCTTAGTTCTATGACGGGGTACTGCACTATTTTTTGGGAGAACTTAAGTTTTTCTTTGGTCATTTCAGGTTATCAAAGATTTCATTGGCCGTTTTTTTCTGTGGTAGTATTAATGGGATGCTCTAGTTGAGTGCTGATAAGAGTTTGATATTGACTTTAACCAATCTGGCCAATGCACGTCTTTTGAGTATAAGAATATGGTAAAGAGTATTTGATTAACTTTACAATTTTACCAATAATAAAATCCATGAGCGCTTGCAAATAAACATCACTCGTTTATTGTGACAAGCTTTAATGGATAATTAATAAATTCCGCAAATCCCGGTTTGGTTGTTGTTTTTTTTTTCTTCTATGATATTGACATTGGCATTTTTGCTCATAAGTAGTTAATGTAGGGTTGTTTTTTGGTTCAATATAAATATTTGACCTTTTTGAAAATGTCAAATTTGGTACTAAACTATTGCGCCAATTGCATCATCTGCATCAGCCGCAGATTTTAAAATTAAAGATGGCAATGTGCCTGTGTATTTACTGTTTTGTTGATTTAAAGGATGGTGGTTTTAGGCGCTGGCTGTTGTGTGGTATACGCACTTATGTCTGGCGATTGTTTGTTACTCAAAACTGTAGGTTCACCCGTAATTTAAGTTGCCAGCATTCCGGACAGAATACGGTTAAAGCGATATCTGGTATTGTCTGTCCTAATGTTACCAATATTCCTGTTACCTGTTTCCAACAAATTCATTGCTGCCACATATGACAATAAAATATTGTGGATCAAATACGTCTATGGCCTCTAAAATTTCGTGTTCAAGGTATTAACATTCTGAGATCTCATATCGGGCAATTACTGGGAAGAAGATCCCCACATTTATTTTAAAAAATTTATAAAGTTTTTGTTCGATCTTGCCTAAACTTTACTTAAATTTTTGTTCTTTTTCAGCAAAGTCAAGCTAGAAATTTTGGTTATAATTTAAAACCGGCCGTTAAGAATATGCCTAGGAGCTATGAGTTTTATACTTATCATGGAAGTTAAAGCCGGTGTTATGCCGTTGTCATTAGAAGAAAACTATTTACTGAAAGATATGTTACTTACAGGTTGTGCCTTTGGCCATTACCTTTTTTGGCCATGAAAACGCTGTTTTTTGGTTATTTTAAAATATAATGAAATATCTCAGTTTGAGCAGCTAATCTATAAGAACTTTTTTTCTCCAAATTGTTCTTATATTTTCTCCCCTTTTTTAGACTACAAGTTCAAGCCACAATTTTTTTCCCATAAATTTCTATAAACATCTAAGTTTACTACCGTATTTGAAGAGTTTGTATCCTAGCTGTGGCAAGGACAACTTTAACTTTAAGCAACTCCTAGAGTTTTGTTTTTGATAACAAAAATAAATACACAAAAACAGTCATATTTTTTGACTCTATGAGTTCCGTTGATGCGTTATTTATTAAGGCATCCAGCATTAGATTATTTTGGTATCTTAAATTAAAAATGTTATTCTGGACTTGCAAAGGATAAGTTTTGTTACAACCACAACACCTATTTTTTGCTCTATTGCTATTTCTATATGTGTTTGAAAAATCTTTGAAGGTGCAAAACAAATTTAATTTATTTTTTTGGTAGGTTTTAGAAAGAGCCACAATGTGTATGAAAATGTCACTATTTTATACTGTGATATTATCTTTGCATTAGTCCAAAAAGTGTGTGATTTTTTTAGATATTAAAAAAGCTCCTCTTCCCTTCAAGGAATTGCAACCTGGAAATGAGGTCTGCGGTCATCTTTCAGAGTACTAGAAGGTTTTGACGGAGGGTTAGATGTCTTGGAATAGGTGGTCTTGGCTCATTGTGATTGGTTGGTAGTGGTTGCGAGGTTTTAGCGGAGGTTGTCGGAAATACCGTGTAGGATCAGGCGTCCTGGAATAAGTAGTTTGACTTGTTGCAGTTGGTAAATGTCTTTCAGTAGTATTATTAATAATGTTGGTGGTGACGCATGTTGTAACCCTTGAAGCTAGCAGTGAAACTGGTTTGAAGGTTTTGGCGCGGAGGCTTTTTGTTAACGTTTCTTGACGATTATGTGCACGCAATATAACTTGATCAATACTTTTATTGAGCTGGTGGATAAGAAACAGATATGTCTTTAAGAAACTTTTTTGGAGGAAGGGCTTTAGGAATTTCTTCTTGAGACTTCTAAGGACTACCTTCTTTATAACATATACATTTACAAACTGGTTCAGTCTTTTATTCCATTGCTAAAAAATATCTCTCACGCAAAGGACTTTGTTATTTATGCTTTTGGCTACTTTTTGGACAGTGTTGTACGTAACATTGATACAGTTTTCTCCTATACGGTGTTTAATTGTAGTTTCCATGGTAGTACAGCAAACTTTCCGTCTATCTGGAAGAGGTGCCTATTTCAGTAAGGAATAACTAGTTTTTAATCAATGTGATATTGAATGGATTCAGATTGTAAATTGCTACGCTTCAAACGATTGACATGTGAAGCTGTTTTAGCCTGTTTGTCATCATTAGGGTATAAGCCATACTATAGATAATCTTGCTTTATTCTGTTTTGCGTAGGAATCTCAAATTTACTTGACCTACGATTATCTAAAATCCTATATTCCACTAAGCGATTAGTGCAATTAATTCTGGGATCAGCTCTAGCCTTTCTTCAGAATAAATACGCTCGGACGCGTTATCAGCAAACTTTAGATATTTTCAGTCAGACGCGTTTTCAGCAAACCATAGATATTTCTAGTTAATGTGCATTTCTGTTGCTATTGGATCCAGACTTTTTTCTTATGCATCTATTTGTTGGATTAATTCAGTAACATATTTTTGGATTTGGATCAGTATTTTTTTGGTTTTTACCCATGATCTTAGTTGTGTTTTTAGGTGTTATTATGTTTTCCAATTTTCTCTCCAGATTTTTTTTGATTGTTGTCATTTTTTTCGTGCTTTGTCGATTTTGTTATTTTAACCTTTAAAACATTTATTTCCACTTAGAAACTGTGTTACTAGGTAGCTGACTTTGCCGTGTTTTCTCATAATTCATGGTTTTATGTCATGTATAAGAGTTTTGGTTTGTTTTAACTTTTTTGCATTCAATGAGCATGACCATGATGACATCTGTTGATACACTTTTGCTATTTGCAAGTGCGTCTCCTTTGTTGTGTTATAAGCCAACGCCTATAACTGTTGTATCTAAGAGCTTGTTCCCGTATTGGTGCTCCATATAAAACTAACAAATGATCTAATGACTTCATTAGTTTTTTCTTATTTGTGGCTGGTCCTTTTATGCCTGGCATTAGTTTGCAATGATTGCTGTGATCATTTTTTAGTTTTATGCGTGATACTATAGATGTACTTTTTTATTTCTAGGTTATGGTCAAACTATACTTTTACATATTTGATTGAGTGCTTGGATATAATTTGCACTCCACCTATTTTCAAAGTCACTTTTTTCAGCTTTCTTTTGCCGTACAAAATAACGGCTATTCTAAGTCTTTTTCTTCTATTTTCGTTTTTACGCATTCCAATGTTTTGTTGGCTTTTGACACCAAATCTTTTTTTTGATTTTGAAGTTATGGCAGCATTGTCTGCAAAGCACATCATTTGCATTCTTATCAGCTCTTTTCATCTCCAGCATTTTGTTGAAGTATGTGTACTATAATATAGGATTGCGCCCTATGGTACACTACACGACATTATCATATGCTCATCTAACTTCAGGTTTAATTTTTTGTTTGTGAGATAATTTGAGATTATGTTCTTTGTTGTATGCTCAACTCTTATTTCTTTGAGTGTGGATAGTATCCCATTCTACGAAATTGGTTTAAAAGCATTTTTTATCTTAATGGTAACAGACAAAGAGTTGTGTTACTGGTTGCTCTGTTTTTTTGCTGACCAAGTGCTTTCTTTTTGCCAAGTGAGGTAAGCTAAAATAAGCCAAAATACTCACTTTACCTCACAAATATTTGTTTTTTTTTATTATACAATTTTATACAATTTTAAAATATTACTTAATTAATTTCCATCCTGTGATAGGACGCCATTGGCAAGGGGGAAGGAAAATTCTTACTTTGGCTTACTTGCTATTGTACAAATATAAAGGTCTATTAAGCGAAGTAAAGTAAGATGATGTATGAATAACTGAAGATAGTGGCAAACGAAAAGCACCTTATGGCTAGTATTTTTTTCATCACACAACCGTAGATCTGCTTTTCTTGATTCCAAGCTGGTCTTGGGACAGTTTATTTATATTTTGTTGTTAATTTTAATGTACTCACTACTATATACTTGTATAGCTTATCAAAGCTATTTATCAAGCGTAGGGGTATCTGTCGTGACTCATTCCATATCTTAGGAAAATTGTCTTTCCTAAATGTTTGGTTACATTTTTTTAGAATTATGTTTGCCATCTATTTTTTTGCTTCATTTGTTGTTTTTTAGTTATAGATAGCTTTGGGTTTGGATTTAACTTTTTTGTTGTTTGTTGTTTTTGGCCAGAACTTGGTTTGATACTGACTTCTTGATCTCTTAACGACTGTTTGCTCAGTATCACCTCATCTCCCAAACTTGGTGTTTTAACGAAGCGATTGATCTGGCATTGGTTGCTAATCTTAACGGTCATCTTTACTTTGCCCGTGATTTGCTCTGAGATCTTTTGGTCGGCCTGTTTGATTTGTCCGTTTGATAGTTGTGTTTTATATATGCCGGGTGAAGAACTGGTTTGTTTTTTGGATTTTATTTGCCAATTTTTTTTTCGAATTGGTCGATTTACGTTTTTTGATTCTACCCTATAGACATTTTTTGGCTGTGCGGAGTTGGCAAAAGTGTTTGTAGTAATAGCCATACACTATGCAGAAAAGGTTTGCGGTGGACCAAATTGGTTTTCATTTTAGTCTTAGGTAGCTTTCTAGTGGGTTTTTCGGCTCAATGGAACAAAGCCAACCAGTAAGAGTATAACATAAATGGGGTATATACCGTCTTGTTATTTTTAGTATTCATTTCAGTAGTGTTATAGTGTTATTGGGGGTACCATGCTCATTGTTATTGCTTATTAGTATTTTACACACCAAATTGTGTGCGTTATTTATAAAACTGTTAATCTGACTTACCTTATAATAATTAAGAACTCTAGAATCAACGTTTATTGAGGAGTTTTGCACTAATGTATTGTTTTTCACTCACACTTCAGCGGCGCGGCTATTTAATCACTAACCACAATGTCAGCGCGACGCAACGGAGTTGTTAAGCTTAGCAGCTACACACATTTTTCACGTGCACCGAAATGATTTATAAATGAACTGCGGTGAAATACTAGATGTATATTCATATAATATGAGCTTGCTTTGCTTATGAATTGATAAAAATAACTCTTATCGAAAGAAAAATAAATCATGTTTCGTATAGCTACTGAATCACATTATAAACATGATCAAGATCAAGATCAAGTATAATTATGTAAACAACATTTCAAATTTCATACGCTGTTGTATAATAAAGTTTTATGCGTTTATCAAAGGTAATATAATACGTAAAAGACCTGCTTCTATTTGTGTTAATAAGGTATTTATTTCTTTATACGTCAGAGAAGTCAACCCATTTATTCGTTTTAGTTGGCTTTTGGTTGATTTTACCGAAACTTTATTGCGGTCAAATAATTTGTTACTATATTATAACCTAGCTTCCAGATATATTTGTCTACTTTTTCACATAGGTTATTCCAGGAATTCTTTTTGGCTTCTAGGATTTCATATTTAAACTTTTTTTTAAAGCCATGTTTTGTTTCGAGCTTTTCTTTAAGAGTAGGACTAACTTTTTGGTTTTTATTTCCGATGTTGTATTCGCTTTTGGCTTTTGTGCATGAACTCTTGTATTAATAAAGTTTTTTATTTCACAATTTCCTGGTTTTTAGAATTATTTACTTATAGCTTTGTTTATAAAGGGTTTTTCAGTTGGCGCGGGCCATTTTGTTTTGGTGACATCTATCAAATCTTTTGTTTATTATTCAGTTACTTATGCCAAATTGCTAAGGCAAGTTACACGGTTGAACAGCACGTTCAATTGATAAAACTTTATTATTAAAATGTGTGTTTGTTAGTTTAATTTGTGGGCAAGTTACTTCTTCCACTGTGACCCACCTACTTGCCCAAGTGTTAGTCATGAAAGAATCTATTGTGGCACTACCACCTCGTGTGTACTTGGATTTTGATATGAGAGAACTGTTTAAACAAAAAAATCTCTTGATAAGTAACGTCTGAGTGGGTGGGTGGGTGGGAACAAAATTTAATTTGTAAGCAAGTTACTTCTTCTACTGTGACCCACCCACCCAAGGGTGGGTGAAACTCAAACTCGATGATCATGAAATGACGGGTCCCATCTACCCACCCAAATGTTGGTCATCAAGAGATTAGTATTACCATTGCTTCCTCTAACATAGAAGCATGTAACGCTTGCAGAGAGAAGTTACTTTATATCTCTTAATGGCAAACACTTGGACGGGTCCGCAGCATTCCAGTTCAAACTACTCAATGATAACCATGAATTGGAGTGTCCTACCCAACCACCCAAGTATTGGTCATCAGAAGATTGGTATCACCAACGCCTCTATCATTGTAGAGTTCTAATGCTTGCAGTGAAATTGTAAACTTTGCCAAAATCAAGACAAAAACATGGTTTTATGGCTTTTGCCGCTTATAGACAAGGTCTAGACTTGAAATGCTGCCAGATTTGGATTCTACGAAAAATTTCTGATTGATTTCAATAGTAAATTTTTTTTTTAGTAAATTTGCGATTTTTAAGAGTTTCATACCCTCATAAACCAATCAACAGACTACTAATAATAATGTCTTTTACAATTATATTAAGCTTATCAAAGTTCTTTAATAATATTGAACGATTCTGAGAGCTAAAACCTTTTGTTCTAGCATTTGTACTTCTAAAACGTTTACAATACCTAAAATATTCTGAACGAAAAAGCAGAATAAAAAGGTAATTTCAACATTAAACCTTAAAAAAATAATCTATTTACAATGCTAGAAACGTTTAATACTTGGTTCTTTAAATTTGCCACTGAACCACTAAGTTCAACGCAATAATAATAATAATATTATAAAAATGTTGCATGAGGTGACATTATATAGATCTTAACATTGATTTATAATTACATTTAAGACATATAAAATTTAAATGTAAAATTTATGCCCGCATAAAGAAAACAATAATTTGTTTTCTAAATAAATGATTATCAGATAACAAAATTAATGTTACTTTAATTCAAAACTACTATGTCTAATTCTTTAAATTCACACGCACCAAAAGGAAATGTTGAATTAAACAGGCCTGTTTGCTGTGGCTCAGTGAGCAGAATAATATGAGAAATAGAGAAAAAAATAACAAGCATAATATTTGATGACAATATAATTTATAATATTTTATTCAATTAGAGAACAGCTTAATGATTTCATAAATATGCTTTATTTATAGTTATTTTATTGCTCAATTTGATTTGTTGAAAAACATAACACAGACACCATTTATTTTGGTTTCTGTTTTTTTTTTTCAATGCTAAGTATGGCTCATTAAATGTGTATACGTTGTGGCTGAGTTAATAACATTTCAATTTATGTAACAACAAAGCACATTAGCAATTTTTTTTGGCACAAACCAAATCTATATATAAACCATTGTGTGAAGGATAATACAAATTGTAATATGTAGGAAGTATTATATATTTGCGTTAAGTCACAAAGATTAGTGTTGCACTTACACATTTTTGGACGGCTTTATATATCAAATGAAATTTATAAATGTCATCAATTTGTTTTCTTGACTACATAATTTATATTAATAAAAATTGTTCATTTAAAACTAGAATAATTAAGTTAGATATCTAGACTAATATCAAATGAGATTAAAGTATGGAGCATTAGTAATGTACTATTAGTGTCACTTGATCCGCCAGAGCTTTTAGAATAACGACGCTGTTTTGATAAGGTGATAAGAAAATCGAACTATGCACGTTCCAAGAGAGAAAAAATAGCTTGTACATATTATCTTGGGTAAGCAGATAATTTGTGAGCGTAAATAGCTATCTGTCGTTGTAATCTTGTTAGGTTTAATAAATCAGTGGATACGTTGCTTGGCGGTTTCGCTACTGGACCTAGTGGCTAGTGTTAAGAGTATATACTAGAACGAGCCTGCTTAGGTAGAGGTATCCAGAGGTTACATCTCCACGTATGCGAACGACAGCGTACGCGTTCCTTCTGCTGTTAGTGTACACATAAAATGTAGTATTTGCGACCTTGCAAAACGGTTACTGACCCGCACTTTCTTATTACATTGGTCTAGACCGCGAATGTTACAAATCGATTGGGTTTCTAGGGCCCACCCAGTTTGTTTTTTATTTAATTTTGTAATAATTTTTATATATTCATGAATAAAAGAATATTATTATTTAATTTAAATAATGATTACTACTGATATGATTGAAAACCGAATCAATTATTAATGAATCTCAACATGTCTCTAGGGTTCAAATACAATAATTAATAGTTATAATTGGTTGATTTTATTATTTTCACTAGAACTTGAAATAAATTTGTATTTTATTTTAGCTTGTTTTTTAAATAAAAATAAGAACATCCTAAAATAACTAATATTTATTTAACATTCCTTTTATGTTAGCAAGCTTTACATTTTTATTGATTACTGTTCTTTCTTTTATACCTGTACGAGTATTTTAGTTATTTTGGGTAAGAAGTAAAACATGAAACATATGGACTAAGTACAAACAAGAACCAAACAAACTGAAAATATGGAGGTATACGCAAAAGGCACTAAACATAAACAAGTGAAAAAATATAAGTATCTTGCTAACAAAGTGACAGCAAATTGGAAAAGCGAAAATGAAATAAGGACCGCAAAATGTAAACAGGGGATGCTTGTTGAAGGTATGGTGGAACAAAATCTAAAAAAGGATGTGTTTGATGACTTTTGTTCTGAAGATTGGAGAAAATAAACTAATATAGACTGCCAAAACGTTGTGAAAGATGGAGGACAAACACGTAGAACCTGTAAATAATCAGAAAAGTAATAAAAAACAACATTGCTCAACTTAATACATTTGATATGTGTTTTGCTGCAAAATTTAAATTTCTTGGAATTATTGTTTTGATATGTGTTCTGGCAAATCACTTTTATGAGTTTTTACAGTTTTTTTAAAACCCATAACAATTATGTAGTTTATGGATTGTGGACGAGTGGGGGTTTATCAAGAAATTTGAAGTTTCTTTATGTCAGAGGAAGCGATGGTGATCTAGTCTCTTGATAACCAACACAGGGTGTGTGTGTGTAGTTTGAACTGGAGTGCCCACACACCCGATTAAGTGTTAGTTGTCAAGAGGTTGTAAGCTTTTCCTTACTGCAAGCTTTAGAATTCTCTATGTCAGAAAACACAATAGTGATCTAATTTCTTGATGACTAACACTTAAATATGTGGCAGTGACACTCCAATTTGTGATTTGTATCAAGTAGATTGAATTGTAGTGCCCACCCACCCGTCGAAGAGTTTATTATCAAGAAATAGAAAGTTTTTCCTTTCTGTAAGCGTTAGAAGTCTTTGCCAGAACAGGCGATTATGATCTAATTTTTTGATTTCTAACACTTGGGTGGGTGGTGGGATACTCCAATTTATGATGACTATCAAGTAGTTTGAATTGTAGTGCCCACTCACTCACCCAAGGGTTTGTTATCATGAAATTGAAAATTTCTCTTCTTTGCAAGCGTTAAAAGTCTCTATGTCAGATCAGACGATTATGATCTAATTTCTTGATTTCTAACACTTAGGTGGGTGGGTGTGACACTCCTATTTATGATGACTATCAAGTAGTGAACCAGAATGACCGCCTACCCATCCAAGAGTTTACCAAATAATGGAAGTTTTTATATTAGAGGAGCGTTGGTAATCCAATCTTTTGATGACCAACACTTGAGTGGGTCGGATACTTCAATTCATAGTTATCTGCCATTAGTTTGAACTGGAGTGCTAACAGATACAGGAAAGTTACGAACTTCTTCTTCTTCTTGTGCTTCTTCAACTAATGAGGGTTAGCGTTGTTTTTTTTAATGTTTTATTGATTATTATTTTGGAGTGTACGTTATAGGGTAGGGTAGGGGCTACACAAACAAAGTGTTTGTTTAATTCTTCTATGTATTTTTAATTTTTTTGAGGTGGAGTTTTTAGTTCTAATTTTGGCTGATGTATACATTTTTGATCACTCTTAGCTTTTTCTCGTCTAGTTCAATGTTCAGCAGGATTAGTTTAGCATGGTTCACTTTATCAAATGCTTTTTTGAAATTGATAAAGCTAATGAAGATGTCTTTGTTTTGATTGTAACATTTCTGTAGAAGCATTTGTAATGTGAATAGTGGCTTTTTTGTACCCATGTTTGTTTAGAAGCCGAATTTTATCTGTGTCCATGTTTGACTCGCATTTCTTTTGGATTCTGTTATGGATAACTTTTAGAAATACTTTAAAGACCTGGCTCATTAGACTTATTAGTCTGCTTGATTTCTTCGGGATTGGTATGATGGTAGATTCAAGCCATTTCTATAGGATTTGTGTGTCGTAGATCATATTAATAAAACAAAATTAGACTAGAATGTTTTTGTCCGGAACTCTTGTCGTATTTGAGTAGTTTGCATGTTCAACTTTGCATCTTAGTATTTTAGGTCTGTTTAGATCTTGTTCGAGTATTGTGCTTTTTGGTATCTTGGAATACTTGTGTTATATATTCTATCTATGTTTCCATTTTCTCTTAAGTGTTTATTATAAATTTGCACTTTAAGTTGATCAGTCTATTTGGTTGTTGACTGTTTTGTTCAACTAATATTGAAGATAAGTTACAAACGCTTTATAAAAAGACGTGATGAAAAAAACTACATTGCGTTTACTGCAGCGTTCTCGAAATTACTCTCAATACCGTTACTGGAGCTTATATAGTTGAACAATTTAGTAACAGGATCTTAACATGCCTTTTTGCACAGAAGAACTACTTAATGAAACATTCTCTCTTGTTTTAAATTACTGTATGGATGTGATGATGTTATTGTTTACTGGCCACAGCGACTACTGAATGGAGATTTGCAATATGCGTTAAAAATAGCGTTTGACAGTTGATGCAATTAAGGAGGCAAGTAGCGGATTCTTTAAGAGAAGCAACACGCTTGATGTGAGTAATGCATTTATTACATTGCAACTTTGCAACTTATTGTAAGAAGGTAATGCGTGCAATCTTCAGAATAAGTTCACCACCATTGCCCAAAGTTGTTGCATTGCAAAGATGTCTTCGAGTTGTAACATCTTGTTTGGTGAAATCAACTCCGCCATCTGGTAAATAAACGAACGTGTCAAGGAAGCATTCCAAAATTGGGTTTATGTTGCCTGATGACAATTGCATACTTTACCTTCTTAAAATAAGTTCTAAAGGGAAGAGAAGGAGGACATCTTTGAGAAACCTCTGCTTCAAAATTTTGGGAAACGGGGTTAAGATTTTGTCAAGATTTTTTTTTGTAAGAGAGGAAATCTTCAGTTGTAGCCCATGGTACACTAGTGACGGTTTTCTACCGGCTAAGATTACTTTTTGTGCATCGCAAGGAAAGGCGGGATCCACTTTTCGGCATTGCTTTACCCGTCTTTAGCCTAAGCTGCATGAAGTATTAACTCTTTTCTTTTTTTTCCTACAAAGTTTATATTTAGTGAGCGCTTGGTTTGGATTAGTGCCCATCTACCCGCTCGAGTGTTTGTGGTCAAATTTCTTGATCACAAACACTTAGGCGGGAACTAAGTTTACAATTAGTGGGTGTGTGGTTTGTATTCATCTGCACCGCCTAACCATCAGAGTGTTTGTAAACTAAGTTTAAACTTTGTAAGCGTGTGGTTTGGATTAGTGCTCCCAACTACCCCCCCGGTTGTATGATGTTTGTAATCCAATTTCTTGATCACTAACACTTGAGTGGGTGGGCGGGCACTAAGTTTACATTTAGTAGGCGCGTGGTTTGGATTCGTGCTCTTCACCCACCCGCCCGAGTGTTTGTGATCCAATTTTTTGATCAGTAACATTTAGGTGGGTGGACGGAGACAAAATTTACAATTAATAGGCGCGTAGTTAAGATTGGTGTTTTTAACCTACCCGCCCGAGTGTTTGTCATTCAATTTGTTGATCACAAACACTAGGGTGGGTGGGCGGGAACTAAGTTTACAATTATTATGCGCGCAGTTAGGATTGGTGTTATCCACCCACCCGCCCGAGTGTTTGTGATTCAATTTGTTGATTACAAAGATTTGGGTGGGTGGGTGTAAAATAAGTGTAAATTTAGTGAGCACGTGGTTTGGATTTGTGCTTCCCGCTCACACGCTCAAGTGTTTGTTATGCAATTACTTGATCACAAACACTTGGGTGGGTGGCCGGGAACTAAAGTCGTTTTCTGTCAAACTTACTTGTGTTACCTAAAAGTATGTATCAGTTACATTCGACGTCATAGTGATTGTAATTTAATTGTTGATCACAATTACTTGGGTGGGTGGGCGGGAATTAAGTTTACAGTTATTAAACGCGTGGTTTGGGTTCGTGCTCCCTATCCTTTCGCCCGATAATTTAATTTCTTGATCACAAACACTAGGGTGGGCGGGCGGAATAAAATGTTTGTTATCAAATTTCCATAATCTTTTGCATGGCGTTAGACATAGAGTTCCATGCACCTTCGTGGCTTAACATCATATCAATGATGTTGTTGACATATGAATACGAGTTTTGTTTTATTTTAACTTACATCTTGCATTTCAGGATTGTGTGGTGCGATTGTAGTGAGTCCTGATGTTCATACGTTTAAGCAAGGGATTCTTGCGTGGTCTTGGCTTTTTCTTTCTTTTTGTTTGCTCTTGGGCATAGGACTTTTCCCTGGCGAGTAAAGGAATTGGAATGATTCTTGCCACCACCTGTATAGCTTGTTTTGAGTTTAGCTACTATAATTGCCGCATTTTTCTGTGGCCTTACCATCAACGCTCTAATTTTTTTATGGCCACTCGATTAAAACACACTTGTGTCTCATATATAATCAAGTTGACCACCGAGCACAACGTTTTTTTTTTATCGGGTCTCTTATGTTGGGCATTAGACGGCATAGCGTGTTCATCATCTCTACTGCTTTGGCTTCCGTTATTGCCATGTGTTCTTATATAGTTATTTCATCTTGATTTTGCTAGTGTACCAACCCGTGGACTTGGTTTTCCTTTCTCTTTTGGACCCGTTTTCCGTGATGGTCATTACGATGTTCTTCTGTTGGCTTAGATTGCTTTGCTTACCGCTCAGCCTTGTTATATTAAATGAGCACATTCTAATAACCATTATTTGTAAAGATTAATTCAACAAATATTTCTGGACACCAGGATACCTTCGACAAGCTCTGCTTTTGAAAATTGCAAATTTTAACTTTGTTATTGATTGCTATGCGGCTGTGTTGTAAAAAAAAATAAGAGCTGGTAGTCAGTTTAAAAAAGGCTGCATTGTTCAGGCGTTTTATTTTGTGCCAAATTGTTAACAATAATAAACCTTTTGCACTAGCAGACTAAGCAAATACTAACCTAATAGATTTTCAGAACATGCTTTATAGTAGTCGCCTGCTGAATTTAAACAAAACTAAAAAGATTTAATCATTCACTCACGAAAGAAGAAAGTATATAAAATATATAAAGAAGAGACGCAATGTCCTCAAATGGTGAACAATGTTGACGAAGTAAGTTAAAAATCAATTATTAAGTTTAAATAAATAAAGCCATACTGATGAGAGGTAAACCTCGAAACGCGTCTATGGATGATTTTAGTTTAGAATATTTTTTCATAAATTTAATTTTTTAAAGAAGAAAGTTGCAACTTATAGGAGGCATTGTAAGGCACCAGGGAGTAAGAACTACATCTTGACTGGCCCAACTGATTTTTGGTTGGACGAGCAACTACCTGCTTAACAACTAACCGCCCTGATACATAGTGAGTTTACCCATAATTTTATAAGATTACATTTTGCCGGAATGAAATCTTGAAACCACTTTGTGCATTAGGCCGACTCCAGCAAACACCTTTGGGTTACCGGCAAAGTAATGGCCAAGTTACTGAGGTGCCTAAAGCAACATGTGCAAATTTTGCACAAATCTCAACTGAGAGAGATTAGTCTGTCACGTAAGACTACAAGCAACTTAACATTTTTTGCATTTTGGGCTAGTGGTTTTATCTATTTTTTTTTTGTGGTTTTGGGAAAGCTCTACCAGTTTATGTGTGGGGTTCTTACCCACTAAAACCCCATTTCTACTTGGCGTTTAGTACACACTTCTGGAAATTGCTCCTGGACATGTTTTACGAGCGTTTCTTGGGTATTATGTTGCTCTTTGATTTTTTCTTCTTTTTCTATCGTTTTGATTTATTTTATTTTTTGCTCTAGTTTTTCTCTGTGTTAGCATGGTTTGAATTATGTTTTTTTTTTTAATATTATTTTGTTTTTTTTTTAGTTCAATCTTCTTAGCATTTTACACATTTCAAGAAAATATGTTCCGCAGTGTCTTCTAACGCGCAGTAGACGCTGTGGCTGCTTTTATTTTTTTATTATTTGCAGATATGCAGATATTAAAGCATCTATAACCGTAGAGAAATTGTATAAACTGGTAATCCACTAGCAGATGTGACACTCCTTCCTTCCTATTTTCCTACAACCTGAATTAGGATTTTGGTCCATCTTGTTTTATTAGTGTTTTCCGCATCCTGCCATCTATCCACTATCCATGGACCATTATTTTTTATTTTCTTATTTGGCTACTGGTTTCAATTTTTACAATCACCACAAGAAAACGCTACAAGAAGGGTGCCAAGATACGCTTTATTTAAACCGCTGATTCAAAATTAATTGTAACTTGTTATTTGTTGGGGTTATCGAAGCTTTGAACAGCAACTAATGTGCAAAGGCGGCATTAGTAAAGAGAAAGGTGGTAAGCCAAGAGTTTGCAAATGAAATAACGCTACCCAAGCCAAATACATGAACGGAAACGGTCATGATCAGCGGAGGCGCTACGCTTACACCCACAAGACGTCCATAGGAACGTGGACTATATGAGTTCTCTGGAGATTAAGTGTATACTCTTAGCTATAGACTCCTGCACCTTGTGGATGGAAGCCTTTGCTACAAGAACCACTACTAGTAAAAACACTATTGCGCTGTAGGAACAGCAGTTGTTTGTTTTGTTTTTAAAGCTTATCCTCAACGGTAACGGTTTTTTGTTTAATAGCAAGTTCTTACTTGAAGCAATTGTTTGTTGCAAATTTGTAAAACACGACACACTAAACTTATGCAGTCTTTACTTTGCGTTACTGTCCAACATCTTTGAAAACCTTGGGTAAATTATTGCCGTTAGTTGCCATTCAATTTCTACGAAGGACAAACGCTTTTATCAACTTTTTACTTGGTGAAGCCTTACAAGAGACACTTATTTTCGGCTTGTGGAACGATCCCAATGTGTGCTACGGAACATAAAGCTAAAGCTTGGAGCCGAGAAAAGTCAGGCTATCTACAGGGAACATAAATACCTCAGAACTGTGGTGGTGGTCTACAAATCAAGTTAACAACTTATAGTGCAAGACCGAGAGCGCGGTCTAGACTCAAATGCGATAGGCCCCAAGAGACGGATAAGAACAGAGCTACTGGTTTGAGGATTACCCCCATAATTTTTCATTAAAGGTTCACTGTTAGCGTCAGCGGTGTAGTGTGATTACACGTGTCGACCTTGGATAATCTCTCTAGTAGGTACAGACTAAAATTCAGGTGGGCGCGACTTTAAGAATTGATAACCCGAATTGACGATTGGCACCTGGATGCACTTTTCAGGAAGAATAAGAAAAAGAAATTGGCATCTCAGTGCTTGAGAATGTGCGAAAAATGACTTACCTTTAAGAACCGCACGACCTAATTAGCAATAGTTTTCGTGAGACCTCTCGCGTTAAGACTATATTTCTCTATTTTTTAAACTTTGTGCGGAAGGTGTCTGGTCTAAAATTGAGCAACAATAGTAATATTAAAGATAATAATATGCATTAATTGCTATTTTACGCAATAATTTCTGTTTTTTTTGTTTATATATTTTTAAACGGATCTAAAAATTTGGTAGGCCCTAAAGTGCTACGAACCGTAGACACTGTGCCTAGTTAGCCTATATATAAGGCGTCAATTATCATTCCATTATACTCTTGTGTACTGATGTGTAAGTAGCCTTTGGCCGATATGGCTTTATTGTATAATGGCACGAGAATTATACAAGAAAATCAATTCTAATTCACCTTACATGTACACATTAAAAATAAAATTTATATTTAATGTTTTTTAAATAATGAGACGAATCGCAGTGACTATCTATTACCTTAATTTGTCCTTTGCTACCATGCGATGCCGTAATCACACAAAGCACACTGACAAGGTTTGTAGAACCGACAATCACAATTGACTGTTTTTGATCCTAACGAGGCCACTGTGATTGTTGGATTGAGTTTGAATAAATTATTTAATTATTTCATCAATATTTTTAATTCAATTATTTCATTTTACATTTACATTAAAAAAATCATAACTCCGCCACTGTAAATGAGCAATTCAACTACAATTATAAAAAAAAATTTACAAACCTCCGCAATTCACCTTTTTACTTCTACTATTTACATACTATTATAAAATGACTAACATGCAATTTTTTGCATCCATTATGAATCTCTACACATCAACCTATACACACAATTCTTCAAATCTAATTAAGCCGGCGAATTCAGGTTATAAGAAGACTGTAAATGAATGTGTGTGCGCGCATTTAAGTTCGCGTTTCTTGCGATTCCGCTTATAAGAAGCACGATAATTATAGACAAACTGATTTCTAAGAAGCCGAGAGATTGCCCGTTTCGTTTTACTGCTGTAACAAAGTGATAGCTTAGCCATTTAATTAAAATTAAATGCATGTTTGGTTGGTGACTGTAATCAGTCACGAAAACAAAAGCAAACAATGTGCGTTTCTTGGATAATTATAGCTACAATATTGGGTTTAAATGGCAATTTTAATTAATTGTTGATTAGGCAATTTCTTGTTTACAGTAAACATTATTGAAATTGCTGATTGTTTTTTTTTTATATTTTCAGAGTAATGCGCCTTTTATCAGAGATCCGAAGCCGATGAGCCCCCACTCCAGGGGACTGTACGGGCCGCGGGCCTAAAATCATGCGGGAAGAAGAATTGGAGGTGGCCCTTAAGGTAAATATATCTAATTATAAAAATTATTAATAGTTTGTTCATATTTTTTATACTAAAAATATATTCAAGTATAGTTTATTTTTAAAACAAACATTATTATGCAACACAATTATTACGATATTGTTTACTATGAAATAAATATTTTATACTATAGATATAAAACTGGATAGTTAAAATTGGGTGGTCAGTTGATAAAATAACTACCCACAAAACATGTATTTTAATTGACACATAAATAACTATAACGTATGGGATTTTAATATCTGTTTATATTAATAACCCATAAATTGAATCATATAAAACTACACCGTTAATATTTTTAGATAACGATAATATTGAATTATAAAAATAAAGCAACTGTATTCTTAAAATAAATCTCACTTTATTTACACAGGCCAATTATAAATTACTTTTTAAGTACTGTTAAATGAAAGCACGATGAAAGTTGTGTTTGTTTATAAATCAAATTAAGCACAGACGATTTCTCACAAAAACAAATGATATTTCTTCATTAACAGACAACATTAAAAAGAATTTTATTTTGTTTTATTAATTTATCATCGCGTATAGTTTGAAATAGTATTATACAGAGTGAAATTACCTTCACATTAGAAGGCAATAAATGTAAATTTGTGTTAGGAATAAAATTGCAAGCTAACAATAAGAAATGCAGTATGCATTGAAAAGAAAATCTAAACACTAACTATTTATTGAACGATTTTAACCAAATTTGTTTGATAAAGTCGATTTAATGCTTTCTTTACAACGTTAAGACTTAGAACTGAGATTATCAATATCTGCATGGGCATTACATGCCAAGTTTCTTGAATTTCTCGTAAAAGTTTTAAAGTGTTAAAAGGGCGTTGTAAGTTGCTTATTCTAATACCTAATGTACCACCAGATGTGTTCTACCTGCGATCGATCTGGGGAACAAATGGCTTAGTGCAATAAAGCAAATTGGGCACAATGAATAAATTGTCATGTAAAGGCAATGTAAAGGTTGAAAATGGGGTTGTGTAAGCTAATTACATATGGCACTAATACTGGCTGCAAAATGATTTCAATATACGGATTTCCGTTATAACTCTCTATGAAAACTAGAGGAGACCGATTATCATATGCTATTGCCTTTCAAACTATATTTTTTGAATAATACTTTTCTGCGACTATTATGAGCCCATAAAAAGTACCAAGACTTATTGCTGATGACAATGTTATTCCAATATAGGTTCACTGTTGTTGTTTTCTATACTATTAAAACCTTTATAGTGCGATGCCGTGGAGGGAGAGGTAAGCACAATAATAGATCGTACGATCTAACGCCAAAAGAATGGATTTTTCTATTAGTAGTAGTTATAGATTCTTTTTTACAATGTAGTCTTACCAATTATTTTCAGTTATCTGCGACGTTGAAAACATATTGCTTAAAGTAAAGACAGCAAGGCAGCCTTCTAGGTACTACTAAGCGTCTTGGAATGAGTTAAATTTTGTAGCCTTAAAGCTGATGTGGAGTTTTGACTGTTAACGGCTGGGTTTTCCAAGAACCAAGACTTTGCGGTTCGGCATGGGATAGTTCTTTCATATCGGTTTTGTGTGTTTTGTTTGTACTACCTCAGTGTGTTTAGATGATATCCAATACATGGTGGTCGACGACGTCAGAGTGGTAGTCGTGCAGAAACTGCAGTGTGGTGTGAGTATGGCCACTTTTTTCTCAGTTTATTTTTATGGCCAGATGATTTCTTTGAACATAATAACATGATAGTTTGATTTTATAGCACTATTGTTTGGGACGGAAGTGGTCCATTTTTTAATAAAAGTGTTTACTGTAGTTTTACTTTAAGATTGGGTGGCGTGGGTCCAAGTTGTTTAAAACACTCGCGTTATGGGTTAGTCCACAATTGTTTTAGTTTGCAGGTTTTTGCGGTGGTTTCTGCGGTTTTTTGTACTAAGGAGTCTACTATTAATATTTATTTTACGACGGGGTATTCTATAGTACAGACATATTTCTTGTACCATAGTCACTCAACAAGTTATTATCTTCTATGATAAAACTTTGTTTTTCATTTAACGGCCATGCAGGAAGTGGACCAAACAAGTCTATTGCAATGACTTTAAATCATTTAGGGGTCTGAATTAATTCCGAAGGCTAATTAGATGCTTTATATTTTTGACATGATTTACATTTTATGGCATATTTGATGATGCTAGATTGAATTGAAGTTATTAGAAACTGTTTAATGGAGTTCGCATATTAAGTGGTACTACTAGTTGTGGTTTTTTGTTGTCCTCATTTATTGAGTATTGATATAGAACTTCTTGGTTTCAAATATATCTACAGCTTCTTCATAAGATATTTAAAATTTTGAATTTGCTTGTATCTAATTTCCTTATGACTTTTACTTGGATTAAATTTACAGGTAGTTAATCTTGGGTGGAATAGTAAGTTAGCTAAAACGTTAGTTTTACCTGGATTAAAATTTATTACTAAATTGAATGGCTGAAGTTGAAAAGACCGCCTGGCTAAACGTTGTAAGCCACTTCAAAGGTCCATGGCTAGTAAGGTTGATGGTTATATTGTCTTTGATCTATCCTTTAAATTGCTTGGCCCAAACAACAGCAAGAGCTTTCTGCTTTGTAATTGCATTCAGCGAAGATTAATAAACAACTGGCATATTTAATTGGTTATTTGTCGGGACCCTCTCCCCGCAGATGCGCTAGCATTTGTACCTAACGTATATGGTTTATTATGGTCTGCTTGACGAAGTATTGGAGTGATTATCAAAGTAGTTTTAATTGTTTAAAGTAGTCTGTTGTTGCTAACAACTTTTAGTGGACATTTGTTCGTGTTAACTGTGCTATGCGAGCTAAGTTTTGTATAAATTGGCTGAACCAGCTGCAATCGGCAAAGATAGCTGCTGCATGCGGAAGCCTTTTCTGGGTTGGTTTTTATTCTTTTGGCGCAAATAATAAAACCAAGATATTTTACTTTAGTACACCCAAATATACATTTTTATACAAGGTTCGTAGGAGAAGCTTTGTGTTCAGGTTTTCTCTATTTTTATTTAGGCGCCCTTTATCATAAAATTGTATCGTTTTTTACTTGCGTTCAACTAAGAGAGGTTTTCTTACTCTTATATTGGATTGGGTAGCCACCAGGGAATAATCTTTTGTAAACGTTGAAGATGCGGTGGAGTATCTGGAATCGGGCTTAACATTGGTCTATATTTTGCTAGGAATTCTGGTTTATAACCACATTCTACCTCTACGTTATTATTTATTGCTGCCCCAGTCTTCATTGTTGAGTTTTCTTCTTTTGAAACAAACTTATTGTTTTATCACCAAAAAAGTACTAGGTACGAGCTGTTAAATTAAGTGTTAGCTTTGCATCTTTAATAAAATCAATTCCTAATAGAGTTTTTCATTTCGTGTATTAAAAATGGTAACAAATGTATTTGGATTAATACGAGATTTTAAACGTACGGCTGCAGTATTATTGAATAGCTCGCAATCGAGAGGTGCCATCTGTTAATGTTATCCGCAGGGGCGGTGCTACCAACTGTGGAGTATATGCAATTACTTTGTGCACACTTGCTTCAACAAAAGAAACGAAAAAAAAAAGTTTAAATTACATATATTGCTCAAAGTAAGAGGCGAATTGCCGACTTCATTTTATGCAATTGTGTCGTTAGTTATGAAGTTACGTTCTAGGCTGGTGTTGATGCCTGAGAAGATAGAATGTAATGTGGGGTTTTAATAGACTGACCAGGGTCGAAGATTGCGGTTTTGTATAGGATTGTTTTTCCATATCGATTCTTATGTGTTTTGTTTTTACTTTAATGGGAGATGCAAACGCAGAGTATGGAGTTGTAGTAGCTTAGGTGTGTCCAGAGGATATTTACTACATGATGGTTGATGGAAACTTTAATGTGGTGTGATTATAGTCACCTGGTGACACTAGACGAAATTTTTCAGTGAGTCACAAAGAAGTGTGATGCTATTGGTGGTGTGAAGTTTCCACTCGAGGCTTTCAAATTTTTCTAATATAGAGATGGTGTCCCAGTGTCGTTGAATGTATTTTTTACTGCATTATTGTTCTAGACGGGAGTAGTTTAGTTTTAAATAAGTGTTCACTAGAGTTTCATTATAAGTTTGGATGTCGCGGTTTCAAATTGTCTGAAACACTTTCTTTTTGGGTTAGTTTAAAATTTTTCTAAGTTGCAGGTTTTCGTGGTGGTTTTCATGGTGTCCTGTACATATGGAGTTAGTTTAATCTCTTGCGCACAAGGTTTTATGTCATTACACGGGAGTTTTGTGCTTTGCGAGATCCACCTAGGGTGGTCATTGATTACAACCTACATTCTTTTTTTTGACGTAATTGTTTACCAGATACAAAGTGTCACGTTTTTTTTTTTGTTGAGGGTCTGTTGCGTTGGTTCTATAATGTTCTGTTTTCCTTCCGAGGTTGTTTTCTTTGTCATGGTAGGCGGTGATGATGGTGATATGCATACCGACTATGCATGCGTTGAGAGCTTTGGCGGGCTCAACTACAGGTCGTTCTGAGGTAACTTGTTCGGTTTTTCCTGGGAGCTCAGATATGAAGTAAGACGGATCACATACGGTTTGAGTATCTTCCGATGCCTTTGGAGTGCATAAAACAAAATAGGTCTTGCTTCGATGTTGGCCGTGAGATGGCTTGAATTTAGTTTGTTATGACCGGAGAAAACACAGGCATTGGTGACTGCGGGTAGGTCAAAGTCGAAGTGTAACACTTCTTTGGGATACTCTCCTTCGACGTACTCTGCAGTAGATGTAACCTAAGGGGTTTTAGCGTCTATTTGGATTGCATTGGCGGTTTGACGGATTTCTGCGGGTTGTTAGTGGTTAGGTTTTGCTGATTGTGTACCCTGATTGCTTTGTGTTTGCTGATTGGGGTTACAGCAGTTTTTTCACCTAGATGGTAGTTTATTTGTCATTATCAGAGATGGATGCTGAAGTCTGCACCATGCTTTCAATTGCCCCACGTTGGGCGCCATTTGCTACCTTCTGGGTTTTCGTAAGTAATAAGGGTGGGGCCGTGTACGCCCTTGAAAAAAGGTTGTTATCTCCCTTGGACAAAGTTGCTAACGCAGAGTATGGGGTTGTAGTAGTCTTGGTATGTCTAGAATATATATGGTTAACAACATAAGGGTGGTGGTTGTGCGGAAGCTGTAGAGTTGCGTGATTATAGTTGCTTGGTGGCAGTAAACGGAATTACTCAGTATATATTTGATGCTTGCTTAAGCTCTCAGACTTGACAGAAGTGTGATTTGATATATTAAAAAGTAGGGGACAAAGAAGTGTGATATTATTGGTGGAGTGAGGCTTCACCTATTTGCGGCATTATAGCACGGCGGGTTTAGTTGTGCCTGCAAAAATTCTTCCTTCTCTTTTTTTGCGACTTTGTTTCACTATCTAGAGTATTATGGGTCTTGCGCTTTTATGCACAAATTTTTCTGGTAAATAATAAAAATTAGTAAAAGTTCAGCTTTTTGGATATTTTTGATGTTGTTTCGATAGTTTGGCTTACTACAATTTGCATTTGGTTGGTCATTGAGGCCTTAAGGCCTTGCGGGCGTCTGTCTTGCGTAGCATGCTTGGGCTTACGTTTTGGGTGCTATGTTGTTGACAACAATGTTTGGCAATTTAGAGAACGTGTTTTTTCTAGACGTTAACACATGATCCTTAGACAAGATAAGATCATCCTTGTTTTCTCCCATGAGTCTTATCCTATAGTATTCCAGGTCCGCGTTTACTAATAAGGGAACCATGTTGGTCAGTGGTGGTGGTTGACTTCAGCTAAGTTTGGGTTCAGTTCCTGAGCGCTTTCGTGATCAGATTTTATCCAAAGCTGATGGGGTTTGACAGTAAAGTATGATTTTTTTTGTTAAAAGGTATTCTGTGGTTATCGAACAGAAGGGTTGCATTTTTAGCATAAAATTGCGTTACGTTGGGCTATATGGTTGCGGTCTAGCTTTGTCGGATGTGGTGGATAACATCGTTTCTGAGCTAGTGTTGATGTTTTTTTTTCTGTCTAGAAATTATTTCAAGGTGTACAATAATAAACCGAGGAGAACTATGCATTTAAATCTTAGTGTTTGTACATCTCGCTATGGCGTTTCTGGACGGTTACTGTTGCTCGTTGCAAACGGCAGTACGCGTATAATTTAACTTTGTGCGTCCAGTTAAAGTTCAGTCCAGTTTTCCGTTTCAATTGATGCTGGGCCAAGAACCGGGTAAAATCTAAGCATGCGTATAATATTAATATGAATTGATACATATACAGTTCACCAACGTTGCATTTTTTGTCAACGAAAGAAAAATCTGTTTAGATACTCCGTCTGGAAATTGGTGTGTGCTCTTATTACTGTGTTGCTACAGGATATCATGGCTACGAAACTTACGTACAGGAACTGGAATGACGTCATCAGCTTTATTCAGGACAACAGTAAATTTTTTTTTTAAATTTGTAAGGTCTTTTTGGAATAAAATCTTTCTGCTGTTTTTTTTATTAACTCACTAGCGACATTTAAAAGGTATATTTGATATGCAAATGTTGGCTCCGCTTTTTTGGAAAAGCGTTAGTGTTAGTTTTTGTGTGGAAGATTTGAATTTGCTTTATTTGCCTTGTTTGCAGATTACTACTTAAACTATTATTTTTTGGAGAAACTTTGGGGTTCTAGAAACAGGGTCATCACTACCGCGTACCTGTCTTCTGCCATGTGGGTAAAAACCCAAGAAATTTAAAATTGAAATGAAATGTCAGTTATAAACACAAAATTACTAGAGGTAAGCAAGGCAAAGAAACCAAAATCTCACCCTGATCTGTCAAGCTGTCTCAAGAATTCTGGGGGAGACAATAAATTGACAAACCCTAAAATAAACCGAAAGAAAAACAAGACTCACAAATTAAGTATTGCCACTTACAATGCAAGAACATTCTCATTTGAAAACAAGATAATTGAGATATATGATCAACTCAGTAAAATAAAATGGGACAAGGTCGGCGTGTGCTAGGCGAGAAAGCGAGAGGAAAAATTAACATTAAAATCAGAAAATGTTTCCTACCACTTTGGAGGTACCGATACATCAACAGGCGGAGTAGGCTTCTTTGTACACAAAAGACAAGCCCAAAATATAATATCAATAAAAAGCTTATGACTGAGACATTTACTCACTATATTATTGTAACCGGCGACTTTAACGGAAAAGTTGGAAGGAAGCAAGACGAGATGCCAATGAGAAACCATGGTACCGGGAACAGGAATGATAGGAAAAAAATGCTTCTAAACTTTTAGGCACAGAACAGTTTATATTTGATGAATAGTTTCTACTACAAAAAAAAAACATTGAAAGTGGATGTGGGTAAGCCCAAATAGAAAAGCAAAAATTGAAATTTATTTTATAACAACTGACAAAAAACAGATAATCCGAGGCGTAACCGTATTGAACAACTTTTCAATCGGAAGCAATCACAGATTAGTTAGAGGGAAAGTACAGATAGTCTTACGGAAAGAGAGATACAAAATGATAAAAAGAGAAATAATGCTAGCTGAGCGCCCCCAGAGGACGTAGACAAATACAAGGAAACTATAACGGTCGATTTAGAAAAACTTAATCCCAAAAATAAGATAGTTGAGGAAATAAACAACAATCTATTAGAAGTGGTGGAAAATGCAAGAAAAAGACAAACAAAAGTTGATAAACTTAGCAACAACACAAATGAACTAATAGCATCAAGAAGAGAAATAATAAGCACCAAAGAAGCAAACTTACAGAAGCTAAGAGACACCTAAACAAAAAAATTTTTAATGAGATCAGAATGGGTATAAGAAGATACAACACAGAAGAAACTATAGAAGCAAATGGCAATATGAAGGTATTAAGAAAACGCCCTGAAAATGGAAAATCTGAAATCTTTAAACTGAAAAACGAAATAGGCTAAATAACTATGAATAGAGACAAGTCCTCAAAATAACACATGAGTTTTACACATTTCTATATAAAGCAGGCAAGAACATCTAGATCGAAACATGAAAAAAGGAAATGAAAGGGTAACTACCGGATATAACTTAAGACGAAATCCAACATTCATTGAAGAAAATGAAAAACAACAAATCAGAGAAGATAAGATGATCATAGAACTAGTGAACTCTTTAGAAAAAATGGTACTATACCTACAGTTTGGAACTACGCAATAACCATCCTGTTACACAAGAAGGGAGATACAACGGTACTTGTCAACTATATCCTCATTAGTCTACTATCATACTTGTAAAAACTTTTTACAAAAATAATAACTATACACCTAACACAGAAATTTGACCTTTATCAGCTTAAAGATCAGGGTACGGAACAAACAATCATCTCCAAACAGTAAAAACTACTAGCAACATGTAAATAATGTAGATACGCAAAAATAGCCCAAATAGCCCAACATATCTACACAAATTCTACAGCAAGCATTAAACTACACCAAAACACGGATAAGATAAAAATTGAGAGGGTCGTCAGACAAGGCGATATGATGTCTCTTAAATCATTTACAGCAGTCCTCGAATCCGTCTTTAAAAACAATGAAAACAAGCATTCATGACAAACCTTGTTCTCAACGAAAATATCAAAATAGATCAAATATGCATATAAGTACCTAGGGCATGAAATTAAAATTGACCAAAACAACCAGACCAGACAATATATCACGAAGAGTGGGCCTGGGATGGACAGTATTTGGGAAATTGAAACATATCTTAAAAAGAAAACTTTCCATTGTGCCTAAAACGGCAGGTATTTGACCAATGTGTTCTGCCGGTATTAACGTACGGCGCAGAAACACTAACGCTGACCAAAGTTTTAACTACAAAATTAAAGGTGACACAAAGAAATATCGATCAAGCAATGCGGGAATTACACTACTTGGCAAGGTTCTGCCTTTACATTCTGGAGGTTAGAACATAATCAATAGAGTCGCCAGACTAAAGTGGATATGGGATTGAGCACCTGGCTAGACTTTAAATCGGCCGTTGAACGAAAAGTCTTCTGGAATGGAGACCACGAGCAGATTGAAATAGAGGCAGATTACGAACTTGCTGAACCAACGACTGAAAACGTTTCGCGGGAAAATGGATAAATGTAGCCCAGACCCGAAACACATGGAAAAAATTAGTAGAGGCCTATGTCTTGCAGCGCCCGCATATGCCTGTGTGTTGATGGTGATGACGTACTACAGAATGTTTGTTTTTGTTTATGAAACTTTGAAAACAGCTTTAGACCCAATTAACTGAACGTTTTCGTAGTTTTTTTTGCGTACTATGTTTTTTTCTATGCCATTATCATTTGGTATCTAGATCCGGTGTATCCTGTTGTTTGTGGCCAGATGGTTTCTTTGATTGTGTATTTTTTGTGTTCATTTGTTTTGCGACGGTATTATTACAAATTAATTCTGTGTGAAATAACCTTTTATAATGTGTAATCTCATTTTTGGTATTTGTGTAAGACATTAGTGGTTTGAGATGCAAAGGTAATGTTGCCAAAAGTTCTTTATTGACTGAAAAGTTTTTCAATGTCATTTTTGCGGTATACAGTGTTTAGTTAGCAAGATTTTCCTGATTGGTGATATTGCAAAGGCAGAGCTTTAGCATAAAAGTCTCTTTTATTGGAAGTTGTTGTATTTTTCTAAGTAGATAAAAGTATTGCGTTGCTATATGACCATTTGGTTGGTTTCTTTTTAGCTTTTTTTACAGATTACCAGATACTAATTCTTTTACGTAAGTAGTGGGAGCTATTGAGTAGCAAAACTGGTTCTTAAGGCTTGTAGTTTTGACCTTTTACTCAAAATCCTGATATCAAAAATGTTTTAATTACATTATTTTTTTAAGTAGTTTCTACGTGCCTAATGTTATTCTGAATTAACAAAAATTCAGGTTAAGACAAGTTAACAGCAAAAGCTAACACTTCCTGGCTAGAGAGACTTTATCATGCTAAATTAAAATTATATTAGGTTTGCTTACAAGAAGTTATATTTGCAATCTAAGATTAATTTGAACCAATTATAACCATACCTGATATAACACAATATAAAAAAACGTCAGTTCCACTGACCTGAAGTGAAACATGTTGTTGTAACATATTTTTTATATAATTTCCATATACAGTAAGTCACAATCCATAGTTTATTGTAAATTTTAGCAAGCATGAAAAAACATGAATTATTAATGCTTACTTTTAGACCTAGTTTTATGTACCATAATAGTTTAACATTATAAACTGATATTTGATTATGTTTTTTGTAGGTGGTTATAGTGGGAAACGGAGGTGTAGGAAAATCAAGTATGATTCAACGTTATTGCAGAGGAACCTTCACTAAAGACTACAAGAAAACCATCGGGGTAGACTTCCTTGAGAGACAAATCGAGTAAGTAATCTAAACGAGTTTTAAACATGAGCCTTATTAATTCTTTCAGCATAATAAAATACTAATTACACAAAGTTAGCGCATATCAATTGAACGATGACCTGAAACAATAGAGCTAATTAATTATTCACACTCAGTTTTATATAATAATAATCCCCTTATATATTTTATACGCTAATAACATGCAACACTTTCTCGAGTGAAATTGAACACATTTTAAATAATTTGCATAAATTTTAATAGCGATTAACAATGAACGCATAAAAAACATCATTAATCAATATAAAGTGATTAATTATCAACCGGAATGTTGTTAAAATTATGAATTAGATAACGCGCTAAATAAGGTCGGTCTTAATGATACCGATAATTACTTTGTAATAACTGGCGGTGTTATGACAGTAATGTAGAGCGACTGTGAAAAGCAGTTAGCGTTTTCGTTTTGTCTGTGGAGAGGTATTTGTAGGAAGTGCTAATATATTTGTGTGGAGTTAATAAGATATCTATTTTTTCTTCATCAATGGGGAAAATGAATAGTGTATTATTACGTAATGAAACTTTCATGCGTAGCTTTATTTTTTCTGGTGTATTACAGTTACAGTGTAATTTTCTTATGGCTAGAGGTGTTTGAAATTGTATAGCTGCATAGATTTCTTGTTGTAATGATTTGATTAAAGATTTTTAATTCAGTTTCGAATTATAAATATGGATGGAAATTGTGCAAGAGAATGAGGTGTATAATAAGTATGTAAGAGCTTTTAAATATATGTAACTGTTGTAAGATGTAGTACATATTGTATTTTTTAATTTAATTTAGACCATATGAGGATTGCATGGAATGACAAGTTTATCTTAGCTTTTGTATTGATTTATTGCATCATTTCATTCAATACTATATAGAGATACTTAGCAAGGACTCTTCAGCTAGACTGAATCGATTAACTAGTTAATTGAAAAAAATGAAGCAGTTTTCTTTCTTTTTTCTCAAACTGGACGTTTGAATAAAGCTGTAGGATAAATTAGTTTTACTGCAATTTTTAGCAATTAAAAGAATGAAGCTGTGTTGTGTTCTGCAATTTAAAGCATGCACGTTACTATTTTACTATTAAATTTGGTTAGCATGCTGGTAGAAGTTTAGTTTGTGATTTTTTAGGATTATTTTATTTTCACTAAAAATCTAGCATATTTAATAAGCAGATGTTTTTTGTAATTTTAATCTTTTGTAGATGGGCACCAGGTCTTGGGCGACCCAATGGAGTGGTTCTCTAGGTGTGGAGAAGCTTAAGGGCAATTGTGTTTAGTTTCCTGGCATTGAATGCTGTGATACCGTGCAGGCCCCTGTCAGATCCATGGTGATGACTTGCTGGTTGAGCCTTTCTAGGTTTGGGAATTTCTAGTGGCAACCGGGCATTGCGTTGTTGAACGGCGTTGAGACGACACTAGGTCCGTCCAAGTGATCGTTCAGAAATGCTTTTTGCTGACGCATTTCTGAATGAGTGCTATATCTCCAGAGCGTGTAATTTCTCGTGATGGTGGTTGGCTGCTTTCTCGACATAAGCAAGCGGTGCGTGGGAGTAGAGTTGTCTTTTTAACTAATCCACAGCGGTGGTTGCCTTGTTTTATTCATCCTGGTTTATGTTTCACGTTCTTGCGACCTTCGTTATCATAAGTTTGGTGGACGTTTTTTTTTTGTTACATTGTTGCCGTTACCAATATATTTGCACTTCTAATTACTCTGGTGAGAAAATTTCTTGAGGAGTTGCGTCGGTGAATAGTTGTGGCTAACTGGCTTAAAAACGGGTACTTTTGTACTTATGCGGTTGTCCATAGGTTTTACTCCATACTTGATGGTACGAACGCAGGATAGCCGTATGGGTATCATACTGATTTGGACGACCTGCCGTATTGGTGTCATGGTGGAACGTCAGGACTTTCTGCCTTGCCTTTGGTGGTACGGTTTCTAGCCGGCGGAAGTGCTTAGCAGTTCTCCTTGTTTTCTCAGGCGATATCCCATGTCTGTGTTACGGGGTAGTCTGAGTTTTTTAGCCGTTCTCTGCGTCATTGAATGATGCCTAGGGGCATTCTTTTTGGTACTGACGTACTATTTCTGTCAAGGTTTTTCTTTCGAGCGTGTTTAGTTGGGGTGATTCTTATGCGATGGGTAGGAGCTGGTGAGTTGTTGTATCATGCAGCTGAATGTTGGTTGTATGTGGTTGTTTTCGGATAGTAGGAGCCGATCGTTTGGTTTTGATAGCAAAGTCGACTATTTTATATCCCGTGTTTATTGATAGAATATTGGTTAAAATGTTTGAGCTTTGCGGGGTGTGTTTGAGGGTAAAAGGAAATTTCTGCAGGAGCAACGATCACCTAGTTAGTTTGGCCTTGGTATCGATGCAGCTATTTAGCCAGACCAAGGCTCTGTTGTTGGTCTTCAACGAAAATCTTTATCATACTTAATGCTTTGAACTTTTTCACCGCCCACACAATTGCCATACATTCGAATGGAATTTTTTTTAGGTCTCAGTTAGTTTGGCGCTTTCATATGGCACAGCATGTTTCTGGTCGTTCTTTTTTTGATATAATACGGCTCCAAGAAACAGGTTACAGACGTCAGTTTGGAGATCGAACGGTATCTTTGGCCGGGCCAGTTGAGGAGGTTTGGCCAAGGCTGCTTTCATGGCTTCGAACGACTACTCTTTGTTTTTAGTCCAATTAAAAGGCTTTTTTTTGTCGGCAGTACGGCAGAGAGGGCATGTACGAATACCAACGCAACGTAAGTTAAGCAGCGGCCGTTCTGGTTAAAAAACTTGGATGGGTGACCCCAAAGTGATGCTGAGCGTAGCGTTCTTCCCAATATGGGTCTGTTACCTCATATAGGCATTCAAACATACACATCTATTCTCTGTGGCTCGGTGTGTCTGACACTTCTAATAATAATAAATATACAAAAATCTTTTTAGCTTTTTGCAGTTCTATGAGGCACAATTTGATATGGTTATTGTTTGTTTGGTTTTGGGTGGTCTTGGAGTTGGTATCTTAGGTATTTGACGTTGTATTTTCTAAATTTGCACTTTGATATCTTGCATTTTAGTAAATATTCTTGCAAACGTTCTAGGACTTGGCGGAGATAATAAATATATTCTTTATGGTTTTGTGAATAGATCATCCAGATCCAGGTAAATCAGGACAATAGAATCCAGGAGCTCTTCTAATAATACTTTTGACATAGATTTCTGGAAAGTGGTTGACCCGTTCTTGAGCCCGAATGACATCATGGTAAATGGAGTAGAAGACGGTGTATGCTTCTGGTGGTGCATGGTGAAAACTTAAGCATTTAAAAAAAAAAAATCATTTATAGGATTTGGTTTTGGTGACGTTGTTAAAATTCTTTTGATCTATGCAAAAGCGTGGCTTGTCATTTTTTAAATTATCGGGGCGCAGCAACTATGCAGTTCTTTTCAATTATTTTGTTGGCGATTAAGAATCTGGAGTCTTGTTTTGCAGTTTTGATTACAAGATCGATTTGGTGGGTGATGGTCTTATTGGCCGTTGGAACTATGCTACTGTTGAATACCATATGGAACTTCTGGAGTAGATCTGATAATTGGGTTTAATTTTGGATCGACTTTGTTGGAATTTCAATTTCCTTCTTGGCTAGAACTTGGTTTGATTCTGGTTGCGACTAGTATATGGTGAACCAGTGTCCTTTCCTGTACTACAAGCATTGGCGGGAGTAGTTGATACCGAGTTCTTGATTCCTCAACCATTGGTAGCCCTTTATCACTCATTTCTTAAATTTGGTGTGATGAGAAAGGGAATGATTTAGCATTGGTTGCCAATCTTAACAGTCGCTTTTATCCCACTGAGATCTTTGGTTTGGCCTGTTTGACTTAACCGTTTGATGATTGTTTTTGGGCTAGTAAAAGCCGCGTGAAGTTCTGGCTTGTTCCCAAATCCACCAAAGATTTAATTGGATTCCGTTGTTGTTTACGGTGATGCATGGTTTAGTCGATTGGTGCTGGATGTTTGGTAGCTGGTGGTTTAGTTTTTAGAAGTTATTTATTTTTTGGAATTTTTTTTTTTTTGGGTATTGTTTTTATTTTTCTTGTTTATTTTTGGCGATGTTTGTTGTTGTTGGGTCGAATCGGGCGGTTTACGTTTTTTGGTCTGATTTTATACTTGTTTCTAAGCTGAGTGGAGTTGGCGAGAGTATTTGCCGTAGTTGGTGATTGTGGCTAGGCCGAAACAGTTTGCAGCGGGCCAAATTGGTTTCCACTTTGATAGTTTTGAAAGTATTGATATCTTGCGACTGCTGGATTAGAGGTTCTACCAAAGAAATTTGACATGACCTTCTCGGACTGGTACGGGTAGACTTGGCGATATGGTGCGCTGTATACACCAACCCATGCCCTATAGATATTTACCTTGGAGCTTAGCATTTTCTTTGATTTTTTGTTTTTGTTTTTGGGTGACCCTCTGGATAGGTTATCTAGGTGTGGAGAATGTTTGGACCAATTGTGTTTGGTTTTACGGCATTGAGTACTGTGATAACGGGAAGGTTTCTGTCAGGTTAATGGTGATGACCTGTTGGTCATTAGGTGTGGTGAGTGCTATGCTCCCGAGCGTATTGCTCTACGTTATGGTGGTGTTTGGCTGTTTCCTAGGCGTTCGTTAGTGCGTGGGAATCGAGTTGTCTCTTTAACTAGTCTTTAGCAAGAGTTGATTTATTTTGCATCTGGCTTCATGTTCTATGTACTTGCGGGGATTGTCATCGGACAGCGTACGCGTATGTTTCTGTTTAGCTGAACTTGATCCAGACTATAAACTATTTTGTTTGTTTACGAATTAGTTTGCATGGTACGTTATGTTGGAACAACCGACTATTAGTGCAGCAATTCGTCTATTAGTTCAGATTTATGGCATATCAGCCTAAAAAGAAAATTAATGTTCGTCTATGTTGCAACGCTCAAATACTAACTCGCATTATTCTGGAAGACTTCAGTGTCTTTACCATTTAAATTAGGGTGACAAGAAAGAATGGTTGCGTGTAAAGTGACCAGTATGCTAAATAAAATATTGATGGTTTCAAAATTCCACAAAATAATGGATCTACCTGTACATTTTCTATCTGAGAGATTGTATTTATCTTTATTGAAAATGGTTTAGAAGTTGAGGACACCATAACCGATCTAGTTTAATTAAAAAGAATAAAAATGTGTTTTACATTGCATTTAAATATCCTGGTATAAGGAGTTTCAGAAATCAGGTTCATTAGTCAATTTTACTATGAAAACATCGTGACTGGATTCATATTGCAAAAGTTTAAGGACGTGTTGGTAAAAAAGCCACAATATAGGGCCTGACCACAACCACTAAGAGTATAACAACAAATGGGGATTGTATACAGTAGGATTGAGTCTTGTCATTTTTAGTAATCAGTTCAGTAATGTTCAACCCGTTTGACACTGTCTATAATTATGTCTTGAATTATATATATATATAATTTTTAATAGAATTTGTGCAATAATTCCATATATAAATTTTTTATCTTGTATGACACTGTATATAATTCTTTATATAATTATAAAACCACGCAAGCGCCTTATCTATGCTCTGTCAAATCAAGTTTCAATGTTTACTACACTTTGCAGGTTATGTCATTTGTTTTGAATTGTTTAATGCTACAGTTAGTTTTACAATTAATGAAAATAATGAAAAATGGAAGCAGAACAAATTAAAAAAAGTGGTAGCAATTACTATATGTAGAACTGAAAAAGAACGTAAAAACAAAATGTAATGCGCAATAGACGTAGTTTTTCAAGTTATAATTGTGACCTTGATAATTTGTGTTTTACACACGTGAATGGTCTGATCTATAATTATATATATTATTCAAGACATAATTATGGACAGTATCATACTGGTTTTATAGTATTATAGGGGACCATGCTCATTATTTTTGCTTATTATTACTATTTTACATACCACACATGTATTTTGGGCGTTATTTATGAAACTGTTAACTTAATTTACCTTATAATGATTATAGAATCAACGTTTCTTGAAGAAGTTCGCACTATTGTATTGTTTTTCACTCACACTACAGCGGCCGGTTGATCACTTACGACAATATCAGCGCGACGCAACGGAGTTGTTAAGCTTATGAGCTAAAAACATTTCTTAACGTGCATCGGAATGACTCATAAATGAAGTGCGTTGATACTCTAGATGTTTATGAGAAAGATAATGTCTTTGTTATAAGAGCTTGTTTTGTATATGATTGTTGATGAAAATAACTCTTATCGAAAGAAAAATAAATCATGTTTCGTATATCAACTGAATCATATTAAAACTGATTATTCCTATCAAGTATAATTATGTAAATTTGATACGCAATTGTATAACAAAGTTATATGAGTTTATCAAGGGTAATATAATAAGTAAAAATATTATTTAGGGTTACAATATATTAAAATAATTATTTTATAGCAGTTCACAAACGCATCGGATGATTCCACAACGTGACATAAATTGCTTTATTTATGTGTTTATGTTTGCATCAATTTGAAGATTATAATATAAACATTTTTGCATAAAGTGAAGATTATTACTGGACTGAGTAATAATTGTAACTTTATGCAACAAAATTTACATGCTCACTTTATGCAAGTTCAGTTCACGATTGTGTAAACTTTGTCGCCACTGTTAGAATGCTTTTGTGCTAAAGTTGCTCACTAACTCCAGGTGTACTGCTTTTGTTGCAAAACACATAAAAACACTGACATAACCCTTTGTTGAACGGCTTCTTTGAGAATGTTGTAATTTTATTTGTAATAGACCACAGAAATCTACGCCTGTGTGTGTAAATGCGCGACTTGGATACACTTTAGGTTGTTCCATTACTGGCTGAAGTCGTCTAGGATTGCCTCAACAACATACAACAACGTAATCACTTATGTAATTCTTTTTAGCGTATTTCCGCCAGCCAACAACCAATATGTTGATCGCTCTGCGATGTTTCAAGTTATTAGTATATATCACCTTTGAATTCTTTTGATTGTGCAATTGGATGAAGTGCTGTTGTATAGCTTTCTTATTTTTGCTACAGTTAATAGACCAGTAATTTGTTCGTTTATTTTTGAAAGTTATGAAAGTATCTAAGGCAGAACGTTACGATCCTCTTTAATTTTGAAAGAAAAGACTACTTGGTGGGAATATTGTTATTTTCTTTAATTATTGCAAGAACTACTACTTGGTTGTATCTTTTCTATTGATGGCTATTCTTCTTGGTTTAATTGTAGATACCCTGGATTATGCACAACAAGGTTGTTTTTTTGAGGTGAGTTGGATTTACACCTCTAGATATGATGTCAGCTGGGTTATTAAGTGATTGTACATGTTTCCAATTTGTATTTGTCTGTTCTTGCACTTTAGTAACACGATTTGCCACATCTATTGAGCTTTTTTGGATTTGGGAATTTCGAGTTCTAGTTGTTTAACGGCGTTGAGGCGGCACTAAGTCCGTCCAAGTGGCCATTCAAGAATGCTCCTCGCTGACGCATTTTTGAATGAGTGAATGCTATATCTCCGACGAGTTGTCTTTTTAACCAGTCCACAGTCGGGTCGTTTTGTTTTGTCTAACCGGGTTTATGTTGCTAGGTTCGTCATCGTAAATTTGGTCGTCTTTTGGGTGTCTGACTTTTTTTTCGTTACCAATATATTTACACTACTAATAACTTTGCTGAGGAGTTGCGTCAGTGAATAGTTGTGGCTAACTGACTTTTGGCTTGAAAAACGGGTCTATAGACTTAACTTGTATCTTCAATGGTACTAACGCAGGATGGCCGTATGGGTTTTATCTTGTCCTAGATGACCTGCCGGGTCGGTGTCTTGTGGAACGTCAGAACTTTCTGCCTTGTCTTTGGTGGTACGGATAGCTATTCCCAGCCGGCGGATCAGTTTACCTTGTCTCCTAGACAATATCCTATGTCTGTGTCACGGGGATAGTATGGGTCTTCTAGCCGTTTTCTATATCCTTTGATGATCCGGCGTATCATTTCTGCCAAGGTTTCTTTATTCTTCGAGCAAGTTTGCTTGTGGTGTTTCTTATGCGATGGGTGGGAGCTGGTGAGTTGTATCATGCAGCTGAATGTTGGTTGTAAGTGGTCGATTTTGGTTAACATGAGCCGATCGTTGGTTTTGATAGCAAAGTCGACTATTTTATATCCCGTCTTTATGGATAGAACATCAGTTAAAATATTTGAGCTTTCCGGGGTGTTTGATCTTGAAAGTAAAATTCTGCATGAGCAACGACCACCAGGTTAGTTTGGTCTTTGTATTGAGTTATTTAGCCAGATCTGGGCTTTGTTGTATGTTGTCAACGTAAAAGGATCATTTTTTAAGTATGTTTTGAACTTTTTCACCGCCCATACATTCTAATTCATTCGAATAGAATTTCTTCTAGAGATTATTAAGTTTGGCACATTATGTTTGTGGTTGTTCTTTTCTTTAAATAATACGGTTTTAAAACCCAATTTACAGGCATCAGTTTGTTTGTTGGAGAAGTTGGGTTAAGGCTGCCTTTACGGCTTCGAACGCATGCTCTTTGGTTTTAGTCCAAGCTTTTTAGCTTCTTGCAGTTTTAAGTATGCTTTGAAATTTTTTACGCCATACATTCCAATTCATTCGAATAGAATTTTTTTTGGGGATTAGTAAGCTTGGCACTGGCTTACGACACATTATGTTTGTGATTGTCTTCTTCATTAAATAATACGGCTCTAAGACCCAACTTAAGGCGTCAGTTTGGAAGACAAACAGTATTTCTGGTTGGGCCAGTTGCAGAGGTTGGGCCAAGGCTGCCTTTACGGCTTCAAACGCCTGCTGTTTGGTTTTAGTCCAAACAAATGGCTTTTTAGCTTTTTGCTTTTTATGAGAGAACTGGCTATAATAAGAAATTTGGACATATTCCTGGAGCCAGGTGCAGATACCCATGAAGCGTGGTTGCTTTATGCTGTTTGGTTTTTGGTGGTTTCGGAGTTGTGGCCAGATTGTGTGTTCCTTTGACTCTTAACTTTGTGTTTTAGGTATTTGACGTTGTTTTTTTCTAAATTTGGAAACTTTTCAGGACATGTCTTAGACGGTAAATTTGCTTTTTGTGGTTTTGGAAATAGACTATGATGTTATCCGATACTCTGGAGCCCATCCAGTACTTTTTACATATATTTTTGGAACGAAGTTTTTGAGTCTGAATGGAATTACGGTGAATTAATAGGTGCCTGCCTTTATCTGGTGCCGAGAAGGCAGTGTATGTGGATTTTTTTTATCAGTATCTGCAAGTATCCGGTAGTAGGGTTTGGTAGAACAATGAGCATTTTTAAATTCTTTTTAGATTTTTATTTTTTTATTTTTTTTTTACTTGGTTCTGGTGATGTTGTTCAATTTCTTATAATCTATGCAGAAGCGTGGTTTGCTATTTTTACCACCGGGCACAGTAACTGCTGCAGCTCTTTTCGATTATTTTATTGGTGAGCAGTTTGTGAATTTCTTTGAAAATCTGGGCTTTCCGGAGAGCATTGTGAGTGTATCTGGGAGTTTGTACCCGAGTTTTGTCCACAACATTGATTTGTTGGGTGATGAGCTTATTGGTCGTTAGAACTATGCTATTGTTGAATATCATATGGAACTTCTGAAGTAGGTCTATTATTTGGGCCTGATTTGAAAACGAGTTGGTGGGAATTTTAGTTTTTTTTTTGTTCAGAATTTGGTTTGGTTTTTGTTGCGACCAGTATATGATAGATCAGCTTTCTATCCCGTAGTGCAAGTATTGGCGAGACTAATCGATACTGATTTTTTGATCTTTTAATTATTGTTGGCTCAGTATCACATCTTTTTCCAAACTTTTTGTGATTAGGAAGCAAATGATTCCAATCTTAACAACTGCTTTTATTTGGCTCATGATTTGCATTGAAATTTTTGGGTTGGCCTGCCTAATGGTTGCGTTTTTGGTAGCCAAAGCCGAGTTCTAAAGTTTTGCCTTGTTTTCTAATCTACCAAAGCATTGATTTGGTGTCCGTTGATTTGTTTGGTGATTCGGGGTAGAGTATTTTTTTTTTACGATTATTATTTTGTAAAGTGGCGCTGGATGTTTGTTAACTGGTAGTTTTGTTTTTGGAAATGGAGCGTTTTTTGGAAGTTTGTTTTTCTTTGGTGCCTTGTTTTTTGTTGTTGGGTCAGATTTTCTATTCGATTCCGGGCTGTACGGAGTTGGCGAGAGTGTTTGCCATAGTTAGTAGTCGTGGACTAAACCGAAAAGGTTTGCGGCGGGCCAAATTGGTTTTCACTTTGATGGCGGTTTTTACTAATTGCTCAAAAGTTTCAAAAGTGATCATATCCAGCGACTACTGATGAGATGGTGCGCTCGATATACCAACCCTAGCACTAAGTTATCATCTTGGATTGTTGGTGCAGCAATCCGTTTATAGTAATGTAAGAACTCTTAAATACTTACGCGCATTCTTTGTACAGTTTATTCTAAACCAGTCAGAGGTTATATTGGAACAAATCTATTCTGGAAGATCTCAGTGTCTTTAAAACTTGAATTGGGGTGACAAGAAACAAAAGTTGCGTGTAAAATTACCAGTCCGTATACTAAATAAAATATTGATGGTTTCAAAATAACACAACATAATAGATCTACATTTTCTATCTGAGAGATTGTATTTATCTTTATTGAAAATGGTGTAGAAGTTGAAGACACCATAACCGATCTAGTTTAGTTAATAAGGATAATAATCTTGGTTAAAGATTTTAGAAATTAGGCTCATAAGTCAATTTTACTATATAACATCGTGACTGGTTTTATACTGCAAAAGTTTAAGAGCGTGGATATATAAGTTTGTAACAAAGTTACAGTATTCGGTCTTACTACAACCAGTAAGAGTATAACACAAATGGGGATTGTATACCGTAGGATTGAGTCCTGTTATTTTTAATATTAATCTTAGTAGAATTACAGTATTATTGGGTATACTATGCTCATTGTTATTGCTTATTATTACAATTTTATTGCGTCATTTATAAAACTGTTAACTTGACTTACCTTATAATAATTATGAATTCTAGAATCAATGTTTATTGAGGAGTTTTGCACTAATGCTGGTTAATCACTAACTACAATGTCAGCGCGACGCAACGGAGTTGTTAAGCTTAGCAGCTACACACAATTCTTTACGTGCACCGAAATGATTCATAAATGAACTGCGGTGAATTGCTAGATGTATATTCATATAATATGAGCTTGCTTTGTTTTATGAATTGATAAAAATAATTCTTATCGAAAGAAAAATAAATCATGTTTCGTATAGCTACTGAATCACATTATAACAATGATTATTCCGATCAAGTATAATTATGTAAACAACATTGCAAATTTTATACGCTATTGTATAACAAAGTTTTATGCGTTTATCAAAGGCAATATAATAGGTAAAATTATGATTCGACAGTTTAAACATGCTTCTATTTGTGTTAATAAGGTATTTATTTCTTTATACGTCATATGAGTTAACCCATTTATTTGTTTAAGTTGCCTTTTGGTTGATTTTACCGACTTTTTAATATACAGGAGTTTTCAATAGGGAAATAACAATTTTGTATATAAATACGGAACGCACCTTTAAACTTTTTATTATTTGTCAATATCAAATCGTTAGTATCTAGACTTACATTTTAATCATGGTCTTCTTTGAGTCTATGTTTGCAACTTTAAGAGTGGTTACTCTAATTTTTGTTTGTAATAATTGTTCCCCCAGACAGACTGTGCGTGTTTTAATAGATAAATTCGAGTCAACTATTGGATTATTCTATGCCAGTAAGACAACGCACCAGTTTAAAATGAGCCAAATCAGTCAATTTTACGCCGTTTACAGGAATTAGAAATCGCTCAATCTACATTGTGGCGAATTTTGCATAAAAACAATAACCTACACCCTTACAAGATCAAATTAACTTAAGAACTGAAGTCTCCTGATCATTTGAAGCGCCAAAATTTCTCCGATTGGGATCTACTAAAATTTTAAGAAAACCTGAATTTGATCAAAAAATAATCTTCAACGATGAAGCTCATTTTTGGCCTAATGTCATTGTCAATAAACAAAATATGCGTTATTGGACAGCAACAAACCCACTTGTGCTTCAAGAACTTTATTGCTGTGTAAATTTCATGTCGGAGGTGTGATTGGATAGTATTTTTTTAGATGAAAATGATTGTTTTGATGAGGTCAATGCAGTTTGCAATTGTGCCATGTTGCAAGACAATTTTTGGCCATCAACATCAGTGATATGTGATCCCAACAAGATGGAGCCACATGCCATACAGCTGGTCAAATAATTAATCTAATAAAGAGAATGGTCCGGTCGAATTGCCATCTTGCTCATGCAAGAATTTTTTTTATGGGTTCACATTAAGTTGTTGGTTTATGCCAACAAGCTAACAACGTTAGAGGACAAATTTGAATGATTGCTTTGACTATTTAATGAATCTGCTGATGAAACGGTTTACTATTCTGTTCGAAGGACCAAACATTTTTATAGTGTCTTGGATTACAAAACCCATTATTTTTTCTGGTTAAAGCTGGAGTATAATGTTAAAGAACAACAAAGTTAGATTTATATCTTACACAAAATATGTTTTTTATAAGGTAGACATTATACGCAGGTATTACAAAGGCTCTTTTTATTACTGACTTAAAATTATCAATTTACAATTTATATATCTCCATTCGAATTGTGTGAGATGTGTTGTGATAGGTTGGTTATTAATTAGGTTGTTTGTGAGTTTTATGATGTTATAAAATTTAGTAAATTTAACACCGCTAAGCAAATCGTACTATAAAAGCTAGATACATTTTGATAAACCGTCAAGTTCACTGTAACAAATATATACAAGCAGCTTAGTATTACTACACAATGATTGTAATTCTATATAAATTATTTTAAATCCTGGTATTAGAATGTTTGATATTCTACTACTTCTATAATTTGATATAATTTATTCATCTTTAAGGCTTCTTTCTGCATGTTAATTCCACTCGCTATGTCAATCTATTTGTTTAGCTAACATAATTATAAAAACTCTTATTAATCTTCTAAGAACTAATATGATAACAAATTATGTTTTAATAAAATTACTTGTTTAAATTGTCTGCAGTTAGTTATTTATATTTTCATAAAAAAAAACATTTTATTTAGTTTTAGAGAGTGCATTGTGCTGTGAGCAATTCGAAGAAATCCTTGCGTTATTTTCAGTACAGGAAACATAAAATAATTATACAAATCCTATTGATAATGATCGAAGATGTACTTTCGTCTTGTAATACGTTAACAAATCAACGTATATGAATAATTAATTTCAACACCAACATTACATAACACAACACCCTGAATCGGATTATAATTAATTAAATCTTAACATATAGATCCATGATAATAAACTATTGAATGGGTGGACGGATTTCATTCAAAGAATTATAATAATCGTTATTTATGGGAAAAGATAGCTTTTATCAAGATTCACGCTTATATAATTCGACCCGTATGATTTTCACTTTCTAGTTAATTTTTATTCATTGCATTATATTAATAATAAGGTTGCATGCATCTTACAATGGATTTTAATTTATGAATAAGAATGCGAAACTAAAATGTATACAATAATAATAAATTATCAAAATGACAAAATGTAAAAGTGCATAAATTTTGTTCTTTAAAGTTACACTATTTTTAATGTTTAGAATTATAATTTGTATTGGGATTTATTTATATTTTAAACTTTTTTAGACACATAGTTTGATTTCATTCTTATCATTTCTTCTTCTTTGAGTTGAATTTGCATTTCATGTTTTAATAAAATAATCAGCAATAATTGGTTTTTGTATTAGATCTGCTTTATTTATGTATTTCAAAATTACAAATTTTGATGAAACGATAATTAAGTTTTTACCACAATTACAATTTATGGTAAAATCTTTGTTTTATTTTATTATTTTTATGAATTACCACATAGTAAATCTTTTATATTACAAATTTTGTTATAACTAAATTTTTAATTATTATATAATAAGAATATAGTTTATTTTTTTAGATACTGTAATAATCATAAGATGTGTTCTACCTCGAAATAATAAATTTAATTAAATTTGTGGAATTGGTAATAAACACAAATATTTTGAGACAAAATTTAGACAATCACTAACTGTTCTTACTAATGTTTTGATTGCGATTTTGAGTACATTCTCACAATTTATCCCGATTTTTATTATAAAAGTAGGATTTCTGTTTTAAATTAGTATCATTTTTCTTAACACGCGTATTGATATCTCCTTCTTTCCATGAGGATGAGGTACTTCTTGGACCAGTCACTAAAATTTTTGTTTGATTTTTAATATGTTTATATAATTACTACTTGGTATGTAGGTACACCCAATTAAAAGATGTCTTGGTGTTAAATCTATAGTACACTTATCTTAAATTAGCTTTATAAGATTATGATTGCTTCAGAATTTAGTCTATCAGATTAGGTAAGACGTAGAGATTACTATAATACGATCTCTGCAGCTATGTCTTGAAACGGCATTGTGTGGGCTATCGACGAAACGCATTTTTCCTGGACAGGTAAAATTTGATACTGGGATGCTGATAAAATAGAGAAATGCCATACAGATGCTTTTTGGTTTGAACAAAACTTTACAATAGATGTTTCCGGTTGACTGATCTTACGAGAAGCTATTTAATGGCTCTTTTGCTTTTCTGATTTAAGCCCTTTTGACTTCTTTTTAAGTGGGTATTTTAAGAGGTTTTCAAACATAGTTTTTGAACTTTACAAAAACTCAAGAAGACAATTTAAGAAAAAAAAATGCTTTTCTCTAGATATGTGGGAATCTATTATCTCTGACCCTATATATTGGTATGACAGGTAGTAACCGTTGTTGTTATCTTTGTGAAGTGCCTTTATATTCTCATACTTTTTTATGAACTGTTGATACTCTTTTTGAAGTATTGCATTTAATTTTTTTATTGGCAGCATGCCTGATTGACGATTTTCAGTTTATTTTGATTATTGTTGAATGATATTCTTTATTTTTCATAATAAGTTTGTATTTTGTAATGGCGACTTTGTAACTGCTATGGCTGTGGGTAAGCTCTTGACAAAATGACTAAATTTTTTTCATGAAGACGGAGCTTCGTTCTTCAAACAAAATCCAGATAGAGCCTATTGTTCACAATCTACACTCATCAAACAGAGGACATGAGAACGCAAGCAAACATACGTATCTCAACACTAGTATAAAATATTAAACTCAGAATAACGTAGAAAATCTTTAAAGGCTCACATATTGTCTATTTACCACCAACCAAATCTCCGGAACTGCGTTTCTATTGGTATTATTAAATAAAACTTTTTTAAAGTTTCTGGCTCCGTTACTATCTAAGTAAGATCATCACTATTTATATTCTAGATTGACTATCACGTAAACAATACAATAATAGAGAAAGTGGATTATATTTTTTTTTTTTTGGGTGCTTACTAAAATAAAGAATGGGACTATTTAGACGTACGTCAACGAATTAAAAGACCAAGAGCACTTTTTTCAAGTTAAAAAATGCGTTTTGTAGTAATTAGTTAAATCTGAAAATCTGATAGAAACTAATAGAATGCTATGTATACTCAGTGCTGATTTAGGGTTCAAAGCATGGACGCTCACGGAAGCTACATTCAAAAGAATTGAAGCATTTTAAATGTGGATATATTGCCTTATTTTAAAGACATGCACCAATGTAGAGGTGCTAAGAAAAATGCAATCTACTTAGAAACATTAAAATACGCAAGCTGTTTTATAATGAAAAGTATAGTCTGGTGCAATTAATAATGCAAGGTAAAATAGATGGCAGGAGAGGTCCTGGTAAAAGGCGAATATCTTGGCTTAAGAATCTACGACGATGATATGTAGAGACCACTTAACGAGCAATGGAACATGATTGGCTTTAGTGATAAAATTTGAAGTGATGAAATTTGAAAAAGAACTAGCGTCACATTCGCCTTGAATTGAGTATCTGAAGTCAAGAGTAGGACACGTCGGAAGACAAGATGACTCTAAGTGGACATAGAGAAACAAAGGTAGGCGTATAAAGACCGCAGAAAAGATTGGATAAGATCAAAGTTTGGTAACAAAGAAAAGATGGCAGAAGTAGACAATAGTAGGTCGATGAACAAGAAAAAGTTTTTGTCAGATTTGATCAACAAGTTAGGTCCATGCGACCAGTTGAGAAACAATAATGCACATTGAGTACATACTTTTGTCCCAATTTAGCTATAATTCTAAAAGTTTTGCATTAAGATAGTGACTGGTTTGAGTAATAAATACAAGAATACTTGTAACGATGGATGACAGAAAGTTGTTTTTTGGTGTATTTGGTTCTCTTAGATAAACTGGGTTTATGTTAAAGAAAAAAATGCTTACTTTTTACTTTTGCAGTTAACTACCTTTATGTGCGTTTTTTTGGCTCTTGGTCTCCACTTTAATAGTTTTTAGGTATATAATTTGTTCTTTTGACCGACGTGGCCAGCCCATCTCCATTTGAGTTTTGTTCAACTACGTTTACTACCATTTTTGTTTTTTCCTCATTGGTATGCGATGTTATAGGGATGCTCCGAGCATTGATCTTTTTATTTTACGTTGGGTTATTTTAAGTTTTTTGGCGGGTTGGGTTTAAATTTTCACTCCATATGTACAGGTAAAATATATTGATCATATACTTTCTTTTTTAGGCATATTGGGATTTTACTTTTAACGATGTAACTGAGCTTTCCATACGCTGCTCAAGCAAGTTTAAATCTTCTGTGAAGTTCACATGTCTGGTTATCTCTATTTGTTTTGATTTTATGACAAAAGTATATATATTTTTAGACTAGATTCACGTTTGCGTTTTCGATATTGAAGTGTTTACTTGGTACCGAATTTGTCATTATTTTTGTATACGAAAAATTGATCTCTAAACCAATCTTTAAGCATATATTATGAACTTTTTCTAGCATCTGTTTTAGCTCTATTAGGTTGTTAGCTATGAAGACTATGTCGTCCGCAAAACGAATATGCTTAAGTTTTTGAACATCTATGGTGATGCCTTTTGTGTACCAATTGGTTTTCTTGGGAGCATACTTTTACATTTTCTTTTCCGTAGTTTATTGATTAATTGTAAATTTTGTTCTCTATCTATCTTTTAAACGTTTCTCAGAACGTCATAAACAAAATCTTGATTTGTTGAAAGATAATTTATGTTTGTTTATGAACCCAGTCTTGTCTCTCTTGGCACCACTGAAGTTAGTTAGCCTTCTGCTAAACTGTTAAAGGGAGACGAAAATAAGCATGGTGCTCACAGAAACTGTATGACCAATTATATTAATTTATTAATTTATTTTTATATATTACAATTGCTTTTGTTCTACCGGGTTTCAGCTGCACTTCTGTTTAAAAGTTGATTTTTACGTTTTTGTGTCACCCTGGAATGCCTTTTTATTGCTAATCTTTTCAAATTTGACGTACACTGACCAACACGTCACCTCTTATGGAATATGGAATCTTTAACCACTTTGATGTATTCTAATAAGTTGTCTTTTCCAAATGGTGTAATTTAGTGAAAACTTGCACGTTTTTGCTTTTGCGGTATTTTTTAAGGCACTAACAATTATACCAAACAAGAAAATGCTGCAAAACTTTTAGTTTTAAAGAAATAAATAGAGATATTTTCTTTTATAAATGAGGGTTGTCTCAAAATTTAATCAATTATTTGTTAACATATACGATTTAATTTTAATAAATGACATAGTTTTACATTAGTTTCTTCAGGGTGGTTTATGTTTTTGAAACACAGAATGTGTTATTTCTTATTAATACATGGAGTTTGATTATTAGTTTTTAAGATAAAATAGTCTCTTCTGTAGTAGGTTATCTATTTTATCTGAGATTTTAGGAAGCATTTTTTTCAGAGTTTGTTTTCTTATTGCAATTATATAAATAAAATGTTTGGTTTTTACGTGCAAATACTGTTCTCCACCTGTACTCTCTAATTGGTATAGATATTTGATGGCTTGTGGCGGAGCAGAAACTGTCTATAAGTGACAATAATAAGCTTGTATGTACTGATTGGTTTTATTATATCTTCTAATAATTATAAAAAAAATTTCGGTTATTATTCCAGAGAGCCTTTGCAGTCTAATACGACTTATTTGTGTTACCAATCTTTTGATATTATGACTTGGTTCTTTTAGGAATATTCTTGAATGTGCCTATCTTTTACAGCTTTTCTAGAGATTGCTGTGTATTGCTTCAAGTCTGCTGCGGATTATTTCTTTTCCGGTCTTGTATGGGATTTTGAGAGCAGGTTCTGGTCTAGTAAATATCACTTTTGGAAAGTTTAATTTGTGGGCCAGTAGCTTCTTCTACTGTGACTTACCCACCCGCTCAAGTGTTATTCTTCAAAGGATTTATTGTTCCTGCCACCTCTTGTGTGCTTATATTGAGATATCAGATAATTGTTTAGCAAGAAATCTTTTGATAAATAACGTTTGGGTGGGTGGGCTGGAACAAAGTTTAATTTGTAGATCAGAAGCTTCTTCTACTGTGAGGGTGGGTGGGACTGTTCCTTCTACCTCTTAAGTGCTTATACTTAGATATCAGAGAATTGGTTAACAATAAATGTTTTGAAAACTAACGCTTGGATTGGTGGGCGGGAACAAAGTTTAAATTGTGGGCCAGTAACTTTTATTGTAATCCACCCACTTGCCCAAGTGTTAGACACCAAACTCTCTTATTCCTACCACTTCTTGTGTGTTAGCATTTCAAAAAAATGTTTAAATCAAAGTTTTGTTTGTGGGCCTTCTTTTACTGTGACTCAACCACCTTCCCAAGTGTTAGTTATCAAAAGATCTATTGTTTATTTTACCTTTTGTGTGCTTGCACTTAGATATCAGAGAGTTGTTCAACAAAAAAATTCTTGATAAGTAACTCTTGGGTGGGTGGGCTGGAACTAAGTTTAGTTTATGTATCTATTTGGAAAGTATTTAGATTTGAGAATTATATCTTTTTTGGTTTTCTTTTCTACTATCATCATCTTGTTTGTCACTATGTCTTTGAAACATAGGTCCCATAATGTCATTAGATTAAGTAGATACTTTTCTCAGATCATCAGCCATCCGCCTAGTATGCTTAATTTCTTTATCTCTCTCTTACAGATCTTATAGTTTCTTGAATAAGTGCGTTGTTTGACAATATACGCACCGAGGGCTACTGAAATTGCCCTGTAAATTTGCACCATGTTTAATATTGTACTTACTATTATTGTTCCTTGGTGACCGATGCTTTTTTGACAGTTTTTGGTTTGTCTGGTTTGTCGTTTACCGTCTGGATTAGCTACCTTCTTCTAAGCTCTTTTATTAATAAGCAGGGTATGTTTGGGTTTTTTGGGTTTTGGATTGGAGTTGACCACTTGCCGGGTCTCAGTGATTAACTTTTTTAGGAGAGTTGCTGGTTCCAACTGTGGTCTTAGTACTTAAGGAATCCACTTATAGGAACGTTCTTGAAAGCGGGGAGATGCATGCTTGTTTTTCTATTTTGTCAATCCTACACAGAATAGTTGACTTTATTGTTTCCGCTTTCTTAGAGTACTGGTAACAATCGGGGAACCCTTTTATTGTTAGTGTAATGCCCTTAAGAGCTCTAAAATGCGGGCCGAAAAGACGATAGAAGCTCTTGGGCCTAAAAACTTTTGCGGCATTTGGGTTATAAAATACGATTTCACATGATGACGTCACACCTTAAATCTGGCAGTAGTGACAGATAATAAATAAACTGTAATTTTTTGAAATAATGTTTTTATTTGGGGCAGACGACAAATTTGGGCCAAAATGCTTTAGCAGCCTTTAGCTTTTAGTAGCACTCACTTGCTTTGCTCTTTTGTGCTGCTAAAAGCCGCGAGCTGCTAAAGCCGATTTATGGCTTTTGATACACTATATACTATTTGAGGTCCCTGGTGTACCTGGGGTGTTTAGTGCAGATAGTGTAGAGTATCACTGTTGTGTCCTTGTCGCATTGCCGACTGCTTTAGTTGACTGAGTTGCCTGAGCATCCTGTGCATTTCTTTATCTTTAGAGCTTGGCCGCTCCCGAAATACCTGGTTTTGTGGTTTTTATCTTGCTTTTGCTTTTTGAGCTAGGATTTTCAAAAGAATTTTTAAATTGTTTTTATGTTTGTTGTTGCCACATCTTTGTCTATAATTATTGGTTTGCTCCTCCCAGAATCCTAAGAGCGGACTACTTTTTGGGTAGTGGAGGATCATCTTGGGGTATGTTAAGTTTTTTTGACTTGTCCATTATAGTATTCCAATCTTTAGTTTATTTATTTTTAACCTCCTGGTAGGCGACATGCATGTATCGTTATTGTAGTTCCGGTCCTGTCAGTTTCTGCTTTACGCTGGGTATTTTATTTCCGCGGTTCTTTTAGACAAACTGGCGAGAGTTCCCCTATTTCCACGGAATAATTCTATAGAGGAACTGACAAAACTCCAAGAGAATATTATTCTAATATGCTGTTGATTATACTTAGTGTGGCAGATAGCGTCATTTTTGTCAAATGTTTTATGTTTTTATATTCTTTTATGAATACTTATACTCTTTTTGAAAAGCTGTACTTTTTTTAGTTTTGTTCTTTTTGATAAAGCGGTTGCTGCTTGTATTAATGAATTTTAGCTTATTTTTATTGTAATTTTTTAATAATAAGTGTTTACATATTATTTTATTAGGAACAAGATCTGGTTTCCAGCAACCAACCTTTTGTTGATATACATTAAATATATGCAAAGTAATTTGCATCAGCAAGGTCTGAAGCGTAGGTGGACTTCTAGAGTGATTTTTTTTCCTTATCAGACAAAATAGTTTTTTTTAGCAATAATATATTGCCCGAGAAGTGTTTTTTGTTTTTTTTATTTTAAATTTTTTAGGACGTAGTGAAGTGTAGGCCTCAACAAGTGGTCCTTAAGAATGACTTACGCATGGCAATACGTTCCGGTTTTCTTCTCTGAGTAAATCCTTCTTTCCGGGAAGTGTAGCTGCTTTCGGGTTGGCCGGTTGGATCGATGCTAGTATTCTTCATTTTTAATAATATGGTTGTATTCTTGACAGGTTTTTTTATTAGTAACAAGATGTTTTTGTTTTTGGTCTATTTTGAAATGCGATTTTTTCTTGGAAATTGCACAGGATGTTGAAACCTTTGTGGGAGTGGCTGTACCTTTAGGGAATTGCGATGTGGAGGGTGGAGCGTTTAACATTTTAACGTACGACTAGGTTGTCGGAAATTATTGGAGGTACCCTCTAGGCGTCTTGGAATTTGTGGTTTTGGCCCATCGCAGCAGGTAGATTTTTTTCAGTGGTTGACTGGTGATGCAGGGATGAATGTTTAAGTCTTGAAGCTGTTGGGGAAACTGGCTGTAAAGTTCTGGCACGGCGGGTTTTGTTGACTTTAAAGCTACGCCTCTTGCGGACCTGTGTCTGCAAAAATTTCTTTTCTTTCTTTTTGTTTTACCATCAAAGATATCACGGGTTTTGCGCTTTTATGGCACTCATACAATAGTAACAGTAAAGCCTCGCGGAAACTTACGTCCAGAAATGGATCACGTAATGAGCTTAGTTCTGCTTAATTACATTACACTATTGGGTGATTGTGGTTCGACTCATTATAGTTTGCAGTCGGTTCAGAATCACTGGAGTTCACGGGCGTTTGGCTTGCGTAGTGCGTTTGGGTTTAGGTTTTAGGTTTGTGGAATCGGTGTTAACGACTGGTTTAAACACCTAAGCTTTGGGCAAGGTAAGGTCATCCTGGTGCTGCCCCATGAATATCGACTCACAGTGTTTTAGGTCCGCATCTTGTAGTAAGGATATCATGTTGGTCAGTGGTGGTGGATAATTTCAGCTAAGTTTGGATTCAGTTTCCGAGTGCTCTTGTGATTAGATCAAACTTCTAGTGATTTCATGTTGGAGCAAAAGCGTTGCTAGTTTTATCTAAAACTGATTGAGTTTAACAGTAAGGTATACATTTTTTTTGCTGAAAGTTGTTTTGCGGGTGTGGAACGGAACGGTCTAGATTTGTGGGAGGTGGTGGCTAGCAACGGTTCTGAGCTGGTGTTGAATAAAACGAGCTGAACTAAGCACTCAAATCCTAGTGCTTGTATACATAGCATACAGCGGCATCACGTCGAGCAGAACAGAAAACAAATCTGTTCATTAACTAGCACCACACTCTGAGGGAATACGTAAAAGCGACCCGCACATTGTGTGAACGAGTATGACGCTAATCAAAACGTTTGACAATAATATGGTGCAAATATGGAACATTGTGAGCCACGGCGCCATGTATTGTACCTTTCTTATCGCCTAGTGCCGTCCCTGAGTCCTGTAGTACTATGGTAACGACAAATTGCAACATGCGTGATCATATAGCAATACATGAAAAGCAAACAATTTTAAACGTACTATCACAACTGTCAAAAGTGATAAATTGACAATGGTTACTTTGGTAACTTTAAATTCAGAAGAGACTAATAAAATGTCAAACTGACTTTTTACATAATTACAAAGTGACAGAAAAAACACCTGTTTAATCCGCCACTGTATATTATCATATATTATTTGATCTTGATAGATAGTTCGAATAAAAATTTGCTTTTTAATTAATTTTTTTAATAGTTTAATTTAATTTATTTATATACTCGAGAATTAGAAATTACTGACACATTACATTGTTTTCTTGTAATGGAAAAATATTGCTAAAATAGGAATATAATTTATTTTTATCTATTTTATCTAAATTATAATTTGAATAATGTGTATCGATTATTATCCATTACTGTGATGATATTCCAATTATATAAACTACGTCATTACTAGGATGTTATTGGTGGCCTTTATATATATATATATATATATATATATATATATATATATTTCATAATATTTCAAAGAAAAATTGTTTTATTTACTTTGTTATTATAGTATTGATTTGTAAGTGTTTAAATGACATTTGTGTATAAACGATTCATAACCAATAATAAATTATGAATGCTATTTTATTAATGTTACAGTGGTATGATAAATTGCAGTTCATTCTGCATTCACTTAAAATTGGCATATTAATAATATTTATTCTAGAATATGAAAAATATTTACACATGTCAACTGTGATATATACAGAATGGATCTAATAATAATTTCCGTCTTCAGAAAGGGAAATGTTGTGTAAATAATGTCATACATAATTCTGGCAAGTAAATGAAACTCATATGTTGAATTATACAATAATATATTTACTTGTATCCATTTGCCCTATAAGTCTACATTGGATTACAATCCATTAAAAGTCTTCACGAGAGATTCATGTTCATTAAATTAAGGCAACATATGGTCTCAAAAATATTTCGTATCCCGTTACGCACTCGTTTTGAAATCAACAGCATTTAATTACCACCAACAAGAAAGAATCACATTTTTTTAACATAAGATAATCAATCTTTAATTATAAAATCAACTAAATGTTAATTACTTATCGGTTCGTTTACTTTCATAAGTAAAGTAAATAAAAAGCGATTTTAATCGTCTTAATTGATCAAAGTTGCTACTTCTCCAGAACATAATAATTGTATTTTTTATTATTATTATTATTTTCATTAGCGATCTATTGTTCTGATACTATGATGTGAAATTGAGTTATATTGAATTTATATTTTTTAGAAACAATTGTATATGCTCCGTGAAAATTCTGATTTCCAAGGTGGATGGATAGTTTACTTTTATATTATCTGTAATGATGTGTTGACGTGTGCTTATTCGCACGACGGTCTTGAAACCAGTTAGTAATCCGGAATTCCTTTTACAATTTGTATTTATGCCGTCTATGAATGCGAGTGAAAGATTGATACCACATCAAATTATGGTTATGAAGAAACAAAAGTACATCATATGTGATGGATATATTATACGAGAAAGTTGGTTATTGAATCAAATAGAGATAACATGTTTTTATAGGATATTTATAATTTTTGAATCTCAATGTCAGTTTTAAGCATATTTAACGTTTATAGTTTATACAAAATTCCTTATCAAGATTTGAATTTTTAAATTGGTTTATAAAATTGTTTATATATACAAGATGTTTCTCTTTACCAGGGCTAAAATAAAAAGAAATTTATATTTATTTATTGAAATACAGTGCACCAACTTCAACTTTTTGATCATTTGAAGTTAATGTTTACAAAATTTGGTTTAAAACATCATTCTTACTAATTCGTAGAAAGGTAAACATGATACCACGTTAAATCATAAAAATCTTTAAAATAATGAAAGAAATTTTTGTTACTGGAAAAAATATTTAAATTAATTGAAGATATTTTGATTATTTGAAATCGAAAGTGTTAATTTTGATTAAATAAGGTTTAAATTGGTGTTTTTTCTAATTTTAATAATGGTGTCCTGCTTCAAACCAAGTTAATACAAATCTTTAAAATAATTACAGACATTTTTGTCTAAAATGTCAATTTTTAGAAAAAAATGTTTGGAAATAAATTTTTCCTTAAATCTGATAAAGTATTTGGTATCAAACCAACTTGAGGTTACCAAAATCTTTAAAATAATTGAAGAAATTTTGATTATTTGAAGTTCTAAGTGTTAATTTTGACAAAATTGGGTTTGAATTGTTGTTCTTTCTAATTTTAATAATGGAATCTGGCTTTAAATTACATTAAACCATACAAATCTTTAAAATAATTGAAGAAATTTTTGTTATTTGAAGTCTAAAATGACAATTCTTACAAAAAATAGTTTGAAAATAAGTTCTTCCTAAGTTATAATATAGTATTTGGCTTTAAACCAAATTGAGATTATTAAAATCTTTGAAATGTTTCACAAAATTTTGCTGATTTGAAGTCCCAAGTGTTAATTTTTGCAAAATTGGGTTTGAAACGGTATTTTTTCTAATTGTAAGGAAGGTATCATGCTTCAAGTTACTGATTTTTTTTTATTTAGAGTGTCAATTTTTACAAAAAATGATAATTAAATGTATTTTGGACTTGCGATTTGTCCACTCAAAGTTAGAATTTCGACTTTAAATGCCAGATCCTCTTGTCAAATGGCGCCTAACGTTGCTGAACTTTTTCCGAAATTTTGTCAATTAGTCTAAAATTGATAAAAAGTAGATTTTAAATGAAAAAGTGATATTTTTGTAAAATTTGCTAAGTTTATTTTTTGGAAACTAACTGCAATAACCAAGTAGACTAACAACTAATTTGGATGGATGGAACCGAAATAAATGAATCTTTGTTCCGCCAACCTACTTAACTATTTATGATGATAAATGAATCACTCTTTTTAATAAATTTAAACAAAAAATGACATTCGCAACAAATTTCACAAAAGTTTACAAGAAATTGGTTGCTGTTCTCACCTCTGACGTAACAATGACAACTGTTATTCAATCTGTCATATTAAAAAACAGAAGAAATTCTTTAGTCTTTGATTTTTTTAAAGAAGTTGTAAAGTGGGTAAGCTATAACTCTTATACAACTCTCCCTATGATTTTAAGCTTGTTTAAGGTTCTCTGGTTTGTTAAGTTCATTTTTGTTTTTGAATTGTTGGTTGAATGGAGTTCTGTCCGGCATAGGAATTAAATTGGCGCAGTTGGTAGGTGGAATATTTTGTCTTTGATGGATATCATATCTGATACAATTTGGTCAGGTACCGAATAATGTTGGTTAAAACCGTGTTTTTTTTTGGTATGTTTGGCATATGCACCGAAATGCTCAGTCGGTATGTGGACAGTTTTTTTTTTTGGTCTAGTAGCAAGGAGTATTCTGTAGTTGGTCCCATGTATAGCTAGAGGTCCATTATTTTGATTCACTCTATTTAATAATGACCACACCAAACTCGAATTGCAATATGCATATAATCCTATAAATACCTAGTTTCTTTTACAAAAATATGTTTATTTTGTGATTAATCTTATACTATTAATCTAATATATGAATCAAAACAAAATTGCAATTTTATTATTTATAGAATTTAATGATTCTTAAAATAAACTTTTTACATAAATATAGTTTGAAATATATTCCAATCCTAAACGATTGATTCAATCATCAATCATTCTGCACTTTTCAATTTAAACTGTAATCTCTTAATCAATTTATATTATGTTTATCAATTATTTTGGTTCGTGGTTTGGGTTTGGATGATCTAACAAATGCTGATCGGCCCACTTATGAATATATTTTATGTCCTGTTTACATATTATCTTTATCAATTGCGTTGGATTATTCAATAATATTTATTGGATTTAACGGGATCGATGAGATTTAAATATAAATTGCAAAAGAATGATTTAGGTTGAGGCACGCATGTATGGATAATGGAAGCAAAAAGTCAAAACTACTTATAACTGCTTTAATACCATTTAGAGCAGTGTTTTTAAGTTGAATAGCACGTGGATAAAATAATGTTTAGTTATTTTTGTTTAATATTTATTACTGAATTAATAATTTAAATGAAAATTATGAAATCAAAACAAATAACACGATTTAATTTAAAATAAATTATGTTTGCTTTTCTTCTATGTTCCAAATATAGTATAAAATCTATTTTGCAAATGTGATACAAGAAGATTAATTGTAAATAATATTATTTTTGATTGAATCAATCAAGGATTTAACTGGTTAAATTGTTTTGGATTATTAGAAAGGTTTGATTCAATCATCGTCAAAGAATGTTTTTTTATAATCAAATTTTGTGTATTAACTAACTTTAGGGTGTTTTAAAAATTTACTTTTTGAAACTTCATTGCCGGATTTTGGTGTTTTCTAAAAGTTGTTTAAAATTTCAATGTCGGATTTGGCTGATTTGACACTTTATGAACAGAATTTTGCAGTTTTTAATCGTTTTTGGCTACATTTTTGTTTTTTTTTTTTATATAATATTTTATATTTTAATATTTTATGACTAGATTTTTGGCTGTTTATAAATTTTGCATTTTTAACAGTTTATAACAAATTTTTGATGATTTCTTACATTTTTTTAATTTATAATGGCCGATTTTTGCTATTTTTGATATTCTATAAATTCTATAAAAAGAATGTTGCACTTTTTGACAGAATATGACCGGATTTTGCTATTTCTAATAATATTTTGATATTTTATAGGCAAATTGTGCTATTTTTTGAGTTATATAGTTTTTTTTTTGACATAATTTTAATATTTAACTCGATTTTATAAAAAAAAAGTTGTAACAGTTAACGAAAATTAGGTTATACTTTTTGACAATCTTGTAATATTTCATAAAAAAATACATTTTTCATGTTTATGGCCGAATTTTGGTGATTAGTAGCAGTATTTTAATGTTTACAGACTAGATTTTGCTATTTTTGACATTTTATGAATAAAATTTTGCACTTTTAAACTAATCCGTTTTTGGCCGAGTTTTGATTCTATCTGAAAATTTATTTTTGTAAATAGAAATTTGCAATTTTAACATTTTAAAACTAAATTTTGGTGTTTTTTCACAATATTTTGATGTTTTTAGATCGGATTTTGCTATTTTTGACGTTAAATGAATAGAGCTTTTGCATTATTTAACAGTATATATTTATTTTTTTCAACAGTTTATGGCCGAATTTGGGTGATTTTTAACTATATTTTGATATTTTAAAGTCGGATTTTGCTAATTTTTACATTTTATGAGTAGATTTTTACATTTACATATATTTTTATAACATGCTATTGAGTTATTTTTAGCATCTGTTACTGTTGATTTAAATACACAAATATATTATGGCGCAGCCGGTAAACCGTTGATAATTAATGTTGACAGTTGGCTTTTATAATTACCAGCTGTCTTCAGTCATTTTTTAACTTCTGTTACTTTGTCATGACAATAAAGTTGGTTTTATTATACAAATCCATTATGGCGCAGTCGGTAGGGTGCAAACAATATTATTTAATTACATGACATAGTTAGAGTTTATAAACTAATCTAGTCAGATACAAATTAGGTAAAAATATTAGATGAATCAATCAGGTGCAGTCCGTAATACACAAAATTTATTCTGATTTTACATTGACGTGTTTGATGGTTACGGCATGAAAATTTTAAAATTAATTTTTTAAATTTGTTTGCCAGATGTTACACTAACATTGTGATTTTACATTTGTCTTAAGTCAATTTAAATATATGTTATTTTGTCATGACGATCAGGCACAAATTAAAATTAATTTTATTACACAAACACTAAATGGCGCAGTCGGTAAGACGCAATAAAATAAATGATTAGTTTCTAGTAACTGTCAAAATGTATTTCCATTAAGTTATGATATTCTAGTAACTGTCAAACTGCACAGTTTATTAATTGTAGCCTGTAGTTTTAAAAGGTTTGGTTTTATGACCGGATTTTGCTATTTTTGACATTTTATGAAGTTTTTTTGCACTTTTTAACAGTTTATAGGCCGATCTTCGTGGTTTCTGACTAAATTTAAATTTTTATGATTGGATTTTACTATTCTTGACGTTTTATAAATAGAATTTTAAACTTTTTAACAGTTTATGGTCTGTTTTGTTTTTTTAGAACAAAATTTTTATTGATTTGCCGGATTTTGCTATTTTTAACATTTTTTTAATACGAATTCTACATTTTCAACAGTTTTATGGCCGGATTTTAGTGTTTTTAACAACACTTTTGAGGTTTCATGACATTTTTTAATTTTTTAACAGTTTATGGCTACATTTTGTGCTTTTTGACAGTATTTTGATATTTAAATACTGGATTTTGATCTTTTTGACATTTTATAATTAGAATTTTGCGTTTTTGGCCGGGTTTTTGTTTTTTCTGGAAATATTTTAATATTTTATGACTTGTTTTTGTTATTTTTGATTTTTTAGGAATAAAAAAAAAACACAGTAGAAGAAGTAACTCACCCAAAAATTAACTTTTGTTCCTGCCAGCGTTAGTTATCAAGAAATTTTTGTTAAGCAATTTTCTCATATCTAAATCTTAGCACACAAGAGGTGGGACGTACAATAGATCTTTTGATGATTAAGACTTGGGCGGGTAGGTAGGTCACAGTAGAAGAAGTAAGTCGCCTATAAATTAAATTGTGTTCCTGCCTACCCACCCAAGCGTTAGTTATCAAGAGATTTATTGTTAAACAATTTTTTCATATCTAAATTCTAGCACACAAGAGGTGGGACAAATATAGATCCTTTAATGCCTAACATTTGGGCGGGTGGGTGGGTCACAGTAAAGAAGAAACTCGCCCACAAATTAAACTTTGTTTACACCCACCCAAGCGTTAGTTATCAAGAGATTTATTGTTAAACAATTTTCTCGTATTTAAATCTAAGCACACAAGAGGTGGGACAAACAATAGATCTTTTGATGCTTAACATTTGGGCAGATGGGTGGGTCACAGTAGAAAAAGTAATTTGCCTACAAATTAAACTTTGTGCCCACTTACCCACCTAAGCGTTAGTTATTAAGAGATTTATTGTTAAACAATTTTCTCATATCTAAATCTAAGCACACAAGAGGTGGGACAAACAATACATCTTTTGATGACTAAAACTTGGGCGGGTGGGTGGGTCACATTAGAAGAAGTAACTTGTCTACAAATTAAACTTAGTTTCCACCCACCCACCCAAACGTTATTTATCAAGAGATTTATTGTTAAACAATTCTTTCATATTTAAATCTAAGCACACAAGAGGTGGGACAAACAATAGATCCTTTGATTACTAACACTTGGGCGGGCGGGTGGGTCACAGTAAAAGAAGTAACTTGCCCACAAATTAAACTTTGTTCCTACCCACCTACCCAAGCGTTAATTATCAAGAGATTTATTGTTAACCATTTCCCTTATATCTGAATCTAAGCACACAAGAGGTGGGACAAACAATAGATCCTTTGATGACTAATATTTGGAGGGCTGGGTGGGTCACACTAAAAAAAGTAACTGTCTCATAAATCAAATTTTGTTCCCACCTTCTCACATAAGCGTTAGTTATCAAGAGGTGGGACGTACAAAATTATGAACACTTTGTTGGGTTAGTGAGTCACAGTAGAAGAAGTAACTTTCCCACAAATTAAACTTTGTGATATTGGATGTTACTTCTCTCTGCAAGCGTTAAAAGTCACTATGTGAGAAGAGGTAAATGTGAGCTAATCTCCTGATGACCAATAGTTTGGTGGGTGGGTGGGACAATCTAATTCATGATTACTATCAAGTAGTTTGGACTAGTGGTTAATCCTACGCCTTTGTTTGTATGATTGTTAGTGTTTTCTTTCTGCAAGCGTTCTATTATTTAAAGAGTAGCTAATGATACCAACCCTTGATAACCAACATTTGGGTGGGTGGATGGGTCACTTTAATTCACAATACCAGAACTCCACAAGTAGTTCTACCTCCAGCCTTAAAGCGAACATTTAACTCTGCGCCACCAGTCAACAACTGAAAAAAATCTTTAAGCTGCGATGAGCCAAGACCACCTAACCTAACCATAGATAGTATCTCCGACAATTTTTGCTAAGGCCTGGTTGTACCCTAGACGGCAACAGCTACTCTCATCTCCAGGACGCAATTCTCTGGAAAGACTACCGCGTTCTTGCAGCTTACAAACATGACAGAATGGCTAAAAGATGTCATTAAGTTTGAAAAGAGACCAAACATTCTGTTGCTACTGCCTAACGCGTTTCTGCGTTATTTCTATTTGTTTGTCTCTACTGGAATCCACATTTATGATTACATTCCGTTGATGTCTTTGTTTTGGATCTGAAACCTAGAAACCTAGTTATACAACTGTAGATAGAACGGTTTTTATTTTGATTTTGTTAATAACAATAGTTTCTTGTTTATCTTTAAAATTAATTGCTGCAATCTGATTTCTTTTCATATTCTATTTTTTCTGTGTTTGGTGAGCCTGGCATCAGTTTTTGCGCACGCAATTACTTTACAGAAGGATGGTTTTACTTAATTCAATTTTAAAGAATTTATGGATTTTGTAAATGACCCGAATGTCTCCTACGTCTCACGTGAGATTTTCATGAAGAGCTCATCTCACTGTTCCTTCGTAAACGCACAGACAAACATGTTTTTTGTTATTTATTTTATTGCGGCACGTACAGATTTCTGTATGATTTTTCAATTTGTTTTGCTCATTTTTTTAATCTCTATATTATGTGTCTTAATGTCTTTTCTATTATCTATTATTTTGATTAAGAGTAGCGCGTCTTTCTTTCAAATTTGCTCATCTTTTAGTTTATTTATCTCTAGTATTCTATTTCTTTCACTGCGGCTTTTTTGTTACTTTGATTCCTCACATGCGGTTAGTCCAATAAAATCTAATTGTTTTTCTTCATTAATCATTAATTTTATGGATTTTTGGTCTAAGTGCATGTTACGTTATATCATGTGACTCTAAGGCACATATTACGTGCCATGTCTTGTCCGTCTGTTTGTTAATGTATGTTTCCCTCTGCTCTTACGACTACTAATTTAGTTTTGTAAACGGTACATTTGTCATTTACAAGTTATTATATACTTCTGCTTCTTATTCATATACGCTGGCTAGAGTAGGTTATTTAGGATGATCCATAGTTAAACCTTTGGAGTTTTTTTGGTTATTAAATATGTTTTTAAAAATGCATCTCTTCCGAGCTAGAGGGAAAAGAATAAATTGAGAAAAATGCTTTTTGTTGACCACCATTTTGCATGAAATGCGTGCTTTTTATTAGTACATTTATGAGTACGCTTTTAGATTCTCGATATAGAGATTACTTGACAGATCAATGTTTTTCAATATTTTTTAACATCTAAGAGGGATTACCTTTTTAGAATGAAAAAAAAAACAAAACAGATTTTAAATTTTCTAGCAGCACGTGAAGATTTTCTTTACAATTAGTATAACAAGGAGCACTGTGAACAGGACTTTGAAAGCAGACAGTTGCCAAAAAGAAGAGAATTTTTGGAATGGTTTTACAAGAATCAACAAATAATGCTTTTTTTCTTGGACAACCGCGCTGGTACCTTTAATCAGCACAACGGGAGCACGAAATATGTAAAAAACGCCGTACGAGATAGTTATTATCAATATATGTGGGGCCTGATTAAATTGAATGGCTCCAATTTGTTAGGTTGGTTGAGGTCAAAGATATAGCCTTCTTGAAGCTTTTCTTTTTGGTTTTGTGATTTTCTTAAATTTTTTTTGTTTTGTTTTGTGTTATTATATATAGCTAGGTATTTTTGGATATTTGGGGTTTAAATAATTTTTTTGGGCAAAGTTTAGAGACCGAGAGACTTTTTGGGCATATTTTATTTGTTGGGAATTTGAGGGAGACATATGCCGACGGACTTGGACAGTTTGGTAAAGCTGTTAAGGGAAGATTATGTGCTATCCGATTATGATGACCGCCTGTATGAAGAGATTAAGCGACGCACTCAAGAAGCTTGTGAGTCCATGGGGACGTATCTAGTGGCGACGGAGAATCTGTTCTCAAGGTTGAGTCACTAAGTGGATAAGCCAACTTAACTGAGGCTTTTGCTTTGTATGGATCTTGAACCGGATCTTGCGTACGTACAGTACAGGGATGCGGTTGAGACAGTGAGATAGACAGGACCTGTTATAATTGTAGAAAATCGGAACATTTTGCGAGATAATGTAAGGAACCAAACCGTAGACGTTGTTTTGGCTGTGGGTTAGAAGGATGTCCGAAATGCAAGAAGCCACAGTTGGGAATCGACCAGTCAAGGCGTTAGCAGGTGCTTCAACTACCACAGCTCTCTTGGACTATATTATTGGACAGGCCCAGGGAGATGAACGCCCATATCTACAAGTAGAGGTTCTGGGGAATTAAATGCTGGGATTGTTAGATTCTGGAGCATCGCGGACATTTTTGGGCAGAGTCAAATTTGAGGGATTAGGTTTAACGTTAAATGTTGAAGATCAGCTAGCGTGCAAAGTGGCTAACGGGAAAGTGTGTGAGTGTATCGGGGTTTTGAGTGTACCCATACGGCTGAGACGTAAGGTAAAGATAATTGAGGTGTTAGTGGTCCCGCAATTGCCGTACACTTTGATCCTAGGGATTTTTGGAAGGTTATGAACATTGTACCGAATTTGAAGTCCGATGAATGGAAGTTCACCGCGGAGGAGACGTAATGAAATTGATGATGGAAGTGCTGACTTACGACGAGAAAGGTCAGTTGGAGGTTTTAATAGAGGGTCATTTTGAGAAAGAGACTAGTGTAGGGTGTGCAACAACAGCTAGGAAATTCAACCTAAATTATTGAGTTTTTGTCAACTTAACGGTTATCTTCTGCATGCAAGATGTTAATCTACGTGTAACTAGTTGATTGTAAACAAAATTGGTTCCATGAATCTCACACCAAAGATAGTACATAGTGTTTTTATGTTAACTTAAGTTCTTTGCTGAAGTGTGGGTTCTTTTCACAGACAACTATTTGGAAGTACGTAAAAAAACGTCCATGTTTGTTTCAGTAGCCCTTTGAATTAAATGAGTGCTTTCACACAGGACGTACATGGTTGCCGCGATAATGCCGCCATACGTGGCTGGGTTTCACACTCAACAATAAAACATTTGACATTAACAGAGACAAAATTGCATGTAAAACTTTTTCACACAAAACAATTTTAATATAATTGATCGTATTTATCTACTTTCGTCTTTTTATTTATTTTTTTCAATCTAAAGTATATTTAGCTTTACGATAATTTGCATGCTTTAGTGCAAAAAGGTACTTTAATATAAAAGTTTAATATACATAAAATGTAGAAATGAGGTAGATTTTTCATTTTAAAATGTTTTTTTGATTGATAGTACAACAATATTTATAACTAAGCGCAATTAAAGACAAGAGGCAAGCAAATGTTTGTTGAATAATCATTTCATGGATTTGCGCAATACTTAATATTTACTGACAAGAATCTACATTACAAGCGTTACTACTGTATTTCTTGCTCGATTAAATTCAAAATACAATAAGAAATGATTAATTACAACTGAATAAACATAACTTTTACTTAACAGATATGGAGCTAATCACATCACCAACCTGATTCCCCTGATTGATTATATACTTTCATAACAAACTATATATTAATATCTATACCAGTTATATACATCATTATTCTTTAATTTCAGAGTCGATGGTGAAGAAGTGAGATTGATGTTGTGGGATACTGCAGGACAGGAAGAATTCGATGCCATCACAAAGGCATATTACAGGGGCGCGCAAGCATGCGTTCTGGCTTTCTCGACAACAGATAGGGACTCCTTCGAGGCGGCTCACTCATGGAAACTTAAAGTGAGTATATCGCGCACAATAAATTATACTAATCTAAAATAATGCTTACACAATTCTGTCATGCTCTCTGATGAGGAACACAGAACCGTTCCGTCCATTTGCTCGAAATGATAATTTGCATAAATTTCTAACAACTTTTAAGTTCGATTACGTGATATTTATCTATGCGGTGTCGTGTTTGTTTTGATTTTTATTATTTTTTATTAAATTCGCAGTCGGACGTGTACTTTGCCCGACAAACGAGCCGTGAATCGCAAGAAAACTAGGAAGAAATGCGGAATAATTATTGTGGCAGCACATTGATAATTACGATATCGCAGCCAATTTGTGAATGAGTATGCATACAAATGAGCTCAAATCATATTCATTTTCAGCATAGCATGACCGTTTCGTTTCTAACCACCGGCCAAGCCTATCTCATTATCATGTCTATTAATGCTCGCATTTTCTAAGACAATTCCAAGAGGTAAACTTTTAATTCAACCTTTCATTTACTTTTACATCACAAACAATACATACTGCTCTCAATTACTATTATATACTAAACAGTTTACATAAATATAAACTGATACTTAAGTATCAAATACGTTGTACATTGTATATTTTTACGACTTGAAATTGCTAATTATACTTTTTTATGCAAAACTATTAAGTACATTTATATCTGGCACCATCATGAAATTTATTGCGCGGAATCATCGTTAATAAATTGGTAACTGTAATATTGAGGAATGTTGCATTGATACAATTTCGTGGGTTATTATTTTTTTATAACTCATTCTGTATAAGGAAGTTGTTAAAATACTAATTGCGATGCAGCCCGTATCGATTAATTAAATCGATTTTAATTTTTCTCTTTGTCATCGTATTATAATGGAATTAAATTGGGACAGTAATTAATGTATGTTTTAATTGGTGAATGGTGTAAGTGCAAAAAGATATTAAAAATGTTATTGTGTTATAATTACCTATAAATGGAACATGTAAGAAAAATTATTTTGTTGAAATGAAAATTAATTGAAGATTAATATTTCTATATTCGAAGTGTGTTGGCGTTTTTGTGGCTCTATATGCAATATTCTGTTTTATTAACTGAAAATTAATACGAAATATTGTTTTATGTTAAGTTTTGTGTACCAGATGGTTATTTTGGTTTTGCCTGGGTGTCATCTTTATTGTTTCTTCTTTATGTACACATTTTTTCCTGGTCTGTGAGCCCCAAGATTTACAATGTGTTCATTTATCTGTAGTTGGTACGATGCTGTTTTGCTTCCATCATCACAACTAAGTTTAGTCGTGGAATTGAGAGCAGTGTTTATATGGCTGTTGTAGAAGTTGTTCTTGCTGATTTTGTTATCAACAAACATGCAAATCTTTTTAGTCGTCGTACTCTTAGAATAGTTTTTTACCTCATTCGAGCGTTTTGAATTTGATGATGGTTTGATCACCACAGTGCCATCTAGTCATATTGATAGCGCTTATATTACATGTTTCAGATAAGTATGAAAAGTTAGTTTGGTATCAAACGTGAGTTCCAAGGTAGATTATTTAATTTGTTATCGGGAGTGTGGCTATATACATTTTAAGTTTTTTAAGTCTTTGGTGTATCGTGGTTTTTTTCGGAACAATTGACGTTTTTGCTTGGGTTGGTTGTGTTTTCTTTTTGCATCACTTTTCTACGGCATTTATTGCATAAAAATAAAATTCTTGCATACTTTTTATCATGATTACCTAGAGTAGTTTGAACTGGACCTACCCACCAAAGAACTTGTTATCAAAGAATTAGAAGTTTCTCTTCTCTGCAAGTGTTAGAAGTCTCTTAGTCGAAGGAGGAGTAGGTCATAAACAATCTCTTGATGACCAACACTTGGGTGGGTGGGTGGGTGGTTTCACTCTATTTTATGATTATTATCGAATAGTTTGATCTGGAGTGCTTGCTCACTTGCCCGAGTGCTTGTTATCTAAGAATTTGAAGTTCTTTCTTATTGCAAGTGTTCTTCTTCTTTTTTTTTATTAGCCGTGTATTATCCAATGCTGGATAAAGGCCTCTTCTTGTCTTTTCCATGTTTTCCTATCTTGGGGTTTTCTCATCCACATTTTTTCAGCTATTTCCGTCACATCATCTATGTCCATCTATTTTGGGTCTGTCTTCCTGTATGTTCAACCCATCACCACTTGAGACTTTCCGATGCTTTCCATTACATCTGTTATTTTTGTTTTACTTCGGATTTCGATGTTTCGTATTCGATCTCAGAGATACCCCCAGCATAGCACGCTCTATTGCTCTTTGCGTGACTCTGCCACCTTTTTTTGTAATGATCATGGTTTCCAGATCATATGTGAGCACCGGAAGTATGCAACTGTCATATACCTTTTGTTTCATGCTCTTTGGAATGTTTTTATCTCTCAGTATAAAGCTTAGTTTGTCGAAAGCAGCCCATCTTAGTTTTAATTTTATTGCCGAGATAGATATAGTGTGGAACTTTTTCTATTGTTGTGTATGGTTATGTTTTGGGGGTCAGTAGATAGTATTTTGGTTTTGTTTAGATTTATTTTTAATCCAATTCGTTTTGAGTTTTCGTTTAGCTCCGTTAGCATGGAGGATAGTTCTTGGGCATCTGTACTTACTAACATTATGTCGTCCGCGAATCTCAAATGGTTAAGGTATGTTCTATTAATGTTAACGCTTTATGCGTCCTACTTTAGTGTTTTAAAGACGTTCTCCAATGCCAATGTACATAATTTTGGCGATATAGTATGTTCTTGTCTGACGCCTTTGCTAAAAGGTATTTTATCAGTCTTTAGTTCTTTGTATGTTCTTATGTGGAAGGTTGCGTCTTTGTATATATCTTTAATAATAGTGAAGTTGATCCTGGCATCATCTATTGCAGAGAGGAAGGTCCAGATTTGGTATACTATATTTTGTTGTTTTTTGTTCTAATGGTTTGCAGGTGGTCGAGAGTGTTAAAATTTTTCCGAAACCTTGCTTGTTCCACTGGCTGGTATAGATCGAGTATGTCTGTTAGTCGATTTGTTATTATCTTTGTAAGAAACTTGTATAGGTGAGATAGTAGGCTGATGGGCCGGTAGTTTTCCATATTGGTGGTGTCTCCTTTTTTGTGTATTAATATTACTTCTGCGTTCTTCCAGGATTGAGGCACTTTGCCTTCTAGAAGGCACTTGTTTAATAATTGTTTTATGGCTTCCTCCAGGGTGCTTCCTTCCATTTTCAACATCTTGGTAGTTATTTGATCTTTACCGGGTGCTTTATTGATTTTTTTGATTTTTTGAAGAGAAGAGATGTTTTATTTCAGGTAGGGTTATTTCAGGCAGATCTTCTGATCTTACATTTAGAACAGTCTTGGGTTGCTGTTTGAGTTGATTGATTAGGTATAACCCATGTGTATAGTCTTTCGTAAAAAGATTTGATTTCTGTAGCAACTTTTGTTTTGTCCGATGTAATCTTTGATCTTTGATTTTGAAGATCTTTTGTTTTGCTTTTGAGAGCTTTGATTTTGGAACTTTCATGTTTTTGTTGTTCTCAATTGTTTCCAGAATTTGTTTGGTTTTGTATGCTCTTAAGTCAGTTTGTATTTTCTTTCTTACTAGGTTATTAATATTTCTATACTCTGGTCTTTCTTCTCTTCTCCATTTGTTTTATTGTTTTTAGTGTTAGTTTTGTTTCTTCATTTTTCCTTATTTTGGTACAGATCTTCTTGTTGCTACTTGAATGTCGTTTGTTATCTGTTATGTCATTTGGTTTATGCTCATATTTTGTGATTTTATTAATGAGTTTAGTTTTTTTTTTCCAGTTCTTTATGATACTATTTTTGCTTTAGCAGCAAAGCGTCTGAAGTTTGGAAAATATTTTTGGTCATTCTTGATCTTTTTATCTTTGTATTTATTTTAATAGTTTCTCGGACCAATCTATTGTCGCTCCCAGTATTGAATTTGTTAAGTACAGATACGTCTCTACAAATGCTTTTGTCGCTAGATAGTATCTGTTTCGTTTTTTGTTTGGTCATCCAGGTGACGCCAGGTCTATCTTCTTTGCTTCTGTTTCTTGTAGAATGTGTTTAGGCAGAGTAGTTTTTTGCTGCTAAGGTAGTTTATCATCCCATTTTCTCTTTCATTTCTTTCTCCTAGTCCGAAATTTCCATCGTATTCGGTATCGTACGTTTCTTCTTTCTTTAGAGTATAGCATTTAGATCTCCGGTTATTATAGTATGAGTGGTTCTTTTCTGGATTCTTGTTTGTGCGATGTTCTCGTATAGCTGTTCTATAAGTTTGTTGTCGGCGGTAGCAGTTGGTGCATAGCAAAGTATTAGTTTAATACTGCATCAGTATGATGTAAATGACTCTTTTTGGGATTGAGCCATATTTGCTTAATAAATGTTTTATTTTTTGGTTTATCATTAGTGCTACTTCTCCATTTGTATAGTCCGTTTCCGATTTTTTTTTGGTATAATATTGGTCTGGACTTAAGGGTAGTGATGTTCTTGTTTTGGAGTCTTGTTTTGCATATTCCTATAACTCTTGATCGAGTTCTTCTAGGTGATTTTCTGTTCTTATTGTTCCGATATTATATGTTGCGATATAGAATGTATGCGAGTTATTTTGTCTATGTTGAGTATTTGTTATTTCCCTAGAATCTTTGTAGATACCCGAGTTTTCTTCGGAGTGGGATTTTCAATCTTGGATTCTACCTACCTGGGGTATTTTAGTTTTAAAATTTGACTTTTTTATGATATTTGTATAGAAGGTTTTATCTGTTAAAACGCAGTGCTTGCTCTGCGCTTTTACGAGTTCCTCTGGATGCAGACGCTGTGTGTAGCCGCTCAATCTGGATACAGACGCTGCTTTATTAGTTTTGGTCCGCTCCGGGTATTTGATTTCTCCGGTACCACCTATATTTAGGAGGCATTTCTCTATCCGCCACCTGGAAAGGCGCTCGGTGGGGGATCTAATAATAACCTTCGCATTGCAAGTGTTAGAAGTCCCTTAATCAGAGGAGGAGAAGGTGATATACAATCTTTTGATGACCAACACCAGGGTAGGTGGGTGGGTCATTACATATCATAAATATCATTGAGTATTTTAAACTGGAGTGACAACACACCCGCCCAAGCGTTTGTTATTTAAGAATTAAAAGTTTATCTTTTTTGCAAGTGTTAGAAGTTTCTTAGCCAGAGGAGGAGGAAGTAACATCTAATATGTTGATGACCGACAATTGGCTGGGTGGCTGGGTCATTTCAGACCTTGATTATGAGTAGTTAGAACTGGAGTGCCCACCTACCCGCCCGAGTGTTTGTTAACAAAAAATTAAAAGTTTTTCTTCTCTACAAGTGTTAAAAGTTCTTTAGTCCAAAGAAGAGTGGATGATATTCAATATAATAATGACCAACATTTTGGTGGGTAGGTGGGTCACTCCAGATCATGTTACCAACTAAAGTGCCTCCTTCCCGAGTGTTTGTTATCAAAGAATTATAAAATCTCCTTTCTATGAAAGTGTTAGAAGTTTTTTAGTCGGTGGAAGAGGAGGTGATATTCAATCCAATCACAGATAATGATTACTACCGACTAGTTTAAATTGGAGTGCTCAGCCACCCACCCACACGAGTGTTTGTTATAAAAAAAATGGATTATTCCCACACTTGTTGCATTTTTTCTGTTTTTTATATGTCAGATTGAATGACAGTTGTCATTATTACGTCAGAGCTGGGCGCATTAATCAGTTACTTGATAACAAACACTTAGGTGGGTGGGCGCTAACACCATATTAAACCATCGGCTCAATATTGATAGACTGTGTTCCCGCCCGCTCTCCCAAGTGTTTGCTATTAAGAAATTAGAATATTGTCACATTTGAATTGAATTTCTTCTGTTTTTTTAATATGACAGTTGTCACTATTACGTCAGAGGTGGGCACAGCAACTAATTTCATGTGAACTAACACTTGGTGATCCAAAAGTTAAATTTGTTGCTCTTTGCGAATGTCATTTTTTGTTTAAATTTAATAAAGAGAGTGATTCATTTATCATCATAAATAGTTAAGTAGGTTGGCGGAACAAAGATCCATTTATTTCGGTTTTACCCATCCAAATTAGTGGTTGGTTTACTTGGTTTTAGCAGTTAGTTTAGTTTGTCTCCAAAAATTAAATTTAGCAAAATTTACAAAAATGTCCAAACTTTTTTACTAAAAATCTACACTCTATCAGTTTTAAAAGACTAATTGACAAAATTTCGGAAAATGTTTAGCAACGTTAGGAGCCTGGGATTGGATCTGGCATTTAAAGTCCGGATTCTAGCTTTGAGTGGACAGTCCAAAATACCTTATCTTAAGAAAAACTTATTAGCTTTTTATTTTTTTGTAAGAATTGACACTTTAAACAAAAAGAAACAATGGTTTGAAACATGATACCTTTCTTTAAATTAGGAAAAATACCGTTTTAAAGGCAATTTAGCAAAAATTAACACTTGGGACTTTAAATCAGCAAAATTTCTTCAAACATTTTAAAGATTTAGATAATCTCAATTTGGTTTGAAGCCAAATACTATATTATAACTTAGGAAGAACTTATTTACAAATTATTTTTTGTAATAATTGTCATTTTAGATTTCAAATAACCAAAATTTCTTTAATTATTTTAAAGATTTGTATGGTTTAATGTGGTTTAAAGCAGGATTTTATTATTAAAATTAGGAAGAACAACGATTTAAACTCAATTTTGTCAAAATTAACATTTGAGACTTTAAGTAATCAAAATTTTTCCAATTATTTTAAAGATTTTGTTAACCTTAAGTTGGTTTGAAGCCAAATACTTAAGAAGATTTAAGGAAAATTTTTTTTCTAAATATTTTTTCTAAAAATTGACATTTTAGACAAAAAAATGTTCAATTATTTTAAAGGTTTGTTTAGTTTAACTCGGTTTGAAGCAGTACACCATTATAAAAATTAGGAAGAACACCAATTTAAACCTAATTTTGTCAAAATTAACACTTGGGACTTTAAATAATCAAAATTTGTTCAATTAGTTTAAAGATTTTGATAAATTTAAGTTGGTTTGAAACCAAATACTATATTTCAGTTTTTAAATTTTTTTAAAGATTTTTATGGTTTAACGTGGTATCATGTTTACATTTCTTCGAATTAGTAAGCATACAGTTTCAAACCAAATTTTGTAAAAATCAACTTCAAATTATCGAATTTTTTTTACTTATTTCAAAGATTTTGATAAGCTCAAGTTGGTTTGCAGGTTTCAATTGTGTTGCCTACATGAAATACAGGTCTATTGTATTGTTCAGATGCATGACTTACTTAGATAAAATGAGTAGTGTTTATTACTGAAAATGATATTAACAATCATGAAGCCATTACTACCCATGGAAAACAATAATGTCAACGGCGTATATTCAAGATTTTTGATTACCATGAACATAACAGCATTCATTTACTGCTTTCCTTTCAAGACCAACTCTCTCGCGGGGCTTGACGCACAGAACCTTTCTGATGCACCGTCGCGATAGGTGGTGCATGAGGGGAGAGGGGAAGGAAACTTGGAACAAGTTGGGGCGTCGCGCTCTCTGTGAAAGGTACATGGGGCGGCAATACACAGAATTGTTCGGAACCGTCCAGAACAGTGAAAGGAAAGCATCTATTATGAGTATATTTCATGAGCCTCGGAATAATGTATTACTTATTTATCGATTGCCACCAAAGTAGGGCCACTTTGACCGACATTTCACATTTTGAAAGATTGCAGTACACAATCAATTTGAACATTTGAGCTTTAAGTTAAAAAATAAATAACTACGTTGCTGGTTTAATTTGATTGTTAAAGTGGCATTAATTAACATTATTTAATTTAATACACAGTGATTTTATTATTCTTAATGTAGCAATAAATTATTCTAATTTATTATACAACTATTCTTGGAGTTAACTTTGTGGTCATACACCTCTTAAAAATTGGTGAAAAATATATAAAAACAGTAACTTAGTTCTTTTGAAGTTATTGCTGTAAAACTTTACTACTTAGTGGATATTAATGTCTAATAATAACATTTTAGTACATAGTAAACACATTTATTTCCTGCATAAAATATGTATTTTTACATTTTATTGTCACACATTAAAGCAATATCACAAAAGTGACACTTCATTCATTCAATAGATGAGACGATAAAGCAGGAAAATCATCACAAGAAAATTATTTTATTTTTTTAATTGAAGAAAACTTGCAACTCAAAAAATAATAAATTTTCATAAATTATTGTGTTCTTTGAAATAATAATATCAATAATATCTGAACGATGTAATGAGCTTTAAATCATCTACTTATTTATTTATACTGAAACTATATAACTAAATTATTTAGTATGAAGGTCAAGTATTCGATCTATATTTATTACTTTGACTCAGAGTTGGATAAAATTAGCTAGATCTAAATAATTTTATTACTATATTAAGCGCAATAAAACGCTTTACAAATCAATTATTAAATAACTTATCGATTACATAATAACTATAAATATTTTATTTTTTCAGGTTGAGAACGAATGCGGGGAGATACCTACTGTGATAGTCCAAAACAAAATTGATCTGATGGATCAAAGCGTCGTAAATCCGTAAGTAACATCAACAAACAACTTTCCATTTCAAACTAACCCAAACAAACAATTAAAAAAATCAAAGCAATTTTTATTAACTCTATGCAATACATTTTGCAATACTGTAATAAAAAAAACGCAGGCCAATTTTATTAACCCGCATTTTATTTTAAGAATGTAAAAAAATACATAACCTTGGTGCGTTGACCCAAAATTACACTTCCGAGTTTATTTTTACTGGTTCATTACCCACACGCGTCGACCATAATATTTTTTTCGCTGTTCGCGTAAATGAAGTAAAATTTGAACCGCATTTTATTTATTTATTTATTTACGTGTGTTGTATAAATTATCTACGTTTGAATTGTATGCGTATATAAATTGTAGAATAAACGGGGGCAGGTGGATTTAGATTAAGATAAATGCGCGTTCCTTTTTCCGGCACTGTCGTGACTGACCAACATCACGGATGTTCATAGAAACGTAGATTTCAGGATAGTTGGATGAAAATCGATCAATGACGGGAAATGAAAATTGGGTTGATTCAATTGTTCTAGTTTTATAATAAATGGTCTTTGGGAGGTATGTGTAATAAATTGTTTAAAGGATTTATTTGCAAATTTAATCACACAGTATTATCTCTAATATAATTTACATAACAGATGTATTAGTAATAAGAATATTTATATAAAGTTGCTATGTTAATGAGTAAATACCTACTAATTCTTGTATATTAATAGATCAAATTGAAACTTAATTTCATAGATACTTTTTTATTCATCTCACATTTTTACCTAGAACGCCTTGAACCTTGAATGTTTGGATTTCTTTTATGTTCTGTATTGTCAAGCTGCATCCACACCTACTAGGGTAGGGTGTTTTGTGGGAGGCTGCGCTTACTTATTTTCTTTGCTTCAGGTTTTTTGGGTTATTTTTTTCTACTTCAATTGTTCAAATATAGCTCAAATTGAAACTTAATTTCTTAGATATTTTTTTAATAATTTTTACCTTCAACGTTTGTTTGTTTTTCTTTTTTGTTGTTGGTCCAGTTGTATCTTTACCTTTTTTGAGTGAAGTGTTTTGTGAGGGAGGTTTTGCCAACATATCTTCTATGGTTTAAGTTTTGTGTAGACTGACTATTGTTTGTTATGAATCAGCAAAAGTGAAGTTATTTCTAGGCTTCTATTCGGGGCAATTCTATATGCACATTGCTATAAGTGGCTCGGTGTGTCCGACACCATGATTGCCTACCCCGAAAGGAAACGGCGTGTCTATGTATGCTATAAGTAAGCAAGCTATATATATATATATATATATATATATATATATTTTTTTTTTTTTTATTATTTACATTTTTTACGTATGCTGCTAGAAATAAGCAAAAATTATCATGCTATTGACTAAATGGTTTCCAACAATTTGAACTGTCATTTTAAAAAATTTTGCTTGCAAGAATAATTTACTTATATTTACTAATTTTGGTACTTAAAAACTTATATACTGCAAATAAACAATTATATTAACATTACATGTAATCAAAATACGCTAATTAATTTTTTTAGTTAGATTAAAACTTTTATATAAAAAATTAAATACTAAACTAACTATAAGTAATTTTTGCGAAAAATTAACTTTTAGTAATTTTGCTCGATAATAATATTACTATCTATCGCATGGAGAATTGGGCAAATTGTCTGAGGTTGGAACAGGCTTTAGAATATTATGTTGAACGGTTATACTTGAATCCGCATATTGTTATCAAGTTGGTGTCTTAACTGGTTGGTAAATGTTGTGATAGTATAGTGTTGTAAGGATTATTGTGTTACTTATAGGATCTCAATAGTCTTTGCCATTTGGATATGGTTGTTGGATAAGTCATTGAATTTGACTGTGTTCAGCTTAGAACAGTTTATTCTTGTTGCTGGATTCAACTTAAAAAGACTATTCAAGTTGATAGTTTATTATTTCTGAAGTTTGAATTGATGTAGTAGTTGTTCCGCTCTCAATACTAACGTGAATATATGAGAAGTAGGTTGTCTTGTGGTACGGCCATTTTATATTAAAAAGTTTTGTGCCTTATTCTGTCCAGCAGGTGACTTGGATGCTCAAAATTGTCATTCACTTAGTTGTTTGATGCTAACTTTTATAGATTTTGAATGTTTGTTTTTAAATGAGATAATTTTAAGCTTTATGCAGCTATAGTTGTTCTTGCACTTGACGTTGCTGTCAGTAGTATAACAGACTTACGATCTGATATAAGTGGTTCTTAAAAAGAAGGGAGATTATGAACTTTTTGGAGTGTGCATGTATATTGATTCTAGTGTCCTACAAAGCTTTTTATTAACGTTAGATGGTTTTACGTTGAGATTTATCCTAGGTTGGTACTTGTTTGGGTAATGGTGGTGATGCACCTATGTCTGTTGACAGTTTGTATTTGTTGTAGTTGATATTTTGTTCAATAACTATATAACTACTAACACTGTCGGCAAAATCTTTTGGCTTTTTGTGGGGTATGGTAAAACTAGAGTCCGCTTATTTGTCAAGATTTTGAACATGTTTTACATTTTGCTCTGTGGTTGATTTACGAAATTACATTTTTGAATTCTTTTATCGCTTGTCTGACTAGACGTTCAAATTTGTAACGTTGTCAGATAAGTCTAGAATCGTTACAACCTTGCATCAAACTTTAAACCTTTTTATGAAAGTGATGTCTGGCTTGTTTGCAAAAAGTTTTAGTGGCCGTTTTCCAGAGTGTTGAGTGTAGAGTTGCACGTCAACTTTTCAGGTTGTTTTTTTAACCTAATTATTGTAGTTATCAAGTTATACAAACGGTTTATAAATAATATTGCATAACTCATTTTGTTAGTTTTGTATTTAATGCTAACTATTTAACAATACTGGTGCTTATTTTCGAATAAAATTCTTCTAATAATAATAATAATAATAATAATCCATTTATTCCAGTCGATATATACATTATACATAGGAAAAGTCAATATCACATAGTAAAATACTGTTTAATAATATTGATGAAAGTTTGTTTAAGGTGAATAGGTTTCAGAAATAAATGTGCTTTTGTTAAAGTTTAAAACTGTACTGTCTTATTTTACAAATAATATTACTTTATATACTTGCTGACACACCCCGGCAGCATCAGGGTAGTTACAAAACTTTAATTACCTATAATAAAAATAAAATACATTTATTTAATATGTTACCGGAAATGAAGATTAAAAAGATAGTTATTCCAAGAATTAATATTATCTGAAAATAATATGATTTTACATTTAATGAGTTTATAACATAATTATGCTAAATGTAATAAAATAAAATAATGCGTTGTGGCATATGGTCGCAACAAATACAATAAAATACACATAAGTTGAAACATATACATATATGGGATAAAAGTACAATTTAAAATACATAGAATTATATCATTTAAAATGTAGAAACTGCAATAAGTATTAATTTCTTTAGTTTTGATTTATATAAAGGCAGTAGCAATATTTTGATGTTTTTGGGAAGTTTATTATAGATTTTGATACCACAACATAGTGGAGAGTTGGCATATTGTGCCGATTTGTGTTGTGGTAACAGCAGTAACGTTTTGTTCCTGGTAGAATAGTGGTGGTTGTCGGAATTTGTTTTAAAATTATGAATGTTTTTTTTACATATTAAAGTCCACGATATATGTATATGCTAGCAAGAGGCATTATATTTAGTTTTTTGAAGTATGGCCTACATGAGACTTGGTGATTTAATCTCATTAAACTGCGGATTATTTGTTTTTGCAGAATAAAAACTCTTGCAACTTCAGTAGAGTTATACCATGTTTCGGTAATAATAATAATAATAATGACTTTATTTATTGTAAATAAAAAGGCGAGGTTTAGTACCACCTAACCTTAACTTTTTACATTTTCTTCTTCTTTTTCATAATCTTGCAATTCTTCATCCAGAACATGGTATTTTTTTTCTTGTATCATTTTCAAAATCTAAAATTTTAATTAAAGAATTATTGTCAATCTGACATCATTTTTAATCAAAATTAGTTTTTTATTTTACATGGTTCTAAAGTTAGAAAATGCTACTCAATAAAGTACTATTTTTTTGACAACATTAATCTATAAGACAAAGCTACCTAAACTGTGCTATGTTGACTGGTACACATTTGAATAATGAACTATTATAGTTAACTATTGTATTATAACGAAATCTTTAATTTTATCGGTTTAGTTTGAAAGGATTTACGATCTAAACACTTTATAAAAGCAATCTTCCTTGGTATTGACTCACAGCGACTATGTTAATGTATTTTTGAATGAAAAGTTATTTCTGAAATCTCCAGAAAATGTTTAACGAGCTACATTCATTATAAAGAATACGTCAAAAGGTTTGTTGCATCATTTTAATATGTTTTTATACATTTTTTATAGGGATTTTATTTAACTTTGGATTGCATTACGGTTATTTTAAAACAATGCTACACTTAAAAATAGCGGAATAGGCAAAGTTGACCTAGTTATCAAATGTAGTACGTTAAGTGTACGGCTGTTAGATGGTACAATTTTATTAATCTTTGGCTTTTTTCAACTAAAACTACAACTGGTAGAATAATTGATATTCTAATGGAAAATCTGAAATATGATAGTTTTTAATTCGGGACAATTTAACTACAAGAATAAGTTTTTAATGGCTACCGTTTAAGTACTTATGGTATTGGGCACAACCTTGAGTTTGAAGACTATTTTTGCCTTACGAACGGACGTCATAGTCCTATGGTAAGTATTCTTCAAACAGTCAAAAGACAACAGTTGACGAGTTCTAAACCGTAACAGAACTTGTCTTTTAAACATATTAATTGCTAAAACAAACAATTGGGCTTTAGACTTTAATGATGTAATCGATAGTCTAAACAGATTATCAACAAACTCACACAAATTACTATTACCTTGCAAACATTATACGACTTTTTTATTTTAAATTTATGAGCTGTTGTAGCTGATAAAGGCTTTACAAATAGTCATGCTTTTGCAGACCACTGTGCTATATTTGCATTAAACTAACATTACAAAACAATATTGAAAAGTTTAGCAGGTTTAGAAAAAAGAACCATAACTTGTTTTACCAACATTTGAAGGCAATTTTTTGGCATACTATTTATACAATATTAAAGAAAACTTAGTTTTTTAAATGTCATCACTTCAAAATAATTTAAAACTTGAGATGAGGTACTGAAGAGAAACGTACTAAACTTGATGAACATTAGATGAACATTGGATGAATATTATCTATTCAGCTGATTATGCGCTTTATTGTCGTTATTTATTTAATATTCGTAAATTGCATTATCATGTTTTTTACGGGTTGGTTAGTTTTTGACTTTCTTTATTTTCTTCACACAATTTTCTAATCGGAATTTTGCAACATTAGTTTTAAAACTTTTTTTTTTAGATTCCGCCAATTTAGTGGTACATGCATATATGTTTTTTATTTGAATATCTGGTCATATGTCATGGACTGCAAACTTTAAATTGCAATTTTATTAACAAGTATAAAGGTGCGCAATACAACACGTTGGCTTGCTTCAGAAGTGGAGTGTTTATCTGAATTATATTCAAACATGGAAACTTTGTCTGAACTAGGTTTATAGGTCGAAAGTTTTACCAAAAAAGAGATAAATATGGAAGTTGTGAAATATGCTAATAAACATGAGAGTAGCAACAAAATAAATTTAACTAAAGAGCTACTAGAAGTTACTGTATTTTGAAACATAAACAGTGTTTGAATGTCGATACTGGTTTAGCCTCAATAGCAATATCAATCAAGCCGCTTTTGATTGAGAAGTATTGCGAGACTTCCCAGATTTGACTCAACCACCATGCTTATCAGGACTTGGCTTTGGTTAAACCTTAAGAAGGCAGGTGCACCACTATCTGCAACTTAAGTGAGTTAGAAGACCCAACGTTTTGATACCAAAATTTGACGTGCTAAAAACAACAACAGCAAAGTTAAAGAGCACTCATTTTACTTGACATTTGTCAATAAGAAGTACAGCACTGAGAACACAATGTGTAAAACCCTAATTTTAAGCTGCAGCTGTGGTGCTGCATATAAACAGTTTTGATGAGTTAGAATATAATTAGAAGTTGGAGCTCAGACTAATCACGGACAAACTGACCACTAGTTATAACGTAGTCATATCGACCATTAGAGCTAACTTGGCACTAGACAATACCATTACATTAACTCAAAGCGACACCAGTTTCTACTGTCTGAATTTATTGACTTGCATCAAAACATTTTGGCACTTGTTGGACGGAGATTTCTGTCGAACGAATAACTTTAGAGAAAAAAGCAGCAGCCACCATTGTTTTACTTCTTGGAGCACTACCGAGGAAGGACGATTATATTTGTAGCATATGCTACTGTACATAAAAACATATTGTTTGTTGTCCGGGCTACTATAGCTACTTGTGGAACGTTGACATGTGTAGTGTGGGCAACAAATTGTCTGGCTTAAGGTTTCTTGTGATTAGTACTGATTTGTTTGTGTTTTACACAATATTTGATTCAAGATAAATTGGTTGTCTATAACATTAATTTAATGTTATAAACACGATTTCTGTGCAATATCTAAAGATTTATATCAATTTTTTACTAATTTTATCCAATAAATTGATGTTTAGTACATTTTTTAATGAATTGATTAATTTGTTCTTGATTTAATAATTTTCTGCTATAGATTGGTTTTCTGTATGGAATTTTAAGCATGTCGGGTAACTTGCTTTAGTATTTTTTTTGTTTCTATAATTTATTAGTAGTTTTTATCGGTTAATGAGGGTATGAATGAATGGTAGAGCACTTGCATATCATGCGAGCAGTCCGGGGTTCGATCCTCGAAATATGACTGAAATGATAACTTGCTCTATATCCACCAGCGTGGTTCGGAAGTCACGTATTAAGCTGTTGGTCCCATAAAACTACTTTAAACAAGTTGTAGACTTACTGTGGCGATGTAAAATAGCCGTAAAAAGCATAATAATAATAATACGACTTGATAGATTCTACGGTCGACACCGACTATTTTCCATAAAGAATTGTCCGTAGAATTAATTTTTTAACATTATCTGGTGTATAGTTCTTCTGAGCGCTGCTAAACTTGTATTTGTAAGAGTTTTTACCATGTTTTTTCAGTTTTTTTTGTTTTAGACTCCTAATGCCCAAATACACCAAAAAACGTATTTTTCACTTATTTCTTGTACGCTTTACCAAGTTTACTTCCAAGGACTATATAAAGTCCTTGCATTGGTGTGACAATTTAGACTAACTTATTATTATCTATCATTAAATGTTCAATAGCTTTTTATTAACTTTATCTGTGAGTCTAGTCGTTAACTGTGGACTATTTTACTTCAAACTCACATCAAATTAATTCTTATTTTAGAAAAATAACTTATGGTCTACTACGTTTGAAGTGTAATGAAGTAATACTCTTAAAGTATATTTTTACAAAATATTTACAATTTATTTTCAGAATTGAATAAACAATTGAAAATTTTGGATTTTCATATATTTCATAACACCAAAAATTTTATTCTCTACAGTACTCTACACGTTGCAAAAAACCAGTTTTAAAACCGAGTTAAATTGCGCAAGTTGTGCTCTATAACACTCAAAAACCCGCTCTTAAATTAAAACTACTGTGCCAAACAGAAATAATTACAAACTTTATTTCTGAAATAAGATTGAATGACAAACCTGCGTTTTTCAACTATTTTAAAATGAATTAATTTTAATAAATATTGTTTAATAAATAATACTGACGTTTCTTGAAATTAAAATTCAATCTTCAACAATCGCTTCTGTGTTATTGAGAAAAGTAGAAGTTGTAGTTTTGATTTTTTTAATCTACAAACATATATCTGTCTCTATTTATTTGCATAATATAGTATTTTATAATAATGTAAAGTTATATGATTTCAAATTAACAAGTTTCAAACACAAATGATCTTCAAATTCAATATTTATTTATATCCTCATACATAATTTACTTATTTTATTATTGCGTTAATGCCAATTTTCTCTTGTTTACACTTCAGGTCCGGGTATATTAATTTAAGCTAACACCTATTGGATTTCAATTTGGCAACAATCGCTGTATTTCAAGGGGCATAAAGCGCACTATTAATTTAGACTACTTTCTGTTTAACTTTAATTAGAAGTGGTTGCACGTTATAAATACATCCCTAATTACTTGAAATAAATTATTTTATAAATAATTACACATCATTCTTATAAATTGGATTATATAAATAAATTTATATACATGTTTTGGTTATGAATTAATTATTGCACCTTCAGTGCTTTACTTGTGTGGCTAAAATTTTATTGTTGATTCATCTTTAGAAACAGTTAATACGTTACAAGCATCGATTTATATTTATGTCACGTATAGGAATGTGCTCGCAACGATTATTTTTTGTATTTATTGCAAAGGGCATATTTATAGCATGGCTAGAGTTCATCGCCATAATTCTATATGCAGTTTTATGAACTCTGTACTCGGTGCAATTTCAGTCGTGAGAACATCGTGCCAAATTTTCACGTTGCAGGAAGTGCTCACGGTGAAAAAGAACCCTTCACATTTTGATGAAATAATAATATGGTGGTGTATGAAGGCGGATGCCAATTTGAACGTTTGCCATTTGACGGGGAAATCTATCTGTGCTATTATAATGATAGGAACGTTGTATTGTTGCGATTCAATAATTTTATAGTATATTATTAGTACCACAAAAGAATGAATGATTGGATAATCTCATTTTTTTTGCTGAAATTATTGTTACTCTAGGGGGATAAAATTATTTATTAGTTTTAAACAAATGTAACTATGTATTAAATTAACCGCAAATCTATAGCTAACTGGGATTACTATATTTTCATAAGCTAAAACTTATGCTTCGATCAAATTGTTTAGATAAGGATAAAATAAATTGCTTAATATATGGATATTAATAACACTACTTTACTCTAAGAATAAATGTCCTACATTTGGTTATGATAAAGTAATATTACTTCATAATACAACTTGTGAACAGTACCTAATATAACAATTGCGTTATTGCCTATGTTTTAAACGTATCCAGATGAATCTTTGACACAATCAGTTCATCTAGTAGTTTTAAGGAGGACTGAACGTCAATTTTTCTGATTTAGACTTTGATTGTAACATATTTGACTATAAACTTGAAAGTGACAGGTAGAGTATGCTTCATATTGACTAAAAGAAAAACTAATCGTGATACCAATTTGAACGATTAATGCTGCTGCTTCTATGTTGTTCAATCACTTGCAGCAATTTTTTAAACCCAGTTCTCACACGGGAGTTATTACATACAAATTATATTTGTTATTGCTTTTTACATTGCTTTAGTAAGTCTACGAGAGGTTGGTGGGATTAAGTACGTAAATAAGTATATGCGTTATTCCTGGATCTAAAGGCGATATTTGATCAGGGAGACCAGACTTTTACAAGTAAAAAAGAGTATAATTTTTTTTAACCTTTTTACCCTTAAACACTTCTAACTATACTAAATTAAATTAAGAAAAACTACACTCCAACAATTCTCTTAAATCTTTCTATCTATATCAAAAAACCTGCAACTATATTGGCGTGTACGGTTCAAAAAGTTGTACTTTTTAGACCCAAACGAGCATCTTTAATTGCATTATTTAAAAAATTATTAAAATCCAATGTTTAAACTAAAAAAACGCCAGATCTCAAATCTGACACAATAGGTTTTTGTAAAATTTTTAGCAGAAGGTATAGAATTTAATTTTAAAATTTACGGCATTTGAAAATTTGAGGTCGTCAATTTTGTTTCCATCTTTTCCAAATAAAATTTTTGCAATTTTAAAAAAACGTCAATAACCGTAATATTTTTACCACACGAGTACTTTAACAAGTATATTATTTGTTAAAAACAATGTCTTAAATTACCAATCATACACGATCTAAGATGTTATCTGTCTAAAATGATACTTCTTACTAACTTAACATGTCTAAAATTACAAAATCTTACATAGCAGCTATAAAAATATAACCAATGAAAGATGATCAACTGTAAAAAATACTAAATCTAATATAAGAATGTAAATTTTGCACTTTTCAACCGTTTTAAGAGAGATTTTGGCTTTTTTGAGAATATTTTTATATTTTATGACAGAATTTTGCCATTTTTTGAACATTTTATAGTAAACTTTCAGACAATATTTTTATACTTTATAATTGAATTTTGTTATTTTTCACATTATACACTTCTTAACAGCTTATGACCGGATTTTGCAGTTTTTGACATTTTATAAATAAAATCTTGTATTTTCCAACAGTTTATGGCCAGATTTTGCTACTTGGTAACATTTTATGAACAGAATTTTGCACTTTTCAACAACTTATGACAAGATTTTAATTGTTTCTAAAAATATTATTATATTTTATAACAGGATTTTGCTGTTATTGACATTTCATAAAAAATGCACTTTTTGACAGTTATGTTTTTGACATTTTAATGAATAGAACTTTTTAATAATTTATGATTGCACATTGCTGCTTTGTCGTTTTATAAATAGAATTTTATACTTTTTAATAGTTTATGGCCGGATTTTGCTATTTTTGATATTTTATAAATAGATTTTTTTTCGTTTTGGCAGTTTTAGGCCGGATTTTGGTGCTTTCTGACATTTTATGAATAGAATTTTGCACTTTTCAACACTAGGGCCAAAATTTAGTGTTTTCTAACAGTATTTTGATATTTTATAGCTGGATTTTTCTTTTCTTTTTTTAATGAATAGAATAGAAAGTTTATGGCTAAGTTTTGCAAATTTATTTTAGAATTTAACAATTTTTAACCGTTTATGACCGGATTTTGGTGCTTCTTGATAATATTTTGATATTTTGTGGCCGGATTTTGCAATTTTTTAGTTTATTTAAATTTAATCTTGCACTTTTTATTAATTTATTTTGCTGTTTTGTTATTTTATATATCGAATCTTGCACTTTTTTAACAGTTTATGGCCGAATTTTAATGCTTTTCAATAATATTTTGATATTTCATAGCTGAATTTTGCTATTTTTGACATTTTATGTGTAGAATTTTGAACTTTTCAACCCTTGATAGTCGAATTTTAGTGTTTTCTAACAGTATTTTGATAATTCATGGCCGGATTAATAGTTTTCATTTTTTATAAAAAGAAAATTTTATTTTTCAACAACTTTTAGCCGAATTTTGCTTTTTTTGACGTTTCAAGATTAGAATCTTGCACTTTTTAACAACTTATATCTTATTTGTTCTAATTTTGACATTTTATGAGTAGAATTTTGCACTTTTCTATTTCTGACAATATTTTGATATTTTATAGCAAAAGTTTTAAAATTATGTTGTTATGACCAGACTTAATTACTTTATGAACGGATTTTAATTTTTTTACGCCGGATTTTGTATTTTATGACTAGATTTTTAAGAGTATAACTAAATTTTGTTAATTTTATGCAGATTTTTATGTTTTTGTCGGATTTCAATACTTTTTAGGTGTTTTATGACCAGACTTTTAAAATTATGTTCATGTTTTGATTATTACAGTTTTTGACCGGATTCAATTACTTAATGTCTAAAATTTATTTTTCTTAAACTGGATTTTGTTTTTAACGGCCGGATTTTTGATTATATTAAAATTTCACTTATAAGTTAGTTATTTATAATTTTTTTTTGTCAAATTTTGTATTTTTAGCCGGATTTTTAAAATTATGTACTTTATAAGCGGATTTCAATTGTCTTAGGTCGGATTATGTCTTTAATATTGATATTGAGTACAAAGTTTACAATTTTAAAGTAGGTCATTAAAGTTTTTGGCTAAATTTTATTTTTTTCTTGTTAAATTTTGTATTCATGGCCGTGTTTTTAAAACTATGTCTAAGTATTTTAATACTTTAGGTTAGGTTTTAATTTTCCTATACCGGATTTTGTCTTTAATGACCAGATTTTTGAGATTATGTCAAAATTTTAAGGATTTAATTACTTTCCAGCCAAATTTTAATTTTTATAAGCTGGATTTTAAATGTTGTTTTGAAAATATATACAAATTTTACCAATTTTATTAAAGTGTTTGTCCAAATTATTTTGTAGGCAAATTTTAATTCTCTTTGGCTGCATTTTGTATTTAATAAAAAAAAAAACGTACAACTTACTATCGCTAAATTTATCTCTAGACAACCAAGAGATAGTTATAATATTTTACATAAGCCAAGCACAAAGAATTTTTTTCTGCGTTGAATATAACGCTTGGATTTATTAAAGATTAACAACATTTTATATAAACCCAACAAAATCACTAACTATCCACAATCGCGGAACAAACAAAGCTTTACTTTACTTTCAGTTTCCATTGAATCACTTACCAAACAACGACTATTTTCGTGCATTTCTCTTGCGAAGATAACACCGAAAACAAAATAAAGACTACTTTCAAACTCACTCACTCACTCTTATGGTATAACTCCTAAACGTGAGTACTCGGCACACACTAACAACGGACCACATCCGAACTTTTTATAAATAAAATTTTATACTTTTTATCAATTTGAGCCGGATTTTTGTACTTCAGTTTATGGACGAATTTTCTGAAACAATTTTGATATTTAATGTCCGGGTTTTGATATTTTTAAACTTTATGAATAGAATTTTATTCTTTTCAACAATTTATGGACGTCTTCGAAGAATATTTTGATACTTATGTCATTTTTTACTTTACATAAATAAAATTTTGCGTTTTTTAAAAGTATTTTTATATTTTATAGCCAAATTGTGATAATTTTGACAAATAATAGCCGGATAATTTCCATTTTTGACAATTCATAAATAAAATTTTGCACTTTTTAACATTTTATGACTTTTTTAAATAGTCGGGTTTTACAATTTCTTGAATAGAATTTTAGGCCAGTTTAAGGCCGGGTTTTGCTTATTTTGACATTTTATAAAAAGAATTTTGCATTTTTTGACAGTTTTGGTTTTTTCTGGCAATATTTTGATAGTTTTGCCATAATTTTCTATTTTTAACATTTTATGAATAGAATTTTGGACTGTTATTTGCTATCTTTGACATTTTATAAAAAAAAATAATGCACTTTTAGATAGTTTATAGCCGAATTTTAACAGTTTATAGCTGGGTTTTGCTGGTTTTGACACTTTATGAATAGAAGCTTGTATTTTTAGTCAGTTTATGACCGTATTTTGCTATTTTTGACATTTTATAAATTGAATTTTTTCATTTTTAGTGCTTTCTGATCATATTTTGTTATTTTATTGCCAAATTTTGACTTTTTATAAATAGATGTTTGCACATTTCATCAGATTATGAACTGATGTTGGTAGTTTTGACATTTAATGAATAGAAATTTGCACTTCTAAATAGATTAAAGTTATTTTTAAAGCTATTTTTAACATATCATAAATAGAATTTAGCAGTTTTTAACAGAATATTAGTATTTTTGTTATTTCATAAAAGGAAATTTGTTTTTTTTTAACAGTTTATGGCTAAATTTTGCTACTTTTGACATCTCATAAAATTTTGTATGGCGGATTTTGATTTTTTCTATCAATATGTTTATACTTGCTACCCGGAATTTGCGTTTTGAAAAAAGATCTTTGCTTTTTTCGACGGTTTATAGCCAATTTTTGCTGTTTTTTACATATTATGAATAGATTTTTTAATATTTTAACAGATTAGGACCGGATTTTAATGCTTTCTGACAATATTTTGATACTATATGGTTTCAAAACAGAATTTTGTTATTTTTAACATTTTATAAATAGAATTTTACACTTTTCAACCGTTTTTGTTCAAAAACCTTTTTAATATTTCATTACCAAATTTTGTTATTTTTGACTTTAAAGACCGGATTTACACTTTTAAAGACGGATTTACAGTTTTAACGGCAGAGTTTTTAATTTGAAGATTGGATTAATAGTTTGGCAGTAAATTTTAACACATTAGTTACTGGGCTTTTAGTTCTAAAAGCCCGATTTACAGTTTTAAAGACCGGATTGTTAATTTAAAAGCCGGATAAAGAGTTTGGCAATGACATTTTTTAATTAAAATTAAATATTGTTATTTGAATTTCTAGTTCTACAAGCCAAATTTATAAATGCAGGATTTATAACTTGGAGGCCGGATTATCACTTCGCTAGTAATATTCAATTCAAGTTTGTAGCCAGAATTATATCATTAAATGTCGCATTTACACTTTTAAAAACCAGATTAACAGTTTAAATATCTTATTTATAATTCAAAGACTAAATTAACAGTTTGACAGTAAAGTTTAACAGAGTTTTAAAAACCAAATTTACAGTATTTATAATTTGAATTCATTGGTAGTAGAATTTAACCAATTGATAGCCCGATTTTTATTTTTGAATTTTGGCTAATTTAACCAAACACAAATTTTTAATTTGCAGTTGAAGTAAAAAGTTGGTGCCCAAATATTTTTTTTTAACAATTAGAATTATTAGCACTCAATTGAAAAAAATAGTATATTTTTTGTTATTTTGAATTAAAAAGAGTAAAGAGTATACTGACTTCCAAAAGAGTATATGTTACTAAAAGAGAATATGTATGGTCAGCCTGCATTTGATAGTATGGATAGAGTGAAATTGTGGAAGTGTATGAGAGAGATAGAAATTAGCGAGCACCTTGTAAGAAGAATGGAAGAAGTGTATGAGGAGACAGCAAGCAGAGTGTGGGTGAACGGGAAAATGAGTTAAAGATTTTGGACAACAAAAGGAGTAAGACAGGGATGTCCATTGAGCCCCACTTTGTTTGCAACCTACATATCAGATGTAGAAAAAGAAATGAGGTTAGCTCAAGCAGGAGGGGTAGTAGTCGGTAGAGAAAAGGTGTGGTCGCTAGCATATGCAGACGATATGGTAATTATAGCAAAAGAAGCGAAGGAAATGAAATGAAATGATTAAAAGTTTAGAAAAATATTTTAGAAAAAAAAGTTTAGAAGTCAATGTAGATAAAACAAAAATTATGGTGTTCAGAAAAGGGGGTGGGAGAAAAAAAGTTGAGGATTAGAAATTTAATGGGCAAGGTATTACGGAAGTAAATTTTTTTAAATATTTGGGATATGTTTTTTGCACGAACAACACTGAGAGCGAACACTTTAAAGAGATGACACGAAAAGCAATTAAAGTAGTGGGACAAGTTTGGGGAATAAGTGAAAGAAAATTTGAATATATGAGATTAAAAGGACTTACGTTTGATAGCTTAGTTAGGTACTCCTATATTGATATTGTATGGGTCAGAAATATGGGGATGGAAGGAACAAGAAAAGTTAGAAGCAATACATGTAAAATATTGGAGATGGGTGCTAGGTTTAAATAGCATATATTGTGCTGGAGGAAGTCAAAAAAGATTAGTTAAGAGTAGAAGCAAGAAAAAGAGCAATGAAGTATGAAGAAAGAATGAGACAGAAACACGAATGTAAAATCTTACAAGAATGCATGAAAGAGAAAATGAAAGCAAGAAATGGAAAGCTAGGAGAGGTTAGGGAAAATTATTACAATAGGAATGGGTATGCTAGCCAAGAAATTGAAAGAATGAGAGAATCTGGGAGAGAGACATGGTACGAAATTATGGAAAGAGATCGAGATATACAAAGGCAAGAAAGGAGAATACGAGTGAAAGAGTTTAGGTACAACACAAATTATGAACATATTATAGAAAGCGAACTGCCAATGTACCTAGAGAGTGATAGATATAGTAAAAATGATAAAAAGATGATTGCAAGATTCAGATGTGGTAATGAAGATTGAGTAACAAAATTTTGTATGGAAGAAGATTTGAAAATGTGCAGAATGTGCGGAGAGACTAATGAAACTATGGAACATGTGTTGAAAGAGTGTAACGAAATGAGAGAAGAACAGATGGGAAAAAATGACATATTGAAAGGGGACGGAAAAGGTATAGAATGGATGAGGGCAATTAAAAAACGAAGAAAAGAAGTAGATGAATAGAGAAGAAAATACTTTTAGTTGTGTTAATTTTATAAGGATTAGGTTTTATAATTTTGGGAAGTTAAAATACATTTTTGTAAATGTGATTTTCAAGGCCGAAAGGCAATAAATAAACGTATTATATAAGTACGTAAATTATTAATGCTAAATTGATGCTGCAAATTATGGTATTTAAGTTTTTGGTTGCGATTACCGGTCCCAAACCCGGATGCGAAACGATAAGGAATAGCGGGGTAACATCTTTCTAACAAACCATGGTTTAGCTAGCTTGGCTAATAGTACCTCATAAGGTTAAAGGATACGGAAATACCTTCTGTCTAACGGTCTCAAGTATAAAATGAAAATTTTGTATATGATTATAATATGTTCAGCAGAATCTGATGCAAAGTAGACGGCTGCAAACAGCGACTGTAATCAGAATGGGCAAATTGAACCTCTTATGATCTTGAACATCTTAAATTTCAAACAAATTTAGGTGATCCTTTACTGATACTACAACAGTCTGCCTTCTGAAATCTGGGGAGGCAAAAGTGTTATAAGAAAATAAACCGACGAATTGAAAATTGCAACATAGATCCGTCTCTATTGACGATAGATTAGTTGAACTAGAAGAACTTCAATCAACAATTTATGATCTATCGTAGATGGACGAAATATATATTTTTTGTATCTGTTATCACCTTAACAACAAAATATTAAAGGTAAACTTAAGATTGTTCAGGTATATGCACCTACATCTACCCACACCAATGAAGAAGTCCAACAATTTTCGAACTTTTTAAAGCACAAACATATAATGCATACAATTTTGCGATGTAGACGGAGGTCTTTCTAGGAAGAGATTAAGACTAAGACAGATTAAAGTTTTTGAACTTGCACACAAGCTCCAGTTGCTTGACGTATGATAAAGCGCGTAGATAACAAAAAAGTTACAAGGAATATTTGAAACCACTATATGAGGAAATTAATGAATGGTTTTTTCAAAGGTTTGATGGTTTGTTACTGGTCAAAGAGCTTGCACCATAACTGTAGACCGACTAGGCAAAATGGTTGGACTAGTTTAGCTTTGCTACGCTGTTTTGTAGTGGAAAGTTTACTTGGGACTTGACGAGCAAATTTAATTTTGGTTTTACTGGAGTTTAAAATACAGATGGCATAAAACATAGCTTATTTGTCGTTACTGGGAGAACTGATTGGCAAGAGACCACGACTCCAAGTTACTTCTGCAAAGTATATATTTATTATTTTGTCTAAATCAGCTAACAAACCGGCACTTGTTGATAGTTGATTAAGCCTAAGCTAAGTACGTTTTCTTCTATCCTAACTCCACAAAGGCTACAATACTCTTGTACAAGAAGACCAAGGTGCTCTCCAAATTAATACTTTTTACCAACAATACTCATACTACGATCTGCTTCCAAAGATTAAAAAAATGAACTTAAATCGGAATTCCTATGGCCAAACGTGTAAAATATTTGACCAGCTTTTGTCCTCCGGATGGCGTCACTTACTAATTTAGGATGCATTACCTCAAACGGCAACTAACTTTTAAAACATTACTTGACCTTGGTTTGAGATTCTTCTGGGCAGCTCAGAAGTGGTCTTACATGAAGGAAATTCTGAGCCGGTGTTGGAAGATGTAAACCAAAAGTGTATATTCAGACGAAGTGGACGCCGGTAGCTCTTGACGGTAACTTAATTTGTAGACTGATTGCGACCAGCTATTGGTATCACCACAAATTCAACAAATTGTAATTATGCGAATATTGAAGCAAAATTGCTGGAAATCCCGGGCGAGAAGAGATTGTAAAAACTAACCTTACAGCCTATCACTGGTCTAATCTAAAAACAGATTTCAAGTTAACTTGAGCTTGGAATGATTCTGTGGCGTATTTTATTTTGCGTTGTAGACTGCGTCTAGGGTTTTTATTTTGTATTTTTTATTGGTTGAGAACACCATGCAGCTATAGTCAGTTTTGGACAAAACTTGGTTTTTTCTTAGTTCAGTCATTATATACATTTAAAAATGCAAATTAGTTAAAAGTGCCGCATCTTTGTAAAGTCAAGAGTCAAGATTGTACCTTGGGATACATACGTTTTGAGAATATATTTTCTGTGATTTTGCAAATTACTTCAATTGTAAGCCATTGATAGATTGTTTATGCTTGTCACCGCGATGAGAAATTGTTCTCATATGATCTTGTATGTCAGATACTTTTTTATATTTGTCTCGGTGTTTTTTTCTAAACAGATTTAGCTTAAAGGGTTTATATTTTAGAATTTGCACTCCATTTGAAAACTTTTGTTGGTGTGCAACAGATGCTGAGCCAAAGGGAATGGATTGTGCCCTGCGAGCCACATGTTTAGTTTCTCAATATCAGAATTGTTGCTATAAATTTGCGTGGGCTGGAAATTGTCCGATGTTGTTAATGCGGTTTAAGACTACGTCTATGTTTCTATCCTGTATTTGTTTAAGGTATTTTGTGTAGATGTAGTCTGGTTCTAGTCTTTTGTTGTTTTTGAGATCTTTATGGCGTGGATTAGTTTGGATTTTAGTATGGTTAACCTTGTGAGCTTTAGATTGCGTTGAGCTGTTTGGTATTCTTTTGCTTAAAGATAGATATGACAGAGAACTTTTTGCAAAAAAGGGGAAGTATTAAATTATTTCAAACAAAAAATATTTATGCAAGTCGGTTTGTTCATTAAGCAAGTTTACGGAAGGATTATTTTTTGGTTTAGTAATTTCAAGAGCTTCTTACAAATTTAATTTTATACCTTTAGAACAGTTGTGAATGATTTTAAGTTTATTGGTATCTGGAAATGTGACTATTTTCTAAAATATGATTTGCAATAGTATCTGAAAGTCATAGTCTGATGGAGCGGTAATGTTCTTTAAGTTTCGAATTTTTGTCCCGTTTGCCCTATATGAGGCTTTTACAAATATTTTGTTTGATTTAAAAAACTATTTAAGTCGTCAACATTTATTTAATCTGGACTGAAAGCTGAGAAGCTTTGTTGAGGATGGGCAGAATAAATATATAATTTGCTAAAACTTTTATTACAAATATTTGTTGGAATTAATTCACATCGTAAACAAATCTACCAAATTATTGAACCAAACAAATATTTGTTATAAAATCTTATAATTGTTAAGAGTATAAAATCGATTTGGTGTTAAGTACACACTTAAGTAAATATATGAGGAATATTTACTTTTCAATCAACTCAAAGTAAGACGATGATGAAAGAAATAGTAGTTAATAAATTCATAACTGTCTCTCAAATTAAACAATCATAATTATTACTACATTCAATGTGTGAATGCCAGATGTTTTTTAATTAATTTAATAACGTTTTTCTGCACATAAAACGCAGCGTAATTTAACAAACAATATATAATTCTACATACGGCACTTTCTAACTTCATAAAATATAATATTATACAAATGCAATGTTTTTCTATTAACGGGATATGGTTAATTATAAATATAATATATATTTTGTAGCTTAATTATAAATATAAATCAACATTCTCGTTTAATTGCATATTGAATTGCGCTACCTATATTATAACTAAATTAACTATTTTCAAGAAAATGAATCATATGCACCATTTACAAAATATCCCTAACAACAAATTCTATTCCGTTTCGAATGTTTACTTTTAAATTATTTGACGCAATTGTATGTGTAATTACGCCATACGTGCATGTCGTGGGTTAACATGAACCCATACATTAACTGCCAATTTACTTAAAAAAATTCAAGTGTAAGGTTATAATAAAAATAACTGGCGTGAATCATCGTTGCCAATTCAAAATCCGCACGAGCTCATACGATTTCTGGAAAGTATCTCGTAGATAAATGTTCGTCGCTTAATAAATGTCCAGGCATAATGTTCGTTTTGTTTATTTTGGAATGAAAGTAAAACAAAAGTTATTTAGATAATTTATTTACAATTGTGTTATATTAAGATGTAGTGCTAAGTTGAGAAACGTGGGGGACGATATTCAGGGTCAACTGATATTTATATTGTGACACCAAATTTGGTTTTTTGCTTGGGAAATAATTATAACAATTGCTTAAAATAAAGTTATTTAAGAAATTGATTAAAACTACATTCTTAACTGACAAATAAGACCTAATTTCACTCATAATGGGTTAGGTAGCACATAATATGTGAGTTTTTTTTAATTTAAAGTATTTATTTGTTGCATTAAATTACTATTAAAATATTCTAATACTGTTTTTTCTTTCAGGGAGGAAGCAGAGCTGTTAGCAAGAGCTTTGGGTTGTCGTTTGCTGAGAACGTCGGTGAAAGAAGATGTAAATGTGGCTTCAGTTTTCCGCCACCTAGCCGCAAGATGTCTAGCAGAAATGCGCGAGCCGCGAGACGATTATTATTCTGTCTCGCATGGACATCATCCTGTCACCATCAGTACGTATTAATAAACATGGTTATATTATTGTATGAATCAGGAAGTGTTTGTTTGCGGTTACGTTTGACTAATGGACCTGCTTTTAGTTGCAATACACTTACGTTGATTTATTGACACAAACATTAGTGCAGCCTTAATGATAAAATTAATTGATTATTGGCGTATGTATTGGTAAAATAATCTGAACGAATTAAATCCAAGCAATAGAAGCAGAAAATTGTATTGGTAACAATAAAAGAGTACATTTTATAATAATATATTTTAATTTTTTACTTTTATTCAATTAATATTTGCAATTGAAGGCTTTTTAAGAAGAAAGATACTGATCACAATAATTTTAAGTGTATATACTTCTCCAAATAATTGTTGATACAGTGCGACACAAGCTTTCTATGCTACAAGCATAGAAAGCTTGTGTGAAAAGTTATAAAAAAATATTACTTACTCATAATTGACTATTTAATTATTATTGTGTTTGGTACAGTGGCGGAGTTAAGGTTTTTGGGCCCCACCGCAAAAACCGTTTTGGAAAAAGCATACAGTTTTGCAGTTTACGAATATGTGTAAAAATCTTATACGTTGGCAAATCTGTACCAAATTAGTTAAATGGTAAACGTTTTGTGTAAAAAAGTTGGGAATCATGTACCAGAACTGTCAAAATATGTTCTAAAACTGTCAACATTTTAAAGCAAAGTGTCAAAATCTATCAAAATTTTCTATAGTAATGTTCAAGTTTAAAATGTCAAAAATTGGTTGTTCTGCTTTCTAACAAACATGTTAAAAGTTTACAAAACTGCTAGATTGTTAAATAAAACTATCGGAAAGCTACTAAAAGAATTAAAAAACTGTTAAAATGTTAAAGTTGGAATAAATATCCAAAATCTGTCAAAGTCTATTCTGTCAACTGTCAAAAAAGTTACACTAAAACTGTCAAAAAGTTGACAGTAATGCATGTTTACATTTTATAACTCAAACTACGTAAATCAGTTACTAGGACCTTAAAAAAAGTACTAAAACTGAAAAAAAAACTGATAATTGTATTAAAATTAACAGGTTTTAACCTAAAACTAATACTGATTAACAAATTAACCAAAACTGAACAGATTTAATCTAAAACTAAACGGGGAATATCATTCGGGTTACGCAGCGTCATTGTACGTTTGCTAGAACTACAATCAATCATACAAATTACATCTAAGTTTTAAGTCAAGTCAAACCGGAAGTTGGCAAAATATTAAGAAAGACTTTAAAAAAAATACAATTTTGTCATTTTAAAAAAAAAAAATTAAAACTTTGTCTTCACAAGTTTTCAAATAAACGTCAGCGCTTTTCCCTCTTCCCCTATACTACCTATTGCAGATCATAGCCCCGCTCCTGGTTTGGTAAGATCTTGTGCTACTATCTAACAAATTTAATAAAGCAGTATGCAACACTACATTTTGTGCAAGGTATTAGTCCGAAGCAAAGATAAAGATATTAATGAAGAAATTGTATCTTAGAGAAACATCTTTTGACGTGCTGGTCCTAAAAGTTTTGTGAATAGCTTTGAATATTATGCTGATTACCTTTCGAGGTCACGTTTTACATACAGTGTTTTATTTGTATGAAATATGGTTATACTTTTAAGGTTTGTTAGGCATTGAACTTAAATTACCCATCTTGTTTCGGTTACACCAACTGGAAGTTTGCTCTACTTTTTTCTTCTAGTTGTATAAACTGTAACAAAAAGCCTCACTTTAATGAATTGAAAACTATACTGGGAAGCAGGATATGCTTTGACTTCTTACGTCATTCTAAACTTAGAGGTAACAAATTATCTATCTTTAATATAGACGTCAATCTTTATGATCGAAACTGCGATGAGTCAGATTTGTAAAATTATGTAATAAAGGCAATAAGATACTTGTTTGTTGTTGAATGACTTAGTTGTTTGTCCAAGTCATGGATGTGGCATTGATTTAATGTTCTTTTATATTTAATTTATTCAATCGTTTATTTATTTTATTTTATTCTTTTCTGTTATTTTCCACCGAACAGGTCACTTAGTAAAAACATTTGGATGCTCATTTTGAGCTTTTTAATTTTACGCTTCTTATTGTTAGTGACTCTATCGTACACATTTCATGGTCACCATCATCAAAACCGAAAGAGTTAGAAGCGTCAATAGATTCTTTGGGTGTCATACTAAACGGCAGATCTCTAACCAACATTTATTTCAATTTTGATTTAGTTAAAACTGTATTGCCTATTTCCTTAAATTATTATAAAAAATTTATCGCAACCATACACATCAGATTCTATCAAGCTAAGAGACTGCTACACAAGAAAAGAAACTGTAAAAAATTACGTATTTTAGTATAAATTGTTTTCTATTATACGTATGGTCAACCATAAAAAGGTTTTTTCCAACTTCTAAGCTTGTACAGCTGCGGTGGGTGCTACTGATTAAGGATAAACTGTAGGTGACTGAATTTGCATCAAAGCTTTCCTTTTTTTTTGAGAATTACTTTTTAGTGGTAACACCGATAACCGATAATAAAGATATATCCTACATGATGCTAATGCAGCAGTACGAATTAAACTTTGTTTTGGATAATAGGAAGTTGGATATGAAAACATTTTATACTCTTTGATACGAGAATCTCCTTGTGCCTTTAAGGCACATTTTGTGCATAGGTTTAATGACTACTTGGAACAAGGAATATATATCATCTTTGCATTCCAAACCAAAAAATGTATGACATTTTTAGATATTAAATGAGTTTACTTTTATATGTTTCGATTTTGTTGGAGGTGGTGGTTAGCAAAGGTTCTGCGTTGGTGTTGGTGCTTGATAAATGGGGTATTACTGTGAGTTTTGTGGCTTGATTATTTTTAAATTATTTCTATTCTTTATCAATACTGTTATTGAGCCTGGTGGCTATAATGGAGGAAAGTTTTATAACTTTCATCGACTTTTTAAAGAGCAGCCTCAAAGCCCGTTTTCTGTAACATATACATTCACATTATCATTAAATCTCTTATTCCATTAGTAAAAATGATCTCTTACGCAAACGATTGAAAATGAAAGAAGCAGGTAAGCTTTCTGCACACTCAACTGATTTTTTTGGTTTTAAGAAGTAAATTGTCGAAAAGTTTCTTTGATGCGTTATGTTCCTGGACATCCAGCATTAAAAGTAATATCTGGTTATCCAAACTAAACTCGTTAGTTTAAGAAAACTTTGTTTTATACCAAAATTGAGATATGTCTTTTGAGCCGCGTTAGATCATAACATTAGCGATTTTCTACGGAATAAATATTTTGGACAATCTACTCTGCGTCTGTGGTGAAGGAGGTTGTTTGGTTGTAGTCAAAATAATAAGTTTTTTTTGCAGTTTGTACAAAATGTGATTAAAAAAATAATTTTTCTTCTTCTTATTTGAGCTCTACAACCCTAAGTAGGTTTTGACTTCCTCTGCGACTTCGTTCCAGCTCTTCCGGTTTAGGGCGACTTTTCTCCAGTTGTTAATGCCCATTTTTTGAGGTCTTCTTCTACTGCAGAAATCCATTTTCTGCGAGGCTTCTCTCTGGGTCACGCCTTCATTGGTCTTTATTCTGTTATTACTTTGGCGCTTTTACTTTCATCCATTTTGATGACGTGTTCTAACCAACAAATCTTTTGGGTTTTAATATCTGCTTCGTTGATTAGATGTGCCAACTCGTACTTTGCTTTTATGCGCCAGCTTCAATCTTTGTTTTGCGTTGGTTGACAGATTTTTTGCAGAATTTTTTTTTCAAAGCACTTGAGGGAGTTTTCTTCTTTTTGATTTAGCGTCCAAGTTTTGCTAGCTTAAGTGACCACAGGTCTAATGAGGGTTTTGTATATTTTAAGCTTGCACGTTCTGCTCAGGATTTTTGAGTTTAGTAGGGATCTGTTGGCAAAATGATAATTAGTATAAATAATAATTTTTTTTTGTGGATTATTTGGTTACATTTTGAAAAAAAAAAGTCGATTTATTTTAGTAGACTTTATTTTACTTGAATTGGGTCTACGTTAATTGGATATCAAGTTGAGAAATTAATTTGATGAGGCTTGAAGCGTTTAGAGTCGGAATTGCCAACGTTTCATGATTTGATAACCAATCAATCAGCGGTTTTGAGTTAACTGCAATTTTAATGTTGACGATCATTTAAAGAGAGTTTAAATTGGGGTTGAAAAGATTGATTCAAAACTAATGTTACATTTGTTTAGCAGCAAGTTTGGATTGATGGTTTGAAATTGTAAAAGCTAACAAACGATGTATTTTATGTCTAGGTATTCATTATTTTTTTTAATGTATTTTGTAGTTTTTATGAAACATTTGTGGTAGAAAAGACGTTATCACTTTATTACATTTTTATTTAATGTCATGGAAATGTCTGACGAATAAATAAATCTGTCTCTTTAAATTTTATAATTGCTCATAGTGCTTCTAATTCTAATTACATTTTGCTTTTTAACACGTGCTAAGATTTGTAATCATAAAGAATCATAAAGTGATTGACTTCGGAAGTCAAGTAAATTTTACTATTTATTGGTTTGCTAAGCACTTAAAATTACTAAGGATGAAGTGTTTTTTGTTGATCATCAGTGGGATCTCCTAAAGGTGTAGTGAGTTGTTTATGTGTTACCAAAAATCAGCTTGGTTTTTAAATTTATCTTTGGCTGATTCTCAATTTAAGAAGGTTCTACCCATCGATATTTTTTGGGTGTATATGTAAGTGTTATTTTAACCACTTAGTTTGGATAATTATGGAATCCGTGTTACAACAATGAGTCATGAATTCTATCTGTGCTTACTTAAAATTTATATCACAGGCATGGACTCAATCTTTAACTTGACTGTTCTAGTCAAAGAAAACCAGTTTATCCAACATTCTTTGGGTGTAGAGGAATACTTATTTTGTTTTAATGAGGTTTCTAGCACTTTCTTCTTTTTCTTCAACAGCCTTTAACAATCCACTCCTGGATATAGGCCTCCTCTAATTTTTTTAGTTTTTTCTGTCTTGGGCTAATTGGGACCATTTCTTTCCCGCGCTCTCTTTTATGTCGTCTTTGTCATTGTCTTGGTGGTCTTGCTATGCTCCGTTTATGTGATTTTTGTCTTCATTGGAGTGTTTGTTTTGTCCATCAGCAATTTTCTTGGCGTGCGATGTGATGTGTCTTGCCCTTCTCCATTTCTGCGTTGCTATGGTCTCTATGACGTCGTCTACTTTAGTTCTTTGTCTTATCTCCTTGTTTGTAATATGGTCTCTTAAATGTATGCCGAGCATTTCTTGTTCTATGAGTATTCACTAAACTCTTTGAGTATTTGCTGATTTCATTGTGAGTGACATGGTTTCTATTGCATATGTCATAACTGGGAGGATGCACGGTGGTTTACCACTTTCTTTTTTAAGTTTATTAGGATACTTGAGTTTTTTTATTACGTTCCTTATCTTACCAACCGCCGCCCAATTTAAACTTATTTGCTTTTTTATTTCCGCTGTTTGTTTTTTTTACCGAGTTTGATTTTGTGGTCTAAGTAAATATACTTGTCTGTTGAGAGTATTGTTTTGTTGTTTACTTGCACATTGATGTGTTTTACGCTCATTACCTTGGTTTTCTCCAGGTTCATATGTAGGTCTATTTTGGCCGATCTTTTGTTGAGCTCTACTATCATTTCATGCAGCACTTTGACGCTGTGACTTAACAACACAATGTCATCGGCAAAGCGGAGGTGGTTTGAGTATTTGCCGCCGATTTTGATTCTAAAACTAAACTGCATCAATTTCCACATCTTCTTACATTTCTTATTTTATACCAAGGATTGTCTGCTGTTATACATTCACTATAAACAATGTACACTTCTAATAACTTTAATTTAAAATAGCCAAAATGTTGTCAATCTGACTTTTTTATTTTTTTTTTGTTATTGCCTGGAAGATTGTTCATAGCTCCACTCAATCGAAGGCTTAACCAATTAACATTTTTTTGATTGTAGAGGAATACTTTCTTCCGAATACGTTTTGTTTTAACGAGGCTTTTGGCACCAATCACTATTCTTTGGGTGTCGAAAAGTACGTTCTTCTGAATTTATCTTGTTTTTACGAGACTTCTAGCACCAATCAACACTCTAGGGGTGTAGAGGAGTACGTTCTTTTGAACTCATCTCATTTTAACGAGGCTTTTATCACCAATCAACATTCTTTTGGTGTAAAGGAGTACGTTCACTACGCTTCTAACACCACAATTCACTTTTTGGTTTTAGATGGTGACTTTAGTTTAGAACCTTTTGCATATTGTACTATACCAAATTAAAATTACGCTTGACTAATAGTATCTAAACACAACCGCGTGATATGCACGCAAACACACGCAAGCCTGCATGCGATTGGTCGTCAGCATGGGGCTTGGCTGCTCAATCCAGACCTCATTAAGTGAGATTTTATTTATTTAGCTGTCCACGTGAACAACGCTTGTATTTGTTTACTTCTAGTCCAGCGTGGATTTGAATTTGGTATAGTAACAATCAATCACATTCATAAACTTGTTTTCTTGTTATTTTTGACCGAATTAGGAACTCATATAAAATAGATAGTTTGTCTCATGATTGAACGTTTTGTGCATTTGTGCAAGAAATGATTCAATCTGTGATTTTGTCACCTAAAGAAATTCTGTGATGAATATTTAGCACTGTTTTGAGAGTTAGTGATGGATATATCACTAGGTTACTTTTCAAGACAATGTTTGCCTAAAATTGAGTTCCAACAGACATTGTAAATGAGATTCTGCCTTTAAAGATTTGTATTTTGAAAATATCCGAGACTATATACCACAAGGTAATTTAAAGCCTGCAAGAGATCCAGTCTTTTATATTTTGACTCACTATTGCATGAGGGTGGATTTCAATTCTGTTGAAAAAGATGGTAATGGTATTTTGCTTAATGAAAAAGTTGCAAGCGAATATTGGTTAAATTCTGACCCGTTTTCGGTTTTATAAAATTGATATGACATGTGATATTTGTCAGATGTTGTTTTGAAGTTGGATACCAGAGTGCAACATCAAGTCCATAACTAGCGCAACGTATTATTGTTCAGTTGTAGGATGAAGTTGTTTTTCTTTCTTGAAGCTTTGAAATTAGTAATTTATGTTGATGATATTTTATGTATTGCATTGGAATTTAAAAAATTACTATAATGGAAGATCTTAGACTTATGAATCCAAACGAAATATAATGTGATTTATAAATAAAGAATCATCTTACAACTAATACAAAATACAGTTTATTTATACCAAATATAATTGGTCAGTTGGTTTTAGAATGCCTTTGCTTTACTTTGGCTCAATGTGTACCAAATTCTACACTTGAATTGCATTTGCAGATTTTATCTTTTAGTGATATATAGTTTAAAAATGTAGAAGAGCGATTTAGCAAAATGACTTTAGGGCCTTCGAAAATTGCAAAGATAAGGCAATTGTTTTTGGTAGCTCTTTAAAATACCGTAGTTCTGAAAAAGAGAGATTGCATGGGGTACACAAATTGCCTCTGTATGATATTGATAGTTTTAGTTATAATTTGATTTGAAATTTTTCCACAAAATTGCTTTACATTAATAGTTTTAATTAAATGTAACTAATCAAATTAATTATACTAACAACGTTCTATCTTGTGTAACGCGATAGCTTAAAACAGTCAACTTTTTAAGATGTGTCTATCGGATCTGTTATAAGCGTGTAGCAAATACAAATTATTTGTTAATCCTTTTCATCACTAATAAATGTTTTCTAAATTGTTTTTCTTACAAGGTATTTTAAAATTAAGGTCACATTATAAATATTACTTTTATAATTTATATTCTGTGTTTGTATTGAATATTATATAAATATTTAGAATTCAATAATAATAGAATAACAAATTTCAATTTCAATTCAATTAATAAAATTACTGAAAGGGACAATTCAAATCGTTCAGTTGCTTCAGTAATGATCTTTAAGATTGTTATATTTTTATTGCTCCAAATATATCAATGTCGTTCAGGACTTTTAGAACTGAATACTATAGAAGAGGTAGAGATTGTTGCAATTAATATCGGTCATTTTATAAATTAAAATTTTATTTAAGGTTTATATAGAGAAGAATTTAAGCGAATGCGCTTTAAAAATTATTGATTTCTACCCAGATTACAATATAAATTTTTATTACTACTATGAAGACAGAAAATCTTACATTGGTGATTTCATCAATTATAAAAATTCGTATAAAATTAAGCACTTACTCGACAAAAAGAATAAAGAAACCTCTACATATACAACCAATATTCCTGAGTTCGATTTAGTGCTATTGAATAATTACACTGATTTAAGAATAAGTATTGATTATAATCCAATTTATTTAATTATTTCAACAGATATTAATCTGGATACATTTCTTTATATTTATGAAAAAAATTATTATCATGGAAAGATGTTGTTTGTGGATAGATTCAATAATATTTATAAAATACCACCTACGACTGAATACAATTCTCGCAGTGAAGCCAAGATAGTATATATAGGCAATTGCAACAACGTTGATTCATCAATGGTTGAAGAAGTACACCAAGATATTGAAGATTTTAAAGGTGAAGAAATTACTTATTCGGATTTAGATACTTTTTTGCCGTTTGCAAAAGGGGGTAAAGGAATTGATTTTATCATATTAAAGGAATCTGCAAGATTATTGAATGCTTCAATAATTGAGAGAAATATTGATGATGAATGTGGTGCGATATATATAGGCGGTTATATGATTGAAACATCGTCGAGTTTTACGTATTCTTATTATATGAGCAATCTTGTTTTTGCTGTACCAAAAGCAAAACTTGTCCCTAATTGGCTTGGGTTGATTTATGTATTTGATAAAGAATTATGGATATTAATATTTATAACATTTATAACATATCTTACAATATATATACTACTAACATTTTTAGCATATGAAGATGACAGCTATGATTTAATTTTAATAATTTTACAAATATTTGGAGCGTTATTCGTACAAGGTATTACAATTTCTAAACATAAGGTAATGAAATTTCTTTTATTCTTATGGATTTTTTTCTCGTTTATTATAATCAATGGATACAACGGCTTATTTTTTACTTATTTGGTGCAACCCCAATATGAAAAGCAAATAAGTACCATTGATGAATTAGTTAAATCTAATTATGATTTTGCCACTACAATTTTTATGCTAGAAATAGACGACAAAATTCCTCCCCAGCGATTTATTCTTGAATATGAAAGTCGATTAGATTTTGTAGTGAATATGGTAGAATATGAGAAAACCAGCATACTATCATTTACACCATTTCTTGATCAAGTCGAAGATGAATTAAAAAGATATGGCATGAGAGGTTTTTATAGAATCGAATATGGAAAAGCATTAATGTCAATGCGTATATATGGAAAGCATCCAGTATTGCCAGGACTTAACAAATGTCTTTTGAAATTTATAGAATTTGGCTTAATCCAGAAATGGAGTTATGATGTTTTGGGTAGACGTTATGAAGAGATTGAAGATAATGAACCGAAAGCGTTAATAATGCAACACTTTTTGTTAATATTTTATGTTTATTTTGCTGGCATACTTTCTGCGAGTTTAATTTTTATTTGGGAACATTATCAGTATGATAAGAGAAACCAAATAATCAGTTTATATTGCAGATTTAAACAGAATATTTGGAAATGTATCCAAAAATTATATGCATTTATTCAAAATCTACTTCATAAGTTTATTCAAAAATTATATAAATTTATTCAACGATTTATGCAAAAAAAATAAATATTTTCTTAAACTTGAGGAAGAATAATTTATATGCACATCACATGAGATCAGTATTTGAAAGTTCTTTGTGTTATTACTGCTGAGGTTTTTATAAAATGTTAATATGATTGTTGCATCAAATGTTTAATAAAATATATTGCACAATATTGTAGAGTACTCAGATATTAAATAAATTTGGTAAACATAATATTAATAAATTTTAATATATAAAAGTGGATAGTCCAGGCAACGAAAACAAAAATTTGATTTTTTTGTCACAGCTTTGATTTCCCTTCACGGCTTTGTCAGTGTGGGTCGACTTTCTTTTCCACTTCTATGCTTACTTTATGCCGCGTATATTTGGTGGCTACTTTAATGGGTGATTTAAGGATCGTGTAGTTCACTCGGCTGTCCTTCTCACTTAACTTTTTGACGTCTTTTTTTTCATGGGAAAAAACAGGTTGTTAACAGCTACTTGGAGGTGTTTGAGTACAGCCTCTTGTAGCTGAATCTTACCTTTTTTTGTTAAAGTAGTGGTAGCTTTTAAGCTTGGTCCAGACTTTTTTGCCTTTTTTATAGGTTGCTAGGTGAGGGTTCGGAATGAATGAGCGAAATCTTTTTGTTAGCTCTACAAGTTTTCTATTCCAGCACGAGAAGTGTCCGTCTTGCTTGGAAGGAATTTTTGCTTGCTCTGCAGCAACCAACCGCGGTTTTTTAAATTTTGGAATTGCAGGGTTGCTTCTTGAAGCAGCTCTCTGGAGCCTGGGGACGTTTTGCGTGGGTTGTCCAACTTGAACGCGCTTGTACTGCTTTTAGCAGTTAACGGGGTATCCGAAGACGCGTCTGTTGCTATTTTTTCTTTTGTATCCAAAGACGCACTTGGTACAGTGTTTTTGTTTTAGTTTTATCCTTTTATGTTTGTGAGAATTATTTTCAGTTTTTTAGTTTCCCACTTTCCATGAGGAGCTTGCAACAGTAGGGGCATTGAAAATTAATTGCTAGGGCTACCAGAGGAGTATAGTCTTCGGAAGAGGGCAGTAATCGAACGGGTACTACTTACAAAAACCATTAAGTATGTAACTCGTTGCGCACCCCGCTAATACCAAGGACATAACCTGCCGGCCATCTGACTAGACGACGCAGCTGTTTGGTTGACCATTTTTTTAAAAAGATATTTTGGCCAAAGTAGAGTGATTCCATCCCTACAGATGCATTTCTATGGTGACTCAGATACCATGTTTTTTTTATCGTCTCTTACGGGTTTCCACGTACGGTACAAACTCGCGGGTAGTAGCTATCTTTCAGATCCGCAATGTCACTACTACGTTGCGTAATTAGTCTTTAACTTTGCCTCCGCTCGCTTACAAGCTTAGGGTTCCGATATAGGAAGGCTTTTTCTCGACCAGAACTACCGGTTACGCCATGAGGGTTTATTGAAACACGAAAGCTCTAAAACCACGGCAAGGATATTATTGTCGCCTAAAAAAAATTGTTTTTTTTATGGGGAAGGCCAACACTATTTAAAATATTTCTAAAACAAAACAAAACCTTTGGAGTAAATGTGTAAGGATAGAACTTTTGATAAAAAATAAATGTGTATGATGCAAAAATTAGAAAAGGATTGGTGATAAACTTTGAAAAAACAAAGTATTTAACATCAACTAAAGAAGCGGTAAAAACTATATAAAGTAAGATGATAATAGAGAGACAAAGGAAACAAAAAGCTTTTAAGTACCTAGGGTTTATAATTCTAAAAAATGGATCAACGGAAGACAAAATCAAAAACAGGATCGGACAAGCCTGAACGTCTAAATTGAACTCATCACTATGGGACAAAACAATTAAACCTAATACTATGAGACAAAGAAAGAGTGCATAACACAACAGCCGGAGCTTAATGATTTGCAGATCTGAACACTGGGCCATTAATAAGAAAGTCAAAATTATGATAAATGCAACGGAGGTTGAGTTCTGAAGATTAAGCTATGTGTACACAAGAATGAATAGAAACCAACTAAGAAATTAAAGAAGAATGAAAATTAAAACTAATATACTAAGATAGATGTCGGCAACTTGCGACGTTTTGACTATCTAATTGCGGCTCATTTCTAGTGCTTTTTTAGAAAAGTTAAATTTTTAATAGACGTCATCTATTTTGTCTTGTATTTTTGGAATTGGTAATTGTCATACTGGTGGTGTAAATGTACGAAACAACGCTGCAAGAAAAGAAAAGGAAATTGATGTAATACTTGACGAACCAAGTATCAGTACCATGCTACCCGTCTGCAAGTTTTGTAATTAATGTTGCTTCGAGCTGATGTAATAGTTTTGTCTGGTGCCAGGTTTGCTTTCATTTGTGGTTAGTTTGGGTTTAGACTACTAATTTTTTTTTTGGATACTTAAGTAGTTAAATCCGGTACTTTGAGTTAGAGTACCTGTGTGTTTTGCTGTAATTGTGTCTAGCATGTCAAGATCTAGAGTCAACACGACATTGCTATACGGAATTGCGTTGCGATTTACTTTTGTTGCAGATAGATGTGCAGCTGTCTTCTTGAGGTTTAGCCAAATCTTAATTACAAGTAAGATGTCTATCGTTCCTGATAGGCATCTTGGTTGGGTTAAGTATTGAGGGTTCTAAATTTTCTAAAACTTTAACGGTTTGATTGGGGTTTGATGTTGAGATTATGCTGGTATCAGCATCCAAACAGTGTCTACGTTTTAGTAGACAAGAGTTTTTGGTGGTTTTGAGATTGGTTTTATTTTGATGATTTTACATGTTTATTGGCATAGATTTTTAGAAATAGAAGAAGACTTGCTATGCACGGTTTATTTTTTCTAAATGTTTGTTGGCTACATTTTTCACGTCTGAACCTAGTTCAAACGAGTTTTCTACGTTTGAGTATTATTTAGATAAACACTCTTCTTCTGGTGCAATCCGACGTGTAGTATTGCGTACCCTTGTACTGAAATAATGAAATTGAAACAGAAATTAACAAAAGATTATTCAAATTTAATACAAATGTCTCAAAATTTTGATTTAGAAACTATTTCTATTCCTTAAATCATTTAATTGCTAACACTACTGATTGCCAGTTTTTAATTTTAACTGAACACTGGAAATTAACGGATTATTTAAAAGAATACAATCTAGACGGTTTTTGTCTGACATCATTGTTCTGCAGAGAAGTGGATCCTCATGGGTGTTCTGCTGTATATGGAAGAGTGGGCATAAATTGTTTCGAGAAGATATAAATAGTATATCAATAAGTAATATTTTTGAATGTGCTGCGGCCGAATTTGATATGATCACATTTAAAGTTATCATTATTGTCATCTACCGTTCTCCCAGCGGCAATCTGGAGACGTTTTTTACCAAAATTGATACTCTAATTGATACTCTATTTGAAGGAATTGGAAAAAGTTAAAAAGTAGCAAAACTGTGAACTTTGAGTTGCAAGAAAGTAGACTTGGAGGTGCTTCAAGTTTTTTTGTCCAAACGCACTTGTGTTTTTGGAAAATGGACAAATATCTTTCTCTACTATCACGGAGACATTGCCAGTTTTGGTAAAGCTTTGGTAAGTAGGACATGAAGGCTAAAATGTTTGTAAATACATATACAACAAGTTGAATACAATTGGTTTGGTTGACAAAGATCTAAAACTCAATAGTGGGTGTTAAGAATTGATGCTTACAGTTGTTGCAACGCAAGAAGGTCTAATAGAGAATTAGATAATTTGCTTGGTTTAACTAAAGTTTAGCTTTGATGTTTATAGTCGAAAGTTAATGGTCCATTTTGCATTATATTTTAAGTTTGGACGTAGCGAGAATATTTTGTTTATTGCTTTGCGCTCTGATTACAGCATGGTCTAAGATTAAACCTTATTTTTTTAATGCTCACGATTGACAACATGTGGTTTTAGCAAGATTTACCACTCTGCCAACTGAACAATTCAATTACTCAAAGTTTGGTGAATTGTTTATATCAATTAATACTTAAACATTTATATTTCTTGTGCGATTTAACACCTCTAGATTTCTTTTGTTGGGATTATGTTTGGTTTACGCTAACAACTCAGAAATGCGTTGTTCTTAATGGAACATTCTTTACTTAGGAAAGGCATTTTACCAACCAACTAGAAATGGGTGTACATTGGCTACTCAGAGTCGACTATTAAATGGTTCATTTGTTCTTGAGGGTTTCTCTTTTTTCATAAGTTGAGTATTGCATATACAGCCAAGTTTTATGTTATTATTAAGATTATAATGTTTATATCTCTTGAAGATGGCGGAACTACATACAATACTTAAGTTTTATTGCAAATCTAATAACGCCTAATTTAAAAATTCACATTTTGTTCGAATAAATTTGCAAAAACAAAATAAATTTTACATACCACTTTTAAGATAACAATAACAAAAAAAAGAAACACATTTATTGTGTTCGAATTGATTCCTAGAAACCGGAGGATATATTGGACAAGGTTTTGAGAGGAAATCAAACCGAATTCAGGACCGGTGTTTAGTTGTATTTTTTTCCGTTTTTGCACATCTACTGCTAAATCAGGCTCAGAACAAATTATATCGTGGAGATATCCTAAATATGTGTTTCTCTAATTATTATGAGCAGCTGTAAAATATTGTTATTTATACACTGGCATTTGAAGCGACGGGGTTGAGAGCATGCTGTGCACTCGTGTTTGAAGCTTTGGAGTAGCACAATAACTGCAAAATATTGTTAGTTTTACATTGACTGGTGAGTCTTTGAGGTTGTATGCAGAACATATTGAAATAGTTATGAGCAGATATGTAATCACTTACAACAGTAATGTGTTAACTAAGTAAGTGATAGTGACCAATATTTTGGCATCATGACTTATTGGTTTTATGCTATAGAATAATTACCAATTAAGCTGTAATTATATTCAGATTTAATTGAAAGAAAAATATGTTGGAATAATGGCAGGTCGTAGCAGTTACGCGCTGATTTGATAAGACGATTTTATTGAGAACAGTTACTGTAGAGCAGGTGGAAGCGACGCGAGGAATAGAGAAAACAGTTTTTTTTAATTCAAGATGAGATTTTATAAAATAACATCTGATAACTGTGCGCGGTATTGGCCGTTAGTGAGTGAAAATATACTTTAATTAATTAATATACAATGCGGATGCTCGGTGTGGTGGTTGGGTGATTAAGCGTTTTTTTTTTTAATCACTTGAGTAAGGTATGATGATACGCAACATAAAACCTTACCTACTAAACTGGTGTACCCTGTCACGCTGATAAGGAATTGGTGACCGAACGACTACAGGAATAAGTAGTCTCCTTCTTTGGGTAGAAGAACTATAAGTGGTAGCGAATTTTTTTGTCTTAAGAGTGAAAAATTCTTTTTGAAACCACTGCATTAAATATCTCCATGGATTTCTCTTGTACGAATTATCATTATGATCAATGTTTTGGAGTTAAAAATTTCAGGTGATTTAAACGCTTAAACCGGCAAGGGGGAAAGCAAAAAACACATTGGCAAATGTGGTTTTGGATCAAAAAACGAAACAGGTGACCGATTAGAAAAATTTAGTCAAGAGGAGATATATATCATAACGAACTTCTACCAACTACCAATAAGACGAGTCATTAGAAATCAAATTGACTATATTTTAATAAATGAGAGATACAAAAATATTATCGAACATATAAAAGCTAACCCGAATGCTAATGCATAATCAGATCACAGCCCATTAATAGCCCGGGTCAACATCAAACTGAAAAAGAAAGCAGCCAAACAAAAAACCTACAACATACACATTTTTGGAATAAAAGAACAAAGTACAAGGCAGGAACCACAAAATAGAATAAACTACGTTTTGAACATAAACGATGCAAAAAGAAATATTAATTCTAACTGGAAAATCCTAAAACAAACGCTAATAGAACTATGCCTAACATTACTCAGAAGTAACCTCAAAAAGACAGAAACCAATGGATGACTCTTGCAATAATGCAACTTATGAATCAACGAAAACGAATACAAGAAAATACAAAAGCAAATTTGCGAAGATATTCGAAATGCAAAAGAAGAATGGTACAAACACAAATGCGAGGAGATAGAATATTTACAACTGAAACACGACCCACACAATATGCATAAAAAATTAAAGAACTTGCGAGAACGCAAAAACGAAGACAACTAAATGTTCTAACAGATGAAAACGGTAAAATAGGTATTTGAAGACGAAAAGCTAGGAATTACTACAAGACAGCATCTAGCAGAAAATGAACCAGAAAGTAGCGGACCAGATATAAACAAAGAGGAAGTAATACTTAGTAAGAAAACTAAAAAAACGGGAAGTCATCCGGTCCAGATGAACTATTATCGAAAAGGAACATCTTCACATCATAGTAAATCTGTTAAACACCATATATTCAACAGGAATAATATCAGACGAATGCCTGACATTGACTTTCGTAACACTCCCCAAAATGACGAACGCAAAGCTATGTGAGGACCACCGCACAATAAGCTTCATGAGTCTTAGACCAAAGACGTTCCTAAAGGTAGCACAGAATACATGGCAAACAAGAAGATGAAGTTAGCGAAACACAGTTTGGGTTTAGAAATGGTTTTGGCAATAGAGAATCTTTCTTTGCTCTCAACGTCCTGACGCTTAGACATGAATCAAAATTATTGCTAATCTATATGATAATCAAAACACAATTGAATAAATAGACGGTAGAAAAAAAAAATAAACGGGGTCCGACCTGGACAGTCACTCTATTTAACTTATATACAGAAGAGATCACAAAGGAAGTACTAGAAGACAAAAATCAATGGTATACCTATGAACAATATCAGATATAAGCCAACTTTGTTGCAAAATGTAGTTATTGTAAGACGTAAAATTGCGCAAAGATTTTTTTATTGGTTTTTAGATTACTCAATGTTGAGAAATGCTTTATGGATTTAATATAAAACAATTATTTTCTAATAGTTTCTAATATAATGAATACAGCTCAAAGTAATACCAAACGTTTACAATGTGCTGGCGATTATGAGTGCAGTGTTTATTTTGATAATATCATTTGTTGCTGCCAATAAAATGAAACAATGCTATTCCAGTTTGTCAATATTGGCACTAAGGTTATCATTAAGCTGAAAGCAATACCGAGTGCTATGTATAAACTCTGGAAACTAGCAAGTTTCACTGGTGCTATTGATAACATAAATTTAAATGTAACTGCATAGATAATGTGTCTTTATGTAGCATGGTACAAGAAGATGATAAAAATTATGTAATGGCAACTGCGAACAAAATATTATTAGATTCAAAAAAAATTTAGTAAACATTGACTTTTTCAAAAAAAGAGAAATAATATTATTAACATAATTTAAGTCAATTGAATTATAATTATTAATAATAACGTTCATAAATAAAGTCAATTTGGAATATGATTTATAATCGTCTTTTTTATGGAAAAATTGCCAAATCTTATAAGCTCCTATGAAAATACTCGAATTTGGCATTAAATTCTATTTTTGCGATGCCAAATGTTTGTATAACACTATTAAATATCAAATTAATAACGATTACATAAAATTGAAAATAGAAATTAAATCCAGAATAAAATCTGCTAATAATAAATTTGATCAAAAGGATACAAAATTTGGCATTTATGTAAAATACATGTAAAAAATATTTGCACAGTTAGTTAAATAAATTATTGAAATCCATCTAGAGATATTTTGCTATTGCAAATAATTATCTTAACCAGACCATTAATTCATAGTCGATGCAGGTATAGCTTGATTCCCATATAGCACTCCACCAATTAATATATAAATTAGCGCAATAATATTGTTTACACATAATATGGTTCTGAGAAGTTATATACTATTGTTACTAACAAATACCATAAAAAAGCGCACCCATATAGGTTTGCAATAATGATATGGGAGTATAAACCGATAGAACATTAATACAATGCTTCATTGAAATCATCCCACATCTTGGGAACTTTCATTGGTGGCCTGTGTGTGATTGTGTCCTCCTTATATAATAAATATTATATAAGACACTATTTTATTTACAATATAATTAACGATATTGTGAACTAATTCTAAACCAATTAAGTTTGTTTCAATAAAAAGAAATTTATTGTTTAATATTATAACATATTTATAACAAAAGTTTTTATGAATAATGAAATCACTTTGTAGCTGGGTTTTTCGATTTTAATTTTATTTGCTAATAATTTCTGTGTTTGATGTAAAAGGGCAGCAAAACAAATCATAATAACAGAGTGCAGCATTGTCTGAATAGCCCGAAACAACAAAAAAAGTGACAATATTGCAATTGGAAGGTATGAAAAAATGTTTATTTACTGTAATAATCACGATAAGAATTTATACAAACGATTAATTTTTGTTTTCTTTTTCAGGTGCCTTTAGTCCTAGTCATTCAACAAAAAATCACAACGGAACGATTATTTTAAGACCTGGTAAACACAAGAAGAAGAAAAACGTGCTGAAAAACGCGTGTAGACTATTATGATTTTCAATTCCCACTATTTTTATTTTAGGGTCTACCTAATTTATTCTTAATTATTATATGAATTATTGTACGTATTCATATTATTATTTCATTGTGTAGTTATTGTTTTTTTTTGTGTGTCAGAATGATGTATATAATTATGTAAAATAAAACTTGCCAATTGACTATATATAATGAACGGTTAGGAAGACTATGAAAGAAACAATATGTTCATTTGTGTATTTTGTTTTTATGTTTTTTTCTTGTTTTAAGAGGCCAAAAGGCGAAGTGCTAATATGAGAATACTTAAGGCTTCGAGAATGTAGTTTCTGTATGTATATAATATGAACATTATTTTAGATTGTAACATTTTTTCCCTCATTATTGTCTGAATTATTGTAATCTTACTTTGTTTGTTTTTACACGTTGTTAATAATTATTTTGTAGGTTACGTATGTAAAAGATTAAAACTGTAATTATAGGAAATGTATTAATGAGAACTAATATAAAATACTCAGTTTATAAAGTTTTACATTTATATTAACGTGTCAATTAATTAATTATGCAAACTACTCTTTGATTTAAATTGTGACGTAGTGGGAGAATGAATGTGTGTTTATTTATCTGTGGTCGGTACGCTGCTTGTCTTTCTTTCATCATCATCTGTGATCACAACTAAGCGCAATGATTGCAACGAGAATGTTTACATGACTGCTATGGAAGTTGTTCTTATTGTTATCATCAAATATGTTTATCTTTAAACTTTGCCTAGCTTGGTTACTGTACTTTTGAGGGTGGTTTTTCAACCCAAATTAGTGCTCCATACATGATGATGGGGCTGATCACCACAGTATATAACCATCAGGTCATATCTAGTGTTACTCTCCATGTTGATCCAAACACAAGTTAGTTAGAAAAAGCATCTGGATAGCTTTTGTAGTCACCGTGAGTCCCAGATATCAGGCATTTTCTTTATCATTGCAATTGTGACTCCATACATTTTTAGATTTTTTAAGTCTGTCTTTTATTGTTTTGTAAAAAAAAATATTGCTGTATTGTTAAGGTATATTGATAATTTTTTTTTTCACTTTTTTATGGTATTTAGTGCTTTCACCATCAAGTTAGATGCAGTAGCTCCAAACTTCTCGGTTACCATGGAAGTAGACAAGATATTCAGCTTCTACTTTTACCGTATAATGTTATTATTGCAGTTTGATTTTTGAGCATGACAGATGCCACTCTTATGTTCTCCATTGCGAAGGCAATGAATGCAAAAGGTGCTTTGATATCTTATTATTGCAGTATAACTAGCTTACCAATTTGCGGGATTTTATGATTGGTATGCATTTTGGTATCGGTGCAAAGGCAAATCCTTTAGTGCTTTGTCCGGTATACTTGTATATACCTATGTCGACTAGTTTTTTAATATTTATGAAGATGTTAGACTGATTAGTTTTGATAAAGATTGTTTTAGATCAGCATTTTTGTAAGATAATAAGATAGAGCTTTTAGCTCCTAGTGTCTTCAATAGTTTAAACTTGCCGGTTTTTATATTGTTTAGCTTAGAATAGCGTTTGCCAAGTGTTTGTCTTTTTATTAGGGTTCTTTCGACTGACTGTGTTATTTCATTTTTTTTTGTCAGCAGGGATTCAATATTTTGCTCAGCGCTTTCTGGAGACGAGAACTTGTACGTTTGTTCTGAACGCTCTTACAATATCTTTTCCACGAGTCTTTTCTTGCTCTTTCTAGCATTGTTATATGTTATGAGGCTGGTTATGTGTATAAGGCGTAATCACATTTTCTCTTGGCATTGTTAAAGAGCTTATTAATGCTTCCTGTTTTACCAAGTAATCTTGCTGGTGGTAGGTTTGACAGCGCTTGGGAAACTTCTTTTGAAATCTGTTTTATGGAGTTGACGTGCCTGTCATTATCTCTAGCTTGTGACTTGTTTTTATTGCTTTTGGACATCGCTCAATTTGACTAACTAGTATTTAGTTATACAAATTGTAGTTAATCTTTTCGGGGGTCTGTATTCTTGTGATAGCTTTTTTTTTTTCGGATTGAATTGAATTTATGCGTGGTCAGACAGCAAATTCTCATCTGACAATTGCAACTTTTTTTGCTTTATAATTTGCTTGTGTTAAATTTATAACTTTACTCCGCGTTTTTGAACGTAATCGAATTGGCTTTATTCATATGATTGTGTCTACATCCTCGCCAACAATAATAGCATTACTTGTATTTGACTATTGCATTGCTGTGTAGATGATCAGCAGCTTTAAATCTTTCAAACGTAGAAATAAACTGATTATTGTCGTTTTTATTGCTAAGAAATTGTTGTTAACCTGTTGATACTGTCAATGATGTAGTAAAAAACTTCCATCGACGATGTATATAACAGTTGTGTAATCAAACATTGTTGGCTGGCTCCAGTATTTTATACAAAAATGATTTTTTATTCTTGCTCATTCAATTCTCATCAAAAAGTGATAACGTGTATGGAGCTAATTCGTACTCGAAGTATTGTTAAAGATTTTTTTTTTAAATCTTTGGTAATATTGATTTGCAGAAACATCAATAGTAGATCAATGATTTTTTAATTATGCATTTTAATGGAGGTGGTGTCAAAAGTGAAGCTACTTTGTCAGTTCTTTTCAATTTGATGGTGTTGAATGTCAAGTTTGTCATGTTTGACATAGAAAGTAGACCAACTTAAACTTGGTAACAATTTATTTTGTCAATACCGATGATTTCATTTAATATTGACATAATGCGGGAAAGCTGAGGGATAGGATCGTAGCCAAAAAATCATTCTAGGACTTTTCTACTTGTGAATTCCTATCATTTACATGTGGATTAGTTGTATTTATGGTATGCTATATACCTATTTATTTAGCACACTTTTTTTTAAAATTTATTGAATTGTCTGACGGTAAAAGTCTTTTCTTGAAATCATCCAAAATATTTTTTGTTGCTGAATTCTGAATTAGCATCATATTTTGAAGATGTATTGTTTAATGCTACAAATATCACCGCCCGACAACAACTCAAAATAAATTCCGTTCATTATTTCTCTACCACTGCTTGACAATATGAAAATTATTTTAATATACACGCTGTTAATAGTCGCTTAGAACTCATACCAACAATCCCCTGATTTGTTTGTATCTACAATAGTCAAAACAGTTTTGCGACCCGAGAAATGAGCAGACTGCAGATGTTCCACAAAGTCTTATTTTTCTAAATGAATAAATTTAAATATCGTGAACGGTTGCCGCTACAACAAAATGTCTAATGCATGTTTATAGCTAATCGTCTCAGCTATAAACTATAGAATATGACCTATATCAAATAATTAGATTTATGTTTGTACTTGCAGCTTATTTTGTTTCGAGTTTTAACAGTAAGTACTCCATAAATATTGTACAACTACCATTTGATGGTACTTAAGACTCACTGCCAAATCTCAACAAATTAATTATCATTTGTTTATTGTAAAATGTCACTCAACAAGTTTTGGTAAAATGCTTTTACTCACGTTTGGATTACCGTTATTTATGCTTTTTTTGTCCTAGTTTAGTTGTTTGAAAACCCTTTTTACAGCAGCGATTAATAATTTGGATGAGATCAAATCTCCTTGCCTTGCCTTGTTGATATTTATTTTTTCCGTAAATAAGACGTTATTTATTTTTAAGAGAAAATTCTTCTTCTATTTATTAGCGTAGTATACTTCAAATCTATTCTTGCATCGTCCCGTGCTATTAAGAAGTCTTTTTGTCATTTTGTTCATCTTAGTATGAGGTTTTTTGACTCTGTTGTCGGCGTTTGTCTAGCAGCTTTCAAAAGTTTGTGCTTCTTTGTAGCAAAAAATTAGACCAAATAGTTTGACTAAGGGAGCTCATACTACTAGGAAAGATAGAAGGCAGAAGGGCATCGGACGTAAACAGTTGTCATGGTTTAAGAACATCAGGAACTGGACCGGAATAAGAAAGTTTTGCGACATATGCCAAGCAGCGATAAACAAAACTTTAACAGTTGTACAATAAATGATAATTTGTCTACCCACATGGGTGTAAAGCAACAGAACAGAAGAAGAAGAAGGGTGGTTGACATGAACATTATTGTCGTTGTATTTTATTATGACGATTATATATTTTATTTATTTGTGTCATTTATTTGAAACGTACGACAATAAAAAGCATTTATTATCATTATTATTAATTTTTAAAATTTCTTGTAAAAGTTGTTTGATTCTAAACTTTTTCACAATTTTGGTTTTGCTGCAAACAATTAAGTTACGTAAGCAACTATTAAATAAGGTGTATTTACATTTTATATTAATTACCATGTGCAGAATTAAGAATGTTTTAAATGGCATGGCAACTCTGAGCTAATCAGACTAGATTAAAAATACCCTTTTTTTTTCATAATATCATAAAAAAGACTTTGAATTTCAAACTAGTAGAACCACAGTCGTTGAAACTATCACATTAAAGACGAGATATAAGCAATCGGTAAACATTTTTTCTTGAATATTTGCAATACATAAGTCTTGGAAAGTAATACATTTGGAAGTTTATTTCATGTGATTAATTTCTATATTTTTATTAAAAGAAATTTATTGTTTTCTGTCGGATAAACAGAAGTTGATTTGTCAGATTTTTTTAAGTATTTAACATTGTACACAACTTTAAGTCTGTATATTTGATGATGAAGAGTTTTGCAAACTTTTTGCAAGCTATTAGACTGACAGGGATTTGGTTGTTTACTATAATTTTTTAATAAAAACGAATAAAGTGTGTGTTCTTAAATAATTTCAATAATTTTTTTAAATCCAAACTAAAGTAACCAAGAAAGCTTCAGTTCTTGTAACAAGAGTGTGTTTATAGCTGCTGTGGGAGTTGTTGTTGTTGTTATTGCTCCAATTAACAGTAAACTTGTTTATCTTTAAACTTTCCCTAGCTTGGTTGCAGTATTTTTGAAAGAGGGTTTTTCATTTCATAAGATTATTAGTTCTCATGTTTAAGTTTATTCAACCATGATTTGGTTGCAAAAAGCATCTGGATGGTTTTTGTAATGACCGTCTCAGATACGTTACTTTTTATATCACCTCAATATTGGCTTAGCGCATTTTGGAGACAAAAACATGTAAGTTTGTTCTGAACGCTCTCGCAATATTTTCTCCACGAGTTTTTTCTTGCTTTTATAGCATTGCTGTAGTATGTTGTGATGTTGGAATGAGGCCAAGTACCGTTTAATTGCATTGTTAAACCGCTTCTTAGTACTCGCTTTTGCTCTGTCAAACTCCCTATTCCACAAAGTAATCTTGTTGATGGTTTTTGACAGAGCTTGAGCAGTTTCTTTTAATTTCTGTTTTTTTATGGAGTTAACTATTGTGTATACTATTATCTCCAGATTGTGACTTGTTCTCGTTTGACTAATTAGTATTTTATTATGCAAATTGTTTTGTGTTTCTGTATTTTTGTGTTTAATTAAATGTATATGTGATCAGACAACAAAGTCTCATCTAACACTTGCTACTAGTTTGCTTGTGTTAGGTTAGGTTCTCGTCGCTTTTTTTATCGTGGGCAAATTATCAATGTTAGTTTCTAAAATATATTCTTGACTTCATGTGTTGATGTTGGTGTTTTCCTGTGCATTATTATGTTGCGATGTTGATGGCATGTTTTATAATGTACGCAGTGATGTGCATTGTTCTCTATTATCTTTAACATTTTTATTTAATATTTACATTTTCTTTCGCTTCTTAAATCGGAGGCGTCTCTTTTGGTTTGATGCCATCTTTTTTGGAATACTTTGGTGCTTGGAAGGAAAAACTCAAGTGATGGCTTGTCTACACATTAGATTTTTATTTTTTTTATAGGTGCATTTAAGAAAACGGGATTTTCAATTTATTAATCTCACTAAGGGTGAAAGATTTATTAGATTCTGTTTTTTCAACATAGAAAGAGCATTTATAATATTATTTCTAATGTAATTTCCATAAGAGTGTCTATAAAAATTTGGTGCGACTGCAACTTAAGCAACTTGTAGTTTATGGTTGATAGCTATTTATGCCTCCAGAGGGTTTGCGAAGTTTGTTAGTCTTCTTCTTATTATGTCCTACAGATGTTTAACGGGAGAAATATTTGGAGATTTGGTTGGTTAATAAAACGGGTTAATGTGAGCATATTTAAATAGTTTTTGGGAAGTATTAGCAATATGCGGACTTGCTGAAAAATTTGACCTTATCCACAAATTCTAGGCGATCAAATTTTCTTAAATTAAAGTTAAAGATCTACTTCTATATGCAATTGCAGCTCATACTATAATGCCTACAGTTTGCTACACAGGAATTGCATTCATAACTCAACATTTTGTTGTTTAACAGGTTATTTACAAACTTTTATGCTACTATCATGCTTTCTCAAACAGAGCTTTGATTCATTGCTAAATATTACTCATCGCCATTAGAAGTTTTAATACAATCTAAACTCTGTTGTCGATGTAAAACTATGAGTGGCAACATAAGATGGGATTTATATGATTTTAAGCAAAAATATCTGATTTGACAATAAATTGTTCAGACACACGAGGTGACCTTCTTCACCAATCCGTTGATCAACAATTGACATGGTACTACAGGGTCATTATAAAAGTTTGGGATTACGTAACCATCTAATGTACGTTTGTACCACTCTAGTAAAATAGTGAATTCAAATTTGGTGTGCGTAAATACAGTTGAACTGTCAAAACAGAGTAAACAGTTTGGTGCACGATTTTAAAAAGGCGGCATATTTAAAGTGCTTACATAATCTCAAACATTTATAAAGACCCTGTACTTGTGAAACAATTTCTTACAGCCATAACGTCAATACGCTGATCCTGAACTTTGTTTGTATTTGGCATGTAATTTATCTTCTGCCACGTTTTTGTCTTTGGCAATTTGCAAAAAAATCTGCTTAATTGGAAACAAATTCTAGCTGCTTTAGGCATAATCGGAACTAAAACAATATAAACTAAAAAAAATTAAACAAAAATGTATGAAGAGATTGAAAAATTGATAAAAAAATTACGAGATAACAATATTTGATTTTTGCTTAATATGCCTTAATTGTAGTTGGAATTCTGCTCACTTGCTACATTAGACACATTCTAATGAAGGGTATATTTTGTTGGTTTTTAGACTGTGTGGTGCTAGCTGAATAAAACATATACAATAAAACTGATAGCATAACAAAAACATCTTAATCAGTATCAAGAAATTATAGTAAATTAATTGTTTGTTTCTTTTTCTACTTAATTCATCTTCTGCTTTTGGTTTGCAATTCTTGCAATGTTTAGTTTATTATTCTTGCTTGCCACTACTTTAAGCTATGATCAACATTATTTTATGCTCGTTGTACAACATTTGTTGTATTTATTTTTTTCTATTGATTAGTTGTGTAACCTTTAAACGTATGGTATATGTAGCACGCTTCATATGTTATGTTTTGCCAAAAACTTTCTTTTTTTACATCGTAACATATTTGAACATTTTATGTTTCTAACATTGATATTCACATCTTTTCAAATTTAATTTAAGTGACTATGTTTTAGGGCTATCAGTTGAAAGTTACTTTAACTGTAGGTGACATTGGATATGCAGTACCTGCCTTGATTTTGACATAAAATTGAAGTAAAATCAGTCAGAAAATAACAATGTGTTTGATTATTTTATTTATTTATTTACTAGTCAACGGAAGTCATTACAAAATAAGTATATATTTATTATATTAAACATAAAACAGCTAATACTAAAAATAAAAATAAAACTTATAAATATAAAATAGTTGCAAAATATTAAAAACGTCACGTATGACAAGTGCACGTTGCACAGTATTAAAAAATCCACTTTAACTTTGTTAAAATGCCGCAAAATACCTGTAGATGCAAAGTGCTGAGCATAATCTGTACGTTTGTACGGTATATAAAAATAGTTATTGCGTAAAACAATATGTAGTTTAAATGAAAGGCTTGAATCAAACGTAATGCTTAAATCACTAATAGTGTTAACTCTCGACAACATTTTATTTATGATAGAGTAACCATACATCACCATAGATTGACTTGACTACAAATCGATTAGCTCATATGTATTTATTTACTTTTTATCTACACAATATTTCATATTTAGATCTACAAAAATTTCAAAGCTTTTTTTCAAAAACGTAAAAAACAAGCTTGTCGTAGACAATCTAAAAAAAAGAAGAGATTGGAGCAGTATTGTTTGAAAAAAAGTTTTTGCAACAATTCAGTTCTATACTACCTCCTAATGGGTGTTATTAGGAGGTAGAATATAACCTATATCAAATAATTAGATTAATTTTTGCACTTGCAGCTTATTTTATTTTATTAGAGTTTAGCAGACTTGTAACTCTCAAAAACCAGGCATATTATTTTTTTTTTACTTGAGTCTACTGTGAATGGTCAGTAGTAATTATATTTGGCAGAAGTGCGTTTTGATTTTTTTTAATTAAAAATTACATAATTATTTATTAGTTTTAGATTATGCTATTAACTATTTTTTTAATTAAAATAGCAGTGCATGTAATTAGCAATAAAAAAACCGCATTTCTGGTTCTGATTTTTAGCATTTTTTTAAATTTGTTTTTATTTTTTGTTTTGTTTTTGTTTCTTTTTATTGTGTTTGTTGGCCGTTGTTTTTGTTTTTGTTTGCTTTGTACGGCTTCCCTCAAAATCTTATATTTTTTTGTTACTGGGATAATTGCTTCCCTAAAACCCTAAGAGCTTCCTGGTTTGTAAACGGATCATGATTCTGCATTATTAGTGCTACCCACCTGAGGTAATTTGTTGTTAACTTTTGACATTGTTCTTTCTGTTAATTTTATGTTATTAATAGAGTTTTAGTTAATTAACAATTAACACCATAAGAAGAAAGCATGTAAAATGGTAATAAAAATAGAACTCTGCTAAAAGTAAAAAAGCTAAAAAACTTAAGATGTGAAATGATAAGAAATAAATTTAACATAGTAGGGGTCAGTAAAAAAGGCAAGAAGAACAAGGAGAATGCTAAAATAGAAAGAGAGTATAAGAAGTTATACAAGTGTGTAAGCAAAGTGATATACTGTAGTAGGGTTATACCGTTCTAAAACAAAGACAATAATAAATAAAGTTATTTGTACTCTCTTCACATGTTGAGCCTAATCATCTTAAGCGAAAGAAGCATGCAATTGGGGTTGCCAACTTGCAATAATCAATATATCACAATTTAAATTACTTTTTAAACTAATTCAAAGTTAGTAACTTGCAAAAAAAATTGTAAAATGTTTTGTATAGAGTGTGTTTCTGTAGCTCTGGAGGAGATTAATGTGCATTATGAAGTTAGTTAAGATGCTGAATGAAGAAAAATTTTTGTTGTAAAAATTTGTTATTAGCGTCAAGTAGACGCGAGAAGCACTGTAAGGTTAAAATAAAATCAAAAAAGTCTTACTGCACAAATGGGCATACAAAAAATGTTGATCTTGATTCTGAATAACATTTGCAAGAGTTTTTGATAACCAAACGAAGTCCGTTTTGTATTCTGCTGGTGGAAAATAGCTCAAAAAAATAGTTTTTTTAAATTTTTTTAACTGATTTAGAAGGCAACTATTTTTATTTGTAAAGTAAGTACATATAATTTACAATTCAAGCTCATAATGATTCAATTTTTTACTACTACACTTCTGTAAAATCTCTACAAAAAATAATATTAAATTATTGACATTTTTCATGTAGATAGAAGTAATAAGACAAAATAAATAACATAACCGATAAAAAATCAATAAGTGCAAAGGTATTAATTGCATAATATATATTTATTTGAAATGAAATGTAAAATATAATCAATCAAAATAACAAGAAAATTATTTGCTTTGATTAAAGTTTATTGCTTGAATATATAAAATTCTCTTTGATATACTATCGGTATATATTCCGTACAATTCACATTTAATAAGACTTGCCTTACATCATGAATATAGAAATTATAGTGTTTATTCTCTTCATAACCATCTGTACTTGTACAATACTTGATAATTTTATAGCAGATTATTATAAGTATAAACATGTTGAATTGCTAACTGTTTTTACCTGCTGGAAAAATAAAAGTAAGTAAAAAAATCATTGTATTTGCTGTTTCTAATTACTATAAACTAATCTTTGACAATTATTGTTGCAATTAATAAATATGCAATGAATTTAATTATTTCTTATATATTTTTTAATTATTTTTCTTAGAATTGCGTTGTTTGTATAATTTAGTTTTTAGTTTTTATATTACTGTGGTTTACTGTCTTTTTTACATACGTGTTAAAACTATTATGGTTATAGCAAGTAAGCGTTAACTAGACAAATATTTTTGCATCTTTTTATTATGTTGAAAGGTTTTTAGAAGCAAAACGGTCAATCAATTGTGTTGTATAAGATATAACACATACAACAGAATCTGTGTAAGGAACCAATTTTTAGATAGTGATATCTATAAATTTATTAAAAATAAGTTTAGTTATAATCATATTTTAGACTTAGTTTGGTTAACGATCGACGCTAACATTAATTATAAATATTATATATAAATTAAAACTCTTTATTCCAATTCAAATTCTTTAATTTTTTTAGCAAAAATATACAATATTTTTACACATTCCTGCTCTTTGGAGGCCTCCAGATTATTATATTAATTATAAACATAAAGCTAGATCAATTTTTGTTTGTTTTGTGCATGAAATAAATCATGTCGAAATGTGCAAACACTAAAACATTTTTGTTTCAGATTTAATAAATTTGAACAAAGTTTTAAATTCATTTCAACTAAGAAGTTCTTTCATCTATATAAACACGTTTATTGATAATAATTACTTTAATCTTAGTTTAAACCACAGTGAATATGACACATATGGTTACATGCTAGATTTATCATGTGAAAATGCTCAAGAATTTTTGGAAATGGTAAGATTAGTCTGGTAATTAACAGATTTTGTATTGTTATTATTATTTAAGGATGCCAATTTGGATAGATGGAAGACCAGATATCACAATCATTATAAATGGTTAATATTGTCATCAGAGTTTTATAATGTATCTGATATTGTTAATATATTTGAAAATGTTAAACTGAGAATGGATTCTGATGTAACAATAGTTCAGTATTCTAGAAGAAATATAAGCTTGTTAGATATCTATAATCCTGGATATGGAATTATGCATGGCAATGTATCAATCAAAGAGAAGTTATTTTATAATATTGATTTAAGAAAGTTTACTAGTTTAGAAATGTCATTTTATGAGGAAAGGAAAGACATGACGGGTCTTACTATTAGAACTTCAATTGTGGTAAATATAGTTTTTGTCCTAGGGTGCTAAAATACATTGCTACTTGCTAACAAAAATCAATGTTTGCGCTATTCTTCCATTATTACTGTCAATGCGTAAATGACTTTATATAACATTCTCGTTGACATTAAGCTAAGCTTTGTTATTTGATGCTAATTTTATTATAAAATTCTTCACATATATGAATGCTTTGTGTGCTTTTTGTGAGTTGCTTATTCACATTATTAATTAATAAATTTTAGATTACAAAGAATATATCAAAACCAGTACAGGAATACCTAGTTGATAGAAACAACATTTACGATGCCGCAATTAAGTTAAATTATGCATTGTTCTTTTATATAATTGGAATTCATGGATTTACGTAAGTACTTAAGATATTATTCAGAGTATATCTCAACGTATACGCAGAAACTGAAATAATTGTTAAAAGTAAGTAATGATTTATGATAAAATTACCAAAAATTTTCGTTTTAAATAAACGTTAACATCAATTAAACCAGAACCATAAACATTTTAGTTACAGATAAGGCAACTTTTACTTTGTCCATAACATGCATCACTGATCATTGGAAAATGAGTAGTATAGCAAACAAAATTCTTATTATTTTTATTATTAAAAAAAAAAACTTTTAAATAGTTATGGTTATTTGAAATTTCTTTGTAATAATTAATGTTTCTGTTTACGAAAAAAGCGACTCCTCTATTTTGGAAGTTTGTCTTGGAGTTATTTTGATATAAAGTATATCTAAATGTTAGTGTTGTGATCTTCTCTTTATAAAAAGAAAGCCTTAATATGTTCCAAGTAATGTGTTTTGGTTCTTGTTCTAATTTTTTCAAATTTTTTTTTGGATTTTGTTGTTCTGTTGTTGTAGGTCCAAATTAAAAAAAAATTGCTTTGTTTATTTTGTTTTACTTCTTATAAAATTTTTACCTCCCCCAGCTGACTGACGTGTCAGTATAAGGTTGTGAATTGGTAACTCTACTCATCTGAGGCATTGTGTGTATAAAATTTGATATTTAAACACAGTTTTGTTGGCTTACTTGTCGTGACTAAATGTTGCATCTAATGACCATAGTAAAGTTTTTGCTCTTAGAATTGTTTGTGTGCTTAGAGCACAATTATATGCTATTACTAAGCGCTATTTGTAACCGGTTTAGAATGTTAATGAAAAATTTGGTGCAGATTTGTCGTTGACTACTCTCCAGCCAGTCTTTGCCAAATTATTTAAAAGACAACATTGTTACCGCTCCCGCAGCTACCTCAATATATAAGTTTGAGCAGAATATCCCTAAACGTACTCTACAGGACCTTCAAAAAATATTGACATAACATTACTTAGAATGACTTATCAACTCCTGCAACCGGAATACTGCCACCAGGCAATTATTGCAAAGATAGGCGGCAAAATTTCTCGCCCAACGTAGAGCAACTTAGAACAAAACGCCCCATTCCCAATGACTTGACACCAAGAACCCTGTAACTTCTGAGAAAATATTCTTTAAGGAATCCGTGCGTTTTAATTGAAAATTGAACTAAACGCTTCTACCACCGAGTAGAAAATAAGTAGACCTGATTGACAAAAAAAAAACCACATAGGATATGACTTATACAGTCTGTAATAAAACTTTTCAATTAAGTAGAAAAAAAAAACAAAACAAAATGTTTAACAAAACTGGAAAGTATTTTGAAACGACTGGGACAACACCAGTCCTGCAAACCCGTCCGGAATACCAAGTTTATCACGTAGTATGTTTGGTCAACTAACCATTTACTTATTCTCAACCTTCCACTTAGGTTTCTATCTAAACTAAACCTTAACACCTCAACCCAACCTATTGGTTTCCGGGAAATCGACCCAGCCACCGCCTGGCTTAATTGAAAAAAAAGCTTAGTAGTTGATGTCTCTGCGCAACTTTGCTGAGGCTAATATGGGTAATGACATTGTCAAGCTAGTGGTATACAAAAACCCACGGACAACTAAGTGTAAAATTTTCCGTAAAAATGTGGGACAGAGATAATCTGCCGACGCAAAGATTCTCACCAATTTTTTGCTATACTTAAAAACATTTTTGGGTGATCCAAGAGCTTAGCTGTCTAGTAATATTGTTAAAAATTAAAGCAAAAACGTTGCAAAAACAAGCGGGTGGTGACCTAAAGCCTATCTACGAAAAAACTAAACAAGCTTTCTTGCAGAAAAATGCGGACCCAAACTTGATAGTAGATCTGAGCCAACAACTCTGGACAGAAAAAAGACTAGGCCAAGAAACCAGTTGTAATTTTTTTTGCCGTAAAATTTGCAATACAGACACTTAGCACCGGAAGCGGCAGCCAACCGCTGATTAATCGGTGAACCAGCAAATTCGACAAACGGTTGGCATTACGGAGTTTAAAGACTTCCAACACCTCAAGTAGACATCACTAAAATTAAGGCCGGTTGAAAGCAAAATACTCAAACAAATGTCGGACACAGCTCCACGAGGACATCTTTGCAACTTCCTCTCCGTCGGAAAATGAAAAACGGCTCAATCAAGCATGAACACGACGCAACCATTGATCTCTGCTTCAGTAGAAGTAATCTGCAACAACCATTACCTGCCAAAGATCTCCATCACATATCAGGGTACGACCAAACTCTGATAGACAGTGGTGCTATCCAGAATTTTATTTGTCTAGCTTTATCTGGATTACACAAGACTGACTATATTGACTAACTGCTAGAACAAACTTGCCGTCACCGAAGAAGCAAATTCATGTCAGCATATAACAACAAACTGCCATCTTTCTGAATGCACCAAACCTTGGCAAATAAATAATTTTAGGTTACTTGTGACTAACACAAAATTAAGCCATTTTTAACTATGTTTGATACTTTGTTTACTTTGGATGCAATACGTTAAAAATAATCTGGTGGTTGTACTTCCAAACCAAGCCAATAACAATACCGAGGTCAACATGCATAAAAACGCATTCTTTAAACGCCCCAAATTTTACAAATGGGTGCGTTAACTTGCACGCCTTTTTGTGGAAGATTTTTGACCACCTACTACTAACGTAGTGACACATTGCATCAAACTACAAGACACAACACTTCTACGAATCCGACCGTACGCTTACATCGTCATTTACGAACCAGTAGACAAACTGTACTTTAACAATATTGTTATGTATTCAACTAATTACCAAGATTACATGAGGCATTTAAGGCAAATTATGGAAAAGTTACAAAAATATAAGCTACGCTGTAACCAAGAAAAGTGTAATTTTGAACATCCAGAAATTGAATACTTAGTACACAAGGTTACGATTTAAAGAAATCTGTTATTTGAACACCACCTTTGACTTATCCGCAACCATGTTGACATTTTTGAAAAAACTGTAACTCTCCTCACGGACCTACAGTGAGTTAGTCCAGTGAGACGACACGCTCTTATAGCAGTTAAAACAGTACTCGGCCAGCCTTTGACAACTCATAACTCATGCAAACCGACGCGCGTAAGGTGAACATGAAACCGGTACAGTTTCTGGAGAGGAAGCAAATTATCGGTTATGCCAGCTCACTGATTTTAGCCACCAAACAACGGTGTGGCTAACCGGTATTACTTTGCTATTTCAAGCGTTCACCGACAAAGGGGGCGGCAGCAAAACCATTGATTCAATCGACTAGTACTTTCCGACGTCATGGCTTCACCTCTTAGTCTTACGGGCTTCTATTGTTGGTTATTGCCGCAAAATCAAAGCACTACCGCCGCAAAGCAAAACTAACGCAAATGCCAGCAGGTGCGGAACATTATTGATGACGACAACGCCTGATATCCAGAACGAGACAAAACCTTTTGAATCGTATTGAAAGTTACCACTGGCCAGAAATCCGAAATGACGTCAAAGCATACGTCAGGGAATGCATCACCGCGCGGAACAAGACTGGTGCCGCTTTAAAGACTTACCCCGACAGCTGGAAACGTATTGCAATTGAGTACGTGGGTCCGTTAGATACGACTCTCACAAGACATTGATTGATATTAACCGTAATGAATATATGCATCCGGTAGGTAGAAGCATTTGCCAAGCAACACATCAATAGTTATCTGATTATTAAAATCTTAGAACAGCGTATCTTCTGCCGTTTAGGGTATCTTAGATTCTACTAAGTGACAACGGCCTTCATTTTGTAAGTCACAAGTATTAGAAAAGCCACCACACAGTAGTAACGCCATCATCACACTTCCGCGACGTATCACCTTCAGGCTAACTTGGTGGGAATTAAAGAAGTCGTTGCGATGCGTACTGGACCACTACTCCGGCACTCCTCAGACAATCTGCTACAGTTGGCCACATTCCAACTTTGCCAACTCACTAACGCAGTCACCGACCTTAACCCAAGTAAAGTTTTACTAGGAGCAAATGTTGCCAAACTTAAAGCTTGAGACACACTACGGGCCAAAAACGATACCCAAGCGACGCAACACCGCTATCGACTTTCGATCCGGTGACCAAAGAAGAGTCCTTTTTTAGTCCGGCCACAAATGTTATTGTTGGTTATTGCCACAAAATCAAAGCCACTACCGCTGCAAAGCAAAACCAACGCAAATGCCAGCAGGTGCGGAACATTATTGATGACGACAACGCCTAATATCCAGAACGAGACAAAACCTGTTTCAACGTATTGAAAGTTGTCACTGGACAGGAGTTTGAAATAACGTCAAAGACAGCATCACTTGCGCACGGATTAAGACTGGAGCTGTTTTACAGACTTACCACGACTGCTACCTTTGGAAACATATTGCAATTCACTACGTGGGTTCATTGAACACGACTCTTACAGGACATTGATTCATATTAACCGTAATGAATATATGCATCTGCTAGGTTACCCGATTATTAAGATCAACGGCTTACATTTTGTGAGTCACAAGTTTTGGGAAGCCACCACACAGTAGTAATGCCATCAGGCTAACTCGGTGGGAGTTAAAGAAGTTGTTGCGGTGCCTACTGAATTACCACTCCGGCACCCCTCGGACAATCTGCTTTAGTTGGCCACATTCCAACTTTGCCAACGCACCAACGCAGTCACCGACCTCAACCTAAATGAAGTTCTACTGTGAGCAAATATTGCCAAACCCGGAATTTGATATACGCTACGGGCAGAGATCTACAACAACGCTAAACCCAAATATCGGTGGTTTTAGGAAGGTAGGCAGGGAGAAGCCACGTATTGCCAAAAACGATACTACAGGCGACACAACGCCGTAAAGATCTACGTGGACAATCTAACGCCAGCTCCACTATTAGACCGCTCGGACAAACCAGAACAATGCGCTCCCCGGACAAATTTTCCAGTAGCTCTACCAAATTAGAAACCCAACCGCAACCCACATTACCAGGTGGACCGCAATAGTAAGTAGAAACGATAGTGTAAACTGACTTACACCCCTATTTTATAACTCGTAACGATCTCGTTACAGTTCGATAATCGTTGCGGAACGATCAAGCCGCTACCATGTGATGTTGACAATCGTTGCGAAACGTCAATTTGACATATAATATTTTTATTTACTATTTATAATATTAATATATTTATTATTGTTAAAATTGTTGAAACTGATAGTGATGAATAAGCGTAATATTATTTTCAAACTTTTGAATGAGCTGAACTGACAATAAGTAATTTTATTAACAAATTATTAATTTTATTAGTAAAAATAAAATGTTAGGCTAGAATTTAAGAGCATACCGACCGCTACCTTGACTTCCAGTATTTTTGTAAAAACAGCTACTTTTTACTAAAATATTCTGGGAAAATATAGTTTGATCCTTTCTGAATGTACTGGTAAAAAAATAAATTAATTATCAAATTATATGTGAAAATAGAAATGACGCAAAGTTCCTGTTCTCACTACAACACGGGAAATCAAAAGAGCGGTCGGTATGGTCTTAAAAGAGTAATAAAAGATTGTAAAAATGTAGATGTAGTTTTAAAATGTATGTAATATTTATGTCTTTTTTAAGTTCTTCTATTTATTCAGTTCTTTTGTCTCTAAGCACTCTTTCATCTTCATCTTCTCTTGTTTTGTTTTATTTTATTTCTTGTTCTGTTGGTTCTTGGAAATATTGCCTCTTTTTATTATCTTGTCTTTTTTCGTTATTAGTTTTTTATTTTTATCTTTTATGTTTATCATATTGTGTTTTTTTTTTGTTTTAGATGTGTTAACGTTTTGTAAAACAGTTTTTGGTTTCGGTTAAAGTTCTCATTTATTACCTTTTCAAATTTTGTCCATGATTTTATTTTGCTTCTTATATTATTCTTTTTGCTTCATTTCTTTTTTCTTTGTATTATTTGTAGTCTTCTATTTTTTTAGTTTGTAGGTAACTTTTCCATAATTTTTTGCTCCTTATCTCCTTTTTAACTTTCTTTGTCTACCAATTGGTTTTTTATATCTTTGTTTACTATTTTTGTTGTTCCAAAGCTTTCTTTTGCAGCTTTTAGAATAATTTGTTTAAACATTTTTCATTTTTTTTTTATGCATGTTTTTTTTTCTTTTTCTCTAAATATTTTATCTTTTGGTATGCCGTTTGTATTTGTGTTTCTTTTAGTTTGTGTTTTTTTATTTTTATCTTAACTGTTTTTCTTCTTGTGTCTGAGTTGGTTGTGTTTTTGTGTATTTGTGATTTTTTCTGTGTTTGAATTTGGTGTTTATTAATACTAGATTGTTTCTGATGTATAGGTACTTAATAATTCTTTCTCCGTTGTTGTTTTTCATTTTTCTTCTTTTTTTTCTATTGTTTCATCTATTTCGTCGTTTTGGTTTTCTACTCTCATATTTAGGTCTCCTAGTATTATTGTTTTCTGTTCCCTTGTCTATTTCTTGTTGTAATTTACTATAGAAAGTTTTTCTCTTCTTTCTTTGCATCTTCATTTGGTTCGTATGCTACTATCATAGTTTATGGTTCATTCTCTACTAGCGTCACTTCTACTGTTATAATTCTTTCATTTATGTGTTTTTCTCTTATTGTATCTTTTATCCTTTTCAGAGATTTTATTACTCCTACACCTCATTTTCATCTTTTCTATTCCTCCACTTCTGTCCCCATTAACCAGTAACCACTATCTATTCTTTCTATCCCGTGCCCTTTCTTTTTTTGTTTTCGTTGTTTTTAGTATTGCTATTTTTTTTTTGGTTTATCATTTCTTCCGCCAGTTCTGCATTTTTTTACATGTATCTTCTTATATTCCATGTACTTTTTTTTTAATTTTATTTTTATTTTTATCTTTCTTTTTTTTTTTCTTATTTAAATGTTTACTACTTTTGTTCTTTTTCTTTTCATTGTTTGTCGTTGTGTTTATTTTCTTTCTTGTACCATTTCCTCGTCGTGTCTTGTTGGTTTTTTTCTTTATATTTCTTATTAGTTTGTTGAATTTTTCACTTCTTTTAGACCTTTTATTTCTTTATTCTATATACATTTCACTTTGTATATATATATTAATGTACTACTCTAAAATATTGTAGACAGTTGCATACAAAATCTCAATATGTTGAAAACAAAATTTTATGTTTTATTATTTTGAAGTAAAATGCATATTATATAAAATGAATTTCTTAGATGCAAAACTTTTTAATAGCATTAAACGTTTGAGAAAAAATCAGTATTTGAATAGAATTTGTTTTTAAAAACTAAATTTTTAATAATATATTTTTTTATACAACTGATTAAAAAGAATAGACTTATCTATAGCACAATGATCAAAATGTTGGTTATGATTAACAAATTTTAATTTTAAAAAATATCGGGAAAAAAGTTGTTAAACTATGCTAAATTTATTACTTTTCTATTTATTTATGTATTAATAATTATTTATTTATTAAAATAGATGATTACATTTTCATAACGACTGCCAGCAGAGATGCCGTTCCCGAACGATCGTATTAATCGCTCCGCAACGATCACTAAAAGTTTGTTTATTAAACAATCGTTGCGTAACGAGAATCGTAATGTAAATTGTGTAAATAGCCATGCGTTCTGAACTATTATAGTTCGGGAACGATCATAGTTCGGGAACGATCATAGTTCGGGAGCGATTATAGTTCGGGAACGATGTTTTATAAAATAGGCCTGTTATTGTGCTAAACTTTAGTAAGCAAGTGTCAAAACTCACACGTTCCTCCGTGAGTTAGACAAACAAATAATTTGAGAAACAACATCGTTTACGATCTGCAGATTTGAAGTTAAGTTCAACCCAGTTGGAGCAGAATATCAGAATACCCCTGGACGTACTGCTCCAAAAAACATTAAAATAACATTCTCTGGGGTGACTTATCAACCCCAGCACACAAGTACTTTTAAAGACTTTTTTTGTATATGATTAATCTATAGCAATGGGAAATGCTTTTTGGATAGTAAATATATCATGAGACAGTTTTTTACATCTTTTTAAATAGGAACTCACATGTAGAACAACAAAAACATTGGGAATTTTACATATATTCAATACTGTTTATACAGGGTTGGCAATTGCTAATAGCTAAACAAGGGAAAGTTTTTTTCTTGGCAATGACGAGCCTGCTTTTTATTAAGTAAACCAATGTGATTGTTGTCGTTTTATACAGAAAAACTCAACATGTTTTTAAAATGTCAATTCACATTAAAATTGATGATTATTTACATAAGACACATTTACACATTTTTTGTTATACTGTAAATGTGATTAAATTAATAAATAACTTTTTTGTGTTTTAGCAACGTCTTGTTAACAACTAAAACTTGGTATGGAATCACACCAATGGGCACTGATGCAGGTGTTATACAACATTTTTGGACAGGACAGAGTGAAGTGTCGGCTACATCAGGAATCATGTCACGAGAACGGGTCTTGTCTCTTGATTACTTAATATCTTCATACTATTTTGGGTAAATAATTGTTGCATTCTTTCTTATAATACAGAAAAAGAAACGTAAATAAGTTATTTTGAAAAGTTACTTACATTTTGCAGTACATGTTTTATATTCCGAAATCCAAGTGCGATTGGAAAAATTCGCAATCAATTCTTTGACCCATTTGCTTTCAACACATGGTGTGTGTGTTTATTATTTTGTATTTTAATATGCGTAGTTCTAAAAATCACATTTAATACACAAATTGGATTTGGATTAATATCCGAAAAACAAGGATCGTGGTCTAGTTCAGTTCTAAATACATTAGCAGCATTATGTCAACAAGGTAGTATTAAATATTGATTTTGTTAATTTTTTAAATTTAATAAATTGTAGATATCGAAATTGACGCGGAAAATATTACAGGACGAATATTAATATTAACCTTAATGGTGTTATCTTTATTACTTTATAATTATTACACATCAAGCATTGTATCAGATTTAATCAATTCTCGAACTCAAGCATTTACTACAATTAATGAGTTGGTGCACAGTAATCTAGATCTTGGTATGGAAGAAATTGCGTACACATTAAGATTGTTTAAGGTGTGGAAACATTTTATTTAAATTTGTTTTGATATGTTTAATAACACGCTGAAAACATTTTTCAGATAACAGATGATCCGGATTTAATATATTTACGTGATAAAAAAATATTGCGCACAGGAAGCACATCAAAGTTTTTCACTCCAAAATATGGAATAGATAGGGTCAAGCAAGGAGGCTTTGCTTATCATGTTGAACCAGCAACCGGATATCCGTTAATAGCAAAAAGTTTCGATGGAGATGAGATATGTGATTTGTGTGAAATTTACGTATTTCAACCGACCTTGATTTATGTTATAGCTCCAAAAAGATCTCAATATAGAGAATTGTTTTTAATAAGGTATTATATTATAAATATTAATACAAACAATAATATTATTTTAGTTACAGGAAAATGATGGAAAGAGGGATTATAAATAGAGAAACACTAATTTGGAAATCTCAAAAACCGCAATGTTTATCAAGTGCTAATGTATTGCAAATCGAATTGGAACTAGTTGCGCCTGCATTTTTTGTTTTGCTTTTTGGTATTCTGACTGCACTTACAATTTTATTTGTTGAAATTAAGCGGAACACAAACAATAAGAAATAGATTTTATTTATTCATTATTAACACTTGTTTTGGAAACCTAAAAAGATGAAATATTTTAAAATATGATTATTATATTACAAATTAAGTACCACCAAATCCTTTTGCTACTCTGTCTTTGTATTTTCTGTAGTTTAAATTGGCATCATCTGTAATAGAATAGAAAATAATAGAAAAAAGTTTATTAATAAATTAAAAATATTTAACTTAAATATAAGCTTACTTAAGTATTTTAAGAGTAAGGTAATAGTTTAATTTAGCTATAGCAAATTGTAATCCGCGTTTTACTCAAATACTTAAATTGATTAAAGCAATTAAATTTACATTGAAATGCACATCTTTTAGGACTAGTTTTAGTTTGTTTTGAAAGACGCAAGTTAGTAAAATATCGGACTTCATATTCTGTTGTATCATAACAAAATCTTAACTTTTAATTTCCTAAATATTGCATGCTGTCTTTAAAAGCTTAAATCTAAAATGTAACTTTTGTATATTAACCTAAAAGCTACTTAGAATTGTTTTTAATTAAATAATTTTTATTAATTAGCTAATTTATTTGTGATATTTAAAAATAAATTAATTTAATTAAAACTTAACTTTCATTAAGCTTATATGGCATCGAATGATAGCAAACGAGTAAATTGAATAAATATTTTTTTATTATTAATATAAATAATGAGTCAATTGGTTGTGATTCTACCTAGTGCAGTTAAATAATAAGTACACATTAATTGCTATTATTAGCATTTAAGCTGACAACTACGCTAATGATACCGATTAATGTCTCTGTTTAGTATTTAATTTTATTAATTTAATTTTATGTGACACATGCATAGATAACCTTAATATAACAATTTTTGACATTCATGTTTTATAATAAATAAATATTAGTAAAAAATTGATTAAGATGCTTGTTTTGATAATTAGAATACGTCTAATAAAACTGATGTCATCAATTGAAGTTGACAACAACCCGATCATTTGCTTCAGCTAACAATTATTGCTTTTGAGTATACCAGACAATAGCTTCACCGCGAGTTATTAGTACTCTACTAGTAAAGCGTCCTGACTGCGTGGTATAGATACAAAATTGACCATTTCTACAAAAAAAAAAAACGAGAAATTGTTGCCAAATACAGTAGACTACCAATTGTTTTACGATCAATTTTCAAAAAGTTTTCTTTGTGAGTCGCCATTCTTTTTTCAATGGGAGTTGATGCAGCTATTGAAATTAAAACGTTGAATTATCTTCTTGGTGTACTTGGGTTGACTGATACAAACTCCTTTAAGTTTAATGTCAATTTGCATTCTAAAATAATTTAAGCAATTTTTAAGTTTAGTTTTGTAAATGTTTTCAAAGTTACTGTTGATTTCATCTAGAACTCTGATGATAATTTCTACCTCACTTTTACCAACAATAAATCCGTCATCCACTTAAAAAGCAATAATTATGCTTTTGTCTTCATCATAAAAAATGCATGGATCATCATCTGTGTTAACAAAAATCATTGTTATAAAAAAATGTTGGTATAGGTGATACCTTATTTCTGCTTTAATCAATCGGTTATTTTGCTTTTTACGCAACACCTCAACAACAGATTAGTGGTTTTGCGAGTATTGGAATTATGGAAAGTCCATTGTTTTTATGGGTGCATACTATCCCTTGTTCTTTAGTGCTTTGGAATCAGAAATACCTTTCACTTCTCTTATCTTAACTGGCTTGATTTTTTTACAAAGTTTAAAAAACGGGCAAGTCGACTTAAGGTTTATGGCCTCTTTAAAGTTTTGACTATTAGATCAGCTGCTAACTCTGGTCTGTTCTACATTTGCTTAATTGCAAACAAAAAATTGTTGCAATTTTTTGTTAACAATTTTGAATTAGATCTGCCTGCTATATTTTTGTTTGTCTGTTTTGCTAACTTTTTTTAACAGTTTATTATACAATTTGACTGATTAAGTACGGATTTGCTAACATATAAGATTTTTACTCAGGTTTTGTAATTGCTAACTATTTATATGTTTTTTTGGACTTTTTACGCAATTGCTCAATAGTCATATCAGCCCAGATTTTTTTTCTTTTCAAAATATTTTTTGTTGTTGAATTCTCAATTAGCATCATATTTTGGAGATGTATAGTTTAACGCTACAAATATCACCGCCCGACAACAACTCAAAACAAATTCTGACTATTATTAAAAAAAAATATGAGATCAAGGTTAGACCAACCGGGAGGTTGACATGTACTTTATTTTCGTTGTATTTTATTATGCCAATTATATATATTTTTTATTAGTGTCATTTATTTGAAACGTACAACAATAAAAAGCATTTATTATAGTTATTAATTTTTACATTTTCTACAAGTTGTTTTAACAATTAAGTTACGTAAGCAACTATTAAATAAGATGTATCTACTTAAATTTATATTAATTGCCATATGCAGAATTAAGAATGTTTTGAAATGGCATTACTTTGGCATGGGAATTCTGAGCTCATCAGACTAGATTAAAAATACCTTTTTTTGTGTCACAATAACATAAAAATACCTTTGAATTTCAACGAGTAAAACCACACATTAAAGACGAGATTTAAGCAGTCAGTAAACAAAAATTTGTTTTCTGTGGGATAATCAGATGTTGATTTGCCGGATTTTTTTAAATATTTAGCATTATACGTAACTTTAAGTCTATATATTTCTACTACCATTCCGCACATGATGAGGAGTTATGCAAACTGTCTGCAAGCTATTAGACTGACAGAGATGTGGTTGTTTACTATAATTGTTTAGTAGAAACAAATGAAGTGTGTGCTCTTTAATAATTTCAATAGTTTTTTAAATATAAACTTTAAATTTAAACTAAAGTAAACAAGAAAGCTTTAGTGCTTGTAACAAGAGTGTGTTAATAGCTGCTGTAGGAGTTGTTGTTATTGCTCCAATTATCATCAAGCTTGTATATTTTTAAACTTTGGCTAGCATAGTTGCCGTATTTTTGAAAGAGGACTTTTTATCCCATTCGATTGCTTTCCGTACCTGATGATGGGTCTGATTACCACAGTTATAACCGTCTGGTCATATCAAGTGTTAGTCCTCATATTTATATTTATTTAATCACAATTTCATTGCAAAAAGCATCTGGATAGTTTTTGTAATCGCCGTGAGTCTCAGATAAATTACTTTTTTATCATCGCAATTTTGGTTTAGCGCATTATTGAGACAAAAACATGTAAGTTTATTCTAAACGCTTTCACATTACCTTATCCACAAGTTTTTTCTTGTTTTTATAGCATTGTTATGTGTTGTGAGGTTGGTATGAAGCCTAGTCACCGTTTCTTTTGGCATTGTTAAACCGCTTTCTAGTACTTACTTTTGCTTTGTCATGCTCCCTATTCCACAAAGTAATCTTGTTGATGGTTTTTTTGACAGAGCTTGAGCAGTTTTATTTAATATCTGTTTTTTATGGAGTTAACTAACGTGTATAATATTATCTCCAGATTGTGACATGTTCTTGTTGTTATGTAAATTTTTTTGTGATTCTGTATTTCTGTGTTAAATTTTCAAGTTTCATCTAACACGTGCTACTTTTTGATTACTTTATTTGCTTTATAGTTTGGTTGTGTTAGGTTAGGTATATTATACAGTAATGTATATTGATCTGAACTACCTTTAACATATTTATTTAATATTCACCTTTTTTTTGCCTCTTATTTCAGAGGCGTCTCTTTTAGTTTGATGCCATCTTTTTTGGGATACTTTGATGCTTGGAAGGTTATTTTGGAAAAACTCAGATGTCTACACATTGGATTTTTATTTTTTTATAGATGCATTTAAGAAAACGTGGTTTTTCAATTTATTAATCTTACTAAGGGTGAATGATTTATTAGATTCTGTTTTTTCAACATTGAAAGAGCATTTGAGATACATTTTTAGTATTATTGCTAATGTAATCTCCATAAAGGTGTTTATAAAAATTTGGTGCTACTGCAACTTAAGCAACTTGTAATTTATGGTTGATAGCTATTCATATCTCTAGAGGATTTGCAAAGTTTGTTAGTCTTCTTCTTATTATGTCTTACAGATGTTCAATGTGAGAACGTTATAGAGATTTGGTTGGTTAAAGAAACTGGTTAATGTGAGAATTTTTAAATAGTTCTTGAAAAGCAATATCAATATGCGGGCTTGTTGAAAAATTAGACCTTATCAACATATTTCCAGGCAATCAATTTTTTTTAAATAAAAGTTAGAGATCTACTTCTATAAGCAATTGCTTTTTATACCATAATGCCTACAATTTGCCACACAGGCATTGCAATTAATAACTCAACATTTTATTGTTTACCAGATCTTTTACAAACTTTCATGCAATTATCATGCTTTTTCAACCAGAGCATTGATTCATTGCTGAATAATACTCAGTGCCATTAGAAGTTTCAATCCAATCTAAAACTATGAGTAACACACAAGATGGGATTTATATGATTTTAAGCAAAAATATTTGATTTGGCGATAAATTGTGCAGACACTCGAGGTGACCTTCTTCACCAATCCGTTGATCAGCAACTGACATGGTACTACAAGGTAATTATAAAAGTTTGGGATTATGTAACCATCTAATGTACGTTTGTGCCACTCTAGTAAATACAGTTAAACTGTCAAAACAGAGTAAACAGTTTGGTGCACAATTTAAAAAAACCGGCACATTTAAAGTGCTTACATAATCCCAGACATTTATAAAGACCTTGTACAATTTCTTACAGAATCTTGATCCTGAACTTAGTTTATTTGTATTTGGCATGTAATTCATCTTCTGCGACGTTTTTGTCTTTGACAATTTGCTATTTTTAAATATGAAAAACGTCTTTCACGTAAGCCGAAAATTCTACTTAATTGAGAAAAATTACTACCTGCTTTAGGCATAATCGGAACTAAAACAATATAAACTTAAAAAAAAAATAAACAAAAATTTATGAAGAGATTGAAAAATTGATAAAAAAATTACGAGATAACAATATTTGATTTTTGCTTAATATGCCTTAATTGTAGTTGGAATTGTGCTCACTTGCTACATTAGACACATTCTAATGAAGAGTATATTTAGCTGGTTTTTAGCCTGTGTGATGCTAGCTGAATAAAGCATATACAATAAAACTGATAGCATAACAAAAACATCTTAAGCAGTATCAAGAAATTATAGTAAATTAATTTGTTTCTTTTTCTACTTTATTTATCTTCTGCTTTTGGTTTGCAATTTTTGCAATGTTTAGTTTATTATTCTTGCTTGCCACTACTTTACGCTATGATCAACATTATTTCATGCTCGTTGTACAACATTTGTTGTATTTATTCTTTTATATTGATTAGTTGTGTAACCTTTAAACGTATGGTATACGTAGCACGCTTCATATGTTATGTTTTGCCAAAAACTTTTTTTTTACATCGGAACATATTTGAACATTTTATGTTTCTAACATTGATATTCACATCTTTTCAAATTTTAATTTAAGTGACTATGTTTTAGGGCTATCAATTAAAAGTTACTTTAACTGTAGGTCACATCGGATATGCAGTCAGAAAAGAACAATGTGTTTGAAGCCATTACAAAATAAGTATATAATTACAACTTAAAAAACATATAAATTAAACCTAAAACAGCTAATACTAAAAATAAGAATAAAACTTAAATAGTTGCAAAATATTAAAAAGGTCACGTATGACAAGTGCACGTCGCACAGTATTAAAAAAAAAATCTTTAAAAAAATCCACTTTAACTTTGTTGAAAATCCGCAAAATACCTGTAGATGCAAAGTGCTGTGCATAATCTGTACGCTTGTAAGGTATATAAAAAAATACTTATTGCGTAAAACTCGAGCTGGGACATGAATACCAATTGAGCTGAGCAAGTCAGGACTGTCAATAATCTCACAAAGCATTTTTAAAACTAATGTCACGTCGAAATTAAAACGTTTTTTTTTAAGATCATTTTAAGGTCATGTTAAATTGTTAAGTGTAGAAAGCAGTTTCGTGTAATGCAATGTTGCATTTATACGCCAAAAAACAAACAAACTTTTTTTGAATCTGTTTGATTTTTCCTTTACTGACGGCGGTATATGGAGACCACACATTTGAACAATACTCGAGATGAGGGCGTACTAGAGCGTTGTAAAGGATAATTAGAGTACAAGTGTCACAAAATTCTTTAGAGATACGCTTGAATCCTAAAAGTTGATGGGCTTTAGCTACGACAGTATCTATATGTAGTTTAAATAAAAGGCTTGAATCAAACGTAATGTTTAAATCACAAATAGTGTTAACTCTCGATAACATTTCATTTATGATAGAATAACCATACACACCATACATCACCATAGATTGACTTGACTACAAAACGATAAGCTCATATGTATTTATTTACTTTTTATCTACACAATACTTATATTTAGACCTACAAAAATTGCTTTTTTTCAAGGACGTAAAAAACAAGCTTGTCGTAGACAATCTAAAAAAAAAGAGTTTAGAGCAGTATTGTTTGAAAAAAAGTTTTTGCAACAGTTTAGTTCTATACTACCTTCTAATGGGTGTTATTAGGAGGTAGAATATAACCTATATCAAACAATTAGATTAATTTTTGCACTTGCCGCTTATTTTATTTTATTAGAGTTTAGCAGACTACTACTTGTAACTTTCATTATTTTTTTACTTGAGTCTACTGTGAATGGTCAGTAGTAATTATATCTGACATTTTTTTAATTCAAATAGCAGTGCATGTAATTAGCAATCAAAAAACCGCAAAAAATACATAAACTCTAAGCTGTGGTAAAAATAAAACTCAGTTGTAGTTGTAGCACCGATACCCATATTGAGGTTTTTTGTGTCTGCCAATTTTTTTAGACCAAAGATCCTAAAGTTTATTGTCTTCAAGAAAGTTTGTTTTAGCAGATGTGCTGCGGAATCACTCCTTAGTTGGCTTGTCTGCACACAAAATTTTTAGAATTTTTTTTTAATAGGTATATAAAAGATTTAATAATTTTTGGTTTTTTAGCATTTTTTTGTGAAATGTTGAGAAATAAACTTAACTTAGTAGGGATTAGTGAAAAAGGCAAGAAGAACAAGGAGAATGCTGAAATAGAAAGAGAGTATAAGAAGTTATACAAGTGTGTAAGCAAAGTGATATACTGTAGTAGGGTTATACCGTTCTAATACAAAGACAGTAATAAATAAAGTTATTTGTACTTTCTTCACATGTTGAGCCTAATCATCTTAAGCGAAAGAAGCATGCATTTGGGGTTGCCAACTAGCAACAATCAATATATCACATATTAAATTGCATTCTAAACTAATTCAAAGTTAGTAACTTGCAAAAAATAATTGTAAAATGTTTTGTATAGAGTGTGTTTTTGTTGCTCTGGAGGAGATTAATGTGCATTATGAGGTTAGTTAAGATGCTGAATGAAGAAAAATGTCTGTTGTAAAAATTTGTTATTAGCGTCAAATGCGAGAAGCACTGTAAGGTTAAAATAAAATCAAAAAAGTCTTGCTGCACAAATGGGCATACAAAAAATGGTAATCTTGATTCTGAATAACATTGAGAGTTTTTGATAACCAAACGAAGTCCGTTTTGTATTGTGCTGGTGGAAAATAGCTTCAAAAAATAGTTTTTTTAATGTTTAATTTTTTTAACTGATTTAGAAGGCAACTATTTTTATTTGTAAAGTAAGTACAAATAATTTACAATTCAAGCCCATAATGACTCAATTTTTTACTACTACACTTCTGTAAAATCTCTACAAAAAATAATATTAAATTATTGACATTTTTCATGTAGATAGAAGTAATAAGACAAAATAAATAACATATCCGATAAAAAATCAATAAGTGCAAAGGTATTAATTGCATAATATATGTTTATTTGAAATGAAATGTAAAATATAATCAATCAAAATAACAAGAAAATTATTTGCTTTGATTAAAGTTTATTGCTTGAATATATAAAATTCTCTTTGATATACTATCGGTATATATTCCGTACAATTCACATTTAATAAGACTTGCCTTACATCATGAATATAGAAATTATAGTGTTTATTCTTTTCATAACTATCTGTACTTGTACAATACTTGATAATTTTATAGCAGATTATTATAAGTATAAACATGTTGAATTGCTAACTGTTTTTACCTGCTGGAAAAATAAAAGTAAGTAAACAAATCATTGTTATTTCTTATATATTTTTTTATTATTTTACTTAGAATTACGTTGTTTGTATAATTTAGTTTTTGGTTTTCATATTACTGTAGTTTACTTTCTTCTTTACATATGTTTTAGCACTAATATGGTTATAGCAAGTAAATCTAGCAGTTTAACTGTAAGCGTTAACTAGACAAATAGTTTTGCAACTTTTTATAATTCATTTTATCTTTGAGAACATGTTGAGACCGTTTTTAGAAGCAAAACGGTCAATCGATCAATTATGTTGTATAAGATATGCGTTATATACAACTGAATCTGTGTAAGAAATCAATTTTTACAAGTTCTATCTATATTTAAAGTTAAATTTTATTATAATCATATTTTAGACTTGGTTTGGTTAACGATCGACGCTAACATTAATTATAATCATAAAGCTAGGTCAATCTTTTTTTATATATAATTTTTTTTGTTAAAACACGTGAGAAGTATCTATAGTTGTTTTGTGCATGAAATAAATCATGTCAAAATGTGCAAACACTAAAACATTTTTGTTTCAGATTTAATAAATTTGAACAAAGTTTTAAATTCATTTCAACTAAGAAGTTCTTTCATTTATATAAACACGTTTATTGATAATAATTACTTTAACCTAAGTTTAAACCACAGTGAATATGATACTTATGGTTACATGCTAGATTTATCATGTGAAAATTCTCAAGAATTTTTGGAAATGGTAAGAGTAATCTGATAATTAACAGCTTTTGTATTGTTATTATTATTTAAGGATGCCAATTTGGATAGATGGAAGACTAGATATCACAATCATTATAAGTGGTTAATAATGTCACCAGAGTTATATAATGTATCTGATATTATTAATATATTTGAAAATGTTAAACTGAGAATAGATTCTGATGTAACGATAGTTCAGTATTCTAGAGGAAATATAAGCTTGTTAGATATCTATAATCCTGGATATGGAATTATGCATGGCAATGTATCAATCAAAGAAAAGTTATTTTATAATATTGATTTAAGAAAGTTTATTAGTTTAGAAATGTCATTTTATGAGGAAAGGAAAGATATGACGGGTCTTACTATTAGAACATCAACTGTGGTAAATATACTTTTTGTCCTAGGGCGCAAAAATTCATTGCAACTCGCTAACAAAAAATAATGTTTGCGTTATTCTTCCATTATTACTGTAAATGCGTAAATGACTAAAATATTTATATAACATTCTCGTTGACATTGAGCCAAGCTTTGTTATTTGATGCTGATTTTATTATAAAATTTGTCACATATATGAATGCTTTGTGTTCTCTTTGTGAGTTGCTTATTAACATTATTAATTAATTAATTTTAGATTACAAAGAATATATCAAAACCAGTACAAGAATACCTAGTTGATAGAAGTAACATTTACGATTCTGTAAATAAGTTAAATTATGCATTGTTCCTTCATATAATTGGAATTCATGGATTTACGTAAGTACTTAATATATTATTCAGGGTATATCTCAACCTATACGCAAAAACTGAAATGATTGTTAAAAGTAAGTAATGATTTATGGTAAAATTACCAAAAATTTTTGCTTTAAATAAACGTTAGCATCAGGTAAACCAGAACCATAAACATTTTAGTTACAGATGAGGCAACTTTTACTTTGTCTATAACATGCATCACTGATCATTGGAAAATGAGTAGTATAACAAACAAAATTCTTATTATTATTATTTAAAAAAAAACTTTTAAATGGTTATTTGTAATTTCTTTGTAATAATTAATGTTTCTGTTTACGAAAAAAGCGACTCCTCCATTTTGGAAGTTTGTTTTGGAGTTATTTTGATATAGGATATATCCAAATGTTAGTGTTGTGATCTTCTCACTCTGGCGGCGCACTCTAAAAAGAAAGCCGTATTATGTCCCAAGTAATGTGTTTTGGTTTTTGTTCTAATTTTTCCAAAATATTTTTAGTTCTTGTTGTGTTCTGTTGTTGTAGATCCAAATAAAAAAAATCTGTTCTGTTTATTTTGTTTTGATTCTTATCAAATTTTTGCCTCTCTCAGGATCTATGAGTCTGACTGACGTGTATAAGGTTGTGAGTTGGTAAATCTACTCATCTGAAGCATTGTGTGTTTAAAATTTGATATTTAAACACAGTTTTGTTGGCTTACTATATATATATATATATATATATATATATATATATATATATATATATATATATATATATATATATATATATACGTTGACTACTCTCCAGCCTGTCTTTGCCAAATTATTTAAAAGGCAACATCGTTACGTTGCAGATCGTTAACACCCTCCGCTCCCAACTACCGCAATATACTGATACTGCGGACTTCAAGTTTGAGCAGAATATCCCTGGACGTACTTCAAAAAATATTGACATATCATTACTTAGAATGACTCATCAACTCCTGCAACCAGATTATCGCCACCAGGCAATTATTGCAAAGATAGGCGGCAACAATTGCCGCCCATCGTAGAGCAACTTGGGACAAAGCACTTCAACCCATTGACTCGACACCAATAACCCTCTAACATCTGAAGAAATTTCTTTATGGTATTTGTGCGTTTTGATTGAAAATTAAACCGGAAGCTTTTACCACCAAGTAGAAAATAAGTAGACTTGATTGTGGAAAAAAAAATCACATAGGTTATGATCTATACAGTCTTTTCAATTAAGTAGAAAAAAAACCAAACAAAATGTTTAACAAAACTGGGAAGTCTTCTGAACCGACTAGGTAACACCTGTCCTGCAGACCAGTCCGAAATACCAAGCTTACCAACAGCCTGGACCATCTCAAACTTTCTAAGGTCATAGGCTTATCACGAGGGATGCTTGGCCAACTAACCATTTACTCATCCTCAACTTTCTACTTAGGTTTCTATCTGAACTAAACCTTAACACCTCAACCCAAACTTTTAGTTTCCGGGAAACCGACCCAGCCACCGCCTGGCTTAATTGAAAAAGAAAAACTGAAGAGTTGATGTGTAATAAAATATATAAAATATGGGTAATGGACATTGTCAAGCTAGTGATATACAAAAGCCCACGAATAACCGAGTGCAAAATTTCTCGTAAACATTTAGGACAAAGATCTTCTGCCGACGTTTTAAAGGATTATACACCATAGTTTTTTTAAATTAAAGCAAAAACGTAGCAAGAACAAGTGAATGATGACTTAGATCTACGATTAAACCAATCAAGCCTTTTTGCAAAAATATGCGGACCAGGACTTGATAGTAGTTCTGAGCCAACAATTCTGGACAGAGAAAAACCAGGCTAAAAAGTTGACATTTTTCTTTGCCGCGGTGTACAGACGCTTAGCACCGGAAGCGTCCGAAGCGGCTACGGCCAACTGCTGGTCAACCAACAAATCTAACATCTTAAGGAGACAGCACAAAAATTAAGGCTAAGCTAACACGGTTTAATGTTAAGTGCAAAAACAATCGCCGAACACAGCTCTACAAAGACACTTTTGCAATTTCCTCTCCGTTGGAAAATGAGCAGCGGCTCAATCAAGAGTGAACACAACGAAACCATTGATTTCTGCTCAAGTAGAAGTAGTCGGCAACTACCATCACCTGCCAAAGATGCCCATCACATATCAAGGTACAACTAAACTTGCTTTGATAGACAGTGGTGCTATCCAAAATTTTATCCGTCTAGCTTTATCTGGATTGCACAAGACCGACTATATTAGCTAACTGCTACAACAAACTTGCCGTCACCGAAGAAGCAAATTTATGTCAGCACATAACAACAAACAGCCATCTTTCTGAAAGCACCAAACCTTGGCAAAGAAAAAATTTTAGGCTACTTGTGGCTAACACAAAATTAGCCACTTTCAACTATGTTTAACTCTTTGTTTACTTTGAATGCAATACTTTAGAGGTAATCTGTTGGTTGTACTCTTAAACCAAGTCGACAACAATACCGATAGCCAACATGCATAGAAACGCATTCTTTAACCGCCCCGAATTTTTCAAATTGGTGCAAAAATTTGACCGTTTTTTTGTGGAAGATTTGGGACTACCTACTACTAACGCAGTGACACATTGCATCAAACTACAAGACACAACACTTCTACGAATCCGACCGTACGCTTACAACGTCAAAAATAAAGCCCTCATTTACAAACTAGTAGACAAACTGTACTTTAACAATATTGTTGTGTATCCAACCAGTTATCAAGACTACATGGGGCACTTAATGCAAATTATGGAAAAGTTACAAAAATATGGGCTACGCTGCAACCAAAAAAAGTGCAATTTTGAACATCCAGAAATTGAATACCTAGAACACATGGTTACGGTTTAGAGGAATCAGTTATTAGAACACCACCTTTGATTTATCCGCGATCATGTAGACATTTTTGCAAAAACTGTAACTCTCCTCACGGACCTACAGTGAGTTAGTCCAGTGAGACGACACGTTCTTGTGACAGTTAAAACGGTACTCGGCCAGCCTTTGATTAGACCACTCATGACTCATGCAAACCAACGCGTGTAAGGTAAACATAAAACTAGTTTAGTACCAAGCCTTCTTCCTGGAGAGGAAGCAAATTATCGGTTATTCCAGCTTACTGGTTTTAGCCATTAATCAACAATGTGGCTAACCGGCATTACTTCGCTATCCCTAGCGCTCAGCGACAAATGGGCCGGCAGCAAAGCCATTGATTTGATCGACTATTACTTTTTGACGTCATGGCTTCGCCTGTCAATCTTACGGGTCTCTATTGTTGGTTATTGCCACAAAATTAAAGCCACTACCGCCGCAAAGCAAAACTAAAGCAAATGCCAGCAAGTGCAGAACATTATTGATGACAACAACGCCTGATATCCAGAACGAGACAAAACCTGTTGCAAGGTATTGAAAGTTACTACTAGAAAGGAGTTTGAAATAACGTCAAAGCATACGTCAAAGACAGCATCACATGCGCGCGGATTAAGATTGATGCCGCTTTACAGACTTACCCCGAGAGCTACCATCGGAAACATATTGCAATATTATTGGGCATAGTCTGTACTTTTTTGTATATATGTATATTTCCTGTTAATAAAGTCGTTTATTATTATTATTATTAATTCACTACGTGGGTCTATTGAACACGACTCTTACATGAGATTGGTTTATATTAACTTTAATGAATATATGCACCGGCTAGGTAAAAGCATTTGCTACGCAACACACCACTAGTTACCCGATTATTAAGATCTTGGAACAGCAGGTTTTAAGTTTTGGCAAGATTGTGCTGAGTTACAACGGCTTCCATTTTGTAAGTCACAAGTTTTAGAAAGCTACTACACAGTAGTAATGCCATCGCACTACCGCCACGTATCACCCTCAGGCAAACTCGGTGGGAGTTAAAGAAGTTGTTGCAGTGCCTACTGGGAACAAATATTGCCAAACCAGGAGTTTAATATATGCTACGGGCGGTGATCTACAACAAAGCTGAACTCAAATATCGGTGCTTTCAGGGAGGTAGGCAACGACAAGCTACGTATTGCCAAAAACAATACACCCAGACGACACAACGCCGCTATCGACTATTGATACGGTGACCAAGTCATGGTACAAAAAAGAATCCGTTGGTCCAGCCAAATGGATGGGCTCAAAACGCCTAATTATTTCAGGCAGAAGACACACCCTACCGTAAAGATTTACATGGACAATCTAAGGCCAGCTCTACTATTTGACCGTTCTGACAAACCGGAACAATGAGCTCCTGGGACAAACTTTCCAGTGGCTACACCGAATAAGAAACCCAACCGCAACCCACATTACAGGATGGACCGCAATAGTAGAAACGATAGTGTAAACTGACCTATTGTGCTAAACATTAGTACGCAAGTGTCGAAACTCACACGTTCTTCCGTGAGTTAGACAAACAAATAATTTGAGAGACAACATCGTTCACGATCTGCAGATTTGGAGTTAAGTTCAACCGAGTTGGAGCAGAATAGCAGAATACTCCTAAACGTACTGCCCAGAGCCCTCCAAAAAACACTAAAATAACATTCTCTGAGGTGACTCATCAACCCTAACAACACACAGATACTTTTAAAGACTTTTCTTGTATGTGATTAATCTATGACAATAGGAAATGCTTCTTGGACAGTAAATATATCATGAGGCAGTTTTCTTATATCTCTTTAAATAGAAACTTACATGTAGAACAACAAAAATTTTGGGAATTTCACATATATTCAATACTGTATATACACGGTTAGTTGCAATAACTAACAAGTGATTTTTTTTTTCCTTGACAATGACGAGTTTTGTCTGCTTTTCATTAAGTAAACCAATGTGATTGTTGTCGTTTTATACAGAAAAACTCAACATGTTTTTAAAATGTCAATCCACATTAAAATTGATGATTATTTGTGCATTTTACAGACTTTTAAAGTTTTATCAGACATATTTACACATTTTTTGCATATTCGCAATTATACAGTGAATGTGATTAATTAATAAATAATTTTTTTGTGTTTTAGCAACGTCTTGTTAACAACTAAAACTTGGTATGGAAGCACACCAATGGGCACTGATGCAGGTATTGTACAACATTTTTGGACAGGACAGAGTGAAGTATCGGCTACATCAGGAATCATGTCACGAGAACGGGTCTTGTCTCTTGATTACTTAATATCTACATACTATTTTGGGTAAACAATTAGTTGCATTCTTTCTTATAATACAGAAAAAGAAATGTAAATAAGTTATTTTTCAAAGTTACTTACATTTTGCAGTACTTGTTTTATATTCCGAAATCCAAGTGCGATTGGAAAAATTCGCAATCAATTCTTTGACCCATTTGCTTTCAACACATGGTGTGTGTGTTTATTATTTTGTATTTTAATATGCGTAGTTCTAAAAATCACATTTAATACACAAATTAGATTTGGATTAATATCCGAAGAACAAGGATCGTGGTCTAGTTCAGTTCTAAATACATTAGCAGCATTATGTCAACAAGGTAGTATTAAATATCAATTTTGTTAATCATTTAAATTTTATAAATTGTAGATATCGAAGTTGACGCGGAAAATATTACAGGACGAATATTAATATTAACATTAATGGTATTATCTTTATTACTTTATAATTATTACACATCAAGCATTGTATCAGATTTAATCAATTCTCGAACTCAAGCTTTTACTACAATTAATGAGTTGGTGCACAGTAATCTTGATCTTGGTATGGAAGAAATTGCGTACACATTAAGATTGTTTAAGGTGTGGAAACATTTTATTTGTTTTGATATGTACACTGAAAACATGTTTCAGATAACAGATGATCCGGATTTAAAATACTTACGTGATAAAAAAATATTGCGAACAGGAAGCACATCAAAGTTTTTCACTCCAAAATATGGAATAGAGAGGGTAAAGCAAGGTGGCTTTGCTTATCATGTTGAACCAGCAACCGGATATCCGTTAATAGCAAAAAGTTTTGATGGAGATGAGATATGTGATTTGTGTGAAATTTACGTATTTCAACCGACCTTGATATATGTTATAGCTCCAAAAAGATCTCAATATAGAGAATTGTTTTTAATAAGGTATTATATTATAAATATTAATACAAACAATAATATTATTTTAGTTACAGAAAAATGATGGAAAGAGGTATTATGAATAGGGAAAAATTAATTTGGCAATCTCAAAAACCGCAATGTTTATCAAGTGCTAATGTATTGCAAATTGAATTGGAACAAGTTGCACCTGCATTTTTTGTTTTGCTTTTTGGAATTCTGACTGCACTTACAATTTTATTTGTTGAAATTAAGCGGAAGACTAACAATAAGAAATAGATTTTATTTATTCATTATTAACACTTGTTTTGGAAACCTAAAAAGATGAAATATATTAAAATATGATTATTATATTACAAATTAAGTACCACCAAATCCTTTTGCTACTCTGTCTTTGTATTTTCTGTAGCTTAAATTGGCATCATCTGTAATAGAATAAAAAATAATATCAATTTTTTTATTAATAAATTAAAAATATTTAACTTAAATATAAGCTTACTTAAGTAGTTTAAGAGTATGGTAATAGTTTAATTTAGCTATAGCAAATTGGATCTGCCTTTTACTCAAATACTTTAAACCGGGACTACATAAACTGATTAATGTAATTAAATTTAGATTGAATTGCACATATTTTAGGACTAGTTTTAGTTTGTTTTGAAAGACGCAAGTTAGTAAAATATCTGACTTCATATTCTATTGTATCATTACAAAATGTTAACTTTTAATTTCCTAAATATTGCATGCTGTCTTAAAAGCTTAAATCTAAATTGTAACTTTTGTATGTTAACCTAAAACCTTAGAATTGTTTTGTAGCTAAATAATTTTTATTAATTAGCTAATTTATTTCTGATATTTAAAAATAAATAAATTTAATTACTTCTTAACTTTCATTAAGTTTATATGGCATCGGATGATAGCAAACGACTAAACTGAATAAATATTTTTTTATTATTAATATAAATAATGAGACAATTGGTTGTAATTCTACCTAGTGCAATTAAATAATAAGTGTCCACATTAATCGCTATTATTAGCATTTAAGCTGACAACCACGCGAATGATACCGATTAATGTCTACATTTAGTATTTAATTGCACTAGATTATATTTTATGTGACACATGCATAGATAACCTTAATATAACAATTTTTGGATGCCATCAATTGAAGATACAACAACCCGAACATTTGCTTTAGCTAACAATTGTTGCTTTTAAGTATACCAGATAATAGGTTCACCGCGAATTCCTAGTACTTCACTAGTAAAACGTCTTGACTGCGTGGTATAGATACAAAATTGATCATTTCTATAAAAAAAAATATATTTTTTAATGATTTTTTATCGTTTAACTGCAGAAACGACTCAAGTAGTTTACTGCAAAATTGATGTCTGGACGAGAAATTGTTGAAAAATACAGTAGACTACCAATTGTCTCACGATAGGGAATAGATTTATCTAACGGCTCATTTTTCAAAAAGTTTTCTTTGTGAGTCGCTATTCTTTTCTCAAATAGGAGTTGATGCAGCAATTGAAATTAAAACGTTCAAAAAACTTCTTGGTGTACTTGGGTTGACTGCTACAATCTTCTTCTGGTTTAATGTCAATTTGCATTCTAAAATAATTCAAGCAATTTTTAAATTTAGTTCTGTAAATGTTTTCAAAGTTAATTTTGATTTCAACTAGAACTTTGATAATTTCTACTTCACTTTCACTAACAATAAATCTGCCATCCACTAAAAAATCAATAACTTCATTATAATAAACGCATGGATTGTCATCTGTGTTTCAAATCTTGTCATTCCAATTTTTTGAAAGTTGGTTTAGATCTTAGAGAGATCTTTCTTCAGTTTGCACACCAGCTATGAACCGTCATGAAAACTTTTCTGCTAACCTATAGATTTCTTTTCAAAAATATTCATACAAGAAAGCAGTCTTGACATCAAAAGTTGCAATGCTAATTATCAATTATCAGTCAGCCAAAATGTCGGTATAGTTGATACCTTTTTTTTATTTTAATCAATCGGTCATTTTGCTTTTTACGCAACACCTCAACATCGCCTCAGTGGTTTTGCGAGTATTAGAATTTTGGAAGGTTTTATATTTTTATTTTGGTCAAGGAGTTAAATTTGTCTACCATGGCTGCATACTTCTTTAGTGCTTTAGAAACAGGGATATCTTTCACTTATCTTATTCTTGCTAAATTAGCTTGATTTCTTTCTCAATCTTTTACAAAGTCTGAAAAACTGGCCGGTCGACTTAAAGTTTTACAATCACGCAGATTTGGCGTTTTATAGTTTTGACTACTAGTTCAGCTGTTAATTCTGGTCTGTTTTTTTTAATTTTTTACGTGCAGGATATGATTTTGCAGATATTCCACACAATTTTTTTTTCATCTAGTGTATTGCAGGTTTTAAGTTTATCTAAGTTCTCTTTTCAATTGACGTTTAGATTCTAGTTTGATATATAGGTTACTTTTAAGTTTGATCTCTAAAAATTACATTCTCCGAACATTTGGCATTGCTTTGATTTATTCGACAAATTTGATAGCACGGCAAATTTACGTCGTAGCCAACTAAGATACCCGTCTCTAACTTCCTGTTTATCTTGCCTTGTTTGTTAGTGATGAGTACATAACAATTACACCCAAAGCTTTTCAATTGGTTCAATTTAATTATTTTACTATATCAAAAATTGTATGGCTTTTGATTGAGCTGGTTCCTGTTTGATTCAATATGAATACTGAATAACACACAACTTTAGTTCGTAAGATTTTACTCCACCACTCCACCACTGTTTGCATTTTACATTTAATTGTTGGGATGAGAGTTTTTATGTTGTTTGTTATATAGACATTCTTCACATACATAGTCTTTCCAATTATCTGTGTACTAAATGCCATTTTTGATAAGGAGTTTTCTGACATACTTTTTGATATGCGAGCCTCTTATAACATGTTTTAATCGAAGTCAACAGCAGACATTATTTCAAACAACTTTTTGTTAGACACCACAAACAAATGAACCGATATCCAATTGCGCACAAGAGCCTCTTTCACAGTAGTACACCGACCTTCGGAGATAACTCAACGCTCTCAAGGGCGCACACGACCAAACCTCTAGCACCTGGGGAACGCAGCCGGTGACAATTGGCGCCCAACGTGGGGCTTTGAAGAGCACAGTGTCTGCGTTCCCGCAACACACAACCGGAAAATAGGAAAACATGGCAACAAAGACGCTCTGAAGAACTCAGGCAAACAGTCTCTGATGATGACAGAACATCGTGTCATCTAGGTGACCTACAACTACGGTCCCTAACCAGGTCAGCACACTCCACATCTTCATAAGACATTTTTAGCTTTTCAGAAAATTCTGAAATATTTAAAGATCTTTTAGAAAAAAATATTTCTTTTTAGAATCGGATTTACATATTTTGATTGGCGACTAAAAATCGCTATAAAGAAAATTTGGTTATCTTAGGTTGGGTAGCTTCTGGTTGAACCAGAATTTCAAATGCACTAAAAGTCGTGCAAGATCAACAAATTTACGATTGTCGATAAATTGACCTATTCCGGACAAACCTAAAACGGCTACGGTTCTGCGACGTCACCAGTTTTGGAACCACCAAGACCTGAACCGATACCTGGCGCTATATTCGTCCGTCATCACACAGAAGTACGGCGGCGCAATATTCTATGAGAATGGACTGATTACCGTTACCCATCACCCCTACGATTCCTAAGACATGACGGGATATCTGATCTACCTGGTGCCTTCCAAGTAGATGCAGAAACAAATTGAGATACCACCAGCTACAACGTTATTTATTGATTATTACGTGCTGAGGATGATGAAAAATTCGTTTTTGGTAGACGCAGCTAACGTAACGTAGCTAACTGACTGTGCAAAGTTGATTAAGACACGCTAACCTTAATATGTTTGCCAAAGAAACCGAAAAAATCTAGAAACTTATACCGGAATCAATCGAAACTCTACAAGTGAGCATCAGTGAGGCCAAACAACAAGTCACGTCGAGAACAAGTACCACAAAGACGTTGGCTTGACGCTACTTATCACCACTACCAGTAACCTAACCGAAGAAGATTAACCAGATAAAAACCGCTTTACGGCTGACATCGCAACGCTTTGCACCCTAGAGGTATCGGAAGAAATGCAGACTGGTCATATTCTTTCTGTCCACATATTCAACTTTCTAAGAAAAACCAAAGAAGTTCAACCGGATCTGCCATGTGTATGCCACCGACACAGTAATCTCCGTCTATCACGACGAAGCGGACAACCTCTGGAAACGACAAACCGGTTTTGTAGAAGAAAACGGTGCACGTAATAAACAAATATACCCAGAAGAAGAAGACAACCTTGGCCAATCACCACCGCCCTAGGTGGAATTTGTGCGACAGTAAGCTACTGCGTAGTGCTCTACGACTTGGCACGCAGTAGGTTGAACATTAAGTGCCACCACTATGAAACTACCTCCAAAGCCCAAACATTTCAAACCCCAAACTTTAGTGGAACCCTAGTGGACACTTTTACATTACGAACTACTCCCGTCCCAACCATATTGTAGTTAACAAACAATTCGACGATACCTGGATACCATCACTATACTAAAAAGTTGGAAGTTAAGTCTGAGAAAGTGGGTAAAATTGATGCCGTTTAGTAAGCAAAGCCTCACTCCACTAATTGCATCTTAGTTTTTTGGTCCCCGTTCCTATCAATACTCAACTTTTACCATGCATCACTCAAGGTATAAAAATCGTTCAGTATGCAGACAACACGGTACTGATGTACACTTCAAGAAGTCCAAAAGTCATCACGCTAAGACTTTAAGCGGCATGTGAGGTATTTGAAACTTGGCTTTGGTACTGGAGAGTAATAATCAATCCGGAGGAAAGCAAGGCTTTTCTTTTTACCAAATGTCACAAACAAACTCCTCATGAAAACGTTTATCTTAACGGCGTTCCAATTCTATAGATGAATACTGCAAAGTATCTAGGAGGAAAGCTTTATCGTGGATTAGTTTTCAGATTACATATTAAAACCATCTTGGATAAGACCAAGATAGCAAGTAATATGTTAACTTCACTTCTACGCAGAAACAGCAACATGAACTCTACAAACAAGTTGCGATTATTTAAAACAATTATTTGTCCAATTCTGACATATATAGGCATGTTCAGCATGAGGACTGGCTGCATCGTCCTATCTGAAAAAGGTAGTTAATTCAAAATAAGACTTTGAGAAGAATTCTCAATGCACCTCACTACGTACGTAATACTCAACTGAGAATTGATGAAAAAATTGTTCTGATCAGGCCTATCAACATTCTTGCTTATAAGAAAAATTTGTGGTTCTTCAACCGCCACCCCACTTAGTCAACGTCTACAAAGCTGGTGCAGGATGCGCACTTCAGAATGACCTCTCAAAAACGTCACTTATAAGACACAGTCAGATTGGAAGGTTGTACACATTAATGTGTAAATCTTCTTGGTGTTAAAACCACAATTACTCAAACTCCGAAAGCCAAGCAGAGACCATATATGGTAACAACATTACCCGATTCACATAGACAAGAATTCCGTCTGGGTCATCCGGTGATCACCACACATAACCACTGCAGCTTCCAATATGTATAACCTTGCACGGTTTTAAGGCTATTGTAACCCTGTCCTCTGCTCTGCACCTTTACCAGATGACACTACAAACATACAAAGCACCAATATGGACTATCACGCACAAGAGCTTCCTTTACAGGAGTGCAACAACTTTGGGTTGTAACTCAACGCTCTCGAGGGCACACACGCCCACACCCCTAGTACCTCCCCAGGTAACATCGTCTCCTGACTGACTACAATGCAACCCCAAAGCGGCAACTACAACTACCGGAACGATTTCTACGATTTTAGGCATTGCAGCCTGACAATTCTACTGGACCAATGCTCATCAGTACATCCACACCGACGACTGTGTCGAAAATGCATTACTCGCATCCCGACTTGTACACGACTTACGGCACTGCACCTACCGCAGTGAGCCGTTGCCCGACTAGAGACTGGAGCTGCCTCTCCTACACCGTAAACACTATTCAATCTTGTTTGACACCGACCTGTGCTATGCCCATGGTGGTGATAGCTATCCACACATATCTACGCACGCACTAGAAGTGACTTACCCACGTCTAGTAAACACCTGCATCCACGGCATTGCAACTCACGCCGTGGGACAATTCTCGAGCCCTGGGGAAAAGCAATTGACATCATGGGGCGTGCAATCTGGCTGCGGGTACGTCCCTAACCAGAACGCCACCACCATAGACACTCAACCTATATTCGCTGCGTAACCTTGACCCACGAAGGTACGCAACATGTCAATCACCTCTACTAGGTAAACCAGGAGTTGTATCCTACTTACAACCATCTGGCAAATACGATAGTACCATACCGCACCACCACCTAAGGTGGAAAACCTAAGCCTATGGCCTTCAACACAAACAAAGAACATCGAGAAAGGCAACGCCGCCTTCTCCACATCACTGACCCCCACCCTTACCACCTTGGGGGCGGAAAGCCGGTAACAATAGATAAGAATGCTTTTTGCAACAAATATGTAATTAAAATACATATAACTAATTTGACACAACGCTTGATGTGGTGGTTGGAAGGTGAGAATTTGTCGCAACAATTTTATTGTACAAGGCATAACAAACTTTACCATATCATAATAAATATAAATGGGTGGTGTAATATTCAATAATATTTTTAAAATTGATATTTTTATATTTTTTTAACATTTAAATTAACAATAACAAAACAATAAATCTTTATGACATTAACTTGAACACTCATTTAATAAGTTCATTGATACGACGTTGTGCGTAGCTGACTTTGCCAACGACATATTACAAAATTTTAATGGAATATTACCATGTAATTTCGAATCACCTTGTAAATTATTAAAGTGATCTTATAGCTAGACAGAAGTGCATAAGCTTTCTATTTTATAAAAAAAAATTATTTTTGCTTTGCATTTCTTGCAGTAGTACAGCCAACAATCACGGTAATTATACATAATCTTCGACAACTATAATTTATTTATTTCTGTTCTTAAAAACTGTGTTTTGTTCGTTGTTTGAAAACCATAAATGATTTTATGTTGATATGACTTATAAAATAATTTCTAACATTTTGAAAATCTAAAAAAAAATCTTATATTAATAAAACTAAAAGTATCTTTAGTGAAATTGTCTTTTGCTATGATTTATACAAACATCTTAGTTTAACAAATTCTATTTGTAAACGATTTACGTCATCTATAAATTTATCATATATTCTCTGCAATTATAAACATATTTACCATTTCAGATACTCATTATAAATTCTTTCTTAAATCAACAATTACAATTAACAACTAATTTATCATACCTGGCAAAAATCCTGCATTTATTTTGCGTACGTATTCTTCATAAGTAATTTTCTTAGTAGCAGCATAACAAACCTAAAATATAAATTGATGATTTTATGTATTGCAACATTAATTAAAGCAGTCTGATTCATAACCAATCAAGTTGCCACACCCTTTTTTTTAATTTTTGATCAATAATGTTTTTAATATTGTAATTAATATATTATACAAAATAATAAAATTATTATTTTACTGTTACACATTTAAAGTTTATAGACAGTATAGTTATCTGTATCTTTCAAAATCACTTAAATATTATTACCTGAATTTGTAAAACACATAAAAATAAAAGTAAGATATAAAATAAGCTCTTCATGTTGACTTTACACTGTTACGAATAAAACTATACTAATTGCCTATAACGTGTTTGTTTTTTATCAACGCAATTATTACATATACAATGGAAATTGAGCGATAATTTTCCTTTGTTAATAATTATTCTAGTTGGTATTACCAGATATAATAACAATATTTAAAAATATTAGCGGATAATAATGCTAATTTTCAGTAACAATATTTCAATTTTAAATAATTATTATCATTTTGGTTACGTATGATATATTATAATTAGCATTTTGTTTGGATAAATTATGTTTTTATTTGTATACAATTTTAAATTTTGACTTGCCAGTTCATTAATTGTGCAGGTGAAACTCATATTAGTGACTGATACATGTCAAGATGATATAAGCAAATTTATCTATTCAAACTTATTTACAATTTAGTCACGGACATGTTTATTGATTGGTAATTTCATAGAAATGTATTAAAAAAATTTATGATTATTGAGTTGCAATTAGTGTTTTAAACTATGTTGCAGGAGTATCATATTCAAATTTTAAGACTCCAGATATAGCAAAATCGAAGATATCAAATTTTCAATAAAATAGTAATTTTTCTATTTTCCGCGGAAAATTTTCGAAAACTAGTACTGAAGATGACGCCAAGTGAATTAAAACAAATGAAGAAAAAACTACATATCACAGTAGCGCAGAGCTTTATATCTTCTTCTTAAGGTACCTATCCGCTCCGGGTGTTAGTGATCATATAGATAATTTTAATTTTATCCACATCTACCCGAAAGAGTTCTGTTGTTGATGTGGAAAACCAGGTTTATAATTTTTTATTACCATGAAATCCTTCTTCTCCCGGCTCTTCTCCTTAACTCCACTTTTCCTTGCAGAATGCACTGTAGCAACCCACATCTGCTTGAGTTACGCATAATGTGGCCAAAATATTGTAGCTTCCATAATTTGATTGTGGCGAGATTTTTTTCTCTTTAGCCATTCTAGTTAGGATAACGGCGTTAGTAATATGATCCTTCCATGACATCTGTTTACCCACATCTCAAACGCTTCTAGCTTTCCTCAGTTAGTGTCCATGCTTCTATTCCGTACAGCAAGACCAAAAATACGCACCATCGTACCACTCTCATTTTTGTGTTTATACATATATCTCGACTCTTAAAAACGTTTACTATTTTAATGAATATGTTTCTACTCTTCTCAATTTTGCATTTTATTTCTTGGGCTGGATCCCATCTATTGTTAATAGTGGTTCCGAGGTATTGACTGTTTTGATGGTACCATGTTCAAGTCTAAGTTGTTGCTGCTGGTTTAGTGTGTTATCCTTGCTTATGATCATAAATTTTGTTTTGTCTGTGTTGATTTTTAGTCCGTATTTGTAACTGCTGTTTGTTAATCTATTCATGAGGTGTTCTAGGTCTAAAGCATTGTCAGCGAAGATCATCGAGTCGTCCGCGTATCTAAGTTTTTTATACGTTTTTTGTTCAAGAGAATTTTTTCTTGTGCGTTTTTTAGGGCTTCCCTAAAAAAAACTAATTAGAGGGGACTGTATCTGTATGGTCTTTGCCGACTCTAACGCTTGCCATCTGGTTCCAATAAATATTTGTTATAATTTTTAGAACTTTATCATTTATGCAAATCTTTTTTTTTAGTTTTGATTATTTTATGGTATTGTACTTTGTCAAAGGTTTTCTTGTAGTCGACAAAATAAGCATATACGTCGCAGTTCATGTCTCTGCATATCTGAATTAATACCTGTAGGCTGAATAAGGCTTATCTTGTCCTTACTGCAACCCTAAATTTAAATTGTGTGGGTTCTAGCTGTTCTTCCACTATCTTGTATATTTCTTTGTGTATGATCTTTAAAACACTTTTAGCACATGACTCATAAAACTTGTTGTTCTGAATTTGTTGCATATTTTTGTTTTTTGGTATATTAATGAGTTCTGACTCCAGCCATTTTTGCGGGATAATATTAGGATTGTAGATTTGATTGAATATATCGGTAAGCCATTTGATTCCTTTTTTGTTTTATTAGTTTTAGAAATTCAGTTTAGAACCCATCTGGTTCTGAAGCTATGCCCTCTTTTATCTGTTTTATGGCGTTTTTTAAGCTGTTAAAATACTTGAGCTTGTTCTTGCTTTTATTTGCGGTTTTTCATATTAAAATAGTTTTCACGTGTTTTTTATTTTGGTTTTATCTATTAGTATGTTATCCAAGCTGTCTATGAGTATGCTTGTTTGTTTTGATTTGTATGTTCTTGTAATCTGTTTCACTTCTTTGTGTACGTAAAAATTGTCATGTTTGGCCTGAAAGACTTCTATATCTGTGCACATTTGCTGTGTTGCATTTTCTTTGACTTCTCTTATCTTTTGTCGGATTATGTGAGATTTGTTATATTGTATGGTATATATGTTTGAAACTTCTACTGTTTTCCATTAGGTGTAGAATTTCTTTGGTCATCCATGATTTTCATTTTACAACTTTTTAGGGTTTCAGAAACCTTAAAACCTTAATTTTTTCTACTGGCATGATAAGTTTTTTAATTTTTTTCGCTGTGTTTGTGAGTAAAATCGGAAATGTTGATGTGAGGACGTTTGTCCGAACTATCGTGAAATTACCATAATATAGTCAAAGTTAAATTTTAGATATTTAATTTTTTTTAATTATCTTATATTTTTTATTACACCATCTTTTGTTTCTTTCCGTGTCCTTTTTAAAATATCATAATATTTGTTTTTTTTTTTGTGTCTAGCTTTAGTTTTCTTTTTTCAAATAAGTTTTAAGTTGTCTCTTTATTTCCATTATTTTTTTTGTAATCTTGTGACATTACACTTTGCTTTGTTACGTATCTGCTAAGATTTATTTGTTTGTCAATTTTTTTTAAGTCTATAATTATTATTCCTGTGTATATGCGCAAAATGTTTTTATTAAGATTATGGGTTTTTAATTGTATGGTTCTATTCTAACTTTACTTTTAATGGATATACAGAGTTGGGTAAATGTATGGAATAAGCCGATTATTGGCTGCAATTTTTGGATTATGTAAAAAATGACTCTAATAATTGTTTTTGTAGAAATTTTAAACTATATAATGATTTATTTTGATTTTTAATACAAACCTTGTTTTAAGGACATGACGTCATCATCAGTTTTTTAAAGCTGTGTTTTTTTGTAATGTTTAAAAGGAGAATTTTTCAACAATTACAATGATATTGTGGGTCTAGAATTTATGGTTTTTAAAATATTCATTAAAATAATAACACAAAATGTAATACGTTTTAAATGATTCAGATTGTGATAATAATAATTATATGTATGTAATTGTAGTTGACGTTTTGCTTAAAATATTCAGTATTTTTATTCAATCCATAAAATAATATTTTTGATAATTTAGACCAGGACTTCTTAAACTTTTTTTTGCGACCCCATTTATAATTGTTAATTTTTGGGCGGCTCCATATAAATATAGTAACAATATACATACTAGGGTAGAGTTTAAATTTTTGTTGTCAAATTTTTATGAGCGAGGAGCGTAATTATATAAGAATACTAAAAAAATAACTTTTTCAAAATTTGGTGCTGATTGTTTAAGTCTAAATGGTGCACAAGCACAAAAACTAGCAAACATGAAGTCAAATAGATTCAAGCAACAAAATAACTTTTAAAGTAAGCTTTTTTTATTATACAATGTATTTTTTTACTGAATTTTATGTTTAGAAATTGAATGTCATTAACTAGAAGATCATACAATTTGTAGAAAAAAATGTTTAGTAAACTTATAAATAAACTGATTATAAAAATTGTATTTAATATTTTCGAAAAAAATCAATTGGAGATGATTTTTGGACAAAATTTACAATAAAAATAAGTCTTGTCACTTGAAATCTCAAAAATTACCCGTTCAAAAAATGATTTTTTATCATTTAAAAAAATCTTTTTTTTTTTTTTTGGTTTATTTGGCTCATAATTTTTTTTCTGTGCGCAGTATTGTCTTTAAAAAAAATTCTAGAGTTAGAATATCGTAATCGAATGTTGCTAAGCAATCCCATTTGGGGATTATTGTTTAAGAAGCCTTGATTTAGACAATGCGTATTTTTGTTAAATCCAAAATGTTGACATTCTAGAGGTTATATTAATTATTTAAGTTCTTAATTAAATAATCATATAAATAAAATACATCTTTAGCGTTTTTTTTTTAATATATCAATAAATTTTAACTCAATTAAAATGTAGTAATAGATCCTAGTTAAACTATTTATTTAATTAGTTTATAATACGGTTATTGTATAGAGTAAAAATAAAGGTACAAATTAAATGTTGTAAAATGCAACATTAGATAAAGCATGTTGCACCAGCACAATTCATATCCGGCTCAATAAGCATTTTAGAAATATTTTAAATCAAAATTATATTGATTATTGGTTAAGTACTTTTGCTAGCTAGATCTAATATTATATGTCCAGTTTTTCCAGACAACTTTTTATAGATGACTAACACACGCATTAACAAATTAATAATTAATTTACAAAAAACATTTATAAATATATTATAGATGTGCTTGTCTAGACTATAAATAAACATTTGATAATTTTTTTGTTTGATATGATTTTGTAATATTGCATACAATATAATTTCCATGTTTAATTAAAGCTGATTAAATAGAGAGTAAAATGGCAAAATATCAGACTAATTAATTAAAGAAGACAATTCAAAATGTTAATTATATTGTTATAAATATGTTAAAAATTTGTTTTATTTTGGTTTTTCGCTTAAAAAGAAACCTGGTATTTAAAAATATTAGATTAGCATTATTTTTTAAAACAAGTTTATTAATTGTTGGAGTAAAATTTACTAAAAATAAGTAAATAATGTACTTAAACTCAATCTAAGAATTACAGCGTCTATTAGTCAAGCACAGACAATTGTTTCGGTTCTACAAACTTCGTCAAAATTGAATGAATATATCAATATTATCAATATAAGCTAAATTATATAAAACAAAACTAAGCTGAATAGAATAGAACAAACATTTAAGTCTAATGACGCATATGTATTTTTTTAATCAAAATTAAGTTAAAAATGATTACTTGTGCAGATATATTGTAAGATAGATAAGGCACTATGCTCTAGCTCAAAGTTGGCCAATCCGCGGCGGGCTTTTGAAGATTTTTCCGACCCTCGATTATCACACTTTTACAAAATATTTTTATTTTATAATGGCCAAAGTAGTGAAAACTAATTTAATAAAATATACATTGGTTGTAGACCCATATATTCAAAAATTAGCTGTTGAAATTATATAAAAAAAAACTTTGATTTTAAAATAATATTCTTGCGCTTATATGACAGATATTGCCTGTTTTATTTATGAGTTTACAGTTATGAGTTTGCAGAATAATAAAATTATATTCTATGTTACAATTTTTCACTCCTAAATAATGTCTATAGTGGGGATTTAGATCTAATATATGGGTAAATAATTTTATATGCGGCCCGCGGAGTTATAATGCATTTCCAATGTGGCCCGCAAAATCATTTGGGTTGGCCACCCCTGCGGCCAAGCTATTTTATAAACTTAAGTCACATGGTCAAAATTGCAAGTAGTAGCAAATTCTAAACTGATAAAAATTTAATATGAGATCAAAATAGCAAAATATTAGATCCAACAATATACTAATTAGAACATTGGTAATAAACAAAAAGATAATACCTTAATCTTTTTAACTAGCAATACATTCATATAAAAGTGTATTATCATTAACCAGTGACAATGTACAAATTTATGCAACATTACTTAACATTATATACAATTCTAATATAAATGCTTACTGTAGCGTACACAATTTAATTAAATAATTAATTAAAAACATTATGACATTGAAATTTGGTTGCATTTTCTGATGTTTATTTAAATAATAAATATAGGTTAATTATAGTTAGTCTAATACATATTTTTTGTATTAAAATCCGACAAAATAAACTAATTAGTTTACTTTTGTTATTAAAAGAATGATCTAAATTATTATTTAGTAAATGTTATATTGCCTAACTCGTTTTCTGAAATCTCAAAAAACAGATAAATTTTAACAAAAATTACAAAATAAAATTTATAGAAATTTACAAAAATCAAATTAAGGCTATTTTACATTAAATCTTTAAAGTTGTTATTTAGAAGTCGAGTTTATAAGAATGTATCAACGTTCATCCGAGAATGGATATTGCCATTGCGACAGTAAACTCTTGATAGTTCATCAACATCATAGTTTTCCTTAATTAATATTCATTACTAAATATTGATTACAGATGACTATAATATATTTTTAGACTATTTAAATATAAAAGTTATTAAAAACACAATACATGTATAAAGATAAGTTTAGTTTATTTTTATTATGTTTGACGTAGAATATGCTTATCGTCAATTTATTTTTAAAGTTGTTACTACCAATATAATAAGCGCTATCTATGTGGAATATATTGCTTAAAAAATAAAGTTTGCAAAACATATCTAATAGACATATTAATAAAGTGTACACAAATGATTATAACAAATTTATTTATTTATTTATGAGATTTAAAAATATTTTTTTAGTTTTGCATTCAATCATTCTCATTATATTAATGCTTTAATAACATCATAACAGAAATTTTCCACAATTAATTAAATAAATAATTGTTATTTGTACATCAAATAATTATTAATTTAACAATAGCAGATATGTATTATATATTTGCATTATTATTTAATTATTTAATAATGGCAATTCTTTTTAAGTTTATTAATTTATAGGAAGATTTAAAATGAACATATACATATACTAATTGATTTACAACGTGTTTTCTAAATAACTATTGTTTTTGATAATATAAATAATGCCATAATAAATAACTTTTTCATTTTTACAAAAAATCTTGTTTGTACAACAAATAATTATTAATTTAACAATAGATATGTATTATATATTTGCATTATTATTTAATTATTTAATAATACAAATTCTTTTTTAGTTTAATAAAACTAATTAATTTACAACGAGTCTAAAAATAACTATTGTTTTTGATAATTTTAACTATGCCGTAATAAATAGCTTTTCATTTTGACTAAAAAAAAAAATTGTTTTTGTCTTATCTATTGCGTCAAGAAAACGCAGATAGCAGTTTACAGATTCTTATCAGGTAAGTAGTATTTATGCAGTTGTACAACAAATATATGAACCTAAGATACCGACATAGTAAGGGTACATGTATCAATAATATTTTTACTAATTTTATCAGTTTGCATGCTCTACATAATAGCTTCCGACTTACTTGATCAAGCATTTAAATTTAAAAAAATGTTACTTTAATTTTTTTTTTTAATAACTCAAAAAATTTGTGCTAAAAATGATTATTTTTTAAATGTTAGTAATTAACATAACTGCTATAAACATTGTAAATGGCCATGTATGCGTCAAGTGTACAGAATAATTTTTTTTTTGTTTAAACCACCAAAAATATGTAAATCCTGATTATAAAAATTCAGATTTTTTAGTCATCAACATTTGAAAAAGTTGAGTTTTTTACTTTTTGTATACTTTCTTTGATCGATTGAAATTTTTCAAGAGTGAATTTTTAGGAAAAATTTATAAGAAACTTTTTTTTTTCAAACTTGAACAAAAAATAAGTTTTCGCAGCCAAAAATTATTTTCTAAAATTTTGCAAAACTTTAAAATAATAGTTTCTTTTTTTTTCAAATATGGATTAAAACTTGCTTTTATATGTGCAAAAGATACCCTAAAAATTACAGAAAGTGCCGTGCACTACGCTCCAAGAAATCTTAGAATGAATCCACAAAAATACATAAAAATAATAAAACAGTTTTTTTTTTTTTTTAATAAGATGACGGGTATTTTCTTTTTTTTTCAAATATGGATAAAAACGTACTTTTGTATGTGCAGAAGATACCTTTAAATTTTGTGCTCTACGCTCCGAGATATCTTAGAATGTATCTACAGAAAATGAAATTTAAGCCTTTGTTGCTGTTTTTAAATATTTCTGTTGATACATAGTAAGATATTTTTTTATTTTTTTCAAATACATCTACAGTTTTTTTTCATACTGTCAATTGCTGCTTTTAAGATCAAGAATAATGCATACAACTTTTTTCATTTTTCTGCTATTTCTTTTTCGGTTTGTTTGTTTTCAATATTCTATTCATCTCTAGTCTGAACTCAGTTTTTCTTCTAGTACCATGGCTTACTTTCCACTGACAGGAAACTTTTTTTGCTTCTATACTTTATTTATTATTTTACTCAGTCTCTAAATTAGATTTTTCGTTATATACATCTATGTTTTATTTTGTGTTCCATCCTTACCTGACGCTTTTTGTTTTTTTAGTCTTTTTATTTGCTTCCATATCATTTCTTTTGTTATTTTATCTACATCTTGTTTCCGTAGTTGTGCTGTCATAAAGTTTTGAAAAGTGCATCCTCCAGTTTTTTGTTAAATTTTTGTTGTTATTTTTATTGTTTTTGTTGTTTTTTGTTTTTGTTTTTTTTTTTGTTTTTTTTTTTTTTTTTTTGAGAACGTATTTTTTTTATTTTTAATGTCAACGGTGAAATAGCTCAGTTATAGAGCGTTAGCGTAGCACGTTAACAGTTCGGGGTTTGATCCCTAAATATGACTAAAATAATAACTTGTTTTTTATTTACTGGAGTGATTTGGAAGTCACCTAATAAGCCGTTGGTCCCATGAATTCCCTTCAAACAAGTCGTAAAACTTCTGAGGCAATGTAAACAAGCTGTAAAACGCGCCTTTTGATATTGTTGTTTAGTCGCTTTGTCATTTTTTTTGTCAATATTTTCTTTTTTCTGTGTGCATTCTGTGTTCTACCATTTGCATTTCTTAAATGTTTTTTTTGTTTGTACAAACGTTTTGTTTATTGTTGCGTCTGCAATTGTGTTTTCTAGTTCTGTCATTTTTTGTTTTTTGCTTTTCTTTTAAAAATGTCTTTTATATAAATTGTGCCTGCTATTTTTGTTATTACTTTTTTTTTTAGTTTTTTTTAATGCATTACCAATTGTCTTTTTGCTCTAATGTAGGTATATTCTCCGTTTTTGTTTATTATGTTCTATCTATTCTCATCATTTCTATCATTTCTTTTTTTTAATTTTTTAGTTTATATTTTGATTTTTTTTTGCTATTTTGTTAGTTTTTTCTTCATTTATCTGGTCTTAGCGTTAAAATCTTTTTCTACTATCAGTTGTTTCTCTTTCGTTTCTTGTATTTTGTACTTTCTGTACACCGTAACCATCTTGTATTTTGTTTCACTTAATATAAAATTTTGTTGCACTAACCCTTACATTTCCAATATTACATCATCTTCTTGTTGTATTTTATTTCTTACTCCTGTTATGATACTTCTTTTTGCTCTTCTCATTTTTTTTTTTTAAATAGTAAGCTAGCATTTTTATCTAAACTCTTTAATCATTTGATTTTCTATGTCTTTCTATATTTTTTTATCTATCTTCTTCTTCTTTTATTTCGCGTTTTACAGCTATTTTACATCGCCCCAGAAGTCTTACGACTTGTTTGAAGGGGGTTGATGGGATCAACGGCTTATTAAGTGACTTCCGAATCACCCCGGTGGATAAAGAGCAAAGTTATTATTTTAGTCATAGTCGGAGATTGAACCCGGGACTGTTAGCGTGGTACACTATCTGTTTTCACCATTCTAATTAGATTAAATTTTCTAATGTACTTTCAAAAAATTTTATTTTTGTTATTTAATTCTGCTACATTCCAAAATAATATAATTATTTTATTGCTGGTATCTTTTATTTGGGCTACCTTTGTTAGTTTCCAATTTGTTAATTGCTTTAGTTTCATAACTTTTCCCATTAACAAAGTTTAGTTTTGTTCTTTGTTGTTTGTTTTTACTTTCCTCTTCTGTGTTTATTACTGCTTGTAGTTTTTTTACACTTCTATTCTGCCGTTTATTTTGTTGTAATAGCGTTTTTCTCCATTTACCACTATCTTCATATATCCCACTATTGCCGTCTTGCCGTTTGTTTTCTCTTTTTTTGCAATTTTTTTTTCTGTGTGAGTTTATTATCAATCAATATATTGCTTCCGTTTAATACGCTTTTTTCATCATATTTTTTTGTTTATCTTTCCAACTATCTGACTGTACAAAAATACTTTCTAGTTTAGTTCTGTTTTTCATTTTATATGTTTTTTTCATATTTACAGCTTATTTAAATAAATTTAATTCTAGTTCATTTTTCTACCTTTATGCAATTGCTGTATAATTATATTATATTTTTGCTTGGCTTAGCTTCTTTGGTTTCCTCAATGGTAAAAAAGTTTTATGAAAATGACGACGCTGGAACTCATTGTTTCTGATCAGAGTAGCTTCCGTAGATTACAAAATGCAAAATATTAAAATCGCATCTGCTTCTTCTTGAAAAAAATACCCCCCAAAAGTTTAAAAATATTAAAATTTATTGAAAAGTTAGTTCTGAATCAAAATAACGCAAAAACTAAAATGACGACACTAAATATCTTTGCTAATGACTAGAGTAGCATGCAAAGATCAAATATTACTGAATACGAATATTGTATATCTGACATGAGTTAGCATAAATGAAAAATTCAACAACGATACAATTATTGCTCTAAGTAGGCTAATGCAATTTAAACTAAAAAAAATTAAATTTGTTTCTATGACAATTTTGTTGTTTTATTTTAGTTTTACTTGCCATCATATGCAGTAAGTTGTACTTACTGATTTGAAGATTTTGGCTGATGTGAGTTTTAAATATTAACTATTTGTTTTTTTTTTTAATTAAATATTCATAATCAAAAAATTACTTTAGTGGGTATATTGTTAAGCTGTTGATTTTTGTGATAAAGAATTTGTGAAAACGGTTTCTCATACAAAATTAAAGTGTGACCACAACGAAAATCGAGAAATGTTCTAAAACTTTCTGCCATTTTCTTCTCTACTTGTGCTTATACTGCATTGTTTTTCAGTTTGCGGATATTGCATATTGTGTTGGCTTGTCTTTTCTTTTCTACTCTTTTCATTCGGACTCTTAGTCTTCCCACTACTGGGTTGTGGTCTGATTGTATGTCCGCGCCTGGGTATGTTATTACTTAGGTAAAATTCTTTTTGCATCTTTGATTCACTAAGATATAGTCTAGTTGGTTTTCACTATTACCTTGGGGGTGTCTGCCGGTGATGACCATGCATACAATCTTTTTGGTTGTAGTTCAAAAAAGGTATATAAAATAGTTAGTTTATGTTTGGATGCAAAGACGCTTAGCAGGTTTCCTTTTTTGTTTCTTTCTCCTAATCTATATGGTCCGATACATTCTCCTGTGCTTCCTTTTCCTACTTTTGCGTTAAAATCACCCATTATTATGGTGAGGTCTTGTTTAAGGAGTTTCTTCAGAATTTCTGCTATCTCTGAATATAATTGTTTAATTTCTTTGTTGCTGCTGTCAGAAATTGGAGCATATATTTGGATTAAGTTCAGTGAAACAGGACTGGTTGATATTTGTATTAGCATTACTCGTTTTGATATAGGCACAATGTTCGTTACATGTCTTGCAATTGTCTCGTCTACAATGATTTCTACTACATTTTTATGTTCTCCGGTAGATGTTCCTGAGTAAAATATTCTGTGTTTATTAATAGTGCATGAGCTTGCACCCGGACATCTCATCTTGCTAGTCCTCATGAACTTATGTCTATTTTTTGCATTTATTTTATATTTTTTTGTATTTTTTCTGCTTGGGTTATTAATCTTGCAATCCACGTGCCTATTTTGTTTTTAGTTGTTAGTTTATATTTCGTGCCTTCCTCTCCGCAGATCCAATCGGAGGAATTATAACTCCGGAAAATTTCGTACTGAACTACTGAGCTATTTTGCCAATTTGATTTTTATGCGGATCTTTAATGTCGTTGTTTCTTGTTGCGTTCAACATCCTATGCCATTGACAAATTTTTTGATTTGTCCGCCTTTTGGTGCAATTTCACATCAGGGGCAAAAGAGTGTCTCGTCGTTTGTAGCTGCCTATTCTGGATCAGACGCTACTGTTGCAGATTAATCTTGGCTTCGTTTCTCATTTTTGAACTTACCGGCATGAGCGGCCCTACCAAAAGTATAAAACCGCCGGCATTGCTCTCCAGATTATCAAAATTACTGAGCCCTCTCCCTACTTCAAAATGTTAATCCCCGAGAGTAGAATTACATTTTCTTAATTCTCAATTTTAATGGTTATACCGCCATGACTCGGTCGCCAGAGCCTCGTTAGTTATCTAGCAGCGGGCACTGCGTGTAGGAGAGGTTAACATTTGGGCCGGACTTATTTTAGTGTTTTTTGCCGTCACCCCTTACCCACCAGAGTATTATATATTGCGTATAATTCTGTGGTGTACACGCTAACCGACTTATGAAGAGACGACGAGTGAGCCGCACTATTGACAACAAATGCGCTTTTCACACCGCGGTTCGTCTTGAAAACCTTATTTCATATAGCATAAGAAGACAAATATCTAAACTCTCAATCAGCTCTTGCGCTTGGATGCACACTGGCCTATTAATGATAGGGCCAAGTCCGTAACTTTGTCACTGGGTTTTGTTGTAAATAAAAATTGGTTGGTTTATGGGTCCCATTTTGGCACATGTTGCCGCTCTGTACTGAAATACAAAGCGTTTGCGACGTTTTTTGTCTAGCGGGAGTACACTTGATTTGCAGCAGATACTTAGTGTAGGATTTGTTTGGAAAACTTCTGTTGCATATCTTATGCCTGCATGATAAACACCATTCAATCGAAAATTTTGTGCAAATAAGTATACAATGCAACCGTGGTCAATTCTGGATAAAATCATAATTTTGTACAGTCGCAAAAGTGCCATATTAAGACTAAACAACAGATGCAGTATTAAACTAATACATTGCTATGCACCAACCGCTACCGCCGACAACAAACTTTTAGAACAGCTACCAGGAAAGAACTACTCATACTATAATAACCGGAGATCTAAACTAGGAAGAAGAAACAAACATGATACGGAATACGTTAGAAATTTTGGACAAAGAAAAAAAATGAAAGAGGAGATAGGATGATAAACTACCTTAGCAGCAAAATACTATTCTGCTTAAACACATTATACAAGAAACAAAAGCAAAAGAAGATGGACTTGGCGTCACCTGGATGGCCGAACAAAAAACGAAATAGATACAAATGCTACTATCTAGCGACAAAAGCATTTGTAGAGACGTATCTGTACTTAACAAATTTAATACTGGGAGCGACTATAGATTGGTCCAAGAAACCAAAAAAAAATTCCCAACTGCTGCTAAACCAAAAACAGTATTAAAAAAAAACTAGAGAAGAAAGTAAAAACATTAATAAAATCACAAAATATGAGCATAGATCAATTGACAGAACAGATAACAAACAAGATTCAAGTAGTAACAAAAAAAATCTGTAGCTAAATAAAGAAAAATGAAGAAACAAAACTAACACCGGAGACAATAAAACAAATAAAGAAGAAAAAAAACACCAACCGAGACGCACCAGAGTATAGAGATATTAATAACTTAGTAAAAAAAAAATACCAACTGACTTAAGAGCATTTTACTTTTTATCAATGATCTTTCTGACTGTATTAGTTCATCATCATTCCTATTATTTGCAGATGATTTAAAAATTTATAGAAGTATTTTATCAATCGATGATTGTAATCTTTTACAACAAGATTTAGACTCTGTTAATGATTGGTGTCTTATTAATAACCTTTTGTTTAATGTAAATAAATGTTTTGCAATCAGTTTTAATAGAACGCTAAGCAAAATTTCGTACGATTATATTATCGATAACAAGGTGCTACAACAAGTGACACAAATTAAAGACTTGGGTGTAATTTTCGATTTTAAACTTACGTTTGTTGAGCATATCAGCTACATGTGTAATCGTGCTATAAAAATGCTGGGGTTTGTATACAGGATGTCTGCTGATCTTTCTCCAAATACTCTTAAATTACTTTACTGTGCCTTGGTGCGTTCTCATTTAGAGTACGTTCCGTCAGTCTGGTGCCCTTTCTATGAAATCCATAGTCAGAATATTGAACGTGTTCAAAACAAATTTTTTCGCCTGTTGTCCTATAGATCTGGTATATTGTCGGTTAATTTTGATCGCAATTACATTTCTTCACTATACAATTTACCGTCACTAAAAGTTCGGCGCAAAAGATCAGATCTCTCATTTTTGCGTGGTCTAGTGATGTCTGAAGTAGACTGTCCTGAGTTACTTGAATCTCTTCCATTCTACATTCCTATTAGTGAACGACGTACTAGGCAGACTTCATTATTTAGAGAATTTACACATTCTACTAATTATGGATTTCACAATCCTATTGGTAGAATTTGTAGATTTGCAAACAGTCTAACAAACAATTTAAATTTTTTTTGTTCTAAATCTTTGTTTAAGATTCAATTGGGACATATTGATTAAATGTTATGTATTTTATATTGTTTTTTATGTCAATCTTTTGCTTTTGTTTTTTATATATGTATTATATTGTTTATATTTATTGTATTTTTATGTAGATGTAAATGGTTTTACTTACCGTAAATAAAGATTATTATTATTATTATTATTATTATTACAAAACCAAACAAATTATGGAAACAATTGAGAACAACAAAAACATGAAAGTTCTAATATCAAAGCTCTCAAAAGGAAATTAAAAGATCTTCAAAATCAAAGATCAGCAGGAAAATATTACATCAGACAAAACAAAAGTTGCTACAGAAATTAAATCTTTTTACAAAAGACTATACCTAGCCCCAATCAACTCGAACAGCAACTCAAGACTATTCTAAATGTAAGATCAGAAGATCTGCCTAAAATAACCTTACCTGAAATAAAACATGTTCTTTAAAAAATGAAAAGCAAAAAAGCACCTGATAAAGATCAAATAACTACCGATATGCTGAAAATGAAAAGCACACTGAAGAAAGCCATAAAACAATTATTAAACAAGTGCCTTCAAGAAGGCAAAGTGCTTCAATCCTGGAAGAACTCAAAAGTGATATTAATACACAAAAGAGAGACACCACCAATATGGAAAACTACTGGCTCATCAGCCTACTGTCTCACTTATACAAGCTTCTTACAAAAATAATAACAAATCGACTAACAGACAAATTTGATCTATACCAGCCAGTAGAACAAGCAGTGTTTTGGAAAAATTTTGGCACTCTCGACCACCTGCAAACCATTAAAACTTTGATAGAAATAACAACAAAATATAGTATACTAATACACATTGCATTTATACACTACCATAAAGCCTTTGACAGCATCGAAACCTGGGTCTTCTTCTCTGCAATGGATAATGCTAGGATTGACTCAAGGTACTCCACAATTTTTAAAGATATATACAAAGACGCAACCTCTACATAAGAATAGACAAAGAACTAAAAACTGATAAAATACCTCTTGGCAAAAGCGTCAAATAAAGAGATACTACATCGTCAAAATGATTTACATTAGCATTGGAGAACGTCTTTAAAACACTAGCGTGGGACACGAAAGGCGTTAACATTGATGGAACATACCTTAACCACTTGAGATTTGCGGACAACATAATGTTAGTAAGTACAGATGCCCAAGAACTATCCTCTATGCTAACGGAGCAAAACGATAACTTAAAACGGATTCGATTAAAAATGAATCTAAACAAAACCAAAATACTATCTGCTGACTTCCAAAACATAACCATTGATAACACAACAATAGAAAAGGTTCCACACTATATCTACCTTGGCCATAAAATTAAAACTGGAAAAGGAAACCAAACTGCTGAAGTGACACGCAGAATCCAACTAGGATGGGCTGCTTTCGGCAAACTAAGTTTTATACTAAGAGATTAAAACATTCCGAGGAGCATGAAACAGAATATATAAGACAACTGCATACTTCCGGTGCTCACATAAGGACTGAAAACCATGGCCATTACAAAAAAGGTGGCAGAAAAACTGAGAGTCACGCAACGAGCGATAAAACGGACTATGATGGGGTGTATCTCTAAGAGATCAAATACGAAACATCAAAGTACAAAATAAAACAAAAATATCAGATGTGATGGAACGCATCGTGAGTCTCAAGTGGAGATCGTTTGGACATACAGCAAGACAGACCCAAAATAGATGGACTTGATGATGTGACGGAAATAGCTGAAAAAATTTAGATGAGAGAAGCCCAAGATAGTGAAACATAGAAGAGATTGGAAGAGGCTTATAGCCTGCATTAGATAATACAAGGTTAATAAAGAAGAAGAAGATATCTACACGTCATATTGTACACGTTCTCAAGATCAAAAAAACACCGTGACCAAACTAGCTTGAAAACTTTGCCAGTCTGAGCGGTCAAAGCACTACCTACGGAAAACGTATTAAATGATCCGTCTAACAATTGTTTTAACAGCAATCAGAAAATGATTGCTACCGTAAACATCATGTACAACATTCCACAAAAACGTGTGGCAAAACGAGGGGACAAAAACGTTAAATGAATTGCTAAAAATTCTGATTTTCTGGCACTAAAATGTGTTAGAGAATCCAAATTGAGAAAAACCGCATTATTTTGGCCTTGTCTTTTTGACCTCAGTTGCCCACTCTCATGAATTTTTTGCAGTACTGCCCCCGCCTCCCACAATACAGTATTTTCTGCTAACGGTAAGGGTGCAATACCGCCAAATGTTTAGCGAATATACTACAATTGCAACCATTGCGCAGTCCTATTGCGTCAAGCAAATACTACCACTAAGAGATAAGGCGATTCATCGAAACATCAAGATACATTGCTATTAAACGCAAGTATATCATATAATTTGTTTTTGACACATTTTTTTGTAGAATGGAATTCAAAGAAAGCGATATGTTTATAATTATTCTTCTTAAAAATTAATAATTTCAAGATTTTGTTGCGTTTACAAAAAAATATGACACAAATATCTACAAAATTCAACTAAGTCTGTTTATTTAGTTAAAATAATATAAAAATATTGTTATTTTCGAAGATGCATACATTGAGGTTATGAAATGTTGGGAAAATATTATTATACTTGTATGCTTGAATATAATTCAACATTTCCCAACATTACATAATATAAAAATGTTAAATGATATTTACAAGACAAAAAATGATATAATAAAGTTTAGTTTGATCGATTATTTAGCAATAAATATAATTCAGTCTTTTATTAATTTTAAATATTGTTATAAATATTAATTTTCCTTCTCTTGGTTAGTGACTTCATCCAAAGGCAATGCATCTTCGTTGTTTCCTTTTTCTTCTAGTAGCTTCTCGTGAACGGTACGTTTAAAGAAATTTAACTGAAAACAATAAGATCGTTATTTACATACATTTTACAATTTTTTTTTTGTTATTCTTTACCTTATATGCTACTACAATCAATGCAGCCAATATTAGCAAACCTACTACTACACCAATTATAATCCAGAGCCACAAATTAACGGATTCAATGGCTGTATCTAGGAAGTTTATTGTTGATTCTGTTAAAAAACTACAAAAAAAAAAATTAATTACTTTTTGTTAGCTTAGACACTAACAATCGCAGAAAAATATAGAATCAATTAAATTGTTTAAAATTTGTTTTTCTTATATTAAGTGTTCTAGTCCACGTTAAAGAAACTAATAATTTAGGTTGAAATCACTGAATTTGCGGCAAAATTCCAAGTCTTAGCAGCAAAAATTACGTTAAATAAATAAAGGTAAATAATTTCTTGTCTAAACTATTTTTGAGTTTGAGTTATGTTACATTTTTTGAAACAATTTTTTATGTAATAAATTAAAATCATGTTTCAGATCTTATAATAATTAAATATTTTTTATTTAATTCATACTTACTCTTTATTTTGACTTTTATATGATGCCAGCGCTGTTACTTTGAATGTAGTTTTATAATGTTCAACTAAAATTTAAATAATTATCAATAAAATTATATTTGTAATAATTTTAACAACTTACGAATTTGTTTGATGTTTGGTTTAACATAAATTATAATTCTGATGTACTCGGACTTTTTCAAATTGAATGTGCAATGTAAATTCATACATTGCACATTACTATCACCGCAATTCATTGAATTAGGGGCGTTTTCTTTTGCTATTATGTCACTTAAGTCTTGTGTCTCGTCATTGATAGTGTCGTATGGTAAATCGTTAGTACATGTTATTGGGCTACCTTCATACTAGAAGAAAAAATATAAAAAATAAGATTTATAGATATAAATTATAATAAAAACAATACTTTAGATGTTATTTTTATAAATACATTACTAGTTTCGGCTTGACTACTGCTAGTTTTGGTTCGACTAGAGCCTTCTACTTATTATATCTGTAGAAGACTCTAGTCAATTCAAAACTAGTAATATATTTGCAAGAAAAAAACTAAAATATAAAATTATTATTATAAATCAAAGAAAAAATCTTACTATTGATAACAAACAATATTAAAATATTTTAAGTTTATTATAAAACTAAATTACCTTTGGTTCAGCAACATAAAATATATTTGTGTTTTCAAGAAGTTTAAATCTTTTTGGAATCATAATGTCTATGACGTGATTTTCTATTGGTGATAAAAGATTTGATATAAAGAATATATATGACCCGTTACTGTTTCCTGTAACGTTTGCATTTTTGTAAACAACATCACTTTTCGATCTGCAAAAGAAAAGTAATATTAAAAATAAATTTTTAAAACCTTTAATTTTTTGTGATTGAATATTCTAGATAGGCATAGATAATAGATTTTTATGAATATTTTAATTTTTATGATCAAATCGTATGTATTCCTACTTACCCATCTACTGATAATTGAGTCTCATATTTCAATGGAAGAATAGCAACATCATTTATTGAATAATTTGCACAATTTAGTATTAAATTGAACTCTAATCTATTAGTAATCCTATCAAAGTTTTGTGGATTAAATGTAAATTTTCGATTTTGCTAAAACAAATAAAAAACCTTAAAAGTTTGAATGATAGCATTTGTAAACACACGTGCAATTTACTTATATTTTGTAAAGATAACAAAAAAAAAAAAATTAAAATATGTACTTACCGTATCTTTAAAAATATTATCTAAAGTACACACGGTAGTGTCATCACTTTCACAATTCTTTGGATTATTGGTTATTGAAATTCCATCTGGTTTTGTCAAACTTAACTTACAAAGATACCCTGGATCATGACTATTTGTCATTTCCACATCCAGAGTAAATGTGTCTTCCTTTCCCACTAACAATTCCTTTATACTAAATTTCGGCTCAAATTTTATATCTGGTGTACATATGGCACTTGCACATTCGAATATAAATGGTATTTTATGCTTCAACGTATTACTATGAGTTGGAGATGCTAACGGACAAGTTGAACAATCTAAAAATTATAATAAAATATTGAAACTAAATTAAATTAATATTTTTTAATTTACTTACTTTTTTCAACAGCAGAAACTGTCAATGTTATAGGTTCGATTTCATTATTATCCGCCTAAAACAATTAAATATTAATCAATTATTATAATTTAATTATATTAGTTATACCTTAAGCGATGCACTAAACGTTTGACAAGATTGAACATTAATTTCTACTTCACGTTTCTTTTCTGCAGTTGTTTCAAGTCGTTTATCTAAGTCTAATTTTATTGTTGTAGTAACTGGTTGTGATAACTTAGCAATAGATACACAATAAGTTATATCAAATTTTTGATTTGGTTTATAACTGTACAGATGACTTATAGTTTTGAATTCAAATCTATAAATAAATACAGGTCTTGCTTTGAACATTGTCACGTGGCCGGATTTATATGCACCAACTGCCAAATCTAAAAACAATAATTACAATCAATAACATTTCCAGTCAAAAAATTGTTTTTTATAATTACGTTCAATCTAATTGTAAACAAGTGATTAATCTTGTACAAAAATATGTTTTTGCTATAAAGGTTGCAATAAACTAACTAATTAGTATTGGGATCTTCAGCTTGAAAGTTGAAAACGTACGCGGCAAGCCACTCACAAGCTTCTTCAATAAATTTAGTTTTAATTTATATTTGATTAATGTAAATGTAAAGATTGTTATAAATAAATTGAGCGTTGACAAAAATAAAATCTGCAATCACTCGTAAACGCAACTTATGGTTTGTCAAGTACGACAAGAAAAGATAGAGACTGATATTAGACATATACATTGCTGTAATAAAGAATACTTCAAATACTTTTATTACAACTAATTTTAATATGTAGTATAATAAGACTAATAGAAAGTAATTGGGCTAAGTAACCACTCTATCTTTTTAAACATACTTATACAAACAACCAATTAACCAAAAACGCCATCTTGTGAATGCACAGATATCTACTAAGGATATGACAAAAGTCAATAATGACACTCATTTTACATCCCACTCTTTCTAAGTTTTCGTATACCATTTGCACTCACACACTCTTATGGCAATACAACCCAGTTTGCGCACATAAAAAGATGACACTCTCCACGGTTTGGATGCCCAGAAAAAATTACATGACAAGATAAGATGATACTTTCCACGGTTCGGATGTCAAGACAAAATACAAGTATGACACCAACAATCATTCCTACGGTCTGAGTTTTTTCTTGGACTCAAGTACGCCTATACTACTAAGCAATTTACACCAAATTTTGCAATTGCTCAGTTTTTAACCCAAACTACTATTTACTAGCTTGCAGGTTTATACTAACCAATGCAACTTGTTTCAAATCTTAATTGACAAAATGTATCCTATTATGCTATGATATATCAAAACGTGTCGCCAAATGCCATCCCCTGGACCTTTTGCTTTTTTTTTAATGCAGAATTTTTAACCAAGAAAGAAACGATTAGTCTAAGACTAATGAGTTAAATCCAGGATTCTTGCAAGTTTTTTTTTGTAAACTTATTATTGCAGCTATATCCTAATAAATAACGTATTTACAACTAACTGTGATCAAGTATGGTATAATTTAGAAATGCCCAGAACGGTTTTGAGTAATTGGTCCTCAAAAAATAATTAGTTTCTACATATAACTCCGCGCGTCACACCCCAAGCAACTATATTAACGTAAGCCAAACTATGTTATGGCACTAATCTAAGGTAGAATTGTGCCAAACAATGCAAGACACAAAAGATGCTGCGTCTTGAACGGTGTCTTTAAGATACCAAGCAACTTCTCATTGCATTTAGCTTTCCGTGAGTAAAAAACCTGCTGCAATTCATTGCAAAACCTTAAATTGTCCAGCGATGCCAAAGACGCAACCCCAAACCAAGTTGTAAACACACAAAAAATGAGGAAGTTTAGACAAAAAAATTAACTTCAAAGATAGGGAATTGTAAACATAACTTACCGAGAGCACAAACAAAAGTAACTAAGTTGCAAAAAATACTGGCAATGAAAAGCTTGAGAAATAAAGGTACTTCAAAAAGAATTTTTAGAAACATTTTCAAAAATATTGCAAGATTATCAATAATCTCAGAAAGGTACTTAGACCCTAAAAAAGCACAAATAACCAAAAAAAAATCTTAAAATATTGGTGAGGGTAAGCTTTATTCTATTTCTAAGAACGCATTTATAAAAAGGAGTTTTTAAAAATCACATTCATAAACAAAAAAACCAAGAAATAGATTCGGAATTTTATGGAATTGAAAGACCCAAAAAGGTAATTACATAAGCACCAGTGCCACAATGTGCAAAACAAAACATTGTTTGCAAAAGTTGTCAAAAACCAAGCATTATTTATAGAACAAATTTTTTCGAAGAATTCAGAAAGCAGACATGGTTTTTTTTAACAATAACACTCCGAGACCTGTTTTTTTTTCTAAAAAAAAAGTCCTGTGAAGAAAGTTACAAATGCAAATTTATTATAGATCGCCTTTATTGTAGAACAGCATTTGCGGTTTTTTGTGTGTGCTTATATTGAAACATTTATGTTGTCCTTGTTCAGGAATCAGGATTAAAAAAATAAACATTTTACGCAAATGACTGTTTGCAGCTAAACCTTGGAGTAACTTTCGTACATGTATTATAGCAAAACACGTATTAAATCTTATGCAATTATAGGACCTATGTTTCAGAGACCATCTTTTTCTTTGTCTAACATCGAGTCCGATGTGTAGTGGTTATATTAACTAATCCATTTCCAGATTGTACATGACTTGTTGCTGTCCACAAGTTAAAATCAGTCACTTGTAATTATATATCGATCTATCGAGTGGGAGAGCGCTCACGCTTACGTTTGCCTTTGGGTTTGCCTTGAATGATGAGCTTTTCTATGTTGTCCAAAGAATTTCAAGATACTTGATACTCTTGTTAGCGCAATTTTGGTTGTTTTAGTTATATTCCGGTCTTTCCATAGCATGTTAAGTTGAGTCATTGCGGAGCGTGTTATTTCAATACCCCTCCTTATCTTAAATTCGCAGGAGCCGAATCTGTGGATTGTTGCGCTAAGATATATAAATCTTTCCACGACTTCGCAGTTCCTAACTTGAGCATTCTGTTGCAGCGGTATTGGCTATCAATAGAGTATCATCAGCAAAATTTTTACACCCCCATTCCAGTTTTTTAGAACTTTTTTTTTTCTGAGAAGGTGGTAAATCTTTCATAAGACACTTCGAAGAGTAGTGTCAGATTCTTACTGACTCAAAACACCTCCCCCTCTTTTTGCGGGAATAACAATCTTTCTCCACCTCGGAGTTACAGTTAAGTATTACGTCGTGGCAGATGATCCTGCGCGCTAGTCTTCAAGCGCAATCGCAGTTTACATAAATTTGACATATTTTACATATTTTTGACAAAACAGTTTACAAAACATACATAACAACTGAATTTAACAAGTAGCTACTGCCCCACTCTCCTGCCGGTTTTATTTACACCACACCATGGAGCTAACTCCCTCTCTTCTTCTTCTTTTATACGTAGCATAAACCCTATCATGGTGGCTACAATGTCCCAATTGGACACCGAAGACAGCATTACTACCACCATGTTATCCGGGTTCAAACTTTCTCTCATCAGTTTCACTCTTGCTCTTTCACTCGTCTCCAACCATCTCTCGCAATAAAACACGGTGTGCTCAACCGTATCTCTTTGCCCACAGTACAGACATTCATCACTTTCAATCAATTTCATCCAATGCAGGTACGCCCGGAAACAACCATGTCCCGTTAGTACCTGAGTGAGATAGTAGTTTATCTCACCATGGCCCTAACCCACCCAACGCCTCACGTCTGCGATGAGCCGTCTGGATCATGCCGGTTTGCTACCACCCCCACTCAACACGCATTTCTCCCAACTCTTCTGCCATTGCCCCCACATCCATTCTTTTGATTCAATCTTAGTAAGGCAACCCTCCCAGACCGCCGTCTTTACTTCTACCACAAGATCAAACGGCTTTGTGCCTGCCACAACCAAAAGGCCCGCCGTCGACGTCATGTATGCGCTGCAGACCCTCTGGCAACACTTCTTCTGAGTCCGCAGAACTAATTTCCTGTGCCTTTTGTTGTTGCACACGGCATCCCCCCATATTTCGGCACCATAGAGCACTTTGAAAGAGACTACCAAGCACATCAGGCGCCTAGTGAAAGATCTCGCTCCCCCCAGGTTTAGCATTAGCCATGCTAAAGACCGAGCCGCTTTCACCGCTTTTTCACACACTTCTCTTACATGCATACCCCACTCTAAGTTTGTGCTTAACGTAACCCATAAGTATTTTGAGCGCTTTTTAGACCTGACGGTAATCCCCGAGACGGTCACTTCCACTTGCGGTACTCTTCTTGGGCAGGAGAGCCAATTCTAACCCCAGCTCAGTAATTTTTTGCTCTATGGGGGTAAGAGCGCAGTTTCCCGTCTTCTCCAATTCCCCCTAGAACGCTTTGTAACGATGTTCACCAGGTCGTCGGCATAAGCCACCCTTTCCACCTTTAGAAGCAGCTTTAAGCTTACCACGTCGTCATACAAAACGTTCTACAACGTGGAGCCCAGAACTGATCGCTGTGGTACCCCTCCCCCCCCCCCCACCCTAGTTAAAATTACTTCCTCTTTTTCCCCACTATTCCCCACTAACAAAACCCTGTCCCACAAATAACTACTAATAATATTCAGGAGGTGTTTGGGAACACCACTGCCCTCCAAAGCCTTTAAAATCCTTCCCCAATTAGCCGCGTTAAAGGCGTTTCTAACGTCAAGGGCAACAAGACGCATGTCTTACGGTGTCTGTAGCTGTACTTCTTGGCAGCTACCTCCGCCGTTTTCACCTCAGCAAGCGCTTTCAGAGTCAAACGGCTTTTTCTAAATCCGTACTGGCGCTCTCTGAGAGCTTGGTCACTTTGAAGTACCTTTAGAAACGCCTTCCCACAATCAAGTGCTCAAGAAGCTTTCCAGCTAAATCCAAAAGACATATGGGCCAAAAAGCTCTTGCACCCACCCCACCCTTTTCTTTGTCTAAGAGAACAAGGTTTGCACTTTTCCATACTTCCGTGAAGTCTCCGTCCTCTAGGCATTTGTTAGCTGCTGCTAACCACATCTGGGGACATCAGTGCTTTTACAACTTTTGCGGAAATTACGTCAGGCCCTGGTGCCTTTCCAGAACGTATTCTTTTTGAGGCTTCCCGGAGCTTGCTTTCCGAGAAAGGACAAGCTTCGCCCGCCCTCACGGCCACCTCCTACAAACCTTTTTCTCCTGATTTGGAAAGAGTTCCCCAACAACTGCTTTCTGCACCTCTGCCAATACCTTTGGTTTTTCAGAACCTGCCGCATTACATACTCACTGTAGATATTATACAGTAGTGGATACAAATTTTTTTTGAATCGATGTTATCAGTTCTCACATTGACTGCACTCTTTTTGTATAGTGCTCGAATTAGGTTAGTTAGGTGCATTGGTAGTCTCATTTCTCTCAGAACAAAGCCAGCTTGCTATGAAGCAATTTGATCTAATCGAAATACGTTCATTCGTGCTTGTAGAATGTACAGCATTGCTCGTGTGTGACGTGAAAGCTATTAGACGGTAGTTGTCGCATATGCTCGTCGATATTTTTTTGTGTAGGAGTACTACTACATAGGTTGATCAGTCCCCGAGCCATGTGCACAACTACCACATATTTCTGCACAACTCAAGCACCAGTTTGTGTCCTATTTTGTCTAAGGCTTTGATAATTTCTGTTCTTATACCATCAATTCTTGCTTCTGATTGCCGCTTCTACTTTGTCAAGTAAAATGCTCGGTTTTTCTTTGTCGTCGCCAGTATGCGTGGTTTCAGTTTACGTATCATCGGCATATAGAAATTTACAGTAGTCTTTATAGCTATTTTTTCCAGCTCCGTAACAAAGTTGTTCACTGTGTCTCTAATAGCCCAGTTTTGAGTTTTGAACTTGCAAGTTATACAACAAATCTTTGAAAGTATATTTTTTGTGTTATTACTTTTGGCATATCTTTGCAGTTCAATATATATTTAAGTAGTAGGCATTCTTGTCTCGTCTGGAGTTGGTTTGGATGTTGTGGCTGATCGCGTTGTATTGTGATAGGCAAAAAGTATTGTCTAGGCCTTTAGCTTTGAGCATTCTTCTTGCTACAATTAGGTTGAGAGTTTTTTTTTGATAGCCATGGCTGTTTTTAGAAACCTAGTGACAACCAAAATTGAAATAATAAAAAAATAAGAAAAGAGATAGTTTTGGGATTTTGGTACTTTTCTAACAATTAGAAAAGACCTTCACCACAATGTCTGTGAACTATATGATAAGCAAGCCAAAGCTAAAAGGACGAGAAAAGATTGATCATTTGTTAAGCAGAATTTTCCAATTCTCGAAGGATTGTTCACTTTTGTGAACGGCACAGAAACGCCCTCAGATACCGCTAATGACTCAAACTGTAAAGGAAAATTAATTTTAACCATAAATGGAACATTAAGGTATCGAATCACAACTGATGCCATCAAATCAAAACTTTTAGGCATAAAACCAGATGTCGGCAGTGTTTTGGGTAGTGGGTTTTGATCCAAATGGCAATACTGCTACATGTTTCACCACACGGTGGCATCATCGGGTAGATGATTGATGATGAAGCTACTGGGTTCAATGCAGAACGTAAAAAACATTCAACAAAAGCAAAAGACCGTTGCAACCACAAATCAAACAATAATAGATGTGCAGTGCAAATGTGAAATAAATATTACAACTAAAGTTGAAAATTGTGAACTTCTTGTGATTACTAACAAAGTTGAGTTCAACAAAAAAAATCTTTAATAAATATTGCAAATTGATCGGAGTAGCAGACTTAATTGACAATGTGTATCGTCTAAATACTATTACTTCAAACTAGCGACTATCAACATTTTAAAACAGCGTCTTTATTTCCTTAACTCAATAAATGTAATATAATGAATGACAAGAATGTACAACCAGTTAACATTGGAATATTAGTTTGTTATGGCTAACATAAAAAACTGTTAATATTAATATTTAATTTACTGTAAAAAAATATACAAAAATAATAATGCAACCTACTTATAGTAATAGTAGTAACTTGATTTATTCATTTATTCAAAAACCAAAATTTAAAATATTTTGCTATTTTTTCTTGTGCTCATTTTCTTATTAGTTTTGTAATAATAGCAAAGTAATAATGCTATCGCTTCTCTAACATTCTTTGCATAATGATACACAACAGAAATGTGTTTACGTTTAGAGAGATTAGACACTTACTGTTATTTGTAGTAAGTAAATAAAACTGGCAGTAATTTGTGTTTTCAAACGTATACACATCTGCTGTGCCTGCGGCTACTTTGACATCAAAATACATTGACGGACGCTACAATACATTTTGACATACTTTTTAACTCGCTTTTTATCTTATTTTGATCCAAACAACAAGTTTGTGTTGAAATGCACAATTTTTTAACTAATACAATGTAAAAATTGTCTACATTACCAGCAACATTGTTTCCATCAATATCTACTCCTTTAGATAAACTGAATCCAAACGATTGTTGTCCTTTCATACTAATCCTTTGCCAAAGAATTAAATTTCCTTCTCTAGAACCATAATAAATATATATGGCTCCTTCCCCATTATTCTCATACGGACTACTTATAGCAACACCTAAAATATTTTTAATATTAAAGTTAAAGTTTAGATATATTGAATTTAATTTACAAAAAAGTTGAGTCACAAATGATCGTAGATATATATACTTTTTCTTAATTTTTCATTTGTTTAAGTCCTCAATTACAATTTTTAAATCAACAATTAAGTAATAATATATTCCTCACTTTTTATTTAATTTATAATTATTATCCAGAATATTAAATATAATTACCATCATATTTATCCAATGTAATTTTTCCCAAATTTGATATGGTTGTACCAAATTGTCCGTTATGTTTCAAAACTTTTAAATCACTTCTTAAAAATTTATCCTAAAATATGAATTTGTAATAACAACAACAAAAAAACTTATAATATTACTTTGTCATTAATATATATGTGCACTTTTCCATCGTTGTAACTATTTTTATCATTGTAATTATATGTTGGTGCACCCACTAATAAATCATCCAGTCCATCTCCATTTACATCAAGAACGCACAAAGATGCCCCAAAATAGGTCCCCATATTTAAGTTTGGTTCTCTTAATCTGTTAATTCTTTGTTGTTCTCTGACTATGTAAACCTTAAAAAAAAAATGTTTAAGCATTTAAATTATTTATTAAATTTATTTACCTCTCCTCTTAATTGATCAGCTCTTGGTATTCCAATTACATAATCCACCTCTCCTTTAGCAAATTCAGCTATTGCAACAGAATAACCTATATACAATTAGCATATTTTAATTAGTTATTAGTTTCTAAGTGCTACTATACTTCTATACCTGCTGTGTCATCTTGATTTAAATCAGCTCTAAAAGGTCCATCATAATTCAAACCCAAATATTCTTTATTTTTTGATAATTGTTTAGTTTGTGGAGGTAATTCGGTGTTTTGTTCACTTGCAATAACAATTCCACCTATAATAGCATTTAATATTAAAAACTAGTCACTATTTAAATTGAAAAAAATAACTTATTATAACTCAAAATGTGATTTTTAGAAAAAAAAATTTAGTAAATACTATACTAGTTTAGATATAATTAATTAACACACGACTATGGCTCTAGCTAGTCTTGACTTTAAACCGCTGTGATAGTTAGATTGAGTTTGAATAAATTATTAATTTATTTCATAGTTTAGATATGTTATATATAAACTCAACTCACCTGTCCAATGATAATTTCCTGGTGAACCCAATAAAAACTCTTTCTAAAAATTAAAATAATGATTAATTTAAACTTTATATAATGATATTTAGTGTACCGTTATTTTATTGTAACATGAAGAAAATCCAACTTCTCCAAATGCGTACTTATATTTTGAATTTCTCAATTGCTCTACATAAAAATGCATAAAGTATTAATTGTTATTATTATTATTATTATTATTATTATTATATTTATTACCATTATGTGCAGAATTTGGATATATTCCAAAACGTTTTTGTATTTCAGCTAACAGATAACAGGCTCCATTGCTGTAGTAATGTTCGTCTAAGGTATATAGTATTTTTTGCGTAAATTTTGGTGCACAGACCTAAAAAGAAATTTTTAAATAGATATACTTTAATAATAGTTATTTATGCACTAATTTGTTAAAGAAATTATTTTGTAACAATTGTAGTGCAGTTATAAGCAAAAAGATTAATTAAGTAAAAATTGCATTCACTTACCAACACAGGATCATCTTTTTCCAGACCTCCATCAATTGTTGCCCCAAACAACATACGCTGTCTAACATCAAAATCTTTAAACAACAAAATGATTTACAATTAAAAGATTTATTATTGATATTAAATACTTACAATTTGGACTAAATGGTGCCACATGTTTATCAATAAGTTTTTGGGTATCTAAATTATATACTAATATATTTCCAATTTCATCTGTATCTGCTTTTGGGGCTCCAACTATTAATCTAAAAATAAATGTATATAAGTTAATATAAGTATTTAGTAAACCTCTGCAAAATCTTTAATTTCAGTTATTCACAAAACTAATAGAATTGGAGATGAGGAATAGAATTGAATACTATCCGTTTAAAGTAACTGAAACTCTGGAAAAGTTTTGACTTATGGATCAGAGAGTACGACACATATACAATTAATAGAAAAAGTCAAGAAGGAACAAAAATAGAAAAATCCAAACTGAAACCTAAAGAAAGTAGCAGGAACTAATAGATACAAAAATTAATAATAAATTATGGGTTTATTTATAAAACATTTTTTTTTTAATACATATTTATTTTGATACTAATATTTTACTTTTATTAGTATTATCTCTTATATAATATTATCAGTTTGATATCAACAACTGATATTATTTAAGTAAAAAGTTAATAAATACACAATTTATAATCACACCAATTTTAGAAAATAAATGTAATTTATTGAATTTCAAATTCAAATATTTAAATGTCCTTCAATTTTATCTATAAAAGTGTGGTTAAAAGGCTAATAAAACTAATAAAATCATACAATTTTTTCATTGTAAATGCTTTTAATTCAAAGAAAAAACCACAAAAAACAAGCGCACGTTCACAACCGCAACTAGTTTTAACCTTTACAAAACCACCATCGGACGGTGATACAAACAAGTATGAATATAAAAAAAAATTACAAAGCATATATACGACAGTAAAACATAAAATGTACAGACAGTAACATTATAAAAAAAAATAAAATATTGCTGAATATGTTGAGTAAGATTATGAAAAGCAGCAAAAAGTATAGCTTGTTAACCGGATAGAGATGTAGAATAGCCTTAAAGCAGTTTGAATAATTAAAAATTAAAAAAAACAATGCAATTTTAATGCTTAGTTTGGATCAATTTATCATAATCTTCTTTATAAGTTTATAGAAAATTTAATTAATTTTACTTTCAAACTTCTTGACCCAGTTAGTTTGTTCTTATATTTGTTTCTTATGATAAGTTAAAGCATTGTTTTCTGAATACCTGAATACACCTGCATACAGAACTCTTCTTGAATTTCTTTACGGTTTTTCTGTTATAAACTGCTGTTTTTGCTAAACTCAAGCAAATTAAAAAAAAAATGTCACTGTAGTTTATGTTTTAAGTTGCAAAAAACAGATTTACCATCTAGTAGATGTCATCAGAGTCATCATCAGAAAAATAATTAACTATGCTTTTTTTTGCAACCAAAAAAAGGTCAAGATGTTATATGTAATTATTTTTCGAAAACTTTTTATTTTTTGTAATTGAAAAAAAGTGGTGTCGGAAAAGTAACCCAATCAATATCAGTTAATTGTCAGATAAAAGGCTTCTTTGTAAATAGGACCATTAGTGCATCTTTTATTTCAAACAGTTTTGCTCAAATGTTTCCTTACTTTGGTAGCCACCAAACTTCTATATGCAGCAAGAGGTGGTACTATCTTCAAAGCACCATCTAACACAACTTTTAAATCTTGCGGCAACTTTCTAGTTGCCAAAAAATGCAACTGGATAACACAGTAGGTTGCATTTCTTGGCACGTGTTTAATCATAGACCTTGCTTCTTTTACTTTTCCAACAATTGCAGCTCTAATTTTGCAAATATCCACACACTTGTTCCATTCAAAAACCTATTTCTGTACATATTTGTTAATAGCTTTAAAAACTTTGTCGCCAGTGGTGTAAGTTTTAAGTATTTCATTTAACAAAAGTTTTTTTTTTTATATTTGTATTTCAAATGAGGTCCATTTGAAATACAAACACAATAAAAACAGCAAGTCCCGCAACATTGGTACTTTCAATAAACTGTAAACTAAAAAAAAGTTTTTAATCTTCTTATAAACTCATTCTCCACAGACTCTGGAATTGTGTAAATTTGCTTGTTTATAGTGTTATTTTACAGCTGCACAGTATAAATCGTTATGGCCAACATACAATTTACAACATTCTTCTCGCAAAGTTTAATCAGTGTCACGACAATAATATGGAGCTTTCCAACTTTTGCAATGAATAAACTGACAATCAATAAAACTGCAGTTGTTTTTATTTTTATTTATAGAAATTCTCTCCATCATGGATGACCCTGCTTGAAAATTCTTTCTTTATGCACTAAACCAAAATAATTGCATTCTATCCAGCTTGTTTTGTCCACTGCTAGACCTCTTCTATCTACTTCTATTCTGCGTTTCTTGTATCCAGTTAGTAGCAATGCGATTCACATTGTCAATCCATCGGGTTGGTAGGCGTCTTCTACCTCCTACCTAGGTTGCCATTCTAGGATTTTTTGGTCCATCTGCTGTTTGGCACTTTTGCAATATACCCGGATCAATTCAATTTTAGTTTTGTTATATTCTCAATTGCATCACTAACCCGGATTGCTGTTTTATTAATTTGTTTTGGACTTTTTCTCTCAATGTGATTCCGAGCATGAAACATTCTATAGCTCGTTGTACTGATCTTTTAGACGAATTTTTGTGTGAGCATTAGAATAGAAAACATTGAGCATGTCGGATTTAAAAATATGTTTAAATTTTCCGTAAGCTGCCCATATTAATCTTAACCTCCTTCCAATCTTTTGTGTCTGGTTGTATCTACCAATTTTAATCTTGTGGCCTAAATATTTTTATGAATTGACCTGCCAGATTTTATTTTCTTCCATTGTAAAGTTTCTGACAGGGTCTAGATTGATCATAAATTTTGTTTATTTTAAGACCAACTTTATGTGATTGTTCTGCCAGCTTCTTAAGAATTTTTTTTGTTTTATCTAAGTTATTCAAAATTAGCACAATGTCGTCTGCAAACCGTAGAAGATTGAGGTTTTTGCCATTAATGTGTATACCTATAGTTTATTTGGCAGTTCATCAGTGTCTTAAACGTTTTACTGTGGTTGATAAAGTCAAATGCTTTCTTGTAGTTCAAGGCCAGGGCGAGTGGCTTATTGTACTCGACAATTTTTTTAATTAAGGTTTTACTGGTTTGCAGGTGGTCGTTTGTTCGGTATTATAGCTCTAAATCTTGTTTGTTCAGACGGTTGGTAAAAGTCAAGTTAGAGTGATGTACTCCCACACCCGTATTTGAAGAGTAGGTGGGCGGCTGGTTTACTTTAGAACACGAATACTGAGGGAAGGTTTCAACTGGGGTTCCCGCCCAAGTATTAGTTACTCAGAAATTGGAAGTTTTCTTCTTTGCAAGCATTGAAACTTTTTATGTCAAAAGAGGTGATGCTGACATTGAATTCCTTGGAGTCGTACACAGTGTGGAGGGAGCATGATTACGGAGGAGTACTTTAAACTGGGGTTTCCGCATAAATTGGTTGTTTTTTTTTTCTCTGCAAAAGTTAAAATTCTATGCTAAAGGTGGTGATGGTGATGTTTAATTTTTTGATGACGAACACTTGGTGAGTGGACGCCACTCCAAAGCGAAATTACGGACAAGTAGTTTGAACTGGAGTTTTTGCCCACCTACCCAAGAATTTGTTCTTAAGAAGTTAGATATTACTTCTCTCTGAAAGTATTAAAAGTCACTATGTGAGAAGAGGCGAAGATGATACCAATATCCTGATGACCATCACTTGGGTGTCGGGTGGGACGATCCAATCCATAATTACCATCGAGTAGTTTAAACTGAAGTTTTTATCCACCTGCTTAAGTGTTTGTCATTAAGAGATTAGAAGTTACTTATTGTTGCAAGCGCTAGAATATCTTCTTTATTGCGCGTTTTACAGCTATTTTACATCGCCCCAGAAGTCTTACAACTTGTTTAAAGGGGTTTGATGGGACCAAGGGCTTATTAGGTGACTTTCGAATCACCCCGGTGGATACAGAGCAAAGTTATTATTTTAGTTCTATTCGGGGATCGAACCCCGGACTGTTAGCGTGCTACGTTACTCTATAGATGAGCTATCTCACCGTTCCAATATATCCAATCACTTGAGAAGGTGGATGGCGGCACTTCAGAGCATTATGGTAGTTTAAACTGGTGTAAAGTAGTTTTAAATCTATTTATTTATATAAACTAATTTTTTTTTCATATAAAATACTTTTAGAATACAATTTTACATACAAATCTATCTATTGGTGTTGTCTAAATGTTAAATTTAGTCTACAATGTCAATTTCTTGGATTTAACAGAAATTGCCTCAAATCCAATTTTCTCATTTTATTTAAATGAATTATTTTTTTAAAGACAATTCTACATATAAATTCTCTCATTGGTATAGTTTAAATAATTAACGTCTAAAATGCTAATTTCTTGGATTTAATACAAGTTTGAAGTAATGTTGTTTTGAATTCCATTTTGTCAAAATTTCTTTAAGTAAACTAGTTTTTTTCTTTATACAAAATGTTTTCAGATTATAATTTTCTATATAATTCTATCTATTGGTTTTGTCTAAATGATCAATTTAACCTCTAAATTTTTTTTTTTTATTTTACATAACAAATTTTTTAATTAAGGTTTTACTGGTTTGCAGGTGCTCGTTTGTTCGGTATTATAGCTCAAAATCTTGTTTGTTCAGACGGTTGGAAAAAGGCATGTTTAGTTGTGAGACAAAAGCAGGCTTATTGGTCTATAGTTTTTTTTAAGTTAGCCGTGTTACTCTTTTTGTTCATAATAACTATAGTAGCATTGTTCCATGCTGTTGGTGTTATTTGTTTTGTAGGACTTATTGAATAAGGTCTTTATAGCTTCTAATAGCTCTTCCTTATCTTTTTAAGTTTAATATCATCCTTCCGGGGCGTTTTGCTATTTTTGAGATTTTCGTTTTGGTTATTTTTGGTAGATTTTTCGATCCGTAGTTTAGAATTTGAGAAATGGTAAGTGTATATTCTTCTTGTGCTGTTTTGTGAGTGCTATACAGGTTTGAATAGAAGCGTTTTACGGGTTCTAAGATCTTTTCTTTGTTTTTGATAGTTTGGCCGTTTTTGCTCTTGAGTTTGGTGATATCTGTTTTGTTCTACCCATTTTTTTAATCTCTAATATTTTTCCTAGCGTTTTTGATATCTTTTTATTTAATGTTCTCAGCTAGTTTGTATGTAGTAAGTGCTTTTATAGTTTTTCTCACTTTTGCTTCATAAATTGTTAGGTGTTTGCTGAAAGTTTTCCTTCTTTACTGTTCAATTTTGTACCATGTTTCTGTTTTGCTACTTGTATCAATATTATGATTGCGTTGCTTAAAGTTTCTATTTTTTTTTTATCAATGTTACTGTTTTTAGTCTTTCTGCTATAGTTTGCTTGTACTCCTTGTTGTTGTTCACTGTAATTCGTTCTTTCCTTTTTATTGCAATAAGAAGTTTTCTTTTTTTTTTCAATTGTAGCATCTCTGACACCCAGTTGAGTACTGTAACAGCCTTTAGGCTTTGTTTCTTATCCGTGATGATGATTTTAAAATCTATTTTGTTTTGTGTATTTCCGTCAGGACTCGCCTACGTCCATTTCCGGTATTCAGTTTTGTTTTAAAGAAGGTGTTTATAGCGTTTATACGGTGCTCTAGGAGAAATTGCAGAAAAGTGTTCTCCTTGTCATTTTTTTTTCCTATCCCATGTTGTTGAAGTTTTTGACAATGCAAAGTTGATGTCCTCATAAGAGATTTTGATTTCTTCTTCTGTGCGTGTGTGGATGTTGGGGCATACACCTGGATGATTTTTATATTATATCTTATATATATATACATATATATATATATATATATATATATATATTATATCAGTGTTTTTTGTGGATTATGAACTCCTCCTCCGCCTAAGCTTTTTTTGTTTCCTCTGTAGTATACGGTATTTTCTGATTTTATGGTGATTTGCTGTTCTTCTCTTCTTTGTACCTACTATATCCCAGTGTTTGTAAGTTGTTTTTCTGTAAACTGAAGTAGGACCAGTGGAATGACTTTAGCTATAGACAAAAAATCCTGCAAAAACAATAAAAAAAGCAATACAATAGGATGGGATAGCTAAGAAGTCTAACCAAATAAAGCAAATTATATTAAACAATAAAAATATGAGATCTGGAAAACAAGTACTGGGAAAATCTAAATTAATATCTATTAACTTCAAAAATAGTGTCCAGTTATGAGACAAAAATTGTACAAATTTAAAGTGAAACCACCCGACAGCACACATAAAAATTTTGATATCGGATCAGAGAACATAGAAGAAATAGACGCACATAAAATAGTGCACGCTCTGGAAAAAAACCAAAAATAACAAATCCTCTGGCAATGATGGTGTTCTAATCAAAATGTTGAGAATAGGAGAGAAAGGAGTAGTGAACGCACTAAAAGACATATACATATAATATATACATGCAAAAAAAGTTGTACCCCTCAAAAGAAAATCAGCTACAACCATACTACTATACAAGAAAAAAGACAAACAAAACATAACCAACTGCTGATTAATATCGCTTCTCTTGCAAGTGTATAAAATACTTGCCAAAATAATAAAAAAAAATAAACTAACCAATAAACTTAAAGAACAGACAGGTTTTAGAAAAGGTTGCAGCACATCAAACTACACGCTGACAATAGAGACAGTCTTAAAAAAAACACAGAATACCAACTACTAGTGTGCATAGCTTTTATAGACTACACAGAGGCGTTTGACTCTATGCCCGACATCATCCAGAAATAGAGATCTGGAATTGGCAAAAGACCGTGGGGACGACCGCAAACCAGATAGAGTGATGATGTGAAAAAAGTAGCTTGATTTGCCTGAATAAGAGTAGCACAGGACCGACAAAGATATACAGATATGAAGGAGGCCTACATTCAATAATGGATCAAAAAAAGCTAATAGATAGATAAATAGGTATATAGACTATACAAAGTGTTAATTAAGTACGTAAATAAACTTGGAGTAAATATATTTTAATAACAATCTTACAATATTGTAATGTATTATTGTTCTATGTAGTTTTCTGTACAATATAGTTTTTGTTGATATTATTATTGTAATTGTGTTATTATTATATTATTCTTAAGTTGGTGTGGTATACTATAATTGTTGAATGTGACATGATATATTCCTCTTTTGCTTGTTGTATATTTACGAATAAACACATATAGAAAAAGCCCGGTTTATAATTAACAAAACATTACAATGCAAAATTTGAAAACTATAGAAATATTTAATCAAACCAAAATCAAAAATCAAGTTTCCTTAAGTAGAACATTTTCTTTTTAGGTAAACCGTCTTCTAAAAACCGTTGATATTGGTCTCTATTAAGTCTAGCAGAAAAAAAATTACCTACAATTCCAATCCAAACATTTACAGAAAACTGATTCTAGTATTAGTTTCACTTACAGCTAATGTTTTGGAATACTTGTATTATAACTTCTTTCAATTTCATTAAGAACAATTTATTCCTTGCAAACTGTGTTTATTAATGTCTTTTTATAGTGTGTATTCATTCACAAAACTGTTCGCAGATACTAATAAAAGTTTGACGTAATAAAAATCTTTCATGATACATGATCACAAAAAAACATTTTAAGTTTGTCTACGTAACACTCTGTATTCATTGTTATTTACGTCTAAATACAGTGTTTAAGATTGTGTTGTGTTATTGACATATAGACGGGTTTTGAGGCGTGAAAAAGTGCATTAACATTACGTTTGAGGTCATTAAGGTACTTCACAGCTGCTTGAGGTTATTTACACATATACCAAGAAAAATATGTGTATTACAAAGTACGTGTTTTTGTTTTTTTAATTTACAAAATTCAGATTGATACATTTGACAGATTTCCGTAAAATTATTACTGCTTCTTGTGCGTTTATTCAGGGCAAATTATTATTTTGAACTGCTCCTTGTTTGCTAATTGTAGCTAAATTATTTTGCTGTCTTCTTGTTTATTTCGTTGAGGTTCATTTTTCGTTAAAAGCTATTAAAATATTCTTCTAATGTCATGTTCCTCTTCTTATAAAAATTAAATTAAATTAAAAAAGCATGGTGTACACTGGCATTTAAGGGACTACACAACAATAGCAAAACAATGTTAAGTTTACATTTACTGATTGCTAAAACGGTAGGCGTGGTGAATTGCACACAAAATAAGAAAACTGTTTATTTTTCAGAGACAACAGGCCGCAATTTCCGTTTCAAAGTTAATTATATAATTAATATGGTGATTAATTTAAATTTTTTTTTAGGCGATATAAATATTTATACAATATTTAATATGTTATGTCTTTTTTAATATAATCTTATTGTTGTTAATATTTTTATCTGTGTAAACTATATATGCCATTGCACTAGCATGTTATTATTATTAGTATTATGTTACATTTTTTAACAAAAACTATGTTAAACTATCTATTTTGTAATGTTATATTGTCCACAAGCCAGTTGTAAATTACATCTTTCTCACATAAGTAATAATAATTTGTATTCAGACATTTTTTGAATTACATTATACGTTGCCTGCAACAATTTTTAACGTATATAAAAGATCAGTAATGTATTTATGAACTTAATAAGGTATGTATATATCTTATCTAAGTGTAAATATTGGTGTATTTTATTACTACAAATGGGAACGATGAGGCCATGATAATAATTAGTTAAAATTAAATTTTTTAACAAAAAAATATACAAAGATTTATAAAAATCGAAACTATTATCTGTGTTTAGTTAGACAATTTGGGATTAGAGTTAAGTAATTAATTTTTTTCTTTTTAATTTTATTAAATTTTTCATTTTTAGTAATATGTATAATTATTAATAGTATATTAAGTATTAATGGCAGGAAATCAATGTTTGCAGCAGTTATGGTGTCTACGACTATATTTGCATGCCATTGTAAATAACTTGATTTTTTTAAATTAAATAAAACAGAATAAATATTTTTTTTAATAAAAAAAAACTTATATCAAATAAAATTTAAAAAATAGATTCTAACGCCTTAGGGCAGAAAACTGTTTTTTAGAGTAGACAAAAAGCCAAAAAAGTTATAACTTACTTGTTCGGTGGCCCTTTTTGTACAAATACGGAGTATCCAAAATATCCTTCATTATTATTAAAAGTAAAACTATTCGAACTATTATAGATGTGTGCGTAGATAACACAAAAGTTACCGAAAATAAGAAGTAGTACGCGCAGCATTATATTGCGAGCAACTCTATTAAATAAAATAAAATATAGAGAAATATACACTTCATGTGTCAGATAACACACTGAAAGTTTTGATAACAAATTGTATAGTAGAATATCCACTTCTCTCATAATTTCACGTCATTTCCGCTAGAAAATCCGGCATTTAATTCATAAATTCATAGTTAATAATACATATTCTTATAACTAATAACTTGTTATTGAGTTTATATTACTAAATGGTGCCGTACTACGAAAAGAAATCACGGGCAGAATTTTTGAATGGCAAATGTTGAAAATAACCCCCTGCTTTAGCTGTATGTAATTTATAATAATTTTACAAAATTGTATCAGTTTATAAAAAAATAAAAGATTGCATTGCAAAATAAATGGGTTCTCTAATAATGTTAAAAAAAATTGTATATACAGGATGCTGAAAACAATAGTAGCAATTTTCTTTTGTTATTAAGTTATTGAATAAAAAATGTAAAAAAAATTATAAAAAAATCATTGCTTTAGCAAAATGTGTTCAAATAACTTGCTCCCTAATCAAACATTAACACTATTTACAATTAAAGCACACACAGATGGTTTGTATCACGTGAATGTCATGATATAATATCATGAAATTTATACAGGGTTAGTCAAAATTACCGGAACACCTAAATAATTCTCCGATAGTTGAAAATTTCAAAATAAGTTTCAAATAATTTTTTTTTGGTTTTAAACATATTAATTTATAAAAATATTTTTAATATACAGGGTGTTTATTTTATTGTAGAAATTTAGTAAACTTTTTTTAAACAGAACACTTTGTATATTTTTACATTTTTTTATTCTAATATTAATTCTGAGTGTTTTTTGTAATAATATTTTTTTTATAAAATGCCTTATTTTTGAGTTATAAGCAAACTATTTGGTTAAAATCAAAATACTTTTGTTTGATACTTTTTTTGAAATTTTAAACGGTTAGAGAATTATTTAGGTGTTACGGTAACTTTGACTAACTTTGTATAAGGACATGTCTGAGTCAAATGTACGGAACAAAAACTTGATTTTGCTCAAACCACTGAAAATGTCCTGATCTTGTGAATTTTTTTAGATTTTTTCAATAAGCTATTTTTGTGTAATTATCAATCAAAATTTGAAAAAATCGATTTTTATGCATTTTTTAAATTTTTTAATCGTTTGTAACTTCTTAGGATTGCATTAAAAAAAAAATGATAAATTTTTTTTTCAAAATTGTTCAAAGAACCAAATTTACCGCCAAAAATTTCTTAAATTTTTGCAGAGCTTTAAAAAACATTTTTTCTTAACAAAAGATAACGGGTATTTTTTTTAAATATGGTTAAAAACGTGCCTTTATATGTGCAAAAAAAAATCAGGAAATGCCGTGTGCTACGTTTCGAGATATCTTACAATGTATCCACAGAAATACTTAAAAATAGCAAAAAAGGCCTAAATTTTAAATTTACATTTTTTGATCAATTGTAACTTGGGATTGCGTTCAAATCAAATTTACTTTAAATTATTACGTTTGTCTTCGGCTGATTGTTGATTAAAATATTTAAAACGAAAAACTAGTTTTGCAGATTTTTCATTCTTTAGCATTTGTCTCAATTGAGACTGAACTAAATCAAATAAAGAAAAATATCTATCCAGGGTTGCCGTAAGATTACTCTTACCACTTCAGACAAAAAAAAACAATATTTGCAGACACTAATGCTAACCTAACCTAACCTAACTTAACTTAACCTAACCTAACCTAACCTAACCTAACATACATACGGGCTTCTCTACCATGACGGATTTAATAGAAACTGCAAAAAATGCTTAAAATTGGGCAACCAAAATGAACCAACAAAGTTAATGATGTTTTGAAACTACTAGATTACTCTTACCACTTCAGACAAAAAAAAAACAATATTTGCAGACTCTAATCCTAACCTAACCTAACCTAACCTAACTTACATACGGGCTTCTCTACTATGACGGATTTAATAAAAACTGCAAAAAAAAAATGCTAAAAATTGGGCAACCAAAATGAACCAACAAAGTTAAGGATGTTTTGAAACTACTAGATTACTCTTACCACTTCAGACAAAAAAACAATAATTGCAGACTCGGACACATACTCAAAAACACCGATATAACAAATTATAGCTTTACGGCGTTAATAGTCTTATTAGGCTGATACGCCAAAAATCTAAACTAACTAATTAATTATAGCATTAAACGGAAGGCGTACGATATGTGCGTACTACCTGTCACAACATATGGTCTCGAAACTCTGGCCCTAACCGTAAAAAGTGCTAACAGACGCGGCTTGCTAGGCATAAGTCTAAGAGAGAGAAGAAGAAACAAAGATATCCAAAGAAGTTCCGTAGTGAAAGATGTAATTCAACAAATAACCGAACTGATGTGGAGACGAGAGCAGACACCGAAATGGACCTACATACTTTTACAATAGAGACTAAGAAAAACTACCCTTGGCAGAGGTAAACAACATAAAGGAGACCGCAGGAAAGAGATGGTACCAAGTCGCACAAGACCAAAACCGATGGAATGCTTTGAAAAATGGCTTACGTCCAGCAGTAGATAAACACAAGCTAAAAAAAAGAAGAAGATGCTTCAATAGTCAACCAAAAACAGTGAGATTGTAGCAATAATGGCAACAACGTTTTTGTTTTTTCACGTATCTTCTAATAAAAATTAAACCTGGCTCAAAACAACCATGACAAAACCTTCTGTCCCAGTCGGCAACACAAATAAAAAGAATAACACCATCTATATTCTTGTTTTCAGCTTTAATCAACAATCTCACAAACCCCAAACGTAGCTGTAGTAGCAAGGCAAAGAGCAGTGTTACACCAAAGTATAATAAAAGTATCAACTAAACCGTTAACATACTCTCCAACAAAATAAAAATGTTCTTATCAAACTTGACACAAAGCAAGAACCGCCAAAAAAATCAGCAACTTAATATATTTATTATTTTTCCAGTAGTTACGACGTTAGAGGAAGATATGGTAATATCTAATCTCTTAATTATTAACATTTTGTCGAGTGAGAGGGATACTGCAGTTTATAATTACAAACAAATAATTTAACACAAAAATAGCATACAATAATTTAGCATCTATATGATCTGTAAATAAGATAGAAAAAGTAACTTGCCCACAAATTAAACTTTCTTTCTGCCCACCCACCCAAGCGTTAGTTATCAATAGATTTAATGTTAAACAATTCTCTCATATCTGAATCGAAGCACACAAGAGGTGGGACAAACAATGGATCCTTTGATGAGTAATACTCGAGTTGGTGGGTGGGTCACAGTAGATGAAGTAATTTGCCTTCAAATTAAACTTTGTTTCCATTTCACCACTCAAGCGTTAGTTATCGAAACATTAATTGTTAAACAATTCTTTCATATCTTAATTCAAGCATACAAGAGGTGAGACAAACAATGGATCCTTTGATAAGTAACACTTGAGCGAGTGATTAGGTCACAGTAAAAGAAATAACTTGCCCACAAATTAAACTTTGTTCACACCCACCCACCTACCTAAGCGTTAGTTATCAAGAGATTTAATGTTAAACAATTCTCTCATATCTAAATCGAAGCACACAAGAGGTAGGACAAACAATAAATCCTTTGATAACTAACATTAAGGCGGGCGGGTGGGTCAAAGTAAAAGAAGTAACTCGACTACAAATTAAATTTTGTTTGAAGAGTCATTTAGTTGTCGGTCCGTGTACTTTTGGTTATTTTTTATATTAAAGTGTTGCAGGCACGTGACTGCAAGAGGCGTGGCCTAAGAATTAACAAAACTCCGCCGCGCCAGAATTCCTCAGGCACTAGGCAGTCTAGCGCAGCGGCTAGACGAGAACATCGACTCTGCCACCACCCAAACATCCAGAAACATTGCTACCATTGCATCTGTCGGCCGTGACGGGCCAGTCACCCGCACCAGACCAGACTGGAAGGTGACCTGACAACCTCCGCCGAAGTATTAGCAACGCCAACACTGCTGTGCTGCATCGTTTGGCCGCGACGGGCTAGTCACCCGCACCAGGATCACCTGGAAGGTGACCTGACGACATTCGCCAAAGCACTATCACCACGACTTTTGGCCGCGACGGGTCTGAGGTGATCTATTCTCGCACCTATCGGGAGGAAAGCTTCTGTCGACCTCCGCCGAGGCGTTGTGGTACCCTGGAAGGTTACCTTATCCATCTCCAGGACGCATTCCTCTGGACCGACAGCCCCAGAGCACGTTCCACTTCCTGAAGCATTCCCAAGAGGAACAAACTAATCTCTAAACTGCACTAACCCCATTATTATTACATTAACAGCAAAAAGGCATAACATCAGCCGAGAACCGCCGTCAGCAACCGCCACCGATGAAAACTAGGCTGTGACAAAAATTTAGAGAAAACACTGTCTACACGACTTGTCTTTCACTAATCTGAGGAAGATCACTTGTGTGAAAGTCGGTATCATATCTCCGCGGAACAAAATGAATCGCTTTACGCTTGAACAACGTTGGAAAATAATGCAAACTTATTTCCAAAGTCAATGTTGTGTAGCCCAAACAGTGCGTTTATTGAAAAGAAGTTTTGCACAAAATGAGGCTCCCACTGCGCGTGCTGTGCGCAAGCTTGTGCACCATTATCCATTCTCTCAAAATTTTGGGTTTAGTACTCGCAGACTTCTTTTTGAGATTTTATTACATAAGAAAATTTTCTTGATAACAAAAAGAAACACAAATGTGTATGCGTTTTGAGAGGTTTTTTTTACTTTAACTTTTACAGAAAAAACTGTCTGTCTAGTAAATATAAAAAGATTAACAATATTTTAAAACATAAAAGTGTTTTACGGCATTAAAAATAAAATACCTTCATTTACTATTTTTTTAGTCGCGTTCTAGTTGATAACAGTTTAATTTAACAATTGTTAACTTTACTGCGCATTTTGTAATTTTAAAATCATAGTGTAAATATTTTTATTTTGCAAATAAAAGATATTTATTTAATAGTTACTTCATATATCTATTATGAAGTTGTAACTAAATTGTATAGAATTGTATTAAATTAAATTCTGCACTACACATTGTAATAATTATTGATAGATAAGGTAAGCTAATTTATGATATTTTTAATTTGTTTAATAGCAAGCACCAACTTGTAACTTTTTTAATTCTAAACTTTGCTATTAAATTTAAGTTGTTATTGCTCTTTTATTTGTATTTGCGTCTGCTTTTAGCCTTGCCTTGATATTGGCTGAGTAATATTACCAACAATGGATAAGGAAACAAGAAAAGAGGATATTAATATTTATTATATTCACATATTTTTATTTATATAATGATTAGTATTGGGGTTTTCTAACCAATCAAGTGACGCTGTAAAAATGAGTAATACTATTGAGAATTTTGATAAGTGTGTTAATATTAGCTAGTTATTTAAGTGTATGATATAATTAAATAAACTTATTTTTTACCTGTAATAAATATATTAATAGAAATAAATATAAAAGCCGTTGAGAAACTAGTTTCGGTATCTGAAATAGGTTATTTCTCATGTTTTCTATAATTTATAACGATTACATAAGACATTTTAAATTTGATTTAGTAGTAGATCTGCGTTCAAATCCCTGGTAAGACATGGGTGTTTGTTTTGTTCAAATTTGTGATATTTCAGTTCATACAGGGTATTTAAAACTAAGATATAATTTGACTAAAATACTCTGACAAAATATAGTTTAATCCTTTCTGAATGTACTGGTAAAAAAATAAATTGATTACCAAATTATATGTGAAAATCCTGGAAATAAAAGGACTGTATGCTCTTAAAAAAAATAGACACATTAAATAAGTTTCCAAATTCATTATTTTGCAAGGCTTATAAAGCGCAATAGTTCAAGTTGTTCACAGGCTGCTTAAATCTCATCTTGAATGTGATAGTTTAAAATTTAAAATTATTTTTATGTTGTGACATATTAAGTAATTTCTAACGCAAAACTGCGAAGATTTTTTCAATTGAGAGATCACGCCGCTTTTATATCTGAAAGCAACTTTAAGTGATACTCAGAGCACATGGCTGACATCACTAACATCTGCTCACAGTTATCGTGTTTTTTGTGATTAATATTTTTTATTTGTGTAAGTTTGGTTTGGCCGCGGTTTAGAAACCTTTCTTACTAAAACCGGGACAATTCGCGTAGCTCTAACTGCGATTGCGGTCGGTTTATTTATATTTTAATTCGAGTTATCAGTCTTCAATCATTCTTTTATTTAATTCATTACAATTTAATTTATTATTAGTTTTTACATGTTTTTGGTAACCACTAATATGTTAAATGTTAAAGATAAATGAAATTTTAAAAAAATATCAAAATGATTCATTTTATTTGTACAACAAGAACTGGAATCATAATGTTGCCGGTTTTAGGTTTAAGCACTGTTCTGTTGCTTATCTTACCCTTTTGTAGGTTACACTTAAGTTTAAGGTTTACCTTATTTTAAATTGGTTTGCACGTGTAAATAATTTTGTTTTTTTAGCTACGACGTAGTTTAGGAAAAAGAAAGAACTGTTTTTGATTAGATAGTACAGGGAGTTTATAAATGAATGGGATTATGTAATCACTTTAAATGTGCCGCTTTTTTTAAATTGTTCTCTAAACTATTTGTTTTGACAGATCAACTTTGACAGCTGTCAAGCAAACATATGAAAACATATGTATTATAGTGGACGATTTTAAAAAGGCGGCATATTTAAAGTGATTTCATAATCCCATTCATTTATATAACTCCCTGTATATGTGCCCAACGCTTTTTATAGTTTCATTATTATCTGCATTATATAATGGAAGCAGAATTGGATATTAAAAAGAAGACTTTGAAAGCTATAAAAAATAAAATGTAGTATAAAAAAATAAAAAATGTATTATATTATTATTATAGATTATTGCCTTTTTGAATATTACAGGTTTTAAAACTAATTGTTTAAAATTTCAGTTTGATAATGAATGTCATATTAAATTAAATCTAATGCAGTCTATATCATTATAAAAATCAAAAATAAAATTCAACTTTTAAATTTGTTAAACTGACATTTCATAACAGGTTATGTTTATGTGCACCTTACAATTATGAGGCTTAACTTGGGTAATACTTAAGTATTACTTCGTGTGCCGTGCAAACCGTTTAAAACTTTAAGGTCTACTTAAGTGGAATTCAATAGATAATCCGAGATAAGTGAAAGCGGTGCAAACGGGCATTAATGTGCTTTAGTTTCCAATTTAATTAAAAAAATATTTATTTGTATATTTTATAGTACAAAATATATTAATTAAGTAAATAATAAAAGAAACAATTTTAATGACATTTTAGTTGTATTCATATCTGAATAACTGATTGTTTTACTATTATCTGTTTTGTTCATATGGTGAATCCTGTTGTGATAAATATGTAAACATTACAATGTGTGGGGTAACATATCAGTAGACCTTGCAGTCATAAAAAATATATACTGCAAAATAGATATTAAATCATTGTTGTCGCTTTACAACTTTCTATCTATGCATGTTTATCAAATTTAATAATAAAATGCATTTTATTAAAATGTAAGTTTGGTGTAGAATACATTTGAAACACAAAACAGTGCATATAATTTAATGCAATTAAGCACTTTTTTGCTTGGCTATTGTAAATTTGCTAATTAATAAAATTGATTCAGTTGAGATATGATGTAAAAAAACCCAATTTGTGATTGGAAAACTAGATAAAATCATTTGTTTAAGGTTTTTTTAGTGCAAGATGTAATACTTTGGAATGACAAAAGTTGTAATAATTTTATGCCAAAATATTTTTTCTAAATTTTTTCCTAAAAAATCAGGAAAAGTATTACATAAATTGATATAAAAAAGAAATTAATTGAGCAATTTTTATAAAACTTTTTTTTTAATTTCATAGTGTGATTAAAAGAGATAGTGTAGTTTCCGATGCTCCTCCCCATACTGGGAACAATATTCAATACAAGAACAAATATAAGTTTTATATATATATATATGCAAAACATGGTTTAAAAATGTTTCTTTTTTCTAGTAAATTTACGTGTTGCAAGTTTCTTGATTCATCTAAAAATAATCTATTACCTAACCTAACGTAACCTAACCTAACGTAACCTAACCTAACCTAACCTAACCTAACCTTTTTTTTAACCTGAAAGAAGAGTAATTTTCAAGTGATACCCGCATTCAGCGGGCATGCCGGATTCAGCTACTCTTGTAGCTGCCTACCGACTAAAACTCTGCCTATCCGTATCTTCAATTCTTTTTTGAGCAAAACTACGCACTTGCATATCATCACCCCTAATTCTACTTTATCCTTTTTTTTTTCTTTCTTTCTTTTTCTTCTCTTTCTGTAATCACCAATCTGATCCTGTTATGCAGCCTATTCTATGTTTTTTGCAATTTAAGCATACGTTTAATTACATTTTCAGGTCTTATTGCTATATTTGTGGCCTTATGAATACTGTTTTTTGCTCCTTTCCATCTGTTGCATTTAAAGAAGTGTCTTTTTCTCCACCGTAAGTGCAGTTGTTTTCGTCTCTTAGGTGGAATCTCTTCAGATACGAAACAAACGACAGTTCTTTGCACAGGTAGTAGTCACTTTTGCCATGTTTTTTACGAATTCCATGTAACAAGGTTAAGTATGAGGTTCTTTATCTAGTTGGCTACTCTTGTGAATGTTACCCATTTGTTGGTAGGAAACCTCTTGTTATCTCTCGTATGCTTATGCGTATGCTAGCCTTCTCTCTACTGCTTGGAGTTCTATGTAGAGTATGCCAGTGTTGCCTTGTTTGATATAGTTCTGTAGGTCAGTCCAACTCTTATGAGCATTCTCCTCTGTGCTTTGTCTACTATTTTCCTGTATTTAGCAATTTTCAGCGATTGGAGCCCCATACAAAAGTGCGGCTTCTTCTTTGAGGAAGATTCTTATCAAGTCTCTTTCTCCCTATATTAAGGCCTAGATATTTAATTGCTTTTTTGGTTAATCTTATTACCGCTTATTCCAGTTCTTCTTTAGTAAAAGGCGGTTGTTTATCTCAAGTTATTGCTATCCTTAGTATAACTGGTCCGTTCTTACATCTTTGTCTTTAGGTTTGATTGTTTGTTGGAATTAAAATCTTGTTAGGAATCTTGTATCCTTGTCCCCAAGAGTTAATGTCTATTTTGTTCCAGCATTCTTTTTTGGCTTTCAGTATTGCCAGTCTGAAGACCTTTTTTTCTGGTTGTATACGTTTTCCAGGTTTTCTAATGTCTGTTGATCTGTTTTTTTCTTTTTTATTTTTTCTTCTAGCACTGTGTCTTTTATAGTATTTGTTCTGATTAATGCACAGTTTAAAATAATTAAGGTTAGGATATTTTAATAAAAAAAATTATATACTTTATTGTGCTGATTTTAAACTTTTTTTGTAAGTGCTTAAGGTATACATTCAATTTTTTGGGTTTGATATACTTTTTGCCTGTCTTGTCTTTATTTCTTTTTGCTAAGCTTGTTTTGCCCAGTTGCAGAGTGAGATAGATGTTCTGGTGCTTGCTGAGGTTATTATTATCCGATACTATCCAGTTTTGTATCTATGTTCCAATCTTTGATGTACTCATAGTAAGATCTATAAAAAAAATTCCCTGAAGTCTAATAAATGTTGGCTTGAGTTTGTCGTTGTGTGCTATGAAAATATGTTAGGCCATCTATTTACGTAACGTTTTACCTCAGTGGTCTTTTATTTTTCCTTCCCACAGTTTTAATTTTGCATTTATGTCTCCTGTTACAATAATAAATTTTTTAGTTACCCTGATACATTTACTTAATTTATTAAGAATAGCTTCATATTGTTCCTGTGTGTACCTGGGTGGGTAGCATGCAATCATTATGAGTTTGTCTAGTTTGACCATGTTGTCCTTATCTGCACATGCTTTTCGCACCTTGACGTTTCTGCCAAATATACGGATACCGATATCTTTATTTTGGTCTGTAATCCATTTTATTTTTTTGGCGGTTTTAATGTTTGGCTCAGCTATAATAAACACATCTATTTTATTTTTCCTGGCACTTTTGTCTAATAGGTCCATAGCCGCTTTGCATCGGTCTAGGTAACTTTGCGTAAATAGTATCTTTGTAGTTATTTTCTGAGTGCTGGCGTCTTAGCATCGACAGGTGTCTTCTAAATTTTCCTGCTTTAGCCTTATACCCTTTCTTGTTTTCGCACTAGCTTATGCTTCAATAGGGCATCTAGAAAATCCTATTTTCATGAGGACTTGCCTTATGATCTTGTTTTCCATTTCTGTTGTGGCTGTTAGTGTTACCGCATTGGTATTCTGCAAGTTGGGTCTCGGCGAGCTGATATTTTAATATTTGTTCTGCAATTTCCCGGTATCTATCTTCTTCCACTTTTAGAGATAGAAAAAGAAGTTTTGGCTACCAAGCCCTTGATACCTAATAGCGTTGATACCCAGAAAGTAGGTCGAGGAAGACCCAAGAGTTGTCCAAAAGCGGACAATAGATTAAAAAAAAAAGAGAAGAAGTAATGGTAGTGTTGGTCTACGTGTTCAATTCTCTTATCCGCCACCCGGAAATAAATAGTTGAGCCGGAATTGATATTAGATATACAAGGTGTTTAAAAAAGAATGTAAAATATTTAAGGGAGTGGTAGTACAAACCACAACAAACAAAAAAGTCTTAATAAACATAAGTTGTCATAGCAACGGGTTCGGAGATATGGAACGTTATTTATTTTTATATATTTTTACAAAGAACAGAGTTATAGAAGATATTTGAAGTGCCCTTCTTCCATTTCCTAACAAACACGACATTTTTGTCTGAAGGATATTCGAATTCTTTCTAAAACCTCCTGATTGGCTTGGATTTCTTGGCACTTTTCATTCATTTTTAACTGCAGCTCTTTGAGGCTATTTACAGGAGTAGCATACACTAATGATTTCAAATATTCTCAAAGAAAAAAATTAAGAGAGTTTAAATCAGGCAATCTTGCTGGCCATAAAACTGGTCTGCCTCTTCCTATTTTCCTATGTGGAAAAGTTTGGTTTAAATGCTCTCTAACAGCAACCAAAAAATGAGCTGAAGCACAATTATGCTGGAACCACATTTGATGACTGTGGGCCAAAGGAATGTTATCCAAAAGATCATACATAGTGTTCTGCAGAAAGTTGAAGTAAGCAGCGCCTGTTAATCGGTTTGGTAAAACAACAGGACCTAAAAACTTGTCGCCTACAATACTCATCCAAATGTTTAATGAAAAACGTGTCTGATGTCCACATTCAATTACAGTATGGAGATTTTTGTCGGCCTAAAGATGTCATAATGAAAATTAACAACTCCATTTTGTGTCAACCCGGCTTCATTCGTAAAAATTTGTTTAGCAAGAAACTGCGGGTCTTCAGCATCCTTGCGTAGAAACCCGCGACAAAAAAACCAAACGTTCCTGATGATCAGTTAAATTTAAGACCTCTACTCGTTGTACATGGTATGGATAGAGCAGCTGCTCGTGGAGGGTTCCCCAATCAAGAGTAGCATCAATTCCTAACTCGGTTGATATTCTCCGCACACTCGTCCCTAGATTATGCTCTATCCGTGCCATAATTTCTTGTTCTGCTCTAGAAGTAGATTCCGACCTTGGTCTGCCGGAAAGATAGCACTGTTTTCGAAGTGAACCAGTATCTCTCAATCTCTGGTGAATTTTTCCAAACATACGATGTGAAGGAATCTGGCAATTTGGTAAAGCTTCTATATAAAGACGTGCCGTTTTGATAGCAATCCCATTAGCACGACTATACATGAAATGCAATGAAAACTTGTGCACTAACAACAACTGTCAAGTACTAAATGTTTGTTTCACAAAACATCAGCTAACTATGATAAGAAACAGCGCGGTTTTTGTAAAATAAAAAATGAAAGAAAAAAGAATAATAAAAATAAATAATGTTCCATATCTCCAAAACCGTTGCTATGACAACCCATGTTTATTAAGACTTTTTTGTTTGTTGTGGTTTGTACTACCACCTCCTTAAATATTTTACATTCTTTTTTGAACACCCTGTATAATTGACGACTAAAATAAAAAATAAAAAAAACCTTTTCAAAAAAACTTGAAAATAATAAACATTTACATTAAAGTAGTTAGATTAGATATTTTATACAACGCTAAATAAACACTCCAACGTTAATTTATCACATCTTATTCAATAAGATATTAAATAATTATTGTATAAATAAATTTATCGATGATAAACTTTCCTTGCAACCACGCCATAGTGTATATGTTTTTTAAACATTACTTAATATGTGCGGTTTTATATCTTGATATATAAATACAATGTTTGTAGCATGTTCTTGATTACTAATGTTAAAACTAACAATGGTTAGTCATTTATATTAATAATATAATCATTATTTTATGTAAACCACATATGTGATTTTAAATTGAATGTGAATTAAAATTTTTAACGATATTATTAGCTAACAATTTTTTTAAGATTTGATTTAAACATGATTACTTATCTCAAGATAATTCTATATTATAAATATTGGGTATTTCCATGCTGTAATGACGAAATATTTAAAAAAATATAACGTTATTTCTAATAAAAAAATTGTGGCAAGGTAATAATTGTTTTGGTAAAACCATTCATCTCATAAATAAAGCGGTTACAAGATAATATAACAAAATTCTATAGAAACAGCCAGAACGACTAACTTTATTAAAACATTGATAGAGAAAATATAAAAATAGTTTACACAGATTATATTTGTTTAACATGTGATTTATAAGTTCAATTATATTAAAAAAGATTGTGTAAACTGTGGTTTTTGTTAACATTCTTTATAATAATTAATATAAAATCGTAAGACAACCCAAAATATTACGTTAGTAGCTAACGTAAAACGTAAAATTTAGGCCCCATTTGACTCTACTTACAAACCGTGTCCTATTGTTCTTTATTGTCCACACATGAAGTTTATTGGAAAAGTATGGTCCGATTATATCTTTTGACCTGACTATTAGCACATACTTAAGAACATATCTTCTCATTCCTGAAAACGAGTAGTCTTTACTTAACGATCCAATGCTATTTTTTTAGATAAATGTCTAATACTATCGTGGTGACTTATCATTAGTTGGCGCTTCATTAGCCAATATTTTGTTAATGTTAATCGTAAAAATATCTAAACCACTTTTTGTTAGAATTTGGATTACGACTGAGAGCACCAACATAAGACATCTTAGTGCTTGCTTTATATTGCATTGATAAGCAACAATTGGGCAGGTGGGCACAAACCTCAGTTCAAACCATCTGTCCGTACTTATGTTCTGGAGTGACCTACTTCAATCCTGAAAACCAGTAGTCTTTATTTAACGATCTAATGATCTTCGTTTTAGATAAATGTCTAATACCATGGTGGTGACATATCATTAGTTGGCGCTTCACTAGCCAATATTTTGTTGATGTTAATCGTAAAAACATCTAAACTACTTTTTGTTAAAATTTGGATTACAACTGAGAGCACCAACATGAGACATTTTAGCGCCTGCTCTATATTGCTTTGAGAAGCAACAATTGGGCGAGTGGGTACAAACCCCGGTTCAAACCATCTGTCCGTACTTATGTTCTAGAGTGACCCAATCACCCGCTCAAGTGTTTGTTACCAAAGAATTAAATATCACCATTATTTTCTTTGGCATAGAGACTTTTCACGCTTGCAAAAAAATAAACCTTTAAATTTTTTGATAACCAACATTTGGGCAGGTGGGCGAGAACCCCAGTTTAAGCTATCAGTCCGTACCCACCCACCCGCTCAAGTGTTTGTTATCAATGAATTAAATATCACTATCACTTTTTTTGACATAGAAACTTTTAATGCTTGCAGGAAATTAAAACTTTTAATTTTTTGATATATATATATATATTCAATATATATTCAATAACCTCTTAATGCCGTTAGGTGTTAAGGTGTCGGACACACCGAGCCACAGAGAAGACATGTATTGATGCTTATATGAGGTGACGGACCCATATTGAGAAGAACGCTAAGCTCGGCATCACTTTGGGTTCACCCATCCAAGTTGTGACCAGAGCGGCCGTTGCTTAACTTTTGTTAGCGCTGGTATTTGTACAGGCCCTTTCTGCCGTACTGCCGATCGATTTCTTGATAACCAACACTTATGCAGGTGGGCAAGAACCCCAGTTTAAACTATTAGTTTAAACTCATGTTCTGGAGTGACCCACCTACCCGCCCAAGTTTTTGTTATCAAGAAATTTAATATCACCATCACCGACATAAAAACTTTTAACGCTTGCAGAAAATTAAAACTTTTAGTATCTTGATAACCAACACTTGGGCGGGTGGGCAAAAACTCCATTTGGATTACGACTGAGAGCACCAACGTGAGACATCTTAGCGCCTGCTCTATATTGCTTTGATATGCAACAATTGGGCGGGTGGCCAAAAACCTCAGTTTAAACCATCTGTCCGTATTCATGTTCTAGAGTGACCCACCCACCCGCTCAAGTATTTGTTATCAAGAAATTAAATATCACCATCACCTCCTTTAAGATAGAAACTTTTAACGCTTGCAGAAAACTCAAGCTTTTAGTTTTTTGATAACTAACACTTGGGCAGGTGGGCAGGAACCCTAGTTTAAACTATCTGTTTGGAGTGTTGAGTATTGCGTTGCAATCCGTAGATATAAGAGTTCTTTAGTCTTATAGTAATTTCTTTGGTCTTATTAGTTGCGTTGTAAGCTACCTGAAGATCACAGTAAGTTGGGCCAAATATTATCAACATTATAATTGAAGCAAAGATTGACTGGTTCTCAAAAAAAAAAACTAACTTTAGCTGGAAGTTATGGTAAAGTTGCTACCCGGATGACTTGGGTCATCTTTACCGCAAGAGGTAGGAACAAACAGCCTCTTTGTCGCAATAAACGGAAGTTCAATGTGAACCAATTGTTACAATTGTGGTTTGAACAACCAACGTGTCAGAACACGCTTTCGTTCCTGCCGCGTTGCACTTTTCCCAACAGTTTTTTTTTAGACTAAGAAAAATCTTTACAAAAACTTACAAAGTGTCGGATTCAGTCTCACGAGCGCCTACCGACTAATCCCAGACTGTCGGTATATTTGAAAGTTTGGCCATCTAGTTGGTTAATATCTTTGTAGTAAGTATGATAATCTTCTTAAAATTTCTTTAGCTGCAGTTTAACATAAGCCGGGCAGCCTTTGTACATGCTCAAACTTTTTCTTAAAGATGCACGCAGAGTTTTGATGAGCATCTCTGGAAAGAGGGAAAAAAGGTAAAGTCCCGTTTCAGGCGCGTTGGACTATAGTTCCGGTCAATCGTAACCATAGGCAGCTCCGCAAGGGCATTTAAGGCAAGTGCGTCAGCGCGGGAACCCGGTCTTTTAGCTAGCCGGTAACGCAGCCAGAGAAAACAAGAAGACCTGTATCATGTCATCTTCAGCTTGCGTTTCATAACGATGAAAAGTTGAACAAACTTTTCTCTACAGTTACAATCATATCCAGGCCGTACTCTTCCCCAAAAATACCAAAAAAAGCTTTAGTCGTATCAGAGGTACATTTAAGCACTTGCCATGCAAACACTAGTATATAAAGCGCCCAAATTTATTGCGGCCGCCAAGGAACGATACATGTACAAACCAAGCTCTTTTATCAGCTACTAAGCTAATCCAATAGCAAACGAGTAGAATGACATAAAAAAAACTCAGATTTGTTCCAATGGCAGTTAAAACCACACTACCGACAAAGATGTATTAAGACTCGAATCACCGTCCACAACTTCAAAATTCTACACAAATCAAACTACGATGACAATCCTCGCACTGCCGCCAGACCACTCTTATGGACGCACACTATTACCAACGTCCACATTAATCTCTCGACTGCGGGACTCCAATACTTGGACTCCTGGCTTCCGCATCAATCTCCCAACATTATACACCTTCTGTTCGGGAGCCAATTCTTAACACTCTGAGCTCCGGTTCAACACACTAAAATACATGTATTGATCTACATACACCATATTTGCAGCGACGTATCATACCCTGGAAAACTCAACTGTTTCCCTCCAGATCAACCCCAATTATGAGACAATACAAGCTTTAAATGAGGTCCTCAGCTCCAGACGCAACCAGCTCATATAACATACTACCATCATCAAGAACCTTTAAACACTTTAGCCCAAGTTTACCATGGTGAGTTATTCCCCAACTAAGCATCGCCGCGGCACCATGTGCCTACAATAAGACCGGTAGTACGCTACCAACCTGAGACAAAACCACATAACGTGGTATTGCACGTCGACTTGGGCAACAATAAACTAGCAACACAAGTTGACTTGTATAGTGGGTGCCACAATTACCAAGGTTGGGGTACTCGTTAGTGAACAACATGAAAATCTAAGAAATCTAGAAATTTATTTTAAGCAACAGACTTCGCGTACTTATCCGATGTCTGAAATACAAGGCTCGGATCTGCGAGGACCAATTTGACAAAAAACCGCAAACCAGCTGGGATTGTAGCAAACAGCGGTTGACACAAACCACACGCAGCTGGCTAGCTAGGGAGTGTCACTACAACTACAACGCATCTAGGATGACAAACGCTCTGTTCAGGATTCAACGAGCAAAACTTACCAACCTGACAATGGTCAAAGACAAACAACCGCACGGAAGCGATAGGCCAGGCGGACTTTCACGCCATTCTGCTGACTACAAGTGTTGCTCGTAGTAAATGAAATCAAAAATACTGTTTACTTCTTAATTGCACCCTAGCTTGATGAGACAATTATACAAGAATATGCGTGGTTACATAAAAACAACGCAAGCCTAGACTATCACCCGCACAACAATGCACAAGGTTGTCTGTACACGTACAATGTTCTCTTGCGGCAAGTGGAGGAAATGCTGGCCACCGGCTTTATTGAAAAGATCACAACTGACTATTGGTCTTCTGTAGCACTGGTCAAGAAGAAGGATGGCTTGCTAAGGTTCTGCGTAGACTTTTGGCAACTGAATACAGCAACCAAAAATGAGACTGTTCTGCCAAAGATCTACAAAAATCTAAAAAGCGTTGGTAGGCTAAAATCTTTGCAAAAATAGATCTAAAAACGGAGTGTTGGTAAATCCCTTAAAAAACATAATTTTTGTAGCGCCGGACGGTGGATCGTACAAGTTCGCTCTGAAAAATGAGCCAGCATCATTCAAAAATTGATCTCAATGGTGCTGGCGGTTTTTTTTTGTTGAAAATTTGTGCTAGTTTACCTAGACAATACTTTTGTATACTCAGAAAACTGCAAAGACCACATTAATCACCTTCACATAGTACTAGAATGCTTTCAAGAACATAGCTAAAGTGCAAAATGCAAAAATGCACATTGCCACAACAGAGTTCAAATATCTGGGCCACCAAATCACGGAAGAAAGAAATACGCCATTGCAGCACCACTTAACTCTAATCCAGGACGCCAAGCCGACAAACAAAACGCGGTTACACAGCTACGTCCTCGGCTATGCTCAGATGGCAACGCTACTGATAAAGACGCATAACAGCAAAAACGTATTTGTTTGAGACAAGAACGCAAAAAAAAGCCTCCCTGATGATAAACCACTTTCAAAAACACTAAATCATCTATATCTACTCAAAGCCGAGATACTGGACAACAAACCCAGTGTGAATGAAGACCCGGACAACAACCTTAACCTCAATTATACTGTGAGGGAACAGGAAAAGATTATCTACACCAAAGTTAGATGAATCCAGTTAGTAGGGTCACCACAAGCTCAGCGCGAGGTACTACCTAACTTGCACCTATACAAAACGTCAAGCGCCAGTATCATCGGCACCGCTGAAACCACAACCAGCAGGTGACTCGTGTGCAAAAGTAGCAATTGGCAACATTGGCCCGTTTGACTCAACAAAAGCGGGAAACAAAGTGGCATTAACCATCATGGACGCCCACATCGAGATTTTGCTTTAATCTCTTAACTGCAAGATCGCGGCACTACACTCACGTAGACCATTATCTACCAGGTCATTGCACTGGAGCCACACACTTCATTTCCATCTCCCTGTCCGGGTCCAATACTTGGAGTCCTGATGCAACCTAGGGATCCCTTGTTACCGACTAAATACTAATATTATTTCATAAAATCTGTTATGTCAGATTAAGATAAAGAGTTCTTTAAATCAGTATGCGTTGCCGGACCGGTAATAAATTGTTACTTCTCAGTGATCCACTAAGTTCTAGATCCAACGTTTATAACACTTTAGTAAAAAAAATCAAATTGACCATTGAGTAGTTGTAGTACTTGTCAAAATTAGCCAAGTTCTTTTGAGCAACAGATCCTCCTTAGTTTGGTGGTGCATACGTATCGTTAGGCTTTATTCGTTAGTCTATTCTTAGCGGTTGTTTGCAGGACAGAAAGTATCATTTTTAGCGCAGTTGTTACAGGTTTTGCCTTCCAAAGTTGAGAAATCCCTCATCACATGTTTTAAGTTAAGCTCGGGGTTGAAGAATTCCGATGGAGAAGTCTTCAATGCATACTATTGTACTGCGTTAATACTTATTAAATCGAGTTATGTTGTGTGGAGTACGACGTGAAGGTACGCATGAAGACATCTTTCTGATAAAAACTAGATTAGATTAATTTGAAATAATATTAATGATTTAAGAAACACTTTATTATTAAATACATAACCAACAAGCTTACATGTAAGCAACATGTATAAAACAGTGGATTATAAAATCGACACAAAAATCATGAATGTAATAAAATTTGCTTCAATAAGAAAATATATATTCCTCTTATTAATTTATTCGTCGTATTTAGATCCTAATTAGATATGTTTAGTTTAGTTTAAACATGCTCAATATTTTAAATGGAATGCAGATGCCACAAGCACCAAAAATCAGGTGGTTGAATTATTTTTTTCTCGAATGCATCGATTTTACAATTAACTGTTACAACAATAGCATCAATTGTACGAAGCATTATTATCAATTATTCTATTATACTTAATGCAGTCACAAAATATATTGCAGTCTTGTTGTAGTAATTCTAATCAATCTATACAGAGTGTTTTAATAACAAAATTTAAATAAAAAATAAATAATTAAAAAAGTATGTCACTCTGTATATGGCTAAATACTAAATTCTGTGCGAATTACGCAAATTATATCCATAAATTATTCTACAAACTAGAAGTTATCGTCACATTCATTTCTATAAACTATAACCTTTTTCCATAACATTATCATTACTATAATTAAAATAAAATAATACAAAATTAATTCAAACGACTTATTTATGACATTATATAATAAGTATCAAGATATATATTAATATTTCATTAATAACAATGAGCGGCAATATTTATTAGCCCTGTATCATGTAAAAAAATAATTTTGAACTTACCATATTTTTATTAAACTTCATCGAATATTTAAACAAAACAATTTTTCAATTATTAATTAATTAATTGGACTAGTAATTTCCTTGAGGTTTTACTTTTATTGAATAATATGAAAATGTTATTATATAAATTATTCAATTAATATTTATATACATATTTTAGTATAATAACCGTTTCATTGTATCCATGTGTTAATTCGTTTATAATTTTATGCATCTGTATTGACAAAAAATATAATGCATAAAAATTCGTTTTGATTGGTAAATTATTGCTATGTACCTCTTTTTAACAAGACATAATATAATTTTGGAAATGCAATTGCAACAAAATAAATTTATAAAAAATATTTCAGTTTCTGGAACTTATTTATATAGGCCAATTTCAACAGAATATTTCTTTTTTTTGTAAATTAAAAAAATATCAGTATTTTTACATTACCGTATCATTTTTTATACTTCTGTTGTTAATAAGCACTTTTCTATTGCATTTAAATTTAACCTTAATATTACTGCTTACAAACTAACTATAAAAGTTGTATAGCACTATAATGTAAGGTTTATACATGGATAATTAGGACTCCTAACATGTCTTGATTAAATCACTAGGATGAAGAACCACTTTGACTGTTCCGTGGACCTGCATTCGGCCTCAAGTCTTCTAATTGTATGAGCTAAAATATAAAAAAAAACATTAATGACATAGTTTGCGCAAAAACACTACTGATTTCAGCAGAATCAAATCATAAAATAGTAACTATATGCCGCAAGGAGGCTGGATTTGGCGCTCAAACCAAAAATTTTGTCTACAAAAAAAAATTATAACTTTAAATAAATCTGAGTATACCATACAATTGGTCCACCGCAAATGATTAGTACCCGCTGGTAGAATTGTCCTGATTGCTTATTTCCTTCAGGTAGTTTATTGCAAAACTATCATTCAAAGTTACTGTTGATTTCATCAAGAATTCTAATAATTTCTACTTCATTTTCACCAACAATAAGTTCATTATCTTATTATTCCAGTTTTTCAAAGCTTGTTTTAGACTATAGAAACCTTTCCTCAGTTTGTACTCTTGATTTAAGCCATTATCAAAACCTTCAGGCTGATACGTATAGATTTTTTCTCTAAGATCTCCATACAAGAAAGCAGTTCTGACATCAAAAGTTGTAACCTTCCAACATTTGGATACTGCAATGCTATCAGTTAAGTTGACGCTTGACGTGCCACAAGACTAAGTACAGGTTAATGGTTTTGCGTGTTTTAGAATTTTGACAAAGTTCAGCGTTTTCAATTTGGTCAAAAAATTAAATTCGTCCGCTTTAGCTGCATACTGTTTTATATGCATCTATGCACCTACCGAAGACGCTGAAAACACTATTAAAGATACATTTTCTATACATTAAATGAGCAAATTGAGAAAATACCACACCATGACTTGATTATAGCACTAAGCGACTTTAAAGCTAAAATCGGTAAGGAAATAACCTACTCCGTTGTAATAGACCAACAAAGATAGATCACGTATTAGCTTCAAAAAGGAAAGCAAACGTATGAGCAACGTGCAAAAACCGAACACTCACAAAACATCAAAGTGGAACACACGTAAACTAGAATGCTTAGTAGATGAGACAAAGTACCAGTAGGCACTGGACTCAAGGCTGGCCCAGAGAAACCCAAACAACAACATTTCACTAGAATGAACAAACATCAATGACAACATTCTAGATGCGGCAGAAGAAATCGTTGGCAAGATGAAAAACCAAAGAAATAAAGAGTGGGGCTGCAAAAGCAAAAACGGCAAACTACTAACCAAGACAACAGATATGCCCAACCGGTAAGAATATTTTTATGAATTGCTTTTAAGAGACGGATAATAGTAAGGAAGAAGGCCTAACATATCAAGCCGCAGATCCGGAACAGAAGAAACCAACTAAAGAAGAATTCATGGTAATAATGCGAAAGCTAAAAAACAACAAAGCTCCCGGTTCCGATACAATCACAGCAGAACTCTTAAAAAGAGGAGCGGAGATATGCTACATGAGAGATTGTACTGGCTCATCGTAATGATTTGGCGAAAAGAAAAAATGCCCGACGAATGGAATCATGATTGATCCACCTAACACATAAAAAGGGCAACAAAACTTCTGTGGCAATTTCAAGGGGATTACGCTTCTGAACGTAACGTATAAAATACTATCGTTTCTCATATACAACAGAATCTCAAAATACTCTGAAGACATATTAGAGGACTACCAATGTAGCTTCCGTCCTAACCATCTACAACAGACCACATCCATGTGCTGCGGGGGATTACGCTTCTGAACGTAGCGTATAAAATACTATCGATTCTCATATACAATAGAATATTTATAATTTATTTATTGATTTTAAACAAACCTTTGATAAGGTAAACAAAAGAGCTTTACAAAAGTCAGGTCATAATAGGTATACCCAGAAAATAAGCCAATCTAGTAAATATGGCGCTAAACAAAACTAAGTCGGCGGTGATAGTACAAGAAAGTCAATCTGAATATTTTGAGATAAACGCCCTACTATTTAATCTTGTACTACACTCTGCAATAGTAAAAGTCAACTGAAAAAGAGCGATCAACACAGAACTACGACAAGTATGCGCTTACGCCAACGATATAGTAATTATAAGTAAGTCTGAAATTACACTTGCAGAGACGTTCCAAGAACTAAATCACGAAACCATAAAAGCAGGGCTCCGAATAAATGAAAACAAGACCAAAGTTATGAATTTCACTAGAAATGGTCAGAACCAGCAGTAGCTGTCCGTTGAATTGTTTATTAAAGCACAAAAGATTCGTTGGTTAGGACACGTCAGCAGAATGGATGAGGGATGAAGGCGTCGCAGAAAATAGATTTCTGCAGTAGAAAAAGACCTCAAAAAGATGGACATTAACAACTGGAGGACAGTCGCCTTAAACCGAAAGAGCTGAAACAAAGTCGCAATGTTTAATATTTTTTAAATTTTTTATGGCATGTGCTATCAAATTCAGTGCCGTAACTAGCTTCTGATGCACTCGGTGCGAAAGCGTAATTTTGCACCTTCTAAACTACAACCAAGCTGCGCCCGGTGCGGGAGCACCGACGGCACCGCCTTAGTTACGGCAGTGATAAATTGTCAATTAATAACAACATAATACTGTCCAAAGATGTTGCAATAGTTAGACTTAATATAGTAAACAACTTGTTGCCTATTTGAGCTTTGTTGTGTTGTAAGTGGACTTGTTTGTAGAGAAATATAACATTAAGCAGGAATTCTTTAAGAAAAGGTCGTCTATAATGCTTATTTTAGAATTCCTAACATTTTTTGTACATTGTTACAGGTTTCTCCTTACATGGTTTTTAAAAGTTGATGCTGATGAGCTACGGTTATAATTTGGAAAAGTGTCGTTTTGACCTTACTCCGTTGTCTTGGCATTTAACTGATGTATGCAAGTACAACGCTTTGAAGAGTCTCTCCTATACTGGCCATGTCAAGCCAACAGCTTCCCAACATGGACTCTATATTGTATGAGAGGGCCGGGCATCTACATAGCACCTGCTCGATCGTCACACGTCATAAGGGTACACCCTTTACGCGCTAGCCCGTCCGCCTCAATGTTACCTACTTTGTTGGAATGTCTTTATACCCAGAGCAGCTTGATGTTATTTCCACAGGCTGCTAAAGTAAGGACACGATGACATTCAAAAATTAGCTTCAATGTGATTTCAGGCTTGTTTATAGCAATTAAGGCCGCTCTACTGTCTGTTACAGTTTAGGCATTCTTGCCAGATATTTTGCAAGTTTTCATAACCCCATAAGTTGTACTACTTCTGATTAGAAGATAGATGTGTGCGTTACTAATGGTAAAGATATTTTGAGATCCAGATTTTGCGAGAAGATTCTTGCTTCAGAACTTTTATTGGTTTTTGGACCATCCGTGTAGATTCTAATTGTATCATTGACCTCGTTCTGCTCATCTTGTTTATGTGTGCGCACGTTGTAAGGTTTTTGAAACACAAAGAAGGATGGCATGTTATCTGTTTGTGCTTTTAACAGAAGTGTTTTTTTTAACAGCCTTTTCCAGGAGAGTTTAGCCCTCCCTGCAGTGTTAAAGTTTAACTGCATTTAGAAGCAAAGCGCATTGGTTGAGTGGTGGCAAGCAGATTGTTGGCAGGTGGCAATGGCTGCAGCGGTTGCAATAGATGATCGAGTCGGCGTCTGTGTAGGTAAAGTGTTTATTTGTTGCAAGGTGTTTGTTTTTGTCTTCTCATTTTAAAATTAAGAAAACTTTGGGTATATTTAACAAATTAGTATAAAAATAATTTATTAATTAAGTTTTCTGAAATTTTGCATAAAAATACTAACTCCGATTTTTTTTGTTGCAAGATAGTTTCTGTGGGTTTAAACAGAAGGATTCTTTCTGAGTTTTATACAAAACATTATTTAGATTTAACTATAGTTAGTTGAAAGGAGCCCATATCTGAAACCATATTGATGATTTGGCAATAGTTCTTTAACTTCCGTGTGATTTCTGATTTTGTCCAAGGTTATTTTGTGAAAAATGTCTCAAATTTTATTAGAATTTTTTATGAATACAAAAATGTGACGTTAGCATTGTACTTGTAATGTAAGTGGGGAACTTTATAACCTTGTAAGAAAATGCTTTCAAGCTTTGTTTAGGACCTAGTTCTAATTTTGGTTTGAAATGAGGAAACATATTTCTTACTTTAGAAGTCTAAGCCAATTTAAAAAGTCAAGCAGAATTAGTACGTTTCCTACAATATTTTATTTTTTTGTGGATTCTTTTTAAGTGGTCCAAATCTAAGTCGTTGTTGTAAAACGGCACGCATTAGAATTGTCAGCAAATAATTTGGCCATGTTTTCTAAAGTATATTTAAAGCTTCTTTGTCATAAATAAAAAGAAACGGTCTACGCTTATTTTTACACATTAGATTATCTTTGTTGGAGAAATTTAGAACGGATTTTCAGCACTGATTTTTGTACTTTTTTATTGCCTTCTTTATCTCACCATTGAGTTAGTTTAGATTTTTGGCTTATCAGCCTAAAAAATAACCTCATCATTGAACTGATTTAGTTTGTTTTGGTCAATTAGGTCATCGAAATTTTGTTATTTAAAGTTACTTTTGGCAAAACCTGTAGACTTTTTCATTGCTAGCGACATGAGTCTAGTAAAGTTAAAGATAACGCTGTCAACTCTTTTAATTGTTTGAATATTAAGAAGGGATGTGATGCTCTGTTCTAGAGTGTGAGAAAAACGTCTAATCGGTCTTATAGACCGATTCTTAACTTTTTGTTCATTCCTCCCATAAAGACTAAAGACTATTGGGCTATGGTCTGAATTAATGAAATAGTAGTTTAAACTAAGAGGTTTTTGAGTAAAGCAATGTCACAAACATCTCCAAGGACCCTTATTTTTTACTAAACAAATTATAAGTATTGACATTAATAACCAATCAAAAAGCTTTACATAAATTAATATATTTTTTTTTTAAATATTAATATGTAATATTTAGAAATTACTTAGTTGTCACAACAACAATTAGATATTGTATACATTAATTTTTTTTACAATGATCTATATATAGCATCAGAATACTAACATTATATTATTTATTTAAAACTATTATGTGATAAATTATTTACATTCAACAGCTACATTTCTTAAAATATTTGTCCGATTGATTTTGTAATATTTTATGCGGTTTAATAGCGAAAAAATTGGGAAAACACCGTTGGGCGTCAAATCAACCGTAGACAATATAAACATATGCACTTAGGCTTCGCAATATCCGTGTTGTCTCGTAGGGCTCGCATAACCTGACAAATCTATACAAAATAAATTTCTATATAAACTTACCCCTCGCATATCAGATATAATTATATTCACATTATTAAAGAGTAAATTTGCAAAATATACAGCAAAACTGTTTTTTAAGACCGGGTTTCTGGTGGCCTGTAGTGTATAGTGGGCTTCGCATCATCCGCGAGGTACGTATATATATATATATATATATATATATATATATATATATATATATATATATATATATATATTTAAATTTATTTTCGGATTATCCCGCGTTTTTTCTTTGAGTTGGACTCGACGTTTCGGCTATATATATATATATATATATATAAAACATTTCTTAATGTGATACTTGATCCCAATCCCGTCTATTGAAAACTTTCAGGTCCACAATGCCCACAGAAATTCCATTCATATTGCTTGCATCTTCGATTATGACGATTAAGCATTCCTTGAATTCAACAAAATTAGACAACTATTCCCTAAAAACGTCATATGATGTGGCTGCACATTTCTGCATTTCTGATACCAGAAGTTATCATTGTGCCCCACATGGTGACAGTCACTGTCCAATGGTGATCATTTGTTAGGTTGAGTAGTTTTATTTGAAGTGCTATGCCCACCCATCCAACTCACATCTTGTCAAATAAAAAAAATTATTACAGCACCCCGAAACAAAGACGACACCCTACAGGAGCAGAAAAAGGATCGGCAAACAAAAAACGCGACTGATCCGTAATCAGAGACAGGTTCCACTCTTGGTCCAAGGCCCACGTCAAAGCCCTTGTGTAGCCAGTTGCAGCCTTGGCAGCCGCCCTTCCAGTACCTCCATCCGACACCGACAACAAGGAGATGAACCTGTCCGCCCCAAATAAAAATCGCCCTCCCCCCTCCCCTGTTAGGAGAAACGCCAAGCCCCGATATTTCTTTCGGAAAACAGGGTAAAAATAAAAACCACACCAGAAGGCCAACATCACAGTCGCCGCCAAGCAGAACCTCTCGGATAAGGAGAATAAAATTGCAATCTACACCTCCACCGCAGGATACCCTGCATCGCCCGCCGACTCCAAAAAATTCATCTCCGTTAAGAGGGAGCGGCAAAGGAGTGAGTCGTCACTTATTACAAAAAAGCCTTCAACCAACCCTCAACACCCATTAAAGAGCACAAAAACTTTCCACCCCAAAAGGTGCTGCCCCTGCTAAAAAAGAGAAGGATTGCACCAAAGTGATGTTTAAGCCAGCCGTTTTGAACCCCAACCCTGCCGGTGTCAAACCCAATCTATCCCTCCTAGAGGCGTGTCTTCTAAGTCCCGCCCCCCGACTTAACAACAAGCAAAAGTTCCCAAAAAAATCTAAATATTTTAAGGTAATAATATCAATTATCTGTTTGCAACAAACACTCATGAAGGTACAGGCGACCTCAGATGAACGTTGCCTCGACGTGCTGAATCTAAATGTCCCTACCTCAACAAGGAGAACGTCGCTCAGGTTTTTGAACTCTAGGTTTAAATCCTACAAATGTCCATCGCATGGGCAAGAAATTTATCGCTTCTTCATGGTCCAAGTGTGCGGAGGAGATCATGGAACTCACCGACTTACTGTGTCGGAAAGTTGTGTTCCAACACAAGAAAAAAACAGAAGAATTCCCTGGTGCTAGCTTTGCACGAGCACACCGCTAAAAAGTACAGTTGAAACTTGGTTTGTTGTATCTCTTCAGGGCCCCACCAATCGGTGGCCTGCTTTAATAAATCAGCGCCAAAGTGCGCTTTGTGTTCAGGTCCCCATCACGCAAATCTCAAAGAATAAATGTCCTTGAGAACAATGACCGCTCATGAAAAAGCCATCAAAATCAGACTGGCAACCGAGCCCGCTTGGCCAGTTTCCGTCTTCTTCATAGTCAAAGCCTGCAAGTTCCCCGAAAACCTGCAGCAAACACTGCAAACAAGTCGTTCGCAATGGCTGTTGCTCCTCCAACGCAACAAAACATCTCAAACAACAAAATTACCGCTCATCTCAGATGAGATTCGTAACAGGCATCTTGTCTTCTTTCAACAATTAATTTTGGATAATACAACCGACAATATACTCCGCGTCTGCTTCTGGAATGCCAACAGCATGACAGAAAAAAGGGGTGAAATGGAAGAGTTCTTCTTTAATCAGACTCTCGACGTCCGGCTGATGTCAGAGTCCATCCACAAACCTAATCAAGCACTGAGAATCCTAAATACCTTCACGTATTTGTGACCGCCGGTAGTGCCCATAAAGCGTAAAACTTTGATTTTTGCAAAAAAAATCATTGGACCAGTTCGAGGTGCATACACCCGACTTGTTCTTTTTTAAATGAAATGCGATAGTAGTGACTGTCTAGGGCTAGGCACAATCAAGATTGCTTCCGCTTATATTCTACCTCAAAATCGTATCAAAACGGCGGATTTCAATACTGTCTTTGCTAACCCACATTCTATAATAATTACTGGAGATTTCAATTCAAAGCACGGATCGAGAAATGGTTTAACAATCAATGCAAATGGTCAAACTCTGTTCGACTACGTGAATATAATAATATAAGTCCTGAGTCCAAACGAATGCACTTATTATAGCGTCGCGGGCAACCGAGGGAAGTTTTTGAGTATTACAACGTCAAGAACGTCCACTCGCTGTGGTAACTACAATCAACGGCCTAAGCTCTGACCACAATCTTGAAGTAGTGTAGCTATACGGAAAAGGATCCAGAGAGGGAGAAAAATTGTCTTCTAAACGGATTGGACTCTCGTTTAATAAGCTTTGGAAAAGGTTTCTGAAATCTTTTAGGTTTGCATCAATATCAATAATTCTTACTTCATCTTGTCGTCCTTCTCCTATAGGAGGTTGGACACCATCTTAACAATTTTGATCTTGTTTGCTGCAGCCTTGAACAACTCAACACTGCTGTAGTTAAACCAATCACGCAAGTTCTTTAGCCAGGAGACCCGACGCCTACCAATACTGCGCTTTCGCTTGATCTTTCCCTGCATAATGAGCTTCAAAAGTTCATACCTGGAGCCTCTCATATCGTGATCTAGATATTCAAATTTTTTTTTCTTCATAGATTGCACAACTTTGCAATCTTTTTTCATCTTGCAAAGGACTTCGATCTTGGTAATTCTATGTGTCCAGGAAATTCTATGATAGCACCATATCTCAGAAGTCTCCAGTCTCTTTATCTCTAGTTGTTTTAGACTCCAGGTTTCAACTCCGTACAGCAGAGTGGAGAAGACGTAGCAGCGCAGCACTCTTGTTCTGAATTGTATGCTGGCATCTCTCCAACACAAAAATTTCCTCATCTTCATAAAAGCCGATCTTACTATCTCCACTCTTCTCCTAATCTCACTTGCGCCTGGTCACCCAAATTCCGAGACCCTAAATATACTTCACATATAACATAATCAGATCGGGCATAAGCGCTCACAAAAAACAGTGGTGGAAAAAGAAAATAAAATCAATCTTGGAGGATGATAATCCAAAGTTCTTAGGAACCGACGGCACCCCATTCCCGCTATTCACCTTGGAAAAGGTTTCTAAAACCTTTCGAGAAACAAAGGCGTTGATTCGTAAAAGCATTGCTACTCTAGAGATTGCAAAACCGTAAACGGACTTTATAACAAAGTCAGATCGGCCATAAGGACGCACAAAAACCAGTGGTAAAAAAAGAGAATAAAATCAATTTTGGAAGATGATAATCCAATGTGGAAGATCTCCAAAGCCCTTAGACAACTCCCCATTCCCGCCAATCACGGTGATAATAGATGCAACACACTATTGAGCAAAAGACAATACTTTCCTTCATACACCAAAGACACTGATCTGTAGCACGTCGAATTTTTTCGGGAAATCGGAGATTTCCAAAAAATTGCTGATAACGACACAACACTTGATAGCGTCAGACCTTCTCAAAATATAAAAATAATAAAAAACTAAAACTACTATGTACTTTAAGTAAAGTCATAGAGAAGGGTGATCTTTATTCAAGAGCCAACATGTGTCCATTAACCGCGTGACAGACCACATTGTCAAAAGTTTGGGGAACGGTTGCAAACTGTCACCTCAGTCGTCGGGGCCTTTCAAAACAAAACTTTGCGGATTCTTGTTAAAGCTCCATAGTTTGTTCACTTCAAAAACCTCGCGGTTTACTGCGATCCTGACCTGGTACGACTTGCCAAACCAGATCAGGAAAATTCTATCCACAAATGACCGGTAAACTTAATAGTAACCGAGTAGCGTCTTCTAAAAGTGAATAATTCACATTCCTAAACCCAGTCTAATCCATATCTCCCAACGGAAGGTTCATAAGTCGTAAGCTTCAGGTCTCAAACTTCCTAGAAGAAGATTCCTCCTCCAAAACCACACAAAAAAACTTAATTCTGAGAATGTCATTTGTTTTTGAATTGCAGGAAGAAGGTGCCGGATTGAGTAAACAGTTAAAGGCAAAAAGCCAAAATGAACACGATCAGAACTAATCTAAATGCCAAAATAAACTTTACATTCTTATACGATTAGAACTTACATTCATCAAAATGCTAAAATTAACTTTTTATTATTTACTATTGAAATTTAGTCAGTATAAACTTTATTTCATTACAGGATTGGAATTCAAAAAAAAAACTACTCTTCAACACACGATTAGAACTTAGTCATCAAAATATCAAAATAAACAGTTTCCAACATTATACGATTGGAACTTTAAGATTAGAAATTATATTCAATAAAATGTCAAAAATTGATTACAGTAGTTTCAATTGGATTGACTTATCTACCCACCCAAGTATTGGTCATCCAGAAATTGAATGTTTTTCTTCTTTGCAAATGTCATTCGTTGATTTCGTAATGTAACTTTTTACCAATTTTGTGCGCTATTTTTCCGTCAGCATTCAGTCCTACTACAGCTTAAGCATCTAAATCTTTCTTTACCCATGCCTTGACAGCATCATCACCTTGATCACTGAAAGATTTAGGCAGTAGCCCTATCCCGACTTCAAATAACCCTTTTGATTTCTACTTTAAAACACCAAGAAACAAAGAGTTTATGTAAAATCTACATTTTAATAAAATACATTTTTATAGACTTACTTTCTCTATTGGAATACACGATAATTCACCACCACCACATTGAGGTGGAGATACGCCCCATTGTGGAGGAGCTGTAGGCGTAATTGGTGGTGGTTTATTAGCCTTTTCCGCTGCCTCTCTTGCACGCCTTTCCTTTAATTTTAACGAAAATATAGCTACAGATCTGGCACGCTTCATAAGACTTTGTTTGACTCGTGTTTTCTTTGCTGCCAATTCTTCAGCAGCTAAATGAGAAAATATATATATAATTTAATATTATATAATATTTATTTAAAAGTTTTAATTACCTCTAGCCGCTTCATCTGCAGCTTCTTGACTTGACACACTCCGAGCACTATCACTTAGAGAAGCATCTGCGGTTATAAGTTTAGCTTTTGGTACAAGGGCAGATGCAGGTGTAGGTGTAGGTGCTGGTGTTGGAACTGGAGTTGGAGCAGGTGTCGGTGGAGGAGGAGATGGAGTAGCCAGTGCCGAAATACTGGCTGCACCTGAAGGTGACCTAGGTCTTGGTGGCCACACTGGACTACTTTTTAATAAATCAGAGTCTGAACTGGAAGCTTCCTATAATAATTAATATAATCAATATTTAAAATAAATTTAAATAAAACTAATTTACTTACTGTACTTAATTTAGGAGTAATACAATCAGTACTTCTATGAATTTCGGTCTCCTCCTTCAATTTTTTAGCCCACTCTGCACCTCCCGTCGGACCAATAGTCAAATGATGGCTCTCAATATTCTAAAATAAAATTCATAATAGGTATAAAACCATTTATTATAATTGCTATAAGCTTTAAGCTATGATTTGTGCATGATTTGCATTAATCCAATACCTCTACTGGTGGCCAATCTTTAGACTTCCTAGGTCTGAAAGGTGGTATTGCTTGGATACTATCTGGCGTGATTGATAATGGTTGTTTATGAGATGCGGTCAATGGTCCTGGTGATGTGGGTGTTGATATTGATGCAATGCTTGAGGAAGAACCTTTCTTTTTAACACTTTCTACCTCTGGATCTGTTTTCTTTTCATCCGGTTTAGATTCTTGTGTAACTAAGGAATGACTGGGTGATACTGAAAATCTAATTAAATAATTAATGTTTTGAGTAATTTAATTAATTAGATTAATACCGTCCAATTAATTTTGATGAAATATCTTCTGGAGATGGTGTTGCTGTTGATAATCGACTTGCTTCCCTTCGGGCCCATTCAATTTTTGCCATTTCAGTTGCAAGCCATCCAGGTATATCAGGAATAGCGCAAGTTATTAAAAATCGTATACATAACATTATGTGTTCCAGTGCTACTATTAGTAAAATTGTTTGGGTTGCTGTCATGTCAGGAAACATTCTATGAACTTGACCTGATAAACCAATCAGAGCACAATTTACCAAGACTGCTATTATGCTCATGTATTCCATGCAATGCTGAAAATAAATATTTGAACAACTCGAAAATGATTTTGATTGTATTTATAATTTTATTACCTGCCATGTTCCAATATTTGGTACTCTTTGTCCAAATGGTCGTTGACATACGTAAGCTAATTTGAAAGCATCACTTCGAATTTCAATCATGTTATTGAACATCGCGCAAATAGCTGCTGGTGGGAATGCAGAAGAGAATAGTATAACATATCCAAGTTGTATCGTCATTTCCAAATGTTCCGAAAATGTGCCATCGTACTAAAAACATTGTTTTTATTAATATACAAAGTATTTTAAAATATTTTTATTTCTCATAAAATATCGATAATAAATATTAAAACCTCCTTCTGTGTTAACCGTCAAGGGATTACATTATATTGCTTTTGTTTTAATATGACAAGTTCCCAATACCAATTACATTATAATAACCCATCGATCACTTAAGAATGACCTTCTATAACTTGCATGCATCAAATAGCTCTTGTCAATTACAGGAGCAGATTATTTTTTGATAAACACTAAACGCCCAAGAGACGTTTTTAAAACGATAGCTCCTCTGGGATAGAATGCTTTTAGCAAAAGGGACGCTTAAATAACATCATCACATTGATTCTAGTTAGTTTTTTATAAAGTTACTTTCCAAGCAATATAAAACAATTTGATCAAATAATTATTTAATACTTCAACGAGTCATAAATAGTTGAACATTATTTAAATGAATTAGATTTTTTTACAAAACACAAAAATATATTTTGGTCTCTACAGTCTCGCAGTGTCTTCTAGTACCTTTCAATTACTTAATTAGTTCTTATCTAGTCTCTACAGTATCATTTAAAAATTCTCAAAGGTTCTTAAACTTTGCAGTATCATCTAAGGCTTTTTAGTTTTTATATCATACTTTAACCAAAATTGCTGACATTGTTTACTTATATAAGGGTTTTAACATTTTTTGCAGCTGTAATTAGCTTGAACTAAAAGAAAACATTTAAATGTTTATAAAAATATTGTTAATGTTAGCTTTTCAGATCAATTTTGCAAATTGCAAAATGTTTCTTTATAATATTAAAAATAAGCAGCATTATATTCTGCTAACAGTGTTTTTTACTACAACAAGCAAATTTTAATGTGTTTCTGTTTAATTTCCTAAAAAAGTTTCAAAATTATATTGAAAAAAAAAAATAATAATAATGTACAATATATCCTAAAAGCACTTGAGTAGTAGCAAATTTAACATGAGCCAGGAACCCTGCCACCACCAACTTCATTCCATGCAATTGCGTTGTTCAATATTCAGTAGCGTTCTGAAGCCCAAAAATGTAAGCATTAATGTGGAATTTCTGGCTATTGTTTCTCTTTGAAAGTGTCACAAACAGTGGAAATAGTTACTTGATGGCAGCGGTTGCTTCTAGGGTACTATTAGGTTTTGGCGAAGGTTGTCAAAAATACCCTAAAGAGTTAGACGTGCTGGAATTGATAGTTTTGGCCTATCTCAACATGAAAACTTTTCTTAATGGTTGAGTGATGACGCAGAGTTAAATGTTGTAGCCTCAAAGCTATCGGTAGAATTAGCTGTAGAGTTCTAGCTCGTTGCAAAATTTGTGCTTGCATTAATGTCTTCTTTAGCAAATAATAAAAATAGTAAAAGTTAATCTTTTTGCAAACAAAATGAATCACGTAATAAGTTCAGTTCCCGTTAATCACATTAAGTCATGTCCAAAAGTAATTTTCAATATTGTTACCATTGGGTGGTCGTAATTTAACTTATTATAGTTGCATTTGGGTTATAATCACTGAGCCTTAAGGTCTTAAGGTCTTGAATCCAAATTTTGAATGCTGTTGTTGTAGAGTTAGTTGACAACATTAGTTTTGCCTTGGTTTTTGCTGATAAACGTTTGATGCATTTGGAAAACGTTCTCTCTAGCCGTGGGCATTTGAGCCTTGGAAAAGCTAAGGTTATCCTGATGCTGCCTCATAAATATTGTTCCATAGGGTTCTTGGTCCGCCTTTGGTAGTGAATGAAATATTTTGGAAAATAGTAATAGTTGACTAAATTCAGATTTAGTTTCTAAGTGTTTTTTGTAGGTTGTCTAGGTTGATCAGGTCAAAAGTGATCAGATCCTCTGTAGTTTATTTCTTGTGAATCAGAAGTTTTACAAAATAAATTAATCTTGTTTTAAGTTTAAACCAAGGTGTACAATTTTAGAAACGTAGCACCTAGTTGCTAAGAGCGTCTAAAATTTGTTCTGGTGGTGTAAAACAAGTGGTTAATTTTTTGGCTAAAAGCCCGTCTGATTCCTTGAAGAAGTTAAAAGTTCCTCGTGGAGATATTGACTAGCGACGGTTCTTGGCTGGTGTTAATGCCCAAGAAACTAAGAATTAATTTGTATTGAACTGGTAGAACTTTTACTGTTGCTTCTTCCTATAAATTGCAACAAGAAAGGCAAACAGTTGTAGGGTTGGCTGTTCCTCAAAAAAATTGCTCCCTAAAAATAGAGGTAGCGGTTACCCTCCAGAGTATTACAAAGTTTTGGCGGATGTAGTCAGAGATACCGTTGCTATAAATATTTAATTTTTCTTACTAATAGTCAATCACATCGTAAGACTAAAGCAGACATCATACGGACAATGCTCAAAACTACATCATAGACTAGATGTATTGTCTCCTGCCACCTTGAGTCACAATCTCAATACAACTTTGCAATTATTAACAACAACTATCAGACTAGTGCTGTCAATTTTATTACCAGTTCAAATTTTTCAATAGATAAACCAAGAAGTAGTAAGCACTCTGGCATAGCTACTGTTGCTCATTATGCAAACAAAATAAATTTATTCTTTAGTTAGAACTGCACTCTGGGTGATTACTTATAAACAACCCCGCACTTTGGGTAAGCGCGTATGATAAAAAACAAGCACAAACGTTGTACAAAATTCTGAGATGAAGTAAGAACCCCAACGCCGTGGAACTTCAGCCCCAAAGCTGCTTAACTACTTAGCACTTTCAGAGGATATACCGGTTACATATATAGAGCAAGATTTACTTGCGAATAAAATGTAAATCATCGGGAGTCAAGGCGTCCCAGAAGTATTGCGCCCCAGAGCGGATCTCTAAAGACCAATGACCATGCTTTCACTATTCTCATTTTTTTGTACCTTTTTTGCACAACAGTAGATTTCGAAATGTCTGTGTCATGTTGGATATGTGGTAATTAGAATATCCAGCATTGTGCAGAGCAATGATTCTTGCTCTAAAAGCAGAAAATTTACGTCCTAGCATTGTATTGGAAAAAAATTATCAAACTTGCTTGCCTAACTATAAATTAAAACTGATAAAAGGGTTGTTGCAGCCACGTTATCCCCAAACGTGACTTCATATTCAAGAAAAATCCGTTGCGCCAAAAATTTCCTTCAAACTTCAAATTCACAACAACACCTCTGCATTTACCAAACTATTAGAATTACACGGAAACGGGACAAAACCTGTTCTAGAACGCCTATTCCCTAAAAAGTATCTCCAACCAACTCCGCACAAATCTTGCACTCACAACTACTGAAAACCATCTACCAGCCACAATTAGCCAAAATTGCTTATTCCCGGATGCATAACCGGAAAGCTACAACTCCGACAACAACTGCCAATACTTTGTTGTACCCTGAAAGGAAACCAAATCCGAAACCCCACACAAAACTTACATTAACACCCATTTTTCAGACAACACCACCAGCCCAAAAATTGTCGTTAACCACAACTTCCAACAATTATAAGCAATTTTTTAAGAAAAAATTCAATATTACAGAACCTTAATAAACTTTAAGAAATATCTCTAAAGTATCAGCAATTGTACAAAAGGTTTCTTCAAAGAACAATCAACATCACTCCCGCTCTCGCAGTCGGTGAAGATAAAATAACCGCAGCCATCCATGCAGTACTGTGTTTCTGTTATTCAAAATTTGCTTTTGATGTGGCATTTCAAGCCGTATTCCTGGAGTCTTTCCAGGACTTGTCGCAGGTTCCTTATGTGTTCCGTGTAGTCGTTTGAATATACTAGGGTGTCGTCCAGATATACTAGGACGCTGTTCCCTAGTAGGCCAATTTGCCAATATCCTGTCTTCAAGTCTATCTTGCTGAATACCTTGGCGGGGCCAAAGTCTTTCAGCGTCTCGTGTATTTTGGGGAGCGGGGCTGCCTCTTTCCTCGTGATTTTGTTGAGTTCGCGGTAGTCGACGCAAAAACGTGGTAGGCCATCTTTCTTTTTGATCAGCACTACCGGGGCACAGTAGCTGCTGGAGCTCCGCTCGATGATCTCGCTGGCTAGTAGCTCGGCCACTTGCGTAAAGATTTGGGCCTTTTTGTGGGCATTGCACGTCATTGTACGTATACCTAGCCGTTCGTATAGGTGTCTGGTCGACCAATTCTATTGCGTGACTTAAGGTCTTTGTGGTCGTTGGGGTCACCCCTTCATACAATTATCTTAAGAAAACAAGACTATTAACATTTGCCCAAATCTCGTTGCCTGTTCGTCTCCGATAAACAAACAAAAATACAATATTTGATCAATACAAAAGCAATATCTGCGTTTTTTTTAAGAACATTCCAAGTAGTATTAACTCATTCAACAACACCCCGAGCAGGAGTATTCGTCAAACCTAAGCATTTAACAAAACATGCAATACTTGTCTTCCCTGGCCCACCTGTCACCGAAAAAGCAGATTAAAACCAGAAGAAAGAATTTCAAAACATGTTTTACATCTTTTTCTTATAGTGTCCTACTCGCTACAAGCGTAGACTTCCCTCTCGTATAATTGTGGTGTGCAATAATAGTTCTACACAAACATACGGGACCTACTGTTTAACGTGGAATCTAAACCACACAACTAGAGAGATTTACTAGGCAAATACTTCGTTGGTTTGCCATTGCCTTGCACAGAAGATGACCACATCAAAATATATTTGACAAATTAGATATTGCCGCTGCCGGGAATCGATCCCGGATTGCCTGCTCAACAGTTCTCGCACTAGACCATTGTGCTAGGGGCCTCCACATAAGTATAGCAAAACCTTTAAAAAGTAGTTGGGTATCTCCACTTCAGATGGTACCTAAACAGGGTGGTAAAAAGAAATTTAGAAGTTATCGAAGATTCAATTTAAGAACCGTCTTTAACAAGTACTCAGTAGCGCACCTACATAATTTTCCTCACACTCCTTATGATAAAAAGATTTTTTTTTTACTATCGACCTAGTTGGAGAATAAAAGATTATTCTAAAAATGATTTAAGTTTCCGTTTATGACTTTTGAACTACGAAATGTAGTACAAACTTACCAACAATTCATAAATGAAGTCCTTAGAAATTTAAGTTTTATCTACGTTTACATAGACGACGTCTTAATCGCATCCAGTTCAGAAAAGAGCACAAAGATTATCAACAAAGCATCAAACTACTTCATGAAAATGTTGAAGCCATTACAAATTATCCAGTACTCAAAGCTGGAAAATCTACGACTATCAATTTTTACAAACTTAGTATTTCAAAAGCAACAGCTCAGCAAGCACCTCTCAACAAACTTCTACAAAAAAACATTGATCAAATAAAATCCAGAAGCACAGATAGCTTTCGACGAATGTAAAAGTAGTTAGCTCAAAGTTTCTTTGCTAACATATCCAGCAGCAAAAACCCCATTTGCCATTTTTACTGACTGTCCTAGCAATTTATAGACAGTAAGTGGCTACCACTGACTTTCTTTTCAAAAAAGTTGACAGGCGCCAATCAAAAATATGGTCCCTATGACCAAAAACTGCTAGCCATTTACAAAACCGAAAAATATTTTTGACAAATGATTAAAAGTATTGACTAGTTTTTGTTTCAAAACTATTTATGCAAAAGTTTTACCGTTTTCTTCTTTAAATGGTTTACGAAAACCATTTTATTGCAACAATTTTAATTTTTTTGTTGTTTCATTATAATTAGCAACATCTTGAGCAAAAACTATTTTATCGTAACAATCTTGATTTTTTATTATTCCATTATAATTAACAATATTTTGAGAATTTTACCGTTTTTGAGCTTAAATAACTTACAAAAATCATTTTCTCGTAAAAATTTTACATTTTTTATAATTTCATTTAGTATGATTGGCAACATCTTGAGCTAGTTTCCTAAAACTTTGATTAAAATTGCTTGATTAGTTTTTGTTTCATAACTTTTTATGCTACAATTTTAAAGTTTTATTATAACAATTTTTTTGTGATAGGCAACATTTTGAGCTAGGTTCCTGAAGTTTTTATCAAAATTGATTGATAAGTTTTTGTTCTGTAACAATTTATGCACAAATTTGACCGTTTTTGCACTAAATTAGCTTTCAAAAACCAATTTAATGCAACAATATTAGAACTTTTATAATTTTATTTTATTCTGCAATATCATAAACTAATTCTTAAGAAATTTGACCAAAATGGATTAACTAGTTTTTCTTTTATAACAATTTTTGTGCAAGTTTTACCGTTTTTACACTTAATTAGCTTCCAAAAACTATTTTATAGTTTTACTTCTATACTTTAAACTAATTTCCAAAAAATTTTAGACCCATCCTCCCGCCTTAGGGTTCTTCATCAAAATGTACGTTCAACTATTACAGAAAGCCTACCCACCCGCCCATGTATTTGTCTTAAAAAAATTGAATTTTACCTCACCTCTTTTGATATAGAAACTTTTAACGCTTGCAGAGAAGAAAAACTTCTAATTTATTGATAACTAACACTTGGGCGGGAATCTTAGTTCAAAACATCTGTTTGTATTCATGTTCTGAAGTTACCCACCTATCCACTCAAGTGTCCGTCATCAAGAAATTTGATGAAGATATCACCTTCATTGATATAGAAATTTTTAACAGTTGCAGAGAAGGAAAGTTTCTAATTCTTTGATAACTAACACTTGGGCGGGTGAGCGGAAACCCTAGTTCAAACTATCTGTCCGTACTCATGTTTTGAAGTGACCCACCCACCCGCCCAAGTATTTGTGATCAAAAAAAATTATGTCACCATACCACCTTTCATATTGAGACTTTGAACGCTTGAAGATAAGAGAAACTTCAAATTTCTTGAAAAAGAACACTTGGACGGGTGGGCGAGAACCCAAGTTCAAACTATTTGTTTGTATTTATATTTTGGAGTGACCCACTCACCCGCCCAAGTGTCTGTGATCAAAGAATTTGATGTCACAATCACTTCCTTTGACATAAAGATTTTTAACGCTTACAAAGAATATAAACTTTAAATTTCTTGACAACAAACACTTGGGCGGGTGAGCGGGAACCCCAGTTTCAACTATTTGTCTGTACTTATATTTTGGAGTGACTCAGGGTAGGCGAAAACCTTAGTTCAAACTATTTGTCTGCATTTATATTTTTAACGCTTACAGAGAATAGAAACTTCAAATTTCTTGATAACAAACACTTGGGCGGGTGAGCGGGAACCCCAGTTTAAACTATTTGTCTGTATTTATATTTTGGTGTGACTCAGCCACCCGCCCAAGTGTCCGTGATCAAGGAATTTGATGTCACAATCACTTCCTTTGACATAAAGATTTTTAACGCTTACAGAGAAGTGAAACTTTAAAACTATTACTTTTGCCTTTCAACAAAAAACAGATAAGTGCTCACGTCGTTAATGTCGTCAGCTTAATTCTATTGGGCAATTTATCACCGACAGATTTATTGAAGTAAAAATGTTGTGGCAGATACATCTACAATTGATGGAATCTCCAAAAAAATCAACTTTACACACTTTGGCAAAATCCTAGACAACAGACGAAAAGCTTTAAAAATTCATCGGGCAATTTACCACCAATAACAAATTTCTGGAAATAAAGTGTTATGGCAAACACACTGTTTCAAACTAAAGGAATCTCCAAAGAGATCAACTATGCAGCTTTGGCAAAATCCTAGACGAAAAGCTTAAAAAATTCCTACAACCAAAATCAGTGTTTAAACTGAAAATAGTAACACTTTCAGGAACTAATACAAAACTATACTGCAACGTGTCTACCTTGAGAGCTCGACTGTTTGTCACGGAACCTTTTAACAAATGATTTTCAACTTTTTGCACAACCAAGCATTAAAGCTACGGTAAAGTTAGTAGCTAAGTGATACGTGTGGTTTTCTATAAAAACTCACACCAAGACTCACTCAGCGAGCAAAGATTTCTCGTCACGTTTCATCGCCAGTAGAAAGTTTTACACCACCTTTCAAAAAATTTAAACACATTTACATTGATCTGGTTTGACCTTCCTCAAATGGCTACAAAAATATGCTTACAATCGTAAGCGGATTTTTATGATAGCTAGAAACGTATACTGTAGATACGGCGGAAACCGTCGCTAAAAACATACTTAACAAATGGATTGCCAGATTTGGAGTATTCTAGCGGATTACAATTGAGCAAGGTCAACAGAACTCGCCCCCTAACGGTTTCAACTTCTACCTCCCACTTTACACAAACCTCACATTAACAACCACAACTTCCAACAAGCCTAGACCGTAACATATGTGTGACTGTAAGCAATTTTTTAACAAGAAATGCAATATTATTGAACCTTAGTGAACTTTAAGAAACATCGCCAAAGTATCAGCAACTGTACAAAAAATTTCTTCAAGAAATTAAGTGTCATACTGGCAAAAGATAGATGAAAAACCTTCCAACCATTCTTCTCAGCCTCAAAGCTGCTTGGCTAGACAACCTTACATCAACTATTGCTGAACTGATGTATGGAAAACCTTTACGTTTGTTAAGACAATTTTTGGTACCTAGTATAAACGCCAACCTGAAAGCAACTTTTCAGTTTGTCTAAAATTAAAAAAAAAAACACTTTGCAGACCTAAAACCAGTTCCTGGCTACAAAATAAAGCAACTTTTGTGTTCAAAAACAACAGCATTTGTAATAAGAGTATCAAAATTGTTTAAAATCCGCATAAGTCATCGCGGAAGAGGATAAACCATTCCAGCAACAAACAGTTACTGAGTTCCCAGATGACCAATTAAGAAACGAGCCATTCAACAACAGAACCCGATCAAAAAGACAAGTACGATTTCTAAACCGACTGCAAGCCGAAGTTTCACAAACAGTTACTGAGTTCCCAGATGACCAATTAAGAAACGAGCCATTCAACAACAGAACCCGATCAAAAAGACAAGTACGATTTCTAAACCGACTGCAAGCCGAAGTTTCACAATCATCGTATTTATTGTTATTTTTTTTTAATTTATAGTTAACCACAAGCAAAAAGAAATTAAAAAAAAATTAAAACTAAAACTAAAAAAAAAATTAAAAACATTTTTTTTTTATTTTGTTTGCTTTAAATCAATTTTAATTGTTTTGATTTTGTTTAACTTATTCATTGAACCGGTGAATTTTAACAATCTGAACGACAAATTAAATATAGAGATTAATAAAAAAAAAAAATCTATTTCAAAATTTAGTTTTTTTTTTGTTCTAATAATATATGAAAAGTTGTAATGTCAACGTTTAATAGATTTATTAATCTGATAACCAATTTATGGTATAACACACTAAATAAAATTTATAGAAACTCCAACAATTCTTAGTCGATAAATATAGGTAAAATCAATATGTTGAGTTGTTGCAAGACTTGCGGTATAAATAGCAGTCATAACGTAGAGAATAATCCGTTAAGTAATAACTATTTTATTATTTTAACAATAAAGTCAATTTTTAAAGTATTGGTTTAACGAAGCATACACAAATACCGCACAATATTAACTTGGGAAGTTTTACATAGCTTTTCTACAGTTATGGAGATGAGTATATACATATTTATATAAATTTTGAACCCACATAAATAAAATGTTATGTACATCCTAGCAGTATAATTAAACAAGCCTAACCTATACAGAGTGATTCATAACGTCGCGAGTCGGTGAACAAATACACAGAATGATTAACATACGTAATCCAAATTCACATTTCTAATGTTTCTCTAATTCTTTGAAAGCTTTAGTTAACGTTTTATAATTCAATATCCGCGTTTGTGTTTTAGAAATTAACAAAAATATACTTAGTTCAGAAAGTAATAGATTATATTTTGTTCTTATAAGAAAAATGAAGCAAATAATAAACCTGACACAGTTTACCAATTCTAATTTCTATACATTCAACAGCAGCATCAACTTTAAAAAAGCTAATACATTTTTATTTGAATTTTATTAATCACCCCACAAATTTTCATAAATCATTCTGTATATCAACCAAAAATCAAATTATTACATTGGCAAATTGATTTAACAAATTGACAATTCAACTGACTATTATACAATATGAAGATAAGCAATACATTCCATAAAAAAATCTAACATGCATTCTGGGTTGCAATAACATACCAATCTGCCCAACTGATAAAGAGACAAGAAGAACACATTTAATAAACAAATAGGGAAATCACTAACAGCTTTAATCATTCTTACCTTATACAAAGAACTTTCTAGTTCTGCTTGGCTCATGCTGCGCTTATCCACTGGAGAATCTTTGTTTGCTCCATCATTTTCTTTTGCTTGACCGTTTTTGGTTTCTTCTTGTGGTTGTGGTTCGCCTGGTGGCGGACGGCTTCCAGTGGGACTCAACGCACCCCACAAATCAAAACTTATTTTTGCTAATTTCATGTGTTCCAAAATGTATGGTAAAGCAGATTCTTTTAAGTTACCAATTACTTGTCTTGAAATTAGCAAGGCGGCTAGTTGCTGAAAAAAAAACATAAGGTAATTTTGAATCCAAAGTATTAAAAACAGATTAAGGTTAGATAGAAGTAAGGCTTGTAAAAAAAAATTATTATCTCATACAATTGATAAAAATATTATTTATTTCTGTTAGGTTATTAAGAAATAGGTCATCAACCTTAAGTTAAGGCGGCAGAAACTAATTTTAGATAGATTCCAGGATCAAAATGGGCTTTCTACAACCCATAAATTAACCAGAATTACTAATTAAATCAAAAATAGTGTTTGTATAAAACAGGCCACTGGTGTCATATTCTTCAATATTGAAAAAGGCTTTGATAAGATCTGGCACCAAGGTCTACTTCTAAAACTCCAGCGTATCAGATTTAATCTGATATTCTTAAAACTTATTCTTGACTTCATATCTGAAAGGAAAGACACTGACTTTTAAGTTGTTTAAGCATGTGTCTACCCTCATACAATCAAAGCAGAGGTTCCTTAGAGTTTAGTACTATCTCCGATGCTCTTCAAATTATACAAATCAGACAAACATTGCGCCTGATGTCAAAATTGCTTAGTACATTGTTGATACTGAACTCAATTGGCTTGTGAAGCACTTTAAACTAAGCCAAGATTGTACAAAAGAAAAATCAAACCTGAATAGAAAAAAGCCATATTTTTTTCTTGAATTGTTTAATAATTCCTTCAAAGAAGACAGGAAAAATCTAAATTTTTGCTTCAAAAAACAAAAGTTAATAAAAAACCTGCAATTCCTGAAAAGTTATAATCTAAACTCAACAGCTTCACCGCTACACACCCAAGATGTGTCGGACTACGTATGCAAACTGATGGACTCTTGGCCAATTGGCAAACATGTTCCTTTGTCGTATAAGACGTCCTACATTACTACTCTCACCCCAAAGTAGTGATATGCAAAACACTTTTGTTGCAAGCCTCCACCTTCAGCAAATCCAAGAGCAACAAAAAAGTTGCGGACTTTAGTTTGAACACACCAAGCAGGTAAGTGTTACCAAATTCAGTCAATCCGGCAAAAACAACTTCACCTAAATCAATTGACAACACCCAATCTGACGACAGCACCGGATATGTTGTCCACGCTCTCCGGCTACATACAACGCTACAGTATTGCACCAACTACCGTAGGAAACCATGTAACACCTGGAAAATATTACCAACCAAGAACAATCTACATGTAAAAATTCACACTTTCCTTCTTTAGATAGCCACATACTCAAGGAAGAAGTGCCTATATCAAAACCTACAATACATGATTAAAGAACATAGTGCTTCTAGGGCTCTCTGATAAGTCACTCAGATAAGGCAAAAAAAAACAAAAATAAAAAAACTTTAACGCCACCAGGTCAAAAACCAAGCAAAGTTTACAGCCAAACACCTAACAACTACGCCAAATTAAACTTAATTTACGTTAGGTAAAATCGTGACCAAACTGTCGCCTATCGCAACTAAGCAATGAGATAACAACAATAGAAAACTTTACAAAACCCAAACAACTTTGTTATCTGTTTGAACAAATCATACATATGATAAGCTCACCCCAACCAGGTTTGTGACGTGGAAGCTAAGTTCCCTGCAAACAAATACTAGCTGAGAACAATAAAGCGCTTAGCAAAACGAGATATACCAACTAATAGCGCTACTGCAACTCAAAGCCAGTTTTGTCACAGAGACCACCATAGAAACCAAAAAAATCTTTAAAAATTCAGCACGTAGTTATCAAAAAGATCAAAGTTACACAACTAATCAAAACCTTCCAAACCACCTACCTCGCCGAAGTACCGTTAGTACCAAATAGTATAAAAAAAGCTAAACGTTTTGGCTTGGCCCTAACCGTAGTAGCCACCATAAGCAACCGTCTTCAATCAGACAATGTTGACAAAAGCCGCGTTACGACCAACGTCCAAAAACCAAGTTGAATTTGCAGTCAAAAGGTACCAAAACATGAACCGGAAGTAAACCATCCGCTCTCAACAAATGAGATGAACTGACTGACAGCGCTACTGCTATCCAAAATTTTCAGCAAAAACATGGCTAGTACCAATTGCTACAAAAAAGTTAAAAGCTTGGCTCTAATTGTAGTCTCTACTACCAATAGTTAACCTTAACTAGACAATATTGACAAAAAACGCTTTACAACCGACGTCCAATACAGCGTTAACTCTGACCCAATAATACTGAAGTTCTACGGAAGAGGATCAACCAAGGAGAAAGAAAAATTTGTAACACGTATGGATTGGTCTCTTTTCTTACAATCCTTGGAAGAGAGCATTGACAGGCTTATCACAGTAAGTACCGTCAAACTTACTTATCTAACTTACTAATCAAATCCAATAAGTCACGGAAAAAGCTTTTAAGGCCAATCAAGTGTGAGCTAATAATCCTGTTGGACTATCCCGCAACACTAAGGCATTGACCCGCAGCAGAAATTCCGCTAAATATGAAAGGCGGAGGCATCAAAATCCCAGAGATTGCGAGATCTTAAACTCGTGTCACAGCAAAGTAAAGAAGGTCATAAAATTGCACAAAACTATATGCTGGAAAAACTCTTTAAAATTGATCACGAATAGACTCTTTTCTCACAATCCCTGAAAAAAAGCACTGACAGGCTTGCCCCCGTAAGTAAGGTTGCACAATAATTTGTGCTAGCAAAACTCCTTAAAATCGATCACAAAGGATGACAATTCAATGCGGAAAATCTCCAAGGCCTTACGGAACAGACGATAGGGACTCTAGCCATTTATGGCTAAACTGGGGTTCAAGTTACTATAAAGAAATAGGCCGAATCATTTGCCGACAGCCTCAAACTCCAATGCTCCCCCTCATACACCGAGTATACTGATCTGAAGCACGTCGAAAGAGTCCACCGGGAAATCAGAAACTACCTGGAAGCCGCTGACGACAACGCGTTCAAACTGCACAAATCAGAGAAATTATCAAAAGATTTAAAATTTGGACTGCTCCTGGCTCCAATAAAATAACAAACAGAACTCTTAAATTGCTAATGCAATTCTTTAAACCTTCCTACAGAATGGAGTCAGCTTTTCCATGAATATGTGTGGTGATGAATATCTCTTAAATAACGTCATAAAGAGAGACAGAATCCAGGACCATACGGAAGTTAACAATTTTCTCCCCCCTACCAACATGAATTCAGATGGAGACATTCAGCTGACCATCAACTAAACCTCGTAACAGACCTTATAGTCAAAGGATTTAAACAAAAGAAGAACACTGTTGTAGTTTTTTTTTACGTCAAAAAAGCCTTCAACAAGGTTTGGGACAAAGGACTTCTCTACAAACTGTACAGAAATAACTTTCCTATGCGTCTTGTAAGGGCCTCATATCTAAATTGCAAAACTTACTTTATGGCAGATTTTGACAGAAGTTTTTTAAAGTTCCATTCTTTCTCCGGTGCTATTCAACTTATACATCGCTGACATGCCTACGGGGATAAAATGGCACAATTTGCTAGCAACACAGCACTTCTATACTCTTTAAGGTCACTCATAATGGTCACCTCTTCAGAAAGCCTCCACACGGCGACAAATCACACCTGATGTGCCAAGTATCTTTAATAACCTTTGATAAAAGATTCAAGTACAAATTACACGTGCAAACCATTTTTAATAAAACCAGATTAGCAAAAATTTTCTTGTTCTAATGATGCGCCGGAACAGTAACTTGTTGCTCCAAAACCAAATCTGGCTCTATTCATCTATCATCAGACCCACGCTTACTTATGCGTCCTTAATCTGGGGAACAACCACAACTTGTCACCTCAGTTGTCTCAAGGTTTTTTAAAGTAACACTAAAGAGGCTCAAAGCTCCATGGTTTGTCCAAAACAAGGAAATTTTAACAGACTATAGGCAAAATCTTAACCATCTCTAAAATACCAATCTACACATGAGAAGTATGAGTTTTTTTAATAATTTATTTAATTATTTAACGTCGGTCTATTTCTGCTGTCAAGACTAATCACCAACACCAGAGGTTAAGACGACCACATCTGGGAATTCAACCTAAATTATTAGGTTCTTTAACGTGCACGCAACATCAAGGCAGTACACGGGACTTACTAAAGTTTCTCTTCTTATCAGAAAAAATGACCCTCCATATAGGTGGCTTGAAGTTCAAACCCAAGACCCCTGGTATAGCAGTCAAGTACGCTAACTACTACACCACCCGGGCGGTTAAGTATATGAGTTGATAGGTACTTTTACAAAAAAAAAAGGTCCCCACCTAGGTGTAAATACTAAACTTTGATGTCACCTTCGCTAGGAGGTGTTGGCCGGTACCAATATCCCTTTGCAGTTTGCTCGAGCCAACCGTAAACGGCCACATCTTATAAAAAAATTGCATTTAAAAAATTTCAGTTCAGTTTTCTCAGAAAACCGCCGGAGAAACAACATCATCCTAGAATGGCTAACCAAAAGCAGCAAAGTAACACTTTTCAAAGAAGCCATCGTATACCACAAAGACGACGCTCCGCTAATCTTGGCAAACCCCATAACATGTCTCACTCCGTTGCATCACTTGCCTTAAGCAACTTTCCCCGATGGCAATTAACATCATACCCCTAGAGCGTTGCACTCTCTAACAAACAAATTCCAACCCTGCAACGCCCCTCACTACTTTTTAGATCTGAATCAATCATCACTTCCACATCATTGCCGTAAGTAGCTTCTCGACCCTTGGAAATATGACATACCTTTCCACCACAGCCCTAGAGATGACTCACCTACCTATAGGCCCTATCTGCACCCACAGTATTGCACCTTACGATGTGGGACAATTCCAAGACTCTGTAAAAACTCTGGCAACAACTCGCAGCTCTTTTGACCTCTAAAAAATAGCACGACGTCGCTTATCTGCATCAGGAAAACCAAACGCCCAAAGCTATACCAAAACAACACCACAACATCAAAAAAGCCAACGCTGTCAACTCCACAACCATCAAACTCCTCCGTATCACCATGTAAGCAAGCAGCTGGTAACACAAGCAAACAACCAAAAACGACTGCAGCTAATCCCGGCCGAGCCCCGACGTTGTTATCAGCAACGTACTTTGACAAACTACCGTAAACCTAATTTACAAGCAAATCCGGAAGAGAAATAAGATGTCAGCCAGCGTTAACTACCTACCTAGGTCAACATTGTGCAATTTTTGGAAACTTCTAGACATATGCCACTTAAACCTAGACCATAACAAGTTTATAAAACAATCCGTGTTTTATATTTTTTGAACCACGGTGACATGACAGAATTAGTAAAAACTTGGAACATTTTTTGACTGTAAAGTATTCAAATGTTGATACCACCTAGATACCATCTCCAAACAACCAGATAAAATTGAAAACTCAGCTTTAAGAGTTGGGTAAAATTGTTGTTGAAGCTATGGAGAACACGTGAACTAATTAAAACCAAAAAATGTCGTAAAAAATTAAAGATAGCCTTACAGCGTTATTGCAAAAAAGTATAGCATTTCTAAATTGTGGTCTTATTAAAGTCAATAATTCATCCCTTAAACATTTTCAAGAAGCGGTACTTATACAACGATCTTATCGTATTTGAAATAATCAAGTATAATACAGTATGACCTTACTTCCTACTTGCCTTTTATATAAAACTATCTATACTTAGATTACATTTAACTTACCTCTTTAAGTCTTGCTTGATCTTGAAGATAAAACGCAATGTAGAACAAAGATAAAAATGAATTGATAAATTGGAACTGAAATATAAAATAAAATCAATTAATCATTATTACCCTTCAACAATGTAAACACACACATAAAACAAATGACTATACATGATTTGATTATAAAGCCAACTAGAAGAATATAAACATGCATTTACTATTAATAAATTATAATAAAATTTTCATATATCAAATTGCGTGTGAAAATCACAAAATAGAGTTGTGGGAAAGAAGTTTTAAAATACAAACCAAAGCCACTTTGCCGATGAGGTGGTTTTCATACTTGGTTTCAAGCCGGTAATTCTCTGGCAGCGTGAGGAAAACACGCCACAAGTTAAAAAAATCTACAAATCTAACTGTAACATCTACACTATTATCTATATATTATTAATTTATTTTTACAATAATATTTATACATTTATAATATTTTTTGTACATAAATTTTAGATGATGATAATTTACCCTAAACATGTATTTATATAACTGTATTAACAGACGTGCCATAAGCAAAGTAGTGAAATCAGTATGTTCAAAGCTAAGTTCAAAAAGTTATCACAAGCATTTGTTTATTTTTTTTAAATTCAAATAAATTGATGTATTTACCTTTATCATTTAACCAAAGTGCTATTTTGAAATATGCTTCATCCATGAGGGTAATCACGACGGCCAGCATGATTTTAGGTAAATATCCCAACCAATGCGGGAAGCCTCTTGATGCTAATTGATTATCCCACCAATCCTATATTAAAAACAAAAGTTAAAATTTAACACAAATCAAATTGATCACAATATACCTGTATATGTAACGATAATATCATCACAATGAATACAGCCGAGAGACAAACAGCAATAATAGGCAACGAAACGCAGTATCTATACACATGACGCTTCCATGCTGGTTGCCAGGGTTCCAAACGTCCTGTAACCGGACTCGGTTCCAAAGGCCCCTGAAAGCAAACCACATGACGTGAGACCTTCATCAGGTCCACATCAGGAAATATGTATACTAACGAATCTAAAGCCATAATAAAAAATAAATTAAATTAAAATTCCTCCATGCATTCCACTAATAATAATATCTGCTCGGATCGATAAATTTAATTTAACTTACAGAGTACATCTTAATGCGCTAGAATAAACTTTATATTTCAATTAACTGTGCTAATCATTGTCGCCTGATTATTATGTTGTTGTGCAAAAATTTTGCCATGCGCTACTCGTAAGTTTCAAATTAATTTAAACTTACCCGGAATAGTGGTCTTGGTTCTGCTAATAAATCATCCCTTTGATCTAACGTACCCCATCGAAATGCCAACTCGGCTGAATACCTTTTAAACGCTTGTAAGTACGTTGTAACCCATACTATATTGAAGACCGAAAATAGGACGTAGCCAACATCTTCCAATGTTTGATGTTGGCCGTTGCAACACAACTAAAAATTCAAATATAAGTTATATAAATTAACAATTATAATAAGAGTATAATGAAATGTTAAAATATAATAATATAGATTAATGTGGAAGTGTAGTCACTGTATTGTAATGCATCGGTCTGCTTCATTTAGGGCATGTTAGTTCGTATTGTTTTGTATGCATAATTTAAAGTCAAATAATAATAATAGCGAAATAAACATGCAAGTTGGCAAACCTTAATTAGTTACATTTTCATATACATTTATGGAATGAAATTTGTGTAATTGCTACTACAGTTAATTTACAGTACATTACATAATAATTTGTTTAGAGTTACTTTATTACTTTGTAGTGCTTTCAGTAAATGAGTTAGGTGCTATATGTTGAAAGAATCTGACAGTAACTATAGTCGTCAATTTGATAAAAAAGTTGTAAACATTTAGAGACAAAAACATATCTTTAAATTGTAAAACAACAAGCTCACAATAAAGAAAATATAAAAAATACAGCTCAGAATGATTAATTTAACTTGTTTAATTGGTTAGTTTCTAATTTGTAATGCTACTTCCATAAAATACTGTTTTGATGTTTTGAAATGTATTCGAACATCTATTAAATCGTTTATCCTTCTTTTATTTATATTCAATAAATGCCAGAGAAACCAGCCGATATATTTTGGTAGTCGATATTTATTATTCATCTCGTGATGGAATGATCGAGGATGCGGACTACTCTAAAGCTATTACCTTATGATGAGCTGTGTATCCAGTATCCTACCCGCGTTTGTTTTTTTTTGAAACTGATATTTTATACTATATTTTAATTCTTATGTTTTAGTTAATTATTTGTAATTAACCTGGAGTAATTAAAGTTTTGTTGATATGGGTGAATCAAGCCAAGAAGAGAATGTTCTTTGGCCTCTCTAATAAAAGAAAGCGTTTTCTCGGTAGGGTAAGATCATGTTTAACATGATCGAGTCTGCCTGAAGACGTTGCTCTTTTTAAGGTGACGGTGGAAGACCAAGAATCTGCACTTCATCAGCACTTTGTACTGTTCTAGATCAGATATACGCCAATTTTTTGCATATACTGCCAAATTAGCTTTTTATTTTGAGAATCAATATTATGGTCATTTATGCTCCAAAAAATTATAGATTAGCACATAAATTATTTGTAAAAAGTTACACCAATAAATGGATAATTGCCAATCATTCCCTTTCAAACATTTTGAAACCTGCAAGGTTGGATAATCAAAAGTCTGTACTTCAACTTTTGAATACATTGCAAACAAATAAAAAATTTCTGAAGGTTTTAAATTTGAATGATTTGTCAGATTTTATTCTCTTGGAACTAAGTCTAAGGTTATTGCATTTTAATCTACAAAGACTCAATAGTTTAGAGTTGATTCCCAAGTTTTCATAACTTGATTGATTTTTAACCAATCAGTCAGCTATTTTGGAGTTGATTGCAAAAACTTCACACCTCTTCTAAGATCCAATCATTCACAAAAAGTTAATGGATGTGAAGAAAATGATTCAAAACTTTTTATTCTAGATTGTTGAATATGCAAAACTGAACATCGGTTTATACATTTTGGTTTTTTTTAGCAGCAAGTCCAAATTCTAAATTTAAAATTGCCAAAGTTCATAAACGATGTTTTTCGTGTTTAGGTTCACATAATTCTTCAAAATGTTCTTGCAAATCTTCTGGTAAACAAAGTAGTTTTGCATTTCAAAAATAAAACTACAAAGGGTTCTAATATCACAAAAATAGTCAAAAACAAAACTAGGAATTGGGGTCAGTTTCCTTAAACTCTACATTTCCGAAATTTTAATCTAAATCAAATTATATTGCTCTTTTAAGTACTGCACGTGCAAATATTTGCAACAAATACAGTTTGTGATTCCAGTGTTAATTTGTTATTGATTCCAAAAATCAAGTCAATTTGCTGAAAAACTAAAATATCCTAAGAAAAAGATTTTTTTTTTATTATATGGTACAATCTTTGATGAAGCTTTGGTAAACTGTTCTTTACAAGCTTGTAATAATTCTGGTTTTGATTTTTAAACTTTTCGATAAGGGAGTGTGCAGTGCAGATTATTTTTTATTTAACCGTTCCAATTACCAATGACATTTAAAAGGTTTCTACCATCAATATTTTATTAAGTGTAGATGCTGTTTTAGACATCGCACCGGTTTATTCTGCTCATATTAAAAGCAAACTAATTGTATTGACCAACTTAGGTTGGATATTTATTAGATTTGTGTGGCAATCTTTTACAGATTCTTTTTTGTTAAAAATTCTATGTGTACTCAAGTAGAATTTAGGTCACCAATCAACAACCTTAGGATGCTGAAGGGTGCGTTTGATTGAACTCATCTTGTGTAAACGAGCTTTCTGTCACAGCTCAATTTTCTGATCATAATTTGTGCTTTTTGTGTCTAGGTGGCAATCTTTCAATCATTCTTCATTTGAAACACAACTGTTGCTACCTCTAGAAAATTTCAATCAATTTCTTAAAAATCTCTTATTTGTAGTCTTTCAATACAGAAGGAACCCATATCTGTTAATAAAAAATTTAATTTTTAACTTCTTCATCAATCGCTTTGAGCGTTTTGGAAAGGTGAAGAAATCTGTGATTTTGTCACTTGAAGAGTTTTTGTGGGATCAATTCTTTTTTCAAACTGTCCCAAGAACTAATAATGTACGCTAGATCACTCAAACTATCTCGAAAACTAATAATGTGTTAGATTATTGTTCAAAAATATTGTCCAAATTTGAGTTCTAATCTGGAAAATAGTTTTTCTCAAATAAAATACCTATCGTTTTTAATGATTTGTATGCAAAAAATATCAGAGATTATATTGATCAAGAACTTTTAAAGCTTGCAAAATATCCAGTCCCATACATATTAATTTATCATGGAGTAAAAAACAAAATTGGAAACTGTTGTGAGAGTAGTTTTTAATCTCGGAAAGAACTCAAATCTTTCCCTCAATGTTACCCTCTTTTTGAGTGCGTCAAAGTAGAAAATATATTCATACTTGCTCAATAAATATTGTAAACCATTCTTCTACTAAAGAAAGAGATTTGGTGTTTTGGTTTAATCTAGTAGATGGCACGGAGTAGCCGAGAGAATCTAATTTTAAAAATGTTAAATTCTTAAAATCTTCTTCTGATACCAGGGTAAATCATATCGAAAAAAGTTAAAGAAATAACTTGCCCGCAAAATAAACTTTGTTTCCACCTACCCACCTAGCGTTAGGTATTAGGAGGTTTATTGTTAAACAATTTTCTCAAATCTAAATCCAAGCACAAACTAGGTGGGACGAAAAATATATCCTTTGATGACTAACACTGCGGCGAGTGAGTGGGTCACAGAATACTTGCCCAGAAATTAAACTTTGTTCTCACCCACCCACCCAACGTTAGTTATGAGGAGATTTATTGTTAAACAATTCTCTAAAATCTAAATCTAAGCACACAAGAGGTGGGACAAAGAATACATTTTTTGATGACTAACACTTGGACAGATGGGTGGGTCACAGTAGTAGAAGTAACTCGTCCACAAATTAAACTTTGTTCCCACCCACCCACCAAGCGTTAGTTATCAGAAAATTTATTGTTAAACAAATCTCTTAAATTTAAATCTAAGCACACAAGAAGTGGGACAAACAATAGATCCTTTAATGACAAACACTTGGGCGGGTGGGTGAGTCACAGTAAAAGAAATAACTTGTCCATAAATTAAATTTCTGTCTTTGTATTGAAACCTTTTCAGTTGTTAAGTTTTTGTCTATTTTGACATGGAGTGTAGCGCTTTTGTAGATGTCTTTAATGAGGTTGGCTTAATTTAAATCAATCTTTGCGTTACTTATTGCCTCTAGCACAGCCCATGTTTTAACCAAATCCAAAGCTTTTTGGTAATCCACAAATGCAAGGTGTAAAGAAATATTGTTATCTCTAAACTTTTCAATAAAAGTACGCACCGTTTGAATGTGCTCCGTTGTACTATAACCGTTTTCAAATCCGGCTTGTTTTATTGGTAAAAACTTTTGTTGAAGCGGTTGGTTATAATTTTGGTAAAAAGCTTATATAAAACGAACAAAAGACTGATTAGTCTATAATTCTTTATGTTGGTTTGGTCACCCTTGGTCAGGTATCGGGATTTTTATTCATTTTCAAGCATTTGTTGATATGACGTTTTTGTTGTAGGGCAATCTTCTTCTGAGGCGTTCTGATTTTTTCATCTGTTTTAATGCTGTTAACTCTGCATTATCAATTTCCAAGATTTCATAAAGTCAGAACTACTTGATCTAGACTTAAGTACCAATTGATTATAAAGTCTTTGGTAACAATTCTGGACAACAAATTTAATCAGATCCTTCTTTGTCACCATTTGTCTTTGTTGGTTCTTTATTTCCTAGATCATCAATTTTTTCCTTGTTTTTTTTTTATCGAAAAATTTTCATAAACATATTGCTTTCAATAGTTTCTTGAATCATATGTGTGTTATGAAATCTTAGGTCTTTTTTAATCTTTTTCTTTACTTGTTTGCGTTTTGCTGGAGTTTGTTTGTGTTCTGGCTGAGTTTCGTATTAGCTTTTACTCCTATAAAACACACTTATATTCCTCAGACCTTCAGACGGTTTTAATTTTATGGTTGTTTTGGCATTGTAATCTTTCATTTTTTTTTTTAGTTAGATTTGATTTTTTTCTAAGTCTGTATTTATGTTTATTGCGGCTCTTACAACTCTGTGGTCACTTCCGGTATTTACTGCGCTATCGGGACTTCTCACGTCTATTTTCTTTAATGTTATTTTTTTTATTTGTTTTTTGTTCAAGAAGTTTAGCATCATTTTGCTTCTACTATTTTGTGTGCCTAGTCCAAAGTTACCAATGTTTGGGCCATCTGTTGCAGTTTTCAAGGCAATCTTAGCATTAAAATCACCGATTAGAACCTTCAACTTTGTATTTTCTTAGTTTTTAGATGTCGTTAGGTCTTCAAAAAGTTACTTGATGTCTTCTTCTGTTGATGTTAATGTGAGTGCGTATGCCTGTACAACCTGCATGTTGTATATCTTGTTAAATGGAAGCATAATGTATATAATGCAGTTGAATATAGCTTTGCTTTTCATGACAAATTATTTTCTCTTGCCGTTTACCAGGTTTGCTACTACTTTAATATAATGAATTGTTTCTGAATTTTTCTAAAAATAGATATGTTCAGATTTCAGAATCGTGTTGGCTACGCTTTTTTGTTAAGTTTTACTAATTTCTAAAATGTCCCACTTAATGTTTTGGAGTTTATTTTCTAGACTTAGTAGGTGCTCTTCAAGTCATGTTCAAATGTTCTAAGTTAAGACTAAGATACTGACAATGTAAAGCCATCAACTTTCCGACATAGACTCTCTATCGTATGAGAGGGTCGAGCATTAATTGTCTCATCTATTTCACATCATCTACACATTGGACTGTCTCTAATACCAATTGTGTGCATGTGTATTTTTAGTTGGCATTGTACTGTTAAGATCCCTATAGCTTGTTATATTAGTAAGATATACTTTGCAAGTTCTTTCTGTTGCTAGTAGTAATCGGCTGTCTTAGCTTTTAGGTGTCTTGACCTCTAAGAGTTTATTCCGTTCTTCTACTTCTAGTTAAAGTTTGAAATTTATAAACCCTGTTTTTTTAAGAATGTCTTCAGTTTTATTTAGTTCAACAATCAATTTTGGTTGAGTTTTGTTTTTTTAATTCTGTAATTTTTAAGAATATCTATCATTACGTTTGCATAGTTGCCATTTGTGTTTCATTTAGAGAGAAAGCTGGCTTTAAATACAGCAATTACCCAAATAGTGCTTGTACTAAACACGAAATCAAAGACTAGTCAAACATTCTAAAGTTGGTCTACAGCACAAAATTTAAAAATTACAATAACACATACTGTACCCAATGTTTAAGCCCATAAAACAAACAGCTGTTCTAAACTCGGTTTAAGTTCAACTCTAAAAACTGCTTGTTTGTAACCAGCAATAGTAATCGGAGACACTGTCGCTATGACCAAATTCTGTCGATCGATGTTTTTGGCATCCTACGTTCTTTGACAACAAAACCACTCCGCTTTAAAAGACAATCATAAAAGACAATGCAAAACGAATAATGAGCTGCATGTTTCAGTTGCAGACTTTAAACTGATACGGTTTTGTCAAAAGTAGTGGTTGGCGGCAGTCTTGGGTTGGTGGTGTTGCGTAAGAATAAGTTTAATTAATGTTGGTTTGTGCAATTCTGTAGCTGTTTTTCCAAAAAAATGCGTCTTGGTAATAAGACAGTAGTTACCCTCTAGGGTACCACAAAAACTTGGCGGAAATTGTTGGAGATACTTTCTAGGTTATGCGTCCCGGAAAAAGCAATTTTGATTCATCGCAGTTGGTTCTCTGTAGTAATAACTACGAGGTCTCAGCGAAAGTCATTGGCAATACTCTCCAGAAAATGGACGTCATGAAACAGTGATCTTGGCCTATCGCAGCCAGTAAATTTCTCTGCACAGTTTTTCCTGGCTTGGTAGAAGCAGTAGAATTGTTGCAGTCTTAAAAACCGCAATGAGCTAAAATTGTTTATTCCTGAACGCATACACATATTTCAGACGACCACATGTTGTATTGTACTAGATGGTAATCACAACTGTTTCCACTTATTGCAGCAATTTTCAAAGAAAAACTAAGACCAAAACCCAACAAAGCCCCACATTGATTAACCTTATTCTCAAAAAAACTCCACCAGCTCAAGAACCGACTTCATCCACCACCACCAACAAGCCTAGACCGTAACAATTAGCAAACAACGTGGAGCAATTAAAAACAAAACAAACAAAATGTTGGTTAAGACTTTGGCCCTAAACAAGAGATCCTTGGTCATTTCTCCCTTGAGCATCTTTCAAACCAAGAAAAGTAAAGCACACCTTAGAAAAAGATTCTGAGCTAAAAACCTTATAGTTCTATCTCCCAACTGGCAATTTGCAACAAGTACTTTGTCAAGTTTAGTCGGACACGGACCCAAACGTAAGGAACTTCAGCAAAAAAACAATATCTGCTAGCTGAACTAAGCAACCATAGCCAAACTTTCTAAAACCAACACAAAATCAATTAAACTATTTTGCAGTAGTTGCAATACTAGAAAACAAATACAATAAAATAAAAATGCATTAGTAGAAAAGGACACCTTGTGTGTCTTTAAACAATTTACTACCAAATTTTGGCTTAAATTTATACAGACTACATTTTGTGTTAGCAGCCACGTTTGGAGTGCTTGCACCAAGTTTAGATTAGATTTCATTAAAAAAAAATGATAATAAAATGCTAGAACCATATATGCAACTTTACTATACCCCCCTTTTCAGCTAGATTATGTCCGTCCACATATTTTTGGACATTCCAAATTATTTTTGGCCAGTTATCATGGCCAACTAGATCTCTAGATCTTTTGCCCATTAAACATGTGTGTTGCATGATAAGGAAAAGATTAACAAAGATGGTCTTTGTCATAAATTTTAAGTTATTTGGGATGCAATAGCATCATCTATTAAAATCATAATCAATAATAAAGTCATAATCAATAGAAGTGAGCCAAAACATTATTAATTACACAGACAAATTTTGTCTCAATTTCCATGCCATTCAATACCAAATTTTAATTTTGTGTTAAGTTAAGATGGAAAATTTATACTATTACCGTTGAGTGAAAAAATATTAGAAATAGTATTTGTTCTTCTCATACACTATCGGCTATCATAAAGTCTCGTGAACCATCCCCGAGGTTTGTAGATAATTGATAACAAATGTATTAGCTTTAAATTGTCTCTATACCGGAAAATTATACTACAAACCTCTTATTTGGTAGCATGATACATAATTACAAAAATTTTACAGTATTTTTAGCAAAAACAATTTATCACAATAGATTAGTAAAAAGTAAATTAATTATCTTAAATGAATAAATGTTTACAACTTTCAGTATGCACCTAATATACAATGTCAATAAGCTACTTGTGCTCAATGACTTGAACTTTGTTATATTAATTACAAAGTTGGTTAAACTAACAAAGTTAATTTCAAACTAAACTTATAGCTAATTTCAAATTACATTTTCAACTATTATAAATATTTTTTAAAAATAAAAATAATTTTTTTATGTAGACACAAAATTTTTAAAAAATGTAAAACAAATCAAATAAATTATTTAAAAGTTATGAACCAAACTTAGTTGGCTATAGGTTCATAGAACACAGATAGATTATTAATTTATTAATGCTTTACATAATTAATAGCTCTTTATAATATTAAATAAGTTCCACTTTTTGTTATATAAGAAAATGCATCTAAACAAGGATATTACTTATTTATCAAAAAATTACAGAATATTAAATTAAAGCAAATTGTTGGTTATGCATAATTAATAATAAAAGCTTCTAATCATGCATTGAAAATACAAACTCACGATAGAGGGAATTAGTGGAGTGATGTCATTGTCGTAGTACTGTTAATGCAAAATATATAAAACTACATTTTATCTACATAAAGATACAAATTATATAGAATGATAGAAATATTCATTTAATTATATACATGAACTAATTATTATTAATTAATATATATTTTTGATTATATAGATAGTATGTAACAAAGTTTTCTGAAAAAATAGATATTAGATAGTTTTGATTGTAATAAGCTTTGCATAAGATAAACTAACAAAAATTGACATTGCGGCCACGACAAAACATGCATGAAAAGCACATTTCTTAAACCTTTTAGTAAAATTTATAATTTACAATTTCAATAATTATGAATTAAACATAATTATAAAATAACAAATTTAAATATACATTTATTTATCTTACAACTTTCGGAATAGGCAAAACATCCAAAGCGCAATTTTATATAGCAACTACGCGAAAGTTGGACTATTCAATGACAAAATCTTCCAACTGGCATGTCGCTGAGTTTATATTAATATGAGCAATATGGATAATCGGTTTTATTTTATCAACTACAATCTTCGAAAGAAAAGTAATCAAAGAAGGAAAAACGGACATTATATATGATCAAAGATGGACGTGTGATATATTTGTGGCAACTCTATACGCGCGTGAAACTTGTGCTTCAGATATAGCAGACCAGATTAAAACTTTGTCGATTAATTTAACTTTTTCTTTCAATTCAACCACATTTCAGCAATTTACTAAACAATCTGTATAATTAACTATTTCTTTCAATTTCTTTTTCCAAATAAAAGATTTTTTGTTATTTATCCATAATTATCACATTTTTGTATATTTGCTTGCATTTCCTTATCTTGTTTTAACATTAAATATTTATAAAATATACAGACAAATCTTTAAGTAAATTGGACACTATTTACAATTATTTTTTCGGAAATGTTTGTTACATACATTATTAGAACAACATGAAATTAAATTAATTTGAGCTAATAATTTTCAATTATAGTGATTTCATGCAGTCCTTTATTTGAGATTATTTTTTAAATTTTAATAAATTGTATAAAATATGATTTAGTACTTTCTTGAACTTTGTCTAACCACATCACTGGGTATAAGCAATAAATTTATTTTTGTGATTGATAAATTGCTCTACCTAAAAATCTAAATGGTTTAATTTAATAGTAATAAATAGAAACATTTTTAGCTCCAATAAAATAAATTGTTTAAAAATTATATTTACCCAAAATAAAAATCCAACAAAGGCTGGTATACTTAGAGCCGTAGTGTAATGTCCAAGCCATGCAAAGTACATGGCAATCTTCACTCCAAAATAATCAGCAAGTTCATCTGAAAAATATAATTTTAGATTATTTAAAATCAATAAATGATTTTTTTTTTGTAAATTGCCTTTTCATCCAGTAAGAGACACACTCGTGTTTGTGTGCCTAGTATCTCACTGGTCAAAAAAACAACATAAAAATGCTTATATGTTTAGTAATGTGTCGAAGGTGGTAACGCAATGCCCTCTATTGGGTGAAACGTTAACTGTATTACAGCTCTACACACAAACAATTCAACGATTCTCCTAATAAGGGGCATTGCGTTACCACTCTCTACACTTTTAAAATATAAATAAAATCAAAAAAACACACAAAATAACTAAAAATACCATTACTAGGATTACTGATATTTACTCAAAAACTAATTTTAAGATTTCTAGATATCCATTTTGCAAAATCAATTTGAAATTGGGGCAACAATACTACAGAAAATACATCTATTTTTCAATGCAAACAATATAAAACTAATTAAATATAGACGGTTGAGCGCTGTCTAAATGGTGAATATATAATTTAATACAAAAATATGTTAAACTTAATATTCAATTTTCTGTCAGATATTTAATTAAATTATACACATATGCTATTTGCTCTACATGCATTTTAAATTAAATTTTTATATTCAAATGCGTCGTACTGTATGGCAATGTGGATGGTGTTATTTTGAGTAATCAGCTGATACAAACGCATGAGAAGTGAATTGTAAATTATAAATATTAGTTTTAGTATTTAAAACCATTCCGACCAGTACTTTGATTTGTAGTATAATAACGAAAACAGCAACTTTGGCGTCATTCCTATTTCTGCTTATAATTTGATAATCAGTTTTTCATCAGTACATTCAGAAAGGACCAAACTATGTTTTGTCAGAGTATTTTATTTAAATTATATTTGCAAATAGCATTAAAATGCATTCAAAGGTACCTAAAAACACATTTATTTTTATATTTGGATATTTGTTTTGGCTATTTCCAACTATAATTAGACTAAACTGCTTTGACATAAACAGTTTGATATATTCTGAACGTACTGGTAGTTACCATAAATTCTTCAAAAAGCTTATATTGTACTAAAAATGTATTTTCGCTAAAATGTATATACTAACTCAATAATGCTTTCTAGTTCATCAAACAGTCTTTGATACTCTTTCATCAGGAAATTGTTCACGTTATTGTGTACAAGCAATAGTACGACAAAATTAGCAGTAGCAAAGTGGCCAATGTGCTATTGCTCATCAGTGTATTTTATTTTGCTTTACCTTACTACTATTTTCTTGTTTTTCCTCATATTTTGTCTATTTTCCCCTAAACAAACTTCAAGTTTGCCAAAAACTTTCACTCATTCTTTCATTCACAGAGACTCTTACTCATTGCTTGTGCATAATTTTTCTTACCAAATGCTCACATATCTTTTTCTTTTTTTTAGCTATATGATGCAGAGTACGAAGCAAAGACAGTGAAGTAACCTAAAAAAAAAACTTTTAAGGATATTCTCAAAGACATTGCATTAGCAATAATTTTAAAAAAATACTCCAATTGCTACCTCAATTATCAAGACTACCATTTTGAACAAGATTAATAAATTAACGTATGCCTTTGCTAAATCCTACAGACTAACTAGCTTAACATCCTTTATACAAAATTAATAAAAAAATAGTTGACAAATACATACAGAAGTGAACACTAAAGGCTTGGCCTACCAAATGGCAAAATTCTGCAAACTACTTTTTTTCTTTTGGCCTTCAAAATTTGAGTTCCCTTTGATAGGTTTGCTGTCAATTAATGGATTAAGAAGCTAGACCCAAAGATCAAACAATCAAAACCAGTAACCAGAAGTATACACAAAATGGAGACCAAAACAAGTCAAAAGAAATGCCAAAACAGTCACAAACCCCCGCGCTGACCAAAGGAGAAATTCAACGTATCTTGACAATACTCTAAAGCAAATAACGGCCACGTTAAAAAAAGTTTCAAATTAACAAATCAAAACAAACAAAACAGAAAGCTTACCAATCTTTGGCAGACTTAACCATAAAGACTCAGAAGATTTCTTTAAAAGACTAGAGATGCATTTTGCTACCTACCAAGTGCTAGAAATACTGGTGTCCTAGCCAAGCTGCTGGAACACTAAGCAAAGATTGCTTCAACAGTATTTCTATCTAATTGATGGCAAGGCATCATCAAAACAGAAAACTTGAACAAAAATTTTATTGTGACAGGCAACATTCTACCAGATAGTCTACACATAATAAAAAGCAAACTATTTGGAACTCTACACACTAAAGAGTTTTGTTGACTAAGCAAACAAAGTTAAAAAGAATATTGAAAAATGTAAAATCAGCAAGATTAAAGCCCAGTCCAGACAACACCTAAAAGTTGGTCAAAAACTCCAACATCCCGGCCGATCACAAAACCGCAAAAAACCAACACGGCAAGCATGGATGACTAGGCCAACGCTGCAACTTTCTCATTTATTTTGATAGGTTTGGTAGAAGTCGCCAAGCAACCATCTACTAAAAAAAAAAAACACGCATCCAACAAGCATACCAACAACTCTACAGCAGTTAATCAAGGCTTACCCAAAAGCCCCGGAGCTGCGCAAAATTATCCAAGAACTTAGTGCCGTTCAAAAACCAAACACTAGCAACTACTCAAACCTACAGTATCTAAGTACAAAAAAAGATAGCACTACAAGATTATGCAAGGAAAGGTGAACGATGCGACCCAAGACAAAGTATCCAAGAAACGTTAAATAATTTTGGCGTCGCACGCATGATTATTAAAATAGACCTGCACCATAGATATTAGCCGACAATAATAAAAAAAACAAGCAAACACCTCACCACGTTTACCGCATCGGATGGTGGAACCTACCAATTTCGGGTGATGCTTTTTGAGTTAAAGAACACCCCGGCAACCTTTCAGAAGTTAATATCCAAAGTGCTTGCCGGACTGCTAGGTACCTTCGTATTAGTATACTTTGATAACATTATAGTCCAGTCAAATATGATCAAATATTAATCTCACCTCTAAAAAAACCCAAAAGTTTTGAAACTTAATACACTAATTTATAGATACCTAATAAAGAATATACTAAAGGTCTTGACAAATATGACACAAACTTTAGCGGTAATGACCAAAAACATGTTTTTTGTTAATATTTCAAGAACTGTAGGTTGGAGGTAAAAGTTGACTATATACATAATGAAAGCTGAAATTTGCAATAAAAATGATCATTTACATTTTTTTGTATTCCTAGCGGTTACAGAGTTGTAAGGCGCTAAAGAAGAGAAAAAAGTTTATTGTATTGTTACGAGCCAAAGAGCCGGTCTCTTTTGTTTGGTCATATGTCCATTTTGACGGTCTTTCTTTTTTTCCAACCACCTGCCCTTCTTTCCACATAGCGTTCACGATACGTGTGTGATACACGTCAAATTGTAGTGTTAGTGCGGTCTATCTTTAACCTTCTATGTTTCTAAAGAAGCTTGCTCCTTACCCTTTATCTTTATTTCAAGAAACTGGAATGCGGAAACCAAACAAATCCGCCTTATACAATACTTTTCCTGTACTACAAGAAGAAACCAATCTTCTTGATTTTGAAATTGTTTTGGATGGAGGATTACTGTTACACAAAGTGGTGTGGCCTAAAAGTCCTCAATTTCAACAATTTGCCAATGTTATGTCGACTATGTTCTCAAGCATTACGGCAGCAAGAGCAGTACCATTGTGTTTGATGGCTATTTAGCGGCACCATCCAGTACGTAGACAGCTAAATAGAACCGAAGTACAAACTACAGAGGTCAGTTGACATAAACTTTGAACACAAAACACAAATCACAGTCAAACAGCATGATACACTTTCTAATAAACACAATAAATCCAGACTTATTTCATTCCTCTTAACTGCTCTTTACAACTATGGAATTAAAACAGAACAAGAATCTAGTAACGCTGGTAAATTGATCATCCGCACAGGAGTCATAAAATCTTTAACTAGTGACAAAGTAGCAATAGTTGGCAAAGATGTTCATCTTATTGTCCTCCTCATGGCTTTAACTCCATCTGAAAAACAGATATTATTTGTTAAACCAAGCCACGGCAGAGTAGAAAAGAAGGTATATTCGAGTCAGCAATTGCAATCTATGGGAATAAAAAACTGCAATTCAAGTTTGACTTGGAAATAAACTTCCTTCAGAACAGTAGGGTTGGAAGTTTGAGCCAACCGGTTGATCACAGTAACTACAGAAGACGCAGAAGAACTTAAGGCAGTCCTCAATCTGCAAATGTATAACTAGATGTGGAAACAGATGTAGTTGCCAAAAAGCAAGAATAATGTGCACAAACATTTGCCACAACTGCTATGAAGAATGCTTGAATAGCAGTACTTCTTACCCCCGAAGAAAACCTTGATGACCTTGATGATCTGGATTTCTTCATACATCTGGAAATACACAACAGTCGGTAAAAAAGCTTTAAAAAAAAAAAAAACGCAATCATTAGCGCTCTATAACTCTGTAACCGCTAAGAATACTAGAAAAATGTATATGATCATTTTTATTGCAAATTTTATTAGCTTTCATTATGTATATAGTTAAGTTTTACCTCTAACCTACAGTTCTTGAGATATTAACAAAAAACCGGAAAAAGTGTTCTGTTTTGGTGATTGCCTCTAGAGCTCGTATCATATTCGTCAGGACTTTTAGTATATCCTTCACTAGGTACCTATAAATTAGTGTAAAAAATTTAAAAACCTTTGGGTTTTTCCAAAGGTGAAAAGCTACTTTGACTGGACTATTATACTATACTTAGAAACCATAGGTAAACATCTAAACCACCTACGAGGAAAGTACTAGAATGCCTACAGGAAAACAGCCTATGCAATCTGACAAATTGTGAACTTGAACAAAATGAGGTAAAATACTTGAACTATAACATCACAAACGGAAGAAACAGACCCATACAAAACCACCTGAAACTAATTTAAAAACACCTCAAACCTACCAACAAAAAAACAAGTTTAAAGATTCATGAGATTATGCACCTGGCTACGGAAGCACACCCCTAATTTTGCCCAAATAACCAAATCACTAATAGAGCTACTAAGCACCACGAAGCCTTTAAAAATGTAAAAAATTTGATAAAATGCCCACGATCTGGTCGACAATAGATACATGTAACACAGGAATGGGCGCAATATTATATCAACAGAAAAGACTGAAACACATACATAATTTCATACGCTAGATCAAAACAATGACAAGACAAGACAAGACTGCTAGAATAGATACTAGTTCAATAAACTAGAGTGCATAGCAATAGTCTGAGATTTTAAAATAATCAGAATTTACTTAAAAGACAAAGTTTTCACTGTAAGGACGGACATTTGGGCGTCGGTATGGTTGAAAAACTCCAACAAGGAGGATTAATGCTGGAGAAGTTTAATAACACCATAGACCTTGTACCAAGCACAATAAAAGTGATACCAGACGCATTATTCAGAAGCCCCGGATATAAAATCACCAGTCAAGACTTAGAATACGCTGATAGGATGGTACCACCTCTATAAACATGTTAGCAAAAACATCAATAAAGATCCTGTACAAGCATTTGGCACAACCATACTTTTTCAACCGTCAATGAATCCCAATCCCGGTAACCGAGACATAAAATCACCAGTCAAGACTTAGAAGACGTTGATAATATGATACCACCTCCATAAACATGTTAGCAAGAACATCAATAAAGAACCTGTACAAGCATCTGGCACAACCATACTTTTTCAACCGTGAATGAATCCCAATCCCGGTAACCAAGACGCTGGTAGACGCAGTAAAGCGCGCAAAACAAAATTGCCCACAAACTGAAACCTTGAAAGCATGATGCAACCCCATCATCGCAGAGTCACTTTGGAAAACCACCTGATTCACGTAGTCATCGAAACATCAACTTCGTCGACGAAAGAGACCACACACATAGAAAGCGATTAATAGAGTAGTTGCCATGCCTATGGCTTTGCATCTCAGCCGTAGGCAAGATAGGGTCAGCGCACACAGTCTTTGATGAGACAGTTTTAACAGCTAAGACAACAATCGTTAGTCTTCAAAGATAATTGTATCAGTAGTTTCCTAATTTGATCTTCTTTGTTTATTAATATTATTATAAAAGATTGTATAATGATTGGTCTCCAAATAACTATAAAATATCACAAGTAAATTAATTGTTAAAAAATAATTATAAAACATTTACTAAGTACTACATTACAAATATATATTATAATGAACTATCACATAGTAATGGTCTATCTAAACTAGATATACTGTAGTGATACACTTTCCGTGAATATGCATACAACGTTTGTTCTAGTATTCTTTTCATTTATATTATAAAATTTACATAATTTCCAGCTTTTGTCGGTTAGCAATATATACTCACAACTATGAGTAACGTCTCTTGAACTAAACATGCTTATATTTCATAGTTATAAAAGTTTCCTATTCGTTCAGCTGCACTGTTTACCTCTGGGTATACATTTATTAATCCAATTGCAGAACTTTCCAACATTTCATTTATTTTATTATACTTTATTTGATTATACTTGCTTGTGCTGATTTTTATCACTTTACTTCGATATAACAGTGTAACCTTTAATAGCAATGGGTCGCTCCCAACTCTTTATCTTGTAATCAAATAAAAAACACTTTCTGCTATTGAAATAAGTTTAACGTTTATTTTTACATTTGTACCCTATTTATTTAGTTTATAATGTCTTCATTCATACAAAGTCATGAATTATTTATTCAAACTAATTTGCATAAATATTTAATGTGTTTGAAACGCAAGAGTTGTAAATAATAAAACGAACGACTCTAGCCATCAAATGTAATGTCAAATAGCACTAGTCATTCATATTATTGTGTATATATTGCATTCATCTCCATATAATATAATAGAAAACATTTATGTGTTCTTATTAATAAATAAAAGTAGATTATACTTTGGTATACTTTGATATCTTATCTATGTTTTCAGTAAGTTTTGATATAATTAGTTTTATGCATTAATTTTCCATACGATTCAAACTATTCATTATTATAATTGCAAGATTATCCATCCATTTTCCTAAGTAACCTTTTAGTTTAATCGAAAAAACAAATATTTCTTATCATATTATGTATGAAGTAATTCAATTTTTCTAAAGCAAATATTCCTGGCATTCGATTGCGTTAGTAAAGGTTGTTATTATTATTCTTTATAACTCTAATAATAGACTTATCGTACAAACTACACATAACGTTGACATTAATTGTTTTGTATAATATTATATATTTACCTAGAGGTTGGTTAGCGCAGATATCTCGAACCCAACTATTCTGGAGTTTGTCCAATGCAGAGGGTTCATGTAGTGGAAAGACTTGAGAAATTATACCGGCCGACAAACATTTGGGCACTGAAAAGTGTAAAAACAAATCATTCTTTAATCTTACTGAATATATACATGCTGGCAGCTTTTCAATTTAATTAAAATGAATCAAATATCAATGAAAAAAATATTGATTTTGATAAAACCTGACTAGATGGACTTATGCCAATAAAGAACAAGAGACACGGTCTGATAGTTAGGAATCGTTTTTTTATAATCACTTTAAAACTTCCATTACTGCATTGTATGACAATTGAATCTTTTATTTACTTTAGTATTCACTCAGTTTTATTAAAATAAAAATTGAATTTAAAAATATTTTTGATTTTTGTTAAGTATATAATATATTTTAATAAAAATAATTTAATTATTTTACCTATAGGTTGCCCTTCAAGTAAGTTCAAACCGGGTAAGGCATTACTGTCAGAAGATTTAGTTCTAATGCTTTCAAGAAGTCGTAATACTAGCCATTGCCTTTCTTGGGATGAAAAAAAGTTCTGTTCGTTGTCCGAACCTTCAAAAAATTGTACATCATGAGCGATGAATTCTTTTAAGCCACCACCCTTGGATGCTTTTAAAGCTTTTGGAAGATGATACTCCTCTGCAGCACGCAACAATCTGAAACAAAATTTTAAAAATATTAAAACAATAAACATTGGATACATTTTTAGTTTGATAAATTGTAAAGTTTAGCATGATGTGACAAGAAGACAGTTTGATTTATTAAAATAAATATAAATAAATGCACACGATTCAGATATTTCAGCAGATAATTGTTTGGTTTTATCTCTTTTATATAAAAAATATGAGTTGACTTACGGCCGGCGCGTAGAAAAGGTTACTAACAAAAAGGTTTTGTTAGCGTATTTTAAGATTTTATCATATACTTTCTTTCCTTAGGTCGTAAAACTTAGTGTTGCTGAGAGTTATATCTATAAAAAAAAATGTTGACATAATTTTTTTAAATATTTTGTTAGGTGAGGCAACTCAGTTATAGAGCGTTAGCTTAGCATACTAACAGTCAGAGGCTCTTTATATACCGGGGTAATTCAAAAATCCGGATCCGTCAACTACCCTAAAATGGCTGTAAACATTTTAAAAATTGATCTTATCTAATGTTTGTAAGTAAAATAACTTATATTAAGTTTTGGTTTAAAATAGAACACATTTGATAGTGCCCCGAGTGTTTTTTTTTTAATTAATTAGCAAGCAGTCCGGGGTTCAATCCCCGAAATATTACTGAAATAATAATAACTTGCTTTTTATCCACCAGGATGGTTCGAAAGTTACCTAATAAGCTGTTGGTCTCATCAAACCTCTTTAAACAAGTCGTGGACTTACTGTAGCGATGTAAAACAGTCGTAAAAAGAACAATAAATGAAAATAAATATTATTTATGACTTTCAACAATTAATTAATTTAATAACATCCAAATTTTAGCTTATAAGTTCATAAATAGTTTTTTATTCCCGTCCAGTTTCTTATATTCCGGAGCCATGAAAGCTGTTGACGAATGAAGAAAAACATCAAATAGATCAAAAAACAAATAAAATAATGAAAAGCAAAAAAGACGCCCACAAGGCGGTAATTTTATTCAAAAAAAAACTTTAAAAAAAAACGTAAAAGTATGAAGTTAAAAGACTTGAAGTAGTGAACCTGGCACAATGTCTTGCAAAGATGTACTCTTCTTCCGTCTATTATTTCATTTTAATATAAGTGACAAAGACAAAAAAAGAAAAAATTATAACCGACCAAGCACAAAAACTATTGAGATGGAAGGAACACATTGAAGAACTATTCAGCGACTACAGAGGATCACCAAATAATACACAAAAAACATAAGCAGTCTTCCAATAACAAAAGATAAAGTGCAGTTTGCCATCAAAAGTATAAAAACAGGTAAAGCCGTTGGACCAGATGAATTCCCGCTATTAAAACTCATAGAAGACGACCAAATAAAAATCATTACAGACCTATATAATACGATATGTAAAACAAAAATAATCTCAAATAAATGGTTAAAATCTACATTCATAACTTTTCCAAGAAGCCAAATAGTAGGAAGTCTAGAAATTACAGAGCTATAAGTCTTATGAGTCACACCCTAAAGGTATTCCTTAAAATTATACACAAAAGACTATATACTAAATTAGAAGAAGAGATTAGTGAAACGCAATTTGGTTTTAGAAACGGATTGAGCACACGGGAAGCATTGTTCGGACTTCAAATGTTAATATAAAGATGTATGGACATGAATAAAGTAGTACACGCATGTTTCATTGACTATGAGAAGGAGTTCGATAAGGTTCAACATGAACAATTAGTAAAACTAATGAAAGACAAAAAATAGATCAATGCAGGGAACATACGGATTATGGAAAATCTACATTGGAATCAAACAGCAGTGGTGAGATTGGATTACAAATATACAGAGAGCATCAACATACAAAGAAGAGTCAAACAAGGGTGCATACCGTCACCAATGCTTTTTAATACTCAAAAAAGAACAAACTGAACTGGTGGTTAACGGGCAACCGATCAAAACAATTTGATCTGCAGACAATACAGTGATATTAGCAGATAACCAACATGATCTACAAAAAACGGTAGAACAAGTGAATGGTGTTAGCTCAAAATACGGGTTTAAAATGAACTTAAAGAAAATATATCTTATATCTAAGATTATCTCAAAATCAAAAATACCTAATAATGACCTTATCATTGAAAACACCCAGATAGAAAGAATATCCAAATACAATTATCTTAGGACATAGGTAACTAGCACCAACAAACAGACAATAGAAATTAAAAACAGAATTGAACTAGCTAGAAATGCCTTTCTTAAAATGAGACAAATGTTCAGCAATCGCAATCTAACACTAGAACTTTGACTGAAAATGCTGAGGTGCTATGTCATTTCTATATTACTGTACGGCATTAAAGTATGGACACTGAACCAACAACTCACAAATAAACTCCAAGCTTTTGAAATGTGGATATACAGAAGAGTCCTTAAGATCTCATGGACTAGTAAAGTTACAAATGAAGAGGTGCTAAGAAGTATGAGAAAAGAACTTGAAATCATCAATACAATTAAAACTAGGAAACTGGAATATTTAGGTCATAACATGCGTGAGGACGAATATTAAATACTGCAACTAATAATGCAGGAGAAAATTGAAAGAAAAAGAAATATAGGTCGACGCCAGATTTTGAAAAACCTTAAAGACTGGTTCAGGTGTACTTCAAAGGACCTGTTTAGAGCAGCAGTATCAAAAGTAAAAATAACCATCTTAATTGCTAACCTCCGTGTAGGAGATTGCTTAACATTTGTCATTTTTATATTAAACTGATAGAAAAAGCAAAAACGAGTAATTTTTTGCGCCAATAGTTATAGCATCAGTTTTCTGTGACGCTAAAAATATTCTCTAAATTGAGTATATGCCAACATGAACTACAAAGTCTACAAAACTACAATTAAAAACTTGAAAACGGCTATATACAAAAAAACACAATTATGCTCAGAAAACTCTGCTTTTGCATGACAACTACAAGATGCATAAAACACAAATAGTTCAAGAAGTAGTCAATAAATGCTGTTTTAAAGAATTACAACATCCCCACCTGACACCAGCAAACCTCAAGATAATAGATACTTTTTACCATAACTTACAATCAGTACTATACAGTATACCACAGCAAGACTTCAATACGAGAGTTGGTAAGGAAGAGATACTTAGAATCAAAAACCGATTTAGCAAAAAAAACTCAGAATCAACAATACATTTTTTTCTTACACCAGAGGCCAAAAGTAAATAATAAACTACATAATTACAAATAAAAATATCCACCGTTTCAAATTACAGAACGTCAGAATCATAAAATCTGCAAATGCCAAAACCAATCATAACCTTGTGTTGGCAAAAATAAGATCTGCTCAACACCGAACAAAAAGAAAACCCAACAAACAAACTAATAGACTCAATATAGAATCCCTATCAGACAAATGAACAAGATATCTCTACAACTTCAAGAAAAAATAATTACAAATGAAATACTAAATTGTAACAACATCAATACAGCATGGCAGAAAGTAAGCTCCTATATGATAAAAGCCGCAGAAAAAGCATTTAGAAAAAGGAATGTAAAAACTACTAAAAAACCAAACACAAAACTTTGATCCGCAAATGAAGTTAAGGTAGTAGCTGAAATAAAAATCGTACTAGCTCTAACGCAATTACATATAAAGAATACAAACTTAAAAATAAATTTAACCAAAGAGAATTCAAACATAAAAAAACACTGGAAAAATTCTCTTTAGAAATAGAGCATGATCTCTATGAAAGTGTAGAATATGCTGAGAACTAAAAAAAAAAAAAACAAACAAATGCATACAGACTACACAGATCACCCTGGAAGATTGGAAAGAATACTTTTGAAAACTATACAGTAAAAAGAAAAACTACTCAGAAGATACAAAAACATGTCAAGAGGAATGAAATACAAACACACAGCAAATATAGTCTATATCCAAAGACAAAATAAAACAAATAACCGTCAAACAAAAAATAAGAAATCACCAAGTATAGATAAGATAACTAATAAAATAATCAAATATGAATAAAACACATTAACGCTAGAGAATTGCCGGGTTTAGTCGCCCCGTCCTGGTGTGGTGCGACTGTAGTATTGTTATGAACAAATATTAAATCCTATCACATCTACAAGAATATCAGTAAACCTTTCTTTTTGGAAAAATATTGACACGTACAGCGCCGTTTTTAAATAAAAATTGGTTCTTTTAAGACAAAACGCCAACCAACTCAATATCCAAACAATAAGATTTTAGTCATCACTCTTTTTATATGTTGAACTACATACAATATTCTATGTCTTCATGTTTTTGGTTAAAGATTTAAAGTTATATTTAACTAGTAAAAAATTAATAAAGAACTAATTAAAATCGTCACTTTTTAAAAATTAATTGCAAAGAAACGACTTATTGCATCAAATTTCTACAAATATGAGGACACAGATTAGACTTTCTTCTACAATGTGTGAAAATTTTATTCAATTATATTCAGGCGTTTTTATGCTGAGTTGGATGCTGTGAACCCTTATAATAGTGCAACTATTCTCCCCCACAAATTACATACTTTCTATGAAAAAATAATGACACTCAATAAGTACCATCTGAATAGAAAGAAGGCATATTGATACCAATCTTTAAAAAAATAGATCACGTGAACAAAATTCCTACGGACCTTTATTATAATTTTAATTAATGTAGCAGCAGTACCAAAATGTTAGAAAATTAATACAAGAAAGAGTTTCAAATTTCACATATTGTCATCACAGCTACAGGCAAAACTATAACAATTGTTATTTTAGAAAATTACTTATAGCATAATAAAAAATCTACTAAATTTAATGTTTAATGAAATATGACTTAAAGTTTAAGCAAATGTTTTGACTAGAAATTTTATTCTATATATTGCAAAAAAAACAATGCTTGTAGTTTTATGACACTCTTTAAAGCGCGTCCTTAATAATTGATACGGTAATGTATTTATCTAATTCCAAAAAAGGCGGCGACGGATTGCATGTCTTAACTCCTCCATTCCTAGAAGGAAAAACTGGATGATTTTTCTCAGACAGATGTGGTCGTCTTTGATGTTGACTTGAATTTGTAATGTTTGATACCATATTTTATGATCAAATTAAAGCCAATACATATTAACATGTATAGTATTAATGTTTATACTGTTATTGGTTTTTTGTAGAATTCTTGATTTGAAATAACTCAATCATTTCATCCTTCAAGTTTTTAAAGAATACTTAGTGGATTTTTGAAACGTACATCCTTTTTAATAAATAAGTATTTGGTATTATTTCAACTTATGATGTTACATATTGTTTCAATTTTTTTGTTGATTTTTAGTATCATGTTGTTGTCTTTTGCGTGGCAAAGAAATTTTTCTAAAACAATCTTTTCGCATTTTGTAGATAAAGAGCAAACCTTCTTTCATTTAATGCCAGGTATGATTGCATGAGTAATATAGATTTGTAATATGAATTATTTGTTGGAATAAAGGAAATAAGTGGTAATAATTATACGACACTGGTTCTACTATACAGAGTGATTCTTAACCTATGCGCATAAACTCGAAGAATTATAGTTTACAATCAATATTATTGATAAATGTTAAAAAAATGTAGTAAAAGTTTTATAATAAGCAAGATAATAAATTATAAAGTTTCTGGAAAATTTAAATTTATTATTTGAAAAAAAAATCGGTGTGCCATGCTAAAATTAAAATAATGCACGTTGAATTCACGGCGGTTGTTGCCGAAAAATTAAAAAAAAACTAGGTGGCGCCTGTCAGTGTAATAAAATTAAATTATGGCGCAACATAACATGACCAATGCAGAATTTGTAGATATGATATTGGTGTACGGAGAAGTTCATCAAAATTCAGTGGCTGCAGCTTGCCTTTATTTCGAGAGATTCCCTCAAAGGTATCATCCGGCTCGTAGATTGTTTGTACGTTTGTACGTTTGGGCACTTGCAATCCAGACCTGGACAATATGGGGGACGTTCTAGAGTCTAGACCAAAGCATATTTTTAATCTCAAAGTGGATATTGTCAATATTGCTGAAGAACGCCCTGACATCAGTACCCGGATAATTGCCGATAAAACTGGGGTAACGCAGTCAACTGTATGGCGCATATTAAAGCATGAATTACTGTATCCCTACCATCTGCAGCGTGTACATGCCCTGTTACAAACAGATTTTCCTCTTAGGGTAGTATTTTGCGAATAGCTGTTGCGTCAGCATGATGTGAACCCAAATTTTTCTACTAACATTTTAGTGACAGATGAGACAATTTTTACTCGTAGCGTTGTGCACAATTTTCACAATACGCATTATTGGGCAGTTGAAAATCCACACATTACCTTGCGTACAAACTTTCAACACAGATTTTCGGTGAATGTATGGGCTGGAATTGTAAACAGTCATCTTATTGGACTGTTTTTGTTGCCAAATCGTGTAACGGGCGCTGTTTATTTAAATTTTTTAGAAGAGACCCTACCAGCACTACTCGAAGAAGTACCAATTAATGTTAGACAGCGCATTTGGTATCTTCAAGACGGAGCTCCACCACACTTTGCAATAGTTTTGCGACAACATTTGAACAATGTGTTTTCGAGGAAGTGGATTGGTCAAGGAGGTCCAACTGCCTGGCCTCTTAGATCACCTGACCTAAATTTCTTAGACTTTTATGTTTGGGGGCATATGAAACATCTGGTATACGCTACCAAAATTCACAGTGTTGAAGAGTTGCGACATCGCATACAGCTGCCGCTGACACAATTCGGCAACCACCAAGACTTCAACGTGCATGTAGCGCAGCATGGCGCACATGTGTTTGAAAAATAGAGGAAATAATTTTGAGCATTTATTATGTTCTAATAATTTTGCATTTTTGTTATTTGTTTATTATTTTGATAATTAGTTGATGAAAAGCTTTACTACATTTTTATTATTTTAATTTTGGCATGGCTCACCGATTTTTTTCAAGTAATAAATTTTTATTTTCCAGAAACTTTATAATTCATTATCTCGCTTATTATAAAACTTTTACTACATTTTTTCAACATTTATCAATAATATTGATTGTAAACTATAATTCCTCGAGTTTATGCGCATAAGTTAAGAATCACCCTGATAAGCATTTAAAACCTTATTCATGACGTTGTTGATGGCATTATTAGAATATAGCATAAACAGTTATCTGCTGATCTTGTCTTAAAGTATGAAATTGGTTTTTATTAGTTGCAGCTTCCATTTGTAACATACGTGATCTTTGTTTTAGTTGGTTATTTTGAATTGTATTAATTTATTTATTAAATATTGCTATTGATTTGATAATACAACGTGATTTGCTTATATGTTGTTAATTTTATGTTTCTTGCAAATCTATGAGCTGTTTGAATTGTTTAATCGTAATAGTCGGCATCTTCGTTATCAAAGTTACCCGTCTAATTTACCGGATTCTGTTCACAGGTGTCACTGAATAAATTCCAGTAACTGTTTACGTTTTGAGCTATTCCTAATTTAACAAAAAACAATCCTGTCGTATTATCGTAACATATATCTTTGTGTTCTATTCATACTCTATACTATTTATAAAACACATTTTCTGTTTGCATAATATCTCCCTAGATGAATAAAGGTTATTACTTTTCGTGTTTTCTACTTGATTATAAAATTCCGCTTCTATTAGATTTTTAATGTGGATATTCATAGGATAGTCATTAAAATTTATAGCCTCGGTTAACATATACAAATTCTTTTACATTTATAGTAGTTTCTGGAATTTCTAATCCTGGACCTATCACTTGATAGAATATTACATTTGTTGAATTTTCTCTTATTGGTATTTTTATAACACGTTTTTTCTTGGACCTATTGTATTATTTTTAAAATTTTGTTCTTAGCTTTTTTTATATCAATAGTCGCTTCCGTTTGTTATACTAATTAAACCATCATATTTGTTACTAAAATTAAATACATAATATTGTGTCTGAAAAGAGCATTTGAAAGTTTTTAACGTTGATATTTTAATCAGTTTTTTTCGTATCGTTTGAAGAGTGTTCTCTAAAACACCCGTTATCATCAAAATTGTAGTTTCTCTAATTCTTGGTGGTTCTTCAGATGTTTAATTTGAATTAAAAAAAAAAAATTTTTTTTTGGAAGCGTGGTTTTTGAGCTTTCAATATCTATTGGTTAATTTGGATTTTAAAAATAATGTAGTTTTTCAAAATTTTGTTGAAATTATTTGTGTTGTTTCCACTGCGGTATTGCTTTGCTGCAAACATGTTTGGTTAAGAAAGTAGTTGATTCTACTGTGGAGTCGCCTAAAGTTATTTATTGGATTTTGTTTATCATGAGTGTTAGTTGTCGCACTGGTTTGAATTCACTACTTTTGTTAACAGTAATAACTAAAATTTTCCTCTATGACGTAACTCATTGCCTCTTCAGTATTACCTGGATCTCTGAATGTTACTAGGTGTCGCAATTTTTCACATTAAAATATACCTCTTAAATAGCTTTAAAGTTGTTGTATTAATTTGTAGTAATAACTTTTGTCATACGTAGATTTCTAACATTCTTATAACTCATAAAAAAATTATAAGCTGATTTGTTTTTTCAAGCCTTTCATAAAATCTTACATTTTTCTTATTGTTGATTGCAAAAATTTAGTTGCAATAAATCTTTTAATTGGTACCATATTGTTATCATGAAGATGACTACCAATTAGTTGTAATGCCTACCCGCTCAGTTTTGTTTGGAATGTTCTTATAAAAATTTGTTAATCGAATCATTTCCTTATCTAAATTTGCAATTGTAGATATAAGCTATTATCATTCTGATATATAAAAGCTTAAGGTATTTTGACGGTATTATAAAAAGATAGTTTTGTGCCATCACGATTTTTATTCACAATTTTTGAGCGTTAAGGCAAAAATAAAATGTTTATATTTACAAAATGTATATAAATAATACAAACGTTCTCCTGTTGTTACTGTCTTCTTGTTTACTTTTTTTTATTAATAATTTTATTTTGAAATAATTTTAACTTTAATTATGTGTTATTAGATGCCTTTGACCAAACGTCCACGTGTTTAAAAGATTCTTTTAATTTTAATGTGTGAGTTAAGTTCTGCTTTGTGGCGTAATACGTCAAGAAACGCTGTGGCTCGTATTTTTATTATATATTATAGTCAAACTTTTTTTTTAATAATTTACTGTACCTCTCTACATTTATTACAGTGTTACAAAAATTTGTTGACTTCTCTCTTAAAAATATAAAGATTACTATGACTAGTAATATATAAGATCACAATTTACTTTGTTACCGTCCTGATGGAAACCCTCTAAAAGGAAAACACTCCACAGATAGTGCCAATACATCAAATCTAGGTTTCAATGCGCAAAGACACAAATTTTGTGTTTTTTTGTTGTTTTTATTAGAGGTGTCTTGGGCAACTCATTAGAGATGTTCTCCAGATCTGGGGATACTTTGGGGCTGTTGTAGTGGTGTGTTTCTCAACGCCGGAGTGTACGGTGACTCCGGATAAGCTTTGGTTTGATGGATAATGACCTGCTAGTCGAGCCCTCTTGGTTCAAGGGCTTCTAAATGCAACCTGGGGTTGCTTGGTGGATTGGCGTTGAGGAATTAAAACTCCAAAGACGGGCATGTGCATTGCACGTGCTCAATCGTCTCATTGTCTATTTCACATCTTCTACACGTTGGATTGTCTCCAATACCAATTATGTGCATGTGTTTCTTTAGTTAGCAGTGTCCTGTCATAATTTGAGGGTTCTTTCTGGACATTCGCAAGTAGTAATCATTGTGGCTTCCAGATAATGATCAGTTTGTAGTCTCGATTGTGCCATCATTTGCATTAGACCATGCTATTGGATCCTGAGTGTACTAGATGATAGTTTCCGGGTGGTATATCCACAATCACATCTCAACTTTAGTGAGCAACAGAACAGATGTTGCTTGATCCTGTAGGCGCGCTGGCAGGTAAACAGGGTACCCTAAAATATGCCTGCTAGTGCAACCAAATCTAAATCTTAGCTAATCTTCACTCTGGCTTGGCTGGTGTGTTGTTGTAACTTTGGTTGGTAGTCTGCCTCAACTACACCGACTGGTGAAGAATGTCACAATTTGGTATATGTTAAGATGGAACTCCAGGATACCAGGAGTTGGTCTCGCTTTTTATCTAGGTGTCACTTCACTTTCACACTTTCTCAACACAGATAGATTTTTTGAAGTAGGATGTAGCTCTGCGCAGATGCTAACAAAATAAGTATCCTTACTAAAATGCCTCTAGATTCACAAACTCACAATCCTAAAAAATACGCTTCATTTGCACACGGTACCTCACAAGTAACCCAACGCTCATTTCACACATGGTAAATAATTTTTAGTTCTGCTATTTGCTTTTGATTTCTTGGTGTGGCTAGTCATTTGGCTAGTTATCACTGAGAATGTTCTACTAATCTGAGGCGCGGTGTTTCGTTTCAAGTTTGTCACTAATATTATTCTTGTTTTTCGGCTTGTGGTAAAATGAGGCCACTAATTGTAATCTTACATGAGTGTTTGTGTTGTTTAGATTGCTAGAACTCTAAGCACTGCCGTAATGTAGTAGTATTTGTTTTTTATAGCAGCCCGGATAAACTTTTAACTTGTTGATTCGCTTGTTCTAATATTTAATAGAATGTGTAGGTCTAATACATGATAACGTAACTGCGTAGCAGGCAACACACATCTCATTTTTTTTTCTTTTACATAAACGAGTGCCCGCGCACTGAGTACGTTTACAATTTAAATACAAACTTTTTTTACTTTGTAAAATAAATTTAAAAATTTAATCGTCTCATGGTTTCTATATGCAATACTTTTTCATGTAATGTTTAATATCTGTTCTTTACCTAACAAGTTTGTGATTCCCGGTCTGTAAACTTTGAAATTTATTGTGTATTCATTTACCTGTAGTCGGTACGCTACTTGTTTTGCCTTCAAAATTAGGTTTAGTGGTGTAGTAGTAGCAACGTTTCTATAGTTGCTGCTGGATTGTTCTTGTTGCTCTTGCATCAACCATACCAGTTTTTGTACTTTATTTAGTTTGATTATCGTACTCATAAATTTGGATTTTTGTCCCATTACAAAGGCTCTGTACGTGATGATAAGTTATATCACTACAGTATATAATCATCTAGTCATATTAGGTGTTTGTTTACATAATTGTCTGACCAAATTAATGGTCGGTTTTTTTCAGATAAATATAGTTTTAATTTGCTATTAAACGTAAGTCCCATTTAACTTCCTTCGTCATTGAAAACGTGGCTTTATACATTATAGATTTGTCGAGTCGTCGGTATTTCATCGCTTGTGAAAGAAACGATTGCTGTTTTACTTATAGTTCTTTTTTGTATCATCAACGTAGCTTAATGCAAAGACGACGTTATCATTTGGAAATTGCAGTAGATGGTCTATGACAAAACACCATAGCAGAAATAAACACACCGTTTTGTGGGCATAAGCCAGCGACATTAGAGTCTACAGTTTTGCCGTATAATGTAATTGTTACAGTCTGATTGTGCAGTCTCTATAAATGTCTGGGATTATCACTAGAGCGGTAAAACTTTTAGAATGCTACCGAGATGATGTATAGCCAGTTTGCAAGACTTATAATTAGTATACATATTAGTATCAGTAGAAAGCCGACTTCAGTGTCTTCAAATAAACACCTGTCGACTATTTTTTTTAACAGCTTAAACATAAAAAATGTTAAACTAATTGTTTTTAAAGATTTAACCAAAGCATATACGTGAGTTGTCTTCACATTATCTTCTCCAAGTGTATTTTTATTGATTTTTTATACAGAGTGATTATAAAAGTTTGGGATTATGTAACTATCTAATGTACGTTTGTGCCGCTCTACAGCTAGACACGAATTGTGTGGCCGGTATAATAGGCAACTTAATATACACAAAAACTATGTTGGCTGTTGTTAAACTTATGTCAAAAATGTTGCATGTTTGTGACAAGACGTCATATGCCATGCTTCCACCCATTCCAAAGAGTTTGGCAACATATCTCTTGGAAAGAAGCTTTCTTTTCATTTGCAGTGGCATAATACCGGCTTCTTTTTCCATAACGTTAATAGGAGTGGAATTCTTAGCTTCCATACAGATTTTTATTGCCCTGTTTTGAATTCTGTCCAAAATTTTAAAGTTGGATTTACTGCAAAACGATAGAATATGCGACAAAAAGTCAAGACGAGATCTAACAAATGCTTTGTAAAAAAATAAGAAGGATTTCCGGGTCTTCTCCAGTAAGTGCCTGCCACACATCTCAAAATTTTGATGCTTTGGGCACAAGATTTCTGAAGTCCGTTGATGTGGTTACTCCAAGACAATTTGTTATCAAAGGTGACACCAAGAAATTTGTAAAAGGGTACTCGGACAATAAGAATGTTATTAAGACTAGAACAAACATTATACGGTAGGATATTGCGTGACCGGTCTGAGAAAAACATTGATCTGCATTTGTCAAGAGAAAGATCTAAGTTTCTGCTAATAAGGCGATTGAAGGTTTGTGTAAGTACTAGGTTGATATTCCGGATAACACTGTCTGGAAAGAAGTTTGAAGAGTTAATAGCAAAATCATCTGCAAAAGATATAATTTTCACCGAAGGAATAGAGGAGTGTACAAGTTCATGTATGTACATGTTGAAAAGCAGAGGGCTGAGAGGGCTGCCCTGTGGGAGTTCGATGAATGAAGTAACAAGCCCTTCCTCAACGGAAGTTCCCGCCAAGTACAATTGTTTCTCAGCCACCAGCTCTATGATGATGTTGATGAACAAAGGAGGCAGGTTAAGATTGACTAGTCAGACTTTAAGTAGGCTATGCACACGTTATTGTAAGCTTCTTTTATATCTAGAAATGTCACACATAGACATTTTTTTGGGCCAGAGCGGAGATAATATCACAATATAAGGTGGTGACATTTTCATAGATACTGTGGCCTTTTCTAAAGTCTGTAATAGAGCCTGCAAATAAGAAGTTGATCTCACACCATCTCTCCAATCGAACTTTGATAATATTTTCAAAAATTTTCCGAACACAGGAAGAAATGGCAATAGGTCTAAAACTCGGTTTTATGTGCAGCGAGGGTTTACCCTTTTAGATGGGCACAATCTTGATAGTTTTCCAACTATCAGAAATTGTTCCATGTTCCAAGAAGGTATTGAACATTTCAACAAGATGTGATTTTGTGTGCAAAGTAGATTCTTGTAACATGGAATAAGAGATGTTGTCATTTCCCATGGCTGAATCTTTTCTGCAAGCAAGAACAAGGTTGAGTTCGCTCATTTGAATAGGTGATGTGAGGGTATGCGGAAGAGAATTGGCAACATCTAGTGAAGTGACAACCGACTGGTGTTGCACGTATGGAGGGGCTAGTTTAGATATAAAATCTAAAACCCAGGTCTCATCTTTGATGGGAGTAACAGGTCTAGGGGTTCTAGAGAATTTTTTAATTGTTCACCATACGTAGGACGGAGTGGAGGTTCTGTTAAGAGAACTGCAAAAAACTTTAAAACTTTCTCTCTTTTTGCGAAGCAGAAGCCTTTTTGCTTGGGCCATAGCTTTTCTAGCCGCGTCAAGGTGGGATAGTTTTCCTGTGCGACAAAATAAGGTGAAGAAGCGTTTCCTCAGAACATTCCTTGTCCCACCATGGACAAGAAGCTCTTTCGGCTTTTTGAGGAAAAGTCGAAAGCTTTGGGGAGGATGATTTAGAAGCATCCACAAGCCAGGAGATAAGTTGTTGGTAATTTGGGGATGGATTGCTTTCAAGTTTGGCAGAAATAATTTCTTTATATGAAACCCAATCTATTTTTTTTTGACGGATTGGATTGTAATGGATATAAGGAGCAGATTGGGATTGATTGAAATAAATTTCAGTAATGATAGGAAAATTAATACTTCCATAAGTGTCTTGCAGTGTTGTCGAATGACATTTTAAGGCAATATCGGGTGAAGCTATAACTAGATCAATAACGTTCATGTGGATGTTTGTTGGCAACCCATCATTTAAAATAATGAGACCCAAGGAGTCTATAGCAGCTTCTAATTCCAATCCATTGCGGTTATGGTAATGATAGCCCCACAGTGAGTGGTGGGCGTTGAAGTCGCCAACAATAATAAAAGGAGATTATAAAGATGAAAAAATTTGTGTCCACATATTTCTATTTAACAAACGATTGGGGGGACAGTAACATGACAAAATGGTAAGGTTAGACATATATGGCTGGACAAATTGAAAACATGGTGAATCATTAAAAGTAGGGATTTTAGATTTCAAAAAGACATCACAATTATTAAGGGACGTGAGAAGGTAAGACATTGACGGAATTGGTTTGTTCGGGTTGTGGATAGCAAACTGTTCGAGAACTTTGACAAGGATTTCTACCAGGTTATATATAAATGATGCATCGGAAAGAGTTCTTGCATCTATGGGGGGGGGGGGAGTATGCTAGGGGGTTATATGGCAAAGGCAAGGATTGAAGAGATAGGTGATTTTGGGACCGGGTTTTTTTGGAGACTTGCCATTCGATCTTTTTTGTTTGGGAAATTTCTTTCTCGACGGTTCATAGTCCGAGAGGACCGGATTTTTGTCGGGACGATTGCCGGAGGATTTTGGTCGTGGGCAAAGATTGATGGAAGTCTCTATCTAGTTGCGTAGTGGGATTGTTGACACTGGTGGATGGGTTAAGCTGAGAGGTTTCATGGAAAGAATAGCCATAAAAGGTCATGGCTTGTTTAATTTGGATTGCCGGGCGTATTCAGGGCAAATGCGTTTAGCTAATGCCGACCTAAATTCATTGGTGTAGTGGGGGCCCTTGCAGTAATTGCAACATGGATAGTCCGGTTTGCTACAGTTCTCAAATTTGTGTTGGTCAGAACATGACGGACATTTAACAGTGCTTTTGCACACCTTTGAGGTGTGGCCATATCGCATGCAGTTAAAACATTGAATGACTTTGGCAACGTATACATTAATAGGTAAGGAATTGAGATTAAAAATAAAATTTTTGGAGAGAACATGACCCATAAACGTAACCAATATCGTGTTTTATGGCTCAAATTTAAACCCGTTTCCATCTTGATTCTGGACCTTTCTATTAAATCTCTCTACCTTCAAGATGTGAACCTTAAGGGAGTTAGATGCCTTGTTCATGATCTCGGCAACATCAAGTTTGCAGTCCACTCTGCGTACCAACCCCTTGCAGGATATGTGGTGAGACGGGATATATGCTTTTAAATTGTGGCTATTACAAAAGTTGCTAATTAATAGTTCATTAGCGTCAACAATTTTTGAGAAAAACACAGCTACATTATTTTTACCCCTGGATTCAACCTTTGTAGCACCAACCACCTTTGCGTTTTGAATTTTACTAATTTATTATTTACTAATATTCTTTCACTAAACGGTATTACCGTAACACTAAAATACAATCTTGACGCAGTAAAAAGTAAATTATAAATTGACTGAGTATTACAGAGTAGTTATATAAATATCATTGCCATTACATAGTTAACATAAATAAAGGTAAAACAAAAAATCCTTTATATAAAGATTATTTTCTTGGTCCTAAAATTTAGTATATATGGCGACAAGCCAAAGCAGCAAGCTCTCCGAATTCATATTTACTTAATACTCCATTTTATAAATGTGTGACAAAAGAGATAAAATTGCTTTTATATAGATATAATATACCTTCTAACATATAAATTTCGCAACCATTGCAAGTTCGCTTCAATACTGAATAAAAACCTTCTAGTACAAGTAAATTAATTATGTCCATTAATAATTATCAATCAATCCCCGTATCATTAATCAGTTAATGGAATAAACGAATATAAATGCTGAATACAATCATTTATAAAAGACAAATTAAAACTAATTATTTGAATCAATTAAATCACCCTAAAAGCATATAATATAACTCGCTTGATTTGATTGGTATAAATCATTCAAGATATCAGTTACATACAAAAAATGCAACATATTCTGATTATCATTGTATATATATGGACAATAAAATATAACCCAAGTATAAAAGGGAAATAGGGATTTCCTAAATTGACAGATTCTTATCCCCTTGGGTAACTAGAGCCCATCCCTATATTATTCAATATCAGCTAAGACAGCTGAAAACAGCATTTATTTATTCCCTTTAGATGCATTAAACTGTTACAAATAGTATTGTTATTTATGATTTCTAGTAAATTGGTTAAATGGACTCTAAGTACATTGACATCGATTTCACAGAATAATATATCACCATAATTATATGAGGAAGTAAAATTGTAGGTACTTAATCATAGTATAAAGTCTTTTATAGATTAATTATTAATAACAAAACTAGTAGCTACGTTTTATAAGCAAGTTGGATATATTAAATTATGAAATTCATTATATTAAAAATTATTATAAGTAGAACAATTTTTTTTATTATTGTGCAAATTGATCGACAAACATTTCATGCTTCATTTGTATTATTGTTTGGTTTCCCAGGCAACATGACATATGGTTACATAAAGCAGCAATTGTTTAGTTCCCATGATATTGACTTTTTATAAAAAAAAGCATTATTTTTATTAGCATATTTTTCAGAGAAGATGTAATGGGTCCATTTTACTAATAGTAGTGGAAATCTTGCTAGTCACTGACGGCATTGTTGAAAATGTGCCAATCATTCATGGGGTGGAATGAAATAGAAGTGCACATGGAGGTCAATTTGCGGAGAGCAAAAATAGGCTGCGAAGCTATTTTTTACAACGTGCAAAGTTAAGGACTTACACTATTATGCAATTAACTAAATACAGGCCGGCTTAATTGCTGGATCGATCCCGACTAAGAGTATGCCAGAGAAATGCGTAGTTCCATCTCACTTTTAATTGCTGGAAACACGGTTGGTTGAAGTTTATGTGCTAAATGAAATAAAGATACAAAAAGTTGAGTTGTATGTAGATTTCTGTGGAAATAATTTACATTTAAAAAATTGTAATTTGCATGATCTATAAAAGTTGCAGTCGTTTAGAAAGTTATTGATAAAATTAAGTTTTCCTATTAGTCTTCGTCCTTAGCAAAGTTGCAGATGTCCCTTAACATCCGATATTTCTTAGACATGTGGAAATATCAGATTAATCTATTTTTAAAATGTTTCCATTTTTATAAAATTTATACCTCATCCCCAACTTTGTACGTGCTCATGATTGTATAGTGTGATGCTTGCTTACCATTTACCAACTCCCACAGAGATCTTCATAATAGAACCTATCATATTCCTACTGTTTAAGCAATGTGGGTGTTGATGTTTATATCTCATTCAAAATTTAACAAATCGATTTGTTTAGTTGTCTCAGATTTCTGTATACTTTTATTAGTAATATTATTTTTATTTTTTATTGTAAAATTTACGATGTAACGAGGGTTTAGCATGGAAAAAATATAAGTTTATTTTCCATATTTTCGTAGAAATTGACCTTTATTAATAAATATCAATATCACAAATGTTTGTTCATACAACTAACTTTTCTAGAACAACTTAGACAATTTCAATTGTTTAAACAAAAATTACTTTTTCTCACATATTTTTTTTTTAAATTTATATAAAGATCGCCTTGAGAAAGCCGATGTCATAAACTGCAAACCGGTCCAAACTTTCAATTTTTTAAGTTTTTCATCCGCTTCAAGTCGAACTTCTGGCGAATCCAGGCCGATCGCGGCAAAATGAATGATTCGGTCCCTAGCAAATCTGCTTTGAAGCTCGGAAACTTTTGAAAAATCGCACACTGGAGCCAATTATCCTAAACGTTGGTATTAATTCAAAAATTAAAGTGTAGTAAATATATTTGTTTTTATGGCGTAGTGTAGTCAATACTTGAGCCTATAAAACTACGTGTGTCTTAGGACCGATAACGCCTTTCTTGCCTTTTGCTGAAATTAATGTTTGAGAGTCACTATTGAAAATTTGTCTGCCAAATAGTGTTTGTAGAAATAAGTAAACTTTTAGTTGTATATCGAGCTATATTGACATTTTTGTTTGCATGGTTACAATGTATAGTCATAGTAGAATTAGGGTACATTTTAAAATTTTGCAATTTTTGCAATTTTAGTTTTAATAGTTAAAGATGTGAGAGTCATTTTTGAATAGATAAATTTTACAAATTATTATTTTTCTTGGTTTCAACGACTTTTGACAATATGATTATAACAGGAAAAGGCATTTTTGATGTTTGAAGATATTTTTTTAATTCAATTATTTAACGTTGGTATATTTCTGCAGCCAAGGCTAATCATCAACGCTAGAGGTTAAGACTACCACATCTGGAAGTTTTACCGCAAATTCAGGAATTCCAACCTAAATTATTGGGTTCTTTAACGTATACGCAACATCAAAGCAGTAACGGGGCCTACTAAAGTTTTTCTTCTTATCCAAAAGAAGGCGTGCTCATCACAACACATTTTTTCTTAACCAGAAAAACTGACCATCCAGATAGGAAGCTTGAGGCTCAAACCCAAGACCTCCAGTATAGCACCCTAGCGGTGATGTTTTAAGTTTTAGATAGATAGATAAATAGATAACAAATCAAAAAGGAAATTGACATCTTCTACGAGCACCTGCAGGACAAAATCGACAAAATATGCAATAAAGAAAAAAACCTGATTATGGGGGATCTGAATGCCAGAATTGGAAACTCAACTGTTGATAGCATAAAGCAACATTTTGCGCACAAAACGAGATGAGAATAAATAATACATACTTCATTCACAAACCACAACACAAGATAATCTGGTCCACCACACAAAGACACTCGTCCATGATCGATTATATAATCTCAAATAGAAAGATAATCAATGTACGCTCCCTAACATCAGCAAACATTGAATCGGACCACCAATTAGGCATAGCAAAAATACGACTAACAACACAATCAAAAAAGAAAGCACCATCTATTTACGTAGACAAACTGAACATCGAATCCATCAATGATCCCACCGTTAAGGACCTATACAAAAAAAGACTGACCCAAAAGATCAGAAAACAGCCAATTCTGGATCAGGACAACGTGAAAGCCAGTTGGAAAAAAATCAAATCACACATCGAGACTGCCACCAACAAAGCATTAAGTAAAAGAAGCATAAACAAAAACTCAAATAAACATAACACACTATAGTTCACACCGGAAGTAAAACAAATGGCAAGAGAAAAACATGAAACCTACCTGAAATACCTAAATAACAAAACACCGGAAGAGTAGATACGGTACAAGGAAAAAAGGAACAGAGTGCAAGCAGAAATAAGTACAAATAAAGATCGAATACTGAGAAACCTTCACTGCGGATATGGAACATGACCTCTACGGCAGCTAAAAGAAGATATAGAAAATAATAAGACAAAGTAAACGCAAAGTCAACGAATATGTAACAGTAACAACTATCCCAAAAGAAGCATGGAAAACCACTTCAAACAATTGTTTGACAAAGAGACTCAACATCAGGAAGAGCCAACAATGGCAGAAACAACTACCCGTATTAACCACAAACTAGTAGAAAAATTTACCAAAAAACTAAAAAACAGGAAAGCACTAGGGTCGATAAACTGAACAACAAACTGGAAAAGTACGGAGGTAACCCACTAAGCAAACAACTAGCCAGTCTTTACCAGAAGATCTTAAATAAAACAACTATACCAACCGATTGGAAGAAAAGTATCACTATACCTATCTTCAAAAAAGGCAACAAAAAACAACCAGAAAACTACAGAGGAATAACTCTCCTAAGCGCAGTGATAAAACTATTCACAAAAATCATATGCGGTATCATCTCAGAATGCATACCCATAAAGGAAGAACAACAGGGTTTCAGAAAAAACAAGTCTACCACAGACGCCATATTTATCACCCAACAAATAGTCAAAAAATCAATCAAATACGAGAAACCGGTGTATATGTGGTTCATAGATCTAAGCAAAGCGTTGACAATATTCCGGAAAAAATAGTTAAAACTATTAAATACATAAACACCAAAACAACGACCAGAATTCTTGTGAACAACAGCCTAAACCAAGAAATGCCCATATCAACTACTCTTCAACCTAGTTATGAATATAATAATAGAAAACGTTAAAAACGCGGAGCATGGTTACAGAACTAACAACGCTGTGCTACGTAGATGACGCAGTAATTATATCAGAGAAGAGAATACTCCATCAATTCTACCTAACAGCAAAACGTTATAACATGTCGATTGCGATACAGAAGACAAAATCACTAGTCGTAGCAATATAACCCAGAAGATGCAAACTAGCTATCAACTACGAAATAGTAAAACAGGTGCTGTGTTTCAAATATTTAGGAGTAGAAATAACTGCCCATCGAGACAGGAGATCTGAGGTAAAAAATCAAATAGATAAGGCCTCTAGAATAACCGGATGCTTGAAAGACAGTACATGGAAAAACCAATTCCTAATAATAGAAGCAAAAACCAAAATATATAAATCATGCCAATAGGCCAATAATCACATATGCAGCAGAAACCAGGGCAGACACCAGCAAAACTAAGAGCATAACCCGAACAGCATAGATGAGAACGCTCCAAAGTATCACGGGACACACGTTACATGACAGAATACCCAACCAAGAAATAAGGCAAATGTGCACCATACATGACATAGTAAGATGAACGAGGCAGAGACGGCAAGAATGAAACTAACACATAAACAGAATGCAAGACAACAGAATTGTTAAAATTGCAAGAGACGGAAAACCACACTCTAGAAGGCCGCCATGTAGACCACCAAAGAAATGAAGCGACAGTTGGGAGTTGACATCGCAAGGAACTCCTTAAAGCTGTAAAAACAGGCTGAAAACTTACTTAAAAAAAAAGAAGAAATCAAAGGTGTTCTGAAGAATGTATAAGCAACATAAATAGCAAATATGCCATTTTAAGTCTAAATTTGGCTCAAGATAAATGAATGTATGATGATCAAAAGCTAGATTTGCTACAAAATTAATGTTTTTAGCCAATTACTGTAATTGGCTAAAAACATTAATTTTGTTTACACACTTTTGAAATTAAAACAGCAAAAACGTTGCTTTTGAAAAAAAATTTTTTTTTTGTTTTTGCCATCTAAAAACAATCTTAATTTATTCAGAAAAAATTGTTCACTAATGTTTTGTTAATTCGTAGGTCAAATTCTATACGAATCCAAAGTTTCAGAATTTTACTCGGCCATTTCTACTTCCTTAAAAACCACTCCAATTTATTATTAAAAAAATTTAAATTGGGTTTTCTGTAATTACAAGCTTAATTTGAACCAGTTTCAAAAGTTTCAGACTTTTTGCTAAGAAAATGTGTACTCTGCTCCACGGTGCAGCGACCATAAACTCATATGTAGAATTGTCTTCTAAAGATGTTTTATATGTAGAAAAAAATTGGTACAAGAAATTTAAAAAAAATATATATTTGCAACACCTTTACACAGTCTTTGTTAAATCCAAGAAAATGACACACTGAATCATTAAAACATTACCAAGTTTAATCATATTTAAAATAGTCTTCTAAAGATGTTTTATGTGAATAAAAAAATTGGTTTATTTGAAAAAAAATTGAGAAAATTAAATTTAAACCATCCATACCTTGTATTTTTTAAGGGTTGGTATTACCACTTTTTTTTTGAATGTAGATACTTATAACGCTTGCATAGAGGACAAAATTTCAATTTTTTTATAACAAATACTTGGACAAGTGGTAATTATAAACTAAGATGTTTGATCTACCCACCAAATACTGGTCATCAGGAGATTGGTATTACTATCGCCTTCTCTTAATTTAAAACTTTTTATGTTGCAGAAAAAAGTATCTTTCAATCTCCAGGAACTCTAATTCAAACCATTTGTTCATACTCATGTTTTGGAGTGACACCCACTCGCCCAAGTGTTTTTGATTTTACAATTAGGTAGTTTATTTGCCTTACTCAAACGAGTTTTTTACGGTGCACATTAAACTGAAAAATTGGTTTTGTTTTTTTTTATTGTCATATTCTTTTTCAGCTAAACTGTTTAGTCAACCTTATATAAAACATTGGTCACTGAAGATTCAACGCTTTGAGAAAAAAACAGGATAAATTAGAAAAAAAAACGGTATTTTTCTGTTTTTTTTTTCTGTTTTTTTCTCAAGCATTGGAAAAATTGGAAAAATTGAAAAAATGAAAAAAAAAATTATAACAAAACTTAAAAAGTAAAGCAAAGACCTAATATATTTTTATAAATTATCTAATATTTTATTTGAAAGTAATAAATCAAAATTTACTCTTTGTTATAAAAAAAAGTAAAAACAACAACAAATACAAACTACAGAAAGTTTATTTAGCCAAAGCTAAAGCCAAAACACTTAATGACATTTTATTATCAATGTCGGATTCTTCGGCTTCAGAGAAATTATTTGATTCAGATCATTCTCTCTCATGTTTATTACATGCATTTTTTTTAAATCAAAACAATTTATAAATATTATTTAAAATACTTATATTTAATAATATAAACCAATTCTAGTAATTAAAACTTCTTTTTTTCAATTTTTTTAAGAACAAAGTGTTTTTTTTTTCCAAACCTCAATTTTTCTAAAAAAATTAAAACTCTGTTGGTCACTAGTAGATAAAACTTATTACAAAAAAAAACTTTATTTAAATAGATAAAATTAGAACGTTTTCAATCTGACCCATGAGACTTTAGGAGGTTAACAACACGCGCGTCTCCCCTTCAGAAAATTTTGTTTTCCACACCTCTAGCTTGCGGAAAATAGTCAAATCCTGATTCGGAGCACAAATTCTAGATTAAAACCGTTTATATATTGGTAATTGTGTGCAGGTTCAATTTTTAGAAAAACACGCAAAAACAATAGCAATAGATCTTAGTGAAGCAAAACAAAGAAAGAATGCTCAATACCTTTAGCACGGCTAAGTAATGCGGTCAGATGAATTAATATAGCAACAAATCGTTTTAAAGTCAAATTATTGTTTAATTAATTAACAAACGACGGTGTGGTGGATGGAAGGTTTAGAGTTTGATTTGCGACAATTATATAAAAATACAAATGTTACTAGGCGTAACATACGTAATGTTTTTACTTTTACTTCAAGAAAACTTTTAACTTTGCGACAGTTACGTCATGGTGCAGAATTTCCAGTAGCGTAAATAGGCGCAAGATATGCGAGCTCGTAAGATCAGAAAGTTTTTGCTATGTTTAGCTGTTATCTAAATTATTCTGAGTAGAAGTCAAAAGAAGAATTTATTTTTGATTATATTTCTATGTTGCGTATTCTTTAGAATGAACTAGATGTGCAAATTTTCACTCAATTTATAAAAAATAGAAAGAAGAGCAATCACCAGGTAAAAATCAATTAATAAAGAACGACACAATTTTAAATCGATATTTGTAACAAATAACAGGTTTTTCTGAGTTTGTTATTGTAACATTTGTGTTTGTAAGTGCTTATAAATTTATCATGAAACGGTACATGCTTCAATAATGTTTACAAATTATATGTTTCATGAAAAATCAAATGAAGTCGCAACCACTTTACTTAAATTATTTCTAATTCTCAGTTGTTACAATCCTCCAAGTCAAAAAACAATTGAATGTTTTGTGCAAATTTGCATTAACACATTCGCTTCATAATATTTTCACGCCAATAAAACAGTGCAAGAAATAAAAAAAATATTGAGTGGTTGTGAAGATTCAATTTGTCAATTTGTTGTTGATCTTAGACTTTAGACATTTTCAACACCAATTAGTAACAAATTTAAAAAAAACTTAAATTCTGTGCCTACAAAATTGTTTCAATTCAAGCACTTATTTGTTGCGTTGTAGATTCAGTAATTGGATTTTAGAGAAACCTAAAAACGATTTTAAATTAAAAAAAAAACAATAATCATTAGCAACAAAACTTAATAGTTTTGTAAAGACGCAAACTGTTGTATCTGGTCCAAAAATCGGTCAAAAACAATGCATGTAGATCCACTTAAATTTGTTTGGCCCAAACAAATGGTTTTAAAAAGGCCCTTCCTCTTGCCACACTACAAACCAAACCGTTTAATCATAAAAAAGTTTGGTTATCAATTATTTGAATAAATAGACTTATTCAGCGGCTGTTATTAGATAGTTTGATTTTGTTAATTAAAGTTTGTTGTCTGCTCTTTATTGGTTAGTAATACATTTGCCTTTAAAGGTCTTTATGTAGCAATAGACTCTGATGTGTGTTGTAATGATTCTCTGATTAAAAATAGCATAAATCTTGTTGCTGCAAAGAACTCCTGCACTTGCCTAATAGCATTTTAGTTACTTTCAAGAAAGAAAAAAAAATAGTAATGTTCTTAAATGTCCTTATGATAAAATAAATTACAGTTTAAAGGTTAATTATAAAATTAAAAAAAAACTGGAACGCTTCTATTGTATGTAACAACCTTATAGACGGCGCGTGTACTATTTTTAGTTCGTCGAATGACAAAGCCAACATAATAACGATTTATACCCACAACTGACGTCACGCGCCATTTTTGCTCTCTACAAATAGTTGAATTGTTTAAGCAATGCCATGCAACAAGTGACCTATATAAGATTTATAGACATTTTGGTAAATTTAGTTTTTAAAAGTGTGTTTTCATCTAGGTTTTTTGCCCACAAATAACGTCACTTCGCTACGATTATGTTGGCTTTGCTAGATCGGCAAAAAGCGTGTTTATAAGTGTATATGGTCTAAGGTAACAACGTGGTATACTGTCTAATAAGAATATTATGAATTATTAAAAGTATTGATAAGAATTCAAGAAAGTTTGAAAACACAATAATAATTTTGTTATTTAAGATAATTCTCAACAAAAAAACACAAAAATTATTTGATCCAAAAAGAAAAATCTACTGAAGAAACGTTGAAAAATTAATGAAAATAAAATATAGTGTTGAAACATAAACACATCATCTTTAACAATAAGACATCTGAAGTTTGAAAAACCGTTGCAAAATTTATGATAACCTAACGGAGTGCATTGTTATTGATAACCTAACCTAACTTAACGGGGTGCATTGTTGTTGATAAAGATTTCCAAGTAGCTCAATAAGAGCGGCGAATTTTTACACTAGTTCGTAATTCGTAATTTTCTTAAAAAGTATTACTCATAACAAATTTAAAAAACAAAATTTATATGTAGAAATGAACAATGAAAAACATGAATATATAATTTCTTAAAAAACATTTTATTATTGTTTCTAAATGAATAAATTTACTATAAAAATTTATTTTGGTTTCATGCTCTAGAAAACAATTACTTGAGTATCAATTCCAAAATGCAAATCTATATGTTAATAATAATTGAAGTTATTTGCGAAATTAAATATTAATAATAATTGGATGCGCTCGTCAAAATTTAGTTTAACGCGTTGCTCGCATGTAGCGCTCCGACAAATTTTAGCAAATCGACCACGTATAAATATATTGTGTTTTCGTGTTTGCATGGGCAAAGCATTTTTATAGTCATATTATAATAACATTATAGTCAATAATAATACTATACGGGGCTATTCTCTATGCACATTGATAGAAGTAAGCAAGGTATATATTACTAGCTAAAGATTTTTGTGTTACTTTACTTTAGAAGTAAGCAAGGGCGCCAAAATCCATTGATTTATTATTTAGTTTTCTAAAAAAATTATTTTTATTTGCAAAATAAAATTTTCAACATAATAAAAAGTTATAAAAATCATTTTTTTTTAGTTTTGTTTGATTGACAAAAAACCAAAAAAATCTTGAAAATTGTAAAAAAAATCAAAATTTCAAATAATAATTTTTATTCCAAGTTTCATTCTAAGTTAAATGGGAATGTTACCTAACCTAATCTAACCTAACCTAACCTAACTTCAAAGTATAATCTAGATAAAAAGTCCTGGACTAGCTACTAACGCTAGCCGCGCCGCACCGCTCATACATACGACGAATTTGGATCTACTAGTTGTTGTCGATTGGCCAAAGAAAATTGGAAAAATCCCCACAAACTCAACTTGAAAAAAACAGAAGTTGCTCCTAGAGTGCACAAGCAACACTTTGATTAATCTCTAATTTGGTAGCCAAAAAAAAAAATTTGTTCAAGCTTTTTAGATCAATTTTGCGCAATAACAAAGCAAAGTACGCAAAATGTTAATTTTTTTTTTATTTACAAACAATTCCTATCAATCACTCACTTAACAATCACGAAAACAGCTACAAATCAAACTTGCAACAATCTGAAAATGAAAATTCCAGTTGTTCAAGTCCGATTTAAGAAACCAACGTCTTTACAAAGACAACATACAGATTAGATCTTTGTTTCAACTAAACTGTGAGCAAACCAACAACATAAAGCAAAATACCGCGTACTTTTAGCTCTAGCAACTATTTAGTAAAACTCAAATTAACCTATTTTAGAAGGCTGTGCACAGATGTCATAAAACACTTCTTTTGCAACTTATTCATCATCATTGATGATGCCAATAAGAACTTTCTTGTACCAACATTGTGATATAGAACGCATATAAATAACAAATAAACGGTTTGTACTTTGACAAATCAAATATTACTACAAAAGCTAAATACAATAATGGTTTTAAAACTAAAGGCTACAACTTTTTTGTTATCAAGTTTTAAAAGTTAGCCTTTTTTGATTAAAAAAAAAGTGTAACAACATCGCAGAACTTTAGAACTAAGTACATCGTTGCAAACCTTTTCGATAAAACATAAACATTATCTACGCAGCCTTACACTTTCTACAAGCACAAGCAACACACCAACCAACTCTTCCATCAAACGTACATACAACCAATTCAGTCCCATCAACTGACTCAATTACATCGTAGAGAAAACCAACCAGCAAAAACTACAAAAAACTACCAAAACGCAATTTGTATTGCAGTCTACAACTATTGTTATCACATTTAATTTATCAATACTTTATGTTTAGATTCTTCGTACATCTACCATGATGACCAATTCAAAATAACTTTGGTCAAATTTGATGTGGAGATTTTGACGCTTAAAGCAAAATCTGCAGTTATCAAAAATGCAATCAAAACGCTAAAAAAATTAACACCAAGACATCAAACGTGTAGTTTAAGCCACATTAGACCACTTTGCAATAGAATCTTTTCAATACATGAAAATCCAATTTCAACGCAGTCAACGCAGATCCAGTTTATCTAGTTTGTACAAAGCATAAACCGATAGAGCTGTTAATAAACCAGTTTTCTAAGAATACCTCAATCAACACTAAACTGCTTTATGCTAGAGTTTTAGATAATACTGAAACTCAGAAGCGGAGCAATCACAAAACTTAAAACTGATAATCTAACATTATCAATGGTAGACCGGGAAACAAATAGGTTTAAACAGACCGCAAACCAACCAAAAAATAAGTTAAGCAACCCACCATTTAAAGCATACTTGAGAATTTTAAGCTCCAGATTAAAAAAAAGGCGTTCTTTTGAACACCAGCCAGTCGGGACTAACTTTTATCTATGCAAAACATCTTCGAATATAACTAAGTAGACGTTGGACACCCTTGTTGACAAAAATTAGTAAAAGCAATTCCAATGATTTCTCATAGTTTTAAGTACAAACAAATTTAAATCAATGCGATCCTTGTGCTATTTCAAAGTCTTATCTCAACGTTTAAAATACGTTTACTTTTACCGAGTTGGAATGACAAATACTAGTCTACTTCAAAGCATTGCGGCCACATTTCACCCACAAGTAAATAAAGCTATTGAAAGAAATTCTTTCGGATACAGCAACGCTGATGAGCAGCGTAGTAGATTATATATGAATAAAAAAAATTACATTGCGTCAGAGTGCAAAACATTAGAGTTTTTAATTAAAAGTTGTTGGGGATAATCAATATTGACGATAAATTAAAACAATTACTAAGTTTCACCACATTTTGGATATTCTATTAAAAAATAATGGGTTTGCATTATCTGTATTATAATAATGTAATCATTTTTGTAGTCATAAACAATGTTAATGCTCAATTAAATCAAACATTTTAGTGTTAACTTTATTACATCTTAAATTAGATTAAAATGCACATGTAAGCATAATTAAGAATAACAAATTCTACCCGATTAGCTAAATGACAAAAACATCAATTTTGAATGCTATTTCTAGTTCTGTTTTATTTCATTTAATTCACAAACAAAGCAATATTTACGTTTTAACTTTATACAAATCAATACTAGATATGTGTTGTTAAAATAATAGTGGCTTTGCTACCATAAATATATTGAACGCAATTCACCAACGACAACAAAGTTTATCGTCGTATTTTATTGAGCTATTTATAATAAAATTATATTAGTATATTGTAAAAATATTTGTGTTTAAATAAATGTTCTATACTCACATTGTAATCGGTGCAGTTAAATAAAAAGCACTGCATTGGGTAGAAGCATGATGGCGTACATGTACTGTTAATCCAGGTGATTGTCTCAGTCTGGATAAAAGCCATAGCAGTACGGAATCTTGAGTATTAGGTGGAAAAACGACAACCACATCACAGTTGGGTGTTGAGACTCTCTTCAGCCATAAACGTTTAGGTGCAAGTACATGACCCACACAGGGAATCCTCCTTTTAATTAATTCTGAAGCTGGAAATAAATGTAAGTTTATGTTCATTTCTTTTTTCGTAGAAATATTTTGTAGAAATAGTATACAGGGTGTTAAAAAAAGATTGTAAAATATTTAAAGAGGCAGTATGCACCAAAATTAGCAAAAATATTTTAATAAATATGGGTCCGTAAAGTATATGAAATGTTATTCTTTTTTTATTTTTCAAAAACTTGCAGTTTTTTATCATAGTTAGCTGATGGTTTGTAAACTAAATATTAAGTAGTTGACTGTAGTTGTCAGTGCACAAGTTTTTGTTTGCTATGGCTGTTTACTACAACGCAGAATTAGCCTACATGCATTTCATGTATGATCGTGCTCATGAGATTGCAACCAAATTCTTTATGTTGACTGTTTCACATTGTATAACTAGAAGAATTCACCAAAGATTGCGTAACACTGGTTAATTCAGCAAACAGTTCTATTTATACGGAAGACCAAAGTCGGTACCTACTCCTAGAACAGAAGTTGAATTTCAAATTCAATTCTAGCACATATAGAGCATAATCCGGGAACGAGTGTGCGGAAAATACCAGCCAAGATACGAATTTGTGTTCCTTTTGATTGGAGAATCATCTACGAGCAACCGTTTTATCCGCACTATGTACAATGAGTGCAGGTCTTAAAAAAGGACGAGATGGCGTCGAACTTTTGAGCAGAAAATCGAAGCCCTCCAAGACATCATCATGGACCTTACAACCACCATCGTCGCAAAAGTCGTTGCTTGTTATGTAGTTATTGTAATCATATGTAATTTGTCGTAGAAGTGAGCATTCAGCTAGCACCTAGCAGAGACACGTGCAATTCTCATAGCAACCGTGCCAATAAAAAATTGTTAATAAAGTTAAAAAATTCTTCCGACAACAATACCGACGCTGCTGTGATGGCTTGGCAGGACTAGCAACAACCAAACATTATAGCGGTCAACAACCTCTAAAACGCCCAGGAGCGCCAGACAGGACATGATAGAGAACGAAAGAAAAAAAAAACCGGTACAGGTCCCAACACAGCAACAGATCTCACTCTGCAGTCAACGTAGTAGCGGCCAATGTCCAAGATCTAAAAAAATCAGATTAACAAGATGGCTTCAAACTTGGAGCAAAAGATCAAAACTCTCAATTTTACCACTCGCCGCCGAGAAAAGCATAGAGATGACCAACCCCAACAATAAACTGCCAAAGAAGCGCCACCCAGGGGCAAACGCCAAGCTTTGCACTCCCACTAAAAGGACAATGGCAATCTGCCAGTCACCTCCAAGTGCCCAATAAGATTACCACCGGCGCTGACTTGCCGTCGCCGAGAAAAGCATAAAAATGACCAACCCCAACAAATAATAAAAACCAAAGAAAAAGCCAAAAAGCGCCACCCAGCAGCTTTGAACTCCCACTCGGAAGACAATGGCAGCGACAGAAGACAAGAGGTGAGTCTCCTGCCATAAATCGAAACAACCAACCCCTAGCCGCTTTCAGCAGCTGCAGAGAGCCATCAGCGGTTAATCTTGCCAGCCTTTCAGACCAAAAAGCACAAAAGCTATCCACTCCTAAAAAAACGCCGCCCCGCCACAAAGGAGATTGACAAAAAGGCCTCCACCAAGATAATCCCGACGGTGACAACAACGCCTTTAATCCTACTCAACCTCCTATAAAATTATCTAAATTCCAGGGTTTGTTTTGTTCAACAAGAACAATTTCCCGGGCTACTCTAAGTACTTTTGCAATAATAATATTGCAATACTATCTTCTTGCAATATCCACAGTAGTGTTTAAATAATCCCGGCCACCAGCGCCAACCTTCAAAAAACAACACCCTTCTTCAAATCCAAAAAAAACAACTTTCATACTTGGTCTACCCCCCAAACACTCAAATCGCTTATAATCCCGCCAATCAATACTCACCAAATGAGAAATATTTGTTTATTTCTTTTTAATCTTTAATGATTTAAGATTAAGGATCTCACTAAGCTTATGAACCTAGCGGTCTCTGTAAAGCCAAAATAACGGGATAGCGGCATACTTTAATGACGAAGATGCCAATGACATTCAAAGCATCATTCATATGCAGAATCTGTTTGAGGCCCCACCAATCGGTGAACTGCTCAAAAGACTCTTCTAAAATGCATACTTTGCTTTGGCTCTCATTCTTCCAACTACCTAGGTAGCAAATTCTACATCAAAATAATAACTTTTATAGCCAGAAATTTAAAAAAAAAACGGCGGTCGAGCTAACGACGGCACAGGCCACGTCTACCTCACAAAACTTCGATTCCGAAAAACTGCAGCTGTATCAGCAAACAGATCGTTTGCTAACATGATCACTCCACCAGCACCAACAACGGCAAATGCAAATGCATAAATAGCCGCTCTCATTGTCAAAATCCACAATTTTTAATCAAAAATAATATTTAAGCTCTTAACTAGTAAAAACAATGGGTAATACGCCAGATGTAGTATTAAGAATATGTTAACAGTATTTCAAACAAAATGGGCAAAGTAGAAGTGTTCTTCTTCAATCACAACATCAACGTCATACTTTTGTGTAAGTCTACTACCGACGCAAACATGCGCTAAAAATCCCAAACACGTTTACGTCTTTTAGGGAGTAAGAGGTAGATCATAGGCATAGGACAGTGATCTTTGCTAAAAAGATCACTAGACCACTAACACCCCAGACACTCTCATTCTAGAATCAGTGCCAAAACTGGGCTCCTTCAAACTCGCATCTGGGCACATCAACTCAAGTAACCTTATCAAAACGACAAAGTTTGATACGATTTTCTTGACCCTCTTCCCACCATAATAGCTAAAGATTTCAATTCCAAACACGCAGCCTGGAACAATTTTAGAACCAACGTTAGGACAAGCATAGCAAAACGACGTTGAGCAAATAGCTCATCGAGTTCTGAGTGCAGACAAACCCACTCCCTACCACATTGCAAGTCACCAAAGGAACGTCCTTGACATATGACATATCAATACGTCTTTTACGTCAACTCGCAAATTAAGATTAGGGCAATCAATAAGCTCCAATCATAACTCAGTAGTACTGGAGTTCTAGGAAAGGGGATCAAATAAAGAAAAAGAAAGATTTGTTATTCACACAGATTAGACTCTCAAGATATTTGAAAGAAAGCATACGCAAAATAGCCCTAGGAAGAACGGTTGCGGACATAAAAAGATCCGTCAAACTGTTCACTGTTTACTAATCAGATCAACAAAAAACAAAATAATTTTCTAAAACTCAATCAGGTTTGCGCTGATAACCTCTTAAAATTATCCTGAGCACAAAAGGCATTACATCCCCAGAAATTAAAGATCCCCAACGTTCTCTACAAGGAAGTCAGAACGGTCGTAAGCTTGCACAAAAATTAGTGCTGGGAAAAAACTTTAGAATCAACCACAAAAAATGAATACCTAATATAAAAAACTCTAAAGCCTTGCGCAACAAAAGAAGTGCCAATTTAGAAAATAAAATAGATTTTTCTAAGGATGGGATGTGCCATCAATTAAACTGGCAAAGTCCTAGGATTTTAAATTCTGTAAACAATCAAGCTAATAGGTAACTATTTGAAAATAAAAAGTCATTTTTTTAGTTTGTCTGTTTAACATATTTGGTACTTAGTTCTTTTCTTACTTCTGCTCTCCATTTGCTAACAACATCAAACTTCAATGCTTCCCCTTATGGCAGAAGACTTCTTGGAAGACACTGGCACCGCTGAATAGCGTTTGACCTTCTCAAACCAGAAAAGCTACATACTAAAGCTCAAAACTTGATCTGCGCCAGGTTCTGACAAAATTTCCAACACTCAAATATTTCTTGCACAAAACTTTTGTGATAGTAACCAACATTGCAAATGCGATCTTACGTACATCATTTTTTTTTTAATTTTGCAAAAAAAGGTCAAAAAAAAAATTGAATTAGTGTAATCAAAAAAGATTTTTTTCTAGAACGCAATCTTTATGTCCGTTTTTTAAAACTCTCCTGAAAAAAGCCGGAAAATTAGTAAAATAACAAAAAATCCGAAGAAAATCCCTTAAAAGTAACCTATTTTTAGCAATTATGTGTAATATTTCAACCTAAGACAAACGAATCCAGTTTTTTTATTTTTGCAATCAAAAGTACTATGTTTCAGGAGTATCATATTTAAATTTCAAGTCTCCAGGTGTAGCGGAATCAAAGATATCAGAGATACTCTTTTCAATATAATTTTTAAATATTTTTTGCTTATTTACAGCACAAAATCTGAAAGAAAACAAAATAATCTTAAAATTCAAATAGCCGTTATTTACACTGTATTGCACCAAAAAAATCTAAAATTTTAGGAAACCCAAACATGTGTACAAAATTTGTGCAAAATCGGAGATATCAACGTGGAGACAATTAAATTTTCTTGGAATTACCCAGCAGTGAAACTCAAAAGCCATGTTTCTACCTCACGGCAGAATTTATACGTTGCCAACATGTCTTCGGGCTAAAAGCACGAGATTAAAATGACACAATAAGCTGATGAGACAGCGTTTCTATACAACTCAAGATCACCAAAGGTGGTCACCATAAAGCTTCATAAAGCTAGCAGCAATATTAAACAAAGTAAACCCAGTCAAAGCAAAATTATTTTATCATTGACGACATACCTATTTCGTAGTCCGACTCTGTAAAGTATCTGAGAATTATCTTCAATAAATTGCACGTTCAGTCCATCTCAGATAAAGCCAAATTGGCAAAAAACCCGCTAGTTCCATTGCTCCGGCGGAGCAGCGGGATGTCGATCCAAAACAAACTCCAGATGTACACGAGCATCATCAGACCTCAAATCACATTTGCATCCCCAGATGTAAAACAACTGCAAACACTCACCTCAATTGACTCAATTTTTTTCAAAATCTAACCTTACGTTGGATTAAATCGTCAAAGCCACAAGGTACGTCTGAAACAAAGAAATTTGTAACTACCTTTCAAATCTTAAATTCCATTTGAACTCTAATCTGACCAGATGCTAAGCCTGACAAGTAAGAATATTTCTATAGAAGACCATTAAACCAACTATTATCTTAAAGTCGTTCACCCCACAACCTCATCCCACAATCTCCAAACAGAAGATACATGACCCATGCGGTCTTAAACTTTTAGGTATTCAAAAATCCAAATACTTTGATTCTCCTCCTAAACCACAAAAACGCTAACAAACTATAGTCTATAGGTGGTCCATGATGCATGCAAACAAATCAAAAAACATAACCTTATAAAAAACATTGTCACTTATGTACAAGTTAATTTACACCAGAAAACAAATAATAAGTATTTGTGTTTGAGATTAGATTGTAAGCAAAAAATGCAAACAAACTTTTTTACGATCGGCTTTTGTTTTGGAAATATTGAAGCATGAAGTTTTCTGAACTTATTTAATTGTCTATAAAATTTTGATTTGAAACAAAAACTTATATACTAGTTGTTGGCAGTTGTCACATACTTTGAGTACTTTATCAAATTGCAGTTTGAATATTTTTGCTTTTGAAACCGTTTCAATTTGCTCCGTTGAGTTTTAGAATCCTAACGGCAGACACAAACAACGTTTGCACCGAAAGTGCCACTTTCTGACAGTTTTTTTGCGTTTTACTCAAATACTTTGAACTGGACCTACATAAACCAATTTATACACTTGAATTTACATTGAAAAATAATACAGTTAAATCTACTAAAAGCTTGCATAAATATTCCAGTAAATTTCTTTTATTGGTCGACTTTTTCTATAATTGGACTTTTTTTAATTTGACATAAAACTAATCCTCAAATAATAGGAACAACAACAAAAATAAAATGAATGTGAAAAAAAAAATAGTTCGAGCTAGAAAGAATGCATATGGCAGGCATAATCAATCAAATAATAATCCACATAGCATTGTAGAAAATAATTAATGAAACAAAAAAGCCGACAAAATCCAACTAGAAAATTGAAAGCTTAATGTGTAAGATTTATATATTTTTATTTGTGATTTGAGAATTACTATACATGCACTCTTATTGATTGATAATATATAAAGCCAAGCATACATGTTATTAGCCAATCAATCATACTTCAGGTTTCAGGGATCACATTAACTACTCAAATAGTAGTTATTTTTTTGTATTTATTCAACAGTAATATAATAAGTATGTATTCAGTTTCATCGATAATTCATACAGCTACTACACACAATTCCTAATTTTGTAAAAACAAAAATCATAAATATTCCTATAAACTAAGAAATAAAAAATATATTTCGCTGTCTATTGCAGAAATCTATTCCCAAATGCCAAGTAAAATAAAATTTGAGAAAAGTTGCAAACAAAAATTTTACTACCTACTAACATTTATTAATAAAACTGTTTTGATGTCGGCTGAGATACTGCTATCAAAAGGAAGTTATTAATTAAAATAACACTGAAAATTCAAGTACAAAAATAAAGCTAGGGTAGGACTAAAAACTAAGCCTCGTATTAGAATAAATTGAGAAAATTCAGAAGTAATCTACTTAAAATCGATTGTAAAAATACTCTACAATCTTCTAAATTAATTCATAAATAACATTTGCATAAAACTCGAGTCATTCACTACTACGATAGAAATAACAAAATCCCCTAGTCATGCAACTTACGTAGCGACCCATAAGGTTGAGAAAAGCTGCCCTAATTAATAAGTATTTTTTTAAGATAACTTGAACGAATAAATGCAATTTTATTAAAAGCAAATGCAATATAAGTTTGATTTATAAATGCATTAATCAACTATCTTGGTTTTATACATAATAAACAAGGCTTTTATTTTTTTGTTCAAAAAACAATTAGTTATAACTTCCATTTACAAAAGTAAACCTGTGAGATCATTTTTTTTACAAATTTGTATAATTCATTTTTAAATACCACAATTTAAAAATTAAACACGTTACAATCAACTCATCCTGAACTGTATTGTGGTTCAGCAATAGAATCAAGGCGATTGTATCAAGGCAGTTTCGTCAAGATTATAGATTACTCCAATATTTATTTTTAAAATAAAACAATGTAAATCATTAAAATGTCGATTATTTGAAAGTCGGTCATATTGATTGCAATATACCCCTATTCCCCTAATGATTTTAACTCAACCGGAACTTAACAAAGCCGCATTTCACATGCAATGCACTCGCTTTCAATATCAATGTTGCCATAAGGCAACTATGTATTGTTAAAACTTAGATTTAGGTTAACGCCAAAACAGTCTTTTAATACTGATAATTTTAAAAACTGCTTTTTTAGGTTTTTGAATTCTGTAAAGTAAACATTATTGTCACATCAATAGTATTATTTCTGCTTGCTAAGCTATCTCATAATTTTTTTTGGGTTAATGAAAATTTATTGATAACTTTGTGGTTAAATACTTTACTGCATCCACATTTTTTGTACAACCAAGCCAACGATTATTAAAATTAATTAAATTATAATTAAACCTGTCAATTACAGTGATAAAGTAACTTCCAGCATGTCAAACTCTTTATCAATGAGTCACTTACATTATTATGTAATGTATAGCCCGAAGGGAAAACCACTGATAAAATTTAAATTTTATAAAATTATGTAAAATTCTATGTTATGAAACGTAAAATTATTATAAAGTTTTGTGAAATTATTATGAAATTATTGCATAAGATTCAATCATATTAATTTTGTAATAAATGTTGTGCGTAATAGGTCCATTGCGCACGGGGCGTGCCCTATGTTTTAAAACGAATAAAATAGCAGCGTCTTCTTAACTATATAAATGACATGTTACCTAATGTAGTAGACAAATGTATTTTTTCTACAACATTTGCAAGGCATCAAATAAAATACACATTTACTAAGTGGCAGATTAAGAGTTAACATGCTGCAATGTCGAAGCTAAAGATTACATAAGAACATTTATGAAGGTTATATAAGTATTGTGATATAATAATCGCAATGTTATCATTGCTACACAACAGTCAATCGCAATGCAATAAATTATAGGTAAATTTTTAAGTAATGAGTAATAGCGTGTTTATACAAAAACTATTGAAAAAAAAGTACTTACAGAAAGAAGCACTAAAAGCTCGGTCACTGCATCAGCAGTAGTATGTCTACTAATCAGAAAAATCCTGCAAACTAGGTATACACCAGCTAGTCAACAGATGCCCACAGGGATGTGTGCTTTAACCTTACTGTGGTGGTTTGTCATGGACGGCCTACTACAGTTACTCAACGACATAAGTGTCTTTGTCTTAAGCCACGCCAATAATCTCATCATCCTCGTACACGGGTTTTTGGTAATTGTACTGTTTAGAAAACGGCAAAACGCCACATACCTAAAAAAAACCTGATGTATAGAGCTACGCTCCCGAAGACAAAAGAAGTAAAATATCTGGGACTCACGCTTGACACCAATCTAAACTTCCACACTCATCTTTATAATACAGGGTCATTATAAAAGTTCGGGATTATGTAACCATCTAACTCAATTCATGTTCGGTGTGCGTAAATACAGTTGAAGTTGAACTGTCAAAACAAAGTAAATAGTTTGATGAACAATTTTAAAAAAGCAACATATTAAAAGTGATTACATCATTGCAGACATTTATAAAGAACCTGTATAACTACAAAAGCTTTTTGCAACCAAAATGATGGTCGGGTCGGACGCATATGAGCACTGACACCTAATACAACAATTGAAATAAGATTGCTATATACGGTAAGACCCATCATTACATATGAAGCGCTTGTATGGGGAGAAAACCACCTTCCAGAGTACAGCCAACAAACTAGGTAAAGTTCAAAGATTAGCATGTCTGTCTATAAACTGGGCAATGAGACCAGGCAGAGATAGCTGCCATAAAATGGTAAGCTAGAGACATGATTGGGACGGGACTATACCTCAACAAACCGTTAACCATCATGTCAAATAGTATTGTAGGCATTGCAATTGCCAGTAATAAAATTCAAACTGGTTATGGGCTGCATAAACAGTCTGAAAGCATTAGACACAATCTGCAAAGTTTGACTGGTCTAGATACCAAAAAACTTATAGCAACAGCCCAAATATCTGGATACAACACGAGAAACAGATATTAAAATATATAAATTTATACAAACAAACATAGGGAGGCGACCGTAGCACAATGGTCTAGTGCGAAGACTGTAGCAATATCTAATTTGTCAAATATATTTTGATGCGGTCGTCTCCTTCGCAAGGCAATAGCAAACCAGCAAAATATTTGCCTAGTAAACCCATCTAGTGGTGTGGTTCGGATTCCACGATAAACTGTAGGTCCCGTATGTTTGTGTGGAACTATTATCGCACACCACACACATATGAGAGGGGGGCTCGACAATCTCAGCGAGTATGGCACTATAAGAAGAAGATAGGAAAGAGAAGAGAGGCCCTCGATATTCTAATAGCAACAGCGAAGATGGAGAAAACATACCTAGTAAAAGAAAGTAAACCAAATAAAAATAAACTAATTGGTAAATGGATAAGAAATAAAAAATCAGATGCAGTTATTTTAATTAAGAAAAAGTGTAAGAAGATGAAAAGATGGGGAAAACAAAAATGCAAAGAAAACATAAAATAGGAAGAGATTTCAACGCAAAATCATCGATATGGAAAGGATACAAGAGCGATTTAAATGAAAAAATCTTAGAAAATAAACGAGACCATAGAAACAAAAGAAGAAACAAAAAACAAAGACATAAAAAAGAGATGCAAAAGATACTCAAAAAAGCTGACTGATGAAGCTATACCCAAGTACAGGAAAGAGAGACAAAAAGGACCACACTGGTGTTGAAAAAAAAGGAAACTAAAAAAAAATGCAATACAAATAGTGAGGAAAGTCAAAAAACTGAAAAGAAAAAAATGCCCAACAACAAAGCACCAGGTCCAAACAAATAAACAATAGAGATTGTAAAACAGCGCTAGATGAAAACAAAGAAAAATTGTTTTCAAGAAACAGGCCATCCTAGCACTGATTAAGAAAGAAAAGGATGCAGAAAAAGAACAATACTGATTTATCAATAGAAAAACACCTCAGAAGCTATAGAAAAAATGAAAGCAATAGCAAAAGAAGCAAACAGTAAAACGCAGAGAAAAAGACCCCAAGGCTTAGCTCTAGGATCAAAACTTTTGAATTAGTTTATAATAAGCTACTTCAATAACAGCATTTGCGGACGACCTAGCACTAGTAGGTAAAGACGTAGAAATAAAAATATTTGAAAACAAGTCTAAAGTTGGCAATAGATATGATACAAATGTAGATGGAGTAAGGGTTTAAATTAGCAACACAAAAACAGGTAAGATACAGGTAATACAGGTAATAGCAACAGAAAAACAAAGAAGAGTAAAGAAAAAAATGGAAAATTGACAAAAGACCTAATTCCGGAGATAAAAGAGTAGATAAAAAATAAACTCAAAATGTGTTGACAACACAAATACTAACTGGGCACGGAAACTTTAAAAAGTTTTTGAAAAAAATTTAAAAAAACATGGAAGAAAAAACATGTCTATTCTGTCAGAAAAAAACACATTATAATGCAGAACACATTAGCTATAGAGAAAGAAAAGCCGGGGACAGCATGCGTGCCGCATACACTGCTAAAAATTCGCAAAGTAATAACCCGCCCACCTCAAATTAGTGCAAAATCTAGATTATATTGACAAGATTAATACAGCAGAAAAGAAAACCAAAGTAAGTATAAGTTATTCTCAAGTGCCACTTGCTAAGACCAACACCTCACGAAGTCTACAAAACAAAGCAAAAAAGCCGTATATTTACTAATTAATAATAATAAATAATAACAAGTTAACTTTAATTCTACTTGTAAATTACAAATAGAAAAGGGCGAAATTCAGACTAGCTCTGTTTTACCACTTAACCTTACAAATTTGACCAATAATTTTTATTAAGATTTTTTTGTGCTGCACTGCACTGCACATATTCCAACTGCATCAACTCCATCCAAATCATGGTAAATGTATCAATAATTTTTTTAAATATTGTAAGCTTTCAATTTTAATGTATAGCAAACGCACAATAATAAATAAATTAAATTTTTCATGCGTAACACAAGAATAGCAAAAAATATTGAAAACAACAACTTTGATGTCAGTGATAAATTTTAAAGTTATTTTTTAGGTTAGGTTAGGTTACGTTAGGTTACGTTAGGTTACGTTAGGTTACGTTAGGTTACGTTAGGTTACGTTAGGTTACGTTAGGTTACGTTAGGTTACGTTAGGTTACGTTAGGTTACGTTAGATTAGGTTACGTTAAAACATCAACAAAGTGTAAAATTTTTAGGTTATGTGTGTAAAACTTAAGTTATTTGCGTGACGGGAATTCCAAATCGACCAAATGGATCTAAATATTTTTTTGTAAAGCAATAGACAAGTGTAAATTTAGGCGTGGTTGATTAGTATGTTAAAGTTATCTAAAATTGTTAATTGCAAAGTATTTTTTATTGAGACATAAATTGATTTTTTTTTTTTTTATTGTGACAAAATTTTGGTTTGCGCGCCCGTGGATTGCAATATAGAGCCCGGATTTAATTAACAACCAAAAATTAAAAAAATTAAAAAATTAATTAATTTTTAATTAAATAAATTACATTTTTCTAAAAATTATGAAATTTGTCCCAATGTCTCTACTACCAACTGTTTACGAGTTTTGATTGGTGTAAAAATTCAAATAACTGTCAAAAATGTTTGGTGGTGCTTTTGACCTTTGACTCTAATTTAGATGCCAAAAACACAAATCTGGCATTTAAAAAAAATTAGTCAGTTTTGGAAGATTGCCAACATTTTGTAAAACCATTAAGAAGAATAAGCTTGCGTTTGTTTTTTGACATAATAAAAAAATTTACTTAAATAATTTGTAGACAAAAGATTAGCACTACTAGAAAACACCTAAAGAATCCGGCTTTCTTACATAAAAAATTGGCTTTATTACATCATATCCGGCCAATTTTATGAATGATTTATATAACATTAAGCATTGTTACAAAAAAATCCGGCTATATTATGTTAAAATCCGGCTTATCTGTTTCAAATATATTAAAATTTGGCTTTTTTTGTTCATCCGGCCATATGTCAAAGTTTGCGTTTGATGTTTATATATAAAAAGCCCGACATTGTTACATGAAAACTCGATTATGTTTAGTAAAAACCCGACTTTGATGTTTTACATCATAATCCGGTTATATTACGTCAAGTTTTGCATTTGACATTTATACACAATTGATGCTTTCAGAATGGTTTTCGGCTAATCTTTTAAGCCTAAATGCTTCAAAGACTGTCAATACAATATTTTTGCTGCGACCAGTCGACAAGAAACTAAACGTAGAGGTAGTAAAGTTTCTTGGGGCTCAAATAGATCCGGGGCTTACGTGGAATTGTCATATTGACAGCATAGCTTCCTCAGTTAGTAAGAATATCTTTATATTACGTAATATTGCAAAAATAACATCGCTCAATGTAAGTCTTGCAGTTTACCATGGATATATCATGTCAAAACTTACATATGCTATTACAAGTATGGGGTCATTCTTCGGCTAGTCAACGACTATTCAAACTTCAGCGTAGAGCAGTCCGAATACTATCTGCTTTAGATTATAGAGCGGATTGCAAATATGCTTTCATTAATCTTAGCCTCTTAACAATGCCTGCAATTTATATATATGAATGTTTAAAATATATGAAAACAAACACAGACAACTACAATAGTAATCAAAGCTTTCATGGATATAATACAAGAAAGAAAGAAAACATCAGACCTGATTTTTTAAGATTGATTAAATCTAGAACATTAAATAATTACTATGAACCAAAGTTATTTAATGCCATTCAAACGTTTTCTAATTTATGTAAAAGTGTTATTGTTGAAATTGGCACCATACAATATTGAAGAATATGTAAACCATAACTTTTTAAATACGTTCAATTAATATGTATATTCAGACCTATGTAATACATTTTTGTAAATGCATCAATAAACATTATTATTATTATTATTATTATTATTATTATTATTATTATTATTATTATTATTATTATTATTATTATTATTATTATTATTATTATTATTATTATTATTATTATTATTATTATTATTATTATTATTATTATTATTATTATTATTATTATTATTATTATTATTATTATTATTATTATTATTATTATTATTATTATTATTATTATTATTATTATTATTATTATTATTATTATTATTATTATTATTATTATTATTATTATTATTATTATTATTATTATTATTATTATTATTATTATTATTATTATTATTATTATTATTATTATTATTATTATTATTATTATTATTATTATTATTATTATTATTATTATTATTATTATTATTATTATTATTATTATTATTATTATTATTATTATTATTATTATTATTATTATTATTATTATTATTATTATTATTATTATTATTATTATTATTATTATTATTATTATTATTATTATTATTATTATTATTATTATTATTATTATTATTATTATTATTATTATTATTATTATTATTATTATTATTATTATTATTATTATTATTATTATTATTATTATTATTATTATTATTATTATTATTATTATTATTATTATTATTATTATTATTATTATTATTATTATTATTATTATTATTATTATTATTATTATTATTATTATTATTATTATAATTATTATATATAAAAAATGTGGCTTTGTTATACTAAAATCCGACCTTGTTACATATTATGTCAAATTCTGTCTTTGATGTAGGGACACCTGCTCAATTTCTTTTTTAGTTTGACCAAAAAATGCCGCCAAATCAAGAACTCTTTCTCTCACATTTTACTTTATTCGAATTGGTCGTGTTTTTGTGCAAAGTTAAAAACATAAATGTCATAAATAGTTTCTAAATTGTTAGAATGTTTCTAAACTGTCAAGGATCATAAAATGTTTCTAAACGATCAAATATGATTTTGACTTATTATAAATATTATAAAATTTTTTTGAACAAATCTTCGATATTCTTCGACAATCATAGATGTTCGTATACTGTCATAGATGTCTAAAATGTTTATAAAACAAAAATCCGCTTTTGCTAAGCAAAGCATCGGTATGAGATCTCAGGAGCAAATTTTTTTTTTTTTTATTATACAAATTTGAATCCAGGAACTTGAAAACCGTATTGATTTAAAATAAACACAATTGTTAACTTTGAAAACATTTCCCGGGATAATCCCGTGTTAATTCTCAACCATTTGGATTGTAACGCAAGCTTCTCCTGTCAAAAATAAAAAATTGCCTTCATAATTAAAAAAATATTAACTTTGGTTCTAGTTAAAGTACAGAGTCGGCTTTTGGTCAAAAGAAGCGCAGTTAAAAATTTGAATTTTGTTAATATCCTGTATTTAGATTTATGATGGTGAAAGGTAAGTTGTTAAAATTTAAAGTTGAAATTATTTCCTAGCTAGGAAGCAAAGATTTTGAGGTTTTAAAATTAAATTCTCCACCTTCCGTTAAAATTTTCACAAAAATCTATTGTGTCCGTTTTAAGATTTAATGTTTTTTAGTACAAAATTTAGAGGTTAATAACTTATTAAATAATGGCGGTCAAGATGCGGGTGTAAGACCAAAAAGTACAACTTTAAATTTAATATAGAAAAGTTCTAATTTTGGTACGAGAAACACAAATCTGGCATTTAAAAATCTAAAAAAGTATTTTATTGTTATTTTTTTATACTAAAAATGGCTTAACTTTAAAAACTCATTAAAAGAGTTAATGACAAAAAAATTATTGAGCAAATCGTGCTATCAAATGAGCATATGAGCAAATCTCTACCTCAAAAATTAAGAAGAAGTCTTTTGCGCAACACTACTTTTTGACAAACTTTGACAAACCGTCACTGGTTAATATGTATAAATATCTAAAAATTATTAAAATAAAAATTTGTAGACAAATCTTTTGTCCAAACCTAAGCACAATTTTCTGCGTAGCCGTGTTAACCAGTGGCGGACTTGAAAAATGCTATAATACTACAATTTTTTTAAGCCACTAGTAGAAGTTTTTGATTTGTATCCCATCTGAGATCTAAATTGTATTTAACTGTATTTAAAAAGTAGTAGGAATCTTGACCGTTTTTAGAAAAAAGTTAAATAAAGGTACCGTGAATGATATAAATCAAATAAACTTATCTATTATTAGGTGTGTTGAAACCAAAAAAATCTAAAATAAATAAAAAATGATTCATCAATAACAAAGAAGTGATTAAAAAAAAATCAATTCAACCTCGCGTTCGCTCCTGATAATTTTTAAAGTTTTTTGCCGACTTCGGAACCAACGCCCAAAAAATTTCAGTTCCGAGCCATTCCTCTTTTCAGCTTCAGATATCCTAAAAATCAACAAGATGTCCGCCGCCTCCACCTGTGCGTTGTAAATACGGCTTTTAAAGTATAAGAATCCAGCTACCAACGTGTTTAAATCTAAAAATTCAATTACTATTGTTGCTACCAAATTGTTAATTTAGCATCAAAATTATAAATTCGGTCTTTAAAATTGTAAAACTGTAATTTTGTTTTTCAAATTGTAAGTCCGGCTTTTAAAAATAAAAATCTGACCACCAATTTGTTAAATTTTACTGACAAACTGTTAATCTTGTTTTTAAAAGTGTAAATCCGGCTTTTAAAAATTTAATCCGGTCTTTAAAGAGTCAAATTCTACAGTTAAATTATTAATTCGGCCTTTAAAACTGTAAATACGGTCTTCAAAGAGTAAAATTTTACTGTCAAACTAATAATGTAGCCTTTAAAGTACAAATCTAGCCTTTAAATCTTTAAATCCTATTTTTAAAAGTGTAAATCCGGCCTTCAAACAACAAATACGATGTTTAAAAATGTAAATCCGGTCTTTAAAACGTTTAATTTAACTGAAAAACTGTTAATTCTACATACAAACTATAAATTTGGTCTTCAAAATGTAAATTTAATTGCCAAATTGTTAATCCGACCTTAAATTATAAATTCAACCTTTAAATTTGTAAATCTGACTTTTAAAAGTGTAAACAATTTTTTGAAAATGAATCATTACATAATGTATTTTGCCTGCGGTCTTAGCTTGTTGGGGTTGGAAAGAGTGAAGCGTCCGGTGAGAGTCTATAGTTGCATATAGATCGTGGCAAGAGCCTATCCCTGCAGGGCAAGTTTGTTTTAATTGGTTGGAAGCATTTTTAATATCAATTAAGATTACCGCTACCTATTTCAGCTAAAATATGTTTAAAATAGTAACATTTGGAAATAAACTGTTGAAAAGTGCAACGTTCTATTCATAAAGCTTAAGATAGCTATAAAAATTGTCAAAAAGCAAAAAAATTCGGTCATAAACTGTTGAAAAGTGTAAAATTCTATTTGTTAGTTGCAAAAATAACAAAATGCAGTCTTGAAATATAAAAATATTGTTAGAAATAACAAAACCCAACTGTAAGTAAACTGTTCATAAAATTTCAAAAATAACAAAACCTAGTCTAAAAACATCAAAATATTGTTACAAAATAATATGCATTTTTTTCATTATTTGTTAAAAAGTGCAAGATTCTATCATAAAAAGTAAAAAATAGCTAAAACCGGTCATAAAACATTAAAATATTTTCAGATGGAATCAAAATCCTACCAAAAACAATTAAAAAATCCAAAATTATATTCATAAAATGTCAAAAATAGCACAAAACATCAAATAATTGTTAAAAAGCACTAAATTCCAGCCTTAAATTGTTAAAAAAGTGTAAAAAATCTATAAATTCCAAAAATAACAAAATTTGGCTATAAAATATCAAAATAAGATTTAAAACCCGGTATAAACTGTCAAAAAGTATAAAATTCTATACATGGAATATCAAAAATAGCAAAACCCAGCCATAAAGTATAAAAATATTGTCAAAAAGTACCAAAATTCACTATAAACTGTTAAAACGTCATCAACAACTTTCTATTATAAAAAATAAAAAATGGAAAAAATCTGTCATAAAATCATAAAAAAACTCAAACAAAAAATCCAGCCAAGAACAATTAAAACTTTGTTCATAAAATGTCAAAAATAGCAAAATCCGGCCCAAAACTTTCAAACAGTTGTTACAAATTACCAATTTTGGTCAAAAACTGATAAAAGTGAACAAATTTTTATAAAATCTTAAAAATAACAAAATCTATCTATAAAATTTCAAAGATATTGTTAGAAAGAACCAAATTCCAGCATAAACTGGTAAACATTAAAAAAATCTTAAATAAAATTTTAATATTATATTGAAAAAAACCAAAAATCACCTTACAATATTAAAATATTGTTAAAAAACCAATATTTGATCATAAAACCAAAATCCGGCTAAAACGGTTTAAAAACTTTAAAGTTTTATTTATAAAATGTCAAAAATAGTAAATTCCCGCCATAAAATATCAAATTATTGTTGTATAACATCAAAATTCGGCCTTAAACTGTTAATTTTTTTTAAGTATAAAAATGTTGTCAAAAAATAGCAAAATATAAATATAAAATATAAAAAATTGCAAAATATAAAAAAAATATTAAAAATATTTTCAAAAAGAACCAAAATACGGCTAAATTAAAAAGTGCAAAACTTACATTTACAACTTAAGTTAAGTATTTTTGACTGTTGATCATCTTTTATTGATTATGTTTTGAAGATTAGTAATTTTAGACATTAGATTAAAGATATTATTTTATGTTACAGCATCCGTCGTAAATGGTACGTCTCGTTAAAATCAATTCGATGGTAAAAAAGTTACGGCTATCGACGTGTTTTGAAAAATTGCAAAAAAATATTTGAAAAGATGAATAATCTCCGAAATAAAATCGATGACCAAAAATTTCTAAATATTAAAATTTTTTAAATTAAATTCTCTACCTTTTATTAAAAATTTCACAAAAATCTATCGTGTCAAATTCGAGATGTAGCAATTCTTTTGTTTGGACATTAAAGTTTAACAATTTCTTAGATAATGATGGTAAAGATGCGGGTGTAGAACCTAAAAGTACTAATTTTTAAACCCTACACGCCAATATAGTTAGCTAGTTGTTGGTGTGCAGTTTTTCTGAAACTGGTTTAGTATAGAAGGGTTAACATATACTCTTTTTTACTTGTAAAAATCTGGTCAACCTGCCATTGATTTTAATTACGTGTCCAAAGCTAATACTTTTAAAATTTATTTGCAAGTTTTAGGATTTCAAACAGCAAAAAGCTTCTTCCCTGTGAAGCAGTTGAATGCAATTAATCACGCGGCTAGCCAACAACCCTAGTTAATGCTCTGCCAAATCGGAAATTCAAAAGCTAAGGGATTAACATTTGTAGCTAAACAAATTGTGGCTATTGTGTTTTTTTTTTTGGTTTCCCAAGTAAAAGATTTTTATTCAATTTTATTATTATTCGAGATGGAAAAAAGCGTTGCAAAAAATTCCACGCGCCGGCCGTGGTAATTAGGTTAATAGAACCATTTATTATAAATAAAATGTAAGTACATTCACAAAAAAATATTACAAACAACTGTTCTGACTGAGTTTGTTCGCAGACTCCAGTAATATATTTCAAATCCTGACAGTAAAAAATATCAAGCGGGCGCTGTACATACATGCTATTAAAACTAAATAATCCGCTTACAAAACTTTTGAATCTCATAGATTCACAATATTATAGTTTAAAGCATCCTTTAAAGTCCGTAACCTTTACTTGAGAACAAAAAATGAGGCTATAATATATTGATCCAATAAGTTAGTAATTCTAAAGATTACGAACATCACGAAATATCAGGAGGCATCCAATATTCATTTCATAAAATGATAATATTGACCAAACATTTCGTGTTGTAAGAATTATTAATTATACCTGTTTGATTGTTTCATGAACTCATTCAGGTAACATGCGACTACTATTTAAGTGTATTCGAATGTCAAACAACTGTCATAAAATGATATATCATTTCTTAAAGTGTCATTTGTATGTAAAGTAGGGATGATTATAATATATTTATGTCAAAGTGTAATTACTTACGATTTATGAATTAAGAATTCAAATATGTGTAAATCAGTTTATAAAATTTTGTTAATTGTATAATACAACATAGTGGACTATGAATAAACATTTACTAAATATTGTTAACATAACTTTAACTTACAACTTGACGTCCAAGCTTAACTTGATAAAACTAGGTGTTCGTGACTAGAATATCATATGTTATTACATAATAATAATAATTTTCTTTCATATTTTCCTGCAATTATTAACACGCAAAGTTAATTAAATAAGTTTACTAATGCAATTTTAATAAATTTTATAACAATTAGTCAATAATTTTAATTCGCAAAAAAATACAACAAGTTATTACATAATATGGTGCTATTCCAAGTAAAATAAGGGGTGTTGTGACTTGAGGCAGCAAAAACTATTGCCATTTATCAATAAAACCACCCTTAATATTACATTCCTAACTATACAAAAAATATGTTAATATGTTATTCAATTCTATAAATATAAAGTATTGACCAAACTTAATGTTTAGGGTGAATTATTAATTAGTGTTATTGTTTTGTTCGGCATGTAAACAAGATGTCAATTACCCTGTTCAATTGTATCCTGTGCACACTCGACCAATTTACGCCGTCTCAACCCTGGACCGTCGGCGTTTTCGGTTTCTTGCGAATTGTCTTGCGTCGCCATTTCACCCTCATTTGACATTATATAAAATTGTCGAGACGTTTCACTACCTGCCGGTTGATCACGCAACACAGAAGCAATCAATGAGTATGCTAATATTAGATAACAGATTACGGAGCTATGTTACGCCTACCGCTTGCGAACCACCATTTTCAAGCCGAATGTGCGAACTGTCAGAATAGGGGTTGTTTGGTTGTAGCGCCGGTGGTTGGTAGCGGCGACGCAGTTAGTTTTTACCCCTACGGCGCGGATTTATTTGAATGCTTCTGTTGTATGTATGTATGTAACTTGGCGTCCTGTCTGGTAAATATAAATCACTCATACATCGATTTTGTTATTATATCATAATACCTGTTACTCGCATGTAAACAGGTTGAAGCCTAATACGTATTATTAAATATTAGTATATAACTCACCCGAGTTGACCTTTTAAAAACTGTTCGGACTACAAAATGTTTTGAGTTGTCCTGACGTACTTGGGAACTAAGTATATTTTTCAAAACATTTATACGTTTTGTTGTCTGGTCTAGACAGTTTATTGAACAAGAAGTAATGAGTGTAATTATATTTTAGTTTATTATTGATGTAATTTGGCAGACTACTGCGTTTGGAGCAGTAAAAGTTAGTAGAGTTTTTTTGTTTCTAAGTTAAGAAAAACAAATTTATTTGTTTGTGATTTGTATAAAAATATTGCTTCAAAGTAATACTTTTAACAATATGTTCCAACTTAGAAGTTAGTAATTTTGTCAGATTCAAAATATAGTTTTAATCAGATTTCATTTTTGATGATGAAATAGTTATCAATCGTGAGATTGGTTTGAAATAGCTTTATTTCTTTATAGTTGTTGCTTCCTACATCCTCTCTTATCTGTTTTATGTCCAATCTCAGTCTGCTTTTGCATGTATTTCCCTCTGCCATGCCTTCTATAGCCCGCTGCATAATTCCTCCATGTTTAAGAATATGTCCTATCATTCTGTCCCACCTTTATTGTGATACTTTTCATATGTTTCTTTTTTCTTTAACTAGTTCTAATATTTTTTTATTTGTTATTTTATCCTTCCAGCTAATTTTTATCATTCTTCTGTAGCACCACATTTCAAACGCTTCTATTCTTTGTTTATTTTGCTTTCCTATTTTTATGAACAAGTAATACTTATTTTTGGATAGTAATTAATTGTACAACTTAAGTCTTAAATCATTATTATAATTATTTAAACATGAGCAAGGTTTTATAAATTTCAGTTTTAATATGTAAAGGTCGCCATACTTTACTTTAGAATTTTTTCTTGAGAATCTATTACAGAACTGTCTAGAAATAATCCGCTGAAATAGTAAAGCTTATAAAAGTCAGTTTTATACCAAATTTTGTAAACTTCAGGCTACTGATATAGTAACTTTCTTATTCCAAAACAAATTCTGTTTAGCCTGGAGGTAAAATAAAAGTAAATAAATATTTTGCATAAAATTTAATCTTAGGGTGCGTTTATGCTGCACATCGCCGGGGCTGCTCGCCAAGATTGGCGCCGGGATGTTGTGGCGATGATGAAACAAACCTATATAATCTTATGGGAGCATTTATGCTGCACCTCGCACATCGCCGCGCTGCTCGCCACATTCCACGCCACTGCGATGTGAACAAAATAGTTTGTTTTTTATAATCGGACCATCGCCTTACATCTTCAAACTAGCGCTCTGATTGGTCCGTTTATTGCCAGTTTTGTGAGACGTTAACATAATGTAATTTATATTATCAAACTTATTTAATTAGTTTAATTAATTAGTATGTTACTTCAAACCGTGTTGAGGTTATATGCAATTTAATAGAATGAAGTTTTATTTGCATGTAGTGTATTAATTTATCAAAACTTTGTTGCGTTTACAATAATTTTATGAAGAATCTAATTGAAATAAATCCGCATTAAGCAAGAAATTGTTAAAGCAATGTTTGTATTTTTACTGAAGTGGCATAGTAATTAATTATTTTAACTTAATATTTTTACTTATATTAATAATTTCATTATAAAAATATTTTATTTAAAAAAAAATACATATCGATTGTCACAAATCAAGATTAAATAATACTTGACTTGCAATTTAAGTTAAGAATTTGTATAAGCAATTAATAAGTACGCAAGTTTATATTGGAATCTGTTTACTAATTATTTATTTTCTTTAACATTATAAATTATATTAAATATTTTGATTCAATAATATAACTTATATTAATAACTATAATATATTAATATTTGATTAGTAAAATAAAACTCGATAGTAATTAAATAACGGCGAGGTGCGAGCAGCGCGGCGATGTGCATTTATGCTGCTGAATGGCGATGTGCGAGCAGCTGGCAGCGCCAATCTTGGCGAGCAGCGCGGCGATGTGCAGCATAAACGCACCCTTAGGTTTAGACTAATAGTTAACTTACATTTGCAATGAATATGCTGTTTTATACATAAACAGTTTTTTTCTTGCTTTTTCAGTGGCTTTGCAGTAATTACTAAGGTTACAAATAAAGTAAAAATATTTTTTAAAACTTACTCTTAGAGGCCATTTCAATATTTTGAGGTAGTGCCCAAAAGTTCTAGCTACGCTACTGATTTTATCATACATTCTACAAGTTTTTGTAGATTGCAATTCATTTAATTCTAATAATAATAATAATAGTTTATTTACGGAAAAATTCTTTTGTTACAGTATTACAAAAATAAGTAAAACAAACAATAACATTAGTACTTAAAAATAAACATATAACAAATATAAAATATTTATAATACACATAAAAGGAAACAAAAACAATCTAAATCAAAATTGTTTAAAATATATGTTAAAAGTAATATCAAAAACAAATAAATCAAATCGATTATAATCCTTCAAAACATTACATTTCCTCATTAATCTTGACCTATGTATCTATGTAACTTAACTTTAAACAAGTTAGTATTACGGGTAAGTTTAATTTGGTTAAAGTTGAAATCAAATTTTGCCAACAAATCCGGACAATCTATGATACTATTAACAATTTTATTAACCAAACATAAGCCGCTAATAGTTCTACGATCTAATAATTTACTTAAATTGAACTTCGATGATAAATGTTCCAAGGACATAACATAATTAGTTTTATATCTTAAGTATTTTAAAAACTTTGTTTGGATGGTTTCTATATTATTTATAAGTTCTTTTTGATAAGGACTCCAAATAACCAATCCATACTCAAGAGTAGATTTTATTAGTCATTTGTATAGTATTGCCATAATTGATGCTCGTAGCTCTGCAGAAGATCGAGTGACAAATCTAAACATTTTGCGTGACTATTAAAAGGCATTTTTTTTTAAATATAACACCTAAATCACGCATTTTCATAACTTTCTCAAGTGCTCTTTCGTTTATTATGTACGTATGAACAATAGCATTTTTATTGCTACAAAAAAGATTTTGTTCATGCGACGCCAAACCACACAATGTCTTCTTGCAATTGGATGCTCATTTGTGTAACTCCAACCCGCTTTCCTTTAGCATTTTGCTTATTTCACCACGTATGCGTCCCAACTCTTCAATTGATTGTGCGCCTGTCAACAAATCATCTACTTTACGTTTAATTATGTTTGAAGCGACGGGTTATTTCCTTGGTTTAGATTTGCTATTTCTGTCAAGCATCTTGTCGCCAAAAACGACGCCGGACTAGTGCCGTATGTTATTGTCTTCAGCTTGTATGTGACAATTGGTTGGTCGATGTGCTCTCTCCACAGGATTCGTTGATACTTAGCATCATTCTCAGTTACAAGTATCTGACGATACATTTTTTTACATCGGCTGTTAAAACGTACTTGTGTGTCCTAAAACGTCACAATATTAAAAACAGATTTTCTTAAATCGTTGGGCCAGTTCGTAGCACATCGTTCAATGATTTTCCATTTGTAGTTTTCATAGATGCATCGAACACTACTCTTAATCGTGTGCTTATGCTCGATTCCTTCAGCACGGCATGAAGCGGCAAATAATATCCTGCGTATTGCTCTTCCAGATCGAACATTTCTTCCATATGGCCTAAATCTAAATACTCCTTTATAAAATCATGATATTGGATCTTCATTTGTGGGTCTTTATTTAAACGTTTTTCTAAGAAAAGAAAACGTGCTATTTCTTTTGATTCTCCTAGATTGATTGGGTTCTCCTTTCAGGGCAGTGACACTATAAAACGGCCAGATGGGTTTCTGATGTGCGTGGTAATGAAATGGGCTTTGCATAATTTTTCTTCTATGGACCGCGTAACACTAGGCAATTTTTCATTTTCCCAGAATAATGACATTGTTTTTTCTAAGTTCGCAATTGTGCTTAAGTTACAAGTCTTTGCTTGGGGCGTATGTGGTACGCATCCTGTCACTATCCAAGTTTTTAGGAATATCAAGGATATTCTTGTCGAATGATTGATACGGCACTCGCGAAGTGATGGTATCTAATAGGAAAAAGTTTAATTCCGTTTCGTATTTGCTGGCTTTAGACGACACGCAAGTTGTTATTTTAACTTTGGATTCTCCTAATCCTGTTATTGGAACTGAAGTCTGCTAGCAACGTGTTGATTTCCCCATATATCGTTGACGTTGACCAGGCATGTTGATAGAATCACTTGGTCTTCGCTGCTGTGATTTCCAACATTGCTGGACATGCCGATTTGGCCTGTTTATTTGCTTTAGTGTGAAAATCAATGGTATTTTTACTGCATATGCTGCGTAGTGTTCTGCATTTTCTGGTAAGAAACTCATGTAGTTTGTTGTACGTTGGGATTTTATTCGATTTTATGGATACTTCCCATGTTCGTCGTGTTTTGCTGTCCAATTTTGTGGCATCATATGAACTAATAAATCCATTGTTCAACTGGGCGCTGTAAAACTTTTAATGCTTTAGTGTGCTGTACCACGTGGTCTATGACCAATCTCAAAGAATCAAATGATTTTTTTTGCATTATTGGAGTATTAAATAATGCCTTTACATGACAGTTAATTATTGCTGCCTTGTCTTCAAAACGCTCCTGCAATATGCTCCAAGCTACCTCATAATTTTGTGCAGTTATATTTAAAACACTGATCGCTTGAGCTGCTTCTTTTTTACAGTTGCCTTTAAATAGTGAAATTTTTGCACTTCTGTTAACTCACTATTCTCGTGTATTAACGACATGAAAGTATTAAAAAATTCCATCCAATCTTTATATTCTCCGGCGAATTCCGGTAGGTTTATTGATGGCAGCTTCACTTGAGTAATCTTCGTGTTACCAACGCTTTCCAAGTTTGTTGATGTACTGTCCGTATTTATGGTGTCTAAATAATCTGCAACACTTGCACATTGTCGTCCGCCTCACAAAATGCTTGGTCTTCCAGTTTGCCGAGTTCATTGTACATATCGATGCACTTATCGACACGCTTGTCAATTTGTCCAGCAGTTACTGCCTTTAAAATGTCATTGGATAATCGTGTTAAATCACTCTTAAGATTTTTGCACTTTCCTTTGATTTCTTTAATCAACGCGTCCATGCTGATTGATTAAACTTATCTATTGTACTTGAAAATGTGTATTTTCTAGAATAGTGTGCTTGTATCACGGATCGCCAAGCACTTGCTAATACCAGAAGTTCCGTATTCGATTCCAAAGGACCAATGTTTTAAAGTGCTAACAGAATTTTGTTCACACTATCAAAGAAAAATGCGTCGTAGAATTTTAATGTTGTTTATTCTAAATCATAAACCTTACTAAATAATAATTCAAGTCCTATTGAACATTAGGAGCTTTGTCAGTTACGTTAGTTTTGGTTTTTCTTGATATAAGCCCGCGACCAAAAACAATTTGTTAATAAAAGTTGTTGATACATACTATGATTGACCACTGTTGAGTTTAAGTTTGTTGAATGCCAGTTTTAAAATGCCGCAGATGTTACCGTTAGACATATCTTGGTGCCAATGTTCATACAGTGATTGACCATTGCGAAGTTTAGATTTGTCCAAGAACATATCTGTCGGTAGGCAGTCTCTCGATTGCCGTTGTTCAATTCCACCTTTGATGAAAATCTTAATGAAAAGATGTTGCATTTAGGTACTTATCTTACTAATTCCTTTTGATTGTTAGAAATATTGCGCTAGAATTGTAAATTAATAACTTTTTATTGTTCCCATAGAGCGTCGTATTATTCAGGCTGTTCTCCTGATTTGAAAAAATAATGCAGTTGCTATAAGAGAATCAGCAAAACCATATTGGGCGCGTGAAAATTGTCGTGGCTTGTTTCATCAATGCAAATGAAGAGTAAAACCGTTTTGCTAAAATTGCAAACTAATGTCGTATTTGTCATGTTCAACAAACATAACTAAGATTTTGTATACATGATTGTGATCACATCTTTAAACATATTTGTTTGTCTATAAGCATTTTTGAGGTATTGAGGTCTTTTCATCATCTCAAACATAATCGAAAATGTCTATAAGATATATTTAGTGGCAATAAAGTTAAAAAAGTAACAAAATGCATGTTTCAATATTTTCCGGTAAGGCTCAAAAATCCTAGCTGAGTGTAATCTAGTTCTAAATATTTTCAAATAATTGTTTGTCCGCTATTAAGAGTGATCTAATAGGCATTTGCCATTGTTGCATTTCTATGTTGATATGTGTATTTGTCAATTCATTTTCAATAGTACAATATTTTTAAAGTATCTATAATGACGTGAACGTAGATGCTAACAAGTCTGTGTCAATTTCTACAAACCAGTAGCATTTAACTTCTAGAGTCACTAAATGCAATGTTTTGCTTTTTTCTCGTGTTTGTTTTATTAAACGTGTACGTTGTATAGTTAGTCTGTTAGGTAATCTATTTTATGTAGAACACAAGTATGACACGAATTTTTTCAAGCTCAATAGTCTAGTACAAAGACTGTTTAGCAGCCAGCCTGGATTTGAGCAATATCTAATTTGTCAAATATTTTTCAATGAGTTTGTCTCTTTCGCAAACTAGCCTAGTAAACCTTTTTAGTGGCGTTTCTCTTACAGTATCTAGAATCGCTGCGTTATTACACTTTTATAGCAACGTCCTTTATCATTTCTTTCTTTAGTTTTAAAGTTGTGATAAATTTTAACTTTTAGGTTATTATTATTTATCCCATTATCATGTTTCCAGTCAAAAATCTTTTTTTTTCATTTTTATCTATTATCAATCATTTTTGCTTTTTAATTTTTTCAAAGTTTTGCAATTTTCCAAATTATCACAGCTGTCAAAACCGGTTTCTAATCATTTTGACAGTCTAATTGTAAAAATATAGAAAAACAAGTTATAAAATTTTGTAAATAATGTAATTACTTGCAACTTTTATACAAAAACTTTTTCTTTGACTTTATAACTTTTGAGATATTTAAAGAAATTTGATCCAAAACCATTTTGTTTCGTTTTACTGACATTACGTCGTTTATTCATTTATATGAGAAAAGTTCCAATGTCAAATTACAAGAGTACATTGACTAGCGGATTTGTAGATAACCCAACTAGTCAAATTTAAACAAAAAGCACATTAAACTAACGCCTATAATTGGTCGTCAAAAGCAACTTCATAACAATAGCATTACAAAGTCAAAGCAACTTGAAAACTATCGGCCCAAGTTAACCACCATTTGACTCTACGGCAATCAAACATAATCTCTGCTATGACAAAAGTACAGAAGATTTAATAACAACTCGACTAACAACAATCACAGCTGTTTAGTCCAAAAATTACTCAAATCAAAGCTTTGTCGGCAGTCAAAAGCAACCACGGTAAAAATAGCATCAACAAGTGCTGCAAAGATGGCCAATATTTTAGTTTGTGTTACTAAATCACAAGCTGCCTTCGAATATGTACCTAAAAACACAAATATATACTATCAAAACCGCTAATTGAAAGAATGGAGACATTGTAGATACTAACGAGGCCTAGTATCTGGTCCACCCACACTCTGATATTAAATGTAATTATGGTTAAATAGACACTAATCATATATTAGACTAGTGTCCTAAATTAATAAATGCCAAAATTTTATAAATTTCTTTGCCGGAGCTGGGGCTCAAACCTGCAACAAATTATGCGTCAAGATTTGAATTAGGCGCTTCACCAACTGAGCCACTCTCCGGTTATATAAAACTTAACCATTGTGCAAAACTACATTTGAGATCAAATAAAAAGTTAAAAAAATTGCAAGCAAGAAACCGAAATACATAAATTTATTGACGGACTTTGATTTGCTCACAAATTAAACAGATAAAAATAGAACAAAAAAGTCTTAAAAGCCAATTGTTTTCTAAATAACCTAATAGCTGCAACTATGCCTTAAACCAAAAACTCTAAACAGGCATGTTCTACTCGGTAGACATCAAGCAAACAATTTTTTTTGTATTGTTAACTCAATGTTTTTATTATATCATGGACGCAATTGCTTTGATGATTTGTTGCATTCATACGGTGTATGTATGTCAAGTAGTGTGTTTATATAAATATTTATAAATTCAATTTCTTTGTCAAAATTTATTATTTACACTTTACGCCAAGGAATATATTTTAAGTCTAGTTTGAATTGAATAAATTAAATTTAATATTTTTTTTTAATTTAAAAAAAAAAAAAAAAACCGGCGTGTGAGACGAACAAAGTGGATCCGCACACGGTAACGGAAAAAGTGAAAAACAGTAGTAGCAAGGTGCGTGGAGTTCAGAAAGTGTTGACAGAGTGTTGAACTGGGGATCGGTGAGCGTTGGGGATATAACATACAAGCGGCAAGTGAACAACAGCACACGAGACATAAATAGAAAATAGTGAAAACCAGTCAGCTGTTCGACGGCCATCATTAAAAGTGCGCGGGCAGCACAACCAGCGACAAACGAAAAGGGCGCGAAATCTGAAAACAATGCGTAAAAGAAAACGTAGGATATACATATGAGTAACAAAAAAACAAAAAGTGATAGACCTAGAGCAAACAGTTTAACAAGTGTAAGAGAATTATTAAAAAGGAAAAGAGCGGGGGAAGAAAACGAAGACTTTGATAAGTGGGAGCAAGAACAAATAGAATTACAGAACTCAGCAAAAACCAAAAGAACTCAAGGAAAAAGCAGTAGTAAGGAGAAGAAAATAGAAACAACAGAAATGGAAGAAATATTAAAGAAAATCGATGAACTAAGAGCAGATATGAAACAAGAATACAACAAGAAACACCTAGAACTAAAAGAAGAATTCCAAAAGACTAAAGCTGAATAGGAAAATATGGCAAAAGAATGGAAGAAGGAAAAAGGAGAGTTAGAAATCAGAATAAGGAACCTAGAAGATAAGATGGAAATACAAGATAAACAGAAACGCAAGAATAACATAGTAATAATAGGAGCAAATATTGATGAAAAACAAGTTAAGCAGCAAGTAGAACAATTAATAAAAAATAAGTTAAACCTACAAGTAAACATAAAAAGTGGCTACTACATCAAAAACAAGGGGAATAAAAACATAGTGCAGGTGGAATTAAACTCATGGAAAGAAAAACAGTTAATAATGGAAAAGAAAGAAGCGATGAAAGGAACTGAAATATACATAGAGAATGACCTCACATATGAGGGTACAAAGTAAACTAAAAAGCATAGCGAGAGACGAAAGAGCAAAAGGAAGGAAAGTGACGGTGGGATACAGCAAAATCTTCGTCGAAGGAGAGAGATACGATTGGGATAAAGACAAACAAAATATATCAAAAAACTGAAAAACAATAAGAAGGAAAATGGAAAACGGACGAAGACACAGGCAACTAAAATGGAAATGAATATGGAAATGAAAGAAAAAGAGAAAGAAGAAAGGAAAAATAAAAAAGAATATAAGAAACTAGGGACATGGAACATAAGAGGACTAAATGGGAAAGAAAAAGAAATAGAAATAGAATTTGAGAAGGCGAAACTAGATATACTAGTAATAACAGAAACTAAGAAAAAAGGGAATGGAGAAGAGGAAATGGAAATGGAACACCTGTTGGTATACAGCGGAGTAGAACAGCATGAAAGAGCAAGAGCGGGACTGAGGTGCATAATAAATAGAGAAAGAAAAGACACACTGAATAAATGGGATGCAATATCAGAGAGAATATTAATGATAGAGCTGAAAGAAGACAGAGAAACGGAAACAATAATAGCGGTATACGGTCCAGACAAAAACGATACAGCTGGAAACAAAGACAAATTTTGGGAACAACTAAGTGTAGCGATGGATACAGCAAGAGGGACGACATACATAGCAGGAGATCTAAACGCAAGGGTAGGACGCAAAGACCACATATACCCAAAGACAATTGGAATATATGGAGAAGAGAAAAGAAACAACAATGGGAAGAGACTACTGGATTTCTGCACTATACATGACCTGATTATAACAAACACCTTTTATGAGCAGAAGGATATCCACAAATATACTAGAGTACAAAGGAGCAGAGGAGAACGATCAATAATTGATTACATTATAGTCAAACGAACAAATAAAAGTGATATACGGGATGTAACAGTAAAAAGAGGCAGTGAAATATACAGTGATCACTACCTAGTAGTAGCAGAAATCAAGGAAGGGAAGGTAAAGAGCAAAGCTGTAAGAGAAAACAAAACGAATGAACACATAAAAGTGATAAGGAGTTACAAATTAAAAAACAAAGAACTGGCAAAGAAGTACAAAGAAGAAATAAAGAGTACACTCCTAAGAACAAAAGGAGAAACAGAACACATGGATATAGAGAGATTGTGGAAAGTATTCAGGAGAACTATCACAGAAGCAGCAAGAGATACATGCGGAGTCAGCAAACAAAACACACACAAAAAACAAACAGCATGGTGGACAGAAGAAATAAAGCAGCAAGTGAAAAACAAAAAGAAGAAATGGCAAATATATCTACAAAAAAAGACAGCAAACAGCTACGAAATATACAAAGAACAAAGAAACAAAGTTAAAAATTTGGTAACTGAAGCAATGCAAAAAACATGGGAAAAATTTGGAGACAAAATGGAGAAAGATAGTAAAGGAAATCAGAAGCTGTTCTACAGAGTGTTAAAAACCCAGAGAAAGAATAAAGAAACAGAGAGAAACGCAATCAAGGATGAGAGAGATGAAATAATAACCAACCAAAATGAAATTATGGAACGATGGAAAAAATACTTCCAAAATCTGCTCACAGGTGAAGAAAGGGGACAACAGGAAGAGGAAAATCAAGATAAGGGTAGGTGGGAGAAGAAAGAAGGTAATGAAGAGCAAAACATAACCATGGAAGAATTAGAAGAAGCAATCCATAGATTAAAAGTCGGCAAGGCCCCAGGAGACGACCAAATCACAGCGGAAATGATAAAAAATATAGGAGAAAGTGGAAGAGAACTGTTACTCAAAGTTTGCAATAAAGTATGGACAGAAGAACAAACACCAAAACAATGTTAAATTGGATTAATAGTGCCAATACTAAAACAAGGAAATAAGATGGACTGCAATAACTATAGGGGCATAACACTGCTGAACACAGCCACGAAACTGATGGAACAAATATTAGAAAAAAGACTAAGAAAACAAGTCGAGAAATTACTAGAAGAAGAACAGAGTGGGTTCAGGCAAGGCAGAAGCACACAGGATCATATATTCACATTAAAAGAAATAATAAACAAAACCCTAGCCAGATCAGAAACAGCATATCTAGCGTTTTTAGGTATGGAAAAGGCGTTTGACAGAGTACCGAGAAACAAGATATGGGAAAGTCTAAACAAAAGAAAGGTAGACCCGAAACTGATCAGAGTAATTATGAGTATGTATAAGGAAACGAGAAACTGCGTAATTAGCAAAAATCGAAAATCAAAAATCTTCAAAACAAATAAGGGAGTAAGACAAGGAGGCAGCCTGAGCCCGCTCCTGTTTATAATATTTATGGATGATCTAATTAAAATAGCCAAGCAATAAACCAGACCACTATATATTGGATACAGAAGGATGCGGATGATGTGGGGATATTAGCAAAAAATAAAACAGACCTCGAACATAACATGAAAGTTTGGAATAGAGTATTGGAAGAAAATGGAATGAAGATGAATAAAAAGAATAATAAGAATAAAGAAGACAACTGGGATGGTGGGGACACATGCAAAAGATGAGTGAGGCAACACCAGCAAAAAGAATATGGGAGGCCAAGGCCCAAGGAAAGAGAAAAAGAGGAAGACCGAAAGCCACATGGAACGACACAATTGGAAAGATACTCGAAAAAAAAGGAAAAACATAGAAAGAAGCAAAGAATATGGCAGACGATAGAAAGACATGGAATAGATTTATCAAAGGAGAATAACACATAGTAGCCTACACCCAATAGGTAGAAGAGCAATCTGATTATATATATATATATATATATTTTTAAGTGTAACTTAAATGATTCAAATATCACAGAAGTTCATAATTAACCAATAGATGTATGTTGATGACGTTGAGCTATATTCCGTGCCTCAAAAACGTCCCAACATTTATTAAATCTGAGATCAAGATGTGTTTTGACACTAAACTTGTTCAGTTTGTTGAATTATGGGAAACGAATTGAAAAGCTCACTTACTTTAGCATTGCGCTTTATTACGCAAAAGATTGGATAATAGCTTCATAATCTGTTTGTTTCAACTATATTATATATTGTTGATCCTGTTCACCATACAAAGAATTTATCGCAACTAGCGCATTTCACACTAACTCTATTGCTAGTATATTGTGCAAGTTAGCTAAACCATTATTTTATCTTTGGTATAAAACTGTTAAGTACGTCGCAAAACTAAAAACACAACGCTTACATCCAAAGTTTCTTTTTGTGCATAATAATTGTCTTGACAATTTATCAGGTTACGTTTGCAAAACCCGGTTGCTGTAAGAAAACTCCAGCGTACTGGATTTCCAATTTTTAAAGGTTTTCCAATTGTTTTACTCTTGAGATTCGTTAAGTGTATTAACGTCATGGATGACCAACATTCTAATTATTACTTGCTCAAGCAAATTCATTCAATTTTGCTTTGAGTATTTAAAATAAATAGCACTGTTTACTTTGTTTGGATCTCCAGCCACGTAAGTAATCAATAAAAAGCTGACTTTTATAAAATTGCATTGAAATTTCTTCTTCTAGAATACTCTAACAACTAATATAATAAAGTTTTTAACAAACTTTAATTGCTTAGTATCAACAAACCTCGAAAATCACAATGTATTTTATTTTGAAAAACCTCTGAAGGCATCGAAAGACTTGGGTCTTGGAAGTATTTAACAAAAAGCTGTAAATAACAACAGAAAGCATCTATAATGTTAGTGTGAAAATACTCTATGCATCGGGGGGCATAGGTGCTAATTATGTGTAGATGTTTCCCATTTAGTTTTAGTGTAGTATTTAATATTATTTTGTTAACATATTCAATTTTTTCATTCTGTTGTATGAATTTTCTATATCCTTCGCTGTCACTTGTGTTTTTCCCGCTATATGTGAGAATGTTTTTTACTCCTCTTGTTTTTTTTTGTTGCTTTTGTGGCACCGTTCTATCTACCCTATTTCCAAAACTATGGGTATGTATATGACAAACAAAAACATTTCTATTCTCGTAACTCCGGTAATATTATAACTTTCACATTTTAAACATTTCATGGACCTAGCTACAGTAATCTCACTTTAACTTAACCTATAGAATGTGTACAATGTAAATACACACAATATTTGTGTGTATATTAAATTGCACGTTACAACGGCCAATTCATGTTTGGTGTAGTATAGTGGGTTTACTGTAGATACGTCACTGTGTATTTTAAAAGTTTTATGGTAGGCAATCGTATTTACATTTGTTCGATAGTAATATTAAAATTTCCAGCTTTTAATTCCAACCTTGAGTTAAGTTTGAAATTACAAAAACCATAAATATATCAATAAAGATAAAAATTGATTTATTTATAGATTTAATATCAATAGTAAACATTGTAAACTATTTACTAAAAACGTTAAACAGATTTATGTTCCACATTATAATTTATATAGGTACAAAAAATCTTTTTGTTATATTTATAACAATCTGCCAGATGCAATTAAAAATATTAAAAATTATAATCAACTTAAAAACAGAGTTAAAAAGTATTTAATTGATAAAACATGTTACTCAATGAACGAATTTTATAAGAGTTTATAAGGTAGATCATTTTTTATGATTTTATATTTAACCCTTAGCTACTGAGCATACAAATTCGAACATATTAACTTAAGAGTCCGTAGACAATTGCCAAGTAGTTTTACCTGCGGGGCAGACGGAAAGGGAATTATCACAAAATTGTAGCAATAGTAGCAAGCAACGCCGTCGAATTTAGCTCTAGTAGCGAAATATTAACTCTCCTAAATATGTAGGTATTATACATATTTCGGCGCGTGTTTCCTCCCACCTTCTATTCAGCTCAACTGAAATTTGGCGGGCATTTGTCTCGCACGTACATATCTGCTATTATACACAAACAGCTTATAAGTTATAGTAATAAACTCTTGCAATGATAAATTATTTAATTTTAAATTAACAAGTAGTTTATGATAATGAAGGTTTTATTATTATAGATTATCTTTATTATTAATAAATAAAAATCAATCTTATGAGTTTAACTTTTTTTAATAATATACTTACAGATATTTAATAGGTACAAGAGTTTTTAAATATCAAATTTATTTGATTCTGAACTCATCAATTGGTTACATTTCTAAAATATTTAATCATAATTTTTATATATTTCGTGATATTTTAAATCCGAAACATATATATACATTATTATTAATTATAGAAAGCAATTGAAGGGTCGTACCGGACAAAAGTCGAATAAATTTTGTCGAAATAGCTAACATTATCTATCTTGAAGCTAATAATAATAACCGTTTTATCCAATAGTATGAATAGAACAAATATCAAACAACAAACAAATAATATATTAAAAAATTTAGTTTATATATTTTGTTGTTTTAATAAACGCGTAATTGCGAATCTAGAACGGCTAGAAATCATGTTTTTACATTAAATAAGTTTTAGGAGAAAGGGGGATGTGGATATGTAATACAAAATTGTTTCATATATATACACTCATTTATTTATTAACGGAATCTCCATTGTTATAAACATAAAAAAATAAATGTTAGTAAACAGAGCTGTCAGACTTGTAAATATTTAAATCAATTTTTTGAATTAAATCATTTTTGTGATTTAAATCATATGAATTAAATGTTTTTTATAAAACGTGACTTAAAGACTTTTGATTTAAATCATAGTTTAAAGACTTTTGATTTAAATCATAGTTTTTTAAAGAGTGACTTAAATCTTTAATTATTTAAATCATTTATTTTTTAACCGGTGATTTGACTTATGGTTTAAATCATTTTGATCTAAAAAATGACTTGTGACTTATTATTTAAATCATTTTTATTTAAGAAATGACTTGTGATTTATAATTGAAATTATTTTGAAATTGATTTAATATTTTGTATCACTTAGTTGAAATTTCTTCTTGATTTAAATCAAAATTGAAATTATTTAAATCAATTTAAATGATTTAAATCAAACGTGAATTGATTTAAATTAAATTAAGTGATTTAAATCAAATTTGAAATGATTTAAATGAAAATTGAAGTGATTTAAATCATTTTGGTTAATAAAATAATTTGTGACTTATGATTTAAATCATTTTGAATAAAACACATGATTTGTGACTTATGATTTAAATCATTTTGGTTTTAAAAATGATTTGTGAGTTGTGATTTAAATCATTTTGGTTAAAAAACTAATTTGTGACTTTTGATTTAAATAATTTTGAATAAAAAAATGATTTGTGACTTGTGATTTAAATCATTTTGGTTTAAAAAATGATTTGTGACTTATGATTTAAATCATTTTGATTTTAAAAATGATTTATGACTTATGATTTAAATCAATTTAAAGATGACTTGACAGCTCTGTCAGTAAATAAAATAATCTAACATTTAAATTTGGATTTTTTTATGTTTACTGATAGCTTCCATAATTTCTTGTGGATCCCTAATAGCCATGTTTCTTGTTCTTCTTGGATCAATAATTTCCGGTAGCAAACATTTTTCATAAAAAAATACTAATTTATTTACCATTCTAGTTTTCCAAAATTCATCGTCTTTCATGATTATTTCAATTTTAATACCTTTGGGAGTCCACACAGCAAATAAACAATACGCCCGTTGAGTTATATGCAATTGCCCCTGAATTTGGAAATACCATTTATGGTTGGTGTTAATAGTGCTCAACTTCCAAAATGTAATTTTCTTTACAGAAATTCCTTGGTCAGGTGTCATATCCCGCGCTGAATAAGGACACTTAATTTCCACTATCCCGTCATTGTCAATTAACCCATCTGGTGTAGCTCCTAAATATGGAATGGTTTCATCCACAAATAAACCGCAACTTTTAATTTCAATGTTATTTATGGTTTCCAGATGTTTAATTGCCGTTTTTTCATTTAATTTTCCATACTCAATTGGCTTTGATTTTTTATATAAGTCTGGGATTAACGACTGATACAAGATATTTTTGATGAGATTTGCGCAGCTAGTATGCATTTTCCTTACACAGACTACTCCAAAATTGGAAGCCGTTAGAATATGTTTACGAGCGTTATGCCACTCATCGCAATCTGCTTGATTTCTTGTACACATTTCTAGATTAATACGTTCTTCCGAAGACCTTTTCAGTGAATCTAAAAATAATGTTTTTGTAATTTTAAATTTGTCTGGTTCCATATCCGGTTTTTGGCAAGACTCTCCATAGTCGGGATTGTTAACGATATTGGCAGTGGTTTTAAAAAGTGCCCTTTTTGCTTTACGTTTTCGTTGTAGTATTTTTTTTTCAAAGTTTTTTGGAATACTTGAGGGCGATTTACTATTGCAATGTTTATAGATTTCATAAAAAAGTCGTTTGGTGTTGTGTGTTATTACAGCAGAGTAGAATCTTCCTCTGTAGGATTGCCGCAAAGAAAAAATGATACGTTTCCCACCGACTTTTTAACAAACAATTGCATTAAACTGTTCTACTATATTGCTGTCAACATCGTGAATGAGGCTTTTTGCATGGTTTGATAATCGAGTTATAGGTAGCATTAACTTATTATAAAACCCAGAATGACTGAATTGCTCTATGTAATTTTCATTATCAGGTCGATCTTTTCGGCAAAAATAATTTAATTCCAAGCAACATTTATGCTCGCCAAGAATATGACTTGCACTGTTTAAAATATCTTTTTTAACAGATTAATTTTGGCTGCTAAATCCAAATCCTGATTTTTACGATATTAAATTGCCTTAATCACCGCTCCTCTAAATTTTAAAATACAACTGTTAAGAATTTTTCTTAAATATAGAGGGCCCTCAGTTTTCTGAGTTGCCAATTCTTTTAACTTGTTACAAAAATTACGCAAAAGATGGTTACGGCATTCAATTTTTTCCACTGTGGTGTTTCCATATGGATTTAATTCCAAAAATTTTTTGTAACACGAACTGTCACCATCTGCTATCATTCTTTTGTATTTTAGTCCATACAAATCTAAACTTCTGTAAAATCCTTCTGCAATTGCAGCTGCTTCCATAGCTGGTGAACTCCCCTGCCAGTTTTTGTAACATTTGTGTTGTTTGGGTGTCATGTTACTATTTTTGGCCCGTTGACATATAAGACAGTATTTGTTTTTAAAGTCGACGTGCAAAACTTTTTTGGTTCTATAACCGATAATGCTACCTATCCCTGATAATGCATTGTAATTTGTGCGGTAAGAACGTTTTGACCATGCCCCGTCACATACTACTGTGATTAATGGTACACCATCTGGGGTGCGTTCCAATTTAGAAGAAAAACACGTCCGGGCGTTATTTTTTTACCCTAACGCGTTCATAAATGCAGGAGTCCCAGAATGTACGCCCAAGTCGTTCGTAAATATAGGAGAAAAACGCCCGGGTAAAAATAGTTTACCCGTTTCTCGGAGATGGTAAAGTTCTATGCGGCGGGAGATTTAAAATGTGTTTTTCTTAACGTGTATTATGTAGTAATATTATTATCTAAAATTATGTTTTCTATATTAACTAAAATACTAAAATAAAAAATAAATTTATTTTAATAGTTATTTTAAATTCAATTTTATAAAGTCGAAATATATGTTTGATTAGGAGGTTAGGTTGTGTCAGTTGACAGGTAGAAACTCCCAAACGCGTTCTTTTTTAAAGGAAAAAGGACGTACTTTGACGTCTTACGTCAAGACGTTCGCCCAAACTACACTCTCTAAATTGGAAAGCACCCCTGTATCCACATCACCAGCTTCTAATGCCAATTGCTTCTCTTCTTGCGCAGCTTCTTTCATTTTATTTATAGCAACAATTTCAAAATTTTCGCATACATTTTCGTGGATCTTGCTATATGAGGAAATTTAGACCTCGCAAATCAAAATTTTGTTAAGATTTGACAAAAGTTAAAATGGTTTAAAGAAAACAAAGTTTTGTGATTTTGCTAAATTTACAGGTTTTTTTGGAATAATGTTTGAAGCTTAATATATCAAAATGACTGCCACAATATTAAACATTTAAAAATGGGTTTTAAAGAACATGTAATAAGGAATAATTTGAGCCATCGTGAACCTTTTTATCTTTTTCTAAAAGCCCAAAAACTGAGATACAAAATAAGCTAAAAAAGACGTTTTATTGTCAAATTTCCGACTTTCAAATGTGTGTCATTTTGAACAGGCAATATTCTAAGGTCCAAAATTTTGGAAATCTTATTTTTTTTATCCATATTTTGATCCCTGAAAATTTGAGCAAAATCAAAGAGATCAACTTTTTCAAATTGATCGAAAAGTAATGGAATTACCCATATATATATATGTACTCCAACATATCAGACATTGTCCTTATGTATTTATTTAAACCAATAAAATATTATTATTATATTATTTAAAAAAAAACAAATGTTGCAAAATTTTATATTTGTTGCAACACAACTAAATCCACATGAATCATATGTTTAATGTTTAACTACTATCTTCCATGTTTAATGTACAAAATGTGAGTCATTGCATTTCTATTACACTCAAAATGTTATTTTCTGAAATACAAAATTTATATAAAATAATAAATAAGATTTAATATTAACATAAACTTTATTCTTTAAACATTATGCATCAAACGTTAAAAATAAGTAAACTTAAAATAAATAACTATTAAAAATAAGATCTAAAATAAAAATTTTGTTATTATATTACAAGAAATCCATTGGTCCATATCAAATGCATTCAATAATGTTATAAAAATATAAAAAATAATTTATTTAACTATTAATATGGTTATTAAGTTCAAATACAGTGTCATCATCTTCATCCTCACTTAAAGGAAGAGGAAGCATCTCAACGTCACCTCGACTTGCCAATATGCCGTACTTCCTTACCATTGTCGGGGGTTTACTTCCTTTTCTTAGTCTACAAATTAAATAAATTTATTAAAAATTGTGTAGATATAATTAAATTAACTTACCTAAACATTCGTATGCCTAAATACATTAACAGAATCATAGTAATTCCTAACAATACATAAAAGCCACGTAATAAGGCTCCAGATTCCATCTTAAAATCATCTCCTATATGTGGGGAAACCTGCATTATGGGTCCTTTTGTATGCATGCCAGTTTGAGTTGAATTTTTTGCATTTTTAGTAGAGTTATCAATATTAATATTTGGGATTACCTTTTCTTTTATGATAATATAAGGTATGTGTGAATCATCTGGACTCTTTTCGTTTTGATTATCACTTTTTAAAATATGTTTATTTTCACTTAGTAAATTTTCCAATCCATTGCTGTTACTATTAGTATCAGTTGCTAATAATATGCAGGTTAAGTGGAATAATATTACTAAACATGACAAAATTCGCATTTTTATAGAGTAAATAAATTCTCTTCTGACTCATTTAATAATTTTGTAAAGACACTTGAACGCAATATTTGTTTAGGAAGCAATATTTTTCGATAAATTGATGTACTAAGTAGTGACGTTACTTACAACTTACAATTTTTGTCAACCTATTTGATTGAAAAGAACTATTTTAAATGTTTTTAATGTCAAGGTTTACTTGAACTACTTACATTATACGAGGGCTATGCAGAATTTACAATTAGTAACGTGTATTTATTTACAGCTTGTGATGTGTCAGTAATTGTCATTAGTTTACATATATAGAATAAAAACCATAAGAAATAACACAATAATACTAAATATTGAAAAATGATAGGAAGAAGAAAAGTTTGCATTACAAATATCTAGTAGTTTCTAATCTTTGTTACTCATATTCGTCTCTACATTTTTTACAGCATAATATTTGACAATCACTGCTTGATTGGATAAAAAGTAATTTTAACAGCAATGTTAGCTAACATTGATGTTAAAATAAGTCCAAAACAGGCTCAAATTAATAGCCGTATTCTGAACATTTTTTACATCGATGTTAATTAACATTTTGAACGTTGCTAGGCAATATTTAATAAACTCAATACCTCATTGGTTAAAAATCAATTTCTACAGCGATGTTAGCTAACATCGATGTTAATAGCCGTATTCTGAACATTTTTTACAGCGATGTTAATTAACATTTTAAACGTTGCTAGGCAATATTTAAAAAACCCGATACCTGATTGGTTAAAAATCAATTTCTACAGCGATGTTAGCTAACATCGATGTTAAAATATGTTCAGAATAGACCCATAAAATATGTTCAGAATAGACCTATAAATATACAATGTGTGTAAATATTTATTGGCATAATTTTGAATAAAATAGTCACAAAAAGAATCGATTTTGATTTAAAAAAGTATTGTAACGTACTGCAATACGTAAAAATAATCATGTATTAAAACACTCAACTTAATTTAATACTCCTCACCTGTTCAAGTTACGACTTGAACGTAGAAGTATGCTATCAAGTTTTCAGCCATTTTAAATAGTATATGACAGAGCTCTTGCATGGTTTAAAAATAAAACTGTTCTGAAGTTAGCCATTACTCTGCTTTACTGTTTGTTATTAACTTCATGTGATTTAATAGAACTACTAAATTGCGTCAATGAAACGTCAATTGAATGAATTCTTGCCAAGGTTACCAATTATTGTAGTTCAAAAGAAAATCAAAGTGCACCTCATGGGGGGTACCCTAAAGCCCGCCTGAACGTAGCAAGAATTCAAAGGAATCTGTAAAGTCGATGGAGATCACGTGATTGCATCCACCAATGGCAGCAGCAAACTTGGCTCCATCACAGATCAGCTGATTTTAATAAGGTTCTAACCTGTGCTAGCGTTTCTCTAACCTAAATGATCAACTTGTTATAAATGTGTAAATTGTGTTTAGTGTATAAATACTATAAAGTAAGTATTCTGTTAATTATTATAAAACATCTATTGTTTGTATCACAAATAAGTGCAGCCAAATTCAATTAATTTAATTAAAATAAAGTTAGCAACAAACACTTATATTACTTATTACTTAAAATTTAACATGTCTTCTACAAAATTAAATTAGTGCTTTATCAAGAGCTATGTTCTTTCATCTTTATTATTATTTTTTATGCTAGCACATTAGAATTATTATTATGACAACTCTAAATATAACTTAAATATGTGCAAAACTGTTTAATTAAATTAAAACTATGTATATGTTCGATAACAACACAACCGAGTATGTTATTTTGAACTTTGGTTTTTTAGGTTTGTTGCAATTTTTTGTAGAACTTTTTGTATGTTGTATGATAAAAATAATGGAGTGTGAAATATGTTTGCGCTTTCCAAATCTGTATATGTACTGTTAACAATTTGTTTATTTTGTTTTATGTATTCATTTCATCGTCCATCCATCTTAACAGACTTCCACCGCCTCGGTAAATTTTCTTTCTTATTAAAATAAAAGTGATTTTTTATTTATACATACATAAATCATATTTCATTGTTGTTTTATTTTTTGTTTCATGTTATTGGTCACGAATTCAATCTACAACGATAATAGTGAATGTGTATTTATAATATTTTTTTGTGATTTATATGAATTTTATTGTCAATAAATATGATTTAAAATAAAAGATTTTTATTATTTAGTTTTGGTTATTTAGATATTAAAGTTATGTTATAAATAATGTATTCATTATAATATTATTTATGAAAATTCAGAAAATATAGTATAATATTTAAATAGATTAATTTTCCGCCAATAATTTTGTGGTGATGTGGCGCCATCTCTTGAGAACTTCTATAGCTATTTTGATGAACAGCGCCTCTTATTTAACGATGGAGAACTATTTTCGATTCTAGCCAATAACATGTAAGGTTCACTTCTTATATTGGATATTCTGTGGTGCACCTTGGTGAAGTTAAGGTCAGTTCATTTACATTTCACAACAAAGTAAATACATAACAATTTTCTTTCTACAGATTACACAAAATTATCAAGTAAATATGGCTTTAAATGCCACCAACAAACTATTGAAACTCCAATCACCCATTAAAGTTGCAGTTGCAACTTATCATAAGAATGTCATTGACCATTATGAAAATCCTCGAAATGTTGGTTCACTCAACAAATCAGATAAGAACGTAGGCACTGGATTAGTAGGAGCACCTGCTTGTGGAGATGTCATGAAACTGCAAATAAAAGTTGACGACAATGGCAAAATCATTGATGCTAAATTTAAAACGTTTGGATGTGGTTCAGCTATTGCCAGCAGCTCTCTTGCCACCGAATGGGTGAAAGGTAAAACCGTTGATCAAGCTTTGCAACTCAAGAACACTGATATTGCTAAGGAATTATCGTTACCACCAGTTAAATTGCATTGCTCTATGCTTGCCGAAGACGCTATCAAAGCAGCTTTATCTGACTATAAGATTAAGCAATCTAGTAAGGATGCTATGGTGAAAGAATCTAAGAATTAATATGGGTGATATGACTTTAGTCGGCTTAGAATTTAATTTGAATATATGTAATTTTAGATTATATTATAATTGAATTTATTTTGCACTGAAATAATAAAGCTAGTAAAATTAAATGTGTTTTTTATTAATTATAATTTGGATAATTACATTATATGGTGTAAGAAGTTATTAATAGAATAAAATTTGTGGCAGCAGCCAATTTGATATAAATTATAATGACCAAGTTATAGATTTTATTAGTATTTAGTTTATAAGAATCTAAAATGGCATGTAAATTTTAAAAAACATTCGTCTTAAATTTATAAAAAATAAGCTAGAATTCACTTTTAAAAAATAGGCAACCAAACATGCATCATTGGTATACTTTGTCATAGGCGTAGATGTTTTATTAATTTATATAAAAATTAATTATTTGCAATTCACACTAGTTCAGCATCATTTTTAAAGTTTTAATAAAAAAAGGTGAGCCAAAAATTTTGAGATATGAGAAATTTGAACCAAATTTTTTTTCTTGTTGCGAAATTATTTAGAAATAATAATTTAAATGGTACAAAGTAGTGTTCAGAACATCTATGTAAATGACAAGCTAATAAAATGTTATTAAATCGCAAATTACGGGGGAAGGAGATTTGATATTGAATCTGACTTACCGTCTAAATTAAGGATGAACAGGGAGGTTTTCAGTAGCGGCAGTAGATGGCATTTGCAACTAAAGCGATGTTGATTCTCACTTATCTATTTGGATCACCTCTTTACGTTTTTTGTTAAGCTAAACTTACCCAAACAGGAAGCCCAATACAGGAATCTAAACTCAAATAAAATCACTATAAATAGAATGCAAAGGTATAAAGATAAATTTTGTATATATTAACATTAGAACCAATTTAAAATAATAAAAATAGCTTAAAATATACTACAATCATGTAAATAATATAAAAATTGATATAAATATAACAAATTGAAACTAACAAATAATATTTGCCCACATACACACTATTTACTATTCTTCTTCGTTCTTGGTCCACTTTGATTTTGAGCAATTCTAATTGTAATGCACTTTTTATCAAGAAATGAAATTAAATCCTGTAAAAATAAATATAATAAATACAAATTCAAATAACAAGATTATAATAATACCTGAATGTGGAACTTGAATCCTTGCTCCTTTAACATGCCATATAAAACTTCAACTTGTAAGGGTTCATATAATAAAATATTTTCTCTTAATTCAGGATGCGCAGCAAGTAAATTGTGCCATGCAATGTGTAAAGGTAATTGACATGACAAAATTTTCTTTAATTGTTTCTTTTCGAAAATCATTTCACCAATCGATAACCTAAAAAACAAAAATACATGTTAGACAATTGAGGTCCAGAGGATATTCAATAGATAAAAACATCCTCTGGGTTATATAAAAAAGTGAGGAAAGTGATAGACAAAATCGAGACCTGGTGCACCAGGTCTTAGCAATTGTGGTGAACACCTACATCAAAGTCGACTAGCACCTGAAGGTCGTCCCAAAAAGAATTTTCTGAAAAATTCAGATAATTACATATAAACCCAAATATAACCTAACCTGGGGTCAGTTATCAACTAGAAGTCGTCCATAGTAATAACCGTAAATTGGCACAAAAGTCAAGAAGAAGCCGATCGGAGAATGAGTCGGTAGACTTACCAAATGAGGCCAGCTTTAAAGCGCCTGAGCCACCAAAACTGGAAGAATGAGAATAAGTTAGAGTATGGGAGAAAAGTTGTGTACTCGGAAAATAACAAAAAACCGTCGGGATTAGCCGGTCGGGTCCTCGAAGGTTAGACCCAACCAACGAGTTATACAAGATCGCATAGGGTTTACCACACCACGCAAACTCCTCAGAATAAACATTAACATACAAGGCATACCACAATAAGCCTTGATCGATAGTGGAGCTTTCACAAACTTCATCAAATCATCATTAAAATGAACCACGCCATTCAAGAGTTCCGTATCCCAAGCAGATCCGAAAACCCAAGATCTAGATTGGCGATTGCACCATGCTTATCAAATTTTTGGTGGCCCCAAAGCTAGGCAAAAACAACGACACGCTAGACGGAGAGCAACGGTCTACTTGAAAACACAACCTGAACCTCAACCTATTGGTAATGTTAAAATACCAGATAGCGGATTTCCAAACAAAGGCCAGTTTGCACAATTAATTCAACAGTTTGCAAACGTATTTACCGAGACAGAAATCCTAAATGAAACCAAAACAGTTTGCTCTATAATCAAATTCATCAACCACACAGCAATCCGGATTCGACCGTATGCTAACAATGCTGCTAAGAAACAAGTAGTGTATCAACAAGTGGAAGAACCGAAGCATTTGCTGATAGCCTCAAACTTCAGTGCTCTCCGGCTACATTTTAGACCTGGCTTACTCTAATTTTGTGACGCAACCTACACCGACAATACTGAGATCAGCAGCTCCACTCTCGGTCTTCTACCGCCGTGTCGAAAAACAAATCGACACGGGACGCATGTGCTAATCATTCCTCCATGCACATACCTAGAAATGCAGCAAACCCTGCGGAAAAAAATGTGTCGAGAATACCATCGTGACATCAAACAGCACCCTAAATTAAAAGTACAACACCTACCCGGCCACTCTCACATCCACTTAGAGAGTAGCACTACAGTATGTCCGTAACGTAAAATAGTTCAAATTCTTCAGTTATTAAAAGTCAAAATATAAAAGGTAGTTATAAAAAGCAGTTAATCATAAATATACTAAAGATAATATTGACTAACCTGTCACTTAATGCATCTCCAACTATTTGAACATCTCCACTTCTAAAATAAAAATTACATTAACCTATTAATCATCAATTTACATTAATCTACTAACCCCAATTTTAAAACTTCACTAACATTCTCTAAATTTAAACTGTTTGTAACATCATCCACATCCTCATCATTTTCATCATCAATTAATTTTCTTCGTTTTTTCACAACTTTACCAGTTTCTTCATCATCGTCATTTAAAGCGGGATGAGTCGAATCATATAAATACTTTAACATATACGCCCCACGCTGTCGCTTCAATTTCTTTAACCCATATTTATCAAGTTCCTTCTCTATCTGAGGAGTATCCATGGAATCATAATTAGGCATTGGAGTTACATCACTAATTTTCAGTAGTGTTGTACCTTGAGGTGTTAAAATGGGATCCGTTATAAGTTTGGATTTTTCAGGGGTGATATTATCAAGACCTTTTATAACACTGCTTTCTTCTAACATGTTTGCAAATGTGTCATCAAAGAAAGCAGTTGTGTGGAATGATTTTCTATTATTACTTAATTCGGCTACGCGTGGATGTTGAATTTTCTTTGATGATAATATTCTACCAGTCTTGGGAGTTGTGTTGGGTGTTAGTGGAGGTTGGATTGGTTCAAAATTTTCACATACATCCATAATTGGTATGTCATTTGATGCTTCTTCGTTATTTGTATCACTTAAATCATTTTCATCTTGATTAAAGCTTGTTATGGATTGATTATCTAGATTCAATTCAATAGTTTCATCTCTGTATTGTAAATTTTCCCTATTTTGTAAATTCTCTTCGTCTTTGTTTAGTAAATTCTCTTTGTCTTTATTTTGTAAAATCTGATCACCTCTATTTTGTAAAACCTCCTTGCAACTATCATCATCATCACTAATATCAATAACAGCTTCCAGTAACGATTTATTTCTTTTATTTTCGGCAGCTTCTGCATGCAATTTCTTTAATATATTATTAACATCTACGTTATCCATGTCAATATTGGTTTCCATGCCATCATCACTTTCAGAATCGGAAATTTCATATTTTGGTTTAATTTTTGATTTCCTTTTAGGAGTACAATAAACACTTGAATAATTAAGTTCCTCATCACTTATATAAATACTATCTTGACTAATGCTGGAATCAATTGAAGCAGTCGAATCATGTTTTTTAAACTTACTAAAATCATTTTCAATATTATCAGATAAAACGTTTGCAGAATCGTTATTACCGGTAGCGATATCTTTTAAAGGAGAAGTATCAATTTTTGAACATTTCAATGGTGATTTTCGTGAAGAAGACTCATTAGCTTTAAAAGTGATTTCGGCACAATTATTTAATAAATTATTTACATACGCAGTTGCATTTAAAGATTTATTATAATCACTAATCCTGGGTGATGCCAATTTATCCTCCATTAATTGTGATTTTTCCAAACCAATATCAGTTCTTAATTTAGTTTTATTTTCATCAACTAATTCATTATCATCAGATATAGATTTCTGGATATTGCTATTAAATTCATTTTCGGAATCTGATGATTGAGTAAGATCTATAGTATCATTTTTGTCCATACATTTTTGTGACAATATTTTTCCTTCATCGCAAAAACTTTCAAAATGACAAATACCATTATCAGTTTCCATAATGTCGCAATCCGATAAATCGTCCGATATATTCAATTGCTTTTTACATTCATTATTTAATACTGAACTAAATTTTCTTTTAAATTTTGAACCATATGATAGTATTGGGGATTCTACTATAGTACCCAGTACATTTTTCGGCATAACTATTTCTTCATTGCCTGTATCAGTTTGACTATTTGTAATATTATTTAATTCATCAACACTTAACGGATTTTCTATGGTATCATCTTCTTCGGAATCAAATAAATCAGGTGAGACAGATACATATTTCCTAAAACTTTTTTGAGTTGGTGTTGATGTAGTTGTTTGATTAAGTGCCGATTTATCACAAATTGATTCAGATAAATTCGTAACTTTCGTTTTAACAGTGTCTGAAGTATTAATAGTTTTATCATTAAAAATACTTTCATCACAATTTTCATTTATTTTAGACAATTCTTGATTAATTTCCTCATCCGCTTCTAAAGCAATTGTTGTATTGTTAAATAGATTAAGATCATCACAATCATTTTCTGCAATATTAATTGTTGTATTATTAAAATTAACCACAGATTTTTTATCATCATGATCGCATTCTTTATCAGTTAAATAACTTAATTCATTAATGAATGAATTTACTTCTAACTCAACATCTGAAATTGATTCAATAGGTAATTGTGAAGTTATGGAATTTTCTTCAACATTATTATTCTCTGATTTCTTAATTTCTCTCGGTGGTGTTAGATCCCGACCAGGAATATCTTCCCATTTCTTTAAAAAGCTGCCACATCTATATTTGATTTCTTCAAAATTTAAGGCTTGCACGTATAGACATTTTGGTGTATTTAATTCTTCAAGATTCATACAATTAATTTTGTATAATTTATTTTCACAATATATTTCTCTTAAAATGTCACTTTGTAGTAATTGAAGCTCATATTTATCTGTTGGTGTGTTTATGTCGCAAGATTGGTTTAAAATTTGTGATATTTTTGAATTTATTAAATCTTCTCTATCCTCCTTTGTGCGTGTCATTAATGTTGATGGGATATAATAGAAACGAGATTTCTTTTTACGCGAATTTACCTGTAAATTAATTATATTTGACAGTTAATTTATAGTGCAGCAATTATGACATATTTCAAAAATGTCACAAAATGTTAGAGTTAGATCACATTTGTTGCTGTCAAATTTGTAGAACTACTACTAAATTAATATCTTGGTTTGGAAATTTAAAACTTATTATTTATGCTAAAGAGCTTTGGGAATCATTAGTTTTGGACCGCATTGAAATTGGGGCAAAGTTTTGTAAGCTTTAATGTGACTTTAATGACCAACTTATAGTTGATAATTTGATAATTATTTATAAGCTATATAAATGATTATCAAATTTTTGTTGAGCTTCTACAAAGATTTAATTGTTGAAAATACCAAACAAAATAATTTTCGGGATTTTCTAGAACTATCCAAAAAAGTTTAGAACAAGTTTTATTAAAGTGAAAGAGCTTTGTGCACTGAGAACTTTACAAAGTTACAAAGATTTTAAGAATGATAACGCTTTAGAAGCTTTTCTGATGTTTGCTATCTTTCGAAGAAGCTTTCAATAAAATGTTTAAAATGCTTTAGAAACTACCTAGAGCTCTGGAGTTAATTTTAAAACAGTATTGCAAGCTTTAAAGCTTATGATGTGTTCAATGAAAGTTTTGAAATATTGCAAGAAATTTCCAAAAACTCAAAAAATTGTTTTGGGATGTTTCAAAATTATTTTAAAAACTGCCCAAACAGTATTTAAAGCTTTTTTTAATTAGATACTTTAAAACTTTAAAATGTTGCAAGAAAATTACAAAAGCTCTAAATAATTTGCTTACGGTGTTTCAGAAATATTTAAAAAGCTTTGGAAACTACTCAAAGCTTTAGAATTATTCTTAGAACAGATTAAGATTCTATGGACACTTGAAACTGTGCAAAAACTTTCTAAAAGTTCCATAAATTGCTTTAGAAACTTCCGAAAATGTTTTAAAAACTAACCAAAGCTTTGGAATTATTTTTAGAACAGTGTTTTAAGCTTTAAAGTTTTAGAAAATTTGGTATGTTCTATTGGATGGAACTTTAAAATATTGCAAGAAACTTTCAAAACCTCTAAATTTTCTTATGCCGGGAAAGCGGCGTTTCAGAACGGCCACTTGGGCGGCTTGCAATCTCAACGCCGTTCGACCACGCAACTGAGAGTCTCCAAACCCTAGAGAATTGTCTCTCCGACGCACCGTTTTACCGAATATCCAAAAAGACCACCCACCCGCTCAAGTATTAGTTATCAAGAAATTGAAAATTCCCTTCCTCTGCAAGCGTTAAAAGTCTCTATGTCAAAAAAGAATATTGTGACATCCAATTACTTAATGACTGACAAGCAGTTTAAACTGAAATGCACAACCGTCCGCCCAAGTGTTTGTCATTATGTGAGAAGAGGTGATTGTGATACCAATCTCCTGATGACCAATAACTGGGTGAGTGTGTGGGTCACTCTAATTCATGATTACCATTGAGTAGTTTAAACTGGAGTAACCACCCACCAGCCTAAGTGTTTTGTCATCAAGAGATTAGATGTTATACCTTTCTGCAAGCGTTAGAAGTCTCTATATGTCTATATGAGGGGATGCAATATGTGAGTAAGTAGGACACTTCAATTTATGATTACCGTCGAGTAATTTAAACTGAAGTGACCGCCGACCCGCCCAAGATTTGTCATTAAGAGACTTCTAACGCTTGCAGGTAGAAGAATTTTCCAATATTATAACATATATTTCGGCAGGTGAGTGAGAAATCATAAATTGGAGTGGCCCAACCACCCATCCAATTGTTGGTCATCAAGGGTTGGTATCACCACCACCAATTTAAATATAGAAACTTCTAACGCTTGTATTGTATTGTATTTTTTACATCTTATGGACGGGTTTTGTACTTTTTTACATAATTCTCAAATTTTGTGGCCGGATTTCAGTATTTCAAAATTTTTTATGCAGCATTTTGTACTTTTCTTATAGTTTTTGAATGTTCTGGCCAAACTTTTGACATTTTATTATTCGATTTTAAGTTTTTATAATTCACTTTTCTTATTTTTAACATTTTATAGCCAGATTTTGATATTTCTTAAAATTATTGTCCGGATTTTAATTTTCACATTTTGTACCTATACTTTAGTAGCTATTTCATGGCGAATTTTTGCATTTGCACTTAATGAACGGATTTTATTTTATATTTAAAATTATTCGTTTTTACAAGAATTTAATATTTTTGTTTATTAAATAAATTTTGTAGCCGCATTTTTAATATTTATTGATCGAATTTAAGATCTGATTGCTATTTTATAGCCAGATTTTTACACTGTTGAATTCAATGAACTGCTACTTAAAAACGGATTTTTTTTATATTTTTGTTAAATGCGGTTTTTCTTCAACATTTTACAACTAGATTTTAATATTTTTGACAAAAATTTGATATTTTTGTGGCCGGATTTTAATATTTTTAACAATAATGTTAAATTTAGTACAGTTACCATTTTATGCCGAATTTTTGCATTGTTGACATTTAAAGAACGGATTTTAATTTTTTAAATTGGAATGTTAATACTTTATATTGCCTGGTATTATAATATTTTTTAAATTTAATTGCCGGATTTGTTGTAATTTTTTTCTTCTTCATATAAAACGTTTTTGAGGCAGCTAAAAACAAATTTTCTAAAAATCTTCAAATAATAATATTTTAAAATTTAAATTTTGTCACTTAATCCACAATTACATAACAGAGTCAAATTATCATCAACTTAAATTTATATATTTTGTAAGTAATTCAAATAGTATAATTGTTTTCTTTTAATTAAATATAGTGTACGACACACAACTAAACTCAACTTTCATTTAAGATGTCCAAATATTTAACTAAAACCTAAATAAAAATGATTCTCATAAAACTCAATATTACTTAACAATTTCCAAAACCAACTAATCAATTACAAATAATATACCCTTACCTCACTATTAACTCTAGTAACTCTGTCATTATCACGTTTTCTACTACTATGAAACCCATACTGTTCTAAAGTTCTTCTTGCATTCTCTCGGATCTGTTGAGTAGAGGGATAACTACTTGATTCACCACAATCATCATTTTTAACATCCTCAGGCTTTTCCATTTCCTGCACAGATAAAGCCAAGGCTAATTGCAAATGCTCCGGATTAACATCATTACAAAAATGTTCTAAAGTTTTTTGCTGAAAACTATCTTTTTTCGTTTTGGTTTTTTTAGTATATTTCCTTTTAGCAGGTACTTTAGCTCTTTGTGCACCTGATCGTGTCATTCTAATCGGTGGGGGAGTTTTAAAATCATTTTCATCATTCAATTCTATCTGCTTGATTTCTGTTAAACATTTATATGGAGAGGCATTTGCAATTTCTAATTTACTTGATGAGGGTGTAAAATATTGAGATATTTCTTCATTGGCAGTACTGTAAATTAAATAATTCATATATAAACCAATTTGTATTAAATCATTTTTATTTATAAATACTACAATAATTACATTATGACTATGTTACGTAATTTTATTTATAATAAAACACACCTAGGTTTACTATTGGATTCTTTACTGTTCAACTGAATTCGTGAACATTTTGCTAAACCACGGTTGCGGCTTTGGTTGCTCGTCATTCTGTGCTGCTAATTCCTTTGCTCTTAGTTTAGCAATAACTGATTCTAATGTCGGATCTTGATTGCCCAAGCGCATAGATAATATATGCTGTTGGGCTTCAGGAGAATACTTGAATTTACCTTCTTGTACGCTCTTTTTTAACGTTTGTGATTGGGGCCACAATCTGTAAAAGTATTGTATTAAATAATTGTAATTATCATGTTAATTTCTTTACTTACTCATATAAATACCAACAAAGCCCACCAACAGCAATTAAACCCAATGAATATAAATTACGTTCAAAGAAAAATGGAGTGCCTTTTGCTCTTCTTGGTTTTCTGAATCTTTCATCAATATTTCTATTTGCCATAACAATGGATTTTGTTACTTTTATTTATTTAATAACTTTCAAAAGCCATACATAACCTATTTTCTTCTAATGACATTACTTATTGCTATGTTGGCAACTCTGCATAATACGACTTACTTTTACAGTATTGCCAAACTAAAAAGTTTGATTGAAACGTATTTAATTAAAAATACACAAATGACTAATTCAAAAAAATACAGTTGATCAGGCAAACTTGCATATCAGCAATTTAAAAAAATCTATTTGATGTTTTCTCAAGTCAATTAATTTCACTAAAAATCTATGCAACCCAATGTACTGATTAAAGCTGCTATCCCAAACCTAGATAGATTCTGCTTCATCCTCCTGGACCTACCATTAATACCATACTAAAATCAGCCTCGACTAAATAAATACTAGTTATACGGTCTTGCTATAATATAAATATTAATTTTTTATTATACCCTATAAACATGCGTAGTTTATTTTTATTTTTAAACTTCATCAATATGCCACATTCACAAAAAAACAGTTTTTAAATGTATTGGAAAGTAAGAATAAAATTTATGATTCGAATATAAATTATGCATTTATTTGTAACTTTAAAGACAAGCAAATACATTACCATTAGACAATAATTTTGTTTTAAATCATGCATCTATTAAGCTATAGAAATGATTCTTATGTAGTACCATACAATATGATATAAACTATTTTATTATATGTACATATAATATATAAAACACTTTCATAATATACGAATCATAAATAATAAAGATTTAAACAAAGGGATATGTTTTCTTTAAAAGAACAAAACAAAAAAAATCAATAATAGTTTGCCTATGGCTGCATATCACATTTTCCGTTCGTGTGTGCAATTTTACTAAAAAAAAGCAAACATAATAGAGCAATGGAAATATAAATTGAAATATATAAAAATATATAAAATTTAAAAAATTTATATAAGAATAAACAGAATAAAATATAGATTTGTTATTTTTTTTACATGACTTGAGCCTTAACTACTTATTTAATCAGGCAAAAGAGTAAAAATAAATACTAAAACAATTAATTTTCTTGTTCCCACTAAATTTGAATGATTGCACATGATCACTTAATATGATTAGAATTGTGGGAACTTAAAATGGGAATGTCGGCCGTGCTATTCATGGCTTAAATCCTCTAGTCAGGCAATCGCTTTAGCTTCAGGTAGAAATGCATCCCAATATTTTACAAGCTAAAATCATAATCAAATTAATATATTTTTAATTCAATTAATTTTTAATATTACCTGAGCTTGGTGCTCCATATGATTTTCTAAATACTTGATAAATGTTACTTTAAAATCATGGATTCGACATTTTTCAAATCTATCCACTTCTAATTTAATCATTTTTGATATTTTATCAAAACTTTCTTGGCTTCTTTCAACTTTTGATTCCCATTCTATTACTTCTACTCCAGCTTGATCTAACTTTTCGGTACGGCCCTGTAATTCGAGTTTTGCTTTGGCTTCACGTTTTCTGGTCAACATCTGTTGGGAATGTTGCCACAACTGAAATAATTTAGTACGTTCATGGAAAGCATCACGTACAGATCCCAGCAATCCTAAATAATCTTTTAGCATTTCACATAATATAAAGAAATCTGTATTTGCTTGTTCAATATGAAGAGCTTCAACCTAAAACAAAATAAATCAAAAATAACGCATTATTATTTTGTTGATAAGAGTATGGCACCATGGCTTACTATACAAGGAAAATTTCTTAATTAGAACATACAAAAATGGTTTATTCTTTTATTGGGTTGGTAGTGATTACTTTTATCTATTTTCAAAATATGAAATCTATAAATTTACTAAAAATAACTTTAAACCATAAATCTATGACAGTAATGTACCAAGTAATATAATAAAAGTAAAATAAAACATTTGAATAATCAATGGCTATTAAAGTAATGCATAACTTCCAGAGTGCAGTTATTATAAACAAAACTCAATTGTTAATCCTTGTAATGCATAAAAAAAGAATCAAATTGATTCAAATATTCAATAAATATTATTCAATTAGTGTTTGACAGACTAGGCATTTTAGATTAGAAAGAAATATTTATTCATTTGGATACTAATAACCCAATAAGTCCATTTTTTTAAATTAGGAAATGCTAATATTTTAATAATAGTTGGTGGGCATACTTCTTGGATCAATATGAAACAACAATTAAAATTAAATTTAAACAACTTACTTTTTCTTCTGTATCTGCCAGCTGTGATAAAGCACGAGACAAAGAATTATGATCTTCACACGCACTCAACATAGCAGCTGACCTAGCAACACCATTTGTTAAATTAGCCAATTCTCTTCGATACGAAACCATCGCTTCAACATTAGTATGTAATTTCCTTAACTGAGTTTCTAATGCTTCAACATGTGCAAGTTTATCTTCAAACCACTAAACAAAAAATAAATTAAATTCACATCAACAACCAAATAAATAATAACTTACCGGATCTGTTTCATCCATTTTATAAGTAATTTTGTTAACAGTTTCACCAACTTTATTAATAAATCTCATAACACCAGCTCCACTCAATGCAGAAGTACTAGTGGCTTTAGGCAACTCAATATCGCATTCAAGAAATTCTCTAAAATCCGGATCGACTATTAATACAGGATGTTGCGCAGTGCGTCTTAAATATCTTTCTAAGGAAGCCCGTCTACGCTCAATAAATTCATTCCCGTTATTGGCCTGTTCTGATTGTCCCATTTTGATTTTTGCATTGCCAATAACACTTTTTTCAGGTGCAGGTGGTATAATTCGTCCGACTTTTAAATATTTTTCAGTTAATTTATCATGCAATCCTAAAAAATCACTGAATCGCCTCATCACTATAAACTCTCGCCTTTTAAATAATGGCATGTTTGTTCTCGTGCATATGCGATATGCCATATACGCTCCCATTCCATCACCCACTTTTTGTGGTTCGGTTATAGAGATTTCTAAAAATTGGTCACCACTATTTGCTTCAACCTAAAAAAAAATATTTAGTTTAGTTACTATTTTATACTTACTACTATTCTATAGTTAAAATTTTTTTTTACTTCTTCCATTGTGGGAGTTGCAATAGAGTTTTGATTACTAATTGGTACATTCTCCATTTCAGATCTGTTTGTGTGCATGTTTAGTTTGCCCATATCATCTATAATATCCGAATCACCGTTTAATAAATCTTGATTGTCTTCTTCTAAAGAAAGTGTTGGTGGTTGGTGCTACAAATACATATGTGCTTTAGTAAAAATATGTGAATACCTGGAAACTTTCCAATGTGATAAAAATAAAAAGTGTAAACAGAAAAAAGTAGCAAGAGATTTTTTTTAATTTAGAGGTGAATGATAAGTGGATAAATATAATATGAGATATATAGGTTATCATAAATATATTCAATTATAATTAAGTAAATTTGTTTAGATTTGCTAATTGAAATAAATATTGTTTGAATAAAACATACTTTTTAATATTTCACTTTTCAGTTTTACACTTTCACAAAAATAAAATCTATAATTAACACTATTGTAACAAACAATGAATTTACTGCAACAGTCAGTCCAGACATTAATAATATTGATAAATTTTATCTACATATTTATATTTTTATTTGCTTAGTACGCATTAAAACAAAACAATTATTTTTAACTGGAGTTTTACCTATATAATATTTTCTGTTTGAATTATTATTAATATTTTTTTCTGAATATGTGACAACACAAATATGTTCATAAAAAGGCTCAAGGTTATTAGGAATATTGTAATCAATCACATGAAAATAATATGATGTGCATGGAATGAAATAAATTGTAAATATATTGTTGACAAAGCACTGTGTACTTATTTAGAATGCTCTACTATACATTTATGTCATTAAATGTAGTATTTGATTATGTATTATCAACATTATTAGTGTGATTATTATTATTGATAACTCAGCTAAACCAATTAAATAATTTATTTTGTGCAATTCTTTATAAACACATTATTTTATGCATAAATTAGATAAAATGCTATAGGTTAACATAATTTATATTAAGGACTCTTTATCAAGTTATTGACACAGTTAAGGCTACTTACATTTTGAATAAAAAAGTTTAATAAATATTTCAATAATAAATTCTGTTCATAAAACATTTTTGTTTATGTAATCTAATCAAAGTAATAAAAAATAATTGATTTAATTAGTGATTGTTACCAAGTACCAGTATTATTATGTTTTGTGATAACAAAATAACCAAGAACGCAATCAAAAATTCTGTTTTACGAAATATCGGCTCGGTATTTCCCGCAGCCGAATTTAATCATTTTATATACCTACGAATAATGTGCTTTACAAAAGAAATAATGACAGGCTGTCGTCCAGACAGACTCTTTTTTAGTTTTTTGTATTGTTTTAAATATATAAAAAACTAGCATAAAAGCATCTAAATTAGTGTCGGAAGAAGCTAAAAACCGGGAGTCAATCCGACCTTCCGTTCGACCCCACCAATTTTCCGAGTTCTTCGCCCACTTCGGGATGAACGCTAAATTTAACTTTTAAATTATAAATCCAGTCTATAAAACTGTAAACCCGGTTTTTAAATGTGTAAATCCGGCTTTTAAAACTTTTATCCCGCCTCTAAAGTGTCAAATTATACTGCTAAATAGCTAATCCAGCCTTTAAAACTGTAAATCCGGTCTTTAAAGTGTTTTATTTTTATTTTACTATCAAACTGATAATCCGGCATTTAAATTATAAATCCTGTTTTCAAAAATGTAAATCCGGCCTTCAAATTATAAATATAGCGTTTAAAAGTGTAAATCATCTTAAAACATCAAAATATTGTTAGAAAGTAACCAAATTCGGCTTTAAACTATTTTTTTTTAATAAAATATTTAGCCATTAACTGTAAAAAAGTGCAAAATTCTATCATAAAAAGACAAAAATAGCTAAATCCGGTCATAAACCATTAAAATATGTTCAGGAAAATCCGGCCAAAAACAGTTCAAAAGTCCAAAACTATATTTATAAAATTTCAAAAATAGCCAATTCCGGCCATAAACATGAAAATATTGTTGAAAAGCTCCAAATTCCGACCATAAGCTGTTTAAAAAGTGTAAGAAGGCTCATAAAATCACAAAAATAGCAAAATCCGGTTATAAAATATCAAAATACAGTCAGAATGATTAAAAACCCGTCATAAACTGTCAAAAAGTACAAAATTCTATTCATTCAAAACTAGCAAAATCCAGCAATCCATAAAGTATAAATACATATACTGTCAAAGAGTACCAAAATTTGTCATAAACTGTTAAAAACTGCAACATTTAATTTATAAAAAGTCAAAAATTAAAAAAATCTGTCATAAAGTATTAAAATATTTTCAAAAACAAACAGAAATCCAGCAAAAAACGGTTAACATTTTCAAATGTCAAAAATAGCTAAAAACGGCCTAGAAATTTCAAACAATTGTTAGAAATCACCAAATTCCGGCCATAAAGTGTATATTTTTTTATGAAATCTTAAACATAACAAAACCCAGCTATAAAATATCAAAGATATTGTCAGAAAGACCCAAATTTCAGCATAAACTGTTAAAAAGTGCATAATTCTTTTAATAAATGTCATTAATAGCCAAATCCAATCATAATACTGTTGAAAAGAACCAAAACACGCTTTGAATTGTCAAAATATTGTTGAAAAGCACCAAAATCCGGTCATAAACTGTTGAAAAGTGCAAAATTCTTTTCAGGGAATGTCAAAAATAGTCAAATACGGCCAAAAAGTATGAACATATTGACAAAAAGCACAAAAATCTAGTTATTAACTGCTAAAATGTGGAAAACTCTATCATAAATAATCAAAAATAGCTAAATCTGGCCATGAAACGTTAAACAAAATTCAGATAGAATCAAAACCCGGCCAAAAAATAAATAAAAATCCAAAACGTTATTCATAAAATGTCAAAAATTACGAATAAAATAAGGTTCGCGCTGATAACAATTTAGAATTATACCGAACTACCAAGGCATTGATGATTCGCTAAAAATATGCCGCCAAATATCAATGGCAAAGACATCGCAACCCCAGTGAATACAAATCTTAAACTCCACAGCCTCCAATGTGGAAAAACTCTAAAGCCTTATAGACAAGAAGAGTCCCCAGTCCCCATTCCAGCCATTCTTGGTAAAAATGAGGTTCAAAATACTATTAAAGAAAAAGCCGAAGCATTTGTCTCCAATTCTCCCCCTCTATGACTGAGGACAGTGATCTGAAGCACGTCGAAAAGGTCCACCAAGAAATCAACGATTTCCTGAACACGCCATCTCGAATCTGAAAAATTATCAAAAGACTTAAAACTCGGTCTGCTCCTGACTCCGATAAAATACCAATAATAACTGAGTTTTAAAATCATTCTCGCATAAAAAACGATAGTGGCACTCACCAACATTGCCAAAGCCATTCCCCAAACTGGGCACTTTCCTACATATTGAAAAGACTCACTTGTAATAAACATTCCAAATCTTGTAAAAAAAACGGAAGTTACCCTAAAACTACCGACCAATCGGTCTTTTATGCACCTAAAGTAAGGTCGTAGAGAGGGTTCAGATAGAAAAAGTCTACGAAGTTAGTCTTCCTTCATAAAGGTCTAGCACAAGAACCTTCTCTTAAAACTGCACAAACAAAACTTTCCTCTGCGTCTTATAAGCTCATAGCTTCATATCTAAACCGCAAAACTCTGGCAGCAAACTTTTTAATAGTATTTCTACCTCAAGGCTCCATGCTTTCGCCTTTGCACGCTATATAACCTGCTCGTCGCTAACATGCCGTCGGGATAAACTTTGCGGACAATTGTTCGTCCAAAACAGAAAAATTGTTAACAATCTCGAGATTTCCCCGTAACGTCAACACATCAAAACTTTGGCCATAAAGTATTTCGATAATCTCACGGCTTACTCTGATCTGACCAGACAAGAAAACTCCTATAAGTGACCGGTTAATAAACTACAAACCTAAAGTAGCAATCACCACATCCCATGCGTTTAAACGGTACCTTCCAGACGTGGATTCCGAATCGTTATTCTGTCGAGATTCTCCAGAAATTCCGAATCTGGGATTCACGCTATGCATTACGTTATATGTAGCTTTACAGACGCGGATTCTTTTTCATAGTTTCTCACACCATAGTTTATTATTTACCCATACTGTGTTTCTTTATTTATATAATTGTAAAAATTAATAAAAAATGATAACAAAAATAATAATACATTTTTTATTTTCATTTTATTTATTAATAATTAAAATATTCTACTTAAACCAAGGGCATTTCCAGCCAACTAGTGATAAATATATATTTTATTTCGTAAGTACAACAAACAAACAACATAGAAAAGGACCTTTTCTAACGTTATAAAGCGTTGCAAAAATTTGCCGGTTATGTTATTTGTTTGGAATATGGAACATCGTTAATTTTTAACAATAAAAATTGATAAGCAAAAAATTCTTAAATGGGGTAATTGCCCCCATTACCCCCTTTAAAACCGCCACTGACTTAAACATTTTTCTTTATTTTAAGCAAACTAGTTTAATAATACATTCTTCGATATCCATACTCTAGTCACTGTACTCGTAAATGAATCCGGGCGACTGAATGCGTATACGGATTCAGAATCTGGGCGACAGAATCTACGTGTGAAAGGGGCCTTACGGTCTCAAACTTCTACGTATTCACTAGGAGAGGGTTAGCCGGTTGGTAGACACCGAGTCTTTAGGAGATTCTCTTCCTGAACCACAAAAAAAGACACGCATACGATTAGCTCCCGACGCAAATTGTTTTATTTAAATCGAGCTTGACCGATCAGTCTTCACACAATGCACAAATGTTTAATTGAACAACGTTTTTGTTTATCCGATTTCCAACTTAAAATAAACTCTAGTTTTTGACCTGAACGGTGTCAATAAAATAGTGAAACAAACAAATTTAACTAATTTCACTGTATTCATTCATACACTGAATGGTGGTGATGGCCATTCTAGCAAGATTTGATTTTTTTATATAATTATTTAAAAAATATATTTTAATTAAGTTAGATAATAGAGTATAAATCACAACTTTTTCATTATATTCATGGGAAATGTTCATGTATATTTATTTAAACATACAACAGCTCTTTAGGACTTGGGATGTATTACGTCCGTACGTATTTTTCATTATAGGATGTCTTTATAATAAACTAAACACTTTACAAAACTTAAAACTTGGGAGACATTAAAGCTACTTACATTGTGACACTTGGTGTTTTAAAACAAACAATTTTAATTAAAATGTGTTCGTAGTAAATTCGAAACTTCTAATAAGTAACAACGCGCGGTCTGCTCGAGAAATAATATTAAATAGGAAGCACAATTTTATTTTAAATATATCTAATCTAATAAAATTAATTTATAATCTGTAATATTGTTCATTTGTGACTCACTCAATAAATATTTTATAAAACGGATTTCCAGAGATGATGAATTATGATGATTTACTCTCTACTTTGAGAAATATATTCCAACACGGCTTCGTAGCTGAATATTTCATTAAAAAACACGGAGCGTACATTAAAATGCTTATTTAAGAATTCCATCAATTACTGTAATACAATAAATAAAGCGCATCACAAAAATAGCATACTTGGCAATAAAAAGACGTCGCAAAATGTGTTTATTAGAAATTCATACTAATACAATAAATGTGTATATTTGTCGTTTTGATCTAACAGCAATCATGATTTAGAAACAATAACATATTGTTGTAAAAGATGGTGTTTTCACCTTGTCGTTCGCAGCTGCATTAACAAAGAAGGTACACGTTTAAGACAAGTGCCACACGATTTCCAAGTATAAAATCGTAAGCTTTCAATGTTATTAAATTCCGTACGGGTTTTTAAGATCCGGAAAACCACAACGTGCGTGCGTGCCGGCCCTTACACGGTAACGCGCTATCAATCGCCTAGCTTTCATGATTGCCTTTTGTGTAAAATATCCCACGGACTTGTAGCTAAAGTGCCTGGCTCCAACTTTAAAGATCTGGAGTTCAATTCCCCACTCGGTCGTAAATTATTTGTTCACCATTAAACGGTTACTACGACATATGTGTTTCAATAAAAAATAAATTCACATCTGGACCTCTCCAAACCAATAGATTAAATACAAATTTCTTTATAGACAATTGTTTCCTGTTATGTTGGGTCTACTCTTTAGATTTTGATGTAGAGTTCTAGTCTAAATGATGCAACAAGCTTTGGAATCGCTAACATCCCATGGACCCTATTACGGTATTCAATCTTGTGAGCCGATTACAAATATTGATGACCAAATGCATCACCTGAAGCGCCATAAAACTTTCCACATATACCTTGCAACAGGTTTTGTGCAACAAGTACCTGCGCCCTATATTTACTGACATCGATAATGGTTCAGAAATTACAGCATAAATTCAAAATTATACCAAAGCAAATACACAAACCATCTGCAAATATTGTGTAAAACAGTGTTTTAAAAAAATAATTTAGTTAGGTAATGTGTATAGCAATGAATGAATCACATTCAAATATGACGTCATATTCATTTTTAGGTTATGTTCTGACAAGAAATTTATTGTTTAAAACTCGATTTTAATACTATATTCTAAGACAGTAAACTGAAGTCTTCAGTGAGACATTATGGATTACATCAAAATAGCTAATGAAAAAGAATTGTATCCGGCCGCGACAGCAAATATTCACATTAATTAGGAGAAACCTTAAAGTGTTCATATAAAATAATCTCAATCAAGTTTAGTAACTGCACGTTTGCGTGAGTTAAAAGTAGAAGCGATTTTCAATGTTTAAAAATGCTAGTTGATTCGGCCACACAAAATATGTATTCTGACAAATAAAAATCAAAGATGATAAAAAAGTATTTGACTTTGCGACATCAATTTAATTTAATTTTCAATAAAACACACAACCCCTTACCGTAAAAAATGTTCATTCCAATAAAATTGACAAACATAAAAGAACGGAACAAAGGAAATAAAATAAAAAAACTTTACTCAAGTTATGGATTTATATTATTGCAACATAATAAAAAGACTGAAAGACTGAGTCGATGGCAATTTAAAAAAAAAAGAAGAATGAATTATCTTATTAATTATGTTATGTAAATATATAAAATAATTATTTTTTTTAATAAAGATGTATAATAAATATTAATCTGGCAAACAATATTAAACACAAGCAAATTACAACAAAATCCATTGAAAACGCGCTGCGAATAGCGTGTGGAAAATATCATAATTTTCATCAAATCTTACATGAAACACAAATTGCGTCAACTGCATTGCGTGTTTCTATTTTCATAAAACTCTGGAATGTAAATGAAGTTGCATCAAAAGTTGTTTTGAAATACGAGAAGAGGTTCAATAATTCCCGCATTCACGATCCTGTCTCTGTGTTGATAGCGATTTGAGTGCATTTTGGATATAAGATTTATGATAACAATAATGTTTTGTTCTTTTTTATTTATTCTTGATTACTTACATTATTATACTAACTATTTACGTTTATATTTATTGCAGACATTGTGAAGTATAAGGTAAAGTATTTTGTATATTAAGAAGTACGCATGCGTTATATGATGTTCTTATCGCGGTATAGTTCCAGCATTCCGAATGACGTCAAGCGCGAGTAAAAAATGACATGTAAAGCTGAGCACACAATTTCATTAAAATATTGAGGAAAGTCCAATTCATCTTATGACGACACACTGAAAAGACTGATGTGCGAGAATTGCTACATCGGCAGCGCGAGTTCAGATCAGTTGACATTATTTTTATATCCTTCACAACGCTAATTATCAAAGCCAATTAACATTATTAACAATGCTAGGCAATACTTAAAAAACTCAGTACATCAAGATAGTACACAGAAGATCCATGCAGCTTCCAGTACAACAGATTTTAAATGTCTACTGCATTTTTTCACACAATTCCTTCTTGAACTGATTGACCTGGTTTTCCGCACACTTCTTTTGATCTTTCAATTCATTAATTTCAGCTCAAATTTTTAGCTGGAATCTCATAACAGATTGTAGCTGTCTAAGCCGTTCCAATTCACATTCAGTATTTTTAATTGTATTCCTTGTTCGCGGCTTCTAAACAAATCAATTTTTGTGATCTTTTTCTAATTTATTTTTTTTGGTGTAGATTTTGTTAAAGATTTTGATTTTTTCTTCTGACAATACTAAACAATAACTTAAAGGGTTTAAATAATACACTTAATTTTGATAGATTTGATAGATGCCAAGAGATGCCGACCACGTTATCCTTGGACAAACATGCCTCAAGCGGAGATAACTGCGATAAAATGATGCGCTAGAAACATGACCAAATCGGGACAACACTTAGACAGACCAATAATCATCGTGTCGAACATCCAAGCGGCAATACGCTCGCCCGCCAGTATAAACATCCAAACTAGTAATAGACCAGTCGGGGGGCATTAACCACAAATAACAAGGTACGCCTAATCTGATTCCAAAGAATCAGGGTATACAAGGTAACCTTAAGGCAAATCACTTTGCCAAAAAGAAAACCACAGAAACGTTCATTAGACCTGAACCTGCTTCCAAAGATCCATACAAGACCGGTAAACAAGTAATCCGTAGTAAACTGTGTTCCGTACATAGTAACTGAAAAAAACTGTTAGAAGATGAAGCAAGAAGACTATTCCTAACAGAACCATCACACATTACCCAAAACTGCAAAACTTTACACGACATATAACTAGACACTAAGTCCTAAACAAATACATGCATAGAATGGGAATCCAGACAAACTATGTCGCGGATGTCTACTATTAGACAAATGAAGTCCGCTACAATCATTAGCATACGCTTATTCACTATGCTACTACCAAAGTAATCAATCTAAAAAAAAATCTTAGCATCCAATTTTGGGTTAATTTTTTGAGCACTGCTACCCAGTCATATGTTACAAATAATTCAAACAATGTTGACTACTAAAGCCTCAAACGTTGCTGGTTTATTAGCACAAACCAATGACTTTATGTAGCACCACAAAAAAGTATTCAAGTGGTCTCAAATCGCATGATCTGAAAGGCAAATTTTTAGATCCATGTCTCAAAACAATCTTATCGCCAAAAATTTGATTTCAATAAATCGATTGTGTATATTTCAACCGGATCAATGTTATCCATATTTTCAAACAAACTATCAAGATCCGGTATCAATCTCCATTAATGGTAATGCAAACTTCGACGTAATGTTTGAATAAATATAGTCCGATAATGTCACGAGCATGGAAACCGCACGAGCATTTTTCTGGACGCAATGAAGTCTGGAGAGTCTCTTCTAGATTAGCTTCACTTCATATAACGGTAACTTTGTCTATTAAAATACTCATTTAGCCAAAAATGTGGCTCAACGTTTAACACAATTTTGCGATAATAAAAGCGCGGGTCAGTTTCCAAACGCTCTAGAGCCGAACGACGCCTAGAATGAACCAAAATCCGGCACTTAAACTATGAAAAATAACAAAATCTAGTTATAAATGGTTTTCCAATAAAAGTTTCATTTTGAATAGCAGGCAGCAATTTTGAATCTATTATTTTTTGACATTTGACAAGTAAAAACTACGCCATTATTAAAAATGGTACGATACACGCTTCAACAACGCATTGAAATTATTAAAATTCACTACAAAAATGGTGAAAATTTGTCAATCACAGTTCGCAAAACTAAAACCGAAAATAGTAAACCTGGTGGAAAAATTTGAGCTGTTGGGACAAGTTTGTGATGTGAAGAATCAAAACCGTGTGCACCGCTCAAGAACGCATGAGAATATTACTGATGTAGCCCGTAGTGTTGAAGACAACCCAGGTTTGTCGATTCCTCGTTGATCTTTGGAATTAGACATTCCACAAACAATATTACACCGCATTTTGCATAAAGACTTAAGTCTTAAGGCTTTTAAAGTTCAGTTAACACAAGAACTCAAGCCGCCGGTCGATCACCATAAACGTTGTATCTTCGCTGAATGGGTCCTTCAAATGCATCAAAATAATCCGGAATTTCATCGAAAAATCATCTTCAGTGATGAGGCCCATTTTCACCTCGGAGGCTACGTTAATAAGCAGAATTGTCGCATTTAGGGCTCAGAAAATCCAAGAATGGTTGTTGAAAAGTCTTTGCATCCTCAACGTGTCACTGTTTGGTGCGGTTTTTGGGTTGGCGGTGTGATTGGACCCTACTTTTTCGAAAATGAGGCAGGTGAAACTATTACGGCGAATGGATGGCGCTACCGAGCTGGAAGATATTGATGTGGACGACGTTTATTTTCAGCAAGACGGCGCTACGTGCCACACAAGCAACGAAACAATCGCAATTTTGCAAAAAAAGTTTCCTGACCGTGTTATTTCTCGAAGAGGTGATCACAATTGGCCACCGAGATCTTGTGATTTAACACCTTTAGACTTTTTTCTTTGGGGCCACGTAAAAGATATGGTCTATGCCAATGCTCCACAATCGATTCAAGACCTTAAAGATGGAATTCGTGAAGTTATCGAGGACATACAGCCGCAAATGTGCAAATTGGTCATAGAAAATTTCATGAAAAGAATGTGGTACTGCAACCGTAACCGTGGCGACCTTCCTCTTTACAATGAAATAAACATTTATTGATTTCTCTTAAAAAATACCCGTTTTTTTTAATATCAAAATGAAACCTCTTATTAGAAAACCCTATATAATATTAAAACTATGTCAGAAAGAACCAAAATACAGTTGAAAAATACAAAATTCTATTAATAAAAAATCAAAAATATGTTATTTTCAGAAAACACCAAAACCTGAGCATAAACTGTTAAAAAGTACAAAATTTTATTCATAAAATGTCAAAAACAGCAAATTCCAAATAAAAAAAATAAAAATCACAAACTAGCAAAATCCGTCCATTATATATCAAAATACTGTTAGAAAAAGCAAAACTTGTTCAAAAACTAATAATCAGCAAGAAATTCTATGTATAAAGTGTCAAATAGAACTAAATTCCGGCCAAAAACAGCTCAAATATTATTTAAAAAAAATCAAAAACAGCTAAATCCGGCTTTGAAACATCTAAGTGATGTCAGAAAACACCAAAATACGACCATAAAACGTTAAAAAATACTTTTGGAAAGTGTAAAAATCTTTATAAAATCTTCAAAATAGCAAAATCCAGCTATAAAATGACACATTTTATTCACAGAATGTTAAAAATTGCAAAATCGTGCTCCCAAGTACGTACGCCACTGGTATTAAGACTCATTCTGCAAATCTTTTTTTTTAATACTCCATTAAAATAAATGTGTTTTCTGAGGTATATATGCAAATTTAAGCAATATGCAACTTTTGATAAAGAATTGTATGCACTTATTGCATAAAATTCATATTTTGTACAAGAGTTGACCTATATATAGTGTTCAGTGGCGTAGCTAAGATTTCAAAATATTGACACAGTTTAGAAAAAAACGTGCAAAGCTCTATTCAAAAATAACAAAATCCAGTAATCAAATATTAAAATATTTTCAAAAAACAAACAAAATCCGGCCAAAAACTGTTAAAAATGCAAAATTCTATTTATAAAATGTCAAAAATAACAAAATCCCACTTTGAAACATCAAAAATTGTAGGAAAGTGTAAAAACTTTCATGAAATATGAAAAAAAAAAAATCAAAATATTGTTATAAAACACCAAAATCCGCCCATAAAACTGTTGAAAACCATATTTTATTAAAAAAATGTCAAACAACAAAATCCGGCCATGAAATATCAAAATATTGTTGGAAAAAAACAAAATCTAAACAGAAAAATATAAAATTCTATTTATAAAATATCAATAGTAGCAAATTCTGGCTTTAAAACATCAAAATATTGTCAGAAAGCTCTAAAAACCTGCCATAAACTATTGAGAAATGTAAAAAATTCATAAAAAGTTAAAAAAAACAAAATCTGGCTATAAAATATATGCAATTTTACAATCTATTTCTAATAAGTTAGGAGGAGTAATTGCTTTACTTATATCAATTGCAATTTTATAATTTATAGCATTTATTAATAAAAAAAAGTTTCAAAAAAATTAATTTAGGAACATAAACTGCTACAAAATGCAATTTCTTCTCATATAATGTCAAAAATAGCATTATATCCGGTCTCTAAATCAAACTACTATTAGAAAGCATCAAAGTACAACCATAAACTTCTGAAAAGTGTAAAAAAATTCATAAATTTTTAAAAATAAGTCCGGCTATGAAATATCAAAATATTGACAAAAAGCACCAAAATCAGGCTATAAATTGCTGAAATGTGCTTTGTTTTCATAAAATATCAAAAATATTGTTAGAAAGCATCAAAATCAAGTTATAAACTGTTTAGAAAAATTAAAAAAAAAATGCAATTTCAAAAAACGTAAATCCGGATATGAAAATAATGTTAGAAATAGCAAAAACGCAACCATAAACTGTAAAAAATAGCAAAATCCAACTATAAAATATTAAAATATTGTCACAAAAAACCAAAATTTGGCCATAAACTGTTTAAAAATGCAACATTTTAGTTATAAATGTATATATATATATATAATCTATAATCTCTTAATACCGTTAGGTGTCGAGGTGTCGGACACACCAAGCCACAGAGAAGACATGTGTAGTTTGGATGTATATACATTTTAGTTATAAATTGTCAAAAATAGCAAAACCCGGTCTTTAAAAATCAAAATAGTCAGAAACCATAAAAATTTGGTCTTAAACTGTTAAAAAATAACTAAATCTGATAATAAAACATTAAAATATTTTAAGATAAATTAAAATTTAGACAAAGACGGTTTAGCATTGCAAAATTTCGTCCATATAATGTCAAAAATAGCAAAATCTGGTCTTTAAACATAAAAATAATATTTTGAGAAAACACCAAAATTCGGCTCTAAATGTTGAAAAGTGTAAAAATGTTCATGAAACCTTAAAACTAGCTGCCATGCGGCCATGAAATTGCAAAATATTGATAGAAATAGTGAAATATGATGATAAACGGTTGAAAAATGCAAATTTCTATTAATAAAAAGTCAAAAATAGCAAAATCCAGTTATAAAGTATTACAATATTGTCAGAAGAAAAAATTCATGAAATAGCTAAATCTACGGCTACAAAAAAACAAAAATATTGTTATTTGATACTAATATCCGGCCATAAAATGCCTTAAAGATGAAAAATTATATTCATAGAATGTCAAAAATAGCAAAATCTGACTATGAAGTGTGAAAATATTATCATAAAAACCAAAATTTGATCATAAAATGTTAAAAATGCAAATTTCTATTTATGGAAAGTTAAAACAGTCAAACCCAGTCATAAAAAATATTTAAAAAAAAATACAAAAATCTGCCCTTAATATATTGAACAATTTCCAGCCATTAACTGTAGTATTATATACATATATTTATTTATTTCTTACATATCTCGTTTATCTGTTGTTTAAAGTAATCCAAACTCAAAGCATTTATTTAAACATCGCATAAACTTTTAAAAAGCGTAAACATTCTCATAAATCTCAAAAATCCAGCTTTAAAATATCAAAAATATTGTTAGAAGAAACTAAAATCCGGTTTAAACTTTAAAAAGTGCAAAATTCAAACATGAAATTTTAAACAATTGTCAGAAAACACCAAAACTCTTAAAAAGTGTAATCTTCATGAAATCACAAAAATAGCAAAATCCAGTAATAAGATATGAAAAAAAAAAGTCAAAAAGTGCCAAACTCTATTAACTGAATATTAAAAATAAAACAAAACCCTTTTCAGATTTTGAAATAGCTGTCAAGAGGACCCTGTATGTTTGTGAGCCCTTCCACATTGCAGACCTTTACTTACAGATTGCTACTTCGCTGATGGTGATAATATACAATAAAAAAAAAAATATTAAGCCATAAATTGCGTTATTTTTCGATAAATTGAAAGGTAAAATATATATATATATATATGTATATATAGTACACGTGTTATTATTATAATGAATTTTACAAAAAACTTTGTATAAAAGTTAAAAAAGAATGCCTTTTAAATTAGTTCTTATATCAAAGCCCTCTGCACATACACAATAATCTTCTTTTTTTTTACAATTTAATGCTATCAAATCAAATTTGCATAATTTTAACATATTATTAACATATTCAAATTACAATATAATAAAAATAAGTAAACACAAAGAAAATGTGTCATAAGATAAAATATTAAAGCAAATAATTGCTAAATAATATTAATAGAATTTATTTTGATGGCATTCTAAAGCTAGAATTCATAAAAGCCAATTAAAGTAACTCATTAAATCTGACAACCACAAAACTATTTATGATATTTCAAGCAAAAAAGCAATTTGGCGTAATGAATTACTATTAGCGCTAAATAGGAAATTAAACTTTGTAACTACACAGCCAAAAGAAGTTATTTCTTTTGAATTTATAGAAATAGTTTTGACAGTTTATCAAATTTTGTGGTTATGTACAGGTATTAAAATTAATCAGCTTTCATGAATTCCAACATCATGGTTTTTTTTTAATTATTATGATAACAGTGCCAGTGGTTACATCTGGTATTAGGTTTTAAACTACCACAAGCCATCAGTATCGTTTTTAACAATGCGGTTTTATAATATGTCAATCAACAATTTAATTATATAGCATAAAACTTTCTGTCTGCATTAATGATTAAAGAAAGAAAATTGTGTGTTACAGAAGAACTCACCGATGCAAGTAGATTTATGTTTTTATAGACTAGTGATAAAATGCTAATAGAAAAAATCCATATTTATTATTAAATTCCTCAAAAGATTGTAAGAAACATAGTGAGTGATAGACTAAGAGTGCTCAAAAGTCAGTGATGCACTCACAATACTACGATTTGTGTTCCTGAGCTTTAATTTGCTTATTGTCTCTAATAAAATTCTTAATAATAAACATTTTTTAAGAAAGCTCCACTAACCCAACATTTAATATAATATTTTTTATAATTACGTTTGTACTAGACAATATTAAAATTCAAGAAATTTTGAGGCCCCACCTAAAATTTAATAATTCCAAAATTAAGCAAATAAATATAATTTTTTATCTTACATTGACATTTTATCGTTTTGTCATATTTCTTATTCAATATGATTGAGACTTAAGGTCACCAATGATAACACATATCCAAGTATCGATTTCAAATTTATAATCACACTAAAGACAGCTCTGTTGTTGTCACATGTTATAACCAAATTTGGTTTTCAGATATATTTTCATACTCTATACTTATATATTTTAAATTTATATTCGATTTCAATAAAAATGTGATTTTTCTTAAATGTATCAATAATTAATGTGATCGACAATTTCCAATGCATGCTTTTTAAGAACAATTTATTTAATAGTTAAATATCTATCTAATCCATATATGTATATCATATATACATTATAATAAGAACTAATTGAATTACAGTGACCCCATATACAATTATAAACAATAAAAATCAAATTATTTCATTTATCAAAATAAAACACCCAAATTTGTTTGTATCCTTAGTAACTAATTAAATTTATTTACTTGTTTGAAACAAGGAGATAATAAAAAATGTGATTTATCCAATAGGACAATTTCCAATAGCCAAATTTAATTTTATCAGATCCTGAAATCCAGGGGGCGACAACATTGATAAAAGATTTTTTTTACCTGTACCGCCGAAGCGAATAGATCATCCTCTTCGTCCTCCGCGCTTTTAATATCAACATTTTCAAATAAAGGGGGAGGTTCCATAGAATCAGCCATATTTCCCAACAACTTCCTAGCACCAGACAGCGGCACAAAACAAATGAAGGGTTGACGTCGTTGACGTCAAAATAATTGACACTACAGTGCACTACAAATACGACGTTGCCAAGTCTCTAAATTTAAGAAAACAAAATGATTACTGAAAAAATTGTCTCATCCGGATCCAGATGAATTTGATTAAGATTAATGTAATTGTTGTTAATCGTTTTATTATGGTTGTCTAGATTGAGATTAAGATTGTAATGTAGATTGTTATTAATTTTATTTAATAATTATTTTTACCAACAGTAAAAATAAATATATTAATAGGGTTGCCACTGTCGGGCTTTTATTCTTTTTATAAATTGATAGTTTCTCGTAAAATATTATTGTGTCCACTATTAAACTGATATTGCTAATAAAAAGTATGATATTTTATACGTTTTATTTGGCACGCATAATGAGTGCAAGCAAAAAGTGTTTATTACGCACGGAGACATCGGAAAAGTGACAGATAACCATTACATCTCAAATTATGACAATAAATTATTTTTTATCTTACGTTATAAGTATTGTAGTCGTAGAAAAAACATAATGCTTTGTACTTATTTTATAAATTGTTCGACTCATGACATACATAAGCTGCTTTCCTGTTATTAGGCTAACTAACCCAAGTCTTATACTCTAGAGCAAGTTACATTTGAGCGTCTTGCATCTTTATGGGAACACTTTTCTATCGCATTTGTACATGTCTAGTTATCACTTGTTAAATTTGCTTGGAATCCCAGCTTAGTTTAATAGCTGCTTTCCAATTGCTAGGGTAACTAACTCTAGCGCGCGTCAGAGCAAGTTATACTCAAGCCTCTTTCACCTCTATGGGAACACAAAATGTAGCGTTTGTGTTCGGCATATGTCACGTGACAGATTTATTCAAAAGTCTAAAAAATTTGCAACTTATGGCCAGGTTTTGGTTCATTTTATCAATATTATTGATATTTTATAGCTGGATTTTGATATTTATAAAATTTCATAAAAATGTTTACACAGTTTAACAGTTTATGGCTAGATTTTGATGCTTTTGTAAGTACATCAATCCAAATTCTTAATTAACCTTGCGTTAGATTGTCAAAACCCCATGATACGTTAGAAACAAAGACATTTGTAACGACTTCGGCATCCCTCTTCTGCGGCAACATATTAAAGTCTTAGCCAAAAAATCCTTTGTAAATCTCACAGTTTACTCAATTGTAATCTAGCCAGAATTGCTGAGCAAGACAAGAAAGTATACTCTTATTGGAGTCTGATTAACTTCATCAATTCCTAAAGTGGCTTACATCCTATAAGGCGTCCTATTCAATTATCTTCTAAAATTCTATCTCCTTATGGTCTCAAACTTCCAGGTAATTAACATTAGGGAGGATTAATCAGTAGACACTATCTTTCTAAAAGTGAATCCGGCAAGTGAGTCTTAAAAAAATTCTCTTCCTAAAAAAATTTTCAGAACGCCATATTGTAGGATAAGCGGATATGTACCGGCAAAGAGCAATATCCTCTTATGTCAAATTTCGAGGCGCCTCAGAGCAACTTCAAATGTCACAGCCGAAAACGCCATTAGTTTAAGCTCACCCACCCAAGCTAATAAATATATATGATAAACGCAGAAATAAATAACTGGCAACGCTGGTCACAAAATGTCAAATGTCAATTGTCATGACTTCAATATTTAATGTGGCAACCTTAATTATTGGAATTTTTGATGATTTTTTCATTTATAAAATATAATAAACGTTTTTAGGGTTTTACTAATATTAATTTTATAAGAAATAACTATAACTTGTTTGTTAAATTGTTTGATTTGTAATATTAATTACTTAGTAATTATAAAATTGTTGGTAGTACTGTTAAAAATACACGTTGCTAAAATTTATTGTGTACTTGTCAAAACTGTTTTTATTTATAAACAAAACAAATTGGAATTAATTATGTTGCAAGAAGATAACAATGGAGATGCTTTTGAAATTATTGATAAGAAAACTGAAGAGTTATCAATAGCCGGTAAATAACACTAAATATTAACTGTGTTGTCACTTGTAAAATTCTATTTTCTTTAGAATCATTGAGCAGTATGTCATCATCTGCATCTTTATTACCGTCACCTGGAGTATCTGTCTCTAGTGTACCATCGTCGACAGGCAACTTGTTATCGAATATACAGCCTCCATCAGCCTTACCGAATTTTATAACGCAACCACCAGTGCCTGGTTCCGTACCGGCTCCTAAAGCAATTCCGAGTAGTTTACAGAACTCTGTGACAGCTGTGGTTATGCCTTCACAATCTGCACCATTACCAGCAATGAATATTAATATTCCTGGACCAACACCTGACTCATTTTATCCTACACAGTTCAGGTAAATTAGATTTACGCTAATTTAAAATTAAAGTAAATATTCTATATTTACTATATACAAATATTAATTTATTTTACATTGTGAAATGATGGATATGAATATGAAAAAGGCATTTGGCCAAGAATTTTCTACCCTTAAAAATTAAGATTTATTTGTTACAAATAAAATTAATTGGAAATACAAAAAAATAAATTTAAGATGATTGGTTCAGTATTATAATTTATAAAATTAAATACGTCTTTTGGTGGTTGTATTTATTACTTATTTGCATCTATGATGACCTAATATCAGTTGAAATTATATATTTTATTATATTACATAAAAATATTTTTATTAATTAAAACAAAATACAGAAACTAACCATAGAACATAAAATTTTCGTACTAGACTATTATTTTTTTAATTAATTGGACCATTAATCGTAGTTGTTCAGTCTAGATTAAAAATTTAATCAAGGATTTAAAAAATATTGCTTTTTGACATTTGATTAGTATGGTTGACACAATTTAAACACTTTTCAGAATTATTTTAATATTTATAGGTATTTACAATACAATTGTGATAGAACCATTATTAATATATTGTGAAGTTTCTATAAATGAATGAGCAGCAGATTACAGTATTATATTGATATAGATAAAAAATGTTAATATTTAACTTTCAAATTATAATTTTCTCCAACTTTTTTTTGTATACTTAATACAAATAAGAATAATAAATTGTCTTTTTTGCTAAATTTTGTAACATAATTTTAAATTATAGTTTCTGTGAATTCGAATTGGTACCATTCCAATTATTTGTTAAAATACATAAAAGTAATTTCAAAGAAGTTAAATTGAAAAATATAAATGAATAAATGCTGCATTAAATATTTAATTTGAGAATTTGAATTAATTAATTGAATGAAAATTGTACAACTAATTTATATAAGGTATGTTCCATTTGACCGTTTTATGCACCTGGTGCGTTAGAGGTCGAGTGCGACTATTTTCGATGTGGAATATTCGAGCTGGAACATTGCGCCGCGGGCATTCCCGCTTAAAACGTCAGTTTTGTTTTGTGCATGGCCGCCGCGCTTAAATTGTGCATTTTAAAATGAAGTTATCTCTGATTTGTACATAGCGGTCGTATAAAACCATGGCGGATATGTATAATATAGAATTTGAAATTAATTCATCAAATCTGTGCTGTCTTTTTTAAATTTCGCGGGCAAGAGCGTCTCGCACCAGGAAATATGGCGTTTTCTACCTCGAAAAAACACATCGAATATCTAAAACGCTTTTGACAAATGGAACAACTTATTAGTCATACCCATAAAATTAGTGCCACCAAGTGCGACTATTTGGTCAAATGGAAAACAGCTATAATGTGGTTAATTGAGGTTTTTCAAATAGTTTTCCAGAAAAGGACTCCAATGTTACTAGTCTAAACTTTAGATCACTTTGCAGTAGACAATTATCACTGCTTAGATATGGTTAATATTTATTAAAAATATTAATTGGACCATGATAATCAGAAAGGAACAAACCTAAATTAAAGCACGTCAGAAAAAACTTTAAAGAAATATTTTATATCATTAAAAAAAAATGTGTTATGCTTATGGTAAACAAGTGTTAAAGGGATTTTTTTTTAATATTAGCCCTAGTGTACATTTGATTTTTACATAGGAATAGTTTGTGGTCACCGAGGATGACGTTTTGTAATTTCTCTAAAACCTCCTTAGACCGATCGCAAACTGTTCAGCTTTTTTTGCATTTGCATTCATAAAACATTAAAATATTTTCAGATAGAATCAAAATCCGGGCATCAACGATTTAAAAGTACAAAATTTGATGTCAAAAATAGCAAAATCCGGTATTAAAATTTCAAAATGTTGTCAATTAGTATGAAATTGATTTTAAAACCTGCAAAATTTGTTGAAAAATGTAAAAAAAGTTCATAAAATCTCAATAATAGTAAAATCCGGCTATAAAATATCAAAATATTATCAGAACGCACCTAAATCAAACAATAAACTGCTAAAAAGGGCAATTTCTTCTCATAAAATGTCAAAAATAGCAATATTCGGTCTTTAAACAAGAAAAAATTGTTAAAAAGCACTCAAATTTAGCTATAAACTGTTGAAAAGTATAAACTTTTACAATCTTCAGTTAAAGCATAAGTTTGGAGGGGAATATTATATAATTTTCTTGTATAGCAAGTTGTAGCAGTTTTATGATTAGAATTTTGCACTTTTCAACCGTTCTTTGAGACGGTTTGATTGGCGATCTTGTACTGCCGGTCTGCTGGTAACGATCACGGTGCCAGGCTATCATTCCTGTAACCTTTGCATCATGGTTCAACTTATTTGTGTTACCACAGTTTTATGTGATGGTCCTGTTAAGAATAGTCTTGAGTGTATCATTCTCTTGCAGTTTTTCTACAGGTTGCTGTGTTTCGCATCAAGTTTGCTTTGGATTTTTTTTTTCCCGTCTTGTATGGGATCCCGAAAGTAGGTTTGGGTTCAGTTCCTTTGCTCTTTCTTTGGAGAGCTGATTTCTTATGAGGTTTTTATTTATTGCCTAGATCTTTGGTATCGAGACTAGGCGAATTCTGCAGATTGTGACCAATGCTTCCAGGTTGTATGCAGGCCATAATCAGTTTCGATTTTATTACTGGCTAGTCTATTGAGGTATAGTTTCGTCCCGATCATGTCCCCGCCGCATCACTCGAAGGCATGTTTGCACAGGGGTTTGCTCTTCCGCTGGGTTTTGTTCTCGTAGATTCTAATTCTAGTGCCATTTTGATCTTTGGGCCCACCTGTGTACCAGATATTTTCTTTGACTGTGCCCAATTATTTTTTGTTTGTGTTGACACTGTCTGTTCCAACCAAAGCATGAATTTCTTTGGTGTCGGTCTACGATGAGTTGCGCAGCGTCGAGATTAAAATTTCCGTCACGATACATTAAAAATGGTTTCATTTCTCGTCGTATTCTGTTCATATAGAGCGCATATATTTTTTGGTTTAAAATGATTGGTGTCAGCGCTTATAAGCTACGAATCGTTTAATATACAGGATCCATTATGAAAGTATTGCGCATGATTTTATTGTGACGGATCTGCCGTTCCAACGCAACTGGTCGTCAACTTGCTCCGACTGTTTTGAGCGGAAAGACGTGTCTCCGCGACTTTGTAACATGGCGCGATTTTGCGCTGTCAAGAACTTTTGGATTTTATTCAAAATGAACCGAAATGGCTTAACTCTGTCGAACCGAAGACAAATTCTGGATGTTTGAGTACGACCCAAAACCGAAAAGGCAGAGTGACACACAAAATTGTCCCCCCCTCCCCCGCCCCAAGAACGCGCGAATGAGCAAGTTTTGCATCAAAACGTTGCTCATTATCTTCTTTGACGTTCTTTTTGAGTTTGTACCGCAAAGATAAACTGTCAACTCAAACTTTTACCACCAAGATTGAAACGCCGAATCACGCGCGTGAAGTTTGACATCAAAGACACAGTCAAGATCCACCATGAAAATGCTCCCAGTCAAACGGCAGTAATCGTTACCAACTTCCTGGCCCAAAGCAACACTTTGGTAGTCCCCTAGCTCCCTTACAGTCCCGACTTGGCTCTGTGCGATTTTTTTTTTGTTTTCTCGACTGACGAGAGAGCTGAAAGAAAAGTATTGGAAGTCCGTGTAAAACATCCAAAAACATATTACAAGGTTATTAAAAGACATTCCTGTCGAGGAGTTTCAGGGTGCCTTTCAGACGTAGCAGACACGTCTCCGATAGTGTATTGATGCAGGGGGAGAGTATTTCGAAGAATTTTATGCGTTTGTACCAGTAGGATCAATAAATCTATTTTCATAGAAAAGGCGCATGACTTTTATATTGGACCCTGTACACTAATTAATAAGTTAAAAATTTTAGAAGTCAAAACTATTTTTTTTGCTGTGCTTGAACGCTTTTTTTGGGTAATTGGCCTTTCTATATAAGATGTAATTGATGATAATTTTGTACACAAGATGTTTTATTTTAGGGGATTATTGATTTGACATGGACATCATAACCTCTTCTAGAATTGTTAGTGATGTTCTTTTGCTTCATATTTTGTTGCGCTTGAGAAAAAACGCAAGCAAAAATTTGAATAAACGTTTTTAATCCAAGCTGACGAAATTGCATCAAAACAGTTGATAACCTATTAATTCATACCGATTATAGACGTTTATCCACGGTCCTATCATCCGATGACGGATAACGTTTTTCCACTACAGCGTCCGAATTTGGAAGATCAGTAGTTGTTGGAATATTGGAATGGGTTATAGTGGAATAATACGAAATTATATTGGTTTTATTGATAATTGTGTGCAAAAGCACTCGAAAGAAATCCAGTCATACTACTACTCTGACAATAAATGAGGTCATTTTAATAACTATTCAAGAGGGCTACTTGTTTTTTAGAAATAAAGCGCTAAACAACGTCTAAAAACAAAAAGAATTTGCTATATAAAACCTTTTAATTAATTATGTTAATATAGTTACACTTTTTTTTATTTAGTTTTATTTAACAACTGAAATGCTCATCCACCCAACCTCCACATCAATCATGTCTTCTGTGGAGGAAGGGCAACGAATCAAGCCTACTTAAATATAGAAATTTGTTTGCTTGTCCACTCTGGTATGGTTGATCTATATAGAAAATTCTTTGGCCGTGAAACTGAAGCAAGTTATACTTGAGCGTCACACGTTTATTGGAACGCGTATAACGTTTGCACACACTTTAAGTATGAGGCGCTGGCTGTGAAGGCCATTTTGGTAAAAATTCTCAAAACATCTTTTTATTATTTGCTTAAATCTTGTTTGGGCATATGCAATGGGCAATTTTTGATAGGTTTCACGTAATAAATTGATGTTCTAACTATTTTTTAATGATTTTATTATACTAAGCTGCAAATGAGTTTTCTGTTCAGATTTAATCCAATAAATAAGATTTCTGTATTTATTTATATAGACGATGATAATGGTATTTTAAGAAACGAGGAAAACCGTCGTATTTCCTGATACTGAGTGTTTGCATGTTCTGAAGAATGTTTTTTCTTTTATTATATTATTCTCGGAAGAGTAATTTTCTAATATTTTTTTTTTTTTAATTTAAGCCATGTTTATAAAATAAATTATTATTTTAAATATTGGCGTAAGAATATAAGAATTTAAAACAAAGATATTAGATACAAATACCAATATTACTAATCAATGTACAATATGTTTTTATAAATCATGAACATTTTTAATTTACTTTGAATATGGAAAATAAATTTGATTTTTTTTGCAAAATTGTGCGGGATACGATATATGTGCAGAACTTGCGTCGCACCCTAAAGCGATCGTCCTAAGTTCCAAAAGTATGAATTACGTTTACATGTTGATTTTACATTTAGTTCTGTCCAAAATATTTCACACGATTTCAAATAATCATGTCATATGTCGTATAGTGACAACATAAAAATTGATGCGACAGTTTTTACGTGATTGGTTAATTTATGATATTTTCTAAATTGTGATATGTTGGGAAGGTCATAGTCAAAATTATTTGTTTACTGACGATAATAATTGTATTTTAGCTAAATTTGGCTAGAAAATCACCACTACCGCCTTTCCTTCTTCTTCTTCTTCTTATAGTGCCATACTCGCTACGAGTGTTCGGCGCCCCTCTCGTATATTTGTGGTGCGCGATAATAGTTCCACACAAACATACGGGACCTACAGTTTAACGTGGAATCCGAACCACACCACTAGAGGGGTTTACTAGACAAATACTTTGCTGGTTTGCCATTGCCTTGCAAAGGAGACGACCGCATCGAAATATATTCGACAAATTAGATATTGCCGCTGCCGGGAATCGAACCCGGGCTGCCTGCACAACAGTCTTCGCACTAGACCATTGTGCCTTTCCTTACTAAAATTAAATATATTTTTAGCGATAGTGAAGCTTCATTAGTGCTAATTAAGCTTGATTAGTCTACTTTTTTTAAATGTGCTAATACCGGTGTTTCAGCAATTGTTCTCTATGTTCTCTAAGTATCCATAGTGGCCATTGTTTTTATAATTTATACCTTTTTAAAAATTTGTCCTGTCCAGAACGACGACATCAAGGAAATTATTAAACTGATACTTCCGTTCACCGTCACCTTACACTAACACTTTCATAATTACTATCATAATTTTTAAAATTGACGTCTTTTCTCTTTGAGATTCAATAACTAAAAGAATAGAAGTGGACGTAATTAAGCTATATTCTTCTACTCTATGGGGGATATGCGTCACAGTACGATACTCGTAGTGGGGGAACACAGATTTGAGGTTTTGATTTAAATTTATTTATTTCTTTTTAAATGGGTTAGCTTAGGTATTTTGACATTCAATTTGTCCATTATGAGCATATTTTAGAAGACAGAAGGTTTTATAAGGCTTTAAAAATTTGATTTATTTTTGAAATAATAGTCTTATAAGATTAAGAGTTTCTTAAAAAACACCCAAGAGGCCAGAGAAGACTACGCGACTCTTTGAAGTTAAAAGGTTATGCAAAGCTTTGATAGCTACTGCAGGCGAGTATTTTTTTTAAGACACTTCAAATGAAAGTTTGAGTATCATAGACCATTTGTTAGGTGACTTAAAGATCGGTAACAGCTCCAAGAAATCTTTGCAAAGGGTCTAGAATAAATTTAAATACTAACGAGTTTTAGAACGTTATATCTTGTTGTATTTTACGAGAAAAATAGAACATTTTAAGATTTAATTAGTGTTATTTTGAATTTCTTTTTCTATTAACGTCTGATCAAGACTTTTAGAACGTTATATCTTGTTGTATTTTACGAGAAAAATAGAATATTTTAAGATTTAATTAGTGTTATTTTGAATTTCTTTTTCTATTAACGTCTGATCAAGTCATTACAGTGAAATATTTTCTGTTTAATTGGTGCGCGCATATTTATCGTATTTTATGATTATCGCAAAATGCGCAGCAGTGTAAACGACAATTCGAATGGTTTGAAATTGTAGATAAAACCAACGACAAAACTTTACAATAATAATTATTATCAGGTTTTTATCGTCCGATTTAATTAATAAAAAAAGAACCAAAACATAAACTGAGAAGTTCAAATATTTATCATACCATAATTGCTACAATAATTAGATTTATTATTTCCTTTGCCAATCGTTATGAATATTAACTGCATTATGCTATTCAACACTTCGTGCAGTTTTTATTGATTTGTTGATGTCTATAATTAAACAAATAGTGAACTTTACAATAATTTTATTCTATAAATTGTGAAATAAACTATTTAAGCAATCTGAAAATAGACAGCTACATGTGTTTTCGGGCAACACGCGTGTCCTATAAAAGCACGAAAATCAAAATATATATTTTTTTCTATCATACCATGTGTTAATGCCTTATTAATTTTCTTTATTAAAACATAATTTACAAAATTTGGAACTTGTATGATAAAAATACTGTTGATTTAGTGCTGCCATACCACCAAGCAAAGGTATTCAACATGGCATCCAACAGCCGCAGACAGTTCCAGCAGAATCACAAGATGGTGGTGGTTTTATGGATTGGATGCGCGGAGCTGTCGCCAGTGGAGGACTTCTATCAAAAGTAGCAGAAAAGGCCAAAAATTCGGTCGATTCCATGATCACAACATTGGATCCACAGATGAAGGAATTCATTTGTATGAATATCCACATATAAATTAAAAAAACACTAATCAATCATTTTTATCTGCATTAGATACCGGTGGTGATGTTGGTATTTTGGTTGCTTCTGTACAGGAGGTCAAAGTTAGTGCCATACGGGAAGCTTTCCAATCAGTTTTTGGTAAAGCACGTGTTGAGTAAGTTATTTAATGTTAATTCAAATGTGATTTAATTGAATTGTTAATTTTATAGAGGTTTTGAGGCTCACGCTAGTAATATAGCTGCACAACCGGTTGGTTTTGCTGCTGGTGTTAAAGCAGCTGAAGAAAGGATTCAAGCTGTTTTGAGTAATCCTAAAGTTCAAGCACCGGTTCCTGTAGTTGCAATTGAAAATTTTATTCTTGAAATTGGAGAAGATAAGTATGTTTATCAAAAATTGTAGCATTAGTGCAGAAGGACAATGTTTATGTAACAAATATTTTGTTCCAGGTGGTATGATTTGGGAGTAATCATACTAAATGATCCAATTAAGCAAATTAATCTACAAACATTCACACAAATGACTCCAGTGCCTGCAGAGATTGTTGCCTTAGCACAAGAAGATACCCCTGCTGATTATCCATTACGTTGGTCTGGTTTATCGGTTACTATAGGAAGTCTAATGGGAAGCAATTTACATGTAAGTTTTTTTATATATTATTAGCCATCATTGGGTGTTAAAAAATATTGCATGTAATCTACATGCCCTTTTTCGTTTCTAGGTGAGCCATTCTGAATGGCATCAAGCTTTAACTGGTGTTTCAAGAAGAGATATCATTCTACAGTCTGCAAAAACGTTGGCGAATTTATATAAGAATAGTACAGGAGGAAATTCATAAAATTGATGCATCATAGATAAGTAAAATAAATATGGTTATGTACTTAGTGGCAACAATGTTTATAAAATATTGCTGCTGCTAGTTTAATGTGTATATGATATAATATTATGGAGAAAGTATATTATGAAATATTATTAAGTTGGTTGCAACAGATTTAATTTTATGTAAATATAATGAGACACTTATTAGTTGGTTTTATTTCATAGATCAAATGTAGATTATATTATTTAGCATTTACTTGCCGATAATTTAAATTTTTGGTTCCCAATATGCACTACAAATTTATAGTAGATTGTGAGGTAAGTAGAATTTATGCATTAAAGCTTAGGACACGCTTACTAGTGAACTTTGCACACGTTGTCTACTGCCCATACCTCAAGGTTCGCTACCGACGCTGCCAGGGGTTAAAATAATGACTAAATGGATTCTTTAGAAATTTTGTGGATTTCGATCTGAATTTAAGGGAAGTACAAGAAATTTCAATTTGGAACTATACTTTATGTTGGCTATCAATCCTTGTGATATAGTGGGAAAATTGATTGTAATTAAATCTAGTGTTGCAATAGAAATTTCGTGTTAAGAACAGCTGTCCTGAATTCATTGTTATCTTGTACATAGTAAACAAAACAATTCACTTAATTAAAGAACATAACAAAGGCATTGTTTTAATTGTTTACTTGTCGATATGTAGTACATTTGTTAGATACTATTGTAATAATTACATGCATATTATATTTAATTGATACATTATGTAATATTTTTGGAATAAGTATATCAGAATTAAACATGAAAAAGTATGCAAAGATTATCAACATAAATTTTAATTTATGCTACGGTGGGTACTGACTGAAAATTTGCGTAAATAATACGAAACAGAAACGACAAAAAGGGTCAGATTATATCGACTAGAGATGTACAGGATAAAATAAAAGTGGAGTAGAAAAAAGAAGAAATAAAGGAGTTATTTTCAATGTGAACTAATTTGTTATCCAACCTGAAAGTGGAGCATACATAAGCCGTTTTTTTTGGACCGAGGCCTCGATTGATGAAAATTTCAATAATATTTTGGGGTCCCACAAATTGGCTCTCGAAAGGGGTTGAAATAAACAAAGAAAGTTGAATTGGCGACCCAAAGATTTTTATAGGATAAGCAAGGAAGGTTGTTAAATAATTGTCTATAGGCCTGTTTCAACTCATAGTTTGCAAACCGTTTATATAAAATAAAGTTTGTCATACTTAGGATAGATATTTATAGACAAATTTCCGTCTCAGACCCGAGGTGGTCTCATAAAAATACGCGTACAGATAAACTTTTAAAACCACCAATATAATGTAATAAAATAAATTTTTATTATCTCGTAATTATGATTGAGTTTCTCACAGCATATAGAACAATTCAACCTCACAAGATTTACAGTTCTACAATGTTAAGTCGCTTTTTTTAAAGAAATATAACTATTTTCGAAAATAGTGTTTTTGCAAAAATCACTGCAAATTTATTTGATGAATTATAGTAGACACAGTATGCGCGTTCGTTTCGCCAATATCACTGAAATTTTGATCACTTGGTGATGATAAATTAAACGAATTTGGTGACATAAATTTTAAAATATGGCGAGTAATGAATAAAACAATTTGAGATAAAGTGAAATTGGTCGTTCTTTGTTATGTATTATGTTAAACAATAACTAAGTAATATTTTAGGTCATCACCAAGTGATCAAAATTTCAGTGATATTGGCGAAACGAACGCGCCTATCGATTTCCTTTAGAAAACATGACATTTTTATAAACCAACCTCAAAAAACATTCAATGCATTAATTTTAATCCAGTGGCGTGTAAGTGAAATTATGAAATTGATGCTTTTTTCTTTCTAAAGATAATCAATAAAAACTATCACATTCCAAAAAACCGTCGCCATAACCTTAAGCCGATGCAACTGTCTTTGGAGCTGGTTCACCTTTTCCGGTCCATTGTTTAGTCTCAGGAGTGTAGTAATACCAGTGCCGTAACTAGGGCGATGCGCCGAGCGCAGTACCACCTTAACTTCATAACTTGGAAACGTCAATATAAGAAAAGAAAACGGTTGACGTTCCCACTGTGAAGAGAGGGAGGGGAGTAAAAAAGTTGCTCTCGCACCGGGCGCATTAAAAGCTAGTTACGGCACTGAGAGATAGCCCCAAGTCTTATCATATGTCCTTTTCGTTGTTTTTGGTCGGGTGTCGGCAAACGAAGCACTCATGCAAAGCTTTTCCATAGTTAAATGTTCGTATACGTTCCGTTGAAATGCTTACAGTCTCAGCTATCTCCTTCAACTTCATTCTGCGTCTGTCAAAACGATATTGCAGAATTTTTAAGGTCGCCTATTTTGAAGAGCTTTCTTTATTGCGATCGTTTGGTAGCGGCAGGAATCAGTTGTTAATTTAAAATTGACATTTTGAAACAAATTTTTAGGAAGAAAATTTAAATGATATTGAATTACCTTATACATTTAATAATATATATATATTATCGGTACGCCTTATTACCTTTCGGTGTAGGCTTACATTTAATAATGTGGTATATAATGTAGTAGGTAGTAGGAAAAATCACCTGCAATTAAAAGGTATATAAATTATATAAATATTATTAATTCTCTACATTCACTTTTTTAGTTGCAAGAACCGATATTTTAGGGCTTACTCTTTAGCTACTATCGGACAAACTGCCTTTGAATATGTACCTGAAAATACAAATATATACTATCGCACCCGTTAATTCAAAGAATAGAGGCGTAGATACTGACGAGGCCTAGTATCTGGTTCACCCACACTAATATTAAATGTAATTAAGGTTAAATGGACACTAATCATATATTAGACTAACGTTCTAAATTAATAAATCCGGTTATTTCTTTTTTTTTTGCCGGATCTGGGGCTCGAACTTACGATACTAATTTTAATTTGATGTTATTTCTTAAAAAAAACTATTAAATCTATTTCTATAAAAATATAAAACACTTGATCATATTACACTAGTAATATTATATAGGGTCCATTATAAAAGTAATGCGCATGGTTTTATTGTGACGCGACTATCCATCCCAGCCCGGTAAAAGTGGTTTAGGATCTGCCTTTTCAACGCAGCCGGTCGCCAACTTGCTCCGACTGTCTCGAGCGGAAAGACGTGTCTCCGCGTAAAGTGTGTTTTTCAACTTGTAACACGGCGCGATTTTGCGCTGCTAAGAACTTTTGGATTTAATTCAAAATGAGCCGGACTTACTTAACTCTGTCATAACCAGAGACCAATCCTGAATATGAGTACGACCCAGAACCGAAAAGGCAGATTAGCACGTAGCAAACAAAATCATCCCCCTAAGAAAAAGCTAATGAGCAAGTTATGCATCAAAACAAGGCTCATTATCTTCTTTGACGTCCAAGAAATCGTCCATTTTGAGTTTGTACTGCAAAGAGAAACTGTCAACTTAATCTTTTACCTCAATGTGCTCAAAAGATCGAAACGCCGGATTGCACGCTTGAGGACTGACATCAAAGACAAGTTCAAGCTCCACCATGACAATGCCTCCAGTCAAACAGCCGTCATCGTTACCAGCTTCTTGGCTCAAAGCAACACCTTGCTGGTAGCCTAGCTTACTTACAGTCCCGACTTGGCTCCGTGCGACATTTTTTGTTTCCCCGACTGAAAGAAAAGCATTGCGAGTCCGTGGAAAACATCCAAAAGCATGTTACAAGGTTATTAAAAGACATTCCTTTCGATGAGTTTCAGAGTGCCTTCCAGGCGTAGCAGACAAGTCTCCGAAAGTGTATTGATGCAGAGAGAAAGTATTTCGAAAAATTTAAAGCGTTTGTACCAGTACAATCAATAAATTAGTGATGGGCATAATCGATTATTTCAATAATCGATTACCTAGTATTCGATTAATTTAATAATCGATTATTTACCCCCCCCCCTTCCCGATTAGTATAAATTAATTTTTAATGTTAAAAATATAACGTTTTATTAGGCGTACTCTCTAAAAATTTTAACATCGATGTAAGTTAAAATTAATTTTTAACCAATTAGTTAACAAGTTTTTTTTTAAATTATCTAGCAACGTTCTAAAAATTAATTAACATTGCTGTTAAAAATATGCAGAGTACAACAATGTTTTTATTAATGTTTAAATCAAAAAAATCATACATTTAATTAATATCACAATCACGCAAACAAATATATCGGCTGTGAATGAAATGCGAGCAGAGAGATGCGTCATCGATTAAATCTAACCAAAAGTAGTAACTACTTTTAAACCACTCCCGCACATCTCGCTTGTGCAAAAATAACAATTGTCTCGATAAAGTAGTTACTACTTTTATAATCGATTACGGGACTCGCATCAGAATCCAAAACCGAGCATCGAGAAGTACAAGCTATGCGGCTCTCGAGAAAGCAATGAGAGTCCCTGAATCGATTATAAAATGCGAGTCCCTGAATCGATTATAAAATGCGAGTCCCTGTACCGATTATAAAATGCGAGTCCCTGAATCGATTATAAAATGCGAGTCTCTGAATCGATTATAAAAACTGATAGACGAACATAGAAATTATTATTTTTAATACAGTTAGTGTTGTTTTGTTTGCACTAAATTTATATATCGATAAAAAATATATTATTTATTTTATATTTTAACCTGAATGGAACCATCATTCAACGAATCTAGACTAATATAATAATAATATTTTCGGCAACTTTAAAAACCTTTTCATCAACAATATCTTTTGCTTTATTATCACAATTAACCTTATCACATTCGAGTTGATTCAGATCAATTTTTAAATTATCGAAATTTAATAAATCAGCTAATATCTTTTCTTTTTGTTTAATATCGCTTTGTATAGAATCTGGACTACGTAAATCGGGTAAAATACCAATAGTACTAACATTCATAACAGTAGATTTCGTAATGCTTGCATCTTTCTCATCCGAACTATTCGAGCTAGTGCTACAAATGCTGCTTATCATATCCGATTTCTTACGTTTGCCATGTTTGAAGAGTATTGTGTCATCAAATTCTTCTTCAGAGATTTTGTTATATACTTCTAGTTTTCTGTAGGCTTCGTAAACTTTTTCAGTGTATGTTTGATCGAGTGGTTGAAATTTATTGGAGAGCGGTGATTCGCGAGCTTCTTCGGCGTTTGTAACCGATGTGGTTGCGTTTGTTTCCAAATTTAGTGTATCAATTAGTGGTGGAATTGCTGAGACTATATTGGAAGATTGGATTTTATTTGAGATTTCTTTGATCGACGATTTGATTGGAGAGAATGCGTTGCTTGATGAAGAATGAGTTGGTGTTCCATTTTCACAACATGTTTCAGGTGCAAAACCTATTCGAATTAAGCTCCTTTCTCCTTCCAAAATAAATATTTCTTCTTTATTAATGGAGACATTGATAACTCCCCTTAAATGACTCACTGATGTCACAATTTTCAAATCTTTTGGATTCAAAACATAAACAACATCATTATTATAAGTAACTAAAAATTCTTCACAAAATGGATGTATGGTTCCAAAGCTAGCTTCTTTATTTGGCTTCAAGCGTTTAAGATTAGTTGACAGTGGATTTAATATTGGCACTTCCGGGATGTCCTGATTTAAAATATCCTTAAATAGTAATGTTTGTTGAACGGATCCTTTAACATCAGACACCCATATCCTAAGTCCAGGCCGGGAACAATATAATATAACATCAGTAGGTCTAATACCGTTTTGATAAAATATTCCACCAAACTTTCCCAAAACTTTTCTATCTTGTTTCCCAACCTGACACACTTTCCATTTCTCTTGTTTTTGACAAACAATGCTTCTATAAGTTGTCGATATCAAAAGATTTTGTTGATTATAACTCAACAGAACGACTTCATAAGTTTCATTCAATATTTCTACAGATTTACATAAATGCATATAAAAATCAATTTCGGTTAATACAACAATCCCGTTAGAATCACCAGAAAATAATTTCATTCCATTTTTAGACCATTCTAAAGCCGATATATTCCCTTTATGCATTTCCGAGACAGTATATCGCTCAACTTGCTTATTTTTGGGGCGCAAACTAGCCGGCAAATTCTCTGGAGGTATTTTAGGAATTTGAAAAATATTTATATTACCTTCTTTATTACCGCATGCTAACATAAAATCGACTGTTGATATTATTTTAACAACTGTTATTGGAGAATTCGCATTTTCGCATCGCATTCGTTGCAAATCTTTACGTTTACGATCATAGCAATAAACTACTCCAGAATTTGTACCGAGAGCTATGTATTCTGTAATAACATCAACACATGTTAGTTTTAAATCGGTGTAGAATAAACAGTGTTGGGTTTTGGTTGGAAGTATTTGAAATAAATCGGTTAGTTAGACTATTTATAAACTATACCGAGCCCACTAAATAAAACCGAATAAATTTGCACGTTTGTGTTAAGAGTTTTTATACAAACCATTTTATGTATTATGACTTTTGTTTGGGACGTGCGAAGTTGATGACGTTTTTTTTTTTAATGAAACAATTAAATGAAATTGTACATGAGATTCATTACTAATGTAATAGTAATTAGTTAGATAAGATTACTGATTATTTATTAATAACACATTTACTTTTTAAATAATTTAATAACGCTTTAATTTTCAACAAATCATAATGCGAACGTGATTTTATCGTTAACAGAGGTTTTTATACTCTCGATCTTGAATCTCGATGATGCAGAGTATATATTTCTTGGTTTTCTTGAATTCATAATTTATTTTTAAATTGATAAATTATAAAATTTAAAGCAGCTCGAGTCGGCAATGAATCGAGTTTATAATGACTAGAGTTGTCAATGACTAGAGTTGTAAATTACTTGAGTTGTCAATGACTCGAGTTGTTTAATTTAATGACTCGAGAATCTCGAGATGTTTTATTAATCGATTCAGAATCGATTAATGACTCGAGTTTGCCCATCACTACAATAAATCTATTTTTCATAGAAAATGCGCATAACTTTCATAATGGACCCTGTATCGTCACAAAACCATAATGAAAGTGAGCCATAAAATGAATTCCAGAAACTACAAGCAAGTTGAGTAATAATGACCCAATAAAGTAGTATATTATTTTAAATAAATTCAGAGTTATAGCTCTTTAAAGTTTACAGAAATTTTTGATTTTTTTTAATTAACTGCTTTTATTTTTAATATTTTGTAATAATTTTTTGTGTAAATAAGAAATAAACTAATGTAAACAAAAAATTGTTACAAAGTATTAAAAATTAAAGCTGATAATTAAAAAAAAAATCAAAAATTTCTGTAAACTTTAAGGAGCTATAACTCTGAATTTATTAAATATAATATACTACTTTATTAGGGCAATATTACTCAATTTGGTTGTAGTTTCTGGAATTAATTTTATGACTAGTTAATTCGGGACAACCTGTATTATGAAAGGATTTGTAAGGAGAAATAAAAATAAAATTAATATACAATAAATTTATTACACTGCTGTAAGAAATAATATCAATTTAAACGATACACCAATACTTACATCAATATTCCTGGTCCAGAGATAACACCTCATTGAAATCTGTAACAAAAAAAAACAACTACATGAATCATTATGCATTAATGATAATTAACTATAATTTATAAATTAGATAATCAGGCCTGTTGAGCTTAAACATCCTTCATCCATCAATCTGGTGTTAGGTTTTGTCATCATTTAATTTGTATTATAATTTAAATTCCATTAAAATTTTAACTTACTTGTTTTTGTTTCATTGTAGCCCGTTGAAAATGGCCCGGTCAAGTCTTTTCTTGTACACAAGTTTACAAGAGGAAAAATAAAAATTTCTTTAGAAGCAAATTTTAAGTAAAAAAAACGTAAAATAAGTAATGCAATTTGTAATTTTGTAAAAATAATGTAATGAAAGAAGTAAAATTGTTGGTGAAATCAAAATACATTTTTTTTACTTAAAATGTCATGCTTATTAGGAAATTCCATTATCCGCTTTTTGTAATCACCATAAATAATCAAAGTAGAAAATTCAGCCCAAACCAATCTGCAACAAATAATAATCTATGAAAACACTATTATTAACTAAAAAATAATATAAAATAATTAATAACTTCAGGCCTGTTGAGCTTTAACATCCTTCATCCATCAATCTGGTGTTGGGTTTTGTCATCATTTAATAAATAATTAGATAAATTTAAAATTTACTCTATTACTTACATTATTGAGCTACTTTTTATAAAATCATCAAAGCCCCGAAAGATCTGAAAACAAAAAAAAAACGAAATTTAAAATATAGAATTTAAAGCAGAAATATTAATTGTGATTATTAAAGCAATTTCAGTATGAACATTTGACTACATATATCTATCAGAAGACCGTCGTCCATAAATCATCATATTAAATAAAGTGAAATAGATAAAAATATAAAAAGAAATTACCTGTAGCGAAAAAATGCTGCATCTCATTAAACAACAAATGCCCCCAGAACTGAAAAATAAATTAAGAAGTTAGAAAAAAGCAATAATTGATTATGTAGAAAATTTAAAACAATAATTAATTCAGTATGAACATTTGACTACATATATCTATCAGAAGACCGTCGTCCATAAATCATCATGCTAAATGAAGCAAATTTTAAACTAACTTTTTTAATTGAAAACCAAAATACTTACAATTATTGATGTTCTGGTTAAATCGTTTCATTTGAAATCTGGAACAAAAATTAGCTATATTAATTATAATGCTTAAATGATATTTAATTAATAAATTATTGATTGAATCATCAGGCCTGTTGAGCTTTAACATCCTTCATCCATCAATCTGGTGTTAGGTTTTGTCATCATTTAATGTAAATATATATATATATATATCTTTTACTAATTGAGTTTATATTTTATTTAAATTGATGCAACTTACTTGTTATTATTTCAGTTTAGGGAGAGTTCATAGAGATGATAATGTTCTGCAAATAATAAAAAACAAATTAATACAAGATAATAGATATTTATTTAAAAAAGTATAAATATTAATTTCAGAATCCTTTTGGCTATGAACATTGTAATATTATATCTTATAACATTACTTCTATAGAAAGTTTATCATCATTGTAAATTTCAAACTTATAAAAGGTCAGTCAAAATTATCTTAACTAGGAAAGACAATAAAATTATATACAAAACAATTAATATTACCTAATAGATCAGAATAGAGTAATGCTGTTGAATTGAAATCTGCTCCAAGGGCTGGTGTGAATGAAGGTTTTGCACCCGAAAACGCCTCTTTTGTAAACTTGTTGAATCTAAATTAAGAGATTCAAATATTATAAACAATTCATTTTATTAATTCGCAAGTATTTATTGATGCATTAAAAAATCAGTCTGCCAAAATCATCTGCGTTATAACAAACCTAATTTAACCAGAAGTTAATCACAAAAAACTTGCAATTTACAGAAGTTAAATAAGAAATGTTACACTCAGTCTCGTCATCGTATCATCATATTAAATGTTGATTAGTAAATATTAATTCATTTGAGAGACAATAACAAAAAAAATCTAACTTTCATTACCTGATAGATGATAGAATATTGCAGCAGCATAGCTGAAATCTGTAGTAAATGAACTGCTCCAAGGCTCCCGAGAATGAAGATATGACTGTAAGAAAATTCAAATATAATAAACAATTCATTTGAATAAATCACAATTATTTGATGTATTAAAAAATCAGTCTGCCTAAATCATCTGCGTTATAACAAACCTAATTCAACCAGAAGTTAATTACAAAAAACTTGCAATTTACAGAAGTTAAATAAGAATTGCTACACTCAGTCTCGTCATCGGATCATCATATTAAATGTTATTGAAAGACAAAAAAATCATATTTTAAATACTTACATTTGCTTTTGTTCATTTTGGCATAGTTAAAATGGGCAGACCACCAATATGTCATTGAATCTGTAATTAATAAAATCAATATTTAAGTGTTAATTAACAACATTGTTAAATAAATAATATATTTGAATATTCAGAATCCTTTTGGCTATAAACATCGTAATTATCATATCTTATGAAATTACTTCTAAAGTATTTTTATCATCATAGAAACAAATATTTAATATAATATTAGCAATATAATTACTTACATTAATATTTTTGATCCAATCAATCAAGAAATTTGTTTATATGGAATTCAATTCAATAACCTCTTAATACCGTTAGGTGTCGAGGTGTCAGACACACCGAGCCACAGAGAAGACATGCATGGATGCATATATGAGGTAACGGACCCATATTGGGAAGAACGCTACGCTATATGGAATCTGAAATTTAATCTTATTAGAAAATTCAATAAGATGAAGAAGGTTTTAAAATGATCAATAATTCAGAATCCTTTTGGCTATAAACATTGTAATTACCATTTCTTATGAAATTACTTCTAAAGTGATTTTATCATCATAGAAATAAATTATAATGAATGTAATAATTATGTACTTACATTAATATCCTTGATCCATTTCCTTTTAGAGGTTTAACAATAAATTGCAATCTGAAATTAAGTTTGATTAGAAAATTTAATAATAAAAACATTTTTTTCTTAAATTATAAATAAATCAGAATCCTTTTGGCTATAAACATTGTAATCTCCATATTTTATGAAATTACTTCTAAAGTGATGTTATCATCATTGAAATACAATATTCTATACATATTAATATTAAAAATTATTTTTAGATCACCCTGTAAATATAAAATATGTTAACTTACGTTTATTTCAATTGATTGTACTCCTCTCCGATTTATGAATAAATTCTGAAACAGATTGATTATTAGTAAACCTAATAATGTTTAAAAAAAATAAATGATTTTAACAAATAAATCAGAATCCTTTTGGCTATAAACATTGTAACTTCTTAAAGTTACTTCTATTAGTTTAAATTTCTCATCATTAAAAAATATTAAGATAAAATTTATTTTTTTTACTACTAATTAGGATACCAGATCCGATGAAATTCAATATGGAAACTGAAAAATCACAAGATGCAAATTAATTTATTTGTAAAATCTTTACCTTTCATTCAATTTGCTCCGCTATTGATTGATGAATAAAAATCGGTTTCTTTCTGTAAATAAAAAAGCCATATTAAATATTTTAATAATAAACAAATCTATTGATTGGTGAAATTAAAGTGCATCAGATGGCCGTTCTAAACTGTCGTCAAAATAATCAGAACAGGTCTGTGATAGAAAATCATCATGTACGTTTATTAAGCTACAAAAAAAAAATTAATTTAAACTTACATTAATGTTTTTATCCTTTAAACTGAGTTGGAAGAAATTGATGATCAAGATTCATTCTGTAACAAGAAAATAGATTAATATATTTTTTTAATAAACTTTTATCATTAGAGATGATATTATAAAGCATCAGATGGCCGTTCTACACTGTCGTCAAAGTAATCAGAACAGGTCTGTGATAGAAAATCATCATGTAAATCTATGTTATTAATAATTAATAAATAATTCAACTTACATTATGCAGTAAGCCATTATTGTCTTTGAAAGAGTAATTTTCAATCACCTGAAAATAAAAAGAAAGCTTCATTAATAAATTGTCACAAATCTAAACTCAATAAAATTATTAGTATTGGTTAATGTTCCACACAAGGAAACCGCCATAAATATTAATAGATATGGCAGGGCAAATAGTGGCTTTTAATCTTCGAGTGTTTTCTTCTCTACTTAATTATAGAATAAATCAAGTAGGCTGTATATACTCGTATTGCAAAAAATTATACCAACATTTATGTGTCAATATATGATATTAGGGTTGTGCATGCAATTAAAAAACCTAACATGTAGATGCTAGAGCTGATTCAGTACAACAGTTGAAAAGTAAATTGATGATGCAATGATTTTGCTTTAAGGTGATTCCCACTGCTACCTTAATTAGTTGAATTAACTTTAAATATAATTTATCAAACAATTTTTTTTCAACTCAATATTTTTGAATTTAATTTAAACATTTAAAAACCTGACTTACCAAATTAATACAATTGAAGAATGAGTGGGGTGGTATCTGCAATGAAGAAAACAAATGATTAGAAACACAATTAAAAAAAATAATAAAAAAACATAATTTATAATTCAAATCAGGCTGGTAGAAACATCAAAGCTGTCAGTAGCAGAACTGGAAAATTTATTTCATCATGTACATTATATAATTTCAGTTACACTTGGTATACAAAAATAAAACAGCAAATTCTTTGTCCAAAATTATGAAACCTTCTTACTATGTGTAGTGTGAACTTTTTTAAATTTTAGACATTTAATTTAAGTACAGTACAAAAAAAAATTAGTAATCATAAATAAACTTTTAGATACCTTGATTTTTTCCATCAGATAAAAAGATTTTAATACTTAACAGTTTGGATTTTAAACTTGAATTTAAAAAGATATTTTTTTATAATTCAGGACACTATTTCATTTTTGGCTAACCTTTTTGTAACAACCTTTATTATTTCTTATTAACAATTACTATTAATTCAATTAAACATTTTGCTCACCTTATTTTTCTAAATCCTTTTTGTTCAATCTAAGTTTGAGAAGAGTTGATTTCTGTAAATAAGAAAGAAAATATTTAATAATTGTTTTAATGAAATTTGAATGATATTAATACAATAAAGCATCAGATGGCCGTTCTACAATGTCGTCAAAGTTATCTCAGAACAGGTCTGTGATAGAAAATCATCATATAAATTCATTTAATTAAATTATGAAGAGAAATTTAACAGAATTTAACTAGCTAAAACAGTTGGAAATAAGACTATAATTTTTTTATTCTGTATAATTTGTTCATCAATTTATTTTTTACGTGTAAATTCAGAAATTAAAAAAAAACTATTTTTTTTTTAAATTTAAATATTTAAAAACGTAACTTACCAATACAATTAAAGAATGCAATGAATGTTCTCGTATCTGCAATAAAGAAAATAAATAATTAGAAACAAAATAAAAAAGTAATACAAAAATATAGTTTATGAATTTAAATCAGGCTGGTAGAAACATCAAAGCTATCAGTAGCAGAACTGGAAAATTTACTTCATCATGTACAATTTTTTTTAAACATCTTATTAAAATTTAATTAAGTTACTTACATACTGTGATAAGATGATAATTTACATGAATGGAAGCAGCTTATTTTTCTTCCTATTCAATCAATCAAAATTTGAGAAGAGTTGTTCTCTGTAAATAAGAAAATAGGTTTAATAAATGTTTTAATCAAATTTCAATCGTAATTTGATATAATAAAGCATCAGATGGCCGTTCTACTGTGTCATCAAAGTTATCTCAGAACAGGTCTGTGATAGAAAATCATCATGTAAATTTATCGAATTAAATAAAGCTGAGCAGCATATGTAAAAAAAATTGCAACTTACTTTATGTTGACAAAGTTGTTTCAGGAAAGAAGAATCTCTTCATAACCTAAAATCAAAACAAATATATTAATAAATGGCTTTTAAATTTTAAATCAATTGACAAAAATAGTTAACTAAGAATGTTCCACACAAGAAAACCGCCATAAATATAATAATTCATGGCAGGGCAAATAGTGGCGTTTATTCTTTGAGTGTTTTCTTCTCTACTTCATTATGAAATACACGAAATAGGCTGTATATACTCAATAAAGTTATTATTCAATTGCTTTTTTGCTCACCTCATCATTCAAAAATCCTCTCTTCACGCAAAATTTGGGAATTACAATTCTGTAAATAAGAAAACAAATTTAATAAATATGTTCTATTATACTTTGATGTACAATTGATATTATATAAAACATCAGATGGCCGTTCTACACTGTCGTCAAAGAAATCAGAACAGGTCTGTGATAGAAAATCATCATGTAAAGTTATGTTGAAATAATAAATAAATAATTGATTACGTACCATTTAAACAGTATCGGTAAGAGCCTTTTTGATGCCTTCCAGTCAGTAAAGGTTCTATCTGAAAATAAAAACAAGGAGTTTTTCTTCTCTACTTAAGTAAAACATCAAGTAGGCTGTATAAACTCAATAAATATTTAACTTTAATTAATTTGAACATTGCAAATAATACAACTTTTTTATAAATATTTAGATTTAGTCATAAATTATGATAATTAATGTTTTTAATTATTTCGATGCACAATTGATTGTTTGAAAATGTTTTTAAAATAATTCACATGTATATAGCAACTGACAGATTTAACAAAATTACTAGGTTGCCAAGTAAAAACCATAGGTGAGTTTTGTCATCGGTGACAAAACTCAAAGATCAGAATCAACCCCCATAATTGTTGCCAATTAAAAAAAAATTAATAGCAATATTAAGATTTAATACTCTATAGACTAAATATTGGTTAAATTAACTAATAGAATGTTGTATTACTAAATAAAACTTACCTATGATTAAATGGGTACTAAATTTTTGATGGAATTGATTCTCCGCAGCTAGAAAATAAAATATATAAATTAATATTTCTACCTATGTATTATTAATATAGTTTAATTAAATAATTGCTCAGATGGCCGTTCTAAACTGTCATCATAGTCAGAACAGTTTGTGATAGAAAATCATCATTTAATATTGTTTGGAAATATTTTTATTTCAAATAAGTCTTAGAACCATAAACCCAACTTTAACAAATATGCTCTTAAAAATAAATTTTAAGACTGGCGAACTTCTGGCATAAACTGGGGGCATGTTCGTTAGGAAAACTACTGAACGCAGAAATGTGCAATTTTCAGGAATTGCTATTGACATATTTTGTTTATTTTTTTACGCAATATTTTACAAAATTAATAATGTAATGAATAAAGACTAATTATTATTACATGCCCCTAGATTAATAAAAATATATTTTCCAAGTCCCCACTCCGCCTTCCTATTTTTATAATATCTAAGCTCTTCGACTATAACACAATGCACGTGCTACCCCGCTCATTGGCTGTTTGTCTAAATGAGAGGCAATAGGGGAATACATTAAACGCATGGAAGTAGCGCCACCTACAATAAAATAAAACTACAAAAAAGTCGCCCCATCCCTAAAGTAGCAAGATTATTAAGTCAACAATGTGTCAATTTTTAAATGCAATGACACTTCCTTCATAAGAAGATAGTCGAGATCACAAGTTGCATAATTTACCATTTTCATTGAGTATTATGTAGTGTTCAAGTAAAAATTGTATGCAATACCTAAGCTCAGACCTTGACCATTTCTACTTAAAGCCATGCTGAGACAGATGCTTGGAACGTCGCAATCATATATTTCAATTATTATAAGACAACACTGACACTAATTTATAATTATATTATTACAACACTTTTATAATGTATGATAATAACTATATCCATTAGAAGAATTTTCTCTTCGCAGGTTCTATTGGCATCAAAAAGTTCAAACAAGTTCCTTTTTAAAATTACTTCTAAACAGTAAAATACAAGGTGACTCAGAAGAGATTTCAGTTTTTAACATGTTATAATAACAGTATAAAAAGTGTTGGAATAATTTTAATATTAAATTAAGAAAGTGCAGAGATGCGGATATCATTTTTTAAACACAATGTTGTCCAAATGTCGACCATCCTTCTCATAGCACTCCTCCAATACTGCTCTTAAATGTTTAAATACCCGCCGACACATTTCAATAGGAATATTGTTAATGGCCTCTCGAATGTTGTTTTTTAACTGCTCCGTAGTGGCTGGAGGATCGGTGCCTGGCTATGTTTTCGAATTGACCGCCTTGGATTTCCAGTCGCAGCACGTCGCACAATCTCAATGTTCTCTGGCGTTCTGATGGACTTCTGTTGACCTGGGTGCTTCCGATTTGCCATGGAACCTGATTGTCGGAATCTTTGATCCCACGATTTCACTAAATTTGTCGACGGAGCATCACGTACACGCCAAATATTGTAATGGTTGCAAAAACGTCGAATAGCCACTACATAGGAATCGTTCACTTTAAAAAACGCCTCTACCATGAAGGCACGTTGTACGTTCGACCACTCCACGTTTACTGACAATCCGCACGTATTCGCTGCCAATTGCCAGCGCTACCCCCCCACAACTTTTAAAGCGGTTGCGCAGGGCACGTTCGAAAACTGAAATCTATTCTGAGTCACGCAGTACTTACTGACAAAGCCAATTAAGTCATTATGACAGTTCTCGATTTAATCCTAAATCTCAGATCGTTGCCCAGAAATATTGAAATATAAACTTAAAATATCAATAACAGGCATATTTTACCACCAGATGAAATTTGATTAGCTAATCAGAATAAACAAAAGGTGCAGCTACTTTGAGGTGAGAATATTCTCTTCAACTTAATATACTTATCAAAACAAATGTTGATTCTTTGCAATATAAATAATCTAAATAGAAAACTTACTTTATTATTTCAGTCTTGCAGTTCTTTCCAATTGTTAAGGTACCACATTTGGGTCATTTGTAACTGTAAATAATAAACAAAGATATAATGAATTTGTATTTCTTTATAATACTGCATTTATCTTCTTTAAAGTATCAATAGTGGCAAATTGACTACACTACTCTATTCAACAAACAGAAAATTGCTTTAAATGTATTTGCTCAATGCACTTTAATGGCATAAAGGACCCCACAATCATTGCCAAACCCTTCAATAATTTATTTAACTTGCATTTTGGTTACATCAATTTAATATTTTTACAATAGTATAAATTTTGATATACTTCCTGATGGCAACAATTAAGGAATGTTAAAAATTTTGTTTATCCGTTCCTACGTGAGACATTAATGCGTTTTGGAGTTAAGAGTTAATGCAGGAATTATGTTAAAATTAAAGGTTGGGGAAGAATTTAAAAACTAATTCCAGTAGTACTTCGACTAATCATGCCAATTATAAAATAGATGTCTATCAGAATTGAATAAAGTATAGAGCACGTATTAGAGTATAAATGTTAGTCCTCTTATTTAGGCTAAGAAGTAAACTGGACTTCAAATCCAAAATTTAAAAGAACTATTAATTTTCCAGCAAACGCGAACAAAGGTAGTTATTGAATAACAGCCAATGTTGTCAGTTTGTGGCTATATTATATAAAATATGCATAGTATGAATTTGCTTAAAATAATCGTGTACTTCAAAACAAAATTCTTAAAATGATGAATCGTGCATTTGTAAGACAGTTTGTTACACGACCATTTTGTAAATTATTAAAAATATTATGAAACTACTCAATTCAAAATACAAATATATAATTCTCTTCAAAATTGGTTTTATCACACAGCAAATTTTTGGAACTGTCAATTAAAAAAAACAACTGAATATGATAGAATTTAAAAAATTATTATGCTATTTTTCGTAGCTGCAAATTTTTTTATCAAAATACAAAACTTACTTTATTTCATCCATTTTGTATCAGTCCACTTCGAAATGCAGCATCAAAGATGTTCTATAGCAACTGTAAATAACAAAAGAAATTGTAACAAACTGTAATTTATCTTTGTTGTAATTGTATCAGATCTTCCTTTGGACTATCAATATTAGTGAATTGATAACCATACACTAGAACCGATTTTAATGTTCCCACTATGAGCACACCTTTATAGCATTAATAGGCAGTAAAAGTCGGCTTAATTTTGTGGGGTATAAGAGAAATCTATATTTTTGTTTAAGCAAACTTACATCAATTAAATTTCTGTCCTGATAACTTCATCAATTTCAAAAATACGACTTTTGTTTTCTTGGTTTAAACTGTAAATAATACACAAAGTTATAATAATCTAAATACAATTTATTTTGCAAACTGTATCTGACCTTCCTTTGGTTTATCAATATTATTGATTGATAACCATACACAAGAACAGATGTTAATGTTCCCATTATAAGCGCACCTTTATAGCATAAATAGGCATATAAAAGTCGGCTTAATTTTATGGGGTATAAAAGAAATCTATTTTTGTTCTAGCAAACTTACATCATATTAATTTCATCCCAGATTTCTTCCATCAATTTCAAAAACACCTTTTTCTTGGAACTGTAAATAATATACAAAAGTTGTAATACTCAAAAATTTAATGTTTTGAAAACTGTATCTGAGCTTCCTTTGGTTTATCAATATAAATTAATTAATAACCATACACAAGAACAGATGTTAATGTTCCCATTATGAGCGCACCTTTATAGCATAAATAGGCATATAAAAGTCGGCTTAATTTTATGGGGTATAAAAGTCTATTTTTGTTCATGCAAACTTACATCAATTAAATATCTGCTCTGAACGTCTACCAGCAATTTTCAAAAAACTTGGTTTAAACTGTAAATAATACACAAACTTGTAATAATCTAAATATAATTTATTTTGCAAACTGTATCTGACCTTCCTTTGGATTACCAATATAAATTAATTGATAACCATACACAGAACAGATGTAAATGTTCCCATTATGAGCGCACCTTTAAAGCATAAATAGGCAGTAAAAGTCGGCTTAATTTTATGGAGTATATAATACATTTACAAAATAAATAAACTTACATTAATAGAAATTAATTGTAATCATTGGAAATAAAATCTGTAATAAATGGGAGCAATTAATGAAATAATTAACTACCAGAAATCAAACATACCTTTCTCTTTCAGAGCTATTCAAGCACTTTTTACTTATATACAACAAAGTACAAATAATCAAAAATAAAAATTTGAAATTTATTTGATGTTGTAAAACAAAATTAACATATTTGTGTGTTCAGTACTAGATTTTATTTAAATAAAAAATATCTTGCTTCAAGACCCCCTGCATTCTTTAAATAAGAAAATATAATAACATTAATAATTAATAAAAAAGTTCAAGGCATTCTCTAGATGAAACAGAAATAAGCACTTGTGTTGTTGGATTTTGATTCATAAAGTTAAATAATAAAAATATTTAAGCCACTGTACATAGGTATTACCACCCAATAAAAATGAAATCTTATTGATTCTTTCTTTTTTTTGTTTATTGTAAATCATATCGTTTAAATACTTTGTACAGATCCTAATATCCCGATGTTTACATTTTGTCCAAATATTGGGCGAGATCTGGGAGACCTTCCTTCAATCCCTTCCTCTTACGTGTTTCCTGAAAATTTCAAATTAATTTTTTAATATTGATTCTTTCAAAGTTATAATTATTACAATTTAATGAATTAAAAATGTTAGTATTCCTATTCAAGTTAAGAAGTAAATGTTCTTCTAAACCAAAACAAGAAAACTGTTTAATTTTCCACCAAACGCGAACAAAGGTAGTTATTGAGTAACAGCCAATGTTGTCAGTTTGTGGCTTATATATATATTATAAAATAAATGTACAGGCTTGAGGTTGAATTGAATTACAGTAATTATGGATAGATAGTATAAAATATATTGATTAAAATTATGACATACCTGTACAATTTTGTATGGTCTGGTTTCAATGTCCAATGGATCTCCTGGAAGTACTTGCCAATGATCAAACACGCATTGTGGGAAAGCTTGTCCACCGGTGTTGGAACGAAGATCGGCGGTGAAACCGAACGATTCATTTACAGGCAAGTAAGCTTTTACAACGAACATAGGTGTACCAGTAACTTGCATTTCTTCAAAGACATGACCACGTCTTCTGTTCAATACACCGTAGATACCACCAACAGCAACTTCGGGACACTGTAGATTTATTTAAATTAATAAAAGTAATAATAAATGTAATTATGTGAAATTTATAAATAAATTTATGTTGAAAATACTGTTTCTAATCTTCCTTTGGTTTAACTACATGTTGAGCAGTTAACCATACACAAGAAAAGAATTTTATGTTCCCACTACGAGCACACCTTTACCACACTAAGATGTGGAAATGGCCGGCTTATGGTTGTGGGGTATTATATTACTATCAAAGATGCACCAAAGCCAAGCTAAGTTGAGAACTTTTATGCAATTTTGCTATTGTATAAAAAAATGAATGTTCTCAAATTTCTATTTTTAATTTTATTTCGAAACTTATTACATAAAATCATTTGTAATACTTTTCAACACTACTGCTACTATAATATATAACTTACTTGGATTTCACATAAGTAGACGGGTTCCATAAGCCTTGGAGCAGCTGTGAGAAGACAAGCATATAAGCAACGACGTGTTGTTGGAATAATTTGACCACCACCACGATGGATGGCATCAGCGTGTAAGGTAACATCATAAATGTTGAAACGAACACCACGCAAGTTTTCTTCAGACAAGACACCTTCCTTAGCTGCCCATTGGAAACCAGCAACGACTGAATCCTTGATTTCATTAAGATATTGCACACCCTTAGTACAATCAACAAGAATATTTGGTCCAGTACCATCAGGGCCAAAGCACCAGATCTTACGGGCTTCAGTTACATCATAATCGTATTTCTCAGTAAGGTAACGTGCACGAGATTTGAAGTCATCACGTGGATTAACATCACCATTGTCGATATCTTCAGCCAAACCATCAGGCATTGGACAAGCCTTCATGAACAATCTGTTGTGCTTGTTTGGAGATTTTGATAAACACATAACATCAGACTCTTCACTGACGGTTTCACGATAGGATACAACTGGATCAGATTTCTTAATTGGAATGCAAGCATGATCTTCTTCTAAATCCTTCAAACAGATTTCCAAATGCAATTCTCCGGCACCGGCAATGATGTGTTCTCCAGATTCTTCAATGATACATTGTACCATAGGATCGGATTTGGCCAAACGTTTAAGACCTTCTACAAGTTTAGGCAAATCGGCTGGGTTCTTAGGTTCAACAGCAACACGTACGACGGGTGATACAGAGAATTTCATTACTTTCATGTTGTGAGCATCTTTGAATGTTGAGATGGTACCAGTCTTGACCAAAAATTGATCAACACCTACTAAACCACAAATGTTACCACATGGCACATCTTCAATAGCTTCTACATAACGTCCCATCATGAGAATAGTACGTTGGATAGCCTTTTCATATAAATCTTCTTTCTTGCCAGGTACAAAGTTAGGTCCCATGATACGGGCCTTCATACCAGTAGCTACTTTGCCGGAGAATACACGACCGAAAGCATAGAATCTACCCTTATCAGATGTTGGTACCATTTTTGAGATGTACATCATAAGTGGAGCTTCAGCATTGCAAGTCTTGACACCAATGGCAGCTTCATCATCATGAGGTCCTTCATATAACATTTCCATACGGTATTTCTGGGCTACTACTGGGGATGGTAAATGGATGGCAATCATCTGAAGTAAAGCTTCTCCAGCTGGCAACCAAGTCCTCATAACAACCTTTAATAATTGTTTTCCGTCCTTATCCTTATCTTCATGCTTGATGGAGATGCCCAATTTGGGAAGAAGTGCTTCATATTCTTCTTTCCTGTAATGAATTAAAGAATTATTAGCAATAATTCAATTAAACTAATTAATATTGGATGATTATTTATGAATCAGATGGCCGTTCTTTAAAATGTCGTCAATGATCTGTTCAGAACAGGTCTGTGAAAGAAAATCATCACGTGCAATAGAAAAATTTGTTGTAATTATTAGTTAGTTACTTACTTGTAGTTCATGATGGAATCGAACACCTTGTAAATAGGGTCCAAGATGTACATGCAGAAAGAACGTTTGTTGTCATTTTCCTTTTGCTTAGCCCACTTCTTTGTCTTGGCGTTGAAGAAGTTCTCACCCCAAAGCCTGTTCATTAGCTTGACAACATCGATCTTGAATTTCTCAGCATACATCTCGGCGAATTGTTTGAGGGTAAAGGCCCAGCCGTGGAGACCAGATCCAAAACCTACTGAACCTTTGCTGGGATCAACCTGTACAAATTACTTTATTAAGATCAATATTTAACAGTAAAATTAATGCTAATATTTATTTTATTAATATTGTTCCACACAAGGAAACCGCCATAAATATAATAATTCATGGCAGGGCAAATAGTGGCTTTTATTCTTTGAGTTTTTTCTTCTCTACTTAACTAAAGAATACATTAAGTAGGCTGTATAAACTCAGAAGTTTTATTATTATGGTATGGTTGATTACTTACACGGACTTCACCCATTGGTCCACTGTCATCAGAATAGGTAGCAATGATAACGTTCACGTTTTCAACAATACGTTGGAAAGTTTGGTAAAGTTCTTCAGCTTCAAGTTGGAGTTCAAGAAGTGCACGGTCCATTTTGTTCATGAACAAAATAGGCTTAATACGTTCAGCAATAGCTTGACGAAGTACGGTTTCAGTTTGTACGCACACACCTAAAAGGAAATTAATGCATTAGATGATTTCATTATTATGATTGTTAAGACTAAATGTCAGAATAATCTTTTCATTTAATAGAAATAGTTTAAATAATTACCTGAGACGCAATCTACTACAACAAGAGCTCCATCAGTTACACGGAGAGCAGCTGTTACTTCAGATGAGAAATCTACGTGCCCAGGTGAATCAATCAAATTGATTAAGAAGCCCTTCACTTCCTTTTCACGTTGATCTGGGTTTGTAATGAAGACCAAATCCTTATCATCAAGCTCGAAGTACATAGAGATGGCACTGGAAAATTAAAAAAATATATTTTATAAATTTTACTATGATAATGTTAGCTAAAATTTGTAATAACATTTTCAACTAAGCTCTACCACAATCCAACATTCATCAAAACAAAATTTTTAATAAAATATAAGTTTCAGAATGTAATGAATTTCCTTTTTAATTTTGCACAATTTTTTTAATCAATGTTTGTTTGCAAGTAATTAAAAATTAAGTTTTGACAAAATGTAGTATTTGTATCGTAGCGTGCCCCAATTGAACATATAGATAGAGGTCCTGTGGCAGCGTTTAAATACAAACACAAGTATAATCTTCTTCCATTAATGCACTGTCATACTATCAACGCTTGAATGTAACTGTCCCGAAGGACTGTTACACCAAGCTCTAGAATGACTCGATTGTGCTAGAAGATAAAATTTGATGTAAATACTTTCAATAAACAAGATAAATATAAGTCAGAAAAACATGGGGCACTTCAGAGTTTGTTTAGTTCTTAGGCAATCTCATATATGATAATATAATGTGGAAAACCTACACAATTGCTGCTTGGTTTACATTCAACTACTCGACTACTGTTCAAATCTTTTATGCAAACAAAAATATTTTTTAAGAAATGATCCTAGTTCAGAATTTTCAAATTTTATTGCCTTTTTACCTTTCGGTGTAAAGCAATTTTCAAATTAAGAATTCAAAATATAGAAAAAAAATTGTAATTAAAATCATTTTTTAATATTTTTATAATGAGCGAAACCTTGTGTGCAGTAAGTGAAACCAAACCCAGCTATGTTGAAGTCAAATTAGGAACTACAAAAAATAAATTATAAAATTATAATTTATAAGAAACCTTAATTAACAACCGGCTACATATTATGACAAAGTATACATTCAGTGTGACAATGTATGTCAGCCCCCACATGTTAAATGAGATGTGTAGAAGCAAGTCTTCCGCTTTTTGTAAAAAAAAAAAATGAGCAAATACTAGATTATATCAGTTGATATTATTCTATTTCTATTAGATTGTTTTCAAAAACAGTTCTTTTTATGTTTTATTATTATTAAACTTTTCAATAAAGTTGGAAAACTAAATATGATCTCAGAGCAGTGCTGCTATAAATTCAATATTGCAAAAGAATTGTTCAGATATGTATTGAAAAAGTATAATTGATTTAAAAATGAACTCAAGAAATATTCGAGTAAACTTATACCCATTTTTCCAACAAAGTGTGTAGTATATCTAGATATATGTAGCAAAATTTTATTTAAAAGTTCTTGTAATATTGTTTTAAGTTGTAATAATTATTCTTTTTGTGATCAATAATACCATTTTATGTGTCTGCTTAAACTAACCATTAGTAATTTAAATAAATCAATAAGATATCATTTTTATACATAAATCATTTATTAATAATGTGCATTAAACTATTCTAGACATGTTACCAAAACATTAGTCACTGAAAGTTTTTCCATTAAAAAAAATAAAATCAATTGCAAGCAGTGACTAATGCTCTGAACTCAACATTACACAATATTTTAATAAAGTTATTTATAATTCTAAAAGATAAGTTGAGACTAGAGGACATATTAACATTCCTAATGCTATATTTCCAATTACTACAACAGAATCTTGGTTAATAATTCAATTTAAAATCATGTACCTTATCTCATTTAAATAAATATGAAAGTATTAACAATCATGTGGAACAATCATGTTTTAATTGCACAATATTCTTCAATTTAATTAGACAGATTACAATTAAATATTTTTGGAACAAGGTTTCATATATAGCAGCCAGATGTATACCATTTTCCAAAATTTAAAAAATGCATTCCGCAACATGTATTATTTTTACAATCAAAATTAATTATTTTTATCAATAAATACCAAAAAAACACTTCAGTTTGCATAAGATTCAGCAAGATAAGGTTTATGTATGTAATAAGCCACAATTTCATTATGATTATAGATTATTAAATTGATATCAATAAGAACTTAAAATAGAAACTTTTTGATAATAGAAAATGCCTAGCTAATCAACCACTGATAATTTTTGTGAATCGTCACCAATCTGCTACCAATTAAAATAGTTAATTTACAAAATATAAAAAGCAACCTCTCATGACATGTTTTGTAATCTGAATTAGTAGTAAACATGTCAAACATAAGGACAATTCTCTATAATTTTTTTTAGATTCTACTGATCACAGGATATTATAATTATATGAATCACACTAACTAGGTTAAAACTTTTTCACAATATTGTAACAAAAAAGATAAAAACTTACGTGGATTTGATAGTAATGCAACGTTCTTGTTCATCTTTACGTGTATCTGTGAAGCGTGTTTCTCCAGCTTTGGCACCGGCAATAATACCTGCCTTGGATACGAGGGAGTCAGTGAGAGTGGATTTACCGTGATCTACGTGAGCAATGACGGACATGTTACGGATGTTCTTCTTCTTGTCCATCATCACACGGATTTCGTCAACGGTAAAGTTAACCTGAAAATATAAATAAACATTAAAATTTGAAAACAATACACTAATTTTTGTTTTTTTAAGAATTTTAGTACAAATTTATAAAATCGATATGGTTGGTTATAATTATAATTATTTAGAGATGTTAATGCCGCGTGTACAAAATGTCAACGTGCGATACTTACCATATTTACAACTTATATGAAATAAAGCAAACTTAAACACGAATGTTGGGTATCGAAAATAAATTAATAGTTCACTCAAATCAGCTGTTACTAATCAAAGGTAATGCTACACTTAAACAAAACCAAGTAAACAATTGGCCATTACTGATCGTTACATCTTGTTGTGCAATCCCAATATTAAACTTATTTCGAAGATTAATCCATAAACTGGCGTCGATATTAACATGGTTGTGTAGATGAAACATTGCACTATCGTTTGGTGAGTAAATAAAATTAATAAAATACTTGCCATTGTGGATGTTTCTGGATTTTCTTAGCACAGTCAAAAACACAAACGCCAGTTATGGCGCACTCCCCGTGAAAAGGAAGAGAGAAGGTGAAGTTCTTGCCACGAAGTTATCGGTTGTGTAGAGGGCACCACATACAAACTGCTTGTCCAATAAGGTTAGCCGCTGTATGCAACAAAAAGGGTGGAGGAAGATTGTGGTTTAAAATCACCCGCGAACATATTTAAGTATTTGTTTCTTCGACTGTTATTATATATATTTTTAATTAAAAATATACTGACTGAATTTACCAAATTTATAATTAAAAATATATATTTAAGTCATGATTCAAGTAGGTTTCAAATATAAAACGTCAGTTTATTTTATTTTCAACCTGTAATTAATTTAATTATTTACTTTGGAAGTTGACAATAAAATAAGTTTGTTATAAATTTATATTTTTATAGTTTACTAATAATAATTAGGATTCATTATTTATAATGAAATTTATTTAATAAATTTTTAATTATAACAACCGGGGCTGGCAGTATAATTCATTACTTGTGATGTGTTGAATTATACAGAGTGGCCAAAAATAAAGAAAAGATATTTTTATAATTGAGTTTTGAAAAAAAATATATGTAGTTTTATTAATTTGATTAGAGTTGTAAATAACAAAATTATATATATTTTATTTATATTTCATGCTATTATTATTATAATTGTTAACAATCAAAACTTTTTATAAACTTTTCTTTAAAAAATAATAAAATTGCTACACACACAGTAAGCTGTACTGCTTGCTGGTAACGTAAGTAGTAAGCTCGTGAAGACTCACTCAAGCCGTTTGTAAAATGTTGTTGAAATTTGTTAGTCCCTAGATTTTGTTTACTAATTTATCGTTTCTAAAAGAACATAATTCCATCATCAAATATAATTTTCTTCTATATTATGTATGTTAACTGGCAAATGATCTGATAGTCTGCCGAACTGTAACTCATCACTGAGCGTAAGTCGGAGCTTGTGTTAAATTTGATTTCGGAGAAAAAAGTAGGACGAAATCAATTCTTTCTTTAGTCATATATAACCAACTTTTAGTATTTAAGCTAATAAATTTAATGTAGTGTTGAGAAATAATAATATAATATACTTGTATGCTTTTTTTGATGTTCTGTATTCTCGACTAGTTTCGACTATTTAGTCATCTTTAGGATTAATTTATAGTTTACAATTTTTGTTATATTTATATTGTTTTTATAGCAAAAATTGTAAACTATAAATTAATCCTGAAAATGACTAAATAGTCGAAACTAGTCTAGAATAAAGAACATAAAAAAAAGCATACAAGTACAGTGAAATCTTCGTTAGCCGACACCCCTATCAAGCGGACACTTCCCTGGGCGGACAATTTTATAAGTCTCTTTTCCATCCCATTTGATTTATTGAGAATTAAGTCTCCGTTAAACGGACACTCTATTGAACGGACACGGACAGAAATTTAGAATATTTTTCTCTTTTGTACGGACAACGCAAAGGGTTTTCCCCGGTTTAACGCGAATCGTAAATGCCTCTAGCGCGCAGCCAACAGATAATACATATGGCAACAATAAGAAATATGTTAATGCTGAAAAAAAAGTTGAAAACATATCTGCTATAAAAATAGAGCTCTAATAATTAATAATAATACTTTATTGACGGTATAATCTTACCATTTACATCTACATCAAATATACATAAACAATGATGTTTTACAATACAAAAATAAAGAATACAAATATACCATTCATAAAAGCGCACATATTAGACATTAGTCAGCATGACTTAGCTGACTTCTGAACGTAGATTTAGAGACACAAAATACATTAATATCAGTTGGTAAATTATTTGCAAATCTACACATTCTACCGAGTGGATTGTTGAAACCATAATTAGTAGAATGAGTAGACTCGCGAAATAAAGAAGAATGTCTGCTATGTCTATTATTAGGTGCTACATAGAATGGAAGAGTACTAAGTAGCTCCGGACAATCAATCTCAGACATAATTAAATTACGCAAGAACGACAAATAAGCTCTTTTGCGGCGAATTTTCAATGGCGGTAGATTGTACAATAAAGCAATGTAGCAGTAATCATAATTTACAGATAATATGCCGGATTTATAAGACAATAAACGACAAAACTTTTTTTGAATTTGTTCAATACTACGGTTATGAATTTCATAAACAGGACTCCAAACTGACGGAGCATACTCTAAATGCGAACGCACCAAAGCACAATATAAAAGTTTAAGTGTACTGGCTGATAAATCCGCGGACATTCTATATACAAATCCTAACATTTTTATGGCACGATTGCACATGATGTTTATATGTTCAACAAATGTAAGTTTATGATAAAAAATAACGCCTAAATCTTTTATTTGTGTGACTTTGTTTAACACTTTAGTGTCAATTATATAGTTAAAAGAAATTTTACTTAAAGTTCTATGGAAACTTATTGAAAAACATTTATCAGCATTAAAAAATAATTTATTAATAAAACACCAAGTATTTATAGAATCCAAGTCCAGTTGTAAAAGATGGCAGTCATTGAGAGATGATATTCTTCTATACATTTTTAAATCATCCGCAAATAAAAGAAATGACGATGAATTGATATACTGTGGGATATCATTTATGAAAAGCAAAAATAAAATTGGTCCACAATGAGATCCTTGAGGAACACCAGATGAAACAAGAATGGGCTGTGACAAAAAGTTATTAATTTTTACACACCGCGTCATGATGAAATCCCAGAGCACTGAGCTTGGCAATCAAAATATTATGACTCACAAGATCAAACGCCTTTGAAAAATCGGTGTAGATTGAGTCAACTTGTACTTTAGATTCAAATGCATTTAAAATATCATTTTCATAACAGAGTAAATTAGTAAGTGTGGAACGCCCTTCACAAAATCCATCTATTAAGATGCTTTTGCACATCCATTGCAACTGACTAGTTACAATTTTATCGAACAATTTAGGTATAGCAGATTGAATGCAAATGCCTCTATAGTTAGTGATGTTCTCTTTGGCTCCAGATTTAAACAAAGGCGTAATATAGCTTTGTTTCCATATTTGAGGAAATTTAGTTTCATTCAATGAAGCATTGAAAAGTAAGTGCAATGGCTTTGCAATAGAATAAATGCAGTTTTTTAACAGTAAAGAGGGAATGCCGTCGGGTCCAACGCTTAAATTACATTTAAGGTTTTCAATTCCCTTAAAAACATCACACAAACTAATAGAAAATTTTGAATGTATTACGTTATTATTAAAATTAAACAATGGAGTTGGATGAGTTTCGTTATCATAGACTGTAGAAAAAAAATCTGCAAAATTTGTTATAAAGTCGTTCCCATTATTACAAGTTTGATCTTTATAATGCATTGTGGCTGGAAAACCATTAGTTTTTTTGTTCTCATTAACAAATCTCCAAAAATGTTTTGGATTATTTTGAATTTTATTTGCAGTTTGTAAAATATATTGCTCGTATTGATGAGCACTGAGATTTTTGCACGTAGTACGAATAGATTGGAATTCATTATAGTCCGACAATAGTTTTGAAGATTTATAACGTTTGTGTATAGTTTTCTTGAGTTTAGTAAGTGATATCAATTCTTTGTTGAACCAAATAGGAAAATTGCTTTCACGCCACAGTTTTTTAGGGACAAAACAATCAATAACATAATCGATTACAGAGTAAAATTCATCAAAACACATATCAATATCACAGTTATAAAATAGTGCAGTCCAATCAACATTCAACAAATAATTATTGATTGCGTTGTAGTCGGCAAGTTTAAAATCATTAAAAACATAATTACAATTTAAAATATCACAGGTAGTATCACATTTTATAGTTAACAAGTACGCAGTATGGTGTTGGCTTAAATTTAACAAAACATCTACAGCTTCTATCACAGAAATATCACGATCGTTAGTAAAACATAAATCTAAAAACAAACCCTCACTATTAGGAATAGAAATGCATTGTACGCAGTTTAAGAACCCAAATGAATTAGCTACTAAATACTCTAATAGTAATGTAAATGAAAAACAAACCTTTTAAATACCGAGCGCATTTTCGTGCTTTACCCGATAAGACAATGGCGTTGAAGGTGGCAAAATGTCAAAATCTGGGATTTACACTACGCGAGCATGACTGGCAAAAAAAGTTGCTTGTAATTGGTAAATTGGCTAAACCGAAGACATTTAAAAATATAAATTCTAATAATTTGCGTGAAATATGGAAATTGAATAAAAAAGCATGGATGGGAACATGCGAGATGATGCTGAAATAGTTGCATAATTTTGATAAGCAATGACAATGCAAAATAGAAAAATCTTCTTGTTTTTGGGCAATACCCGGTAATAATTCTCAAGATATGAAATTACCAAATACACAATTATATTTCTGACACTCAATTGCACAGTACGACAAAGCAGCATATTAGATTATTTTTGAAAAAGCTTAAATTGTAAATGTTTATTATATATAATGCAAATACATATATGTACATACTAAATTATATTTTAATTAACACCACTCTTGCGCGCACAAAATATGACCGCCCGACGGTGTCCGCTTAAGAGAGGTTTCACTGTATATTATATTAATATTTCCCAACCCTACATAACCCCTAATGTATGCATCTCTGAAAAACAACAATATAATAAATTTAAGTTATTAGTTACAAGTCAGGTAGTTTGTGACAAAACTGAATGTAACGTTAGCAACCAAAAAAACAATAATCCGGTGTGGTGAGGGTCTCGGGCTGGTGCCGCCACTTCTGGCGTTACTCTGGTTGCCCAAAGTGATAAGGCTCATATACCATATACACTTATAGACAAGTCTTTTGTCGACGCGGTGAAGCTAACATAATCGGTGCGTGTGACGTCAGTTGTGGACAAAAAGGCGCATATGATGACTGTTAAACTAATTTCTTCAAATAATTTGAAAGTTAGAACAAAAATTGTTCAGGACTTTATTATTTTGATTAAGTTTAAGTAACTTGGCTTTAATTTAATATTTTTACTATTAACCTTCTATAGGGAGTTTATTAATGAATGGGATTATGTAATCACTTTAAATGTGCCGCTTTTGTTAAACTATTTGTTTTGACAGATCAACTTTGACAGCTGTCAAGCAAACATATGAAAACATATGTAGTATAGTGGACGATTTTAAAAAGGCGGCATATTTAAAGTGATTACATAATCCCATTCATTTATAAACTCCCGGTATAATGCAAAAAGTTGTTTTAGATCTAATTCCTTCAAATATCTTAAGACCTTATAATAAAAGTTAGAGCATGAAAGTTGTAAGGAATTAATTTTGTTAGAACATTTATCAATTGCATTTTTAGATATTTAAACCTGATTTTGGAGCTAGTTTTTTATGTTTTGACAAACTGTCAAAATGATTAAAAATCTGTTTTGACAGCTGTTTTAAGTATAGCTATTTTTAATAAAGTTTAAATAACTTTTGATTACATTTTAACAGTTACGCTACCAAAATGCATAAAATTTGGAGTTATCTCCTTTAATAATGACAGTTACCTCTCAATAGGTTCACTCACTAACAAAATTTGTAATTACACAATTTACGTTTTGCGTCTTTTAACGTTTGAATGTTTGCGCTTGAGTTACGGTATCCGTATAGTTTGAAATGTTTACAGTTTTAAGTGTTGTTTTATGATTGGAGGTTGTGTTATCACCGTAGAAATGTAGTTTAAACTTTTTGAAATTTCAGTTGCCATTTCTTGATTAGCAGTTGAGCCAATGTATGAATTTAACGCAATTGATATGATACGTATAAAGCTAATAAAAAAATGCAATTGCATATCAAATGGTCGTGTATGAAGATATTTTTAAGTTAAACACTAGTACAAACAGTTCAAACGGGACTGGGAACTCATTTATGATAACAAAAAAAAAAAAACGTTTGACAGCACAAACTGACAAAATGATCAACAAAGTTAAAGGTTTTTGTTGATTGACCGCCGAGTAAAAGTAAAAGTTTCAATTATTGCTTGAGAAATAAGTATATTAGGAACAAATCTTCTTAAAACTCTACATGATATAATTTGGGAATTAGCAAAGTGTTGGCACGATATATTTCCAAGCTGCTCAGTCCTGAACAAAAACTGTGCAGACAACAAATTTGCATGGAGAATTTGACCGCTTTATCCCAGAAGAAGATTTTTCTGTAATTGTAACTGGAATAAGACACAAAACAATAATCTATGCAATAGATTCATAATGCACTAAAAGTGATGTTCACAGGTTTCTGGAACGCTGAGAGAATTCTCTTAATTGAGTCTACAAGAAAACAATTAAGAACTTGAAAGCGGTTATACGCAAAAAAAAGTCACAATTATGTTCAAAAAACTGCATCTGCATGACAACTGCAGTATGCATAAAGTACAATTTGTTTAAGAAATAGTAAATAAATTACAATATCCACTTCACAAGGCAGCGTTAAAATTGTTAGAATTTATTATTAGGTCAGCAAAACCATTCTCTAATAAAGAATCTTTGAACGTACAGAAGTAAACTAAAGTATTGTAGTACGGTGTGGTCTCCATAATACGCAAGTTATTATGATGTCCTATTAAACCCTTTTGATTTTGACTCTCTTCAAGATCGTACTAGAAACGCTTATATATTGCTGGTCACATCTTGTTCAATCTTATTAAGCAGATTGAACTTCCATGTACCAAGACTAGCAGCTAGAAACCATCCACAATTTACTTGGTTTAGGCTAAATTACTGTAGGGTAATTTAGGACTAAATGCACCGATAAATTGAGTAATGAATGCTGTTAACTCCGTAGCGCCCAATCAAGCATTTTGTATAATTTTTGTTTATTTTTGTTTATTCTTAACTTATAACTACACTATGTAATCATATCATAATTATTTATTTTTTTACCTTGTATCTATCTACCTATTATGTCTGTATATTATTTTCATGTTAGAACTATTAGTTCTGTTGGGATAATAACTTAATAAATAAATAAATAAATATATAAATAGTTTTATTTTATTTTTGTAGCCTGACAATTTTTATTTTATTTTTGTTCCGATAGTATTATATACATTTAAAGTACGTATTTTATCTGACACCTTGAACAAAATATACTATAATTTTGTGAAAATGTTTAGAAAATATAAAGATACGATAATTAATAATTGATAATAAAAAACTAAAATTATAAATCGCAAGCCAGAAATGCGTAAAATAATTACTTAAAATTGATACACATTTTACAATCATAGAAGTAAATATAATTCATTATTTTAAACACATATTGCACAATAGCACGCCAATACATGACTCATCAAATTTTTCTATTTCACAATAAATTGCAACGTTCTGCAACTTCTAATAGTACATCAATATAAAAGTTAAATACTTTCCACAAGTCAGAGGTATAAATAAATATGAATAATAATAAAATACAATTACATTTACAACGACTAATTATAAGTTATATAAATAAAAAAAAATTAAATATTTATTTAAAATTTTGATTGAGTTGATTAATACGAGGAACAAAGTTTGCAAAAAATGTAAAGTAAAACACAAATTACGTTATGTAAATCGCTTTATTGCTTCTCAAAATATTCTCCTTTAAAATCTATACACTTTTGCATCCGATGAAACCAATCTTTAAAACAATTTTGCCACTCTGAGCAAGGTACCTCCAAAACAAGTGATTCATATGCTTCAACGGCCTCTTCAGGCGATGAAAAACGCTCGCCACGCATTTTATTTTTGATATGTCGAAACAGAAAGAAGTCGTTGGGCGATAAATCAAGCGAATATAGGCAATGAGTCATTAATTGGATGTTGTTACTGGTCAAAAACTCTACAGTTCGTTGTGCTGTGTGAGCGCTTGCATTGTCATGATGAACAATAATTCGCCGGTTTATGTTGTTCTTTCTGATTTCAGCGATAACTTCCGGCAAACAAATTGAAGTATACCAGTCAGCATTAACTGTCCTTCGATCCTCTAATGCAACAGTTGCAACATGACCCGTCTTTTCGAAGAAGCAAGCAATCATTCTTTTTGAAACGCTTCGTGAACGCACCACTTTTGTGGGTTTAGGTTCATTTTGAAACACCCATACATTTGATTGCTGTTTAGTTTTAGGATCATATGAATATATCTTCGATTTGTCACCTGTTACTTTGTTATATACTAAATTTGAACGACTCCCTTCAAATTTCTTTAGCATTTCCTTGCAATGTGCCTGTTTGTGTTCTTTCAAATTGTGTGGGATCGAACGACTGCAAGGCTTTCTGACATGCAAATGATCGTGCAAAATCGTATGTATTTGTTTCGCTGCATTGCCTGAGGATGCCTCTATCTCACTGTAGGTCACATGCCAATCTGACAAAATCATTTTACGCACAGCATCAATATTTATCGCGACAACAGAGGTGCATGGACGACCTCCGTGAAGATCGTCATCAAATGTTGGTCTTCCACGCTTGAATTCTGCAAACCATTTGTAAACTATAGTTTTGGATATTGCTTCATCTCCAAATAACAAACTAAGTTTTTCCACACATTGCTGCGGTGTTAAACCGTATTAAAAATCATTAAAAATCATCACTTGGAAGTCACGTTTCAAAATTTCCATTTTTCACACAATTAGTACTCTCGTTTAATTTTGTTGAAACAAAACCGAGCAGTTTGAAATCAAACTGTCAACTGAATTATAGGTAAAATCGTAAAATTTTACGAATATGACAATCGCAGAACGCTGGCAATACAGACAGTACTTGATTCTGCAAACTTTAGCGTAATATGTTCTTTAATCTAAGAAATTATAGTGATATTAACATTAATTTTTTTTTATTAACAATACAATTAATTATGAAACGAGGGGAGTTTTTATGTTATCTTTCTTCTTGGTTCAACGTCTTGACAGACGTGTGGAGGCATGATGTATGTATCATGTCCTATTCATCATCCAGAGCATATATTACTCTTTTTACGGTGTTGCGCTATCTACTCAGATTCGCTGTTTTGCGGACTGCAGTCTTAATGTTGGTGTGGAGGAGATTTTGGATTGTGTCAATCCATCGAGTCGGAGATCTTCCTCTGCTTTGCCTGCCATCTGGTTTACCCTGCACGATCAGCTTCTCCATATTATCTTCCTAGCTATAAATACAAGGAGTTACAGGACAAACCAAATATTATTTTTCTACGTAAAATCATGAATACACTTTTTTTTAGTAACGCTATGCTTTCATTTTTATAAATAAGAAAAATTTGACTTTACAACGTTTCTGAAGTCGTATTTGATAAAAAACGACTCCTTAAAAAGCAATTCCACGATATAGAAAATTTTTGCTAAAAATGCAAACCATTCAAAACGCAAAAATTGATATATTTATGTCTATTACCTAAGCTGTGGGTAAAACTAAAAAGTTTTTTTTTAAATTTTAAAAACAGGAAATAGTCGCTGGAAGCTAAGTTTGGACTGTAAGAAGAATGATTAATTTTTTTAAAACTGCATTAATGTTTTTTTCTTTAAAATCAATTATCAAGATGCTCTCACAATCCCAAGAAATTGTTTACATGACCTTTTTGGCTGACGGAAGTATCTCGGTGCTTCTTGGTGGTGGTTTACCTGCACACTGCCATTTTATAATTTTTTTTTTAGATAAAGGATCATGATATAAAACTTTAAAAAAGATTGAGCACAATCAACTCGATGTTGTTTTTGAACAGCAGACAGAAATTTTGGGATCCATCTTGCACTCACTTCATTCATACCCAAATAATCATAAAATTATAAAATATTTGACAAATTAATGTACCTGATAGCCCCAAAATTGCAGATAAATTCCTCACTTAGTCGGCAATCACTTCAAACTAGTTCTTCAATAAAGGCAACCAACTCTTCTGTGATCACTTTAACTAATCGACCAGAATGTAAGTCATTTTCTAAACACTCATAGTCTATCTTAAATCTTTTGGCTCATTCTTTCACGGAGAAATAACAAGGTAAATCTTCATTTGATGAGAAGCTTGACTTCATGTGAAGAAGAATTAGATGACCGCTCGGTACTCAATTTTTGCAAATCAGGCATAGTTAAAACGTAACAATTTTTGTCTAGATATCACTGCAAAACTAATTAAAGTAAAGGTTTAAAATTGCACATCTACATTAATAAAGCATTACATTTTACTGACAATATTTGACATTTGGGTTAAAGTTTGTAAAATGCTTGTCGGACCGCGCAATCTTTTTAGTAATAAAGAAAACATTGTGTGCGTTCAGGAAAGCTATAGCAAACCGCTACATTTCTAGCGGTATCTGTTGCTACCAAAATAAACAACAAAATGTAACATTGACGCTACCAATTTGCAAAGTGAAACCAATAAAAAGCAAACCGCTACTAATTCTGCTTCTGCCTTCCTAAAAGCGCCTATTTACAGCTGTGATGTGACTAATTCATGAATACTGTATAGTGCGCGTTGTTTACATTTAATTTTTTTTAAACTCACTTTATATTAGTTAAACTACCCGTGGGTTTTTGATGTAAAGTAAGTATTCACAAAAAAACCCTTAATAAACGCAGTTTTCTTAATTTTTTTTCAAATTAGGTTTGGTCTATCATGAAAAAAGTTTTGTAGAACTTGCAGACCATACCCGCTGATTAAGATTAAACTGTGGAAAACAGGTTTTCTATCAAAACTTGCTTTTCCGTTTATCTAGCATCCTTTGATACACCAATGCCCGATAATTACAATACAGCTCACATGGTGTACCAAAACAGCAGTAGATACAAAATAAACGTTGTCTAGTAAGAAATACTTTGATATTGAATGCAACAAAGTTTTATACTATATGATGCCAGAGTTCTTTTGTGTCATCAAGGCCCACATTGAGGATATGTTTAATGCATGTTTGAAACATAAAACAATTTTTGATACCTTTGAAAATATGTAAATATGTCCGACTCGAGAGATGATACAAAACAAACTCAATTTTACCTCCCGGTATTACTTAATTTAAGAAAAGTCATAATGTGTATAAAAACGTCACTTAATACTGTAATGTCATCTTTGCATTAGTTCAAGAAATGTTATGTGACATTCAAGAAAACCTACGTTATTGTCTGCATAGGTTACCTTAATCATCTTGATCATTAATATTGTTATTGGGCTGGTGGCTGATAAACAAATATGTCTGTCAGAAACCTTTTAAGAACAAAGTTTTAAGATTTCTTTTGCGAGATTTCTACAGAGCAGTTTTCTCAACTCCTTTTTCTTTAACATCCCTAATTTTCACAAGACAGTCCTTTCAACCCTTTTTTCTTTAACATGACCAGTTTTAATCCTTCATCTTTGGTAAAAATATCTCAGAAGCAGACAATTTGACCAGCTTCTGGTTGACAGTTTTATACAAAACATTAATGCAGTGTTTATCAAAATCAAGTCTTCCCTTGCAAGCAAAAATTTGCAACTTTTTCTGAACAAGTGTAAGTTGATGTTTTTGCTCACGTAGTTTTTTAGCTTAAAAATTTAATGGTGTCACATTTAAGAATTAATGATTGTGGATTAACTTTGTCAATGGCCCCCGAAAACTTTATGTCTAAAGAATTTATATTCTGAGATGTGTCACTTACTGGAAAAAAATTCCAAAATATTTTAGACATTTTATAAAGCTTTGTCCGATCTTGCCTAAACTTTACGGGACATCTTCTGTCTTTCTGCAACAAAGTTAAGAATTTAATTATAAACTTTATTCCTATTCAGAACATTTAAGTAAAAACCATTATAATGTCTTTATCAATAATAAGAAAACTACTTGTCAAAAAATCTGTTATTAAACTGTTTTGCATAGAAAGAAGCATAACATTCAAATGCCATGCCATTCACAGGTAACATCTTTGGCTATCACTACTCAAAAGACTGTCTTCTTGTTATCTCAGCAAGATATTTCAGTTTAACAAATCTAATTAATAAAAGTTTTTTCCAAACAAAGTTTGTATCACAGTTTTAGAATATAAATTTTCTAAATTTTTACAGATTACTTGATTAATTTGTAGAACCCACATTCTGCCTCTTATGGTTTATAAATTCTATCACCGAAAACAAAAGAAGCAAATAAACTACTTACGCCACTATCAGTTTTTACTGCAAAACTTTATGCAATTTATATAGCCTTGTTTTTGATCTCAACAAATAAATGAGCAAAAACATTCATATTCGTATTCTCTAACTCCTTACGTTCCTAGGCATCTAGTAATAGAAGTAACGTCTGAGAATCTACACAAAAAACCGTATTCTGGACTTGCAAAATAGAGGCTTTGTTACTAATTTTGTGCTAAATTATAAAAGTATATTTGGTAATGAACATGAAAGGATATCAAACCCCTTCAAACAAGTCGTAAGACTTCTGGGGCGATGTAAAAAGTTGTGAAACCTACAATAAAGACACATTACAGAAAGCATGCTATCTTGGCAAGAACATTACAATCATACTAGTTAAAGTAAGAATACGACCTATTCAACTAGAATCAAAAAATTGTAAGCCAACCTCCTTGGTTTAAAAACCTCTGTTTATACCAAAAATTGGCATGTTTTTTGAATCGTTTATCAGAACATTTGCAATCTTCCTAGCATTTCTACAGAATAAATATTTTAAACAACCTACTCTGCACCTGTGGCAAAGCAGGTATAATTAATCATCTGTTTTTAGATTGCTTTTGCTACGTTGTAGCTACCAACAAGGTACAGTAATCCCAGTACAACTTAGCCCATAGAATGCGTAGAATATAAGCGCAAGAAAAGGATGCTAAAAGTTGCCTATTACACCGGCCAAACTGTATTGTGATGACTATACATGAATTTAGTTTTTTTAATTCAATCTCTCATTCACTCTTACTTTAATAATTACTAACTCATCCCGACTAAGACTCCGCCTAACGCAAAGCCGCCGGAATAGACTACTTCACTCTTCTATTTAATTAGTGTAATCACAGACATACACATATTTACTGCTCTAACCATAAATAGACCGCTTTAATAAGCAAGCTAATATACACAAATATTGCACTCATAAAAATGGGTTTACTGTACATATTGTAAAAAAAAATGCATTAACGTTTATGTTTATAAATTCTGCTCCCAATCTTTTTTCGAACTGTCATACTTCAATTTAATTGTATTTTTAAACATTAATATATTATATATATAGTCATTTGCCCTTCTACCCTTTCGGGTATAGGGTGAAATTAAACATTAATATGTATTATTAATTAAAACTGTATGAACAAAATGTTACATTTCCTCTCCAGTAGAAAATTTATGACGTGACGCGATATCAAAGTGTGTTGCAGAATAGGGGCCAGTTATGTCATAACGTCCTGTTTACATGACGCATTCTCTCTGGTATTTTGAAATTCATTATACAAAATTAATAAAATAATTATGTGTGATTGGTTGCATATCTTGTTGTAAGAAAACATATTTTAAATTTCACCAAAATAAATTTCTAGAGTTAAATGTTGCTTGAAACTGATAATTAGTTAATAATAAGCTAACTTGTAATCTTCTGATCATATGTTGAGTATTATATTTGCAAACCGGTATTAATATTATTGGAAACTGAATTGCTTCCACAAACCCAACGCTGCAGAATCTTCCAAGTATTTCAAGCCAAAAATCTGCTGCAAACTTTCTGACAATCCTTGCTGAGAGCCGATTCGTGATCTAAATTATCCTTTTTTGAAATAATTGCAAGTGCTAGTTATACAAACAAAACATAATTATCATTTTTTTAATCTTATTTTTCATTCACAGTATATTCTGAAAAAATATAGTAATCTCATACTACATCAATAAATCAAGACTAAAGTTGCTGTATATTAAATTATAATAAATTTTTTATTTTATTCATCTTTTTCTATCCTTTACGGTAATCTTTAAGCCATTGCATGCAGCAATGTGTGTTTCAATTCTATCTGGAAAGAATCTACGTCCACATTTAGGACACGGTCGCAATTCGTTTAGGTGATTTTCCCAAATCCTGTTGAATGTTCCTTTAAAATCAACATTTCCAGATGCTGTAACAAAAAAAAAAAATTAGAATAAATAAAAACCAATTCAGTCGTCAAAATGTATACCCAGAATTAGAAATAGTTAATTCATAGATTTTTGTATACAAAGTAATTTGAAATATTGTTTTTGGAAATTTGTCATTCAATTTGTTGCATTTTATATTATTGTAATAAAAGTAATAACATTTTAATTTGTAATAAACTTTTTTGCTCAAAATGAACGATACTATAACATCATATTACAGTATGTACCATTCTTCCAGAATGTTTATTTTGGTTCATTAAATATTTTATAATCTTTTTTTAATTCTCTGTATAAAAAGCATATGTTATGGTACCGTATATATAGACTATGTAGAGCAGGGTGGCCAACCCAAATGATCTTGCGGGCCACTTTAGAAATGCATCACAACTCCGCGGGCTGCATATATGTTACATTTAGACCCACTATAGACATTTTTTTGGAGTAAAGAATTGAAACATAATGGGTTATTATTATTGTGTTTAATATTATTCTAAAACTGAGAGTTTGCTCTGCTATCAACTGTGCGTATGTATCTAGGATGGTCACTGCGTCACTGAGGTCACTTAAGAGTAGAGTCCTGGTCCCAGTATCCAAAAAAAAAATAACTAAACAAATACTTTCCAACAAAAAAATTTAAAAAAATCTAAATAATATAAATCATTCTCTCCACAATAGGGGCATTCGTCCTGTTCTGCTAGGCATATTCTTTATAGATATGACCCAAAACATCCATGGCCTGTTAGGATCTGTGTGAGGTGATAGTTCAGGTTACCATGTTCTCTGTTTACCCAAGGTGTTACCAAGGGTATGAGGGTCTGTATCCATCTGGCGACGTCACCTTTGCACTGCCATTCTGCTTCCCATTTTTTCATCGTCTCCACTCACTTGTCTTTCTTGTGCCCCTTCGGTTGTTTCCCTTTACCTTGGACAAAACTGTTCTGTAGGCACTGGTTATTCTAATTGCCATTTTTCTCCTGGCCCTTAGAATAGCCAGTGCCTACAGAACAGTGTCGTTTGATCGAAATTATTATTATATATACTACTTTAGTTTGGCTTAAGATCATCGGGCATGGAGATAAACTAAACAATATGCTCTCTTATGCACTAAAAACAGAACATTTTACAATATAGAAGTTTAATAAAAATCTAAAAAGTGCCATTAAAATGCAACAAACTAAACCTAAAAAGCCTTGCTAATGCCATATCGTCGCAGACCTATAAAACCTTATATTGTTGTAATTATTGAAAAATTCTCTTTCTAAAAATTAAAAAAAATACAAATTGTTCTTTAAATAAAAACTGATAATGACATCATATTACACAAAACTAAATAGATTAAATAATATACAAAAACTTTATTCAGAGTCACTGTGTTTTTTTCATGCAATTATGTTGTCCGTTACGTTCTGAGCTGGTGTTGAAGGTAGGAATTAATGTTGGGTTTCTAGCTATTGTTTCTCCATTGTAACAGGGAGTGCAAACGATTGCAAGAGTTAGCTGACTGTCCAGGGAATTGTGTCCAGAAGATAAGGGCAACGGTTACCTTCTAAGCTTCTTAAAATTGGTGATCTCGGCCCATCAAATCTTAAAAATATTTTACAGTGGTTGACTGTTGATTCAGAGTTAAATGTAGTAGCCTCAAAGCTGACGGTGGAACTGACTAAAATTCTGGCAAGGCGGGGTTTAGTTAACGGAACGGGGTTTTGTTGAAATAGATCCCAATCATCACAAACTTATTGCTTGCTGAATAATAGACCTCAGTAATAGAAATCAAGGTTGCTGCTTACTGTAACTGATTTCCAGCCTCTATGTGCTAGGTGGTGTGCACCAAGTATATTACTTTGTGGGAGCACCGGCTGCCATGATATGACGTGGTAGTCAACGTTGATACTTGTTGTAAACTGTCTATGGTAAAATCTTGGACCGGTGTAACTCTCAGTGCCAAAATGCCGTCGACGTAACAGGGTTTGTTGTCACAACGTTGTTCTTCCGTAGAGGATTGGTTGCAAGGGTACCGCGTTGGTTAAGACGGAAGTCAGTTTTTAATTCAATCATCTGCTCGTAAATCCAATACATATGGTGTGATATGGTTTTTGTAAAGTTGAGCAAAAGTGGTGCAAAGGTTGGTTATGGTATCACTCCACAACCAACCGCGCGGTAATACAAACTGGCTGTCATAGTCAGGTTCTGGATATCTTGGGTTGTATATTATTTGCAGTTGCGGGAGACCAAGATAATCGTAGTATAGTATGTACACGTCTTTGACAGGGCTCGTCGTGACTGTATTGTATGTGACCGTCTCTTATTCTCAAAGTATACGTACTTTTGAAGCGTTTCAAATTGAGCGTCATTTGTTACCGAAACGCCGTTTTGTTGAGAAACATCCCAAACGTCACACGTCAAAGAGTCAGTGTGATTGCTTTCTAGGTAGTAAAAGCCAGAGTTGCTACTTTCTGCGGTTTATTGTAATTGATTTTCAGCCTCTATGCCTAGGGGTGTGCACCAGATATTATGTTGCCATAGACCGGTGTGACTCTTTGTGCCAGGATGCAAAGTTTGTCGTTATCCTTCCGTAGAGGATTTGCTGTAAGCAGTTGTAAGATTCTATGTGCTGCTGCGGGACAGACTGCAAGAATTCTAAAATGTATTGTTGTTATCCTGCTCATGTTGTTGCTTGTTGCCTATATGCTTCTCCCTTCAAACTCTGCAGTAGAAAGCGGTGGTGAGCAATGTAAGGGATTTGGTTTTGTTGCAGATGTTGTTCAAGTTTTGCAAAAAATCGGTGAGAATCCTCATCCTTGGAGTGGTATAGATAATTACCTCCTCGGTTGTTTAGCCACGTTTGTGAAGAGACTTGGAGGAGAACCCTCTGGGTTTGAAAATGCTCTAGCATTGCTTCATAAACCTGATGTTGTAAAGTAGGAGCGGATGACACTTCTTCCCATGTGTGAATCTTGCCGTAAATCCTTTTGTTGCTTCAAAGCTTCTAGTAACTTGCCTTTCCGGTTTGCATTTGAGCTCGATTTGTATTCGGATCTCATCAAGTTGTATCTGGGACGTGAAAGCACTATGCTATGCACTAGGCTCCCATCGTTATTTGCCACCTGTTCCTATACCGCCTGGTGAGGGGATGGAGGGCAAAGTAGGTGGGGTTAAAAAAGATTGCCTGAAACTCTTTCCAAGTTGTGGTGTTGTTTTGGGCTAGATAACCGTAATTATCCACTTGTTGCAGGTATGATTATCCGGCATTCACCTTGTGCCCGTGGACATTGTGATAAAAGTGCCCTCCAAAAGTTAAAGGCATTTGTCAAGCGTATAGACTATAACTGCAAAAAAAAGTGCAACTCAGTTAGGGACAAACCAGCAGCCAAGAGATTGCAACTCCAGATAGATTGTCAGAGGTAGACTATAGGGTCGCTGTGAGATTGCTACCATGGTTTCATTATGCATACATTGTGTTTAATCCCCAATAGTCGAAATCTGGCTCACGGTAGAGTGTGAACGTCGTGAGTCGGGCATGGCCTTGGAGAGTGTGTGCAAGCCCACAAGTCTGTCGTTGGTGTGGAAACGTAACCAGATGCTTAGACAATGGCGAACATAGTCCTACGGCGGGAAAAGCAGGCAGGTACGTCCCGTGCAGGCCAGGAGTGAAAAGCAGTGTACCTGGTCATGTTGTAGTAGTAGCAGTCGGGTAAACACTAGTCGCATAGTTGATTTGGGGAGATGGTTACAGTTCAATCTATACCGTCGTCAATTGATGCTAATTTTAAGCCGGTCAACATTTAAGCTATATACCCGTTGCTAAACCCTCATTGGTTCTTTAATGCCTAAAAAAAGAATCAAACGCATACCTTTTATGCACCTTGGCCAAGCGCGATACAGAGTGAGCGTGTATTACGGACGGATAATGAGTTTCTGTTATGTTCGAGAGTTATGTTTGATCTCCTCTGACAACGTGTACCGGTTTTTTCTAAAAGTGAGCACCTGAGCCTTAGGCAAGCTAAAGTCATGTTGGTGCTGCCCCATGAGTACTGCCTCATAGAGTTCCAGGTCCGCGTCTAGAAGTGAGAGTACCATGTTGGCTGACTTCAGCTGAGTTTGGGTTCAGCTCTACGGTGCTCTCCTTGGTTGTCTAGATCAATCAAATCAAACGTGATCAGATCAAGCACTTGCAGATCCAGTTTTAAAAAGAAAGATGTTGCTGATTTGATCCAAAACTAGTGGAGATTGACAGTACAACTTTTTTGCCGTGAGAGTTTTCCCTTACAGTAACAAAACCTATGTAGTTATTTTTTCTCAATCAGAGTTTTACAGAATAAGTTGATCTTGGTTTGAGTTCAAACAGATCTTCCCTAGGTGGTAAGAGCGTAAAACGGGTTTAATTTTTGGCTAAAAATCCGTCCAATTCTTTGAAGACTTTTCATAGAGACGGATCCGTAGGGTTGAAACTCTATTACTCCCCACTTGCCCTACGTTAGGCGCGAATTGTTTAACTTTGTCGGAGGTGGTGGTTAGTAACAGTTCTGGGCTGATGTTGATGCTTGAGAATTAATTTATTATTCTGGTGTTTGTGCGGAGATTATTATTTTGACTGTTGTTTCTTTCCGGAAATTGCCACAAGGAGTAAAAACTATTAGCTGTCCCTCTAGAGAATTACTTCCTGAAGATAAAGACAAAGTTATCCTTTAGAGTACCACAGAACTGGCCGCAGTTCTGTGGTACTCTAGTAGATTTCCCTTTGTTATAAATATTCAATTTTTTTCAGTCAGTAGAGTCCTGGGGTCAAAGCAGACATTACGAAAACAACACCCAAGGTCACATCATAAGGTCTGTTTCAACATACAATTTGGACGGTTTGCAAACCGTTCAAACTATGTACACAAACAAATTACTGTGTATAAAAGATTGCCTAAGAATGACAAATATTTGTTTAAGTGCACATTTTGGACGGTTTGCAAACTGTCCAAATTATATGTTGGAACAGACCTATTGACTATTAGTTTTAGATTTTTGGCATAAAAAAAACTATTAATGTACATCATAGACTAGATTCGCCGTCTCGTGCCATCTTGAGTCACAATTTCAATGGACAAACATTAGCCTGGTGCCGTTGGTTCCACTATTATTTCAGGTAAACCAAGAAATAAGCACTCAAGTCGCTGTGCTTGCACACCTCGTCAGAACATTTACGCACGGCTACTGTTGCTCATTTCAAATCTGTTTTTTTAATTAGAACCGCACTCTGAATGGGTAGGTATGAACGACCCGCTCTTTGTGTAGGCCACAAAACAGTTACAAATGTTGTACAAGATTCTAAAATGCAGGAAAAAATGTTTGCAATAATAATATACTTTCATGCTGCATACTTTCAACAAGTGTAAACATACCAGCAGCACCACAGTTACTCCGTGACCAGCATATGCACATCCAGTGCATTAAAAACACACACAGACAAAAAAAATTTACTTTTTCAAAAGAGGTTTAAACTTTCCGACTTAATTTTTATGTTTTCTTACCTTAACCTAATTTTTATTAAAAAAAAAACAAAACTATAGATATCAAATGTTGTTTTAGCGTTTTTAAACTGGTAATAGTGCGTACACACTTGCAACAATGTACCGTACCGCAACACAGTCGCGTAACATCCTCGCATACCACCACTCCGCAACACAATTTTCTTTGATGCGACGGCAGAAAACCGACGAGCGATGGGACGCTGTTGATGTTGCGCAAGGCTGTTACGCAACGGTGTTGCGGTAGGGCACATTGTTGCAAGTGTGTACGTACTATAACAAATATCTATTAGCAAAAGACCGGAAAGTTGTACTTACCGGCCTAGGCCGGTAGTAGTCAACAACACCCTTGACATTCGGTAGGTAAATTATTTAGCTAGTGTTGATTTTTTACACTTTTACAAAAGATGATAGCAAACTTTAAACATCAATCAATAGCGACTATTGAATAATTTTTTTTCTACCAACCGTTAGCTGCATTTATGGCTGCGGTAGTTTACGAGTCTTGCCTTGAAATGTACCAGCTCATGCTTATTCGCTTTGTCTACGGTCTAAAATCGTAAAAAGTTATTTCGTTCATAAATTATTACACTCTGAAAAGAAATGTATAAAATATGTTGGTTAAAACTATACGACTTACTTTTAATTATGCTTTTAATTACTTTATACCTTTTTCAACACCATGTATGTTAGTTTTTATTACTTGGATCGATATATTTTTATTAATTACGATTTTTATCATAATTGACCATATTACAGAAATGTAGCCCAAGGACATCATAAATTATTGCAATTTTGTAAATGTATTTTAAAAGCAAAACTCCATGCAGTAAATATTTTAATTTCACAACAAAATCAACTGACTAGCAATTTAAGTCTTTCTATTTTAGTGTAAAGAATAAAAGTAATACACGTTTTTTAAATATAAAAAATACTATACCTCAGTAATGCTCTAATGTTTGAAGTTACTAGTAGCGACTAAACTGAGGCTATTATAAAACTGAATCTGGTTATCACAAACATATCTCTATTTATTTTAATACACAATACAAACAAATCCCAAATAAATAATATTTACAAAAAAGAACAACCATATACAAAATATACATATTTCAACCTCTAAATTTTTCTTATCGCAATAATTAAAAAAATAATTTTAAATCTATAACACTATAGTCAACAAGTAACGTAATATTGTAATTCATGTCGGCCCCCTACAGCTTCTCTCATGTACGTCAACTCTGTCCGGATTAAAAGTGCGTTTGCAATTTTTGCAAGGCACCAGTTGACTCAAATGGCATTGCCAGTTGGCGTCCTCCGTTGCCTTGAAATCAAGTTTGCCATCTTCTGCAATAAAATAACAAGTTGTTGAAATCTGATCAATCCTGTTATTTTAATGAAATAAGATCTGAGGAAATGATATGGTATGAATGAAAATGTGTAATTGTTAAAAGATTTATAATGTACGATATGTGTTAAGGGTTGAATGACCTTATTATTGATTTTACTTTTAGTTGTTTTAACACCTGTGCATACAATATTAATTATGCAAAAATGGCGCCTAAATGAAATTCATGTCAAGTTGAAGATTGCATCGATTTCAAAAGTAAATTTATTTGGCTATGTACTTTAGATTGACCACCCTTTATTACTATAATTAAAGTTGAATACGCAATTTGTATGTGACATTTTAGATAGTTATCATAATTAACTTTCTTATTTGTTTTTCAAATTTACTTCGTACTAGGAAAGTTTTTATTTATATTCTATGTATAATAATAAATAAATAATTTCAAAAAACGTTATTCTTTTTTTGTTCAGAATTTGATGTAGAATATGATATTTTAATTTTTTTTCCACTTTTTTCCACCAAAAAACTTTCTTTTCAACTAAAAAAAATTACGGTTAGAAAATTATTTAGGTGTTTCGGTATACAAGGTGTTTTACTACCAATGTACGAAATTAAAAGAGCTGTATAAAAACGTCATTTTAAATGTCTAAATGTGTGCCCCGATGGCTCAGTAGGTATAGCGTTGGTTATAGTATCAGAGATCGTGAGTTCAAACCATTAATTAAAAAAAAAACAAAAATAATAATAATTTGTAATATATAATTAATCTTAGTTAGTGTTTTCAATAAAAAAACACATTAATTATATCTAAAAACAATTGTTTCTCTTAAAATATTAATATATAGTTAGTATAATGTTTCACAAATGTATTAAATACTAATCATTTTACAAATCACTGATAGATACTTCTTATAAATTATACCTATTTTGGCTAACATTAACTTTCTTCAAATATTTATTAATATCCTTTAATAGAAATTACCCATTAAGAAAATTTCCACACACTTATTGTACATTGTATGTACACCCTTCGTATAATATTAGTCATTTGTGTTTGTTTGTGTTCTCGTTTGTGGACCATTAATTCCCAGTGCACAACTTTGCCGTAATTGTGAACAGGGGGGAACTGGGGAAACAAACCCCGAATAGGTCATTCAACCATGTAATTTCTTATAAATGTTTTATGACGATAATGCAATCACGAAATGGGCTGAAGTCATTATAAAAAAGTATTATATATAATAATATATACGTGCATTTGCTAGAATATATGTTTACTTTCTTTGTGGTCTAATTTGACACGAAATAAGTTAAATTTATATAAATACTTTTAATTGGGATATGTACTACATATTTATAATAATAACTTGCACAACTAATTGTGTCAAAAACTTAACTAACTAAAAAAAATTAACTTATTAAGGCAAGAATGTATTTTATCGCCATTACTATTTAATGTCTACCCCAAAAAAATATTCAGAAATGCTTTGAAAAAATGCTCACGTGCACAGCTAAATAAATAAAATCTCACTTAATGGGGTCTGGATTGACCAGCCAAGCCCCATGCTGGCGAGCAACCGCATGCAGACTTGCGTGCGTTCACGTGCTAATCACGCGGTTTTGTTTACATATTTTTAGTCCAGCGTAGATTTTAATGTGGTATAGAGTGGAGCTTTTTTTTGTCAAATTTTGAAAACCGCCAGGCTGAATTTTGTTCAAATACCAATAAAAATAACATTCTCAAACTTTAGTGCTGATAGATTGAGTTTAAATGATGACGCAAGCGCAAAAACTACCGTACAAGTAAAATTACCTAAAATCGGTTCAAGGTGTTTTCGTCAAATTTCTGAAATGAGCTTTGTTTGTTATACAATTGGGTTTTCTACTAAATTTTAAGTTACTATATAAAACTTCACTAATTAGAACAATACATAAAAAAAAGATATAAGCCAAATTATCAAAACATTTTTCAAATTTAACATTTTGGAAAAAATCAAATGAGATGGTTTCCAGCACAAAATTTACAACAAAAATGAGTATTGTCAGTCTTGTTACTTTTTATCTAATTACGCGTTCAGAAAATAATTCATTTTTCTCACTTGAAAAATACATTTCTTGAGATTATTTGACTTTTTTACGCATTGTATACTTTCTAGTTGGTAGCAGTTGATTCGGAAACCTTATGTCTAGTAAAAAACAACATTGCTTGCATAGCTTGAACCAATTTTGGTAAATTTTACCTCTTGTGTGATAGTTTCCACGTCTGCGGCACTATTTAGACTCAATCTATCAGCACCAAATTTTGAGAATAATATTTTTTTAGTACTCAAACATAATGCCCCCCGACGCTAATCAAAATTTGACAAAAAAAATTAAGTCCACCCTAGTGTACACAAACTTATAGACGTGCAGGCTAGCTAGAGTCTAGAAGCCGTTCCAAAAACTGTATCTATAATGACCTTATCATCGAACAATGTAAAAAAAATACTAAAAACATGTATATACAAATTTGTAAGTAATAACAACACACCAAAACGATGCGGTATTTCTGATCAAAAGAGTTTTCTGGTTAACTTTGAAAGTTTTTAGTTTGTTTTTTTTATTTTTTGTTTCCGAAAATATCCTCAATATTCACCCATTTTGATTTGATCTGTAGTCTATTGTATAAAAAATTCATGATACAAACAACAAGGTATAATGGTGGACAAGCATAAACTGCAATATTTGTGAAATGCTTTGAAATTTGAGCTTTTTAAAACAATTTAAAAACAAATAGAAATTAATAAAAACTTAATTCAACAAAAATTGTCATAAAATAATTCTCAAGAGTAAAACAAGTGATCTGACAATAATAATAATAATAAAAAAAAACTCATCATATATATACAATGAGTGTGCACCTGTGTAGGCGTTTACTAAAAAAACCTAATTAAGAATAATTCTGTACCCTTAATAACTTATTTAATTGTTATTTTCAATGTTTTCTTTTATTATAGATATACAATACCCTTTTCACCCTTGAATAACTTCCAGGTAGATAATACAAATATAATTGGCCCCCCGGCGAACGGTAATGAAATGATCCCTAGAGATAATTTAAGCCGATGTCGTAAAAATCCTATATCTTTCTGAACACTATACTGTAATACATTTATTAATTACATTTCATAATTCTTAGAAAATTTATTAAACATCCACTTTACATTATATTATTTGTATAGTGTACCCAAAAGTAATATATCGGCTTTATTACTTTGACTTATCGGATTAGCTCAGTAGTAGTCTCCTTGGGGATCTATTAAATAAGTACTTAACAATCTCTCATCCTTTATACCTGTACTAAACGGGTAAAACATTTTATTCAAAAGAAAAAACAGCCGTTCACAGAAAATTTAAAAATAATTAATAAAGCAGATATATCTTTGGGTACACTATACCACACTGATGAAGGTCACGAAAAATGTAGCTAAACAGTAAACCCGTCTTCCTGATCGCGTGAATCGATGATTCTCGGTCTCTTGGTTTAGATTGTTGATCGACTGGTAGGCTCAGAAAACGTCTGCGTTATGGTTCCTGTTTTTGATTCATCTTCTGATATCAAAATATTCTTCACGCCTGAACTCGTTGGTTGGGCGGAGTTTGTCATCGGTTTTCGTAGAGTTGTTAAACTCTGACAAATCTTGTCTGTCTGTGCCAACAAGTCTCTCGGCTCGTGTACTCTATGACGTGGCAGTTTAACTAGTTATTTCTACCATGTACAAATTGCCATAAACATAAGTACGTGAACCATTTTTGATGTTTATTCAAAACATTTCATTAGTATTATAATAGTAAAATATTTCAAGAAAACAATATTATGGTAAAACCACTTTAGCTTTGTTACCGGTCAGGAAACGTCCAGAAGGAAAAAAAACTTCTTTGGAAAATCATGGGGACGTCTGATATCGCCAAAGGTTCACCAGCTTAATTCTAAGCCAAAGAAGCCTGGGACAACCGTTACCTGCCGGGCAGCACCTCTGTCTCCAACAACGGACTTGGACCATTGCCCTTGCCAAACCATTTGCACGCCAGATACTACCAGAGATCAACCAAGAAAACGACCCAAAAGAAGCAAGAGTTCCCCTGCTAAGTGCAAAGCTCTTCAGTTTTTCAGATCACTGCTGTCTTTTCAGGCCGACCTCGAGCACCAACAACAAAGTGCAGGTACGCAAGTATTTAAACTAAAGTTTGTACTTTTTATATCTAATATTTAAAATTAACAAAATCAGTAAATGTATTAATATTATTAATAATAAAAAAAAAAAAAATTAAATTGATCTTCAGCACAAAGACATCGTTCGTCAACAATGACATCGTAGTAAATAGCAATCCTGAGAAGTTACAAACGATCAAAAAATGTAAATTTAAAATTTAAGCCTTTTTTCTATATTTTTAAGTATTTCAGTGGATACATTATCCATGTTTAAAAAAAAAATACCAGTCATCTTTTTTTCAGAAAAACTTTTAAGTTTTGCTAAATTTTCAAAATTCAAAGAAAAAAATTTTGGCTATAAAAACTTATTCTTCGAACAATTTTGAAAAAAAAGTTTCTTATAATTTTTTCCAAAAAATGGAATCTTGAAAAGTTGCAAATGATGAAAACATTCAAAAAAACTAAAAAAACTGGAAAAAAATCACATAATTAAGATTCATGTAGATGAAGGCATTTTCAGTGTTATTTTCATTCCGTACACTTGACTAATACATGACCATATACTAGGTGGCGTCACCCGATGTAGTTTGACTGTAATTTTTTAAATAAATGAAAAACTTTAGTTTTGCTTTTGAATTGTGTTTATTTGAATTTTTTTCATTACGTACAAAAAATATTATCGGTCAAGTAGCCGCCGCCAAAATGGATGACCATACGGGCTCGTTTTATGGCGTTTTCCATCACTCTTGCCAGAACTACCGGCAAAAGGTTCCGTATTCCTAACGGATATTCTCTTTAAAAGCTCCAAGAGGCTTGTTGGCATAGATTCGTGACTTCAAAAAACCCCACAAAAAAGTCTAGAACGGTTAAATCGGGCAATCTTGCCGGCCAATGCAAATCACCAAAACAAGAAATTAGGCAACCCGTAAATGCAGCCCTCAGAATTTTGGTTGTAGGTCGTGCAGTATGCGCCGTTCCTCCCAAGAAAGTCGTTAAGCATAGCTCTGTAGCGCTCGCCGTTCACAGTAGTTGTTTAGCCCTCGGCGTTTTCAAAAAAAATAAGGCCCGATGACGCCTCCTGAGTAGAAACCACACCATACAGTAACTTTGAGCGGATGTTATACGCGGATTTTCGGTACCGCAGAAGCAATAATTCTGCTTATTCACGTATCCACAGAGATGGAAATGGGCCTCGTCGCTCATGATAATTTTCGATAAAAAGTTGTCTTCCACCACGAGGGTCAAGATTCAGGATGGCTTGAGAGTAGGGTACACGCGCTTGGCGGTCAACGGCTAGCAGCTGATGCACTGTCTGCACTTTGTAAGGAAACATCTTCAAGTCTTTCACCAAAATTCTCTGTAAAGAGCGCCTATTGATGCCCAATTGCAAAGCACGCTGTCTGGTCGATACTCCGGGGTCTTCTGCAACATCTTCAGCCACAGCCGTAATATTCTCTGCAGAACGGCTGTTCCGGGGCCCAGATCTGGCAGCATCTCGTGGTGACCCACACTCTTCTAGGCAAGCAGCTAAACACCGTAGTGTTTGCCCAGTTGGTTCGCACGACCGGATAATCTACGTCTAGATTCACGCTGCGCCAACACCACCGACAAATTATAATTGCAAAAATTATAGTATCTTCCAATAGGGCGGTAACTTTTGCGCCACCTAGTTTATATAATAATAATTATTATAAATTATACACATCATAGACAGTCATGAATTTAATACCACTACTATGAAACTTAAACAATAAGAAAATTAGATATTCAATTTCCTTCCTCTTAAGCCAAAGTTAAAAGAACCAAAACTATCAAGAGATATATTTTAAACCGTACTATCGACACATGGAATAAACTTCCAAACGGTGAGATAACTCAGTTATAGAGCGTTAGCGTAGCACGCTAACAGTCCGAGGTTTGATCCTCGAGAATGACTAAAATAATAACTTTGCTCTTTATCCACCGGGGTGATTCGGAAGTCACCTAATAAGCTGTTGGTCTCATCAACCTCCTTCATACAAGTCGTAAGACTTCTGGGGCGATGTAAAATAGCTGTAAAACGCAAAATAAAGAAGAAATTCAGTATTTCTCAAGACTTAGCCACAAATATATTAAAGGTTAATATTCACTGACGACTCAAATCTAGTCTTTAATGTGATTCAAAAATATGGTTTCACTCAATAAAATTTAAAGTTGTATGTTTTTGTGACATACTAAAGTAATTCTTAAATATTGTTTTGCCCAACCGCCCCTAAAGTTGAAGTTTGTACAACAATCACGAATTAATGTTATAATAAATACAACAAACATGTAAACTGTTTTTGTTTTTCAAGGTAGAAAACAGTCTATAACGCCAAAGATTTTTAGGTAGACTTGACAAGAGGGAGATGCATTTGCTCGCATAATTTTAAAATAATTAAAAATATATTCAACATGTGAGAATTGTTTTATACAACACAAAACAATATCTGATTTATTTATTCTAAATAAAGCAATAGTTAATAAAAAAAATTACGTTTTGAATTTGTTTTTTGATTTTCTGAAGGATTTAGAGTAATGTTGAGTTTGTAAAGTTCTGATTTAAAAATGAAAATTTATATATATGTGAACATGTCACCAACAGCTCTCTAATAAACAACAGGCAAGATAGAAAAGCCAGACTTTGTTGATGTTGTTGTTAATTGATGGTGACGGTTGGGGGTATTGATGAATTCATCGAACTACTGGAAAAATCAGCTGCAGATATTGAACAATCGTCCACATAATCGCTTGTCGGGAATTAATCTGATAGTATATTCGAATTGTTCTATTTTGTAGAAGTCGTTTCCACGCTGTTTGACGGGAAAGTACTAATCATTCCTTTTCCAATAGAGTAGTGACCACGAGCATAATTATTGGTTGCATCTTCTTTGCCAATTATTAACTGCTCTGGATGATAAGCGCTTTCGTTCACAATAAATTAAAAATGATTCATAATAACAAAATTGAAAAATTGTCATTGTTACGCTTACTCTTTCTGATCGCAGCCTCCCCATCAGAGGAGCGCTATTGATGACAAGGTCTCAAACAAGTAATTTAGAACCATTGTGAGCCAACAAGTGTTTTGGCAATCGTACCCATTTAGCAAACTCATGCTATACAACTATTTTTTAAATTTTTGATTAACAGCTTTTAGCTTCACGCGCAATAAAATATCAAATTAAATATTGCATTTAAAAAAAAAAATATATATACATATATAGAGCATACATAGGTAATAAATGTGTATATCAGAAATCGTGTGGCAAACAGTTTCGCTTCAGAACACACAGCTCGGCCCCTTCGAAAGGCGCGTGTTTTACCGAAAAAGACAATGAAATATTAAAAAGATATGTTCACAATTTAAAGTTAAAGATTAAGCGTGAAGGTCAAAAGCAATTTACACCAAAACTATTATCATAAAAAAGAATCATGTGAGGTTAAATATTATAGCACTTAACAGACCTAAAGAACCGCATGGCAAAAGATCCATCAAAAACGTTTTATAATTCTAGAAAAGTAAAAGATGCAAAACAAAAATAATAAGAATGTTTCCTTTCATATATTCCATGCAACAAAGTTTTGTATAAAACCAAGTTGGAGTCATATCCAAATACTATTCACATAACTAAAAATTGTGCTGTAACAAACTTACGGAATTTACTTAATCATGCTGCTAATCAATAGTTCAATAATACAAAGTTTACTTGAAGAAAATTGCAATAAATTTGGGATTCAATCTAAATTCAGACTGCTTTTTTTTATTGTTCCATTAAAACAAAGTCGTTTGACAATTTTCACCCCAATACTGTTGACAAATAAGAATACGTATTATCAAAGAAATGAAAGATATTACTAATAAAGAAATCAAGTATATCAAATATGTCGCAGCAAAATTAGAGCATTTATAGGTTATATTGGCAGATAGAGTATATTATGTTAAACAGAACAGTAATATAGTTAATAGTTAATATAGTTCTTTTAATGGTTGACGTCAAAGTATAGAATCCTGCAACTTTAACCAAACCAACATTTAGGTGCTATATTTGTAGTGCAACATTAAAAGATTATAATTACCTAAGCAAGACAAAAAATTTACCTAAAAGCTCATTAAGATTTGCATTATTAGTCATCACGCAAAAATAAGATTCTTCAAAGCTTACTCTATTTAGCCTACAAATTGCTTCTACAAACAATATAAAAAAATACAACTAAAATTCTGACAAAAGATGGATCCAGAACTAAAATAACTAATTCCTTGTTTGCATTCCGTATTTAACAAAATTTTGTTGGTAACTTAACTTTAAAAGGAGTTTATCAGTTCGTAATACTGCTCAACGTTTTGAACTGTATAGCACAACTTTTTGCGTCGCTTCTCGCATGCAACATAACGTAAAGATTGTGTTCTTTGACTTGTCGTTCAATAAGACACGTTCTCAACAACAAAGACATTCGAAAACGTTAAATAATAAGTCAATTTATAAGAGAATTGCATCATTTAGAGTCAAGTTGTAAAAAATACTTCAAAATTAAAGTTTTTTTGGTTTTGAATAACATAAAACCATTTTCCAACAATGCAGATAGATGCAATAGTTCCTGTGTCCAGCGGCAATTCTCAGTAAGTGCTCTTCCAAAGCAAAACTTTAAAAACCAAAAGGGTTTTCTTCAACAATAAAAAAAATTGACTTCAAATATTACCGCTTATAGAAAAATTGTCTAAAATTGGGGACCATAAAACGGTCCCCAAATTTTAATTTTGTAAGACCTATTTCAATATTTTTAACAGTTTGTAACACCTATGGTATAACTTTGTTGCATATGAGTTAAAAAATAATTATTATTATATAAAACAAAGCGCAAATGGTAAACGGTATATTTCTGCTAACCGCGTACGCTTAATTGAGTAATTAAAGTCTGCTTGTGACCAAAATGTATAACCAAATAACCAATATACTTTTGGCAAGTGCTGCAATTTATATTTTTTTTAACAATTTATGAAAACTTTGTGCAAAAAAATTTAAACCAAACAAAATAAAAAAAAATAAATTTCAATAAATAAAAAATACAAAAAAAACTGTTTTGAGAATTTTAGAATAAAATAGCTTTTATACAAGAGCAAAGTGAGAAGACTGGTAAAATTGCAACAGCGCCACAATTGCAAAACCTGATTCTGAGATGACTTTTGCCAATAAAATCTGTTGCCATGACCAAAGTCAATAAATTAGTTGCATTAAACTAAGTGAAAATATGGTGAATGTGGCAGCAATTCAAAGTCTAATTCACTGATTTTGGTCATGACAACACACAAAAATCACTTTTATTCATGTTTGGAAAAATACGATGGATTGTCTAATTTCAATGACTGTCAAAATTAGTGACAGATTTCATTGACAAATTTTAATGTTAAGATTTTTGCCCAATTAACACGTTTTTTTTTAATTTTCAGTTATAAATGGTTAGAAGTATTTGACCCATATTGAATGTTGATTGATTAAATACAATATTTTGATGCTCATATCATAACTTAATTGTTAGTAATAAGTTTTAAAGTACATAAAAATCTATTCTCTTTTTATTAGTAATGGGATAAAATATGTAAATGTAAAATGTGTAAACAGGTGATTAAAATATAATCAAGCGTAATTTAGGTTTTAAAATTCAGGGGAATAACATCATTTTATCAATGAACTTATATCTATATTGAATATTTCAGTTAAACTTGTCTGTGTTGATTTAACTATATGAGATTAATAGTAATAGCACTGCTAGATGTATTTTGAAACAGTATAAATAATATCAAACTAAATATATTATACAATTTTTTAGTTTATCGTATCAAAATCTACAGGAAAACAAAAATAAATAATTTGACATAAAAATCTCGATTTAATGAATGAACTAAATTAATAATTACATAATGAAGCCTGAAATAAATATGCACGTGATTAATGTTAGATATATATGTGAAAGAAATTAGTTCGCATGACTTGATTATGAAATTAGGACCACAAATAAAAAAGTATTCCATTTACCTAATTTGATAAAATGAATGATAATTATAACAATATATTTTTTTCTTTATAGATCCGTTGCTTCCACTTACGTGTAAACTTGACGTCAGGCTTTAACGGTTCCTGTCTCCGTTTGTGTGCCGGTAATTTATCATTCTCTACTCGCCACTTTTTCAGACACTGCGGTTCATGTATATAAATAGAATTGACACTGAATAAACGACCGCAAAGATAACATGGAAACATTGGGGGTTTGCGTTCGGATTGTGGTCTGTCCTGCTTCTGAGGCATTGATTGTGGAGCTTTCACAGGTGGCATTTCTGGAAATGAATAGATTAGATTTTTCAAGGATTTGTGAAGTGGTTACCTTTTTTGAATGCAAGTGGTTCACGTTGGTCGGGGGGTAGATTGTCATTGATTGTGTGCCATTTTTTAAGACATTGTGGTTCGTGGATTTTTATGGATTTGGTTCCGAATAGTTTTCCACAGACTGAACATTGGACAGATGATGGTGGAGGCACCATTGCAGCTTGAGAAGTGTTTTGGTTTTTCAAAGATTCGTTTGATTTGCCCTGAAACAAAAGAAATAAATAGTAAAAAACTTTGCAAAAATAAACTCTAAAGTGAAAGTTCCAGAAACACAACAGTTTGGTTTTCCTCGCAATATGCACCATGTTTTGATGCAACAAATGTGTACTCTGTGCAATATACTAATCTCAATAAGCAAGTTGTACTTGTTTAATATGTAATTTTAGCTAAGATTGAGAATCTACATAGATCTATAGTGTATAGCAATGATTTTGAATTGAGTTTGTTATCAACTATTCATTTCAAATGAAAACTTTTTGCCGGACCCTGTATAATTGCATGTTCCACATACATATTTCTTATTATATTAAATATCAGATTACAATTTGTGTTAATTAGAAGAATGCTAATACATTTTAATTATTATAAAAATGTATAACACATACAATGCATTTAATGCATATTTATTTATTTAGTAGGTTAAAGTTGAATGTGATATCGTGTTACAAAAATTAATTTATATAAATTTTAACAAAAATGCTAATATTATTGTCTGGATTCCGGAGTCAACAACACAATAAATTAATTGAAATCATTACTAAAACTAAGTTTTGATTATTATTTACTTAATATAAACTATGAAGTCAGTAATTTGATTTTTGGAAAGGAATCAACATAGACTTTCATCTGTGCCATTGAAAAAGTTTATTTGCGTTTATTATCGCGTGAATAAGTAATAAGTGTAACTTTCCGACTGCAAGATAATTTCATTTATATTAAAAAATATGTACTCATAGATTGTAGTTTGTATGTCTACAACTAATTGTGATACGCATTTTGCTTACTCTATGATTTATTTATCGAATTTATGAACTAGTATAAAAAATTAAAATTGTGTGCGTTTATGACATTCAATACTTTTGTTTGCTTGTTTGATGTCAATATTTACTGTTTAACTAGTTTTTATGTAAATATTAGATTATTATATAATTCTAGTTAAGTTTTCATATACATTTTAAGTGTAAACGTTGATTTTATCTGTAATAATAACCATAATTTTTTAATCCTAAAAATGATATGGAATACTACTAAACACAATTCAGGGGCAACATTTATACTCAGAATATGTTGGCAAAAAACTGTAATAAAGTGATAAATTGATTGACTTTTCTTGTCTTCACTTTTGTCATAGATATGACGTTATTTCAGTGAAATATAAATAGCATTTTTATGAGAAAAATTATTGATGACAAAAGTTGGAACGATTAGAATCGACCCCCGGACTGCGGAGTATCTGGGTTTCTTCAAGGATGTATAGTCGATATACTAGAGCTAAATAATAAATATTTTTTGAAGTCGTTGTTCAGGTGGATACTGTTTCCTATATAATACAATTTCTTCTTCTATTCAAAATACCTATTGTAGCAGCGTTGACCTCAGCTGCATTTCTTGCCTGTTAAACCTGTTCTTAAAGATCAAAAACAAAAAATGATTGCTGGAAGCCAGCCTCAATTCATGTAATTGATCAATTTTGACCTTATCAACTGCGCACGAGTGCACTCATGCATTGTTTTGATAAAAGTCGATGTGAATTATGCCATGTATACCTAAAAAAACTTATTGGCCAATAGATAATTTCATGTCCAAATATTATTATTTTTATTTGGGCATCATAAACATTTGGTATCACTTGTGCTTGTACTTCTTTTTTTTTTCTTCATCAGCATAAGCATCTTCTTTCAATTTGTCACTGTCTTGGGCTTTCTGAAACCACCCTTTTCTTGCTATCTGTTTGATGTTGTCAATTCATTTTTTTTGCGGTCTTCCTAAAACTCTCTTAATTTTTCTTGGGCATCAAGATGTTATTTTTTCCTTTGTGTTATCTAGAAGCATGGCCTACTCATTGCCATTTCAGTTTTACCACGCGTGTCGTGCCAGTTATTTTAGTTCGTTTTCTGATTTCTTCATTGCGTATTTTGTTCCTCAGTGTAATTTTCAACATTGATCGTTTCATTGTCCTTTGTGTAGTTTTTAGTTTATTTATGCTCTTCTTTGTAAGATAATGTCTCATTTAAAAAACAATTATGAATTTTGGAAAAAATAAAAAAAAAAAATGTTTTATACGTTAAATGTAATATGTATACCAGCATTTTTAACATTTTTCCGCCATATTATGGATTTAGAACAACAAAAAAACACTTTCCGTTAAAGCCAATAAAGGTAATTGTTCTGCGGCTAGTCTCTAATTTAAGTAGATAATGATAATATCCATAAATGAAACAGTTTTTTAGCAATCAGAAACAGTTTTGATTGCATTTTACTTGTAGTATGTAAAACTTGATGTGAAAACTTTTAGGTTAATGCATAAGTAGAAAGCGCTGAGTCATTTCACGATCTTAATGATCTTTTTGGCAAAGAATCTATTAGCAAAAGAGCATGCCAAGAGTAGTCTTTGCTTCAAAGATTTTGATGACCAGGTCCTTCTAGCGTCTGTTGAAGAAGACGAAAGTTGCACCACCAGGACACTGTCTAAAGATTTCAACACCAATCAGTCTACAAGGCCACCCTAATTCAAATTTATACTGATTAGTTTTAACAAAATGTTTTTGACCGGATTTTGATTCTTTTTGAAAATATTTTAATATTTTATGACAGAATTTGGTGTATTTTGGTACTTTTTGTTAGTATTGTTATATGTTATAAACTTTTTTTGACATTCTATGAATAGAATTTTATACTCATTGAAAGTTTATGACAAAGTTTTTCTGATAATATTTTGATTTTATTATAACCGAATTTTGTTCTCATAATCGGAGTTCTGGTGCTTTCTGACCATATTTTCAACTTTATGACCGGATTTAGCTACTGTTAACTTTTTATGAATAAAGTTTTGTACTTTTTAGCAGTTATTGACTAAATTGTATTGCTTTCTGACAATATTTTCATGTTTTATAGTCGGATTTTGTTATTTTCGACATTTCATGAAAAGAGTTTTGCACTTTTCAACCGTTTATGCCCAGATTATGGTGCTTTAGACATTTTGATGTTTCAAGACCGGATTTTGGTTTTTATCAACAATTGGTGCTTTCCTTTTGCCAAGTAAAGTAAGCCAAAATACTCACTTTACATAACCTAACCAATGACAACAAGTGCGTTTTAATTAACAAAAAAAAACAAATATTTGTAGGTTATGTGAGTGTTTTGGCTTACATCACTGACAAATAGAAAGCACCTATTATGATATTTCATAGCCAGACTTTGCTATTTTTGACGTGTTATTAAAAAAATGTCACTTTTTATCAATTTTGGTCTTTCTTAACAATATTTTTGATACTGTATAGCTGGGTTTTAAAATTTTCGAAATTTTATAAAAAAAATTACAATTTTTGAACAGTTTATAGAAGAATTTTGGTTCTTTTAACAATTGTTTAAAATTTTATTGCTGGATTTGGCTATTTTTGACTTTGAACAAAATTTTGCATTTCAACCGTTTTTGGATGGCGGATTTAAAAAATATTTAAATATTTTATGACACATATTTTTATATTTTATTGCCAAATTTTGCCATAAAAAAGTGGGATAAACCAATTACTTAATAACTAATACTCGAGTGGATGGAAGGAGTTCAGTTTATATTTATAGTCATTAAGAATTACTCTGCAAAAAAGTGATCGGGTTATTCAAAAAGTGTTCTCGCCCACCCGCCCAAATGTTTGGCATTAAAAATTAAATGTTACTTTCTCCGGCCGCGTTTCTGCACCTCACAAACATAAGAAAATGACTGACAGATATAATTTAATAAGTGCTTTTTAACAATATTTTGATAATTCAAGACCGGAGTTTGCTATTTTTAACATTTTATGAACAAACTTTGAACTTTTAAATAGTTTTTGGTCAAATTTGCGTTAGCTCTAACAATATTTTGATTTTTTTAAAGCCGGATTTTGCTATTTTTGACATCTTATAAACATAATATTACATTTTTCAACAGTTTATGACCGGATTTTAGTGCTTTATAACAATATTTTGATATTTTAAAACTAAATTTTGGTATTTTTAGCATTTTAATACAAAATTTTACACCGTTTTTGTCCGACAATAGTTTTTTTCTAAAAATATTTTAATATTTTATTACCGAATTTTTTTATTTTTGAGTTTTTATAAATAGAATATTGCACTGTTAATGACAAGATTAAAAAAAATTGCAAAATTGAGTCTGTTTTTTCCCAAAACCGTCTGAGAAAGCTTTTTTCAATCCTTAAGAGGTGAATAGTTCAGTAATTTTAGTAAACATAAATTGTTTAATAGTTACTGTGATTTTATGTAATTTGTCTCTTTGACCATTGAGATGCTAGGCACACTGATAATGGGTGCATACCTTGAAACACGAGTGTATGTGTCTGTACTGAATAAAGGCAATTTACATAAAATACATTTATTAATTTTAAATCAAAAATTTATATTTTAATAAATAATACTTAAATAAAATGTTGCGTTCTTAAATCACTGCTTCTTAATATTTTTATCTTTTTAAAAACTATAAAATTGCGTTAATTTCCATTTTGCGGTGTGCTTTTTCGTTACTTTTACATTTAAATACAGCGCAACAAACCATTTTAAAATTGATAAACAACCTATAAAAACACTGAAAGCTTTCGTGAACGCGGCAGAGACAACTTTGCAAACCCCAATACGTCATATCGGAAAAAAATCGAAGATAAATAAAGAGTGAGCTGCCTACAGATATATCTTCAATTCCTAGTATGATGTTAGCGTACTATAAAAACATCAAAAATTTGAAACTCAAAATAAATTGTTACTCAACATAACCTCCTTTTGATAAAATACATTTATTACAGCAAACGCCCGGTTTCTGTAACGTAACTTGACCAAGCGCAACTCAGAATCAAACCCAGCTTATGTCAAGTTTGTGTTGCATAATGCATTTAAAAATTGCGTCTTTGCTTAGAATTCGGATAGATTTGGCAATATCGCCAATATTTGCTATGCTGTTTTCTTTTAGCCAAAAATGTCATTGTCTTGAGGCAAAATGTGATTTTGCTATAATGCAACAAAATAAACTGAGCTTAAAATCTAGTAAAGTTTCAAGTTATGCTAGAAAAACCGGGAGTAAACCCCTTTTTCCTTTTCATTTGAACAAAAAATTTATAGTGTGCGATTTGTGTGCTGGTGATTTTTTTTGCAATAACAAGACATCTTAAGCCAAGATTCCTAATCTCTTCTCCAATTTTTTTTGCGTAGATGGTTAAAAAAGTCCAAATCGACATAAACTATGTGATAAAGACGTTTGTATAAAATCTCCAATTCCTTAAATATTTGTTTTAGCCCAAAACTAAATAAGGCACAACAAAAACTCTGAGAATGAAATGGAACGCTCAACAAGACATCCTTCAAATTAGTATAAACTACAATATAAGCAAACAAGAAAGTCCAACAAATTAAACTATTTTGTCAACTATTGCAAATTTATTTAATCCGTTGGACATAAATTTGTCCAATGTAGTAACAGTAAAAATATTAATGAAAAACTATGTACATTGAAACTGGAATACAAAATACTTAAATAACTTAAGAAAAGAGTTTTACACTTTTCAACCGTTTATGCCCGGATTTTGGTGCTTCGGATCTTTTTTATGTTTTAAGACCGGATTTTAGTTACAATTTTATACATTTTTAAATGGTTTTAAAATGTATAAAATTGTAACCAATGACAACAAATGCATTTTCATTAATAAAAAAAAAACAAATACTTGTAGGTTAGGTGAAATAAGTTGAGTATTTTGGCTTACTTCAAAAGCAAATAGAAAGTACTTATTATAATGAAATTTCATAGCACTTTCACTTTTTAACAATTTTGGTTCTTCCTAATAATATTTTTGATACTGTATAGCTGAGTTTTAAAATTTTATAAAAACATTTACAATTTTTGAACAGTTTATGGCCGTATCTTGGTGTTTTCTGACATTTGTTTAAAGTTTTACGGCCAAATTTTGCTATGTTTGACATTTTATGAGCAATGTTGCATTTCAACCGTTTTAGGACAGCGGATTTAAAAAATATTTTATAACCAAGTTTTGCAATTTTTAACTTTTCATAAATAAAATGTTGCAATTGACAATATTTTTATATTTTATGGCAAAATTTTGACATTCTATGAATTGAATTATATATAGCAGTAGCGGATTTATGCACAAGGGAATGAGGCGGCCGTCTCGGGCCCCGCATGTCTAGAGACCCCCACAGAACCGGTAAAATCAGTATCAATTCATTGGTAAACAACACTCGGGTGTAGAGTCAGGACACTTAGTTTATGAAATTTCATCAGGTAAACTAGATAGGCTAGATTAAAAAAGTGATGCATATTCGCCCAAGTGATTATCAGCAAAAATTAAATGTTACTTCCTCCAGCCGCGTTCCTGCAGCTCACAACATAAGAGAATTTTTGACAGATGTCATTAAATTAAAAAAAGTAGCATATTAAACCGCTTTCTACCGCTCATAAATATAAAAAATAAACCAGCAGATGTCAAAAGTTGAAAAAAGAAACAAACTAATCTAATTGCTTAATAACCAACACTCGGAAGAATGAGCAAGACACCTAGTAGTTTATAAAATTTGATCGGGTGGGTTAGAAAAGTGATCGGGTGCTTTAAAACAGTATTTCCGCTTACCCACCAAAGTAGTTATCATCAAAAGTTTAGATGTCACTTCTTCCTTTCGCGTTCTTGCAGCTTACAAATATAAAAGAATGACTGACAAATGTTACAAACTAAACCAATTTCTTAATAACCACTTAGTTCATAAAATGCGGGCGCGTAGCTTAAAAAAATGTTCCTTCCCAGTGTTTGTGATAAAAAAACTGGATGTCAATCTCTTCTGAAGCTAGCAAACATAAGACGATAACTGACATAAAGTAACAAATTTAAGCACAAGCGGATAAAGCAGCCAAATGCCCTGCATGATCATTATCAACTTTTTATAAAAGCCCCATAGTTTGAAATCACTTCAAACCTTTTACATGCTGAACCCGCCGCCAATAAGTTTATGCTCAAATTTCATTTGCTTTTTTGTAACAATATTTTAACATTCTATAGCCGAATTTGATTGATAATTTTTTGCTTTTTATAATTTTTTTTTGCTTTTTTTAATAGTTTATAAAAAGTATTTTGGTTCTTTCTAACAATAACTTGATGTTTTAAGGCCAAACTTTCCTATTTTTGGCATTTTATGAACAGAATTTTAGTTTATAATCGGATTTTAGTGTTTTCTAACAAGATTTTGAAGTTTCTAGACCGCATTTTTGACATTTCATAAATAAATTTTTGCACTTTTAAATCGTTTTTGGTTGGATTTTGATGCTCTCTAACAAAATTTTGATGTTTTAAGACCGAATTTAGATATTTTTAAAATTTCATAAAAAAATTAAACTTTTTTATAACCAGATTTTATTAGTTTTAGTTTTTTAAAAATAAAATTCATCAATTAATGACGAAATTAAAAAAAAATGACAAAACTGTGTACGCTTTTTTCCAAAACCATCTAAAGAGGCCTTTCTCAATGGTTAAGTGAATTAATAAAATATTATGTTTTTTTTGGTCACTACTTCCTAATATTTTTATCTTTCAGAAAATTTAAAAATACATGCAACACTGAAAACACTATTAGACGCGGCAGAAATAACTCAGCAAACCCTGTAACGTCGGTGAAAGTTCAAAACCTTGTATGTACATTCACACAAATTTTACAGGAGACAATAAAAACTTATGATAAGCAAGTACAATCTAAATCTACAAGTGACAACCGTTAGAACAAAATTTTATGACAATATCAAACAATGATTTACATTTAAGGATCCACACAAACATTAGTATTGCAGATGTAAATAAACAGCAATATTTAAAAACATCGTTAAGTAGAGAAGCAAGTCACCTAACCAGCTCGATCACAACAACAGCAACAAATGATCAAACAACTAAAAAGTGGTAATTTGTTACCTAATAATTCGCAGCTAAGTTTTCACTTACAAAATTTATAGAACAAAAATGCAATGCATTAGAAGCAGTTAACCGTCCAAAAATAGAAATTAAACCAAGAGAACATAAACATAAGTTAAACAAAAAACGTTTCAATAAAAACATAAATGTTATTATAACTTCCACTTCAAACACAAATCGATACAAATAATGTTGAATTCAAAATCTTAAACTAACTTTCTAAGCAGCAAATTTGCAAACCAGATAGGTTTAAATTGATATCCCAATAATGGGTATCGAGCAAGTCAGACATATCATCAAGAAACAGACCTGTATTGAGTTTGAATCACCCTTTAATAATTTTTCAACAAAATTCTTAGAGTTATCACAGTGCACAAACAACTTACTTTCCAATAATTTTAACCTAACCTAAAAATATTCCACTAGGAGCATTATGGTTTAACGACCTTGTCAGGTGTCAAAAAGAGGTGAATTAGGTCAATAATATGATCAAAAAATACAAAAAAATACAAAAAACATTTCAAAGAAAATGCAAACCTGGTTACACTAAAATCTTTCAGATCGATAGCCATTAGACGTCAAAAAATAAGACTAAAATCCATGAAGCAAGTCCAAAGCATAGCACAACGACAAGCTTACGTGTAGTCTTCAATGTTTTTGCTCACACCACCACTAAAGTGTTGTTCAATGATATTTTAAGGGTGTCGTGCAGTCTTACTATCTTACTGATTGTAGAGAAAGCACGGCTCCTTTTCGTTTAGTTTTTCGGGTTATATTTGATTATGTACTAAACTAGAGCGGTGCCTATTACAGAAATTTAATAATTCCTATAATTCCTACGAAGAGCGCCACCGTATAAGAGGTATTTTAATAAACACTTTTTTAGGTTTAATTTAATTATGAATTGGAATACAAGAAAATTACAAGACATAAGCTTTTCTAAATGTAAAAATTTGTTTCCAGAAGAAAATCATTTCACTAAATTAAAAAAAAAAAAAAATTATTTAACTTATTTACCAAAAATAATTATATAAAATTTCTTATAGAAATGCAGAATTGTATTTTAGAAATAATTTGTAAAAACAATTTTTTTCTAAAACTCATATTCAAGATTTTAAGTGTAAAAAAAGGGTACATGACGCCATTATAGATTGGACCAGTACTATAACAATCTTTATTCGAGATTCTTGTAAGATTCAAAACGCACAAGTATGTGCTGGTTAGTAACATTTCAAAAATGTATCAACAAATTCTCCTGCAAAAAGATCAGAAGAGCATGCATAGAATACTATAAAGGTACGACAGAAAAAAACCAAATATGAACTCCAAACGCTGACATCATTCAACAACAACAAAAAATTTCCAACAACTAGCAAAAGAGATATCTTAGCTGACGCAAGTAAAATCATAAAAAAGGCATGTAACATAAATGATTAAATTCTAACTGATACTAACAACAAACAGCCAGTCGTATGCAACATCATGGTAAATTTTAGCAGAAAGAGCATTTGAATTAAAAAAATAAACAAGGAACAACAAAACGTTATTATCATCACAACAAAGAAAAACGTAAAAAATAACTTTATTTTACAATTATTCAGGTATTTCAATATGGTCTCCTTCAAAGTACTCTCCCTGAAACAAGATGCACTTCTGCCAACGCCGTTTTCACTGTTGATAAGATTGCTGAAAGTCTTCAGTTGTGAGGCTCTTTAGTTGCCGTGTCGTTGCTGCGTTGATAGCTTCCACATCCCCCAAGTGCCGCCCCCGAAGCATCATTTTGCATTTTGGGAACAAGAAGAAGTCGCAAGAGTGAATAAGGCGGGTGTTCTGTCACGGTGATTAAGCTTTGGGCCAAAAAATCACGCACAACAAGAGACGTGTGAGCAGGCGTGTTGTCGTGATGAAGGATCTACTTGTCCCCTTGTGCCAAATCCAATCGAACTCAGGCCACACGAGCTCTGAGACGTCTCAAAACTTCAACGTAGAAATTTCCGTTCACTGTCTGGCCGGGAGGGACAAATTCGTGGTGAACAATGCCCTTAGAATCAAAGAAAACAATCAACATTGTTTTCACATTGGACCTTGATTTTTGTGACTTTTTTCTTCTCGGTTCCCCTGCTTGCTTCCACTCCTTGCTTTAAGATTTCAGCTCCACATCGAATTCGTAGAACCAAGACTAGTCTCCAGTGATGAGCCGGTTGAGAAAGTTCTCCCTTTCCTATGGTTCCAACCAATCCTTACAGCAAGCAACACTCTTTGCTTTCTGTTCTGAATTCAATAGCTGCGGAACAATTTTTGCGCTCAATTTTTTTATTTCAAGTATATCAGTCAGAATTTTGTGGACGATTGTTTTGGGGATTAACAGATTGTCAGCTATCATTCTAACTGTCAATCGACGGTCTTTAAGTACACAAATCCAAATTTGTTCAAAATTTCTTTCAGAACTCAATGTGGAAGGGCGTCCTGAGCAAAGGTCATCTTTGGCAACCTTTTTAACCACTTGTTGACGGTAGATTCTTTAATTAAAACTTACAAAAATTCTTCGGTTATAACTCTGCTTAGCCGTTTTGTTATGCAAATTTCTAAAAAAATAACAAAAACTTTACAGATGCCAATAAAAAACATTTACTGTTGAATGGATTCCTGCATAGTGTTAAATTGGTTGTTGTCAAAACTATCAACATAGAAACATTATGTAGCAAATAGGTAGGGAACATGGTTCCACAGCAAATAATCCAGCTGACTTAGCTTCAAGAAGCACAAAAGTCAAAATAATTATAAACTCAAAATGACTCACTGGTCCAGAATAGTTGGCTCAACCACAAACACAATGGCGTGTGCTCGTAATACAAAAAAGTGTAACACTTTAGCAAAACAATACTAAAATTTGCAATAAAAACAAAAAACTATCTTGGGTGAAACTTGAGTAAGCATTACTTGTTAAGTCAACTTAGACATGTTTTTAGGATTCGACGATTTGCTAATAATTCAAACCGTAACCGCCAAAGAACCAAGGAAATATTAAATTAAAAAAACTAATTGCTGCTAAACCAACTATTCTTAAGGTAATACAAGAAAAGACTTTTCCAAAGAAAGAAAAAAAAACTCGTCGAATTACATCCATTCCTTGACGAAAAAAATTCATGAGAGTAAGATAACGTTTGGAACATGAAAAACAAATTAAGAACATAAATAAAAAGCACTCAAATTCAACCACTGAATCGTTTTGTTGCAAAACGTGGATAAACAGTACACATCTATTCCAATAATAGACTAACTTTGTTGAAGCTAACAATAAATTGAAAAGATTCGTTTTGGACAACATCAAACTAATTGAAACAGATCTAATAAAAAATAAAATCACTTAGCATTTTATTCCCCTAAATGCCGCATACTTTGGAAGACTCTGGGAAGCAGCCGTTAAATACATAAAAAGGCTTTTAACATGAGTTATGCAGTTTTAAATTATGAAAAGCAAACCGCGATGTTAACACAAATTAAAGCTGTTATAAATTCGCGATCATTAACCCCTCTCTCAAGCGACGTAATTGACTTAGAATTTCTCACCGCTAGACATTATCTAATTGTGGACGCACTAGTATCTATTCCATAAAATTCACTTATAAAAATCAAGGTCAATCAATTATCAAGGTAGCAACAGCTGGAGAAATTTTGGCAGCATTTTTAGAAAAAATGATTGGCAAAGTATATACATCACCTACAACAACAACTTAAACAAAAAACAAGAGAATCTTCTAACCTGAAAATAGGGCAATTAGTATTAGTCAAGAAAGATACATCTCCGTTAACCTAGAAGTGAACACAACAAGTGGTAGAGATAGAATAGTACAAGCCGTGATACTAGGTATAGAAGATATGTCCGTACGCAGCAATCTCCTCATCTCATTCTTCCAATATAAAGTCACAGGGTTCAATAGAAAAAAAATTAAAATTTTATTTTGCAATTTTATACAAGTCTAAAAGATAAAAATGTTGAGAAGCAGAAACATTAACTGTTCAAAATTCGGTCTTCAAACATCAAAATATTAAATTGTTGAAAAGTGTAAAACTTTTCAGAAATTTCAAAAATAGCAAATTCCGACAATAAAATATCAAAATATTGTTAAAAAGTGCAAAATTATATTTATAAAATGCCAAAAATAGATAAATTCTTCCTTGAAACATCAAAATATTGTCAGAAAACATCAAAATCCGGCCTAAAGTAATTTAAAAGTTCTAAAATTTATTCATAAAATGTCAAAAATAGCAAAATTCTGTTTTGAAATATGAAAACATTGTTACAAAGTACTAAAATCCGATCATAAACTATTAAAAATGTAGAATCCAATCTTAAAACATTAAAATATTGTCAAAAAGCATCAAAATCCGGCCAAAAACAATTTAAAAATTTTAAAGTTTATTCATAAAATGTCAAAAATAGCAAAATTTTGCTTTCAAACATGAAAATATTGTTAGAAAACACTAAAATCCAATCTAAACTGTTGAAAATGTACAAGTTTGTTAAAAAAATGTCAAAAATAACCAAGTCCGGTCCTAAAACATCAAAATATTTTTAAGAAACAAAAAAACCGAACTTTTATAGTCACTATACTCAAGAGTTTATGAAATTAAGTTTATAAAATGTCATAAAAATGCAAAATCCGGCTTGAAAACATCAAAATTTTGTTAGAAAATTACTAGAAACCAGCCAAAAACAATTTAAAAGTGCAAAAGTTTATTTATAAAATGTATAAAAATAGCAAAATTTAATTTTAAAACGTTGTAAAAAGAACTAGAATTGTCATAATCAAAAGTTTAATTCCGTGAGTCACACTAAACGGCATATGCTCTTAAAGAAGTGATGTCACAACGATTGCGGAAGTGATATTTGTGAATTGGCTTTGCCAGTAAAACTTTCATTGACAAGCTCAATCTACAAATATCGTGGTAGCAATCATAAGCAAACAAAATATGTATTTCTAGCTAAGTAAATTAAGAGTTTTAAATTAATTGAAATTAAATGTGCAATATTTACATTAGATAAACAATCATAGTATAACAGAATTTGTAGTTAATTTAATCTTATTACATATATTGTTTGTTTTCAATCATGCATTATTTGTTATTTTGATTAATTACAATAATTTTATTTACAACTAATGTTTTTGTTGTTGTTTGTAAAATAATCTATCAATATATTTTTAGCAAAATTTCGCATTGTTATTTAATATGTATTTATCATTATACAGTGTATAGTATAATGAACTCTGAAATATATATAGTTATTACACGCTTTTATAATTTTTTTTAAATGTCTGAGCAGTTTTATATTACAAATGTTCTTAATTGGTACCATTTGGAACTCAATACAGTTCCATTTCATTTTATAATCAATAATATTATAATATATAAATTACAAATATTTTCTTATTTAATATAATTTTGTTTAACAAATTATTATTTTTCTCGTTCTGTCATTTCAATTGTTGCTATACTGACATAAATCACAACCCCTTCATCAAATGTCATCAATTAATTTAACATATTTTTACAATTTTCTACCTTTTTGTGGTCCATAATTTTTTTAATACTACCAGCATACGTCGCAGGTATTTATCAGGGTCCTTGCAAGTAACACTGTCATTGTCGTTAGATTAACCATTAAACACATCCCATCTTAACGTATGTGTACATTTTTAAAGGAGTTGATCTGGGATAATGCTATTAAAAGCTATAAACAAACAAATGATAATACTGTATTAAAGCAAATAACATGACGATTATAAGTTCTTTATTTCTTTAATACGTTTCATTATACTGGCATTGTCGAAGGGGCATCCGACTCGATAAGTAAATTGTAAATAAATGATTGTTCACATTAAAAACGCGCAAGTGAACAGTTCCAATAGATGGTGACGTGATATATAGTGCACGGAAGGTGAGCGCAATATAATTAAACATTATTTATAACTACAACAATTTATTTTAGTTTTTTTTTAAACATTTTTCAAAATGACTATGGGAAAAGCTAAAAGTATAGAGGCAGATCTGCATGATGTCTCTAAAAATGAAGAGGCAGAAGCGGATTTATCATTATGCCAAAAAATGAAGCTAGTATTTACAAATATCACAGTAGAACCTCTTATGGTATTTTACATTTTACCTAATGTAATGGCAAGCTTAGCAATGCAAAATTTAAACATAGAAAAAGCATGCAGAGTAAATTTAGATTTTGGAGAAGAAGTATGCGATGCATTAGCTGCCAGAAACGTAACTCTGTATAAAGCGGAAGAAGTTGCAGTACAAAAATTAGTGGCAACTGCGATGGCTTGGAAAAATGTAGTGCAAAGCTTAATGCCTTCAGTATTACTAATGTTTTTGGGTTCGTGGAGTGATCGGCATAATAAAAGAAAACCTTGCATATTATTCCCAATTTTGGGTGAAATTGCAACCGCTACTGGTTTCTTAATATGTACGCATTATTTTTACGAACTTGGAATAGTTTACAATGTGATATCAGAAGCCGTACCTCCTGCAATAACCGGTGGTTGGTTCTCAATGTTCATGGGAGTCTTCAGTTACATCAGTAGTATATCCAGTGTTGAAACTCGTACTTTAAGAATAGGAGCTGTAAATATGTTTTCTAATGTTAGTGTCACGATTGGAATAGCTCTTAGTGGAATTCTGTATAAACAGATTGGATTCTATGGAGTTTTCTCCATGTCATTAAGTATGTATATTATGTCATTCATATATGGGCTATTTAGAGTGAAAGAATGTCCGCCGAGAGAAAAAATTAAAGATGTGGAAGAGGAAGAGGTGGAAAGTAAAGGATTTTTAAGAGACTTTTTTGATGTTAAACATATTAGTGAAACGTTTAGGGTTGCATTCAAAGAAGGCGAAAGAAATAGGAAGAAGAGAATATGTACCATTATGATCCTTGTAATGGTAATCATTGGACCTATGCATGGTAAATATGATTTAAATTTATTTTAAAGTATAATATAGTATTAACATTTTGTTTGATTTAATGACATTATTTAACTAACATCAACAATTAGTAACGCAAAGTAATTATGGCTACAAGTAAACATGATAATTTTTTATGAAAATATATCCCTATTATCTTATTTACAACTTCGCTAAATATCCTAAAATTGCTTTCTTTCCAAAAACAAAAAAATATTAAATAACGGAAAACATTGATTTTTTAAATATAAAACAAAGCTTTTAAATAATATTCTCTTTTTTTTCAATATAATCTGCTTGAACGCTACAATCCCATCTATATATTTAATTTCAGAAAAACAAATATATATATAATTTTCTTTAGGCCAAGCTAGATTTTATCAGGCACTCATAGAGTTTTGTTATATATTATCATATAACAATCAAATGCACTGATAAACTTAATTTTGCACACTAGTAAAATCAAAAAAACAATTGCAATCTTATACAGATTGTCCAATGTTGCTCAAAATATACACACTTGTGTTTCTAAGGTATGCACCTCTCATCAGTGTGTTTTTAATTATTTTTTCTAATACTCACATTTTTAAAAAATCAAATAGAAAGATATATTTCATAACATTTAGTCAATATTAAAGAAACATAGCTCGGTTAAAAACTCATTTCATTTGGCATTTTTTACAAATTATGTTCTGATTTTGGTGCTTTTTGACAATTACTTAAAATTGCATGGCAAAATTTTATTGTTTAGACATTTTATAAACATAATTTGCAGTTTTCAATTGTTTTTAGCCATTTTTGTGTTATTTTTTTTCAAAATATTTTAATATTTTTAAGTTTTTATAAATAGAGTTTTGAATTTTTATCAGTTTACAAGCAAATGTTGATGCTTTCTTATAATATTTTAATAATTTATAGCATAATTTGCTATGTTTTTATGAATTATTTACATTTTTAAATAGTTTATAGTCGGATTTTGGTGTTTTCTGACAATATTTTGATGTTTCAAGGCCAAATTTGCTATTTTTGACTTTTTGTAAATAGTATTTTGCAGTTTTGAACTGTTTTCGGCCGAATTTTGATTCTATCTATAAATGCTTTAATGGTTTATGACCGGATTTAGTTATTTTTAACTTTCTATAAATAAAAATTTGCATTTTTTACAGTTTAATATTACATTTTGGTGCTTTTTGACAATCTATTGATGTTTCAAGACCGGATTTTGCTATTTTTCACATTTTATGAAAAGTATTCTGCAATTTTTAACAGTTCACAAGCGGATTTTGGTGCATCCTGACAATAAAAAAATGATTTTTTTTTATAAATTGCCGGATTTTAATATTTTATTGCCGAATTTTGCTAATTTTAACATTTTATAAGTAAAATTTTACATTTTTAAACAGTTTTATAGCCAAGTTTTGGTACATTTTCAATACTTTAATATTTCATGATCGGATAAATGTTTTGTTTAAATGCTTTCTGACAATATTTAAATTTTATTACCGGGTTTTACTATTCTTATCGTTTTATAAATAGAATTTTAATCTTTAAGCAGTTTATAGTTCGTGTACAATTTTGGTTTTTTCCAACATTATTTTGATATTTCATGACCAGATTTAGCTATTTTAAACACTTTGTGAATAGATTATTATATTTTCAACAGTTTTATGACAAGATATGGTGCTTTTTGACTATATTTTAATGTTTTAAGGTTGGATTTTGTTATTTTAAACATTCTTTTTAAAAATATTTTAACATACAATGTCCCAATTTTGTTAATTTGACTTTTTATAAATAAAATTTTGCACCTTTCAATAGTTTATGAACAATAAAAATAACAAAATGTACGTTTTTTTCAAAAACCAAATTTTTGCAATAAAACCCAATAATCTTAGCTACGCCACTGCTTTCAAATTTTGGAGAAAACTATCAAAAAAGCCCTATTGCCATTCCCAACTACTTATTTGTGTAAAACAAAATTTTTCTGTTCCTGTGCTCATCAGCCGTAGAAAAGTCCATTAGTCAATTTTCTATGTAGAATTATCCATAAAATTAAATTTTTTAATAATATTTAGTAAGAGTTAATATTAAAAATGAGTATGTTATCATATTTTTTTAGTTTATTCGAGAACTAATTTACATCAATAAACTGCGGATAAAAAAAATAAAAAAATGCTCTTTTTGCTTTTTGAATAAAAAATAAAAATTTTTAAAGTCAAAATTAAAAAACTACAAAAAACTTAAAAAAACCGTAGAATTAAGGTTTCGTACTTTTATAGAAAAGAAAAAAAAAATACTAAAGCAAGTTTCGCAATGCACAATTTTATAAAAAAAAAATTGTGCACATTTCGTCCAATAATTAACTTTTCTAAACAATTTTATACAAATAAAAAATTAAAAAAATAAAATGTTAATAATGATTTTTGCTATCATTGTTTATAATAGTTAATGTACTATGATGTACCTTATTACGTACAGGTAAAATGTCTGAGAGTGTTGAGATTATACACAAATAGCCCGAGAAAGTTGCCCAGAGTTGCCCAGAGTTGTACTAAGCTATAAAAAATGTTATTCATATACTTTTATTTAAAGCCTTAGGTAATTGTTAAACAAAATTTGCATAAAAACATATTTTCTTATAAATATTATTAAAAATTACACAAAATTGCTATTATTTATATTAAATTTGTATAAAATCGCTCAGAAAAGCATACATTTGTCTACAAAATTCATAAAAAAATACTATTTTTTATATTAAATTTGTATTAAATTACTCAAAAAGACCAAATATCTACAAAAAACATATCTTCTTATAAAATTTATCAAAAATTACAGTTTTTATACTAAATGTGTATAAAATCGCTCAGTAAATCCAATTGTTGCATATTTTCTCATAATATTGATCAAAAATTGCCGTGTTTTACTAAACTTGTATAAAATCGCTTAGGAAAGCCTAATGTTTCATAACATCTGCACAAAAAACATATCTTTTCATGGTATTTATCAAAAATTACCGTTATTTATACTAAACTTATATAAAATCGTTTAGAAAACCTAATTCGTTAAATAAAATTTGTACAAAAAAAAAATTTTTCTTGTCAAATTTATCAAAAATTAGACAAAATTGTCATTTGTTATAATAATTTCAGAAAAGTTAATTTTTTAATAAAATCTGCACAAAAAGCATGTGTTTTTCTGAAATTCAAAAAAAAATCTCAAAAACCGCTCACACAACAAAAACGGGCACATAAACCTTATTTTTGTATAATATTTGCTCCAAATAACATTTTTTTTGCATAAATATTGCAGAAAAAACATAATTTCTCATCAAATCAAAAATTACACAAAATTGTCATTTAAATTTATTTATAAAATTGCTCAGAAAAGCTACAAAATTATTCAAAAATTCCAATTATTTGCGTAAAATTTGCACACAAAACCAATTTTTACATAGAATTTATTAAAAACTGCACAGAATGGCACTACTTTTAAAGGTACAACAATTTTACAATATTCTACAAGAAACAAATTTTGATTTCGTATGTCAACCTAATACATGTATTAATGCAAATTCAATTAACTACTAACATAAAAATACTTGTGTATGATTTTCTGAAAAAATAATTCATGTTGATCACAAACCAATCAACATAAAATGGTTTAATGACGACCTAAAAAATATGCAAGAAACCTTACTTCTTAAAAGAGCAAGTTTTATAATTTATGAGTTAAAACAGAATTACTTTAACTATAAACGTTTCATTCATTAGCATTAAAACATGCAAAAAAATCTGCTACTGATAATAAGTTATGCGGTCACTAATATCTAAAAAAACTACAAAAAAGATTATGTATTTCAAGCTGATGATTTTAACACCAAATTCAGTAAAATAGCAGAAATAATTTAAGATCAATTGCCACAAACAAATTCTGATCCCGTATGCATGTTATGTAATAGCATCGGAAACTCTAAAACTAGAAACAATTATACGGATTAAATATTAAAATAATAAATTGTATTCTAAACCTAATTATTTTACCACTCACAAAATTAATCAATAAATGCTTAAAAAATCGTATTCCAGTTTTTAAAAGGTATTAAAAATATATAAGGTGTTCTATTTAAAAAAGAAAAAATCCAAATTTATTAGAACAAAAAATGTTCGTTTATCATTTTTTTTAATTTTTTTTCGAGGTAATTTCAATTATAATAATTGAATAATAAATGATCATAAACATCAAAATATTGTCAGAAAACACCAAAATCCAGCCATAAATTGTTGAAATTAAAGTATCCAGCTATAAAATGTCAAAATAATGTTAAAAAGATCCAAAATCCGATCAAAAAGCATTAAAATCAAGCCACAAACTGTTAAAGACTGTAAAATTCTTTTTTTAAATGTTAAAAATTGCAAAATCCGGCCATAAAAAAATAAGTATATTGTTGAAATAACCTAAATCTGGTCAAAAACTGTCAAAAAATGCTAAATTCTATTCATAAATCATCGAAAATTGCAAAATTCTGTCATAAACTTTAACATAGCTAAAATCCATAAACTGTAAAAAAGGCAAAATTCTATTCACAAAAATAACTAAAGACAAACAACGGTTTAAAAATGCAGATTTTTATTCAAAAATATTAAAATCCGGTGACAAACCATAAAATTTTTTAATGAATTTCTAAAATTTCAATAAAACAATTTTTTTTAATAATAAAATGTCAAAAAACTAAAATGCGGCATAAACTGTTGAAAGTGCTTATTTTTTTTAATAAAATGTCAAAAATGTTATTAAACGAAAATTTATATGCAAAATTTTATTTATAAAATGTCAAAAAAACTAAAATCCGGTATAAACTGTTTACAGTGACTGTGACTGATAGCTCAGTTATAAAGCGTTAGCGTAGCACGGTAACAGTCCGGGGATCGATCCTCAAGTACGACTAAAATAATAACTTTGCTTTTTGTCCACCGGGGTAATTCAGAAGTCACCTAATAAGCCGTTGGTCCCATCAGCCCCCTTCATTCAAGTCGTAAGACTTCTGGGGCGATGTAAAATAGCTGTAAAACGCGAAATAAAAAAGAAGTGCATTTTTTTAATAAAATGTCATATATTTCCAACTATGACTTATCAACATATTGTTAAAAACACAAAAACTAGCCATAAACTGCCAAAAAGTGCAAAATTCTATTCATAAACTTTCAAAAATAGTAAAATCCGGCCATAAAATATAAAAATATTGTCAAAAGATTCAATTTGTTTGCTATAACTGTAACAAGTGCAAAACTCTATTCATAGAATGTCAAAAACAGCAAAATCTAGCCATAAAGTATAAACATATTGTCAGAAAGATCCAAAATTAAATCATAAACTGTAAAAAAGTGCAAAATTATACTGATAAAATGTCATAAATAGCTAAATCCGGCCATAAAGTATGAAAAATTGTCAGAAAGCACAAAATTTTGGCAATAAACTGTTAAATAGGCAAAATTCTGAATATAAAAAGTAAAAAATGGCAAAATCCGATTAAAATAGATAAAAAGTTCAAAATTATGTTCATATAATAATTAAAAATAGCAAAATCCAGCCATGAAGTATAAAACATTGTCAAAAAGCACAAAATTTTTTTGTCAAAAAGTGCAATATTCTATTCATAGAAAGTCAAAAATAGTAAAATCAGGCCACAAAGTATGAAAATATTGTCAAAATGGACCAAACTTTGATCATAACTGTTAAAAATATAATATTCTTGTTATGAAAAGTCCAAATTGGCAAAAACCGGTTAAAACAGTTGAAAAGTACAAAATTCTATTTATAAAATTTTAAAAATAGCAAAATCAGCTTTGAAACATTAAAATATTATTAGAAAACACCAAAATCCGGCCATAAACTGTCAAAAGGTGCAAAATTCTGTTCATAAAATTTTATTCTGCATTTCAGTTTTAGGGTACATACGCTTTTTGAGCGATTTAACTGAATTCCATGCAGAAAATGAGTTTTTTTGACAGTTTTTTAGTATAAAATTTATTAATAAAAATATATCTAGTTTGCCAGTTTTGTGGATGATATGTGTTTTTGCGCAATCTTTGACAAATTTAATGCAATAAATTTCTGCGCAACATTTGATAATTTTGAGTCCTCTGCTGGTACATATAAATTTTATATTTGCTTTGTTTAATTTTTTTACTTTTAATATTTATTAAGTTTGTTATGTCATTATATGAATCAATCAGAATTTAATGCTTTCTAATGCAAAATTAGCATTAATTTCATCATACAGATCAAATTTTTTTATCATTGTTTTGCAGTAAATACCTTTTCTTTAAATTTTTTAGAAAATTTTCTACTAAAAATGTATTTTCAACACAAGTTTTGTTCATGTCATAAGTTTTTTGTACGATTTTTGAAGAATTTTATGCAACAAAAAGGTTTTAGATATGTTTTTGATGTTTGTAATTTTTTTGCGTAATTTCTGATGAATTTTGTAAGTGATTTTTAAAGACTTTAATGCAAATTTTGAACATAATACTTGCTTTTTATGCAATAAATTTAAAAAAAAATTGTAAATTTGTTGAATATTATGAAATTGATTCAGTAAATGGTGTTTTCTGCGCAAACTGGATGGAAAAAATATTTTGTTTTGCGTTTTTTTAAGAAATTTTAATTTTTATTAATATTTTTTGCAATTTTTTATAAATTAGCTAATCTGTTTTTTGTTTTAAATAAGATTTTTAGATCATTTATTGCAATAATTGCGTTTTCTGAGCAAATTTTGATGTGTTTTAGGTAATTATTGTCATTTTACGCAATTTAATTTAATTGGTAAATGTGTTTTTTGCAAAGTATTAAATATCAATTAAAAAAAAAATATTTTTAATAATTGTCAAAAACGACCAAAATCCAGCCATAAACTGTTATAAAATGTAAAAACCTTCATGAAAGCTCAAGAATAGCAAATCCTAACTATAAAATATCAAAAATATATTGTAGAAAAATGCAAAACTATATTCATGGAATGTCAGTCAGCATATGACCATAAAATATGAAAATATTCTCAAAAATGCAAAACTTTATTTATGAAAAACCAAAAATTGTTAAACCCAATTATAAAATATTAAAGTATTAAAAAAAAAGTAAAAATCCGGCAAATAACGGTTAAAAACTGCAAAATACTGTTCATAAAATGCCAAAATAGCAAAATTCGGCTTTGAAATTTCAAACAATTGTCAGAAAGCACTGAAATCCGGCCATAAACTTATAAAAAATGTAAAATTTTTCATAAATCCAGTTTTGAAATATTAAAAATATTCTTAGAAATAACCAAAATCCGGGTATAAAATTTTAAACAATTTCCAGAAAGCATAACCCAGCAAAAAAATATAAGAAATATTGTAAAAAATAACAATATCCGGCCTCTGAGGTTTGGAAATAAACATCGACAGAGCCCTGTACTTTTGCGGCCCGTCCAAATTGCAGACCTTAGCTTACAGATAATATTACAAAGTAACATTTAGAATTTATAAAATTCAAGAACATTTATTCTGAGACAAAAAATGATGATATTATTAATAAAAAACTATTTTAATTTATAGAATTACAAGTAAACACATTTAAAATTTATAAACAATATATTAGAGACGCCTAATGTTTAATCAAGTTTAACAATCTTAATTCCTGAACAATGATGTTTCATCAAATTTAAACCCTCAAAGCTTAGTAATATTTGCAAACCACGATGAATCAAAAACAAGTGTGTTATATCAAACTTTTTCTAAACGATATCTACTAGGAATTTTCCTATTTTGATTTTTACTGTCTGGGTATATAGAACAAAACACTTGATACAGTCTTAGAGTGATCAGATTTTTAAAGAATTGATTTGTTTATTTATTTGATTTAAACTAGATCGAGAAAATTAACTCTAATAGCAGGATATTTTTAAATTAAATACATTCTACGCGTTTGGGCGAGTGCCGACAATGCATACAAAATATTTGCTATTAGATAAATGAGTATATAAATAGAAGGTAATAGTAAACATTGAGATTTAAATAGTACCAATATTTTATATACACTCAGATGCAAAAAAACCGAATCATTTGCAAAAAACCCGGGTAAATTTTTTTTATAAAACTTTTAGTATTTTACAATCAAAAAAACCATCATCATGTAGAAAAAATTAACATATGGTACTTCTCAATTTATTTAATGAACATTAATAAACTAAAACGATAATGTACGTATACACAAAAGAAAATGCATTTCTGCAAAATTAAGTTTATTTTGCAGAAATGCATTAAGATTAATAATGAAAATTTTAATATTAGTATTGCCTCCTTGAGCCCTAATTATTGCCTGCATACGACGGCCCATGCGACTAATGAGCTCACAAATATCATTTTGTGGAATATTCTGCCATTCTTCCTAAAGTGCCCTACGAAGCTCGTTTATTGTGGTTGGTGCACTGCACGTCTTCTAACACGCCTGCCCAGCATGTCCCAAACATGTTCTATAGAATTTCCACCTGGAGTACATGCAGGGCAGTTGAATTTTCTTATTCCAACTGCAACTAAGTATTCAGTGACGCACCTCGCAGAATGCAGTCTCGCGTTATCCTGCATCAGAATAAAGCCATCGCCAATAAATGGAGCAAATAGGACTACGTAATTTTCCAAAACCTCCTCAATATACCGCTGTGCAATCAGCAATTATCCATCAATGACAATCAATTTGGTCCATTGATATTCCTTCCCATACCATCAAGGAATCTCCACCATAGCTAAGCCGGGGCTTAAATTTGTACGCAAATCGTTCTCTCGTTCGTCTCCATACTTGTTCTCTTTCATCTGGTAAATGTAAACAGATTCTAGACTCGTCAGTAAACAGTACAGTTTTCCATTGCGCCAAAGACCAATTCAAATGTTCACAAGAAAATTGGAGTCTGGCTACTCAGTGAAGTGGGAGTAATTTTGGTTCAGCTGCTGGTCTACAAAATTTTAAGCCAGCTTCCTGCAACCTTCAAAAAACTGTCAACAAACTCACAGCTGTACCACAAACCTCACGGAGTTGGTTTCTAATCTCCACTGACGTCACATGACAATTTCGTAGAGTAGTACAAACGATAAATCGGTAATCGATAACAGTTATTTTTTGTTTCCTGCCAGATCCCGGCCTCCGATTATTTCTGCCGGTCTCCCTAAACCGCTCAAGTGTTTTTTGGACGGTAGAAAGACTGACATGAAGAAATCTGGACACATACCGCCGGCTTTTTTCATCAGCCACAAGAACAACAGCTTTTGCACAATCTTCAGCACTTTGAACTACAATCAACACACCAATCTGCCCTGAGAGTGACAGTTAATCGAAAACAAACAAGTCAACCCAGTAGCCACCTTAATCCTCTGTGCATAATGTCAAATGAGCAATAGGTAGTGAAGAACGCATACCTTTAAATTTGATTTTTGCTAATTAATGTTCATTAAATAAAGTCATAAGTACCATGTGTTGTTTTTTTATACATCCTAATGGTCTCTTTGATTGTAAAACACTAAAAGTTATATAAAAAAAATTATCAGTTTTTTGCAAAACATTACCCAATGACCCGGTTTTTTTGCATCTGAGTGTAGTTAATGAAAATAATTATAACATAGTAAAAACCACAAATAATTATGTGGTAGTTCATTATAAAATAAATAAAACACATTTACTATGTACAATATCACAAATATTTTTTAAAAACCGTTACATGTTTCAACCTTTACAAGGCCATCATCGAAAGGTGCAAAAAAAAAATTCAGAGCATTTATACGACAGGAAAGCATAAAATGTACAGAGAGAAAAATTGCATTAAAATTATTATGATTAAAATGATTATGAGTTATGAAATATTTTGTGTAATTTTGTTTTCACAATTTTTGTCATAAATAATAAATTTACAATATAATAAATGAAACAGCTCATTTATTATGAATGACTTCCCGAACGGTTCAATTAACCTTTAGCGGACTTTAACGTGCCAGCCCATTTGATCGATCAAACACACATTGCATTTAATATAACTATTGATTTATTTATTTTCAGGTGAAATGAATGTAATGTACCTCTTTGTAAGGTATAAGTTCAATTGGGACGAATTGGATTACAGCTTCTATTCTACATTCAACTTCATCGCACATATGATAGGTAAATAACATTTAAATAACTAGAAAACATTAATATTACAAAATTATTATTTTTTAAATTATTAAAACCAAATATAAAAGAATTTAAGTATGCAATACAACTTCAAAGTAATAAATTTTTTTATTATAACGATAAAATAATCCAAAGGTTATGTCTAGACTTGCACAAACGCTTGCACGTTGAGTGTTCGATTATTAATAATTTTTGTTATTAACCTAAATCAGCTAAGGTTCATTGGACGATGTTCACCCTTGGCCATCCAGAATTCATCAATAACAAAAACATTTATGTCGATTTTGATTAGTACAATATTTATTTTCTAGGTACATTATTTTCACTGGTTGTGTTCTCTAAATTCTTGAAACTCGACGATGCATTATTGGGGATGATTTCAAGTATGAGCAAGATCGCCTCGTGTTTTGTATATGCATTTGCGCCCACGTCATCGACATTTTATTGGGGTAAGTTTTTAAATCAAATCAAAATCATTGAATAATTTATTGATAAATTATTTTAATAAAATTGTAAGCAAATATTATTTTTATTAGTAATCAAAACATGTCTTTTCCACACCACAAAAATGTATCGACAAAACAATATTGGATATAGGATTAAATGTCTCTTCTCTGTTATGACTAACTCCACCTCGTTTAATAATTCTTGTATAGATATGAGAATGTTTATATGTGAACTTTCAATATGTTGCTGATACTCTCAGTTCTATGTTATTACTTAAGATTTAACTTTCAGATACTCATTTAAATATTTTCACACAAAAACAATTTTTCTAAATCAGTGGATGACTATGCAATACATCTCGAACTGATATTGCAATGTAGTACGATTGCACTTACTTCTCCAAACGTAACTCTTCCGAGTTAATAAGTTTAATCATCATTTATAAATTTTGAATTAAAGGAGAAAATATAGGAAATATCATCATAATCAAAAATACATTTTTATTCTTCTACCTTCTCATTTTAATGTTTATGAATTTTATAAAAATGGCATATTTATTAATCAACATTAATAATAACATCTTATCGCGTTCTAGTAACCTTGGCTTATCTTACAATGGAATTAATCTCCAGAGACATATTCAGATTCAGATATATGTATTTACAAATAAATAAAAACATACTAGTATCAATATTTTATTAATATTCTATTACAATGAACTACAATGAACTATGATGACATTGCAAGTCAAGTATTTTGAAATTTGAAATTCCCGCGTGTATTAATTTTTCTAACAGTTTGGTACTGCTGCCACATTAATTAAAATCCTAATGAATGAATATAGTCATATTATAAATTAACAGATTATGGCGGACGGTAAATTGATATTATTGTAATCACAATTATATTATATTATCAAACCTCCATCTGCTATAACCTATAAATTTATAATATGACATTTACTATGATTTTAATTAATGTGGCAGCAGTACCAAACTGTTAGAAAAATTAATACACGCGGGAATTTCAAATTTCACATTTTATTATATATTCACAATTACGAGCAGAACTGTAACAATTGTTATTTTAGAAAAATAACTTATAGCACAATAGAAAGACTACTAAGTTTAATGTTCAATGAAGTATAAGATTAAGCAAATATTTTGACAAAAAAATACAAATTAATTTCAAAATTTAATAAACAATTGAAGGTTTTGGATTTTTATATATTTCATTAGATTGAAAATTTCATTCTCAACAAAAAACCGATTTTAAAAAGGAGTTAAATTGCTTGAGTTCTGCTCGTAGTTTTATGACACTCACCAAACTGCCCCCCTTAATATTACATTTTTAAGTCTCAGAATTTAATTTGTTAAGGATTATTTTATAATTGAATGCTAAAGAAATTGATGATGTTAGAATGTTGCATTTTTTTTTTAATTTCAAAATGTGTCACTTTGAGACTAGTTTTAAGCAGTCTGTGAACATTGACTTTGAATATTTGTGGCATACAAGTGTCAGAAAATACTGAAATTAGAAATTTTTCAATTTGTTGATGGTACAGTTAAAAAATCTTTCTTAAAAGTTTCAGTCCTACATCTCTGAACTGTCAGTGAATATTTGTTAGAATTCCTAGCAAGCCTTGTACTATAAGTAAATATTTTGTTTAGATGACAAAATGTCTTGTATTTTGTTTGAACAATGTCCATTAAAATATCTATAGAAAATGCAAAAATCTGCAACATTACGCCTGTGTTGTGCATCATCGTGTATCATCTCCAAAACTATGAATGAAGACTTTTAGTTATTTAAAAAAGTTTATTAATGTAAATCAAAAATAAAGATGTGGAAAGAGCAGAACCTTGAGGAATACCAGCATTTATGATTTTGGGGTCAAAGTTAAAACCATCAATTCTAACTATAATTTGTCTATTATCAAAAAAATATTGAAAAGATTTACAGTGAAGACCTATATTAGATTCAAATAAAACGCACCAAAAATGCAGTTGCCTCTCCGTGTAGGATTTAACTGTATTACAGCTTTCTTTCACACACAAACAGTTCAACGTTTCTCCTAATATGAGACATTACGTTACCACTTTCGACATTACTAAATTTCGGCTTAATCAAGTGTGTCTTCCTCACGTACTGCCTCACCCCGTTTTAACATCTTAAAAACAATTGCAATACTCATAGACATAATTTCTTTTTAAATCCAACGTCTTAAAAGACGTGTATATTTGTATAATATGTCCTCTACACATTTTCTTCATTCAGTGCGCTGATTACTCGTCTGACAGTATCTCGCCATCTAAGCAAATCCTTTAAGCGTGGTCTCTTGTATGGCGTCCGTCAAGCGTGTTGGAGATCTGAGAAAGCGCAAACTAAACTCTAACCAAGTCAACAGGGTTTCTTACTTACAACCTTGTATTTGGCTAGCCGGTTGCGTCAATACACTTAACCACTCACACAAGCAATTGTTAATAGTATTTTAATTGGTGCATTGCTTTGTTTGGTCGTAGTCTGTGGTAGTGTAAAAAAAAGTTTAATATGCTATATTTCTTTCAGTCAAAAGCACTTAAGCAAAAGTGTATTTGTCCCACCTAACAATTTTTATCAAAAGAATAGCTTCTTCTACAAAAAGCCAAACAGAAGATAGACATGAATAAGCCCAGATAGCCACACCCACAACAAAATAGACTTCATAATAATCAACAAAAGCCATATAATTAAAGACGTGACAGTACTAAATAAGCCGGAAGCAATCACAGAATGATAGGAGCTAATATCAGAATCGATATAGAAAAAAAAACAATACAAATTGGTAAAGAAAAAAAAAACGATCAAACAACCCTGGACAAGCACAGTCAATGTAACAAGATTCCAGTAATACATAACTGGATGCTTGAAAAATTATGATGTTTCTGGTCCAGATGAAAATATGGATAACACAAATGATACAATAGTAACCGCCTTGATAAAAAGCCAAAATGCCCATTGTCCAAAAACAAAAAGTGAAGAAAAAATCAGCCAGACAACATTACAGTAGCCAATATCTGAAAGAAACAAATAAGCAGATTTTGAAAGCCATAAAACGAGATATCAGAACATATAACTATGGAAAGATCAAACAAAACATAGAAGACAATAAAAGCATAAAAGTATTGCGAAGAAAATAGGCAATGGAAAATGCAAGATAACCAAAGTTAAAACCAAACAGGGAAACATAGAATCAAACAGAGCAAAAATACTGAACATTGTGGAAGTATTTTACCAACAACTGTATAAAAGCCTGCGCCAGAACCTGGACCCGACATCTGATCCAGATTCAAATTATAGCAAGCAAGGGCATCCCTGCTTGCCAAAAAAATAAGAGCTTTATTTAATCTATGCCTACACAATGGTACTATACCAGGCAAATGGTTAAATGCAACCGTAATCCTGCTCCACAAAAAAGGAGATAAAGCCGATTTGGAAAACTACACACCAATAAGTCTCCTAACCCATCTATATAAACTGCTTACAAGAACAATAGCCTCTAGACTAGAGAACACAAACTAGATTTTTACCAACCATTAAGACAAGCAGGTTTTCGTGCTGAGTTCGGAACCAATGATCACTTGTAAAGCATCAAAACACTCATAGAGAAATCCATCAAATACAACAGACCAATAATTCTCACGTTTATAGATTTTCATAAGGCCTTCGACACCGTTGAGTTAAATTTAGTTTTAGCGTCATTAATAGAATGCCGGATCAACTATCGGTACACAAACCTTATTTACAACATCTACAAAAGCGCAACTATGACAGTAAAACTGCACAAAAACAGAAGCCATATCCCAATTGGTAGAGGTGTACATCAAAGTGACACAATATCACCAAAACAAGTTATTGCCTTTTTAGAGCAGAAAAACAGAGGCTTAAATATAGATGGCAAAATTTCACTAACCTACGCTTTGCAGACGACATCGTCATAGCATCCGACAATTTATTAGACGCAAAACTTATGCTAAAAAAACTGCAAACAATCTGTGCCCAAGTGAGTTTAAAAATGAACCTGGCAAAAAGAAAATTCATGACTAATTTGGTACTCAATGAGAACATCAAAATTGGTAACAGCAAAGTGGAACTGGTGGAAAAATATACATATCTTGGTCATAAAGTAAAACTCTCGAGAGGCAACCAAACATAGAAGATAAACAAAAGAATCATCCTCTCTTGGGCAACACACAAAAACTGAGAAAAGTGTTTAAAAGTAAACTACCAACATGCCTAAAGCGTAAATAAATAAAGCGGTCAATGCTTGGGGTATCACTGAGAGATCATATTAGAAACATAAAAAAGACATACGCGGAAGAACTGGCATCACGGATGTCATCAAACGAATAACCAGACTAAAGTAAAATTGGGCTGGACTCGTAGCACGGATGAAAGATGAAAGGTGGACAAAAAGGTTACTCGAGCGGAGACCACGCGCAAACAAACAAGTCAGAGGAAGACCACCTACCCGGTGGACAGATGACCTAAAACAAATGGTCACCAACTGAATACAAACAGCCCAAAATCGGAAGGAGTGGGCAATCATAGAGGAGGCCTATGTCAAACAGTGGACGCTAAGAGGCTGATGGATCATGATTATAAACAATCTTTTAAGCATACATGTTACTGCAATCATTGCCATGTTATGATTACGTTCTTTGTTGTCATCTTGCAGCAGTTCTAATCCACGGTAGACCATAGGCCTTCTTCAACGTTTTCTATTATTATTTCTTGCACTTCTTGGGTCCAGTTAGTTGTCATACGTTTTATGCCGTCGGTCCATCGTACAGATAGACGCCCCCTGTTGCTGTATGCATTTTGCCTATTTCTCATTCATGAATCTTTTTAGTCCATAGTTTATTTGGGCAACATACATAGCTAGCCCAGTTCCACTTCAGCATTGTTATCTATTCTATTATACCAGTAAGTTTGGTTCTATTCCTAATTACAATATTTGAAACTCTGTCCTGTAAAGTAATGCCAAACATTGCTTCATAGCTTTCTGCGCTACTTGTAGCTTGTTGATGGTTTTCCTGGCTAATATAAGAGTTTCTGCTCCATAAGTAAAAAATGAAATTATGCATTGGTTAAAAACTTTACGTTTCAAACAGATTGGTATGTCCACTTAAGTTTTCCAAACGCAGCCCATGCCAGATCAATTCTTTGCCGGATCACGTTTGTTTGATTATCCCGTCCTATTTGTATTTCGTGTCCATAAACTGTGTTTTGAATATATTGATGTTTTTTTATTTCCAATTTGTTGCAAGGCGTAGTTAAGTCTCTTCAGCTTTTATTATATTTCTTCTAGACAATTTGCAGAAAACACAATATCGTCAACAAAGCTCAAATATCTCAGTATCTTGACGTCTAAATGTGCCTATACTCATGTTGCCCAGTCAACTTTTTTAAACATGTATTCTAAAGGCTAGTACACACTAGTAGACTATGTTGCGCAATTTGTCTATATATAGTCTATAAGTCACCGTTCTTGTCTCGACTAGCGTCCACACTACAATGTAAATTTCTCAGTCTCATCTTTGCGGAATTCCTTTTTTGCTCCCAGTTGAATAATGTTTTAAAATTATAGATTTTCTTTTCTATCTTCGCCATTGGGTTTTGCAGCCAGAGATAACATGGCCATTTTTATTTTTATCCGGTTTTTGTAGCCGAGACTAGTAACATTCCACAAAGATTAGATTAGTTTTACAACTTTCTCGTTAAACCAAATGTTTTCAAAAGAACTGTAAAACTTTGAAAAATAACTGTAAACAGCCAAACCACAGCAATCGATAGCTGGAGACAGACTGGGACGTGTCTCGCTTCTAGACGCCGAGTGACGTCACCACTGTCAAAGTGTTGCGCAACATATCTAACGTTACATGCGGTCTCCCATTCCAATCGGAAAACTTTAAACCTGCGATTTTTAGTCTCGCAACCCGCAGACGGGAATAAGTCTTTAGACATGTCTACGTAGACAACCTAAGACACGTCTCAGAGACCAAAATCGCACAACATGTCTACTAGTGAGTACTAAGCTTTAGAAACCAAAATCGCGCAACAAGTCTACTAGTGTGTACTAGGCTTAAAAGTGTTATGAATAATTTTGGTGAAATAGTGTCGTCTCCTTGACGCACTCATCTTTCTATTCTAAAGACGTTAATATTTTCAAGGAGCAAGCTTGGTTATAGTGTTAATAGTTGAGTCGGTATTCAGGTTTCGAACAATGTTATTTTTTCATTCAAAAATTAAAAATCCCGTTATAAAATATTAAAATATTTTTAAAAATGACTAAAATCTGGCCAAAAAGTATAAAATTCAATTAATAAAATAATAAAAATAACTTTGGTTTTGAAACAATAAAATATTATAAGAAAGCACATCAGCATTTGGAAAACTTTTGACAGTTCTTGGATACACTTTGACAGATCAAGAATGCATTTTAAGAATTCAACACTTAATTATACACTTTAGAATTAAACTGTTTGACATATTAATGTCAATTTGGCATTTTCATGTTTCAGAACTGTTATAAAATGTAGCTCAACTATCAAAAATTACATAAAATTGATGTAAACAGCTAATAACGCTCTTGAACTGGCACAAATGTTATAAAACGTTTTTCAACTGCTACAAATGTTCTTGAACTTTCAAGAATGTTCCTGAACTATCATATAATGTTACATAACTGCCCAAAATGCTAAAAAAAAAATATGAACTGTCATAAAAATGTTTCTTAACTGTCAAAAGTGTTCCTAACTGCTATAATGTATATGAGCTGTTTTAAATTGTTCCTCAACTATAAAAATTTACATGAAATTGATTTAAACTGTTAATAATGCTCTTAAACTGTCACAAATGTTATAAAATGTTCTTCAATTGCTATAAATGTTTTTGAACTTTCAACAATGTTTCTGAACTGTCATATAATGTTCCATAACTGTCAAAAATGATAAAAAATGTTTTTAAACTGCCATAAAATGTTTCTCAACTGTCAAAAATGTTCCTGAACTGCTATAATGTATGTGAACTGTTATAAAATGTTCCTAAATTATGAAAAATTAGATAAAATTGATTTAAACAGTTAATAATGCTTTTAAACTATAGCAAATGTTAAAAAATGTTTTTCAACTGCTACAAATATTCCTGAAGTTTCAACAATGTTCTTGCATATAATGTTCCTCAACTGTCAGAAATACTAAAAATGTTTTTTAACTATCAATATTGCTCTTTAAATGTTCCTTATCTGTCAAAATAGCTAAAAAATGTCTTTAAACTGTCAATAATGCCCATAAACTGTCACAAACATTATAAAATGTTCTTCAATTGCTACAAATGTTCCTAAACTTTTAAAATGTTATTAAATTATCATATAATATTTCTTATTTGTCAAAAATGTTCCTGAACTTTTGACAATGTTCTTCAATTGTCATATAAGATTAATCAACTATTATAAATGCTAAAAAGTGTCTTTTGACAGTCAATAATGCTTTAGAACTGTCACAAAAATGATAAAATGTTCTTCAAGTGCTACAAATGTTCTTGAACTGCCAACAATGTCCTTAATTTGTCATATAATGTTCCTCAACTATCAAATTTGCTAAAAAATGTTTTTAAACTGTCAATAATGCTCTTGAACTGTCAAAAATGTTCCTAAACTGTTTTAATGTATATGGATTGTTATAAAATGTTCCTCAACTATTAAACATTACATAAATTGATTTAAACTGTTAATACTGCTCTTAAACTATGACTAATGTTCTTGCACTGTTATATAATGTTCCTCAACTGTCAAAAATACTAAAAATAATTATTAATTATCAATAATGCTCTTAAACTGTCACACACGTTCTTCAATTGCTACAAGTGTTCGTAAACTATTGAAATGTTCCTTAACTGTCAAAATAGCTAAAAAATGTTTATGTCAATACTGCTCTTGAACTGTCACTAACATTATAAAATGTTGTTTAATTGCTACAAATGTTCCAAAACTTTTAAAATGTTATTAAATTATAATGTTCCTCAACTGTCAAAAATGGTAAACAAAAATTCCTGAACTTTCGACAATGTTCTTGAACTGTCATATAATATTCCTCAAGTTTGATATTGTCACAAATATTATAAAATGTTCTTCAACTGTTACAAATGTTCCTGAACTGTCAACAATGTTCTTAAACGTTCACAAATGTTATAAAACTGCTACAAATGTTTCTAAATTTTTGAAATGTTATTGAACAGTTATATAATGTTCCTCAACTGTCAAAAATAGTAAAAAAAAATCATAAACTTTCGACAATGTTCTTGAACTGTCATATAATATTCCTCAACTGTCAAAATACTAAAAAAAATCTTTTAACTGTCAATAATGCTTTGAAACTGTCACAAACGTTATAAAATTTTCTTCTACTGCTACAAATGTTCCTGAACGGATAATAATGTTCTTGAATTGTCATATAACGTACCTCAATTGTCAAAAAAATGTTTTTGAATTGTCAATTATGCTTTTGAACTTTTACAAATATTATCAAATGTTCTTCAATTGCTACAAATGTTTCTAAATTTTTGAAATGTTATTGAACAATCATATAATGTTCCTAAACTGTCAAAAATGGTAAAAAAATGTTCCTAAACTTTTGACAATGTTCTTAAACTGTCATATAATATTCCTCAACTGTCATAAATGCTAAAAAATGTTTTTTAACTGCCAATAATGCTTTGAAACTGTCACAAATGTTATAAAATGTTCTTCAACTGCTACAAATGTTCCTAAACTTTTTAAATGTTATTAAACTGTCATATGATGTTCCTCAACTGTCAAAAATGGTAAAAAATGTTCCTGAACTTTGGACAATGTTTTCGAACTATCATATAATATTCCTCAAATGTCTTTTAACTGTCAATAATGCTTTGATATTATCACAAATGTTATAAAATGTTCTTCAACTGCTATAAATGTTCTTGAACTGCCAACAATGTCTTTAAATTGTCATATAATGTTCCTCAATTGTCTGTCAAAATAGTGACAAACTGTCAAATTAAAACAATAATCAAATGTCAAATTAATAAACAACATCATCTGTCCAATCAGCAACGTTTATTGTCAAAAGTGACCAATTGTCAAATTGAATCAGTTATCAACAGTCAAAACGGTGACGTTAAATGTCAAAATTTTGACAGACTGTCAAATTAAAACAGTGACCAAATGTCAAATTAAAACATTGACCAACTGTCAACATTTTGGTAAAATAGCATAATTTGGTCATACTGTTGAAAAGTGCGATGATCTATTCATAAAGTCTGAAATAGCTATAAAAACATTTTCAAAAAGCTCTAAAATCCGGCTATAAAGTGTTAAAAAGTATAAAAATCTATTCGTTAACTTTCAAAAATAACAAAATTCAGTCTTCAAACATAGTAGTATTGTTAGAAAGTAATAAAATCCACTATAAACTGTTAAAAATAAAAAAAAAAAAATTTGAAATATCAAAAACTATAAATGACTAAAAAATGCAAAAAAAATCATAAAATCATAAAATATCACAAACTTAGTCATTAATTGTTAAAAAGTGTAAAATTCTACTTTGAAAAGTTATGTTTGATCATAAAACAATTAAAATATTTTCAGATAATATAAAAATTTGGACAAAAACGGTTAAAAAGTCAAAAAATTATATTCATAAAACGTCAAAAATAGCTAACTCTGGCCATTAAACATTAAAATATTAATGGGAAGCGCCAAATTTAATTCATAAAATCCAAAAAATAGCAATATCCAGCTATGACATCAAAATACTGTCAAAAAGATTAAAAATCGGGTTATAAACTGTCAAAAAGTACAAAACTATATTCATAAAATGTCAAAAATAGCAAAATTCAGCCATAATGTACAACAATATTGTCAAAAAGTACAAAAAATAATTAAAAAAAGTTGAGCAAAATCAACAACCTAAAATTTTTTAATGCTTTTTAAACCTTAAATGCCAATATACTTAGCCAATTGTTAGAGTGTACTTTTTCTAAAGCCGATTTAATATAAAAAGGTTAAAAATTTAAGAGTAGAAGGATTAAAAACATCTTTAAAATTAATAAATTATGTATTTTATGTAAATTGCCTTTTCATACAGTAAAAGACACCCTGAAACACGAGTGTATCGTGTTTCAGGGTATGCATCCATCATCAGTGTGCCTAGCATCACCATGGTCAAAGAGACAATTTACATAAAGTCTAGGCACAATGATGAAGGGAGCATCTCTCCTTCACACACAAATAGTTCAACGTTTCTCCTAATAGGGGACATTGCGTTAACACCTTTGACACATCTAATACTGTTTTTTACTTGTAAAAAACGGGTCACCCTGTATATATTAACTAAATACATAAATATAAAAAAGCCAATACTAAGTACGTAATATAGATATAATTACTTTACAACAATTTAGCGCAACTTATTAACTGTCTATACTTTTTCAACAGGGGCTATTGTAGAGATGTTAAATGGAACTTCATTTATAGCAATGCGTTCAATCATATCAAAACTGGTTCCAGCAGATGAACTAGGTAAGCATATTTTTATTATTTTCTAATATAAAACATTGATTAATAATTAATGGTTCATAGTTTAGAAGATTAACGCAAACCTCTATTTCTATTTTTAGGAAAAATATATTCACTCTTTGGAGTATCTGAAGCGCTTATGCCGTTAGTATATGGACCTATGTATAGTACAATATATCGAAATACAATTAATGTATTGCCTGGAGCTTTCTTCCTAGCTGGAGGTGCACTGACAACACCAGCAGTTATTATATTTTTGTAAGTAATTTAATTTAGACAAATTTTAAAACCGTATTTCCGTAGTACCAATGTTTAATACATAAATTGTAAGAAAATCATAATATTTACATCAATAATCATAATATTGACATGAATTCAATAACTTCATGCACAAACAATAAGTTCTGATAACGTTATCGTAAGCTTGTTTTCAGAAACGTGTGATCAATTTGGTTTTTTTCAGGAATTAAATTATTGTTTCTTTTTATTTAGTTTAATTTACTTACATTTATATTTTTTTAGCTGGTTATATAGAGAACATAAAAGGGATGAAAAAGAAGACAAATTAAATAAAGCACAGGAAGAAAAGTTACTATCAGAAAAAGAAGGTGAATTACCTACACCGGTGATTGTAAGCAATGCAGATAATCTTAATAATTAGAAACAAATTACTTGTATATATTAATAATGGCATTTTCCATAGTGATAATAAATATTTTTTAATTATTTTATTTACTTACAAATCGTGTTGCTGGTTTGCAGCTCCTTTGATGAACGAGTAATCGATCCGGGTAAAAAGTACGGCCGCAATTTAAACATGGTGCTAAGGCGGACTGAAATAAAAAAAATATCATTAAATATAAATTATGATGATAATATTAACAAATCAAGACAATAATACATACACATATTGACAAATCAGTACAAACTTTAAGCTGTAGTAATAATCTTGGAGTGATTTGTAATAATTGAGTTGATAATTACCCGGCTATCATTTGTGTTTAAATTTTCATGTTTGATCACTTGTGTGACGTATGTATATTTAATCAAGAAATTATCTTAAGCTTACTTTACATTAATAACTTTTTACTCATTTACTACAAATGTATTTGCAATTGAACAAAGAAACTACTAATATTTTAGTAACATTTTCAATTGTTGATTTAATAAACAATTCACTTTCAGTTATAATGGCAGAAACAATTAACTCGTAATTATTAATGCCATTGGTACAAAGACCCAACACGTGTATCACAACAATGAAAGCAATTTTATTGTAGAATTAAATTACACATGGGCGCGCCTGAATGAAAAATTAATCACAGACGGTTCCTGTCTAGTGAAAAGTTAATACAAAAACGGTCAAATAATCCTTTGTACAACAAAGGTGAATATAACTTCGTTGGAGTCAAAGAATGCAGTAAATGTAGTAAGCGTCTGATTATAAGTTCAACACAACAATGCCTACTACAAACTGAAATTACTAAAATATTATTCAAACTCAATATGCCTTCCATGGACAATTATATACATAGAAACACAGCTATTTGCATAATTATTTTTGTTTTAAACTCTTCTAAAGACAAATAAAAAAACTTTAACCTCGCTAATAGGTAGTATCATCTAGCCAAAATTATCTGACTACTAAAAATCTAATACAAACAAAATATGCAAAAACAACTGTTAAAACCCTCTAATCAATTTATTTAACTGAGGCAACATAACTCTTAACCATCCACTGAACATGGACGTCTTATATTAATTAGTTCAAGGCGTTTTCTTCACTTTTAGAACCAATTTCATTCAACAGTTGTCAGTTAATATTCTATTCAACCGCATCACTCTTTTTTTTTGTAACGTTTCAACTTGCATTTGTACCGTTGCTCTCCGTTCAAGTCTGTCCGGTTCAATTTGTCTACTCGCATCAGCGCTCTATTGCTACAGCCCACCATCGTTCCCTTGTGCTAATACAAACATCCCCAATCATGCAACTTCAAGAAACTGAAATATCGATGATAGTAAAAGCCTTAACACCAATGCATCATTTAATTAACATAATCCCTCCGGTAATCTTGTCAGCCTTAAAGTTTAAAGGTTAGTGTAAGTTTAAAACGCTTTTGCATATGTTGTGCAACCCCAAAACCTCAAATGCCAGTGCACAGCATGCTCTCAACGCAATGATGGCTCTACCTCCAACGGCGCTTCCCAGCAAATTTCAAATATGTCGCTAAAAAACGTAAATATTACTAAAAGAATTATTACATTTTTAAATTTATTAAACAAAAATAAATAGAAAGTTTATAATAAAATTGTAAATGCTCTTAATGCGCGCTTCACCGTGTAGAGCTGTGCGTTAGACATTAGAATTAGCCAGTTTTTTACCAGTTGGTGCAATCACTAAATTTGCTGACAGTTTAGAACTCCAATGCTTCCCCTTAATAACTAAAAACACTAATCTAACGTCAACAAAATCCACCAAGTTAATGACTCATTTCTTAGATGACACTGATGACGTCACACCCTTAAATAGCATTCAACTTTCTCAAATCAAGAAAAATAATCTCAAAACTAAAAACTCAATCTGCTCCTGGCCTTGATAGAATTAAACAGAGTAATCCAGTCTTTCTCACATAAAGCAATAATGGCTTTTAATAATATTGTTAATGCAATTCTTCAAACCGGGCACTTCTCAATAGCTCGGAAAGACTCTCACATCATAAATATTACAAAACCTGAAAAGAACCAGACAAATCGTTAAAACTACTGACCAATCAGTTTTCTATGTACTTTAAAATAAGGTCGTACAGAAGGTGGTCTTGAACATAAAATAAGATCACACAAAATCTAACAATCTTCTCCCAGCCCATTGGCAGGAATTTCGACAAGAGTAGTCTGTGGTCCACCAAATAGGCACAGTAACTAACCACATTGTCAAAGGTTTCTGACTAAAAAATGCCACAGGGGTGGTTTATTTCAAAAAAGCCTTCAACAAAGTCTAGCACTAAGGTCTACTTTTAAAACTGCACGGACTAAATTTTCGTCTGCGTCTTATAAAGTTGATAGCTTCACATCTAAGCCGTAACTTCTTCTTCTTTATTTGTAACCTAAAGTTGCTAAGTATAACCTTCAATAAAGAACTTACGTACAAATTATACGTGTATTCCATCCTTTGTCTAGGATTAGCAAAAACCTGCTGGTTTAAATTTATTGGCAAACTAGCGGCATGTTGTTCCAGAACAAAATCTAGATGTACACCACCATTATCAGAACGCAAATCACTTTTGCTAGCGTCTTTAGTCTGGGAAACGGCTGAAAACATGTTTCTTAATTGTCTCAAAGCCTTACTTTATAGTATGTTCAAAACAAAGAAACTTGCAACAGTTTCGGTATCACCTAACTGAACCAACACATAAAAACTTTGGCCAAAAAGTATTTCAATAACTTAGCAATTCACCCCAACCCGGATCTAGCAAGAGTTAATGAGCCAAATACAAATAAATACTCCTATAGAAGAGCGATCAATATCATCATTTCCTAAAGTGGCTTACTACACAATCCCACCCCATGGCCTATAGAGCGTCCTAACCAACTTTCTTCTAAAATATAATCTTGAAACAAAAGATATATAAACCTTACGGTCTCAATCTTAATAATAATAATAATAATAAAGTTTATTAATCCAACAGTACAAAAATATACTAATAACAGGATTATATTATATAATTAAATAACTAAATACAAATACATATAAAAATAAAACTAAAACTAAAACTAAAACATAGAACAACAATGATTTTTTACTATGCATTGATATTCAAATCATGCAAGTATTTTAAAAATTCTTTTAATGACATATTAAATGGATCAGTAGTTACATACTTATCAAAATGATAACACATTGATTGAAATGGCGAATTCATATGATGGCAAGTGCGAGAAAATTGATTGTAAAACATATGATCAGAGCGACTATTTAATCTAGGAACATTAAAATTTAATTTGTTAAGGATTGACGAACAGTCTATAATGTTGTGCAGAATTTTATAAATAAATGTTATTTCCGATATTATTCTTCTAGTAGAAAGCGATTGAAAATCGAACTCATTTAATAATAATTCATATGAATAATTTTGAATTGGATATGTTTTATGAGACTTTAAATAAAAATATTTTAAAATTTTTCTTTGAACTCGTTCTAGCTCATAACTAAACTTTTTCTGAAATGGATTCCAAATAATTGAGCAATATTCAATTTTACTTCTTACAAAAGAAAAATATGCACTTTTTAATGCATCATTAGATTTAAATTGTTTGCAGTTTCTTATAATAAACCCAGACATTTTATTAGCTTGACTAATGATTGATTGTATATGAGAATTGAAAGTAAGTTTTTTGTCAAATTTTATGCCCAAATCTTTAATATCACTCACCCTTTCAATTGCATAGTTATTAATATTGTAATTGTATATAAATTCAGAACGTTTTCTAGAAAATGTAAGACAAAAGCATTTTTTAACATTAAGATTAAGATGGTTATTTTGACTACATGTATGTAGGGAATACAAATCTTGTTGTAGAGATATTGCATCCTCTTCAGATCTAATTATTTTAAAAATTTTTAGGTCATCTGCATACATTAAAGTGATAGAGTTAAGAACTTCTAAAACATCATTACAAAATATTAGAAACAATAAGGGACCAAGATTAGACCTTTGTGGTACACCACTTTTTGCCACATATAGATCCGATTTAATGCCACCATACTCCACGTAATTTATTCTACTCCTCAAAAATGATTCAAATAATTTCAATAATTTGTAACTAAAGCCAAAAGAATCTAACTTTTTTAAGATTAAGTCATGGGAAACATGATCAAATGCTTTTTCAAAGTCAGTGTATATTGTATCCACTTGCAAACGTTCATCTAGAGCATCAGATACATATTGAGTAAAGCATACAAGATTAGTAGCTGTAGATCTACCTTTAAAAAAACCATGTTGTTTGACAGATATTTCATTTTTTATGTGATTAAATATAATATTAGATAACAATATTTCAAAGACTTTAGCAAAGTTAGAAATTATTGAAATTGGTCTATAGTTTTGAATGTTGTTAATTTCTCCTTTTTTAAAAACAGGGCAAATCTTAGAAATTTTCCATTTATCAGGGATAGTATTAGTTTTTAAAATTAAATTGAATAAGTGAAGCAATGGTTTGACAAACGTTGTAGAACAAACTTTTACTAGAAAGGCTGGTATCAAATCTGGACCTTTAGTGTTTCCACTCTTTAATTTATTTATAGCATATTTTATCTCATCTTCAGAAAAACAGTTTATTGATAAATTGATATGGTATTTTTGTTTGGCATAATCTTTGCACCTTACATTGTGATCAATATATACTGAATAAAAATGTTTGGCAAACTCATTAACAATATCATTAGGAGAATCAAACATTATTCCATTTTTATGCATAATTCCAGGAATGCGTGTGCATTTTTTCTTTTCATTAATGTAAGTCCAAAATGATTTTGGATCATTTTTTATATTGCTTTCAGTAGTATTAATATAGACTGCGTAGTCAATCTCAATATTTCTTTTTACAGCGTTTCTATAGTGATTTAGTTTACTTTTATGGAACTGAAGATGTGATTTTCTATAAAGTTTTAAATAGTGTGCTTTTATACGCATATTTGATCTTGTCTCAGAAGAAAACCAAAATGGCATTTTGTGATTTCTGTGAATTTTATTGAATCTGGGAACAGTGTCGGTAATAACATTTAGCAATTCTTTATAAAATGCCTCGCAAGCATCATTGACTTCATTAATATTGCATATAAAAAATCCCAATCTGTCGCATCCAACAACTGATACAATCTAAAAAAGTCTGCTTTTTTAAAATTGAAATCAAAGCTATTTTTTATGTTAAATGATTTAACTGTTTTAATTTGATTTATGTTAAAATTAATGGATGGGTGATGTGAATCTTCATTAACAAGTATGTTATCACTACGTTCAACATTATATTTAAAAATATCGGATAAAATAATAAGATCAAGCAAACGTCCATTCGCATTTGTGATATTATTGATTTGATTTGATAAATTAAATTTGATAAAATTGTTTACTAAGTTAGAGCCTGAGTCATTTATATTACAGTATAATCCGAGCGGAGTTTAGTCTGTAAGTATTCTCCTTCAGAAGGTGAATAGGACAGTCTTTAGAAAACTTTCCCTTTAAACCACAAAAAAAGATGGAGTCAAGGTCATCATCAATAGTTTTCTTGACAATAGAAAAATTATAGATAAAGTTGATGTTTTTAACTCTAACCCCAAAATCATAAATTCTAGAGTTCCTCAAGGTTCTGCTCTTTTGCCAACTTTATTTTTGATTTACATTAATAAACTTCTTCAAATAACAAAAAGTTCTATTCATAGTTTTGCAGATAATAGCACCCTTCTACTTCATACTTTCCAATGGCCTTTGGACAAATATGGCAGAGCGTCTTAAAATTTCTAGGTTAGAATCTGTACCATCTATAAACAAAGACCCCAAAACATTATCTGAATAGGGCACTCCCAACATGGTCAATTTTAACTCTAAAAAACTCAACTTATTACTGTTTCAAAATCCAAGTATCATCAGTACCAAATGTTAAACTAAATAACAAGTCCATATCTAAATCTTCTTCAATTTGTCTTGCTGGATTATCTTCTCGACTGAAGCTACTGGACCGCCACTATCCCGTGAACACCGGATTGCAAGGTTGAATTTTGCACAAAAACACTTGGCTTGGACAATAGCGGATTGAAGTTACGGGCTCAGATAGACGTGTAAAAGTGTGGCGACAACAAGGCAAGAGATATGCTCAAGCATGTATTGTCGAGCAAATTCCATTTGGTGGAGGATCAGTTATAGCATTGGGAGACATATCTTTTAACACTCGCACGGAGTTAGTCTTTATCGAGAATGGAACGTTGACTGCGCATAGGTATCTAACAGAGGTTCTAGAAGACTATGTTTTAATTGTGTATCCTAAACAATTATAAAATTTGTTTTTATGTTGTTATTTTTCCGGAGATTCAATATAATGCCTGGTATGCCGAGGCATCAACATGTTAAATACAACTTAAAAAAAATCTTAAAAATCTGAAAACTTAAGTAAAAAAAAGCAGAAAGGTGCGGTTCTTTTTGGGACACGTTACCAACTTCAATAGCTCACAAGCTTTCTTTTGGCAATCAAAATAAATTTAATTTTAGCGTTTGTTGTTTTACTTTTACTAAAAAAAAGTTTTTAGTCGATTTAATATCAAAAATAGCCACTGTTTAAAAAAAGCCGCAATAAACATAAACACACACATAAAAAAAAAAGTAAATCAAATTTTTTTTTCGTCCAGATAGAATCCAGCCAAAAAAAACATTTTAACACCCAAATCACCAAAACATTAGAACCAACTGAAGGTCTGAAGTATATAGAAATAAATAAGCTATTGACTAAAAGAGTTAGCAACATTCAAGTAACAACCAAAAAGTGTGTTCTATAGCAGTAAAAGCTAATACAAAACTCAGCCAGAGCTCAAACAAACAGAACCTCAGTAAGATATCGAAAGCTAGACAAACAAGTAAAGAAAATAATTAAAACAAGATTTCTCACAACACACAGATGATATAAGAAACTATCAAAGATAATATAAATATAAAAGTTCCACAAAATTAAGAACCAAACAGGACAAGTGGTGACACAGATCATTCAGATTACATCCACTATCCAAAATTTCTAATCGGTACCTAAGCCAAACCATCTAAATCTAAACTTAAAAAAAAAATCCAGAAATTGATACTGCAGAGCTAAAAATAGCATTAAAACAGATACAAAATTAGAAAACCCTAAAAAAATATTGCCTTACATCAAAAATGTTAAAAATTGAAAGAAAAACTCTGAAAAAGATATTGATTACTCTTCTCAAAAGATGCTTAAACGTAAAAACTAAATTCCGATAACTGGGTGAATGCCAAGACAATCATTCTCTTCAAAAAGGGTGACCAAACCAACACCAAAACTTATAGACCAATCAGTCTTTTGTCCGGTTTGTATAAGCTTCTTACCAAAATTATAACTAACTACTTCAACAAAAAATATTTTTTACCAAACCAAGGAACAGGCCGGATTCCAAAGCGGCCATAGTACAACAAACCATAATCAAACATACTCGTACTCTTATTGAAAAGTGTACAATATCCTCTTACACCTCGCATTACCAAAAGGTTTTCAATTTGTTTGAATCGGAGCTAGAAGCAATGAGTAACGTAAGAATTGACTGAAGGTATACCAACCTCATTAAAAACATCTACAAAAGAATTTTTCGGCACTAAAAAATAGAAATAAATAATGTTTAGGATTTGGTTAAAGCGATACTCGTAGCTATCCCTACTATAAAACCCACACGCTATAATCCTTTACAATTGTTGCTAATTACAATAACATTTCCAAATAAATTAACCTACGTCTACCAGGAATAAACTATACAAAACTCTCTAATTCTTTTAAATTACCAAAACGGCAAATGCACAAGTAATAAGAATTAATAAACTTGAAAATGTTTGAAAGCAAATTGCACCATTGCTTAATTTCTACTACTGTTTAACATTTTATATAGTAGAAAAAAATAGCATTTTCAACTTGATCACTGACAAAAAAGTTGAGTAAACAAAAAAAACTTAGATAAACGCTTGTTACTTTTTCAATTATTTAATTCCTGCTTCAATATTTTTAACAACTTTAAGCTATCGTCAGGTTTTGAAAATCAGAGAAATTATCTTTTCTTTTATCAATATTTTGTGGGCATAGAATACCAACAATATATCTAATACATTTGCTCCTAAAGCAGATACATTTTTTTTACTAAGCCAAAAGTCCCTTGTATTACAAATTTTTCTCTTAACGATAAAAAAGGTTCAGTTTTAGGAAATTTAAAACAAAGAAAAAATAATGATTTAGTACCAACAACTCCGCTACAAAATATAAGAATTCTTTTTAAAATTAAATTACGCGTCTTAAATCTAAGTTCAAAATTCAAAACAGGCATTACTTTTGCAACACTTTTTAAACTTCTAGATACACTAGACACATACTCAGAAATAATAAATTCAAACTTGATAATACGTAAAAATTGTTGGTAAATTACAAACAATTCTTCCAGGATTCATTTAAATTACCCATTAATATGTATCATATCTATTCCCATTAATTTTTTTCCTATTTAATAACAATGTACATTTGCGTGCATTCTATCCGATTAACATCCGTAATATGCAGTCTGACATTCCACGTGCTGCATAAACGATAACAATCAGAAAATCATTAAAATAATTTAAAAATTTCCTTTAAAAACAACACCACTGTCATGCAAAGTAAAAGAATAGATATTGACTTATCAGATGCAGCCAGAACGTAATTAAATAATGGCTAATATTGCAATTACGTAATTAACAAATCATATTGATTAGAACGGTGCAGACATGTAAATAATAAATTGCGCAAAGAACATTAATAACATAAAGAATTCGATTTTTCTATTATAATGTCATTACCCCCAGCATTGATAAATGAACATGAACTTCCTGGGCGTTTTATAGATTTCCCATCGGCAATTAAAAATTTATAATTTAATGAAATGGAAAAATTGAAGAAGTGGGGCGCACTCATGAATACATACATCATGCTGTAAATAGAATGAAATATTTCATGGAAACAAATGTATGCCATTGTTATTGTATTCGATTCTACAAGTTGATGAAAAATGAGAACATTGAACTTCAACAAACTGAACATGTTATTATATGTGTTAAGGTTGATAAGTAATTTATATAGCAAATTGTTATTTGTCAAATTGTTGATAGGTAGCCCAGATATATTTTAGTAAATAATATACATTGGTTCAACCCTTACTGGGTCATCTTCTGATGGTCATAGCAATAAATAAAATATATTTCGTGACATTTTATATAGTAAATGTGTTTTATATAATGGTTTTGTTGGATGATTTTACCTCATTACAATATCATGCTTTATTAATTTCCAGAAATGTTTTTTTTTGTTTATATTAACTTTATGAGTTATTTATGCAATTATTGCATTTAACAAAACATTCTAAATGCCTTTCACTTAAAATTTTCAACACTCAGTTTATACAATGTTATACCAAAAATATACAATCGCATGTAGATAATTATTAATCGATAAAAAATATATAACCTTCCATGCATAGGGAAATTAGATTCGATTCACATTTTACGTAATAAATGGATGTTATTTTTATCATGTGTGGGATGATGATGTTTTATTACTAAATAGCATACTTTAGGTACCAAAACAAAATAATATTTCAAACTTAAATAATTATGTTGGAGTAGATAATTGAATTGTACATAGACTTGATAAACAAGGTATGATCGAGGGCGAGCTTAAATTGGTTCAAATCGTTTAGTGACGTACACGGATCAGGGCTTACATAAACATACGAATACTATTGAAGTGCTTAATTATACTGACTTTATTAATAGCGCATCTTTTAAGACTAAGCATATTCTCTTCCGACACCTCCACCCTTAGTTATATTGCCGTTTCTTTTAATTTTCCCATTTACTCTCACAGCTAAAAGAAAACTAATATTGACACAAAATTTAACCATTTAATAAGTACGTTAAAGGACTACTTTACCACTTTTTTCAAAATAACTTAATAACATTCAGAAATCAATAAAAACATATTTGTCATTATTAATTGAGTTATTTTAAAAATATTTTAAAAAAGTTTAAAATAAATTAGTATTAAGTTAATTAATATACAACGTGAACGCTTGGTGTGGTGGATGGGTGATTAAGCGTTCGTTGCATCTGTTATATTAAAAATAAATTTAAATGAGTCGGCGTTACATAAGTAATAATTTTTTGTAACAATGTTGCCAAAGTCCAATGTATAGTTTCAAAGCTTATACATTTTTCTTCATATTTAAAACACCATTCAATGGTAGCTGGTCACTTAAGGGTTATTTCAAAATTGATTGGTCAATTTTAATAAATTTGGCCATAATGTTGTTTAGCTGCATTTTTGCCAAATTTCATTAAAATCCAATATCAAATTTTGAAGTTATAAATACCCAAAACAAATATAAAAATTAAAATGTCAACGCAATTAAATTTTATAGATTTGGTAGTAATAATGTTTAATGCATTGTTGTCAAACTTTATACAATTCATTTTTTAGACTTACTACTCTTTAATACTGTTTTTGTAGTGTCATTTTATTAAGGTTATGTAAAATTTACAGTATAAATTTGAATCAACTATATACATTGTTGCTTAGTTTTATTCGAATTCAATGTATAGGTTTGAAGTTATAATTTTTTTAATCTCTATTAACACTGATTGTTGAGAGGAAGTTAAGATTGAAGTTAAGTAAAATTTATTTTAATACTTTAGTAAAGTCATCATACATTTATTGAGCGACTACACATTTTCATCTACAAAAATGTCAAGCCTATATCTTGCAAATAATTGCACACTATAATTAAGTCTGAATAATATATCAATATTCATTAAACCACATCATATCAAATATCCTTTATTAAATTTCATAAATCTCAATGCACTATAACTTCTTGAAATGTTTAACGTCAAACAACAATTTCTCTGCAAATATCCTTTACAAATAATAATGTGTTAGATCTTCTTTTTCCAATCATTTTTTATAACTGACGCACGATCGCTTATCCACACAACCACCACACCGTGCGTCTTAAACCTTGATTTACTTGAAAATTGTTAATTTATGCACTACCACTTCTATGCAAAAAACTGCTCTGCCTCAGTAATGTTAGCGTTAGATACGTTTAAAAAACTCCCTTTGAAAGTCATAAAAGTCCCTTTTTCTTTTAATAAAAATAGCTCGAACATACAATTTCAAGGTCTCAATTGTAAATAATAATACTTTGCACCTTAGTACTCCAAGCATGGTTCAACTGTCAAGTACCTCGATGATTTCAATGATTTCAATGACATCAATGCCAATGTAATTTGTTTAACACACCAAAGCATCGACATACAGACATTTATGTACAGGTGTAACCAAAGCCACAATATTGTTTACCGCAATCGCAAAAAGAGTGACGCTAATTGTAAACCCTTGAGAACATCGTTCTCTCAAAATAATGTCTTCAAGTTAGTGTTCCCACTCTTACTTTAAATCTGCAGTCTTGCATAAAAGATTCAAGAAACAAGGAATATACTGTCCCTAAATCCTTATGCGTGTAGCTTCTTCAAAATTTATCACCAAGTCATGTCATACACCTTCTCAGGTCAAAAAATTTCACTACAAGGTGTCTACGTCTTACATAAAATTTTCTTAGTAGATTCATCTGGAATTCGTCTGGTGTTTAACTAAAAGCAACTTCCTTTTCCACACCAGATAGTTGCTTAATCATTTTCTCTAAAACTTTACTAAGGCAGAAGGTAAGCAAAACGTGTCTGTAGCTGTTGACGTTGTTTGGATTAGCTTTAACAACGGGAAAATAATGGGTTTTCTCCAACATTCCAAACAAGCGCAGCTTTCCCGATATCAACTTGTAGGTTTTCAGAGAAAAGTTGTTGGAAAACTTAATAAGACACATCATCTGGTCCCGTTACAAAAGAAGTCCCCATGCTAATAATAACTGTTTCAATTTGATTGAAAAAAAAGTTATACAACAAATACTTTAGAAGAAAGAAATCTAACAGAGTTTCTAATTGTTCTTTTAGAAGCAGGAATTCTTCAATATAATCTTTGACCTTCTTAATAAATTTAGTATAATCAATCAATCAATCAAGTTAACTTTGTCAAAGCTGCTTTCTTCCTCGGTACCCAAAATAAACCAAAAGTCCCGCCTTCTCATCACAAGCACCAGTATTTTGCAAAATAGATTTGCCGCACTTCTTCTCTTTTGCCAAAAAAAAAAGCTGGGAGGTCGGATTTGTTGTCGGACATCCATTGATACAACCCAATCAGTTGCACCAACTTCCACACAATAAAAGCCACCGCCACCGAAGCATTGTTCTATAATTACAATAATTGACTTAGCCGTGCAGATTGTAAAGCCGCTATCAGATTCAACTTACCGCACGGACACAGAACATGTGTTTTGATGTATATCATTAAGAAAAAAATTTAGATAAAAGGTAAAAATTATAAATAACAGAAAATGGTAGCCTGGAATGGCTTGGTGGTCCATTTAGTCTTGCTTCAGCTCTTTAATCCAGCGAGCTAAAGTTTAAACTCCCGCCGGTATAGCTCAAGTAAAAAGGGCTCAGCCTTCTCACCATGACAAGGTAATACCCACAAAAAAGCCAAACTATTTAACACTTAGTTTGTATATTTGCAAACCAACAAAAATGATCAAAAATCATTTCTGTATACAAAACAGCGACAAAACAAATGTGAGTAATTATAGATGCAAAAAAACGCAAAATCGGGGTAGTTTTAGTTAGTACATGTGGTTTGGAGCTTTATAAGATTGGTGGCTGCTTGCACTTGCGCCACCGTTGTCTCATGTAGTTGTAAAGTCTTTGCAGCTTTGCTCGTTTTAATTTCTCCAAAGTCTCTCTTTTTGGTGATGTTGGTCGTGAAAGCACCATGTTGGGCGCTATTTGTTCATACAAGTTATATAGAAAAAGGTACCCAAGTGTATGCGGTTCCCTCTTTAAGGTAACTAACGGTTGTGACGGATGAATAACCACTTTCTCTACTATTGATTCTAGCTTGCTTCAAAGTTCGACGGCTGATAGTGTAAAGCTACCAACTGCGAGATGGTTTGGAAGCACGTAGAGCGCTCCAGGCTAATACGTCGGTATAGTAATTAAGTCCATTTTTGTTCTATCCATGTTTGTTGTAAAAGTCGTCATCATACATCATAGTCTGTTGGTGCCCTACGGTTGGAAGTGCAGTACCGTAGGGTTGGTGATACCCGGCGGTTGAGAATGGAATACCGCCTGTAGTATTGAGGCTGGGAGGCATGGTAGTGTTGTTGGTGTAAAAATCGTCATTTCCTGGATGATTAACACTACAGTAAGAGGCAGATGTACTATTTTTATTAGATTCTACATCTAAATTAACAATAAATTATGCAAAAGTAAACACAGTTAAAAAAAATCTCTCTATTAATGCTATTTCTGAACTAATCACTAATATACACATACTAAATTAAATATTCTCAAATCATATCTGGCCGATAGAAAAGAGATTGGTACAATTTTCTATCAATTTGTCAAATTTGCATTCAAATCAAATTAAGTTAGGTTAGATTGTAACTGTCAAACAAGTCCAAACTTGTAAGATTTTATAAATAATCATTTGTTAACCACTCCTAGGTTAGGTTAGTTTTTCTATGTATCAATTTGTCAAATTTGCAATAAAATAAATTTAAATTAGGTTAGATTGTAACTGTCAAACATGTTCAAACTTGTCAAATTTTATAAATATTATTTTAACCATTTTTAGGTTAGGTTAGGTTAGATTACAATTTTCTCTGCAAGCGTTAGAAGTCTCTAAGTCAGAGGAGGAGATAGAGAAAAGCAATCTTTTAATCAAAAACGCTTTGGTGAGTGAGTCACTCAAAACCATGATTGTCAACCAGTAATTTGAATTAGAGTGCCCGCCCACCCGACCAAGTGTTGGAGAAATTGTAAGTTTCTCCTCATTGCAAGCGTTAGAAGTCTTTAAGTCAGAGTAAGAAGTAGTGAGAAGCAACCTTTTAATCACAAACGCTTGGGCGGGTGGGTGGTCACTCAACTACCATAATTACCAGCCGGTAGTTTAGACTGGAGTGCCCACCCACCCGCCCAACTGTTGGTGATCTGAAAATTAAACGTTTCTCCTCTTTGCAAGCGCTAGAAATCTCTTAGTCAAAAGAGGAGGTAGTGAGAAGCTATCTTTTGATCACAAACACTTAGGTGAGTGGGTGGGTCACTCAAAACTATGTTTACCAGCCAGTAGTTTAAACTGGAATGCCCACCCACCCGCCCTAGTGTTGATGATCCAAAAATTAAAAGTTTCTTCTCTTTGCAAGCATTAAAAGTCTCCAAGTCAGAGAAGGAGGTAGTGAAAAAGAAATCTTTTAATGACAAGCACCTGGGTAAACGGGTGGGTTATTGAAAATCATGATTACCAACCAGTAGTTTGAACTGGAGAGCCCACCCACCCGCCCAAATGTTGGTGATCCAGAAATTGGAAGTTTTTCCTCTTTGCAAACAATAGAAGACTCTAAGTTAGAGGAGGAGGTAGTGACTACAAATCTTTTGATGACAAACACTCGGGTGGATGGGTCACTTATCATGATTACCAACCTGTAGTTTGAACTAGAGTTCAATACCAGAAAAGTTGCATCCTCCTCTTTTCCCTTATATACTTTATGGCATTCTTCGTTGTATTAATGCATAATTCCTGTTTCTCATGACATAAACCAGGTATGATGTTTTCCTAGCCTTTATTATCTTTTTTCTTTCAGTTACTATGCGTCTGAGCACTTGTTATGTTCTCTGTTCATAATATGTAACGTTTAAGCATCTAAAGTATGATTTAATTAACAAGCCTCGGCAGCAGAAGAGTATCTTAATTTTCATAAATGTAGTTTTGCTATCTCTATTCTGGTAATTATGTGTCTTCATCATGTGTTTGCCAAATTCCAAGAAAGAGGTTGATAGGACCAACGGCTTATTAGGTGACTTCCAAATATATATAAAGAGCAAAGTTATTATTTTAGTCATATTCGGAGATTAAACCCCGGACTGTTAGCGTGCTACGCTAACGCTCTATAACTGAGCTATCTCACCGTATTAGTAGGTATACCTTTATTAATTTCTTTTTCTCTGATTTTGTTTTTTTTATTAACTTTTAACATTTTTATTAACGTCGGCCTAATATATGTTGTATACGGGATGATCTTTATTCCATCCTCAGCGTTTTATAACGCCATTTTGAATATGTTTTCTGAATAGATATTGAAGAGTAGAGAGGCGTCCATGCCTCACACCTCTTCTGATGTCTGTCTCATTAGTTTTGCCATCTCTTAGTCGTAGCATTTTGCTTCCAGTGCAGGTTCTTAATAAAATTTAATTTGTTTGCATCTACGCTTATGTTCTTTAGTAATTCCGTCATTTTTTTGTGTTTGACTCGGCCAAATGCTTTTTTTGTAGTCGACAAAGCACATGTAAACGTTCTTGGTTATATCTTTGCAATTTTGTAGTACCACCTTAAGAGTCATTAGAACTTTTATCTAGTTACAAACCCAAATTGTATGCACTCGGTGTTGTATTATTGACAGGAACATCTTTAGTAGGTGACTCATAAAGCTAATCAGTCTAAAATTGTCGCAGCTATTGGAGTTTAGTTCGGAATTGTTAAATTTGATGATAACCATTGCACTGGAATAAGTCCTTTCCTGTATATGGTTGAAGATTTGCACCAAGATATTGTCTTCATCGATAAAAAGAACACCTCTCTCCCAATCCAGAAAGATATAAAAACACCCCCAGATTTAAGTTCAAATCAAGACACGTTCCCGTTACTTCACTAAACAGCAACTTTGATGTGCTACAAACATAGAAAGACGAGTGAAGAAATTCGGAACCTAAAACGCCCACCTTAATCCGTTAATAATCCTCCCGGGTTTGACCTTCCCCGCCACTTATGAACCAGGTCAAGCAAGATCAGAACAGGCTATGCAAAAGCATGCTTCATAAGTGGGGTTTCTCAGAGTATCCAAATTGCAACTGCGGCGCAAAGAACCAAAACATGCAAAATATAATTTCTAACTTTCACCTTCATCTTTACAATAGAATGCCAAAAAACATAACAACCTTTACTCCGAGTGCAATCCAATGGCTAATCAACCTAAAAGTAGATTTATAATCAAAAATGAATTTTCTTATTAGTCAAAATTACCAAAACATTCAAATAATTCTCCAACCAAAGATATCTATTCCCATTCTATGCATTTCTTGTACCACATTGTGCCGGGGTTCCAAAAAGTTTCTTACTATTTATGTGCCTACTTTAAAACTCTTCTAGAGTTGCAAAGTTTTCTACTTAAGAAGCCATTCAGTTTGTTTGTGAGTGTTCTCCCATGTTAGATCTTAAATTCCGCATTTCATGATTAGTAAAGTTTTGTTCATCAATAATTGACATCATGATTGTAACATGAGATGTCCATGGGCCTTCTTTAATGAACTGGTTGCCTTTTTCATTTCACTGCCGTTGACTACTTCTGAAAACAATTTCTCCCTATCAGGACAACGGAGTGTCCTGCCTCAGTTTACTCCTCCACCCTCTAAAGAAGCTGTTGGTAATGCTTATCCTGGCCAAAACTTTTAAGCCAAAACCTGGTTAGTTGTACAGCAGAGTGAACCGCGAGCAGGTGAGATCAACGTTTGGGCTGACTAAAACATTTGTATGTGCTACTTTAGTTCAACGCCCAAATAATATTGACCATTCTTTGACAATATGGTATACTCTTGACCACCTTTTAATTTCCGACGCTATTAGGTATCAAAAACTAAGTACCCAAAAAAAATATTTCTTCCTATATCCTTTATCTCGATCATCTAAAAAAAAACTGAAAAAAATAAAATAACAACAAACCTGCCTGAAATATGCAATTTTAAATAAAGAAAATTAAAATAATACTCCCCAAAGAAGTACCAAAAAGTCTACTGTTAATGCAGCATGGATTCTAGAGGAACAACAATCTGATAACCAACAAAACGTTACACTACAACCAGGCAACAAAACTTAAATAGAGAATCAGGAATCACAAACCACGGTAAAATCTCCTACCGAGGTTAGGAACTGAATCCAAAGTTCCGGGCAAAGTAATGACTACTACATCACTAAAAAAAGGCAAAAAGCACTTCAATCACAAAAACAAAAACATAAAAATGGCTGATACACCCCAGAAAAAGAAGCAAGGTTTTAAAAAACTAGACAAGGCTACAGGCTCATAAAAAAAAATAATTGAGAAAAACAAAGTGTTAACAAACTTACAGATTGTTTAGATATACATCAATGCTACGGGCCAATAATATAGAACAGCACCACAAACGTAACTAAGCGGATAAAGCGAAACAAACGGAGCCAACGAATGCAGAGAAAAAAAGACAACTTAGGAATAAGATCAAAAAAATGAATAGCACACAAAAAAGGTAGACATAGACTGACCAGAAGATACATTCACAAACTGTGAGTAGACAAATGCTACCTTCCGGGCAGAAAGACTGCATTTTTTAACAGTTTAGAAAGTTTAAAAAGAATGCAAAATTCTAAACTGTTTATGATCAAATGTTGGTTGTTTTTGATTTCATAAATAGTATGTTGCATTTTTTAACAGTTAATGGCAATTTTTGGTACTTTCTGACAATTTTTTTATACTTTCTGGAAAATTTTTGATTTTGAAATTTGCACTTTTAAACAGTTTACGGTCATATTTTGCTATTTTTGATATTTAACTAAATTAAATTTAACAGAATTTTAAGCTTTTTAACATTTTTTAGCAAAAGTTTGGTTATTTTTGACTTTTTATAAACAGAATGTTGCATGACAATATTGGATACTTTCTGACAATTTAAAAAAAAATCCACTTTTAAACAGTTTATGACCGCATTTTGCTATTTTTGACCTTTTATAATCAGAATTTTTAACTTTTTAGTCAAATTTTGATTCTTTTTGAAAATATTTTAATATTTTTGCTTTTTTATAAATGAATGTTGCATTTCTAACAGTTTATGGTAAAATTTTGGTTTTTTCTGCCAATGCTTTTATACTTTCTGCTCAAGTTTGACTATTTTTGACTTTTTATGAAAATAAATTTGCAGTTTTAAATAGTTTAAAGCCGAATTTTGCTATTTTTTATATTTTATGAATAGAATTTTAAACTTTTCAACCGTTTTTAAACGGATTTTAGTTATTTTTGACTTTTCATAAACAAAATGTTGCATTTAAAACAAAATTATAATAAAATTTTGCACTTTTCTACCGTTTTTGGCCATATTTTTGACTATTCATAATTAGAATGTTGCATTTTTTAACAGTTTATGGCATATTTTGGTACTTTTTGACAATTTTTTTATACTTCCTGGAAAATTTTTGTAATATTTGGCATGTAATGAAAAGAAATTTGCACATTTAAAAAGTGTATGGTCATATTTTTCTATTTTTATTGTTTTATAAACTTTTTAAACTTTTTTGGTCAGAATTTGATTATTTTTGACATTTCGTAAATAGAATGTTGTATTTTTTAACAGTTTATGACAATTTTGGATATTTTCTGACAATTTTTAAAAGAAAATTGCACTTTTAAACACTTTCTAGCCAGATTTTGCTATTTTTGACTTTTTTTAAACAGAATTTTGTACTTTTAAGCAGTTTTAGGCAAAATTTGGGTTATTTTTGACTTTTTATAAATAGAATGTTGCATTTTTTAACAGTTTATGACAATTTTGAATACGTGTTCTGACAATTTTAAAAAGAAATATTAATATTTTAAACAGTTTATGACCGCATTTTGCTATTTTCGACATTTTATAATCAGAATTTTTAACTTTACATCCGTTTTTAGTCAGTTATTGATTCTTTTTGAAAATATTTTTGCTTTTACATAAATGAATGTTGCATTTTTAACAGTTTTGGGTTTTTCTGCCAATTTTATTATACTTTTTGTACGGATTTAGCATTTTTGATTATTTTTGAAAAGAAATTTGCAGTTTAAACGAGTTTATAGTCGGATTTTGCTATTTTTTTACATTTTATAAACAGAATTTTAAACTTTTCAACCGTTTTTGGACAAATTTTGGTTATTTTTGACTTTCATAAATAGAATGTTGCATTTTTTTAAGAGTATAAAACTTTGTACTTTTTTTTAATTTTTGGCCAAATTTTGCTTATTGTTGACTTTTTAAAAACAGAATTTTGCATTTTTTTTTTAATTTATAATTAATTTTGATACTTTCTGACAATATCTTTATGCTTTCTGGCCAGATTTTACTATTTATGACATTTTATGAATAAAATTTTGCACGTTTTAATAGCTTAAGACTAATTTTGGGTGCTTTCTGACAATATTTTCAACTTTATGACACTTTTTGATAGTTTATAGCTGGATTTTGCTATTTCTAAAATTTTATTGAAAATTTTTGCAATTTTTAATAGTTTATGGCCAGATTTTAGTTTGTTTCTGACTATATTGTAATATTTTTCCTATTTTTGAGTTTTTTTTGAAAATTTTTACACTTTTTATCAGTGCTTTCTGATAATTGTGACATTTTATGAACAGAATTTCGCATTTTTCAACAGTTTTAAGCCGGATTTTTACTACTTCTAACAATATTTTAATATTTAATAACCGAATTTTCTGTTTTTGAAATGTTATGAAAATTTTTAGGCTTTTCAACTTATAGACAAATTTTGGTGCTTTATAATAATATTTTGAAGCTTATAACATTTTACAAATAGAATTTGTTATACTTTTTATCAGTTTATGGCTAGTTTTTAATAATACTTGAATGTTTTAAGACCAAATCTTGTTAATTTTTACATTTTATAAACAAAATGTTGCACTTTTGAACAGTTTATGGCCGGATTTTGGTGCTTTCTAACAATATGTTGATGTTTCAAGACGGGATTTTGCTATTTTTGACTTTTTATTAAAAAAAATTTGCACATTTTGACAGTTTATAGTCAGATTTTAATTTTTCTGATAATATTCTAATACTTTATAACTAAATTTTGCTATTTTTGACTTTATATAAATAGAATTTTGCACTTTTCAACAATTTATAACCAAAACTTGTTATAATATTTTGATATTTTATTTTGCTATTTTAGAATTTCTTTTAGTTTTTATTACATTATTCAACAGTTTAAGTCGGATTTTTATGCTTTCTGATAATATTTTGATGTTTTAACGCCTAATTAAACTATTTTTGACTTTTCTTAAATAAAATTTTGCATTTTAAACAGTTTAAGCTCATACTTTTGTATCTTAAGACAATATTTTAATATTTCATAACCAAATTTAATGAACAAAACTTTGCATTTTTAAACAATTTCTGGTTAGATTTTGACAACAATTTTGATGTTTTAAGACCAGATTTGGCTGTTTTTTGACCTCTTTTACAACTTTGCACTTTTCAACAGTTAATAACTAATAATTTGTTAAATAATTTTGACAGTTTCTCATTCTTTTTAAAACCAAACCCAAAATATTAACAATTAGCATTAAAATAAATATAATAAATGTCAAAATATTGAATAAAAGTTATATCTGTCAAAATAAATTCAAATATCATAATAATGACAAGTATGTTGACATTAATTGACAAAAACTGTGATTTAAATATTAATTCAAGTTCAACTAAAAACATTTATTAATATTTCATTTATAAACTCAACAATTCTATGAATACTAATAACCAAATTGGTCAGAATTAATGTTAATATAATTAATTATTTTAGTTAATAAAATGCACTTAAACAATATTTTTGGGTTGATCCAGTCTATACATCCTTGTAATAAAGGCACATACAAATAATGTAATTGAAACTAGATCTAATTCAAATTGTATCCTAAAATATGTCTTGTTTTGTGTGGGAAGTCTTTTAAACATTGAAAATTCTTGGAACTCTTTAAAAGTCTTATTTTGTACACTATAAGTCCGCAAAGTTATCAATGTTTTTTCTTTTAGACTACAAATATAGAAAATTACTGAAATATTTCATTTTTTTACACTAAAAACCCACAAACTACCAAAAAATTTTTTGTTGGACACTAAAAAACTATGGGACTACCAAAATTCTTTTTTTTTAACTTTAAAAATCCGTGAAATTACTAAAATTTCTTATTTTGTACATTACAAATTCGCGAAACTATCAAAGTTCTTTCTTTTAGACCCTAAAAATATAAAAAATTATTGAAGTTTTTCATTTTTTACACTAAAAACCCACAAAACTACTAAAATTCTTTTAGTTGGACACTAAAAATTTATGGGATTATCCAAATTCTTTCTTTAAAACCTTAAAAATATAAAGAACTACTAAATTTTTTTAGTTTTTACAATAAAAACTCACAAAACTACTAAAATTCTTTTAGTTAAACACTAAAAAATTTTTTTAAACAAAAAAAATCCGTAAAGTTACTAAAAAAATTCATTTTGCGTACTACAAATCCGTAAAACTACTAAAATTTTTTTGTGTAGTCGTAATAGTAAGTAGTAAGGAAAACTCAAAAAACTACTTAGCACAAATAATAACGAAAAGACACCCTGAATTATCAGCAGCTGTGACCAAAGAACAAAAAAAAAACACGGAAAGATAGAAACACTGGAAATGCTAAAGAGAATAACTAAGGCAATGCAAGAAATTAAAAAAAAATAGAATGACCAGAAAAATGCTAAAATACTGCCTCAACAAAGAAAGACTCAAAACGACGATACACTTCAAAATAAAAACAAAACAGGTAAAAAAAATGACATGCCTAAGAAGCAAAAGAGCTGACAAATAAACACAATCTTAATTATACCAAATAATGGCTGCAATATGGATAAACAACGAAGTAGACCCAAAAGAAATCATTATTGCAAGAACAAATAAGACAAGTGGTCTAGTAGTAAAAAGTAAATGTGGTCAAAAGTAAACAAGAACACTGGATGAAATAATCAGTAAGGTAGCAGTCACAAAACTCAATAAGACTTCTAGACATAGAGAAAGACCTCAACAAAAATAAAGTAAGGAAAGTCACCAGTAAGGTACTCCTAAAAGATAACCTCAGTGGCAAAGTAGACACGATAAAATTAGAAAAAAAGAGTAACCAAAATTGAGTAAAATATGTTTTTGTAAGATTGCAGAAAAAGTTGACAGAACACCTTACAGTAAAAAGATAAATAGGCTCAGACTGGAACAGATAGAGAGTGATGCGGGTCTTATGTTACAGATGCTATAGACTAGGCCACAGAACAACAAAGAAACAAATATTATATTAAAAGAATGTACCAGCAAACAGGTGAAGAAAACTAGAGCAAGCCCAGAATAAGAAAAAAAGGATTGCCAAAGCCAGACAATGAAGAAAACCCAAGTTAACTTAAAGCGGCAATAGACGAACTAGAATTGTAAAAACAGGAACAAATTTTGCCTTAGTCTCAGAACCAAATAAAAAAATAGAAGTTAGCAGGAAAATATGAATCATAGACAAACAGGAAGACGCGGCAAAATATATCCCAGACAATACAAAATGTCTGGCAATAAAATAAAGAAGTGGCAAGCGCTTCAGTTAGATAAAGACATGTATTCTTTTCCCTCAATAATAACACCGAGCAATTCAAAAATTGATCGCAAAATTAAGCAAAGACCAGACAAACTCAAGAGAAACAAAATTATGGCTCACCTAAGAACAACCGAAAAGAAGACATGCTAACAGAATAGGCAAACAAAATCGAGCTCAGCATCCTAAGTATAGGAGAAGTACCAAACTTTTACACAAATGAGATGATGGAGCAAATATAAAAGTCATTTTGTGATCGACTAAGATGGTAAAAAAATTAGAAACTGGTACGTAGACAGAAAAAAATCCAAGTAAAAAACTTCCGCAGTGACCAAAAAAAAAAGAATTAATGGCAAACTTGGACCAAAACAAAATACTTCAACCTACCGCAACAGGCACAAGAAGCATATGCAAGAAAAAGAAAAACTTAAAAAAAGCAATAATAAACGCAAAAAGAAAGTAAGCAAAAAAACTCAATTTGAACATGCGGGGCAAAGATTAAATTATCTCCAAACCTATTCAAAACAACATGGAAAAGCAAATAGTAGACGTGTCTTTGATACCAAAATGTACAAAAGAATAAATACAAGTGACAAGTGATCAGAGCGATAACGACTCAAAGGTTGCAGCTCTGTGTGGAGGTATTCTATAAACTTATCAGCAAAGCTTTTTTTCTAAATACTTCAGATACAATAAAATAATAAAAGCAAAAAACCGTAACATAAAACAACTATCAAATTAGTTTTCCATCAATAAAAATTTCCTCTACAAAAAGTAAGCATTATTCACAATGCTAACAACATCAGAAATTATAATTTCACAATTATTTCAATTATAATAACCACAGCTTTCAATACTAAATTTATTCAATTATATTCAATTACGTATTTACAAAGGAATATCGATCAGATATAATGTGCTTTCATTGCATTAAAAAAATATCATAAATCCTTTGATGGAATCGGATAACTGAGTTCAAGGGCACAATACACCTGTTTCACCTTTTACCCTTATCCTGTTGAAAGCTATATTTTTTAATCACCGACGATTACATTGTGGGAGCCTTTACATTAATTAGCAACAATTGCAAAACAGAAACGTGAATTGTGTGTAATTTGCATTTTAATTTCAACGTTTAATACATGAACATAAAATACGATGGCAATTATATAAATTCTAATTCTGGAAATATGTGAACAGTATTGAGCTTATCCTCAATGTCAGAACAAAATTAATTTGATGATTTACATATTATTTAAATAAAGTGCTACAGAGTTAATGAAGTTGAGCGTTGGTAAAATTATTTTGTTCAAAATTATATATATATATAGATTAAATCAGAGAAGAATGCAGATCAACCTAGTGTATCAAGGTGTAACGTCATGAAGTGATTTTAACTAACAAAAAGAAACTTTAAAACATCAATTTTTAATATAATCAAATCATATAATAATCGATTATTTATGATTATTATTTAGTGTTCTAATTATACAATCGTATGCATTTTATTACTTCAAATTGAATTAATCTTGTTATTAACAATTAATAATATTAACTAAATACAACACTTACTTGCGATGCTTCCCAAGCAAATTTATTCCATTCTTCCTTATTCAATGGTCTGTCTGGTTTTGTAGGCGGTTTTTTCTGCATCTCTTTCGGTAAAGTAGCATTTTCCCTCTCCCATTTCTGCAACAAAAATAATTTTAATGTAAAGCAAGATTTATTCAAATAAGTTGGCAATTTTATTAAATTGCAAGGGTCGAAATGTGTTCCCAAGCTCTAGAAAAAATTATACACATCGGAAACGGAAGTAGGTTCGAGTTAGTAGGTCAGTCTGAGAGGTTTAAAGGTTAATTTATGCGAATTGCTCCGATTTGAAATTGCACATAATTATTTTCAAGTACGCGAAATACCAGGTGCATAATATATTTTTTAAATTTAAATCGTGGCGTTCCGTGTCTTGTAATTTGTAGGGAGGAATTTGGTATTTATCAAGGATTAAAACAATGCAGTACATTCCCACATAACTATTTATTATTAGATATTTTATTAATATGAGAATAAATATAAACTATAATTTATATAGATATGATAATACATGTTTGTCGTTCTGGTATTTTAAATTAGAAACAATTAATTGAGTCAGGTTTTAAATGTATGTAGGGCAATGCTTAAAGTGATAAATTGATAATTCCAAATAACCTTAATTACTTAATTGTCCCAATTTTATTTCTTCATGCATTTATGTTGTACATACATCTTTGTGGAGATATAATTTAATGACGTAAGTAGTCATATAAAAGATGCATGGGGTAAGATAAATCTCAAAAATAGCTTCTCCCACTCAAATGTCAACCTCTACTTCACATTTCTACTACCTTCTCTTCGGAAAGCGGACAAGAAGTAAAAGAAGTGAATTTTACCCTAAAAACATTATAGTCCTTCGAGATCAACGGTATACGAGTGATACAACTACCAGGTGCGTCCCCGGGTAGAGTAAAATAAAATAGCCCACGTTGGCTAAATGGGATTGTACAGAGGGTCAAAACCTCTTGAATAATAAGTGTCGCCTCTCCCCGCTACTCCTTCACTCCTTGTCCTCATCTTATTTACCCAATCCCAAAAAGTGATCCAATGACAAAAACAAACTTGCAAAGAGGTATAAAATGAAAGAATATGGCTTAACTAGAAGCAGTACAAAATCTCCGCCCGAAAAAAACCTTGGCTGCTCCACGGATTTGGTAAAGAGCAATAAATTGACATACAAAATAGAAAAGAAATAAGATAAAGAGTTTATGAATGACTACAAATATTCGGGTAATATAAATATAAATGTGGAGGTAGAAACTAAAGAGGTCAAATAGAAAAAAAAGACAATTCAGAAAATTCTAATCAAGTAAGTTGGAAAAAGTTCGAGCGTAATTTGCTAAACAAATTTAAAACTACGAGATCGATGCATATAAGTGATAATCTAATACAGCAACAAAGTTTGAGAATAATAAAGTAGAAATCTCAGACCTAAGCGGTTCTAAGAAAATTGAGTGTATTGGTAAAACCAAATAGGAAAAAATTGGTTCATTAGGCAGTGTAAAATTCTTGGGTTAATAAATAAAAATCGGATACAAACAAAGAAGAAAAAAAAAAAACAAGAAAAAGGTGAAAAAAAGATGAGTAAGAGAAAGAAGATGGACACCCAGTCACTAAATAAAAAAAAATAGTAAGGAAGAGGGCTGAGATATAAAATATATAAATAGGCTGCTCAGTTACATCATAGATAGTATTAAGAAAAAAAAGTGGACATAATCAAAAAACATGTAAGCACTAAAACTGAAATAAAAGAATCCATTAAAAAACTAGAGTACTTAGCAGAATTTAAAAAAAGGAATCCAAATAATCAACTAAAGAAGTGACTAAGGCATCCAAAGCAAAAAAAGAATTATCAAAAGCTATATGAATAAATGCAAAAAAGGCAAATGGTTAAAAATTGAAATTAAAAAAAAAATTTACATATAAATCTTGTAGTATAAAAGAGCTAGAAAGTGAGAATCTCATTTTAGTTATGAGCAGTAAAGTGAATTTAGAATTATGTGAATAATAATAAAGAATGAAGGACTGTCAGTTCTAAGAAGCAGTACATCAATAGAGGTAGGTAGAATGAACACCAGAAATCTATGTTTTGAAAGTAGATAAAAATACAAACAATAACATGATAGAAAACGTTTGCAAAAATATAAGCAAAATCAAAGATAATTTGGAAAAACGATGCATAAAAAACATAAGCTGCATCTCCAGAGCAAAATTGGGTAAGTAAAAGATACAGAATAATCTGTGACTACACATTTAAAAAAAATATAGTGCTAAAAATTAACAAACAAAATGGGAGTCAAGATAAAAACAAGTAAGGCAATTAGATGGTCAAAATCTGGCTAAATTGATAGTCACAAAGCAAATTAAGCGAGTGCTACAACATAATAAATACGGAAAAACTTGTCATAATGATAAAGAAAACAACTGAGACTAAAAAAAGTAACATTAAAGTAACTGTAGTAGAAAAAGATGACAAAAATAAATTAGCAAAAAAATTTAATAAAGTGATAGGTGACAAAGCGTCTACAGATATAATAGTTTTAAGGAAGTCATTACTACTAGATAGTAATAATAAATTAAGGAATGCGTTAGAAATTGATAACCTATCAATTAAACTGTGGGAAAAAAGTAATAGAAACAGACTGAAATACACTGTAGGCAGCCTACCTGACGACATTATTAATACAAATTAGTTGATCCAAAAGTTAGATGGGTAAAGAGCAGAATTAAAGAGTTTTCTACGCCGGTAGCTGCTATAACTGTCTAAAAAGAGTATGCTACAAGTGTAAAAAAAAAACATACAGATACAAAATAAAGCCATGGATTGTTGACCATTTAGAGCATATAAAAAAAGTAAAAATATATAGCGTAAGTATGAAAATTTTCTAAGCATACTCGGAATAGTATAAGATCCCAAAGAAAAAACTAATAATTGCAAGTGATACTGGAGAAAAATCAAATAATGACCTAAAACAAAACATACTAGTAGAATGAATGCACACTATGTCTAGCAAACTGCTTCGGGAAAGTGTATAAGCTCATGATTGCAAATAGACTTAAATTTGAGGTTGAAGACAAAATCTCCCTAAATCAATACAGATTTATAAAAGAAAAGTCTACAACAGTAACAATGAGTAAGGTAATTAAATTGGTTGCTGATGCTACTAATATGGCAACTAGAAATAAGAAATTCTCATCACTATAGACAATAAACACGCATTTAATTTGGTACCATAGAGAGGTATCATAAATATCTTAGTTAAAAAGGAAGTAAGTCCGGGTCTAAAAAAATTAACTCAAGTTACTTCATGGATAGAAACCTAGGCATATGAGAGAAGTAAAACCTTAAAATATTTTGTGTGATACCGCAGAGATCTATTTTAGACCCAATACTGTAGAATATGTATTAAAATGAGTTGTTAGGAAAAAAAAAACGCTGCTCAATCCAAGCCCCATTAAAGTAATATTTTATACTTAGGGCCGTAATATCCAACTCCTAATAAAGCACCTAATAAACTATTAGCTGAATAACCTAACTTTTTTTAAATTTTAAATTGATTTAATTTTGTTACACCTCTAAGCGATTAATGAATTATATGCTTAATGTTTTTATTTGTTATATATGTATATGTTAAGCATATATTTAATTGGCTGTCCATCGGTTTTAATAAAATAAATAAAATTAAAAGTTAGGTTATTGAGCTAATAGTTTATTAGGTGCTTTATTAGGAGTTGGATATTACAGGCCTTAGTGAAATATATGCGTTGTTAAGAAAATATTTATAACTATAAATGTAATATCTGTACTTTCCTAATATTTATTAATATACCTAAACCTATACCCCATAAATATCTTTTTAATTAGTGTTTTTCCTATCTTCATAAATACCTTTTTATTGCTTTCCAACCCTATTCTTGTAGCTGTTTTTAAGTGATTTTGCATATACTACAGTATAAGTACCTACAAGGTATGCATAAAAATACCTTGGCGAATTGTTCAATCATAATCTCGAGATGAAGGAACATATTAGAAAGATTACAGATAACGCAAAAAAATTACAAAATTGTTAGAAAGAATAATGCCATGTATAGAAGAGCCTTTCTCAAATAAAAAGAAACTGCTATGCTGGGTAGTGCACTCTGTAATATTATACAAAGCACAAACCTGAAAAAAAGTTCTAAAGTATGAAAAATATAACGAAATGCTTTTATCACAGCAAAGAAAATTTGCAGTTAAAATAACTAACAAAAATAAAAAAAATTATAAATAACTTTTTTCTTCAAAATTATTCAAAAAATAAGTTCTCATAGCCAAAACATTTTTCCTAGAATTTTGAAAATTTTGTAGAACTTTAAAAGACTGTTTTTCTTAAAAAAAGATTACGAATATTTTTTTCTTTTCTCAAATATAAAACGTGCTTTACATATAAAAGCCATATTTTGACAAAAAAAAAATACTTATCATCTTTATTTTAAAGAAAAACTGTCACTTAAAGTTTTGCAAAATTTTCAAAATTCAAAGAAAAAAAAATTTGTCAATAAAAACTTATTTTTAAACAAATTTAAAGAAAAAAGTTCGTAATAATTTTTTTCTGAAAATGCAATTCTGAAAAGTTACAAACGATCAAAAAATGTAAATTTAAAATGTAAGCCTTTTTTCTTAATAATAATAATAATAATAATCTTTATTTCTAAAATACATATACACAACATACATAATATAAAGTATACATATAGTAAAGAAAATGCGTCAAAAGTATTCACTCATGTTGTATGGTTCCAGTTTGCACAAGTAATCATACAACTTCAATTTGAACTGTTTTAAGTTATTAATTTCTTTAAATATTTTTGGAAGTTTATTGTACATTTTACTAGCCGCATATAATGGACCTCGTTCACTTATATTAAGCCTGTGTATAGGATAGGAATAATTTTGGTGGTTTCTCGTATTAAAGTTATGTTTAGTTGTGTTTGAGATGAAAGATTGTTTATATTTAAAATTGTATATAAGCAATTCATAAATATAGAGACCAGTTAATGTCAAAATGTTAAGTCGACTAAAATAAGTTCGACAAGAGTCGGTGTATCTAATACCGGCAATAATGCGGATTACTTTTTTTTGAGTTTTAAACAAATGATTTGAAGAAGAACTATTTCCAAAAAAGATTATACCATATCTCAGCAAAGATTCAAAGTGAGCGTGGTAGACTGTTTTTAAATTTAATGGATCAACAAGATGGCTTAAAATTCTACACATATAACAGGCCGTGTTTAACCTATTGTTTAGTTTTTCACAATGTTGTTGCCAGTTTAGTTTCCGATCTATTGTAATGCCTAAGAAGCTGACTGAGTTGACAATTGGAATTTGTATCTTGTCAAGTAAAATTTCTTTAGGTTCAATTGTATTGATATGTGTTGTACTAAATAACACCACCTGTGTTTTTAATGAGTTTAATATTAACCGATTTTCATCTAGCCAAATTTTGGTATGATTAAAGATAGTTTTGCTCAAACCAAATACATCGTTTATTGTATCACCACACACCAAAATATTGGTATCATCTGCATAATTTTGGATGGTAACATTTGTCATTTGGTTTGCTGTTAATAAATCATTTATATATACAACAAAAAGAGTAGGTCCAAGAATACTGCCTTGAGGAACCCCTGTTGTTACATACATAAATGAAGATTGTAAATTTTTTGAGGCTACTTTTTGTCGTCTATTAAATAAGTAAGATGTAATTAATTTATGCATAACACCTCGAATTCCATAACAATACAATTTATCTAAAAGAATTTTGTGACTTACGCTATCAAAGGCCTTGGACAGGTCTAAGCATATTGCAAGAGGATTTTTTTTACTTTCTAGGGCACATATTATGTCATTTATATAATCAAATGCTGCAGTTATTGTGGATTTTCCTTTTATAAAACCATGTTGGAATTTACTAAAAATTTTGTGTTTTTGAAAAAAATCAACTAGTCTATTATTAATGAGATGTTCTAATACTTTTGAAAAGATTGTTAAGAGACTTATTGGTCTATAGTTTGAGAAATTACAATAATCACCTTTTTTAAGAATTGGTTTGACAATAGCAATCTTTAAGTTTTCAGGAAAAACACCATTTTCTAAACACAGGTTAAAGACATGTGTTAGTGGTGAAATTATTGATACAGCTGCTGACTTTAAAACTTTAGCATTTATTTCATCCCAACCAGAACTTTGTTTATTTTTTAGTGACATTATGATATTGTAAACTTCGCTCTCAGTAGCAGGTTTTAAAAATATTGAGTTAACATAAAGCGGAATATTTACATTGGTGTTTAAATTGGGCAATGTGTTCATTAATTGAGAAATAGATTCAATAAAATAATTATTAAACTCGTTTATATTTTCGGCAATAAAATCTTCATTGCAAGTATTGATAGTATTTCTACCAGTGTACTCTGATATAATACTCCATGACGTTTTATTCAAATTATCAGAAGTTGCTAATTTGTTTGTAATGTTTTCTTTATTTCGATTGTGTAAAAGTTGTTGGTATATAATGTTTTGTTGATTATACATTTTTTTATATTTTTCATTATGGTTTCTAAGTACAGCTAGAGCATCAAGATCTTTTTTGCAAGAACGTATTTCAGCACTATCATATTTTATTTTGGGTTTGTATGTACGTTTTAATGGAACTTTAGGAAAGCAGCTATTAAAATTTAATGCTATTATGTTCATAAATATATCCCAGTTAACATTAGGATCAGAGTGATTTTCATATATTGAGTCCCAAGTAACATTTTGAAGGTTTGAGCTAAAAGATTGTATTTTTTCAGTATTAAATATTCTTACCATTGACACAGTAGGCTTTTGATATACTTTGCTATTAATACAGATTTTTTGTGCATAATGGTCCGATACACATGAAGGGAATACTTTTGTAGTGTAGCCACTTAACATATTAGTAACTATGTTGTCAATAATAGTTTCTGTTTTGTCGGTACAACGTGTGGGTATGGTTTTATTTGTGAGTATTGCGTTAAAACTATCTAATATGTCATAGAATTCTCTGCGCATTTTACATTTTATATCTAATATGTTGATATTAAAATCGCCAACTATAAAATAAATTTTATTTTCATTAGTAAGTAGAATAAGCAATTCTTCTAAGATTCTAAAAAAAATGCTTACATCTGACTTAGGAGTTCGATATACCACTGCGCATATATAGAAAACGTTATCTGATTTCCACTCAATCGCTGCAGTTTCAAAATGAGGAGATTGTGACATGTTGTTAATATCTGACCGAGGTTTGCACTTAAAATCATTTCTTACATAAATAACAGTGCCCCCATAATTAGTTTCTCTAGATGCATGCTTATCTCTACAAAATTCACTTTTAAGAGTATAATTTTTGATAGGATATAAACTGAGATTGTTGACTGATTGCCAATGTTCTGTGAGAGCTAATATCATACAGTCTATATTATGTTCTAACATAACTTCTAACTTAAAAGTACTGCCTCTTATAGAGCAAATATTATTGTGTATAATACTAGTTTTATTTCTATTAGGCGTATCTATTGGTTTTTCTCTAAAAAAAACTTTTCATTAAATCTAAATCTTGAAAAACGAACTCCTTGTGGCCAGAAATCTTTTTTATAAACGGTATCTATAAATTCAAATTCTACACCTAATCTGACACATTTGTTATCATTTCGATGATAAGGAATATTGTCAACAGAAAAAATTTTAACATTATCTAATTGTGTGTTAAGTTTATTGGCCACATATTTTTGTATAACATCATTTGTGACATTTTCTTTAATTCGTGATAGAAATAACCATATTTTTTTATTTTTATTTTCACTGCCGCAAAAACTACTTTCTTCACTTTCACTTAACACTGCTGTACCAATATTTTCTGAACGGATACGTCGTGGCTTTATCTTCTTGTTTTTAGGAAGCTTAAAACCATCTCCCGCTTCGATTCCATCCTTTGGTTTGTTTACATTTTCTTCTTGCTTGTTGTTGATAGTATTTTTATTTGAACTATTATTTATGTTTGTTTCGCAAATATTAAATCTTTTTATTGAATTTGTTTTTGTGCTAATATTTCTGAGTTCATTGACATCCTTCTTAGCTCCATCTGTGTTTAATAAATTGCCAACTGAATTTTTATGTTCCGTATAGCGAGATGCAGATTTCTTTGTTGTTTCGGCTAAAGTAGTTTGCATTGAACTCTGTATAGTGGTTTGACACATGCATATAGGATTGTTGACATTTTTTATAATAATATCAAGTTTACTATTTATATTCATAATTTCACCATTCTTATCAGCTAATTTTCTTTTTTGCACTTTTAGTTGTTCTTTAAGTTCAGACATTTCGTTTTTAAGCACAACAAGTAGCTGAACCGTTGTTTTTGTTTGACTGTTTTTTTCGCATTTAAAACATGCTGGTACTCCATATTTTTCTTCGCTCTTAGAGCACACTTTATGAAAAGTTTGATCACATATTACGCACTTAAACAATTCATCACTTGGTACACTGTTGTTACATTGATAACATGTATTTACATGTATTCTTTGGATGCATTGAAAGATATCTTGGAACGTAGCACACGGCACTTCCTAAAATTTTCAGGGTATCTTTTGCACATATAAAAGCACGTTTTTATCCATATTTGAAAAAAAAAAGAAAACACCCGTCATCTTTTGTTTTAAGAAAAACTGTCTTTTAAAGTTCTGCAAATTTTCAAAATTCAAGAAAACATATTGTTGGCTATGAAAACTTATTCATTGGACAATTTTGAAGACAAAATTTCTTTTTATTTTGATCAAAAAATGTAAAAAAAACTATAAAACCTTGACTTTTCAAATTTTGATTGCTTATTACTCGGAAATGGCTCACTGAAAAAACTTGAAAAAATCTGAAAAAATTCACATAAACAGGATTCATGTAGAGGAAAGAATTTACAGTGGTTTGAACAAAAACAAACTTTTGTACCGTACACTTGGCTCATACATGGCCATAAACATATATTAAAGTGTCCGAGCAAAAAAAAAAACAAAAAAGTGCAAAAAGTATACAACAATTAGCTGAATAGTGCACTCAACAAAGATCTTGTTAAGGGTAATAAATAAAAGACTTGTAAGAACCATGGATCAACAATTTAGATTCAGTAAAGAGACAGTAAGAACAATTAGAAAAAAGTTTAAAAAAACTCAGTTTTATAGATTTTGTAAAATCATTTGACTGTGTTTGGTGCAAGAAACTGATAAAAATTTTAAAAGTAAATGAAGTAATTTGGAAATAGTAATAATTTAGTAATACAAGGCTATTGCTTATCACCAACGTTGTTTAATATGTATGCAGACAAAATAGTAGCGGAAAAAAGAACAAAAAGAATCAAATCTATTCGATTTGTCAATGATCATGTTTGCCAAAAACACAACAAAAGCTGATTAATGAACTAGAAGAAATAAGAATCAATGTATAGACTGAGTATAAACAGAAACAAAACAAAGGTGAGAGGTAGAAGAAATAAACGTGTACGTAAACAAAAATAAATTAAGCCAAGTTGAAAGGCAAAGAAAATTAAAAGTATGCATAAGAATAGCAAAAGAAGAAAGAAATGTGCAAAAAAAATATTGTGAAATGTTTTGTATAGAGTGTGTTCTTATGCAAATGTAAAACTTAAACAATAAAAAATAAAAAATAAAAGAAAATAAAAAATGCATTTACAATACTTTTAATATTGTAAATGCGGCTCTAGAAGAGATTAGTGGGCATTAAGTAGTCGAACAAGGTCCGGAATAAAGAGACGCTGAAAAAAGCAGAGAAAAAATAGCGTTAGTTGGTGCATCATAAAAAAAATAAAAGATGGATAAGGCATGCATCGAGAAAAAATTGTTTATTAAAGAACCCGATCAAAAGAATAGTAAATGTAAACCCAAAAAGAAAAAGAAAACATTTCTAAAAAACGGAAAAATAAAAGAAAAAAAAAAAAAACTTAAAAAAAAGACATGTATGACCTCTGAAAAGCAGAACACCAATAATGATAATGAAGATAAGTACTCACTACTACTACTATTTAAAGCAGCGGTTCTTAACCCAAAGTACAAATATACTTAAAATCCGCAACCCTAGTGGCTTTAGAAAAACTCGTACACAAATTTGTCTTTTTTTGGTTTGATTAGAAACTATTAAAAAGTGCAAAACTCTTTCTTAAAAAATCAAAAATAACAAAATCAAGTCATAAAATTTAAAAAAAAAAAAACAAAATCTGGCTAAAAACAGTTAAAAAGTGCAAAACTTTATTTATAAAATGTCAAAAATATCAAAATCTAGCTTTAAACCATCAAAGTAATGTCAGAAAGCCACAAACGGTTAAAAAATGTAAAAAATTAAAATTTTTATTCATAAAATGTCAGAAATAACTAAATAATATCAAAATTTTGTAGGAAAAAAGCAAAATCTTGCGATAAACTCTTAAAAAATTAAAATACTGTTTATAAAACGTCAAAAATATTAAAATCCAATCATAAAATAAAACTGTTGAAAAATTCTTTTCATAAAATGTTTAAATTAGCAAACTCCGACATTGAAATATTGTTAAAAAGCACCAAAATCCGGCCATAAACTGTTAATAAGTGCAAAATTCTTTTTATCAAAAATAGCCAAAAACATTAATATACAGGGTTAGTCAAAATTACCATAACATTTAAAGTTAAAAAAAAAAGTTTTAAACAAAAGTTTTTTGGTTTTAAACAAACTAATTTATAAAAATATTTTTAATATACAGAGTGTTCATTTTATTGTAAAAATTTTAAAATCCTATTTTTCAAATTTTTAATTCTGAGTTGTTTTTGTAAAAATATGTTTTTTATAAAATGCACCATTTTTTTATTTTAATATAATCCAAATTTGTCAATTTTGCAGAAATTGGCTAAGTATTAAAACCAGCATTTTTGACAGATAAAACATCAAAATTTTAGAAACAATTTATACTTCTTATTTAGAAAAAAATATCTACAAACTTTTGGAATCAATTTTTCTCTAAATGTTTTAGACTTTAATTAATTGAATTAAAAAAAAATACTTAGTAATAAAATAAGCTTTTTTGATTACTAAAACATCAAAAAATAAAAAATATCATATATTATTATTATATATATATAGTTAAGACTTGCAAAAATAAGTAAATACATCAGCATTTTTGTCAGTATATGGGTAAGTTTCAAAATTAGTGATTTCCTGAAAAAAAAATTAAAAAATTATATCAAAAGCTTTTTGATTTTTGTATAATTGAAATTGAGTGTATCAAAAACAGCATTTCTCAACATTATTGTAGACATTTTTAGGTAATGTGAGTAGCGTAACACAATAATCATCATTATTGTACCAATAGTAAAGTGACAGTTTGCGTACGTTGACATCTTTCAGCAGATTAGGTGTTACGATTCTAGGTTTATATTGTAATAAATCTGTCAATTGCAAAGCAACAAACTAGATGCCAACATCGCAATAATCTTGAAGCGACATATTAAGTTGAGTAACATTTTTTCTAAATTATAAATTTTTTATAAAATAATATTATTTTATTTTTAGCATCGTAATATTGTTATAATGCATCAAAAATTGTCCATAAATTATTAAAAAATGTAAAAATAAAAATCTCAAAATACGCAAAACCAAGAAAAATTGAATTAAAAACATTTGATCAAAAACCGTTGAAAAGTGCAAAACTTTATATATAAAAGTCATAAAAAGCAAATTCTGATTATAAAGTATTACAATATTGTTAGAAAGAACTAAAATCCAGCCACAAATAGTTAAAAAGTGCAAAATTTTATTTATAAAATTTTATAAATTAAAAAATCCGGTTAAAAAAACAAAAATCCGGCCATAAACAACTTTATTTATAAAAAGTTATTAACAGCAAAATCCGGTCTTAAAACATCAAAATAATATCAAAACCACTTAAATCCGATCATAAACTGTTGAAAAATGTAAAAAATTATGAAATATTGTTAAATTAACAAAATCTTACCGTTATCTAACCAAAAATGCAAAATTCTATTTATAAAAAGTCAAAAGTATAAAAATCCGGTCAAAAATAATTTAAAAAAAAACAAAATTTAGCTAAAAACAATTGAAAACTGTTCGTAAAATGTCAATACACCAAAATTTAGTTTTAAAATTTTAAATACATGTCAAAAAACACCAAATCTGGCAATGTACTTTTAAAAAGTATAACATTTTTATGAAATCCAGCTTTAAAATATCAAAAATGTTATTGAAAAGAACCAATATCCGACCAACTATAAAATTGTCAGAAAACACTATAAACTCTTAAAAATGTAAAAATAATTATAAAATCTTAAAAATCCCAAAATCCAAAAAATTGTTTAAAATAACCAAAATTAGCCGGAATTTTTAATTCTTTTTTGTCAAAAAATGCATAATTCTATTCACAAAATGTAAAAAAAGCAAAACCCAGTCCTTCATGTTTTGAAGAAGACGTCGAGAAGGCCTTGTATGCTTGTAGGCCGTTCGTATGCAGACCATTGCTTACAGATAGCTACGCCACTGTCCGTAAGACTCATTCTGGCAAATCTATTTTGTAATACTTCCATCACCTTGCATTCAATATAAAACGCAGCCAATTGATGTTTTTGTGTGTAAAAATGCACTGGAAAATAGAACTTTATCTTTTTTTAAGTTACTTAAGAGTTTTTAGCCACCTACCCAAATACCTTCCGAGATTAAAAATCACGGATATAAAGTATTATTTCTTAAATTTTCTGTAGTTTTCATTGCATTTTTGCATATATAAAAATATTCTTTATAGCCTAATATAGTTCTGTACAATTAAAAATCAAGCACAAACGTATTTATAAATGCACTCGAATAAAAATGTTTTCACTGCAACCGTAGTGCAGTGCATTGCACAATAATTTTTAATATTTGCTATATAAAGCCTTCACTATTATAATAATTAGTATCTATTTTAAGTTCTAAATATTCCTCATCCTTGAAATTTATATAATAACCACGTTTTATTTTTATAAATAGAAATAGAATAGAATATATGCAAGCGCATTCCCAAATTATATATTATTACTATATTTTATTTCTTATCAATATTTATCTACATAATTTAGTGTGCATTACATAGACTCTTTTAGGCACTCATCGATCTCACTCAAAAATACCATAACAAATTATCCAACAACAATCAACTATCAGCTGTTCAATCAATCAAACACGAATGTATGGTTATAATTATTCTGGAATGGATTTTACGAAGTAAAGTGGGCTAACAATATTCACTGCGCCGAATCTGGGTGAGTCAAAGTGATATTATAATGAGCAATATATTGGGGAAATAAGCGCCTGGAAACATCAATAGACTCCAATATTATTATCATATAAAAACGTCTATTTGTGGTATATTGAATAAAATGTAATATAATATTATAATTGGTTGGTAGAAAAGCCTGAATCAATTTAGAAATAAACAACAATATTTTATACAATAAAGTATATGTTCATATAATAAATCTGTTTCGTAAAAAAAATTATAAGCACACTGATAAAATGTGCATACCCTGTAACACTAGTGTATGTATTGTTTTTGTTTGTTTTGTTTAGTGTATGTGTCTTACACTAGGTTAATATTTACATAAAATACATCATTTATAAAATTTAAAAAAAAAAAATTTTTTATTGTTTTGCAATTAATGTTATAGAATTAAATACCAATTAACACTAACTTATAAACAATGTATAACAAGAGGAAAATTCTGTAAAATTTTCACAATTACAATTACAAATTAAATACATTTACCGGAAATCTTTTTTTAAAATTGAAGTTTCATTGATTTTAGTAATTTTAAGGGGGCAGTTTTTAAGTGTCACAAAACTTCAAGCACAACTCGCACAATTTAACTCCTTTTTAAAATCGGTTTTTTAACATGTAAAGAATAAAATTTTCATCTTCAATTGTTTATTAAATTTTGAAATTAAATTGTAAATTATTTGTTTAAACTTTAAGAGTATTACTTCATTACACACCAAATTTAGTTAAACTTTTATTGTTATATAAGTTATTTTTCTAAAATAACAATTGTTATAATTTTGCTCAAAGTTGTGAATGTATGATAAAATGTGTAACTTAAAATTCTAGCGTGTATTAATTTTAAGAGTTTGGTACTGCTGCTAAGTTACAAAAAAACCGATTTTAACAAAGAGTTAATTTGCGCGAGTTGTGCTCGAAGTTTATAATATTCAAAAAACCGTCCCCTTAACACATAAATGTCAAATTTTAATATGTACTAAATCAAAAGTATTACGCATGAAAATAAAATGACGTGTTTCTAATCCATATTTGATAATTGGTTGAAAATTATTCGATTTGTGGAGGTGAAATGAGATTCAAACCACTATATGAGTAAGGTCTCCTTATAGGATTATATTCGGTTAAATTTTACGAATTTAATAAATATGTGCATATAATTAAAAGTTCAGCAATTTAAAATAATTATAAAAGCATTAAAAACTTAACAATGTAAACAATAATTTTCATAGATAATAATTAAAGATATTAACTGTGTATTTACATAATTTTTTTTCAAAGCATTAAATCAATTTTTAGATAAGTCAAATTCACTGCGTTTAATAAGTGTTGCATTTGATTTAAAATTTTATAAACATTTTAAATTTTTAATTACTTGATATAATTGACATTGTATAAATAAATAAAGTACGTCGCAGATAGATTTACAATCGATAAAATATAAACCACGATATTATTACTTTCATTTCGAATAGATTGAAGATATATATTCTTTTTATGGTAATTATATTGTGTATGTAAATATGTTGACGTAATAAATTGTCTGGTATTCAGGAACATTACAGAATGATATAATCCATATGGATGATTCATAATTGCTAACTATGATTTTACTTTGTATACAAAATGTGTACTTTTATACCAAGTAATAACAATAATGAAAAAGATATAGATCATATAAATTGTTGATACAAAAATCAATCAATAATAACAATTTCTTTTTGTTAAACAGAAACCATACATTTTTATCCAACATTATAATATACAAGGTGTTTCCTAACTGGAGGCGAAAAATAAAACTTTACATTATTTTATTTTCAAACAGAAAATCAGAATAACTTATATAGATAATCAAAAAACACACATTATTTAAAAAACTTTTTATTCAGCAAAATTTAACTAAAAAAAAACATTTTGTAACAATGGTACCAACAAACAAAACAAAATTACTTTAATAAGTTCTCAAAATGGCCACCATGAACTTTGATGCAAGCTTCACAACGCATTAAAAGAGAATGATAAACTGCTTAAAAATCTGTTGTTTTTGAATTTGCAATTCTCTCTTGTAGCAGCTCCACGTTATTTATTGACTTGACACATAAAAGTCCAATAGATTTAGATCAGGAGATCTTGCTGGTCAATTCGCTGGACCTCCAAACTACATATCTCCCAACATTGAGCTGTGCTCCATTAAGCTGGTGCCACATCTTGTTCCGTAAGACAAGAGGGACATTGTTATCCAGCAAACTTCCCACTTAATTTTTTGAAAAATTCTGCGTATAAACCAGCATTTAAACAAAGTAAATTTAAACTGGCCATTAAAAACCCCACACCATTTGTTAACTGAAAATCTTTGTTGGTAAGCTCGTACTCTAACTGCGTACAGATTTTCTAATGACCAGATATGCGCATTATGTACATTGTTAATGCCATCTCTAGTGAACATAACTCCACAATATTGAACCAAAAAAGTTAGGATCTAGTTGATATCGTTCAAGAAGCCATTGAAACAATGCAATTCAAAAAATTCCCTATTTAAGGTTTTCCAGAAAAAGTTTTTAAAAAGTAGTAAACGAGCGGAAAGTCGCCTAACGCTGACCCATGGTTGATCAAAAACTGCGTCAACTATTTGTTCCTCTTCTGCCACGATATGCTTTTGATTTGAACAAAATCTTAATTGATACCTTACAATATGCAGCTAGAGCATTACCATTACAGAACCCGTAAACAAAAATGATATCTGCTTATTCTCCGTTGATGAACAGCATTTTTACAAAATTTTACTAACCACACCAAAGATAACAATTTCGACAAGTATCAAAAGCTTGCATGTTGTTTTGTTTGTATTTTTGCAAAATAATTTTTTTTCTAAATAATGTGAATTTTTTTATTATCTCGGAAACAAAGCAAGATAGACAAAAAAGTTATTTAGATTTTTTGTTTAAAATTAAAATTTTCCAGTTAGAAAAATATTTATTATCAACACTTTTTTGCTATTTCATTTTGGTGATCCTAAGTTTGTTATTAAGTTGACAGTTTAATGCACAATATATTTGAATAGTAATCCTTTAAGTCTATTACGACAGAGTCCGGCAGCTTGTATCACCTATTTTCTAGAACCTGCCCTCAGAAAAAAAACGTAATAGATTGAAACAAATTTGACATAAATATGTCCATTATGCGCAATCTACATTCCCAAAAATTACTTAATTTAATAAGCCTCCCTGAGCCCCAATGCAGTACTGAAATCTTTGTCTAAAGTTTTAAATCACTTTTCTCAACAATTTTGCTACAATTTTCTCTATTTATTCTAAAATATGCATTTTGTTTTGTTTGAAAAAGAATTTTATAGACCTTTTAATTCAAATATCTCCTTGATTTTTTTATGGATGGAAGTGCAAATCAGAATGCAAAACTTTTAATCTTAATCTAACATAATCTATCTTAGATAAAGCAAACCCACTATTGAAACTCGATAGATAAACAATCGTTCTTCATTCCACGTATTTGTAGTAAAAGGAATCATTTAAAAATCATTGGCATCGAACACAGCTGTCACAGACGGCCAACTAATTACTTTTCAAAATAACTAATCGTAGTAATTGTATTGCATGTATTGACAATACGGTTAATGTTCTCATGTTTTAATCACGCTAGACTGACGCGTTTTATAATTGATTTAGCAAGCAAATGTACCTATCTTACTGTCTCGCCACTCTTTTTTGTCATGATGTGGAGTCACTGGCCAAGTTATATTTGTTTTACTATATACTGTTGGTCTTGTAGTTATATTATAACTTAAACTTGCACTCCACACAAAAATTTAATATACACGGTGTCCCAAATTAACTAGTCATAAAATGAATGCCAGAAACTACAAGCAAATTGAGTAATATTGACCTAATAAAGTAGTATATTATTTTTAATAAATTCGGAGTTATAGCTCTTTAAAATTTACAATTTTTTTTTTTTTTAATTAACTGTTTTAATTTTTAATATTTTGTAACAATTTTTTGTTTACATTAATTTATTTCTTATTTACACAAACTTTTAAAGTTTGAATAAAAAAGTCTTCAAGAAGATAGTAGAAAAATGTAGATCCATTTGTCAAAATGTTAGTAAATTGTCAAAAATATTACTAAAAAAGTTCAAAAACTGTCAAAAATGTTACTACATCTGTCAAAAAATTACTAAAAATTCTAAAAGTTACTAAAGCTGTGAAACAATTTACAGCAATGTCAAATTGTACTCTAAAATGTCAAAAAACTACTAAATCAAATTTGAGCAATTCCATTTCAAACGGATCAGAGCAAGGGGGGAGGTGCGTCAAGAAACTTTCTTTAGTTTTTTTTTTCTGTTTTTATAACTTATTAGTAGTCTTTTGATTGGTTAATAAAGAAATAAAATTGCAATTCTAACGCAAAAAAAAATTACTAGTGAAATTGATCAGAAATTTTCCGTTTCTAGCGCTACTTTAAGTCTATACCCTGTTTATAAGCCGCAAAAGCAATAAAACCAATAAGCTGGGCAAAAAAAAGCATAAAACTGACGTATTTTAATGTAAGTTAGTTAAAAAATATAAATTTGTTTTGTGTATTTTGGTTTTAGGTGTCTAAAACTTGAAAAAACTGTACTCATACTCTCATAAACCGATCAAAAGACTACTAATAAGATATAGAAAAAAAAACTAAAGCATGTTTCTTGACGCATCCCCCCATTGCTCATTCAATCTGTCAAAAATATTAACACATCTGTCAAAAAATTACTACATTTGTTGTTTAATTTACTGTAACAATATATAATGGCAGGAATACTGCCAAACAAGTAATTATACTTGTCAAAAGTTACAAAACTGTCAACAATATTACTACATCTGTCAAAAAGTTACTAAAACTGTCAAATAATTCTTAAACTTTAAAATTAGTATTTTAAACTATCAAACAATTTACAGAAATGTGTTTATATGCCATAAGTTGAAAGCAACAATGTTACTAAATTTGTCAAAAACTATTGTAAATATCAAAAACTTACCGAAACTCTCATAAAATTTACAGCAATGTAATAAAATGCACAGACTGTACCAAATTTTAATGAAAATGTCAGAAAGTTACTAAAATTGTTGAACAATTTACAATAATAGTATGATTTGGCAAAAATTTACCAGATCTGTTAAATAATCTTTCAAACTGTGAAACTGTTTGCATAAAAAAGTTACTACATCTGCCAAAAAATTACTAAAACTGTCAAATAGTTTGCATGTTTAAGGTATATAAACATCATAAATTGATAAAAAAGTAACAAACAACTTCCTTTAAAAGAAAAACTGAAATATCCCAAATTACCCCCAAGGTTAATTGTCTATAAATTTTTGTTGTTGCCAGGAACAGAACCAGGGTATTTCTCCGGTTGGCTAGCCGGATAACTACTAAGCAAGATACCAACATCGCAACTTAATCTCAATCGATCCCCAATCCATTTAAAGTTAAAAAGAAACTACACTCTTCAAACCGATTAAGGCCCAATCAACTAAAAACCAACTTTATATATTAAGTTCAAAAAAACATGACTACTTTTCAATTGCCATTAAATGTTTGCAATTGCAATCACAACAACGTTATTAAGCAAAAGTGGCCAACTCTACATCAAAATTTGATAATACTCAATGCAAAATTAAACCTTCAATAAGAATAAACTCTGAACATAAATTAAGACGGCTAATATGTCTCTTTCCTTTCAATTAAAAATCACTGAAAAATGTAATGTCACAAAGGCAAAACAAGTTTTTCTTTAGGTTCTGGTTCAGCAAGCTTTGCTTTGCAGAAGAAAAAACCAAAATCAAGACCTGCCGTATGCATGCATGCCTAAAAATGTGTTTGGTTGATTACAACTCCATGTAAAAGTATTCTTTCAATAACAACAAATCACTGGATTTGGTTTTATTTTATTTATTTAAACATTTTATTAATTTAAACATATGCCATTCTACCTTTCGGTGTATGGCTTTCTACATTATTTCGTTTGATGTAGTTCTCTTCATTTTTTCCTGTCCAGAGTTGTTTGTTTGATTCCTTCCCACGGTATTCCCTTTCTTTCCGCTTCTTCTTTTACATTGTCGTTCCAGGTTTTTCTCGGTCTTCCTCGGGGGTTTTTTCCCATTCCTCTTGATTCATATATTCTTTTCGTTATTCGCGTATCTTTCATTCGGCATACATGTCCAAACCATCTTAGTTGTCCCTCCTTAATTTTTTCATTTATGGGTTCTATTGGTAAGTTTTGTCTGTGTACATCGTTTCTTATTCTGTCTCTTCTTGTTTTATTTTCTATCTTTCTTAGGAATCTTATTTCTGTTGCATTTATTCTCGTTTTGTGTTTTTCTGACAATGTCCATGTTTCGCTGGAATACATTATTGTTGGTCTTATTACCTTCTTTACTATATCTGTTTTTATGTTCTTTGGTATTTCTTTTCTTCCAAAAAATGTATTTTTCATCATCACAAACAGTCATGTTAACTCTACTAAAGCAAATAAAACTAAATAATGTACTAGACCCATTAAATTTATTCTAATCTGTCAACAAAAGTGAATAAATCTGTCAATAAGTCACTAAAACTGTCAACAAAACTTCTAAAATTGTCAAATAGTTTACAGTAATGTGTATAAATATAATATAAATCAAAAAAAATAACTGATCTGTCAAAAAATTAACATTTATTAATAACTTACTGTTATGAGTTAATGCAGAATATATTAACATAGGTAAAATGCCCCTCATCACAAATATCCAAATTATCTCAAAAATTACTTTCTTAGCATAAAAAAAAAAAATGTTTGGTAGAATTTTAAAATTTTGAAACCTCCCCCATTTCCATAGGAGGCAAAAAATAGCATATTCTCGTTTATATTTTTTCTCCGCACCTATTGAATAAAAAATTCGAAAACATCATAGAAATAGGGTTTTATGTGGTCTTTAAACACATTTTTTTCTGCCTCCCAAACTCTGAATACAACAAAAATCCAGAAAAGTACTTTCGATTATCTAAACCTGCGATTGAATGGAATTTTATTTTTTAACTTCATAAGTAATTGAATAACCTACATCCATAATTTTTTTGGAAATTTTCACTTTTTTGCCACAAAGTAGAAAAAAACAGTATACTGTTTTTTTCTACTTTTGTGACTCTGCAAAGCATTTATAGCTTTCAAAATTCTACAAAAAAATTACATAGAGTAGGTGTCCTGAGTATAATTTAAAAAAAAATCATCAATTTGCAATGATTTTTTTTACCAAACAAAAAACAAATGAATTTTTTTTTTTCAAATTTTTAAATGTCAGATTTGTATTCCTGGCATCAAAAATAGTCTAAAAACTAATTTTCATCAAAATTGGTAAAAGTCAAAAAAACCACCTCTATCAAACTTTTTTCACAATTTTTAGACTTTTTGCACTAAAAAATCAAAACTCAAAAACGGATAAATAGAATTCTATCAAATTAATCGGTTTATTTTAATTTTTTTAATTTTAGTTCTTTTTTTTTAGATAAAACATGAAATTCACATTATTGGCTGTCATTTTTAAATAGTTCAACTTTTTTAATTTTTATTGTGTAGGGTTTATCAAAAGCTTTCCAACAATGTATAATAAAGCAGTTTTGCGGATCATACTATTCTATCATTTGGTTTTGGGTGGTCTAGAAGAGTTGAAATTGATTTTAGGTTATCTAAACTTCGGATTGCATCAAATTTTATTATTTTATTTAATGAACAATTGATCAATCCACATTTATGAATTTTTGAGATTATTGCAAGTGGCGCGCCACTATTAAAAGTCGATTTTTAAAGTTTTTTGCCATTTTTCAAAGTCCAAAAAAGTTGAAATTAATTTTAGGTTATCTAAACTTCCGATTGCATTTATATTATTTTTTTATTTAATGAGCAATTAATAAATCTACGTTTATGAACTTTATGAGATTTTTGCGAGTAGTGCGCCACTATTAAAAATCAATTTTTCAACTTTTTTACCATTTTTCACAGTCCGGAAAAGTTGAAATTAATTTTAGATGATCTAAACCTCCGATTGCATTGAATTTTATTTTTTTATTTAATGATCAATTAATAAATCTACATTTATGAATTTTTTAAGATTTTTGCCACTATGAAAAATCGATTTTTCTACTTTTTTGTCATTTTTTACAGTTTTGGGTAAACCAAAAGAGTTGAAATTGATTTTAGGTTAATTAAACCTCCAATTGCATAGAATATGCTGCTTATTATACATCATTAGAAAGTTTTTGATAAACCCTATCCAATAAAAAAAAATAAAAACTGATAAATGTGAATTTCATGTTTTTTCTATAAAAAAAAGTAAAATGAAAAAAATAATTAAACCAATTAATTTGATAGATTTCATCCTTCTAAAGATGATGGAGTTTGCCCAGTGTCTCTATTACTAACCGTTTTTGAGTTTTGATTTTTTAGTGCAAAAAGTCTTAAAATTGCTTAAAATGCTTTGCAGAGTCACAAAAGTAGGAAAAAACAGTATAAATGTCAAAAAATCGGTTTTTAACAGTTACGCACAGCTCGCAAAAATTCCAAAAAAAACATGGATGTAGATTTTTCAATTACTTAAGAATTAAAAAATAAAATTCCATGCAATCAAAATAACCAAAAGTAAGTTTTAACCCTTCTGAAATTTTTTTAAAGGTTGTATAAAGTGTTTAAAGAATTGAAAAAATTGTGTTGTAAAGATCACCCAAAACACTACTTTCATGATTTTTTTTAAATTTTTCTTTCAATAGGTGCAAAGAAATGAAATATAAAAACGAGAAAATGCTATTTCTTGCACCCTATGGAAAAGGAGGGAGGGGAAGGGGGAGGGATCAAAATTTTAAAATTCTAGCAAACATGTTTTTTTGATGCTATTTGTGATAGGGGCATTTCACCTATGTTAACCGGAAGGACCCTTTTCCAGAAAAATACAAAAACTCTCAAACATTACTGCATTTAATTGTATTTTAATAACTAAAGCTCTCAAAAAATCCAAAACTGTACTATTTTAAAATGTTTTATGTGAAAAAAATGATAATCATGTGCCAGAATTCTCAAAATATATTCTGAAACCGTTAAAATATATCAAAATATATCAAAAAGTTCTCTAAAGTAAAATACAAGCTTTAAATGTCAAAATTAGTTGCTTTGCTTCCAAAAATATAACAAAACTATTATATTGTGTGACTATATAACTGTTATAAGTTGGCAAAACTGTCAAATTGTTAATTAAAACTGTGGAATAGTTAATAAAATAACAAAAAGCTGCTAAGAAGTTAAAATTAGAATAAATAACTAAAAACTGTCAAAGTCTACTCAAAAATGTTACACTAAAATTTTCAAATGTATTTTATAACTCAATCTACTCAAATCATCAAATCAGCTTTTTTAAATTTTCAAAAATTACTAAAATTGTAAAAAAAATTTTTTGTAGTTAACAAAACTTACCGATTCTAGTCTGAAATTAATAAGCCAAAACTGTAAGAAATTGACCAATTTAATCTAAAACTGAACCGGAAATATCATGCAACGCAGAATCAAGTTTCGTTTGATAGTGATTTTATCCAAATATAGTTTGTGTTCCTGGGAAGTTTTTCATATTTTCTTGCAAATTGCATTCTGGTCTTAGGTAATGTCAAACCGGAAACCAGTTCTGAGTAGTTAAGTTTAGTTGTAGAGATAGCCGTCGTCATTAAAATTTAATTACAGGTTTTGGTTATTGTCAGTGAACATTTGTGATTTTTTGCTTAGCGTACATTTAGGTTCTGGTTTGTCTTTTGGCGGTAAACAATAATTTTTATGCGGTAAGTGCAGATGTTAGTCTGTCCACTTTAAATTTGATTTTACGAGTGGAAGGCTTTTTCTTATAACTTTTGTTGGCTAAAATCTGCTCAGAGTATTCTTGGTACTGTAAAATGAAGTTGACAAGGTGATTGCAGTTTGTGTGGAGTTTTTTAGATAAAATATTCTTCAAGTTCCAGTTCTTAAAACTGTGAAATTGGCTGTAATAGTAAAAATCCGGCCATTAATTTAAAATCCGGCCTTTTAAAGTGTTAATCCAGTTTTAAAAGTGTTATATTATTAATCCGCCCTTAAAACTGCAAATCCGGTTTTTAAAACTAAATATCCGGAAACGTATTAAATTGACTGCCTCTAAATTTTAAATTTGGACGTTAAAACTTTAAATCCGATTTTAAAAAGTGTAAAAGTAGCATTTAAAAATAAAAATCCGGCCATCAACTTGTTCAACTGCCAAACTAATAACCCGGCATTCAAATCATAAATCGGGATTTTAAAACTGCAAATACGTTCTACAAAAAGTTAAACTTTATTGATAAACTGTTAATTTGATCTCTAAGTTTTAAATCCGGCCATATCAAATATTAGTGCTAAAATAATAATCCGGCTTCCAAGTTATAAATCCAGCATTTTGTAAATTCAACTTTCAGAACTAAAAATTTAGATAACAATATTTGGATTTAATAAAAAAAGTGACAGTAAGCTAATTAATCACTAAAAAAAAAACTTTGTAAATCGGGCGTTTAAAACTTAAAATCCGGCCGTTAAAACTTTAAATCCGTCTTTTAAAAGTGTAAATCCAGCTTTTATAGTGTTAATTTTACTGCCAAACTGTTAATCAAACCAAATAATAAATTCATTCTTCAAAAATCTTAAAATTAGCTTTACACTTTTAAATCCTATCATCAATATGTTTAAATTTACAGCAATAACAGTATTGCAATCTATAAAACTGAAAACTCCGCATTTAAATTTAGCATTAAAAACTGGCAGTTTAGATAACAATATTTGGGTTTAATAAAAAAAAAGTGTAAGAACTTTAATTTATGACCCAAACAAAACTGTAAATCCAGCATTCAAAGTGTTAAATTCTATTGTCCAATTGTTAATTCGACTTTCAAATTATAAATCCATTTTTTTTAATATAAATCAGATCTCCCAAACTAAAAATTTAGCAACCATCGTCTTAAACTTTACTACCTAACTGTAAACTAGTTTTCAAATTATTAATCCGGCTTCCTAATTGTAAATCTGGCCACAAATGTATTTAGTCTACTGCCAAACTGTTAATCAGGCCTTTAAATTATAAATCCAACCTTTAAAACTGAAAATCCGGTCATCAAATTATAAATACGGCTCGTTTAAAAGTGTAAATGAGTCTTTAAAATGTAAAATTTAACTGCCATACTATTAATCCGGCATACTTCTAAGTGTCAAATTTTTAAACCAATTTCTAAAATCTAGCATTCAAATTTGCAAATCCGACGTTTAAAAGTGTAAATGAAAACTTCAAAAGTGAAGTTAAACTGTTAATCCGGTCTCTAAATTGTCGTGTCCAGTTGATTATAGTGTCAATAGTCAATAGAGACAGTATTCAAGTTTTAAACAGTGTTTTTTTATCTTTCCGTGCAGAATTAGTTTGTTGATATGGATAATATTTTTTGCCTATAGCATTTTTAATATCAATTAGGATTACAGCTATCTATTTCAAATGTGCTCCCGTTATTGAGACAATTAAACAAAACGTGTTGAAAGTGCAAAATTCTATTTATAAAAAGTCAAAAATAGCAAAATCCTGCCACAAAGTAGAAGGGCAATTCCATTTCAAACGGATCAGTGCATTGAGAAACTTGTATATGTATTTTTTTAGTTCTATAATTTATTAGTAGTCCTTTGATCGGTATATAAGGGTAACCAATAAAAAAATTCTACATTTTTTTTAGTTTTTTTGTTGTATTTTAACTTAATCGCATCTTTTGTTTAAAAACCGCAATTTTAAATCAAAAGAAATAAATTTACTAATGAAATCAACCAGAAATTGTTCGTAGAATCCAAATCTGGCGCCATTTCAAGTCTATACCCTGTCTATAAGCCGCAAAAGCCATAAAACCATGTTTTTGTTCTTAGTGGGCTGGGCAAAAAGAAACATTTTTTAATTTTAAAAATTATAAAATGTCAAAAATAGCTAAATTAAGATCAAAAATTAAATAAAAAATGTCAGAAATTACCGAAATTCGGCCACAAACTGTTTAAAAGTTATTTTTTTTTTATAAAATCTTAAAAATAGCTATAAAATATCAATTAGATATTGTTTTAAAGATCCAAATTCCGGTTCATACTATTATAAATATAGCAAAATCTAATAATGAAATATCAACAGTTGTTGAAAAGAACCAAAAACCAGTCTTGAAATATTAAAATATTGTCAAAATCTGGTCATAAACTGCAAAATTCTTTTTGTAGATTGTCAAAATTAGTAAATAAAATCCGGTCAAAAAATTAAAAAATATGGTCAAAAAGCAACAAAATTTAGTCATTAACTGTTAAAAAATGCAAAATTCTATCATAAAAAGTAAAAAATGACTAAATCCGGCCATAAAACAATTTAAAAGTTCAAAATTTTATTCATAAAATGACAAAAAAAGCAAATTCCGTCCATAAAACATCAAAATATTGTTGGAAAGAATACTAACCGGATTTTGATAAAAAAATTCATAAAATAAGAAAAAAAAAATCAAATTTTGATCATAAACTGTTGAAAGGTGCAAAACTCTACTCATATCACGTCTAAACTAACAAAACCCAATCCAAAATAAAAATAAATAAAATCCAAATATTTTTAAAAAATACCAAAACTCACCAGAAACTGACAAACATTGCAACATTCTAATTATAAAAAGGCAAAAATGACAAAATTCAAATATTAAAAAAAAAAAAAAAAAATTTTGCTAAAAACGATTGAAAAGTGCAAAATTTACATTTGCATCTTAGACCAAGTATTTTTGACATGTAAGATTTGGTTATTTTAGTATTTAGGTTTTTGACATATTTCTCACACACATGTTAAAGTAAACTGTGTATCCGTCGCCAATGACCGTTAGTAAAAAAGTTACGGTCATCGACGTTTTTTTTTTAAGTTGTAAACATTTTATTTTAGAAAAATAGTTATACATACTTCCAAAACAAAAATTGACAACTTAAAATGCTATAAATTTTAAAATTAAATTCTCTACCTTCTGTTAAAAGTTTCACAAAAATAAATCGTGTCAGATTTGAGATCTGTGGTTTTGTAGTTTAACATTAGAGTTTAATAATTTTTTTAAATAATGCGATAAAGATGAAAATGTTGAACCAAAAAGTACAACTTTTCAAACCCTACAAGTTTATAGTTAGTCAGTTCTTGGAGTGTAGTGTGTGTCGTTCTTGCTCTTGCAAACAAAAGTGCAGTTGTTGTTGAAGAAACGCGTATATTATTGAAACATCGTGATTTTTTAGTTCAAACATCTGCTTTGAGTGTTTGTATCTTAAACCATACACACTTATAGACACGCCTTTTGCCAACGTGGTGAATCCAACATGATCACTGCGTGTGACGTCAGCTGTAGTCAAAAACGCGTTCGTAGCAAAATACTACAAAATGCCAATAAATCTTTTACTTAGTGTATACAAATACTATATAATGTTTTGTGTTCATTATTGTTTACCAAAAACTGTAAAATAAAACTTTACTCATAAGGCATATGTCCACAATTAACTCGAGACGTCAGTTGTGGGCATAGAACGTTGTTATGTTGGCTTCACTATGTGACAAGCGGAAAAGGTTTGTATGTAGTATTTTTTTCAATTAAATCATTTTTCAAAAAACCTTAAAAACTGATTTTTTTTTCTTTATTTTAATCACCTCACTAAGCATTGTAGTTTTTCATTAACACTTTTTTTATATAAGTATAAATGTTAATTTTAAGTATTTCAATCAATATAATATTACTGTTGATGGTGAATAAAGTTAATTTATGTTAAAACTGCAAATTGTATTATTAAAAGTTTCAATGCTGAAAGACAATCTATAAACGATTATTATGAAGGCAAAAATAAAAAAAAAATCTTATTATAATAATTTTGCATGCATATTTATGTATTATTTAATATTAATAGTATTCTAATTTCACTAAAAGTTAATAAATATATCGGCTTTTTATTAAAAGTAATATTTTAGTTACATACAGTAATATTTAAAATTATTTTGGATAATATAAAATATACATAATACAATAATTATTGTACCATCACTAATAAAAAAATGTCCTTGTGAACTGACCTATGACGACATTCAGGAAATCGACGCAAATGAATTAATAAAATTATTTGGTCATACAATACGTAACATATCTAACAATCATCACATAATAACATTAATTTGATAAATTAATATGAATTCATCACGCCATTAAAAAATAAATACAACAAAAATCGACAAACATGAAGTTTTGTGTTAAGAATCTGACCGTAATAGCATGTATTATCAAACATACCATGTTATATGCAAATTCTGTCCATGTTAATAATTCCTATCGAAATAAAACAATAAAAAAATTACAACCGCATAGTAAAAGCGTTTCATGTGAAAGAAAGGAAATAAAGTTGTTATATAATATTAATTATCGACTTACAAGCAAACACTTTGGTTCATGCAGCGGTAGAGACATAGTTCCAAATTCCCGGCCGCATAAATAACATGTTAAGGTTCTTGGTCCTACAGATTTTCCTTTTACATCGCCTTCAATATTAGGTGGAGTATGCACCAGTTTCTGTGCTGGTAAAGAATTCCTCTTTTCTTCAAACTTCGGTTCCAATTTTGATTTATATTTCATAGCCATTGGCTTCTGCACAGTATTTTTCATAGGCATTCTTACTTCTGCTTTCTTTATTGGTTTCAGCGGCGTCGTGGGGTGACTGTGGAAACGTTCTGGCAAATCTGGTCTACCGCAAGTGGTGCAGGGTTCGGGTAAAAGTTTGATCGATTCTGTTTTGTCTGTATTGGTGTTACGCTTACGTATTAGTTTGAAATTGTTGTTATTGATTTCGTCCGGTTTGGGAACCTCAAGTTTTTTAGTAGTTATAATTTGAGGTGGCGGAATCCTTGATTTCAATTTTATTTTGCGTTTACTTTCGCGACTCGAGTAGGAGTTCTCGTCTTCCCAACTGTCTTCACTTGCGGTGTCGATCTTTTTAAGTTGTTTTGACTTATCGGAGGGGGAAATTGCAATTGGCAAGTTTGAAACATGCCGTCTACGTTCTATTATCGCAGTTTTGCGCCTGGGTTTAGACCGGTTAATTGTTGTTAACGGAACTCTGCATAGATTCGTTATTGATAAATATTCTTTTTTCATTAATGACATGTCAATTTTTCCCATTAATCTTATATCTAATACTTGCGGCTTTTCCAAAGTTGCTGTTAGTGGACGCGCGTTTTCATCTTTTTCTTCATTTTTAGGTGGCCAGGTTTTAGTAAATAATCTTAAACCGGTATTTTTATTCATCTCAGTATCACTGTCATCCACTAAAGGTAGAACTAAGAATGTTTTTGTGTTTGCAGTCAGAGATCTTTTATAAGTTTTCCACTTCATTTGCAATCAGATATATTTCACCGCATATAATATATATTTAATTACACTATTTGAAGCTCATTTGCATTGATCGTTATTCAAGCCCGTTTATATTAGTCATTGTTTGACACTTTCACTGTACATTTTCGGTCTCTACGGTTCCAAGCGTGAGTAAATACTAGCCGGCTTGTCGTCCTGCACGCTTATGTCGAGCAGGAGCAGGATTCCCACGCGCAGTGCAAGTCGTTCTAGACACGCTACACGTAAATGAGTAACACCCCTTTATATGGACAATACAATATGACATTGTAGTTTGTCTTGTAATTATGTGACGTCATTGTCGATAAAAAATAATATGATTAAGTTAAATTCAAATACGTCAATACAATCTAATTGAAGTTTGATTACAGATACCGTAAATATCTTTTTCTATCTAATAACAAAGCAATGTGCATAATGATGAAGTATTTATTAATCATTTCCCATAAGAATTACTAATTGATTTAATATTACTGTTATTCTGATTTGACTAAGTGAGACGTTTAAGTATTATTTCTCGTTTCTAGAATTGATATATGTATAAATCAAATCTTTCTACTCAAATTCAATTTATGCTTAACAAACTTTGTTATTTATTAATTCATAATACATATTATGCTCATTAATAGTTGCTTCTATTAAAACATTTTAATATTAAAGTACATTAAATGTCTAGAATTACTTAGTTTAGACAATGTTGTATTTAGAACAATAATAAATCTTCAAATGTAAAGTGTTGCTTAGTTATGGATGTCAAAACAAGAATTAAAATTGTAGTAAATTACACAGAACCCTTTAAAAATTTAAAAAAACACCAATCAAATCATCTTTAATTTTAAAGTTAACAAGATAATTTAAATTCAATCGTCTTCGTACAGCACATAACTCGTTTTGCAGTACGTAATTAAACAAAAAATTGATACAAAATAAACACCGCAACATAATAAACATATTTTTCAAAAGTGGACCAAAAAACTGTTTTTTTTTTTTTTTACTGATATTTATTGTTCATTTTGTATTTTCAATTTATTTTTAAAAAAAATTTTCATTAACTTCAGAATAAATCATTTAAATTAATTATTAATTTTAAATTTAATTCATCTGTTTCATCTACCTTTACCTTCTATAACTAATTGTTTTCTAATTCCGAGGTCTTGTCTTGTATGTCTTTTAATAGTTAATCACCACTATAGACCCAGTGGTGTGAAGCGTGTGTCCTTTGTAATTTCCTTAATATCTTATCTGATCAAATCTTTTTATTTATTTGTTTCTTTTAATATGGCACTTCTTAATGAACCATCACAGAGCACTGTTGTATTTAAATGCTGCAAGAAAGAACCAGAACAAGAAATTAGAACTTTGGTCTGTATTGACTGTTATCGCCCTTTTCATAAAGGATGTCACCTTGGGAGAAATCATGAATTAATTAATGATTATGCATTTCGGTGCGCTACCTGCACAAAGAAAAAAGTCTCAACCAGCCTGTGATTGCCACATTGAAATCGAGAACTTGAAGAAAAAAAAAATAAAAAACTAAATAAGAAAATTTTGAACAATGATGAGTCACTATTGCATACTGAAAAAATTAACACAATTACAATTTCTCTAAATGTTATTGACATGGAGACACAATTCGATCAGTCTATTTCATCCAATAAAACAAATATTCTTGTTGAGATGGAGTATCTAAAATCTTGTTATTATTAAGAGTTATGAAGACCAAATTAGAACCACTACAATGTTAAACAAAATTCTTGAGAAAAATTTGAAGAAAGCTGAAGGTTCCTTTGAAAGTAACATAATCGACAAAGTAAATCTGCAGAATCGGAAGACAAAATCAAAAACTAACTCTATTATGCAAACCTCAAAAAAGCTGGAAGGAAAATCTAATACAGTAACGTCTTTGATTTAAATGAAAAAAAATTTGTCCAATTGGATAATCAACTTTCTATAGAACCAATTACTAAAAACAAATGTACAACAAGCTCACAACAACTTGATTCAGAAAATTGTCCAATAAATGATATTGTACAACAACCAAAGAATCTGACTGAAAATGGAAAAACTTTTAACTGATAAGGAAACATCAAAAACTTCTACTGCAATACACGAACGTCCGCTTACTATAAGAGGTAATACCAATCCGGTAGGATGTACCCTCAAAGCTGTAACTGGCAAAGCATGATTCTATGTTGGTAGAGCCGATTTCTCAGTAACCAACAATATAGTTTCCGATCATCTAAAAAGTCATTTTTTCCAAACGACGATTTTATTGTACAAACCCTCAAAGTAAATGATGAAACTAAATGCAAATCTTTTAAAGTTGGTGCAAATTTAGCTTTAATAGATGATCTACTTAATGATTTTATTTGGCCAAAAGACATAATTCTAAGAAAATATCATTTTTTTCGGAAATAAAATTAGTCCTTTTAATAATAACCATAAAAATGGCATCTTATCTGTGTTGTTTTTAAACACACAAGGTACCACTACAAGTATAAATGAGTTTGAATGTCTGTTGAATGAATTAGATAATAGTTTTAATTTTATATGTTTAAGTGAACACTGGTTACATTCTGAAACAAATAATTTAGTATTAAATAATTATAGAGCTATCTCACACTTTTCACAAATACGTTATAAACGTGGAGGTGTTGTAATTTTATCTAAGAACAACTATGAGGTGACTCAACTTACCAATATGACGTGTTTGTCAATAGAAAAAAACTGTGAAGTTACTGGTATATACATTAAAGATATTAACACTATATTGTTGTGTGTTTACCGTACACCATTGGGTGATTTTAATGTATTTCTAAACGTACTGTTTGATGTCATGGATTCCATTGACAAACGCATCGTCATCGGCGGTGATTTTAATGTAAATTTTATCAAAAATAGTAGATCTAAATTACTAATTGATTTTTTTAGCGGATATGGTCTTAAACATCAAGTCAATTTTAATACCAGACTGGAAAACTGCATCGATAATGTTTTCACCAACTGTAGTAATAATATTGCTTATCCAGTGCCAGTGGTTTTTTCAGATCGTATAGGATGCGGAATTGATACTACTATTGATATGAAAATACCTAACCAACGGCAGACACAAAACAAGTGTAAACCTATAACACCGTTGGGACAGAATATCTTTTACGGCTTAGTTGCGGAAACAGATTTTACATTTGTTGACTCGTTCATGAGTTCTTGTGAGAAATTTGATTTGTTTATAAGTATAATAAACAATTTATTTTTGAGTTGTTTTCTTGAAAAAAATATCTCCAATAAATCAAGAAACCTCATTAATTGGTTTACTTCAGAGTTAGCAAACATGCGCAAAACACTGGAGTTGACAAAGGAAGCTTATTACAAAAATAAATCTAAAAGCAATGAACTACTCCTTAAATCATTAAAAAAAATTATAATATGGTAATTAAATCATCTAAACTTAAATAGTTTACTGTCCATATTAACACTGCTCAAAATAAAACCAAAGCGGCTTAGAAAGTTATCCATTCTAAAATGAAAAAATCGCCAATAGAGAACAATAATGACTTATAATTTTAATAACTATTTTGTTAATATTGCTGACGACTTAATTAAAACACTTCCGCAACAAACCAGTAATCCTACAACAAACTTAGAAAACTATAACCAACTGTCTAACTGCACCAGTTTTCTGACATTTGAAACTGTCTCATTCAATGATGTAAGGAATATAATCACAAACCTAAAAAAATAGTAACAGTCGCAATTATTATGGTTTTAGTACAGTTTGTATCGAACAAATTGTTAATTTAATTTTAATACCATCGACAAAATTAATTAATGAACTTATATGCAATAACATCTTTCCAGATTCACTAAAAATTGTTAAAGTCGTTCCTATATTTAAAAAGGGTGATAAGCAAAATCCTTCAAATTATAGGCCTATTTCAATATTGCCAGCTCTTAGTAAAGTTTTTGAAACAATTTTATTAAATCAGACTACTAAGCATCTTGACAAAAACAATCTGTTAACGTCTTGTCAATTTGGTTTTAAGAAAGCTTTTTCAACCACGCATGCAATAACGGAAGTTGTAAATGAAATAATAAAGGAACTTGAAAATAAAGAATACACAAAAGTAAGTCTGCTAGACTTGAGTAAAGCTTTTGACTGTGTATCACATGATATACTGCTTCGAAAGCTTTATTTCTATAATTTTCACCCGAATAGTATCAAGTTAGTGCTTTCTTATCTTAGCAATAGGAAGCAGATTGTTAATTGCAATAATATGTTGCATATTAAACACGCAGTACCACAGGGTTCAATTCTTAGCACTTTATTTTTTTTTATATATATTAACGATCTACCAAACAATATATCAGCACCAATTTTTCTCTACGCCAACGATACTATTATTCTTTATAGGTCAGCTCAGGTAAAAACAGCCAATCAGCATTTCCAAGCGTTCGTGAAAGAAACTTCAATCTGGTTTCACAATAATAAATTGTTATGTTAAATGAAGACAAAACAAACAATATGGTTTTTTTAGCAAAGGAAACGCATAATGAACTAAGTTCTATTAGATATTTAGGTGTCAGTCTTGATCCTAAACTCAAGTGGACAATACATGGAGATGATTTGTCAAAAACGTTGTCAAGATCTGTTTTTGTAATAAGAAGCTTAAAAGGAACGATAACTGAGAAATGTTTACTTACAGTTTATTTTTCATATTTTGAGTCGCACATGTCATATGCCATATTATGCTGGAGCCAATCTGTTATCCGGCATCGTGTATTCGGATTGCAAAGACGAGCAATTAGAATTTTAGGTATTGGGTATAGTGTACTGGTACTGTTGTAAAAGTAGTTTTAAAACTTTGAGAATTTTAACTTTTACAAGTTATTATATTCTGCGTTGCTTGTGTTATATCAAAGAAAATTTGAGTTTATTTATTACACGCAAACAATAATTATAATACTCGCAATAGCAGTAATATCTGTTTGCCGTATATACGCTTGAAAAAAAGTATGGATGGTGTCAGGTATATAGGTATAAAACTGTTTAACAAACTGCCCTCAGATATAAAAAATCTAAGTTATGTTGAATTTAGATCTACCATTAAAGATATTCTTATAAAAAATTGTTTTTACAAAATTGACAATTTTTTAATTTTTTTTTAGATAATCTTCACGTGTTTGTTTAGTTTTATCATGATTGTTCATTTTTTGTTTTAATGTGTTTATATTACAGCACCACACCACATTATTTAATGTAATTTTAACTGTATTGTAATTATTATGTATGACCTGTGTAACTATTTTTTTCTAAAATGGAGCATTAATATACTTATCTATCTACCTATAGAAAAACCAATCCATAATTTTGTTTACAAGCAACCACTAAAAGACTAAAAACTGTCTGTTGATGAGACTTTGTGGTAGAAAAAGCTATTGTAAAGTAAGAATATGGGTAACAAAAAGTTTAGTTTATTGAATAAAATTAATTGGAGAACAAATTTAATTAATTTGAAATAATAAAACAATTTACTATGGTTTTTATAACAAATTTATTCTTACGTATTCATTACTAGTTTCGGCTCTACTAGAGAATTCTACAGATGTAATAAGTTATATAACTTAAATTGTTTTATTATTTCATAAACATAAATTATCAAGTAGCAGAGGTCAGAACCATCAATTATATTCCATTAATTTGTTTTGATTTACAAAACATTTAATTTATTTCAAAAGTACTACCAAGCTTTTTTGTTCTACTTTCTTCACACTTTCAAGTACTTCCAAGTTTATACAAATTTTCCTAAATGCTACAAAGTTTTATCAATTCGAAACACATAAAATTTCAACTTTTGCCAAAATTTGTGGTTATGTTGTACGCCACGTCGAAAAGACAGTAAATACGTTTTAAGTAAAAGTAATTACTGATGTTGTTGATTCATAAAACTTTAATTGTAAACTTTTTTGTATGTTTTCTGGTAACTGTACCAATGTGTAAAAATGTTATAAGTTGACAAATCAATACGAAATTGTCAAAACTGTCAAAAAATCTAATACGTCTATCAAAAAGTTACTAAAACTGTCCAACAAGTTACAGTAATAATTTATGTTGACAAAAATGTAGCAAATATGTCAAATAGTATTCTAAACTGTCAAAGTACTACATCTCTCAAATTTTTTATTTTATATTTCCAAAAAGCGTGAATACGTCTGTCAAAAATTACTAAATTGTCAAAAACATTACTACATTTGTCAAAAAGTTAAAAAACTGTCAAATATTTTAAGCAAACTGTAAAAAAAAATTACTTAATAAAAAACTTTCAATGCAATAAAATATGTCAAAAAATAAGTAAAAATTAAAAAAAAAAAACTTTCTTTGCCAAACAATTAACAGAAATAATTTATGTTGGCAAAAATATAGCAGATCTGTCAAACAGTATTTTAAACTGTAAAAAAAATAAGTACATTTGTTAAAAAATTACTAAACTGTCAAATAAAGAGTTTTCCAATAAGAAGTTTCATTTTGAATAGCAGGCTATTTGGGCAGCTGTCAATTTTGAAGCTATTATCTTTTGACATTTGACAAGTAAAAACTACGACATTATTAAAAATAAAACAATACACGCTTCAACAACGCATTGAAATTATTAAAGTTCACTACAAAAATGATGAAAAATTTTCGGTCACAGTTTGCAAAACTAAAGCACTTTTTGATCGTCCTAAACTACCTTCTCGGTCGGCAATAGTAAACCTGGTGGAAAAATTTGAGCTGTTGGGACAGGTTTGATGTGAAAAATCAAATCCGTGTGCATCGATCATGAACACATGAGAATATTGCTGATGTAGCCCGTAGTGTTAAAGAAAACCCAGGTTTGTCAATTCCTCGTTGCTCTTTGGAATTAGACATTCCACAAACGACATTACACCGTATTTTGCATAAAGACTTAAATCTTAAGGCTTTTAAAGTTTAGTTAACACAAGAACTGAAGTCGGTCAATCACCATAAGCGTCGTATCTTCGCTGATTGGGTCCTTCAAATGCATTAAAATGATCCAGAATTTCATCGAAAAATCATCTTCAGTAATAAAGCCCATTTTCATCTCGGAGGCTACGTTAATAAGCAGAATTGTTGCATTTGGGTCTCAGAAAATCTAAGAATGATTGTTGAAAAGTCTTTGCATCCTCAACGTGTCACTTTTTGGAGCGGTTTTTGGGCTGACGGTGTGATTGAACCTTTTTCAAAAATGAGGCTGATGCAACTGTTACGGTGAATGCATGGCGCTACCGAGCAATGATTAATGATTTTTTATGGCCAAAATTGGAAGATATTGATGTGGACAACGTTTATTTTCAGCAAGACGGCGCTACGTGCCACACAAGCAACAAAACAATTGCAATTTTGCAAGAAAAGTTTCCTTACCGGGTTATTTCTCAAAGAGGTGATCACAATTGGCTACCATGATCTTGTGATTTAACACCTTTAGACTTTTTTTTTTGGGGTCACTTGGGGCTTGTACTCGCTGTATGTGATAAAGATATAACATCTGGCTTTTTATTATCCTCTACACTGTAACGTGACTAAGGTTTAGGTTTAAAGCTATTCTTCTAGTGCTAGTTGATGGATTGTCTTTGATTTCTTGAAGAACATCTTCTTCAATTTGCGGAGGTAGCAGGCAAGGTCTCCTATTTCCTGCAGCTCTTTTATCTACACCTCCAGTTTGATGTAGACGTTTGTAAATACAAATGAATATTCTTTCATTTGGTACCTGTCGGTTTAGAAACCTTTTTTGATAAATTCGACGAGCTTTTGCTGCATTTCCATCGGCAACGCCATAAACAAAATGCATATCGCACATTTTGCTATCACCGTAATTATTCATTTTGCTATCACCACGCAAGCAAAATACTAAGAATGGGCAAATTAAATGGAAATAAAAGAGGACCCAGGATTGAACCTTGAGGTACCCCAACAGTTACTTTTGCCTTTTCTGACCAACTATAGTTAATCACAACATATTGATTTCTGTTTTCAAGATATGATTTCATAAGCATTAGCGTATTGCCTCTTATTCCATAATATTCTAATTTGTCGATTAATATATTGTGTCAGACACAATCAAAAGCTTTACTCAAATCAATGAATTTACTTTTTGGCAATTTTCAAACACTGTATAAATATCTTGCACAAGTGAATAAATTGTTGATTTTCCCTTTCTACAGCCATATTGAGCATTAGTTAATTTGTTGCTTATATAACAATACAATCTTCTACTTAAAGCAATTTCCCATATTTTAGCTAATACTGGAATAATTGAAATTAGACACTTCATGTATATTGCCGTTTTTGTAAATCGGTACTTTGGTTAGTTTCAGTTGATTGGGATATTTGCCCTGTTCAAACAACAAATTTATAAGGTGCGCCAATGTACCACATATCTCGGAAGAAATAGCTTTTATTATGATAGAAGCAATCCCATAAATGTCTGCACATTTACTATTGCTCAGTAAAGCTATAATTTTTTTAATCTCTATAAAATGTACAGGTTCTAGAAAAAATGATTCTTGTACTCTAGGAAGCGCTGCTGTTAAGAATTGCATAGACTGCATACAATTTAGTGTTAAACCTTCAGTAATAGTATTAACAACATTAGAAAAGTACAATTGGTAGTCACTTAGTAATATAGTGCTATCTACTTGTTTTTTGGTTTTATTTTGGTTTCCTATATTAGTAATAATTTTCCACATCTCACGCGGCTTATTTATGGAATTCAAAATTGTTACGGTGTTATAGTAATTATAGTAAATGCTGTATCCGCATTTGTATTGTTTTCTACCATTGACCAATCTGTTTGTCTAACTATTTCTTGAAACTTTTTGATATTCTTTTCGAAAAATGACCTGAAAAGGGTTTCAGTATTTTTTTGCTGTTTGTTTTTTAATATATAATTGGGCTATGATACCATAGTGATCAGAAAGGTAAGGTTTAACTACACTTACTTCATATGGTACCATTGAATTAGTTAAAATATTATCGATACACGTCGCTGTTGTTGCTGTTACACGCGTATTTTGAGTTACATTTGTTCTAAAATTGTAACTACTTATAATATCACAAAATTGTTGTTTGTCTAAACTTTCTACATTAACATTAATATTAAAATCACCTCTCAAATAAGTTACAGTAATTGTAAATTGAAAAACAAATTATCTGATTGATATGTCAAAAAAATTAACATCAGTTTTGAAAAATAAAAGAGTATTGGTACGCTCAATTTGGCGTAACCTCTTAAATATTTGATAATTTAGAATAAAATTTAAACTTGAAGATTTTGTAACATTTTATACAATTTTTACCATTGCAATAAACACCGTGTATATTAAAAATATTTTTATAAAATAGATTATTTAAAACAAAAAAACTTTTTTTTTTAATTTTTTACTGTTGGAGAATTATTTAGGTAATAATTGTAGATTCTCATGCATATATAAACGTTATATATATTTTAAAATTATATTTGTAAAAATATACGTTTCAGTCGCTAGACCATCTTCAGTATAATCAACTATAAAATAATGTGTATACAAATTTTTTGACAATAAAAAAATTTGTATACACTCTTTCGGAAAAGAAGAAAAACTTTAGTAGGTCCCGTGTCTACCTTGATGTTGCATGCACGTTAAAGAACTCAATAATTTAAGTTAAAATTCCTGAAAAGTTTCAGATGTGGTTGTCTTAACCTTGGCGTCGGTGATTAGCTCTGGAAGCAGAAATAGAAATAAATGAACTAACCTAACCTGGATGGTTGACCTCAATGATAGAGATTATGGTGGCTCCAGCTTACTGTAATTGATTTCTCTATGTGCTTGTTATGGGAGTGTGCATCAGGTATATTACGTTAATATTTAAGGTAATTTGTCTATGGCATGACTTTGTACTGGTGTGACTTTCAATGCCAGAATGCCGTCGCTTTGCAATGTGAGCGTGTGTTACGGATGTTTGTCTGTAACAGTATTGTTGACTTTAAAGCTACGTCCCTTGCGGAACCAATGTTTGCAACAATTCTTTTTTTCCTCTCCATTATTTTTGCAACTTACTAACTAGGACATCACGGATTGTATGCTTTTATAAGACACACTAATGTTTTCCGTTTTTCAGTAAATAATAGAAAGTTGTAAAAGTTAAGCTTTCTCAAAATTTATTGTCCAGGAATGGATTAGGTAATTTCTGTTAATCACATTAATGTCTAAGAGTAATTTTTGGTATTGCCACTATTTGATGGTTGTGGTTTAACTCACTATAGTTTACACTTGGTTTACAATTACTTAGGTTTTTAGGGACGTCTGGCTTGCATAGCGTGCTTGGGTCTAGGTTTTAGATGCTGCTTTATGGAGTCGGTCTGTTCGATTTTGTCTCGGTCTTTACTGACTACGTTTGCTGGTTTGAAAAACGTTGTTTTTTTTAGACAAAAGCATCTGAACCTTGGGCAAGCTAAAGTCAGCCAGGTACTGCCCTATAAGTATGCTTACAGGTCTAGCCGTAAAGAAACCATGTTGTCTAGTAGTGGTGGTTGACTTCAGCTAAGTTTGGGCTTAGTTCTCGAGTCGATCAAATCAAACGTAATCAGATCAAGCAGTTTTTTAGAGAATTGTGTTGTTGGTTTTATTCAAAGCTGGTGAGAATTGACAATACAATTTTTATAGGTATAGATTTTTTTGCTGCGAGAGTGCTCCGTTACCTAGGTAGTAGGAGCGCCTAAAAGTCATTTTGGTGAAGTGAAACGGTACAGTTTAATTTTTGGCTAAAAATTTGCCTGTTTTCTTAGAGAAGCTCCGGTAGGAATGTCGTGAGTTTCTTGTAAGGTTTGAGCGCCTTTACTACAAGTCGCCCCACGTTAAGCGCCAATTGTTGCGAACTAGCTTTGTCGGTCACAAAATATGAAAAAAAAACTAATTAAATTAATTATAAACTGTATCTATATTTAATCTTTTGTTCAATTTTAAATTAAATTTATTAAAAACTAATCACGTAATCTAAAAATTCTTTTAAGAATAATAATTGAGAAGTTAAAAATGAAACTAATCATACATGTATAAGCCTTCGTTTATAGTACTTAAAACATTATATTAAATTGTTTTTGAGTTATTCAAATCGGTTGAAAATAACGGTTGTAATTTACTGATACTTTATATAAACTAGGATTTACTATTTGTGTAATATATAAATTAAAAATAGTTTGTTGGAGTTATTCACATAATGAACATAATGTTTATAATGTGTAACATTAGATCATAAATATAAAAAAGTAAAAGTAATGAGTATGAGTTACAACATTATTAAAAATAAATACTATTTATATAAATATTAATGTTTCTTATATAATTTTATGATGATATGAACTAATATGTTTATAAAATGTAATTAAAATCTAAAAATCAAACTTATTACATCAACTATCTATAATGTCTTTATTGTCCACAGTTTTTTTAAATATTCTATAACAATTTAAAAGAGCTTGATTGATTGCGCAAGTAGAAAAGAATTTTGAAGGATGTAATTTTAATTTAATATGTGTAATGAAAAATTTGAATAAAATGTATAAGTATTGTACTAACCCTGTGAGTTCTTTGTTATTTACTTGAAATTATTTACTGTTGGAACCTATTTTGAAACATATTCTTATTTTTATCAAAAGAATGGGTACGGTCAACAGACCGCAAAAAAAAATAAAAAATATTTCAACTTTTAACCATTTTTGAAATCTTTTTAAAAAACAGTTTTAAGAAAATTTAAAAATACATTGAAGTTTTTTTAAGTTTAATATTGGTTTTAACAAATTTGCGAAAGCTCACATTTAGTCGAAAACTTACATTGGTCGACTGAGCTTAGGTTTCAGATGCTCTAGCAATTTTTTTCAGTTTTTGTAAATAAAAAAACCGCCTAAAAAAATTTTAGTGATTTTTTTTTTTTTACAACAAATTGGAAAAACTTTATTTGCTCTCAAAAATCGTGGAAAAATGTCAAAAAGTATGTAGTTTATCATAAATTTTTTGTAGAACACGAATTTTGTACTATTTTTACGTTATTTTATGACTTTTGCATCAAAACAAATAAAGATGCATGGCAATGTCATTGATCTATTTTTTTGGTTGTTTAAGTGTAACAGACTTAAACTTTGCGACCAGAAATAGTTTTCTTGTTGCAAAAAAAAAACTCCCTGTATTCAATACACTGTTTTTGAAGTTTTGTCATAGAATGTTGACATATATGAAGACCTACAAGTTGTAAAAAAAAAACTTTAGCGTTTAAAGACGATTTTCCCATGTTAATCAAATAGGAAATTTAATACGCAAAAATACAGTTACCAATAAGATATTTAACTAGCTCTCAAAAAAATTTGCAATTTGGGAAATAACGGACACTCTAATGTACATATATTAAATTACTATAACTCAAACTATTTGTTTTTACTCAAAAATAAATTGTAAGCTTTAAGCACAAAAAATAAATTGCGTATTGCTTCGGTCATAATACTTCAAAACGACAATATCCACCTACAAATACATAATTAATAAAATGTAACATTGTTATTTCTCTTTAAACTATTTAATTGTTAATGTCTACCAAGTTTGGATAGTAAATTGTATATTTTTCTTTTTGTTGCAACTTCCATGTCATTAATGTTCTTTTTACAGCATAAATTAAGAACAGTTGAATGCATAATGCATACACTTTGTTTTATTTAAAATCAATATTACTATTTTATATTTATAATAGGAGTTTGTAATAAAAGCGTTTTCATTATTCAAATAAATTTGAAATAGATATAACTCAGAACTCCAATTATAATTGAATTATAAATTAAGTATTCTATAATTACGTACTTTATTCAATCGTCTGTCAATTGATACCAGCAGCATGTTGAACAATTAATGTAATATGCGGGATCAATACAATACAATTAATTATGTAAAACGATGTGTAGGCAGCACTTGCATAATAATTAACAAGTTTCGTTTAGATTGCATTTAATTATAAGCTTTGTTTAGTAAAAATAGAACGATTTTAAATTGTTTTAGTGGGGCAAGGTTTTGTTTACGTTTACTGTTCTTAATTACCTTTTGTGTAAAGAAAAATTTAACGAAGGAAATTTAAAAGCATAATTAAGCAAATTATTTTTACACCTTGGATAATTAGAAAATATAATTTTAATTAAAGCGTATCGATTGACATTGTGTATTATATTTAATGAATAATTAGTGTACTTAAATGGCTTTAAAATATTAAAATGGTCACTTCAAACAAGAAATTACAATCATTATTTTAATATTAGTATTCTTAACTAAATGCATATTCATAGTTTTATTGAGTATTCTTTCTCATTACAGAAATCAGGGTCTTATTTAGAGAAAAATTGGCGGGTATGGTTGATTTTTGTAGAGACAAGATTTAAAATCTTTTTTACAAGTGAAACAAATCATCTAATCAGATGTAAACAATAAACTTAAATTTCAAATATTTTATAAATTTGATTTTTAAAATTTAATATTAAATTCAAGGTGCACAATCAATAATATTTAAAACTTCCACCAAGAATAAGTTTGATTTTGATATTGATGTTTTGGTTTTTTGTTTAATTTATGACGTTTTTGGTCTTTGTGCACTGAGGTGCTCTCGGTGCATATTTATATCAAAACATTGGTATGCAAAATCAAACTTAAAACAGTCTAGCATGAAATGCGGGGACACACATGCAAAGCCGGCGATACCACAGAATTGATATATTTATTATGTATAAAAGTGTGTGTCTCTAAGTGTGTATTGTTTCCCTTTCTCGCATTATGCATCCTTTTTTTTAATTTTTTTTTACCTACTTCATTCTGGTTATAGGTTTCTTTCTTATTCACTATGCGAAACCTCTTACCACCGGTCACACTATTTTTGGTGTACTGTAGAATTGCGACCTCACAGCCAAAAACGCCATTAAATACAAATGCAGCACTAAATTTACCATTTTATTTGTACGCTAATACAAATATTATTGTCACTGACAGTACAATTTAAAGTGAAAGATCTTGCTGAGATCCACAGCCGTAAATATTCTTTAAATTTATTTGATAGATAATAAAAAAAGTTAGTTTGGAGCTTAACTAACAGACTACATAACTAATAAATAAAGTATAAGATACAGAGCCAGTAAAAATATACTGTTGCTTGTCATATAGATTACGTTTGCACATTTATTCTGCAAATGTAATATCAAGGCATTTCTCAACAGTCAAAGTTTGATCGCTTGTATTTGACAAATGACATTAAAGTAAAAATTAAACACTTAACAGTTGAGCAATGCATTGGAAATCATAAAATTTACTATAAAAATGATTTTTTTGTAATCAGAAAAACTGACCCTCCGAATAGAGGACTCAAACTCGAAACCACTAGTGTAGCAGTCGAGTACGTTAACCACTACACCTTCTGGGCGGTGGTCAACCATCTAGCAAGCAATCACACCAACTTCTGGCCCTGTGACAGTTTCAATACTTTTTAACAAAACCCCGTTCCGCTAACAAATAGCGCCCAAGTAGAAAGTATAACTTGAAACAATTGAGAAGAAAGAAAACATTATAGCTTCCAAATGCAACATAAAGAGACGTTTACGTACAATAATGTCACGACAAGCAAACCCTGACAAAAATGTGTACATACCGTACTACGTAGCAGTAGAATCAACCGAAAAGTGTACAACTACAACAAACTAACCGACGTCTGCACTGGAATAGGAAGCAAATAAAGAGTTACATTTGGTGTGACAAGTGACAATAACAAAAAATGCAATTTGCATTGTCAAAAACGAGTCACCTTACCAAAGGCAAAACCACCAAACGTGAATTAAAAAAAATTGTCATTCAACACTCCGACTTGACAAACCTCAAGAACTGAAAGTTAGTAAAATAGAGATTGCCAAGTATAGAAAAAAAAAAAAAAAGACAACACAACACCTAGTGCTTAACATTACACAAGTGCGCGCTATTCAATAACCGGATTAAGTGCAAAACAACCGCTAAACATGCAAAACACAAGAACACAACACAAAAAATGTGACAAAACGTTATAGTGCTTAACACCATCAGAGCAAAAGACATGCAAACCACCTACTAAAGTTAATGCTACAAACATTCGGTAAACGCGCAACGATATACCGTAACAAACTTGTGCAAATTAATTGTGTACTACCTGGTAATGTAATCAATTGCTTCCAAAGCTTTGCCAAAAATTGGAAATTAAGTTCCGGATAAAAGCACGTGCCACAAGTTTTAAGACTTCAACCAAACCTTGTTCTTGTAACAAAATCCCGCCGTGCCAGAACTTCACAGTCAGTTCTACCGGAAGCTTTAGGCCAAAACATTAAACTCTGCGTCACCAGTCAACCTCTAGAATACCATTAGGTTGCAATAAGCCGTGAACACCAATTCCAAGACAACTAACCCTGGAAGGAATCTCCGACAACCTGCTCTAAGACCTACCCTGCTTTTATATGTGCAAAAGATGAAAAGATAAAAATTTTCATTAAGTGCATTATGTTCCGAGATATCTTACAGTGTATCCACAGAAATAAATAAAAATAAGACTGGATTAGTGCTGCTTGAAAATGTAATGAATAGAGAAGCACTAAACAGGGTAGACAAAAGCACAGAACTGGAGCACCTAGCACATTATGCGAGGTCAAAAGTATAAATTATTGAGGCTGATAATGCTTGCAAAAATAAGTGGAAGAAGATCAGTAGAAAGAAGACAAATTCTTGTCTAAAAAACCTAAACTAATGACTTCAAATAGCCCCATAAGAAATAATCCAAAAGGTTAAGTCTCGACCAAATCCAGCAATCTCCGTATGTTGCTGTTAAATAATCACGAGCAACCAAACTAAAATATAGTGGTGCACCATCGTGCATAAACCACATTGCAATTCTTGTTGCCAATGGTACAACATCTACAAACTGAGGTAACATAAAAAAATTGCAATACACCTCGCCGGTAAGTCTTCCTGGTAGAAATACTTGTTCAATTAGACAGTCGCCCACAATTTCAACCCAAACATTCAAAGACAACTAATGTTGAAAACGATCTTCATCTGCCCACACATGATTGTTATGAAAATTTCTTATTGCATATCAAGAATTGACGGATTAGAACTAATGTTTGCAAAAGCCATTGACATAACGCAATACGTAAATGAAAAGCAGCAGGTAGTAGTGCTTAAACATGCTGAATGTAGTATGGATACAACAAATTGCCCTTAAGAATTTTTCAAACTGTCCAATGACTTACATTCAAAATATTGGCAACTTTTTGTATAAAACTACTTCAATTTTCCTCTATCATGTCCAGCACATTTTGTTCCAGTTGTACCGTTCTTACAGTTATTGATCTTCCTGGCCTTCCATTTCGTTTCAATGTACTCGTTTCTCAAAGACGTCGATGAATGTTTTCGAAGATTTTTTTGTCGAGGATATAACGGCCAGGAAACCGTTCAATATACAATCGTCTAGCTTGTAATGAATTGCCATCAGCAAGTCCATGCATAAAATGCATATCAGTCATCTCACCGTTCGTATAGTGAATCATGTTAAAGAAATTCACTAACTATTAAAGACTCGTCAGCAGCCAAACGTCACTCAATCTAAATACCTGCGACCGATCCATGTGATGATCAATGTCGAGACTTATTCAAATGAAATCCAATTGTACATTAGTAGATAAAACAGCCGTTTCAAGTAATTGTAAACAATTTTTTGTACTTGATAACCTCATTAATTGTTTGTACTTGATATACTCATTGGCGTACGCGTTACTTTTATTTACATTAATGATTTCAACCAATATTGAATATGGTTGTCGCAAATTTTGTTCACCATTATATTTGAAACAAGAGTTTTTCAGAAATCATTATAAGACCAAATATTCTTAGAATAACTCCTTGAATTTTTGCCGCATGTTTACCAAACACCCTGTATATTGAGACACCCTGTGTTTCTTAGTTTGAAATGGGGTGTATAGTATAGTATTTAATTTTAAATTACATTTATTATAATTTCTAATTTGATATTTTAATAATAGCAAATACAACGTTTGATGACTTTTATTCTGTTAAAAAGTAGCAGGTTATTTATTTATTTTGATAATAAAATCACCTTTACATAACTTAATAAAAATATATATTATTGAAAAAATATCTATGTTAAAAATAGAATGGAAAACCACTGCGACCCCATACCACACTTTTTCAACTGATAATTACTTTTCCCTATGAACGTCACGTCAAACATAACATTAGACCAATTCATTCCTTGACCTTGTTTTAATAGAGATAATTTAATTACTATCTCGATAATTTTTTATTCACAAAATACAAACAAACATGCATCATGTGCTATCATGTGTTAGTGAGCATTCCTTTCTTTAAATAACCAGTATATGTAATATATCCAGTCAGTGGTGGTGGAAGGATGAACAACTTCAAACAAGTTGTGCCCACATACACGCACGTGCTTTGTATGTAAATCAATTTGCTTCATAAATAAATAAATTCGTAACGATTTATCGATAAAAGATAGTGTAGATTATGTGACATTGTTTTTTTTTTTATATTTAAGTGTATAATCAGTGCGTGATAAATGTCAATTGAATTAATAAATGACTAGTAAGTTGAATCATATTTTATTTAATATTTTCAAATTTAATAAATCTATTGAAACAAGCTACGCAATTTAATTGTTTTTATTTAATTGTCGGAAGTTGCTGGGTTTAATTCTTTTCATATATTCGATATATACATATATTTGAGAAAACAAAGTACAATTTTATTGTAATTAGGATTTTTTATTCTTTACCGAGTAAATTTCAATCAAACTAATTTCTAAGTAGATTTTTATTACAAATTATGATAATTTTGAATAATCTACAGTACTATTATATTAAAAATAATAGGAGTACCAATATTGTAAAACTCTGCATGAAGTAACAAAACAAACCATACATGCAAGTTCTAAAACAGGAATAAAATTTGCATTTTAGTTCTATTGCATAATTTATGTTCATGTAATGAATGGTTACTTTAATACAATAGTAGATATTGTAGGGGTGTTCATGCAAGCATGGAAATTTTGATGAATTGGCTTTATTCCTTGATATTTACGTTAACTATGTTACTGCATCAATACAAGAGATTAAATCAATATTCATTTCTATAATTAACTTAAAGTTTATATACTCAGATGCAAAAAAACCGGGTCATTGGGTAATTTTTTTTTTATAAAACTTTTTGTGTTTTACAATTAAAGTGACCATCAGGATGTAGAAAAAAAAAACAACATATGGTACTTAATAAGCAAAATAAAATTTAAAGGTATGCGTTCTTCACTATCTATTGCTCGTTAGACATTATACACAGAGGATCAAGATGACTTGTTTGTTTTTGATTAATTCATTCTCAGTGCTGATTGGTGTGTTGATTATAGTTCTAAGTGCTGAAGATTGTGCTGTTGCTTTTGTGGCAGATGGAAGAAGCCAGCAGTATGTGTCCAGATTCTTTTATGTCTGTCTTTCTACCGTTCAAAGAGCACTTGAGCGGTTTAGGGAGACCGGCATCTGACTGGAAACGAAAAACGACTGCTATCGATGACCGATTTATTGTTCGTACCAACAGAATCGTCTTGTGACTTCAGTGGAGACCATAAACCAACTCGGCGAGATTCTTGGCACAGCTGTGAGTGTGTGGACATTTCGTCGAAAGTTGCAAAAAGCTGGCTTAAAATCTTGTAGATCAGCTGGACCAAAATTACTCCCACGTCACCGAGTAGACTCCAATTTTCTCGCAAATATTTGAATTGGACAAAATGGAGAAATGTACTGTTTACTGACGAGTCTAGTTTCTGCCTATATTTGCCAGATGATAGAGAACGAGTATGGAGACGACCGGGAGAACAATTTGTGGAGTGCAACTTTAAGCCTTGGCTTAGCCATGGTAGAGGTTCCCTGATGGTATGGGCAGAAATACTGATTGTCATTGGAGAATTGCTGACTGCACAGCGGTATATTGAGGAGGGTTTGGAAAATTACGTAGTCCCATTTGCTTCATTTATCGGCGATGGCTTTATTCTGATGTAAAATAACCCGAGGCCGCATTCTGCGAGGTGCGTTGCAGAATACTTGATTGCAGTTGAAATAAAAAAATTCAACTGGCCAGCATGTACCACAGATGGAAATCCTATAGAACATGTTTGGGACATGCTGGGCAGGCGTGTTAAAGGACGTGCAGTTGCATCAATCACAATAAACGAGCTTCGTGTGGCACTTTAGGAAGAATGGCAGAATATTCCACAAAATGATATTTGTGAGCTCATTAGTGGTATGCAAGCAATAGTTAAGGCTCGAGGAAGCAATTCAAAGTATTGAAATTTTATTCAACTGAAATTTTTATTATTAATCTCTGTTAAGTTTATTTTGCATTTTCTTTTCTGTATACGTACATTATCGTTTTCGCTTATTAATGTTTATTAAATAAACTGATGAGTATCATATGTTATTCTTTGATTGTAAAATACTAAAAATTTTATTAAAAAAAAATTACCCTGTTTTTTACAAAAAATTACTCAATGACCCGGTTTTTTGCATCTGAGTGTACAAACGCCAGGTGGAGTGGGATATTGTACTCAGTAGTTTTTTCTGTTAGGTTACGTAGTGTGTGTGAATTGTCGCCAGTACTGTATCCATTGCCAAATCCTGCTTGCTTGCTAGTTTGTTTAAAGTTGAGTTTTGTTGTTAGGCGATTGCAAATAGTTTTGGTAAACATGTGTCGGAAAAAAAAGGTGGGATTTCTTGGCTAATTATAAGAAAAAAAGTTCCTATTAACATGGTTCCGCAAAATGCACCGTTTTCGAGATGCAGAGTGTAATTTTTTTTTTTTTTTGACGATATCTCAGGAACGAAAAGAAAAAGTAGCTACTTGATCACAAAACCTTTATTTTACAAATTTAAGCAATAACATAAAAAACAAGAAAAATCACAAAAAATTTTAAAAATGACCTTCACCTACGGTAACGCAGGCTTCCAACCTACGTCTTAGTGACTGACGTACGCGTTCAAAAATGCCTGGAGTGTTTTGTATCGTATTGCAGGATACAGTAATGCGATTTCTTAGTTCATTATCAGTATTAACTGATGTAGTGTAAACTAAACTTTTTAAGTAACCCCACAAAAAAATATTTAGATCTGGAGACCGAGGAGACCAAGCCTGTGGGCTTCCTCGACCTATCCAACGGTTCCTATACTGTTCATTTAAGAATTGACGCGCAACTAAAATAAAATGTGCAGGAGACCATCGCGCATGAACCACATTCTTTTTCTTAATTGAACCGGAACGTCCTCCAAAAGTCCTAGCAGCTCTTCTTCAAGAAAATTACGATATGATAGCCTAAACGGCAAAAAATATGGACCTATTAAATGGTTTCCTACAACACCTGCCCAAACATTACCGGAAAATGTTTGCTGATGATGGTCTTCATCTGTAAATAAAACTTGTTCTAAGAATCAAAGATTTTGCGCAATTCTTTCTTGAAACCATTGGCACATAGCCAATCTTTGCGGAAAATCCACTGGTAAAAGAGCTTGTACTCACTGTATGTGATAAGGATATAACATCTGGCTTTTTATTATCCTCCACACTGTAACGTGACTAAGGTTTAGGTTTAAAGCTATTCTTTTAGTGCTAGTTGATGGATTGTCTTTGATTTCTTGAACAACATCTTCTTCAATTTGCGGAGGTAGCAGGCGAGGTCTCCCATATCCTGCAGCTCTATTATGTACACTTCCAGTTTGATATAGACGTTCGTACATACGAATGAATGTTTTTTCATTTGGTACTTGTCGGTTTGGAAACCTTTCTTGATAAATTCGACGAGCTTTTGCTGCATTTCCATCGGCAACGCCATAAACAAAATGCATATAGCACATCTTGCTATCACTGTAATTATTCATTTTGCTATCACCACGCAAGCAAAATACTAAGAATGGGCAAATTAATTGGGTAATAAAGATAATAAGTTCCCGCGATAATGACTCCTTTTGAAAAAAGGTTATTTAACAACTAAACTACAATTCTAAATAACTCAAATGCATGAAACAAATGCATGAATGCTGACGACTTGATCAAAAACAAATGTTTTCATCAACAACAAAACATCTTGCTTCTTTTTTTCTATCATAAAATGCCGTATTTCTCTAAAACGGTTTACGTTAGAGCTTTTGACTAGGAGTACCTTTTTTGTGTAGTAAAATATTGGTGGTTTACAATGTGCTTTCAGAATGCCAATTTCCCAAGTGTCATAGAAATTAGAGCTATAAAAACTTTACGCAACCCTAAAAGCTCCGTCAATGGCACATGACAAATATTGAGTAAGCGCTTAAAAAGTAGCTAATATTAATGTTAAGATGTGTACAAAAGCTGAGTTTTGTATCTCAAACGGTTCCTGAGATATCGTCAAAAAATTTGAACTATTTTCTTATAATTAGCCAACCAATCCCACCTTTTATTTTCCGACACATGTTTTGAAACACCCTGTATAGTTGTCAAAGCAAATTGATGAGGCTGTAGTTTTCAATATTACATGTGTCTACCTTTTTAATTATGAGCACAACTTCTGCATTGCACCATTCTGCAGAGATTCCATTTTCTTGCAGGCATTTGTTGAGTAGAGTTTGCACAGTGTTTTTCCAGAATTGATCCGCCATGGTTTAACATTTCGGTAGTAATACGGTCCTTTCCCGGACATTGTTCTTATGCTAAAAAAATTTCGTATACTAATATATCTGGTATATAGTTCCATGTCCGGTCTTTTTGACAAGAACAAATTGTTACAAAAATTCTCTACAATTTGGGATATTTGCTTTAGATCTGAGATTATGCCTTCATCCAAGTTTTTATATATTGGCATTATTTTTAATTCGGGTGTCTTTTTTACTTGCTTGGTTGGTGCTTAGTATTTCTCCGTTCTTTTTTTTTATTTGTTTCATCTATTCTATAATTTTCCTAGTGGTCTTTTGTTTGCACCTTCATTGCCTTGTTTATGCCCAAATTGTCCAATATAGAAAAAAAAGTCATTTAAAAGTCTCCGCTAGCGATCTGCATTGAGTATAAACGTAGCACCTTTCAAATCAAAAACTGCACCAAACAATAACTCGTTTGGGATAAAGATGTTTTTCAATTATTGTTCTAGGGTTTTCAAAACCAACAGATGCGGCAATTTTGTCTATTCACATATGCGATGAAGGTTGTACTGTGAAATCTATAATTGTTGTGAACGTCTTGGGATATACAAACATGTTTTTTTGCAACACTGTTAGCACCAGCGGCAGTGTTTTGAGCTGACCTGACAGTACGAGTTTAAACTGGCAATTTTACATCAGTAACTTGACCATTATGCTCAAATTTTGCAATTAGCTTTACAATGGCTTTGCGAAAAGATGATTCATACCGACTAAAAACACCACAAACTCTGCTACTATCTTGGTAAAAATTTTACCGTGTCTATAACAAATTTTCATTATTTCTTTCATTTTCTTAAATATTATAGTTTTTAATGACAAATGTCAAAGCTTCAAATTCAACAGATCATAAATACCGCAAAATTTAAAATGGGACTAGTTTTTAAAAAATCTTTCAAAAAAAGCTTTTAACTATCTGACATATAAACTGTTTACATATAAATTGTCAACTTTCTTCTTGACAGAAATCATCCTTTACGTTTGCATATATGCAATTTTTTGGAGTATACAAAAAAATTTGTATTCGAGCTCCCTTATAAACTGTTAGACCATATGATTGTTAAAAAATAAAACTCGTACAGAAATACACTGGCGAGCAAAAAATAGAAGTCACTTTAAAATTATGACTTATTTTTGAATTTTTTGTTTCAACTTTATGTTTGCTGTTTTAACTTTAGCTTTACAAATTGTAAAGCAAAGTAGGCGTTTAATAATTCATATCCTAACAAATTTTATCTATCTGTCAGTTATTATCACCGTGTTACAGACTTATATGAAACAGCATCCATTTTGCTCTAATTAAAAACCTACATTTTGTTGTGGTTTTTTTACTTAGTGTTGATTTTTCTCTGCAAAACTTGTCATTCACACGGTGTACTGTACTTAACAGGTCATAATGCCTTTAGGCCTTATTGTTGCGGCAAGAATTATAGCGTTGATTGAAGACGAGGAAAACGTGAAACTGTTAGGATTGTTGGTAAAAGCCTTTGTGCTGTACAAAAAGTTACTTGTATACTGGCCTGATAACCAGAAGATCAGGCCAAAAAAAAAGTCACGGCAAACAGAGATAACTGTTTTTTGGTGTCTACAAGTTTGCGGAATAGAACAGCTTCTGCAGTTTATCTACAAAATCAACTCTATGAAGTTAGGGAAGTAAATGTTAGTGAATGAACCGCTAGGAGAAGGCTTTGGGCTACTGGATTGTCTTGTAGAAAGATGGCTACAGGTCCACCTTTACAATGCCGACATTGGCTTTTGCCTAAAATTACCGAGCATGGAAAAATGAGGACTTGAGCAGGGTACTGTTTTCAGATAATTCGCGCTTTTGCCTCAATGGATCAAACGGACGTTGAACAGTGTGGACAAGACGCGGAGAAAGATACGCTTCAGTTTGTATTGATGAAAGACTTTCACTTGGCGGTGGGTTAGTTATGGTTTGGACAGGAATTTCTACCAAAGCACGCACAGAGTTGGTCTTTATAGAGAATGGCTTCTTGACAGCTAACAGATAAATTATGGAGGTTCTCGAAGATCATGTTATGCCCTTCATGACAACTATGGGCGAGCGCAGCATTTTCATGCTAGACCTCACGTAGCCAGAGTTATCAGAGATTATCTGAATGAAGTGGGAATTTTGCGGTTCGATTGGCCAGCTCTCAGCTTGGACATGAATCCCATAGAACATGTCTGGGACGACTTATCCGAAAGCATACACCTGCTCCAAGAACTGCTCAGGAGCTAAGACAGTTGCTATTGCAAGAATGGAATAATATCGACTAAAATATGATCAAAACACACAACAACACCTGTGAAAAGAAAAAACTGATGATGGCCTTACAGCCGAAACCGGTCTTAATATATAAAAAAGTAAAATTAGCACAATAAAGTATATAAATTTTTATTAAAATACCCTAACCTCAATAAAATATTATCCTTAATTTAATTCAAAGTGTTCCTTGTCGACTTCAAACAGTCATTAATGCAAGAGGGGGTAATACTCATTAGTGATAAGTTTTTTTTTCATATTTTTAGTTCCATATTAGTCCTAGGAACAAAAATTCGAACTTGGTCTAAACTGTTTTGTGATATTTCCAAAATACGCAATAAAAACAATAAATATGCTTTACGATTCAACATTGAACTTTTAATTAAGTGTGCAAAATACAGTACAATTGTTTACAATCTGCTAACATAAGGTTAAAACAAAAAATTCCAAATTTTAAAGTGACCCCTAGTTTTTGCTCGCCAGTGTATATAATGACTCGCAATAGCACTTAATGGTTTTTCAATAATTCTATATAAAACAATCATTTTAGTCTGTGAAAAAAAAACATAATAAAACTATTGGACCTTCATTACAATAATAGTTGTTATGAAGAAAACAATAATAAAAACAGAATTATTTATGATTGACAAACATTCTCAGCTTATAAAAGCTTTAGTGGTCAAGGTTAATCACGTCATATTTGGAATTTATATGTTTCGATTCATATTTTTAACAATATTTCAATCTATACAATAAATTTGTAAACAGTAAACCGTACGAATTTTAGTAAATAATAAAAACATTAATTAACACAACAGTCCCAAGAGTATGCTGTAAGTAGATGGACTATATTGATAATATTTTATTAATTAAATTAAAATAATTTAGTGTATATTATTGAAACTGTAGTTCGTATTCATGGCATTTGTTAAAATCATAATTACTAACAACAACGATTTTTTAACAAAGGCGGTGAATCCGGATCATTATTATATTTACCTTTCCAGTAACAATTACATCACATCCCCGTCCATGTCCATATACGATTCGTCCAGTATGACACTCACTAAATAATTACATTGACACTCACTAATAATTACAAGTCACGTTAATAATAAATCAATAATAATTGTATTATTAGTATAAGGCCTGTAATATCCAACTCCTAATAAACCACCTAATAAACTATTAGCTGAATAACCTAACTTTTTTTAAACTTTAATTTGATTTAATTTTGTTACACTTCTGAACGACTTATATATTATATGCTTAATGTTTTTATTTGTTATAAATGTATATGTTAAGCATATATTTAATTGGCTGTTCTTAGGTTTTAATAATATGAATAAAATTAAAAGTTAGGTTATTCAGCTAATAGTTTATTAGATGCTTTATTAGGAGTTGGATATTACGGCCCTTAATCACATATAAAATGCGAGAAATCACGTCCGCACAGCAAATACATCTTCATGCTACTAATCTCCCCACCTCAGGATATATACGAATTTAGAAATGATAACACAAAAAACATCATCGGCAAAACATAAATCTGGTCCATTAAATAAAGTGCACGTTTTTAAGTACAGGAAAAAATAGAAGTAAATAACCTTGAATATTTGTTAGAATAAAATAAATAGATATTCATCAAATATTATTATTTTATAAACTAGCATATGTGATATTACATCCAATATAATTAAAATAATGTTTGATTAACATTATTAAAAATTATATATAGTGTTACACCATTATATGCAGGCTTATATTATTTTATAAAACTTATTGAACTCGTCAATTAATTTTTGGTCAATTTCGACAATTTAGTACATATTAGCAAATTTATTGATAAATATTTTTCCAGTTTGCAAGTAATAAATAATTATAGAAATTACTATTTACTGTTACCATTAATAATTCTTTCTTGGCTGAGAGTTCTAATTCAAAATTAGTTTGGAAATCTTTTTTTAATTTATGTCATAAATTGAACATGTTAATTATTAGTAATAGTTTTATATTATCAACTGTACTGTTTACAAACATTGTCTTTGCTTGTCTAGATTTTGAGTTATAGGGTAAACAAAAGTTTAGTGCACCTAGACCTCTTTGTAACTCTTTCAGTGGTGACCTAACTCTGTTGTCACATCTTCAATCAACCTTGGATGATGTATGCAAGTACACCTATTGGTTAATTGTCATTATGTTGGAGAAAGAGATGTGCTATCTAATTCCTTGATCACTAACACTTGGTTGGGTAGGCGGTAACCCCAGTTTATGATTACGAGCGAGTAGTTTGGATTGGAGTGCCCCACCCACCAACCCATGGGTTTGTTATTAAAAGATTGTATATTTCTCTTCTCTGCAGTCGTTAATAGTCATTATGTTGGAGAAAAAGATAAGATATCTTATCCCGTGATTTACTAAGACTTGGGTGGGTGGGCGGGAACCCTAGTTTATGATTACTGGCGAGTAGTTTGGATTGAAATGCCCCACCCACTCAAGTGTTTTTTATCAAAAGATTGCTCATTTCTCTTCTCTGCAGTTGTTAATAGTCATTATGTTGGAAAAAGAAATGGGATATGTAATCCCTTGATCACTAACACTTGGGTAGGTGGGCGGGAACCCCAGTTTATGAGTACAAGCGAGTAGTTTGGATTGGAGTGCCCCACCCATTCAAGTGTTTGTTGTCAAAAGATCGCAGATTTTTTTCCCTGCAGACGTTAATAATCATTACTTAACACCGGATTATATGCAACTTTAACGCTGAAATATGCAATAAAATAGCTCATAATATACATAAAATAAGCATAAATATGCCAATATATTCCATTTTTTTTAATACAAAATATATAACAAACTCTATTTGTTTAAATTCTTAATAATAAGTTACATATGCAAATATGCAATTGGATATAATCCGGTCACTAGTCATTACGTTGGAGAAAAGATGGGATATGTAATCTCTTAATCACTAACACTTGGGTGGGTGGGCAGGAACTCCAGTTTATAATTACGGGCGAGTAGTTTAGATTGGAGTGCTTCATTCACCCATCCAAGTGTTTGTTACCAAAATATTGCATATTTCTTTTTTTTGCAGTCGCTAATAGTCATTATATTGGAGAAAAAGATGAGATATTTAATCTCTTAATTTAATAACACTTGAGTGGGTGGGCGGTTTATGATTACGGGCGAGTAGTTTGGATTGGAGTGCTTTACCCATCCAAGTGTTTGTTACCAAAATATTGCATATTTCTTTTCTCTGCAGTCGTTAATAATCATTATGTTGGAGAAAAAAATGGGATATCTAATTCCTTAAACACTAACACTTGCCTGGGTGAGCGGGAACCCCAGTTTATAATTACGGGCAAGTACTTTGGATTGGAGTGCCTCACCTGCCCACTCAAGTGTTTGTTATTAAAAAATTGCATATTTTTTTTATCGTTAATAGTTGAAGGGGCAAGTGGATGAATATGTTATGTTACATTTTTCGAAAAGTGAGATTTTTTATGGAAGAACATGTTTTATGCCACTTTATCACTAGAGCTTTCAAAGTTGTACAGTCATTACTTCAAGAGTTATCAAATGGATGAATATGCTATATTACAAAGTTTTTTTGGTACTGCGTGTATGAAAAATTCACAAAGTAATTTATTTAAATCTCATTTTGCAAATTGTAACATAACATATTCATCCACTTGCCCCTTCAGTTATTATTTTAGAGAAAGAGTTGGGATATTATATCCCTTGATCACTAACACTTGGGTGGGTGGGCGGGAACCCCAGCTTATGATTACGGGCAAGTAGTTTGGATTGGAGTGTTCTACCCACCTACTCAAGTGTTTTTTATCAAAAGATTGCATATTTCTCTTCTCTGAGGTCGTTAATAGTCATATGTAGGAAAAAGAAATGGCGATATCTAATTGCTTGATCACTAACACTTGGGTGGGTGGGCGGAAACCCCAGTTTATAATTACGGGCAAGTAATTTAGATTGGAGTGCCCCACCCACTCACCCAAGTGTTTGTTATCAAAAGATTGGCCATGTCAACCTGTCAACTTTCAAACATAGATTCTCAATTGTAGGAGAGGTCTAGGCATATACATAGCAAGTCTCGTCATTCATTTCACATCTTTTAAACTTTGGATTGTCTCCAATACTAATCGTATGTGTGTTTTTTAGTTGATATTGATTTGTCAAAATTTTTGTCATAGTTTGTAGGTTCTTTCTGATCAGTTGCAAATCGTAATCGGCTGCTTTAGCGTTTGGCCATTGCCTCTTTTGCTTGCCTGCAGCTCAGAATGTTATTCCAATCTCTTCTCAGTGCGTGTTTGTTGATTTTTAGTAGGTCATTAAAGCATTAGAGTGGTAAAGCCGGCCCATGGTTCAAATCTGTCTTAATGTTGTCTACTTTGTTGGAATGTTCTTTCACCTAAAGCAGCTCGGTTTAAAAATTTTCTTTGATATGATTTTAAGCTTCTTTATTGCAATTAGGGCCGCTCTACTATCCGTTAGAGTTTGGATATTGGTGCCTATATTTTGCGGATTATTATTTCCATAACTACATTTGATTATTCCAACTACTTCTGCTTGGAAGGTAATCGTGTGCGGTTTTAGTGCTAAAGATGTTTTGAGGTCCAAAACTTGCTAGAAGATTTTTGTTTCAGAACCTTTACTGGTTTTTGAGCCATTTGTGTAGATTCTAATTGAATTGATGACCAATTGTGTCACTCAAAGCATTTTGCCAGCATTTACATAATTTATTCTCTGTAGATTTAATGCTTGCGTCTTTAATGCTCGCAAATGTTAAATTAATATCTTAAAATGATATCAGACAGATGACGTTAATTTTCTGCAACACATCGCTGTATTTATTCCTTAAAGCTCTGCATCAGCTTTTCATACTAGTCGATGTCAAACTTCTGTTGTGATTGCTTCTTTCAACTTTTGCAAGTTTTGAGGTTTATTGACTTAGACCTTTGTCTTTAATTGTCCCATAAAAAATAATTAAAACTGATCACCGAAACAGAAAAGTAATTATCCAAGGAAAATGCGACGCACAACTTCTATTGAGGCTCTGGCTGTTTGTGGCACGATTTTGTTGGAACCAAATATTTTTTGTGTTTATTCTTTGTTGTCGCAATTCTGGAATCAAAAGTTTTATTAGCAAAAATTATTTGCTTTTTTTGTCTTGATGTAAAGTACTGTTAAGTGTTTGACTACTCTTTAGAAGTGCTGCAGCTCGTTTTTGTACAGAGCGCTCAGAACTTTTTTGTTATACCCTTTCTACGGGAGCTTGTGTCCTTAGACTTTCGGGACTACTTAAAGGTTTTGGATTAATTGCCGATGCCAATGTTCTAAAATCTGTTGATTGTGTCACGTTTTGAAACTGAATTTTTACAACCAATATTGAGGCGTTGGCAAAAGCGCAGCTGCAATAAAATAACAGATATGCTTAATTTTATAGTATCTAAATCTTTCACTGCAAACGCACAATACTTCCTTGTCCAGATAACTAGTGTGACTAACAAACGGTAAGCACTTTAAAACAAATGACATCAGCAGGAAGCTTCTATTTTGCTCTACTTTGTACATCTTTACTTATTCCTAAAACAAGGAGACGGCCATCCGGCTCTTTTTACTTGGCTGCGTAGAAGATGCACTAGTTTTTTTTATTTTAAACCATTTGTTCTGCTTTTCCAGGCGACTTATGACTGATTCTACGGATTCCACTTAATTGCACAACGCCTAGTTGAATTTTTGGGCACAGGGGTTGTAGATCACAAATTACTTTTTGTAGCTACTCTAGTGAGACGTCATGATCACAAATAATTCTAAAAATCTCTTCTGTGTCTATCAGCCTACTGAAAGTGGGAGGTGCTTTGCCTGAGGTAAGTAGAGTATTATCTAGCTTTTGGGTAAAAGCACCATTTATCAGTGTTTTTTTTCTGGGTTGTCCAGGTAAAAGTTTAGAAATTCTGTCGAAAGTTTTGGGTCTTGCCTTTCTTGAAGGAGCTTTTGGTTTGACTTTGACGCACGTTGTTTTAGGTTAGCAGAGATGTATACCTTGCAGGAAAGGAGCATTGTTTGCTTTTGTTTGCTCCGCAGATCCTGTCTTTTCTGATACCAGTTTGTGTGGGGTGTGTTTAAATTGTAGGCGGATAGCTTCTTTTACTATAACCCACCCACCTGCCCAAGTGTTTGTCATCAAAGGATCTACTATTTTTTCTACTTCAACTGTTCTTGTAGCTATTATATACATAAGAACAAGTATCAGATGTCACTCAGACATGAGAATATTGTTTAACAATGAATCCTTTGATAAATAATTCTTAGATGGGTAGGCGGGCACCAAATTTAATTTGTGGGCGGGTAGCTTTTTTTACTGTGACCCACCCACCCATCCAAGTGTTACTCATCAAAGGATTTATTATTTCTTTCACTTCTTGTGTTTTTGTAGCTATTATATAAAAAAAAAATGAACGTTAAGAAGTTAGATCACGACTTCCTATTACGTCCGAACAGAAAACGAATATGTAATTCCTTGATAATAAACATTTGGGTGGGCGGGTAGGACGCTCCAGAAAAGAAAAACGAGCCAATAGTTTAGAATGAATCAAAACTGTCACAAATTCTATAAAAACCAAACGTCAGAATTAACATAAACATCAAACATCAATTGTCACAAATTTAATGAAAAACAAACTGCTAAATACACATAAACATCAAAATTATTACAAATTTATTGGAAACAAACGTCAGGTTTAACATTAGCATTAAGATTATCACAAATTTAATCCGCTTATTACACACAAACGAGGTATCTATAAACGCACTCACAAAGTCTGTATTTTTTGGTATTCAAAGATTCACTTTATGAGTTGGATTTTGTGTTTTTGTTCTCTATAGTTGGGAGATTTAAATTCAATTTTTTACCTGCCATTTAGTCCGCACATTGGAGACGCACACCAAACCAATATGTGTGCGGCCGTATGTATACCTTTTTACTTTCAATGACTCGCCTTTTTTGCCATTTGACTGGACGACGCAGTCGATTGATCAAGGTGGGTAAGTCTTGACCCTCCCCCACCTTGTTTAAGAAGAAATCTAAGCCAAAGTGGAGTGCTGCCAAGCTTTAGAGACGCATCTATAAGGTGAAAGTCCACTGAAGGTGGGAGGTGCTTTTTCTGGAATAGATAGTGTTATCTAACTCCCGGGTAAGAGCGTTTGTCTTTTACCCTTTTTGGGTTGTGGAAGAACGAATATTTTTTTAATGCTTTTTTTCTGCTCGAAATATTTAGGACTTGCCTTTTTTAGGGGAGCTTTTGGTTTGGCTCTGACGCACTTTGATTTGAGTTAAAAGTTATTGAATTTTTTGACTTTTTGCTTTAGCCCTGCAGGTTCTGTGTTTTTTGATACTTGTCTGTGGGGTGTGGTTCAAATGCAGAATAGTATTGATGAGGTATCTATAGACGCACTCACAAAATCTGTGTTTTTTGGGGTATTCAAAGATTTTTATCTAAATAACTATAGTAACAGGCATACTAGGAAAAACTCAAACAAGTTAAGAATTTATAAAAAAAAAATACATTTTGATGAGTGAACATAGAAGTACATAAATAAAGAAAAATATAAGAAGAATTAGTAGTCGAGTATACACTTTTTAATATTTTATGAAAAATTTAATAGAAACACCAACAACAGGGATAAGCACAACAACTGAAACAAGATTCAAATCAAAATCAAAATGATTTGGAAGCAAATAAAAAGACAAAAAAAATAAAAAAACAAAAAAGAAAAAACAGAAAACAGAAAACAGAAAACACCAGGTGTGGAATACAAAATGAAATGATGGAAAGACTGAATGAGAAATTGAAATTGTATGTCTGATGACCCAAAAAAAGAACGGAATAGCTTGCAGAAAGTTACAGAAGTATAATTTTTAAGTACGGCATACATCTACGCTATGATACTAGATGAATAGGATATTGCGAAATGGATGGACAACGTATATTATTATTGTATGATAGATTTTTTATCTATTATTGATTCCTGTTCGAAGGATCAAATGTTATTTCTGTTAGTCGGTTTGTTTTCTCGAAAAATATCATGTCTTGTGTTACGCCCAGTTATAATTTTTTTTTTATATATATATATAACTGACGCAACGCACGTTGAATCTCCCAACCACCACACCGTGCTTGAACGTCGTATCTTTATTAATTATCACTAATTTATCAATTAATTCATTGCCGTCAAACCAAGCGACCGCAACTCTTTGCTGCGCCGACATTACTAATCCCTAATCCTCTTTCCTTTGTCTTGCAATCGACTCCTACTTCGCCGCGTTGCAATCTATTCGCGTTGAACCGGTCCATCTCGTCTTCTTGCTATACATATATATTACCTAATTAGCACGACCCCAAGGTATATTTTAATACCAGTGTGTTTATAACTGCTCCTTACCGCTGTAATGTGCCCTGCATACACGCTCTAGCTAGTTTCTTTTCTCCAAAGTAAAGAGTTACCAAACCTTTTTATTAACAAATATAGCAATCTATAACTAATCCATTACTTATTTACCCTTAACAGAACTTCAGACGCTCTATCTGTACGCAAATAACAATATTTATAAAACATTAACTATTATAAATAATGCTAACAAAAACTACTGTTAACACTTGTAACCTTAAAATGTCACTTGAAAATTATTAAATAATTTTAAATTATTATATTACATTTCTATTTTGTTTCTAGGAAAAATATAAAATGACTCAATCAACCACCGAGGTCACTACTAATACAACCCCAAATCAACATCAACCATATGGAACATTTATACCACTTACCGAAGATAGTAACTCTAAAATGAAATTAGTGAAAAGCTGTTGGAAAGACTATTCACACGTTTTGGCATTATTTATATTAGCTTTGGTGATATGGGCTATTGGCTATTCATTATTTGGAGAAGAAATTGTAGGACCGGAAAGTCAACTCTTCAGTTTAGTTGTAAATTACGCTCAATCTCACTTATACAAATAACATTTTTAATAAACTATTTTTAGGTACTATTCATTTCAGCTAAACTTGTTGGATGTTTAGTAGCAGTTGTAAAATTACCACCAATGGTAGGAATGCTGCTAGTTGGGGTGTTATTGAGAAATATAGACTTTTTGATTATAACTGGTAATTATAGACGATTTGCAGCAGTATTAAGGTATGAACTTTAATTAATTAAATTGTAAAATAATTGATTATAATTTCAGACAACTCGCTTTAGTTAACATAATGCTACCAGCCGGTTTAGGATTAGATCCAAAGGCTTTACGAAGTCTCATATTGATGATATTAAATTTAGCAATAATTCCAGTTACTATTGAAGTTGTTGCAATTACAGTGACATCTCATTTTTTGCTAAATCTTCCATGGTTATGGGGAGTACTTCTTGGGTAGGGTTACATTTTCGTATTGAATAGTACAATATGATGTTGAAAGGAAGTTTGCACGTGTTTCAGCTTACTATTAGCAGCAGTATCACCAGCCGTTATTATTCCATGCTTATTTGAACTACAAGATATGGGATATGGAGTCAACAAGGGAATACATACATTGGTTATAGCTGCATCAACTTTCAATGACATCATATGTATAGCTTTATTTGGAATTGTTATTGGAATTATATTTAGTACAGGTACTATAATATTATTTAATTTATTAATAAATTTTGTAAAAAATATCAATTTAGGAACTCTAACAATGCAACTTCTACAAGGACCAATAGTATTAGCAATTGGATTTAGTTTTGGTATTATGTGGGGATTACTATGTTCATATGTTCCAAGCACTAGTGAAAAATATTTAGTTACTTTGAGAACGTTACTATTAGGGTTAGGTTGTGTACTTTCAGCAGTTGGAAGTGATGCTGTTGGATATGGTGGTGCAGGAGCGCTTGGATGTATTGTTGCTGCGTTTGTAGCTAGTTTAAAATGGAGGAGGGAAGGTTGGGATAATAATGTAAGTTTGTATGAAATATGAAATAGATAAAATTAAAATTATTTTTTTAGAATCCGGTTAGAATGAATTTTGTACTGCTGTGGAAATTTTTTGAACCAATATCATTTGGTTTAATAGGAATGGAGGTTAATTTTGCAATATTGGATGGTACTACGGTATTATGGGGTACTATTTCAATGGTTTTTGCTTTGCTGGTATTATATTAATTATTAGTAATTAAATCAAATTATATTTATTATATTTTAGCTCCGTATGATTACATCTTTTGCATCAACACAGGCGACAAATTTAAATTTAAAAGAAAACTTTTTTGTAGCTATTTCATGGATACCTAAAGCAACAGTGCAGGTAATAATGTTTGAGTTATTGGTATTAATAACATGTCTATCTAAGTGTTATTTTAGGCTGCATTGGGTCCAGTTGCATTGGATTTGGCAACAGAACTGAATAATCCAGTATTGATTGGTTATGCTAATACGGTTGTGATTGTAGCTGTAATATCCATTATAATTACTTCTCCTATTGGGGCAATTTTAATTATGAGGCTTGGGCCAAAGTTTCTACATCGGACTGTACCCGATGAAAATTTGAGCGTTGAAATTTCACATATTCCAACGGAGTCAGCAACGCAACGTTTTTGAAATAGTATGGATATGAAGACTTAATTAGATTAAATAAATGTAACAGTAAACTGTATCATAATTAAATAATGTAGTTACTTTAATAACTGTTTCATATATGTATATTAAGGGCGCAATTTATGAAATGTCATAAAACTACGAGCAGACATCAAAATAGATCAAAAAGAGAGAAGAATAAATCTTTATTGGAACCATACTGCTTATGTAAGACTAGACGGAAATGTAAAGCTTCTTTGTAGGATAAGACAGGAATGCATATTTCAAAATTTTTAGGAAATCTTTGAAAGACATAGAAGTAGGGGTCTAATTAAATAGAAAAAAGGTTAATAAAAATACAAACGCTACTAACGATATCTTCTTACTTCAAAGTTTTGACTGAAGAAGAAGCATCTTTAGTTATTTCATTAAATACAAATGGGAAACCAAATCTAGCTATCTTTAAGCACAAATTTACACATAAGTGTGGTTCAATTTTACATAATTTTAGGAAAGTTTCAGAGTTTATACTGAAATAGAATGGAAAAAAAATTGAATTTTGACTAGAACATAATTAATTAATCAAAACTATAACTTACATCAAATATTTAAATTATTGGTAATAAGCAGTGCGTAAATTTCAATGCATTTATCTACCAAGTCAAACGGAGATATTTTTTTGCTTGCGAAATGAATTATTTATATTGTCGACCTTTTTATGCAGATAAGAATCTTCTTTCTGTATCGAAACTTAGATTACTTGCCTGCATATATTATCTACATATTTAATTAATTTCTACAGATATTTATATGCATGTTGATTGATTTCCATTATTTGTAACAACTATTTTTAAAGAAATAATATTGCAAACTTATGTTCATAATTTGTAAGCATATAGCACTAAACGTTTTCATAGTTTTACCACAATTTAATTTAGCTGATGCATTATTTCAATGACTTATCAATGTTAAACACATACCTCATGATCCGGTCGAAAGTAGGTCATCTAATAGCACATTGTAATTCATACATAATTGTCAAACATTATCCACTCCACACATGCCACTGCTTTTATTAACACTTAAAGAACTAGCACTAATTGTTTTTATAGTTTTCCACATCACATTTAACTATTTTTAACACAATTTTGTTAACCCGATGCATCATCCGCCGGACCTGTCAATGCACTAAAGGTTACACTGCTGCCAACTAATGCATTAATAAAATTAAAAACAATTATTTTTATACTTTTTTAAAACCAATTTATTACGTTTGAATAGAAAACAACAAAAAACTCTTTTTTATAAGCGTCGTGTTTTGCAATTTTCAGAAGGATTTAAACAGTTAATTTCTTTAATTGTAAAAATTTTTTTTGGGTACTCATAAATATTATGAAATTGTTAAATGTATAATAATAACATAAAATGCAAACCAGATTATTATTTCAGAAGTAATCTATTATTCAAATGTCCTGAACTGGCTACTTATATATCTTATAATATCTTGAGATTGACAACAATGTTTATAAACTCCATATGTGATTGAGCTGCCTTAAAATTTGGTCTTAAAATATTAAATTGTTGTTAACCTTAAATACCTTAGTTAAATCAGTTGCTGTGCATTCATTAAACACATTTTTTGTGTCAAAGAGTTATCTTGGAAAGATCACCATTGAAAATAGGTGGCATATAGAGCACATGACCTTTATTATCAGTAATGATGGGATAAACTGGACTCTTTTTAATTATGTTGAGATATTGTTTTAGTTGAGCATGAGTCTAAAAAATTATTATTTTTAATGCACAAATTTTTGTTTTGTTTTTTTATTTATTTTTCTGACAAATATTGGTTTTTCTATGTTTAATTAGTTATTTTTCTGTCCAATGCCAATTTTTTTACTTAATTTTTTGTTAAATTGCAAGTTTTCTAGTTCTTTTTGCTCATTTTATTGTCAAATGTTGGCTTTTCTAACTACTTTCTGTCTTTACAGTGATTTTTTTGTTAAATGTCGGATTTCTGGTTAAATTTTTGTCAAATATTGGCTTTTCTAGTTATTTTTTTGTAAAATATTATAATATTATATAAAAAAAAATTAAATATAAAAAAAAACTAAAATCAGGATAAAAACGGTTGAAAAGTGAACACATTTCTATTAAAATATCAAAAACAACTAAACTTAGCTTTAAAACATTAAAATATTGCCCGGAAGCATCAGAATCCGGGTATAAACTGTTTAGAAAACCATAAAAATTCAAAAATATTGTTAGTTCAAAATTTTATTTAAAAAATATCAAAAACAGCAAAATTTACCGGACCGAGGTCAACTTAAATAAACCGTCTCAGGCTCTTATACTGTTAAAAAATGCAACATTCTTGATATGAAAGGTCCAAATTGGCAAAATCTGGCCAAAAACGGTTGAAAAGTGTCAAATTCTATTAATAAAAAGTCAAAAACAGCTAAATTCGGTTACAAATTATCAAAATATTGACAGAAAAAACTAAAGTCCAGCCATAAATTGTCAAAAACTCTTAAAAAATATTGTAAAAAAGCACAAAACTTGAAAACTGTTCAAAAATGCAAAATTTTGTTTATGACAAAACAAAATAAACAAAATCTGGCAAAAAACAGGTATAAAATGCAAAATTTTATTAATAAAAGTTAAAAAAAACAAAATCAAGCAGAAACGGTTGAAATGTGAACATTTTTATTTATAAAATGAGTGCACAGTTTTATTTAGAAAATGTCAAAAACAGCAAAACTTTACCGTACCGTCCTCTGTACGGATTTATCACCGCCACTGCAGCTTTCAGGCAAAGAACTCTTGGGCCGTCGACAATTACACGTTATCTCCAAGATAGTCTAGAATACTACAAACACACTCTGTGCTTGCACTATTGAATTATATACTATAGTAACTAAAAGGGAGTCAACGCAAAAAGAGTGCGCAATATTAAAGAACTTGTGTATGCTATTTTCTTTATTCTACTCACGCGCTTTTATGGATAAATTTGAACAAATAAAACTATTTAGGTTTTCTGTGTAATTAATAAGACCTTTAAACAGTTGGAAACACATTAAAAGCAATTTATAAAAAAATCCTTGCTAGCCAGTTCTACCGTATCACCCAAGGACATCTCAACATCTCTTTTGCCTCCACCAGAAAACAGTTCCAGGACTAATAATCCCCTAGAGAATGCCTTTGTTTACATTTAATTTTAAGATTGTAAACTATTTTTGCCTAGTAACTTTGTAGTACCTGGAGTAGCCCAGTTTCCGCCGCTAAGGCAATTCTCACAATATTAATCTTCATACTCCTAGGCATACTACAGGAGTTTATAAATGAATGGGATTATGTAATCACTTTAAATATGCCGTCTTTTAAAAATCGTCCACTATACTACATATGTTTTCATATGTTTGCTTGACAGCTGTCAAAGTTGATCTGTCAAAACAAATAGTTTAGTAAACAATTTAAAAAAGCGGCACATTTAAAGTGATTACATAATCCCATTCATTTATAAACTCCCTGTATTAGCTCAAAAGAACCTGACATCACCTCCGACAGACTTGGACCAGTAACAAAAATATAAAAATATTGTTAGAACGAACTAAAATCCAGTCATAAAGAATTGAAATGAGTACAATCTATTAAAATGTTAAGAATAGAAATATTTGGCCATATTTTTTTTAATTATTATCAAAAAAAAAAACCTAAAATAAAAAATTGTTTTTTTTTTAAATATAAAAATATTGTCAAAAACAATTTTGGCATAAACTCTAAAAGAGGCAATACTCTATTTATAGAAAATCAAAAATAGCAAAATCTGGTCATAAAGTATAAAAATATTATCAGAAAGCTCTAAACTTTGGTCATAATCTGTTAAAAAATTTAAAATTCTTTATATAAAAGATTCAAATTTGCAAAATCTGGCCAAAAACGGTAGTCAAAATAGCTTGATTGATAAAATGTTAAAATATTGCAAAGATTCAAAAATAGCAAAAAAATTGAAAAATTATTATTATTATTATTATTATTGCATTCTTTATTTGTCATTAAAATGTACAGAAAAGCGAAGTTCAGCTATAAAGCTGTTCTTCCACTTAACCCTATATTTTTACAATAAATTTATAATATAATAAATTAATTAGTTGCACAATTACAGCTTTTTCATGGTGTCCATCTTCTTATTAATTTTGGACTTAGTTCTTTTTCTTTTATAATTCTTTCTAAACTCTCAATTACTTAATAATTGTCAGGAAGTACCAAGTTTTGGCAATAAAGTCTTGAACAGGCAAAATTCTGTTTATTAAAAGTAAAAAAAGACGAAATCCGATTAAAACAGTTGAAAAATGCAAAAGTCTGTTCATAAAATGTCAAAAATAGCAAAATCCAGCAGTAAAGTATAAAACATTATAAAAAAGCACAAAATTTTAGTAATAAACTGTCAAAAATAGCAAAATCTGGCCATAAAGTATAAAAATATTATATACTAAACTTTGGTCATAAATAAAACATGCAAAACTTATTATGAAAAGTTCAAATTGAAAAAATCCAGTTAGAACAGTATAAAATATAGCTAAATTCAGCTATAAAATATTAAAATATTGTTAAAAAGATCATAATCAGATCATAAACTGTCAAATAGTGCAAAATTCTACTCATAAAATGTCAAAAATACTAAAATCCGGCCATAAGGTATAAAAAATTAACAAAAAGCACAACATTTTAATAATTAACTGTCAACAAGTGCAAAACTATTCATAAAATGTTATAAATAGCAAAACTCGGCCATAAAGTATGAAACATTGTCAGAAACCACCAAACTTTGATCATACACTGCAAAAATGCAAGATTCTATTTATAAAAATCAAAAATGGCTTAATCCGCTCAAAAAGTGTCAAATCCTATTAATAAAAAGTCAAAAACAGCTAAATTTGGCTATGAAATATCAAAGTGTTGACAGAAAGAACTAAATTGTTAAAAAGTGCAACATTCTACTTATAAAATGTCAAAAATAGCAAAATCTGGTCACAAAGTATAAAAATATTGCTAGAAAGCACCAAAATTTGGTTAAAACTGCTATAAATGTAAAATTCTTGTTATAAAAAATCTTAGTTAGCAAAATCCGGTTAATATGGTCAAAAAAAGTGCAAAATCCTATCCATAAAAGTCAAAAAAACTAAATTTGGCTATGAAATATTAAAATATTGTCAAAAATATTTAAAATTGGGTTATAAACAGTCAAAAAGTACAAAATTGTCAAAAATAATAAAATCTAGCCTCAAAATATAAAAATATTATATACCAAAAAAAAAAGAAATTGTTAAAAAGATCATAATCAGGTCATAAACTGTCAAATAGTGCAAAATTCTACTCATAAAATGTCAAAAATACTAAAATCCGGTCATAAAGTATAAAAAATTAACAAAAAGCACAAAATTTTGATAATTAACTTTTAACAAGAGCAAAATTCTATTCATAAAATGTTAAAACTACCAAAACCCGACCATAAAGTGTGAAACATTGTCAAAAACCACTAAAATTGGTAATAAACTGTTAAAAAATGCAAAAAGAACTAAAATCCGGTCATAAACTGTTCAAATATGCAAAACTCTTTTTATAAAATATCAAAAACAGCAAAATCTAGCCACAAAGTATAAAAATATTATCAGAAAGCACAAAACTTTGGTCATAAACTGTTAAAAATTGCTTAATTCTGTTTATAAAAAAACAAAAAAGCAAAATCCGACTAAAAACGGGTATAAAATTGCAAAATTAATCAAAAGTCATAAACAGCTAAATTTAAAATATTCAAATATTGTCAGAAAAAATTAAAATCTAATTATGAACTATCAAAATGTTTTAAAAATAGCCAAATCTGGCCAAGAAGTATGAAATATAATAAGAAACCACTAAAAGTTGATCATAACTGTAAATATATATATATATATATATATTTTTATTTAAATTTATTTTCGGATTATCCCGCGTTTTCTCTTTGAGTTGGACTCGACGTTTCGGCTGAATCTCATCAGCCATCATCATGAGAGATTTATTATTAATATTTATTAATATACATCAATATGACATTGATATATAAAACTAATTTTGTTGTCAAAGCTAACTTTTAAGAAACTTTATTGTGTGTAAAGTTTCTTTGTTTGACTTCTGGTAGTTGGTCTATTAATTGATCTTTCTACAGTCAAAACTTGTAAAGGAACTGGTTGTGATTTGGATGCTGTAATTAAACTAGTTGTTGTTGGTAAAGAAGCTGTTAGTGGTTTTTTTGAATTTAATTTAGTTGTTGCCAATGCTGTTTTCCAAGTAGATGGTAAACGTAAAGCATCATCTCTCTTATTGAGATTGTCCGGTCTTTTTTCAATTTCGATAGCTTCTCTAGTTATTCTAGTATGAAAATGATTAATTTTTGCTAAAATTTTAGTTCCTTCAAAGTTAATTTTGTGATGACTTGAATTTACATGTTCCGTTAAAGATGAAGTAGATTCATTTTTTTGAACTGCTCGAATATGTTCTTCTTTTCTTGTGCTAATTTTGCGGTTAGTTTGTCCAATATAAGATCTCGTACAATCTGCACATGGAATTTCGTACACGCCTTGACTTTCTAAAGGGATAATATCTTTTGGGCTTTTTAAAACTTGACTAATTTTTAAATTTGTATTGAAAACTGTTTTATGTCGTATCTTTTTAAAACTTTAGAAATTTTGTTTGTGGTACCTTTGACAAATGGTAAAAAAGCGTATTTTTGTGTTTCATCTTTTTCTTTGTCGTTGTTTGTAATTTTATTGTTTAATAACAGTTTTAATGATGCTTTATTGAAACCATTTTGTAAGAGGGCGTTTTCTAACGTTTCAATTTCTTCTTTTATGTGATTTTGATCACATAATGTTAAAGCTCTAGGTAATAAAGATTTTGTTACTGAATTTATTTGGGCTGGATGATGATGAGAAAGTGCATTAAGATAACGGTTTGTATGAGTTGATTTTCTATGAATAGTATGCCCTAAACTACCATTAGATTGTTTAATTAATAAAATATCTAAAAAGGATATTTTATTTTCTTTTTCAATTTCAATTGTAAACTGAATTTTATTATTTATATTGTTTAGATGATTTAAAAAAGTATCTAAATTATTTTTACCATGTTGCCAAATTACAAATGTATCATCTACATATCTAAGCCATAATTTTGGTTTTAGTGGAGCAGAATTAATATCTTTAGTTTCAAAATCTTCCATAAATAAATTAGCTATGACGTCGAGTCCAACTCAAAGAGAAAACGCGGGATAATCCGAAATTAAATTTAAATAAAAATAATTATATCCGCGAAAATTTAAAAAATAACATATATATATATATATATATATATATATATAAACTCTTACTGATTGCAATGTCATCAATTCTTCAGCAGTGTATTTCTAAGTTTGATTTAAAACCGATCTTTCATTTTTTGTTTAAGCTAAGATTTGAGCGCTTGGTTCAAATTAGATTTTTGTATTTTAATTAAAATCTGACTGTCTTTGTAAATGTAATCTGTCATAATGCATTATTTGTAAATAGGATATGTATGATACTTAAACTTAAAATAAATTGTAGTAATAGGATTTATTGCTTAAAAATATTGTGCATTACATATTTTTAATTAATAATATTTTTAAAAACGTAGTAATAAAACAATTAAATATGTTTATTTTGTCACTTTGCTGCTAACATTTTACAGAACATAATGTCATAAATAAAGTGAAATAAAAGAAAATTTAGAGATTTTTACTACCAACCTAAAATACATTTATTATTTTAATCTAAGATCACAATAGCGGTTTTCCATTAGACAAAATAGTGGTGAATTTATTTGCTAAACGCGTCTTACATTTTTTATGTGTTTTTCAAGATAGAGAACATCCTACAAATGCCAAGTATTTTTTAGTGCGTTTGTCAACTGTGAGACGCTCTTACCCGCAATGTTTAAAAATATTATAATGCACCGAGTGCACGAAGCGCTTAAATTGAAAGCATTTATAGTTAAATAAACTCAGTTAAACAAACAATTAAGTTATGATTAAAAAAACAGCTTTAAGGTTTAGCATCTTAATTAAACAAATGGACCTTTAATGGTATCCAAATCATAGGTACTTATAACAACAAGTGATTGTTTCCTGCAGATAATTTGATGCAATTTATTTAGACCAAACGATCATATTTTTCCGTATCTGGTTTAATTATTAAACGTTGCACACTTTTGGTTTGAGGTTTCAAAGCTATATATAGTGGAAAAGTAATTCTTAAAAAATATAATATTATAATAAATAAATTTTAAATATGTTAAATTGACAAACTGTGTATTAAAATATGTTTTATAAACTAAGTAAAAACACCTAAAGACAATTGAACTTATGTCGGCTAAGGTTGCACATTTGTCAGCATTTGCTAAATTGTATGTAAGCATCACAAATGTTTGTCAAATATGTCATTTGTCAAAGTGATTAATAAATGTTAGCATATATTAACAAAAACACATAAAGTAACTTAAATTTGTTAGATGACAATTGGTTTAAAAATGTTTTTACAGTCTTATAAATGTTAAACTCACAAACGCCAATATTGGCCATGATGTATTAATGCTAATGCAACTTAAAATTCTTAAATAAACTAGTGCTAACAACCAGTTATGTAAATTTAGCTGTAATTTAATATAACTCGGAAGCGAATAAATTTTTAATCTAACTTCTTGCCACCATGATGTACGCCACTGGGTCTATACAATTACTTGTTACCGAACCGAAGTTTGCTACTTAGCAGCATTCAGCTCGCTTCATGCGCTTGATTTCTCGATGCTTTGATTTGACGTTTGTATGGCTATTCCTAACCAAACATTATTAATATAAATAAGAAAACAACAAAATATTAATTCAAAATGCCTCGAGATGATAGGTAAGTAAATTTTATATTAATAATCAAATAAATTAATATTCATAAATATAATATGTTTGTTTGTTATTTTTGTAATATTTTGTTGATATTTTCAAATTTCCAGGCGATATAAGAAAGATTACAAAGAAGTATCACATAGTAGTCGATATGATGTAGAAAAGAAACGCAACCGGTCTCGATCTCGTTCAAAAGATAGGTATAAGAAAGATGATCGACGTACTGAATATAAGTCAAAAAAACATTCACCAGAATCTAATAGACATAAAGAACGCTCAAGATCAAAGAGTAAAAAGAAACGAAGAGACGAAAGCAGTAGTAGTAGTGGCAGCAGTAGAAGTAGTTCATCTGGAAGCTCGGATGATTCGTTAGAATTGTTAGAGAAATTAAAAGCGGAACGATTAAAGCAAGATGAAGATAGGAAAAAAAAGAAGGAATTGATGAAAGCTACAGAAGCACCAGAAGAAAAAAGGTAAAATATAATAGAATTATTTTATTTGTTTTACTATTTAATATTATTTTTAGATTGAGAAGATTAATGAAAAAGGAGGCAAAAGAACGTAAACGCAAGGAACGCATGGGTTGGGATAATGAATATCTACATTACACCAATACTGATAATCCTTTCGGTGATGGTAATTTACTATCAACATTTGTTTGGACGAAAAAGTTATCAAAAGAAGGTTTGATTAATGCAAGTAGAGAAGAACTGGAGACAAGGAATAGATATAAACAAGAAGAAAATAAACGTGAATTGGAAAAGGTTTGTATTTTGTTATTAAATTAAATAATTAAAAATACAATATTTTTTATTTATCTAGGTTAAAAAAAGAAGACAAGAACGTGAACTTGAACGTCAACAAAGAGAAGAAGAAATGCAGTTGATGCAGAGGAGTAAAGAAGCTGCACAGTTTGAGGAATGGGAACGACAAGAAGATCAATTTCATTTAGAACAAGCTAGGCTTAGATCACATATTCGTATACAAGATGGAAGAGGTAAATAAATATATGTCTACTCTTTATAATTTAAAATCACTTGCTCGATGCATAAAGACATTTGGAAAACACATTTGACTACATCATAGAAGTTTTTGTAAAGAATAATTGACCTGAAATAGTTTTTTTGAAACCGTAAATTAGAAACAAATTTTGAATATAATGAAATGTCAATTTTAGTCAACATAATATTTTAGCAAAATCTTAACAATTGTTTAGTTTATGCCATTGATTGAAATTGATTATAAAAATTGTTGATAAATATGATACCCAAAAAAACCTACCCTGTGTAGTTCAATAATTTAACATCAGATGTAGGCACTGACACAGTTAATTAGCCGCCTGTGGCAGCACTATAGGGTTTCTATGATTTCTACACAGTTGCTATAGTTTAAATAAATAAAATATGAGATGGATATCACCTATTTCAGTTTAATAGTGGGATTGAAATTGCATACCATGGTTGGTGGTTGCAATCTTTATATTATTTCAATCAACGTTAATGCTATGAATTGAACTTGGAAAAAAAATGATGTCACAAACATTAGTAAGACAAAAGTCAGTTACACCTGACGTCTATCTTCTGACGTCATGAGTGTCTATGAGAAGTTCTTGATCCTGGGTGATGCTAAGTTTGTGGAAGCAGAGTTCATGTTGAGGACTCGAAGTAACTGGCTGGCAAGTTCTAGCGCGGCGGGGTTTTGTTAACTTTGAGGATTTTCTTCTTACATACAGCTAGACACGAATAGTGTGGCCTGTATAATAGGCAACTTAGTATACATAAAAATTATGTTGAATGTGGTTAAACTCATGTCTTTATCCGTTTTAGCATCTTTCAATCCAAGAACAACGTCGTCCATGTTTAAAATGTATGCGCAAATGAAAAATGCTAAAACGGGCAAAGGCATTAGTTTAACCACATTCAACATAATTTTTGTGTATACTAAGTTGCCTATTATAGAGGCCACATTGTTCGTGTCTAGCTGTAGTCATGTCCAAAGTTGGTTGTGCTTTGACGCTGTCACTAATTCACTGGCTTTGCGGGCTCGAGTATTGCTCTCGGGACTGGATTCCGGGTACTGTGTCGTTGAGTCGGTGTGTTTGATTACGTAGCTGACGACGTTTTTCGGTTTAGTTTTCTTGCTTCACTTTTGGCGTGGGTACCTGAACCTGTTGTAGGCTGAGATCACACTGGTGCTGCCCTATGAGTGTCACAGAGTTGTTCGAGATCTACGTCCCTTAGCAAGGGAACCATGTTGGCCAATATTGGTTCGGAATTCGTCGTGGTTAGTCAGTAACTCTTTTCGAACCCGCGTAGGTAAGATTCTAAGCTTTGTAGCGCAGGGTCTCCCACCAGCTATTGTTTGGGTTTCCTAGGCTCAAGAGGTTTTTATTTTATGGTTTTTTTCTCCGGATCAAAGTCTCGACGGACTTCCTTCCACAGGTCTTGATCGGGGTCTCTGAATGTGGATGGTGGTGGGAGTTTTCCGGTGTCAGGTCCGTGGGGTTTAGGGCGATTTTACTCTAAATAGCTCCACGTTTTGCGCCAATTGTCACGGTCTAGGTTTTGTCGGAGGAGGTTTTTTGGCTGGAGTTATGCCTGAGAAGTGGGGTAGTGTTTGTTCTTGCTTTGTTCCCCTTGGGAAATGCCTCGGGGAGTGGAACGATGTTTTAAGGAACTGCCCGTTCAGGAAATTACGTTTTGGGGATGGGGACTCGATAACTCCAGGTCGACGTAGATGTCCTCTCGGTTATAGTCGGGACTAAACTATCTAAGCCCCATGACGGCTTCACCAAGACCTAGAAGTAGTGGTGTTTGATACTTCTAGGTCTTGGTGAGGTCATCTTCCAGAGAATCTGTCATCCCAGTTTAGATGAATTGGCCCATCGCTGCTAGTAGATGCATCTCAGCTGTTTTTTGATCCTGGGTGAAGTTAAGTTGATGTTGAGGCCTCGAAGCTTGTTGGGCCGCCACGTTTTGGAGTGTTCTTTGACTTGGTGGTGTCCAGGGGGCCTACAAAATTATGATAATCATTTCCTATGGTTTGCCGAACAGTGGAGTTTTTAGGAATGCTTTAAGGTTGCCGAGTTTTGGTTTCAGCAAAAACGGTTTGGTGTTTGTGTTTTTCGCCATCGGGATCTGTCAGTATTAATAAAGACCTGAGCGGGTTCGAAGTCTTTCAGCGTTTTATGTATCTTGGGAAGTGGTGACTTTGTTTAGTTCACGGTACGCAGAAATGTGGTGTGCAGTCTTTCTTCACCAAAACCACCAGGCGCAGTAACTGCCCGAAATATGTTTGATTATCCCATTTGCTAACAACTCTGCTACTTTGGCAAAGAATTAAGCCTTTTTGTGGGCGTTGTACATGTATCTTGCCATTCTTACTGGTTTATTATCAGCGAAGTCAATAGTGTGGCTTACTGTCTTTGTTATTGTCGGGGTCACTCTTTTGTAAAAGATTGTTGGGAAGCTTCTGACTAGTTGCTCGAATTTTGCCGGTTCGGAAAAAGCATGGTTTGTGGGGTTTTATTTCCTTGTTCTATGGTGCGGTCCAGTAGATTGTGGATCGGCATTCGTTGCCATAGTGGATACATTTTCGTGCGTAATTGAGGGTGGCACCGTTGCCTTTCATCCAAGGGATTAGTTCTTCTTTTAGTGTCGGTGTTATTATTAGGGAGGTTTTATGTGTTTGCTTTTCTATGGTCATATTTGTGGTCACTCCGCCGGTGGTTTTCAGGGTCCGCCTGTGCGACTTTGATATTAATAGGTGGGATGCCAGGTAATTTTACCCGGTGTAAAATTATGATTGGCTACGTTATCCACTAGGTGATTTGGGGGGTAGGTTGTATGATCTTATTGCTCAGACTGTAGCTTTGCTTAGAAGAAGACGTTACTTTGATCTTTTCTTTTCATTTTGTTTGTTGTTGCGTCGTTGTGTTCTATCATTTGTTCTATGGTCAGTCTTTTTCTCGTTTCTCGATGTTTGGGAGTTGTTTGAGTTAGATTTGGATTTATATTTATATATAATTTTTTTGGCGAGTGGTGTTTCCTGAGTATTTGGTAGAGATTACCTCTTTAAGAAGCTTTCTACTGCTTCTTGTGGTTTGTGGTGCTTGTTCAGCAACTCGTTTTCAGATGCCTGGTCACGTTTGGATCAGAGTTTTTCTGTAGCAACCTTGCTTTGATTATTTTATACAAAGGCTTTTTAGCAGAATGCGGTGATGAGCGTGCTTTGGACGAAGTATTGCTCTAGTTCTTTGATAAATATGCATGGGTCTTTGAACCCTGAGCTTCCAAACCGGGTTGGGCCTTTTTGAGCTTTGTGGTTACCTGAGTCGCTTTAATAGTCGTTCGGTTTTCTCGGTTTTGCTCATTCTTGTCTCTTCTAGGTTGTTTTTCTTGGAGGTGTTGTAGGGACGTGAATGCACTATGCCTTCAGATGTTTCACATCGGGCGCTATTTATTACCGGCCCAGCACCCGCAGATCGAGGGTGCGGCCGTGTGTGTGGGATATATGGAGTTGTATTGTTTTAGTCGCTGGATGCCTTGAGGGATACTTATCTGAGTGATGAGTTTTACCCGGTTTGGCTTGAGACCGTGTAGATGAGCCCTAGGTATTAACACTTTCCTTTTTGGAATATTGAAAGGGGGTGGCGTATGTATGATCACTATCTCTAGTATACCCGACTGGTAGCAATTAGCACCTGGGTTCGGGCGCGAGTCTGTGGCTGGTAGTGCAAAGCCGCAGACTGCGAGTTAGTTCTGGAGTGCGGAGTACGCTCCTGACGGATAAGTCGTCGTCAGGTCCATACTCGTTCTATCTATAGTTTTTGCGAAAATCTTTGTAAAGGTCTGTTGGTTCCCTACGGTAGGAAGTGCAGTACCGCAGGCTTGATTATTTTCTGCGGTGGAGGGTGCAATCCCGCAGGTTGTGTTGGGACCGGAAAACATGGTGACCGGTGCTGTCATCGGTGTCGAGGTAGTCATCTGGGTCGTGTCAGTGGTTGTAGTGAGGGTCCATATGTTGTTGGGGTCGGCCAAATGAATCGAATGCACCTTCTTTGGCGTTAAATGGAAAGATCCAATTTAGTATTGCTAAGATTGAGGTACGCGCTATTGTCTTTTTTTTTTTCGGGAAATAGTAAAAAAAATATCAATCTTTCTGGGGATGTACATTGAGGTTAGGATCACGATATGGTGAGCTCAGTTTCTTTCTCACTTTAGTTATGGCCGAGGGTCACTTCCGGGTATTGTCATTTGCGACGTTGGTTGTAGTTTGAGACACTACTATTTGCACGAGGTCACTAATAGCTAGGTTTGCGTAGTGCGTTCGGGACCAGGTTTTGGGTGTTTGACTACGCGGTTTTGTCTTGGTTGTCTCTGACGACGTTTTTTTGGTTCGGTTTCCTTGTTTCACTTCTGGAGTGGGTACCTGTGCCTGGGGTAGGATGAGGTGATGCCTCATGAGTGTTATGTCATAGGCTTCCAGATTCACGTTCTTTAGCAAGGGAGTCAGTTTGGTCACTGGTGATGGTTGAACACTGTTACGTTCTGGTGTCTAAACGGCGATATTGGTTGATTTGTTCAATGAACTGCATTGGGTGTTAGCACGGTACAGCTAATAGACCTTGGCGTTATATTCCTTGTTAGAGTTCTTTTTGTCTGAATTCGGACACAGCGACCAATAGGGTGCAATATTGATCTGGAGTTTGACGTGGTTAGCCAGTCACTTTTTGAACCCGCGGAGGTAGGATTCTGAACTTTCTAGCTCAGGGTCTTCTTCCGGATATTGGTTTGGTTACCTGGGCTCAAGAGATTTCTATTTAAGATAATCTTACAATTATTGACTGACGGTTATTGTAGGTCTTCCTACCCTATTATGAAGATGTTCATTGTTTATCCAGGGTGTCGATTGGCGATGCTGTGGCATAGGCATAACGGGTGGCGATGCAGATGGGCAATTGTCCAAAAGCCCACGGTATTAGCGGCAAGGAGTACGGCTAACTTTTTTTTTTATCGGATCGGTTGTTTGTTGCTTGTTTAATGACTACCGTAGAACTAAAAGCGAGTGAAAGGGCCACTTCAACGCCAGCAACAATTTTCCCCACAGAGTCGGCTAGACTTTGTGGGTGGAGATGTTAATTTCTCGTTTTCTAATTTTAATATGCTCCGAGGGTGGTGCGATGTTCTTGTAGCGAAGGATTTTTGCCTGTGCTCTTTCTGTATCAGGCGGTTTGGCTATAAGTGTTGGTTTGTTTGGTGGTGTTCAACTGTTTGTCAGATTCAATCGAAAGATTTTTCTTTTATTGGGAAATATGGTGGTGTTGGGGTAGAGTTTATTACGAGCCGAAGTTTTGATGTTTTTGGAACGTGTCCTTTGTTTGTTTTGTGTTGCGATTTGAGTTCACCAGGCGCTTCACCAAATTAAGCGAATTTAATGGTAAGACATGGTCGACTAGAGGTTTTTTCTTTACTTTACACACTGCTACCTGTTTTCCAATTGGCTCTGGTGTGCCATTTTTAACTTGTTTTCTGCAAGGATGAGCCTTTATTGCGGCTTGCCGAAATGCTTTCTTTTTTTCCCATCAAAAGTGAATGCGGCATTCACTTTTGCCGTCTTTCTCGATGTTTGCAGAGCTTCAGGAGCTTCACTCCCCGTCGAAGTTTAATAGAGGTGTAGCTTAGCCGCTGGTGGGTTGTAAGCTTGCCAGGACCCATTTGCTCGGTTGTTGCAGAGTTTGTTGCTGGTCTGTTCAGGACTCTGCAACTCCTGATGTCGCGCTAGGACTTTGTCAGGACATTCTCTCAGGAGGGTTTTTAGCTGGCGATTCCCAACCTGGTCGTAAGCAACTTAACCATTTTGTTGACAGTTTGTAAAGGTTTGGTACGTAGACGGTGTCTTTTTGTCTAGCCGTTACTTTTTCTTTTTGATTGTTTTTGTATGCAGTTTTTCAGCCTACATTTTTAGAGTTCAACTGATTTTTTCGGTTTTTTTGCTTGGCAGAAGTGCAATGGCAACTTGTCGGCGTTTGTTGTTGGACCCAGGGGGTTGTAATGGTAGCTGCTGTAATAATGAAAAATTATTGTGAATACTGATGATTAGTCAGTAGTCATCAATCGAAACTACTATCTTCACTTATTTATTAGTCAATAACGCTCAACTCTGCCAGAGGAGGATTCCTGTGTACACTCCAGAATTATATGCACTATTCAAAGCCATTCAAGTGCCAACCTAATACTTAAATACTGAACGCTTATGCGTTATTATTAAAATAAGTAGTAATTAAAGTGCTGTAGTTTATTACATTATGTTGACTTACTTTTCTCATCTAAACCACTAAAATTCAATACTAATATATCATTAATTATTTTCAGCTAAACCAATTGATTTATTAGCTAAATATATAAGCACTGAAGAAGAAGTAGATGCTGTAGAGATGCACGAACCTTACACATACCTAAATGGGTTACAAATAAAAGATTTGGAAGATTTAGTTGAAGATATTAAAGTGTACAAAGAATTAGAGCGTGGTAAAAATTTGGACTACTGGAATGACATCACTGTTATAGTAGAAGACGAATTACATAAGTTGAGAAAGCTTATTAAACAAAATGAATATGATATAGGGATGAATCGACGCGAAGGGATCCATCAATCTGTAGCTAAAGATGTAACCAATGTATTTAAAGGCAAAACTTCACTACAATTAGCTCAATTGCAGAAATCAATAGAGACTAAAATTAATGGAAAAGCTGATGGTATTGATATCGGGTATTGGGAATCTTTGTTATCACAACTTAAAGGTAAATATTAAATTTGTAAAAATAATAATATAACCGAATTAATAATTTTAGCTCATATGGCTCGTGCAAGATTAAGGGATAGACATCAAGATAATTTGAGAAGGAAACTTCAAGTATTGAAAGCGGAACAAGCTGTTGCTCTTCCTATTATTAGTGAGGTTCAGGATTCTCCCAAAGCTACAAGCAGTTCAGTGTCTGTGCATGAAGAGGATGAGGAAGAAGAAGAAGAAGAAGAAGATAGCTCCCAACCTGGGCCTAGTGGAACTGTAATTACCAAGGAAGAAGTTGATGAAAATTCTCAACACAGTACAGAAAGGTTTGTTATTTTTTTTTTAAGATTTACTTAGTTTATACTTATTGTAATTTTTGTTTAGTGATGGTGAAGATGCTGGAAATTCGATGTTAAAGGAGAGTTTTGCATCATATGAAGCTGGTGGTTATAGTCCAAGGTTTTTGTCACCTAATGATTTGGAACCTGGAACTATTGTCGTTACTGAAGAAGATGATGATAAGAGATTGGAATTTGCTCGAAATCAAGTATTGGGTACAGGAAAGAAATTGGAGGTATGGAATTAAATAATTTTAAAATACCAATGGTTGGTATGAAAACACGAAAAATAATAATTGATTAAGAAAAGTATTATAAGGAACTTACTATATTTTTATACAAACCGGTTTCTAACTGTTAGTTAATTGCTAATAATTTCATTATTTTGTTCTAGAATGTCGTAACTAAAGAAGAACTATTACTACTCAAAGAAGCTCGCAAGGGTATGGGTGATGATGAAGCACAATTCTCTGTAGAAACCGCACTCGACAGCCAAATCTATTTATGGTCTGACAAATACCGTCCAAGAAAACCAAGATACTTCAATCGCGTCCATACTGGGTTTGAATGGAATAAATACAATCAAACTCATTATGACATGGACAATCCACCACCGAAAATTGTTCAGGGTTACAAATTTAATATATTCTATCCTGATTTAATTGACAAAAATAGTACTCCAGAATATTTCTTGGTAAGTTATCTTTGATAATGTATTTTGTATTGTTAACAAATGTGTTTGTTTTAGACTCCTTGTCCGGAAAATCGAGAGTTTGCAATATTGAGATTCCATGCTGGTCCGCCATATGAAGACATTGCTTTTAAAATTGTTAATCGTGAGTGGGAGTATTCATATAAGAGAGGGTTTCGTTGTCAGTTCCATAACAATATCTTCCAATTGTGGTTTCATTTTAAGAGATACAGATACAGGAGATAGTCGAGAATGTTTATTTTTCTTTATTTTATGTATGAGTTATATATAATTAATTTTTCAATAAATGTATATAGTTTTTAATATGTGAATGGATATTTATATATTATTGTTGACTTTATTTTTGGGCAAAAATAGGTATATGCTCCATAATACCATTACAAAATTGAGCAGTATAAGATAGGCATTTTGAATTTGGTGCTGAATAGCGATAGAAAATATATTAGTTTATAAAGGTTGCTATTCAAATATTGTCGCAAAGGATAGCTGTGCATGATGGTACATAAAGTGAGAGAGCTAGCACAGAAAGCTTTTGCTGTGATTCGTTTAGTAGCCTTCACAATAACTGAGAAAAGTGTAAAGGTTCGTTCATATTTTATTGCACTCGTGAAATCTAACAGGTCTGACTGGTTACCGATCCGCAGTCATGCATTGTGCTGACGTAGCCTGTCGTCTCCAAACGTTTGCTGTGGCAATCAAAGGTCGATTAAATTATACGAACTGAAGAATGTCCTTGCTTGTATATCGTTTCAAAAAGAACTTTGAGGCGCCAAACTTGGCATTGCTACCTACTAGAATGGAATTCGCAAAAAACAGAAGCAGACTTTGCTTTAGTCTCGGAAGCAAATAAGAAAATGGCAGCTAGCAGGAAGAGATGGATCATGTACAAACAAGAAAGCAATATACATCTCAAATAATACAAAATTTCAAACAATAAATTCAGAAAGTGGTGTGGGATTTGCCTGGGTGGAGACACGGGATGCAGTACTCTTGTTTCTTCTCTCTAGATGAAAGCCATTGAGCAGTTCGAAAAATGGCTGGCAGAATTAAGCAAAGACCAGAAAAACACAGAAAAGACATGATTATCTGGCATATGGGGCTCACCCAAGGATGACCAGAAAGGAGACTGATAGCGGAATGGGCAAACGAAAACTAACTTCACCATCATCTAACATCCTAAATGGAGGATGGAGCAACTTCACAAATGAATGGGTTGAAATTATTCATAAACGTTGCTCTGTGCTTAATAGTAACAAAAATTAGAAACAGGCAAAAGCAAAAAGAAGCGAGAGAAAAAAAGTCTATAATTTGATTCAAAGGGATGGCATGGAAGAAACTATGCGAAGAACTAAACACAGACAAGTGGTACAAAGAGTACAAAATTGTCACTAATAAAATAAGCCAAAGATCTTCGCTAACATTGACAAGCGATAAAGTAATGGCCGAAGTGAAGAAACTATTTTTGAACCAAAGCAAAACAACATGGAAGGAGTGTTTATAATACCTAAATGTACAGAAGATGAAATACAAATGGCAAAAAATTCCGCGGCACAGGCATGATTTCACCGGAGGCGTTCAGAGATATAGCGACAAGACCGCAACTTTGTGTGAAGGTATACGACAGACTTATTAAGCAAGGCATTTTTTCCACGTACCAGAAGAAGGCAAAACTGGTACTAGACCTACTAAAATAGACAAAGGCAAAACGTATTGATCCATTTGCCTACTGAACTCACTGCAAAAGCTCTATGTGTACATCTTCAATAAAAGACTTATATAGAGGAATTAGATAGGAATGGAATCCTGAGAATCAACACGGGTTTAGGTCACTTTACACTTGATACTGTTAGGCATGTCAAAGAAACCGCCGGTCAAGTAACTACGCACCATACACAACAATTTGCCGTGCTGATCAACTACATATAAAGATTTTAACTTGGTGCCATGAAGGACAAATATCAACATACATTAGGAAGATAATATGCCACTATTTACAGGTTAGAACTATAGTGTGCAGCTCCGGAAAAACCCAAAGTTATAACTTGCGGTGTGCCACAGGGCTTTGTGTTAAGCCCCACTCTGTGGAACATTTACTATGACTGTCTGCTGAAAATACAGATGCCACGCGGAATTACTATAATAATTTATGCGGACGATCTTGCTATAGTTGTCAAAGGTAATAGCATAAGGAAAATAGATTACGCAAAATAAGCTTTCTGATGATTAAGAGGTGGATTAAGAAAATGGGTTTACAGCTAGCAACACAAAAGACAGAAGCCGTGATCTTGGTTGGCAAAAGGAAGGACATCATAGTCGACATCAATCAAGTGGATACTACAATCAAATGCCAAGATAGCATTAAATACTTAGAGATGAAGAAAGGAAAAAAATGTAACATGGAACGCCACATAACAGAGGTTAAACAAAAAGCAGAGAAAATAGTAATAGCTCTGGCATAAATTATGCCAAACGTAGAAGACCCGATAGCGGAAAAACGTAGAACAATAAAGGCAATAGAGAGAAAGCTATAACTAAAAAAGCCCAGAAGAAAAATGGCAATCACAATAGCAAATCAGAACTAAGATATACAGGCAATAACGGGAACAATCTTCATACACCTCTTTGTCCAAAAGCTAGCCGACATAGGATAACAACTGAATGAACAGAGAAAGGCCAATACAATAAAGACGATAAAACATATACATAGGAAAAATGGGAGATCAAGGAAGATGTCGCCAAATTAAACGTAAACTCTTATATCATGGGTAAACATGAAAACTTATACAACCATCTTATACAGATCTATACAGGCCATGGATGCTTTAGGTTAAAAAAATGTGTCTTTGGGTACATGACTGCTGCCCCTACACTAGTGAAACAGATAACCCAGAGCATACACTGGTAAAGTGCTCTGGCTGGAAGGACATCAGAATAAAGGTGATAATCCTAAGCAACTTCACCCCACTTATGTTGGAAAGTGCAAGCAACTGGAGGGCCATATATAAAAACATAAGGAAAATAATAGCAAAAAAAGAAGATAAAACTTGGAAACCGAAAATAGAAAGTGTCTGACATGTGCACTAATTTTATTGCGCATACGGGCAACCTACACAAAGTGAATACATTTTCCCACTCAAAAATAAATTGACGTTGCTACCAATGCACTCAAGCAAACTCCGAGTTTTTTCTTTAACAACATGAAAGAATGTATAAATTATTAACCGTCAGAAATATTGAAGCCGGTGTACCGCAAGGTAATCTTATGATAACAAGATTGAAAGCTTTGAAACAGTTATACAAGCAGTTGAACCACCAATGCAAGTTGTTCTTGATATATGCTTGTAAGCACAACGTAAAATGTTTAATAAAAATACTGTTTTTTATTACTGATTTAGATATATATTACTGAGACCTAGATATTCCAACAGTGAAACTGTTTATTTATTAACAATCTGAAAAACAGTACAAAAAAGCCAAGTTCAACAAAAACAAGTTAATGTTGGGATTGGGTCGGTGAGATCAAAACTCGCTTAGCTTCAACCTATTACAAAATATAAAACCTCCTGCGTCATTGTGTTTTCTTGAATACTTGCAATTAATTAAACTATCAATTGATAGCCCAAACTAGAAATATACTGTGCTATAAAAATAAGCTCAAAACTTGTTTGCTTTAATTTTACTTTGGTGGGTTACTACAAACTTGTCAAAGTCTTGACAGTCATATCTACATTCTTGTCTGGCAATTCCAAATAGAAGCGTAAATTCAGTTCGACCGGATAGGTTGAACCTATTATCTCAAACTGTACTGGGTTTGAAAGAAACCCTGGCGCTTGCACACCTTTTTGATGTTACTTTGAAATGGTTTTGTAGCAAAAGATCCACACGTTCTTATAATCTTTTGAGGCTACACCAAATTATGTCATCTGGTTAAACCTTACTAAATAAACAAATATTAAATTGTCTCTGATTAAATTCCTAGCACTCACTTATTTTTTTTTCTAGACAAAGTGTTGGCTTCAACAAGTTGTTTTTAAAAATAACTTACGTATTACAATACTTTCCGGTTTTTTTCTATGCGTATATCCTGTTGTTATAATGTCCTTGTCATACTATTCTAGATTTGGCAGTAGTTCAAAGTAGGCTGGTTATTGTCTCGTGGATTTTTACAGAGAGTCTGCGGCACGCATGCTGCCCTCTGCTCATCTCTCCCTATAGCCCCTGCCTAGTATCTAGTACCTGAGCATCTATCAAGGCAACTCTGTTGTCTTTTGTTGCCATGATACCAGAGTTCCATTTTCCTACTTTGGTGTCAAAATAGTGCTTTATTTAAACCTTCTATTCTTTATTCCGTCAGTTAAAGAGCGCACGAGACTATCGTGCTGCAGCAGACGTGCTCTGTGGGTGCAAACGACGTTGCAAACTAGCACATTCATTTACCTACTGTGACACTACCCAACACTCGAGAGTGCAAGTGTTTAAAAATATTGTGTTCTTTCAGCAAACTGCAGATCGTGATTGTAGATAATAACTTTTTGTCAATTTTAAATCTTGGTTCAGAAATAATTTTTCCTTTTTAGGTTTTTGTTAGACACTATAGATTCTGTTGTTTGATCCTATGGTTAATGCATGATGATGCACTACCGCATATGTTAGCTGCGCGTTAACATCAAGACAAAAAATTATGCTACTTGCTGAATCGGACTTGCCAGACCACAATCAAGGCATCATAGGTTGCGTGTTAAAGATTAACTGCAGCTATTTGGAAAATAGCAATCTTCTAGGAAATAGTCACAAAATGGAAGTGACCGCTAGTGTCCCACAAGAGTCAGTCAAAAGACCAACTTTATAAAACGTTAATTATGACAGACTTTTGAAGATGAAAATGCCTGGCAACACCTGGCTTATAGGCTACGCGGATGATGTGGTAATGGTTGTTGCCTGCAACAGCGCAGAGGAACTGTTGGAGGATGTCGAATAGGCAGCCGGAAAATTTACAAAATGGCTGGACGAAAAAAAGCTTGAACTTGCAGCCCATAAAACGGAAGCTGTTATTTTAACAAACAGAAGAAGCCTGACGCCATCTCTTTTAAGGTTGACGGCGCCACAATAACAAGCCAAACCTTTCTAAAATACCTGGGTATCACCTTTGCCTATAACATGAACATGACCCCTTACATCGCAAAGGCCGCAGAAAGTGCAGACAAAACGGTTGTTTCTCTAAGTAGATTGATGCCCAACATAGGCGGACCTAAAGAAGACAAAAAAGGGCGTTGAGCAGCGTTGTTTCCTCCATAATCTTATATGGTGCACTAGCATGGAGCCAGTCGGTCTACAAAAAGAAGTACTGCAAGATACTAGAGCGTTTGCAAAGAAAGATGGCCATACGGATAGCATCTGCGTACAGGACCGTTTCCACAAAGGCGATACAGCTGATTGCCGGAACTATTTTGTTGCACCTGCTCGCAGTGGAACGGTCATACAAATCCTGCAGTGCAGAGCAAAAAAAGTTGACAAGGTTAAAGAATCAACGATCAGCAAATGAGAAGAAGAGTGACAAGAAAATAACGGCACTGCATAATAGACAAATACTCTTATCAAAAGCGTTAAACCATGTATCTCCAGAAAACACGGGTGCGTTGATTACTACCTCACCCAGTTTTTAAGCGAACACGGATTTACCTGTACAGGTTTAAGCAGCGTTATAACGAAGACAGCCCATATTGCGGTTCTATTTTGACGCAGATAAACTAACCAAGCACAACATAACTACGCACATGCTGGACAGCAAAACAAAGTGGATGAGCGTAAAAGCAGCATACTTAAAACAAAAGAAAGTGATGAAAAACAACTGAAAACAAAATAACCTGGCCAATGCAACAAGGAAATGGCACCAACTTTCCATTGGTGTCTATGCAGAAACGAGAGGTGGTTTTAGTAGGTAAGGCTCTTTGTGATAAAGGTAGTCACTTCCACACTGCCGTGCGGAATGGCGTGCATAAAGCAATTCCACCTTTCTCAGAAAAAAAAAAAAAAGTTGCGTGATATGATTCTTTTGGGTTTTTTTTTGTTTGGGAATTACTTTGCTTATAAATGGTGCGCAGCTGGTATTACCTATTTTCCAAATCTTACCTTAAAGGTAAAAAGTATAGATTTAAAACAAATTTAACATAAATATCAAACTTATTATGTGCCTTGATGCAGTACTGCAATCTTTGACTAAAGTTATGCATCACTCTTTTTAACAATTTTAGTAATACTTTCTATTTCTTATGATATGCTCTTGTATTGTTTGAAGATGCCTCTCATAGACCATTTGCTTTAGATATTCTTACAGTAAGAAATCAAAAGCCATCAAATCGGGAAATTGAACAACTATGATATGTCACTAAACCTCAAAATTAAGTGACCAGGAATTATATTGCTGATACTAAACTTTTTTCAGTAAAGTTCTGATCCAATTTTTATTGTAATTTTTTTTTTTTTTAAATTTCACATCGTTTATTTTTATACCGACTTCTTTTCTTCCCCTCTCTTAGATGCAATTGAGGAACTATATTATCTCCGCTATTTAATAATAATAACAAAGAAGTGACATCTCGGAAGTCGTTCAGTCGCCATTGCTCGTAGTGTTTTTACGACATGGGTTTAAATTATCTCACCGGATCATTACAATTATAATTGGTTGCTAATGAAAAGGGTATACTATAACAAGATGCACCTTGTAAAAAAAAATTGCATCTTTGTTAAAATAAATGACAATTTTTCACAGTTTCTTTTGATACGCCACTGGTGAGTAATAAATTAAAAAAAAACTTATATTAATTTTTGAAAGTTCTATATCCATTTTGAGGGAATTATAAAAACACATAATGTAAATTATTATTTTACTTATAGTTATCCATTAGACAGTAATTTAAAAAGTTATTTATAAAAATGCATGCTTTGTATATTTTTTTGAGTTGGTATTACTGTACAAATTTGAAACGCCGCATGTGCAGAAGCATCAAAACTTGTTATTCTTCACAAAAATCAGTTGGCCGCCAGAACCAGACAGAAATATAGAACAGAAATACAGGTTCAACAAGTGTTTTACCGGCGAATTCGTTAAATAAAATAAAATTTACTCATGAATCGGGAGAAGTTAATTGAAGAAATGCACAAAAATATCTATTATTCCGATAAATATTTCGATGACCAGTACGAATATAGGTAAGTGCATTTTTTACGACCCCCTTGCATGCTTCTGAGAAGATACAAAGGACATCTTTGAAAATTTCTGTAACTGCTATTTTTATCAAGGCTCATTTAGTTGACATTTTAATCAATTTAATTATACACAAAAACATTTATGTAACTGATTAGGATTATGTTAAATATTTAGGGAATTTATAATTGTATGTAAATTAACAGCTTTGTTAGATTTGATTAACTTATCGATTAATAACATTAACATAATAGATTATTGTTATTGATAGGTTACTTCAAAATACACTTTTATTTTTTCGGAACAACATATTAGTTACAGTTTGAAATTGAAATTTGCAATTTTAATTAATTCAATTGAACTTTTATTGACAATATCGATATCCACTAAAGATTGTTTATTGTAGTAAAGTTTGGTAATTCAAAACACAGATTTAATTGTATTTTTATCTTATCAGACCTTGAATATGAATAATGGTTACTGTAGGGGATTGACATTTATATAAATAAAAATTAGATTTTGAAGGGTCCAAAGGTGACTGAGTTTTTTATTCAATCATTTTGATAGTTCGGTTGTCACCAACATTTATGAATCAGCTTTTTTTTTTTTAGAACAATAAGCGTGCTTTACAGAATAAAGATATAAAATGATGTTTACTTTTCAAAAACTAAGTATCACTTATTTTGACTTTCATAATTTTGAATCTAAGCCTGCTTTATTCAAGATAGATTTTCATCAAATTTTAGAAATAAAAAAATAAGATCTATGTTGTTTAGTTCGCATAAGAACGAGAAGTATACAAATTGTTGATGATAAAATGAGTATTGATAATTTCTGGTTAATCATATTAATTAAAATCTATTTAGATTATTTACGCATAAAATGGCAAAGAGTTGATAGTTTATATAACATATTTTGTGATAAATCTTATGAAATAATTCAGTTTTTTGTGAATGTCTTGAGTTGAATCAGTTTTTTGTGTTATTTTTTTGCAATAATTGCAGTTTTTGTTTGATTTATAATAAATTTTAGGAGATAACTCAGTTTTTTTGTTGTAATTTTTTGCAATAAATATGATTTTTGCGTGATTAATATTATATTTGATGAGATAAGCTAGTATTTGGTGCAATTTTTTTGCAATTAATGGGTTTTTTGTGCAATTTATATTAATTTTTTTAAGAAATCATTTTTTTTGCTGTTTTTATACAATGAATGGGTTTTTTTGTGTAATTTATGAGATGAATCAGTCTTTTGTTTCATGATTATGCAATATAAGAGTTTTTTGTGCAACTTATAATAATTTTTTAAACAAAATTCCTCATTTTAGCTAATTTGATGTAATAATCTGCGCGATTTATGATTATTTCTTGCAATAAATTGTTTTTTGTACTCACTATATGTAATAAAAGGTTTTCTGCATGAATTATAATAAATTTCCTGAGTTAAATCAGGTTGTTGTGCTAATTTTGTGCAATAAAAGGATTTCTGCACAATTTTTAATCAATTTTATGAGAATTAAGTTTTTGTGCTAATAGAAAGTCTTTTTTTTTGTGCGATTTATGATAAATTTTAAGAGATAAAATAGTTTTGTGTGCAGTTTTTTGCAATATATGAACCAGTTTTTTATGCTAATCTTATGCAATATATGGGTTCTCTGTATGATTAAAAATTTATTTAATAAAAACTATTCATTTTTGGAATTACTAATTGATTTTTTAATTTTATTTGCAGACATGTAGTGTTACCAAGAGAACTAGTAAAATTAGTCCCGAAAACCCATCTAATGACTGAACAAGAATGGCGGGGCATAGGAGTACAACAAAGCAAAGGCTGGATCCACTATATGACTCACTCCCCCGAACCACATATTCTGTTATTCAAACGGCCTATTACTACATCAGCACAATAATTTTAAATTGGAGGAGTATTCTACCCGATCTATCTGTAAATAATGTTTATATTTTTTCATCTCATTTGATGAAGTTTAACACATCTTAAAAGCTTATTACATCTTTTATTATTTTTTTTTATGTATTTAGTATTAGTAGGTTTTAATGTGTCACTATTTTTTATATAATATATTTATAGATAGTAACAGCTACAAAAATAATAGGAACTGATTTTAATAAACTGAAATAATCTTGTTCCTAGAATTTAATATCTAAGTCAGAAATCAAAATGCCATGTGATTGTCTCTCTTATATCTATTAGATTATTTTAATCGTCTCAGTTTAGACATATATAATATATCTTATAGACTTATTTATTTAATTAAACTTAATTATTATAGAAGTTTAATTATATGAATAAGTTTACAAAATATAAATGTGATATTGTTTCACTTTATTTTATCATAACTTGAATATCTTTCGATTGAAACATGAAATTTTATATTTATATTTAAAATTGTACTTGAAATATATTAATTGATCAATTTATTTAATTTTTTAGTTAATTCCTATAATCCTATTTAATTATTGGCAACCAATTTCTATCTATTGCTTTGTAATTGTGTTTTTATGTAGCGTACTTTATTTTGTTTAATCTTTTAATAAATATGGCTGTTACATTATTGCATTTTTCATTTTAATTAATATATAACAGTTTTTATGAAAAAGAAATAATTGAAGAAAATTGCTGTCAGTTATTTGGAAAGGAAAAATTGTATTTAAAATTTTGTAGATCTGTGACTAAACCCTTACCTTGCTTTACTTTATCATTTAATCTCATTTGTAAAATGGTAAGTAAAGCAAAGTAAGAATTTTAAATCCTAATAACGTCGCGACGATGCTCGCTTACTTGGTAGAGGGGAAAATATCTTTGTGAAGTTGCTTTGTTCACCTTGCTTTCAACTGGCTTACTAAGTTTGACAAATGGAAAGCACCTATTGTATATCATTGATATAATTAAACTATGTGGTACCATGCAAGACCAATTTTTGGAATCTGTTAATTAAAGTTTTTTTGGTAGCTTTGTGGCGGTAGGTTCTTAGTAGCTACCTTGACCACTTTAGGCTATTTGGATCTGCTGCTTTGCTTTGATTTCTGCCAACTTTCAGTGCTTTCTTTTAGCCTAGGTTTATGTCATTTGCGTTCACAATTATTTTTGGCCATATTGGAGAATAGTTTTTGAGACTATGGTCCTAATACTACAGTAATCCCTTTTTGATTTGGGTCATGAAATTTGAGCGCGAGAAAAGGATGCTAAAACGCGCGGAGGCATGAGTGCAACAGAGCTCACAACATTTTTGTGTATATTATGTTGCCTATTCCAGAGGCAAATCTCTGTCTGGAGTAGTATGATATTCTCTGTTTTAATACCAATGTAGTTTTTTTTATGCTTGCTTCTTGTTTGGTTTTCTGATGGTCTTCATGCTCTTTAGCTTAGTTTCCTAGTTTTGTTGTTAGATTACGTGAGGTAACATCAAACTTGAGAGTATTGGTTTTAGTATACCAGAGCGAATTGATAAGTTTGGTAAAAATGAATCAAAGAACATCTTTCCTCCAATCCATTTTTTTAAGTTTGGAAACCAGAAATAATCGGGGGGTTAAGTCTGGAGAATATGGCGGATGTGAAAGCAATTTGAAGCGCAATTCATTGATTTTGGCCATGGCAACTACACACTTGTGCACTCGTGCATTGTTTTGATGGAAGAGAACTTTTTTCTTTGCCAAATGCGGTCGTTTTTCTTTCACAACGTCGTTGAAACGGTCCAATAAGTTGCAGTAATATTTGTCGTTGACTGTTTTTCCCTTTTGGAGGTAATCGTTGTAGATTATGCCGCGTTATGTTTGCAAAAATACGATGAGTTGTCTGGTTTTAATGGCTGCCAAAACTGAACTAAATGACAGATCTGTCTGAAAATTTTAATTTGGCCTAGTGACAATGGACATTTGGGATTAGCGATGGTGGCGCTCTCTGTGTCAATTTTACCAGACTTTCAATTTTTTTCGGTTGTTTTTTTATCTTTTTGTGATCTTTCGTACTTCTATTTCTGCTCTTTAAGCGCTATCTATTGTTAGCTTGTTTGTTCATATAGAGAGATTCTTGCTATATGGCCGGCTCATCTCCATTTTAGTTGTACTATTTTTTGCAATGTCAATATTTTTGTTTTATCCAGGTTCGTCTGTATTCCGATTTTTATCGATGTTTGGTTGGTACAGTTCCTTGAGCATGATCTTTAGTACACGATAGCATCAGATGCTAAATGGTGGATAAGATTTACCATACATATAGACAGAGATGCTGAGATCTAATTTTTGGAGTCGTGCAGAAGTTTTCTGAGCATAATTGTAGTTTTTTTAATACAGTTGCTTTTAAGTTTTTAATTGTGTATCTATAGACGTTTTTTGTTATTGTAGTCTTGTTAAGAGAATCGTTTCAGCGTCTCAGGAAACAGTGGCCATGACTTTTTGAGCAGAAAACTGTGTTTTGTGGGAAAATTTTATTGGTGTCTTTAGGTTTTATCCCCAGTTACAAATCTATAAAAAAAAGGGATTTTTTTCGAAACTTTTACTAGGGGGCTAATCAATACCAAATCTTTAATTTTGTTGACGTTTGTGTCTTCCAAAAGTTTTTCACACTTTGGGCTTTTGAATTCTTTGCCCCATTTGAACTGTTTTTACTGATGTTTGACTTAAACATACCATCATTCTTTCATAAAATTTCTTTGGACTACTGTCTTTTTTCGATAAAAATTTTGTGATGCTTCTGTATTCAATCACACATTTCTCTCTGATATAACTTTGAACTGATATAAAAATGAGAAATGTTAAGCGATTGGAATCAAACTTAGAGATGACAATATAAAGTGTCACAGAAGCTTGACGAAAGAAAATGTTTGCGATAGCATATTGTTTTTATAGATAAATAGATAACAGAAAAAAAAAATTTTTTGGTGGCGTTACTATCTATTGTGGTTCGAAGAAAATAAATTTGAATCTGTTATTAATAATAGGGCTACACTTAAATTGGATTCATCCGAGATGCTGTGCTTTACAGGTATTACTAAGAATGGCCGGGACTACAAAAAGCACTTTTGTAAATTTTCCACGAGTATAACATTTGTAGAATGTTTATTTTATAGTTTGCATTTTTCTGGCAAATAAAAAAAATTATTACAATTAATTTTTAATTTAGTTTTAGGGATTTTGATATCAGTTTTTAACAACGCGCAGACCACTCACGCCGGAAGCTTTCCACGTTATGAGCCTCGGATTGTGGAAGCACTTGTGTCCCTATTTGAACGGAGAGATGTATCTTAGTCGACTTTGGAGAGCAATTATTTTTGCAACAACAACTTTGTTAGCAGAGCTTTAGGGTGGTTATTGTTGTTGGGCTTCATTTGGGGAGAACCGCAGGTTGTGTATGTAAACCTTGGTTGTGAGTCTGTGGATATGTAGATCTTCAATCCAGTAGCAGTTTTTACCTGCCGCGACAATCACTTTTCTTAATCTAATCCATTTTGGAGCAAATATTTTTGTTCTTCTTTAGACTAGAACTTTTTCTCTAGGTTTGTAGGTGATGGCGGCAATTTTTTGCCGGGGATACTATTTGTTGTGGTATATGCTTTGTCGATGTTGGATTTCTTAGAAATGCTTTTCTAGGCTGTTCTCCGCCCTGCGCCTTATTTTGAGATCGTTCCATGTGCCTGGTGCTTGTAGCAAAACTTTGCTTGGAGATAGGTTGGTGGCTTTGTTAGTGCATTGCTGGTGCTAAAACAAAGCAAAAGAAATTAAATTATTTAAGTTTTTTCTAGGGTTTCCCACGATAAGGATTAGTGGACTCTTTTTCAGTTTTCCATGTCGACGTTCTACTGAGTTGGCTTAGGGGTAGTATGTGGCGGTGGCGTAGTGAAAACATTTTTACTTTTTGCGGTCTTGGTAAAAATCTGGCTGGTAAACTATGGCTCGTTTTTAGACAGGATTTGCGGGTATCAGTTGCGGCAAAAGATCAGAAGTCAGTGCTAAGCGGGCTCTGTGTGGGTGTAGATGCTTTTTGTGAAAATAAAAATAGTTAGTTACCGCTGTCAGCGTTTTTGTATTTGTACTTTATTTGGTTTGGCGCGAGGTCAATCTGTAAAGATCGAGCCCGGCGGCAACATGATGAAGTCTTAGTTAATGGATGGTAAACGACGCCCGCAAATCATGCTACGCTTATTTCTCAATGTTTTTGACGTCCTTTTCAATTACGGCGGATCAGTTGTTTAGATGGCAGATCTAACTGGCGTAGAGTCTGCTTTGGAAATTCTTTATTCTATTTGAGTTAGTTCAGACGCGCGTTCTGAAACGTTCGTGAGCTTTACACGTTGGGGCTTTAGATGAAGAAGCGCGTGTGTACTCATCTGGACTTTGAGGGGCAATTTTTCGGCCGTCTCCACGACAGTAACACAAACTTGGGCAGTTTATACTTGCGTTTGTAAGTTACGTAAGAAAGCGGAGAGCGGCAAAACAACCTTCTTCTTCTTTTTATAGTGCCATACCCGCTACGAATGTTCGGCGCCCCTCTTGTATGTTTGTGGAGCGCGATATTAGTTCCACACAAACATACGGGACCTACAGTTTAACGTGGAATCCGAACCACACCACTAAAGGGGTTTACTAGGCAAATACTTTGCTGGTTTGCCATTGCCTTGCAAAAGAGACGACTGTATCGAAATATATTTAACAAATTAGATATTGCCGCTGCCTGGAATCAAACCCGTGCTGCCTGCACAACAGTCCTCGCACTAGATCATTGTGCTACGGTCGCCTTAAGTTTTCCAAATACGCATAAAAAATCAGGTAAAATGAGTGAAAATGGCAGAAAATGGTCCAGTTTTCTACTGACTTTATCCCACACGTGTTCAATAGGTGATAGGTCTAAAAAACAAAAAGGCTATAAAAGTAAATTGACTTTAGTTAGTTCCGAGAATTCTATAGCAACCTTAGCTGTATGCGGCTTTGCATTATCCTGTTGCAAAATGGGGATATCTAATGCTAATGTTGGTTTTAAAAGCGTGTTTGTAGCAATTTGCGTTAAATGTTCCTGAAACACTAGCTTGCGTGTAAGAACTGTATATCGTTCTACAGCAAACTAAAAACTTCTTTGTTTTTCTTGGCGACGTCAAAGCATCTTACGATCATTGTGGGCATCCTAACAAAATTTTGACTTTTTGCTAAAAATAACTTACTGTTATTGATTGATTTTTTGTAGTCTCTCATTGCATTTCTTATAGTGAAGATTTAAGAACAAACAAGAAAAAGAACAGTAGAAATTGGTACTAAATTGTTAATTTTTCCGGTAAACTGATCAAAGAAATATTCCTTAGTTAGTTAAGCTTTTCCAGACATCTTCAATTGCTCTTGTTATTGAAAATCAGTCCCGGAAAGAGACAAGCCAAAGAGATTAATCTTCACGTTCTGTAGAGTTTGTTTTTGTCAGTTGATCTATCTACGCCAACATTGAGCTATTGTACTGACACTTCTGCCAATTTTTTGGGTAAATATAACAAATGGACAAACCTTCTTTTTTGAGCCCGATTACCATGTCAATATTGTTGAAACACTGACAAACTTGGAGCGTATTTTTGTTTAAATAATGAACTAATTAACTGATTTGCACGATAAAACTGTAATGTCACCGCACAGTTAACATAGAAAAATAACAATAAAATTACTTTTATTTTTATACTTAAAAATTGAACAAAAATTAATAATGGTTTTTTGTTGAAATTTGAATACTTTTTAGTGTAAATAGTTTACTTAATATCTGAACTTTTGATAACAATTGGGCGAGTACTATATAAAAGTTGCTAAACAAATATGACAATATTTTAGTATTAAAAATACAAGTTTAGTTTAATGTAAATTAAAATACATAAACACTAATCGCAAACGTGCAGATGGCTACCAACTCTAGTACATGTTCTGCTAAAAAAAGAGTCCGCAAGCGAAAAAAAAGTTTAACAAAATATTTAAAAAAATTAAATAAATACTTTTTATTCATTTTTGTTGAAACCGTATAATAAAATATAAACGCATAAAACAATAATACTGGTTTGTAATAAATAATAAAACAGACAATATGGCAAAAAAACATAACTTTTTCTTTTTCAATTTGGTATTATACTTTACCTTAAAGTATCTACGCCACTGGATAGTTCAGACAGTCAGCTGAGTTAGCAACCATACCAACAAGTGGTGTCTGTGCTTGCGCCGTGTTTATTTGTTTTGCTTTGAGGTTAGTCGGTTTTGGAATGTAAGTTTATTTATTAAGTATTTACATTACATTTTAATAATTATTTGCATATATTCTACTGTAATTGTGAATGCAATTAAGATAAACTACTTGTTTGGGTTGCCCATGATTAATGTTACTTTATATTAATTGCAAATTAATCCTAGAAAAACTATTCTTACTACTATTACTATTCTTAAATTCTTACTGGATGATATTTTATATTGTCAAGAATTTCTTTATAAGTAATTAACAGTGTGCTTATTACTATTATATATTTTAATGCTTCTACTATTGAAGATTAGTATATTATGAACACTACCTTATAATTTGGGAAACTGGAAGCCATAGAAAATGTTATAAAACGTTTATTTGTGTACTAATAAACTTTTATATAATTGTTTAATTCTGGTAAATAATTTGCATGTCAAGTTTTTATAAATTTAGGAAGCTTTTACTCGAGAAATTAGAACGGGTTTCTATTTCTTTGATGAAATTTTACTAAATAATTGACATAAATCCGTCAGTGGATTGTCAAATTGAATTTTTAAATAGTTGGCAGTAAATCATTTGCACTGATAAGTAACATATCGTTATAAATGACTTTCTTTATTTATTTTTGTAGAATTAACATTTGAAATAATGAATTAATATTTATACTTTGAAAAAGTATTTGTGTTTGGGATGTTTTATCAACTGTTTTATATCATTGACAAATTGTAACCAATATAAGAAGTTTTGATGAAGGTAATGATGATGCCGAACATTAGCTGATGAATAAAAGTTATAACCGTATTATACTTTTGTATTACCTTAAATCCCAAAGAAATAAACTTATACATTTTACAATAGAAAATTAATTAAAAAAAAAATATAATGCTTGCAGAAATAGCTTAAACCTATATTTCTTCTTAGAAAGTACTTAATAAAATAGTGCTTGGTTGTTTGGTATCTTGGGTTTTTGAAAAATTGTTGAAAATTATTTAAAAAAATTACAATTTAAAATTTCAAGAAGATGATTGATTGATTGCAATTATAATATAGATCTCTTATACTAAAATATGTAGTTAGTTATGCAACAAGGGCATAATTACATTGTAAAGCTTGAGGTGATTAAAATTTTTATATTTTTAAAATTAGGTTTACGATGTAGGCAACCAAATGTACATGATATAAGTCATAGGCGTAACACAATTTTTTAGCATTTATAAACAATAAAAATATAATTTAAAAATAAATGTTTTTGACACTATTGGAAGAAATAAATACCTTTTATGAAAATTAGTAAATGTGTATTTTTATAAACAATTAAAACGTCAGCATTTAACATAATACAATAGGCGTTTTGCCTTTGGCTTTGCAAAGACGGTATGCGTTGTTGCAACTGCCCGGTTAGTTACTTTCTACTTCGAATGTATCAACCGTGGAAGGTGAATTTGTAACCTCTATAAAATGTTAAATTTGATAACTCGAAACTGCCATTAAATAAAAATAATTACTATTCTATGTAAAGTAATGTATACGAAATATTCAGCTTGTTTAAACAATATTGAGATGCAACGACGGAAAGGACATTCTAACAAAGTAGGCAATATGAAGGCTAATGACCTAGTGCGCAAACTCATATATTGAAAAGCCCCAATGAAGCCACTACAAGCAAAAATACACAGTGCGTTTAAAATACTATAACAACTCAGCCCGAGTAGTATTGTGTACGTGCCCGGCCTTCATCTACGCAAGAGAGTCTATCTTAGGGGATTGCTTTGCATGGCCACTATAAGGAAAATCTTGTCTTGACATATATCAATTGCATAGGTTAGCTGTATGTTAGAACAACGAAGTGAGGTTACCACTGGAGAAGGTACAGCTAGACACGAATAGTGGGGCCGGTATAATAGTCAACTTAATATACACAAAAATTATGCTTACTGTTGCACTTATGCCTTTGACCATTTTAGCATTTTTCATTTGCGCTTACATTTTACACATTTTATTGGCGACGTTCTGAGATTGAAAAATGCTAAAACGGGCAAAGACATGAGTTTAACTACAGCCAACATAATTTTTGTGTATATTAAGTTGCCTATTATACCGGCCATACAATTCGTGTCTAGTTGTACAAAGGTTGGCAGTGGAAATGATTTCACACTAGAATGTACGGGAGATCTACTACTCTCTTTTATATGAAAGAATGCGTACTCATCACAAAATAATGTTATATCAATAACGGGCCCTTTGTCTTATATTATATTTTTCTATGGAATAAATTTAATACACAATTGATAAACTATATTTAATAATTCTTTTGTATACAAAATTTTGTACTTAATTTGTGGAAAATTGCAATAAAAACAATTTTTATAAATGTAAATATTAATTTCTGTCAGTTGGTTAGAATTTTTATGCATCAGTTTCATCAACAATTGATATATCGGTATCCAATTGCACAAAAATTAACATATATGTTATCCATGCACTTAAAAGCTAAAAAGGAAAAAAAATGTTTGTAAATGTGACATATAAACTTAAAAAATAGTAGATTTTGGTGTAAATTTGATGTTGGCAATTCTTATTAATATACTCGGCAATAATGTACTTGTGTTTTATAATTTGATTGTTCCAGAAGTTAAAATAGCAAACTTTTGGGCAGAATTTTGAGATTGTTATAAACTTTTTTGAAATAAAAGTAAACTATTGTCTTTCTCGTCATACTTAATCGCCAACATCTTGTATACTAAATATACTTTGAAATAACTTGCAAACTTACATTGTACAATATTCCTCTGTGAATAGTGAAGAATCTAGCAGCTGTTATGTCTAGTTCTGAATGTTGCAACTGCATTGAAAACATTTCAAGCTGAAATAAGACATTTAGTGAAGTATTACTGGTTTGACTCGGAGAGTGAAATGGAAATTTTTTTGTTTAAGGTTTTTATGTTAATAGATTTAAAATGAGCGTTGGCAGAAGAACATTGAAAGCAACACATGCAGGACATGGCCGAAAGATGCAGTTCACTGCCAGACAACGACGATGTTATTTAAGTAAACGAAATGGTAACTAAATCAACGCTTATACGGGAACTTTCTAGGAAGCATTGTAGGAAATTCGAATTTTAGATAGAAATGACAAAAAGGAGATATAGAATCACTCCGCGTTGCCATCTTTCTAGTTAATGCATGGACAGTTAAAGCAAACTGTAGAGGGTTGAGGAGGCACTTAATATTAGAAAGTGTCTTTTTAGACTGGACGGTCTAGGAACTGTTATAACCCAAACCGAGAGTATTTAATTAAAGTGTACAGTGGTAGGGAAGGAAACGGGAAACCACCACGCGTAACTTTCCCAGGAACGTTAACAGTCTTTATGAACCAGAAAAAATTAACAATCTAACGCAAGAAATATAAAGACTACAAGTTAATATTATTGGCATTAGTGAAGTGGGATGGTCCACGAACGGGATAGATACAATGTCTAACCACACTATGTATTACTCAGGCAGGGATGAAACAGATAAACATCATAGACAAGGAGTGGTTGTTGTTGTAGACAACGACGCCAAGAAATCTGTATACAATTTTCTGTCAATCTCGGAAAGAATCGTGCTTTTACAACTTAACACTAAGCCAGTAAAACTAAACCTAATTCAAGTGTACGCTCTCACGGCGGAAAAACCGGACGCAGAGTGCGAAGAGTCCTACAGATGCTTAGAAGCAACACTCAAGCATATACCAAGAACCACAACCTAATTGTAGCAAATACACACCTTCGTTTAGTAAAACAGAAAACATTTAAAGGTAAAAAAAAAATCAACATTGGTAAACTAACGGAAGAACCTATGGTGAGAACCGCATATTTCAGTCACATAAATACAAAAATAAAAGATGGGCAACAACTGGAAACACAAGAAATCATGATGCTGATGGAACAACGCAGAATGCTAAAAACTCAGCAAAAACACGCCGAGTATAAAGTGATGCATAAGGAAATACGCAGGGCTATCAGAATAAGCAAGGAGTCCTGGGTGCAGCAAAGATGTAAAAAAGTAGAGGAATTACAAGAGAAAGGCGATGTATTTAACCTACACAGAAAAATCAAAGAAATAACAGGATCACGCAAAGGGGGAAAACCGACCCACATCACAAATGACCAAAACGAGGCAATAACTAATGACATGGATAAATGTAATCTATGGCGGAAATTCGTCAAAAAGCTCTTTGACGATGGTATGCTGGATGCACCAACCAGCCCAACGCAACATGAACGCACAGGGCTCAGCATTCTAAAAATGAATTAGTACACACCAATAAGGTTGCAAAAAACAACAACAAAACACCAGGTTCAGACGTTATCTACGCAGAATACTTCAAGCAGATACAGGAGGAAAACATAAACCTAATATTAAAACTGTACAAAAAAATCTATGACACTGGACAACTTTCAAAGGAATGGCTAAAATCCACGTTTATAATGCTTTTCAAAAAGCAAACAAAAATATTTTTACGCATAATACATACTAGGTTATTTAATAAACTTTAAGGGCTAAGCGAGAAGACATTTTGCCTAAACACATTAGTACAAAATTGCTATGACCAAAAAAAGGACAACTTCCTGTGCTTCATCGACTATGAAAAGGCGTTCGATAGTATTACACACGAACGTGTCATCGAATACCTAAAAAGAGCTGGTATAGATGAAAAAGACGACAGAAGAAATCGAGATAAAAAGAGAGGTACGTCAAGGATGCATAATGTTACCAATGCTATTTAACCTCTACTTTGAACAAATGTTCTCAGAAGCCTTCGATGATATAGAAATCGGAATAAAGGTGAACGGTACTACAATAAACAATATAAGATACGCAGACGACACAGTGATCATAGCAAGCAACCAACAAGATCTACAGCTACTAATGAACAACATAAACAGAAAGGGGACGGAAGCCGGGCTAAAAATCAATAGGTCCAAAACAAAATTTATGGTTATAAGCCGTTATAATCAGGCAGGGGCGTCTATCACAGTAAAGGGGGAAACGATAGAAAGAACTACCAGCACGAAATACTTAGAAACACTAGTAAACGGCAGATGGGATTCATTACAAGGGATTAAGAGTAGGGTAGAACAAGCTACGTCTCTTGCTATGCGATAAAAACCTTAATTTAGAAATTTGCCACAGAATGGTCAAATGCTACGTTTGGCCAGTTCTACTGTATGGAGCAGAAACTTGGAGATAAAGCAGCATCCATTAACAAGATCGAAGCGTTTGAGATGTGGATATTCAGAAGAATGCTCCGTATTCCAAGGGTAGACCACATTACCAACGAGGAAGTGCTGAGATGGGCAGGAGTGGACAGATTACTATTCAATACCATAAAGCAGCGCAAGATAGGATACCTGGGTCACATACTAAGGGGGCTAAAATATCGAATTCTTTAGCTCATACTCGAAGGAAAGATAGAAGGCAGAAGGGACATCGGACGTAAACAGTTATCATGGCTTAGGAACATCAGGAACTGGACCGGAATAAGAAAATTTGACGACATATGCTAAGCAGCATATACGAGGTTTGTCAGGGAAATACGTATAAAAAATTTGGGGCGACGTGTCAAGGTGTTGTGGAGGGACGGCTCGGCGGTCTCTCCTTGCTATACAATCCCCTCACTCAACGCTCAGTTTGAGCCAGAGCGCTCTGTGAGTAAGTAGGAGTGTACGTCTGCTTGTTGAAAGTAACCCTTTTTTACCTGCCGTCGGCATGGAGCTTTCTCTGATTGAGGAACAGCGCATCAACATCAAGTTTCTTGCAAAGCTATGCAAGAATGGCCGTGAGATTTTTGAGTGTTTGAAATAAGTTTGCGGAGGCAATTCTCTGAAAGAACCTACCGTTAACAAGTGGTTAAAAAGTTTCTGGGAAGGCCGAGAAGACGCGAAAGATGACCTTCGCTTAGGACACCTCTCCACATCGAGTTCTGAGGGAAATGTTGAATGAATTCGGGTTTGTGTTCTTCATTAAGGCAGCAGCGACACAGCAAGAGCCTCACAACTGAAGACTTTTAGCGATCTTATTAACAGTGGAAACGGCGTTGGCAGAAGTGCATCTTGTCTCAGGGGGAGTACTTTGAAGGAGACCATATGGAAATAACTGAATAATTGTAAAATAAAGTTATTATTCTACTTTTATACGTATTTTCCGGACAAACCTCGTATATATCTATAGTGGATGAGGACTTCAAAGGACAGACAAACGTGAAAAGCAATGGAAGAGGCCTATATCCAACACTTGAGTAACTGAAGGCTAACAAGAAGAAGACACTAGTGGGTGTAGTTGTTTCTGTTGAATAATTTGTGGGTTATTGGCCGCCAGAATATACCACATAATTATAGAGCTATAGTCATATGGCTTGGCCTGCACAAGCTGCATGGAAACATGCGCCATCTCTTCAACATTCTTTGCAGTGATTACTTCCAATGGAGTTGAACGTCTTTGAATAGAAGTTTTCGGATTATTTTTAAATACTCTGTTTCACAAATTGGATGTTTTGTAAATTAAATTGTCCATATTTTGTAATAAAAAAAAATTACAAACAAGAAAGTTATTAATAGTTAAAATCATGACACAATCTATAGGTCACCCTATATAAAATTGACGGTTTTTATTATTATTCTACAAAAAATAACAATCATAAAACTTTGCTAAAACTTAAAGCATATAACTGCAAATAATTATTTATTACTACTTACATCTGCATGAAGTTGTGGATATAAATTCCTAAGCTGATGCAAATAAACTTTGGTTGAATTAGCATGATCCATAAGTCCTGACGAAGCGCTAATCAAAAACATCATAACCAATACTGACATTATAGGCCAATACTCAACAGCATATATTGTCCTTGCAGGCAATGAATTCCCTTTTACATACATTGATATATCCATACAAATATCATATACAAAAGATAATATGTCAATAGTAACAATTGCCATAAACACTAACAAACTAAAGCCACACATTGTATCAATCAATCTACAAATCTTTGTAAGTTCATCAAGCATTTTGAATATTTTTTGAAATATTGTACATTCTTCTCCGGGAAATAAATCAAATAATTTTTTAATAGTTTTATTTTGTTTGCTCAGATAATACTTATTTAAAGTTGATTCTTTTGCTTTTGTTAAGCTTTTCAAAAATTCATTAATTGATACGTATTTACTGGTGCATATTCTGTACAAAGCTGATATACTAATTATGTACACTGATGTTGCCAGACTTGGAAAATAATGGGAAATAAAAACTGAAATATTGTGAATACTTTCAAATGTGTATATATCTACAGCGAACATACTCATAGTGCTTACAAATACTACGATGTACATGACTACTATAGGGATGAGATTATATGAGGTTTGCACATTGATTTTTTGTAGTTGTATTGTTTGGTTTATCAATCCGTGGTATGCATTTACGTATTTGCTTCGCATTGTTGTTATGGTTGTAAATACTAGTATTAAATTTATTGTTGATGCATATAATTGAACGCAGAATCTCATTTGCGATATGAAGTTGTACCTAGAAATGAAAGAAGGTTTTTAATGTTTATTAAATAAAAGTTGATAAAGTTTTTAGTTATACTATCTAAAATAGTGAGTGACAGTGAATAAGCAATTACTTTGATATTGATTTGTTATGCCAAATAAATTTTAGAAAAAATACACAATACATATAAAAAAATGTTATTTTTGACCATATAAAAGGCAAATTTTGTATAAAAACTGAAAAAGAAAAAGATTTTATAATATAAAGGGTGTTTTTTTAGAGGTTTGTTTTTTGACCTTTCAACATGGTTTCTAGTGACTGTCAATTTGATATGTGAAAGCTGATTTCTGCTCAGTATGTTTTGCAATTTCATTATGAATAGACTTACGCCAGAACAACGCTAGCTTTACTTCGAATGTCGTGGTTCAGTTCGCGTAACTTACCGTGTACTACGTCTATTTTACTGTCGACATAATCGTCCATCCGAGCAAGTTATTCGGGAAACCATGGGTCAATTTTGCACTGCACATAGTCTGATTGATAATGTGCGTCCGCAGAGACATCGTACAGTGCGCACCGAAGAAGGTGTGACCAGAATGAGTCGATTCGCCATCGTGCAGAGCAATTCGAGCTGGGCCTATTTACTATATGGAAGATTTTGCGAAAAGATCTCGGTGTACGAGGTTACAAAATACAGCTCGTGCAAAAGCTGAAGCAACGTGACCATTATATGCGTTGTACGTTCGGAGAATGGGCCGAAAACAAAATTGTTCTTAATCCCCATTTCCACAAAAAAAATTATTCAGCGATGAGGCTAAGTTTTGCTATCGATCCATGATTACTGACTTTTTTGTTCTCCAGTTGAATGGCGTTAAGGTTTCAACAAGACCTCGCAACATGCCACACAGCTCGCGACACAATTAATTTATTGCAGGATAAGTTCGCTGACCGCATAATCTCGCGTGAATTGGCCTCCACGGTCGTGTGATATCACAGCTATGGACTACTTTCTGTGGGGTTATGTAAAGTCGCTAGTGTACGCTAATAAACCAGCGACGTTGGATCAGCTGGAAGCCAACATTCGCCGCGTTATTGCCGATATACGGCCCCGCCCGGCTTCTCGAAAAAGTGGTCGAAAATTGGACTTTCAGATTGCATTTCATTTGAACTAGCTGCGGCGTCCATATGCTCCAAATCATATTTAAACAGTAATGGCATAAAATTATTTTTTCAATAAAGCCAATACTATGGCGTTAACATGGTTTTTATGACTTTCATTTCAGTTCAAAGTTCTATACCTCTAAAAAAAAGCTCTTTTCGTATTTGGTGTCTTAAAACGATGTCAAGCTATTTACTTTGTTTTGACAGTTCAACTGTCAAGCAAGTTTATAAGGATGTATGAAGAGAATATTTTTATTATAATTCTACTTTAGGAATGGGCGGTTTGATAATGGCTCTATTCCATTCCGGATTGTGTTTGACGGATATGAAAATATTTTTATTATTGAATCCTAAGATAGGCAACTTTGTTTACGCACACCGAACTATTTTACTAGAGCGGCACAAATTTACATTAGATGGTTACATAATCCCAAACATTTATAATCACCCTGTACAAGTTTGTATGCCAATCAGCAGTTATGAAGATGATGCGGTAGAAGAAGTATATAGCAGACTAGAACACATCTTAGAGTAAGAAGACTGAGGTTGCTGCAATATTGTTTTGGGAGACTAAAATGCCAGTGTGGGTAAAGGTAGTGGAGGAGGTATGGTGGGCAAGTATGGATTTGGACAAAAACCAATTGTACAATAGATTCCATAATTATTGGTTAGTTGGCCCAGGTGTAAAAAAATTACGATCTAATACAGTTTGTGGAACTTAAATAGAAAAAATTCGTAAATTTCTTCCGTAAAAGGTTTTAGAACTAAAACCAATCGGACAATAGGTTCTAAAACTGTTGCTTAGTTGGCCCAGGGGCTTGCAAAATATATTGAAATTATAAAAACCGTAATAAAACTACATTTTTCCTTAAATGGTTCTAAAATAAAAACCAATCGGGCAATTGGTTCTAAAAATATTAGTTAATTCGCCCAGGTGTTCTCAAATATATTAAAAACGTAAAACTTGTAATAACATTAAATATTGTTCGTAAGTTTTAAAAATAAAAAATCCGCAAATTTTTTTTATAAATTGTTCTAAAACAAAAACTAGTCGGGCGATTGGTTTCAAATTTGTTGAATATTAAATCAGAGTATAGCCAAACATATTGGATTGATAAAAATTGCAATAATGTTACCATAAGTTAGTGCTGATAAGCTTTAAAATTTAAAAAATTGTAAATTTCTTCGGTTTTAAAACTAGAACCAATCGGGTGATTGCTTCCAAAACTGTTGCTTAGTTGGCCCAAATGTTGCCAAGTATATTAAAATTATAAAAAATGTAATAAAAATATCAATAATGTTATTAATATTAATTGAAATGTATGCATATGTAAAGAAATGAGGCTGATAGTGGTGTACAAATCACAATATGTAGGAGACTATACTATAATTATAGCGAATTTAACAATAAAAAACATCAATATAGAAACAGTCAGCTTTTATAAATACCTGGGAACCATAATAAATGAAATTAACAATCAAACACAAGAGGTAAGGTCCCGAATAGAAATAGCGAGAACAGCGTTCATGAAAATGAAAAATCTTGTAACCAACAGAGACTTAAACATGGAAATTAGAATTAGGCTTGTAAGATGTTACGTCTTCACAATCTTTCTATACGGAATGGAAGCATGGACGCTCAAAAAACAAGATACGGATAAAATCTAAGCGTTCGAACTATGGGTGTACCGACGTATGCTAAGAATAGCATGGACAGAGAGGCAAACAAATGAAGCAGTTTTAATCCAGATGAATAAAGAACGAGAATTCATTAAAACAATAAAAACAAGAAAACTGCAATATCTAAGATCGTTACGAATTACTGCAACTAATTATGCAGGGAAAAATATCAGGATAGAGGAGCTCGGGAAGACGACGGACCTCCTGGCTTAAGAATTTGAGGGAGTGGTTTAATAGCTTTTCTATAGACCTATTTTGGACATACACAGTGATCATATACTTGTGATCGCAGAACAATAATTAAAAAAAAAAACGAGATAGGTAAACTTAAGGTAGCACAAGTTGGAGCAGAAATAGAAAAAAAGTGGAAAATATACAAAGTAGGAATTGAAAAAATTAGCATAAAAAAACAAGGGAGTGAGCATAGGTAGAAGAAGAATAGAATCCATTTGATTTGCCGATGATATGATTGTGTTTGCAGAGAACACAGAAGAATTGAAAATGCTAGTTAAAGAACTTGAAGAAATGGAATCAATGTATGGGCTGAGTAGAACCAAAAGCAAGACAAAGATTATGAGAGTTGAAGAGGTGGCAGAAATGTACGTGTACGTGAACGGAGATAAATTAGATTAAAGGTGTAAGTACTTTGGTACTGAAATTACAGAAAATTGGAGAAACGAGAGAGAAATAAGGGTACGCATAGGAATGACAAATGAAGTTTTTACAAGGTATGGCAAGATTTTGAGCAACCTGCAAAAAATAATGTTTTGTATGGAGTGTGTTCCTAAACTTGAGATCGATAGAAGAATTATAACGAACTGCTTATGGAAAACTGAAACTGAGTAAAAATGGAGTTAGAAGACAGATAGGTACTAAAACAATACTAAACACAATACTAGTATAACAGAGGGCAATAGAGAGAAAGGTACTACGAATATTACTGAAAGACACAAGACGAATGCATGTATAAGACAAAAATATAGGTGCAGGATATAGTATCCAGGATAGCGAGTTTAATGTGGGAGTGGGCTGGTTATATTGCAAGAGAACATGGAGTGGCAAAGTGATACAAAGAAGACCTGGACGATTTCTTATGAAATGGACTGATGACCTAGTGAGAAGTGCTGGACTAAAGTGGTTCAAAGTCGCGCAAAATAGAGAAAATTAACGAAATTAAAAGTAATGTGTGCTTAAGGAAGTGCATTGGCATTGAGGTCATTGAGGTATTTTACAGCTGTCTGCAGTTAGGCTTAGAAGGTTTTTGGGGTGTGTATAAAAAATATGAATGAAAACTGTTCTAAATAATGTGTATTTTTTGATTATCTCGAAAACCAAGCGAGATAGAGAAAGAATAGAAGAAGAATAGCCCCCAGTTAAGAAACACTCTATTCATAATATTTACTCTAATATTTATGTTCGTTTGCACCGCTTCCACTTATCTCAAGCCTCAGAATTGTAAGGCTTAAGGTGCACATAAACATAACCTATCATGAAATGTCAGTTTAACAAATGCAAAGATGGATTTTATCTTTGATTTTTATAATGATATAGATTTGGACGCCTCAGAGACAGCAATAGGAAACCACGGCTTGGAAGGCAGAAACGAAAGAGGACAAATGCTGCTAGATTTCTTACACCACCACAACCTGCACCTCATGAACACTTATTTCAAAAAGAAACCGCAAAGAAGATGGACGTGGATAAGCCCCGACGGCCGAACAAGAAATGAGATAAGAAGTACGATCAAAATAAACCTAAAAACCGAAAGAAGAAGACTGGTTTGCCCACAAAAGACAATACGATGGGCCCCTCCGGACAACCCTAAAGATTTTTAAGACTCAATCTCCTCTGCCTCTCGTCACACACAAAAAACAGATGTCGAAAACCTTGAAAAACAACATCACAGAAGCAATTTTAAGAGCACAGAAACGTCATTGTAGTAGCCGAAGAGGAAACGACGAAAAATTTAGTGATGCAACCAAACAACTCATGAGTCAAAGAAGATCGACAAGGCGAAACCCGAATAATCTAGACGAAATAAGAAAGCTGAGCAAAACAATCACCAAAGAAGCACGCAAAGACTTAAGAAGATACAATACAGAAATAATTTAAAAAAAACAATCGAGGAAAATCAGAGCATGAAAGTCATGAGAAGAAAACTGGCCGAAGGGAAAATAGAAATATTTAAGCTCAAAGATGAAACAGGAGAGGAAACGACAAACAAAGAAAGTCTCCTCAATATAGTGGAAAAATTCTACAAAAAACTGTATAAAAGTCAAATAACAAGCACCAACAACAAGACACCAAAGGCAAGACAAACAGGAAGGAAAGTGCCAGGCATAACAAACGTTGGCTCTGAAGACATGCCAAACATCACATAGAAGAGGTGAGAAACTCCCTCAAAGAAATGAAAGGAAAGTTCCCTGGCGAAGACCAAATAGTTATTGAAGCGGTGAAAAGTGGAGGAGATAGACTCATTAAAGAAATCGCTGCTCTGTTAAACCTATGTCTTGAAAAAGGCACGGTTCCCAAGAGATGGAATAATGCGGTTACAATACTCATACACAAGAAAGGTGACATAACAAACTTAGAAAATTATAGACCCATAAGCCTACTCTCTCACCTATACAAAATAATCACAAAGCGCCTAGAAATTAAACTGGACTTCATATCAACCCCGTGAGCAAGCCGGTTTTCGAAAAGGATACGGCACAAACGACCACTTACAAACAATAAAGATCCTAATAGAGAAATCAATAGAATATAATAAACCACTTGTTCTAGTATTCATCGACTTTAAAAAAGCGTTCGACACAGTAGAACTGCCACCTATACTAAACGCACTCAACCAATGCCGAGTAGACCACAGATATACAGAACTTCTACACACTATATATAAGAATGCCACGGCAAGCGTAAAACTCTATGCACTAACCAAAAAATACAAAATAGGGAGAGGAATAAGACAAGGTGATACTACATCCCCCAAACTCTTCACAGCGGTGCTAGAATATATGTTCAAAACACTGAAATGGCAGAATAAGGGTATAAACATAGACGGCGAACACCTACATCACCTACGTTTTGCCGACGATATCGTCATAATAACCGACAATCTAGGGGACGCACAAGAAATGCTTGAAGACCTAAAGCAAGCGGCAGCAAAAGTAGGACTGAATATTAACTACCACAAAACACAATTTATGACAAACCTGGTGGCCAGTGCAAACCCACAAATACAAATACCTTGGCCATGAAATACAAATCGGCAGAGACAACCAGACAACCGAAATCTCTCGACGTGTAGGGCTGGGCTGGGCAGCCTTTGGGAAACTAAGAGACACCCTGAAAGGAGAACTTCCTATATGCCTGAAACGGAAAGTGTACGACCAGTGTGTGCTCCCAGTAATGACATACGGGGCGGAAACTCTGACCCTAACGAAGCGCTCAATAAACAAACTCCAAGTAGCGCAAAGAGCAATGGAAAGAGCTATACTGGGAATCACTAAAAGAGACAGAGTGCCAAACACAACTTTTAGACACAGAATACAAGTTACAGACATTATTGAGCGTACCACAAAAACCAAGTGGAGATGGGCTCTACACATAGCTCGCACTAAAGACAACCGATGGACAAAACGAATTCTAGAGTGGCGACCTAGAGAAACAGAGGATGACCACCCACTAGATGGAGCGACGACGTGAAACGGATAGCGGGAAACTGAATCAACACCGCTCAAGACAGAAACCAGTGGAAACACTTAGAGGAGGCCTATGTTCAGCAGTGGACAAGAAACGGCTGAGGAATGATGAATGATGATATATTTGGCTGCATTAGAATTAATTGAATATTATTATTCAATTACTTGTCAAATTGAAATTTTAAACAATTATTTTGGAAACTTGTAATATTCAAAACAAATATTAACGTCAATAATCTACATTTAAATTAAATTTACTCAAAACATTTTATTAATTTTTTATACTACATATTATTATTTTCTATCGCTTTCAGCGTCTCTTTTTTAATATTCAATTCTGCTTCTATAATATAATGCCGATAATAATGGAAATTTTAAATAAGGGTGAAGTTAGGAACATATACTATCTAATCGAAAACAGTTAAAACCACGTCGTAGCTAAGAAAGCAAAAATGTTTAGACGTGAAAACCAATTTAAGATAAGGTGAACCTTAAACTTAAGTGTAACCTACGAAAGGGTAAGATAAGAAACATAACGGTGTAAACGGGCATTATCCCATGTTTTATTGTAGAATTTTTTGTATTATTGAAGTTCATTGCATGATTTGCTTCAAATGCATAAATTTTTTTACATTTTTTTAACTCTAAAAAAATTACTTGTCTTGGAAGCTTGCAGAAGATTTAAATTATAGTTTCTGATTAGGTTATGTCAAAGCAATACTTAAGTCTTACATCAACTCCACTACTCATAAAAAAATCTTTGTGTGGTTTAAAAATACCGTATTTTTCAAGTCTAAAATTAAGTTATTCACGAAAATTACAAAAAAAATCAAAGGAGCAGGAATATGTTTTTGAATTATTTGATTAAGTTTGTCCAAAACATGTTTAATTGATTTGACATCTGGACTTACTGCTGCTCATGAGATGTTAATTTTGTTCAAATATTGTTGAATGACACTTGCGGTGTGAGGAGTTTACATTATTATTCATCAATACAAAGTTATCTGCTACAAAAGGAACATATGGAACAACAAGATTTTGAAGAATCTTATGGACGGTATGTCAATGACGTATAACTCTGTATGTGCCATTTAAGAAATTCTAGCCCAAACTATAACTAAATATTTTTGGTAGCTGCCTTAAGCACTAAAGTTACATTTAGCAAATTGCTGTTTTGGTGTTTGTCATACTCTTTCACAGTTATTGGGAGATCGCAGAGAAAACCTGGACTTGTTTTGCAAATTGAAGTCGTGCTACACGATGACGTTTCAAAAGTTCTGGACCTGTAGCAGGTTTTCGACTGGTAAGATTTTGTATGTACATCCCGGACGTGACGTGAAGACGATTTTTGATTTCAACACCTATATAATGGTGATTTTGTGAACTTTGTAACATGATAAAGAGGTCATCATTGGGTTACTTTGTTAAGGACAAGTTCTAGATCATTTTGTGTATGAACTCGTTGCAAAGTTTTTCTAGATGTTTATTGGAATGTTTCAACCAAGTAAACAAACAGTTTAAAAATACATTGAAAGCCGTTTTAAATTTTTTAAATTTTAGTGTTTTATTATGGATGGTTCGTTTTTAATGCTGGTGAGTATTTATTGCTGCTTGATCTAGTTCTTCAAAGTTTCTTATTTCTGTCCTTTCTTACGTTTTGGAGGTATGAGTATTGTTTACGACCGATATTTCTTTTGCTTTTTACCTTTTTTTTAAGGATCAGTTGGAGTGTTTGGAATCTCGACCCTTTTAATATATGGCCTTGATAGCTGATCTTTTGTGGTTGAATAAGAATTTGTACACCCCGTTCTTCTTAGCATTTTTTCATTGCTAGTGTGTGTCGAGATTAGAAATATTCTTTTCAAGGTTTGCTTTCTGAGGGCGTCGATCTTATTGATGGATGCTGCTTTTACAGTTCAGAGGCAGCAGGTTTTTGTCACATAGTGGGGGACGTAATTTGATGAATGCTTGTCTGGCTTGTTCTATCCTACTCTTTTGTCTTGTTGACAATTTCATCTGTTATTTATTAGTATCTTGTTTTCTCAGTTCTTTCAATTGTCTCCCTTCTTATTGCAATTGAAGCTCTTGCTTAGTTATACGACTTATGACCATGCATTTTCTTTTGATCTTGTTTATTTCTAGTCCAGCTTCTGTCTCTTGTTAGTTTATGTTGTTTACTAGCAGTTGAATGTTTTACTGATTGCTTCCTATGATCACAGTGTTGTCCGCGTATCTAATATTGTTGTTGATGGGGCTTCTTTAGGCCAACTTCCATCATCTAAGATTTTCAAGAATATTCGTAGAGGTTAAATAGCGTTGGCGACAAATTTTTTTTAAGCAAAAACAATATACAAAGTTACATAAGATGTTCGAAGTGCTCTACTTCCATTTCCAAGCAGGCACAACATATTAGTCTAAAGGATATTCGAACTATTTCTAAAAATGTTTATTGGCTTGGATTTGTTGGCATTCTTGATTAATTTGTAGCTGCAGCTCCTCGAGGTTATTTACAGGAATACCATACACTAAAGTTTTCAAATATTTTTTATGAATGAAATCTTGTAGGCCATAAAACAGGTCTGATCTTTCCTACTCATCTACGTGAAAAAGTTTGATGACAATCAAAAATAAGCTGGAGCATCATCGTGCTGGAATTGTTGTCTTTGGTCAATAGTAATGTCGTCAAAAGGATTATATATTGTTTTGCAGAAAGTTTAGGTAAGCAGCATCCGTTAATCGGTTTGGTAAAACAACTGGACCTAGAGACTTATTTCCTACAATACCCATCCAAATGTTAAATGAAAAACGTATTTGATATCTATATTCTATTAGAGCATGGGGATTTCTGTCGGCTTTAATATGCGTATTGTGGAAATTAACAACAATATTTTGTGTTTGTGGCTTTATCCGTAAAAAGAATATTGGCAAGAAAACGGCGGTCTTCAGCATCATTGCGTAGAAACCAGCGTAAAAAAAATCATACGTACCTACTTGATGATCAAGTGGATTTAAGACCTACTTGTTCTCGGATTATGCTTTATACGTGCTAGAATTTCTTCTTCTGAATCTGGTGATTTGGATAAGCTTAAACATAAAGACGCGCTTCGGTTGCAATCTTATGAGCACAACCATACATGAAATGCATGTCAGCTAATTCTGCGTTAGAGTAAACAGCCTTAGCAAAAACGTGTGCACTGACATCAGTCAAATACTTAACTAGCTAACTATGATGAAAAACTGCAAGTTTTTGAAAAATAAAAAAAGGAGATTCATACTACTACCTTTTTAAATATTTTACAATTTTTATTTAACACCCTGTATATTGAGAAGATATAATAAAACGTTAAATTTTTGCTTTTTCTATAAAAGTAACAATTATTGTTTTGGATTCATTTAAATCAAATTTAAGGTATTTTTTGAGCAAAATTGTAGCAATTACGATTCTCTCGATTTATTGAATTAAAAGAAAAATAAAAGATTACAAAATTTAGATATGCCACAACAAAACATTAATTTAATACAACAAATCTTACCTCAATTCTCCCGCCTTTTTATCAATAGTAAAAAAGGCAGTAATAAAACAAGCCATGAATGAAACCAAGTAAACAACATTACCGGTAATTTCCTTCCGACCACCAGGTTCTGATTTAGATGAAATAATATTTAGTGCAAAAAACTTTTGCACATAAAACGGATTAAACTGGTAATTCTTCGACATCTTTATAGAAAATCGTATTTCGTTCTGCTTTTGTAAGTTTTTAGACATACATACATAGGTTCATTAGTATTGATTTTATTAAATAATTTATTAAGTGTTTTCAGATTAGAGAGTAATTTAGTTCAGTATAAATAAATAATATTTTATATATTATCAATAACGACTAATACTATGAAAATTATGAGAAAGTTTTATTACTAATGTAAAGTAGCTGTGTCAAATTGTATTAAAATTGTAACATAAGTGCATACTCCACCAATAATCTGAAATAAAGTATTATAAAAATTGTTTTTTAAATAATAAATATATTACCGTTAGTATAATTGACCAGTCTAAACTCAATACGGTATATAGAGAGAAGATTGGTTTACTATTGGATAATTGAATTACAATCAGTTGTAAATGTCTTGCTTTTAAATCGATCTCACTTTCAGGCAAAGCATTCCATATCTTATGTATACAAATAATTGTTTTCTCAGCCTAAAATTTTGTCAGATTATAATTTATATTAACATAAATCAATTTTAAAGTGCATGGTCCGGCAGAATGAAGTATTTTTTTAAAAGTGTTTTAATAGCGATTTAAATGGAACTAAATTTTTTTTAAAAAAGTCTGATTGCCAATGCTACTCTTGAAAGCATTAATCATAAGAGCAAAAAGGCTTGGAAATTGCAAAGCAGAAAACCGAGGCCGTAATAAAGGGTGGGCCATCTAACTTTTAGAATTTGAATCGGCTATAAATAAAAAACGACTGAATATTTTTTCAAAATTTTGATTTTATTAGAAAGATTGTACATTTTTATTTAAGAATGAAACACAACATTATTTAAATGACTACCACGGCTGCCTTGACAGTAACCCATCCGATTAACCCAATTGTTTAGTACATTTTTGATTGTTTGGGCTCCAATCGCATGAATGACAACTTCGATTTTGTGTTTTAAGGCATCAAATGTCTTTGGATGGTTAGCGTAAGACTTATCCTTAAGGTCTCCTCACAAAAAAAAAATCTAACGGGGTCATATCACAGTTCCTAAGCGGCCAATTGACAGCTTTTTGGCTGATTGTCATCCATTTTTTCTTCAATTTTTGGAAGCAAAAATTTGTTTAGCATAGCACAGTATCGTTTGCTATTGACGGTAACGCGGCTCTTTGCTCATTTTCGAAGAAAAATGGCGTAATAATGCTGCCTGACCAAAAACCACACCAAACGGTTACTCGTTGTGGATGCATGGGCTGTTCAATAGTCATGTGTGGATTCTCTGATTCCCAAATGCGACAATTATGCTTTTTGACATAGTCTTAGAGATGAAAATGAGCTTCATTGGAAAACATGATTTTTTGATCAAAATACTCATTTTTGGACGAAACGATCTTTAGCCTATTGGGCGAACTGAAAACGCATCGGATGGTAGGTAGGCGGTAAAAGTTGACTATTTACATAATGAAAGCTTACTTTATAAGTAAGTTTTCATTACTTAGTTCAAGTGTAAAGTGTCCCATTTCGTAAATGTCAAACATAAAACTGGGAACTGATTCTGTAACTAGGAGGAATTAGCTTTCTCACCAAGAACGCAGTCAAATATCTAGGGGTGTGGTTTGACCACTGTTTTGAGATGAAAGATCATGTCAGAAAAACCACAAGAAATGCAGGAAACGAAGGTTATAAACCCCCTAGGAAGGATAACGCCCAGATTCCTTAACAAAACGAAAACTGCTATGCTCAGTTGCGCATTCTGTTATGCTGTATCGAGCCCAAATCTGGGAAGGCATTGAAAGTTGAAAAATACAGAAATATTGGAGTCGGAGGCCGTACTGATTATTGCATTAGTTATGCCTATAGATCTCATGGTAGAGCAAAGAAGGCTGGACCTCACGAGGTGTTACAGGTGTTATCTTCTTGGCCACAGGAGGGAAGAATGCACGGGTCAACTTCTGTTTAAACTGCGCCAAAACTGGACATCAGGCAACAGACTACAAAAATATACCCACTTGTATAATCTGCAAAGTGGATGGGTACAGGTCAGATCAAACAAAATGTCATCAATACAGGAAACTCTTAAATAATAAGGCACCAAGAACAACAGGAGGTGTGTCTACGGAAAAAAACTAAATATGCCACTAAAAAGGAAATGCGTAACGAGGGAGGGAAAGGAAAAGCTGTCGATCCTACAAACAAACTTAGGTAGAGCATGGCTGGCGCACGATGTTGCTTCTTCTGCTACTGCGGCAGAAAGGGATATCGATTTGGTCATAGTTTGCGAACCCAACCAAAAGATTATCAATAAACCAGGGTGGATAGCCGATAAGAGGAAAGATGTTGCCGTGTTCTTCAAGAACAAAAAAAATTAAGTACAAAAAGTCGAATCTCGTCGCTAGAGGGTCTCACTTCTACTGCTGCTACCTGTCTCCAAACATTCCATTTGACCAATTTAAAATGGAAACTGACGAAATAATGCACAAATACAGTAGCGCCGAAAAAAAGCCCACGAGTGGGGATTCTCGGTGTTTGACTAGAGAGGGTAACACTTTGGAGAATGGCTGGCAACGCTCGACATGGTTGTACATAATAAAGTCGACAGACCAACTTTTGTTAGAAGAAATTCTTGTTTCTTTATAGACGTGACGTGCTCAACGCAAGGTATTGGAAAATATATTAAGAAATGGGAAATCATGGAGACTGCGAACCACCACAACTATATACTTTCAAATAAATGACCGCAAAAAAAAAAACGAAGACAGGACTAAAACCCCGAAAAGAGCCGGACTGGGAAATCTTTAGGAAAATAATTTCCTGGAGCATTGAAGGGTCTGGAGACAACAAGGCGACGCCCGAGAAGTATACGTCCACCGTTACAGAAGCCTACAAATGAAGCCTACATGCCAGCAATAGTAAGTTCAAAAACGTACCATGCTGGTGGAACAGCACAATAGCACTCCAAAACTTAGGAGGAAATTTACCAGAATGCGCAAAGGCTAGAGGAAACCTCTACAAAACCCATAAAAAGAAACTTCAAAAGGAAATTCAAGCCGAAAAAAGGAATCAGTGCAAAAAGCTATGCAGCGAGTTGAACGGGGACGTATGGGGAACCGCCTACAAGATTGCAATGAAAAAACTGGGAAGCTTTGCACCGTACGAGCTAACCACAAAAAACAAAACAAGTTAAAGGTAGCGGAAGAACTTTTCCCAAAAAGCAGACACATAGTAGAACCTGTTAAAGTAGTGGAAAACTTAAAGCTTTTTGAAAAGGATGAGCTGGAACAAGCACTGCAGGCTTTAAAATCTGGAAAAACATAACACCAGAGGCTCTAAAAGAAGTAGGACGTATAGCAACTGAATGGCTATTAAATATGCTGAACGAACTGCTTAAGCTACAAACCTTTCCTGCCGAGTGGAAAACAGCCAAATTGATTTTGATACCTAAGGGAAACTTTACAACTGACAACTTAAAATTCAGACTCATATGCCTTCTGAATACCACCAGCAAGGTCTACGAGTCTATGATAAAAAAGCAACTAGAAGAAGAAATCGATCAAGGAGGAGGATTATCAGAGCATCAGTATGGCTTCGTGAAGGGAAGATCTACATTAATGGTTGTAGAAAATGTTATCAAGATTATCAATGAAAGCAATGACAAATGGGGAGCACTAGTCAGTCTAGACATTAAAAATGCCTTTAACAACCTTTTATGGAAGGATATTAAGGAGGAACTTGCCAGAAGAAAAATCTCTAGAGTATTTGCAAAACATCATCGCAAAGAAAACTGCTAATAGAAAAAGATGTAGTTATGGACGTAACTACAGGGTTCCCTCAGGAATCGGTTCTAGGACTACTACTCTGGAACTTAGTATATGACAAGAAAGTGGCCGACTGGGGTAAAGGCAGTGGCCTTTGCAGACGATCTTGCACTGATAATATTTGCGAGAGATGCATACGAGCTCGAAAATAAAACTAATGATGCCAAAGAAATATTTGGCTAACCAAACACCGCTTGGAGCCAGCCACCGGGAAAACAGAGGCGGTCATACTGAAGCGTTTACGGAAATGAAGTCTCAGGAGCTCTGTTACCTTCAAATACAGAGGCACGACTATACATAGCAAGAGGGCAATTAAATACCTTTGTATACTGATCGACGATGATCTTACTTTCTCTGAGCACATAAAGAAAGCGGCAGAAAAGTTGGAAAAAATGGCGGCAAACTTGGCCAGTATCATGCCCAACATAGGCGGACCGTCAAACGGTAAGAGGCAATTGTTGCCACTGAGTTGCAAATTTTCTACGGCGCACCAATATGGCACGGAGCCATGAAAGTGAAAACTTTCAAAAATTGTTTGATCAGTGTGCAGAAGAAGACGCTATTGCGGGTAACTTGCGCATACAGGACAGTCTTGGCGGAGGCTCTTCAGGTGGTAGCCGGAGAGAGAAGGAGATTGTACGAGAGGAAAGATTCAGCAACACCAAAGGCTAAACTTGAAGAGAGGGAAGAAACTATCAACAGATGGCAAAATAGATGGAATGAAACAGCAAGGGTCGCACAGTGGACCAAGCGTTTAATTCCAAACGTAGGAAGCTGGCTAAAATGCAATTACAGAACAATCGACTATTTTTTGACTCAAGCTTGGATAGAGTACGGCTCGTACAAATCGTACACAAAAAGAATTGGCAAGGACGAAACTAATACGTGCAGATACTGCAACAAAGTGGATAAAGTGGAACATACGCTTTTCGAGTGCCACAGGTGGGTAGTAGAAAGGACAAACATAGAGGTATGGTTTGGGAAAATAATAAACGCAGATAACATCGTAGAAACTTTGCTGGAAAACAAAAAAGCTACGAACATGTCAGAAGTACCCTAGGCAAAATTATGAAGAAGAAGGAGGAAGAAGAGAGGAGTGATATTCCGAAACGTTCTTAGAAGATGAGGCGGTTTAGTGTGTAAACCATGTCTACACAACCCGCACGGGAGTCGCACACTACTGGATGTGGGAAGAACTTCATCCAGTGTCCATACAGGATTTACACCTGACAACAAAAAAGAGCAAAGAAGGCGCTTATATAAACAAGACACCAAAAGTAAGAACGAGATACATGAAGAAACAAGTGACAGGACTTATAGACAAGAAACACTTGCAAAGCAGTATGAACTAAGATTCTAATCCGAGATGTAGGGAAGTGGGTAAATAGGTATATATTAATTGATTACAACTTTTCGCAACTCTTCAGTGGACATGGGTGCTTCAATTTGTATTTAATAAGATTTAAAAGGAAGGATAGTGGTATATGCACACACTGCACTATGTAGGATACAGCTGAACACATCTTCTTCGAATGTCCAAGATGGACTAAGGAAAGAATGGAATTGAACATATACATCGAAGACTAAAAGCATTGTAGATATAATGCTACATAATAGGATCTGGATTAGGATCCATAACTATGTAAAGATGATAGTCAGAAAGAGTCTGATGAAAGGGTAAATGATTTAGACCCATCAACGAATAAACAGAAGACCGACTGAATGCGTATCTGGACGTACCTATTCTGATGCAACGCTAATTCCAGAAGTGGAGATGGGTTTTTAAGGGGTGAGAGCCCTACACACAGGCGGGAAGAGCTTTCCTAAAAGAATGGGTCAAAAGGTTTAAGATGGGCTATGAGTCTTTAGAAGAAGACATCTTGATGATGGGAAAATATTCGTGCAAAAGGAATCAGGCTGTTACACGACAACGCACTTGTGCACATCGTTGAGGTTGCTCAATTTGCCATAAAAGAATGCGGCTTTCAAAAAATTGATTATCCATCTTACAGTCCAGAGTTGGCTCTTAGTGACTACTTCTGTTTACAAAAAAAAAAAAAAAAACTTGGCGATGATGAACTGCTGTTTTGGAGAACATTTTTACGATGTAATAAGTGTATTGAGGGATTATATTGAAAAATAATAAAATATCTTTTTTAATTGCGTTTTTCCTGATGTCTTACACAAGTTATAACAACTCACCAATAAATTACTTATTTATGAGAACTTCATTCTGCCGTACCTTGATTATTATCAGTAAAAGTAATTAATAAAACTATTAAATATAAATTTACCTCATTTGATAATGTTGTCCAACTATTAATGATAAATATCATTTTAGAAATAATCAAAATATTATCAATTGTATTCATAGTCGATATAGCACTCCAATGCTCATTAGTTCGTCTTGATGATAATCCGTTATACAAATTCATTGTCAACATAATAAAAAATATAGCCATAAAATTCATAATAGGGTAATTGAATATGTCATTAACTTTCTTACCAGCTTTACCAATATTTAAATACACGCCAAGCAACTGTTCAATTTTATTGTAAAATATATGTTTTTCATTATTTTTAATATTTTCTATTTGTAAAATGTTAGTGTTTCCACTAGGCAAGAGTCTGTCCATATTTAGAAAACTAATATTGCAACTCAAATGATCATTTATATATTTGTATTGTTTGTACATGGAGTGCAATATTCTATGCATTAATAATGTTTCATAGGTAGTTACAACTATATATAGCATTAGATATAATAGGTTGTAAAATGAAATCGAAACGACTAGTAATTTTGATCCGAAATATAATGATATAGCTGCTAATGCACTTAATATATATATTACATCATTTTTATAGCTATCTCTAATACCTAAATCCTTACTAGTTTTGGATATTTTTAAAATGACTTCCTTTATGTTGTTTCTTTTATGTAGATAATACTGCGTACGTGACAGCATGTAGGTGGCTGTTCCAAAATACAATACAAGTTTTCCCAACCTTTCATTAATATCTAGAGTTTTTTTTGTTTTTACTATTTCATATGCAATAAAGTAGCTTAGATAAGAAGTTATTATTAACGGCATTGCTGGTAGTAGCGATAAAAGTATGTTTTCTTCTTTTTCTAAAGCAAAAAGTGTAGTACCAATTATTTTTCCAATAAATACATAATATTTTATGATTGTTGAATCGTCAGAAATTATTTTGTTATGCATTTTATACCGATATAAATTTGTACTGAACTTGTTTTCAATCTATTAGATTGCTTGTTTTTAGTCGCATTTAATTAGGTAATTGATTAAATTCTATTTATATTCAATAATATCAATAATCTATAATAAAATTATTAAAAGCAATTAGTTTATTAGTTATTATTTCTATATTTTTATGTATTCTTAAAAACGTTTTTTTTTTAATTAGTTAGATGAGCTTTTAATTTAATGATTTTACCCACTTTTTTATTTTGTTTTCTCGCTTTTATCCTAAAGGTAAATGATGACCAGTTCTGAAATGTCAGGTGCATCACATCCGAACGAGAAGCATTAGTTATGTTAGTTCACAGTTATTTTTTTAAATTAAGTTGCAATTTTGAAATTACAATGTTAAGAATATAATGTCAATGTTTTTAGCACAAAATTTGATGAAGTCGTCTATTATCAAAATCAGTGTTTTATTAAGCTTTTTGCGCAAATTATTGACAAATCGCAAACGCATTTTACGCCGCTTGATAAATTAAAAACAAGTTGTTGTCTTGTGCGTTTTCAAGTTAATATTGCTGGAACGACTGGCTTGTCCAAAAACTCAACTCCCAAAACTTTATCTTGTTTAGCGACGAAGTCTAAATGGTTACGTTAATAAACAGAACTGCCGCGCTAGATTACTGTTACATACATCTATGTCTCTAAGAGATTTTTTGTCTCATCGAGAGTTGTAAACCTTGAGTTGCTATATCATACTGCAGCATTGCACAAGAAGAAGAGTGCTTGTTGAAGCTATATTCAAATGTTGAGAGTTTATTAAATGAGCTATAGCTTTGCTAAAGAATATTGGAAAAAGATACAATTCTGAAAGTTTTGAGAAAGGCTATGCCAATGAAAATGGGAGTAGTAATCAAATTTAACCAATTATACTGTTGTCTACTGGAACATAGAAACTGAAACAGATGAACACATTCTGTACTTCAAGACACTAATAAACGACGTGTCTAGACATCTGCTAAACATCTTACGACATAGGTTTTTTTTGTTAAAATTGAGATTTAACACCGGTTAAGAAACTTTAAGAGGGAAGATACACGACAATGTTTTGTCAAAAATGTTTTACAAAATAAAATATACTTAAATTTAAGCAAATTTACAAGTCCAAAATGTGACAAACTCCAAGCTTTTGAGATGTGGACGTATCGGAGAATCCTGAAGACCTCATGGACGGACAAAACCCCTAATGCCGAGGTCCTCACAAGAATGGGAAATGACCTAGAAATCCTTCACATGATAAAGATCAGAAAGCTGAAATATTTGGGGCATACCATGCGAGGGGATAAATATAATGTACTGCAGCTGATTATGCAGGGGAAAATAGCAGGCAAGAGAAGTGTGGGAGGACGCAGAATGTCCCGGATGCGGAACCTAAGAGACTGGTTTGGCTGCACCTCGAAAGATCTTTTTGAGCTACTGTTTCAAGGATCAGAATAGCCACGATGATAGCTAACCTCCGAGTAGGAGATGGCACGTGAAGAAGAAGAATATCGGGGATTTCTTTGGAGTTCACGTTTATTATTGTAATCGACTTAGTGTTAGGATTTGGTATGGTTGCACTTTAGAGTTTAGTTGGTCTGTAACTATTATTCCGTTTTTGTTTGAAATTTTGAAGATCTTAGCTTTACCCCGAGATAGCGAACTTTTAGAACCTTCATATTTGAGTTATCTTCTATAATCTGCTTGATCGTTTGGAGGTTGTACGTTCTTATGTCTCTTCGAATATGGTGGGCTCTCTCTGTATTAAGCTGTCTATATTTGGTAGATTTACGAGTTCTTTTTGTTTCAATTAGTTTAAGAGTATTTTGGCTTAGATTTTGGATTTTTTATTTTATTTATACTTTGTCCATACATCATGCAACAATTTGAGAAAAAAATCCAAATATTATTTTTTGATATTTTGTAAAATTTTGCACTAATTTTAATAATTTAAATTTTGGATTTTTAATTACATCAGTTGTTTATATGTATACAATACTTAGCGCCAAGTGTTTTATATTTTTGATAGATTCTTCTTCTTCTTCTGTAGCCTGTATTTGTCCAACTTTGGACATAGGCCTCCTTCATTTCCCTCCATTTTGATCTGTTCTACGGCAAACGTTGTTCTTTTTAGATTGTCGTTTCATTTCATCATAGGCGGTCCGCGTCTTTGTTTGCCTAGCCAGAGTCTCCACTACTGTAGCACGCTATTCCATCTATCGTTGGGTGTCTTGCATTATGGCCAGCGTAGCTCCATTTGAGTTTTGCTACCTGTTCTGCAATATCTATAATCTTGGCTTTTTATCTAATCTAAGTGTTTCTCTTTCGGTCTCTAAGAGTGATGCTCTTTGGGATTTTACGAATTTATTCATGTTTTTTTTTTGTTAGAGCCATATGTCATTACTGGCAGTACACATTGGTTGAATACTCTGGTCAAATGCCACCCATGTAAATCTTTTTTTTCTATCAATCTTTGCTGTTTGATTTTCTTTGCCCATTTTTATTATTTGGGCTAACTAGATGTAATGGGGAACTTGTTTGACCATCTCATTGTTCATCGTTTTTGTTTTGGACCTTTTGGATCTTTAGACCTATTTCCTAGAGGCTTCTGCAAGTTTATTTATCATTACTTCAAGGTCTTCATGGTTATCTGTCACTAGGAAAATGTCGTTAAGATTTGCTGAGTCTTTTGCCGTTAATATTTTGACCTTTTTCTTCCCAGTGGAGAGATTTGAAAACGTTTTCCAGCGCCAGAGTGAAGAGCATTGGTGATATAACGTCTCCCTGTCTTATTCCGCGATCTATACGTATTGACTTTGTGCTGTTTGCTAGATTTAGTTTCATTGTGGCGTGTCTGTATATGTTGTGTATCAATTGCCTGTACCAATGGTCTATTCTGCAGTTGTTCATAGCCCTACAGTATTGAACGCATGAACGCTATCTAAAGCGGAATATGGTATTCTTTAGCCTTTTCAATTAGAGTTCTCACTGTTAGGAGGTGGTCCGCCGTGCTGTACCTTTTGCGGAACCTTGTTTGTTTGACTGGTTGGTAGGCATCAAGTTTGTTGGTGAGTCTGCTTGTGATTATTTTTATGAATAATTTGTATAGCTGGGATAACAGTGAAATTGGTCTGTAGTTTTTCAGATTTAGCTTATTATCACCTTTCTTGTGGAGTAGTATGGTGGTCGCTTTGTTCCAGTTATTTGGAATGCATCCTGTGTGCAGGCATTTGTTCAGCATGCTTTTCAATCTTCTTAGCATGATTTCTTCTCTTTCTTTTAGCATTTCTGTTAGCTCGTTATTATTTCCAGGTGTTTTGTTGTTTTTCATATCGATAAGTGCCTTTTTAATTTATATATAATATGTCTATGCTTGGCAAGTTCTCGGAGTTAACGTTTTCAATTTTTTTGCTTAAAATTTGCTTGCTTTTCTCGTTTGGGTTGCTTTTGGAGTTGTACAGTTCTTGGTAGAAGTCTTCAGCTGTTTTGGCTACTCCTGGCTTGTCTCTTACTTCATTGCCTCTATCGTTTTTCAGCGCGATTATTTGCGTTTGTTCAGCATGTATTTAGCAAGATTTTTCCTCCTTCTTTTAGAATTTCTGTTAGCACGTCATCATTTCCAGGTGCTTTGTTGTTTTTTATAGCGATAAGTGCCTTCTTAATTTCATATATGTCTATGCCTGGCAGGTCTTCGGAGTTAACGTTTTTAATTTTTCTGCAATTTAATGGAAGCGACAAGCGAAGAAGTATGTGGAATGAAGTTATGATGAGAGATGGATATATACAACTGCAAAAGCGAAGAACACGGTTAAAAGAATTTAGGTACAATGCAAATTATGTACATATAATAGCTGATGCTATACCAAAGTACCTAGAAAGTGTAAATTGGTGAAAACGTATGCTGAAAAAATGCAATGAGATGAGAGAAGAGCAAATGTTAAGAAATGAGGTACTGAAAGAAGATGGAAAAGGAATGAAATGGATGATAGCGGTAACAAAAAGAAGAAAGAAAATTGAAACATTTTTTTGTGGCTTAGGAGGAGAATCTTCTAATGACTTAAAGTGTCGGATTCACTCTCACGTTGAGGGGCCTGACGACTAAACTCTCCCGGTGAATTGCTTGGAAGTTTGAGACCGTTAGGCTTATAAACCTACCGTTGGTTAGAAGTGAAATACAAAAACCAATGTCGAAAGAGGGGACAGATGCGCTTTATAGGCTGAGGGAAGAATAGGTAGGTAATTAGATGATGTTAATCAGTTGATTAACCGGGCGCTTATGTGCGATATTTTTTTGTCTGGCCAGATCAGGATTGGAGTGAACCGCGAGATTGTTGAAGTGCTTTGCGGCCAAAGCTTTGATGTGTCTGTGCAATGGAGGAATTCCAAGATTGCTTTGAATTTTACGATTTTGGACGAACCATGGAGCTCCGAGGAGCATCCGCAAAGTCAAGCTTTGAAACGATTCTAATTGATCAAGATGCGTTTTTGCGGCGGTTTTCCAGATGGGACACGCGTATGTCATCATGAGCTTGATGTAGACGTGTACATCCGGATTTTATTCCGGATATATAAATTACGTATTTGCCGCAGCATCGGAAGCAGAAGTTTTTTTGCTATTTTGGCTTTGTTGAGAATTTACTGCACGTGCAACTTCTACGTGAGCCTTTTGTAATAGGTTATTCCCATATACTTGGCAGAATCGGGCCACGGTATGGGAACGTTGTCGAGGCAGACGTTCTTATGAGGGGCGTTCCGTTGCTGTGTGAAGAAAACGGCTTTGTTTTTCTTCAGATTCACTTTGAATTGCCAGTCATCTAAACAGCATTTCAGATCGGTGGTAAGTTTTTGTAGCCTGGAGGTGATCACTATGGCGTATTGTGCCATTTTAACCCCGTGCTTCCATCACGAAGGCATGTCCGCGACGAGGAGGTTAAAAAGGTCCGGAGCAAGAATGGAGCCTTGAGGGACCTTTGCCGTGATATCTTGCGTAGTAGAGGTGTGTTTTTGAATTTTACCAGCCAGGACTCTGCGGTTTAAATATGAAGCTATCAGCCTTATATGACGCAGAGGAAAGTTTTGACTGTGGAGTTTGTAAAAAAGACCTTCATGCCAGACTTTGAAAGCTTTTTTCACGTCGAATAGGACTATCCCTGTGGTCTTTTTAAACCTAAAGCTCTCAACGATGATGTTTGTAACTTGATTTAGCTGGTAGACCGCTGAATGTTTAAATTGGAATACGTGCTGGTGAGAAGAATGTAGATTGTTAGAATCAATATGATTCTGAATTATGTCTAATATAACCTTTTCTATGACCTTACTCAAGGTAAGTAAGCTGATTGGCCGGTAGTTTTGAGGAAACCGCCGGTCTTTTCCAGGTTTTGGTGCGTTGTCAGAGGTATTCAGGGTTTTTCTGCTTTGATTCCGAGTCGTTGTTTGGGGAACATTGGAGTTCCAGGCTGTTCGCAAATGTTTCGGTTTTTTCCTCGATTGTGTACTGTACCCCATTTTTGCCGTGAATAGCTGGAATAGGGACCGGCCTGTTTTTTAAGGAAGGTGCGAATGACGAATTTTCTTTCTTCCCCGGATGACCCTCTTCCGAAGAGCTCCAGTATGACCAGGAGGTGGTCGGAGCTCAATTTGTTGAGTACTTGGATAGTGTGGTCAAAGTTGATGTTCTTGAAAACAGCTACATCAAGAACCCCTTTATGTCCTGCGTTATGATAGAAGGAGGGTTTCTCTGGACCCACCACTTGTGACCTTTTCCGCTCTACATAGTTGAGCAACGCCCGACTTTTGGAGTTTGTCTGTAAACTGTTCCACGCTGAGTGTTTACAGTTTAAATTTTCAGCAATGATTATGGGGAGAGAGTTTGCAAAAATTTCATCAAAATCCGACGTTTCAATTTGGTTATTTGGGCAGAGATAGCCAGATGCGATTTTAAATGCCTTTAAGCCGGACACATTAACCACTATCGCATTAGATTCAAGAGAGACTAGCTCGGGAGTGTCAACCTTGGAGTGGTTCAATGATCTTTTTGCATAAATTAAAGTCCAATGCCTCAGCTTAACGCTCGACGACCCTAAAATACGTAAAGGAGTTTGGTGGTTTTAACGATTGGGTGGGAGAGTGGTTTGTTTTGGCCACCAACATGATGTCGAGGTTCTCTTGTATGTAGAACTGTTACACCTCAGCCATTTTTTCCTGAAATGCCATTGGCATTCCAGAAACAGAGACGAAGTAATGGTTTTTCGGTAGCCATTACTGCTTTTAGAGAAGCTTAGACATGATTTTCTTATGAAAATTGTTGAAGTTGTGAACAGAACTGTTCTTTTATCATTGCTCATAGCCGGGGGAGATGCCGGCGGAGCGACTGCATTTGCGAACGGTTTACTCGAAACAAAGCGGTTACTGGAGTCTGTGAGGCTATTTTATTAGCCTTGCCGTGCGAGGTCAACATTTTTTGGTTAGAGTTGGAGTCTTTGAAATTGGCGGGATGCGGACCGGAGCAAAGAGCACATTTTGGGGGCGTGTTCTTGGGGTTGGCCATCGACTGATAGGGCTAACAGACTCTACACACCGGAGTCTTTGAAAAACAACGTTCGGCCGTGTGGCCCAAACGTTGGAACTTTTGACATTGCGGTATGCCACTCCCATGTTTTTTGAGTTTTCAGATGATTTGGTGCCTTTTGGTAGTTGCACCGACACCATGCTGTACCTAACGTGCTTGTTCTTTATACGTTCCACGAGAGCCAGACCCACCACGTCTTGCTCGGTATAGCATTCCGGGACATGCCTGATTACAATTTCCATACACCTCTCTTCAGCGGTAGACTAGGTGTGGAAGTCTACACCCGCCGATTTGAGGTAGGCCGTAGTCTTCCTGTGATTGTCTGAAGTGGCCGGGCCATGCGAATACCTTCTTGGGTATTGCGGGATGAAAATATAACCATGCGGTTATTTTTGAAATATTGCGACGTTGCCGGGAATTTGCTCTTGTCTGTCAAGACAAATGCCGACGGGCTTGGCCTCTTTTGTTGGTTTTTTTGCAGAGGCAGTAGGAGGCTGGGGGCGGACTGAAGGTCCCTCAATAATCATGTGTGCTTTTCTTTTTCAATTTTTTGTTCCGGGTCTCAGTGAATCCGTCCGCGTCTGTCTTCTTTGAACGTTTGGATTTTGAATTTGCCTCCGAGGGGGACGAGTCTAGTCGGCGTTTCCTTCCGGCGTTGGTGATGGCCCCCACGTCCATCTCTTCTAGACGAAGTCCGCCAAGACTTGGAAGGCGGCCCCGATTTTCTCTAATCTCTTGGATAGAGTGACATCTGGGTCTGCCGTGACCCTCGCTCTGGTGGTGGGCTTCTTTCTAGCTCTAGCCTTTTCCTTTTTCTTGGGCTTGTCCACTACTGGGCCCTGGATGGATTCGTTCATCCCTGCTGCGGCTTTTTGCCGGTGGTGGACAAAGGCTGCTGCTCCGGCACGGATGTCATTGTAGCAGCTTCGGTTAGCTGGAAGAAAGTTTATTTAATTGTATATTAGGTATACAATTAAGTAAATTAGCAAGTAACAGGAATTATATTGCTAGTAGCTCTGCTTGCATCTTTATTCACAAAAGAATCATACAAAATAAAACATAAAATATACATGTTGTATACATAAGTAGGCTTAACACTCTTTTATGCAATGGCCATCGACAGTTTTGTTTATTTTATTTATAAATGATTAATTTAATACAGGGTGTAGGGATGTTAAGGTTATATGTTATGTTAGTAAATGTTATATTAAGTTGTATGATTTTCAAGGCTAAAAGGCAAGAAATAAACGTTTATTTATAACTATCATTATCGAACCAGCACCAAACAAATTTATGACGATACAAATAAAATCAACTAAATATATAATATTGCAACAAATGCATATTTATACATAAACTTAAATATAATCAATTAATAAGCAACCTTAATGTGAACTTAAATAAAACGATCCATGATTATAACACGCATAGAAAAAACGACATGCAGTAACCCTTATTAAAAATGCAAGTTTGGTAATCAGAGGAGTCATAAACTACTACGACCTTCCAAACTTAATTAACTTTTAAAAGAACACTTTTTAGACAAAATACTAACATAATTTTAAATAAAAATTCTATAAATGCTAAATTATTAAATAATCTGCTTAAAGATAAAAAAAATATTACAAAAAACGGGTAAAAAAAATTAACATACAAATAAAATTACTTAAATTTCTTTTATTATTACAAATATTTTGTGCAGAACACTCAAGTTATAACAATAGAGTTATTATGAATTACTGTATTATTTGAAGAAGATGCTAATTCAAATTGTATTAAAATAGTTGTGTAGGTCATTACTGCACTTATCATCTAAAATAAATAAATCGTTTATAAAAAAATATTTTGTAAAAAAACAAATTTAATTACCGTTAAAATAATTGACCAGTCTATATCCAAAACTTCATATAGAGAGAAAATTGGTCTGCTGCTAGACAATTGAACTAGAAGCAATTGTAAATGCCTTGCTTTCAAATCGATCTCGCTTTCAGGCAAAATATTCCATATTTTATGTAAAGAAATTATTGTTTTCTTAGACTAAAAAAATTAATTTAAATAATGACAATAAATTCTACTGGTTATTTACCTCATTGGACAATTCCACCCAGCATCTTATAATAAAAATTGTTTTAAAAAGTATCAAAGTATTATCAAGTATGTTTAAAAATCCTCTATAGTACCAATTTTCAGTATACATCATTTCGGTAAATGATCTATTTACATTTAGCAGCAATATAATAAAAAACATGGATAAAACACTCATAATAAATAAATCAAATATTTCATTAGCAATCTTTCCAGCTTTACTAATCTTGAAATGTATTTCAACTAACAGCTTAACTTTATTATAAAATATAGTTTTCTCAGAATTTTTAATGTGGTTTATCATTTGGATAACATTTCTGGTTCCAATTGGTACGAGCCGATTCATATTTAGGAAATTAATATCGCAACTTAAACTGTCATTTATGTATTTATATTGTTTATACATTGTGTATAATATTCTATATATTAATAATATTTCGTAGGTTGTTACAATAAAGTATACTATTAGATATAATTGGTTTTTAAATGTATAAGAAGGTATTACAGGTACTTTTAATCCGAAGTATACTAATAGCCCTATTGAGGCAGAGAAAATATGTTTTAGATCTTTTATGAAGCTATCTTCTATGATTCCCAATTGCTTATTTATTTTGGAAATTTTTAGTATAACTTGCTTTATTTTGTTTCTTTTATGTAGATAATAACATATACGTATCTGCATGTAGCTCGAACTTCCATAATACAGTAAAAGGTTTCCTATCCGTTTACTAAATGTCAATGATCTAGTTGTTTCCACTATTTCTAATGCGTATTTGTCGCATACTATATAAGTTATTATTAACGGTAGTGCTGGTAATAGTGATATGATTATATTTTCTTCTTTTTCTAAAGAAAAAAATGTAACACCAAGGAATTTTCCAATAAAAGTGTAATATTTCATGATTTTTAAATAATCAGAAGTCATTTTATTGCACGTTTTATACCGATGTAAGTTTGTACTGGACTACTTTTAATCAATTATATTATTTGTAATAACGTAATTGAATCGATAGTATTTTAATTATTATTATTGCAACTAAAATCAATTAGCTTATTGCATTCCTAATTTGATTGCTTTTGTCTTTTATTGAATTTTTTCCTGTAAAAACTACTAACTCAAAACGGTTTTTGTAAATTTGAAGGTGATAGTGATATGGCATGTTATGATGATCGATGTGTGATTGCTGTTTATGGTTTTGCGTTAGGTGGCGGTTTAGCATCATCAAATAAGGCTACAAAATATTGACACAGCGCGAATAATAAATAGTTGGAATAAACAATAATGTAGACCACCAGACTGCGCAACAATAACATTTTTGTTTATTTACATAACTAATTCTAATTATAAACGTATGACCATAATTAAAGCCAGCAGTGGAGGAGCTAAGGTTAGACCGGAGCAGAGAAAGAGATACGTTCTGCGAAGAAAAAGGAATTTGAGCTCTTTTTGTTATAGCCGCTAACACTATTAAATAAGAAATATACCTTATTCTTAAATCATTTTTTATTATATCAATATAAAATACATAATTTCATCTTCCATAATTCAATATTCAAGCAATAGATATTAAAAAAGCTACATTCCGAGTTTTGGCTCATTAGTTAGGCATAGACGGAAACATTTCTTGGCACGTTTGCATGCAGCGAATAAAGTGGCACATTTACTTGTGGCGAGCATTTTTACAACCTACACCATAAACGTCTACGCCAAGCAAACGATTTATTTGTTGTCCTGGTATGTCACAAGTAAATCCGCTTGTTTATGGACGTTGGTGATGATTTGCAAGACGGATTAGCGTGGCTTTAGGCTCTCTGGAAATTTTAAAAGGTTACAAGTCATGCTAATCGCACGGATTTTCTATCACTTTGGCTTGCCGCATCCAAATGTGCTGAGAAATGTGTTTGTCTATGGATAGCTAAAATTTTTAAACCATGTGGCGTGCAAGTTGAGATATTTTGCGTCATATGTATGGCTCGCTAAGTCAGCAATAAATCCACGGATTTTCCATCACTTTGGCTTGCCGCATGCAAATATGCCGAGAATTGTGTTCGTCTATGGCTAGCTATTACAGTTAAGTAGACCATATGGATCTATGTCTACTATCTCCGCCGCAAGGACGTATTGCACCTTGGAAGCTACTTCTTAGATACATTTTTGTCGTTCACTGTGGGGCTACTAAGAGCAAGCATAGTGCTCTTACTTATCTCGACAACTACACATCTTAAGGAGGCAATACAAGCCTCGAATACAGCATATTACCTTCAGCGAGAACCTCTAACCGTTCAGGTGGGGTTTACTCTGCCGTCCAGGTACCAAGGTAAGTGCCTGCAATAAGGCCGCTAGAACATCACCAATCTGAGGCAAGACCATATAACGTGGTACTGCTTTCCGACTGAAGAGTACTTGACAATTTTGCCAAGGCTATGGAACAACTGGCCACTAACATGGCGAAGATCTGGAAAAGCACCGAGGACGGGTAGAAGTTCTTCGCTTTGGTAGTGATCTACATAAAGACCCAGAAGTATATTTTCTACAAGTAGAACTAATTTGAGCAACAGAAGATTTTGCTGAAAAACAGACATTGCACACTGATCAGAGGTCTGAAAGACGAGACGAGCGTAACAAACAGCGGTTGTTACGCAAGTACACTTCAGGCTATTTACACGGCTGGCTAGCTCATTAATAAACAACGTGCACTAGCTCAAATAACTGGTGGAATATTACCTGCGAAAACAAGCCGCGCTGTACCACACCACGATGCATTCAGGATGACAAACGCGTGCTATCTTGCTGACCACGAGCGAAGCTTACGTGCAGCTCACAGTAGGCGAAACCACAAATACTACTTAGTTCTTAATTGCATCCAAGCTGGGTGAGATAATTATACTAATTCATGGTTACATGAAAACGATGCGAGCCGTTGCATGCACTTTGACAAGTACAAGCGTTCCACGGTGTTTTGGAAAGGTACGGGGAAAACTGCACCGACCACGAATGTTTACCTAGCTGTAGCAGAGTATCCGAAGGAGCTTGAAATAGCCCAGCTGGTACGTTTGTGGTTAATATAATCTTCACAACCACTTGTACAATATTACACAAGTTAGAGCTCCGAGACCCGATAAGGACATCTTGGTAGACATGCAATGTACACAAAAAGATCGCGATTCTGCAGGAAGTGGAAGAAATGTTGACCACCGGCATAATCGAAAGAAGCACCAATGACTACTGTTCTTTGTCAGCACTTGTCAAGAAGAAAGATGGCTTACCGAGGTTTTGCATGGACTTTAGGCAGTTCAATGCAGCAACTAAATATGAGGTAGTCTCTTTGCCAAAGATCCACGAATCTCTCAAGGACTTTGGTGGATTTGAAGACTAGATATTAGCAGACTTCTCTGGAAAAACACCACCGCCATTACACAACATTTGTGGCGCTTGACGGCAGAACGTACTTTTAGAAATTATTGTCAAAGGTGCTGGCGGATCTTTTAGAAGAATTTGTACTGGTTTACGTGGATGATATCCTTGTTTATAGTTTATAGAAAATTAGAATACCACGTTAACCATCTTCGCAGAGCACTAGAGCGCCTCCAAGAACATGGTAAACTACGCAAATGCGTTGAGGGACGGGTTGCTCTATCTTTTTGTGAAGTCAGGCGGTGGCTTTTTTGTATCTTTATAGGCCGGCGCGAAATATTTTTTGTTTGTGGATTTTGTTTTATGGTATTGTAAATCTTGTTGCTGCAGTAAATTTTACTTGACTTCTAATGAAATTGTTGTTTGATAGATTTTGCTTTTAAGATATTATTGTCAAAGGCGGCGCTAAGCACTATGGCGCTTCTTCGCAAATTTCAAATACGTTGCCCCCATCTTTATAGTGTTAAAAACAAATGAATATTTCTAAAAAATATACCTTTTTAAATTCATTTTACAATAATAGTAAACAAAATAGTATTAAAATTATAAATACACTCGGTACTCGCATCAGCAAAAGAAACAGAAAGTTTTGTCATGTATTAGATCTACGATAGGTCTGCACTTCGGACATTAGTTTTACTAGTCTGTGCAGTCATTTGCTGATGGCCTAAAATTTTAATGAGTTTCCTCAATGATCACCAAGAAGTCAATGACTTCTTAGATGACACCTTTTCGACTCAAAGAAAAAAAATTGAAATTGATTACTTGATCTGCTCTTGGACATAATACAAGACCACACAAAATCTAACAAGTTTATCCTTGTTCACCAATGCTGGTTTTGACGGGACTACTCTGTAGTCCACCAAAAAAACTAGTGATTGACCACATTGTCACAGGTTTTAGACTGAGAAAAACCTTTGATAAGGATTGACACAAAAATTTACTTTTAAAACTGCAGATATTAAAATTTTCTTTTTGTTTTATAAAGATGATAGCTTAATAACTAAACTGCAATACTGTGGTGTTAAACTTATAAACAACGTTCCTAATTTGTGGTCTAATACTGTCAAGTATCTGGAAACTATCTTCGATAAAGGTCTTACGTACAGTCCATCTTAGACAAATCCAGACTGCTTCAGAACAAAATACGAATATACACCATCATCATCAAACCAGAAAAAAAAAATCACTTTTAAGTTTTTAATCTAGAGAACAGCTGCAACACACTCACCTCAATCGTATTTGGGTCTTCCGAAATCTTACTTTACGGTGGCACTTTGGAACCCCATGGTATGTTCAAAACAAAAAAAACTCAATTTCGGTATCTTCCAGTTGCCTAACACATCATAAAATTGATAACTTCGTGGCTTACCCCAATCCGAATCTAGCCAGACTTGCTGAGCCAGACAAATTAGAATACTCCTATCAAAAACCGATCAATATCCATTGTCCTAACCAACTTTTTTCAAAATACAATTTTTAAACGGAATGTATATAAGCATTACGGTTTCAAGTTTTTAGGCATAATTCGGACAAAGTTTAGTCTGAAGGCAATTTCTATCAGAGAGTGAATCAGACAGTCTTTATAAGATTATTTTCCTAAATCACAAAAATTGGTATAATTTAGACAGACCACTAGCCAAGACATCAACCAAACCAACGCAAGAACCAGATAATATCCAGGTTCAGAAAAGTACAATGTATTACCAATGCACATATTGGTTGCATCGGCAGAAGCAAACTGTAGAGAAGCTCTTTTACCTGCCAATATGCCAACAGAACCTAGCAACATCTACCTTGCAGTTCAGAAATAAAGTTATACCTGCGGAGCTATTACACGGAAACGCCGCAACTATTAGTGCAAATGAAAAAAATGGAATGGCAGACAGACCACTAGTTAGTCACAATCACGGAAGCAAACTCCGTAAAAGAAATGTAATAAAAGTTCTAATTGAAAATTAACTAAATTGTGAAGCAACAGATAAAGTCCGCAACACAGCAACCACTCAGAATCACAACTATCCTTGGACTGGCTAACAAGAGTAATGAAAACTGCTTGCACACCAACGAACGTACCCACTTTCACGCCAAATAAGCGTTTTACCACCATTACGTAGACCTCACGTGCTTTGCAGACGCCGCCTTTGGAGTTGTAATTTAAACTGCTACTTGATCAGGTTTAGCGCCGTCTGAAGTCCTTGAAATAAGAAGCCATCACAACAGCCCCAAGGCTTCTCTACATCTGGAGGACAACTCCAGAAAGTTGCCTAAGACCTGGTGAACGACAAAACACAACAAATCCGAGAAGTCTCCACGCATAGAAACTGGGATCTATTGGCCAAATTTAGTGTAACAAAGTAAATTGTTTCTTATATTTTATTAGTCACAGCAATATTATGATACTTTATATTTTTAAAAGCAAATTAAATTTTTAATTAACTCTTAGAAATTAATTTAAAAAAATATTCAATAGTATAATGCAAATGTGAATTGCGGGCCACGGCGTCTTTGACGTATTGCGCCCAGAAGCGGTGCTTACCTCGCTTACCGCCTAGCGCCGTCCCTGATTATTGTCCAGCTGAAGGCTACATTTGTTTTCTTGCGTTTTGAAAGATTTAAAAGAAAGTCGTCGCATAATTTTTATTTCACGGTTCTGTAGACTAGAATATTATTCTTTATGTAGTTGTTGGCACTGTCAGTGAAATTTATTGTTTTAGTCAATTATCGTTAGTTTATCTACAAGCAATATAGAGTTTGGATCTAACGGGGCGGGAACGCGGGTTACATTTTGAACCTACGACCGGGCATTAAGTTAGCGCAGATATGTTTTCAATTTTAAACATTGTTATTTGCGGGCAGGTAAAGTGTCTTAGGTTACGTTAAGGGTAGATAAGTAATGGACTAATTATAGATTGTTATAATATTTGTTGATGGAAAGTATTAGTGAATCTTTACCTTACAAGTTTCAAGGGAAAGAGATTTAATTACACAATGGCTAGGGTTTTGGATGTAATTCAGCTATCAGTTATTCGCACATAGACCAAAGGGGGTGTTGGAAGTGTGTCATACAAAGTACATTGGTAATGAGGTTATCGAGGTACTGATAGTTGTAGCATAATTGGAGGGCTGTAAAGTATTGTTATTCACACACTGGCAGTTAAAGCTTTCAGGTTGTGTGATAACACTGTATCTGGCAGTAAGGCCTTATACGTAACAGCTAAAAGTATGTTGAGGCCTTGGAGTTGCACAATAACTGCAAAAGATTATCAAGCTTATTTGGGCTTTGAGGTTGTATGCTCGGCACATTACATGAGTAAAGAACAGTTATAAAGACACTGGTGTCCTAGAGGCTATGCCAATTAAGCGATTTTGACATTCGGTCTTATGCTATGTTTACTAATTTTATAGAGTATATTAGTAATTGTGTACAGGTTTAATTTATAGAGAAACGCGCGGGAACGATAGAGATGGGAGAGGACTAACCCGAGCGCTGTGTAGTGGGCAAGAGCGGGACGAAGAAAGGAGTATCAGTGCCGTAATCGGTGAATTAGTGTTTAATAAAATAATAAACGACTAAGCGCACGGTGTGGTGGATGAGAGGTTTAACGTTCGTTGCTTCAGTTACATCAAAAACAAATTTTAATAACTGGGCTTAACTCTTCAAACGCCAATCTTTTTAATACAAGACTTGTCTAGCTACATTTCATTACTTAGCAAAAACGAGCAATAGGAGCAGCAAAAGAGACTGTTTAGTGACTGTACGTATTTACAAAACCATGTTGGTTACTATGAGTGTGTTTAGGTCTGGTACATTTACAACAATTGCGTTTTATTCTAATGTGAGCATGTATGTATGTATGGTATGTCAATTTCGGAGTGATTTGACAAGATCACTGTTGTCTTATGCCATCCGCCACATTAGAGGATTCCAACAACATGCATGTGTTTGGGATTTTTATTGATTATGAGTTGTCTCTGCTCTGAGACGAACATCACTTTGATTTGCTGTTTGAAGAAGTCTTTTATCATCACGTTGGGTGTGTTAATTATTAGTTTTTATAGTTGCAACGGGCGGCTAGTTTTGTGTCGCGACTGACTTGGACGGAGAGAAAGGACATACGCAATTGATTTATTTGCAGAGACGTCAGATATTTTGCTCTACTCTCGCCGAATTCCGAATTTTGTTGCAAGGTCATCCGGAAAGTTTTTTTTGGGCCGCCGCTTAGAACCTGCCGACTGATAGACCTGACGGTACCGTATGAACCGGAAAGAACAGCGAAATATGAAGTTGGGTTTTTAATTGCGATTTAATCTTGCATCCGCAAGCCACGGGCGCGCAAAACGAAATTTCTCTATAAGAGGGCGACGCGCGTGTTATTAATTATTGTCTTTTTTGTAATTGTTGTAAGCACTACGTTTGAGAAGGTAATAGTGGAGGGATTGGATGTCACAATCACTTTCTTTGACATTAATGTCTGTTTGCACCACTTCTATCTTCTCAGCTTTTCTATTGAGTTCTACTTGAGTGGACCTTAAAGTTCTAAACGGTTTGCATGGCACACAAAGTAATATTTAAGTATTACCAAAGTTAAGCCTCAATTATGAAATGTCAAATGGCATTCCTTGTCAAATTTATGAAAGGGCAAACACACTACACACATGATTATGATTAGCATATAATAAATACAGCGATAATGCCGATAATAACGGAACTATAAATATCAAAAATAGTAGCGTTTTTTTCTTAAACCACATCGTAGCTAAAAAAACAAAATTGTTTACACGTGCAAACCAATTTAAGATAAGGTGAACCTTAAACTTAAGTGTAACCTATAAAAGGGTAAGATAAGCGACAGAACGGTGCAAACGGGCATAAGACATTTAAGACATTTGTAAAGAAAAGAAATTTTTGTTTCCATGATGGAGGGATGGTTTGAACTGGGGTTCTCGTCCACTCTTCTAAGAAATTGAAAGTTACTTTTTTCCAATGTTTTGATGACTAGTACTTGGGTGGGTTGATGTACTGGAGTACTCCCACACTCTATCAAGTATTTGTTATCAAAGGATTGGAATTTTCTTTTCTACAATGTTAACTATCAAAGTGACACTGAACATGTTGTTAGCTTTTAAAATGTACTAAAATAATACAAACTGTCAAATTGAGTCATTAAACACCTTTAAACTCTTTCAATACGTATATATTATCAAGAAATATGTCTACTGTCAAAGTTACAGTAACAATGTTGCGAAAATATTGTCAACTGTCAAATTGTGTTATTGTACATTATCAACTGACATGAAACTGTTGTCAACAGTCATAGTTAACGGACGGATAGTTTGAACTGAGGTTTCCGACCACCAGCCTAATTCTAAGATATCAAGAAATTGTTTTTTTTTCTGCCAGCGTTAAAAAGGGTGATGATGACATATAATCTCGATTGGGTTGGTTTACTTCAAAACATGAATACCGAGGGAAGGTTTCAATAGGGGTTCTCGCTCTCCAATCCAAGTATTAGTTATCCAGAAGTTGGATGTTTTCTTTCTTTACAAGCGTTGAAACTTTTTATGTCAAAGGATGTGATGCTGACATCCAATCCTTTGATGAAGGTGGGCGGAGCACTCTAGAGCATGATTACGACGGAGTAGTTTAAACTGGGGTTTTTGCCCAAATTGGATGTTTTCCTTCTCTGTAAGCGTTAAAGGAGGTGATGGTGATATTCAATTTTTTGATGACGAACACTTGGTGAGTAGACGGGGCACTCCAAAGCGTAATTACGGACGAGTAGTTTGAACTGGGGTTCTTGCTCACCCACCCAAGAATTTGTTTTTAAGAGGTTGGATGTTATTTCTCTCTGCAAGTATTAAAAATCATTATATGAGAAGAGGCGAAGGTGATACCAATCTTCTGATTATCATCACTTGGGGGGCTGGTGGGACGCTCTAATCCATAATTATCATCGAAAGGTTTAAACTGAAGTTTTTACCTACCCGCTCAAGTCATTAAGAGATTAGAAGTTACTTCTTTCTAGAAGCGCTAGAAGTTTTTATGTCAGAAGAGGATTATGTAATATCCAATCACTTGAGCTAGTGGGTGGGAGCACTCCAGAGCATTATGGTAGTTTAAACTGGAGTAAAGTTGTTTTAAATCTATTTTTTTATATAAACCAATTTTTTTCTTGTATTGTATAAAATGTTTTTAGAATACAATTCTACATACGAATCCATCTATTGGTATTGTCTAAGTGTAAAATTTAGTCTCTAGAATGTCAATTTCTTGGATTTAACAGAAATTTGGACTAAAACGGTTTCAAATTTAGTTTTTTTCATTTTTTTAATGATTTATTTTTTAATACAATTTTACATTTGAATCTTCTTATTGGTATAGTTTAAATAATCAACATTCAGAATTCTAATTTCTTGGATTTAATACAAGTACGAAGTAATGTTTTCTATTCTGTATATTTTGTCAAAATTTCTTCAAGTAAACTATTTTTTTTTTTTATACAAAATATTTTCAGATTATATTTTCCATATAATTCTATTGATTGGTTTTTTCTAAACGATCAATTTAACCTCTAAAATATATTTTTTTATTCAACAAAATTACAAAAATGTTTCAAATTCAAATTTTCAAAATTTCTTTAAATAAATCTTCTTTTCATATCGTTTTTAAAAGACAATTTTACTTATACAGAACTCCGGACACTTTTTGGATTTTTTGATAATTGTCAGCATCTGCGGATTTGCCAGTCACCGATCTTTTTGCCGCGATCGCCCGGATTTACTAGAAGTTTTGAAGTGGACGAATGACTTGGAAAATTGGTCGGACGAACTTACATTTTTTGGCGTCAGATTTCTCGAAGCGGAAACAGTTTGAAACTCAAATTGGTGTTTATGCTAGTTTTTCAAAAAAATTAGGATTTAGCAAAAATGGATGTATTTTTTATAATTTTGAATTAAAACGAGTATTCTAATTTCAAAAACAGTAGATGTTACTGAAAACGAATATGTCTGGTTAGCCTGGGTTTGTGGTTTTATTTTTTTTTTAGTTTTGATCTGATTAGATATCATCTTCTGGTAGACCATGCAACCTAAAAATTTGTCGGGGTTAGTCTCTTAGCAACGAGCATGTTGTTTTTTCGGCAGTCAGGTATCTGGTGGTTATTAAACCGAGCAGATACGGTAGATAGATGTAATTGTGAAGCTAGCACTTTTGGTAAATTCTAGCCCTTAGCTTCTGAAAATAACTGTTGTATTAACAGCAAATAAGTATGACTCAAACATTAGTTATGAATTTTTGTAATTTTTTTTAATTCTCAGATCTTTTTGACAATTTTATTAACATTATTATTTATTATAGCAGTTATTCAGTACTACTTTGATATCGTAAAACTACACCTTTACTAAATCCCGTTAATACATTTTCAATTTAGCTTTACTAAAATAAATAATAACGGTGCCGAATACTACCCAATATCACTAAAATAACTCATCGACTTATGCGCCGCTCAATAATTTTTACATTTGTTTCAGATATATTACACGCCAGACATAGAAATGGAAGTGGACGACTTCGATTTGGATACGGATCCAATAAAAAAGTTTCTCTGTAATAAATTGCAATATATAAAAAGCTTAAGGGATGAGATGAAATCAACCGTGACTAATACGACCGACCTACTCACCAAGTTCCAGCAAGACGATAAATCAGATGCTGCGGATAAAATCGGGATTAACAAGGTTTGGAAGCGCATTTTCAACGGGAAGTACGTCGTCGGGGTGCAGATTGAAAATAAATCCGAAAGGTAAGCGACGAGTAAATAAATCTAGAATAATAACAATATTTAATGCATAACAAATGTCCAACCTTTATTCAACAATATTCATTTCATTAATCTTACATGTTTCGTTTAATTACATAATCTACATATTATATAAGATTGTACTCACTCTAAATATCACAAATTTCTCAAAGAGAGAAACTAACTACTATACTAAGATTTTTCAAACTAATAATAATTTCAAATGAAAGAGGCAGATGTGGCAATGTGTTTATATATCTTAAAAAAACTCCCCAAAATTAAACCATTTCCAAAGCGGAGCAAATTTCAAAAACATATGCGCATCCTCCAAAAAAAGGATTATATATATATATTTACATTTTTTGTTGCTTTAAATATAGAGATTGTTAGTTTAAATACCTTAATTGACTAGTAATATATACATGTAAAATTTGATGTCACTCACTAATGATTTGATTAAAATTGTTGTTCTTTGATATTTAACTATTAAAGCAAACGTTCTATCGTTTAAAAACTTGTTTCTAATACTAACTGAATGAAATTAATTAAGTCAATCTTGCCTGCTGTTTGAATTTTATAAAAATCTATTGGTGTGCTAATGTTGCTTAGGATATTCTCGACCGTTTCTTTTTGGTTTATCTTTCATTGTTATTGCTGCTAGTAGATCGGATGGGTCTTTATCAGGTTTTGCAATGTCCAGGTAGCCTTGTAACGAATAGTTAAAAAGCTCGAAGTCGTATCTGAAATTAACGATTATAATTAGTATATGATTAAGCATTTAGAGTAATATACAAATAGGATTAATTACTAATATGTTTTTTTTTCAATTCTGAACTAGTAGCGTCTATCTACGTTTAGCAAGGAAGTCGGTAGCTGTTAACAACACTCATGACTACGTCCGGTAGGTAAAATAACGACATTTGATCAATAATTTGAGTTTTGTCACTTTTACAAAGGATTAAACTTTAAACGTTTATTTTAAATTAAATAAATGCTTTTTAAATGGTTATATTTTTAGCATACAGAAAAATATTAGCCGACACATGGGCATTAGCAGCATTTATAGCCTTATTAGTTGCACTAGCTTGATTACTTGTCAAGCCATTATTGAGATAGTTATCATCTTTGTAATTGTTGTTAGTCACTATGTTAGAGAAAGTGATGGTGGAGGGATTGGATGTCCCATCACTTTCTTTGAAATAAAAACTTTTAACGCTTGCAGAGAATAGAAACTTCCAATCCCTCACAAACTTTTTATAACGTTTTTGTCAGCTCACTAACATTTTATGACAGCTCTCAAACATGTTATAAAGTTTATGGCAGCTCACAAACATTTTATAACAATCATGATATCTCACAAACATTTTATGATAGTTCGGAAACATTTTATGACGTTTATGGCAGTTAAGAACAACAGTTCAAGAATAGTTTATGATGTTTATGACAGTTCAAGGACATTTGATGACATCTATGCTAGCTCACAAACATTTTATAACATTTTGGAAATATTTTATGACAGTTTACGAACATTTTATGACTTTTATGACGGGTCAGAAACTATTATTGACTGCTCACAAACGTTTTATGACATTTAAGATAGTTCAGAAACAATTATTGACAGCTCACAAACATTGTATGACGTCTCTGACAGCTCTCAAACATTTTATGACTGCTCAAGAACATTTTATGACATCTAAACGTTTTATGACAGTTTGGGAACATCTTATGACGTTTATGACAGCTTAGGGACATTTTTTGACACTTATGTTAGCTCAGAAACAATTAATGAACATTTTATGACGTTTATAACAGTTCACGAATATAATTGTTTATGACAGCCAGGAAGATTTTATGAAGTTTATGACAGCTTCCAAACATTTTATGACGTTTATGTTTTGACGTTTATAACAGTTTTGAATCAATTTATACGTTTACGACAGCTCAAAAGTCTATCAAATATTTTATGACAGTTCAGAAAACACCTGACTTTTATGACATTTATCATAATTCACAGACAAACAAACAAACTCAAGTGTTAGTTATCAAGAAATGTCCATTCTCTGTAAGCGTTAAAAGTTTCTATGTCAAAGAAGTTGATGGTAATATTCAATCCGGATGATTTACACTGGGAGTTTCCGCCCACTCGCGCAAGCGTTAGTTTGTTTGTTAATAATATTTAATCCTTTGATGACGGAATCCTTTGGTCGGGTGGGTTGCTCACTTCAGAACATGAGTACGGACGGATGGTTTGGCAGCAACCCTAAACCCGTCTGAGTGTTAGTTATCAAGAAATTAAAAGCGTTTTTTTGAAAACGCTAAAAATTTCAAAATATCAAAGACGGTCCAATTTCTTAACGACGGACACTTGGTGGCTGGGTGGAGCACACAAAAATATGAGTAAGGACGTTTTTAGAATACAATTCTACAGATGAACCCCTTCTTCTTTAAATGAACTATTTTTTTTTTGTTTAAATAATATCTCTACTACATATAAATTGTCTAAATAATCAATTTAATATCCAGAAAGTCAACTTCTTAGATTTAATAAAAATTTGTAGTTTAATGTTTTAAATATAATTTTCTCAAAAAAAAAAAAAATTAAATCGATCAATTTTTGTATATAAAACGTCTTTAGAAGACAGTTTTACATTTGAATTTAGTGACTTGCGGGACTTCTTTGATTTTTGGAAAAAACCGATCGCCGAATCAGCTTTTCCAGAGACCGAAGAGTCTCCTGAAAGAAGTGGTCGAAGAGATGCTAGGCACACTGATGATGGGTGCATACTCTGAAACACAAGTGTAATGATGAAGAAGCAATTTACATAAAATACATCATTAATGGTCATTAAGTGACAAGATCTAGAATGAAGAAATGTTGGGAAGATCAGGGGAGGAAAAGGACTTAGCAGGTACAATCATAAAAAGAAAGAAGGGATGGATCCGGCATACATTGAGAAGACATTGTTTATTGAAGGACGTGATAGAAATAATTGTGAATGCTAGTCCGAAAAGGCTCGGAGAAGATGACTGATGTTTTAAGAAAAGGAAAAAGCTACAATGAAATGAACAAAAGGACGTAGGACAGAGAAAACTGGAGAAGAGGCACGTAGGAGTTGCGAAAAGCAGTACACCAATGATGAGAAGCAAAGTGGTTTTTAATACAGTTTTGACAGAAGCAAAGGGATCGTTTTGCGTTTGCTAAGTTGAGTGCGTTGAACGGTGATGGTGTTCTACTGTATTTGATATGTTGTAAGAGTTGCAATTAGTAATGGCCGATTCTTATTCGGGTCAATTTCTCATTTGTACTTTATGGGTCAACTATTTTTAGACGATCTATGCTTTTTTATGGTTTTTACCTGGATAGGGTGTGAAAACATATTTGGAAGTGCGCAATTGCCTAGAATTGCATTTTGGTTTACGATTATTAGATGCGTTGCTTTAACAATGTGAGGAGCTTGTGACGCTTGAGTAATGGGAGCTTTAAGGAGGAGAATATAAAGAGTTAAAGCCAATTTAGAACACTAGCAAACGCTGAAGCTTGATAGTACCAAGGGTTGTTAATAATAGTAGAACTATAGATTGTATATAATGAGAGGCACAACTTATTTGAGGGTAATTCCACGATAGTTCGGACAATCGGCCCCACATTGATATCTTCGATTTTGCTCAAATACGGAAAATCTCTTAAAAGTAACCCATTTTTAGCAATTATGTGTTATATTTTACCCTAAAGTAAGCGAATCCAGTTTTTTAATTTTTGGAATCAAAGTACTATGTTTCAGGAGTATCATAATCAAATTTCAAGTTTCCAAGTGTAGCGGAATCGTAGATATCGAATTTTTGATAAAATGGTAATTTTTTGCGAGAAATTTCGGAAAACCAATGGCGCCATCGTGTTCTACGGAAAATTTCCTATAAGATACACCTTTTTGAATATGATTTTTGACTATTTTTTGCTTATTTACAGCACAAAAACTGAAAGCAGACAAAATATTCTTAAAAAATAAAAATAAAAGTTTTAGAAATCGTCATATTTTGGTACCCGAAACATGTGCACAAAATTTGAGCAAAATCGGAGATGTCGATGTGGGGAGGATTGTCCGAACTATCGGAATTACCCTTGAATTAGTTGAAGTATTTTTTATCTTCTTTATAAGATTGCATCCACACGATCTCGAAGAAAGAATGCTCAGAACGTTGAAAAGATTGATGATTTTTAGATTTTATTGTTGTCATATTTCATCAATATTTGACAAGCTGGATGTATTTATTAAAGCCTTACGAAACGAACTTTACGAGGAGACACTCGATAGTGACCTGGGATATAGTGTAGATGTTTATGGTGCAGGATTCTAGGAATCGTAACTGCTAAATTCTGTTGAAATCTAAAAAAAAAAACGAAACAAAAGGATTTTAATGTTAATGCGCTTTCCAATTCATCAAACTTTGCCAGCACTCAAGCTTTTATGGCTAAGAAGCTTCTCTGGTTTGGAGTGGTTGAATAATCTCTCCAGTGTTTTTGTATCTATTTAAAATTGTATGTCTACAGCCCAAAAAAATCAAGTGTCCGCAGACACTGGGATTCTAGCTTACTTCTCAGGCTCGTAAATTGATATTAAAAAGTCTAGGTTGTCGAAATTTTACCACGAAACGTCTGTATTCTGGAATCACTTTAGGGCTCACAGACTGGGAATAACAATTGTGTTACATGAAGAAGAGACACTGAAGATGAATGATCATTGCATACGGAAATCATCTGATGTGATAGTACCGCCGTGGGATAAATAAAAAAATATCTGGGCACATTCAAAGGAACTATCTGGTACACAGATGGGCTTAAGATTACAATGGCACTTGAGTTGAAGGCTGGTGACGTCGATCACTTTATCCCTTGGAAACATCATCACTCTGTTACGCGGAGATAGCATGATCGAATTGGGACAACATTTTAACAGGTACGTTTGCAGGTATTAAAATATAAACTGGACAGGGTACACTTGGTATGGATACTAAAGGATCTGGTTATAGAAAGTAAACTTAAGGTGGAACAAGGGACCACAGAGACGTTCATTGGACATTAACTGCTTTTGGGGTCTCCTGTAAACAAATAATCCGTAATAAACTTGACATGGAACACAACAACTGGTGGTAATATTGTCAGTGAATGAGGACACAAGAACTATTACATATTACCCAAACTATGGATCAAAACTGCAAAAGCTTACAGGATTTAGAACTGGACACTGTGGTCTAAACAAACACATTAATAGAATGGGAATTCAGACGGATTCTTTTAGGTGTCTGGAGGATGATGAAACTTTGTTACTTCTGCTGAGTGAGTGTGACAATACGCAACGCAGTGCCTTCTTTAGCAAGCACAGCTACCCACAGGAGAGCTAAAGGCAATCATTTGGAAAAAGTTTCTGGATTTTATTGAAAAAAACGGAATTACTAGAGAAATAACAACTAGATGTGCACAACAGGATAAAAAAAGGAGATTTTGGACGTACCACCTCAAGAAAAAAAAAACACTAGTTATAGGACAATAACTTTACTTTATATTTTAGACAGAATTGCGTACTCAACGGCAGTCACAAATTTAACACCGTTTTATTTTTAGGATGCTCAACGGCAGTCACAAACTTAACACCGTTTTATTTTTAGGATGCTTAACGAGTAGCAACAGTTTTAATACCGCTGGAAGACTGATTCAGTTTTTTTGACATGGTTAGCAGGAAGTTCAAGGAATAATGGATGGAAGTCAGATATTGTTGTAGACTAAGATGGTAGTGTTTTTCAAGTGTTTTTAGAATAAATTTGAAAGTTTAGGTTAAAGAATTAACCTTAGTGAGGGTCTTTTTTTTTCCTTAAGAACGTAGTGAGGTGTTGGCTTTCTTCTTATACTCTATTTTAGGGTCATTAAGGAGGAACTTATCCCACGACTTAAAGCTAATGAGTTAATATGATTGTGTGAACTCTTCACGATGCAGTGCTGCTAGAGTGGGTCTGGCGGATCTTTCTGAAGATATAATGTAGCATTGAAAACCAAGCTGGCGATGAATTATTCCGATAGGTCTTCTAGCTGTAGGTTTGACGTCAATTTCTGTACTTCTTGGTGCTCAATGTGACAGGTATGTCGGTTGCGTGCGTTTGTGAGAGAGCAAGCGCTGTTGTGTTGTCGGTTTTTTTTTGTTGGTGGTTCAAGAAGAGCCTACTATTCGAGAGATTTGAGGATGGGTTTGTATTTCTTTTAAGTATGTTTTGACGTTGTTTTTGTATTGTTGTTCTGGAGTTGTTTTGAAAATATCAACTTGTAAAGGTTTTAGTGAAAGGAAGTAGTCTACGTCCACAGGCTGTTAGACAAGTTGTTTTCAATGAAGCCCACTTATGCATTTAAGCAGAAGAAGAAACGTACTTGAAGTTGGGGATGCTTACGACGTTTCTGATGAGAGGATTGGACTCCTTTCTTTTAGGAACTAAAGTTTCTGATACTGTGGAATTTTTGGGCTTTGATGTGGATAGATTGTTTTGACCACCTGGTTGACTAACTATTGTTTGGGACTGCGGGAGGATCTTCTTTCGGGGTACGACAATTGATTATTGTCTGTGCTGCTTTGGATTGCGCGATACCAAAATTAGTTTGCGTAGATAGCAGCGGTTGCTAGCTTGGTGTTTAGTTTATAACTTGGCGGCATTGAGTTTTATTAAAATAAGATTAAGTTTTGTTTATTACTCACGGACCGCATACGAGTGCGAAGTCTCCTCGCGTTGCTTCTATCTTGTTGCAAGCACGTGATCTACAAAGGGGGGTGGCTTTAATTTTAACAAAACTTTGCCGCATTATGTTACGGAAATTTGGATCAGAAATTTGATTAATTTTAGTCCCAGACAGAAGACGACAAACACATCAACAACTGGAATCGAACTCTTTGCGATGGAACCTGCGACTGCGACTAAGGCCTGACTTACTTAACCAACGTCCGAATCGGGAGCATTTTACCAACTCCCGGTTTTACCTGCTCTAGCTACTATGTTATACTGGATGAGACTTGTCAGAGCACCCCGGACGATTGGGCAACATTTACCCAATCCCATTGCTTGCATTGGCTCGTTTTTTACGGCGGGTTTATTGAGTATTATCTACAAACACTGATAGATATTTACCGTTTGCGATGGGCCGAGATTACCTCTTCCCGGACGTTTAAACCGGGTTGGCATCTTTGACGATGTTTGCCTAGACTTTCTGAAGGGTAAACACTGCCCTATCTCCAGGCCGTAATTTACTGCAATTGTTTCCACTTTCTGCGGTGATTCTTAGGGGGAAACCCTACATTAAAAATTATTTTTTAGGAATCACCACCTCCGTTGTTAACCACCGCTTCCGACGAGCCTATACCGTAACAATTGGTAAATAAGAGTAAACTTTTGACACCTGGGGGAGAAAAATTTAATCTTCCTGTTTTAGACCACCCGAACAACTTCTAGACACTCTAACTACGTAGGGGACGTTTTTAGAAGTCAATAACCGTACTTACTTTGTAATCAGAACCTCTGATTGAAAAGAAAAAAAAAACTGTATATTTATAAACTGTACTGTACTGTCAATCAGGAAAGATAAAATAGCAATGGCTTATTCAACATTATGGGACCTCTAGCAGTTCTATTGTCAGTTTCGAGGCCATAAGATCAACTTTGCTTCTACTAACACCAGAAACAATACTACTAAGAGAAATCTATTGGCCATAATGGGATGAGATCAACTGTTCCAGTACTCCATTTTTTGCAGGGTATTTGCGACGTCTAGGGATTGTACTAAAGACACCCACCGCGAGACATTTATCGCTGCGATAGGCCGAGACCAGTTGTCAGACGTCTAAACCAGGAGGGTATATTTGATGCCTAGACTTAGTGGTACTCTGGAGGGTAACCACTGCTCTATCTTCAGAACGCAATAAATAATATTAATTTTTTACATATTTCCTGTGTAAGGTTGTACTTGTTGGAAAATATTTTTTTTTAGTTGTGCTTTTTACGGTTATTTTTTTCATCGCCACAGTAAGTCTACGACTTGTTTAAAATGGTTTGATGGGACCAACAGCTTATTAGGTGATTTCCGAACCACCCTGGTGGATAAAGAGCAAGTTTCAGTCATATTTGGGGGATCGAACTCCGAATTGCTCTGGCTATCACACCAAATCTAAATCTTAAAAAAAACCGTCGAGGGACAGCTTCCCCCGCAACCGTTTCCATTTGCGATTTTAAGGGGAAACCTATCCCGAAGCTCAGCACAACCTCACAATAATAACTTATTTCGTGTCATTACCAGCCCAACAACCGTCGCTAACCACTGCTTCTGACAAGCTTAGATCATAAAATTTGTTTTTATGCCGTTTCGTGCTCGTAACAATTAGTGCACTAACGCAAAGGACAATTTTTTTTCTGTTTTGAAGAACATTCACGATAGAAATAATGCGATTAACATTTACGACTTTATGCTTTTGCTGCTCACTTTTACGATATTTTGAATGTATGCTTAACGATCGTTATGACTTTCACTTATAATGTCCGCTACAGATTCTAAGAATCACCACCTTTGACTGATGCTAACAGTCCCAAAGTTTTCCAACGAATTTTGGGCCTCAGTAGACTTCGAGCTTTCACCGTATATGACACCTTCTATTCATAAACTTGCCCCAGTTAAGGTAACCTCGGCACTGCGGACGAATAGTATATTTTAACAAGCTCTTCTAAAACTTTACACCGTATTTGAATCCGATATAATAATGAAACAACAATATTCAAGCGTGAGGAAATTTATAGGTGCTTTTAATTGTGTTATTTGTTGATAATTATAACTTTACAAACTCCATACAACTTTTTAATGAGTACGTAAAAAATACATTGCTGCAAAAAATATTAGCTTTTATGTGTATACGAGTAACTAAAAATTATATGCTCCGCATGAGAGTAAAAAGATTTTATCGCGGGAATTAGCAATGTACTAAATCGGGCCATGAATAAAATTATCTTTACTCATCATAAATAACTATTATTTGTGTTATATTTATGATTTGTAATTATTAAATATCTCTAAAGTACGTTTAAGCCGACATAAATCAAAGATTATAATGTAATTTAGTTCCCACTTACGACTATAAGGGTTGAAGCAACCTCGAGGGATTAACATAGTATAATTAAATGGTCCCAAGTAGGTAATAATAATAATATCACATTTTAATCATTTCTAATCGTGTTATACTTGATTACATTAAATAAATTAAAATAAATACCTGTAAATATGATATAGTTGCAATATTTGAGCTCTTGTAAGTTGTGAATATTGTTTTTCTATTTGCTTCACAGTAAATCCATGACCGACATTTTTCCACTCTGGTTTTATAGTATCCTGCAGTCCTGCTTTATTTATTAGGTATTCCGAGTCTTCCTAAAAGTAGCGCATTATTGATTTGTTATTTGTATATAATTATGATGCATACCTGTAACGTTTCTGTGTGCGCTATGATGTTAAATTTGAACATACACGGCGTGCAAAATTCGGTTATAGGTGTCCAATGCATATCCATTGGCTGGTCTTCTTTGGCCTGCTCTAGGAAGTAGTTAACAAATTCTGGAAAGCTTGGATATCTTTGTCTTCGCAGCTTTTCCTGAAAGTGCAATTATATTAGTTACATAAACGAAGTTTATTTTAAGGTTTTCAGACATGGATGGAAGTGTGTGACAAATAAAATTACTTACATCTGTGATGGTTTTAGACCTGTATTTTTGTATGATTTCATTGCCCAGTTTTCGGTGATAAGTGTGTGGTAAGGCGTATTGTATTTTGTCCTTATATCCAGAGAGCAATCTCTCTAATGGATGTCTTACTATTAAGAAGGACAGAGAATGTTTGAAATACTTCTCGAGTTCTTGTAAGGAAGGACGGGGATATCTCTGCCGAGCGAGATTTAGAGGCACTTGTTTGGTTTTCTTTAAAAACTGTGGACTGTATCTATAATATAAAAAGAATTTGTGAGACATTTAGAAATTTCAGAAGTATTATATCTTATTAAAAATGTTTCAGCTTATTAATTTGTATATTTAAGGTGGTTTTATTTTTGTTACAATGTTAATTATTGACATCAGAGGTTAAGATTCTGGGAATTCATCAGGTTCTTTAACGTAACAGTACACGGGACGTATTAAAGTTTTTCTTATAAGAAAACTACTACTACAACACGTTTTTTTATCAGATTGTTCAAATGATATTTAAATAAACAATTTTATTTTTTATTATATACCTGTAAGCTATTTAACCCGAGGTAGTATTTAAGGATGAACATTTTGTACATTTATTTAATATTTTTACCCTTGAATACCGATGTGATAATTAGATTCTACGATTTAAAGCTAGATTTCTAGAAATAAGCGAAATTGAAGATGAATTAGGGTACATAATTGTTAATTTGCATCTAATCGCGCACAAGCTAGAATAATCCTTGGATTTCTAAAAGGGAGTTTAGCTCTTTCCTAGTTTACCTGGTAGCTAATGTTGCATATTCTTTATAACTTCATATTGATTACTTCATAAATGTGTTTCAAGAAGTAGACTTAACACACACTGGCTGAAAAATCATAGGATTTCCAAGAAGGAGTTTATTCCCTCGCTCCGCATAAAATAACCGCGTAGAGAACAATATACTACTTACTAGAGGACTACTTGATGCGTACTACTTGTACTTGTATGCACTCAGTGCACGGGGGTAGTTGAAGTTGAGTCGCTGTCTGTTTTGTTTTACCCGATTACCGTTACCACGTATGTATGTGACCGCAAAATTTATGGATCCGACACCTTTTTGGCCAAAAAAAGTCCAAAGACATATGCAACTTTCAAAACCTTCAAGATGATTAGAAGTAAGAACAGATTTAAGCAAAGAAACTAATACAAAGTAAAGAATTTTCAAAAATTTTTAGAAATCCTATTGGAAGCTTTAAGAAGCATTTGGACACATTACTACGACTATCCAGGGAATCCAGAGAAACTTATTTCAGTAAAATACTTCTAAAACAAAATTTTCAGAGAGAATCTAGTAAGAGTTTAACAACTTTAAGATATATGCCAATCAGAAAGCGTTAACAAGACTGTAAAATCAACCCAAAGAACTGATAGTCTAAAAAATTGTTGACCAAATATGCAGAAAGGTTTCAAAGATTTTTCCCTCTTGAGATCTCCACATGTACTTTAGACTTTTTAAACAAACTTTAAGTTTTTAATAAAAAAACTTTAAAAAACAACTAAATCTGCAGATAAGCCTTCAAAAAATGCAAAATTATTTTCAAAAAAATCTTAAAATGTGCATAAACATTTTAAATGCTCAAAAAAAAAACTTAAAAAGTTCTAAAATACCTCTTGTTATTTCTAAAAAGCTCACAACGGCTACCCCAAGATCTAATAAGTCACCAAGATAGTCAAAACGTTAAGAAAAAATTTAACGTTCAATTGGACTTCAGAAGTTGGGTACAGCCGGAGAACAAGACTCTTAAGGCTTTGAAAATGTACAAAAAGATTTCAAAAACATCATTAAACCATCAAGCTCTAAACGAACTTAAAAGACCCCAAAAGCCAATCAGCAAATGGCTAAAGAGATAATAAACAGAATTTTCAAAGCGTCCAAGAACTTTTTTAGTGACTTTTTTTATTTACAAGAGCCAATATTTTAGGTTTTACGTTTATGCTACAACCACACAAACTGCCTTTGAGGATGTATCTGAAAAAGAAGATAAATATATACTATCGCACCCGTTAATTGAGAAAATGGAGGCGCAGTAGATACTGACGAGGCCTAGTATGGTCCACCCACACTCTCATATTAAATGTAATTATGGTTAAATGAATACTAATTATATAATAGACTATTGTGCTGAGTTAAGAAATGCCATAATTTCTTAATTTTTTTTGCCGGAGCTGGGGCTCGAACCTGCGACAAATTATGCGATTCACTCAACTGAGCCACTAAGAAGAAATATACAATTTCAAGGATTTTATAAAAACAACTATTAAACACCAACCACTGATAAACCTTTAATCTTAAAAAAAACGAGGACCTAGCTCAGACAAGTAAGTTGTTCTAATTCTTCGTTATTGTCTCCGCAATTGTATTCTTGGATTTACCCAAATAACTTTTTTCCTTTGGACGTTCTTAGATCAAAACGGTACAATTGGATCATATACAATGATATAACAATAAGCAACATTTATTTAAATGTCCGCACTAATCGGTATCATTTAGCGTTTATGCGATTGGCAGTCATTTCGTGGACATTTTAGTATTAAATTGCAACTAGATGGCGATACCAGTCTTTCGTTTCATTATTTATATTAACTAAACGTGAACCACCAGATAATCAGCGCAGATTCTGATTAGCAAATTGGAGTAGGCTGGAGTCGAGGAAGTGATAACGCCTACAAAATGCTATAAATGAGACAGAGTAGGGCACAAAGCCAACGACTGCAACTTGGAAGAAAAATGTCATAAGTGCGACACACACGTGCAGTTGATGCAAGGTGGAAGAAAGTTATCATAAATGAAGCACACCAAACTAAAGGGTTTTTCAGTTGGCGCGGGTAGATTTTGGCGGCCCGTAGCGGCCATTTTGTTTTGGTGACATCTATTAAATCTTTTTAGTTATTATTCAGTTACTTATGCCAAATTACTATGGCAAGTTACACGATTGAACAGCACGTTCAAATGATAAAATTTTATTATCTAAATGAGTGTTCGTTAATGTAAACGTTGCGCGCATTGCGCCCATTTTACGGTAGAAATAGTGGCTCTTCATAGTCAATTCTTCAACGTTTGGTGGTCAAATTTGAGACGACGGGTTCGGTAAATAAGATCGGCGGTCCGTGAAAGTGTACAGCAGAACCCGAGGCAGTTGATTCTTCGCCGTGCACAAGTACTCGGGCTTTTGCAGACTTCAATTTGGCGAATTTTGCCTCGGGACTTAGGACTACACCCGTAGATTTAATTGACCCAGGAACTCAAAGTTTATGACCTAGACAACGCTGTTTATTCGCTCACTGGGCTTTGAATCGTTTGGAAGAGGATTTCAATTTTAGCGGAATAATCATCTTTATCGACGATTTGCATTTTTGGATGAATGGCTATGTTGACAAGCAAAATTGGCCGTATATGGGTCAACACCAACCCACACCAGGTTTACCAGGTGATAATGCATCCTCAAAAAGTTACCGTTTGGTGTGGATTTTGCGCTGGTTGCGTCATTGGTCCGTACTCTTTTGAAAACGACGTTGGTGAGGCAGTCACACAATTGAAATTCTTCATGAACGTTTTCATGATACGGTTATTTTTTGCAGGTGTGATGTGAATTGGCCACTAAGGTCATGCGATTTGACCTCGCTAGCCTTCGATGACATACAATTTCAAATTGAAAAAAAGTAGTTTTCTAACTAAACTAATACTTTTGGAAAAGATTCATAAAGAAAAGAAAAAAAATATAGCGACATAGGAACTGTTTTCTGAATAGACATAGATGCCACTGAACGAGTTATGGTAATTACAAACACCTTAAAAAAAAAGAATTACACGGTTTCTTGGGAAGATGTAGTCCAGGCTCTTCAGAAAAAACATCTTGTCGTACATAATAAATATGATATGGGAATACCTAGAAGATCGTGTTATTCTTAGTTTAGATTTTTGGCGTATCAGCCTAATAAGACTATTAACGCCGCAAAGTCGTGTTATTCTTGTAGGAGAATTGGTTAAAATGGAAATGACGTTCGGTGTTCCACAGAGTTCTATACTAGGACAGACCAGAAACTAAAAATGAGGGAAGGAATCTCTATTATAGGCTACGCGGACGACCTAGCAGTAGTAGTTCATGGCAAAAAGGGGACTACATTGAAGAATATGCAGCCATGAGCTTTCGATAAAATTGATGCATGGCTAAACTAAAAAAAAAGGCCTTATTTTAGAACATAGCAAAACTGAAGTCATAATAATTGTTGATAGAAATACGATCAAAACAATTGAAGTCAAAGTTGGTGACAACAGAAAAACTTACTAACTTATCTGGAAATTAACTTTGAGCATAATTTAAAGCTCTGGAACCATATATGTATAACCTAAAAAAAAGCAGAAATGTTGCGTAATGCCAAACATAATGGTGCTAACTTTACTAGAAGGAAAACGCTTAATTTTTTGATGTGTTGGGCATCAATATGGCACAACAAAGCATCTAGTGACATTCACTTCCGGTTGTTTTAATCAGTGCGGAACGTAGTTTTCAATTTAGTTCAGTTTTATGAATAGTTTTTTTGTAAGTTTTTGTTATAATAAAATTGTCTTCTTATTTCGATTCCGTGGTCCGAAGATGTTTTAACATTTTTCTATATATTATTGAAAAATAAATAATATATACTGGTTAGAATGGACAAAATGTTTTTTTTTGCGAGTTAAATGGAATAGTTCATACGGCTAACTATCGACTCCACTAGATGCTTTCTTAAACGAGAAGTTTGAGAGCCAAGCGGTTTTCCTCTTTTGATTGAAGGCAGTTTTTTTACATACAAATATTGCATCACCACTGTATTATTTTCTATGAAACAATGAGTGAAGATGTAATATCGTATGCGTCTCAGCTGAGTATTTTGAACTATTTGATTGAGGTTCTTTATAGGCGAATTTGTGAGTACTACATTCTAAAGTGTAACCAACGAGCTACATATTTCTCACTTTATAAACAAATAAAGTCTTTCTAGTTTTTTACTACGATTAAGTATTTAGTTCTGTTCAGCAACATGTTAAAGTAAGTTAGATTATGTTGGCTTGGACACTGAAGATCTTTTGGTAAAGTGCATAGAAGAAGCAGCAGCTATATAGCAACTGGATTTTACTAATTGTTTTTACATTGATAATGTAGGCTTTTCAATATTGTTTATGCGAAGCAGAGTCAAAGGAAAACCTTAAAACCGTTCTAGATCCACCGCTGGTTTATGTTGATTCATAGTCCTTCTGGTACCGCAAGGTATCAGTTTAAGTTGGGTGCAAGTGATAATTTTTACTCAGGAGCAGTTTGTTTGTTAGACCACAAAATTACTCGGGAAATACGAGTTTTTAATGCTTTTTTCTAGTTTTATTTGTTTTGTCTAATATAAGGGCAGATTGCATTGATTAGACGTTGTAGTTGTTGGGATGCGATGTGGCTGTGCTTTAGTGTTTTGGTCGACTTGCTTATTTAGTTTTTTTACTAGATATAGGTCAAATGCACGGATTTATGACAAAACAGTGTTACGAGGGGTCTCCTGATCTTTGGAGTGTGTACCCGGGTTGCGAGTTAACAAGCGGAATGTTGCATTGCAACAAAAACTTGCCTGCAATAATCCCATCACTTTTGCAACAGTACATCGGTCTTTCCGTGTCTTTATTGGTTTTATTTATCTGAGGGGCTTCTGGGAATTGCTGCAGGTTTTTATACTCTACATTCTCTTCTTTTTTAGGTCCGTCTTGTTTATTTTTTGTGCAATTAGGAAATGCATCCAAGTTTACGCACTGTTAATGCTTTTGGGGAGTTCTTCTAGGTTTTGAATATGTTATTATTTGGTATTTTTATTTTTGTTAGTCATGCAGAAGTACTCTAGCCAGGCAGAGGGTTTATCTACTAAGGCTTTTGACTGCTTGGAGCTTTGTGGTTGATTTTTTTTCCGTTCCGGGTTTTAGCGGAAACTCGGGCGGTTGTTTATCTACCGAAGGTGGTAAGCCGTTGGGCGGCAGGTTTAGGTGTTGCTCTTTGTTGGCAGGTAGTTTCGGTTGTGCTTAATGACGGGGGTGTTTTTTTTCTCAAAATATTGTTAGATTTCTTGGCAGATATAGTTGGTCAGGTTTTGTTTAAAGTTATTTCGTCTTTGGACTTTTTGCTGATATCACATCTAGCTTTAGGAGAGCTTTTTCTGCTTCTATTGGATTTTCAGTTAAGGGTTCAGGCTGCTGCATCATTAGTAAGCTGTTAAACACGTCGTTGGAAACCGGGGATACTGTGAGTTGTAGTGAATCCGGAAATCTTGATTGAAGTCTCTTCTAGTTCCAAGTTTGCCTTAATCAATCAAGGAGATTGATTATTTTGTTAGCGGTGGTAGTTTTATTGTCTGCAACTTTGGGGTAGTGGTCTATTGCTATGCAGGTTGGTTTTGGCTTTGGCCGCTGGTGGTGAGTCTGCTCAGCTTTTTTTACTTGTATGAGAAAATCTTTTTGTTTTCTAGTTAAAAGACTTGTTTGACTCGCTCGGTTGCGAGGATTGCTGACGAAACGATGTCACGAGTGGCCTTCTGGTCTTTGGATATTGTGCGCGGATGGCGATTTAATTCTTTAATTTAACAAGCCGGAAAGTGTGTCTATAGCACCACACATTTTTTTTTAAGTAGATACATATATATAGAATAATCTGGGTAAATTGTTTCCCAAAATTGGTCGGTAATCGGTAAAAGAGTGTTATTTAGACTATTTTAAATTAATTTATCATTTTGGATCGCAGCGACTGACGGTTTTTGTCGTTCTGTTAAGAATCCTTGACCCCTAGCTGGTGAATTATTTCATTCTTTTATTTAAAACACACTTTTGTTAGTGGTCCCCTCTACTAAATGATTGAATCAAAAAAGTGAAAACTGCTTTTGAGATCTAACATCTGTTTTTCACTTTGCCATAACGGATTGTTGATTTAAGCTTTTGTTCACGACCAGTGGCGTCTGAAAAGTAGCGATTAAAGGTACATTTAAGAGTGCGCCGCTGGTCAACTCGGACATGTACGCGTAGTTTCAAAGGAAAGGTGCGTTTTTTGTTAACTAATTAGTTTAAGAAATAGTTTTAAATATATGTACAAATAAACCAACGTTTTTTGGCAAAAAGTAGTGCTGGGCAAAAACTCCTTTTACATTTTTTAAGATAGAGACATAGGTTCCCCTTCTCCCCTCTCTTTCCCCCCCTCTCTCTTTTTTTCTCTCCTTTTCTTTTGCGATTTTTGGTAGAATTTTGTTGCAATATTAGTCTTGTCTGGACGTTCCGAACGTACCATGGTGCATTGAGAATTCTTCTCAAAACTTTGTACTGAACAACTTTTTATATGTGAGTACTGAAAGGTAAGTAATAAGTCACTTGGAGGCGGATGATTGTTGTGTAAAGTCTCAGTTTGTTTTTCTGCTTCATCTTACTGTTGGACCGGCGATAGGCAGTTGGATGCCATTCAGGCTTCGTCTATCGTTTTCTGGACGTGGAGTTTAAAGTTTAGACGTTTATCTAAATGTAGTCTTAAGTATTTAGCTGATTCCTTTTATGGTATCTCGGTGTCATTTAGCATAGATTCTCGTATGGCGTAGTTTTTTTCTGGAGGAAAGTGTAGCTTTACTTTTCTTTGTATTAACTTGGATGGTTTATCTAATTCTCGTGTTTGAGAGCTGTTGGAGGAATACACGATAGCGGTATCGTATTGCGCGATTTTCACACTCAGCATGTTAATTTTTAAATCGGAAACAAATTAATTAAATAAAATTGGCGATAAACTTGAACCTTGCGGTATACTTCTACTTGACACGTTTTGTGCTTTAAGAAAGACGCGATTAATTTTATTTATTTTGTTCCAAAATTCTAAAAGTGTTTTTGTTTGTACAGAAGACCCTTATGCCAAACCTTGTCAAAGGCCTTTTTGATGTCAAAAAAGACTACTTTTGTGGTTTTTTTCAGTCTAAAGGCCTCAGAGACATGTTCTGTTACTCGAACCAACTGATGAATTGCAGAGTGTTTGTGACGGAAACCATGCTGGTAGTCCGGCAGCAAGCGCTCTGCTTTGGTGTAATTTTGAAGTTTTTAAGAATCATTTTTTCTGCGACCTTACTTAAGGTCAGTAGTCAGTAGTTTTGAGGAAACTGCCTGTCTGCTTCTGTTTAGGTATGTTAATAACTATTCAGCGTTTTCACTCAGTTGGAAAGTATCTGATACGATGAATCGCGTTATGTTAGTTAAAGACTGGATTGTCTTGGCAGAAATTACTTTTAATGCTTCATTAGGGATACCATCATGTCCTGGAGCAGACCTTTTTTTTAAGATCTCCTTTACTGTTGCTGGTTGAACATTCTCTAGTGTAGCTTTGTCCAAGAAGCGGCTGAACTTTCGGTGGACACTGTTGACGTGGTTCAGGTCTAATTCGTCGTTATAGACCGGAGGGCACTGAAGTTCAAGGTGCAAGTTAAGTTGCTTTGGCCATGAATAACTGGAATTGGTTTCCTTTTTTGAAGAGCTTTCGGGATTTGCATATTACGTTTTTACGTTCTGTGGTTGATTCTTTTTTATTGCTTGCCCCTAGACAATTGAGGATTTTTATTGTCTCACGATCTTTCGGCATATGGTAACTTTGCTAAATACGCCTGGCTCGGTTACGTTCTCGGATTAAATTTTTGGTCTCTTTTGTTAGACCTAGAACAATTTTTATTTTGTCAGTTAGTTTGTCAACTGTGCAGTCCACATCAGCGTCCGTTTGTATTATGGGAAAACTGACCAAAGACGTCCAAGACACGAACAGCGAAATTGCTTCTTCTTGCCGCCTCTCGTCCAAGAATCCGTCAACACGACCGGACTATGATTTGAGCTTAAATCCTTGACAATTTTAACTGAGTAGTTGATGTTTTTAAGGAAAGCTATATCAAGAACATCGGGTCTATATCTTGCCAGATGGTGGAATGTTGGTGTATCTGCAGCGAGAACAGTGATTCTCGTTGCTGAACGTAGTTGTATAATCTTCCTTTTGCATTTGTTGGACTATTAAACTACGCCGGGTGTTTAGAATTTAAATCTCCTGCTAAATTGTAGTATAATTCATAATAATGCTTGCGTTCAGAACAACTCATCAGTTTACAGCGCTGACTCATCAATCAATCAATAAGCGTTGAGCCCGTCTGAACGGCATATTTTAGACTGTTGCCAACTTTTATCAAAAAACTCAAAGTTTTGAATTTAAATAAATGATTTAATTATTTTATGAAGCCGGTACTTTTAACCATTTAATTTTTCTTTGTTATGTTTTTAGGTATAATTATTTTTATTATTTTATAAATATTATTAATTCCTTCACTCAATTGTTGTAGGTTGTAATCCCATATATTTATTAATTACCTATATTACCTCTTTTCTCGATTTTTTTAATAATATGTAAATTTATATGCGCCCATTAACTGCTGAGTTGATTTGTCAGCAAGCAAGCGAACCTAAATGAGTAAATTGACAAGCGCTGCCAGCAAACGATGACTCAGCGGTGGTCAGCAAGCGCGTTCAGTTCACATGAAGAGTCGTTCTGAACGCAGGCATTGCCTCCTAATTTAATTACAAATTTCATTATATAGCACAATTTATTGTGTTTTTCTTAAAATAATTACTAATTTTATTTTGTAGTATAATAATATTACAAGGGCTTCTCTGATCCGATAAATGTTCTTGTACACGGTCATTTTTTGGAAGCCAACATCTATATTTAGGGTTTGATATAGAACCCTACATTTTCTCAACGATTTTACAAAAAGCATATGATTTTTTAGATTTTTTGTTACACAATTGTAGGGAATATATAATGTATTAAGAGTTTTTTTTATTTGGAATTTTTTGTGTGTAAAACTCATTACACAAAACAATCTTTTAGTATGAACTTATCAATGAAGAGGTTACAGTAAAATTTATAAAGAAAATGATTGCCGATTCATTCAGAATTTTCAATTTTCTGCTTGATAACATCATAATTTAAGTTCTAAAATACAAGAAGTTACTAAATATTATTACTTCGGGAAAGTTTCTAGTATCCTGCGGATTGCAACATGTGTATATCTACCCCATATCTAATGTAACTTAAAATAACATTTCGCGCATATGGTTGAACTAATTTTCAAAATTAAACCGAACAATTGTGTATTTATATTTTATAACTTTACAACAAGTAGTTAATTTGAATTTTTTATAATAATGCAATTATGAAAAAGTATTATAAATTATTAAATAAAAATCTCTTACCCTGCTAACAAATTAAAATTATACATCCATGATGTACTACCCGCTTTAAAAACATTACACCAGATAAGATGGTGCTTCTTATTGACTAGGAACTCCCAGGGATTTGGCTTATGCAATGTGTCATTGCCACGAATGTTTAATCCGAGTTGTAAGCACATCTTCTTCAAATGATTTTTCCTTTTCATCAGCCGATCTTCTATCGCAGACACATTCCTTCCTTGCCGGAATTGCTGTAAATCTATACGACCTGTCTGAAAAAAAAAGAAGATAATATAAGAAAACGCAATTTTAATATTAAATTATTATATTTTCTTTTCCCCTCCAATATAATATGTAGAAGCATAACAACTATTGATTTCCTGCAGTATATGAATCATTTTATAACAAAAGCCCATCCACTTTGTGATATTTGGCTTTAATCCAGAAAAAAAAAACAGGACTCATCCTGAAATAACAAGACCTATTCAGTTTCGTCGCCTCGAATAGTTTGCGAATCAATGATGCGGAACAATAGATTATAAATGTTAATATGATAAGAATAGCCCATTGTTGTGTTCTATTTCTCCTAGGTATATCAATCATTTACGGGATTCTGTATCGATCACATGCATTATAATTCCGTGATGTACATTATTAACGCGTACTTATATTCATTCCGTGCTCAACTGTAATTATTTTATCGACTCTGATCTAAATGTGTAGAGCAGTTTCCACGCGAACTAAGAAAATGAACACGGAATTTTGTCGATGGATTGAAGGAAATTGCCTTGTTTTATATGTTTTGGGAATGTGGTCTACATACATTCTCGTAATACTTAGTTTCAGTTAACAATGGTAAATTGAAGATTGGACTGTAGGATACATAGTTATTAGTTACAACAATAACATATAAAAGACTAAATAATGCTATTTCTGACGTGGGTTGCTTTATATATCTTTCTTATTATCTATATCTGCCAATCAGAATAAAAAAAACTGTTTACTACTTTTCAATACACAATTTATCACTTCAGAACTTCTTTTCCGACATTCTGTTTATCGGATTATACAAAAAAAGCTCAATATACTAATCAATACATTTATTTCTTAGGATAGTTGGTGTAAATATATGATACAGTCGATATTTGCGGAGGCGGTGGTTATATTATTAGATACACTACTATACCTCCACAATAATATTAATTTAAGAATGAAAAAAAAAAAAAAATTGTGTATGAAAAGACACGCGTCGATTTCATGTAAATATACAAAACATTCTGTGGAGGTGGCGGTTTAATATTGGATGCACTCACAATAATATTTGGTTTTAACGTCATTCTACAAAATGTCGTAGTCAGAAGAGAGACGTGTTTGGACTGAACAGCAAAGACATCCGAATAGTTAAAAATATTTAATGGCGTCCACAAGCAGAAATCAGAATTCTAGATTTGTTAACAGCAACAATGGAGGACTGTTGCCGGCCAGCGAGTTTCCGACTGTCGTAACTCCTGGACACCATGTTTCGACTACTGGTCGGGTGACTTCAATGTTAGGGATTGCAGTTGCTATTTGTATGCAGCTTAAATAATTAATATGATATAATTCCAGTGTTTTGTGTGCTAGGAGGTGGTATTAGCGGCATTGTAGTTGTTTGTTTGCTTTTTGACGTAGCGGGATTTGTTGAGTCTACGTTTTCACTCGGAGAGGATTTGCTGGGAGCAGTTGCAGGGGTACAAGTATGGTTATTGTTATTGGCACCTGAACCTGGGGGGTGACGGTAGAGCTTTCCATAGTCTGAATGTCTTTGTGTAGATGCTGGAAGATGATCCGTAGAGATAGTTGTAATTTTGGTAGGTGGCGGATAGTATTGGTTCTCTATCCCGAAGCAGTGCGTGATCTTCTTCGGGCTTATCTATTTGTTGTTAAATCTCTTTTGTCGGCTTCTTACTATCACCATGTCACCAGGTTGGTATTGGTGTGTCATGTTTTGTCGGTCTGGATATATTGCGGTGTCTGGCTTCTGTAGCTTGGTGTCGAGGTTCAAGCGCTGTTTACTGTATTCGGGCTCATCTTATTCTCCCGTTTGTCTCAAGTTTCTTTTAAAGGTAGTTTGCTGTGGCTGTGTCCGGTGGTGCGTTAGTGTGTGGCCACAACGGCGATTCGACCATCGAACAGCGCTCCGAGCATAGAACACTAAAATTTGTTCTAAGCTTGGACTCTTGCACACCGTTCGAGCCTCGTATTTATATTGAACTGCAACTTTTTTAGCGGCGTGAGAGTTAAATTATTACATTATATTTTTTAATTACTAAATAATTTTACTCTCACGCCGATAAAAAAGTTTCAGTTTATATAAATACGAAGCTCGAGCGGTGTGCGAGGGTCCGAGCTTAGAACACATTTTAGTGTTTTATGCTCGGAACGCTGTTCGATGGTCGGAGCGCTGTTTGATGGTCGGATCGCCGTTGTTCCCACACCCTTAGTCCGTTGGTTATTATGGTTTACTGCCGTTTGTAGCAGTTTATTCCACTGTTTATGTGGGTATTGTTCCGTCAGTATTTAGATGTTATTTTTTAATTTGACGTGTCTTTTATAACCGGGTTTGCTTGTGGGTTGTAAATCGCTGTGGTGTGATGAATCATCTTTCAACGTTTGGTAGCATCTTGGAATTGTTTGCTTCGCTTTTGTCTTTCAGTAGTGCTATCTTGTTACTTGCTTTGGTGGTGTAGAAGGGATTAATGCAGTCAATTGCGACATTTTTTCGCTAGCTGTGACTTTAGCGGTTCTTGGTGCACACCAAGCAACTCCTGATGAAAGTGCTAGCGTTTTTTCTGACTTTAAACCAGTGGTAGGCTTTCACGATGGCCGCTATGGTTTCTTCTCTTCCAGGGTATTTTGCGGCTTCGGTGGAGTGATGTGTTTTCAACACTTTGCGTTGAGCTTATGGAAGTACCACTAGTTTATTTCACAACGCCTTTGTGCGAATCAGCTCACCTTGTTTCCCCACAATGTAATTGAGGTCAGGGTTATTGACTTCCGAATCAGCTTTCCGATGATTTTTTGGGGCACTTTTGCTGGGCACGTCGTACGGTCTCCGACAGTGTTTTGGTTCTGCTCAGTCGTTGATATAAGACGTTTAAGCTTGGCGGCGCGCCTGTTTATTTTCTGCGGGTAACATTTGTTCCATGTTGTTGACTTTATCGGTAACTAGTTCGTCGCCAGGATTACGTGCACAGTAACGTCAGGTCACAGGTTAATAAATCCCGGGTCGTTTTTGATGCTAAATGTGAAATTGGCTAGCAATAATAATCAATGGGTAAATTTAGCATTTGAATGGAATTGAGTCGGTCAGTTTGGCGTGGGGATATAAGATGATGTATTTCCGAAAACCTTCTTGGTGGAGCATGGCTTCTAGCTCCGCTTTTGATGCACCAGATTAGTAAGACGTAACGCAGGCTTGGTTGAGGTCGGTTTAGTTTTAATTGTTTGCCTTTACTGTGTTTTATCAGTTGAAAGAATTCCTCTACTGTTTCATATCACACGAAAGGCTTCTTGTTGTTGTGCATGGCCATGAGTGGCGTCGCCATCTGGGCACAGCCAGACACATACCTTGCAGCCATGTACACGTACAAAATCCTAAGAAGCTACGTAATTGGCTTCTTTTTTGTTGGTCGGGCGTGGTCTCGTTCTAAGGGTTGATTGCCTTTGGATGCCAACTTGTCTCCGAGATACTTTATTTCGGTTTTAGCAAATTTTTATTTTTTCAGTTTGCACTTCAGTCCATTCCCTTGAAGGCGCTCTAACACCTTAAGCACGTGATTTACGTATTTTTTGTATGTTTCAGAGTATACGAGGATGTTATCTAAGTACACTAATACGAACTTGCCTAGCAAACTCGCCAGGGTTTCGTGTATTTTGGGCAAAGCAGTGGCTTTGTCTTTGGTGGCCTCGTTTAGTTTTCTGAAATTTATACAGAGTCTAGGAGAGCTTCTTTTTTTTTACTAGCGCTATTCCTCAGTAGCAATAATTGCTAGTGCTTTGTTCTATGATTTTTGTGGCTAGCATGTCTTCAGCCTGCTTTAGTATCACCGTCTTCTTGTGTACGTTATACGTGTAACGTGATGCCCTGATCGGTGTATGATTTACGAGAGTCGCAGTCGAGGGAGCCCATATGCCGAAGCAATAACACCTAGAAGAACAACAAACCAGAGTGAAGATCTGGGTCTAGGAAATCTACCCCAATGTGCATTTCTTGATAAACTTAGGGTAAACCTTTTACCAGCCAGCTGGCTAACAAGACAACCTGTGCAATCCAGTGATATCAAGACGTGCCGGCGGATAGATTACAACACGCCGTGGAACAATTACCGAACCTTGGGGAAACTCTGGCGACGAGCTGCTGGGCCAACACATGGCTGGGGTTACGTATTTAATTAGGTTGCACTAACCCTTGCGGTTTATGGACACACTGATTATGCCCGTTGATCCTTGAAAGAAAAACCGCATTACGCCTATCACATTCACCAGGTGAACCAAGGGCTGTATCCTACTTACGACTTTTTGGCAAACAAGGTAGAAATCTACTTTTGTAGGGACATGGCGCACCACCACAGCAGGTAGAAAACCGAGACTACAGGTCTCAAAACCTTCACTATACCGCAACCATTGATCTTTCCCTTATCATAACAAATGGCGCCCAACGTGGGGCTGTTAATTTTTTTCCATTTGTTTTTTCTTGATGATGGAGTCCTTATTCCCGTTATTTTTTGGTAAAAAAAAAGGGTCCTTTACTCTTAATGGTGGCTTCTATGGATCCTCTTTTTACGGGATTTACACCATTTTAATTCCCGACTTTAAAATCTTTATACTCTGCTTATTCTGTAGCTTTTTGTTTGTCATTTTTTCTTTTTTTTTTGCAACCCTGGAGGAATGCCATTACAATGGTGCATTTACCACCATAAAACACACCTCGAAACTGAAAAATCCAGATTGAAGCCGAATACAAGCCGTTCACCAGGAACCTGGAGGAAGCAAGTTTACAGAGAGAACGAGAAAACGCTTTCTCTCAACTGGCAACAACACACAATGCGAACGCGCTGGCATACACTCAACGCAATCACAGCTAATACTAAGCCGAACTACCCTGCTTTGACAGCAAACTGCACGGAGATCCAAATTGGTTCTTTTCCAAACTGGAGAACCTTTTTACCAACTACAGCCCATCACTGGCTGTAGATGCACTTGCCTTCGACAAGACGTACGATTGAGAGCCGGCACTTGCATACGAGAACACCAAGAGTTGGCTAATCAGACATTATGTCAACTCAGCCTCAGGCTTATGGGGACACTTACGACTCAACGGCACGACCCCCAAGAACAGGTCGAATTCTTCCTACAACGCCAGGCGGCGTTATATAGACGACTCTACCTACACACAGCCTCTAAGGTTGAAACTAATATTGCCCACCGACATAACTCCAGACCCAGTGCCAAATCAAACACCACTGGAACCCGTACACTCCGGGAAACGAGTAGAGGGTCGGTCTGGAAAGAAGCGGAAAGCCGAAGAAGCGTAAACACGAAACACTTCGCTAAGTCACAATAGGCGCGGTGGGAAAAAGATGCCAGCCCAGAATCTCCAACACTGTGGACGGAAGAATTATGGAAGCCATGATCGACTCGGGTGCGAGCTACAACTTCACCCGTTTCAAGTTGGGAAACCAAAAACTTTTGACGACTTTCGTTGATTAAATTGACCGTTGGGGACCAAGAACGTATGGTCACCATACTGGTTACCCGAAAGTTAGGGGAAGAAAAGATTTTAGGTAGCCCTTGGTTAAACAAACAACAAGCAAGCTTTTCCAATGCGGACACTATGGCAAAGACAGCTGATTGACCATCTATTGGGCACCCCGAAAGACGCCGCCGACCAAGGCACACGAACCAGCGCAACTACTCAAACATTCGTTCCCCTACACTACGGGATTTGAGCAGCTGGTTTGCGACTTTACGACGGTATCTGTCAAGGACGTGAAGCCTACGACCACGCAGACAATCAAAATGATGAACACGACAGTAATACCAACCGATCGCTACACATACAACGCCCACGAGAAAGCTCCAATGTTTGAGCAAGTGGAGGAACTTTTGGCTAGCAGCACAATTGAGAGGAGTTCGAGCAGCTACTGTGCCTTTGTAGTCATAGTAAAGATAAAGAACGACTTCCCACGTTTCTGCTTGGATAACGAAGTGATCCTCTGTCCAAGATCCAGGAAACACTGACAAATTTAGGCGCAGCAAAATTTACTTAAAGACTGAGTACTGCCAGATACCCATGAATGATAGTCACAAACGAAGTGCGATTTTGGAACCAACTCTGTCGAATACTTGAGACACAGAATTAGAGCTGATGGGAATCAACTCCTACTACACGATCTAAAACTCATCAGAGATCAAGACACTCCGCGGACAAGAAACAACTGCAGTTCCTTGGGTCTATGCACTTGGCGCCGCTGATAGCCTTACAAAAGAACCATCAAACATTTGTGTGGGGCGAACTCGAGACCGACGCTATAAAAACCGCATTAGATCAACCCCTGATGTTTGTCCAACCGAAATCCTGGCTACCGTTTGTACTCCAGACGTACGCAAGCAACATTGGAGTTGAAATTGTTCTGCATTAGGAAGCCGTGTGGTGTCTTATGATAGCCTAAAGGTTGCATTATGCCATACGAGGTACCACTTTATTGAATTGGAATGCATGGCCATTATGTTGGCGATAGACAAGTATCGGGCTTACTTTGGGAATGAACTATTCATACTTTGGATAGACAACCGAGCACTGGTCTGGCTAAAGAACTTGACAGACGCAAAATCTTTACTAGAGAACATATCCTTGGCGCCGTAAATCTTATGTCCGACAGTAGAGAAGTCCAAACGACTGTTACCACCCGAGGACCGAACCAGCTGAATCCAGACACTATATCATGTCTATAATAAAGGTTAGACCGAGCAAACGACCCAGAAAACCCTATAGAAATAGACCTGGGTTACAAACTAGGAGAGCATGAAGAATTGAACAGAACTAATGACGGCAGTACTGCCGAGCACCCTGCAGGAAGTGATCAAATAACATCACTTGAAAACCACGGCCGATCATCCAGGCAGGCACAAGACTGCAGCCGCTATCTTGAGAGCTTAATACTGGTCAAACGTGCGCAAAGACGTTTGTACCTTTATCAAAGGGTGCATGATCTGCGCCAAGATGAAGGCAGGAACTTCACAACCAAACGCACGATGAAATGTCACCCCCTTGGTCGACCCAGGGAAATAATAATGATAGCTTTTGATTTTGTAGGCTCTTTAGGCACTACAAGTGCGGAAAATCGATACGCCCTTATAAATGATGGACATGTGCTCCTGTACTCCAGGTGGGCAGAAGCGAAACCAGTGCCTGCTTCTTGAACAAAAGCAGTTTTACCGGTGGGGATACTCGAAAGTGATTCTCTCGAATAACGCAGTTTACCAGCCAACACTTTTAAAAGGCTGTACAACAATGGGAGGTAAAACACTATATGGCCGCCATGTTTTACCTCTAAGCCAACCCGGTGGATCGCAGACACTCTGAGCTCAAAAAGAGTGAAGGTGCGAGGACGAGCGAAAGGACTAGTCCCTAAACGGATGTTCACCACGGCTGGGACCAACTATTATTGAGTGGAAGATAACCCCCACAGATCACTTGTCAAACTCCACCTGAGGAACCAACATCGAAATGAAATCACCTTACAGACAATGGAGCAGTCAACCTATTTTTTTGTTAATGTTAATATCCGGTTGTGAAGGACCACGTAGAATTTTGTCAACTTGTTCATTCAATTATGCTAAACAATAGTCTAATAAAACTACTGAATTTGTGTTAAGGTTGGATTTAATAAATAGGTCTTACATGTTTGAATGCTTGTTGACTACTAGTTTTATTATTGCGGCGTCACACAGCGGGAATTTTTGAAAGCATTTTAAACAGGTATACATAGTGGTAAATACATACTTCCTTTTAGACACTATCTTTAAAAATTAGTTTTTAATTACCATCCAATACCCTATTAAAATTAAACATAATAAACTTTTGAAATTTTAATATTAATCTATATTTATAATAATTCAATATTTTGAATGTTTTAATTAAATAACAAAAAATATTTACCTCTGGTCTTACAAATGCAACTCTGTTGGGTCTCACTGGTCTCATATATTGATCTGTTGTAACCAGCAACACAAGAAGCACAGGTATTACGCAGATCGCCGTGAAGAAAATAACGCACCTCCTGATTACCTTCCATGTAGCCACTCTTTTTCTTTTCTTGTATTTCATAGCTGTGCGTGACTCCCTCCGTGCGAAATCTCTGCTGATATGTGACCGCCGAAACTAATTAACATATCTTGGCTTTCTTTCACGCTGAAAATAAAAGAGAATATTGATTATAAATTTTAATAAGCATTAAAAAACTGTTTTAAAATTTAAAGATTTAAATTCATTACAGTAGAGCATACGGCAGAACGGATAGCACTCGTATTTTTGTAAATGAAAAATGTGGTTTTTAATATTTGTCTGTAATACTTAGTATCTAGGTCACTCAATTAATGCATTTATGTTTTACTATGCATGGTTGGACCAAGATCAATATTCAAGTAAAGTTATAATCAATTTTGTATGTTATTTTGTATCATAATTGGCGAATGTGCGTGGAAAACATCAATGATGATATTCGTGAATGGGGAATATAATATGAATGGAAATAACGATTTAATATTCCGCATACTTTTTTTCAGTCAATTATATTTTTTTAAGTATATTTTTGAAAAGTAATTTTAACTTTTCCGAAGTTTAAATAAAAATGTTGAATATTATAATACATGAATAGCATTATACATGGTGAGTAGTACAAATGTTTGACTGAGTTTTGTTAGAGAGATGATGGTCCGATGTGGCAATCTATGTAGTATGTAGTGGACAACGTTTGTTCATTATTCATTCACCTCCACCAGGGCACACTCCCGACGCGGTAAAGCTAACATGATGGGGCTTGTGACGTCAGTTGTGGGCAAGAACTCTCAATGGCAATAGACTTTGTGTTAAACGCGTATATGAATTTTTACGCACTTAATCTACGAATATTGAATAACACACTTGGCGTCTAAAATAAATTTTTTAATTATCAATCATTTTTGTATAAATGTGATGCAAACAAGTATTATTTGATAATTGACAATTCTAAAGGAAATCCGTTTTCAACCGTTGACGTTTATTATTGCAAAAGGTTTTATAACATGTATATTTCATAGTATTCATTAATGTTTACTAAAAATTGTATTGCAATTAATTGATTTAACCACTTGTTATGTTGGCTTCACCATGCGATGAGCGGAAAATAGCAAGAAAATGCGCGCCGCATAAGATTATTATTTGAGGTTAGGTTAATATTAAATAAAAACTTAAGCATAAAAGTATAAAATTTATTTTAAATAAACTTAACCTCAAATATTTAACAAAAGGATGCAAATCAGTTATATAAGAAAATAAAAACTAAAGTTATTAGTTGTTAGTTGGTAAAATGATTATTGAAATTATTAAATAATAACTATACAGTTAGCAATTATTCTTCCAAAACATCTTTAAATTAAATAAAGAAACAATTTAAATCTTATTCAGTTACCTAAAACAATTCGAATTACTTTACGATAGTAATGCACGAACTACGCTCGTCTTAGAATACCATTCAGTAAAGTGAGTTTTATACTTAGCATTTATTGCTATTTTATTTATGACTCGCTCTAAAATTTCACATCCCCAGCAGGAAAGACAGTTTAATTACTTTTTTATGTGACATTAAACTGTTTAGTAATACTTCCAACTATGAAATTCATTGGTCTTAATATTGTTTGAGAATTATATTGAGTGCACATTTCGAGTTGACGTGTAAACCATTGGTTTTATCGGTCACAAATTGTTTGGCTCTAATTGAAATTCTTTGTTCAAGTCCCGATTGATCTTCCGTTATTGCTTTTCTTATTTCGATTAATTGGCAAACTTTTCTTATCGGTGCTTTTATCGCAAATACGTGAACTTCTTATAGTATTATTAGATATAGATAGTCTGACGTGACAAGCAAGTGTTAATAAGAGTTATTACAAATTTGATTAATGGATTTGAATGGGAAATTTTTAATCTTGTAATGTATGTTTGTTACATGTTTTTTTAATTATTCCATTCCCACTTTCTTGCAATGTTCCAATTATATTGTTTTCAAGTTGTTCGACCTTTAGGATAGTAGCTCTTGTTAATTGTGTTAAGTATATGAAAAGTGTCGTTTTTCTTCGTTATACTGTTTTCACTTGAAAAACATATTTATATCACAATGGAACTCGCGAGTGGAAATAAAGTTGCTGCGTCATAGGGCGAACTAGAATAGATCCTTTTACGTCATATAATAATTAAATGATTAAAACATATATGTCAGATGTAATATGAAAAGGGTCATCATTTTTTTAGTTCTTTATAATTTCAGGCTGTACACATATTGATTTTAAGTTTAATTAGTGAATTAAAAAGCTTAAAAACTTTTTATATATTTATTGTCTAAAACGCTCGATTATTAAACGTCATACATTCACGATGTACCAGTTTCCAGTTGCATGAAAGCATAGATCAATACAATCTATTGCAATTTATTATGCTAAATTCGATTCAAGTTAACAACGCAACTTAAATTAATTACGAGCTAGACGCATTAGACAAACTGGCCAATTCAAATTTCAATTATCAATATTAAACATATTAATCTAGCATACAAACCTACCACTAGCTATAAAAACATCCAATTAATGTTTTTTTCTTTTTACAAAGTTGCTACTCCCCGCGAAGAAGTACCAGCCAAGGCCCCGTTTTTCTGTTGTACAATAGTTTTTAGTTTTGCATTTAGGAATGAGCATTCAATTGGCAAATCATTATGCAGGAATGCTCAGACATTTGGTTGTCCCTCGGTCTCTTACTGGTCTTTGTGGAGCGTCGAAGTGCAAATTGCCCGTCTGACAACGTATTACGTTCTTCAAACGTAGAGTGTTTAACTATAGGCCTACACCCACTTATTTTGACTGAAAGTCTCCTACAATGAACCCTATTTTAGCGAGCTGGAAAGACGGTGGGACGGGGTCATACAATCAGAGTGTATTCTTCCCAACTTAAGTTTATGTCTCCACACTCGTGACAAAACCGTGTTTTCAACGGAAATAATGCACATCAGTAATGAGTTAAAGTATTTTGTTTTCAAAAATTGCTTTCTCTTTAACGTTGAGGGATGGTGACATGCACAAGCGTACTTCGTGTAGCAGTAGACTTGCATATAATAATTTCTTGTTACTAATTCCACTTACTTACTTTCAGATATTTAGTTTCTGCTTTTCACGGTATAACTTCTGCACCTAGGCTCACGTAGCTTAGGTTTATGGATGGTACCGCTTTGTGAACAGAACCGTATAGCACTTGTGGGTATTAACTTTGAAGCGGCACTTGTAATAGTATCGATGAAGTTCTAGCAGTTGCGTTTGTACTTTCCTGATGACCACTTTAACGACTCAGGGTTGAGCAAAACACGCAGTATTGTTAGCGTAAAGAGCCGTGCATTTGGTTGTAGATATGTCATTGACGTGCAAAGAGAGCACTGCCTTGCTTCACATTGGTTTCAATATTTCTGACACTTGATGATTTATAAGCCGTTGACACGTAGAACTATTTATATGTCAGATATGACAAAATGAGGCGAATATAATAATTTGGCATGTTCATGTGCGTCAGATTATAGATAAGTCTGTCGTGCTATACTTTATCGAACGCCTTTTTAATGATTTTCTTTTATTGAAGCTTCGCCTTATGTATTCATTGAGCTTAGTGGTACTGTGTTCTTTCCGAAAACCAAACTGTTTGTCTATGATTATTCAAGAAGTCATGAGTGAAGAGTTTTTTTGAACAGCTTAGTCAGACTCGAAAGCAGACTTATTGGACCGGTGGTTTACTCGGTAGGTCAGCGGTTTTTTGGCCTTTGGAATAGCAATAATTTCCACAGTGCTGGAAAGCTTCTAACGTTTGTACATCTTGTTAAAGATAACGACTAACCTTTCTAAAGTACCTTTGGGTAGACACTTAAAAGCAGCATTGCTACTGTTATCGTCCACAGGTGTTTTTTTTGGAGTGACTGATTGTGATTGTCACAACGAACGTAGGTGTCCACAGGTACTTTCTCACAAAATTAGATGCGTCTCCGTAAAACGGTTTGTGCAGTGGCGCTTTTCAAATCTGCGAGCAGTTTTGATTTACCTTGTGCATCAAAAATGATGTCTACTTTATCGTTTACAAGCGCAGGTGTGTACGTTCTAGTTTTGGTGAGCCGATTTGAGCAATTTCAAACAGACTGCTGTTTGTCCGTCATGGACAAAGTTGCATCAAGTCAGTTATTGTCGTGGAATGTTTGACCCTTTTTTTTGGTCAATTAGGTCACACACCTGCCGGTACTTTTGCTATGTCTAATTTCTTTTCAAAACCGTTGAGAATTTGTAGACAATTAGTGCCAATGCGAGCATTGTCTGCGAACATTTTCTAGTACACTTTCCAGCAATTTTTTTCTCTAATTGGATAAGAACTATGTAAGATGTTCGCTACTCTGATCGGAGTCTAACTAAGGTAAAGACTATTAATTATGCTACTGGTGATCTCATCTAGCACTGCCACATCTAATACGTTGCCTTTATGGCCTTGCGTTATATTATCGGGATTGGCATTTATTGAGTTCCAGTACTTTGCGTTTAGGTCTCCAGCAAGAATTGCGTGCTAAGCAGTCTTTATGTCGTTTACGTTGATCACCAGAGATGGTCTTCTGTAAACGGAAGCCAAGAAAATCTCTTCACGTACAATACTAGCAATCAGGCATGTTGCTTCGGCAGTGAACAATTGTGATTTTTTTTTAAATAAGAGTTGCATTGCTTCCACAATGACTAATTATTTTATTGATGCGGAATGTAATGTAGTCAAGAATGGTGATGGTTTGACGCTTCCTTAGATGCGTTTGATTAAGCAAAATGACATCAGCCTTGTGAGTCTTAGCTGCTGGTCTTGCTCTTGGATGCCGTTAGTATTCTAGAAAAATATATTTATTGAATTCTCAGGCATTTTTCAACATTGAAAGGACATTCGAATATGGCGATAGTAAGAGCGAGTACACGCTCGTGTATTGCATACGCTCGCAGTTTTCAGAAATGGGGCATGTTTAGTACCCCTTGTGACAGGGACATTAAAACAACAGGATTTGCGCAGAGAAGAAAACCGGAAGGTATTACCATGCGTAAGTTATTCTTAAGGGCCACTTGTTGAGAGCCAAACAACTCACTACGTCCAAAAAAAAAAAAAAAAAAAGTACCCCTTGTGTAGACGCATTAGGGCAACGGCGCTTTGTGGTCCTTGATTACCAGCTATTGTTCGTAATACATGAGCCGAGTTCATAACACCAACGAAAGACAAGTTTGTGGATGGTACTTCAATTCTCAGATCTTTTGTTTTCCGCGTGGGTACAAACTTTGCCGTTTTTCCAACTCTCTGTCTCCACGGGCACCTGTGGATGCGTTAGGCTTGGAAGGTTTTGGTTTGGTTTTTTAAGCTTCCGTGACACTCTCTTTGAACGTTTTGCGTCGGTTTTTTGGACTCCCGAAGGAGTTCGTTTAACAGCCGCCGCACTGCGTTTTTTTTTAGAGTTTCAAAGGGTTAACGGTGGCTTTTTGGGTTTTCGAAGTCTGTTTTACCGTCGCCGTGTTGCTGTTTGCCTAGACTGTTAAAGGTTTTTTGAACTTTCTAAGAGGTTTTTGAAGTTTTTTCTAGAACTAACTTTGTTGCCTTTGATACTTTAACTGTCTGTGTGGTTTTTTGTTCAGCCGTCGCCAATTCAGTTTGTGTAGCACTGGACGTTTTTTAGGGTTTTATTTTTTGGATTTTTGAGTAAGACCTACTCGCCGTCACCACTACTATCGTCTTGCTTTTTTTGCAGTACCGTGTCCAAAAAGGTCTGTTCAGCCTTGCTGAAACTTTTGAAGTTTTTGCAAAAACTAGTATTAGCTTGTTACCTTCGATACTTTAACTATCTTTGTGGCTTTTTGTTTATCCGTCTCCAATTCAGTTTGAGTAACACTGAGCGTCTTTGCTGTGGTTTTTTAGGACTTTTGGAGAAGATTTACTTATTGTTGCTGCTACTAACGCATCAGTCTTATTCCGAGCTCTACCCGCAACAATCACTTCTGCAAAGGAAACAGTTTTGCGGGGAACATTGGACGTCTTTCTACACACAGCATTAGCCACTTCAACATTTGGAACAAAATACCCCCTACACGCTTTGCAAAGAATCAGCTTCATTCTCTGAAGCCATATCTCCCACAGTGGACGAGGATTGACACATGCTTTCCACAAAAACCGCTTTACTTGTTGAATTGCTGGTTTACGAGATTTACATTTCATATATAGTAGATCCTAGTGGTAGTGAGGGCGTTAGAGAAGATTGGGGGAATTGGGAGAAGTTTGTCTTGAATGTTGACAATTTATATATTAGACAGTTTACATGCAAGATTTATGGAATATTTGACAGTTGCGTTGTCAAGTTGATAGTTGATACTTTGCATCTGACATGTTTATGAAACAGTTGATAGATGTTTTGTCAAATCAACAAAATATATGACAGTATTGTCAAGAATAAAAGTTGACTACTGTTTGGTTGAGTTTAAAGTTGGCAGTTTATATAATATATTGCTGATATAACAAATTTGTGTAACAGTTGACAGTAGCTGTGTCAAATTATTGTTAGCTTAAATATCAGACGGTTCATATCATGATTTGTCGATTTGATAATTGACAGTTTTTATTGACATAGGTCAGATTAACAATATAGTTGATACCTGTTTATTGAATTGGCAGTTTACTGTTTATATGACTAATTTGTAGAGATTAAAGTTTTAAATCTTGAAGAAGATATTTTGGACATGATTGCAGAGCAACATTACATTACATTGAACAGTTTGATATATGTTGCGGCAGCCAATACTTCAGCCAGTTACTTGCATAGAGTGCACGCTTTAATACCAAGGGATCTTCATTCTCGAGTAGAGTTTTGCGAGTGGATGTTACACTAGCATCACAGCTAAACCCAAACTTAACATTAGAAACTTCAGTAAAAGATGAGGCAATTTTTAACGGTATTCATAATTTCTTGACTAATAAATTAACATTTTTGTTTTTTTTAGGTGAGTACTACATCATAGCTATTGAGTGAATGTAAGTTATCAAATTTAGTTATTATTTTAAAAATTAGTTGATGTTATAAATGCCTGCATTCAGTTAGCAAATGGAATATCTTGCTCTAAATATTACATTGAAATCTTAACAAACTTGCTGATAAGCAAATGGATAATACAAATAATAAAATAAGATAAAAAAATACTGCGGTACTGTCTAACAGAAATTTTCATTTTGTTTTGGCTTTCTCTGCAAATGTATGGACAGCCCAGCTTGTGTTTTTGGAAAATAAGTTAATTTTTTCGTATTTTTTAGTTGTAGCATCTATTTATCATCGTAATAAAGAGTACACCGATAGCCCTTAACGCTCTTGACTACGTCCAGTATGTAAAGGGTGTCCCAAAATTAAAGCAAGATTTGAATTTGCTGCCATTAGTGCAGTAAATTGTTGGCAACCCTGTAAAAAACAATTTGACAGCTGAGAGTTTAGGGTTAGTAAAAGTTTCAACAAGGCTGCATGAGATATTTATTGGTCTTCTATTGTTTTGGTGATCAGAATTGGCCTTCTAGCTAGATCGTGAGATTTAACACCATTAGATTTCTTTTATCATAGAAATTTAGGCACATTTATGCAGAAAAGAATGCGTATGTGCCAGCAAAGCCGTGGAGGCTATTTGCCCGATGTGTTATTTCATAAATAACTTATCCTGTGTACTTTATGATTCAATAAAAAATAACAATCTAAAGACTAAAAACTGTGTTTTCTATTTAATTCAAATTTTGCGTTAATTTTGGGATACTTTTTATAACCATTTGCGATATCTGAGTTTATGTAATTAAAAATGTAATAAATACCACCAAGTTAGACCCAAATGTCAATCTCTAATGCACGTGGTGCCAATTGCTAAATAGCTATTGATGCTTTGGCGACTAATTCATCGCGGTATAATCATTACATTGTGAATTTTTTCAAACCGCCTAGTCAGCCTGGAAGATTATGATTTTAACACCCTATTATGTCGAATTTTAAAACAGAAGAAAGTCTGCAGGTGTCTTACACCTTGAAAAAGGTCTGCCTCAAAGAATATGGGGAGGCAAAGATTTGCTTTTATTGTTTAAACCTAAACAACGCAATCTTATATAGAAAAGTAAGCAACGAAACAACAAAAGAACAGTTATATCTAAACACTGAACTGGAAATTGAAATAGAGAAAATTAAGTAGGAAGTTATTGGTCTTACCGAAGTTAGGAGGCGCGGTGAAGATATATTAAAACTAAAATTGGGACACCATCTTTACTATGTTGGAGAAATTGATAAGTCAGAAGGAGAAATTGGTTTTCTAATTTACAGAAGATTGGATAATGACATTTTATCAGTCAAGAAATACCTAACAAGAGCAGCTTCCTTAACACTAATGTTAAAATAGTATAAGCATACGCACGACGATATAAGTCTAGCGTTGGGTGATATCAAAACTCAATTTACTATAGTTAGTGGAGATTTTAACGTCAAAATCGGTCTTGAAACGAATAGATCCGAAAAATTTTGATCAGATTTAAGAAATGCTTTTGGTGAAATAATGCTGGACTTTCTTCTAGAAAACTATTTTATAATTTTATCGACAAAGATAAATTCCAAAAAGAAGGTTGCCAGTACATTAGGAAATAAAAATCATTTAGGCACAAACATAGAAGGTCTAAACGACGCGATAACTGAAGCTCTACAAAAAAGCCAAGATACCTACTGTCTTAAATCCAGAAAAGAAGAAAGAATTGGTCATGATGCGAAATACTTGATAGCCAAACGAAAGAGGATTAAACAGATTTAAAATTCATGGTCATTAGCAAAGCCAATATAACTAATGCAAATCTCTACGTTCACAACCAACAAATAGAGAGAGTGAGACAAACAACATATTTAGGTACACTTGTGAACGAAAACTGGGACAATAGCCAAGAGATAAAATGTAGAATTGGAAAAGCCCGATCTGCCTTCAATACAATGAATAACCTCTACAAAAATCACGAACTACATCTTGAAACCAAAGTCCGCATGTTGAGGTGTTACATTTTCCCAATATTACTTTACGGAGTCGAGTCATGGACACTAAATGATGCAACAACAAAAAAGCTTGAAGCCTTTGAGATGTGGCTGTATCGACGTATCCTGGAAGGACCGGGTAACAAACATCGAAGTCTTCCACAGGATGAAGAAAGAGAAGGAGATCATGGACACCATCAAAACTCGCAAGCTCCAATATCTAGGCCACATCATGCGGAACGAGGACAGATACGCCCTATTACAAGCCATCATTCAAGGCAAGATACACGGAAAACGAGGACCTGGACGGAGGAGAATTTCATGGTTGCAGAATCTTAGGGCGTGGTACGGGAAGACTTCGAACGAGCTCTTCAGAATAGCAACCAATAAAGTGAAAATAGTCATGCTCATCGCAAACATCCGAAATCGGATATGCACATGAAGAAGAAGAAGCAGAGAAATCTTCAAAATCATCAAGTTAATTAGAAGTTATCGCATCAAAATGATTTAGCAAACAATAAAACAGAATAAGTGCATAAAGGTATTACGCAGAAACCTTAATGAAGGAAAGTCACATATAACAAAATTAAAGAACATGCAAGGGAACATCTCAACGAATAGAGAGAAAATACTACGCACGGTAGATGAATTCTTTTATGAATTGTACAAAAGTTGCTATGTAGAATTAAATATACTAATACCAAAGAATCTATTGTAAATTAATGGCCCGAGGAGCAACCAGATCGGAAAATTTAAGCTAGCCCCGTCAAAAACGTAAAACAGCAAATCGTCTAAAGAAGACAAAAGCAAGAAGCACGTTGTTATTGGAGAAAATAAAAACACTATTTAACCGCTGTCTGCACAATAGCACAATTCCAGATAAGTAGCACAATACAACTACTACTATCTACAAAGTAGGGGATAAGGTTGACTTGCAACACTAGAATTCCATAACACTTTTGAACCAACTCTACAAATTATTTGTAGATGAACATTATAATATACGTTTGAAGGTCGCGCCATGGTGGGGTGCTACTAGTAGTATTTTTATGGAAAAATATTATTAGCAAACATTACATACTGAAATCCTATTACATCTACTAGAATATTTCCTACTAGAAAAATGTTGACACGTACGGCGCCGTTTTTAAATTAATATTGGTTCTTATTATTAAGAGACATTTTCTGACTACTGCACGTTTAAATAATAAATTTTACAAAGAACTGTTATTTTAAAATATAAAGTGCATACAACCTCTTATACATTAATACTTTCAAGCAAAGATTAAAAGTTATATTAAACTCAAAAATAAATAATTAATCTAAACAAAAATTCTAGGTTTTTAAAAATAAATTACATTAAAACTAATTGCCATAGAAAAATAAGTATTAATCTATAGCTGAAACGTTCTTCTATAATGCTTTAAAATTTGGTTTATTAATTTTCAGCCGTTTTTTCGGTGGACTGTTTTTATCGAAGCGCTATAAAATGTCATAAATTCTTCAGCTTTATACAATAAACTTACAATAAAAAAGTTATTAACAATTAAAACACAAATTTTTTGATTTAATTTTTGTTATTTGTTGTAAATCTTGTTTACCGCAAAAAAGTTTTGATTGATAAAAATTACGTACTTAAAATTTCAATCTACAATCAAATCATCAAATCAATGATGATAAAATGAACAAAGGGGGTAGCGGGATAAGATGGCTGTGGCGGCCCCCGCGCGATTTTAGTTGGGAATATTTAAATCTTGTTTGAAATTAAAAAAAAAAACGAAATTTGTATGCTCATCAACTTTTTTTCTTGACTTGTGCCAACTGTAGTAAAAAATGCGTTTTTCTAAAATTATCTCACTATTTAGTTTTTTGTGTTTCTTCGCGACAACTCAAAAAGTAATTTTTTTTTTCAAATAAAAACATTGTTATGGATTTACAAATGTTAGAATACGTATAGTAACCTTAATTGTCTTCGTTTTTTACTTATATGGGTCCCAACGACACAGTAATATTTGAATTTGTCGCGATGCCGGTAAAGAAGATTACTGTAAGCGACGCTGGAATTCCTGTTGCGCACATTTGAGGTTAGAGCTACCCAATGTTTAACAGTGTCAACAAACACCGTAGTAGATAAATCTCATCTAAAACTTGAGCAGTTCAGGTAATATAAACAGTACAACTTCTGATTCTTGTTTAATCTCATTCTTCAGTATCTAAGTTTAACAATCATTTGACATTAGCAATCGTTAAGAGTAGTATTTTAACGAAAATGGCAACTTTGGCGTCATTGCTGTTTCTACATATAATTTGATAATCAATTTATTTGTTTCCCACTATATTTAGAAAGGATTAAACTATGATATGTCGGAGTATTTTTTGCCAAATTATATTTGCAAATAGCAACAAAATGCATTCAAAAATTCATAAAAAAGCATTTATTTTTATATTTGATAAGTTTTTTTGGATATTTCCTAACTATTATTTGATTAAAACACTCTGACCTATCACAGTTTGATCCTTTTTGAATGTATGAATGAAAAATTAAATTGATTATCAAATTATATGTAGAAACAGCAATGACAGCAAAGTTGCCGTTGTTGTTAAAATACTACAAATCAAGGTAGCGGTCGGAATAGTCTTAATGATTAAAAAATAATATTTAATTATGAGTTAATTTAAATAATTAACATTTCATTAGGCGAAAAATAAATTAATACACTGCCTATTTGCATATATTTGAACTACGTGGCAATAATAGTTGCATATTTGATGTTGTTTGACATTGTTGCAGGTTGTTATTTTATGAGTAATTAATGCCACCAAAAAAACAAAAAGTTGATCACAGCAAGAGATGTGTGAACCGTGACAGTTTGCTGAGATATTCAAAAAACCAACTAAAAGTATTGAATTCTACGGATGAAGCAGAAGAGGTTTTGCTCTGTTAGAAAAACCAGTCATTGTAACTGATGCACTTTGTGGACAATGCCGTTTATCAATCACAAGGATTAAATGGAAATTGAACTATAGACAACCTGAAGCTTCATCTAGCACTGCCAATCAAGATTTTGCAGTGTTAGAAAATGCACCTGAAGCAGGTTTGGATACTGCATCACAAATGTTATCGGTGACGGACACTCCGGAAACTGATTCACAAGCATCGGTAACAACCTCGGAATCATATCAATCAACAGTGGACCCATAGTATAATCTTCGTATCAGAAACGTTTCTGAGGTATAGATGATTGAAATGCGCTTCAAGCAATTGATTTCGAGTCATAAATGTTGCTGTGTATGTTTGTGTGAGCCGAATTCATTAGTCGTTGTTTCGATCAAAGCGCGTTTGCAAGTTTTTGTAGACAGTCGAATATTTGTACCGAAACAAAATCGTTGCTGTACACATCATTTGATTAATCAGCGTTTATACCGACAATCTTAAGAAGCTAAAAGTTTATTCACCTTCAAGTTACATCGAAAAATCTGAGTTGGTCTTGTTCTTGAACGTATTTTTCGAAAAATGCGTGGATAGTATTCTGGACAAAGCAAACGATTACGAGTTATCAAGCAAACGAATACAAGCATTAACTGGTTATACGCCCGAACATTTAAAAATGTTGACGACGATGCTCACTTCGGTGCAAAATTCGGACAATCGCAGTGTGAATCTAGCTCTTTTTGTATTCTTTTTTAAGTTAAGAACTGGAAGTTCCAACAGCGTGACAGCGTCGATTTTTGATTTGAAATGCGAACTGCAAGTTTCGGATTATTGCGAATCTGTTTTGAGGTCTTTTAAGGTTGATGCTTTACCTACACACCTCGGCGTATTAGCTTGTTCTTGTGAAGATTTAATATTAAACCATACGTCGCCCTACGTGAAACAGTTGCATGGCTATGAAGGACGATTAGTTTTGATAGCTGATGGTACATATCTGCGAAATGAAAAGAGTACTAACAACTACTACCAACGAAAATCATATTAGAGTCAGAAAAAAGCACCTTTATGTAAACCGTTTACAAATTGTACCACAGATGGTTTTATAGTCGATACATTTGGGCCATACCTGAGTACTACGAACGACGCAGAAATATTGCGAGTTATTTTAAAGGATGAAAATGGATTGTCAAACCTTTTGAGGGAAGGTGACGTCTTCATTCTTGATAGAGGTTTTAGAGATGTGAAGAACGACTTGGAATCTAAAAGATACATTGTGCTGATGCCAGCTTTAAAAGGCAAAAGAAAACAATTCCACTAAAGAAGCTAATGATAGCCGGTTTGTGACAAAACTTAGATGGGTTGTAGAAGCAGTGCATGGGGTTATTGCATTAAAGTTTAAACTTTTGCACAACCAACTAGATAATAAACTGCAGAATCGATTCTTTTCTGGTTAATACTTTCGGAAAACGCTTGAACTCCTATGCAAGTATGCAAGATGAAGTTGCCATCTTCATGCTTACAAAACAAAGTGACGACAATTCATTAGCGAAAGAACTGTAGGGAGGTAACTGGAACAGAAGAAAAAAGTCATTCCAATCTTTAAAATCGTCAAACGTACAAGATTTTCCTGAGCTGACAGAGAAAGACTTGAAAATTCTGTTCACTGGTATCTATCAGTTAGCCCAAAGTATATCTTACTTAGCAGAGCCATATAGCAAAGAGGGGGACACAAAAATAAATTATTTAGTTGGAAGATAACACAATGCTTAAATGCGAGATACAGTCGCGGCATATTAACAGTAAAATATACAAATGCTATGTTCACTATCAACCCAACACGATCGGGTAATGGGCTTTGAACGGTACCATCATATATTATTTATCGCATGCAAGATATTTATCGAAAATAGTATGTCTTGCACAAATATTGTCAACATTAATTGAAGTGCAGAGAATTCAGCCGGCGATTAACAAAGATAGCGACGACGAAGACTGAGTTGCAGGTGTATGATTTTATGTATAAAGTTTCTATATGTATTTTAACATTTGTATTGGATATTTGTGAAGCAATAACAATGTATTTTTTTCTAAAAAATGTTATTTATACGAGCCATATTTTGTCAATAGCCCGCCTAACCTAACCCAACCTAACTTAACCTAACCTAACCTAACCTAACCATAATTTGTTACTAAGTCATGGAAAAAAATTTTTGTTAATTTGAGTTGTCGCACAAACAAATGAAAATATTCACATGCGGTTAAGCGGAAAATGTAGCTGATTTAGAGGGCTACTTATGCTATTTAGCCTTTTTTTGTACCGGCATAAAAAGAAAATTTTTCTAAAAAACTCATTTTTTTCATATTTTTTGACTGTTTGCATAGAGTTTTGAGGTCCCAGGACCTGTAAATAATTTGAAAAAAATACTACGCTCTAGTTTTGAGTGTAATACAATCAAATCATTCAAATCCGATCATACGACTAACCGGAAAGAAACACAAAAAAAATAGTGAGATAATTTAAAAAAAGGCATTTTTTACCACAGTTCAGAGCCAGAGTCCAGAGCATACAAATCTTGTTTTTTTTATATTTCAAACAAGATTTAAATATTCACAACTAAAATCGCGCGGGGGCCGCCACAGCCATCTTTGCTTACAGACATTCATGATAAAGAAGTTTTATGCGCGTTTTTTATTTTAAAGGATTTTATAGTATTTGTTTCTGATTATTGCACAGTTTAAAATAATTGAGGTTAGGGTATTATAATAAAAATTTATATACTTTATTGTGCTGATTTTACTTTTTAATATATTAAGACCGGTTTCGGCTGTTAGGCCATCATCAGTTTTTTCTTTTCACAGGAGTTGTTGTGTGTGACCTGTGAAAAGAAAAAACTGATGATGGCCTAACAGCCGAAACCGGTCTTAATATATTAAAAAGTAAAATCAGCACAATAAAGTATATAAATTTTTATTATAATACCCTAACCTCAATTAAAGGATTTTTATTGATAAAATTGATTTTTGTCTCAATTTTAGAGCACATTTGACTTTTGTGACTTTTCGGCTTGTTTTTCTTGCTACAAATTGTTTTCCGCGTCAATTTTATTAAATTTTATGTGGTAAACATAATTTTAGGACAAATGTTTTGCTAAAAATAAGTTTTTTGCTCGTTTTCTTGCTGTAAATGAGTTTTCTGCGCCAATTTGGATAAATTTTATGGTAAATGTATTAATTTTATGACGAATTTTATGCTTAAAACAAATTTTTGGTGTCAATTTTGATTCTGATTTTTTTGCGCGTTTTTCATCATGTAAATGGGCTTGGCTTTAATTTTGATAAAATTTTATGGTTTTGATATATTTTAATTGGTCGAAAAGAACAAAGAAGTGGTAGTAAAAATTAATTTTTTTTGTTTTAATTTTTCTTGTGAATATTGCATAAATGTATAGAAACTACACACATAAACCACACAAACAGAGAGAACGCATGTAAACAGTGAACTCTAAATATTTTTTTTAATTATGTTGGTATTATATACCTGGAAGCTATTTAACTAGAGGTAGTATTCAAGGGTGAAAATATTGTATATTTATATTTATACAGGGTGTTAGGTGAACATTCGGCAAAAATTTAAGCGGTTATTTCTTGGCCTATTCTAAGAATGTTTTGTCCTAAAACCCGTATGACACTGTCCATAATTATGTCTTGAATTATATATATATATATATATATATATATATATATATATATAATTATTGATCAAAGTATTTACGTGTGTAAAACACACAAATTATCAAGGTCACAATTATATCTTGAAAAATTAGAACATGTGTGTTTGTATTTTCTATTTTTTTTTCAATTTTACCACTGCAGCTCCACATTTAGCAATTGCTACTATTTTTTTAATTTGTTCTGCTTCCATTTTTTATTATTTTCATTAATTGTATTACTAACTGTAGCAATAATCAATTCAAAACAAATGACATAACCTGCAAAGTGTAGTAAACATTGAAACTTGATTTGACAGATCATAGATAAGGCGCAAGCGTGGTTTTATAATTATATATAGAATTATATATAGTGTCATACAGGATATAAATTTTATATATGGAATTATTACACAAATTCTAATGAAAATTATATATATATATATATATATATATATATATATATATATAATTCAAGACATAATTATAGACAGTGTCAAACGGGTTTTATATGATTTCTGAAAACCCTCTTTGTTTTGAAGATACAGGGTGAACAAAATTTGCGACAGTTACAACATTTTATTATCAAAAAGTACATGTAAAGTTGCTGAATCTACAATAAATGTTCGAAATGACTTTTTCCAGCCGGGATACAAGCATTCAGTTTTCAGAAATCATATAGGACAAAATATTCTTAGAATAGGTCAAGGAATAACCTCTTGAATTTTTGCCACATGTTTACCTAACACCTTGTATATTGGCTTCTTCTGAACAATTAAACAATATTAAATATAATATAAGAAAAAAATGATATGAATTAATATTAATATAAAATGTGTCATTTATCAAATAATTGAGAAATTTTAGAAAAATAGAATATTAGAGACATTTGTTAATGTTGTGCATTACGTCAGTCTATAAAACACAATATAGTATATTGTTTTAATATATTATCAAATTATAATGACACAATTGTTTCAACTTAATATGCTGCATACACATATCCAATTTATTGATTTGTGGTTAGATCGTTATAACTTGATATTCACTATTTATGGATTTAATAAAATTACCATTTCACCATAAAATATTCATTACTCCTTAACTATAATATCGATTAATTTGGTATGAGCAATTGAATAAATTATTGCACATAAAATCACGATTTATGTCAATATGAACTATGGCTATAAAACGAAAATACACCCTTCGTTTCGCATAATAAATTGAATTAATTAAATTTTCTCAATTAATCCAGGCTATATTTTCAAGCAGATTTCTGTATGATGAATTCATTTAACGCTGCATTTAAATCCAATTTCAATCAATTTTTAATCGGATTTGACATATATTTTTTTAACTTAATCACATCTTTTACGAGTGCAAAATGCAATTACGTTTTAATTGAAATTTAATCATTTAATAACTTGAAGCGGTGATTCACTTCGTAAAGTCATAACAATTAATTGACCCCTGTGATTTTAATAATTAAGGAAATTATTAACCGTTCTGATAAGTTACATAATTCATCTCGTTATGATGTTATTTAGTAGTTTTAATATCTTATACATACTATTTTAATAAATTTGTAAATCAATTTAATAACTATATAGTATTTTAATAAAATCGCAAATACTGTGGAAATGAATTTACAAATTATCAATATATCAAAAAATCAATGGCAGTGCACGAAATGCAACAATGGTTTAAATATTTCATATTAGTTGGACTGTACATTAAATTGTAATAGCGGTACACATAGTTCAGTGCATACTAAAACTGCTGCCATTAACGTCTAGCATAAACGTTTTGGGGAATCTTATAATCCCAGATGTGCAAAACACCATTAATTAAATCATAAAAATTTACGTTTCAATTAATTAGTTTATATATTTAATTTTCTTATTTAATAAATCTAAGTATTCTGGTTATTAACTGTTTGATTTGTTTGTTGACTTACGGTAATGCTATAATAATTAAACAAGTGAAGTAGTAATGGAGATATAGATAGAGTACTAGCTTAGCAAAGATTAGTTTAACGGTTTAGTTATCTCTTCTAATTTTGGTCATTAACTGTTTGATGTATGAATGCAGCTTACGCTAATGTTATAATACTGAAACAAGTAAAGCTGTAATGGTGAGATAGATGATGATCTCCAAAATATGATTAAATAAAACTTGATTTTTGTCAACTGGGGTGATTTGGAAGTCAGTTAGTAAGCCGTTAATCTCATTTCTCTTTCAAACAAGTCGTAAGACTTCTGTTGCGATGTAAAGTAGCTGTAAAACGCACAATAATGTAATGTGAAGTAAATTTAAAGCTATTAATTTTATCATAATATCAGTTGATAGTTTTACGGGGAAGCAACTAGAGGCAAGCTGCTTGATTCAAATAACCTCACACAACTCAGGGAAGTCCAGTAAGCCTGCAATTTTTTTTCCCAAAATATTATTACCCTTATATTCTGCAGCTTTTTTATATCAATAAAGATAGGATTAAAGAAGTGTAGAAAACCTTTCATTTTCATATGATAAAAACCTGTAGCGTTCGAGGGCGATCAAATCAATTCAACCGGCACAGCGAAAATACAGCAACGAAACGGAAATGTGACAGGAAACAGAAGAAGAAGAGACATTTTTCCGACAACTTTTGCAGGTTTTTTTAATTTTTAGGCTAGACAGAAAACAAGCTTACAAACATATAGTCTAAGTTTTGACCAAATCAGACCTAACTTAATCGGTACCAATTTTGAGAATGTGATTTATGTAAATTTGCAAAAAATATGTTATACCTCACCCTAGTGTGCATAACAATTAAAGAAATCACATTTATTCTATTCAAGAAGACTCTAAGAGTTTTGATGGAAATTGTTACAATATTTTTTTTTACTGACTACTTTCAATGTCAATTCCGAGTCTGAGGCTCAAAACGCCAGAGCTGCAGGATGTAAAGGCTTGTGGGAATTCACGATGGTTGTGAGGTTCGCAGATTAGCGAGACTATTTGCAAAATGGGATTATTCCACAAACAAAAAAAAAACAACGTTTTTTGAACCTAGAGGCAGTCCGACAAAGGATTTTACACTTCAAAGCTGATGTTAGCGACGCATTATTGTAAATGGAACTTTATTTGGTGGGGATTTTAATTTTTTGCGAAAAAATGTATGGAGAGGTTGTTAAGGTGCTGAGAAACCTTTAACCAGAGGTTGCATGGTGGATTTTGTAAGCTAGCAGTTGGAGAAGTTCTCCAGGTGCAATGGGTGGTACCGGTTTTGGATTTAGCACTACAAGCCGAAGCCACGTGACACCTATTACACCTGGGGAATTCTTCCAACAGGTGTCACACAAAAACAATCGAGGTAGGATACACTATACCATGAATTTTTGTACTAACAACCTCCGACCTCTCAAGCTGAAGACGTGCCGGTAAGAAACATGCCTTTGCTCATCCGATTTAACCAATTAGAGAAGAGGATTGAGGAGGCGCTTATGACTGGCTGCGTTTAACTATAAGAAGACTGTTTTTCTGTTACTGTTAATTACAAATCAGATTTGTGCATCCACCGAAACGGTCTCTAAGACCTATCAGGTTTGCGTCGATAATCCTCTAGCACTATCTCGCGACACAAAGTTATTGATCCAACTCAGAAATGCCGCCAAGAGTCAATGGCAGAGGTACCGCGACCCCAGGGACCGCGACATCTTGAATGCGCTCTACAGCGAGGTGAAGGAAGCGATAAGATTGCACAAAAATGTGATGGCAAAACACCTTGGATTCATTCACAGAGGACGACCATCTAATGTGGAGGATTTCCAAGGTCTTACGCAACAGGCGTGTCCTTATTCCAGCTATTTATGGCGAAAATGGGATTCAATATTCTATTGAGGTAGAGGCCAAGGAGTTTTCCGACAGCCTCGAACTTTAATGCTCCCCCAGGACACAGATCTGGAGCACGTTGAAAGGGTCCACCGGCAGTCAGAAACTTCCTGAACGCTGAGGACGAAATTGTTCTTGCATAAAGCAATAATGGTACTCACCAATATTGCAAATGCGACTCTTTGAACTGGACACTTTCCTGAATGGAAAGGCTCACTGATGATAAACATCCCTAAACCTGGGAAAGACCGGAAATTTCCACAATACTACCGGCCATCAGTCTACTATACACCTTAAGTAAGGTCATAGAAAGGGTGATCATGGACAGAATACAGGAACACACGGAAGCTAACAATTTTCTCCCCCCACCAACATGGGTTCAGATGGGGCCATTCAGCTGTCCATCAACTAAACTGTGTGACAGACCTTATTGTTGAGGGTTGCAGACGCCAAAAAAGCCTTTGACAAGGTTTGGCACAAGAGCCTTTTTTATAAATTGTACAGGAACAATTTCTGCGTCTTGTGAGGCTGATAGTTTCATATTTAAACCGCAAAACACTGGCAGTCAAAATTTTTGACAACATATCTTCTTCTCGGTAGATAACGGCAGAAGTCTCTAAAGACTCCATTCTATCTCCGCTGCTATTTAAACAATACGTCGCAGATATGTTTTTGGGATTGACGCACGGGGTTAAAATAGTACAATATGCTGACGACACAGCTCTTCTTTATTCTTCAAATTCACTGACGGTGGTCACTTTGAGGTTACAGAAAGCCACCGACGACTTGTAAGAATGGTTAAACGAGTGGCGAGTCAAAGGGAATCTGGAGAAAATCAAGGCTGTTCTTTTCACAATGCGACGAATCACCCCCGATGAGAACGTCAATTTTAACGACATTTCCATATTGTGGTCCTATGCTGCCAAGTATACTTTTGACAGAAGACTGACGTACAAATTGCACGTGCAGACCATTCTCGATGAAGCCAGATTGGCAAAAAATCTTCTTGTTCCGATGTTTCGTCGAAACAGTGGCATGTCGATTCGGAATAAAACCCAACTCTACACTTCTACCATCAGGTCTATGCTACAGCATCCCCGATCTGGGGCACGGCCGCAAGTTGTCACCTCGATAGTCTTGAGTCATTCCAAAGAGCTACTTTGAGGAGCCTCCTCAGTGCTCCTTGGTACGATTGAAACAGAGAAATTTGGACAGACCTATTGATCCAATACATTGAAACTTTAGCCGTAAAGTACTTCGATAATCTCGTGACTCATCCAAACCTTGAACTGGCCCGAGTTGCCTAGCCAGATAGGGAGATTTTTTTCAACAAGTGCCCAGTGAATCAAGTAAACTATTGACAGGGAACAGGTCAACTCACCTCTCTCTCTTAGCATATAGGGCGTAATAATAACTATATCCACAACCTAAGCTGAAAAAGAAAGGTTCATGAGCCGAATGGTCTCGAACTTCCATTGGAACTCAATATTGGGAGGTTTTTTAGTCGGTAGGCACTTCAACTTGAGGAATGTGAATCCGACACTTGCCTGTCTGTTAATTATTGAGAATTAACAAGACACACGCATTAATAATTACGTCTTGGCATAACATCATCCCGGCATAATATGATACGCTATTATTGCTGCACATCGAGTACGTGATTACCACGGCTCCTTCTAGCATGACGCTGGACCACTCACCGTTGTTACATGGTGCGGGCGCGGTGTAGCGTATACGATGTAGTCTACTATGAATTTATATACTATTACAGAGACATATTGCCTTGATTTTTAGAAATGTTATAGAAGCGAATTCAAAATTCAGTGACTAACAGGCCCAGATTTTGAAAATTGTTGCCACGCTAAATGTATGTGATCAGGCGTGGGCTTACTACCTGTGTAGGAAGCGTGTGCAAAAGTAATAGCCGTATACTGAAATTTAGCCAAATCTTGCATCCAGAGGACATTTCAGTATTGCTACTAACCTTGTTTACCGCGCAGGGTTACGTTCTACCACAACAAATACATTTTCTGGATTTCAAGAGTGAAGTATAGTGAGTTCAAGAAAGAATCAATAACAGAATCAACTATGACATGGATTGGTATCAACTCTCAATGAACACGAATTTCACACTGACTATTGCACCGTTCTCTACATCTGACAGATGCGGATGCATACACGTTTGGTGTCATTGCACTTACCGCCACTCGATCGCATTTTAGAACGGCCATTTGGTTAGATCCAGTGCTATCTCAACGTTGATGTGCAACCTCATATTGCCATGGTGGTTTTTGAACCAAGGGGGGCTTGACCAGTTAATCACAGTAGACCACACTGAGGTTTTTACGATGACATTGGATACTTTTGCTCCTGCGAAAAACAAAGGTCTTCTCCACATCAGGGCGGCCTTTATTGAGAAATGTTATTGCAAAGGTGGAATCTGCTTTTGGAAAGGTAGAATTTTCTTTCTAAAACAAAACACTTCAATCCACATGCAATGTGAAACCTAATATCATCTTCGAAGCGTTGCATCTTTGTCAGACTGCCTACAAATCTAGAGGATGTTAACACCGTTTTAGACAAAAAAACTTTTAGTGCCTGGATGTTGCGTGCACGTTAAACAACCCAATAGTTTAGGTTGGAATCTTTTAGTTTGCGGCAAAGTTTACAAATATGATACTTTTAACTTGCGACATAGACCGACATTAATTAAATGAATGAATAAAGTTTTAAATGCAAGCATGAAATAATTGTGTCAATGTTAGCCACAACGAAGAGCAGAAACTCGAAAAACAGACACTAAAACGGGAGGAATTGACGGTAGTTATACCGTTTTTACTCAACTGGCATATACAAGAAAAAAATTTCAAACTATATTTAAGCGAGAAATGAAGTTGTGGTCAAACCAGCTCATGCGACTAGAAAAGACTGTGATGAAGCGCACGAAATGTAAATCTAAATCCGCTGATTTGACGCCGACCTTATGACCTATTTTACCGTACTCAAGACTGAATTGCAGAACATCCGTAGAGACAAACCGGGACTGGATTAGAGTTAGAACTTAAGTTTGTCTGAAAAAAGTCGAAGAGAACTTATTAAATCAGACGGTCAACCGAAGGTAAATTGACAAACATATAGAGAAGCTAACAAAGAATTTTGAAATGATTGATAAAACTTACTTAAAATACGTCTTCGAATAAAAATGTCGTCGACAGAACTTGAAAAGGAATTACTGGCTTAACCAAGATCGAACGAAGGACTCTCTAGAAGCTGCAACTTCTGATGATAACATTGTTGAAGAGAAATTGGTGTCGTTTGACTGGCCAACAATTCAACTTTAGTGCTCAGCAGAATGCGGTGATTGAATCTTAATTAAAAGTGACGGCTTTCTATCACCAATTTGTTTGTGCTCTGCGATAAATTGAGGCGCATATTACCTGATTTTAATGTTGCATTTTCTGCTGGCTTTACAGGATGATGTATAAAGCGCAGTTTCTAACGTATTTATCAGTTCAAATTTGCTGTTTTTGATCTCAATGACTGTTATTAACTAAACCTAGAACCAAAAACTATTCACCCAATCACAATTATTTATTTACAGAGTTACCATTTTGATAAAGAAGCGTAATAGAATATATAAAAATCGCGCACAGGCATGAGTGCAACGCTACGAACTATATTTAAGTTGTCATAATTATATGGCGTTCAAGCTAAAGTGCTGCACTATACATAGTCAATATCCTTCAAATATTCATTATTCCCTGAACATATGTTTTGTTATTTTCTCTACACATTTCATATTTTCTTATACAAACATTGATCTCAATTCCTTTACACTTTATTAATCTTCATTTTTATTATGGGAAGTAACTGATGGCAACTGAGCCTTTAATTATAAATTGGAGAAAGGATACAATGATTACAACTTTTACAATATTTTCTACCCTAAAATAACATTCAAAAAGTATTTCTGTATTTTCACATGGGAATTTCCAATCTCCACACACATTTAGAGATTAAAGTAATCTCTACCAATAATCAACACACGCAGTAATTGCAATAATATCTTTATAATATAATCAAAACAATAGCATGCAATATTAAATAGTGGAATGTAACCTAATAATATAGTCAACACGCAATTAAAAATAAATAATGTTATTATAAAAATATCTACTGGATTATTAAAATAACTTCATTATTAATACTAAATGAACTGTGCCCTGTAATGATCGTACAAGCATTGAATACCTACAGGTGTTTTGGTTCTGCAAGTAATACTACATAAATGGTAGGTATTATATAAACTTAGTATTTCTTTAATCAAAATCACAATGTTTCTTAATGATTCAATTAATAAAACATGGCGTAGCAATCTGCATATATAATTACGAACGATATTATTTCTTAGCTCATTACAATTTTAATAAACGTATGCGAGCTTAATTAGACCCAAATCTTCTTGAATGAGAATACGGATGAAGAAATGATTCAATTCATATCCTTCCTTTAATCGTGATATGAATTATAAATTCAACTCAAAATTTTTAATTAATTATAATGTTAATAATAAACATTTAATTTAATTTTACATTTAGAAATATTGATTAAACATATTCCGCCTAACAGCTCATTCACAAAATTCATATTATAAGAATTAGAAAAAAATACTATATTATAGCTTGGTAAACTTTCTTTGTTGTCTATATTGCAATCTTTCTACAAATTTCAACAAACTTTTAAACTATAATTGATATGACTTCCTGGAAGTTCACGAATACAATCTGGGGCGAGTTATGAATACTTCATCACTTTATGCTTCTAACTTTTGTTGTACAATAGTCGAGTATATCTATTTTATCATTTTGTAGTGCAGCGCAGCTATTATAGTTGTATGTATTTTATATAAATTGTCACGATATGAACTTTGGTTTAAACATTTTGTATAGATTTTCAACGCTTTGTTTGTATACAAATCCACCCGACATAGTTGATATCAATAATAGTGTGGAATATTATGCATTTAATAGGTTGCCTGGTTTCAACAAAGTAAACAAGCAATATTGGTCTTTATACCGTTATTTTAATTAGATATTTAGTTATTATTAATTTATCAGCAACGAAAGAAATAAGCATTTATACAACACTTGTTCTTCACCATGAAACGTTATATACAGGGTAGGCAGAATGACCTCCCTGATTTGTCGGGTGAATTGTGAGTAAACGGTAAAAGATTAAAAAAAAGTATTTTATTTTCTAAAAGTACATTTTTTTTATGTTTTCATAATTATTTCGTCCAAGTGGTGGTCGCCAGCATATCTTGAGGGATTCCGGCGATTGCGTGCCCCAATCGCATCTTTTAAAGCTTCCAGGGTTCGAGGTTTACAAACCTCACCTTTCAGATATTCCCACAGAAAAAAATGTCAATGAAATCCGGGGATTTAGGAGGCCATAGAACATCTCCAACGAGATCAGGCGGCTTGGAAACGGCTTCTGCAGAAGATTGCGTGGCAGTCTGGGCCATGGTTCCATCTTGCTGAATCCAGAAGGCTTCTGCATCATGTTCTTCATTTTAAGCCGTAAAAAATTCTCCATAATTTTGAAATAGCGAGCAAAATTTACTGTCTCTATTGAGCCTTCTTAAAAAAAAATAGGTCTACACAATAGTGCTGGGGCGTACAGCTGTTAGGATTGCATTGCAAGCATCTGTACGTTTCACGCAGTCTTGTGAGCTCAATTACTGGGCAATCATTATCTTAAAGGGTGTAACTTAAAGTCTGCGGCATATTTTGCGCAAAACACGTCGGAGAAGCTCTAACTGCCACGATGTTTTTGGGTGTTCTCACAATCTTCGGTCGCACAACTGGTTTATTACGAAGTGCAGATCCCGTCTTCTTTACATTACTGATCTATTTCCGAATAGTTTTGGGGTCAGAAACACTGTCGTGACTAGTTAAACCGAACCGTCTGCGAAAGGCTCTTTCTATCACACTTTCCCCGATTTTAAAAATTGTCTCAACAACAAAGCCACGTTGCTCTACCGACCACAGCATGGTCACTACTGAAATTGGCGTTACTGCTTTGACCTAACCGCATTTTTCTCATTCTTTTAACTGCTCTGGGGACCTTCAGTGATTGGTTGAAACTAGGGAGACTATTCTGCTTTACTTTGTACAATAAGTTGTTTTCTTTTTCTTTGAGTGCATCTTCTATCGGAGGTTTGCCATCATTATAGCTATAGTCTTTTGAACCACGATACTTGACGTTTACCAATTTATTTTTCTACTTATCTTTTTGTTCTTATTTTTGTTGTTTGCTCACTTGTTTTTTCTATCTAGGTTTCTAGGTATATATGTATCTGCACATATGACGGTATTTGTTATGGCCAAGTTTATCTGGTTTTGATTCTGTGGGGACTTTGTAATTAGTAATTACCATTAGTTTAGTTTTATTAAAGTTTATTTTTAGTTCGTATTTGTCACATTAATTATTTAGTTCTTCGAGGAAGATTTAGAGAGTTTTTTGGGTTTGGGTATAAATTTGAATTTGAGGAGGTATACATGGATTAAGTTAGTTTTAAATGAACTCAATATAAGTGAATTGGCATTGATTTGTGATTTATTGAATTTAATAATGGATGGTAAAACAGATGACGTTATAGAATTATGAAGGTGATGTAGCAAGCTTTAGCGTTGGTGAAATCGAAGTTTATGAATTCGTAGAAGATAATAAACAAGAAGAAGCTGGCAGCAATGCAGGGAACGACAATGCCAGTAGGAAAAATCTACCATCGCAGAATCACCCAGTAGGATTTGCATTTTTGTTCAGGGACTTGAAAGGTAGAATCCGCACATTTAGTGGAAATGGTGAATACTCAATAGATAAATGGATAGCTGTTCGTGAGCAGCGAAAAAAGATTGAAGAGAGCTTTAGGTATTGAAATTTTGCAGTGTGCAAAACAGATGTAATGGTTTTGGATATAAGGCAGCGGAGTGCAAAGAAAGTGCAGTAACAAAAAAAGAGGAAAACTGTACAGGAAAAGTAGGTTTACTGAACATTGCTAGGAATTAGCGACAGGGTGTGGGTGGAACTCATAATTACAGGCAGCCAAATTACGGAAATTGGTAAGACACAGCTGCAAGACTTAAACTAATAGGTTTTGTGAAGAATACGTTGAAACCATTTAGCTGCACATAACTAGAAATAAAGATAGACGATGAAGTTTTTGATACTGTGGTTTATTTCGTATTTAACGGCATTTCTGAGTTAGACACGATTATAGCATCAAACAGAGATGAAAATCACTAAAGATAACGTAACCATTAAAAATATAGTAAGTGTGCACTTGGCAGACAAAACTGAGCTGAACATTGGCCAGGAAGTAAGCAAAGAAACCAAGACGATGATTAAATAAAGAAATAGTAATAAATTATACACCAAGGAAAATTAAGACAATAGACGTATCGTTGAAAATAATAGTACAACGTGAAAGTGAAATAGTGGATTGACAGGTGCAAATATGTCTAGACGATGGAATAATAGAACTGTGTACATCAGAATATGCCAGTCCAGTGTGTTCACTTGAGGTAAAACTTACAAAAAAAAATATCAGATGCACTGCTTGAAGATGTGCTGGACACATTACAAGATGACATACTGTTCAGTGTGTTTGACTTGAAAAACGAAATTTTCTATGTCAACTGTTACATAGAAAGCTGGAAGTACACAACGTTTGATATGCAAAATGGCAAGTTTTGGCTTACGAAAGTTTTATTTGGTTTTTATAATTTACCTACAGTGTTTCAGCTTTACGTGAACACAGTATTTTGATAAGCTTAATTCTTTCAATCTACATTGATAGCTTTGCCATTCCAGCAAAGGACGAGTTTAAAGCACTGGTGCGATTACAAATGGTGTGTCAAGTAGCCAGTGAATATGGGTTTTAAATCAAAGAAGTGCCAACTTCTACATATAGGCAACATGGGTTTTAAATCGAAGAAGTGCCAACTTCTACAACGTTGAGAGGAATCCAATAGAAACGAAGACCCAGACGGTGAGAAAGCTCCCATCACTGAAGATAGTAAAGCAAGTTTAAAGGCTCCTTGACTCTATTCCATATTATGCCAGAATAGCGAAACCGCCAGCAGATCTATTGAAGAAAGCTGCAATCTTCAAATTTACGGATGAAGAAAAAGCAGCGTTTGGGGCATTGAAAAATGCTCTTACTGAAAGTCCAGTCCTTCATTTATATAAGCCAGATTTGGAAACTGAACTCTACACAGACGCAAGTAAAGAACGCTGTGGAGCATTATTATTCCAAAGAAGCCCCTTTGACAACCAATTCCATTTCCTTTAATATATGAGGAAGAAGATAACTGAAGCAGAAAAGAAATATTAGAAGCAAAAATTTATGATTCTAACAGACTGCGATGCATTTACAAAGACTATCTACAAAAAGAACCTAAGCTCTATGGCAGCCCTTTGGGTAATGCTGATAGAAGAATATGAATACCAGAACGAAACATGTCTACAATTTGAGTCGGCACCTTATTATGAGGATAGTGGGTGACGTAACACACTACAAAAGAATGACAAAATGATATAGAGCAGCTAGTAACTGAGTTTACGAACGAGGACATTATGCATTGAAGAAGACAAAGGACGTACTTGATCAGGAATATTACATCCCGAATCTACAGAATAAGCTAGAATAGGTCATTGCATGCTGCATTCAGTGCATTTTGATTACAGACAAGGAGATACACCCTTCAAAATGTATTGCATTGGACATTTGGGACACAACGGGGCTCCCCAGGGATTTCTTAGATCAGCTATGTAATATATAATTGGAAGGATGTATGGGGTGATACCAATGAAGTAAATGTCAGCCCAAAATTAACGAGGTTCTGGCGACCGAGTGAACGCCGGTATAAGCAGTACCTCTTTTACAAGCCAACAGCTTTGGGTGGAGGAACCAGTAAAAGGAAAGGGCACCCCTTTGCCCTTGGGAAGAGAAATCGACCCTAAAGGCGGATGAACTATCGATAAATCATTTGGTCAACGGCATGGAGATTCTTAATATACAAATTGTCATTGCAAACACATATACAAATACGAAACTTACTGATTATGAAATACGAATACTAAGATCCGGCAGAGGAAGACCATACAAATGCGGCGATTTCCCGGTTGCCATCCAGCGAAATCCTCGTAGAGCAAGAACAATAACAAAAGATTACAAGACACAACACCAAACACTTAAATAGATGAGAATAGCATCATGGAATGCTAGAAGCCTACTCTAACCAAAACTTTATAGAGGAAATGGAAAGACTAGATGTAGATACTCTAGACATGTGCAATGGACGGGTACTGGAGAAAGGACAGTAAAAAATGTAGCACTCATGTTGGAACGACTCAAAACACAGATTTGGTATAGCTTCTATAAAAACAAACAAAACATCAGTATTCAGCATAGCCCTAATTTCGGAAAGAATCATACTAACAGATGACGAAATAGAAGAATTCTACCAACAATTAGAGGAAGTGCTAAAATTAACAAAAAACAGAGATGGGACTATAATATTAGGAGATTATAACGCCAAAGTAGGAGAAGGCGTAATGGATAATCGGAGAAAGAAATTAAAGAGGAGAAAGATTGATCAAATTCAAGATGTATGGACATGAATAAAGTAGTACACACATGCTTCATTGACTATGAGAAGGCGTTCGATAGGGTCCAACATTAACAATTAGTAAAACTACTACCGATGCGGGGGACATACGGATTATAGAAAACCTATATTGCAATCAAACGGCAGTGGTGAGAGTGGATGACAAATGACAAATACATAGAGAGTATCAACATACAAAGAGGAGTCAGACAAGGATGCATACAGTCAACATGCTTTTTAATCTGTACTTGGAGGTGGTTTTTCAGGAAGCAATTCCCAACGAAGAACAAGCTGGATTGGTCGTTAACAGGCGATTGCTATATTACTGTGCGGCATGGAAGCATGGACACTGAACAAATAACTCACAAATAAACTCTAAGCTTTTGAAATGTGGATATACAGAAGAGTCCTTAAGATCTTATGGGCTGATAAAGTTACAAATGAAGAGATGCTAACAAGGGTGGGAAAAGAACTTGAAGTCATCAATACAATTATAACTAGGAAACTGGAAAAAAAAAATAGGTCGACGCTGGATTTCCTGGTTGAAGAATCTTGGAGACTGATTCAGGTGTACCTTAAAGGACCTGTTTAGAGCATCAGTATCTAAAGTAAAAATAGCCACGTTAATTGATAACCTCTGTGTAGAAGATGGCACATGAAGAAGAAGAAGAAGAAAAAACAAATTGATTACGTAGTAACGTGGTTTATCAGTATAAACCACAGATACAGAAATACCATCAAGTCAGCAAAGACATACACTGGGTTTGATATAGGACAGACCATAATCCTCTGGTAGCGAAAATTAATATAAAACTGAAAAAACTACGAAATAACTAGAAAAAAAGTTAAGAAAGACATATAGGAAGGGCAATGATGAACTATAAAAACAACGAAGACATCCATGATAAAAGAAAACAGTTTAGAAACAGTACCAAGACAAAAGCTAACAATAAAAGAAGTGAAATTAAAATCTCAAACCAGAGCATAGCAGTTACTGCTAATACTGAAACTACTAGAAGAACCAAACCTACAAATATTGGTTGACTACAACACTATTTACGACACAGGCATCATACCAGAAGAATGGCTCCAATCCACTTTTATAGTAATCCCGAAAAAGAAAAGGCAAGGGAATGTTTACTAATACACAACAGAATATTTAAACAACAGGAAAAAAACATTGGCGAAACTCAATTTGGATTTTGCAATGGTAAGGGAACTAGAGAGGGACTTGCAATTAACATCCTAATACAACGATGCCGGGACGTAAATGTTGCCCTACACTTAATATGTTTTGTAGACTATGAAAGGGTTTTTGACAGAATGCACAAGGGCATAGAAAACAAAATTATAAATGTAATAAAGACAATATATTGGAACCTGAAAGCCATAGTACTGAAAAAAAGAGAAGGCTCAGAGGAAATTAAAATTTGCAAATGAGTGATACAGGGAAGTGTGCTATCCTTAATATTATTTAATATATATTCAGAAGAATTTTTTGGCCCTGCCCTGGAACATGTCAACTGGAGTAGTAATAAATGGAAGAGAATCTTATGGTTGAAGAACCTCTGCCAATGGTTCCAATGCACATCGATAGATCTGTTTAGAGCAGCAACATCCAAAATAAAAATTGCCAATAGCCAACCTTCGAAAGGAGACGGCACTCTAAGAAGAAAAATTTATAATTATTTTGAATGACACATTGTCCATGCTGTAACTATTTGACCCAACTAAAAAAAATGTATCTATCTCAGATGATATTTGGATTTTTAAAATTGATTGACTTTGCCAATTACATATCAAATTTTAAAAATACCAAGATTTTAAAACATTTATCAAATTTAGCAAGAGTAACATGAAATTGTTACACTTGTGTCCCTTGGGTCATATAGACCCCAATGTTATAATTTGCAATGTTAATTTTATATTATTAAAATATTTTAATGTTATCAATCAATTATTCAAGTAATAAAAGTCAGTTTGAAATTCGAAGAAGTGGTGCAATTATAAGGATAATCCTAATGCTAAACAAACCTTACTTCCTGCTAATACTATGGTTGGTATTAGAAAAATATTTGTATTGTAAGTGTTTGTTCTTTGACGACAGTTTATAAGTGGATTAAATTAATTAATTAACGTAACTACTTTCATAAATTCATAGAAAAACAGATTACTATTATATCTTAATTAAATTTTCTATTGGTATACTGAATAATTATTAGGAAAAAATACATTTTTTTAATTAGTTTACCATACTATTGAATTTGTAAATATTGACACACAATAAGGTTATCACTTACATTTATATTATTTTAAATTTTCTAAAAACTTTTATTTTTTCAATTTTTTATTTTTAATTTAATAATAATAAAGCTAGTGGTTTCTCATACTACAACAACAAATTATTTTCTGGATATTTAAATAACAATTGTGCAATTTATTAATCATTGTTAATATTGTCTATTCTGTCTGCTTAATGTATAATCAAATAACATTTTCTTATCGTCAAAGTATAGTAATTATTTACATAATACATGCGTGTATCCATGCGATATTATAAAACTGCATTATGTAAAAGGTGACTATGCTAAAGTTTCCAATTGGTTTTTTTTGTAATATATTTTTTTCTCAAATGTATGTTTAAATATGCTTGGAGTAAACGGAGCAAACCAAGCTTTTTTTTCTTGGATTGGATTTTACTGAAGCGTTGAAATAACTGAACCACCTATAATTTTCTGTTTTTAATCTATATACATACGCTTTATGCTACATGAAAAAATATTTGTTTTGTTTTGATAAATGTTGTTATTGACGGTCGTTTAGAATTATTACGACTCATTAAATTATTAATTTGATACACTTTAGAATAATTAAACCTGTGATTTAAGTCAATCAGATGTGTCAAATTAATTATTCGTTACGCTTTAATGGACTAAAAATAGTGCTTTAAATTTAATGAATAATTTAATATCATGACTACTAATGGGTATTTATAAATACGAAAATTTAATTAAACATTTTGTTATATTTTTAACAAATCATTATATGAATACAGACATAAATGTTATAGTATGAAATGTGACAGGCGAAAGAATTAAATTATTTATCGAATGTTATAATATAACATTTGTAACTTTTTGATGGTGTAGAAAAATATTTTTTTTACATAAAAATAAAGTGTACAATAGAAAAAGTATAGTGTACAACTTGCACCTAATGTCCACCTCGCACTTGTTATAAATTGCAGCTCTTGTCAATGGCTTGTACAACAAAGTGTATACTCGTGGGATATGAATATCATTATCTGCTAGTTGTACAATTTACTATTACAGTACAGTACAAATACTGCTTTTCTTTCAAGAGAAACACGTAACGTAACTGACAAATAATAGTTATTTATTTAACTTAATATTTTGTTATTGAATTGTATAACAATTTAAAAGTTTTAATATTATTATTTACTAATGCACAACGGATTTTAAATTACAAATGCATAAATGTTTTTCTATACTATATTTTAACTTTAGGTTGATTTATCACCGGCGAAAAACACCAGTAACTTTCTTATTAAGTTGTTATTATATTTTAAATACATTTTGTTATTTGGTGCGTGATGCATTGATGGTGTTGCATGAGGAGTGAGCGGATAGAAAATCGAGAACAAGTTGAGGCTTTGCGCTTTCTGTGAAAGTTACATTGGATGGGCGTTAAGCACATAATTGTACGGAACTGCCCAGAACAGTAAAAGGAAAGCATCACAAAATTGTTCAAACAGAGGACACTTTAACAATGTTGTCTGATACACGACCGGTAGCTGCCTGTGTGTCGTAATATATTTTGTGTACACTTAACAGTATGCATTTTAAAAGCAATGATTTAATTTGAAGTAATAATTTATTTAATAATCTACGTCAAAAGTCATGTTTTATGTGATCTATTGTAAAAGTGATGGAAAAGGTTGATGAAGGTTTATATGATATACCTACAGAAAAAAAATATTTGAATCTACAGCGTGCCGTGATGTCTACATTTGATTTATTTAATAAACATAAATAAATAAATAAAACGCATTCTAATAAAAATTCAAATTTAAATACTAAAAAAAAAACAAACAAATAATACATCGTTTTATTAGATTGAATAAATTCTTATGAAATAACAGTAAGAGTTTTTTTCATTCAAAACACATTCTACTTATACTGGCACACAATTCTAATTGCTTTTAAGCTGTTTGTAACTTTTTTTTTTGTTGGTTCTAGTGCAGGGTCGATAACTTTTTTTTTGCACAAAATTTGTGATTTTTGCTCGTTTTTCGTAAATAGTTTCAAAAGTAAGTTATCTGTAATTTTTTGCTTTAATCGATTTTTTTAAGGATTATACACTATATATTGAATCATGAGATCATTTTGATGAATTTTAAGAGGTATTTAAGTTTTTCGCCATTTTAGGCTGTTTTTGGGTATTCTGACCGAGGTTTGACTAAATTTGACTTGACTTTAGACTTTTTATGCGGCAAATGAGTTTTGTATGTAATTTTTGTCAAAGTTTTTGTCTTAAATGAAAGTTTTGTACAATTTTTGATGAATATGTATAAAAAATCATTTGTTTTGCGTTTTGTTTATTTTTTCGCATTCTCAATGTTAACAGAAACAGTCCGGGGTTTGATCCCCGAATATGACTAAAATAATAACTTGCTTTTTATCCACTGGGGTGATTCGGAAGTCACCTAATAAGCCGTTGGTCACTAACCCCCTTCAAACAAGTCGTAAGACTTCTGGGGCGATGTAAAATAGCTGTAGCGCGCAATAAAGAAGAAGAAGAAATAACATTTTTATTAAATAATTCTAAATAGAATTATCAAATGCAATAAACGGGATTTCTGTGCAATTTTTGTATTTTGATGCGAGGTAAATAGGTTTTTAGAAGATTTTTTAATTATTAAATGGGTTTAGTGCTTGATTTTTGATAAAAATTCTGTTTTTAATTTATTGCATTACAACTTTGCTACTACAAGATAATCCACGATAAAAAACTTTATCGGTTATTCGCTGTTCCGATAGGATTAAAAAATTTAAAAAAATGTTTAATCTGTTATTTGTCAAAATTTTTGAATTTTTGCGATTTTTTTTAAACAAAGACATATAAGAAATATTTTATTTTTAGTTTTTTAGGTTTCTTTTGTTCCGATATTTTTTATTTGTTTTTTATCCACCTCTAAATCTCTCTCAAGAATACTTAAAAATGACCCATGTGTAGGACACTCTGCAGTTTTCTTAATGAGGTATATAGAATTCTGGAGCTCTTTATCTACAATTTGGGACAAATCAGGAATTTTTGAAAAAATCATTGGCGGCGAGAAATTTTTTTCCCAAAAAGATCGGAGATCTTATAAAACTGCTTTGTTTTTGAGCATTGGCGTCTCAATAGCAATAAAGGCTACTTTTTGAGAGTACGTCACTAGTTAAACCCGTTTTCGTAAAAAATCTGGTTTAGTATCAAATAAAATATCCATTTATTGTCTTGAAATTCTTATTTTTTAATTTTTAGAAATTTGTACAAATAATTTGTTGAAATGTTGAGAAAAACGTAATTTTGGGTTAAAAGTAGTGTTTATTCCCGTCACAGTTTTTAAGATACAAATTTTGCCCACTAATTTTATTAATAGTTGGCCAAATTTTTGGTTTGAAAAACCAACGACGGATTTTTAAGTGCCAGATTTGTGTTCCTGGACCAAAATTAGTCAAAAATGTGGTTTCATTAAAATCGGTTCAAAAAACAAAAATGTTTCAATAAATTGTCAACTTTATGCGTTAAAAATTTATAGTATAAGAACGTTTGGTAGTAAATCAAAATAAAAAAAATCTAAAATTGACATTATTTATTTGACATTTATAAACGGTTCAACTTTATAATAACAAAAATAAATATATATATATATAAAAGGTAGGGACGTAATCAACGCGAGTTTAGGACTTGCGTTTACTGGGAATTCCTTGTTCGTGGAGAACAATCTCTAGCAGGAAGGACGAAGGCAGTTTTGTCAGGATGGACACGCTGATTTCTTCAGTGCGGCCCAGAACATCTAAGGGGACCACAGACCTATTAATCAATCTTGTGCGGCTGGGAGCCGCCTTTCTTTCTATGAAGAATTGATTGTACGCCGACAGTAGACACGACCCGAAACCCAAGGGCTGGCGGACCTTTGAGATGTCGAAAGGAACGCCTAGTCAGCAGGCTAGAGTCTTGTTCGTTATCGGAATTAACTTGATAGATTTTTCCACCAACTAAGAACGGCCACGCACCACCATCCACTGAATCAAGAAAGAGCTATCTTTCAAATTTGATCAAAATGGACGGAACACGTTAAAATACTTACTACGACAATTTTTTTATTATTTTCATGTATACCTCCAAAATTTACTGGAAAATAGTTTAAAAACTTCCTTTTCCCTAACAATTAGCCTCACAGGGATAGGCGAAAAAAACAATCTATATAAGAAGGTCGAGTGATGGGTCCGGCGGGGGCCTTGTCCGAGCCAGAATGATATTCTATTTATACTATTTTCTTAGTTTAGTTTGTTACATTTTTTGTTGGTTCTAGTGGGTTTTTTGAACGAGGTTTGACAAATTTAGACAATAATTCTTCGATCTATTTTTTATGCGCTAAATGAGTTTTGTATGCAATTTTTGGTTTTAAATGAATATTTATTTTTATTTATTTAGATTTCTAGATTTCTAGTAAACAAGAACAACTGGAACAAGATTAAAAACGTAAAAGTAGTAAGACAAGATAGAGATAGGAAGCCATCATTACCTACTAAAAATGGACATGAAGTGGAATAAGAAAAATAACAGACAAAAGACGAAATAAAATAAGATAAAAACATAGTAGTACAAGAGCAATATCAAAAGATACTAAAGAAGAAACTAAGAGAAAAAGAAAGAAAAATAGACATTGAAGGAAAATGGAAAATATTTAAAAACAGTTTATTAGAAGCGGCTAAAGAAACTGGAACAACAAATACTGGAAACAAAGATATAAAAAAACCGAATGGTGGTTAGAAAACATTAAAAAAAAGATCAAAGATAAAAAAGAAAAATGGAAACTATACCTTAACACTAATCAGATAGAAGACTACCAAGTATACAAAATGAAAAGGAATGAAGTAAAACAAGAAATAAAAAAGCCAAACAAGAATCTTGGATAAAGTTTGGTATAGCTATGAATGAATACTACAGAGAAAACCAAAAGTTGTTTTATGGAACATTAAAACAACATAAACAAAAAAAAAAAACACAATATGATGAATATGAAAGACACACAAGGAAATATAATAACAAACGAAGAGAAAATTATGCAAAGATGGAGACAACATTTTGAAGAATTGACCGACAATACTACAGTAGAGATCGAGACCGGAGAGAATGAAGAAAATAAACAAAGAGAGTCGGACACCGAAGGGATGGAGGAGATAACAGAAGAAGAAATAATAGAGGCAATAAAAAAACTGAAAAACGTAAAGGCAGCAGGAATAGACGAAATATCACCAGAGATGATTAAATACATGGGAAAAGAAGGAATAACACAGTTAAAAGAGCTTCTAAATGAAATAATTAAGAAAGGAAAAACCTCAAGAGAATGGAACATAGGAATCATACTTCCAATACACAAGAAAGGGGATAAAAGAAATTGCAACAATTACAGGGGAATAACAATAACAAGTGTTGTCAACAAAATTCTAACTGGAATTCTAGAAAAAAGAATAAGAGATCAACTGGAACATACAATAGAGGATAGTCAATGTGGATTCAGAAGAGGAAGAAGCGCCCAAGACCTGATCTTTATTCTACGTCAAATAAGCGAAAAGTTAATAAAGAAGAAAAAAGACATACACATCTGTTTTGTAGATCTCGAAAAAGCTTTTGACACAATTCGTATAGAAGAAATATGGAAATAACTGGAAAACAGAGGGATTGAGAATACAATGATTAAACTAAGAAAGAACATGTATAAGGAGAATTCAAACATAGTTAGAACAAATAATGAGGAATCGAAAGAATTTTCTACAAAACAAGGTTGTGTGTTAAGCCCACTATTATTCACAATAGTACTAAACAAGGCAATTAAGGAAGCAAAAAAAAAATGAAAGCACTAAAGATTGGATACTGGAAAATGAAATCAACACAAATTACAGAATTACTATTTGCAGACGATATGGTAATTGTAGCAGAATTGTAAGAAGACTTACAGCACAATATGGATATATTAATAAAGGAACTGACAAAAATAAACATGAAAATAAACATTAAAAAAACGAAAAGCATGATAATAGCAAAAGAAATTAAAACACACGAAATTAAAATTTAGGAAAATAAAATTGAACAAGTAGAACAATTCAAATATCTAGGAACAATAATACAGAGTAACGGTAAAATAGATAAAGAAATAGAAGACAAAATAGGAAAAACAGGGAAGATATTTAACATGCTCAAAAACATCTTTTTAACAGAAAAAAAATAGAAAAAAGTACAAAAACAGAAATTGTAAAAAGAGTCATTCGACCCACTCTAACATACAGCAGTGAAACGTGGACCATGACAAAAAAACAAAAAACGAGAATAATTGTTATGGAAATGAGGTTTCTTAGAAAAATAGAAAATAAAACTAGAAAAGATAAAATAAGGAACGAGACACACAGACAGAACCTCGAGATTCGACCAATAAACGAACAAATTATAGAAGGTTAGATGAGATGGTTTGGACATGTATGCAGAATGGGTGAAATTAGGAACACAAGGAGAATATATGAGACACGAGTAACAGGGAAAAACCAAATAGGAAGACCAAGAAAGGAGTGGAACTATGCAATAAGAGAAGAAGCAGAAAGAAAAGGGACAAAGTGAGAACAGGTAAAATGGATAAACCTTAACAAAATGAAATTGAAAGACTTTTACAAAATAAAACCTGACTAAAATAAAAATGTACGCCTTACACTGTAACGGTAGAGAGGCTTAGGATTAAATAAAAAATAAATTATGCAATAGATACTGTTTCTAATGAATATTTTATTAGTAGTATCAAATGCAATAAACTGGAGTTTGTGCGATTTTTGATAAACTTGAGGTAATTAGGTTTGCACAATATTTTTTGGGATGTAAGATTATTTATACGCATTTTTTGGACAATTTTTATGAATTATATTTTTTTGCCATACAACATTTAGACTTGCATGCGTTATTTTAGTTTGTGTGATTTATGTGTGTAGTGTTTATGCAATATTCAAGAATAAGTAAAAAAAAGATTTTTGTTGCCGAATTTCTGTTTTTTTTTTTAAATTAAAAATTGACAAAATTATTTTACCACATGACATTTATCAAAATTGGAGCAAAAAACACATTTACAGCATGAATAACGCGTAAAAAACTTTTTGCATACATTTTGCTTGGAAATTAAGTTCACTACATAAAATATATCAAAATGAATACGATAAACATATTTTAGACATAAAATTTGCGTTTACTACATGAAGTTTATGAAAATTGACTTAGAAAAACATTTCTACAGCATAAAAAACGCACTGAAAATTTATATTTGCTATAAAATTTGTTCGGAAATCACGATCATTACATGAAATATATTAAAATTGACACTAAAAATTTGTTTTAAGTATAAAACTTGTTCTAAAATTACTTTTACTACATGAAATTAAGAACAAGAACCCTATTTACGGCATTAGAACATAAAATTTAATAAAATTGACGCAGAGAACCCATTTGCAGCAAGATAAACACTCAGAAAACTTATTTTATGTACTCTAAAATTTTGTTTACTATATAAAACATATCAAAACTGACACAAAAAACTTGTTTTTAACATAAAATTTGCATTATAATCACGATTAATACAAAAAATAAGACATTTTAGTCGAAATTGACGCAAAAAGCCTATTTACATCATGAAAAACGAGCAGAAAACTTTCTTTAAGCATAAAATTTGCATATGCATGCATAAAAAATAATATACAAACCTTATTTTAAGGTGGGAAAATTGTCGCATAAAACTATCGTGCAGCTTTTCTCGGAAGTTAATTAAGATAATTCATTTCCGTTTTTGGCATTATTATGAGTATAATAACAACATTTGAATAAGCTATTTTGGTAAAAATATATTAATAAATAAAAAAGTTTAGTGGTATAAATTGTTCAATTTATTTCAAACTTAGTTCATATTAATGATATTTATATAAAAATAATTATGCTGCAAAAATGATCACAAAATGATTATTTGTTTACTTTAAAAGTAGCACCGAAGATGAGGATACTTTTGGGTGTAAACAATAAACCCACCGATGGCTCCGCCCATTACGTTTGGTACTGTTTTTATTACACAATTGGTAGTTTGATTTTATTGGGTGATCGTCGCCATGGGCGGTATTTTACTACAGTGCGAGTGAAGCGCTTCCGGTAGTTTATCACGGAACCATTCCTGACAATTCTGTCCTTAAGCATGAATTTTGATATAAAATTACGTTTACCACCTGAAAGTTATCAAAATGTGCGCAGAAAACTTATTTACAGTATGAAAAACGAGCAGAAAACTTATTTTTAGGATAAAATTAACTTTAAAACCACGTTTACCACATGAAATTGGTTAAAATTTATAGAAAAAGTACATTTACAACATAATATGCATCAAAAGAAACGCACAATTTTTATTTTAAGCATGAAATTTGCCTTAAAATTACGTTTACCACCAGAAAGTTATCAAAATGAACGCAGAAAACTTCATGAAAAACACAGATAACCTATTTTTAGCATAAAATTAACTCTAAAACCACGTTTACTACATGAAATAGATCAAAATTGATGATTACAGCATGAAAAACGCGCAGAAAATACGAAAATGGCCAAAATTGAAGGAAAAAAAAAACCTATTTGCAGCATGGAAACAAGCGAAAAACTTATTTTTATCATAAAATTTGCTCGAAATTTACGTTAACTACATAAAATGCATCAAAAATTACACATGAATCTTAAATTAAGTATGAAATTTGCTCTAAAATTACGTTTACCACCTGAAAATCATCAAAATGTACGCAGAAAACTTTTTTACAGCATGAAAAACAAAGAATTTTATCATAAAATTTGCTTGAAATTCACATTTACTACATAACATGCATCAAAAATGACCACAGAAACTTTAAGGTAAAACAATTTAAGCATGAAATTTGCTTTAAAATTACGTTTACTACCTGAAAGTTATCAAAATGTACGCAGAAAATTTGTTTACAGCATGAAAAACGCGCACAAAACTTATTTTTAGCACAAAACTACGCTTACCACATGAAATTGGTCAAGATTGATGGAAAAAACCTATTACAGCATAAAAAACAAGCAGAAAACTTATTTTCATCATAAAATTTGCTCGAAATTCATGTTTACTACATAAAATGCATCCAAAATGATACACGAATCTTATTTTAATCATGAAATTTGCTGTAAAATTATGTTTACCACCTGAAAGTTATATCAAAATGTACGCTAAAAACTTATTTACAGCATGAAAAACGCGCTGAAAACTTATTTTTAGCATAAAATTAATTCTAAAACCACGTTTGCCACATGAAATTGGTTAAAATTGAAAGAAAAAATTCTATTTTCATCATGCAAGCAGAAAACTTAATTTTATCATAAAATTTACTATAATTTACGTTTATTACGTAAAATGAATCAAAAATGCTACACAAACCTTATTTTAAGCATGAAATTTGCTCTAAATTTACGTTTACCACTTGAAAGTTATCAAAATGTAAAACCGCGTTTACCAACATGAAATTGGTGAAAATTTATAGAAAAAAAAACCATGAACCCGGCATAAAAAACAATTTGTATTAAAATCCAATTTTTGAATTAGAATTTATGCTATTCTTAATTGTTTGAATAGATTTAGCTTTTATATGGTAACTTAATTAAATTGAGGTTATGTAAAATTAGTCTAGTCAATATTATTTAAATTTGTACCGTTGGTTATAATGGTATTGGAGCGTAATTTGTATTAAGATCCAATGTTTGGATTAAAATTTATGCAATTTTTAATTGTCTCAATAGATTCAGCTTCTATAAAGTGACTTCAATTAAATTGAGGTTATGTAAAATTGATCGAGTCAATATTGTTTAAATTTATACAGTTGGTTACAATGGTATTGGAGCGTGTTGGTGCCAATTTGTATTAGGATCCAATGTTTGGATTAAAATTTATGCAATTGTTAATTGTCTCAATAAATTCAGCTTCTATAAGGTAACTTCAATTAAGTTAAGGTTATGTAAAATTGATCGAATCAATATTGTTTAAATTTATACAGTTGGTTACAATGGTATTGGAACGTGTTGATACCAATTTGTATTAAGATCCAATGTTTGAATTGGAATTTATGCTATTTTTAATTGTCTTAATAGATTCAGCTTCTATAAAGTGACTATTAAATTGAGGCTATGTAAAATTAATCTAGTAAATATTGTTTAAATTAACATAAAAAACGCATTCTCCTTATATAAATTGTTTAAAAAAATGCATTTTTTGTGCAAAATCTATTTAAATTGGCTTAAAAACGCATTTAATATATGAATTTAACATTGAAATCGCATTTTTTGCATAAAAAATGAGTAAAAATGCAATTTCTGCATGAAATCTATTTAAATTTATTTTAAAAACGCATCTTCTGCATATAAATTTTTCAAAAAATGCATTTTCTGCGTAAAAAATTACAAAAGATGCATTCTTTACATAAAATCTGATTGAAATTGTCCAAAAAACGGATTTTTTAAATTAAAATTTACTAAAAATGCATTTTTTGCAAGAAATCTATTTGAAATCACGTACGAAACGTATTTCCCGCATATTAATTGCTCAGAAAATGCATTTTTTGCTAAAGAATTAATTTAAATTAATTAAAAAAACGCATTTTTAGAATAAAAGATTATCAGAAAATCCACTTTCTGCATAAAATCTGTGCATAAAAAATTACCAAAAATATGCATTTTTTCTATTTGAAATCGCTTAGAAAACGCGTTTCCCGCATACTTATTGCTCAAAAATGCACAAAATTGATTAAAAAAACTTAAAAATGCGTATTTTACATCAAATCTGTTTTATATTGCCCCAAAAATGCTTTTTCTGCATGAAAAATTACCAGAAAATGTATTTTTTGTAAAAAATCTATTTGAAATCGCATAGAAAACGCATTTCCCGCATATTAATTGCTCAGAAAATGCATTTTCTGTACTAAATCTAGACAAAATTGCTGAAAAACGCATTTTCTACATAAAATATTTAAAAATGCTTAAACAACCAAAAATTGTGTACAAAAAAATCACCATAAAATAATTTTTCTAAATAAAATCAATTTGAAATTGCGAAAAACGTATTTTTTCCTCCTAATATTCTATTTTGTTTTTCAAAATGTTCTGACTAAAATTATTTGTGATCTTCTCAAGTTTCAAAAGTCTTCAATGATTTCCGTATCAAACTTAAAAATCCTAAGATGTCCCAAATTTTACCAAAGTCTTTTAAAAGCATTTCCAAGCATTTTTGGGTTCAACCAAACTCCAAAAACTTTGAAATCTATTTTAATTTTAAGTTAAACAAGCGACAGAGACTAAAAACAAGCAATATAAATTAAATCAATACAACTCAACCTGTGTCTGTTTTTAGAATAACATTAACTCTAAAACCACATTTACTACATAAAATAGGTCAAACTTGATGATTACAGCTTGAAAAACGCGCAGAAAACTTATTTTCAGCATAAAATTTGTTCGAAATTCACGTTTACTACATAAAATGCATCAAAAATGACACACAAATCTTATTTTAAGCATGAAATTTGCTTTAAAATTACGTTTACTACCTGAAAGTTATCAATATGTACGCAGAAAATTTGATTACAGCATGAAAAACGCGCACAAAACTTATTTTTAGCACAAAACTACGTTTAACACATGAAATTAGTCAAGATTGATGGAAAAAACCTATTACAGCATAAAAAACAAGCAGAAAACTTATTTTCATCATAAAATTTGCTCGAAATTCATGTTTGCTACATAAAATGCATCAAAAATGATACACGAATCTTATTTTAATCATGTAATTTGCTGTAAAATTATGTTTACCACCTGAAAGTTATATCAAAATGTACGCTAAAAATTTATTTACAGCATGAAAAACGCGCAGAAATTTTATTTTTAGCTTCAAATTAACTCTTAAACCACGTTTTCTACATGAAATTGGTTAAAATTGAAAGAAAAAATTCTATTTTCATCATGCAAGCAGAAAACTTAATTTTATCATAAAATTTACTATAATTTACGTTTATTACGTAAAATGAATCAAAAATGCGACACAAACCTTATTTTAAGCATGAAATTTCCTCTAAATTTACGTTTACCACTTGAAAGTTATCAAAATGTGAAACCGCGTTTACCAACATGAAGTTGGTGAAAATTTATAGAAAAAAACCCATGAACTCGGCATGAAAAACTATTTGTATTAAAATCCAATGTTTGAATTGGAATTTATGCAATTTTTAATTGTCTCAATAGATTCAGCTTCAATAAAGTGACTTCAATTAAATTGAGGTTATGTAAAATTGATCAAGTGAATATTGCTTAAATTTTTACAGTTGGTTGCAATGGTAATGAAATGTGTTGGTGCCAATTTGTATTAGGATCCAATGTTTGAATTAGAATTTATGCTATTCTTAATTGTTTGAATAGATTTAGCTTTTATATGGTAACTTCAATTAAATTGAGGTTATGTAAAATTAGTCTAGTCAATATTATTTAAATTTATACAGTTGGTTACAATGGTATTGGAGCGTAATTTGTATTAAGATCCAATGTTTGGATTAAAATTTATGCAATTTTTAATTGTCTCAATAGATTCAGCTTCTATAAAGTGACTTCAATTAAATTGAGGTTATGTAAATTTGATCGAGTCAATATTGTTTAAATTTATACAGTTGGTTACAATGGTATTGGAGCGTGTTGGTGCCAATTTGTATTAGGATCCAATGTTTAGATTAAAATTTATGCAGTTGTTAATTGTCTCAATAAATTCAGCTTCTATAAGGTAACTTCAATTAAATTAAGGTTATGTAAAATTGATCGAATCAATATTGTTTAAATTTATACTGTTGGTTACAATGGTATTGGAACGTATTGATACCAATTTGTATTAAGATCCAATGTTTGAATTTTAATTTATGCAATTTTTAATTGTCTTAATAGATTCAGCTTCTATAAAGTGACTATTAAATTGAGGTTATGTAAAATTAATCTAGTATATTTTGTTTAAATTAACAAAAAAACGCATTCTCCTTATATGAAATGTTTTAAAAAATGCATTTTTTGTACAAAATCTATTTAAAATGGCTTTAATGTATGAATTTAACATTGAAATTGCATTTTTTGCATAAAAAAATGAGTAAAAATGCAATTTCTGCATGAAATCTATTTAAATTTATTTTAAAAAGGCATCTTCTGCATATAAATTTTTCAAAAAATGCATTTTCTGTCTAAAAAAATGACAAACAATGCATTCTTTACATAAAATCTGATTGAAATTGTCAAAAAACGGATTTTTTTAATTAAAATTCACTAAAAATGCATTTTTTGCAAGAAATCTATTTGAAATTACGTACGAAATGTATTTCCCGCATATTAATTGCTCAGAAAATGCATTTTTTGCTAAAGAATTAATTTAAATTAATTAAAAAAACGCATTTTCAGAATAAAAAATTATCAGAAAATCCACTTTCTGCATAAAATCTGTTCGAAATTGCCTAAAAACGCATTTTGTGCATAAAAAATTACCAAAAATGCATAAAATCTATTTGAAATCGCCTAGAAAACGCGTTTCCCGCATACTTATTGTTCAAAAATGCACAAAATTGATTAAAAAAAACTTAAAAATGCATATTTTACATCAAATCTGTTTTATATTGCCCCAAAAATGCTTTTTCTGCATGAAAAATTACCAGAAAATGTATTATTTGTAAAAAATCTATTTGAAATCGCATAGAAAACGCATTTCCCGCATATTAATTGCTCAGAAAATGCATTTTCTGTACTAAATCTAGACAAAATTGCTGAAAAACGCATTTTCTACATAAAATATTTAAAAATGCTTAAACAACCAAAAATTGTGTACAAAAAAATTACCATAAAATAATTTTTCTAAATAAAATCAATTTGAAATTGCCTATTGAGTCTATAATCTGCTTAGAAAACGTATTTTTTGCTCCAAATATTCTATTTTGTTTTTCAAAATGTTCTGACTAAAATTATTTGTGATCTTCTCAAGTTTCAAAAGTCTTCAATGATTTCCGTATCAAACTTAAAAACCCTAAGATGTCCCAAATTTTACCAAAGTCTTTTAAAAGCATTTCCAAGCATTTTTGGGTTCAATCAAACTCCAAACACTTTGAAATCTATTTTATTTTTAAGTTAAACAAGCGACAGAGACCAAAAACAAGCAATATAAATTAAATCAATACAACTCAACCTGTGTCTATTTTTAGAATAACATTAACTCTAAAACCACATTTACTACATGAAATAGGTCAAAATTGATGATTACAGCTTGAAAAACGCGCAGAAAAAATTTTCAGCATAAATTTTACTCTAAAACCACGATTACTACACGAAGTTGGTCAAAATTGAAAAAAAGAAACTTATTTGCAGCATGGAAAACAAAAAAAGCAAAAAACTTATTTTTAGCATAAAATTTACTCAAAAATTACGTTTAAAACTTATTTTTAGCATCAAATTTGCTCGGAAATTAGGTTTACTACATAGAATATATCAAAATTAACACGAAAAACTAATTTTTAAAATAAAATTTGGTTCCAAATTACGTTTACTACATAAACTTTATTAAATTTGACGCAAAAAAAAACTCCATTTGTAGCATGGAAATTACGTTTACCACGTTAAAACGCTCAAAGAATTTGTAAAAATCACGTTTACTACCTAAAAATAACTTATTTGCAGCACCAAATTATGGAAAAAATAAACAATTTACTTCGAAAACCTTATAATTGTGCAAAATATGATTTATAACTTAAAAATTAACCAACAAATTATTCTTAGATAAGATATTAACCATTAACAAGAAAATTGCTTAGAGTACTTATTTTCAGCATAAAATTTGGTTAGAAATCACGTTTAAAATTGATCAAAAATACGCAAAAAATATTTTTAGTATAAACATTACTAGTAACTTAAAAATTACGCTGAAAACTTATTTCTACTATTATATTCGATTGAAAATTTTGTTTACCACATGAAATCATAATTATTGATTTCGGTGTTTAGTGCTCGATTTTTGATGTATTTGAAAATTTAAATTTTATGATAATGACGTTTTTCAGACAGTTTTTAACTTAATTATCTGTCATCCAAATTAGATTTCTAAGCAATTTTTGTTATGTTTTAAACAGTTAAATAACTCTTTTGTGTAAATTTTGTGCCATAAATGGGTTTTGTGTGTGATTTGATATTCCGGAGCCAGTTTTATATAATAAATTTGTAAATTCTATGCAATAAATTAATTGGTTTTCTGCATTTTTTAAATAATTTAAATAAATTTTGTTTTAATATTACATAATTGGTGGCTACACAATTTTTATTAAAAAAAAGAACCGCATTCAACTCAGCAGCCGGCTCCTGTTCAGCTAGCATTCCGTATTATTGTATAATATAAATTAAGAATCGTAGTTTTTTTAATAATCTAAATTTCAACTCGTTTTTCAACACATTTCAAAGTTTGTTTATGTTTATTTTAAAAATTATTTCTGGATAAGTTATGTAATATTATTTTTTACTTTTGTGAAAAATATTGTTTTGAATTAATAAAACAATTTATATTATGTATAAAAAATCCTTGAATATATAAAGAAACTCTTTAATATTATTTCAACACATTACTTCCATATCAATAGAATCTCTAATATAAAATACTTTTCCCAACTTCAATCTAATATATATTTATTGTTTTGCGCGGACGAGCTCGAATGGCAAAAAGCTTGACATCCACGCTGGTCCAGGTCAGGGAATACTTAGCTCGCCGCACAATATTTTTTGATTCAAGAGTCATGATTCTTAAGCATTAATAGTTTCAGCTAAAAATATATTCAAATTGGATAGATCGATATTACATTTTTTTAAAAATTAATTTGTCATTTTGGGTACATAATACGGTACAATATAATCTAATTTTAAATTACAAACTTTATATTTTATAATTGCGGTAAATTATAACATTTGTGGTCGATTACATAACATTCTGTTGTATATGCGTATAAAGAAACAAATATTCAAAACTACATTTCAAAATATGAGTTTTCATGTAAATACTAATATTACAAACAAAGGATGTACCTTTATTTTTAAAACATTTCCGCAATTCCTAAACATTGTAAATATTTAACTATTTTGTATGATAGTGCATAATCAAATAACTTTTTTTGTGGACTTTTATTTGCATAATATTCATACACCATTGTAAAATTGCATTATGTACAAGGTGACGTGTAGTGCTTGCTAAAGTTGTTGTCAAACAGGCTGGAAAATCAATGTTCAAATTGTATTATTCCATTCACGAATATAAAATACGTTTCAATGAATGAATCTCCGTAAATATTTTGGTAATTATTGATGTACAGTAGTAAATCTAATTTATTTTTTATACTATCATGAAATTACTGTTTTATATCTAAGTTTTACAAATAAATTTGAATGTGAACAAGCTGATTACAAAATGCATTATTTTGATTGCAAATAAATATACTTTATTTTATTTTACATTATTATAAACTATATAAAATACATTGAATTAATTAATACTCAAACAATATCCAATGTATACAAACCGGTGTGAATTGTATCTAATAAACTTTATACATACCATAAATATGTTCATGAAATTCTATCCAGTAGCATGCATTCACACTTTCCATTTAATTTATATATTATTAACAACTGCAGCACTAACAAACTTCACTATTATTTATTTTATTTAAGCTTTGGCTCGGAATTTATACTAAATAATATATTTTATATCTTGGAAGACTTTATTTAATTGATTTTTATTTTAATATATAATTTGTTTAATAAATACTTTTTTATTTAAATTTATTTATATTTAATTTAAAATATTTTCATAAGCAACGAGAAACAATGTGGCGTTAAAATTTGAGACGTATGTAAATATATGTTGTTTTTTTTTTTTTTGAAAGACCGCCTCGAGGGTTACATTGTGCACATTGAGGTTATGTATAATGCAGGAATAGTATGTACTTCCTCATTTAGGACTGGTAGTGTAGCAGGATCGTGACTGCGGTCCTGCAGCGGGTCGATCCTGCCAGGATACGGCCAGTCATGCGCTGTTGCGGCCGGAACGTATACAGTAATAAATTGGATATCTTTTGAATGGTCGTCGTATTATTTCTTTTTTGTTGGTATTAAATTGCCTAAAATTGTTCTACGGTTATTGATTGTATATTAATACGTTTGATTGTGGATATGTAAATTCATATTGATATAAAAGATGACAGATAATTTATTAACAGGACCGGTATATTTGAACTGATTTAATGACATACTTTGTATGATTTTGATAGAAAGAAGATTATTATCTGCCCATATTAGAATGAAAACTAATATTAAAATGTATGCTAAATTTTACATTCTAACTAAAAAGTTATATTAAGTTTCACTAACCTGATTGATATTTTCCAGCTTTTCTTTAAGAATTTTGTATTTTGATTAATCGCTTGACGGATTTTGTCTCATTTATTTTTAATAACATAAAATATATGCATAATAAAAATGATAATAAGTAATTTAGGAAATGACAAGGACACACACCTTTGCGCTTTCTGATCCGTCAAAGCGACTTTTACATTAGGCAATTAGATCACGGATATAATAAAGTAAATACACATGAAACAAACAATGGCAAGAATAATATGAACAAGATTATATTTTTTTCAACGAATTGTAGCTTTGACATGTAAATATTGTATTGTGTAAACTCGTAAACTATAATTACATATGTCCGAATCTATTATTACTGTTTTAGCTAAATGGGTTGGAAAGCTGTCGTGCTTTAATTTTATACGCTTTATGGTGGTGAAGTAATATTAAATCTAGGTACAAATTATAGTAGTGAAGATTTATGAGGGTGTATTGAGTTTGATTATGATTGGCATAATTTGTATAAAAATCCATCATTCATATTTAATAAGTAGTCCGCAACATCGGAATTAAAATATGATTCATTAGTTTTTGCAAATAATCCACCTTTTATTATGTTTTGAACGAATGCAAAGTTTAACGAGTGGGCAATAGTAGTTTTTAAAACATACACGCAAGTAGAATTCTATACTTTATTTATGGCTATTAAATATGGTTTTTATTCTATTAAATTGAATAATAGCATGATTTTTATTACTTTTATTAACTGATTTTTATATTGATACTATGAGTAGTAGTAGTAGTAATTATTTATTTCATATTTATATACAGACCAATAATTATACATGTTACTTGTGACAATGGTTGGTTTGTATATAAAAAGGGTTATCCACCCAGGTATTTTTGCCCATGTGTTTGGTTATGCTAATTAAATTGGTATAAAAAGTAGAATGTTGTAGGGTAAATAACAAGCGGCGATAAAGTAATAAAGTTTAAAGGCAGTTTTTGTTTGCTTTTTCTTTTTCTTTTTAAGGACGTTTTGAGGTGTTGGCCTCAACAAGTGGCACTTGAGAATAACTATCGCATGGCAATACCTTTCGGTTTTCTTCTCTGCGTAAGTCTTGCTGTTAATTTGTTCTAGTCATTGTCTCTAATATAGTACTAGTTTGAGGTGGGTTAGTTTAGGCATTGCGGAATTCACGCAATCTGCTGAGGCAACACATGCTGTCTCCGGCTTATCTCTCCTTATACCCCATTTTTCTGCCCTACTTCCTATACTGGCGTTTTCTTCTCTTTTCTTCGATTCTTGTGTTATTCAGTCTAGATATTTGCATTGTTTTAAGGTATCTTCTTAGTTTTTCTATATCTTCATTAACTTCTTCCTCGTCGTATTCTTTCATAAATATTTTGTGCATTACTTTTGGTAGTCCTACATTTGCCAGTTTAACTTCTAGTGAGATTCTTTAATCTCTATTTGGGATTAGTTCTTCAAGTACCCTGGTTGCCAGATATACTCTGCCTATGTTGAAAATTGCATTTTCTGTCAACCTTGAGATGGCGTATCTTCCGTTTGGAAATTGTTTAGTCAATTCCGTCAACTTATTTTTCTTGAGCAGTTCTCTACTTTTCCTCCTTATTTTTGCAATTTTTGTTGGTAATAATGTTTTAGTATATGTTCTTGTCTCTCTGTTCATCTTCCATTGCTTGGCAGGCATAGTTGTTTTAACCTTCTTTGTTCTTTTCCTTTTTTTACTTTTTTCCATATTCTTTTGCTTCCATTTAGCTTCTCGTTCCTCCTTTCTTTGTTTTCTGTGGCTTTTAATTTGTGTGTTTTCTTCCATTTTGGTTTACTTAAATCTCTAAGCTTCAAAATCCTTTTTCTTTTTCTTCATGCGTTGCATAGTTTCTTAGTGCTTTCCATTTGTTTTTGTCACTCAGGTATATTTTAATAATTGTAGATTTGTTTACTTTGTTTTTTAATACCTTTTTTAGCTTTTTCCTATCTTCCTAAAACGCTTTGCACTTTACTAGCGTATGTTCTGCGTCGTCATGCGTGTCTTCTATACAAAATATACATTTTTTTCTTTCTCTATCTTATTTATTTTTTGTAAGTATTTTCCAAAGGCTCTATGCCCAGTAAGTAGTTGTGTTGTATAGTAACACGTCTCCTGTTTTTTCTCTACCCATATTTTTATTTTTGGTATTAGTTCCCTTGTCCATTCTCCCTTTTCATCTTCTTTCCACCGTCTTTGCCATCTTTTCATCATATTCTCTCTTGCTCGTCTTTTTGCTTCCTGCTTACTAGTTCTTTCATTTACCATTTTCTTTAAACCTAATCTTTCTTTCACCACCGAACCTGCAGATCTTTAACGAACTTGCTCTCATAGCTCCTCTTACTCTTTTTCTGTTTTTTTTTGTCTTCAAAGCTGCTCTCTATGTTTCTGCGGCATACAATAATTTACTTTTAGCCGCAGTTGCTATTAGCCTTCAAGACCTTTCTCCTGGTTCTTCCCTATTCGGCATAAGCCAACTAAGCATTTCTTCCATTTTTTTTGTTTTTCTTACCGCATTCTTAACCTGTTAATTCTATCTTTTTGCTTCAAGTGTTACTCCAAGGTATTTAATTTTTTTTTCTATGGTTATTATTTGTTTACCTACCTGTATTTTTTTATTTCCCCTGTTGTTCTCTTTGTCGATAGCCATGCCGCCTCGGTTTTCTGTGGAGCCAGATCTAGCCCTTTATTTCTCATCATCTCTATTGCCAACTCTAACCTTTCATTTAGTACTTCTATGTCAATACTTCTACCTTGAGAAACGTCATCCGCAAATGCAGTTATTGTCACTCCTTCCGGCAGCCGTATCTTGAGTATCTGATTATAAACTAAATTCCATAATTTAGGACCTATTGCAGAATCCTGTGGTACTACTCTAGTCAGCCTAAATTTTTCATTTTTGGTCAGTAGATTTCTCTTCTGAAGGTATCTCCATATCATCTTGGTAGTTTTATTTGTTAGTTCTCTTTTTTTTTGCTGCTTCTATAATTGCTTTCCATAGTATGCTGTTGAACGCATTTTGTATATCTAACGCTATTATGACACAGTGTTGTCTTTTTTTGTATGGTCTACTGTTTGCTTTGTTTGCTATGCCTTTTACCTTTTCAATGACTTCTAGAGTCGTTCTTCTTTTTGTAAATCCATATTGTTCTTGTTCCCATCCTCATTTTTCTTCTATTTCTTGTTCAATTTTCCTCACTATAACTTTTTTCATAATTTTTGCTAATGTGTTGATCAGGCATATCGGTCTATACGTCGTTGTTTTATTTGCTTCTTTTTTTTTTAATTACGAGTAGTACTAGGTTTGCATTTTTCCAGCCAGCCAAAAAAATTCCTTCCTTCAGACATCTGTTTATTATTTGTGTTATCTTCCTTGGTCTTCACTATCTCCGTTGTTATCTTGTCTGGACCTGGTACCTTATTATTAGGTAGTTTCCGTATAATTTGTTGCTTCAGCTATTCCTGCTGGTTCTTTTACTATTCCTCTAGTGGGAAACAATTTTTCAATGATTACTTCTTTATTTTCTTCTTCCTTTAAGCACACTGCTTTCATTCCTCCTAATTTATTTCTTACTATTTTGTATAGTTTGTCCCAGGGATCCTTGTCTATGGATTCTAACATTTTTTTTCAGCATCTTTTCTTACTGTCCTTGATCGCTTTCTTTAAAACTTTTCTGTCATTTTTCAGTTTTTCTTCAGTTTCATCAGAATCTTCTCTCTTTCTTCTTTGTTTTATGACTTTTCTTGCTGTTTGTATTGCTTTCTTTCCGCTTTCTTCATAACTTTCTCGACTTGGCCATTGCCTCTCGGAACTTCTGTAGCTATAAGATGTAGTTCGACCTTTTGCTCCTCCAAATAATTCTTGAATTTTAAAGATGTGAATGCTTGTGCTCTGTTCGCGACGATTTTTTTAGGCGTACCAATACGTGTAAAAAGTTTACCAAATGCTGATACAGAAGATTTTGTAGTATTGTTCTTAATAGTTGTAAAACATACAGTATTTAGAAAATTTATCGATGGTTACCAGGATCTTAGTACAGTTATTGGATTTAACCAATGGTCTAGCATAATCAATATGCTATACTTTTGATGGTTTAGTTTTTTTCTTTCTGATATAGATCGGCCTTGTATCCTGTGTGCGATTTTCCAATAGTACATGATCTGAAGTTTTTGATAAATTTTTTGAAGGTTTGTCTTATTCTAGGCCAGTATAACTCTTCTTTCATTTTGGTTATGGCTTTGCCTCAACCAAGGTGTGCTGCATTGTCATGGTAAGTTTTCATGGTCATTAGTCTTGCTGCTATTGACACAAAATATCTCATCTTGGTTTTATTATTTTTGTCCAATGTAATATGGTAAACTAGCCCATCTTGAATTATATAATATTTCTCAGGCGAAGTAGCCATTGACTGACAAAACACGTCTTGTGCTTGGTATTTCGCGATTGTAGTAGTTTGTTGTCTGCTTTAGACTACGAATTGTGGGATTCCGGCTGAGGTAATCCACGTGACTCATTTTACATCCTGGCTTATATTCTAGGTTAAAATTGAAATCTTGAAGTTTAATCCACCACCTGGCCACTTTTGGATGTAGGGCATTTATTTTCCGTTTCTAACTATTGCACTAAGGTATTTTGCTTCTACTACAAATAATTTACATTTCTCCAGGTTCAAAGAAAATCGAGCGGTAGTTAAGTTTATTGAAGGTAATCGAATCTTTGGTCGATGGTTTCAGAACCGATTATGACAACATCCAGGTAAACTTGAGCTACCGTGTCTTTTAATGGACTTAGTGCCTTGTTAATAGCCTTCTGATAGCAGGATGGTGCATTGGCGAATCCAAATGGCACACGGTTATACTCGTAAAGCTCGTCTGGCGTTTTAAATGCGGTGTATTTCTTTGAGTTCTCTTCTAAGCTGATTTGGTGGAAGCCAGCTTTCATATTGATGGTTGTGAAATAAATAGTTTTGCTTAATGCATCTAATTGATCACGTAAATTGGGTAGCGGTTATTGATCTCGAACTGTGTTTTTGTTGATTTCTTTATAATCGACGCAAAATTGAATTGATCCATCTTTCTTTTTAATCAAGACGATTGGACTAGCGTATGGTGACGAGCTTTCTTGGATTATTTTCTGATTTGTTAGATGCTGGGTTATCGCCTTCAATTGTATTTGTTTGGCGTATGCCAGTCTTCTTAGGCAGAATATCACAGGTACACTGTTTGTCAATTCTATCCGTAATTGCTTTGTAGTTACGACACTTGGGGTAGCTAAACGTGCTGCGTTTAACATTTGGACCAAACGTGCCTGTTGTTGTTTGTTCAATCCTGACACCTCGTTGACCTGAAGGTTTTGAATTTTAGGTGCCTTAAAACGGAGAGCTTCCTCGTGACGATTTTCATTCTAGGTTGGCCAATAATTTGCCATCAGGGACCACAATAAAAATGATCTCTACTATCACTTTTTGTAAAGTGACATACAACCGGCAATTTTCAAGACATTGAATTGTTTTATTTCCAAAGCCAGTCAAAGACTTTTTATTGGGTGTAACATGTGCATACACTATTTTTGTAACGCATTGATGAGATACGGACCAGTCTGCTCCCGAATCAATTATGTAGCGGAATGCATGTTTTCCTTACCCATTGGCACGGATGCAGTCAATAAAATCTGACCACCTGCTGAGTTAATACACATATGTGCTCGTTTTACGACATTTTGCATTGTTACTTGCTTTTGATTTTAAATTGGTGATTTCTCTTCAATGTTGGCTTTCAAAACTTGGAAGGAAGATGGAACCAACAATGCTTGAGACCCAATTTAGCAACTTGCGGAAAAAGCAGTCTAGCATCTGTTTATTGCGCTCACCAGTTAAGGTTACGATGGTGTCGTTGGCATCTTCAAAAAAATAGAAGCCTATCACCTTTTTAATGCAAATGGCGCACCAAACAGTCACTTTGAGGAGACGCAAATTTTGTGAGGAAATGGGCTTTGTCGCTCATTAGGATTTTGGATACGAAATCATCATCTTCTTGCACCAGGTTTAACAGAGCATCGGAGTAAATTAGCAGGTAGCAATTGGTGAACGGTTTGCACTTTGTAAGGGAACATTTTCAGTTTTTTTTATCAAAATTTGACTCAACGAACGTCTCTTGATGCCAAATTGTGTGTATTGTTGTCTTGTCGATGTTTGTGGACTCTTTTGGACGTTCTTGGCCATTTCAGCGATATTTTTACTGCTTGCGACGTTTCTAGTGGACCCAGTTTGCACGAGACGCTCAGCCAAACTCTTAATTGTTTGCGCACATAGTGCAGGACAACTTGCAAAATTACGACATAATTAACAGTTTGTTGATCTCAACGAAATTTGTCGATGTTCAATATGATCAGCCTGGGTGTATTGTATGCTAAGCCTTTTAGATTCAATGTTTAAGTTTTATTAGAGTGTCACTAATGTTGTACTAGTTTGAGGTGGAATGGTTTTGGCTTTGCGAAGTTTCCGGCCCATCTCTCCGTATACCTTCTTTTTCTGTTCTACTTCCTACACTGACATCCATCTCTCCTTTATCCCATTTTTGTGTTATTCAGTCTAGATATTTGCTTTGTCTTTAGGTATCTTTTTAGTTTTTTTTATATTTTTATTAACTTCTTCCTTGTCGTATCCTCTTTCTTTCATAAATATTTTGTATAACTCCATTAAATGTATCCTTTTTGGTAATTCTAGATTTGCCAGTTTTACTTTTAGTGAGATTCTAGAATATCCGTTTGGAATTAGTTCTTTGTGTCTTTTGGTTGCCAGATATACTCTGACCATTTCGAAAGTTGCGTTGTTTGTCAACTTCGAGATGGCTTATCTGACGTATTTAAATTGTTTAGTCAATCTATTCAGTTTTCTTTTGATGAGCAGTTCTTTTCTTCTTCTCCTTATCTTATTAGAGTGTTTGGAAGTATAGTGTTTCAAAAGTATTCTGCTAGCGATCTTTGAAAAACAAGAAGGAGGGTGTTTTAAAGTGAATATTAACTTGCTGAAAAATGAGGTTTTATAAATCATTTTCACTAACATTGGTTGCAAAATGTACTTAATGTACCAATTCAGTAGACCGACTACTATTTGCTATTGCCTTCCGAACCATAACTCCCTGACTAAGTAAGGGCGATATGTCTTAAACAGAAAATTGATAATTTGGAGGATTTCCTCTTCTGCGACAATAAGGAGCCTACATACATCACCGAGACTCATCACTGAAGACAATGTTGTGTCATTAGTTAGTTGTACTATTGAAACCTTGCTGTCAGACGTTGTTGAATGAGAGGTAGACGCAAGAATGGATGGCAGGACGATCTAATGCTAAAAGTTTATTTGTAAGCAGTACGTTGGCCAAAAATTGCCTAATAAAATTTGATACTATAGACGCGAAATCTACTAGCTAAAACGTTATTTATACGGATGGAGTTTTGCGGGACATATTGCATTATCTTGGCTTGGCAAAGATTACGGGGCTGATTGCAAACTAGTTGGGGTGGTGATGTGAAGAGCGTAGCTGGATTCGCCTGGATAAGAGTAGTTAACCTTCCGAATTGTCACTGTTTTAGGCTTTGGGCTCTTGAAAAGCTTTAAGAAGATCTACAGTTTTTGATCAAAATTTTGTTTAGCAATGCGGCTCATTTCTAGTTTAATGGCTAGAAGAAGAACGACTAGATTCAAGAGCTGCCATTACATTCAAACAAAACAACGGTTTAGTGTGGTTTATGGGCTGGTACAACATTTCTTTAAAAATAGGCCGGCCGGAGTGTAACTGTGAATGGCGCCCGTTATCGCACAATGATAACTGACTTGCTGTTTTATTTCAGGAACAATTTGGTGAACGCTTTGGACCGGTTAGTTGGTCGCCTAGATCATTGCACTTCTAGATAATTTTTTTTTGGGACTACGTATAGTCTAAAGTCTACATGATTAAGCCGACTACGATTGGAGAATTGGAGACCAACATTACTTCCGTCATTTGTCAAATACTACTCAAAATGCTTGAACGCGTAATTTAAAATAGGAACTTTTGAATGGACCATTTAAACGTAGTTACAGCCAACATTAAAAATAAAAAAATGTACAAAATGGTTCTTTTGTATGATCATAAAGATTATACGATAAAAATGATTTTTTTTTTGTTTTTAATAAAGTGCCTTTAAATGGAACACCCTTTATATGCAAAAGCTGAACTAAAGTAAAAAGTTGTTTACATCTATTTAGAAATTCTAGTTTTTTTCTAGTGGTTTATAAAGTCAATAAATAGTAAAAACCGTTAACTAAATGTATACAAGTAAATTCAAATAGTTTTGTTTAAACTTGGAAAATATTCTATTGTAAGTTGGGTTTGGCTTCTAAGCCAATGAAAGCATTGTTTTCTAGTAGCTATAACAATTACTACCGCAGTCTTAACGCGAACCAACAATAGTTACTTAATAACCAACACTCGGTCGGAGCACTCAGTTTATGAAATGCGATCAGATCAAATGTTTCCGTCTATACACTCTAGTATTTGTCATTAGGAAAGGATTGTTAATCTACAGCTCACAACATAAGAGAAAGACAGAAAGACGTAATTAAGTTGAAAAAAAAAAGCGGATTAAATAAATTTGTTTCTAACTAACACTTGTGTGGTTGGACTGGGCATTTTGTTTATGAAATGCGATCGGGTGGTTTAGAAATGTGCTACCACTTACTTGCCCAAGTGTTTGTCATCAAAAATTTAATGTTAAATGATGACAGATATCATTAAGTTAAAAATAGAAGCGAATTAAACTAAATTCAATCGGATGGTTTAAAAAGGTGTTTACGTCCCAACCAAGTGTTTGTCATCAAAAATGTATCGGATATAAATTAAACTTTTTTAATTTCAATTTATTTTTTTTATTTCTTTCGACTTGTTTCAACGTATTAATACGTCGTTATAATTATAATGAAAAAATCCTATATTTAATCATTTCAGTCGCAGCCTTCAGATTATTATCAAAAATGTAGATGTTACTTCTTTCTGCTGAGTTTGTACAGCTCACATTTATAAGAAATAGACTAACAGATGGCATTAAGTTGAAAATGAATCAAACTAAACTAATTTCTTGGGTGGTTGATGTACTTAGTTTTATGAAATTTGATCGGATGGGCTAGAAATATTATTGAGTTGTTTAAAAAAAGTGTTCCCGCTCACTTGCCGAAGTGTTTCTCATCAAATTAAATTAAATGTAACTTCTTTGTGCCGCGTTTCTGCAACTCATAAACATAAGAGAATGAATGTCATAAATTTAAAAATAGAAACGAATTAAATCAAATTCTTGATAGTATGAAATGCAATTGGGTGTTTTTTTTTTTTTTTTTTTAATTTAATTATTTAACGTCGGTCTATTTGTGATGCCAAGTCTAATCACCGACGCCAGAGGTTAAGACTACTACATCTGGGAATTTAGCCGCAAATTCAGGAATTCTAACCTAAATTATTGGGTTTTTTAACGTGCACGCAACATCAAGGCAGTACACGGGACTTACTAAAGTTTCTTTTCTTATCCGAAAGAAGGCGTACTTATCACAACACATTTTTTATTAACCAGAAAAACTGACCCTGACTTTAGTCTCGAACCTAAGACATTTGGTATAGCAGTCGAGTACGCTAACCACTACACCACCCGGACGGTTTTCATTGAACATCAAATGTAGTAGACTTTTTATTGTACTATAAGTTATTTTTCTAAAATAACAATTATTATAGTTTTGCTGATAAAATGTGAAATTTGAAGTTTCCGCGTGTATTATTTTTTTATTTACAGTTTGGTACCGCTGTTCTATTCTAACTCACGGTGTTGATGGACTCCGAATTACTTAAGAGATTATTTATCTTCTTTGTTCAAGAGAAAGTTTTCAGTTATGAAATACTGCGTGTCAAACGGGTTGGAAGTAGGTCACAAGTTTTTTGGTTTGATACATTACACGGATAGCTAGACTACTGGCCGAGTTTTTTTATTTACCAATTCTTCACGTGTTTATAAATTTTTATTTTATAAAATTAACAAATTGTTATGTTTGCGTTTCGGATACTACACAGCAGATCCTAAGAAGAGAATGACTTGATGACACGACTGGTATCTATATTTTGGTAATTACGCTAATTGGGCAGATATTTCACTTTTGTAACAAGATGATACATTTGGTAGTTCGGAGCAATTTAACAAAGATTTGAAACAAGTTTCTTCAAACTAAAAACGTTTTTTGATCTGCATGTACGATTATAAACTATTTGGCGAAATCCTACTGTTAACCGAAGCATTAGGAAACGTTAAGCGAACACTACTGTTGTAAACGTTGAGTCTGCGGAAAAACTTTAGTTAGTGAAATTTGTTAATTTTCTGCTGCTAACAAAATATGTTTGAAATGATAAATCAATTTTTGCTCAAATATCAAGAATTTATCTAAAACTTTTGATAAGGTATTTTTATAAGCCAATTGTAAGGTAAAACAGAAACCTATTTTTGTATTAGTTTAACGAGTTTTGATGTAGTTAATATCAAGGTGTTTCAGTTTACTGGATCTGAATTGTAGATGCTGCCTGTTATTTTTAATTTATACTGAAATTAAAATTTTAACGAAATTAACAAAGTCTGATAGTCCTAACGAAATAATGTTACAAAAGTATTCTATTGGAATATTTGAAAAAAAAGGAAAGGGTTATAAAGTGATTTGGGCGTGATTATAAAACTATTTTAGAAATTCTGCTTTGTGAAGCCAAGCAAATTGAAAATATTGAGGTTTTGTATTTTTTGTGACAATCAGGAGCCTACATACATCATTGATACTCATCACTAAAGACTATGTTATTTCATTTGTGAGTTCAACAAAGTTTTTCTCTGCACTATTCACCTTAGCTGTTTTGTGGAGTGAGAGGTAGACCCAGTAATCGATGGTAGGATTTAATGCCAAATATTTATCTGTAAAAATACGGAATATATTTTGATGCAGTAGATGCAGATTTTACTAGTCAAAACGTTATTTACACGAATTGATCAAAATAAGAAAATAAGAATATGACACAAGAAAGTGTAAGTTTAAAGTAAATGACAAAAGTATTGTTTCTCAAAGCTCAAAGTAGCTATAAGAGCAGCGGTAAATTACATTAACGAGCAGACGGACGAGGCTTGGTACATGATTCTAGCAAGACAGTGTACTTAGATCAATGCGGAAATTGACAGAATTAATAGCAGAGAGAGAACAAATGACCAGGGAGGTACAAGGAAAAATAATTGGATTTAAATTTACTAGGGCGCATGTGGGGAATTGAGGTAACGAAAAAGCGGACGATTGGAAGAAGCGATTGGGGAGGAAATGGAACTTGGATATGAGAAGACCTCTTCTCATATGCGAAATTTGTAATTATAAAAGTTACTACGGTAGATGAAACTACTGATGTATTCAATTTTAATGTTATTTTGTTTTTTTTTTAATGTATGTATTATTTTTTATGCATGATACTTTTAACAGATTTAGTCGTAACCAATAATTTTAATTTGTCCGCGAATTTTGAAAACCTATCTTTTAAAGTTTAAAGACGAAGTAATCGATCTTTACGCTCTGTGTTTTAGCATACGTATGCCTGGGAAAGGACGTCTACCTGATTTAGATCTACGTTTATATTCTCTTCGGTTTCTGATCATCTGGCTAGATCAGCAGAATGACTAAAGTACTACGATCTACTACAATCTACTTTAGGAAATTGTTCGATGACTCATTTTTTGGACATCAATAATCACTTGGATAGTGATAATCTGTTTATAAAGTTTTTTAAATTTAAATGTCACTCTATGCAGACATGGTTTGTTTGACTTGCGCATGACGTCACAGGGTTTGATGAAAATGCCGTCTAATACTATTTTAAAATAGATAAATACAAACTGCTAACTGTTTATTACTGTTATTTTTGATTAGTTTTGCAATGTGCAATTGTCACGTTTGAGAATAGATTAGTTTTACTAAGATTTTATGTATATTCTTTTGATACTAATATATTATAATTTTTAATAATAATAATTTATTATAATTATTAATTAACGTTTTATATAACAAAATGTCAAATTTTGCCGTTTTTTACTTTTATAAACAAAATGTTGAATTTTAGTTTTATTACCAGATTTTAATATTTCATAATAATATGTTTAAATTTTTAATTTTTCATAAATAGAATTTTACGTTTTTAACAGTTGATGCAGTAGCGGATTTACTTAAAAGCGGCTGCCTCGGGTCCCGTACGCCTATGGGCCTTTATAAAAATGGTGAAAAAAATATTATTATAGTAATATTACAATTTTTTTGTTTGGGTCTTAAAATGAGTTACTCTGCAACTCACAAACATAAGAAATGACTGACAGATGTCATTAAGTTGAAGAAGCATTAAACAAAAGTTTTGTTAATATGAAACGTAATCGGGTGGTTTAAAAAGATGTTACTGCTCACTCGCCTATGTGTTTGTTATCAAAAATTTAGATCTTACTTTTCCTGCCGAGTTTTTGCAGCTCTCCAACATAAGAAATAGGCTGACAGATGTCATTTATCCGAAAAAAGAACTAAACTAATTGGTAACTAACACTCGGGTAGGTGGACGAAGCACTTAGTTTATGAAATTTGAATTGGCTGGCTTAGAAAGGTAATTGGGTGGTTTATAAAAAGTTTTTATCATCAAAAGTTTAGATGTTACTTTCTTCTGCATAACTATTTTAATAATAATAACCTCAGGCTAGAGACCTGAGGAAACAATAAAACACATTAAAATGTTTAATAAATAAATACCTAACCTATTATCACAGTTGTTAAAATTAGAAACTAATATCACAGAACCTACTAACTTAACCTACTATTTTAGTTTGAGGAGTCTTGCGTCTTTCAAAAATTGGGCGCACCTTTCTATGGATTCTTCTATATTTGATAAAATAGACGTCACGTAGTTAGGGGGTTTGATCCGATTAATGTGAGGAAGGTAGGCTTGACATTTATCCGAAATATGTTGTACCGATAGAGGGTTGTGACATGTTTGGCATGCGGGAGCTTTGTCGCCGGTTAGGAGATACCAATAGGTCAAGTTGGTATGTTCTACACAAGCGACATAGGTTGACCTCTTTTCTTTTGTAGAGATCTACCAACGACTTTTATGTTGTCATGGTGAGCTTGATTTCTTTCAGTTTGCTCTCGAAGCCGTTCCACACTTTTTGCCAATCCTTGATGATCTTTGAAATGACGTATTCTTTGAGGGAATGGATTTACGTCTGCTGCCTGACGGACGGTTATTTCAGCTAGTTTGTGGCCCTTAATATACAAATGACCTGGCGTCCAGACAAAGATAACTCTTTGTCCAAACTTGGCCAGGTAGAATATAATATTGAAGTTTGTACGAGCTGGGCCAGCAGATTGACTGAGTACATAGACTTTATACTTAGGATGTCACTCAGCGAGTCGTCTTGCAGTTTAGCAAGGCTTTATGCAATGCATATAATTTTAAGATTGTCTCAATACAACCGTGGAAAGTCTGGATATTCGGCAATAATGTCAAGAAACTTTTTGGCATCGGCCATGTTGGAAACTTGCCAGAGCCGACCTCAAATACCATCAGATAGTTTATATTGAGACTCTCCTCCAGGTCTTGCGCTCGGACGCACACCGGTCTACTGTTGCGTTTTGTTGACAGTAGTAAATATGAGTCGGTTGTTGTGACCTCTTTTTTAACAAACCGGCTTGAAAATATTGTCAGTTTGCACGGTCGATAAACCATCTACGGGGGACGGACTGTCTGACTTGTTTGACGATGGTTTGAATCACGATAAGAAAGTGATCGCTGCCGTGAAGGTTCTCTAATACTTGCAGCGTTAAACATGTGGCTAGACGTGGAGACGACAAAGGCAAATAAATTGTCGAAAAATTTGTACCTCTACCTACAAAGCCAGTTGGGGACCTCGTATTTAGGAGGACAGCGTTGCTTTGATCGAGAAGATTTTCTATTAAGCGACCTCGCATGTTTTTTCTCAGGGAACCTAAAAGCCGGTTGTAGGCGTTAAAATTGTCCACCAGGAGATAGGGTTGTGTAAGCTGCGAAATAAGTTTTTCTATATTTTCTAAAGTCCAATCGAACTCCTAAAAATACAGGTTGCATATTCTGGCTTTATTGGAACAGTATGCCGGATAGTCTTTGACTGGAGCAAAAGGTTAATTTTTCTTCAGAAAAATAGCGACTTCACCATTGTCTCGTTGACCTGAGAGAACGTCACTTCTTATATGCAGAGCCCCGAAGAGTGATTTTTTTGTTGGGATTTGAAGTGGGTTTCCTGGAGGCACACGCAAAAAGGCATGCGCTTTACCAGGATCATTTCATTTCCACTGTATTATTGTCTCTATAATTTTAAATAATTAATAAATAAAAAAGTTATAAGAGACTTTGATGTATTTGACATATTTTGTTGAGTTTATCAAGCTCAGTCAATTTTCATTCATCAATCAATAAGTATTGGGTGTTTTTTACAATACACTTTTTTGCTATATTTGTTTGCTTACAAAAAGCTATTTTTTGTCAACATATAACATTTATACATACTTTATTTTAAAAAGATAATAAATACAATTATATAAATAAAACTTTAACAATCAATCACCATGGAATCGAAACACCCACATTCCAATTGGCTTTACTTTTTCCTGGACCGTCAATATTCTTATTCCATTGTCCTTGAATATCATAATTTTTGGTTTGATGTTGGCCTTCAACTCCTACATTATGTGTACCATGATCTTTATAAACATGTGGTGTAATCTGCCATTCTGGCGATTTATAAGAGTCTGGTCTTTGGAAATTTTGAACATCTTTATGATTATCCACTTTAGATACAAATCGTCTTACACGATACACAGAATTTATTTTAAAATCATCATCAATATCTTGCACAGGCCAAGATAATACTAATCCTAATAGACTAAGAAATATTAAGAATTTCATCTGTAAAATAAAATTTATGTTAGATATTATGAAGATTAATTAATGGCTTTTCTGCATCATAGAACTAGTTTAACAAATTTTAATTTTGTTGCAATCTATTATTAATTATTTATAGTATATGTGCTTGACCTTTGGCCGCTGTGATCGTTAGATTGAGTTTGAATAAATTATTAATCTATTTCATAATATTTAATTAATTGTTTATATTATTTACTTACATTGATTGATAACAGAAAGACTCTGCTGTAGTGTTGCAGTAAACTGTAACTCACAAATAAAACAGGAATCCTTATATACTAACAATATATTGCCGGGATTTTACGGACGTGCGGAGTTTTCCAGTAAAAGTACTAATAAAAATCCGCTAGTAAAATTAATTGCTGTTATCTCAGCTTTATTTTGCAATATAAATCTGCCGATAGACAGTAGCTAACGACTGTGTGGTTCATAAAAAAAAAGAGTTTGACTTCTACTTTGTAAAGATCTAAATTATTTATCGATTTGTTCAGGAGTAACGTAGTAGTAGTTCAGGATTTTGAATATAATCTATTTTATAGTGAAATACACAAGAATATGCGGCGAATTCTAATCAAAATTATGTATTTCAATAACCAATGGAATAATACTATTGATCGATCGTGAAAAAATAAAGCCAACACAATGTAGGTGTTTTTTAATTTACTTGTTATTATTTTTTTGCGTATACGTCAATGTTTTTTTTATATCTAACACGTCTTCTATACAAGCAAATATATGTGACGCACGTAAAGGTGATAGACAGCAGCTGATATCCAATTCAAATGTATTGAATTGAATTTATGAAACGCTGTTAGAAAATGGGAAAATTGAAATGCAAATTGATCTCATTGCAATTGAAACATGTGTTGAAAATATAGAATTTAATAATAATTCAGTTGACATTTATAAAATATAAGAAAATTTATGGAGCTACAAGTTCGTATCTTAGCTCTTAGCCGCCACTGCCTTACTATCGAGGGTAGTTCGTTTAAGTACCTTCTCTTAAACATATTGGTGGTTTATATACCATACCCATACTTTAATGGAAAACAGATAAATAGACGTGAAGGTTGAAGGCAAGTTTTTATACATAACAGAACATAGAATACAATTGAATTTTTTTGGGAAGTGAAATTAGAATTAATCTTAATTAAGCGAAATAAATTCATAATGCCTATTTCTACAAACAAAAGCAGACTCATGTTTCTGATACATAAAACTTTCATTAGTACGCTTATACATCAAACAGTATATCAATGCACTCGTAAAGTAGATATTGTAGCCTATATACAATTCGTTAAAATCCCGTGAGTGGCATAATATTCCATAGCCCGTGTTTTCTCTCACTATTTTATTGTAGTTGTCAATGAAGGTAAGCTTAAGGGAATTTTTTACTGTAAATATATTATTAATCATTGTATTATAAACGTGAATGATTATATTTTATAGAAATTTACGCTAAAAATGTTTTTACTTGTAAACCCAAAGAGATTACATTACTACAATTTATGTTAATTCTGCAATAAATAAATTGAATTTATTTTTATATGACGCATTCTACTATAAGCATGAATGTTTACATAGATTCAGCTGATTTGCATTGCAAAATTGAGATAAAAGCAATTAATTTTATTCATGATGTACTGTGTAAAATTTACTGAATGGGATTTCCCCGAGTACCCGAATATCGTATTAGTGTATAAAAGGACTTGATATGATTTAATGTCGCCGAATGTGATAAAGCCTGGACTTTGCTGCTTTTGTTGAAGGTTGAACAGATTATTATTTTATGGTGATAAAATATATCAAAGGATTGGTGAATTAATATAATATACGTATTTTTTTAAAATTAAACATTCAGTTTATTTAAGGATTAGGAAAATAGGTTAATTTTTGACTTTTGAAAAATAGCTTTGTATACTATACTATATGTCGGTAACAGTAATAATTTTTCAAAAAAGAATTATAGAATTTTACTATCATTTTACAGAATTTTTTTTTAATGCATTAAAAGCTTTATACTCAATATATTACAATAAAAAATCAAGGCATTTATCAATCAATTAATCTGATTTTATTTTAGAACTTCATTCAAAATAAATCACATAACATTCACAATCAAATTATTTATTCAAACTACATAGAATTACAATACAATTTAAGTGATTTAATTTCATGTTAAACCAACTACCAACCATGGAATAGAAGCACCAATACTCCAGTTAGCTTTATCTTTTCCAGGTCTATCAATATTGGTATTCCATTGTCCTTGAACATCATCATAATTCTGATGTTGTCCTTCTAATCCTTCTATTTCTACATACATATAATGTAACTCTTGACTTTTTGGGTCTGGTTTTTGGAAGTCTTTATGATTATTTTTTTTAGTTTGTGGATCTTTAGGATATGCAAAAATATTTTCATTTTCTGGAATTTGTTTGTTTATGGGTAAGCAGTAACATACTGTTATTAAACCAATAAGTATGATTATTTTCATCTACAAATAATATAGATTTATAATATTTTTATTAGCACATATTTTGCATTCACAATGGTCTTATTAAAAAAAACTCCAAAATATTGCGTATCGTAATGAAGCTTATTATAAACGTTTATTTAATTGGAGTGATTACTATACGGACATTTGAACGTTTTGATTTTAATGAATTAGAAATTTAAATAGAAAAAATAGTATAAAACTATTTTTATTGCGTTTAAAAAACTTACCTTTGGTTGCTTTTAAAACTTGGTCTTTTTTAACTCATCCTTTAATATGCAATTTTATATTTTTTGTTCATAAGAATCTCATTAAATAATGGTATTGTGTAATTGACTCATTACAATAAGGAACGTTTCATTTTTATTTAACGCGTATCGCAATCGAGTCATTTTGATTTTAATAAATTAAAAATGCAAACTAGAAAATTAAGTATAAATAACGTGTTTTATAAGATCATTTTGTTTACATGCGTTCTTTAAAAAACTTATAAAACTTGTTCTTTAATATACTATAAACGGTTACTTGGTTATCATTACATTAACTCATTTTCTAAATGTTAATAAAAAATAAAATAATTACCTACTTTTAAGAGCAAATTGTTTAATTCGTTTAGAAGTAGCTAAAATAAATGTTTCACTTGCTTGTGCTGAAGTTATATATCACAACTACATGCTAATACGATAATAAATTGAATTGGGGATTTTCTTGCGCAGCAAAACATTGTTTTTTTATATACATAGATAACATTAATTTTATCTCGACTCAGCGTTGATAATTTTAAATATTACGTATGTAATAAACAACTTTATATTGTGATTATGAAATGAAATTTAAAGCATAATTTTATTCTATTCTACATGTGGTTAGTTTTTATGGTTACAATGATATTCTCAGTAAGTCAGAAAGGGACAATGCTATTAAGAGATCATGAAATGGACTAATGATCGGGAGGGATGGATGAGACTCTAATATGCAAAATACAAATGATGACCCAACTTGTATTGGTTGCACTTTTGTTACAAACAGTAATAACAAATATGTGGAACGGTAAACACTTTTAAATTTATCTTGATCGATTTGAAGCTGTTTTTTATTGTAGTAAGGTATTCAATTGTTTTGATTAATACTTAATAGATTAACAATGCAATTGGTTTTGATACTATTTTACTTCAAAAAAATATTGCAAAATTTGGTTGTGTCTTTAAAGTTATTGTCAAAAGAGGAAGAATACTTATGTACCGAATTGTTGTGTCAAACATTTGACAATCTACTTTTGCATAATAACTTGACACAATTCGGTGTACTATCAAAAAATTTGAAACCCAATTTTCATTATTGGATAATACGCGACCAAATAGACCACACCTAGCAGGTAGTGAAGAAAATATTGCGGTGATAGCTGAGAGTGCAGTCTTTAGGTTCTAGAAAAGCTTAAAGAATATCCAAAGTTTTGTTCAGCGATAAGGCCCATTTTTGGTTTAGTGGCTACGTCAATAGACAAAATTGTCATATTTGGGCTAAAAAGCAACTAAAAGAGGTTTAAAAGTTACCATTGCATCTATACAAAACAAAGGTTTGGTGTGGTTTATGGGCTCGTAGAATTGGTTCATGTTTTTTCAAAAATTAGGCGTTATGATAATGTACTATTTGCTGCCTGAACTTGAAACTCGTAATCTCGACGACATTTAGTATTAACAAAACGGGCGTTACTTGCCTCACAACCCGTAAAACATGGCTTTATTACAAGAACGGTTTGGTGAACAGCTAATTTGGTGAATTGAACACTTAGATCAGGTGATATCACACTTCTAGATTTTTTTATTAAATCCAAAGTCTACATGGATAAGCCGGCTACGTTTAAGGAATCGGAGGCCAACATTACTTGCGTCATTTGCCAAATATCACTCGAAATCATCAAACGCGTTATCAAAAAATAGAACTTTAGCCGCTGTTTACGGCGAACAGTTGAAAGAAGTAATATTTAAAAATTAAATGTTAAAAATGGTTCTTTTGTATGATAATGCAGATTAAAATATAAAGTTGATAACTTTGATTTTTTTATCACCCATTACTATAATAGCAGATCACTTTTTTTATTCAGGTACGAAGGCTGATATTTTAAGGCTTATGCTTGTGTTACTACTTCACAGTTGCCCTTTAATATAGGCTGTTTTTGAAGGAGGGACGGGAAAAGATTTTGTGTCGTATTTATTTAGGAATAGCCCCCAAACGCCTACCGAATAAAAAATCTCTCTTTAGACTAACGTAGGTTGCTGTAGAATCATCGTTAAGTATTTTTTTGCAGCTGCTATTTATTTTGGTTATTCTTTACTTCTTTATTCGCTTCAGGCCCTTGCCTGTCTGGCTTTGGTCTGACGGTTTCTTTCTTCCTGTTTTTTCTTCTTTCTTTTTGATGATTTTTGTAGCTTGATTCTCTATCATTTTCTATGTATCCTTGCTTTTGAGCATATATACTCCGTCATATTTTGGGCTTTCAGAGCTAAGCCTCCAGCATTGGAACATGGTGTGTTCGGGTGTATCTACTTTGTCACAGTATACGCATCAATCATTCTCTACTATGTTTTTCTTTTTTAGGTAGGTTTGAAAGCAGCCGTGACCTGTCAGGATCACGGTCCGGTACGCGCTTACCTCTTCTAACATTTTTCTGTACTTTGGGATCTGTGCACAGTTGTTTCACGTGGGTACAGTACGATGGAGTTGGTCACCGAGCTAATAGCCAGTTTTTTTTCCGCTCTGGCTCTTTCAATATTGAGCATCAGTCGCGCAAGTGCTTCTATTGCTTTTCCAATCTTTCTGGTTGTTTCTGCAATATGGGCTTCCATGTGTAGATTTCTGCCAAGAAGGACTGAACTCTAAGGTATTTGGAGCTATTTTTGTTGGTGACAGCCAGTTCTAAATCTGTCTTTGCCAACCACATTTTTACGCGGTTTGCGGTGTACTCTGCATCTTCTTTGATGATTGTTTTGCACGGGCGGCATACCACCATAGATAGATTATCCGCATACTCTACTAAAGTTGTATCATCCGGCATGGTTTCTCTGATCACCCCGTTGTAGTAGGTGTTCTATAACGTGGAGCCAAGAACTGAGCTCTGTGGTACCCCGCAGGTCATTTTCAACTTGTCGCTGCCAACTTGAATTACCTTTTTGTGGAGGTAGTATTTTTACGGAGCCGAGCTGAAATCATTTTTGACGTCCAGCGTCAACACTATTGCAAACTTATTTCTTTTTTTTTTTTGGCTTTCTCCGCTATACTATTGACTTTTTGGATGGCGTCTACCGTTGACTTGTTTCCGTAAAACCATACTGCTTAGGGGACAGTCCGCCGGTTCTCAGTAGCTTTTCCTGCAATTTTTTGTTTAAGATCAGCTCGAAGAGTTTTGGATGCGCACCGATGCTTTTTTTTATGTTCTGTAGTTTGCCGGGTCAAGATGTTTGTTAACTATACTTTATACATGTTTGGCTCAGTTATTTATTATTTTACTTTTCTCTATCATCCCATTTACGTCGTATATTAATTAATTCACGTTGGAACGGCTTATTATTATCAAATTCTATCATATTATTTGTTTGCTGCCAATTCATGCGACCGTACTATGTTTTGCAGCGAACGAGAAAATGTTCAATTTTTCTTACCGTTTTTTCTTGAGTCGGTACAGTACATCTTGTTTTCTTGTATTAGAGTCTTACTATTACGGCCCAAAATTGTTTTTGTGTGCTTTTTTTATCAATTGAATTTGCACATAAATATTAAATACTGCTCAATTGGTAATTATAATATCTTCCTCTAGCATAGAACCGATAGGTCGTGTCCATTATAACAATAACATTATAAGACCAAAGTATTTATTATTAAATATGCAAGTGGTTACAGTCACTGATTTAACGCAATTTAGCAGAATATATTTAACTGTTTGTTACTATTGTACTGACTATAGCATAAAACCTCAAAGCGTTCCCAGCTACTGTAAGCTTGACAATTTGTTGTGCAACTCTGACTTTAAACACCAGTGCACGGCATGCTCTCGGCGGCTGTCATGATCAAAGTCTTAATGCCAACCACGGCGTTAAAACACAACATTGTTTTAAATGCCAGTTTATGATAACAATATTTTACAGTCTAGTACAAGTATTTTTCAACAAAAATTTAAACCATTTCTGGAGGAAGCTGATAGTCTCTTTAAGACTAAATATAAAAACATAAATTAATTCAAATAAATTTAGTCGCCCCAAAGTTATACGGTTTGGTCAAAACATATTAGGAGAATTTACCTAATTTTCAGTTAAACTAAATTTATTCTTTTGTAATTTTACTCAATTTTGGGCACTTTATAGTGTAAAGAATTTAGCAGAATTAATCCAAGTGCTTAAAGATGTTAAAAACATACCAAATGGTTGCAAACTGTTCTTATTTCATTTTTGTATGTATGTTTTCTAATATACCTCCGCAAGAATTCCTGAATATTTTAAGGGATATACTAGACAAATCCGTTATAGATGCATAGATGGAGTTAGAAGATGCCTTTAAAATGTGTATTAATCAACATTATTTTCAATTTAACGGAGTATAAAACGCTGGACTGCCAATGGGATTACCTAAGCGGTAATCTCATTGGTTCCCTTCTAGCCGACTATTTTATGATCAACTTGAAAGAGATAATACTATCATCTCGGCTAGCTAAATCACACATTTATTATTGGTATATATACGTAGATGATATGTTTGCATGCTTTAAAAGAACAAGGCAATTCTCCATTTTTTTATAATTCATTAACAGCATCCATTTCAAGGTTTAATTTACGTTAGAATCAGAAGTCAATGAAGCAATTGACTTTTTGAATCTTACACTAAATTTTTAGGAAACCAACATTTACAGATGGAACAATTTCCACCGAGTCAAACCATCTTTATAATCATAAGATGGTGACGTTCAATTTAATGGTTTATAGATCAATTAAAATTCTAATGGCACAAGAAGACAAAGATATAGAATTAAAAACAATCAATCAAATTGCACTTAAGATGAGGTTACCAAAATCTGGCGAGCGGTTGTGAGACGACCGCCTGAAGAGAGAACGAACGAACGATGGGAGGAGTTTTAGAGTAGACAGAAGTGGTCGCATCGGCATGATCCGATAAATATAATAATGTATTATATACATTATACATACTTATTTTTTATTAAAATTAATAACTATTTTTATTGCATACATAAATAATAATGTTAAATTAAGTAGTAGTAACAGAAACGGAACGAACACTACAAAACACGCATCCAAATGTAACATCGGATCATGCCGATGCGACTACTCCTGTCTACTCTAGAACCCCTCCCATTGTTTGTTTGTTCTTATTTAATAAGATATGAAAATATTACAAATGAATAGATAGTTGGAATTTAAACCACCTAGCATTTAAGCTAAAAGCGTTAATAAATCAAAGTATTTTAATAAAACATAAAATTTACTGTTGTATATATGCTTTGTAATTTTCTTTTATATTCATACTTGTTTGTATCACCATCTGATAATGGCCTTGTAGAAGGTTAAAACACGGTTTTTAAATATATTTGTGATATAAAGGGTTTTTTAATAAGGACGGGTAGATGTTGAAATGGAATAAAACAAGCTGTTTGTGAGGTATAACAAAATTCTTTTTTTTTTTAAAGGCCAATGTATGCTATTAAGTGTGGAATATGACATCGTTCAAATGCCCGTCTTGGCTTCTTATTGTGGCAAAGTCCGAGTGATCCAATGGCCTGTGTTATGTTGACCTTTAGGGCATTGATCGATTGTGGTTTATTTGCATGGACTTGTTACTGCATGACTTTAATGGCCAATTCACATCATCCCTGCGAGAGATAACTTTACATTCAAAACGTTCATGCAGAATGTCAATTGTGGTGTCCGTTGTGTGACACGTGGCGCCTTCCTGCTGGAACCACATGTCGTCTAGATCCATATGGTTCAATTTGGGTCATAAGAAATTGGATATTATTGTTTTGTAGTGCTCGCCGTTGACGGTGACCGCTTCACCAACGTAGTTTTCGAAAAAGTACGGACCAATGACGCCGCCGGCCCAAAATTCACACCAAGCGGTAAATTTTTGAGGATGCATTATCACCTGGTGAACCTCGTGAGGGTAGGTGTCGTTCCATATACGATAATTTTTTTGCCAAAATTGGGTTCTCTTCTATCTTGTCTATGGTCATGAACTTTGAGCTTATGGGTCAATTGGATTTTGTACTGGTGTAGGTTTAAGTTCCGACGCAAAATTTGCCAAATTGAAGTCTGCGAAAGCCTGTTGTACACTTTTACGGACCGCGGCGATGTTCTCCGCCGATTTTGCGTTTCTTGATCGTACAGCTGTGTACAGGCTGATTATTTACCAAACCCGTTGTTTCAAATTTGGCCATCGAACGTTGAAGAGTCGACTGTGAAGGGCCACCACGTCTACCGTAAAATGGGCGCAATGCGCTTAACGTTTGCACTAACGAACGCTCATTTTGATAATAAAGTTTTATCATTTGAACGTGCTGTTTAATTGTATAACTTGCCATGGTGATTTGGCATAAGTAACTGAATAATAAACAAAAGATTTGATAGATGACACAAAAAACAAAATGGCCGCTACGGGCTGCTAAAATCTACCCGCGCCAACTGAAAAATCCATTACATAGTCAATGTGTTTTATTGATCTTAAAACGAACTATCACATAGTATCGGCAACTTCCATTTTTTTTTTTTAATTTTAAATTGATGAAAAAAATTAAATTATTTTTTTTGGGTTGATATGACCCGCAAGACGATGCAAAAATTAAAAAAGTTTGACCAGTTTAGAAATGACAGCCAATAATGTGGTTTTTAGTTTTTTCCCTAAAAATCTGTGTTGACATTTTTTTTTAAATAGAAGACCCCTATTTAATTAGATTGCACCTTTTGAAAGATGTAATACGTCCGGTGTCTCTACTACCAACCGTTTTTGAGTTTTAATTTTTTTTTATGCAAAAAGTCTTGACGAAAACCTGTTTACTGACTAATTTTGAGGCCAAGTCAACATTGAAAGACCATAAATGAAAAATTAGTTATTTCAAATTGTGCGTTTACTCTTTACTCTTTTAAATGAGATCACACGAAAATCTCTATCTGAAAAAAATGTAGGAGGAGGCTTTTGCGCAACACTACATTTTGGCATATAATGCATTTTCTCAACTTTGATAAACTGTCACTGGTTTATTTGAATGTTTATTAGGGTGGGTCATCAAATTTTTTTTGTTAAATTTTTATGAACGCCGGGCGGTGACGCAAGCGCAAAAACTACCAAAGAAGAAGTAAAATCTTCTAAAAACGACGTCAAACTTTTGAAATAAGTTTTTTTTGTTATACAACGTGTTTCTAGTAAAATTTATGTTTCCAAATCAATTACTATTAGTTAGAAGGTTATACAATGCACAGAAAAAATAATAAAAATAACCTGAATAAAAAAATTTCTGAACCCGTAATCTTTGAGGTTTTAAGTGACAATATTAAAAGTATTTTTTGTTGTTGTAATTTTTGTGCAAAAATCTTAGTTTATTATTAAATACGATTTTTTTTTTCATTTTTAATTATTTTATAAGATTATTTGACATCTTTTTTCTACGCATTCTATGACCCTCTAGTGGATGAAAAAAAAAAAGATGATTTTAAAAGTTCTTTTGTTGCTTAAACCAATTTTTCTTCTTCTTTGGTAGTTTTTGCGGTTGCACTATTTAGACTTAATCAATCGGTACCAAATTTTGAGAATATTAGTTTTTTTTGGTATTTGAATAAAAAAAAAAATGTTTAACCCCACCCTAATGTACATATATCCAAAAATTATAAAAATAATAGTTTGTTGACATAGGATGGTTTTTTTATTTTAGACTAGGACGGGTTAACCATTAGTGTACTCTCAAAAAATGCTTATAATTGCCATATTTGGTACGACATTGGTGGAAAACATAGCTAACTTAAAAATGTGTCAGGTTAGCTCTATAAAAAAATTGAGGGTTTTTGATCAATTTATTTATTCATTTTTGATTTAAAATTTTACGGTTTCTGAAGTTTAGCATTTTTGACAAAAAAAAAACAGTTTTAGTGTTAAAAAAAAATTGGTGACGCTATTGGAATATTTTGATACCTTTGGGAAAGAAAATGATATATAATGTTGAATTTTAAACAAATTGGTTTAAAACGCGACCTCCCTCTGGTAAGAGTACAGAGTTCGTTGGTTTGTCAAAAAAAAAAACGCAATTAAAAGTTTGAATTTATCAAAATACATTTTTTTAATTTTTAATGAAAATCTAACAAATGACGATGAAAAACTTATGGACTTGTGGTGGTGTATGGCGGTGGCGGCGCCTACAAGTAAATTACAAATATGTTGCTCTTGTTTTTTAGATGTTGAAAAATATAAATGTTTCTAAAAAATTGCTTATGCACTTAGTTTACACGCGCTTGTTTCAACAAAGAGATCGGAAAAAGAGGCAAGATTACGTATTTTTCTAAGAGTGAGAGGAGAGTATCCGGTTTCAATCCATGCGATTGCGTTTACCGTTACGCATGTATGTTCTAAGTTGGTGTTGATGCCTGAGAAGGTAGGATGGGGTTTGTTTCTTTTTTAAACTGTCACAGGAAGTGAAAACGGTTGCGGGAGTAACTGTCTCTCCAGGGAATTGTTCATGGAGATAGAGAAGCGGAACCACTAGGGAATGGGTATTCTTGGTTCATTGCAGCCTGATTTTTTTTTAAAGATTGAATGATGATGCAGAGTCGAATTTTGTGGTCTAAAAGTTGGCTGTGGAGTTCTGGTCTGCTGTGCCAGCAACAGCCTTCTCCTCTTTTCTTAGGTTTTTTTTCGGTAAATAATAGAAAATAATAAAAGTCAATCTTTCAGGAAACTCATTTTCAACTTGAGTTTACATTGGGTTACAGTTAGTAGGCTTTAGAGCCTAGCTGACTTTGGTCCAGGTTTTGGGTGCTGCATTTTTGTGGAATTGGTGTTGGTGACTGCTTAGTTTTGCCTCGTTTTAACTGACGACTTTTGCCGATTAGAAGAACGTGTTTTTCTAGACGTAGGCATTTGAGTTTTGGAAAAGCTAATGTCATTTTAATGCTGCCCCATAAGTATTGTTTTATAGAATTCTAAAGAATCATGTTGCCCACTAGTGGTAGTTGACTTTAGCTAATTTTTGGTTCAGTTTTCGGTTTTTTTTTTTTGGGTTGTTTTCAGATTCGGTCTTAAAACACGGGAGCGTTGGTGGTTTTATCTAAAACTGGTGAGAATTGACAGTGCAATTTTGATAGGTATAGATTTTTTTTGGTTTGAGACTCTTTTTTAAAGTAGCAAAACTTATTTAATTTATTTTTTGTCAATCAATCAAGAATTTTACAGAATAAGTTAATCTTGGTTTGAGTTTGAACCAAAAATAAAATTTGGTAGTGGCTTACTTTTGAAGAGGTCATCTAGGTGGTAAAAGTGGAAGTCTTTCCGGTGATGCGGAACAAGACGGTTGAATTTTTGGCTAAAAACCGGTTTGACCCTTGTCTGTGAGGTTGGTGTTAATGGTTGCAGTTCATCTTTCTTTGAGGTAATGGCTAGCTACAGTTCTGGTGTTATTGCCTGAGAAGGTAGTGATTAATGTGGGACTTTTGGCTGTTGTCTCTTTTTGTAAATAGAAGTGGAAACGGTTGCGGGAGTGGCACATCCAGGAAATTGCGTTCTGGAGATGGAGGCAACGATTACTCTTTAGGGTATTACAAGGTCTTAGCGGAGGTAATCGAAGATACTATTGCTATAATTATTTTTTTCCTTAGTGGTCAATCGAGTTCTGACCAAAGCACACATTGAACGAACAAACCTAAGACCACATTATAGTTTATATTTTCATAGTTTTTTTTTTGGCTTTGAGCTCTCGGTTTACAAAACACGCAGTTTAATTAAAACATAATTAAATTATGTTGTATGATCACTTGTTTGTGATTTGAATTCAATAATTTTAAATTGTTTTTAAAATTTATTTTTTAAAGTGTTATGGGAGCATTATCAAAAATTTATATTAGATTTTAATTCAACTTATAAGTTAAATGTATTTTTATGGTACATTTGCCGAAACACATTGACACAACAACGTAGAGATGATAAAGGTGATGGACTCACCTGATACATTCATTTAGTGCACTACAGTAATGTTTTATTAGCAGTACTTACACGACTAAACTAATTTCTAAAAAAAAATCATAAATTATAAACATTTATTTAGATATAAAATTTTATTATTTATATTGTTTCTTATCATCTGATATCTTATTTAGTTTATTACGTTATCGTGTGTTCAACCAATTAATAAAAATAAAGAATTAACTTTTTTTTTATTAATATATTGATTATTTTTAATCCTTAAAATAATTTTTTTACATAGTCAATCTTTTTAATCGATACTTTTAGTTTATTTATAATTTTGTTTAATGTTAGTTTTTAGTTTGAAGATGACCATATGGTCGAAACTGCTAGCGCAATTTTAAAATATAAATGTGATTTATTACAAAATCCAATTTTATTTTAACCCACAAAAAATGGGTCAACAATTAAAATTAATCAATATATTAACAAATAAAATCGAATCCAATCATCACTCCGATTCACCAACCCCTTTTCAACTAAAGAATTAACTGACTGAACACCTGAAAATTGAAATGTCATTAGTAATGTTTTTTTTTTTAATAATTACAGGTTTACTTCCGCTGATTTCTATTGCAAAATGACTAATTAATTTTACTACCGGATTATTTTTAGTTTTATAGAATGGGAGATTCCCGCGTTCGAAAATTCCCAGCGCTTTGTTATTATGCTATATAACATTTCGTGTTTTATTATTAGTTATAGTTTATTTCAATACTTTGTTTTGAGCAGTCAAAATATCTACCATTTTTAATGTAAGTACATTTACAATTTATTAATTTAAATTTAAATATTAAATTAATTATTTAATTTAATTATTAATTTTGCAGATGATTAAATACGTACTTTTCTTTGGTTTGTTGGGACTCGCATTAGCTTTACCAATGAAAGAATTGGTTGAGGATGTAGATGAAGTATATTATGTAGAAAATACAGTACTTCGTGTGAGAAGATTTGACCATAACGACATTACAGATTTCAAAAAGCCAGAACCGTATAAAAAACCCGTATGGAAGGTTACTCCTCATTTTTACAAAAAGCACGGAATGCATAATTTAGGAGTAAAATTGTAACTCTAAGACAAAAATTGACTATAACATAGAGACTGATGTATTACTTAAGATTTTATTTATTTAATTTATTATTCTGTTTAAATAAACTATAAATAAATGTAAAATGAACATACGTTATTATTATTTTTGCTGTAAAAAAATATCGTATAATCTAATTGCATGTCTATAAGAAAAACATCGATAAAACGTTGTTATTATAAAATTGCTATTAAATACTTTTATGTACTTAAAACACTCGCACAATGGAATATTGTTAAGAATGTATTAAAAAAATAATTCATTTATTTGCAATATGCAACCAAGCCTGTAAACTGCTTTGTAATTAGTATAAAAAACAATTGTGTATATAATTAGATACAACAAACTCTTTGGCAAGTAATAAACACTCAGAATTTCATGCTAAGTGTTTAAAACGATTAAGATTATTACATTATAAAATGGCTATAAAATCAGATCTAGTTTATATTGATGACGAAGATTATTGTATTTGGTTAGAACTAAATTATTGAGTGGAATAGTTTATTTTTGCTGCATGGCTAATTACCTACTCCACATCTGGGAATTTTGTAGCAAATTTAGGAATTTCAACTTGAATTATTGGGTTTTTTAACGTGCATGCAACATCAAGGCAGTTGACGGGACAAACTAAAGTGAACCGATGAGAAACTGGCTATAAAAGCTAGCTAAAAGACTTCTTATATGAATATATAGAAACAGTTTTTAGTTTAGATAGCCCATACCCAATCATATTTTCAAGTTTTGTTTATTGATTATGATTTCAGCAGACTTTCCTCAATTTATGATATTTTTGATCTTTTGAATATTTTTTTAGTTTTGTTAAAATATAGTTAGTATTATTTTGGCAAAGCATTTATGTTTTTATGTACAACAAGGAGTTTTGTTACACTATAAAATTTTATTTTTAGTTTTGTCAAGGCAACATAGAATTATGATACTACCAAAATTTTTATTGCTAGCTTTCTGAAAGCAATAGCAGTTTTGATATTTTATAAAATTTTATTTTTAGGTATCTAGAAGGAACAATGAGTTTTCATATACTTTAAAATTTTATTTTTAGCTTTCTTAAAGTAACAGGAAGTTTTGATTGCTAAAGTTAAGAGGAAGTTTTGATACTCTAAATTGTTATTGCTAATTTTAATCGTAACAGGGACTTTTGATACTTTATTAAATTTGATTAAGTTTTCTAAAAATCAATCATTTTTATTTATTTATTTACTAGTCAACGGAAGCCATTACAAAATAAGTATATATTTATAACTTAAAAAAACATATAAATTAAACATAGAACAAATAATACTAAAGTAAGAATACAACTTAAATAGTTACAAAATATTAATAAGGTCATGTATGGGTGACGTGCACGTCGCACGGTATTAAAAGAATCTTTAAAAAATCTACTTTAACTTTGTTGGCATGCCGCAAAACACGTGTGGATGCAGAGTGCTGCGCATAATCTGTACGTTTGTACGGTTAATGAAATAAGTAGTCATTGCGTAAAACTCGAGCTGGGACATGAATATCAATTGAGCTGAGCAAGTCAAGACAGTCAATAATCTCACAAAGCACTAGTGTCACGTCAAAATTAAAACGTATCTCAAGACTGGTCATGTTAAATGTAGAGAGCAGTTCCGTGTAGCTGCCTGCAATGTTGCATTTATACGCCAAAAAACGAACAAACTTTTTTTGAATCTGTTCAAATTGTTCTTTATTGACGGCGGTGCATGGAGACCACACATTTAAACAATACTTGAGATTGGGGAGTACTAGAGCGTTGTAACGGATAATTAAGAGTACAAGGGTCACAAAACTTTACGCTTGACAAATAATAAAAGTTGATAAGCTTTAGCCACGATAGTATCGATATTTAATGTAAATGAAAGGCTTGAATCAAACGCAATGATTAAATCACGAATAGTGTTACCTTTCGACAACATTATATTTCGAACCAAATATTACCGTAGACTGACGTCTAGAAAATGTCATCACTTTGCACTTATTTAAATTAAGTAGTAAGTTAAGCCTGATACCAACTAGAAAAATCTGTACTTCTTCATTAAGTAGCACAGCATCATTCAAAGACTGAATTTTCATAAAGATTTTTATATTGTCAGCAAATAATAAACAACGCGCATTAGAAAAACAGTGTACCACATCGTTGATAAAAATATTGATCAATAGAGGTTCAAGATGTGACCCTTGTGGAACACCCGACTGACCGATGCGCACGTATTGAGATCTGTTACATAAATAAGATTGAATCTACAGTAACAAGGTATCATTAACTCAAATACCACGTAGTTTTATAATTAGTATCTTGTGGTCAACGGTATCAAAAGCTTTTAAAAAGTCAGTGTAAACCGAATCCACCTGCAATCTGTTTTTGAGCGCATCTTTTATATAAGATTCATACAACAAAAAGTTGGAAGATGTTGATTTGCCAGTACGAAAACCGTGTTATTGCTGGCTTTCTAACAACAACAAGAAGTTTTGATACTCTATACAATTTTGTTTTTAGTTTTCTATTGGCAACAAGGAGTTTTGATACTCTATATTTTTTATTAAAGCTTTCTAAAAGCAACATAAATATTTGATAATTTATGTCTTCCATTTTTAGCTTTTTAGAGGCAATAAACAGTTTTCATACTTTATATTTTGTTGTCAATTGTCAAAAAAGTGTTGCAAACTGAAAATTAATTAAACTATCGAAAGTGTACACTACAGAGTTTTAAACTGTCAAAAGTATATGGAAATAACTGTTTAAACAAGTTTTGTAAACTGTCAAAAAAGTGCTGCAAATTCTAATTAAAATTTAATGAAATTATTATTTGCTATCTACTATCAAGAGTTGCAAACTGACAAAAGTATTGCAAACAAAAGTATTGTCAAACATGTTGTAAAAAATAAACAAAAACTTGAAAACTTTTAAAAATATTTGCAAGCTGTTAAAAGTGAAAAATGTAAAATGTTGAAAACTACTAAAGTAATGGATAACGTGTGCTAAGAAATATTGACAAGGTTTCAAAAATTAATGTTAATATCAAGAAACAGCAAACTGTTGCTAATGTTTAGAACTTGACAGGTTTGCAAACTTTTAAAAGTAATGCAAATTTCCAAAATAGTGTTATAAAATAAAATTAAAATTTACAGTAGCTGGGAAGGCTTTGAGGTTTTATGCTATAGTCAGTACAATAGTAACGAACATTTAAATGTAGTCTGCTAAATTGTGTTAAATCAGTGACTGTAACCACTTGCATACTTAATAATAAATTCTTTGGTGTTATAATGTTATTGTTATGATAGACACGCCCTATCGGTTCCATGCTAGAGGAAGATACTATAATTATCAATTGAGCTGTATTTAATATTTATGTGCAAATTCAATTGATAAAAAAAGCACACAAAAACAATTTTGGGCCGTAATAGTAAGACTCTAATACAAGAAAACAAGATGTACTGTACCGACTCAAGAAAAAACGGTAAGAAAAATTGAACATTTTCTCGTTTGCAGCAAAACATACTACGGTCGCATGAATTGGCAGCAAACAAATAATATGATAGAATTTGATAATAATAAGCCGTTCCAACGTGAATTAATTAATATACGACGTAAATGGGATGATAGAGAAGAGTAAAAAAATAAATAACTGAGCTTAACATGTATAAAATATAGTTAACAAACATCTTGACCCGGCAAACTACAGAACATAAAAAAATGCGCGCATTTAAAACTCTTCGAGCTGAACTTAAACAAAAAATTGCAGGAAGCGCTACTGAGAACCGGCGGACTGTCCCCTAAGCAGTATGGTTTTACGGAGAGAAAGTCAACGGAAGACGTCATCCAAAGAGTCAATAGTATAGCGGAGGAAGCCAAAAAAAAAAAAGAAATAAGTTTGCAATAGTGTTGACGCTGGACGTCAAAAATGCTTTCAGCTCGGCTCCGTAAAAATACTACCTTCACAAAAAGGTAAGGTTGGCAGCGACGAGTTGAAAATGACCTGCGGGGTACCACAGAGCTCCGTTTTTGGCCCCACGTTATAGAACACCTACTACGACGGGGTGATCAGAGAAACCATGCCGGATGATACAACTTTAGTAGAGTATGCGGATGAACTATCTATGGTGGTATGCCGGCCGTGCAAAACAATCATCGAAGAGGATGCAGATTACACCGCAAACCGCGTAGAAATGTGGTTGGCAAAGAATGATTAAGAACTGGCTGTCACCAGCAAAAAACAGCGCCAAATACCTCAGTCTTTCTTGGCAGAAATCTACACATGGAAGCCCATATTGCAGATACAACCAGAAAAATTGGAAAAGCAATAGCAGCACTTGCGCGACTGATGCCCAATATTGAAAGAACCAGAGCGGGCAAAACACTGGCTATTAGCTCGGTGACCAAGTCCATCGTACTATACGCAGCACCCACGTGGAACTACTGTGCACAGATCCCAAAACAGAAAAATGTTAGAAGGGGTAAGCGCGTACCCGACCGTGATCCTGGCAGGTCACGGCTTCTTTCAAGTCTACCTTAAAATGATAAACATAGTAGTGGAGAACGATCAATGCGTATACTGTGACAAAGTAGATACACCATGTTCCAATGCGATAAGTGGCAGTGCACAAAGCAGAAGACGACTGGAGGCTTAGTTCTGACGGAGTAAATATGCTCAAAGGCGAGGATACATAGAGGATGATAGAAAATCAAGCTACAAAAATCATCAAAAAGAAAAAAAACAGAAAGAAAGAGACCGTCAAGTCAAAGCCAGACAGGCAAGGGCCTGAAGCGAATGAAAAAGTAAATAATAACCGAAATGAGTAGCCGATGCTACAAAATACTTAACGGTAATTGCACAGCATCTTACGTTAGTCTAGAAACTGTCATTAAATGTCATCTGTCAGTTGCATTTTAATCAATATTTTGAGAATGTTGAAATCTTAAACAACTTAATTGTCTAAAAATGTTATTTAATTTTTTTTCAAATCTGTTAACTGCCATAACATATATCTATGTCTTACCCGGGATTCGAACCCAGTACGCTTAACTTGTTTTTAAACCGCTGGTCTATTGAGGTTGGCTTTATAAAATGTAATTAGTATAAAGTAGCATTCTGACAACTGCAAAAGTAAAATAAAGTGTAAAAAGCCAATAATCTGTATTTTACTGTAATATCAAAAACTGTCATACCAAACAAGTTCTGTTTTTGTCTCCTTTATAATGTTACAAAACGTAATTGTGTTTAAATCAGATAGTAACGAGAAAAGACCAAAATTGGAGCAACAAAACTTATTTTTAACCTTATAATATATGTGCGGCGCTTACGAGGTTGAGTGCCGTATAGCGTTATACTAAGTATAACTAATGATCCGAGCACCGGATAAGATATCCCCGGTTTATTATCCTTCTTCTTCTTCTTTTTCTTTTTCTTCTAGGCAGCACCTCCTGTTCATTTCTTGATGCCTCTTGGTCATATGGACCTAGGTTGTCGTTCCATCTCTTCCTTGGCCTACTTATGGATCTGCGGCCTCTTGGCGACTTGTCTCTGGCTATCCTGGTAATTCGGTCTTCTTCCATTCTGTCTATGTGTGCGTCCCATTCCCTTTTTCGTTGTTTTGACCACTCCGTGACACTGGTTATTGCACATTTTCTTCTAATTTTTTTGTTTGAGATTCTGTCCCTCAGTGTTTTTCTCTCGATCGTGCGTAATATTTTCATTTCTGCAGTTGTTACTATTTGCTTTGTACGTGTTGTTTCTGGGCGCGTCTCGACCATGTAAGTTAGTATCGGCTTGACTACTGCCTTGTATATTTTTATCTTCGTTTTGTTTCTTTTGTGCTTATTGTTCCAAATCGTGTCGTTTAGGCTTTTTGCTATATGTGTTGCTTTTTCGGCTTGCATTTTGACTTCCTCCTTCAGTTCGCCGTAACTGGAGAAATGGATTCCTAAATATTTGAATTCCATTATTTGCTCGATTATGGTTCCATCGATTTTGAGTTTGCATCTTGTTGGGTTGGCTGCTATGACCATGCACTTTGTCTTCTCCGCCGAGATCTGCATGTTAAACATTTTAGATGTTGTGTGGAATGTATGCAGCATTCTTTGGAGGTTGTCCTTGTTTTGCGCTACGAGCACTGCGTCGTCGGCGAAGCAAACAATCTTCACTTGTTTTGTCCCTATTGCGTATCCCTTCTTCATCCTAACTTTCTTCCTTATTTTGTTCATGATCAGTTTAAAAAGCAGCGGACTGAGCGAATCCCCTTGTCTTACTCCATTTCCGGCTTCTATTGGATCAGTCATGATGTCATTGACAGATGTTTGAATGGTATTGTGTGTGTATATGTCTTTAATTGTTTCTACCAGATCCGGGGCGATACCTCTTTGGTGTAGTATTTCCAGGACGTCTTGTAGCTTTACACGATCAAATGCCTTTGTAAGATCAATGAAGCATGTGTGGTTCATTATCCTACAAATCGTATTATGCTGGAGATTGTAAAATGCCTTTAGAAATGTGACTTGCGCGCTACGTACGATCATAGAGATTTTACGATTATGTGTCAAATTTGAACTTTTATTTTTCTTAATGAGATTATGTCTAAACGAGCTAAGGCTCAATTTTGCAGAATCCAACTTCAAATTCCTTGAAAAGACAGATGTATAAACTCTTTCAAATTGTACTTTGTTGACGAACATTAGGGCGTTACCGTAGCACAATGGTCTAGTGCAAGGACTGTTGAGCAGGCACCCCGGGTTTGATTCCCGGCAGCGGAAATATATAATTTGTGGAATATATTTTGATGCGGTCGGCTTTTTTGCAAGGCAATGGCAAACCAGCGCGAAGAATGGTATACTCTTCTAGTAGTGGTTTGGATTCGCCGTTAAACTGTAGGTCCCGCATGTTTGTGTAGTACTTTTATCGCACACCACAAACATACGAGAGGAGAGCCGACGCTCGTAGTGAGCACGGCACTATAAGAAGAAGCCGAACATTATTATTAATTAAAAAATGTTGCTATGTTTTTTTTTTGCACGTGTCACCGCTTTGTATTGAAGCATACAACGTTAGTGATAGCGGGGAGATACCTGACCTAACATTACTTTTCTGTTGATACTAGTTGAGCATTTAATCACGATCAAGGTTTTTTTACAAAACTTGGTCTTTTTGTGTTTGAAATAAAAGAGTTTTATTAAACACAAACTTTAAGAAATGATTTTTTTTGCAGGAAGTTTTTGACGATAAATTGCAAACTTTTGTTTTAGTTTAACTTGTCTATGGAATGCTGAGGGAACCTACAAATTGACAAAAATGGGATAAAATTTGGGTAGCAAAACTAAGCAGTCAAGACATACAAACCCGACAATGAATGATGATTACGAGTCCGCTTGTTTGTTTGTCATTAAGGCATTGGATTTGTGTCATTAAGTTGGAAGAGCAGATGGTGATATTTAATCTTTTGATGACTAACACTTAGACGAATGGGCGGTGCATTCTTCTTTGCGATTACGGGCAAGTAGTTTGAAACAAAGTGCTTTATCTCTTTTTTTTTCTTTTTTTTTTGTTCTTGCAAACATCAGTAGTTACTATGTTGTGGAAGCAATGGTGATATATAATATCTTGATGCTAATTACGTGGGTTTTGTACTTAAACGGAAGTAAGTACCTGAGTTAACCGGTGGGGTATTTAAAAAAAATCTGATTTGCCAATTTTTAGACGCAATTGTACGAAAAAAAAAAATTGTACAGCTAAGAATACTTTTTTTCTCGAAATTTTATGTTACTTTGCGATTTTGTCTTGAAAAAAAACATGCTGGTCTATTTGTCTCTGAACTAGAAGAGTTTTTATGAACACAAACCTTACGAAACGGATATTTTTCTATAGTTATTTGAAGTTGATGTGTTTGGGCAGAGATGGTAATTACCTTCTTCTTACAGTAAATTGTTGATATTTAATAGGTGCGATTACAGGAGCTGCAATTACGTTGGTAGTATCATCACCTGGTGCTTAGCGAAGAGGTTGTCACCAGACGGTTGTTGAATATTTTCTTCAACACTTTTTTAAAGCAACAAGTCTAGGATATTGGTAGGTAACTATTTGCATAGTTTGGGTTGTTATGTTGCTCCAGCAGCGAAGGAATTCTTTGCGAGATAGATGTATTGAAAGTCTTGCATATTAGGATTTATGTTTGCAGTTTCTGATGGATACGTTGATACATACTTTGGGCTGGGCACGCAATCAATTTTTTTTTTAATTTTCAAAAAAAAAGGGGAAGTTTTATGTCAAATATTTTAGGTTGGAGAAATCTAAAGAATTCTTTAGTTTTGCTTTGTAATTTTAAGAGTTATGTACTGATTTGATATTTATTGGTAATATTGGCGTAGTTTTTAAGGACAGGTGCCACTGCCGGAAAGTTTTTTTTTATAATAGTGGTAAATGTAAGCGTTGAAAAGTTTTTTCCGCAACGCCATTTTTTTGTCTACATCAACCATAGGCGTGAGTTTGATTGTTGACAAAAAGCTCTACTTTTAAAGCGATTAATTAATACTTCTTTGTTTGTCTATAAGGGAATAGAGGTACAATTTCTTATTGCTTGGCGCTCAGACTCTGGAGACCTAGATATTTGGCTTTAGTTTGGTGCTTCTGCTTATTGCGTTGGTTTTTGTATTTATATATTTTACATCAATTTTCTAAAAAATATGACGAAAAGTTTATGTTGACTAAACAAAAGTTATATCCAAACTGAAGTGAAATATATAAACATGACAACGAGAGTGACGAGCGAGGGCACTAAATTAAGATTGAAGTGTTAGTGTTTTAGGGTCGGAAAGCTGAGCGATAAGCTAGGGTACGATGTTATGGTGGAAGTGAAGGTCACCGTTGTGCACACAGTCTAGCACTACGGACAGAATAATTAACACTGCACTGCACTGAGTTATGATATTTTACTCTTTCAATTTCAAGTGTTTATAAGTGTATTTAATTGTGAAGTTTTACCTAACGTACTGGTAATTATATTTGTGATTGTTTGTGCTATCTGTCTTAATCATTATTCAGTAAAATTTATGGTAAAGTTTGTTTATTGAAACTTAACCTAAATTTATAGCCGCCGCCCGCGCATTCTCATCCGCGCAGTGGCGTAACTTGTTTTCTTTTAATTTGTGATTTTATATTTTAAGCTTGTTTTAAACACTCCTTTGTTTTCTTGTGTTATCACAGCTGTGGTCTGCTTTTGTTTGTTTTGTACGGTGAAGAACCGCACCGGTGTGAATGGTGTATCCTTGTATCATACTTGTATTATTTTTTATTCCTAAATATTTAATCACTTTTATAGTTAAATTTTTTTTTAATATTTTAAATTTTAATTTATTATTATGTCCGGTCAAGCGTGCAAATGCAGAAGTGTTGCACAATCTGGCGTAACATGTACTAGTTGTGGAATTATATTTCATAACAGTTGCGCCATTCGTCATAAAAAATGCCACGGTACGTCATTCGAACTTGACGATTCCGAACTTCCCAGGCTTTATAAAGAGACTATCGTACTGTATCAAGTTTTGTTAGATGAAGTTCGGTCTAACAATAAATTGCTATTAGATAAAGTATTGTCTTGAAGAGAAGAGAAGAGAGAAGAGAAAATTGCAGACAAAGAAAAGGTAATACTTGAATACAAAACTCGTGTTCAAGAATCTATGCCTTGTGTAGTTACACCAACTATTAATGAGGAAATTCAATTCCTTCCACCTGCAATTAATTCTGTAATTAATAATTCTTCTTCTTTTGCAACCCTTACTGCTCAAACAAAACCTAAACAGAAAGTTTAACCTAAGACCCCAACAATTTTTGGTTATGGTCCAAGTCACGTTAAGTTTCAGGCACATGTGCCAAAATCATATATACATGTCTCAAAACTTAAACGCGGAACTAAAATATCCGATGTTATTAACTACATTAAATTGAAATACCCCGATATTTTAATTGACGCTGTAGATCTAGCTGTACAATCTGGAAGCTACAGTAGCTTTAAAGTCTCGGATCCAGCCGACCATGCTCGAGCTATTTTTTGCAAAGACTTTTTGCCAGCTAACATTGCTGTCAAAAAATTTGTGAGTTATTGTCGTTCACAAAATGTTCCTGCTACATCTCTAATGGATTTTCGGAGCCTGAATCTTGTCAACAGCTTGGACTTATCTTCAGGAATGATAACGGCTTCTCCATCTACTACCAAAACGTCGGGGTTTAAAAACTAAACTCAGGAAACTCTTGCTAGCTGTAGCCGTATCAGATTACGATGTGATTGTTCTCACTGAAAATAATCAAAACATTTTTGGAGATTTGTTAATGAGAACAAAAAAACTAATGGTTTTCCAGCCACAATGTATTATAAAGATCAAACTTGTAATAATGGGAACGACTTTGTAACTAATTTTGCAGATTTTTTTTTCTTTAGTCTATGATAACGAAACTCATCCAACTCCATTGTTTAATTTTAATAATAACGTAATACATTCAAAATTTTCTATTAGTTTGTGTGATGTTTTTAAGGGAATTGAAAACCTTAAATGTAATTTAAGCGTTGGACCCGACGGCATTTCTCTTTACTGTTAAAAAAGTGCATTTATTCTATTGCAAAGCATTGCACTTACTTTTCAATGCTTCATTAAATGAAACTAAATTTTCTCAAATATGGAAACAAAGCTTTATTATGCCTTTGTTTAAATCTGGAGCCAAAGAGAATATCACTAACTATAGAGGCATTTGCATTCAATCTCCTATACCTAAATTGTTCGATTAAATTGTAACTGGTCAGTTGCAATGGATGTGCAAAAGCATTTTAATAGAAAAGCAGCATGGATTTTGTGAAGGGCGTTCCACACTTACTAATTTACTCTGTTATGAAAATGATATTTTAAATGCATTTGAATCTAAAGTACAAGTTGACTCAATCTACACCGATTTTTCAAAGGCATTTGATCGTGTGAGCCATAATATTTTGATTGTCAAGCTCAGTGCTCTGGGTTTTCATCATGATGTGACTTCCTGGTTATTCAGCTTTTTGAAAAATTGCACAGTGTGTAAAAATTAATAACTTTTTGTCACAGCCTATTCTTGATTTATCTGGTGTTCCTCAAGGATCTCATTGTGGACCAATTTTATTTTTGCATTTCATTAATGATATCTCACAGTATATCAATTCATCGTAATTTCTTTTATTTGCGGATGATTTAAAAATGTATAAAAGAATATCTTCTCTCAATGACTGTCATTTTTTACAACTGGACTTAGATTCTATAAATACTTGGTGTTTTATTAATTAATTATTTTTTAATGCTGATAAACGTTTTTCAATAAGTTTCCATAGAACTTTAAGTAAAATTTCTTTTAACTATATAATTGACACTAAAGTGTTAAACAAAGTCACACAAATAAAAGATTGAGGCGTTTTTTTTTATTATAAACTTACATTTGTTGAACATATTAACATCATGTGCAATCGTGCCATAAAAATGTTAGGATTTGTATATAGAATGTCCGCGGATTTATCAGCCAGTACACTAAAACTTTTATATTGTGCTTTGGTGTGTTCGCATTTAGAGTATGCTCCGTCAGTTTGGAGTCCTGTTTATGAAATTTATAATAACCGTAGTATTGAACGAATTGAAAAGAAGTTTTGTCGTTTATTGTCTTATAAATCCGGCATATTATCTGTAAATAATGATTACTATTACATTGCTTCATTGTACAACCTACCGCCATTGAAGATTCGCCGCAAAAGAGCTGATTTGTCGTTCTTGCGTAATTTAATTATGTCTGAGATTGATTGTCCGGAGCTACTTGGTACTCTTCCATTCCATGTAGCACCTAATAATAGACATAGCAGACATTCTTCTTTATTTCGTGAGTCTACCCATTCTACTAATAATGGTTTCAACAATCCACTCGGTAGAATGTGTAGATTTGCAAATAATTTACCAACTGATATTAAAGTATTTTGTAATCTACGTTCAGAAGTCAGCTAAGTCATGCGGACTAATGTTTAATATGTGCGCTTTTGTGTATTCTTTATTTTTGTATTGTAAAACATCATTGTTTATGTATATTTGATGTAGATGTAAATGGTAAGATTATACCGTGAATAAAGTATTATATTATTATTATTAACAACAACAATTATTTTTTCTGGCTCAATATATGATTTTTGTTTTTGTACTTAGCACTTTTTATTTAGATTATTAGTGCAGGTATATTAAACGAGTATACGTGATTTGGAGTTTCTATCACGGAAATGCGACGTACTTTTACGACTTTATCTATTTTTTTTTTTATTGAATTTAAATAGTTTTTACAATAGGTCTTAACGACTTCTTAAAATATTATCTTTAACTTCTGTAATATTTTTTATTTTTTATTGAGGCAATACGTGGCCTTTACAGTAAGAAAGTACTTACTTTAATAATTTCCAATCAAACTAGCAGGTAACGCGGAACTAGTTCTTCTGCTTGTTTGATGCACAGTTTGTTTTGTTCTAATGTAATCTTTATGTAATTTAAGATTTAATCACAAAGTTATTAGTAGTTTTATGCTTGGTCAATTATTATATTTAAAATTTCTTGTGTTAATTTTGATGGGAACAAGATTTTATAATTTTAAATAAAATTGTTTATTTATTTGCCTAATTAAATCCAGATCGAAATTTATTTAAATTCAGAAAAATAAATTTACAATTAAATTTATTTACACAAAAAATAATTTATTTTAGACTATACTTATTATTTAACTTCATCTCCTTCCTTTCGTAATAATAATAACAACAGTATCATCTTTTTGATTTTTTTTGGCAACAGCTCTTTCTGAGCGAAGCAATGGACGTAGGTTTAACATATTATCTTCATAGATAACATCAGACACTTCTTGTATTGGTAGGGCTAATGTCAGTCCCAATAGAGCGATGAGAATAAATAATTTTAACATCTATAATAGAACACAGATAAAATAATTAGCTATCCAATAAATGATATAAAATACAGAGTGCTTACAAAAAGTTACATGTCTTTTATACTTAAAGTGCATTTTTCTCCAATAAATGGCTAATTTCAGACGATTAGAATGCAAGGAGAAGTTTTTGAAACTGTTAATATCACAAACTCGTCTCTAACAAATTTGTTTGCGAACTTATCTTGGTTGAGACTATTTTATTAATTTTACGATTTCTTTTTGTAAACATTTTGTATAAATTAACGTTGTAATTGATTATTCAATTTTGTAAATATGTATAAATTATCTACTTACTTTGATTTGGATCGATTAAATAAAACTGCATAAAATAGTTGCAATGACCGGTTTTATATCAACAATCTTTATATTTAAAAAAGTAAACGGATAACGCTTATCTTCATTTTGTTTTTGCATATAATTAGTATAAATAAATGCACGATAATACGTTATCAATTTTAAGAAATAATATTGCTGTTTCGTCAATCAATATGATATAAGTTGTTGTATGTGAATAATTGTTTTTATTATTTTATAATTAAAGTTTTTTTAAATGTCTTACTAAAGTTGCGTGATTGCTGTAATCATTCGAGCCCAATTAATTTATCGATTTTATTTGTTGAATGCGGTCACGTACAGTAAATCCCCTAGCACATATAAAGTTTGGTAATAACTATTACTGATTACGAAATGTATTTTCCAATAATGTCGACAAATGCGATATTAGTTTGAATATTCTATTCATATGAGAAATATAATTCATGTCTAATATCTTATCGGTAATGAGTTATTTATGTTATATATAGATGTAAAAAAAATAATGTTATGATCTTTAATACAGATCACTGACTATCATACCCAAATCAATTTTTTCAATTCGAAAATTTTATGGTGATTGAAAGTTTTAAATTAGTTATTTCAATGACTTTTAAGCCTTCAAAATAGGTTATCAAACATTTTATTCAACCGTACAGTTACAGTTTTAACATCAGGAGTGTATGGTTTAAGTTGTCCCACATGTAATGCACGATATATAGGGCAAACAAGAAGAAATTTTGAAACTAGATCTATAGAACATTACCGCTTCTTTAGACTATGCTATTCAGATAGTACTTTTGCAAATCATATTTTAGAAAATAGTCATACATTCTTAGATATCGATAAACTTAAAATCAATCACAACTGTTCTAAAGGCGGAAAATTAAATTTGGTAGAAGCTCTTGAAATTACTAAATCAAAAAATATTCTTTCCGTAAACTTTTTTAATGACTTAACCGACTTGTTTAAATCTTTTTTTTTTAATTTAATTTTCTTTTCTTTTTGCGGAATGTTTTGTGTCAATATCTTTAGGTAAATGGCCTTTTTTTACCTCTGCTTAATCATTTTTAATTAGTTTGCCAAAGGAAAAAATATTTGCGCTTGCAAGGAAAGTATGTCGTGTAGGCAAAGATTCTCTAGAAGTATGTTTTCTGGTGGAGATTGCGTCGTAGAGGTTGATTGTTTGGTGTTGGTAAATCTTGTCGTTCTTTGATTTTTACTGTTTTGTTTCACACTTCTTTCTTTGCTGGTATTTGAAAGACGAGGATGTGTCTCTAAAGGTGTTGATTAATTATTTGTTACAGGAGAAAACTTTTTCTTTTTTTTTTGACACAACGAACTTCTTTTAAGGGAAGTATGTTGAATTTTGAGATAATTGTGCTGGCGAAGATCCTACATGAATAAGTTATCTGGTGGAGATTACAGTGTAGAAGGTGATTATTTGTTGTTTGGTCAATCTGGTCGTTCTTTGTTCTTTACACTTTTACTTTACTTTCTTTCTTTGTTAGTCTTTGATAGACGAGGATGTGTTTCTGAAGGTGCTGAATAGTTTTGTCATAGGGCAGCACATTGCAGAGCTGAATATTCTATTGTGGCTGGAATGATCCGGATGCATTATAAGTTTTTTTTTTTTTTGATGTTTGTTAAAAGTTTCCATTTTTTTCCGAATGTGCACTTTGTCATAATTCTAGATTAAAACATATTTTCATAGGTTTTAGTTTATAATATAATGGTAGCGTAAAGGACCTGCTTTGTTCTTAATCTTTTTTTACCGATTAATCAGATTGTGGGAATACAAAGATTTTGCTTCTTGCTTATACCAGAAACTATGGTTTCGTAGTCTTGTCAACTAGAGTTGGGGCTTTGAGACTTTAGAAACGGTTGCTGGTTTCTAATAAAAATTACGGTTTGGTTTGAGATAACAGAATTAAATTTCTTGTTGCCCGCATCGATAATTTTTGTTACTATATCTAAAGTCTTCCGGTCTGTTTAATACTTGTGGTTCTTTCCGCATTGCATACTCTAGGTAGCTAAGCCGCTGATTCCTACTCCGCAGGAGGGCGGGTCTGTTATTTGAGGCAGGAATTTGAGAATTCCGGCATTTGAAGCCAGGATTCAACGGACAAAAATATTAAGTGTCGATTGATGAAGTATAACCATGAATCTGGTTTTCACCCAAGTTACCTGACACGGGCAAAAAGAATTTAGATTTTAATTTTAAGTGTTATGATAACAATTGACTGGAAACCGAGTACTCAACCAGGAAAGGAAGAGAGCAACTACCAGAAGCTTACGCAGATATTTTGAAGATCGTAAACTAGACAGAGAAAGCATTGAGTGCATAAAAGTTTGACTTGCTGAAGTACTGTAAACGAGTCTCATAGACTGTCCAGTAGTTTGCAAAAGGATTAATCTGAAAGACATCATAAAATTAGAGAAACTAAGAAAAAACTTTTGTAAAAGTAAATGAAAAGTTATGTTGAAATGATACGTTCAGGATGCTATAAAGAAACGTTTATTTTAGTTTGTTACTATGTGATAGTTTATTATAAAATAAATAAAACACATTTACTATGTGCTATATCACGAATATATTTAGAAAAATGTAACTAGTTTCAACCTTTACAAGGCCATTATTTGACACCTAGTTTATTGATTGCGGGTCAGTAGTTTTTTCTTTTCGACCACCTACCCAAGTGTTTGTGATCCAATTTTATGGGTGGGTGGGTGGGCGGGGCATACAGTTATTAATCGCGCATCAGTAGTTTCAACTTTTGTTCCAGCCTTCCCACCCAAGTCTTTGTTATCCAATTTCTTGGTCACCAACATAGGGTGAGTGGGCGGGGCTCGCAGTTAATTGATTGCGCGTCACTAGTTTCAACTATTGTTTTTGCACACCCACCCAAGTTTTGTAACCCAATTTCTTAATAACAAGCACACTGGTGGGTGAGCGAGGCACTAACTTCATTGATTGCGCATTAATAATTTCAACTTTTGTTCCAGCTCACCTACCCAAGTGTATGCGATCCAATTTCTTGATCACTAACATTTGGGTCGGTGGACGGGGCACGCAGTTTATTGATCGCGTGTCACTTTTGTTTTCCCTCACCAACTCAAGTGTTTGCTATCCAATTTCTTGATCACCAACACTTGGGTGGGTGGACAGGACGCACAGTTGATTGATCGCGCATCAGTGGTTTCAACTTTTGTTCCCGCTTACCCACCCAAGTGTTTGCGATCCAATTTCTTAATCAGCAACACTTGGGTGGATGGACGGGGCACGCAGTTTATTGATCGCGCGTCAATAGTTTTATTTTTTGTTCCCGCTCACCCACCCGAGCTTTTGCAATCCAGTTTCTTGATCACCAGCACTTGGGTGGGTGGACGGGGCACACAGTTCATTGATTGCGCGAATTACGTCTTACGTTTATTGTTTTATTGAAAAAAACAATTAATTTCAAACAACTTTATTATAATGTAATTTAATAATTTTATATTACATAAATTTTAAATAATACTCGATTGTATTTATTTATTAAGCTTATTATTTGCTGGTTGTTGTAAGACTGAATTAAAATAAAATGATATTCCTTTAAAGTAAACTACATAAAAACTAACATTCTTAGTTTTTATGATTCCATAATTAATATTAAAATAAAATATAAAAATAATATTTATATAAAAAATAATATGTCTGCAATAAATATAATTCATAAGTAAATGTATATACAGGGTCTTCTCTGTAGAAGGTACATGTACAGGATGTAATTCCTCCCCTATAAGAACCAAGTTGCAGGGAGATTCTTCTTCCGAAGCTTGGTCAGCTGTCATGCTTGTTACCACCCATTATTGGTCCATTTTCATGCTAGTTCAGTTGAGCTTGTTGAACATGAATATTTTTATTCATTCTTGATATGATCCATATAATCCTGCAAAATAAATCGACCTGTCCAGCCAAAAACACGACTCAATCATAAATGCAATACGTGTCTCTAAGATGTAGTTTATTGATATCTTGAAATGGATGGATGTAAAAGGAAATAACTTAGGGTTGCGAATACCGAAATACACCAGCATAAGGAATTTCCTGATATCTTATATATTTCTGAGTAGGCTTGCAAAATATTCACACTAGTAGTTCTTTAATTAGCAAAATCATTTGCAATTTCTTAAAATTTAAATTATAATTCGGTGAGTTATGAGTCAAGTCCGTTAAAATATGCTTTAAATGTTGTTCAAGATCAGCAGAGTCTAATTAATTGATTGAGCATGGTAACATAGTAGATAGTAGGCACAATTTATATTTTAATTTTTATAGGAAGTGCTAAAATTTATGATCTAATTTATTTTGATGTGAAGATAATTAATCGGTTTCGGAATTTGATTTCTCCGTATACAAAGGTCTTTGAATGTTTCGCAAATGAATTATATTGCCAGTAGTTGTTGATATTGTTCTCTTGTCTGGGTTTATAGATTGTACGTTTTTCACTTTTGAGAACTTATTATGATCTTTGTGGCTGGTGCTCGTAAAATTTTTTGGTCTAGCTTCTTTAAGTTTGTTAGTTCGGGTTTCAATAATGTTTTCATTGCGTTTGTTAATAACATTTGATTTGTTTTGTGATAGTTTTTCGTTAATACACGCATATAATTCTTTTACTTTTTCGTTATGTGTTTCAATGTAATTTTGCAAGAGAGCGTGTTCTAAATCGATAGATAAAAGAGATTCATTATTAATATGACCATTAAGTATTTCTAAAGGTTTTAATTTTGTAGAAGAATGGATAGAGTTGTTATAGGCTACAATTGCGTATAGCATGTATTTCTGGGGTATTTCATTAGGATACGATGCTTTTAGCAGGCGAATGTGTTCAATTAAGGTTAAATGTAGTCTTTCTATTAAACCATTAGAAGTTGGATTATTTGGTGTACAAAAATGCATCTCTATTTTGTGTAGTTTTAACAAGTCTTGAATTATGTTATTTTTAAATTCAGTTCCGTTATCTGATATTATAAGTGTAGGTAGACCGTGATGTGAAAAATACATAAGTAATTTGTCAGTTATCTCTATAGCATTAACTGTAGTTAATGGATAAGCTTGTGCATATTTCGAGATTGAGTCTACAATAGTTAAAAATTTAGTTTTTAATATTTGAAAAGTATCAATATGCACTATTTCAAGTGGTTTATTTGGTGTTGGTGTAATATTAAACTTGACTTGAATAGGTGACCTTTCGTATTTGGCTTGTTGACATATGTCACATTTATTAATAAATAATTGAATTCTTTTTTTTAAGTTTGGGGCATAATGCGTTCTTTTAATCCTTTCATACGTTTCGTTTGTTCCACGATGGTTTGTTTTTGAGGTGTGAAATTGTTCTATTGTCTCATCAATTTCGTCTAATGGTATGTTGATGAGTTTTATTTTAGAACAAACAAATTTACAAGCATTTGAATCAAAATATTGTCTTGTGATTACCGTAAATTTTTCGTAAACATCAGGTTGTTCAAAATATATGTAATAGGTTATGTTCGGAACAATGTAATTTTTTACAAAAGATATAACGTCGTTTACAAAATTGTTTTCTGATATTTGTACATAGAAACATTGCTTGTGTTCGTAAGGTTGTACCATCTTGAGTTTTGCGGGAGAGTGTTGCACTAATTCAATGATTATCTGGTTATGTGATACATTTAAAGGAGATTCCGTGATAGGAATTTGTAAACCTATGTTATCTTCAGTTGAGTGCTGAGTACCATCGTCACTATCAATTATAGGTGGGGTTTCCGGGTCTGGATGGACTCTTATCGATTCAGATTTTGAAAGTTTTTTATTAAAATTATCCATGTAATCTAATAAATGTGGTGGCACTTGATCAGTTTCATTCACATGTATTTCCACACGGGAAAGGGCATCTGCGTTGCTATTTTGTAAGCCTTTTTTATAAAATATTTGGTAGTCAAACTCTTCTAATTTAAGACGCCAACGAATTAATTTTGAGTTTGGCTCTTTTAAGGACATTAACCATTGCAGGGGCATGTGATCGGTTATTATGTTAAACTTCGTACCATAAATATAAGGTCGAAAGTATTTGCATGCATAAACAGTTCTCTTTCGATAGTGCTGTAGTTTTGTTCGGATTCGTTTAGGGTTCTTGATGCAAAAGCTACTGGTAAATCTTTGGCAATGGGACCTTGCGAGAGTACAGCACCGATGGCTAGGTTACTTGCATCTGTGGTGACATTAAAAGTCTTTGAAAAATCAGGGTATTGCAAGATCGGTTTGTTTATTAGGAGGTTTTTGCAAGTGTCAAATCATTGTAAAAATTCGGGATTATGAACTATTTTAGCCTTCTTTTTTAAACACGTTGTTAAAGGTTTTGTTATTAAATTATTAATGAAACGCCTGTAGTAACCTAAAAGTCCAAGAAATGACTTTATTTCCTTGGTAGTTTTTGGAACTGGAAAGTTTTGTATTGCTTTGATTTTATTTGGGTCTGGCATAATTCCTTCGGGAGTAATTACGTGACCTAAATAAGATACTGATTTTTGCAAAAAGGTTGTTTTATCAACTTGAATTTTAAAGTTTGATTCTTTTAGGGCCGCTTTTACAATTGTCAGATAACTTAAACCAGGAATAAATTGATCTAAATGTATAAACCTGGTATAGCATTAGTTTTGCCCTTGTTACAGTCTACATAACCTATTGAAACGTCAATAATTACTTATAAACTGACGTATAAATTATTTATACGCAAATTTGTTGTGCGCGTTACTTGGTTACTATACTAGAGAAAACTACTGCTTCAAGCACCGGATAAGTTATCCCTGGTTTATTTCTTCGAAACATACAAATAAAGTTTTATGAAATTGCTAGGACTCGGGGCCATTGTAAAATTTCAATCACCCGCACACTCGAGTAGAATCTCTATTCAATGAATCCTAAATTAGAACTAGAAATAATGACGAACCACTTGAAGGTCCCAATGATTAGGCCAATCAAAGAAATAATGCTCGACGAATATCAATTTTCTTCTGTGCAAAAATTTTTGCAACTAATCCTACTTTAACTATAACACGTTTATGCATTTTCTAAAAAATCATTTATCACAAAGATGGCCGTTTCTGGAACTGACTTATAAATTGACGTATACGTTGTTTATAAACTAATTTGTTGTGCGCGTTACTTAGTTACTATACCAGATATAAGTTATAAGAGATTGTAAAAGCGCATTTTTATATATTCCTTAGATAGCGCTATTCCTTGTTTAACCGACAATTGTAAAAGCGGCCCTTAGTCTTTGAAAGACTAATTTTAAATTTTCAATGTGTTCCTGAAGGGAGACTGAAAAGACAATTATATCATCTAGATATACTAGACAGATCTTATTATTTAAACCTTTTAGAATGTGGTCCATGACTCGTTGAAAAGTGCTAGGAGCATTCTTTAAGCCAAACGGCATTCTCAAAAATTCGTAGTGGCCATTTTCTGTATTAAATGCTGTTTTTTCGGTATCTTGTGGATCAATTTCAATTTGATGAAAACCGCTTGCGAGATCGATTGTCGAAAAGTATTGACACCGTCCTAGTTTGTCTAATAGGTCTGAGATGTTAGGAATGGGATACTTATCACTTATGGTTTTTTCATTCAACTTGCGATAGTCGATGACGATTCGCCATTTTTGTTTGCCACTTTGGTCAATTTTTTTGGGTACTACCCAAATAGGTGATGACCAAGGAGAGTTTGAAGGTGCTATTATTTTTGACTTTAGCATTTTGTCAATTTGTTTTTGAACTTCTTGCTTGTGTATATGTGGATAGCGGTAAGTTTTTGTATATACAGGAGAGTCGTCTGTTGTTCTTATTTGATGTCTAATTTGAGTGGTACAAGTCAAATTATTATTTTCATTGTGAAATAATTCTGAATATTCTTGACAAAGTTTTTTTATTGAATGTTTTTCCTCGTTATTCATATGGTCTGTTTTGATTAGATTTAAATCGAGGGAATTGTCGACATTATTGAAATTATTGATTTCGCAACATTGCTCAAACAAATTTGGAGTATATTTGATAACAGGTATGGGTTCGTGGAGTTTTAGCGAGAGAAGCTCTTCAGAACTATTTTGTATCGATACTAATGCTTTACCATTCTGTGCTAAAGTTATGCATTCTGGTATTTGAAATGAACTTTTACCTTGATGAGGTACAATTATTGCTCCATTTCTAATTTCTGTATGTACTTGAATGAGCTGTTCGGTAAAAGGTTCTATATTGAAAACAACAGATTTATTAGGCAAATCTTTCATTTTTAATGGCAAAACTGCGTTCTGAGTGATTAATTTGGAGTTTTTTAACTACAGTAGCGCCTAATAGTTTCAATGTGTCGATACCTATTAATCCAGTGAATTTTTTATGAAAATTAAACAAATGAAAATTTAATGGAATGTTGTTTTCAAAAATTGATAAACATGGTATATTTACTGCTAATTCTTTTCGATATGTTTGCATACAATTTGTAATTTCGATAGGGTTATAATATATTCGGTTAGGCCAATATTGATTTGCAATCTCCGGATTGATGAAAGATATTGATGCACCGGTGTCAATTAGAAATGAACAATTGATTTCAGGGACATCTATATATGGTAATTCGGAGATATACTGTTCGTTGTTATTAATAGATACTAGCTTGGATTGAGATTGTCGGCAGTTATCGTAAAATTTTGGTGGGTGAGATTAGTATCTGGTATGCATTCGTTATATTCGTTAGCAGCAGTATGCTGTTCTTCTAATTCAACATTATAATGCTCAGTTTCGGTTTCATTGTTATGTAATTCTCGAGAAGACCAATTTCGATTGTGTTTTTGATTACTCTGAATATTAGTATTTGTAGAAATACTCATTGGAGTAGGAGTATAATTATTATTGAAATTCGGATTTGGTTTCCAAGCGTTTATTTGAGTTTTATTAAAATCAGGAGCATAATTTTTTATTGGTTGCCTTTGTTGAAAGTGCCCTTTTTGTACTTGTGCTTGGTTTAGTTGAGGACGAGTTTGAAATGGCGATGAAACATTTTGAGATTTAAATGTTTGCATCGTATGTGATAGGTTTTGAATATTATGTTGATAATATTTACAATTATCTTCTTCGTTAATATATTGCAATGCAGTTTGTAGATTAGCGGGACGCATTGCTCTAATTATTGAACCCAATGGTTCCTTTAATCCACATAAAAATGATTTTAATGTAATTTTAGTAAAAAAATCAGTTTTTGCCTTCTGTGCATCTACGTTTACCTCTGTTGCTCTAGTATATGAACTTAATAAATTTAACGATATTAGATTACGTCCTTCTTCTATGTATTCATGGGAAATGTTTATGTATATTTATTTAAACATACAACAGCTCTGTAGGACTTGAGATGTATTAATTAAAACATCCAATTGATATAAAATTCATTTAATATAGTGTAGTTTCGGACATACTAACGATGTCCTTCATCAGCACTGTAACATTTACATTTTTCAATTTAAACAATTCTAGATGAAATAAAAATAAAAACTATATATTTATAATTAGCATTAAACATGGCTTACCATTAAAAGTTATTTTTACAATTAAACAGCACAACACTTTAAAATTCAATTTACAATTACATTATGGCCAAGCAATTCATTTTACAATTTCTATTACTCTGTGTGAAGACGGAGGAAAAGTACATTTTTATTTATTTGCTATAAAACAAATACATTCTAATAAAACAAAATTTTTTTATTTATTTTAAAATTAATATGAAAAATACGAGGGAGTTTTAATAATTGAACTAAAATTAACAATTTAAATTTACTATTATAATTCATTAATTGAATAGAGGAATCAATCCAGCACATCTCCATTCGATGCAAGAACAAACACCAATCAATCAAAGGTCTGCGACTCTCATCAACCCAACAACGACAAGGATGTTAATATGCCGGTAGCCAATTGATGAGAGTCCCAAACATTCAACCGATTGCAACATCTCACATACGAAAAGAGACAAGCCCAACACAATTCATAAACAAATTATTGAAGGAAATTATCTGCCGAGTTTAAGTTTTACAATATTATGGTAAATAACACTTAGATTATTACTATCTGTTTGGAAATTGCAAGTATGGTTATTATTTATGTGTAGCATTTCATTTATCAATCTTTTTTTAAAAACCGGTTCTATATCTAATATTTCAGTTTTATTGAAATTGAAATGATGTCCTTGTGAGATATGATGTTGTGATAGACCCGTTTTTTCGCTTTTATTTATGCAATCTCGTTTATGTTGTTTTAAGCGAAAAAACGGGTCTATCACAACATCATATCTCACAAGGACATCATTTCAATTTCAATAAAACTGAAATATTAGATATAGAACCGGTTTTTAAAAAAAGATTGATAAATGAAATGCTACACATAAATAATAACCATACTTGCAATTTCCAAACAGATAGTAATAATCTAAGTGTTATTTACCATAATATTGTAAAACTTAAACTCGGCAGATAATTTCCTTCAATAATTTGTTTATGAATTGTGTTGGGCTTGTCTCTTTTCGTATGTGAGATGTTGCAATCGGTTGAATGTTTGGGACTCTCATCAATTGGCTACCGGCATATTAACATCCTTGTCGTTGTTGGGTTGATGAGAGTCGCAGACCTTTGATTGATTGGTGTTTGTTCTTGCATCGAATGGAGATGTGCTGGATTGATTCCTCTATTCAATTAATGAATTATAATAGTAAATTTAAATTGTTAATTTTAGTTCAATTATTAAAACTCCCTCGTATTTTTCATATTAATTTTAAAATAAATAAAAAAATTTTGTTTTATTAGAATGTATTTGTTTTATAGCAAATAAATAAAAATGTACTTTTCCTCCGTCTTCACACAGAGTAATAGAAATTGTAAAATGAATTGCTTGGCCATAATGTAATTGTAAATTGAATTTTAAAGTGTTGTGCTGTTTAATTGTAAAAATAACTTTTAATGGTAAGCCATGTTTAATGCTAATTATAAATATATAGTTTTTATTTTTATTTCATCTAGAATTGTTTAAATTGAAAAATGTAAATGTTACAGTGCTGATGAAGGACATCGTTAGTATGTCCGAAACGTACACTATATTAAATGAATTTTATATCAATTGGATGTTTTAATTAATACATCCCAAGTCCTACAGAGCTGTTGTATGTTTAAATAAATATACATAAACATTTCCCATGAATTAATAAATTTAATATGCTAATGCACTTTTCGTAAAATTGCAAAGGAGTGCTATTGCTTTGTTTTTGTAAAACTAAATCCCGAACGAGGCAAGCATCGTCTCGTTGATCTGCAAAATTTTGAATAAGGACAGTTTTTAAATCGTTAAAATTCTGAACTTGTTGAATATTAATAGCAACCTTTGCAGGACCTGTTAATTTATTACATATACTTTTAAAAATATATACGCTAGCAAAAGTATTAGCGTTTGATTTAGTTACAAATGTATTTACTAAACTTTCGGAACTAGCTAGAAAATTATGCAAGTCGTTAGCATTACCGTCAAAAGTTGGTATGCAGGACAAGTATTCGGGTTTAAATTCTTCCATTATGCTAAAATTAATTTCAAAATTCTCAACCCTATCTGTATTATCAATATCTATCTTTGGTTTTTGAGGAGAATCCAAGGTTATCTTATCTAGGATTTCAATAATAAAATTTATTTCGGAATCGATATTAAATGACATTAATTGCACCTACAATCGAATCACGCAATTGACAAAACAAAATCGACTTACATGCGGCCGTACTTCGGATATCAATGCAGGGAACCGGATATGTTGCCTCTGGACGTGCACGTGTTCTTCGGACCTCGATGCGGGAGATTCCGTGAAGTGTAGTCTCTGGGCCTGGTGTTGAATCCACGTAGAACAGTCCGCAATGGATACCTTCTAATGTTCGAGGATGGACTCTGCTCGTTGTAGATTCCACGATGTTTTTTGTTTGGGAGTAGATTCTTTCCACAAACAGTTGAAACTGACGTATTTTATAATAAAATACTTGGATAAAACTATCCTACCATTGACTGCGCCAATTACGTCTTACGTTTATTGTTTTATTAAAAAAAACAATTAATTTCAAACAACTTTATTATAATGTAATTTAATAATTTTATATTACATAAATTTTAAATAATACTCGATTGTATCTATTTATTAAGCTTATTGTTTGCTGGTTGTTGTAAGACTGAATTAAAATAAAATGATATTCCTTTAAAGTAAACTAAATAAAAACTAACATTCTTAGTTTTTATGATTCCATAAATAATATTAAAATAAAATATAAAAATAATATTTATATAAAAAATAATATGTCTGCAATAAATATAATTCATAAGTAAATGTATATACAGGGTCTTCTCTGTAGAAGGTACATGTACAGGATGTAATTCGCGTCAGTAGTTTCAACTTTTGTTCCCGACCACCCACCCTAGTGTTCGCGATCCAATTTCTTGATCACCAACACTTGGGTGGGTGGACGGGGCACGCAGTTCATTGATCGTGCGTTAGTAGTTTTAACTTTTGTTTTTGCAATCAATGAACTGCGTGCCCCGCCTACCCACTTAAGTATTTGTGATTTAATTTCTTGAACTCCAATACTTGGGTGGGTGGGCGGGGCACGCATGTTATTGATTGCGCGTTAGTAGTTTCAACTTTTGTTTACGCTCACCCACCAAAGTGTTTGTGACAATCCCGAGATTGTTACATTGAACAGCTACTTAATGAGACGGACGACTTACTTAACATACTTGTTGACGTTACTTGCGCTTGAAAAGAAGTGTATTAGCTAGATATCCATATATTATAACAACTACCACAAAGTCCAAAAATAACAGATTTTAAAGTTTTTTGGCTAGGACTTTACTATTTCACACTTAGACCATTGTAACATGATAATGAACATCACAAACCTTTCTTACATTGTCATCAGTTCAACGCGTTTTTCTGGGAAGGAAATTTGAGCTGCGGGCATCATCAACCTGGACTCATTATTTGCACTTGAAGTGTGATATTTTGACTTTTTTACTAAATGATCAAAATATACAAAATTAAAAATAGAATTGAGTATTTCACGATACCATAAGACTTGCCGACTTTTGGAGCACGAGGAGAGCGGAGACAGGAATTCATCCCAATTTCTGAGTCACTTTTTGGGATTAGTATTTGTTCGACGCACTACGATCGCTCTGGCTTGAGCGATTGCCGAAATTAGTGTAAGCTATTCACTACAAGAATGAGAGTTGGAAAAACTAGCAGATGTTGCCGACGCTATTCTAGCGCATTTTTATGACACCATATCGCCGAAACAACAATTTTTCAACCATGGAAGCCATGTTCCAACAATTAACTATATTAACAACAAGGATCACCGAACTAACAGCAACTTTATAAGAAGTTTTATTAAGGAGCAATAAACAGCACTTCCGCTCTCGGAATCGAGGAAGATACAATAATTGCAGTCGTTCACGTAGTACACTTCAAGATGGAATGTGCTAGTATTAATAATTTTTTGGTGCAGCTACTTAACGAGATTGGCAGTCGTTAATGGAGGTCCCCTATTTGTCTATACTATACTCTGCCAGCTGCCAACAATTTCTTAATTGTAAAGTATGGATTTGAATTATTTTTTTTAACTTGGGACTCATGCATGTTATCAACTGGGGTTTTCTCATTGCCGACGTCAGCAAGCGAATTAGGGGGGCAGATTTCTTAGCTCAATGTGGACTTTTGCTAGACAAACTTAATGTTTGATTGGCGAGCTTACTACACCGTTTATCTCAGGAATAGAGAGGCTTGGGTAGGAATCCGTGTTGTTCAAGAACTTTCCATGTTCCATTTTCTTGAAACGGTATTTGGAGATAACAAGCTCAGCAGAAGTATTTTCCAAATATAAGCATTCAACAAAACATGCGATACTTGTCTTACCTGTTACCGAAAAACCTCGACGCCTTTCTTCTGACAGATAAAAAAAATTAAAGAAAGAAGTTTATGATATGCTTCAGATGGGTACAGCAAGACCTTTAAACAGTAGTTGGGCATCTTCACTTCATCTAAACAAGGTGGCAAATGGAGACTGTGTGGAAAACTGACAGTCACTTAGTCGGCACTTACAGGATTTTGCTTATACCCTCCATGGTAAAAAGATTTTTTTACTACTGACCTAGTTAGAGCCAACAACCATATCGCGGTCATCAAAGAGGATGTTCTAAAAACCACACATCTTTTGGATTAAATGAATTTCTATTTATGACTTTTGGACAACGATTTATGGACGAAGTTCTCAGAAATTTAAAATTGATCTACATTTACATCGACGACGTCTTAATTGCATCTAGTTTAAAAAAACCATCTTGGTCAAGTTTTTGAACATATCAATCAATATGGAATTTTCATTAAGCTTGGCAAATGTACCTGTGGAGAATCTGCAGTTAAATTTCTTGGATTTTAAGTTACGCAACAAAGGATTAAACTACTTTATGAGAAGGTTGAAGCCATTATAAATGATTTACTATCTAAATTTGCAAATGATCTACGACGGTTTTGGGAACTATAATTTTTGACAGACTTGGTATTCTAAAAATATCAGCTTAGCAAACATCTTTCATTACTTTTACGAGGAAATTTAAAAGGAAAAACTATAATTTCATGGAATCCAGAGGAACGAATAGTTTTTGACGAATGTAAAAGTAGTTTAGCAAAGCTGCTTTGCTACGGACTACAAACTTATTACTTTTGTTCTCCAATAAAGAACAGAGAAGTGTTTATCTTCTCAATTTTGATACTTTGATTTTATTGGGTAATTTACCACCGACATCAGACAAGTTTCTGGGAATAAAGATGTTGTGAACTGCATTATCTAGGATTGAAGGAGTATTTGAAGAGATCAACTTTGCAGCTTTTGCAGCAAAATTGCAGGCAACAAACGAGGAGCTTCAAAAATGTTTACAACCTGGAACAACGTTTCACTATCTTCCCCGTCTTTTATTGCCAGTAGGAAGTTTTGCACTATACCTTCCTTAAATGGGCGGACGGTTGGTAGGTATGGAGTAGCTTGATATACTTTTGCGTGGAAAATAATTTTGTCACTAACTCATCTTATAACTGCCAACAAGAAGATTGAATACATGGACATCTAATGCTGATAGCGTGGACAGGATAGTTAGAAATCAGATCGACTACATCATGATTAAAGATTGGTTCAAAAATAGCATACGCGCAGTCAAAACGTACTCAGGAGCTGACTTTAATTTCGATTACAACCCTCTAGTAGCTAAATTACACCTTAAGCTCAAGAGACGAACACCTAAATCAACAGTGTCGCGGTTGGACATGAGGCTACTCAATACTCCTGAAATCCGAGACGAAGTTGGTTTAAAGATTATCGCAGCTATACAGTTACTGAACCTCGAGAACATGTCAGACACTGAGAAAGCATGGATTGGAGTGAAAACACCTATCATAAGTATCAGCAGAACAGAACTCAAGCAGTCAAGAAAGGGCGTGACAAAAGCTTGGATGTCAAACAGGATCTTAGATCTGATGGAATTACGTCGGAATCTGAAGAATGATAAACCCAAATATTTAGATCTTAACATACGAATCGGAAGAAAAATAAAAGAGGCAAGGTATAGCTGGTTTTCAGAAAAATGTGACGAAATCGAGAGCCTAGATACGAGACACTTTCAATCTACACAAAAAAAAAATCAAAGGTGCTGCTGGAATTTGAAAATGTATCGGAACGCGGCACTTTTGCTAAACAGGGATGGCAACATTATCTTAAACCTGAACGAAAAACTGGAAGAGTGGAAGAAGTATGTCGAAGAACTTTTTGCTAGTGACCGTCAGCAGGTGAACATTTGCGACTACTTCTGTAGGGGGCCCGAAATAACACACGCGGAGGTGGTTTACGCAATCAAGGCAGCTAAAACTGGAAAGTCCGACGGACCAGACGATGTCTATTCGGAAGTATTCAAGTTTTTCAACGATCAATCTACAGAGAAATTGCTCAGCCTTTTCAACGATATCTATGTTTTTGGAAAAATACCAAGTGAATGCCTGGAGTCTGTTTTTGTCACACTACCTAAAAAGACGTGGTAAAAACATGCGGAGACTTACGCATGATTAGCATAATGAGCCATTCACTAAAGAGTTTCTTCAAAATAATACATGGTTGATTATATTGTAAATGCGAGGAACACCTCTCTGATACTCAATTTGGATATTGGAACGGGCTTGGAACCAGAGAGGTCTTATTTGGCATACAGGTTTGAATACAGAGATGCCGCGACATATCCACCAATGTATACGCGTGTTTTATCAATTACCAGAAAGCGTTTGACTGTGTTGACTACGGGAAACTTATCAACCTCCTTCAGAATATGAACTTAGATGGCAGAGGCCGCATTAAAATAAATTTGTAGTACAACCAAATCGCTGCTGTCAAAGTTAAAGACATGACTACCGAATATGTTCCCAATCAGCAAGGTGTGAGGCAAGGCTGTGTCTTTTCTCCACTGCTCTTTAACATATACTGTGAGCAAATTTTTGCCGAAGCATTGGACGAAGCACAGGAAGGAATTGTTGTGAACAAGTAATAAATAACTTTCGTTATGCGGCCGATACTGTTCTACTGGCAGGAAGTGCCACAACTCTATCCAGTAAGGCCTGCAACTGGATAGAGTTGTGGCTAAAAGCGAAGAAAGGGGGCTTAAGTTAAATATCAGCAAGACTATTATTATTAGCAAGGATGGTGAGCTTCCAACAAACCTGAGTACAGGCAACCAACAGGTTCAGCATCCCAAATATCTGAAGCTGAAAACTTAGCTTCAGATATTTGGGATGCTTATTGAGCAGTAAGTGGGATAGCATGCAGGAAATAAGGTCCCGCATCGAGCAGCATTTAGCAACATGAAGAAGTTGTTCACTACTGTGTTACGTCTTTCCAATTCTGTACGGAATGGAAGGGTGGACTTTAACAAAGGTAATGTGTAGCCGACTTGAAGCGTTTGAAATGTGGTGGTACCGTCGCTTGCTTAAAATATCATGGGTAGACAGAGTCCGTGCCGCTGCTAATAAAATAAAAATCACAATGATGATCGCCGATGTTCTCGGAAGACATGGCACGTAAAAAAAGAAGAAATGGCTACCAGAATGTGCTTTTAATTGTCGCCAGTTTTTCACGATAGCCAGAAGCGTATCCTGTAGATAACACCTTGGCGGAAACCGTCGCCAAAACCATATTCAACGAATGGATTGCCAGATTTGAAGTACTTTTGCGGTTTACAACTGACCAAGGCAAACAGTTTGAATCTAATCTGTTTAGGGAGTTGAACAGAGAATATCCACCTCTCTTTCAATGGTATGGTGGAATGGTTTCAATGTCAGATGAAGGCCGCAATTAATTGTCATGCTGGCGAGGATGAACGGAATGTCTTCTAATATAGCTTACAATCTTGAGGAACACCAGCATTTTTGTTTTGGGGTTAGAGCTACAACTTCTTCTTTGATTAGTTTTTTCAATTGAAAATTATACGGTACAGTTTTTGCATTTCTCTACTCTATGGGTTCTCCAGAAACAGATCTGCTCTAATTTGATCAAACAATTGGTTAAAATGCTATGGATTTTTACAGTATTTATAATTCTACATAAGATCTCTAGCAAGTTTGCAAGTATTTTGTAGTAGTTTAGCCAGTTTGAACATTAAAGAGATACGAATTCCAGTTATCAAGATTTCACTTACTATTTGAAGTTAATTTTATTTATAATTGACTACTGTTAAAAAGCTATTAACTTAATTTCACGCATTTGGCATTAATAATACACCCTATTTATCTAGAAAGCTGTATACAAATATAAAAAAACACATTTACTATGTACTATAAGGCAATCATCGGACGGTGATACAAAACAAGATACTTGTCTAAACTAACTATCACGTAGTAACGGCCACTACCATTAATTTTTTAAAAATATTTAACCTTTTATTTATTAAAATAAGGTATGATTGAATGATTGATAATTAAACATGAAAAATTGCGAAATGTAAAGGATCAAAGAAATTAGTATAAACTTATCAAACTATTAAATATTGTTTGTGCAGTCTGTACTTAACTATTCCGACCCATCAATGAATATACAGACTAGTGTGTCGGGTTTCTAACCTTCTTTCGTACTGAATGTACGAGCTTGCACAAAGTGTATGGTTATAGATCATCCAATTTAATATTAAAATTGTTATACTTTTAGTGAAATAAACATGATTATCATTTTCTTATGAAAATATTTATTTTTTTGTAACAATATCAATTAAATTTAGAAATTGTATGTACAATAAAGTGCGATCTTTAACATGCATTATTTTATAAAATACCAACAATTAATCCAACTATATCAAACAAAAATAAAACCAGTAACATCAGTCCTCACAAACATAATAACATTTAATTAATCATAAATTATTAAAGTTGTTACCTTTTTAATGACACAATTTATCACAATTAATGTCACTACATTGGATGATACTTTATGTCCATATATTAATATTTAATAACGCACATCACACTTATAACACACTAAAATTGTATATACTACCAGGAAAATTTGATCCAAATAAACATAAAACTTATTATGCGTATCCACGTTTATATTAAGGTAATCACGATGCTCTACATACACAAATATTTCACCTGGAGGGTAAGAACACTTAATGTGATTTATATTTAATTACACATTTAATTTTTTTGTGGCAGGAATCAAATGAAAAAATGACAACGTGACCGCATCAATTCTAATTCGAGCTGCTACACAAACGTAAACGTTTTAATTGTGTTTTGCACATCGAGCACGCAATGATAAATTAATTAACATCTCATCTGTCCGGGTAATATGATTACATTACATATGGAGAGGATGGAATTCGTCACGGCTTGTACACATTATTTTTCCCATAATTATTTGTTAATCGAATGGAGGAAATGACAATGAGACGACCTTCCTCTGTCAATAATTGAAACTAATGTTATATTTATAGTTCCTTATAAATTAGGTTATGTAATGGGCAATCGTATAATTTGTAAATTGTGCGTGATTGTTTTAATTTAGCGAATTTTAGCGGTGTTGTTGTTTTTGTAATTAATTGAATAAATACGCAAATTATGCTGTCTGGTAATTACAGTTGTTTATATTGATTTTGTTCTATTTATACATTTATTATTGTGAAAGGTCTGCTAATAATAAAAGAGCAATGTAAATTATGTTTATTGGTACAGTTTAAATTTGACCCTAATTGATCAAATTAAATTTGTTTGGGAAATGAGAGTTCTTACGATTTTCTATGATTGGTTTAATAAATTCAAATTAATTTAGTGTTAATAAAATTATAGAATCTTTGAACTTTTTAAGTTGGAATGGAAAAGTAGTTTAATATAAGGTTCTCAGAATATGGTTCCGAAACTAATTATTTGTCACTAAAGCCTAAAATATTAATAACTTCAAGTTACAGACCCGGTTATACCTGCACATCCCCAGGGTTGAACCTGGGGGATGATGGCGGAGTTCACCAGGTGAAGTGTAGTTTTGGTGGAGGTCGCTGTTGCAGTTTGTGAGGTGTAGGAAGCGGCTCCCGTGCAATGACACGTGGGGTCAGGAGATCAATGCGGGATCCTGCCGAAGCACCTGAAGTCCACGGGGTAGACCCGGAGAAGGATGAGGAAGGGTGGTCAGCGGTTCCCGTGCAATGACCGGATGGGGGATAAGCCATCCGATCGGGAGTGCAATGCTGGATCGAAGCCGAGGTGGATGTGTAATTACATCCCGGTGCATAGCGGTCGTCGTAGATATTTGTTTGCGAAGGTTACGTTGATTAGGTTTCATATGTTCCAAAGAGTAAGCTGACGGTAAACGTTGTCTCTGCTTTGGTAGTCTGGTCTCAACTGGCTTTCGGCCAAAAATTGTTACCGGTTCCATCTCCGGCGAAGTTGAAACCGATCGACAATTTGGGTGTTGGCCCATATGTATGCCTTTTGTTCGACTTCCTCCTCTTCTCCATGACGCAGTTTTCCATACTAGTACTCGGATTGTGCCCGTGCTTGGTTGCAAGTTGAGACCTGTCTGGCAGTAGACCTTGATGCGGATATACAACCTGGTCGGTCGCCTGCGTGACGTAGTCACGCTTACAAGCAAGAGGATGTTGTGCTTGTGCCCGTGGCGGTTTGTGCAATGCCTCGGGGTTGATGTTTAATTGTTTGTTGGGGAAGGGAGCGTAGATGAGGGATGTTAGGACTGAGAAGGTTTTGGGGTTGCCAAGATTGGCGGAGCGTCGTCGTCGTCGTAGGGTTAGCTGGAGAGACAGGGGAGACGGAATTCCTGTCTGCCTGTATGCCAGCGGCGGCCTCTTCGGAGATGTCTGCTTGCTTGCTCTGGTGAACCTTCTGGGAAGATGTTGTTAGCTCGGCTTACTCTGGAAGACTCTAGAATTTTTATTTTTTTTTGGTTTGGGAGGAGAATCTTCTAAAGACTGCAAGTGTCGGATTTACCCACAAGAGGCAGGCGCCTACCGACTAAACTCCCTCTCTTCCCCCCGGTGATATGCCTGGAAGTTCGAGACCTTAAGCTCATAAACCTTCCGTTGTTGGTTAAAAGACAAGACAGTGTCGGAAAAAGGGACATATGCGCCTTATAGGCTGATGGAAGAGGAAAGGAGTTTTAGGATATGTTAATCGATTGATTAACCGGGCGCTTGTGTCGCGAAACTTCGGCGAGTCGGGCCAGATCAGGATTGGGATGAACTGCGAGATTGTCGAATACTTTGCGGCCAAAGCTTCGATATGTCTGCGTAGTGGTGGAATCCCGAGATCGCTTTGAATATCGCAATTTCGGACAAACCATGGAGTTCCAGTGAGCCACCGCAAGGTCTTGCCTTGGAACGATTCTAACCTATCTAGATGCATATTTGCGGCGGTTTCCCAGACGGGGCACGCGTACGTCATCATGGGTCTGATGGTAGATGTGTATAACCGGACTTTATTCCGGAGAGAGAGACCACTGTTCTGCCTCAGCATCGGAACCAGAAGATTTTTAGCTAATTTAGCCTTATCGAGTATTGACTGCACGTGCAACTTGTACGTGAGCCCCTTGTCAAAAGTAATCCCAAGATACTTAGCAGAATCGGACCACGGTATGGGAACGTTGTCGACACAGACGTTATCATGAGGTGCGTTCCGTCGCCGAGTGAAGAGAACGGCTTTGCTTTTCTCCGGATTAACCTTTACTAGCCAGTCATCTAAGCAGCATTCCAGATCATCAGTGGCTTTTTGTAGCCTAGAGGTGATCACCAGAGGTGACCTTGACGAGTACAAAAGTGCAGTGTCGTCTGCGTATTGTGCCATTTTAACCCCGTGCTTCGATCCCGAAGGCATGTCAGCAACGAAAAGATTAAAAAGGACCGGAGAGAGAATGGAGCCTTGAGGGACCTCTGCCGTGATATTTTGCGTAGTTGAAACGTGTTTTTGAATTCAGCCAAGGTTCTACGGTTTAAATATGAGGCTGTGCGACTGTCAAAGTTTGTAGAGAAGACCCTTATGCCAGACTTTGTGAAAGGCTTTTTCCACGTCGATAAGGACCATCACTGTGGCCCAGTACGAAGGATCGCATTAGCAATATTGGTGAGAACCATTATCGCTTTGTGCGAGAACCATTTTAGCGCTCTATTAGGTATTCCGTCAGAGCCTGGAGCAGACCGGATTTTTCGTCTTTGTATGATATTCGAGACGGTCTCACGCTTTGCAGCGGCGCGTTGTCGTCAGCAGCATTCAGGGCTCTCCTAACCACCCTTTCGACGTGCTCCGAGTCCAAACAATTGTTCGGGGAGCATTGGAGTTCCAGGCTGTCAGCAAATGCTTCGGCCTTTCCCTCAAGCGAGTATTGTACCCTATTTTTGCCATGAATGGCTGGAATGAAGACCGGCATGTTCCTTAAGGACTTGGAGACCCTCCACATTGGATGATTGTTCTCCGTGAAGGATTCCAAGGTATTTTTCCAACACAATTCTTTGTGGGACCTTATGGCTTTTCTCACCTCACCATGAAGAGAGTTTAATGTCATGCGATCTAAGGGGTCGAGATGCCGCTGCCAAAGCTGCCTGGCGGCATTTTGTCTACGGATTAAATCTTTTACGTCCCGAGATAGTCCGAGAGGATTATCCACGCGAACCTGATGGGTTTTAGAGGCTTTTTCCGAAGCCTGCTGGATTTGGCGCGTTAAAAGTTTGACGGCCCTATCGATGTCCGCGGCCGTTCTCACCGGAGTCATGCGTTCGATACTCTCTTCCAGGGATCGTGAGAAGAGTGGCCAATTCGTACGGATGACGGATTTTCCACCCTCCCCAGGTAACTCCCTTCCGAAGAGCTCTAGCAAGACCGGGAGGTGGTCGGAACTCATATCGTTGACTACTCGAATGGTATAAACCAGCTAGGTTGAGATTTAGAAGAATTATTTGCGGGTGTGTCAGCGGGGGGATGAAGTACTTCATTATCCGTAAGGCCTTCGCCGTCGTGGTTGAGGTCCGCGGCAATAGGACGGAACTTCACCTCGGCGAAGGGGGTCCCCTTTTGGGCGGGGGCGGCGCGCTTGGGGGCAGAGGGCCTTTTTGCCGTTTGACCTGAAGGACCGGCGAAAGGAGCCGCTGATGGCTGGTTTCCAGTGGCTGAAGGCTGCTGGGGAGTGGCTGAAGGCCTTATTAATGGTGGAAAAGACTCACCAGAAGTCCTGCTCCGTTTGGCGGCCTTCTTTTTCTTCTTTTTGTTGACCTCCGTGAAGCAGTTTTCTTTATCGGAAGTTGGGGGCGAAGCGTTCGGTGCACGGACCGCTGACAAAACGTCGCCTGCGACTCGGTCCGGTTTTTCGGGGTCGTGGCCTCTCGCGTCTGGCTCAGATCCATCATCGGAGGGGGTGGAGACATGGCGGCGCTTGTTCCCGCCGGTTGGGGCCCCGAAGTCGGCGAGAACCTGAAAAGATGTAGATATATCAATGATTTTTTATTAAGGCTTACTATAGTGGCCGCCATGGAGGCCATCTGTCCTTTCATTCCCTGAACCTGGTGGGACAGGGCAGCTACTCTGGCGTTGGAGCCAGGTTTATCCCTCGCTTGGGACTTCTTCTTTCTGGTCTTCTTATCCTGGGATAAGAAGCCGACCGGGACGTCCTTGGGTTCGTTCTACATGGCTTCTACAAGCTGCTGCTCCGGCACGGGTGCCATTGCAGCAGCAAGCGACTTCTGAAAAGAAAGTTTGTTCTATTTGGTGTATACAAGTATACAACAGACAGAACAAAAGATTAAATTAGTTCGCTGTCGGTTGCAATGAAAATTGCAAATATTGCTGGAGCGTAGAAAAAAGCTGCATACGGGTCGGCTGCTGGCAGTTAGCGAAGGGGGGTGCGGCCTAATCCTGGATATGGTCTAGTGGCGCCTGGTGGCCGTCACACCGGTGTCCAGACAATGATAATTCTTTGTCCAATCTTGCTCACGCAGAATAACGAAGCTTGTATGTACGAGCTAGTCCAGCGGATCGACCGAGTATATAGACTTTATATTCAGGATGGTACTCAGCATGTTAGAATAGAGGAACGAGCTCTGTTTTACAATTTAGTAGAGTTTTATGCAATGAATATAATTCAGCAGGTGTTTGGAGATGATGCTATGGGAATAACTCAAATCAAGGTGGAGAGTTCTGGGAGGCCACGAGCTGCTCAAAGTGCAGCTCTTGTTGAGAGGTTAGAAAATCTAGTAATAAGAGATCGTTGTTTGACCGTACGAGAGATTGCCAAAGAAGTTGAGACCAGTAAAAATTCCGCACATACAATTTTGCGTGAAGATTTGAAACAAAAAGAACTCAATCTTGCGGTTGCGCAGGACTTGCTAGTTACTACCAACACTGAGTAGAGTACAGAAGAGATAAAGCAGAACGCAACTGCGGAGTTGAAAACTGTTCCAAAAAAAACTTCCAAAAGTGTTTTTAGCAGTGGAAGGAACTGTGAGCTAAGTGCGTGGAAGCGCAAGGGGCATACATTGAAGAGGATTAAAGTCCCAATAAAATAATAATTTTTTTGAGCCAAAGGTCGGATACTTTTTAGACAGACTTCGTATATATTCAAAAGCTGATCAGTAAAAAACTGTTTACATCTATTAAGTGTTTAGATACTTTGAAGCTATTTCAACAGCATGGTCATGGCAGGGAACATCATGTGAGATTGTAACCCCTAGAAGACAAATTAAAGAATGGATTTGTTGTTTAGTTGTTTAGTTTAATATTTGGTACTGATAATATCTCTGATTTTGTGTATTGTTCAAATAGTATATTTAATTATCTAAAAAATTGCTCAGAACAATTGTTATCGTTTTTCTCATTAAGTAAATTATATTTTTCATTAAATATAAAACAACCTTGAATATAAATTAATCCATTACTGTTTAATTAACCCTAGTAAACACTTAAATTAATTTAAATCGATTAATGCAAGTGAAATATAACACATTTCAAAATAACCATGACCGAATTCAATTAAAACTTCAATTAAAAGAATAGCAGTTCAAAACGACATTAATTTGCACTTAATTCCATCAAAGCAAACATAACAGAAAATTACGTCTTGATAAATAGAATGAACAGAGACTTGTTTGTATAATTATTACTAATTTAAACTCGATTTGCAAGACCTCGTGCACAACTGTGCTTGTCAATATCATGTGTTTATAATTATGTAATTGTTAACTGATTAGTTGTTAACTAGTTAATGTAATATACAAATGCATTGATTAAAATTAGATTCTAGTTAGTGCATTTGTATACTTGACAGCGTAATATTATTTACTTGGAAGCTTAATTTTATGGAATATATTATAAAAATTTTGAATTCAAGTTACATTATTTATGAATTAATATTTGATTATGATAGTAGTTTTCTACAGGTGCACGGTAGATAATAATTGAATTATTTTTTAAAGGACATATTTTATCTATAATTTTTCCAATGACTCTATGTAATAGACCTATTTCTCACGTATTATGTGCGTGTAATGAATCGTATAAGATAAAATATGCTTTTTAGCAATAATAGTTACATAAATGACACATAAGGAAATATTAATGTTGTTATTAATTAAATTAAATATGAAATATAAGTAAACATTTAATTAATCGATCATTGTTTATTGAAATAATCAATACACAACACCTGCCAACATTTACGCTTGCTTAAGCATGACTATAATGTATAGAAAATTAGTGACAATCTAAAAGATGAAACATCAAATAATTTAACAGAAAATAACAATTTGTTGATGGTTAAATGATCAAAATAAACACATAACAATAAAATACATCTAATTATATTTCATAATTAATGAGAAGGAAGAATCAATACGCAAATGTTTATATAATAGGATTCATATTCTGTAAGTAAATTTTTTATTTTCAGTATTAGAATAAAATTTCTTATACAGGGTGGGCGAGAATGACCGAGGATTGCGATGTAGGCAACCAAATATACACTTATTGTAAATATTAAAAAAACATATCTCTAGACTGCCTTTGACCATTACCATAGGCGTAACACAAATTTTATTCTTGTGGTAAATAATGTTATTATAAACAATTGAAATATATACAAAGTACATAATAAACAATGATAAATTATTTTAAAACTTTAAATAAATTTCAATGATTAAAAATAATTGAGGTTAGGGTATTTTAATAAAAAAAATTATACTTTATTGTGCTGATTTTACTTTTTTATATATTAAGACCGGTTTCGGCTGTTAGAAACAAATACTATTAAAAATAATATTTGATTAATTAAATACACTTACAATAAAACGTTTCTATTTTTTAATTGGCAACCTAACCATTATGATAAATAACAAATGTATATTTTTATCATTATTGAAAAATTAATACTCAGTATAAACATAATAAGAATAATAACATCAGGTAATTGTACTATATTATGAATTAAATTATTAAATTATATGTATAATGGTGTTACGCAAGAACAAAAATTTTAAAGTTGTTTCGTGTAACTAATAGAGATTGAAAACAACCACAAAGCTTCATCGGTAAAAAAATCATATTCAATATTTCATCATTATTTATATTGTAAACAACCTCTTCAATTACAATGAACAGCCTGTCAGGTGGTTTCTTCTAACAGGTGCATAATTTTTAATTTGTAATTCACAACCTTTTTATAAGAAATTCTGGAGACCGAAGAGAGTACGACCAGGTGCCATTCTTATTTATAGTTCCACTGCGACTATAAAATCACTCTATTCTTGTATAAACATTATTGTACATATAACTTAAATGTTCAATTCATAGTATGCATAACACATAATTTACATTATTTCAAATTTGCACTGCACTTTCAATTTATTATTTATTATTAAATTGACTAAACATATTTTTAATAAACATTAACCTTAAACAATGACTATTATATAATTTAAATATTCAATTAACACTTCTGTTCAATCACAGTTTGTCCATAACACACTTTACACTATTTAAAATTCATTCGATACAGAATTTACATTTTATTATAGTAAATTAACCTTTACATTATTTTTAATAAATATAAAAAGTGACGAACGTCTATGAAAATTGACGTTTATTCTGGTGACTTTTAAGATTATTTTGTTTAAAGGCAACAGGTTGACAAACTGGTACACACTAAAATCACTAAAAAAATTCCCAGGAATATTTGAAAATCCTCGGTCATTCTCGCCCACCCTGTAGTGCGTACACACAAAGTGCTGTAAGATATTGTTGTAGTTTCTTTTGGAGAAATGTAATTTTGATAAAAATTGACTGGCTTGCTATCTATTCATTTTACTGCGGAAATATATTTTTTTGTTATCAACATAAATTCTTTACGGTTTAGTTTTGTTTTATCTTTGTATATATTTGGTAAACTTTTTCTATACTTGCAACATTCCTGCTGTTGTCAACTTTTCTCCAAACAAAAACCTTAGAACTACTGTGAACTCAATAGATATTTATCTAAAAACCAACATTCCTATTGCTCGCTACGTGCAACAGTTTTTTTGTGTAGACTGGTTGAGACACAATAGCTCTGAAAGTAGGAATTCTTTATATTTTTAGATTGGATCTGTTGGTGAGATATGAATGTGTGCTTCCGTGTTTTTAGAAAATAAAGAATAATTAGTATAGCCAACAGTATTCTTGTAGTTGTACTTTGGCTTTAGTGCGGGGTCTTGGGGTAGAGCTTTGTTTGGGGGCGACGGACGGTCTTTGGTGGACTTTGGTTAGGGTTCTGTGGAGGTTATCTTTGATCCAGTAGCAGTTCTTACCTGCTGTAACAATCATTTTTTTAGTCCTATTTATTTTGGAGCAAATCCCTTTGCTCTTTTTTGGATTAGAACTTCTTCTTCAGGTCCGCAGGTGATGTCGTGGTTTCTGGGTTGTTCTTTGTTCTGTGCTTTTCTTTGCTGGTTGGTTGTTTTGTTGGTACTGAAACAAAGCCAAAAAAATTAATTTGTCCCAGGAGTTTTATGCGATGAGGGTTTGTAGATTATTTTTTAGTTCTCCATGTTGACGTTCTACTGGGTTGGCTTGGGGGGTGGTACGTGGCGATGGTAATTACAGTTCTTTATATTGATTTTGTTCTATTTATACATTTATTATTGTGAAAGGTCTGCAAATAATAAAAGGGCAATGTAAATTATGTTTATTGGCACAATTTATAATTGATCAAATTAAATTTGTTTGGTAAATGAGAGTTCTTACAAATTTTTAATGAAATTGCTTTTTTTTAAGTAAAATAATAATAACCTTAGGTAACAAACCATGACCTGGTGTCCAGACAATGATAATTTTTTGTTCAAACTTGGTCATGCAGAATAACGAAGTTTCTACGAAATGATCCGCTGGACCGACCGAGTACATAGATTTTATATTCCGGATTATACTCAGCAAGTCGGAATAAAGGAACCAGCTATGTGATGACATTTCACAGTTTAGCAGGGTTTTATGCAAGGCATATAACTCTGCTGTGTATACGGAGGCCTCTTCGTAAGATTTAGCAGGTGTTTGGAGACAATGCTATGGGAGTAACACAAATTAAAGAGTGGTTCAACCGATTCAAAAGTAGCTGGACATCAGTGGAGAGTTTTGTGAGGCCACAATTTGCTCAGAATGCAACTGTTGTTGAGAGGTTAAAAAATTTAATAATGGGAGATTGTTGGTTGCTCGTACAAGAGATTGTCAAAAAAATTGAGATCAGTAAAGATTCCATAAATACAATTTTGCTTGAAGATTTAAACATTGGTGGAACAGAAAGATTTTGCAAATTACTACCAACACTGAAATCCGTTTTCAGAATAGAGAAGAGATAATGCAGAACGCAACAAAAAGCCTTTCAGAAGTGTTTTTGGCAGTAGAAAGAAAGGTAGGTTATGAGCGTGGAGGCGCAAAGGGCCCACTTTAAGAAGGATTAATGTCCTAATCCCGATCGGAAGTATAAAACTGTTTACATCAATTTTTAGATACTTTTGAAGCTTTGTCAACAACATGGTCATGACAAAGAAGATTATTTGAGTTTTTAACCCTTAGAAATTGAAGAAGATTTAGATATGGATTTGTTCTTTAATTTAATATTGAGTACTGATGATACCTCGGATTTTGATTACTATTCAAATAGTAGATATATGTATCTTAAAAATTGCTCAGAACAATTGTTATCGTTTTTTTCATTAAGTAAAATATATAATTCTCTTGCATTTTCAGGTTGGACGGGTTTTCATCCCTATTCTGAAGCTTTTTGAATTATTGGAGGATTTTTTTGGTGTATTGGAAGTCCTTTTAGGAGCGATGCATTATGGGTTGGTGTAGGTGCAGTGGTTGGTTCAAGGATTGGTTGTTTCCATGTTGAGGGTTTTGGGTAGTCTTGGATTAGGGTCAGGTATGTGCTAAGGGGTTGCATCTAGCGGTGAACAGATAACTCTGGTACACGATATCGAATTGTTCAAATTAGCACTTTGAGAGTTTGCTCGTTAGGTCGTAGCTTTTTAGTTTCTCCAGTATGTTTCTCAGGTGGGTTAGGTGTTTTTTATGGTTTGTGAAAAAAAAACGACGATATTGTTGTCTTTGGCTATCAGTTTTTAGAGTTTTGTCACGTACTAGTTTTGGGTGATGATCTTTGGACTTAAGACGTGGCAATCTTCAGTCCAAATAGCATCACCCGGAACTGGTACGTGGCAATTGCGGTTAGGTGTTTAGACTTCTTTCTTATGGGAACCTGTCCTTATCCAACTTTTAGATTTATTTTGGTAAGACGCTTGCTCTTTCAAATTTGTGCAGAGTTTTGTGAATTTTTGGTAGAGGGGCAAACTAGTTTTTTGTACCGTTCTTTATATTTACAAGCAACACCGTCGTGCAATACTTGCTCGAGCTGGATTTGATGATTCCGTAGGATAGGAGTTGCTCCACGAGTTCTTTCTTGGTAGGGGTGTACGAGTACAGCCTCTAATGGGGGTAGGGTCCTTCAACTGGAGTTTGCAAACGTAGACTCGAAAGCGGTCATTAGTTCCCAAAACTTTTGTTGGTGCGGAAAGTTTGTTTGGTGGGCGTTGATTTGATGGGGAGCGTTCTAATTTAGTTGACATCGGTTTGCTTCTATATTTGACAGCTAGGAATACCTTCTTTCTTAGTTGAGAAACTATAAGGAAGGAAGCGGTAGAACATGTTGTTTACTTGGACTTCTGTTACTGTTTCTCCGGTTATGAGCTCTGCTGTCGATAAGAGAAATTTGAGGTTGGCCGTTGATGGTTACCTGGATTTATGGCAGCTTTTGTGAAGCTTCTAGGATGCCTATCTGAAACGGGGATGTTGTCATGGTCAGCGCAATTAGGTTGTTGAATGACAACGGCAAGTCGGTGTCCAGGGCCGTTCTAATTCTTGGTTGTTGATAAATGCGTTGTTATCTGTGTTGTGGGTACATCCTTTTGTACAGCAGCCTTCTCTTCATTAAAAACTTCTTGGTGGCTTGTGCACAGCTCTATTGATAGGTTGGCCATCAATATATAATAATAATCGTAGGATTATTCCAAATACTTTTTGTAAATTCTCAAGAAGCGGCCATTTTTTTTTCTTGTGTTGGTTGTAAGAGTTGGTGTTGGTGGGCTAACGTTGGAACCCGAAACTTTGTAAAGTGACACAGCTTCTCAAAAAAGATTTTTGAACCTTTGTGGAAGTATCCATTAAATTGCGACAGGTACTTTTCTGGTTAGGTGGTCGTCGGGCTGACGTTTCGAATCAGCAATTTTTTTCTTCAATTTTGGTCAATATACTACGGGTTTCTGGCTTTGTATCTTTGTCATTGGCTTATGGTTTGTGGTATAGTTGAGTTTATGCTGCCTATCTTCTTTGTTGATCATGTGCTGACTATACAGAGTGTTCAAATAAGAATGTAAAATATTTAGGGGGTGGTACTACGAATCACAAACAAAAAGTCTTAATAAACATGGGTTGTCATAGCAACGGTTTTGGAGATATGGAACATTATTAATTTTTATATATTTTTACAAAGAACAACAGAGTTATAGAAGATGTTTAAAGTGCTCTCTTTTCATTTCCAAACAGGCACGACATCTTTGTCTGAAGAACATTCGTACTCTTTGTAAAACCCTTTCATTGGCTCGGATTTCTTGTCATTTTTTAATAATTTTTAATTGCAGCTATTCGAGGTTATTTACAGAAGTAGCATACACTAATGATTTTAAATATCTCCAAAGAAAAAAATTAAGAGGGTTTAAATCAGGCGATCATGCTGGTCATAAAACTTGTCCGCCTCTTCCTACCCACCTATGTGGAAAAGTTTGGTATAAATGCTCTCTAACGGCAATCGAAAAATGAGCTGGAGCACCAACATGCTGAAACCACATTTGTTGCCTGTGTGCTAAAGGAATATCATCTAAAAGATCATACTTTGTGTTCTGCAGAAAGTTGAGGTAAGCAGCGCCTGTTAATTGGTTTGGTAGAACAACAGAACCTAGAAACCTGTCGCCTACAATACCCATCTAAATGTTTAATGAAAAACTGTCTGATGTCCACATTCAATTACAGCATGGGGATTTTTGTCGGCCCAATGATGTGCATTATGAAAATTAACAACTTCATTTCGTGTGAACCTGGCTTCATCCGTAAAAAGAATTTTGGCAAGAAAGTGCGGGTCTTAAGCATCCTTGCGTAGAAACCAGCGACAAAAACTAAACGTACCTGATAATCAGTTAAATTTAAGGCCTGTACTCGTTGTACATGGTACGGATAGAGCAGCTACTCGTGCAGAGTTCTCCAAACAAGAGAAGCACTAATTCCTACCTTGGCTCATATTCTCCTTACACTCGTCCCTGGATTATGCTCTATCCGTGCTATAATTTCTTGTTCGCTCTAGGAGTAGACACCGACTTTCGTCTGCCGGAAAGATAGCACTGTTTTCGAAGTGAACCAGTATCTTTCAATCTCTGGTGAATTCTTCCAACATACGATGTGAAGAAACGTGGCGATAAGCTTCTACATAAAGACGTCGCGCTTTGGTGGTAATCCTATTAGCACGACCATACATGAAATGCATTTCGGCTAGTTCTGCATTAGAGTAATTAGCCATAGCAATGAAAACTTGTGCACTAACAACAACAATGTTTATTTTACAAAATATCAGCCAACTATGATAAGAAATTGCACGTTTTTTGCAAAATAATAAATGAAAGGAAAAATAATAATAAAAATAAATAATGTTCCAGATCTCCGAAATTGTTGCTACCTAACCCATGTTTATTATAAGACTTTTTTGTTTGTTGTGGTTTGTACTACTACCCCCTTAAATATTTTACTTTCTTTTTTGAACACCCTATTATACTTACTCGTACTGGTTTTGTACATGCTGTACTGGATATATTTAGTTCTGTACTTTTTTATTAAAGTTGCGTTGTTATTAATATGTTTATTAAAATATTTTTATTATATAAATATAAATATTTATTTACTTAATTTTTTAGTAATTAAAATATTAATTTATTATTAAAAAAGCACGTAATTGTTGTATAAATTATAATTTATAATATACTATAAATATCCCACAAACATGATTAAAGTACATATACTCTAGAATTATTATCTACACGCTAACAACGGCACTATAATATATTATTTAATGATACTATTTTTATGAAAAAAATATCCGGGTATGAACAATCGATTTCTGTAATCAAGCATTAACCCCTTTTTATTTCAAGTAGAAACTAGTTGGTCTTTTATTATGCACGATGTTTTTACATTTACAATTGAATTTACAATAAAAGCTTTTATATAAAATAGTTTTATATATTTTTAATCATTTGTTGCAGCCCGATACGAGACCTCAATGTATTCATGCAATGGAAACCATCCATCTCCCCGATGTACATTACGAAAATCTACGCCCTAGATGGAAATCCCGGTGAAATCTTCCATAATGAAATACGTCGCAGTGGAATTTTAATACTAGCAATTGAAAAACCCGATTTCCTTAAGCACAAATGTTACGAAGCGGAAGCTGTCATGCAATATAAACTCGACAAATCAGAATGTCAGATGCGATTGGAGACGATCACTCTGGATATAAAAGATTACAACACTAATAACTTCGATGTTAAAAATATAAATTTAATTAATGGAAACCTAGAAGCTTTTATAACAGCTGTTGTCTGTTCCTCGGAGATAAAATTAGCGGCCACTATGCCGAGAGATGCTCAAAGGAAATTGGAAAATTATTTCGTCATCGATTGTATGTTGAGGGAACTGGAGTTCAGTGGCTGTAAATATTTCCTCGCCGATGGGATATCCGAGATAATAGATGGGGCCATTTTGAAAGCTACGGAGATTAATGATGTTTATCATATGGATGTATTCTATAGGTGAGTTAAACTATATTTCATTTATATTTAGAAATAATATAATACTATTTTAAGAAACAAGGATCAGTTACATCATTTCCTACATTACCTCCATTCTCATATAAGGGATTTAAATATTCTTCCGATAAAATATGAATTGAATTTGAAGAGTATTGATAATGAAGAACCTGTTTTTCAAACGCAACATTTTGTATCTCAGAAACCGGCTGTTGCAGATCCCGATATTAGAAAGTTTGGCGAATGTCTTAAGAATCATATTGAAGCAGTTGCAGATTTCCATGTACATGTTGTTGATAATAAATGCTGTGATGAGAAAGAAGATGTCAGTAAAGAATATTCAATACTAAGGAATACAATAACAGAAAGTGAATTGAGTGCTGATTTGTTGTATGAGAGGCTTTCTGCACATGATTTGTAAACGTTTTGTATTGTTTTATAATAATTAATAAATAATTCTTTTTTTAAATTTTGTGTTAGGTTAGGTTAGGTCAAAAATTTCAAAACTTTATGATGTTTAAATTACAGAGTAGAATATAAAATGGTTTGTACGTATGTATTTATGTCCTCGTTTTGTAGCGATACATTGCTTTCGGGGAGACACAGTGCCAATTTAGTAACATGTGCTATGAGATCAAAGGTTAAGCCATCGGTCTCTGAAATGGTAAGTTCAAAATGGTTTTTAATTGTTTACGAAGAACAATTTAGTCAAAATTAATTGCATCGAAATAATTGTGGATAGAACAGTCTATGTTGTTTATAGAGTTGAGAGAAGGAGGTTTCAGAATTCTAATGTTGATGTCGTGTTGAAACGCTGGCAAGTTAGCCGTTTGATAAACAGGATATTTTATAAAAGGAGGGTTAATTATTGAGGTGAAGCCTAGGAGGATTGTGCGGTCGCTGGTGACACAGTTAGGGGAATGGTTTGTTGGGGTGGTTGTATATGGAGATATGTGGTAACTTATCCAATTACTCTTCAGAAAAATCGCTACTACATGATGACATGATTTTTTGGATTGCTTAAATAGAGACGTTGTCGGAATTGATAAGGTTGTACCAGTGGACGCTTGAGCTTTTACCAGAGGGTGGAAGGTAATTGTTAGAGGTGGTTTTGGATTTGCAGGTGATGTGTATTAAATTCCGAAGCGTTGGAACTGGCAACGCGACTTTGTTTGTTTGAGAGGAAGTTTATCAATGTCAATAACAAGAACCGCGATAAGTTGATTTCTAGATTCATTAGAAAGGGGAGCATTATGACGGGCAGTGCATTTGTGGGAAAATATGGCGTGGTCAATTGAGTTACAAAAACTTTTAGATTAGTTGTTTTGTACGTGTGCAAATATGCAGACTAGGGAAGTGAAACAGTCGGTGGCTTGAGATTTAACTCGGATTGCCTTTAAGGCGTCTAGCTCGGCTTCCACTAGGGCTAGTGCAACGTCGTTTACTACAGAAAGGGCATTGTATAAGGGTTTGGGATTTTGGGTATTTTTGGAGAGAGGATGCAAAGTGTAGTGATACTTAGCGGTTGTTCTCAATTGTTTTGGTGGTGGCTTTGACATCTTATGGAGTTGGTGTTTTTGAAAGTGAAAATTGCCGCCATGTTACGCGTTAGTCTCCATAATGTTTTCTAGGTCACGTGAGTTGGAACCGGATGACATCGAAGCACCGAAGTGTAAAGATTAGTTTGCCGAGTTGAAATCGATGGAGTGTGGTCGAAGTGGATGGTGGTTGCCGGGGTAGTTGTAGTAATGAAAAGTCCCTCTTATCACCTGGTGGATTGCAGTGTTATTGTCTATTTCAGTGTTTTGTTGCAGGCAAGTTTAAATTGCTTTAATTAAATAAATAACTCAACCCGCGCACAATTTTTGAAGATTAAGAGACCTTTTTTGACTTTGTTTTGTTAGCGGTCCGTGCTTTTGGCTTTGGTCATTGTCATTGTAGCAGAGAATTCTTGTTTCAACACGCTGTTTGCGGAATAGCTACATCTCCTGCTAGTCGTAACAATTTGTCCTAAATAAGCTGTAATTTACTATAGTTTAGTTTTTGTTCTTGCAGATTTATTCCATACAAGGGTCTGGTCCAATTAACAGGTGGTTTGATTAAGCGAATTCGACTGTGTTTAAATTAAAATTGTTTTTGAAAAATATAATGTAAATCTGGAAAGCAAATTAAAATTGTTATTCAAAAATACTATAATAACAACAAACAGGTTCAACTATACACTTATTTAACCAAAAATTAATTGCTTGACGCCTTGTCACTATAAGAGGAGAAACAGGAGAAGAATCTGAAGACGTAGACCGGCTAGTGCTTTCAAAAGTAATCTCTGACCTATAACCCTAACCGGACTTTACCATTGCTTATTACACCAAAACCAGAGAGTTTATTCTGCACAACTTTTTGAGGTTGAGACCTTGGTTGCATTATTAATGAATATATACAAGAAAGCAATAGTCGCAGCAGACGCCCTCAAGAAAGCTGCGTACGACAGAGATTTTTTTTTGTACAAATACTGGGTCAGTTATTAGATCTACAAGCAATGCGAGAATTGGTGATCAAAAAACATCATGATTCAGACGCTGCAGGACACCTAGGGTGGGATAAAACTACCCGACTATACTGAGAGTTTACCACTGGTCTAGACTAGTGGTAATCTCTGACGAGCCGGATAAAGAAAGGCTGGTGCCGTCTGAGATGTCACTTTTGCCGGAAATAAGTATATCTTTACTGCTATTCTATGAAAGCCATTTAGGAACAGCAGGTTTTGGTTTCCACAGATTGTACTTAGTGACAGCGGCTTCCAGTATATTAGTTAACAATTCTAGGACGTCATTGCTAGGCTACTTATTGTCTTCAGGCCAACTAAAATGTTCCGCGTGAAAAATTGAAGAAGACCTGACCAAAAGCTATAATAGGAAATTATGGGGTAAGTTATTGTCTTTGATTATCTATCAACTGCGACGCCGACTTTTGACAGAACAACAAAGCCATCATTTATTAACCGAGCAACCAAGTTATGGTAAGGAGCTGGAAACGAGACTTGGCAGCCAAGTGGATGGGGTTGAAACGGCTTGTTAGCGAAGCTGGAGGCTATTACTAAGTTGAAGATGATCTACAATGCCACCCAATCTGAACGAGAAAAAGCCAGCAAAAAAGGTTGTTGCTTGTTGCTTGCTTCTAGACCTATTTTGTTTCACCCAGTTTACACAAAGAGAATGTTGCCGGGTAAAAGCATCAACCACTACAAACAAGCAGACTAATTATTTTCCTGTACTACTAGAGAATTATTCAAAAAACTACTTTTGCTACTGATGCGATTTACGAGAACACAACTGTCTCTATTTCCAACTACCTCGCACTTTGGGAGACTGAATTTGAATTATCTACCAACCAATCATAGAAAGGTGTTCTCTTGAACGATATAAGTATGAATCTATAATCGAATGTGCAAGCAAATAACTAACGCATTCTGTGATTGATTTGCCATAGCCCAGATAAAATGTTAGATTGCCGCAGAAAGTCTAAATACGAGTAACGGTCTCGTTCAGACCCTGATTAGAAATAGTTAGACGTACAAAAAGGTGTAAGGTAGCGACCCCGGCATTAAAATAGCATATCTTAAAGAGTAGAAAGGAAGAAAGGGATCAGTGGTAAACTGGTTTGGGGGATACACCCTGAGCTAATTGTTACTGTAACACCAAAAAAGTCAGACTCAATGGATCTAGTTTTTCGGCGACTCAACGGTTGGAGGTATCTCCGATCAGAGCGAGTGAAGGAGTGTAAGTCAGAAGGAAAACCTTTGTGGCAGTACGAACCCTAACAACTGAGAACTATCGAGGATCTTAAGAGCCGTTGCAAGAACATTTTGGTGAAAAGTAGTGTGAAGACTTCATGGAGAATCTTAAGGTTTACCAGCAGCACAGATTTCTTACACAATTATGCGACAGAGCTTTTGGTTGATTTATTAACCTGGACTTTGACTGGATGGTTTTATAAACGGTCAAACATTCTATTATAACTGATAACAAATAAGATCTTTAGAACTTAATTGAATTAGTAAACACCAACTTTGAAAGGTATGGTTTAGATAAAGGGTGTTTTAACAAGAGCGCCGGATTTGAATTTGCTTCCGAACAACGTTTAATTAGTGTGAAAACGCACTACAAAAATGAGGAAAGTTTTGCGAAAACAGTTTCTAATTTACGTACAATGTTTGGTCGCAATATTTATTGAAACATTTAAAATAAAATTTACGCTGATGGATGAGAAGACCACTGTCCGTTGCCGTACTGGTCAATTCTTCGAAAATATAGAGGCAGGGTGGGAAAGTGTGGCCGAGGCACTTCCATTCGGCATCGTTGTCAAGAATTGAAAATTACCAGACTTACCCTGCATCAAATTTTGTGAAGAGATCTGCATTTGCACACGTACAAAGTTCAATTGACGCAAGAACTCAAGCTACCGGACCATGCGTATCGTCGTATATTTGTTGAATGGGTGCTGGAGAAGCACCAAATTATTGCGGATTTTTCGAACAAAATAATATTCTAAGATGAGACACATTTTTATTTCAACGGGTACGTAAATAATCAAAACTGTCAAATTTGGGATGCTGAAAATCTTCTTGTAATACCCGAACAGCCAATGCATCACTGGCGTAGTGATTGGATTGCATTTCTTTAAAAATGCGGTAACTGTTGATGATGTGCAGTATAGCAAAATGTTAGTCGAGTTTTTGTGGCTACAAATTGATCGAATTGATGTGGAGAATATGTTTTCCAATAAAACCTGCCATACAGCATGCAAAACAATGGTGCTACTACGAACCAAGTTTGACTATGTTGAGGAAAAGGTGTATGCGAACAAGCCACAAACAGTTGATCACTTTAAAGAAGAGATACGGCTCGTTATTTTCGAAATAAAACCACCATAGTTATGTAAAAACGTTATCCAGAATTTTAAGACAAGAATGACTTTGTGGTTGCCATTTGGCGGATGTCTTATTTTATGTTTAATTGCAATTAGTTCTCTTCACGATGAAATAAAAATATTAGCTTAATAAAAAAATGGGTTTTTGTTTATTAATTGAATTCACCGCTCTTGTTGAAATACTCTTTATAAATATAAAGAAATCCAAAACTATGGCTTCCACAAAAAAAAAATACAGAATACACATTTACAACGAAATTATAGAATGGGTATCTTGAAGTACCTTCTCACAAATACTTATTAGGTAATTGAAAACACAAAAGAGATTAAAAGTGGAATAAAGCCTTCATAAACATGAAAAAAACAATCTGTAACCGTAATATGAAACTAGAGTATTGAAGTGCTACGTATTCCAAACTTTAATATGGAATAGGGGCTTGGACGAAGGCAGAAAACATCAAGAATATGGAAGCATTTGAAATGTGGTGTTACAGGAGAATGTCCAGAATTTCATATACTGACAGGGTCACCAACGAAACAGTAATGCATCGCATGGGTAAAATCAGAGAAGTCACTATTACAATAAAGAAAAGAAAACTAGAATACCTTAGTCACATCTTAAGAGGAGACAGATATAACGTCTTTAAACTAATAATCCAAGAACAAATTAAAAGAAAAATATCGATTGGAAGAAGAATTTTGTGGCATTGCAACCTGAGGGACTGGTATGGATGTACTATTTAATTGATTAGGCCACAAGTTACAACTCTTTAGAGTATTCGGCAAAAAACCAGATAAAGAATTTTAAATATAAATATTATGTATAGGTTTGTTTTGTTCAATAATTTTACTGAAATGTAATTAACACGATCACTCAAATATTTATCAATTTGGATATATTGTAATTTTATCTAATATTGTATTTTCATAGCATACTATATACATGTTCGTCAACGATAATAATTTTGCAGGAGTGCCCGCTTGATTACATCTTTAAATAAAAAGTAATGTTGAAATTTATTAAAGAAGTTCATAGAAAAGTAATAATTCTAGTAGTAAGTAGCTTTTCAATAATCTCTTATTTTGCCATCTGGTTGAACGTTGCCCAGCCCTAAAATAAAACATTGAGTTCACAATAATAAATGTGTGTGCAGGTATTAAAGTATTTGGACTAGGCTTTGGTTATATTTACAAATCATTTTTAATTTTTTGTTAGTTTTGCTATTTATTTACGAACGTAGATATTTTAATATTGAATATTTCAGTAAATAAGCAAGTAATTTATCAGGCAATAATTGGATTTTTGGGAATTTTATTGTTGAATAAAATAAATTTATTGATTTTGATAAATAAAAAAATTATGGTATTTTAATATTTTTAATAATTTGTAATTTTTGAAAAAAAAATGGTCAATGTTATTTCATAAGTCTAATAGTGTGATTCTTGCTTAATAACGTCGCGCCTTTTCTTCTAGAATAGTTGGTGTTGAAATTATATTGACATCGTGTTTTACTTTACATAAACTCCTGTAGGCAAATTAATTAAGATAATTAATTATGTAAACATAAAAAGTAAAAACCAGAAGGTACTAATTAAATTTTTAGTATTATTAAAAATTAGAAAAACAATATCTTAAGGCATTCTTTTATGGTTACTTCTGAGAATAACAATTAAGGTTATCTAATCTAATAGAATTCTCAGAGACAAACAATATTTAATTTATAACTCATATAAAATTCATCAATGATGATTAAAATAATGAATAGAATAATCTATTTCAAATATAAATCAAAGTCGAGATGCGGCGGATTTCTGTCGTTAGAATCAATTTTTAAAATTATATCATTAAACTCAACCTACACAGCTCATTTACAACTTTAAACAGATATGCCGTAATGATTTACTATAAAATATTAATATACAAATTATTTAGTTAATTGAGATCTGTTTAATAATGAATGAATAATGAATATTTTTTTATATTTAGAAATAATAGGTTCTTAGCGTACGTTATTTTTCAAACAAAATAATATTAAAGTTAATTGTTTGTTATTATTAGCATTCTATAGATAGTCTAATCGTTATATACTGTATTCGTATTAATTAATAATAATAATATATTTTTACATGTAAGATGCGTTAGGTTAGGTTAGGCCATGTTGACTGACTTCTCGGCAGCTATACAATCAGCATTTTAAATTTCAGATTTTTTTATCTAAAGAAGGCTCAAAACCTGTTGATAATTTGCAAGCACTGGATGTAAATATTTACAGGCAGAAAAAAGACGGAGTTCTTTATTATTTTATTAACCGACTAACTGTTATGCAGTATATATTATTTTGAATATACGGATACTACAAAAAACAAATAAACCAATGTGTAAACACAAAAAAAATATTATAATCGCAAAACATATATCTTAACAATTGTTGACGTAAAAAAATTATATGTTTACATAAACTTTGGTTTACTTCTAATATCTAAATTGAAAAAACATATCAAATTCTATACAGTTTCAGAATAATCGCTAATCCATTCTTTATACGCACTAAGGCGTACATACACGTCTGGAGAACCATCCGCACACACTTTTCTTGAATAAACTAATGAAACAATACCAAGCACTTCATTATCCTTGTTAATTAAAGGACCTCCATAGTCATTATTACATGTTCCATATCCTGGCAAAGAAAGTGTACACCAATTTTGTTGCTCATTAACTGCATAACTGTCATATTTACTTCTACAAACACTTGATTTAAGAATTGAAGTTGGTAGTTGTTGAAGGACATTGTTGTTTTCTTCAGGTTTATTATTCAATCCCCATCCTACTACAGTCACAGGTTGACCTGGTTTAGCATCATTTGTACTTATAATAGCAGGTTTGACATTTGCACTAAATTTAATTGGATTGTTTAATTTTAGTATTCCTAAATTGTTTGTGAAGTATTTTGAATTGTAGTTGTAGTGGTGTACTCCATACGAGACTGTATAAGCTGCGCCACCGCATAATACATTGGATCCTACTAGCACTTTAATTTCTTTTAGATTTATGTTTCTAAAATAATATTGTTGAAAATTAATTAGAAAAAAATATATTAATTTCTTTTACCTGTATAAGCAATTTCCGGTTGTTAATATTGTGTATTTATCTATGATGATTCCGCTGCAAAAATATTTATCATTTTCTTGAAGCGATACTACATATGGGAATGCATTATAATCTGCATCATGTCCACCAATAATTCGAGGTAATATGGGTGAAACTGCTTCTATGGCTACTGCATCTGCAATTTTAATATTATTGTTTATAATATACGACTATAACAATGTCAAAACATTTCTAAATCAATTGCGACAATGTGTCTTTGCTTAACTACGAACCTCTATGTGTAAGTCTAACCTGTTTGGGGTATCTGGAGCTTCTCAAAAGAATTGATCACAATACAAAATTTGATTTACAGTTTGGTTACTCTCACCTACCTGCCCAACTATTCGTCACCAAAAAATTGCATGTTTGACTTCTTTGAGAGAAGTAACTTTGTCTCAAGAGACGATTATTATCCAACTTCTTGATGACTAACACTTGGGTGGGTGGGTTATACTATGAAGTGTCCCACCCACCCACCCAAATGTTTGTCATCAAAAGATTGCATGTTTGACTTTGTTGCAAACGTCAAAAGTCATTTTGTTACTAATGTTATTATACTATGGATTGTCCTACCCACCCGCATGTTTGATTTTGGATGGGTGCGAGTAACTAAAACCAGAAATATAGTGATCTCGACGTGATCAACAACATCCTTAATAACATCAGAACAAGAGCATCAATCTACAGTTGCCAAACCAAAGACTCTAACTTCCAGCAGACGAGTGCTTAATAGCGTGCCTGCTACAACGGAATATAGCACCATTCAGAGATATAGCAGAGATAAATTTAATAGAACATTGAAGTTGCGTCAGTTAAGTTTGTATTATTTGAGTTTCCTTGTATGATTTTTGGGCTTTAAACTGGTACTCAAAGTGTTCAGAGATCAAAAATTTTGCTATGCCTACATAGATGGTATATTAATAGCTTTTGTTTTCGGGAAAAAACATCTAAGGCATCTAGAGATTTTGTTCTAACGTCTACAAAACTACGGACAAGGAGTAAGACTTAGATTACCAAATTTGAATCTTTTGGAAATCTTCTTTTGAAATAATAACTTTACTACAAATTTGTTGATGAAGACATGCTGCAGAGGGTTTATACTTTAATGTATAATTGTGCCAATGCTTGCCATCAAGTATAAGTGATGTGGCTTCAGGAAAAATTAGAACGCGGTTAAATCTGTAATGAATAAGAAAAAAACAAGAGGAAAATTAGGTTGCAACACTGTCTCTGAAGGCAAGCAGTGTATACAGTGTACATTATTGTATAAAGGAGCAATCAAAACAAACTACAAACTGATTGAGAGTAAACGATAGTAAACGTACAAAATTCCTATTTTTTTTTTAATATTTAAATAAACCAAATTTAAAAAATTAACTCGCGTAATAAATACTAAATAAAATGCTAAAATAATAAGTAATATCTTACTTAAGTAGCCAAATATTGCACAAAACAACACAATTTTTGTTGGGTTTAACATGTTAACTAACAAAAAATAATATAACTCCGGTTTTTAAATATAATTATTTTGTATTTACATTAGTTTACCATAATGAAACATTAAACAAATTTATATTGCTTATCTATCATTATCCTAAAAATAGTATTTATTTTATACTTATGCAAATAATAATAATTCATAATTCAATTTTGTTAAATTACATAAATATTAAAATTTAGAACGACATTGCATTTTAATTTACGACATAAACTTGTTGTTTAAAATATGCATTGAGGTTTATTTTAAAATTACTAGAATTTAACATTGTACAAAATATTTGCGAGTAATATAAGAAAACGCGTTGTTGTTAATTTAATTTATTATGTAGGATTTGTTTGGACACTTTATATATTATTTATTTTATGCAAATCTTTAAATGTTAACTATATTTTTGTAAATTTATTTTTAGATTGGGAGTTTACAACTACGTTCTCCTGCATAAACTACAGAAGCGGTCCACCTACAGTCGATTCCAAACTTATTATTTATTTAATATGTTGTTGTTTTATTTCAATTTAAACTTAATTTAATGCAATAATTACTAGTTGGAAAATTTACCATACTTGAATGCAATTGATATATCAGTTGATTCCGACGGTTTCGTCAACACAATTGATTTAAACCAGTACCAGGTGCAACCCAGCATTTGCAAGTAACTATACAAAGCTTTATAATAATCCATTTTTAATCAACCTCTAAACTAAAATGAATTGAATATAAATTAATGGTCGAATACTATAGAATGGACGGGAATAAGTAGATTCAATTGAATTTTGATACATTTGGTTTCAATTTTAATTTACCTAGCACGGGTGGTTCTGCCACCGATATAGCTAAAACAATCACAAAGGTTTAGTAACAATAATGATTAAATTTTAGTGATAAAATATGATTTTAAATGCCTAAAAGTAAAGTCCTAAAGCTATTTCTTAATTTTAGTTAAAGAGTCTTAGCAGATCTACTACATTATCTGTTTAACTTTATATTAAAAACTTAAATAAATATAGTATTATATATAAATTTTGAAATTTGCTATTTTTTACACAGTTTTTTATAACGCTCATAGCTGAGCAGTCTAACCAGGTAGCCATAGCACAGGTACCACCGGCCCCGATCTTCACAATTGGGGCGGCAACGCCCCAGCTCACCAAGACCCCTGGTGCACCAACGCTGCCTTTTTTCAAGAGGTTTGCCGTCAACCAGGTCGAGTCCAGGTCCTCCGAGGTCGAAGACTCTATAGAGCTCCAGCTGGACGACAAAGTCAGAGACGCCTTGGACGGTGCGTCATTACTATTTCGGATTCGAAAAGGTGTTTGCGGGCGAAAGGTGCTTTGGGCGAAAAGGCGGCTTTACCGACAAAAATTGTACCCGAAAAAAATGAGAACGGCGAAAACCGGAACTCGGAAGCTTTTCCGGTTCTCCGGCGAAGTGCGAAAAACGGTTTTTGCGTTTTATTGCATTAGCTCCGCTCTCGGTGGGCAAATAAATTTTAAAAAAATTCCCGACGTTTGCCGGAACCTCTTTTACCCCTTTTTTCAGGTCCAATTTTTGATGAAGTCAATTTTCTCTCCGACGCACCGTTTCCGAGATATTTGCGGGACCCTTTTGGCCGCCTCTTCGTCAGTCCGCATTCCGGCGCCTGCCGTCCAATCTCGACGCAACCGGCAAAGCTTTTTACCGAATCCGAATCTTGACGCCGCCCCGCTTTTTTTCGGTTTTGAGGCGACGCGTGGACGGCCTCCGCCGAAGCCCTGGTTTTTGGCGTCGGCTTCTTTGCGGCTTTTCTCTATCGGGATAAAAATATAAAGCCTCCGTTTCGATTCCGAAGGAGCGCCGTCATCAGGAAAAGAGGGTTTCTTGTTTGGAGGGCTGTAAATTTTTTGTCGTCGGAGATGGAAAACGGAGTTTTGATTTTTGGAACCGCCGTCTTGCCTCGTTTCTTTTGATGTGCCGCCATGCTTTTTAACAACTCTGGGGGCTTTGCGGCAATTTAAAAAAAATAACGGAAAAACGGTCGTAACTTTGCCGTTGCCGTTTTTGCCGATGCGGTGCGCTCATAAAGGAAGAGTATCAAGTAGTCAGCTATACCAAGACAAAGAACAAAAAGAAGGCGCAGGGTGAGACTTCTAACTCTTTTATTATTGGTTCATCAGTCTTCCAAGTCAAGCGCTTTCAGCGCCAGGGTTTTCAAATACCAAGGCCAAAGGGTCCAAGGCTCTGCCGGTCTCTAAGGCCAAGGCGTTCACTTTGGGCACAGTCTCAGGCACACGTCGCTTGCCTCCCATTACAATTTGTGAAAGATCCAAATTTCCTGGATTGATGGCAACCTTTAAGGACATGAAGGACTCTATTGAGATCGGTCAATGTCTACGATGGCATCCGCATGCACCCGACATCGCATGCAAATTACAGAATTGTAATCAATTACGTCAAAGCCAACGACGTACATCATTACACTTATCAATTAGCCTGAAAAGACTTTAAAATATGTTATTAGGAACATACCCGACTGTGTCACGGCTGATGTAGCTCAGGCAGAGTTTTTGGCTCGGGAGTATCCTTCTCTCTCAATCAATCGCATGGGAAAACCTTCCACATGCTGTACGTTCAGTTACTACAGAACGCGCAGAGAAAAGATATCCTGTCTTTTAAAAAACTTATCGACCTCTCAGTGAGCGTTAAAATTAAACGCAAGTTAGGGAATATTGTGCAATGCCATCGTTGCTAGCGTTATGGGCCCACAGCTTTGCGATGCAACTCCGTACGCCGAAGGACATCCCATCTCTACGTGCAAATATACCAAGAATACCATCATGTAAGGAGTCCCACACAGCTAGTTACAGAAGATGCTCTAAGTATCTCAAGTTGAAGGCTATTTCAAGATACCTGTCTCTCAAAAGCGGAATCCAACTTTTTTCGGGAGCACTCCTAATGCCAGCACGGAGCAATTTTATGGTCAGGCAACGATTAGTCAGGCGCAAAACGCTAAATTATCAGAAAAAAAAAACAGTTTATCCTTTGTTTGTTTCAAGCAAATGGTGCTGATTTCAAAAAAATTGTCACAGCTTTTGCACTTCTTTTTAACTTAGTTAGTCTGAAATCAGACATGGCCAAGTTCTTTCCAAACACCATATAATCACCTATAAGGCGGGCACAATGTGCATTCTTAAGTATTTCTATTACGACGTCTTTCACTAAGTTTACGGAGGTGCTTGCACACAAAGTGCTAACTTCTAGGAATCATTGATGGAGGAGTTTAGTCGCTAGCCACTCGTGAAGGTAAATCTAACACTTTTGCAAGGTCTTTTAGGAAGATTTTCCTCCCAATCCGCAAGTAAAGACAAATTTATTTACTAGTAAAGAATCTTTGCAAGTACTCTATTTTGTTTTTGTCAGAAGTAAACTAGAATATTGTAATACACACCGTCTCTATACTACAAAACTTATTCTTACGTTCCGGAGAAGACGCTATTTAAAAATATATGTTACCAAGAAGATGGCAACTACCAGCTAGACTTACATATTATTATATTCTATGACTTGGATTTGTTTTAATCTTATTATTTACAAACCAAGATGTAGATTGTCCAATCTTACTAAGCACATTGAATTTTTATGTATCAAGACTAGCAGCCAGAAACTCACCTACATTTACTTGTTTTAGGTCGCACACCAATGAACTGACTGATAAAAACTGTAAACATATTATCTTTATGTTGAAACTATTAGTTCTGTTAGGATAATAATTTGATAAAAAAGTCCCGCTTTGTGTGGTGGATCTTATGTAAAGTGACTTTATAATTTTGTTGTGGCCGGGTTTTGTTAATGTATAGAAGAACACAACGTTGGACGGCATTTGTTACCGGCATATCTCTTGATGTGCGATGAAGGTTGCCTGCCAAGCCTAGGAGTGATTTCTAGACAGTGCTGTACGTTGTTTGTACTTGTTTTGTGTGAACCAAAGATCCTACACACTCGCCACACAAACGCTCGTTACACACACACGCGCACAGTGTGCTCCACCGGTGATCACACAGAACTGGTGGTTTGTTACCGATCGACGTGGACCTGTACAAAGCAAGGTTTGGTGGCCGTCTTGAAACCCGGGCGGGGTGTGCAAGCACAAGAATATATCGACAATTCTTGGAGGAGCCAGGAGTAGACTTTGATGTCAGCAGGGCCGCCTCGGATAGAGCCGGAGGTAGTCTTGGTGGAGTTTGCAAGGTGCAGCTATGGTAGACAGGTCATCAAGTGACACCTAACCGGAAGTAGCCAGTTGATCGGTGGTATGATAAGTTCTGGTTCTGATGTTGACTGCTTTTTTTTGTTAGGCGTTGGTGGTGAATTTTCTAAAAACTTTCTTTCCAGGACGTGTCGAATTCACCTTTCTAAGGTAGCCTAGCGACTAAATTGCACCCAATCTGGGTTTTGCCTGGAAGTTTGAAGACCTTTTGGTTCATGTACCTTTCGTTTGGAGATGTGTAAGTAGGAGATTGTTTAGGAGTCGCCTTATAAGCCAGACTGAGTTGCGGCGGTGAAAGTTTTATCTTGATGGGCGCGTGGCTGCGCGCGCTTTGTTCTGGTTGGTGAATGGGGGTTTAGAGGAAATACCCACAAAGACCCGTAAAAGTTCCTAGGAAGATTGTAAGATTATCTACGACGTCACCGCATACCAACATTGGCACAAGGCCTATCTGTCAAGTCTCCGAAAACAGAAATGAGTTGACACCTACCGGAAGCTATTAGGAGTTGTGACGGTCAGGGTTGCTAAAGAATCTAACTGCCTCCCACGCGTTTCTGTTCGAATATGAAACCTTGATTGACAGCAAGACCAGTTGTAACTTTACGCGACTGGACCTCCCTACCCAGAGGCCAAGCTCAGAAAAAATTCGGCAGGCAAATCCAGACTTGACACTCAACACTATCGGTTGAGCCCGCACAACAGTCATTATTGGCGATTGCCACCAAGAAGTAGAATTTCTAGTCGCCCCCAGAACTAGGCGAAAATGTGATCCTGGGAGGCCTATGGTTGGACACTAACGACGCCAGCATGGATTACGCAAGAATGTGACTGCACTTTGGCCGCAACCTACGCTCGACTGCTTACTGGACACGAGATCAGCAGAAACTTTAGTTAGAGACCAGAAACACCGAAGTTGGAACGTTCTTCCCGCAACAACATCGGTTTGGGGAAATCATCCAAGCGTTCCCGTCAGTCTTCAGCGAGGACCCCAGACTCGCTACGATCATAATATAACATCAGGCATTATTGAAAGGAGTTTGAGCGAATATTGAGCACCGGTAGTGATTGTAAAGAAGAAGGACGGATCACCCCAATTTTGCATCGAATACAAACGCCTAAACAAAGCCACGAAGACAAAAGTGACCCCACTTCTGAAGATACGAGAAACACTCAAAGATTTTGGAGAGGCCAAGGTCTTCACCAAAATGGACCTCACATTGGGGTATTGGCAAATCCCAATGCACAAAGAGCACTGGCACTTAACCAGACAACATAATGGTTTTCTCGAACAACAAAATTGAACATCGGGACCACCTACGCCTGGTGTTAGAAAGGCTACAAGAACACGTGTTGCGTTGCCACCTTATGAAATGCGAGTTCGGAACGGATGAGGTAGAATACCTGGGCCACCAAATCACAGCGGACGACAATGAACCACTAGAGCATCACCTGAAATCAATTTGGGCTACCCTAAGCCGAACACCAAGAAACAGCTCCGCACTTTCTTAGGACTCTGCACCTGGCTTAGAGAGCACGTCCTTGAGTTTGCAAAAATAGCTTGACCTCTGATGGCCATACAAAGGCACAAACAATCGTTCTGGTGGACCCACAAAATCACAACTTCTTTCAAGAAACTTAAGGAAGCAATTGACCGCTTCTTCAAACTAGCGAGGCCGCAACCTAAGATTTGTCCTACAAACGGACGCAAGCTACCAGGGAGTCGGAGCAGTCTTTTACCAAAAGGAAGGAGACCAGAAGCATATCATACGACAGTGCGATAATAACACCCCGGTAAGAATTAGAATGCATAGCAATACTCTGGGCAGTCAAGAAATATTTACCATACTTGGAGGATGAACAATTCACACTAAGGACCGACAACAAAGCTTTCACATGGCTAAACACCTACGCCTATGCTAAAGGCAAATTCTTCCAATGGACAATGATCCTGGAAGAATTCACACCATAGAATACACACTTGGAGCTACAAACGTATTGCCGGACGCCCTGTTTAGACACCCGGACAACAAAGAAGTAGGAGAGGACATCGAAGAAGTAGATAGGCTGTTACCACCCAAAAATCCAAACTTGACGGAAGGAGGAACAATCATAAGAAAATACCAAGAATCGGTGGGTAAGACAGGCTAGTAGAGCTTTTCCGAAACCACATAAAAACTTCGAAAGGGAACAGATTTGCAGAAAGCATGTTTGGGCAAACCTTTTCTGATTCAAGGCTTTGGCTAGTTTCAGAAATGAGCACAATAACGCTAAGTGGAAATAGGGTTTTAGTGGGTGAAAACCTCACACACAAGCTGGTAGAGCTGTCCCGAAACCACAAAAAAACTTTGGAAGGGAACAGATTTATCTTTACATGTGCGCCCGATAAACCAATGAGTTTGCTACAAAATATTGCTATTGAATAACAGCTCTTAATTGGTAACTTGAACGCTTTTACAAAATGGAAAGTAGATCACCACATAACCGCCACTAACCCGGTAGAAAAACGGTAGACGGAGTTAGAGAAGGCGATGCAATGTTTCAAAGATCAGAACCTTTAGTAACCTTTATTACCGAACTACTGCCCGCAAAGGTATATACTGGGTGTGTTTATTATCGTCCCCAAGATATGGGTAGCTCTAAAGCCAGGCGTTGACAACATCGCCGAGGAGAAAAACCGCTGCTCCAAAAGGTCCGGCAACAACAAACAGCATACTGCCAACAAAAAAACGCTCTAGTGTATCACCTAAGTAACCAAGTACTGGTGCAAGGCAGATAAAGGGGCTTAATAGCCAACAGTACTACTAAAGTCCCTTGCGCAGTAGGACAGGTGGTCAACGACCCAGTGCAGTAATGGTTATTGGACATGATTATTAGAAGTAAAATGTATCGTACATAACATTATCGGCATACACATTACTAGAAATTACTATTAAATGTGATTACGACCACAATCTTGAAACCTGGAGGTATCAAACCCTAAGTGACTTACCGAATGTGACATTTCTGTTTGTGCGCGACTTGAGCCTGAGTGCCTTTCCTAGGAGACCGCCACAGCATTGAACCCTGCCGAAAGGATTGATTTTCATTTCATTTTATTGTCTCTGTCCAAAAACTAGCCGGAAGCTGTGTCAACGAGAGCTGAGGAAATGTTGCAAGCACGCTTGCTGAACTGAGCGTTGCCTAGTATTAAACAGAACTCCCCGAAGCAATCACATTGAAGTAAGGGACTGCGACAACCTAACAACTATTGACTTGCCACCCACAGCAAGTAATTACCCGCGTACTAAGTGCCCGAGACAGACGCCTCGCACAGAGTCTACCTCTCTGAAAACCCGAAGCAAAATAACCATCAAGTCCTAGCAAAAAAACACACACATGAACTTCTTGATAATAGACTTAGTTTCTACAAGTAATCTACAAAGCTTTACTAATAAGAAGAAGCTAACAATATTAAAGTTAGGACTCAGGGAGTGATGAAAATATGTTAATTTTATAAATATGGTTTATACCTTTAAGTTGGACCGGTTTGGGCTCCGTTTACAAAACTGTATCATCTATTTAAATTAAATAAATGATTGTCACCTTCTTACTACTCTTAATAAATACTACACTTATCAATACAACACTTTATTAATTTTATTGAAGCATACAACTGAAATGTTAGATCATTAGGATATAAATAATTAAAAAACAAGTTTTTCTTAAATAAATATATTAAATTGTACCAATATAAAAAGAACAAAGATAAACAACAATATATACAAAAGATATGAGCACCACAACAGAACACAAAACATCATAACAATAATATATTAAATAATCTTGTTCTAACAAATACATTGATAACTATAAATCATATAGTAATCTAATTTAAGACTTAAATAATCTATAACAATAAAATAATCCAATAAAACTATACACACAAATTATAATAAAATTAAAAATAAACTATTCACAATATTGCAAAAAAATTAAATTCATAATATAAGTAATCTCATTTTCGAGATCTTTATACAATATCTTCTGTAAATACCAACACCAAAAACCCCTTCAGCAATCCCAATACCCGTTTATATTTTTTATACACATGCAGGTACATGGAAGCGACTGCGATTCATTTCCATTCTTATCAATGCTAAAATCACTAATTATATATACATAGTCAATTTAATCAGCTCTATTCTATTATAAATATAAGCAAATTAAAATTATAAGATTTTTAATGATAAGAATGGAAATCTCCCACAAAATAATCCCAAAATAATAACTAACTTAATTAAACTACATAAAAATTAATAAAATTTTGATAAGTAGCTACTGGCTTATAAAAATATATTGCACATATTTTCCGATATTGCAAATTGTTATCACAAGAAATTAAATATTAAAACTTGAGCAACTATATAAAAAAATATTGCACTTTATATTGCACTGATTTTTTAATCCATTTTTATATTTTGGCATATAGCCGTACTTATAATACATTAATTGGCAAGACTTAACTTAAATTAATTAAACTAATTTCTTAAAATTAATATTGCGTTTTAAAAATTACTTTTTTATTGCACGTCCGGCCCGATAATATCACAAAAGAGTGAACATTAAAAAATTATTTACAAAAATATAATAATAACTATTTACATTAATATTATTTAATTAATTAATAGGAACAGAAATTATTTCGTGTAATCTAAAGGGACGACTGTATTGTAACTCATAGTTTCAGAGTCGCTACTATTACTTTCCTCTAATATGTTGACAGTTTCTGCTGGTTTTAAATCCGAACCTACGCCACTGTCAATTGAACCCGCTATACACGAACTTTTCCTATAACTACCGAAAAATACGGAATGAGTTTCTACGCTTTCAGCTCCGGACTCGCTATGTCCATCGCCTAAACTTTCATCAGTTTCACTACCACCGCTTGCACGTTCTAACTCTTTACATTTTTTCTTATTAGATTCGTTAGAATCTGTGCTTAAATAACCCGAATCATCAGGTTTAGTGTTTAGATTTATTACTTTCCTCCAAGTTTTTTTAACATCATCAGAATTCGGATATACTAAAGGATTGTTTGTTATTGTTGATGCTTGTAATATGAATTGATTATTGATTCCATTTTTGAATAATATGTCGTCAGTATGGATAAAATTTTGTAAAATACTGATATCAGATTTTTTATTGCTTTCTTCATTGATATCATATTTAGTAGAAGTACCAGAAGATGATTTAGATTTTCCGGTACTTCTAATTGATCCGTTTTTTGGTGGGAGTGGTGGTTTTAATACTTCATCAATAACCTTTCTGGGTGGTTTGGGATGTTCATAAATAGGTGATTCGATTTCATGAGGATTAGGTGGAATCACATCGGGAGGCATTGTATTGGGTGATTTACGTTGTCTTCTACAATGTCGCTCCTCTAAAGTTAAAATACGCCCTTCATATTCAGTCTCGCATATAGTAACACTATAACTTGGTTCTTCTTTACTAACCGGATTTTTAATCTTGGCCTCGTAAATTTCTCTAAGACTACCAAAATTTCTATTCAAACTAGATTGATTCTCATTGTTTATAAAATCAGTAACGCATTCTTTCTTAAAACTACCGGTTGTTCTTAATAAAATTTGATTGGGCCTTTCTAAGGAATCTATAAATTCATTTTCATTAGCAATTGTTTTAAATAGTTTTAATTTAGGTTTTCTATCTAAAGTATCGGGTTCGAAGCTATCTGAATCTTCAGCTTTTATGTAATTATCCGGACAATCCTCAACTTCAATTAAAAGATGTCCTGGTTTATTTTCTTCATATATAATTTTTGGAGCCCTTTCTAATGTTGAACAATTTGAATCTGAAGGAGTTGAAGGGGCGCTACCATAATTATACCCATTATTGACATAAACCTCGCTTACTAAACTATAACCGTTACTACGCTGCAATAATTCCGGCAGTTTAAACAAATTATTTCCACCATCACTTCCTTTCTTAAGTATTATAAGTTCATAATCATGTTCTTCAGGATTCAATACTTCTTGCATATTTAATTTTGAAATAGTCATATTACCAGTTTTTGTATTAATTATAGCATTCCGCATAGTCATTTCTTCATCCATTGGTAAGGCAGCACTTAAACTAGGACTTGGTTGTGATGATGAAATATCAGCATAATCAGTTGGCGTATTATAACCTTTATCTTTAGACCTTTCCAAACTATCAGTTTCATAATCTAATATTTTCCTTTCTAATAATTCAGGACTGGCATTAATTTTTAAATGATCCAAACTAGCCAATTGATTAATAACCGCATTCATTTTCTTTTTTGTTATGGTTGGTATTTTAGGTTCTTCAGTTTTATTTTCAACAGCCATTGCTTCATGAATCATATCAGGTGGTGGAAGATTCATTATTTCCGGAACAGTTTCGTATACATTTTCTAGCATTTTATCAATTTTTGATATTAGCCTTGGTGGATTTGGAGGTAGTGGTGGTGGTGGAGCTTTACATTTAGGAGCACTCCTTGCGGTTTTAATGGTACCTCTAGATCGGCTAGAAGATCCTGATTTGATTGAAGAAGTATGATCATGTAGAGATCTAGATTTTTCAGAAGCTGGACGAGGTGATAGTGTTCGAATAAGTGGTGTAATATGGTCTGGTGATATTGATCTAGCTGGTGAACGAATGCGCTTAGGAGATTGTTGCGTTTTAGTAGCAACATCACGGTTAGAATTCAATTCATCACCGCTTGATTGAGGTGATTTTAATATTGGTATATCCTCCAACCACTTTCTAATACTACTTTGCTTGCTATCTGGTGATGTGGTGCAATTTTGGCATGCAGCCAATGATGGAAATTCGGGTAGCTTACCACTTAACGCTTTAAAATCTTGTGGTTCACATCCTGGACATCCTGAACATGTTTTTCTGCGACTATTTTCACGTTTTAAACTAATCATGCTGCCGCGTCTACTACTCATTGCTTTACCATATTCTGATCCTACATCAACGTAATAATTAAAATCTTCTTCTGGAATTCCATTTAAACTAGGAGTAAATTTTTTTGTAGCCATTTTTTGTTTTGCTATTGAAATGACTTCGCGTATTTTAGTTAAAAATTCTATAGCAGCAGGAGGTGGGGCTATTAATAATTGTGGTTCGAAATATGCTGGGTTAAAATATAATTTTCTTCTTGCAGTTCCTATAACTTTAAGTGAATCTGGACGTTCTTCGCGACCTTCTATTGTTTCAACAATTGAAACATTTTCTTCAGGTAGCCTTTCTATTGATTCCTGATGAACGGATTGAATTTGTAATGGGGAATTGTAAACTTGATCGTATTTATGTTGTGGATGTATTAATGCTGATGTTATTTGTATCTGAAATTATTTTAATTTTTTAATACATTTTCTAATGTTAACAAATTAACTTACATTCTTTTTTCTATCATCATGATGTTGGATAATATCAGGTGTTACATCGGTATCAGAACTACAACTATCGCTGAAGCTATTATCAGGGCCTGAAAAATGTCTTCCCAGACTTAATAATGGATTATTTTTAATAATTCCTTCTTCAGCAGAAGCTAGAGCTTGATTATCACGCCTCTCTATAACTTTATCTGTTTCCTTACGTCTTCTTCGAAGATGCAGATACAGAAATACTGATGCTACATAAATCAATCCCAACAAAACAGAACATATTCCTATAGCGACGTATTCGGATACACTTAAGCCACTACTAACATTTTCACTTGCATGTGCGTCTGGTGAAAAAACAACCTCACTAACATCTAAAAATTAAAAAAAAAAATATTAATTTGTTAATTAATTTTATTAAATAACTAACTGCTTAAATATTTAGTTGGAGTGCCGACCACACGAAATGCAACGCAAGGGGTAAAAACAGTCGGTATTTCAGGTGAAGGTATATCTCCGTTTGCAATTTCTCTACACATTAAATGTACCAGAACCAGTCTTCCACCCATACGGGTCCTAAGTTCTCCTTCTCCAACCCACTGAAATAATCCAACGTAAATAAACATATTTAATTTGATTTATTATTACACTCACCTGCAGGAAAGTTCTGCCTTCATCTCTGAACAACCTGAACGGTACATCCGTGTCAACAGGATTTCTCAAGTCTATCCATCCTCCATCTGTTAAAAATTTCGCGCTCGACACCGCGCAAACAGGTGTTTGTATACCTTAAAGTAAATAAATAGCTATAAAATCAACAAGAATATTCCTGATATTTTAATACAATTATATAATTGGTCTAATCAATGCGCAATTACACAAGGGGTCAAAATACTATTCATACATTTCATTTTTCTTATTATTATTATTATAAAAGGCAATAAAGGTAAGAATAAATTTCACAATTCATAATTCTCACGGAGCGTTACTTCCGGCCAGTGATTAGGTTATAAAGTATCATTTCTTCGCAGGAGATAGAGCGCACGTGCTTACCACAATTATTACTTAATTTATGCGGAGTGCTATATAAATCTGCTAATCTTTGAAGTGAATTTAAATAGAATTTCGCTTTCTCATGTGATAATGAAATTAATTAACATATAATGTAAACGACTTTATATACAATTATAAGCATTTTTAAATATAAAATCAATAGTTTGCAAAGATAAGGAAAGGAATACATTAATTTTAATCGCTTTGAAAATTTGCATAATAATTAGTTTTTAAAAATAGGATACTTTATTGTGTGATAATGATATCACGAAATATTCCGTGAGATTTTTATTTGATTGCAGTAATTAATTATGTTTTGTATATTAATTAATTTATAATTTTAAGCAATAAAACATGACTTAAAATTAATTGAATATATGAATGGAATGGAGAATGGTCACAATACAACTAAATTATTTCTGTTAAGTTATTGAGAAGAATGAAAGTTTTGAGGTCTAGTTTGGGGAAATCACAAATATACGTTCTAATTTATATTAAATCATTAACTAAGGCATAAGAAAGACATTACCACATACGTAACACAATTTTACAAAAAACTTTATGTCTCTCAAAAACAACCACCGGCCGCAACAACTAATATCTTAAATAGAATGATAGCAAAAATCAACTCAAAGGAAATGCTATAAAAGACAAAGCCGCTCTCTGAAAAATGAAAAACAATAAATAAAACTACGTAGAAATGCTCAGAGTGAAACAGTACTAACTCTACTAGAAGTACTATTAAACAAATGTTTTAAGAAAGAAGATATCCCACTAGAATGGAGCAGAGCACAAACAGTACTGTTAATTTAGAAGGTTGAAATCTGAAGAACTATCTAATTTTTTTCTCAACTATATAAACTCCTTACTAGGATTATAGTTAAACGTTTGACGAACAAGTCCAAAATGTACGAAAGTAAAGAACAGACTGGTTTTCAAAGGGGCTATACATGAGATCACCTACAAACTTACCAGTATATATAGCTTTTATTGACTATGTTACAGCATTCAACAGTGAAGAAGCCTTACAAAACTGCAGAGTAGATTACAGGTATACGTCGCTTTTTACAAACAAATACTATAATTTCAACAAACGCAATCTTCATGTTTGGTTAAACATTTTTATGTTTATTACAAGACATTTAAACCTCATCTTTGAACTTTGAATTTTGCTTTGTGAAAAGCAACAATGGCTTTTGTTGCTAAAATAGATGCTAGTATTGCCAATGGTGTTGATTTTAGTAACTTTTGCAAGCTGTGCGGGTGTGTTTAAAAAAAAAATAAATAAGATTTAACAGGTATCTGGATGAACCCACCTATTGGACATCAAAAAGTTAGATTTATCATCCTTTCTTCTAACGCTTGTAAAAAAATCATTTTTTGTTAACAAACACTTGGATAGATACATTGATACTACAGTTCAAACTACTCGATGGTAATCATGGTTTTGAATAATCCACCCACCCGCCCAAATGTTGGTTATCAACAGATTTGATATTACCTACTCCATCTTGGACCAAAAGACTTCTAACGTTTGCAAAGAAGAGAAACTTTAAATTCTTAAATAAAGAACACTTGTACGGGTGAATGAGCACTCCAGTTCAAACTACTCGCTGGTAATCATGATCACGAACAAAACACCCACGGGTTGGTCATCAAAAGATTAAATAATACCTCCTCTTTCTGGAACAAAGAGATTTTTAACGCTTGCAAAAACTTTTCTTTGATAACAAACTTTAGGCGAGTATTGGAAGAAAATCACCTACTCCTCCTTTAATTATGGAAGTTCTAAAATATGTAGAGATCAGAAACTTTAATCTTAATCTAACATAGCTTTCTAACACTTAAAAAAAGTAACTTTCAATTAATTGTTAACACTCTTGTGTGGATGGGTTGGCACTCTAGCCGATTGGTGAGAGCTTTAGTTAGTACTTCCAATTTCTTGATAACAAACTTTAGGTGGGTGAGCACTTTAGTTCAAACTACTTGGTGATAATCATAATTTGGAGTGACCCGCCCATCCGCCCATGTGTTTGTCAACAAAATATGAGATCACCTCCTTATCCTCTGACTAAACTACTTCTAACGCTTGCAAAGAAATAACTTAATAAAACTAATTCTTTGATAACAAACACTCGAGCTATTGGGTGAACAACGCTTTAAACTAATTGCTGGTAATCATAATAAAACCTATCCGCGCAAGTGCTGATCAACAAAAAATTTGATATTACCTTGGACTTAGAGACTTCTAACGTTTGCAAAAAAGAAATACTTCTAATTTCTTAAAAACAACACTTGGACTAGTGGGTAAGCTCTCCAGTTCAAACCACACGCTGGTAAACAAAATCTAGAATGACTTACCTACCCACACAAGTGTTGGTCCAACAAAAGATTAAATATCACTTCTGCTTTTTGGAACAAAAAAACTTTTAACGCTTGCAAAGAAGAAAAATCTCCAAGTTCTTGATAACAAACTCTTGGATGGATAGGTAGGTACTTTAGTTCAAACTACTCGCTGGGAATCATGATTTGGAGTGACCTACCCACCAGCTTTAGTGTCTGTCATCAAAAGATTGGATCTCACCTCCTTCTCCTCCTCCGCTGACTTCTAACACTTGCAGAAGCAACATTTCCAATTTTTTGATAACAGACACTCGAGCAGATGGGTGGGCATTCTAATTTAAACTACTCAATACTGAAATGACCCAACCACCCACCCAAGAGTTACTCATCAAAAGATTAAACACTTCCTCCTTTTTCTAAAACAAAGAGACTTTTAACGCATACAAAGAGGAAACACTTCCAATTTCTTAATAACAAACTTTATGAAGGTGAGCACTTCAGTTCAAATTATTCGATGGTAATCATTATTTGAAGTGAACCGCCCACCCGCCTGAGTAACATTATATTAGATATCACCTCTTCATCCTCTGACCAAATTACTTCTACCGCTTGCAGAGAAAAACTTAATTCTTTAATATCAAACACTCTAGCAATTAGATGGGCAATACGCTTTAAACTACTCGCTTGTAATCATGATCTCATGTGACCCACCTATCCACCCAAGTGTTGTTCAACAAAAGATTTGATATTACCAACTCCTTCTTGGACCAAAAAACTTGCAAAGAAGAAAAATTTCCAATTTCTTAATAACAAACAGTCAATTGGGTACGTGAGCTCTTCAATTCAAACTACTCGCTAGTAAACATAAACTGAAATGACCCACCCACCTTCCCACTCAAATAATGGTCATCAAAAGATTAAATATCATTTCCTTTTGCTAGAACAAAGAAACTTTTAATGCTTTCAAAGAAAAAAAAATCAACTTTTTGATAGCAAACTTTTGGCTAAATGGGTGGGTACTCCAGTTCAAACTACTCGCTGGTATTCATGATCTGGAGTGACCCATCCAAGTGTTGGTTATCAAAAGATTAGATTAGAAACTAACATTTTCTTGTTAAAAAACAAAGTATCTGTCATCAAAAGATAATATCACCTCTTCAGACTAAACGACTTGAACAGCTTGCAGAAAAAAAACTTCCAATTCTCTAATAACAGACACTCGGGCAAGTGGAAGAGCTCTCCAGTTCTGGAATGATTTAGTATTGGTTATGAAAAGAATAAATAGTTTTTTCTTCTTCTAGAACAAAACGACCTTTAACGCTTGCAAAGGGGAAAAATTACCAGTTTCTTGTTAACAAATTCTTGGGTATATAGGTGGGATTTGAAGTGTTGGTTACCCAAAGATTAGATTTATCTTCTTTTCTTCTAACATAAAAACTTTAGCGCTTTCAAAAAAGAGAAACTTTCATTTTTTTGTTAAGAAACTCTTGAGTTATGGTTAGCGCTCCAGTTTAAACTAATCAATGGTAATCATGATTTAAACTGACCCACCCAACCGCCTAAATCTCGACTTCTAACACTTGCAGAAAAAAAAACTTTTAAGTCTTTAAGAACAAACACTTGAGCGAATGGGTAGGCATTCCGGTTTAAACTACTCGGTAATCATCATCTGGAAAAACGCACCCACCACCTACCTGTTGGTGATCAAAGAATTTGATATTACGTACTCCTTCTTTGAGCTAAGAGATTTCTAATGCTTGCAGAAAAAAAAAACCAATTCTTTAATAACAAACACTTGGGCGGGTTTGTGAGCACTTTGGTAATTATGAATTGTAATTACCCGCTTAGCCACTCAAGTGTTGATCATAAAAGGATTAAATATCACCTCTATCAAAAAGGAAAAACTTGCAACTTTTTGAAAACTAACTTTAAGCAAGTGGGTGGGCTCTTCAGTTCAAACTACTCAATGGTAATTATGATTTGGAGTTACCCATCTAGCCCCCCTGCCCCAAATGTTGGTCATTACCTTCTCCTTCTTAAGAACTTCTAACACTTGCAAAGAACAAAAACTTCTAATTCTTTGATAACAAACTCATCAGCAAGTGGGTAGGTCTTCCAGTTCAAACTATTTGTGTTAGTCATCAAAAGATTAGATTTATTATCTCTTATCTAGCATAGAGACTTCTGACGCTTGCAAAAGAAAGAAACTTCCAATTTCAATTTATGTTAACAAACTTTTAAGTGGATGGGTAGACACTCTCGCTCAAACTCCTAAATGGTAATAATGATTTAAAATGACCCACCCACCAGCCCAAATGTTGGTCACCAAAATACTGGATACCATCTCCTCCTTCTCTAATTAAACTATCTTTTTCTAACACTAGCAGAAGAAAAACTTCCAATTCTTTGATAACAAACTTTGGGCGGGTAGAGCACTTCAGTTCAAATTATTTGCTTACCTGCCAAGGTATTGGTCACCACAAGATTAGATATGACTTCTTCCTTCTTGCACACAAAGACCTCTAACAATTGCAAAAAAACTATCAATTTGTTAATAAAAAACTCCTGAGCGGGTAAGTTATTTTTTATTTAAATTTCCAAAAATTGAGCAAGGTGCTCCAGGCGTTTATTTAATAAAAAACCGCTGGCGGTCAGTCAATACACCAAGCTTTATAGAGAAAACGCCTTTACTTTCTTTCTTATTATGTATTTCATCAATATTGTGAGTTTTCGCTACATCTACAAATAAATCTGCAATTGTTCGCCACAGTCATGAGAAATTCAATTGTTACAAAAAAGTTGTTTTGTGACAAAGAAAAGTACCAGCGGTTCAATATAAAGAATTCGAATTCTTAAAGCGTAAGGCTACCAAAGATTAAAATGATTTTAATCATACAAACACAAAAAAAAATTTAAAACTTATTAATATAATAAAAACATAAACGGCTACTGCAAAATCAGTACCTGCAAAACAATCTCATAATCAACACCAAAAAAACTCCATAAACACCGTAATAAACCTCTGTATGGCACTCAACAAAACAGTAGAAAACCACTGCCAAAACTTTAATGAAAAGCAAAAGTGCAGTTTCTTTGTTTATTTTTGTGGGGTTTTGAACTCAAGATCTTTGACACAGTAGTCGAAACCACGCTCCTCTTCAACTACACTTAGTTGGACCTTAACAATTGATGCCCAAAGCGTGAGGCAATCAGAAATATGATGCCACTATGTCATACGACCTATTTCCAATAGCAAAAATCTGAAAAACATATTTTCAAAAAGAAATTTCAAAACGTTTAGAAATGCTACAGCAGAATCCACAATAATAATTTTATAAACAAGTCTAGTTACAAAGCTAATGGTCCGCAAATGCTGCAACATCGGACGCCGACCAAGCAAGCATTACAGTAATGAATCTCCAAACAGCACTCAACAAAGCAGTGGAAAACAACTGCCAGAAGTTATAAGAAGAAGATCCATATAAACTTCACAAATCAGTCCTTGCACCAGCCTTGGTACATCCAGACCAGTACTTGCCAAAACTTTGTAATTGACCCTACAAAGATTAAATAAAAGTTTTTTCTTGCAGACCGGGGAAATATCCTAAGCTTTTCCTTGCCAAAACTAAAAAAAAAGCTTCTTTCCAAACTTTAGGCAGGTGGATGGGCACTTCAATTCAAAATACTCAATGGTTATCATTCTTCTTCTCCTTCATAAGTAAGGTACTTCTAACACTTGTAAAAAACAAAAACTTCTATTTCTTCGATAACACATAGACGAGTGAGTGTGCACTCCAGTTCAAGCTACTCGCTAGTAATATTTTTTTTTTTTGGTTACACATTTTGGCCAATATTTTAGGGATTACGCTTGTGTTACTACCTCACAAACTAACTTCAATAAAAACATGAAAAATATTTGGTCATCTTGAAATACAGGTAAAGATATACTTGATTAAAATGGTTTTATCCAGGAAGATGGTGATTTTAGGCAACAGAAATTAAGAAAAATATATACCCAAAAATAAACTGCAAGGTTTGACTTAGTTACCAGGGAAGTTCTAGAACTACTTCTTTGTAAAGCAATCGTAAAACTTACCTATCTTAACAATTCATTTTTAGACTAAAATTTGGAAAGTGATAATTATTCCTTAAACCCAAAAAAACCACCAAAGGAAATATTATTTTATAGACCAATCTTCCTGTAAATTTAAAATTGTTTAAAAAAATATTTCTGAAAAGACTGAAACCAATTATAGAAGACAAAAAGTTAATCGCAGGGCACCAATTTGTTTTCAGAAAAAATCACTCAATTATTAGTCCATAGGATCATAGACATAATTAAAAGAATTTTTTGTTCTACAGTCTTTTTTGATAGACACCTTATCGAAGGGATGTGCTACGCTTTTGAAAAGATGAGGAACTTAATTTTAAATTAAACAAACTTCTGCCCAAAAAGTTGTCACAACTGTTGAATATAGAATATATTTACCTTTATTTTTGGCAACTTTGGTTAAGACGTTACTTTAGACAAGTTTTTCTTTGATTATTTAGTCTTATGTATGAAACATAGCTGAAAGTCGTACAAGTCTACAAGTATTGCCACTCTATATCTTCTGATTTTGAACATCAAATTTTGATAGAGCTTTAGTGTACAGTATCAGAGATCGTGGGTTTGAATATATAACTATTGGTAAACATTAACTTATTCAATAAAAATATTTACATATTTTATTGATCATCAACATTATTATATTGAACATGAAACTATGTTTTAAAGACGCTTATGTAGACTATTAATACTGTGGTTTACTGTTGGGTTCTGCATCCGATTGCCACATTTTAAAGAGCAGAACAGAAAAAAAAACTCCATCTTCTGCAATATATTAAATAAATCATATGTTTTATAACTGCATATAGATAATTAATACAAATTCTTATATATTATTACTGAATTATTAACAATTATTTGATCTTATTATGATATAATTAATAATGTATTAGAAGTGTCGATATAAGATATCTATTAGTATTATACAGCATTTAATACAGTCATAAATATGCATACAAACGTACGAGTTACATTGATAAAATAGAAACTGAACGTGAATTCTCATCAATTGCTAGTAACTGATATAGAATATACAAACCATTACAACACAGCTACCTTTAGAGTAATTCATTTTCTAGATATGTAACTACATTGAAAATTGTCAGTACATTATAGAAAATCGAATAAATAATGTTTAGTAAGCATAAATCAAATTGAAGATGTAAATAAAGTAATTTATTTGCATTAATAAATAAGTTAGTGGCTTTACAAAAATTAATGTGATTGCTTCAAGAAAGAGGATTGAGTCAATTCATGTTTAATTATACCGTTTCCTAATACAACTTGATAAACGTAAGCACAATATTTAACATTAATTTAAAAATGTTATGTTACAAAGGTAATTGTAGTATGCAGTAAGAAAAAAATAATTGTATTTTACAATCTTTTCCTGACTGTGTAATATTAAATGTAAAGAAAAATTGAAGTTAGGTTCTAATCAATTTTCGTTATAATTACAGAATTATTAATTCAAATTTATTATTATGTGATCCCGTGGTTATACAAAGCACACTGACAAGGTTTGTAAAACTTCAACAATTGTCCGTGATCGTTAGATTGAGTTTAAATAAATTATCAAATTAATTCATAGCTTTCTTTTAATTAATTTATTTAATGTTGGTATATTTTGCTACAACTTCTGCAGTATAACTCTCAATTTCGTGTGTACGCATAAATCTGGGACAATACAAACTAAAATTTATTAAACATTTTAGTAATTAAAACAAAAATATTTATTATGCTAAACATAATTAAAAGTAAAAAATTTATATTTTTTCAACATATTAGTAACACTCCATGTTATAACAAGTCAGTTGTTTGGATTGGAGTGCCCACCCACCTACGCAAGTTTAGTTATGAAGAGTACTGATCACGACACGTCTCTTGTGATTAAGTGACTTTTGACGTTCGCAGAGAGGTCAAACATAAAACCTCTTGATAACAAACACTTAGGTGAGTGGGTGGGCCACTCTGATTCAAAGTACTGACTTGTTATTATACTATGGAATGTACCAAATCACCCACCCACCCACCCAAGCGTTCGTTATCAAGAGGTTTGATCATGACCGTCTCTTGTGATTAAGTGACTTCTGACGTTTGCAGAAAAATCAAACATTCATTTTTTTAATAACAAATTCTTAGGTGGGTGAGTAGGCTACTCCAATTCAAACTACTGACTCGTTATGATAATATGGCGTGTATTACCCACCCATCCAAATGTTCCTTATCAAGAGGTTGGATCACGACCGTCTCTTGTGATTAAGTGACTTCTGACGTTCGCAGAAAGGTCAAACATGAAACCTCTTGATAACAAACGCTTGGGTGGGTGGGTGGGCAACTCCGATTCAAAGTACTGACTTGTTATCATAATAAGGAGTGTCTCACCCACCCACCCAAACGTTCGTTATCAAGAGGTTGGATCACGACCGTCTCTTGTGATTAAGTGACTTCTGTCGTTTGCAGAGAAATCAAACATTAAATCTTTTGATAACGAACATTTGGGTGGGTGGGTGGGCCACTGTAATTCAAACTACTGACTTGTTATCATAATATGTATGTCCCACCCACCCACCCAAGTGTACCTTATCAAAAGAGGTTAGATCACGACTGTCTCTTGCGATTAAGTGACTTTTGACGTTCGCAGAAAAGTCAAACATTAAATCTTTTGATAACGAACACTTGGGTGGGTGGGTGAGCCACTCTAACTGAAACTACTGACTTGTTATCATAATATGGATTGTCCCACCCACCCACCCAAGCGTTCGTTATCAAGAGGTTGGATCACGACCTTCTCTTGTGATTAAGTGACTTCTGACGTTTGCAGAAAAGTCAAACATTAAATCTTTTGATAACGAACACTTGGGTGAGTGGGTGGGCCACTGTAATTCAAACTACTGACTTGTTAACAAAATATGGAGTGTCCTACCCACCGACCCAAGTGTTCTATATCAAGAGGTTGGATCATCCAAAGCAAAAATAACTACTGTTTTTGACCGTAAAGAAATGGCAACGTAGAAGAAGTTTTACTAGAAATCATATCCCGTTTGTTCAACATCTCTCTTTATTCTTTGGCAAAGTCTCCAAAACTTTACTTTAAAATACGTATTCCTGAACAAATTGGTTGTAGATCACGATTATTTCTGTAATGTTAAACTACCAACTTATCACATATGTCAGGTTTACTGATTGGGGTGTCGACTTCAGGCTTGTGGGTTTACGGGAGGAACAACGAGGTCTGGGATTCTGGTAATCCGATAACTTCCAGATTACCTAAATGAGGATACCGTTGGCTTAGCCCTCAAATCCTTGCAATTAGCCCTTTCTAACGTCTATAGAATGAGAAACAATTTTATTCATTTCTCAATGGTCTCCGTACAACTCCCAAAGGAAGCAAAAAGATTTCCGCACTTTTTGCTTCCTTATGGACCTAACCAAGTTTGCGGGCCTCAAAGTCGTAGTAGAACCTAAAATGAGAAGCGGTTGCATAACGCAATGGCAGATGTGCCAGCGTCAACAAATCTGCCGCAACTGCTCGGAGCTCCGCCAATCGGTGGCCTGCACCAAAGACACACCACCCAAGTGTGCCCTATGTTCTAGCCCTTATCCCACCAACTTCAAAGGATAATAGCCTTTCATGGCAATGTTATCAAAGACACCAGACAACCGAGCCCACGCCGGCTTGGGTTTCCACCAGCACCAAAAACGGTATCTAACAAAAATTAGGTATCTCTTCTAACATCTAAAATAAAAGATAACACGTTTGAAGTATTACTTTGTGTTTGCTTTTGAATGCTCACGGCATTACTGAAAAAATGAGCAAAATAAAAGAATTCTTCTTTGAAAAGAGCCTTGACAACATGCTAGTGTCTGAGTAGAAACATAAACCCGCTCAAGCGCTGAGACTCCTAAATAACTTAACGTACTTGGAAAAGTTGGTGGTAAATCGGAAGCGTGGGACACTGATCTATGCAAGAAGATCTTTAAACCACTCCAATATGCCCACGTTAGAAACAAATGCATCTGTTTACATAAATTCGTACAACGTTATTGAAACGGCGGATTTCAATACAACATTTGCACTCCTCTTAACACAATAATTGATGGAGACTTTAACTCATAGCACTCAGCGTGAAACAACTTACAGACCAATTCCAAGTGTCGAGCTTTGCTTGACTACGCTAAGCAGAATGGTTTACAAGTAATAAGTTCAAATGGACCCAATTTCTATAGCTATGTTGGCTACTGAAGCTGAAATACAAACAATCAATGCTCCGACAACAACTCAGTACTACTAAAGCTGTACGGAAGGAAATTAGCCAATAACAAAGAAAAATTTGTTACCCATACAGATTATTTCTCATTTCATGATCCCTGAAAAAAAAAGCATTGGCAGCCTGACACTGAAAAAACGCTTGAAGACTTTGCACTACCTACTAAACAAATCCACCAAGCCACTGAAAAGGCTTCTGAAACCGATCAAGTTTGCGCTAAGATAACCCTTTATCATTATCCCGGGCTACAAAAATATTGCAATAATATACCAAAACCTAGTAAAAACCAAAAAAATCCTAAAAGTACCGGCCAATCAGTCTTCTATGCACCTTAAGTAAGATTAAAGATAAGGTGATCTTGGACAAAATCCAAGACCACACAAAAGTTAATAATCTTCTCCCTGCCCACTAACATGTATTCAGATGGAGTTATTCAGCTGTCCATCAACTAAACCTCGTTACGGAGCATATTATTGAAGGTTTCATACAGTGAAAAACTACGGGAATGGTCTTTTTCTACGTCGGCAAAGCCTTTGACAAGGTGTGGCACAAGAGCATTCTCATAAAACTGATCTGCGTCTTATAAAGCTGATAGCTTCGTATCTAAACCGCAAAAATCTGGCAGTTTTGCTTAAAAATCACATTTCTACTTTACGGCAGATCACGGCAGTGGTTCCTCAAGGCTCCATCCTTTCGCCTCTGCTATTTAACTTGACCTAACCTAACCTGCCGCTGAAGTACCTTCGTGATGGACGCACTGCGTTATAATTGTTCAATATGCTGACGACATAGCTTTTTTCTACAGCTCAAAGTTACCAAAACTGGCCACTACCAGGTTACAAAAAGCCACCACCGATCTTGAAGACTGGTTGAACGACTGGCAAGTCAAAGTGAATCTAAAATCTATTTAAAACCACACTACACTAAAAGTATGTAAACTAAACTACGTGATCAGCACATAAACATACAAGCATGTAATTGGTTGTTAGCAGGAGGCTGTACAGCTCAATCCAGACCACATTAAAGTGAGATTTTGTACATAGTGGAATATTTGCGGTTGTTGAGAAAATATTTATAATTGTAGCTGTGCACGTGAATAATGCTTATATTTGTTTACTTTGAATCCAGCATGGCTGTGCGTAGACTATAGTTGTTACCATACCGTAGTCCAATGCTGCCAAGTTTTTATAGATAACCTTTGACAAAGGATTTAGGTACACACGGCATGTAAGTCCATTCTTGACAAAGCCAAGAAAACCTTCTAATTCTGATGCTGCGACGGAACAGTGGCTTGTCAATCCAGAATGAAATCTGGCTCTACACATCTACCATTAGACCACAAATCATATATGCAAACTGGCACCTCAATAGTCTTGAGGCCTTTAAAAGAACGATTTTGCAAATGCTCCTCAGAGCTCCATGGTTTGTCCAAAACAGAAAAATTCAAACCAACCTCGGGATTCCCCTACGCCGACAACACATCAAAGCTATAGCCAGACAAAATAGCTTCTATTGCAAAGGGGCCGCAGCTTATAGCAATCGTCCGCTTCAAATACCTCATAAAAACCACAGTTTTCTAAGTGGAAAAGAATTAATTAGTTTGTGATAATATAGTAACCCCTAGCTCTCAACTTAGTTAGTTAGTTTAGATTTTTGGCGTATCAGCCTAATAAGACTATTAACGCCGTAGCTCTCAACTGTCTAACAGTGTCTGGATAGGAAGAAAATAATAAAAAAAGGAAAGACCTAATCCAAGTTTAGTTGAATCAAAGTTAAATCAGCAAGGGTACGTCGAGCTAGCCACTCCTGTACTTACAAGTTGTGAGCCTCTTTAGGGAAATCTTAGGTAGTGCAAACAAGTAAACCTCTCTCCCATAGATACAATTATTGTTTTATCCTAGACTAAAGTAATGTTATATCAGTAAAAAAATAGAGTTATTTTATTAGAAAATCTTGTACACAAAACTGTAAGAAAAGAATGAATTAGATGGATTAGTTTTGTTGGACTACTTTTCATATAGATCTACTTTTTTTCATTGCATTACAGGTTGGTTATCCTGAGTTGTGTTACTTATAGCTTCACTAATAACATTGTAGGTTTAATTTTATACCAATTTAAAAGATTTAGCTTAGATTGATTGGCTACTCACTAGTTTGAATAGAAATGATTTTATAATTAGAAATAATGTACATTGTGGCGGAGATAGAAAAAGTTAAGCCATAACTTTCAAACTTTATTTATGTTGAAACCCACAATAAACATAATGTACAATCACGGAAATTGCATTGCGTTGCAACTGTGCAGTTATTTAATTTGCAAAATAAATTAATACAATAATTTCACTAAATAGAATCGCATGGTATATTAAGAGAGAAAGAGAAATAATTTTCAGCACACGTCTTATAAGTTCCAAGTGTATAAACGTTTAACAGTTCCCGGTATTTACCCGATGAATAAATTGTAATTAAATAAGCGCCAATAAATATTGTTAAACACTCGATTGAATGTGACCGAGAGTCGCACGACACATTGTTATGTTATATGAGGCGTATTGAATTCCTTATACATATTTGAAGTACTAATAATTGCTCGGTACGGCATCTGCATGAATAAGTGACGCAGTACTTTGAATTTACTTTTATTTAATGGAAAGTAAACAGTTAGAAGTAACATGTGCGTAATTATTTTTGCATTTGTAATAATAAAAGAATCGTCTGGTTTGCGAGTCAATGCCCAGCGAAACCGTCCGACGTTTTGAATGGGAAAACTGATATAATAGTTCTAATGTTAAATTGTAATTAGAAACTTGGGATTTCTGATGTTATTGCAATAAATGATTAATTAAACCCGCATTATGCTATCCGGCGGCCGATGACTGGACGTTTTATCATAACGTAATGAAATAATTTGAAAAAAAACTAACTACTTTGTTTATGTTACTGACATATTATATTAATATTGATGCGCAATTAATTATATTAACATAATTATTGACAACTTAATTCAGCATTGATTCCGAAGCTTGTTAACACTTTGATTTATTTGAAATGTTTAATGTAACGTGGCTTTGAATGGGACGAATGGGGAAAAATGTAATGACTCATGTTTAATGCATAAAGTTTTGTACAAACCTGCGAAACTTATTTCTTTGCTTGGATGTATAATTTGTCCCTTCAATGGCAGGAAAACGAATGGAATCTGTTGAGACATAGATCCACTGACGAATGGAGACAACACACATTCTGAAAATTAAAAAAAAATATGTTAACAAATTTTCATTAAATATATAAAATAATATTACTAACATATTGGTAAGAGTAAGAGGAAATGGAAATTGTACGGAAAGTTCTATGCTTCCTATTCAATAATGGACAGTTCAATAAAAAGCGAAACCATTGCCTATATTTAGAATATTTAACATATATACTGGCTATTGTATTTGAAACCGGGTATTGTATTATACCCATGGCGATTCTAACAGTTGTTGACACTTGCAAGTACTTTTAAGTGATTGAATAGTGACAACTTAGCATCTGAAGAATTTTTCATTCGTTATTTCTTGTTTATATCGCTACGTCCTACGTATTGCTATGTTCACAAATATAAAAACCTAATAGGCAATAGTAATTTATGTGTCTACTGTTTTTCGCCCATAAAGAAATTATTTTGAACCTTTTTTAAGGTTGATTATGTAAACTATTTTCTGTATAATAATAATATCAATTTCAGTCAAACAATCTATAATATTTTAGAAGTTTGAGTATGAAGTTAAATGTTAACATATCAAAATTTGTCGCATACTTTTTTATTAATTTTGATTACAAATATATTTTATCAGTTCGTTAACAAATTTGTGTTTATGTAATACAAACCAAAACAACACAAGAAACAGATAAATTATTAATGTTACCTTATTAATGATTTAGAACAAAATTGATCAGAGATTGGAGCGGAAAAATTCTAATTGCTTGATAAAATAAGAATTTCTATGGATATTTTACGCATCTATGAAGTTTGAGTTATGTATTGTATAGTACATTGTTTAATAATTTACTATTTTATAATATGATGTAAATTCTATATTCTATAGTTTCTGACGCTTCATATAATTTTACTTCTATGATTGTATAATTGTGATGGGAACGGCAAAGAAGTGAGTGCACAACTTGTAACTAAACAAGACATGCGTTAAAGTTAGATTTAATTCAAATAATTATTGATTTAACCAAAAAAGAATATTCCAAACAAACCACCTGTAGACGGCTTTGAAGCACATGCTCCTTCGAAACGGATACGTACAAAATTGGGTTTGAATTTAATACAATAAACAAAACGACATCGAAGCAAAGTAAGGACGGCGTGTGAGTAAGACGAAGACTGAGGGGAATCTAGAAAAACTGATAGCGTACTAGTTGAAACATGTAGAAGAGTCAAAGCAAGCCAGTTCACCCTATAAGTGCGGGACAACAGCCACTTTGGCGCTGACTCAAACACATTACGCTCACATTAAAGCTACCAATGAGTCAGTTCCATTTTATCTTTTATTTTTGCAAATAAAGATGGATAGTTCTTCGGCTCGGTTAGCTCGATGCCTAAGGTTAAAAGTAGCTCAAGTTCACAGAAGGAACACGACTAAGAATCAATATAACACATAGACAAAAGACTAAACAGAAATGGGGAAAACACGTAAACAAATGCGCATGCAGCAATGTCTTATCCTAGAGTAGCAAAAAAACAAAATAGATGTTTGTGTAGTATCAGAAACCAAACGACAAGACGTCACCGCCAAATACCAGATATCCCGGATATATATTCAAGTACTGCGGAAAGAAGACCACGAAAGAGCCAATGCAGGTGTATGCATACTCATAAATAACAAACACAAACAAAACATAGAAGACCACACTACATAACGAAATAATCATAATTGTAGTTCTAGACTGTGGTGAGAAAAAGATACATATAATCAGCGTATATGCGCCCGACTTCAGAAAGCTTAAAGTTGTGACTGCAAAATTCTATGAATAACTACAACAAATTCCAATAGACCAACAATTCCTGATATTTGTAGACGTACACGCACGCATCGGTAACAACGATAGCGTAAAACAACAATCCAATGAACTAGAAGCATTCTGTGCGCAAGAAGAAATGCAAACAAACAACACCTACTTCGACCATAAACCTCAACACAAAATAACTAAGTTTAATTCTAAAAGACAATCATCTATGATAGATGTTTTGAGGAAAATACGACTCTTTGTCCAGCAAAAAAAGTAACTACAAAACTTTTACGTGAATAAAATAACATTGAATTAATTCGAGATTAAAGTAAGTACCTAAACAACAGAACAGTGCAAGAATGTGCTCAATATAAGACACAAAAATATGCTGCCTACTTATGCGCACAGTCACAAACAATTAGTAAAGACACTTGAGTGGTATACTTTACAAAGTTGTACCAAGACCAAAAGAATATTGTAAATCACACTCCATCCTCAGAAAAAAAAGCACAAAAATTAACACAGCACTTGTGGAAGAGAACAATAAAAAACTTAAAAACAAACAAAAACGCCAGACCTGTATGAGATACCTAAAGTATAGTGGTCAAGAACTAAACACAAAATTAGAAATCTTTTACCAAAAAAATTTCGACACGAGGACCGTTCTATAAAATATAAAAAGAACATAACCATCCCAATCTTAAAAAAAAAATAAGAAACAACTCAAAAACTACAAAAAAATAACACTACTAAGCAGTTTGCCTGAAGCATCTAATGGGTGGATCAAGTAGCCCACCAGGTGTTCCTGCCGGTCCCAAGACCGGATAAAGAAAGAGGATTGGTAGATAAGGCTAGCGACCTACCTACCATAAAAAAAGACGAAGTGCTCAAAGAAAATACAACAAGCCTCGGAACAGGACAGACTCCACAACGACGACACAAGCAAAAAAATGAACAACGACCACGGATAAACTACGAATTGCTACATGGAACATTCTTGCATGGAAAAAGAAGGAAGAAGAAATCATCCTTTAGAGGGAAAAACACAAAATCGACATATGTGCACTAAGTGAAACAAAACATAAAGAGTGCGGTACAACAACAAGGAGCAACTACGTATATGTATACAGTGAATTTGACAAGTCCAAGAGAGCGCATGCAGATACAGAACTGCTAATACACCAAAGATTTGCAAAGAACATCTCCGGCACAAAGTACACAAACGAAAAAATACTGCACGTCACCCTTACCTATAATAATACTAAATTAAATATCATATCAGATTATGCACCTGACACAAACAAACCTAAAACCAAAAAAAAAAACAGTTTTACACATACTTCCAAACAATACTCAACACTATACCACCCTAAGACAAAATCATCCTGATAGGCAATATAAAGCAAAAATAGGGGATCAGCCCATAAGAAGAATTAAACAGATATTTAACGAGGCAGCACTTAATAGAGTTCTGTGCACTCAATGAGTTAAGAATTAATAACACCTTTTTTGATCACCCACTTCAACTAAAAATAACTTAGACCAACACAAGGGGACATCGTATCACGGGCTGGTCCTGTGCAAAATGCAACTAAACATAAGTGACACCAACATACAAACAAAAACTCAACATCGAAAGTATAACAACACCTAGCACCCAAAACCTGTATAAAATAAGACTAGAAGAAAAGCTCACCGCCGGAAAAATAAAAACTTGAGAAAAAATAAAAACAAGAATAACTAGGAACAAGGAAGACATCTAATAATAAAACCCCATAGTTTGCGAGAGGGTTAAAGAACTAGCAGCAGAAAAGAAAAAAAGTGTTTATGACAAATCCTCATCAACACCTGAAAACTACGCAAAATACTTTATAATAAGAAACAAAACAAACAGCGAAATTAGCAAATAAGAGAAATATGGAGATGATCAGAAACCAAAACAGGAAGTAAATAAAAACATGATCACAAAAACAATAAATGACGATAAATGATACGAAAACTTCAAAACATTATACGCAGATGCAAACCCACAACAGCGAGAAAGGGAAGAAAACAGAAATGAAGGCCCGGATGGCATTTATAATGAACTTATTAAGTAAACACATGACCTGTTCAACAAAGTAATGAAAGAAACAAAAATCCCAAGCGACTGGAAGCACAGCTTAACTATCCCAATACATAAAAAAGGCAGTAAAAACAATCTAGACAACTATTGGGAAATAACTCTAATGAACGCTGTAGAAATCTGTTCAATTCTCTAATAAAAATCGAGCTGGATAAAAGGAAACCTACTGCAGGAAAACAGCAGGGATTCAGAAAAAATATAAGCACAACCAATGCAATATTTATGCTGCGACAACTGGTGGAAAGAGCAATTGAATTCGACTACCCCCTACATCTCTGCTTTGTGGATTTCAAAAACGCCTTTGATAGAGTACAAAAAAGTGACGTAATACGAATCCTAGAGAATAACCAAATACCTTGCTCAATCATTGACGTAATGACGATATCAACACGGGTAATACTACACAAATTGTTACGCCCAATGGAACGACAGAACCAATAGACATCAGAAAAGGTATAAGACAAAGAGACTCCGTGAGTCCCTTCCAATTCCAACATCATAATGAATAAACTAATAGAGGAAGTCAGATACAAAAAAATATACGCTGGGCAACAATAATATCACTATCATCTGCTTTGCGGACAACGCTGCACTACTTTCCAACAACGAAGACAACCTGCAGCGGCTACTCCACCAACTTAAACCTATAACATGGAAATAGCTGTAGACAAAATAAAAACAACGGTAATAAGCAAAGCCCCAATCCGATGCAAACTAGAAATATAAGGAAAAAATCGTGTAACAAGTGATGTCCTTTAAATACCTGGGTGCAGTAATATCGAGCAGCCGTGACTTAAATAATAAAAACTCAAGAGCGAGCGACGAAGGCAACACAAGTGGCAGGCTGCCTGAGAAATATTATATGGCGCAACACATGCGAACCGAATACAAAACTAGAATTTATAAAGTAGTCGTACGCCCCATACTAACGTACTCCACAGAAACCAGATCGTAAACACTGAGGACCAAACAGAAGGCCAGAGCGGTGAAGATGAAGGTGATACAATCTATCACAGGAGTAACACTGCAAGACTGCAAGAGAAGCAAAGACATCAGAAAAGTCTGTGACATCCAGGACGTAGTGGAATGGGTAAAAACACGCAGAAACGAATGAAACAACCACGTAGAAAGGATGTGAGAAGACCGACTTGCCCGCATTTGCAAAAAAGGACGACCGTCCAAGAAATGAGCCCAGAGCTGGCAATCTTCCTCCACTAAGCAGCAAGCTTAAGCAACAGGGGATAACCTCTAGCTAACAACAAGCAAGGAAAAACAGATCAACCGCTGATGCCATATTTGCAATATAATAACTAGTAGATAATTCAATATAATAAACCAGCATTCATATTTTTCATTGACATAAGATAATAACATACTCACAGAATCAGTTAACATAATCAAATAACTAAACACTAACATAACAACACAAATACTAGTCAATAACAACAAAACCAAAGACCTACTCATATCAACTAGAATTAGACAGGAAATATTACTAAGACCTTTCCTATTTAACATTATTATAGATCGAATAATAAGATCTGGTCAAAGGTTTAGGATAAACAAAGATGAGATAAAAATAGTATGCTACGCTGATGATGCTGTGATAAAAACAAAAAACAAGGATGCTATATGTGTTCTATCTGGCAGCCATTTAATATAATATGGAGATTTCGACCCAGAAAACCATATCACTAGTCATAGCCAAAGAACCAATCAGCTGTAAACTAGCAGTATACGATCAAATAATCATGACCTTCAAATGTCTTGGAGTAGAAGTAACTGCAAGTCAAGATAAAACAGGAAAGGTAAGAGACCAAGCCACCAAAGCGGCAAAATTATCAAGAAGCCTAATCAATACAATCTGGAATAACAAATACATAAACAAAAGGGCCAAGATGCAAATATGCATAACATGCGTTGGCCCAGTAATGATATACGCTACAGAAGCCTTAGCAGAGACCAAATACCAAGTACTAAAATACGACAAAGATAAAACACACAAGATATAGTTAGATGGATAAGACAAACAAAACGAGCAAGGAATGAGCACTTAACAAAGATGAAATATCACCAGATAGTTAAGATAGCAAGAGATGGGTAACCAGGAACACGAAAATCATTCAGCAGACCACCAAAGAGATAGAAAAAATGCTGACGTCAGTATTGCAGAACAACTAAGAGGTGGAGTTAGAGAAAACAATACCATAGGCTTAGTACGAAATAAAGAAGAAGAAGCCTAACATAACGGACAATCTGCCTGCCAGAAAATTAGATATTTTGAATTAAAAGCTCCAGCTACAAGGAACCAAATTAGATTGGACTGCAACAGGTTATGTGCCACAAACCAAATAATTTCAAAGTAATTTCAGTAAAGGTGTTAGTTTGGAAAACCAATTGAAAAAGTTCTGGCTGGTCAATCAGATTGAAACTGAAAGATGAAGAAAAACGCAAAACAATACTTCAAGACACCTTTCATAGAAATTTTATGGAAAATTTGTTGTCAAAAATTCAGTCAGAAAACTAGGTGAGTAAAAACCAATACAATAAGACGTTTTCAAGCGTTTGGAACGCAAATTTGCTTCAAATCCTGGTTACAAAGAAAGATATTTTGATTTTGTTTTAATATTTATTTGGTCACCACCCGTTATTAAACCACAATTTTTCTTATACTGGTTGTATAATAACATGATAATTGATCGCTTATATTTAGAAATCGTCTTGTTTGGCAAGACAAAATAACTAAGGGTCTGAGTAATTACAACCAGAAAAGCATCTGGATTTACAACTTATGAAAACACAAAGATGGCCATTATTCTGTTATCAACGGTTTCTTGGTCATGAGAGGTCATCATCTTATGTTTGCTAGTTGCAGGAACGCGGGGAGTAACATATAATTTTTTGATGATACTGATAATGGCGCTAAAACAACATTTTTATCCACTCGCCGCATTTTATAAACTATTTGTCTCGCCTGACTGACCCAATCTCAACGGATAACTCATATATCTATTGCTAAGAAAAGTATTGATAAGATTTACGAATTTGTAGTCAAAACCTGCACAATAACGCTTGTTAATAAGATGATGTTAATGGCTCTTGAAATCTCTAGAGCTACTTCAAGATTTATTCCATATTTGTCTAAAGTAAAATTCATTTGTGATTAACATATATCACAAGATCTGTTGTAGAACATCCATATTGACTATCTAAGATAAAGTTATTTAGTTCTAAGAACTTGACAATTGTCAATAATTTGAAAAGAGACGTGTCTCCCTTTTAGGTATAGGTTTGCACTCTTTCAACAATTCGGAAATGTTTTTTTGTAAGATACAGCAAATATGTGAGTCATTATAAGAGTTAATTTATTTAAGAATAATACGTTGAATTTCATTTATATCTGATGCTTTACTGGTATTTAATTTAACTAGATATCTTTCAATTGCTTGTTGCTTAAAATGAATTTGAATTTGACCCATCATGATAAAATTTTTGTGTGTATATTATATTGCAATTTTACTTTCTGTGTATATAAATATAAACAATGTTTATTAGTATTCTTCACATTTCTAGAATGTACTTGGGATTTTATTTCTCATTAATTTGTTATATTTATAACCCTTCCTTATCAAAACTTGTTTGGTTATATCACATTTATTTTAATATGTTATGCAATATGTATTAACAGTTTAGAATATAAATTGCAGTAGGTTCTACTATTCAACAAATGATTTCCATTTTTGGAATGATAGTGGATACTATATAAGAATTTAATAGCATTAATACTTGGACCATTTGAAGCCGTCCTTATTTAATAGAAGAATTATTTACATTATTGGTCAATAAATACATTATTTATATGCACTAATCATTTCTCATTATATCCAATTCAAATAGAGTTCTTCTTTATGTTATATAATATAAAAATCAATGATTTTAATTTGTATTAAAAGCATTCAAATCGATACCAATTTAATTCAAAAGCAAACGGCATTCAATTTAAGTTCATAAAGTATTCACCCCAACCTTGTTAACTAATGGATTAAGCATGCTTCTTACTAATTGGTATAGTTACTCTTACAAGTACACAGCATGTTCAGTAGATTGTTATATATTTCAATTTAAAATAACACAAAAAAATAAGTTCCAATTAATTTTTATTAACGTATTCTTAATAATGCGATTAGTTAAAAAAAATAATGCAATTTATTCACCATTGAAACCCTCTTTTGGTAACGTAACGGGGTTCCTCATTCGATTTTGGATAAACTGGAATCTCATTAGCTCGTGCAAAATCTACTAATTAATGTGAATATTTGTGTAATTAACGTTGTCATACGTGACTTAAAGTTGGTCTTAATGAGATAAGCTCTTTAAATACACTAAAAAGGAGGTCCGTTTGTAAAGTGCCAATGACGGAATGTCGTCGCCAAATTCTCGTTGCGAATTGAAACGGTACACTATGTTATTCGCTTGTTAATACATGCTTCTGAAATTATAATTGTGTTTATGTTTATTTATTTACAGTTTTTTTATTTGGTTGTATATTTTAATTAATATGTGTATGTAATTAAAATTAATTGTGAAAATAAAATATGAATGTTATTGGATAATTATTTTGTTTCTGATAATTGTCATTTTTATTTATTTTTATAGCAAATTTGAGTTTCATAAAAAAAGTAAATTTTAATATCTACGGCAAGACCAATGGTAGGAATCAAGTTTAGGAATATAAAGCTAATTAAAGCTACAATTTGATTAGTTTTTATGAAAATTATAATTGTTTAAAGTTAGCTCTATACACATTCTATAACAGATTATTAATTTATACTGACAAACAATTTAATTAAACAATTTAGCAAACAACTGCAAAGAAGTTACATCGAATATTTTACAATCCAAAAGATGGTTTTATTGGTAAATTATTAAGTAAATTTTTGGTCTATTTCAACATGGATTTTATAAAATTATTGGAGGTAACCAAACGATAAAGGCTGTGAAATATTCATACAGAGTATGAATATTTTACAGCAACGAGACGTTGACTATTTTCTTTTTTTTCTGTTATATATACATTAAAATTATGGTCCTTAGATAGAACACACAGTGTAAATTTTCACCTCCCATGTGCGATAAACGAAGGTATAATATGAAATTTACAATGCATAAATGTATAAAATAATAATTTTATCTGTTCATCCACGACGATCAATAAACATTATTTAATATTTATGCATTAATGATGTCATAGAAAATCAAACCCATTAATAAACCCCTAGGATATAAAATACCATACAAGAATATAATAAATAATAACAGCTGCTGAGAAATTAATAATATCATGCGTTTAGCATTTTCACGGAGTTATTCCAATCATTACGGGAATAAATTTATGACTAGATTTTTATCCACGCTTTTAATACATTGCATTACATCGCTGCAGGCACGAGGAAATTTTACGCTGAAATGATTTATTTAATTCAGCCGAGTAATTAAAGATATATATGCATGCTCATCCAACTAATTTGGTTTCATTGTCTAATTATATGTATATAGAAGCGGAACATCTGTGAAATTATAAATAAATCCATTTAATTCACAATAATTCACATTATTCTTAATCATGAACTCTCCTTTATTTTGATAATGAGAATCAACGAGCACTAATTATTTCATTAGTTTGATGTATCGCCACTTGATTAGAACATATTCTGCGTTGGGAGCGGATAGACAACCGATGATATTTATTCCACTCATGTACATGATTAATAAATTGCTCAGTGTATCAAAGGCTTATTAATTATACACCCGAATGGGCACTAATTAATACGCGCTTGGTGCCTTCGATAATGTTTAATCGTTGATATTCTTCATCATCTACAGGCATGTTAGCTACCTATTACATCAATGGAAAAATTAAAATTAAATTGATTTTTAAATGTTCATTAAGGTTATTTTAATAAAGAATACAAAAGATGGACACTCATTAATGTACCTCATTCATATTATTGAAAAATGTTATTGATAATAATGTAGTCATTGATAGAAACACCAAGAATGCCTGGGAACTTATTTTTATAATGCGCCGCATTTAACACTTATTTACAAAATATTTGTTAATGTTTTTTATTCATATTATAAAAAGTTTTATTCATAATAAAATAAGAACGCAAAAACTTTTATTTTTGTTTTAATTTTAAAATGTGATAATTATAGGAATTACTGTCACAACAACACTTGTTAAAACTATCACATTGAAGACGAGATTCAAGTAGTCTGTAAACATTGACTTTAAATATTTGTGGATTATAAGTCTCAGTAAATAAAGAATTTGTTAAGAAAGGTCCGGAGCGGTCACGAGTTGGATGGATGTCCCTAACAAAGTGATGCAGAGCGTAGCGTTCTTTCCAAATAGATTCTTACCTCATATACGCATCCACATATTCCATACATATGTCATCATTGCACAAATCATGGACTAAATTTAAGAGCAGATTCTAGAGTAAACGCTGGCTTAGCAAACATAGCAATGCTTGTTACACTTGTGGAAGAAAACTTGAAGATTGAAAAAGCCAGCCTAAGAAACAACTAAAATGCTTAAGCAGTTCAAGTCAACAGTCAAGTCAACCAGACTGTTTATCCTGCAAATTGTGTAATCGACATTTAGAACAAAAAAAGACTTTGCACCATGTTTGCAACAAATTTACTGACATAAACATAGTAGAGTATAAAGTGGCAAAAAAGTTGTATCTGCAAGTTTGCCAGGATACCTGCATCCAAAAAGAAGAGATCAAAACAACTTCAAGCGCCAGAAGATAGCAAGGTGAACATTGGCAATAATGCAAAGAAGAAAAAACTGAGCAACGCTAGTGCTTATCATCAAACAAGTGCACGTAAACCTGAAATGACCGGAAATTAATACAGACTTATAAGTGCAAAGTGACCAGCAAATGCAACAAACATTTCATGACAATGTTTTATCAGTGTTGTTTCCAAAAATTTTACCAACATTTCTACCTGAGTAGAGTTTCAGATGAAAACCGCAAGTCAAGTTATTAGACGTTTGATATCCGCGACATCAAATACAAATAGTAGAATCCGTTGTAGACATATTTATGTTTTTACGAGTATGATTCCCTAATAATACTTCAACAAACTCCAACAAAATAAAATACTGTGGTGAAATTACCAAAAAAATTTACTTTAAACACCTAAAGTTGTTACCGGTTTCTGTGATGAAAATCCCCATTCGTCAAAGAGTTAGTGAAGTTGCTCTTGAATTGAATTGATCTCAAAAATAAAGATCAAAACCATGTGCTATAAGGTGGATTACACCAGGTGAAGTTTCTTCTCATACACCATGAGTAGTGTGATACGTGATATAGTTGTAGACTTGTCTTGAATTGTCTGTAACGGAATCTTGGTCGGTATACTTCAAATTCAGGCCTTTAAGTCGCAAGCTTGTTTTAAATTTGTACAGCCGCGCAGGAAGCGGTGGCATCCAGTTACCACATCTGTTACTCATGTGGTATCTTCAATTTACCAAATAGATGCTGACATTGTTGCTGCTGCCGTAGACAGACTAATTGTGTCTAGCTGTAAATTGTTTGCAAGTGAACAACAGTACAGTTCAGTCAGCCAAAAAGAAATTCGAGAGCCAGCCGCCGAGAGAGACGCATCGATCCCGAGCACTGCTTTCAACTACTACGACGCCAGCCACACAGCCAGCACAACTGCAATTATTATTGCAAACCAACCGAGTATTAATGGTTGTTAATGCGGCAAGGTGTTAATAATGATTAATATTTAATTAATTATCTAAGTTTTCCGCTTTTTCAAGCAAAAGTTTGCTAAAGCGGAAAAATTTCCTTCTAGAGCCTGCCCGAGCCAGCAATGGCATCTTCAGACCGGGAGATCTCCATCGAGCGGGATGTCGACACCAAGAAGAAGGAAGAAAAGGAGAGGGACATGAAGATGAAGGCCGAGCATCGGAAAAGCCCGGACGGAAGAAGATCCGAAAACCGGGACCGTTCGCTCTCTAGCTCCCGCTCCAGGAACCTCATCAAGACGCTGGAGGAGCAGCTTAGGGACCTGAGCGGCCAACTGACAGCCATGAGGGAAGCCGCCAAACGCGACAAAAAGGAGATGCAGGCCGTTTCCACTCATGGGGGCAGCAGCACCGCTTCCACCACCTCCAACGCCAAGGGCGGCAAAACCGCTCACAACAAGGGGGGCGGCAAGATGAAACGCCGTGCCCAAAACCCGCTTTCGGATGAAGAAAGCAACGCCAACGACCGCCCCCGGGCCCCTGTAAAGGAAACCACCCCCGCCGACAACCCAATGGAAAACGCCGAGGAGCAGCTCGACGGAACTAACGGGGACTCCCAGGACAATGAGGGATACCAGCTTGTGAAGAAGAAGAAGAAGAAGAAGAAGAAGAAGAAGAAGAAGAAGAAGAAGAAGAAATTCCAATAATAGACTATCAGTCAATCCCCAGCTCCCCTCAGGAGCTGCAAACAAACGGCCATCAGAGGCCAATCCTGCCGGCCCTTCAGGCCAAAAAGCAAAAGGGCCATCTGCCCAAAAAGGCGCCGCCCCCGCTCAAAAGGGGACGTCCAAAAAAGACTTCACCGAGGTGAGGTTCCTCCCGCCTCAGACCCCAACCCCGCCGGTGATCCCATCCAACCTCCCACAACTGAACCAAAATCACGCTCGCCAGCATTTGTCCCAATATTTCCGAGAAAATAATATCGAAATACTATCCTCGAAAAATACTTACGAAGGCATTCGCATGGTGCCGGCCTCTCTTGCCGACCACCGAAATGCCACCGCTCGTCTGAAAGCCGACGGGGCGGACTTCCACACATGGTCCACCCCCGAGGAACGCTGCCTAGAGGTGGTGATCCGTGATGTTCCTCAAAACTTCACGGAGGCAGATATCGGCCAGGCGCTCGTAGATATGGGATTTGCGCCGTCCAACATCCACAGAATGGGAAACAAATTCGTTTGTTTTCCATTAGTATCGGTCCAACTACCAAAGTTGGCCAAAAGCTTTGAGATCAAAGATCTAAAGAAACTTCTTCAACTAACGGTCTCAGTCGAGCCAAAAAAGAGGGGCGGCGGCATTCCTCAATGTCAGAGATGCCAGTGCCACGGTCAAAAGATGCTACAAGGCATCCTTTGTATGTAGTATAAGCTCGGGACCCCACCAGTCGAGGGGGTGCCCGAAAGGCACTAAAGCAAAATGTGCTCTCTGCGCCGGCCCCCATCCGGCCAACTACCTGGGCTGCCCGGTATACGCTAGGATGATAGCGTCTATGAATAAAATCAAAAAGGCTACCAGGCCGGCGGTGGAGACGGCGTCGACGCAAGCCCAAAATTTTACTGATTTTACAGGTTGTTTGTCAGTCTGGTTTCTCCACCAGCTCCACCTCAAGCAATTGCAAATGCAAAAATCGCCGCTCTCATCAAAGAATGCAACGATTTTCAAAAGAAAATGCTGAACAAACTCTTGTCCATGTAAACCCAAAATGGATAATACACCTGAGGTGTTATTAAGAGTCTGCTTTTGGAATGCCAATAGCATCCCAGAGAAACTGGGAGAGGTCGAGGATTTCTTTTTCGAAGAGAAAATCGATGTCATGCTCATAAGCAAATCGAACCATCGCCCTTGGCACTCATTAAGAATCCCAAATACTTTTACGTATAAGGGAACGTCGGAGGTGGACCGGAAGCGTGGTACAGTGACTTTTGCAAAAAGATCGCTGGACCATTCTGAAGTGGACACCCCAAACACTTTGACTTTAGAATCTAATGCGATAGTGGTGAGGGTGCCTGGGTTGGGCACACTTAAGATCGCATCCGGATACCTCAATCCTTCGAACCGAATCGAAATAGCTGATTTTGATCAGGTTCTCTCTTCGCAATTTCCCACTATCTTAGCTATGAATTTTAATGCCAAACACCCGGTGTGGAACAGTTTGACAACCAACGTAAAAGGTCGAGCTTTGCAAGACTACGTTGAGAGAAACGGTATCCGAGTCTTGGGTCCAGTAGAACCCAGCTATGCTGGTCACAGAGGGGACGTCCTGGATGTAGCAATACTAAAGGACGTCAACTTTCAAATCGAGATTAGGATAATCAATGACCTTAGCTCCGACCACATGCCGGTAATTCTGGAGCTCTATGGAAGGGGACCCGGTGGGGGGGGGGGGGCAGTTTCACTCAAACAAACTGGGCCTTCTTCCCGGGGTACCTGGAGGATAGCATAGAGAAACTGAATCCAGTACGGACGGTTGAAGAACTAGAAGGAGCCGTTGAACAGCTCACAGAGCTGATTTACAAAGCCAGAGAAAAGGCTTCTAAAACCTTTCAGGTTCGGGCAGATAATCCACTTGGACTATCACGCAAACAAAAGGCATTGATTCGTAGAAAAAATGCCGCCAGACGTCAATGGCAAAGGCATCGCGATCCAGTAGATCGAGAAATTCTTAACGAACTTTGCAGGGAAGTTAGGTCCACTATAAAACAGCAAAAAGATCTAAACTGGCAAAAGACAATAGAATCGACCACAGAGAATGTAAATCTAATGTGGAAGATCTCCAGAGCTTTGCAAAATAGAAAAGTCCCAATACCAGTCATCCATGGTGAGAATGGGCTACAATATGATATTGAGGGAAAAGCCAAAGCATTTGCTGTCACAGCCTGGAACTCCAATGCTCCCCCCTTTTTAACAGGGACACTGATCTGGAGCACATCGATAGGGTTCACCGAGAGGTCAGGGGCTTCTTACAAAATTTTAAGGATGATCCGCCGCTAAACAGCGTTCGACCGTCCCGCGTTAGAGAAATCTTATCTCGACTTAAATCCCGATCCGCGCCAGGATCAGACGGTATTCCGAACAAGACGTTGAAAACTTTCTCGCACAAAGCAATAATGGCTCTGACCAACATTGCAAATGCAATACTGCGTACAGGGCACTTTCCATCAGTTTAGAAAGGTTCGCACGTAATCAGCATCCCAAAACCTGGGAAAGACCGAATGTTTCCTCAAAACTATCCCAATCAGTCTTCTATGCACCTTGAGCAAGGTCATAGAAAGAGTAATTCTGGACATTATCCAAAAACACGCCAAGGCTAACTCTCTTCTACCCGACCATCAACATGGGTTCCGGCGTGAATACTCTGTCGTTCATCAGCTTAATCGAGTGACCACATTATCGAAAGTTTTAGACTAAAAAAGTCCACAGGGGTGGTCTTTTTCGATGTCGAAAAAGCCTTCGATAAGGTTTGGCACGAAGGTTTGCTACTCAAACTGCATAGACAAAGGTTCTCACTGCGTCCAATAAGGCTTCTGGCGTCTTACCTAAAAAGCAGAACTTTATCAGTCAACTCCAGAACCACGTATCTAACATTCGGCAGATCGAGTCTGGGGTACCTCAAAGCTCTCTTCTATTGCTTTTGCTGTTTAACCTTTTCGTCGCTGACATGCCATCGGGCAAGAAGCACGGGGTTAAAATGGCGCAATATGCCAAAGATACGGCACTAATGTATAGCTCCAGGTCACCGATGGTTATCACTACCCGACTTCAAAAAGCCACCGAAGATCTTGAAGAGTGGCTCAGAGAATAGCAAATCGGGGTTAACCCGGAGAAGAGCAAAGCTGTCCTCTTTACCAGGCGACGTCACAAACCCCACGGACGGGTACACTTAGACGAAATTCCAATCCCATGGTCGAGCTCTGCTAAACTCTGGACAAAGCCAAAATGGCGAAAAATTGTCCCGTACCGATGCTTGCGACGACACAGCGGATTGTCAATCCAAAACAAGCTCAGGATCTATACGAGCATCATCAGGCCGCAAATCGCGTTTGGATCTCCAGTCTGGGGGACAGCACCTCAAACGTCTTGAGGCATTCCAAAATCTGACCCTACGTTGGATTGTCGGAGCCCCCTGGTACATCAGAAACGAAGAAATTCGTAACGACCTGGGGATACCACCGCTGTCACAGTATTTGGAAGCTTTAGCTGAAAAATACTTCGCCAAACTCAGCACCAACTCCAACCCGGACCTGACCAGGTTGGCTGAACCGGACTAGGAGCAACATTCCATAAAGAGACCGATCAATCAGATCGCATCGTACCAATCATCCCAGAGCCTATAGGGCTACTCACCCACGTTCTTCCCAATTCCATCTAACCAAAGGAAGGCATGTGCCGAAAGGTACGAACTTCCACAGGCAATTCAATGGGCGGTTTTTAGTCGGTAGGCGCCCGAAAGGGTGAATCCGACACTGTGCCTACTACTACGAGTATTAGCATGTAAAGTCTACTTGAAATCAAAACCTTGAGATTTCCTATTTTTTAATTAGAATTTCTGTTGATTAGATTGCATTTTGAACATTTGATATAAAATAAAAAATTTATATTGTGGTACAAGGTTGATAAGTGCTTATTTGACAAATTGAAAAAATGTTTTTCAATTTTCGAGATTTGTCAAAAATCATTTAACAATTCATGCATTGCATACTATTTTTTGACAATGGTTTTCACACAATTTTTTTTAGCGAGTCACAAAGCATTACATTCCAAAATACGAGTCTGTTCTTCAGAGTGAGAAGGCAAAAAATAGTTACTTTTTTTAAAACTATAAAATAAAAAAATGAGAACATTTTGTGCAAGCTTAAAAGATTGTTTTAATTTTATTTTGATTCCAGATCTTAACTAATTTTATTTTAGTTGAGTTCATCTCATGATTAATTAGTATTCACACGAATTTATTATTTTGCTAACAGTTATATAATTTACTACAATTGCGCGAAAATTATATTGAGTAACAATCAATCAATATTTCACTTGACAGCAATACAATAAAAACCATCATTTACAAAGTCGTTGTAAATGTCATCAACATTTATCTCAATAATCTCACCATAATACACTCAACAATTAATAAATATCCACCGATTCCCAAGCGAAACAACATTGTTAATGATGAACAAATTATTGCCTTCAGGTACTGTTGTATTTATTACAATAGCAAATTCAAGTTTCCTCCTGAAATGTAAATAAAGCGGTGAAAGGAAAGGCAGCATCTTTAAAGGTATAGGATTTACAGCATCCACAAATCCTTATTGAAGGTTTTATGCGATTACTGTAAAGACACTAGACATGTTTTGATGTATATGGAAAAAAGACACTTGTTTATAGCTTATAAATACAAAAAACAATGAAATGATTCTCCCATGGAAATAATTGAGAATCTCCTTTTTCATTCCGCATGTGTATCATTCAAATCTAATCATTACAAAATGCGGCAAATTAAATTATGATTATCGCATTTATAAGCGTGAAAATCAGTATTTATTTTGTATTTCAGTCTGTACGCGCGATTCTATTGAATGACCAACATGCAAATCATTGCTTGCTTTCGATTTAAATTGTAGATAAATGTAGATTAGCTTTGATAAAGGAATAATACACGTGAGAGTCGGTTATGCAAAGGAAATAATTGGGATAATAACTTATATAATTTTAATGATGCCAGCAGTCGATTAATAAAGTCATCACAATACATTGCCTTGGTTTGAGTTTTTACATTCCTCTATTACGTTTTCTGATTGAAGCGCAAGATTTATGCAGCCCTGGGGAATTAGAATTTTTTCTTTAATATCAAATATTTAATATTAATCCTAATAATCTAGAGACTGGATTTATAAATTTTTATTTAATTATTAATAAAATAGTATTTTTGTAAATTTATTAGTCCAATGCAATTTGCAGCTATGTGTTATTAAATTTCAAATTAATAACTAAAGCACTCTGCAAATTGAACTATCCAATGTTTGTGTTAATAGTATTTTAATTAAACCTTTGATTGAAATGACATTTCTGTTATTTCATGTGGTAATTGACGTTTAATTTATAATTCAATAATATTATTTAAATAATACAATAGATTTTGTTTGGTGATTTACTGGCTATAAACACGTATTTTTAAATTAACAAGAAATAATTATATAATTTTATTTCACTATAAAATTGTTTTTTTATTCACATTAAATAAAATCCAGTTGTGTTAGTAATAATTAGTTTTTTTTTTGTTTTAGATGTTTATTGGAATTTATTTATTATCCATAAATTATGTAGTTAATAACAATAATATAATGTAATTCTTGGTAAAACCGCGCCTTATAACCTACTGGGATTTTAGGCGGAAGCAAATGTAACTTGTAAATGTAACGCACAATTAAATGATAATTAATTATTTTATAAAAATTGACTGGTGGTAGCCGTTACTATGTAATAGTTCATTTCACTATAAATAAAACACATTTATTATGTACTATATCACGAATGTATTTAAAAATCTTTACAAAGCCATTATCAGACGGTGATACAAACAAGTATGATTATAAAAGAATAATTATAAAGCATATATGCGACAGTAAAACAATAAAATGTACAGAGAGGTGCAAAATTACATAGAAATTATTATGATTATAAATTACTTTATTATTTCCAGTTTGTTTATTGTTAACGTTCGCACCCAAAAACCACTCCATTCCAAACTATTGGCCCAATACCATGCTATGGAATGTCTGGGTGGGACGCCCAAGTGTTTGTTATCAAGAAGTTTAATGTTTGTTTTCTATGCGAACGTCAGCAGTCATTTTGTCACAAGATAAGGTCGTGATCCAACCTCTTGATGAATAATTCAAAAGATCTGATTATAGACAAACTATTTTGAACAAAGAAATATTAAAAACTAAAAGATTTTGTAAGAAAAAATAGTGGTGATCATTTATAATTAAAATTGGGCTTTTTTATTAGTGCTAAACTGTTTACAGCATTGTTGGCTTGTTTTACTACAATTTTGAACAATAAATTTTCAAATTATGCAAAATTTTAATAATTTTGTAAGAATATAGGTTATTATTAGTGCCTATTTTAAGTTAAAATGATTGGTTTTTCAAAGCTTATAAACAATACAGAAAACAATCTAGTTATAAAAAAACAATTTTGAACAAAAAATATTAAAAATTAAAATTATTTATAAGCAAAAACGGGTTTAGTCCTAATTTTCATGTTAATTTACAGAAATTTTTTATTGAAAAATGTTTAATTTATGCAAAATAATGACGATTTTTTAAAGTGAAGATGCTAAGGACAAAACTCTTAAAATATTTCAAATTTTGACCCAATTTAACTGGATCACAAACACTCGGGTAGGTAGCTGGGGTACACAATTCCAAATCACATGCCCAAATAATTAAAATTTGCCACCCAAGTGCTGGTGATTCAAAAATTAGTTCACACCTACTTGAATGGGTGGGCGAGGAACATGTCTACAAAATATAAATTTAAAATAATTGGAGCACAAACATTTAGCGGGTGGGTGGGGAACACAAGTCCAAACCACACGGCCTAAATAATGTAAACTTAGTTCCCGCCGACCCACCTAAGTGTGGTCAAGAAATTAAAGGTCAACAACTCGGGCGGGAGAGTGGTGTACACAATTCAAAATCACTCGCCCAACTAACTTTAAACATAGTTCCCGCTCACCCACCTTAGTGATTAAATTAAAAAAAAAATGGAACACAAACACTCAGGAGGAAGGGTGGGCTACATAATTCTAAACCACACGCCCAAATATTTTAAACTTAGGTCCTAACCATCCACCCAAGTGTTTGTGATCAAAAAAATAAACCACAAACACTCGGGCGGGTGGGCGAGGTAAGCAATTCTAAACCACACGCTCAAACACGCTAAACTTAGTTCCCACCCACCCATGTGTTTGTGATCAAAAAATTGAATCACAATCACTCTGGTAGGTGGGTGGGAAATACAATTTCAAACCAAACGCCTAAATAATTCGAACCACAAACACTCGGGCGGGAGGAGGAAATCACAATTCCAAACTTCAAGCTCACAAAATTTAAACTTAGTTACCGCCCATCCACCCAAGTGTTTGTGATCAACAAATTAGTTCACACACACTTGGGCGGGTAGGCGTGTATTACCATTTCAGAGCACACGCTCACAAAATTTAAACTTAAGTAAGATAGTCTTTCTAAACATTTTACGGTAATGCCTAAAAAACCTAGCTTGCGCCTACTCAATCAAATGTTTGTGATAAAGAAATTGCAGCATGAACACTCGGGCAGGTGGGTAGGGAACACAATTCCAAATCACACGCCCAAATCATCTAACTTAGTTTCCGCCCACCCATCCTTGTGATTTTGATCAAAATAATTGTAGCACAAACACTCAAGCGGGTAGCTGGGGAACACAATTTCAAACCACACAACCAACTAAGTTAAACTTAGTTCCCGACCACCCATCCAAGTGTTTGTGATCAAGAAATTGGAACACAAATATGATGATGGCGGTTTTTCGGCTGGTGTTATGCTTGATTAGCTATTATAAAATAATAAGGTTAGAGTGATTCGGCCTTTGTGTCTCATCCTGGAAAATGCTTCAGGAAGTGGAACAATGCTATGGGGCTAAACGTCCTGGATATTGGGACATAATAACCTTGTAGGGTACCATGAGTTCTAGAGGTCGACGAAAATGTCCTCCCGGGACTAAACTATCTAAGGCTGATTGCGGCCGCTAGCTTCATAGTGTAAGTATACTGCTGGGTCTTGGCAAAAGTTATCGGAGTAACCTCCAGAGAATAGGGAATGAGTCATCCTGGTTCAGATGACTCGGCCCATCTTGGCCTAGTAAACTGGCACACTGTGTATGTGCGTTGTGTGTTTAATCTCAGCGTTTTGGGTGAACGGGTGTGTTAAAACTTCTAATTCGTTTACAAAAATGCAATAAACACAGTCTACCGTCTCCATAAAACTACCCCAAGACAAGTCCTGGACATAAACCAATTGCCTCCGTCTGCAATCACGGAGTCCAGCCGCTGACTAGACAACATGTAATAAAAAATCAACTGACCACTAAAATAAACTGGAACTCCGTCTAGTGTCACCAGGTGACCGTAGTCACACCACCCTGCAGCTTTCTCGCAACCATTACCTAGGTGTCGTTGACCACTAAGCAGTACATCTTCTGGATAGTCCGAGGCTGCAGCAACCTCCATACTCTGCGTTTATACCCCATCAAAGTAATTATTAACACAAAAACTGATATAGAAGAACAACCTCGGACTTCCTGCGCCAAGCGCCTTTGTTCTTGGAAGATACCAACTTACTTTCAAGAACATACAAAGCTGTATCCTTATCACCTAAGAGAACCCAGCCGGTAAAAGGGCTATATCATAGACAGGAATAAAACACAAATATCAGAATCTCTTGCTAATTAATCAAACGCTTGTTTTCAAGACCAATTTGGTATGGTTATGGCGTAGTTAGTTTTGCATGTCTTTGATTTGATGAGCATGCTGCCAACAACGATTTAAAAGTTTAAATCGCCATAAGTTAATCGGCGGCAGTTTTTTTTTTAAATCTTCTAGTAGAATTCAAACAAACAACTAATTTTTGACGATTGGACCGCCTGGAAACACTTTCATATAGCCAAGTTAGGCTATTATAGTAGTGAATTTATTTAAAATATAACCTTCTCCTAGTTAGTATTGTCAGATATTAAGCTTAGCTTGACAATTTGTGGTAAGCCGAGTTTGATTTGGATAAATTACATTGAATTTTGTTTTGTTTTATAATGCACTGACAAAGTTTTCTAGTGCGATATTTTTGTTTTGAAATAGCGCATTTTTACGTGCAGAACACAACCTGCAAAGCTCTAAAAAGCAATTCTAAATATTTTTTACTTTATACAAAACTGAGAATTGAACATTGAGTTGATTAACTTTATTTTGTGAAGAAAGACTTAAAAGCCTAATTTTGACAAACTCCAAACAATGCAATTTTTTTACTCAGCTAAAGAAATTGGCAAATAATCAAAAGTTTTGTTAAATAATAGAGTCATCTCTTCTTGTTTTAGGTTCTATTAAACTAAGAAAGCCATCAGTCCAAAGTATCCTATGTCAAAAGAGGTGATAGTGACACCCAATCCCTTTATCCTAGATCTGCATTTGCAGCTAGCAATAGACCGCTACCATCGACACCCAGGCCGCAACCATCGCCTCACATGCCGCCAACATCGCAGTGCCCTCCCTCCACCACCAGCCAACAAAAAAAAGAAGGAGTTGTTTGCCCCCGACAAAAAAGAAAGGGCCAAAGACGCCTCCCCCATGGGGCTAACGCCAAACCCTGCACTTACTCTCGAAAGTCAAATACAAACTTGCAAACCACCCCCATAACAACCAAAGACATTACCACCGCTGACCCCCTGCCGGACCTCTCCAAGCGAGAGATAGTCGCCGTGAGCAGCATAACCACCGCAGAAAACCCTGCAACACCGGCTAACCAAAAAACAGTTTAAAGACAAGCACAATTTCCCGAAATTCTCCAAATATTTTATAAATAACCATATCAATTACCTACAGGGTTCATTATAAAAGTAATGCACATTTTCTATGAAAAATAAATTTATTTATCGTACTGGTACAAACGCTTAAAATTCTTTGAAAGAGAAAATTGGTAACGATAACCAGCGTTTGACTGAGAGCATTGTCATGGTGAAGGTTGACCATGTCTTTGATGTCAAATCTCACGCGCTCCTTAAGGTAATAGGTTGAGTTGTCAGTTTCTCTTTTCGTTACAAACTCAAAATGGACGATTCCTCGGACGTCAAAAAAGATAATGAGCAGCTTGAAACTTGCTCATTATTCATTATTTGCGCTTTATTTGGGAGGTGGGGGGGGGGGAGTGATTTTGTGCCTTTTCGGTTCTGGGTCGTATTCGAACATCCAAGACATCTAGTTACAATAGAGTTAGGAAAATCCGGCTCATTTTGAATCAAATCCAAAAGTTCTCAACATCGCAAAATCACGACATCTTTCCGCTCAAAACAGTCAGTCAGTCATGCGCATTAATTTTATAATAGACCCTGTATCTACGATAAATAGCCACGAAGGCACTTATGGCCGGAATGATTATATATTATACACATAATCATTCCGGCCATAAGCGCCGACCACATGAAGGTAACCGCCTTCCTCAAATCTAAAGAGACAAAGTTTCACACGTGGTGGACCGCCGAGGAACGCTGCTTTAAAGTTTTCGATCTTTGGACCACTTCAAAGTAGATATACTCGGCACGACTACTCGCTTGAAATAATTGCATCAGTGGTGACTATGCTTGGGCTAAGCACAATCAAGATCGCTTCTGCTTATATCGGACCAACCAATTGTATTGCGGATTTTGATACAGTCTTTCGTAATTCAAATCCCACAACAATTACTTGAGACTTTAGTTCAAAGCATCAAGCGTGGAATAGCTTATAAACCAATGTTAAGGATTACGTGGATCAAAATGATTTACAAATTCTGGGTACGGACAAACTCACTCATTTCAACAGTGCGGGCCACCAAGAGAACTTTCTTGACATAACAATTTTCAAGAACGCTACTTCTAAGCAATGGTAACATCATTTAATAACCATAGCTCAGACCACAAAAGATTTTGCCCGGTTGGCAGGGAGGAAAATTCGTAATTGATTTAAGCACCGGTTGCCTAACCCTAGTACAAACAATTGAGGATATCAAAAAAGCCATCGCACTAACTACAAATCAAGTCCAACAAACCTCGGAAAAAGCTTCTAAAACCAATCAAGTTTGCGTCAATAAATTTTGGATCATAAACCCTTGATTTATAAAATGCAGCCAAACACCAATGGCAAAAGCACCGCGACCCCAGAGATCGTAAGATTCTAAACGCGCTTCACAACAAACTAAGGACATCTGAAGGTCCACTAAGAATTTAGAGATTTCCTGAAAACCGCAGACGACGACATCCCACTTAAAAGCGTTAAACTTTCTCAAATTAGAGAAATTCTCAAACAATCAATCGGTGAGATGGCTCAGTTATAGAGCGTTAGCGTAGCACGCAAACAGTCCGGGGTTTGATCCCCGAATATGACTAAAAATAATAACTTGCTCTTTATCCATTATTTGGAAGGCACCTAAAAAGCCGTTGGTCCTATCAACCCCCTTCAAACTACTCGCAAGACTTCTGGGGCGATGTAAAATAGCTGTAAAAAGCGCAATAAAGAAGAAAAAAGAAGAACTCAAATCCCGGTCTGCCCCTGACCAAGATAAAACTCCAAACAGAGCTTTAAAATCGTTCTCGCTTAAAGCAATAATGGCTCTCACCAACATTGCTAATGCAATTATCGTGATCAATAAATGTCAACTTGCAAGCAATAGTAATAACAATCAATGGACTTAAATTAATCATATAATAAAGTAGAAAAGCCGCCAAACATCAATAGCAAAGGCACCGCAATCCTAGAGATAGTGTAATCCTGAACGCGCTTCACGACAAAGTCTGAAAGGCCATAAGGGTGCACAAAAATAAATGCTGAAAAAACAGTTTAAAATCTATCTCAAAGGATGACAATCTTATGTGAAAAAATCTCTAAAGCCCTAAGAAACAAACGGATGCTCATTCCAGCCAATCACGGCAAGAAAGGGATTCAATACACTACAGATTAAAAGGCCAAAGCATTTGCCGACAACCTCAAACTTTCTCCTTCATACACTAACAACATAAATCTGGAGCACGTCGCAAAGGTCCACTAAGAATTTAGAGATTTCCTGGAAACCGCAGACGACAAATTAAAGAAATTCTTTCAAATCCCGTTTTGCCCCTGGCCAAAGTAAAACCCCAAACAAAACTCTGAATCGTTCTCGCTTAAAACAATAATGGCTCGCACCAACATTGCTAATGCAATTATCTAACTTTGTACTTTCCTACAGAATAGAAAGCCTCACTCGTAATCAATATCCCTAGAAAAAATCTGAGGTTTTCCCAAAACTACCGGCAAATTAGACTTATTATGTACCTTAAATAAGGTCATAGAGAAGGTAATCTTGGACAAAATTCAAGATCACACGGAAACAAACAATCTTTGCTACTTCCACCATTCAGATGAGATCACTTTCATTAACTTAATCGTATGACGGACTATGGTCAAAGGTTTTAAAAAAAGAAATATATGGTGGTTTTTTTACGTCTAAAAAGCCTTTGACAAAGTCTGTTACAAAAACCTTCTCCTAAAACTAAACAGACAACACCGTACAAATTTTTCAGTAAAATTTAAAAACTACATTTCTATCTCAAAGCAGATAATTCTTAAGGCTCCATTTTCTCGCCTACCTTATTTAAACCTTTTCGTCGCCGATAAGCCTTCGGGAAGCATGCACGGGATTAAAATGGCTCAATATTCTGACGACACAGTACTTTTGTACTCCTTAAGGTCACTTAAAATAGTCACAATTAGGCTACAAAAATCTACTTCCAATCTAGACGATTGGCTAAACGACTGGCGAGTCAAAGTGAATCAAGAAAAAAACAAAGCTGTTTTCTTCACACGGGGACAAATCACATCATCAATATGAATGACGTTTCCATACTATGGTCCAATGCTGCCAAGTGTCTGGGAATAACATTTGACAAAGGAGAAAACCAAAATGGCAAAAATTCTGCTCTACATCACTACCATCAGACCGATAATCACATATGCCTCCCCCATTTAGAGATCGGCGGCAAACTGCCACCTCAGTCGTCTTGAGGTTTTTCAAAGTACGACTTTGCGGATGCTCATTGGAGCTCCTTGGTTTATCTAAAACAGAAAAATTTGGACAACCTTGCAATTTCCACACCACATGAAGCTTTAGCCAAAAAGTACTTCAACAACATAGTTCGTTCCAATCCTATAACCAGATAGAAAAATGAAGAATCAAGTAAACGTTAGACTATCTAAAAGAGGATAACCTTCTAAACCACCTCCTAAATTTCTTATCTCCAAATGGAAAGTCCGGTTTCAAACTTCCAAGTAATCAACAATGGGGGGATGGTTTAATCGGTTCTCGTATAATGAATTCGACAGTTTAGTCTTTAAAAGATTTCCCTCCCAAACCAAAAAACCAAAAAATTTAAAACCAAAAAAAATTATCTGTAAGCGATGACCAATACTTGGGTGGGTAGGTAGAACACTCCAATTCATGATTACTATTGAGTAGAGTACATTGAGGCCAACCAACCCTCCAAAGTGTTTGCCATCAAAAAATTGGAAATTACTTTTCTCGACAAGCGTTAGAAATTCTTATGATAGAAGAAAAGGAGATAACATCCAATCTCACTTAAACGGGTGGGTGGAGTACTTTAAAGCATGATTACGGACGGGTAGTTTGAAATGGAGTTCTCCAGCCTTTTTTAATAAACCAAAATTTTTCTTCATATAAAATGTTTTTAGAATACAATTCTACATAGAAATCCACCTATTGGTGTTGTTCAAATAATAAACTTAACCTCTAGAATGTCAATTTCTTGGATTTAACAAAGACAAAGTTTTAAATCCAATTTTATCATTTTTTTTAAATCAACCAATTTTTTTAGCCAAAATATCAATTCTACATATGAATTTACGGACGCTCAAGACCAAAACATTGTTTTGTCGCACTCCCCTCTACTCCCCCGTTTGACAGACGTCTGTCCTGAAAGACAAAGAACTTGGAAAATCGCTGTGGGCAAAAAAACTTAAACCTGCACTTTTTGGCGTCGGCTTTCTCAACCGAATCATGTATCCACTTATATTTATAAAATATCTAAATAACCAACCGCAAACACAACCAATTAAATAACTGTCACGTCTTACATTTAAAGTGCAATATAACAATAATTTTTAATGATCGAGAGCAATTTGTTAGTTTATATTCCAATAATCTATTTAAAAATTAATTATTTTTTGGAGATAGAATAGAAATTATAATGAAACTAATATTAGCATAGGTTTTTAATAGCTAACGTTTCAGCAGAGTTGCTGCCTTCCTCAGAGCTAAAATTGGCATTTAAAAAAATTCTTCAAACTAACTGCACAATAACTTTAAAAAACACTTTTCATAAAACCAATTGTATCGTTAACTATCTCCAAAATAATTAATTAGATTAATTTGATTCATAGTAGATTATTGTAATAGCCTTTAAAATAACATTTATTTTGAAACAAACTTAACGTGCAAATTTGTTTAATTTATTTATCAAAAATATTGTAAAGTGAAGTGCTGGATAATTTAAGTAGACGGAGCCAATAGCTTCATGTATGATTCTGTTAAGTCACCATGATTGGTTTTAATTAATTTCTGTTTCGGCACAATGCGTTTGTCGGGATATAGTCACTTTAATTAGTGTTTACATAATAAATTTAGTATGTAGATTACACTGTAAAGTTAATATACTAAATTGATTGATTGTTATTTAAGACTCAATTTCATATCAATTATCTTAGCTGCATACAACCACTTAGATCACAATAATCAATAATTTCCTTACACGGACACCAATAAGAAAATTTGCACATATAGCACATTTGAATTTTATTGTTACTGCTATTAGAGCCCATTGGCGTCTTCGCAATGATGCTCACGTTTCAGAGAGACAACTGCACATAATCAGATGATTATAAACAACTGATTCCATCTTCCCCAATAAGAACCGAACGTGAATTTTCAATCTCTACACATAGGACGGAGAATGCCATCATGTTTCTTCCTTTATTTTTATACATTGATAACCAATTGAAATAAATCATCGATGTGCGGACGTAATTCAAACTAATTTGAAATGCGAAGAAGAAATCCGTGTAACCGAGTATTATAAAAGGTTGAAAGGTCATATAGGAGTTATAATATATATAGAAAAATATATAGCTTTGCTCGTTCGTCCGATAAATGCTGCTAGTTTATTTTTTAAGCTATAAAATATATATAACAGTATAGGTCAAGATTTGTTGCGTTATCTATATCTTGACTGCTGCTGAGGAAGTCATGCAGTGTAAAATAAATTTCTTATTAAACGCTTGATTGGAATAGCATTTAAAGTGACAAGGTCCCTTAATACTTCTGATAACTTCATGATGACGAAGAAAATTGATTGGAATAGTTTAGATTCCCGGTACATGGAACTATCATGAGAAAATCTGTTATATGGTAAAAAAACTAGAACTATTTAAACCTTTATCTGCCTTGATAAACGATGTCATGCCAATTTTACATTTAACAAACACGTAAGTTATCGAAAGTAATTTATTTTTATGTTGTGGTTTGTGAGAATTATCATAAAATTATAACAATATAAGTATGAGTGTGATTATTTCACCTTTTTGTGTTTAATTGAATTGACCATCTACAGTAGAAACGGAAATAGAAAGAACACGCATTTTTTATGTATCGTAAAACGTAGAGCATCATCACATAAATGGAATGAGGATTACTTCTCTTGGGAACCCCTATTTCTACCTTTACGGAATGGGATATGGCACTTCAGAATTTGTTGCTGTACTTTGAACATTCTCATACTATTTTTGTAATTCTTAAGCATGCTTTAATGCAACATAAGGTGCACATTTAATGGTAATTGCTGTATTAGCATTAAATTGTAATAAATTATTTCAATTGCTTCTATTAGCAAATTAATTATGATTAAATTATTAAAATGTAGGCTGTTTTAAATTACTGGTTTGAAACGGTCAGAAAGATTACAATTAATGTCGACGTTAACAGGCTCAGATCCGGATTAAAGAAAGGTTTAAAGGAAAACATTGATAGTAAATTTAAAAAAGCAAAAAGTGAACATAATTGTGGAAACTAAAAAAAACATTTTCTTTGTACACAAAAACCAGCTAAGGTTTGTCAACCTGGCACTATTAAAAAAAATCACAGCTTGTAACGTGAAAGTAATTTTTTATTTATAATAATTATTCAGTCTAGTTTTAGATTTGAAGATATATTTTTTTAAATTCTAATTTTGTAAAAACTGTAAAAAATAAATATTATGTAACTGCATCAGATAATCTAGATACTACATTGTTAAAAATTAATTAATTTAAGATATATTACATTTTATGTTCAATCTTTAATAAAAATATTCATACAAGTTAAGTTGTTTATAAGTATGTATATCCGTTAATCGCTCAAACAACTATATTCATTTACATGCAGATTTGTTTATCAGAATTGTATCAATGTATACATGCCACATCAAACCAATTATAAATTATATTGCGTATACATTTTTCACAATACCCGCATTATATGATTTACAATGTACATAATTTTCCACTCGACATCGTGGAATTTGCATTTTTATGGAACACTTTTCATCATAAAGTAACTATCTTAACGCGCGCTCGTGTTATAATACATAAATCGTTAAGCGCTCATTAAAAACTGTTTTATTACTAATATGTAAATGCTTCTTTGGTTTTAAGCGTTTACGTAAATACTTACAAAGCATACGAAAAAAGCATCAATATAATGCCGATATTTATAGTTTCTTGAAAATCGTTCCTGGATTTACATATTTTCTAGTGGAATTTTACTTGATTCAAGCCGACGCGATGAACTATGATAGGAAGTCTTGGTAGGAGTGTGCTCAGCAGTGCTTAGAAAACCGTTTCAAGCACATGTTTACGAGCATTGGTATTCAACTTATTATGTCGAATAATTTCGCTTATATGTATGCGTTAAAAATGTAATTATATAGATCTTTAATGCATTCTACGAATTATAAAGTGAACACTTTTAAATCTTTCTAGTTATATTATGTACGATCCAGTAAATATGAAAATAAAGCGTATTTCAAACTCAAAAAAATCGCTCTAGACAATTATTACATTTTAAAAATAGGGAAGTACTGAATATTTTGGTCAACATTTTTAAGTAAATAATTTATTCAGAATTAATCCAACAATCAAAGCAAAAAAAGAACATCAAGATAATTAACAAAACACCAACCACTTTATCCTTAAGTTACGTCGGTTGAAATTAAACAATCGTCAAAAGATTTTGCAGTGCTTCAGATCATTTTGACCACTACCTTGATTTGCAGTATTATAACAAAAAATATAAAGATTTTGACGTTATTCCTATCTCTACATATGAGTTTATTAAGTATTTTAGTCAAATCATATTTGCAAAAATCATTAAAATGCTATCAAATGTACCTAAAAACGCATTAATTTCTATATTTGGATCGTTTTTCTTAGCAAAGATTCAGTAACAATAATAGTAACCAATGATCAAATTTTAGTGATCTCCACCACTAAACTTAAACTACTCAAAACTGACTCTCGGTTTGATTTTACCCAAGACCTGAATGCAATTTGCAATAGAATGTGAAAGGTTTATTTCTAATAGTTTTGGTTTGTTTGATAATAATTTTAATTTTTGTACACAAATCATTTTTTTTTTAAATTTTCGGAGTTTTTGAATACTCTAATAACTGTTTTGAGTAGTTTGAGTTATAAAATATAAACAAATACATTACTTTACAGTTTTTGTGTAACAATTTTGACAGTTGGCATAGTAAACTTTGACATATTTTTGTTATTTATTTTTACTTTAACATCTTAGCAGGTTTTTATTATTTTGATAATTTTCCGACAATTGCTGCAATTAATTTGAAAGTTTTAGTAACAATTTAAAATACAATTTGACATTTTTAGAAACTTTAAAATTATGAGTAATTTTTTGACAGTTGTAGTAACATTTTGAACAATTTAAAATACTCATTGACAAATTTAGCAGATTTGTGCCTTACTTATCACATACTAAAAACAAACATAGATGACGAACGAGATTCTAATGTTAATGGATGAAAGATGCAAACTCAAGAACAAAGGCGACGGAAGCAGCTACAAAAATACCCAAACAATAATAAGAAATAAGATAAGAAGAGCAAAGAACGAATGGCTAACGCGGGAGTGTAAAGAAATCGAACAACTACAGACTCTGCACGACGACTTCAATCTACACAAAAAATTAAAAGAAACAGCTGGGGTTTTCCAAATATGGCAGATATAGATTGAGAATCTATTTGCAGACCAACGACCAGAAAGTACCACAGAGACAAATAACCTGACAAGTCCGTCAATCAGCAAAAACAAAATTGAAAGAATCATAAAAACAGCAAAAAACTATAAAACTGTAAAACCAGATAAAGTCCCAGTGGAAATACTTAAACTCCTAAATAAATAAAGCAAAGACGTATTGTACAATATCTTCAATAAAGTGTATGATACCGGTCAGTTTTCCAACTCGTGGCTCTCATCAACGTTTTATCTCTGCCTAAAAAAAAAACGCCAAAAAATGCAAAGACCACAGACTCATTAGTTTTATAAGTCACGCCTTAGTTGTTCTTCGGAATAATTTATCAGAGAATATATCGAAAATGTGAAGGAACAATTGGCAACACGCAGTTTAGATTCAGGAAGGGACTAAGAACAAGAGAGGCAATTGTTGCAACACAAGTACTAGTACAAAATTGTTACGACCAGAGAAAGCTCGTATATCTTTGTTTTATAGATTACAAAAAGGCTTTTGACAAAGTGCAACACCACAAACTTATTGATATCCTGAAACAATAAAACATCGATCAAAAAGATATTAGATGTATAGAGAACCTATACTGGAACCAGGTAGCCTATCTAAAAATAGAAGACAAGAAAACCATAGGAGTGAGACAAGGATGTGTTGTCACCTTTATTGTTCAACATCTATTCTGAGAACATATTTTTGAAAGCACTCACAAACCTAGAGAAAGGCCTAAAGGTCAATGGTAGATAGCTAAACAATACACGTTATGCAGACGACACAATAATAATTGCTGATAACTTAGAAGACCTCCAAGAACTGGTCAACAAAGTAGGGAATCAAAGCCAACTCATGGGACTAAACATAAACATAACAAAAACAAAGTTTATGGTTATATCCCGCGACTTAAATCTAGCAATAAACGCGGTGCTAACGTTTGGCAGCCTGCCGGTGGAAAAGGTCAACAAGTTCAAGTATTTGGGAACATGGCTGACAGAAGATTGGTCATCGGACATCAATATAAGGTGCCGAATTGAATGCGCACGCAATGAATTTATAAAATTCAGAGAAATCCTCACTGACACCGAATTTGATCTGAACTGAACTAAAAAAAATATTGAAGATTAATAAATTGTACCATTAAAGTCTATAGTAGGTCATCCAAGTGTTCAATTTATAGCTGGAGGTTTTACAAAAAGGTATTAGCAAAACTTAAAATAACTGCAACAAATTGTTTGATCAATGATCATAAAAGACTTTATAATCTCTAAAATATTTCTTATGCAGAATAAGGCATAATGACCTGCCTAGTTTCAACTAATCACTGAAAAGTCCAAAGTAAGTAGAAGGGTAGGAGAGATTGTAGCATCCCAAAATCTGGAATTATCATCCAGAAGCCAATCTGGAGTTCTATTCGAAGAATTGGATTTAATCCAAAAGCCGATTTTGGATTAAATCCAATTCTTCGAATACAAACCATTAATTTATATAAATATATATGTAATTTGTTTGTGAGTGGAGATTGTGACGATCCGACTGCGACAAATCGCTTAACTCCACTAATTTAATTGAAACAGTAAATTCCCATTTGCGGTATCTAGTAGCGCTACGCGACACCGAGTTTCGGAAAAATAAGTCTTTTTTTGTTTCGCAAACGAGCCACGCGGATTTGTTGATCGCAAACAAAGTTTGCAGTAAAACCACCCTCTCGCTAAATCTGTTAACTTATGTACCATACCAGCTGCTAACTTGTCTAATTTTTGAATACATGTTGTCCGACAAACTTTTTTGTCGTTTTTTTTTAATTAAACTTGTCGGTGTGATCTTTTGTTTACTTTAGGGGTAGTTACGACCAACTTTAGAATTCGAGATTTTCCCTGCGAAGGCGATAGTATAGTAAAGGAATTTCAAAAATATTTCAACCTTGTGAAGCACAACATTCTACCCGCCCATCTTCAGTAAGCTAGACGGCGCAGACCTTCTTACGCATCAACTCTACCGCCACAACTCACAAGAGTCACAAGAGAGGAATTGAGTGTCACAAGATGCGGGTAGGTCGAGGCATCAATTTCAGTAATGACCATGTCGTGGTGAGACGAGCACCGCGGCTTTATTGTTGAGACATTTAATAAAAACGGAGAAAATGTAGTAGCAACAAAAAAAGCCTTTTGCAGGCGATACGGTTTAGCTCGTCACGATAAAGTTCCTGACTGCAAAACCATTCGGAAATAGATTAGTAATTTAAGAAAGACAGGATATGCACTTTGTAATAAAGTAGTTGGGCGACTCAAGAGTGTGAGAACGCCCGAAAACATTGCGGCAGTTAAAGCGTCTATTGAATAGTTTCCGGCGCGTTCTGCGCGGAAACATGTTGCCTACAACAATATTGCAAATTTTAAGAAGAATTGAGCCCACAAAACTGCGTAAGATATACAGATGCTTGCATTGCAATCTTAAAAACTGTATCCCCAACGCTATTGTGTGGACTAGCGACAAAGCGCATTTTTACCTTTCTGGCACAGTGAACAAACAAAACGTTTGTTACTGAGGAACTCAAAACCCCAAAAAATTCACTTAACAGCCCTAAAGACAGTTTGGTGTGATGTGTCCTCTATACGAATTATGAGGTCTTATTTTTTTGAAGGAAAAAGAAGGTTTACTTGTGAAATTCTACTCGCTACTGTGAGATGTTGGAGATTTTTTTACAGCCCAAAACGAAAGAAGGTGATTCAGAAGCCTTCTGGTTTCAGCAATATGGAGCCACGGCCCATACTGCCCGTTTTGAGAAGATGTTCCATGGCCCCTTAATCTACCAGATTTGACTCGTTGTGATTTTTTTCTGTAGGAATACCTCAAAGGTTAGGTTTACAAAGCTTAACCTCAAACACTGGAAGCTTTAAAGAATCTAATTAAGGACGCAATCGCCGGAATCCCTCAAGATATACTGGCAAGAGTGGCTAAAAACTTTGCAAAACGTCTCAATATGTACATATGTTGCCGGCCAAAACCACCACTTGGAGAACATAATTTAAAAAACATAACAAAAAATAGACTTTTAGAAAATAAAAATCTTTTTTAAATTTTTTACTGTAAAAATTTACCTAACAAATTAAAGAAGTTATTCTGCCATAACTAGATAAAAAAGCCGATTTTTTTTTTAATGAAGCGTTGCTTGGGTTAGCATTGTCTACGCCAATTTTGTAGGCACAATTTTTTTTTGTATTTTATTTCAATAAACACACAAATAATCCTTAAGATTGACGGCCTTTTTTCTTTGTTATAAACTATAAAGATATAATCTAAGTTCCTGGTTTGGTTAAAAATTAACTTTTCATATTTTAGAATTATACTTTAAGTAATTGGTAAATGGAAGTAGACCCAAAGCAGTAAACAAAGCTTTTTTCTTTATTTTGTCGTTTCAGCTGGAAACGGCAACATTATTTTAATGTCAGTTTTGGTTTTAGTATCGGCAAAATTTGATTGTTAAAAAGCAGAGTTTAAATCTTTTGATAGGTTCAAATGTGGATGTTGAAGCGCCAACACCATTTTCCAGATCTCTTAGCTAGCTTCTTTAAAACTTTTTTGTAGAGACTTTGCATTTTGCGCTAATTCCTTTCTTGGTGCTATTGTACTTGCCAAGTTAAGCTAGTTCTTTTGTTGCCGATAGCTGCTTTAAACAATACTTAGTTTTGTTTTTAGGAAGAAGATTATTTGCGCCATAATGTCTAAAAGTTCAAATGGCCTCTTCAAACAAGTAGTAAGACTCTTGGGACAATGTAAAGTAGCTGTAAAACGCACAATAAAAAAGAAATCATTTTGTTTACCAGTCAGTATAAATTGTTGATGCACTTTGACAACTTAAAGTTTTAATGCACTTTCTTTGCTGCATCTGTAAAATTGTCAAAAACTATAGAAATTTAAAAAATAGGCTATTTGTGTTTCTAAAGTTTTTAGCAGTTTTTGCTGCTCACATGTAGTCGATGGCACAATCAACCTTAGTGATGTTCAACTGTGTTTGAATCCGGTAATCTGTCGTCAGAAGATTTAAGAAGCTTCAAAAGTTTGTGATAACTAAAGATCTAAAATATAACCAGAAAGGATTTTTATTAATTTACAAAAAAAAAATGTAATTTTTTTGACATTTTATTTTTTTTTAATCTTACACTTTTATGATTCATTTGTCTATTATATTACTATTTTTCACTAATAAAAAAAATATGAGCTTCAAACAAAAATGATCCGCCGATCATTTTTGAAGCTCATATTTTTTTCCTAAAAATTAATTTCGAGAATTAAAAAAATCCGGAATAATCGTTTCTATTTTAAAATCATCATTTTACACAATGAAAGTTATTTCTAAATAATTAAAAAAAAAGACTTCTACAATTTATAATTTAAACAAAAACAAAAGATTAATTACCGTTAAACAGTATGAAAACTTTAATATCTCGGTTTAAGTATTCAAAAAAGCAACGTGCTTTGCTAATACTTGTTACGGCCAGTTATTTAACATATTTTTTTTTAAACTCACGTAACAAACGCTAATCTACCCAACCACCACACCGAGCATTCACGTAGTATACTGATTAAACAAAATGTGCTTTCACTCAAACTGCTAATGCAACCGCATCATTTCACTACGGAAAAAGAACTATTTTTTATGTTAGGTTGTCTTACTTAACTTTGTCCCACTGATCTTCGTTTGAATCAATCCGGTAGTTTCGCCTTCTTACATCAGCGTGATAATACGACGGCATGCCATTGTTTTTCAGTCAATTAAATCTGAACATAATTATTAAATACAGTTCAATTGGTAATTACAGTATCTTCTTCTAGCATAAAACCTATAGGTTGTGATGTTAAAACCCTCATTGATATACCATAACACCAAAATATTTCTAAGAAATCTGCTCACAGTTTCTTAAATAACACAACTACCCAGATACCCTTATAAGTGTGTAACTGGTCATTATGTTCTGCATACAAACTTAAAACCCAGAATATAACCCAAAAGCTTCAAATGTCAGGGTTTTTACAGCCTAATTTGTGTACCTTAATAAACTGAGGCCAATGTGTTTTGATATAACAAACTTTGCAATACTTTTTTTGTTTATGGAAAATTAAAAAAAAAAACTATATGGGTAAAATTTCTCAAAATATCAAAAATATGTTAATTTATCATCTATTTTACTTATTTATTTTTTTAATCAATATTTCAAAAGAAATACGTGTAGACAGTGTGGTTTCACGTTATAAAAATGCACGTGGAATGAGATGCTAAATAAAGAGCTACACTCCACCCCATTTTGCTTCCTAACGTTTTTGCGCGCTAGTTAAATCTAGGAAAACTCTCACAGTCCAAGTTTGGCAAACCGTGTACGTATATAAACGTAAACAGCAGCACTGGTATGCAGACACAGAACGTAAATAGGCATCTGCAACAGTTAAAAGGTTAACAAACTTAACAAGGCAGTATTGTACCACAACAACAAATCCAATTAAATACTTGAAAACCAAAAATTTCCTATATAATATTAAACTTACTAAGTGACACCAAGTGGAACGTAAGGAAATTTAACATTATGCAAAAAAAACGTAGAAGAAAAATTAGAAGATTACCAAAATGTACACACATCCAAATATAAAAATGAGGTTCTACACTAACAAACAAAATAAGAAACGCAAAGACTACTTAAGTAGTATTATCCAACAATAATTTTGTTCATTGGAATACTAAAAAACAATTTTGTGTGCCATTTCATCTAACGTACAAGCAAATGGCAAATCAGTAAATGCCTTTAACAATACATGAATCTAACTAGAAGTCTCAATCAAAATACACAAAAAACAACGTTGCACTTCCGCCCCAACAACAAATTTTTGTTCTTGCATCTCTTACATAGCATGCAGTCTCCTAGCTAGAAGCACAATTTAACAAATATCTGGTCGTCAACCAACTTAACAATGTCACCCGCAAAGTTTTACAATTTGCAAAGTAGAGCAGAACAAAAATAACAGCACTCAACCTTTAAGATTTTTAATTACTATTTGAATATTGTAATTTTCTTAATCTTCTAAATCATATATTCAACACTTTGGTTACCCCATCAAATTCTTTTCACACTACACTATACCCATGCCATCATCTTCAGCCAAAAAAACAAAAAATGTTTAACGTCAACTTTACTAGAAGGATTTTAGCAATTCAGAGCAATTAAGGATTTTACAGTCCAGCCTCTATTGCATACTGCATAAAAATCTTAAGCCTGCATATTTAAAAAGTGCAGCTGACGCATGAATTGAAGCCGGATAATCATGAATAATGCCAAACTTTCGTTTCGTGAGTGCTAAAAATGCAATCCTGACTTTTTTATTTTAGAAAAATCAGCCATAAAGCCTATTTCCATCTCAGTGGGTGCATCAATAGACAAAACTGCCGCATCTAAAGTTCTAAAAATTCTAGAACTATAGTCAAGAAATCACTTTATTCCTAACAAGTTTTTCCAGATCAACAAAGGTGCTCTAAATTCAATCAATGCAAATAATTATAATTTTAATGTTAACTGACTTTATTTGGCCTATATTGAACAGTTTGGGCATGGACAATTTTTATTTCCAGCAAGATGACGCTACGAGCCACACAAGCCTTGAAACAATTGCAGCGCTGCACAAGAAATTTTTTAGGTGCATTATTTTGCAAAACTAGATCGTGAGATTTAACTCCTCTAGACTTTTTAATTTTGAGCTACGTCAAGGACAGAGTCTACGCTAATGCCCCGCAAACAATTTCAGCCCTCAAAGACAATATTTGCCAGATAGAGCTTCAGTTCAGAAGGAGAGCGTGGCGCAGTGGTCTAGGCATCCGGCCGCTGTACCGAAGACCGTGGGTTCGATTCCCATATACCGTGATATACTTTCACGTTCTATACGCTCTCCCACTCCCCAACCCGCCTTGCCAGCGTGGGGTTTTACGGCTAAAACCTTCTCTGAGGAGTGATAATTCTCTCCAGTGGTTCGGAATCCACTTAAAAACTGTAGGTCCCTTGTAATGTAAGTTGCCAGCATTTACAAGCAGAGAAGAGGCTTATGTCCTGCAGTGGACGCAAACGGCTGGACAATGATGATGATGATGAGAGCTTCAGTTGTGCAAACAAGAATGCAAAACTTCATCAAAAGAATGAAGTTTGTACTTTGAATTTAAATATGTGTACTACGTATGAAATAAATAAACGTTTCTTTTATAATTAAACTGAGAAAACCCATAATTCTAAAAATAATCCATAAAGTTTTTAAAAATTTCCTCGAGATTCAATTTAATTTCAGAAATTGAAAGGCACCAAGAGATATAAATCGATATTTTATCAACAACATGAGAGGTGCCATCAAATTGTATTAAATTAACATATATTGAACGCTGTAATTACTTTTACCAGTCTGTGAAATTCCATGAATAATTCCAAATGAAAATAAGATAAAAATATAAACTTGCACTTTATCCATGACAAATGCGCAAACGGTATTATAATCTCTAGGCTACTGAAATAATACCGACCAGAAGTGACCATTAATGGTGTTTAGCATAGATCCCGCATAAAATAACGACAAGGTATGAAATAAATGATATAATAATATGCCTATTATATGACAAATGGCACTAACAATAACACGCCGCGCGAAATGCAGAATCGCCGATCTTATCTGGCAGGAAATCGACTTCTATTTACAATTCGAATTAACTGGTTGTTAAGCAGTTAGAAAATACGACGCATTGTGCTATTATTTATTGTTACTTTATTAGTTGTAGATATGCCGTAGGTCAAGATTTAAATAATTAACTAAAGGTGGACAGATTGCATTAATTGATCAACATTTTTACCATGACATAATAGCTAATAATTTTTGCATACATAATTAATACATTATAATGTGAGCAAATGTTAAAGATGATAGGTCTTCAACCTCCGCTCATTATTAGTAATAAATCTATTATAACTTGCGTTGGTGTTGATAATGACGAATCTGTATACATAATCTATAATTTCACTTATAAATTGATTTTCGTAATTGGTATTAAATTGAGTCAATTCAAGAAAACTTCTTTCATATAACTTCCTTTGCTGGAGCTTGACATTGTTCGTTTTATTTATATGAGCGTCTATTGAATGTTTTAATTTACCATAAAATCATTATTATACAAAGGGTGAAAATGTAGAAAAAATGTGGCTAATTGTGGTAAAATCTATACATGTGACGCGATGGAATGTTCATTCAGAAATAAATAACAATAGACGAGTATACTTATATAGCATAATGGAAGTGTAAACTAATGCTGTATTGTTATGGGAAATTTTAACACGATGTATTATTATTTATATATTGAAAGAGGAGAATAATCTACAATGTGAATGAATAAATCGAGGGAAAATAGCATATTATTGAAGAAGAGTCTTATATTTCGGTACATGGTTGCAGCAAGCTATACATTTGTAAATAATAAATAGATACGAATTGTCGATGTTCATTCTATCTATTTTGTATGTTTTTGAATTGGAATGATTATAATTAGCAAAACTTATTTGTTAAGTCAAAATCAGATTTTGCTCGAATCGATCGTACTTTCGATAAATTATTAGTTTGATGTAAAACACTAACCATGCAACATTCCACCATAAAACTAGCAAAATGAAATTAATAATTACTAAATGTGATTTGCAATTAATAATTTGTTTAATCAACAATCAGACTTTATCACCCAACTACTTACATTACGGGTGAACTATAGTTTTGAGTGAATTCGGACCAGAGAAGAAATTTCGTCTGAAAACCTCACGATGACATAGCGGGTTGGGGAGTGGAAAAGAGTATAATCGTTTATAATAATATTCTGCTCACTTTGTTACAAACTTATAACTTTTTTTGGATCTGAAGTATATGTTCAAAAAGCTGGACTTTGGAAACAGTGGCTTAAACATCAATGGAAAAAACTACATTATCTAAGATTTGCCGATGACATAGTCCTAAATGCAGACCGTATGGACAAGGCAAAGGAGCTTTTACAAAACTAAACTACTGCAAAACAGTGTGACTGATAATAAATCCTAGTAAAACACTACTCGATTATGAGTGAACACATCAGCGTAGGTGAAATCTTTATAAAACAAAGAGCTATGGAAAAAGCAATGTTAAGCCCCTATCTCTCTGTCAGAGACAGATATCATAAGGAAATTTACTGTAATCTTCGGTCGTAATTGCTATTTGCTGAAAACTTTTTGTCTTTAAAGTCGTTGTCGGTGTCAAAATCGTAGTTAATATCTTGCATGCTATAGATCAGTACTCTAATATTCCTCTAATATTCCTCTAATAATCCTCTAATAATTCTCTAATATTCCTCTAATATTCCTTTAATATTCCTTTAATATTCCATGTCGTCCTTAGATTTTTTTATGCAACGGCCGTGATTCTTACTTTGCTTGAGCGCGTGCAAAACCAAAAAATCTAAACAATTGAAGAAAGTTGGCGGCCTTAGGTTATCTTTGTTTCATATTATTAGCGTATCGTTTCTCTCAGTGGCAATTTTCTGTTTTATCAATGGCTTTTACTAAATCTGCTGAAATGTCATTTATTTTTTAAGTTTCGCTCTTATCAGAGATTGGAAACCATCATCATCATGCGGATCTAGTTGACTGCTGTCTTAAATAGCTCGGCAGTTGTGCAACCAAACCAGTCCTTCTTCTTCTTCCAATTGATTCTTTAATTATTCTAGTTTTCTTTTGTATATTTTTGTAAAAACTTTTCTGGTTTTACCCATTTGCATTACTGTTTCGTTGGTCCCTAAAATTCTAAGCGTTCTCCTATAACTGAAATATCAAAAAACATACTTTATAGTTTTATAAACGCTTTCCATCAGGTGGTACCTACTACCCATAGGTAGATATTCCGGTTTAGAGGATAGAGCTAGCAAGTGTATTTTTAAGTATATTTCCTTTAATTCCAATTATTTGTATATATACATTGGCAAAATTATTTGTTTATTTTTAGAATGCGATAAGTTGAAAACAAAAAATCAACTGACATAAGAAAATTTGCTGTAATCCTGAAAATAAATAATCAATCTACGTAGGCCAAATCAACCGGTAAGACAACATAGAACAGCGTTAAATTTATCAGCGAGTTACAAAATTATGAACCAAATACCGCACAAAATATTTTTATAAGTAACACTTATATAAGCTCACTTCACTTTACATGGTATGGTCAATTAGCAGAATTTTCACTTTTGCACTATAGAAATGTGAAATTTATGAAAAGCTATTACTTCTTCCTTTGGAGTTATTCAAAAATCAAAATTTTTGAACAAACCCAAAGAACCAAAGCAGCTTAAAAAAATACCCAACACGAAATTGAAGCTATTCCCCAGGGTATGTCTAAACAAGTTATGGCTAATTTTGTCCGCCATTTGGAAAGATGACTAACGGAGGCAATCATTAATTACTATATTTAAACCACCCATGTTTTTTCATGGTATAACGGTGCGCTAAGGTTTCAGTAGTCAATATATCGTGGTCGAATGAACAACGGGAAGGACTTTATTGTAAAAACTTATTTTAACCGTGAAGTTGGAGGCAAAGACCGCCATCCTCAGAATCGATGTAGAGTAGTCGTGTTCCGGTAAGGGCCCACGATGGCGACTCGTCCCACGTTGATGAGAAATCTTGACTTTCACAAGTACGGTGTTGCCGAGGGGTACTCTCCCAGTACTCACCACGGGATACGATAGTATCTCACGGTCGTATCTTCTGAAACTAGGTGTAGATGCTGCCCCATCCCAAGTCTTTGAGCAAAAAAAGTACCGCATAGAATTAGTGAGGTACAGGGTGAAATCTGGAACGGCGACTTATTTCTGTAATTTTTAAAATCGATATGAGTACTGAAGAAGAGCAGGAGCTCCGGTTCTGGCTGCTGGTGCCTTCTCGCATGGCGTTGGTCTCTCAGTGGCTGTGCCGTTACCTTAGGTGATAGGGGAACGAGTTCTCCATAGATTGTGGAACATGATCCTTATTTGGGAGAGAGTACAACCGCTCGTACAACCTTGTCCCACCTCTTCTACGACCACCGTGCCCTGTACTTGGGGTATTGCGTGGGAGGCAGAGAGAAACATCTCAGTTATAATAGTGAGTGTAGGCCTATAAGTGAGCTCTCTACGTTTGAAGCGTTTGATATACCGGCTATAAGCATGAACAAAAGCTGATTTAACTTGTGTTGTAATGGGGAACCCAAGGTTTGAACGACCAGTCTAGCTGATAAACATGTAGGTGAAGCTTAACAGCCCTCAGACTCCCGGTGCGGTAGTAACTGTTACTCTCTTATTGCCGGCCTGGCAATAATCGGACAGCCGCTCCTTCCATCCTTGACGGCAATAGAGCGCAGAACGCGTACAAAAACGCGCAACTAACAGGAAAGATCTAGCCACCAAAATTATTGATGGCCACGACTTGGCAGCCTCCAACTTATTTCCGGAGTTAGAGGACCTCGAGACTCGCTACGAAACAATCCTTGAGACAGTTGGTATTACTGACAGTGTCCAAGTTGCCGACAACTTGCCTATGGTGGATATTAATCAACCAATTTCCCTTGCGCTGCAGACGTTAATCAAAATCAAAAGGCTCAGGGCGGCTCCACACGCCATCCTCACCCTTGACATGGCCAAAGCATTCGACACCGTCCCTCATCAATGCATTGAGGACGCCCTTAAACGATGCGGGATCCCCGAATTAGCCCGCCGATATATACTCGCAAACTATCAGGAATCCACAACCACTATATTCTGCGGGCCAAACAGGGTGACCCCATGTCTCCAATCCTGTTTAACTTAGTACTTGATGAACTACTTACGTGGATTCCTGACAGTTTGGGAGTAGATATCGGCAACACTAAGGTCTCTTGCTTGGTCTATGCGGACGATCTGCTGGTCTTGGCCCCCTAGCGTCACAAGGCGCAGGAGACTTTAAAACTTATATATATATATTATATATACTTTATTAACGGTAGGCCGATCAAAGCTATTACAGTAGACAGCTTTAAATACCTGGGGTTTCATTATAATCTGACTGGATTAATAAAGCCCAACACCGAGAGCCTTAAAACGGGCATAACAAGAATTCTGTCGGCGCCCCTCAAACCCCACCAAAAAGTGGAAATTATCAAAACCTATCTAATTCCGCGATTTATCAACCAATTCCAAACTTCCGGAATCAATCGCGTGCTTTTGAGGGGGGCCGACAGAATTGTCCGTTTTAGTATCAAGAGGGCCCTGCACCTTTCAGTACATACGCCCAACGCGTTTCTCTATGCCGCCGTGAGGGAAGGGGGACTAGGTGTATTCTCTTTTTCAAAAAGAATTGGAGGGATTATGTTACGGAGGCTGGACAATTTGAGAGCGCTCGGAAGAGGGGACCTTCTTCTTGAAGGTCTCGGAGAATTAACCAACCATCTCCACGCCAAGCTTGTAAAGTTGAACGGCGGCCTTACGGGAAAATTCACTTGCCTTGGAGGGTTCTTATTCCGGGAACAAGCTCGGGCAATGTCGGACCTCTCCAGCTAGCTCTGCGTGGCTTCAAACACCACCTAGCAACTGGAATGGCGAGACATATGTATATCAAAGCCATTTGCCTCCGATCCAACATGCTACCTACAATAGGTATACCTGCAAACCCTCCTCACATGCGGCGTTGCCGGAGGGGCTGCGACCGGGTCGAGTCTCTTTCTCACGTGCTTCAGGGGTGCTTTGTCACCAAGGGAGTGCGTGGCAAGAAACACGACCGGGTTGTAGAACTTCTCGGGAACATGGAAAGGAAAAAGGGGTGGGACGTCAGGGTGGAACGCTACTTTAACACATCACTGGGACGGAGAATCCCCAATCTTGTTTTTATTCGAGACGGATGTGTTATTGTGTCAGACGTTGCCATCCATTGGGAAAGAACAAACGATTTAAGGATGAACTATGAGGCCAAGCGGTTTTATTATACCACCCAGTAATTCATTGCGGCAAAGGGACTTCCCCGGTCACTCCATTCGAGTTTTCCCATTTGTACTCGGAGCCCGGGGTGCCCTTTGTGACAAAAACCAAGAACTTATAAAGACTATTATTATCGCTTTTCACGACGTTGCTAAAATAGTCAACGACTGCATATTGGGTGGTATAATAATCCACAGCTTTTTCTCAAACCACGTCTGGACACGTAATAACGGCCGACCAACTCGCCCTCACCCAACTTTCTGAACTACACTGTGTTAGATTTTTATTATTTATTTTTAACATATTATCTTTTAACTCGTAACTTGCCAATTTATGCTTAATTTAAGGTTTATTTGCAAATTGGTTCCGGCGTCCAACGACTGGACTAATAACTGAGCCGAAACAAATTTATATATTTAAATAAATAAGATTTTAAACTAGCCGGTTTCGAAATGAGACGCGGAAGGCATTAACTAAACGCTTTGGTTTTATTTCAATTAAAAGAAACCAATTTTTAAATGAGTTAATACATCAGTCTCTAACAAGTTCTGCTCAGAAACATGCCACTGCACTTTAGAAACCGGTTTAAGCGGTAAGGCAAACACAGCGCAAAAGTTACCGATTAGTGTGCTTTACAAGAAAACATCTTTTGTAAAGTAGCGCAGAAATATTCCGGTCAACAGATCTCCTTACAAAACTCTGTTCAATAGTACCCTCGCTCTCTTAATTTGAACCCATGCATTTTTTTCTTATCTAAAAAGAAATTGCTAGGATTCTTCTAGATAGGCTGGTAACTCAAAGCAGAAGTTTGTCCTCAAATTCTAGAAGAACTCAAGAAAACCTTTTACAAGGAAATTGCCCAAATTTCTCTAGATATGCTGATGGTTACTGTGACTTCCAACCGATATTGTGGCATAAAATGGTTGAATAGTATACAATTTTTTTTTGGTTATAACAAGATAGCGTCACAGCTTATACTGCCACTTTACAAGAGATGTTTCCCGGTCAAAAGATCTCCTTACTTGTTCAGTAGTCTACCCGCTCTTTTGATTTGAAGCGCTGCATTTCAAGAAAACCCATCATTAAAAAATTGTTAAAATTTCTCTAGATATGATGATACCTCCAAGTACAAGTATGTAGTCAAACTCTAGAAAACCTTGCATGGAGAAATCGCCGAGATTCATTTAGATTTGCTGATAAAAGAACGGTTCTGTATGTTTATCGCCGCAAGTACAATTACTTTCCGCGAGAGCCAGAGTAGCACCCATAAAACTAATATTACTTCCAAAATTGGAACAGTATGCCGCATTGGTACTAGCCAAACTGACTAAAAAATAAAGTCGGCCCTAAAAATAAATATATCAAAAAGTCACCTATTTACAGACTCAACCATCACTCTTGGCCACATAAAATAGGATAGCAAAAAGTAGAAAACGTTTGTGGCCAATAGAGTAAGAACGATTCATTTTTTGATCGATCAAAATCAGTTGTGGCATGTGCAAACACTCGAAAATCCGGCACATCTGTGCTCTAGACTCTAGACTCTTATGCTAACACAATCCAACATGACTTCTTACCAATCAACGTCCCGAACAACCATGTAATTGTCATATAAAAATACTGCCCGGCTTAACATCATATAAGATATTCCAGCCCAAATAAATCGATACAAATCACAGCATGGATTATGCGTTTCTTCTATAAACGCACCAAAAAGCAATTATTACTGGTAAACTAACGCTAAAAAAAATAATTAAATTTACAAACTAGCTGGTTATGCAAGTGCAAAAGAAAGCATTCAATAAGAAAATTAGTTACTTGAAGACAGAAATAAATTACCAAGATAAACTTTTTTTCTTGAATACATTTTTGAACAACAATAGCATAATACAAGTTGGTAGGAAACTACATAAAGCTTTGCTAAAATTGTTAGTTTCCCAGAAGCATAAATTACATTTCTATGCAAAAATGCAATCAGCATTACTACAGGAAAAGTATTGAATTCTAGTAGCATTACGTCCTACAAGCAGCATAATCCAAATCTAGACTAACATCAAGTACTGTAGGCCATTTTGGATAAAAGAAAGAATAACATTCATCAATCAGTTTTTGTTTAAAAATTTAATGTTTTACTTCAGTGGAACCACTGTCCCACAATTAATGATCTGAGTACCCCCCCCCCCCCCACTCACTTGTTCGTAAATAAGAAATTGGATTACAAACACTTTAGCGGGTGGCCGGAAACTCCAGTTTAATCTACTATCCTGCAATTAATAAACTGAGTACCTCGCTCTCCCACGTAAATGTTTGTTATCAAAACATTGAAAACACTTGAGTGGATGGTCGGGAACTCAGTTTAAATTACTATCCCGCAATCAATAAAGTGTCCCGCCCACCCACCCATCTGTTTGTGATCAAGTGATTAGATCACTAACACTTATTCCGCAATTAATGAACTGAGTTCCCCGCCCACCCATTCATGTGTTAGTAAACAAGAAATTAGGTCACAAACACTTGAGCTGGAACTTTAGTTGAAATTGCTATCCCGCAATCAATGAACTGTGACATCCTTTTACCCACCCAAGTGATTGCAATTAAAAGATTGGGTGGGCAGAAACTCCAATTGAAACTACTATTCCGCAGTTAATAAACTGTGGGTGAGTGAAGAAGTAAAAGTATTTTTGTCAATAAAGTCTGCACATATAGAACTGATGACAGGTCTTTCATCAGAAACATTCATTGCAGCACTACGGAGATTAGTAGCACGACAAGGAAAACTACTGGAAACTATGTCTTTCAACAAAACCAAATTTGTGCCTATTAATACCAAGATCCAAGAATCTACATTTTGGCACGGGGATATTTTCTCATCGAGGATGCTAAACAAGCATTTCAGAACCGACTCTAGCAACACATTCAAAAAATGCAACATTTTTATATCAAAAATTTCAATTTCATTTTAAAATTTTGAAAATAAAAACCTTTTAAATGTTTGTATTTGTATATAATTTTACTATTTCAAAAATATTTCAAAAAAAGCCCTAACAAGAGCCGCAATTTTACATTAAAAAACTGCATGCAGCTCTGAAGCCGGTCATCTCCTCTGGTTTAATGTTATTTTATAAAGTAATATATAATAGTCATAATAATATTATAATTATTATAATTGAAAAATTAGTAGGTAATATAGAAAAAGTCATAATTTTAGTATACCAAATCTTGTAGAAATTAATAAAGTATATATATTATGAAACTTTGTATTTAAAACTGTAATTGCAACTATAAATATATATTTTTTTTAATTAAACCAGATTTTATTAAAAATTATATATCATTTTTCTATTTAATTCTTTCCACAATGGAAAGAAGAATACTTGCTAAAATCACGTGTTTTCTACAACTAATCACTAAACATATTTTTAATCGCAAAATATTTAAACATTTACTTTATAATATACTTAATAATTGCTTCTTAAATAATAACAGTGAAAATGTGTCTTGAGCTTTTTTATAATGGTCGAAATTTTATCCTGAGCTTTTTAACGTGTATGATATTCATTCCAATAATCGAAATAAGAACTCGCAAATCCAAGCTTATATTATAATTTTCCTGTTACCCACATAATAATTAATCGATTCTCACATTGCATGGTTAACATGCAAATGCATTATATTTAGCACAACAGTGCAATATCAAATTAAAATGTCTCGCCTTCTTAAACAAGATGATGAGAGGGCTTCAGTCCTATTTTAATCTGATGTAATGAAAACATTATGCGCTTGCACGAAATTTACGGGACATGCGAATTTACGATTAATCGAGAATCAATTTGGGAGGCAGTGAAACCACGCTTAAGGTAATAGTTCTGGCAGACCACATATCAAAAAGTCATCACGTAATAACAGGACCGGCTACATACGTTAATATTTCAGAGCGGACATGATCTGGGCCGCATCATTAAGATAAAATTTCGTATGATGTACAATCTGCCAAATAAATTAACAAAAATATACGCTTTATCGGCAATACATTTTTAGTTTTTGTTTGCTTTTCGAGAATGCATATAGCCTTAAGTAGATTTATAATGAGGCAATTTGAGAATACACGTTTTGCGTATATATTGAGATGGCTGGTTAACCAAATTTAGAGTAGATTTTTTTAGCACAATTTTCAACTTTACGATTCGATTAAGCGAATTAAATTACGATTATGCTAAATTTATTACACGGCACATAATAATTGTTGTGTTATTATAATGGAATTAAAAATGGTTATAACTTATTTAACAGTAATCGCTTTTACTAAATATTTAATAACTATAAAATTGCAAGAAAATATTTACAACAAAAAGTTTAATTATAATCATTTTATTACTACTTTATTACGTATCCTAAAATATGATTATGAAATTTCTATTAAAACACTTTGCGTCAGTCATCATCTTGTTTAATAGCGAGACGTTTTAATTTGCAATTGGAACTAACTAAAAATAGTTAAATTTGCATTTTAATCGTGTAACGTGATCAAAGTGCGAACTGCTTTGATGAATGTCCATCTATTGAAAAAGCATAAACAATCGCATCTCCGCCGGCGATAAGATCCGTGAAAGCTCATCGAAACACAACGGCCTTTCGGAACTCTTAGCGGGAGATAGTTTAATAGTTTTCTGTTTGACCTGTCCCTGCGAATGCTGACCCATGACAAGTGCATGCGGGCACACTTATAATAAACCAAGAATATCTCTCTATCTCACTTACTTTCTATATCTTGGATAATCAGACGCAACCTGTAGGCTTCTTTAATTTATACTTCTCTATATAATAATTTACATCTGTTATGTTGGCTACTCGTACCTTGATTACTGTGAAGATTGGATTACCGACGTGCTTATCGTCTCGCCACTTTTATTTAAAATCATTTACCGCTATGCTTAATGAATAAAATTAAGTGATAAAGTATATTTTAAAAGGACTTTAATTGCACAGGATTAAATCGCAAAATAAAAATTCTAATGACATATTGAACAAATGGTGTAGCACTATGTCTGCGTATTTTTATAATTGTAAAGTAATATGATGATAAGAACATTCCCAAACAATTAACCTTTAGCATAACACTTAGCGAATAGTTAAATAGTTTTTTTGAACTATGCAATTATCATATTTAAATTCTTTAAAACTATGCAATTATCGTAATCATAATAAAAATGATACAATATCATTATGATAATGCAATTATTTTCAGTAAGAATAAATATTTAACTAACCGCTAAGTGTTATGTTATAGGTTAAGTACCTAAGAGACATGCATTTTTTAGAATATATATTTCAAATTGATTAAAACCAATAGATTATAATAATTTTTTTTTAGATTTATTTTATTAAAAATAAATAGTTTCGTTCTTTATTAAAAATTAATATTAGTAATACATAGATACCGATTCGCTAACTACTAAATTGCCCATTTGTTCTATTATTATTCTAAATGCCCAAATGATACTTTAGTCACAAAACGCTCAATAAATCTACTGATCCTAGGTTTGCCAGACCTTGGTAGGACTTTGCTGACCACACTCTTTTCCAACTGATAGTTAAAAATTCTACTGCCAATGCCATCTTCTGTGTTCCTATTTCACGCAAGAAGCTGTATTTCAGCACTTTCCGCTAATAGGCCTAGTCTAACCTTGACGAGCCTCTCATGACTTGAGCATCGATGTTAGCAATTCTGTTGTCTTTGATTGCAGTAACATCGAGTTTTTGCATACCAATGTCAGTGCTGTATTGTAGTTCTACAAACAACTTCTAAGCCACCTCACGTTACCAATCCACCAACAAGTGAACAAAATAATTGCCCCGTAACACGTGCTGCACCCAGAAAGCACAAAGAAAAATTACGACGACGCCCGCGGGGTTGCCTTATTCTAGTTGGTATTGCGTTTATTCGTATCTGATTAAAATGCACTTATTTGTGCCCACAAAGCCAGCCTATACTGTCTCCTACCCAACTAGGAATTGCTTTCACTTTATTGGCTTCAATAAGAAATTTCCCGTCGTTTGACTCGAATAACATTTTTGCCCAGTACTTCCATAAAGAAGCGCCAGGTATAGCCGCAAGCCCTTCGACACACCAGTTCATCTCTTTCAAGAAGGACTAGTTGCTGGCACATTTGCGCATCAGCTACACATTCGAGGTCAGCATAGACGAATATCACCTAAGTGCCTTAGATGGGGTACTTAGTGAATTAGCTTCGATATGTCCAGTCCACCGTCATCTACTAGACTGCGGACATATCCGCTAGGAACACGTGTAAGTGCAACCATTGTCAAGTATGTTTTAATTTAGTTTCCCCAGAATCACGCAGCCAAGGATCCACAAATGTGAATGCCTTGGTATAACATATACATGATTTCAGAAGTGCGCGTGTGGTACCGCTTAACTCCTTAAAAAAATCGCCATAAAACCTTCAAACTCAATGCCAAGGTACTTCGAGAAACTTCCAATTGTGATTGTAGGCAATACGTCTTTCTCAATAGTAAACTGCGGATGAGTTATTACTTTCACTTTTATTGTGTTTCCGTCATTTATAATGAACAACGTCATGCTCTATGTAAAGTTGAATTTAAGACCGAAGTGATTTACGGCAGAGCAGAAAGCCTTCAGTTGTTTTTGGAAACCAAACAATTCTTTGTACGCAAAGAAGTACGTCGTTGGCAAGAGCTACTCCACTGAATATAGAACATTCTAGCTTATATCCAATATTCTTATCAAAAGCAGCCAGATTGAAAAACACGTTTGCAACTTATCGTAGGTGAACTTCAAGTAGTCCGCCATGACAGATGGCATGCTTTTGATTTTTGCTATTTAGAGCACCGCCCCCTTCAAAACGTCCAAAGTTGCCATATGAATTAAATTAATCTTCAAGGTTGCATCTTTCAAGACAGCTTTAAGGATGCAGAAATTCTCTGCAAGCCTGTCAACCCATTTCCAAAATGTTCGCTGTCTGATGTCAAGCAACCCATCCTCTAAGTTGCACCTATCAGCTAAAATCTTGTAGAAATGCCTTAGAATACCGACGCCATCGTAATCGGCCAGTAATCTGCCGGCGCGTTTTAATTTTCTTTTGTAAGGAAGGCCGCTAATTCCGGAAATATAGTCGCATTCCGCTTCTCCAGAAAAACTCTGAGCTGAACTCACGGATAGCGCTGTTAGTTGTGCGCTGTATCCTAGATGTAGAAGTTTCCCTGAGGACTGATTCAAGCTTCTCTGGTTTAGTAGCATTTTCTCTAGCAAAAAAAAAAAACTGTTATTTGTAGCGGTACATTCACAGCCTCCCTTGCTGCGTTTTACGTGCCGTAACAATAAATGACAGATTTGCACCGGCCTTTTACAAGATTTAAAATTATAACTACACACAGCGTTGACAAGAACAACTTACTGACGCCGAGGAGCTTTTGGCCTTCGCGTTTGCTTTAAGCTATTTTTTCTTCGTGCAATCCAACCACGATAGCCTCGCTGGCTTCCCCCAAATGTCAAAATCTCATGTGCACCCCCAACTCGATCTACAAATGTACATTAAAGGTCTTGCACCATCTTCATCGCTACTCACGTCTAAAAATGGTTTACATTTGCAATCAGCGATGTAATTTTATCTTTATTATTTTTTACTGCATTATTTTGAACTTATAGTTGTGAGCTGATATCAGCACCCTCTCAATTGTTTAGCCGTGTTGCCCTGTATAGGCACCCGCATTGGAGCGTCAACTTATTTATCAGCTCTGTTAGACTTACTGTGGTTTACCACTTATTGAAACGTTGCCCGACTCTTACGTGTTCACAGAACACTCTAACTAAAACACAATTATCATCATAAAAAGCTCATGTAAATTATAGACAATCTAAAATAAACAATCATCAAAACCTGTATCTGCCTGCCAATCTCTTGCACAATACAATTCATGATTCAAAATTGCTTCTCTACAATCACCATATTAAAAGACAGTCAAAGCCTTGATGTATACAAAATTTTAATTCATCAACTACATACGATGCGTGCTGGGACAGCGGCGTAAAGTAAATAAACCAACTAATCTCCAAAAAAACTTAAATAATAAACCACAATCTAAAATTGAAAACTTTGACAATAAATCTGCAATTCCAAAAAAAACAGCTTAGCTGCCGCTTGCATTAGAATCAGTAAAATTAATGGTAGGTGCTAATTGTAGCTATATTTTAGATAAAATTAGGTGCTGCGCTAACAATTCAATATCTCTGATACAAAAACTGATTTCACAAAAGTTATTGGTATATAGAATGACGTTCGGACTGGTGATTTCACTATCCCATGTCGGTATGTTACCGACAAGACGTCTAAGAGCGGAACTGTTGCTCTTAAGTGTAGTTTCCATTGTAATATAATTAGAGTAAGCCGGAAAAGGTGCGTGGGTCATATAGTATTCAAAGTCCAGAAAAATAGTTTGTAAACGTAGCAATAACAAACATCATTCCAACACTGTCTTTGGTGGTTAAGTCTCCAAATTGGAGTGACACGGAATGAAATCTTTTTGGACAAAGCAATTCCAAAAAAAAAACGGTAAAAGCTGTTAGCGTGGATGTGTATTTACTGACTAAGATTTCCAAAACGCGCTTCCCATTGGTTGTTGCCTATTTTCAATGTTCGGCAATACATAGATACTCCGCAGGTTACAAACAGCCAAACAAGTTCTTGAAACATGCATCAAACTTGACCTCCAAACCCAATTACATCTGCAAGCCACAAGCCGTACATACCTAGACAACACAACAAAATACCTGGCGGACAAACTTAAGTGGTTGAAGTACAAGATAAAGTGCTACTTTTACTGTTATTACCAAAAAGACTAAGAAAGCCCTAGATTATAAACCGGGACAACTCGAGACACAACAAATAGTTGTCAAAAAAGCCTAACGCTAAGCACATTAAACAATCATAATCACCTAGGTGACCTACGCTGCAGAATGCGCCAAAACAAAATGCCACAAAATAGTAACTCACTTCAGCTCTACCCCACTCACTGTCACCAACACCTGAGACCTTACTAAACTAAAAAACCAAAGCTGCAATCAAGTGAATAAACACCGTTTCACGTCTGACATGTCTTCTTGGCACCTCAAAAGTATTGAAATAATCTTGGATAGGAATTAAACAGTCAGACTTCATACCTTTCCTTCTGTTCCACCGGAATACCCTGTAGTTAAGTCCGGCTAAACCTATAATTTTATTTTGAATTTTTCAAGTTTTTGTCTCCATCCATGAGGCAGAAGACAGATCATTGACAAAAATAACAATTTGGCGCTTAAGAAAACAAATACGGAATCTTGAGAAGCGGATTGACGACATCAAACAGGTTGCAGAAAAAAGATGGATTTACAAATCCCACAACAAAAACAAATAGAAAGAATTACAAGAGGCTTATGTCCAAAAATGGATAGTAAACAGCTGATAAGGAAGAAAAAAAAAAAGAAGTTTAACGTATAGATTATACACATATCACCGACATCACAACAACAACATTGGCATACAAAACACCAACATTTGACATAACGGATTACAAAAAGAATCACAACACCCTACTCTGAGTCAACAAGCACACTAAGAAAAAAAATCAGCCTCCACCAATCAAAACCCTAGGTAAGTTCCGTGCAATATAAAATTACCACGTAGTGAAAAACAAACTGGTACAGAAGAGACAAAATATGTGCCACTATAATGCAAGATTAGCGTCAAAACCAAGAGCTTAGAACAATTTCAAACTAGCTCGTGATACCCGCAAATATTTTTCAAACATGCGACACCAAAACTCATAGCGGAAAACAAGTGGACATTTTTATGTTATTATAAACTATTCCCCTACTTGAACAAAAGTAACAATACCAAACAACATCCTCTGGAAACCGGCTATTGCAATCTCTATAACAAAAAAACTGCTAACATGGAAGAACGTTATCTCCAATACAACCTCGAAGCACTCCTCCAACAAGAACTTCTGACTCAAAAACTTACAAATTGTTAATCAGAGGCCAAATGACCGCACCATTACCCCTGAGTCGGTGTTTCAACACCAATTTCTGGAAATTCTTAAACTAAGAGAAACTTGGCCAGCAAGTCCACATAGAGGCTTTCCGGTGTCTTTGCACATTTTGGCATCGTGAACGACAGCATCACATATTATGTCACATACCTGGATAACGTTTCCAAGAAGTTGCCTATAAACTGGTGTACACCCCACTGCACAAAATAACACCAAAAACCCAAAAAACGTTGAATAAAAGTCATAACAATTATTTGTTCATGCAGCGGTGTGCTGATGACTTTTACTAATTTGTGAACGTTAAAAAGACAAGCGTTACAAGCTGATTGAAGTTAATTGTGCATAAGAAATCATTTTTTTAACGTTGGTCTATTTCTGCTGCCAAGGCTAATCACCAACGCCAGAAGTTAAAACTAACACATTAAAAAAAAAAAACCGCAATTTCAAGAATTCTAACCTAAATTATTGGGTTCTTTAACGTACAAAGCAACATTAAAGCAGTACATAAAACCTACCAAAATTTCTCTTTTTATCCGATAAAAAACTACTCAAATCCAAGACCCATGGTATAGCAGTCAAATACGCTAACCATCACACCACCTGGGGTCTATAATGTATGCATAATAAAGTGGAGTCATTAAAATAAGCTTGGAAGTGTGTATAACAAAGTGCATTAATAATTGGTGCTCTTTAAAGCATCTAAGGCTAGTCACACATACATAGGTCTTACAGGTGTGTTCATCAAAATAATTTATTATTGAGGTTACTGTAAGCATATTTTTATGTTCGTTTTTAATATTTATGAATATATTTAATTGATAAAAAAAACACAGGACCGATGGCGGTCCGCAGTAGTAATGTACTCATGCAAGAAGACAAGATGTAGCAGATGAAGGCAAACACATAAGACAAAACAAAACGGTGCTTGGAAACGACAGATCACCTAACGCGGCAAAGCAATGCGGTTAATAAAAATGGCAGCTGGCAACGGTTAAAATGAGTAATAAACGGTAACGACTGTTATAGTGCAACTTAATGCTTGGTGTGGTGGACGAACAAACTAGCGTTTGTTGCGATATATGTAAAAAATACAAATTTAAATAACAAGGCGCAACAGACATAAAAAAAATTATAGTAATTCAATTAAAAGCCATGTTTTCAAATGTTTCAAGTTTGGGAATGGCTGTGACGTTGCATAGGACATCTAAATAAGCATTAAAGAGTTATCGCAACTAAAATAGCAATAACTGATCCTCGTAGGATGGCTCTAAGTTGCCACACCCCGGTAAACTGGCAGACTAAACTAAGCAAAGGTAGCAAAATATGGCAAATAAAGCCTTTGTCTTAAGTTTAAACCAAGCCCTAAGGGAATATTTTTATTAACCAAACAATGGGCAACTGCATAGCAATTTAATAGGTCCTTAGTAAAAACCAACACTTGAAAACAATGACTTTGTTTGTTTTATCGGATCTCCGAAGAGAAAAAAGTTGAATAGCTACAAACCTACCAACAGAATCGCAAAATGGAATGTCAAAAGTCTTTATGCACCTGAAAAGATTGACATCGTAATCCTAAAAATAAAAATATACTTGGTCTAAGCGACTTAAAATAGGCAGGGTCAAGCAAACATAAGACCAAAAATGGCAAAATGTATTATAAAGGAAACAACAATACAACCCATAGATACGGAGTAACAATTATTGTGGATAAAAAAGCACAACAATCAGTATCCAGTTTTGTCCCTTATTTAAACCACATCATACTACAAAGGATGATTTCAAACAAAGTGCTAATTAACATAATAAATGTGTATGCACTCACAGCTGACAAAAAAAAACTAAATACAAAAGTTTTACCACAACATAGATAAAGTCATTAAACCAATCGCAAAACATAAAGTCTTCTTCATTATGGACAATGTGATTGCAAAAGTAGGCTAAAGAAAAGAAGCTGAAAATGTAGGCAGGTTTGGATTAGACAATAACAAGAAACGTAGAGACAGGTTGATTCAGATTAGTAAAAAAAAAAAATTATATCTAACACCTTATATCCTTCTGCCCCTACGGCATCTCTATATGTAAAAAATACCATCAGACGTTAAACCAAGCATAATCAGAAATCAAATAGACAACATCAATCTGTAAAAGATTCAAAAACAACATCAAATCAGTAAAGACATTTCTGCGGGCAGATATAGCATCCGACCACAATCCGATGGTAGCTACGACACATGTAAAGCTGAAAAGTGAACAGTAAGAACCGATGAACCTTAAAAGACTCAGGGACAACACTGTATTAAAAAGGTTAAAACAGACATAAACAACAAAATAAAGAAACTAGAACAAAAAATGTGGATTTGTACCACAACACTTCAACATAAAGGAAACGTTGTCGAATGTAAAAAAAAGTAAACTAAAACCTACAAACAAGGAGAAAATAAATAGATAACACAAAAGATACTAGACATGATAATATTGTGCAGTTTTCCATTTTTGGTTATCCCAAATAAAATATGGGTAAAAGCAAATAACCTGTAATTTAAAACTAGAACCACTTGGATGAATAGTAACTACAAAAATTTACCAGACAAGTTTTATTATATGTATCTAATTAACTTTCAAAAAAAATAATTTAAAAAGGAATCTTTATATTTCATAAATTGTTTCAGAATATTGTAAAACCATACAGCAAATCAGACAGAATAGTTTTTGGAAAATTGCCAAATACCAGTTATGCATTGACTAACTATCTCAATTCAATTAAAATCTTCTTAAATAAACTATAACGAAAAAAATAAAATCTCATAAAGGTCACGCCTTATACTTTTTTAATGCCTTATTTAAATTTGGTTCTATTAAGCAATTAATCAATTTATTGCAATTACAAAAAGAGTACAACATCTTATTAGCCTTCTCTTCACTTACTTGCATACGTTAAGATAGGATTTAATTTTAATATTCCCTTTCTAATCAAATATTTCCGCCCCTAACCATCTATGGAAACCAAGCTTATATAATGTTGATCTAATAAATTTTCAATTAATGTATATCGTTCCATTAAATCTCAAATCATGAAATATAAAAATGACCCATATTAATTTGCAATTATTAATTTAATAGCCATATGTTTAGTAATAAACCAGACCACCTTTTAACTGTTTTCCATTAAGAGAAAAAGAAAAGTATAAGTAAAAATCAACATATTCAAGATGACCACACCTGAAGCTCAACACAAACAAGAATGTGTGATTTAGATCGTTTTCATTAGTGCCATATGTTGCAATTAAAATCTTCCACCGTATATGCAGGTGGTTCTGAATTAAATTGTCATCGGTAATCAAAAGGAAAAAAAATCTAGAAAGAAAATTATAGATCCAGATTCCTGTTTAACATAATGAGAATTGTAATTTATGTTAACAAGTTTTCATTTAGTAAAATGTAGTTTGTATGTATGTACTTTCTTTTATGTATAACAATTTACAATTGGAAAGTAAAAATAAATAAATATGCATTGTTGTTGTAGAATTTATTTTGTTGTAATTAAATAAATTCAATTTAATCAATGGTCTATAAACGGATGTGTAATTTAAATTCAATTATTTCAAATATGTTTGGTGCGTTTCAATACAAACAATAAAAAGCTTTCTGTGCATCTGTGTTCATTAAATTATTTTCAATCAAAAACAGTTCGATTCAAATGCTTGTGGGCTAATTTGTTTGATTCAAATTTCTTGTTTAGTTATTAAAATATAATCATTTTTTATTACTAAATAGCACGCATTATGCAATAATAATTACATTACTCTGAAAGCTTGATTTAATTTAATTAAGGATAAATTACCGCATTACTGTGGGACCATTAGCATTTGTTGATAAAATTACAACTTTATTTCTAATTAGTATTACTTATTCAATAATATCATATCTTTACGATGCATCTTATATTATATACAATATGACTCAATAATTTATTTATTTAGCATTTTCCAATCAAGTCATTTTAGTCAATAAATAAAAAAAAACTGATACTCTATATGTTAAATAATAAAGTACATCATTACCACGTGTTGTATTTGATTTAAATTTAAAAGCTATTAGTATTGGTACCTGTAATTAATTATGCGGTATTTTAGGATTTGTTTTATTACCTATGTAAAGGTGTTATGAATATAAATACTTTTAATTGATGATTAGTAAGCAGGATACGTTGGTTATCTAAAGATCAATGAAGTGCTGCTTTCTAGCCGAGATTTTAATCCCTATTTATGGTACCAAACTTTATAACCTTAATTATAATTGCAAATTTATTATAAGATTTCTTATTAGGCGTTGAATAGTTAAAGTCTGCATTTATAAATAATAGATGTGTGCGGAATTATATGCTATTTGCAATGAAATTATGAGTTTCATCAAATTTTATTGTTTTCCATGAACAGTAACAGTTTTAAATTAATGAAAAATTATAATATATTCATAAAGTTTACATTCATATCAATAAATTCAACATCAGCAAATAGATGTCATTTCTAAATGCTTCGCAAAAGAGAATCCAAAACTCAGTTTTAATAGATTATGAAACACAAAAATGTTTTCCAATCAACAATCAATAATTTACCAATTTGTCGCTCCCCGATTGGCACTTGAGTAAAAAAAAATGTTTCAATTAACTGTCAGTAATTTACTTTTCGCTTCGCGATTGACACTTAAGTGACAAATTTGATTTCCAAATCAACTATTACTAATTGCCAATGTGTCGCTTGGCAATTGATAGAAAATATTGTAACAAACTTTACGAATAATTTGTTGCTTTGCGATTAACATTTGAGTGACAAAAAATTGTTTTCAAATTAACTGTCAGTAATTTGCCAGTTTGTCGCTTCGAGATTGACCCTTGAGTAAAAACGAATTTGTTTTCAAAATAACTGTCAGTAATTTACTAATGTGTCGCTTTGCAATTTACAGAAAATATTATAACAAACTGCCCAAATAACTTGTCGCTTCGCGATTAACACTTAAGTGACAAAAATGATTTCTAAATCAACTGTCAGTAATTTACGAATGTGTCGATTCACAATTATAACAAATTTTACAAACAATTCGTCGCTTCACGATTAACTTAAGTAACAAAAAAATAATTTCCCAATCAACTGTCAATAATTTATTTGTCGCTTCGCCAATGACACTTAAGTATCAACAAATTTGTTTTCTAATCAACTGTCAATAATTTACCAATTTGTCGCTTTGCAATTGACACTTAAGTGACAAAAAAAATTATTGCCAAATCAACTGTCAGTAATTTACGAATGAGTTGCTTCGCGATTGATAGAAAATATTATAACAAACTTTACAAACAATTTGTCGCTTCGCGATTAACACTTAAGTAACAAAAACATGTTTTCCCATCAACTGTGAATCGTTTACTTGTCGCTTTGCCAATGACACTTGAGTATCAACAAATTTGTTTCCTAAAACAACTGTCAATAATTTAATAATTTGTCGCTTCGCGATTAACACTTAAAATCCAAATTAAATTATTTCTAAATTAACTGTGAATAATTTACCAGTTTGTCGCTTTGCGATTGCGCTTGAGTTAATTTTTTTTTTCTCCAAATTAACTGTCAGTAATTTACGAATCAGTCGACACTGTTGGGGTACCTCAGGGTACAATCCTGTGTCCTCTTTTATTTTTAATATATATATTAATGACATGAACAGTAATATAACATCTGCTAAAACTTTATAGTATGCTGATGATACAACTTTATTACAAGACATAACGGATATAAATTCTAGTGTTGATCAAGGATTGAATGAAGCAATGATTTGGTTAAAAACAAATGGACTTGTTATAAATACAAACAAAACTGTCTCCATGCAGTTTGCCATCAACAGTTTGTTTAAAATGGAGAGTGTTAAATTTTTAGGTATACAATGCAACCAAAGCTTACTTGGGAAATTCATATAGAGAGTTTAGCATGTAAACTAACTAAAAACTTATATTTGCTAAGAAAAATTGAACAAAATACCAAACAAGATGTAACCAGAACATGCTATTTGCATATATTCATAGTATTTTAACATATGGGATATTGTTATGGGGAACTTCTCCACTATCAACTCGCAATTAGAATTATTGTCTCTGTATCACAACTGACTAGCTGCCGTCCTTATTTCAAGATTTTAAATATATTAACAGTACCAGCCACATTTGTGTTGAATTGTTTATTACACGCCAAGAACAACGTTTCGGATAAAATTAAACAGAAAAATATTCATAGCTACAACACTAGAACTAACTTCAACATAATTCTACCAACTATTAAATTGAACAAAGTTCAAAAGAATTATGAATATCTTTCTATTAAAATGTACAACCATTTACCAAAAAAAATAAGAGTAATGCCTCAAAGTTTATTTAAGTCTGTGATAACAAGAAGACTGATACTGGAAACGTTATACAATATTAGTGATTTAACCTAAACTAACCCAAATGCACAACTGAGTATTTTTTTTAAACTAAAAGCATGTACATGCTCCTTATAATTTGAATAGTTTATGTTTCAAAAGCATAAAACCGTCCATGGATTTGCAAGTTAAAAATCGCCAAAACAATAAAACAGTTTTTCTTATAGAAACTAAATAAGTCTACTATATATGACCATGTCTGAGTCAAGTGTACGGAACAAAAAATTGATTTTGCTGAAATTACTGAAAATGCCTTTCTCTACATGAGTCCTAATTTTGTGATTTTTTTTAGATTTTTTAATAATCTAACCTAACCTAACCTAACGCGACAAATAACGTTCTACCGATTATCTCGGCCAAACATGGGCGGACGGCAAAAATTTTTTTACCAAAAAATCGCAAAAAAATCAACCGTCAATTGCATCTATATGCATTGTTAAGCTCCGTCCACACCTAACGCGACAAATCACGTTTCACTGATTATCTTGGCTGAACGTAACCTAATCTAACGCGACAAATAACGTTTTACTGATTATCTCAGCCAAACATGGGCGTGCGGCAAATATTTTTTTACCAAAAAACCGCAAAAAAATCAACCGTCATATTCATCTATATGCATTAATAAGCTCCGTCCACACCTTACGCGACAAATCACGCTTCACTGATTATCTCGGCCGAACCTAACCTAACCTAAAGCGACAAATAACGTTTTACTGATTATCTCAGCCAAACATGGGCGTGCGGTAAATATTTTTTTACCAAAAAACCGCAAAAAAATCAACCGTCATATTCATCAATATGCATTGTTAAGCTCCGTTCACACCTAACGCGACAAATCACGTTTCAAACCTAACCTAACCTAACGCGACAAATAACGTTTTACTGATTATCTCAGCCAAACATGGGCGTGCGGCAAATAAGTTTTTACCAAAAAACCGCAAAAAAATAAACCGTCATATTCATCTATATGCATTGTTAAGCTTCGTCTACACCTAACGTGACAAATCACGTTTTACTGATTAACTCGGCCAAACCTAACCTAATCTAACCTAACGCAACAAATAACGTTCTACCGATTATCTCGGCCAAACATGGGCGGACGGCAAAAATTTTTTTACCAAAAAATCGCAAAAAAATCAACCGTCAATTGCATCTATATGCATTGTTAAGCTCCGTCCACACCTAACGCGACAAATCACGTTTCACTGATTATCTTGGCTGAACGTAACCTAATCTAACGCGACAAATAACGTTTTACTGATTATCTCAGCCAAACATGGGCGTGCGGCAAATATTTTTTTACCAAAAAACCGCAAAAAAATCAACCGTCATATTCATCAATATGCATTGTTAAGCTTCGTCCACACCTAACGTGACAAATCACGTTTTACTGGTTAACTTGGCCAAACCTAACCTAACCTAACGCAACAAATAACGTTTTACTGATTATCTCAGCCGAACATGGGCGTGCGGCACATAAGTTTTAACCAAAAAGTCGCAAAAAAATCAACCGTCAATTTCATCTATATGCATTGTTAAGCTCGGTCCACACCTAACGCGACAAATCACGTTTCACTGATTATCTCGGCCGAACCTAACCTAACCTAACGCGACAAATAACGTTTTACTGATTATCTCTGCCAAACATAGGCGTAAGGCAAATATGGGCGGACGGCAAAAAATTATCACCAAAAAATCGCAAAAAAATCAACCGTCAATTTCATCTATATGCATTGTTAAGCTCCGTCCACACCTAACGCGACAAATCACGTTTAACTGATTATCTCGGCCGAACGTAACCTAATCTAACGCGATAAATAACGTTTTACTGATTATCTCAGCCAAACATGGGCGTGCGGCAAATATTTTTTTACCAAAAAACCGCAAAAAAATAAACCGTCATATTCATCTATATGCATTGTTAAGCTTCGTCCACACCTAACGTGACAAATCACGTTTTATTGGTTAACTCGGCCAAACCTAACCTAATGTAACCTAACGCGACAAATAACGTTCTACCGATTTTCTCGGCCGAACATGGGCGGACGGCAAAAATTATTTTACCAAAATATCGCAAAAAAATCAGCCGTCAATTTCATCTATATGCATTGTTAAGCTCCGTCCACACCTAACGCGACAAATTACGTTTCACTGATTTTCTCGGCCAAACCTAACCTAACCTAACGCGACAAATAACGTTTTACTGATTATCTCAGCCAAACATGGGCGTGCGGCAAATATTTTTTTACCAAAAAACCGCAAAAAAATCAACCGTCATAATCATCTATATGCATTGTTTAGCTCTGTCCACACCCAACGTGACAAATCACGCTTTACTGGTTTACTCGGCCAAACCTAACCTAACCTAACCTAACGCGACAAATAACGTTTTACCGATTATCTCGGCCGAACATGGGCGGACGGCAAAAATTTTTTCACCAAAAAATCGCAAAAAAATCAACCTGCAATTTCATCTATATGCATTGTTAAGCTCCGTCCGCACCTAACGCGACAAATTACGTATTACTGATTATCTCGGCCGAACCTAACCTAACCTAACGCAACAAATAACGTTTTACTGAATATCTCAGCCAAACATGGGCGTGCGGTAAATATTTTTTTACCAGAAAACCGCAAAAAAATCAACCGTCATATTGATCAATATGCATTGTTAAGCTCCGTTCACACCTAACGCGACAAATCACGTTTCACTGATTATATCGGCCGAACCTAACCTAACCTAACGCGACAAATAACGTTTTAATGATTATCTCAGCCAAACATGGGCGTGCGGCAAATAATTTTTTACCAAAAAACCGCAAAAAAATAAACCGTCATACTCATCTATATGCATTGTTAAGCTTCGTCCATACCTAACGTGACAAATCACGTTTTACTGATTAATTCGGCCAAACCTAACCTAATCTAACCTAACGCAACAAATAACGTTCTACCGATTATATCGGCCGAACATGGGCGGACGGCAAAAATTTTTTTACCAAAAAATTGCAAAAAAATATCAACCGTCAATTGCATCTATATGCATTGTTAAGCTCCGTCCAGACCTAACGCGACAAATCACGTTTCACTGATTATCTCGGCCGAACCTAACCTAACCTGAAGCGACAAATAACGTTTTACTGATTATCTCAGCCAAACATGGGCGTGCGGCAAATATTTTTTCACCAAAAAACCGCAAAAAAAAAACAAACCGTCATATTCATCTATATGCATTGTTTAGCTCCGTTCACACCTAACGTGACAAATCACGTTTTACTGGTTTACTCGGCCAAACCTAACCTAACGCGACAAATAACGTTTTACCGATTATCTCGGCCGAACATGGGCGGACGGCAAAAATTTTTTTACCAAAAAATCGCAAAATAATCAACCGTCAATTGCATCTATATGCATTGGTAAGCTCCGTCCACACCTAACGCGACAAATCACGTTTCACTGATTATCTCGGCCAAACCTAACCTAACCTAACGCGACAAATAACGTTTTACAGATTATCTTAGCCGAACATGAGCGTGCAGCAAATATATTTTTACTAAAAAACCGCAAAAAAACTAACCGTCAATTTCATCTATATGCATTGTAAAGCTACGTTCACACCTAACGTGACAAATCACGTTTCACTGGTTAACTCGGCCAAACCTTACCTAACGCGACAAATAACGTTTTGCCGATTATCTCGGCCGAACATGGGCGGACGGCAAATTTTTTTTTACAAAAAAACGCAATAAAATCAACCGTCAATTTCATCTATATGCATTGTTAAGCTCCGTCCACACCTAACACGACAAATTACGTTTCACTGATTATCTCGGCAGAACCTAACCTAACCTAACGCGACAAATAACGTTTTACTAATTATCTCACCTAAACATGGGTGTGCGGCAAATATTTTTTTACCAAAAAACCGCAAAAAAATCAACCGTCATATTTATCTATATGCATTGTTAAGCTTCGCCCACACGGGCTGTTGTATGCATTAATGACAAAAAGCTATGGATTTGTTTTTCTTAGAGAGCATAAAGTTGCTTCTTTACTAAACGCAAACAATTTTGTTCTATTATTTGAACTGGTATTATTGAAAAATCATACCAGTTAATCCATCTTTTTCGTCGCGCTTTTATCTCAATCGGAACTTTCTATTTCAATATTTGGATTGTTTTTTATCAAATTGTTTTGATAGACTATTTTCTAGTTCCAAAACATATTCCTTTTTATCAGAAGCAACAAACGGCATGTGCATAACATGTTTTTGTTACGAAGTACCCGGGTACCCATGCCGTCATTAGAAGGTGTTTTATTTCCCAGTCAGGTTAAAAGACAGTTTTTCTTAAAAATAAGATGACAGGTATTTTTTTTTTCTCAAATATCTATAAAAACGTGCTTTTATATGTGCAAAAGATATCCTGAAAATTTCAAGAAGTTCCGTGTTCTACGATCCGAGGTATCAGAAAATTGTGAAATTTAAGCATTTTTTGTTATTTTTAATTATTTCTGTGGATACATTGTAAGATATCTCGGAGCGTAGTACATCGCACTTCCTGAAATTTTCAGGGTACCTTTTACACATATAAAAGCAAGTTTTTATCCAAATTTGAAAAAAAAAGAAAATATCCGTCATCCTTTTAAAGAAAAACTGTCTTAAACTGTCCACAATACTTCTACAAAGCCTGAATTCAGACTTATCAATAATGCTTGGAGTTATTTAGTGTATATTACTTAAATCTCTCTCAGAGGATTCCACACAAACTGCAATCAGGCTTGTAAAATGTGATGAGGTGTGCAGTATCTTACTGCACACTTCATTACATTTCACAATGCCAATAAAACCTTAAGCAGAATTTAGCCACCCAAAACCTACAACAAAATAAAACGCTTTATCATAAAAAAAGCCAAGCCCTCAGCCAAACCCACTAGCAAAATAAAATTCAAAGTGAACAGACCAACAGCTGGATCTATAGCTTAGAAATCACTATCACCAGCAGAAAACACATTAGAACCTAAATGCACGCTAAGCAAACAATCACAAAGATTCACTGAAAAATAACCGTAAACAGTAATTATATTTTAGTGATCACGGCTTTTTCCAACACTAAACTTAAAATAACTGGTGGTGCAAAGTAGTAGCTCCATCATGTTGTTTCAACCAAAGAATCGAAATCATCGATAAAACTTCAGTATCACAACTGGCAACCAAATTGCAATGTCTAAATAGGTAGACAATTAAATATAGTTTAATGAAAAACAAAAGTTTAAATTCTAATATAGTTTCAGAAAATTGTTTCCAATTGTGTAAATTATTTTAAGTCTTTTAAATATATTTCATCTTATTACATTTTTGATATTCAGAAATTGTTGACATCTTTTTTACGTAAGTCGCTAGTTCAATAGACAATTTTTAAAACTATACGTTATTATAATTATTAAAATATTTATTTAGGTTTGCTTATATAAAAAGAGTAAATCTTAATAAACATGACATTAAATAAAGTTAAATATAGAATATTAATTGGATATCATTAACTAATTATTACAGAAAACAGAAACGATTATCCATGCATTAATATTCAGTATGCAAAATCACCTCCATATAAGGAACCTTCAAGCACTTGTAATTACTACATACAACTACTAGAAATTTAATTTTTAAGTTTAATAATAACACATAATTTGTAATTGCAACCAATTTAATCTACAAATAATGAATGAATCGCAAACACCAATAATTTGATTTAAAAGAAAAATTATAATAATTTTACATAATTATTCTCAGAATAAATTTAGAAAAAATAATTTGATTTGAAGTTATTATGTTTAATTCAGATATCTAATACATTATTTATCATTATTCGTATTTTAGACAGGAAATAAATTATTAATAATCAATCCAGATTTTAATACAATTTGTATTTAATAAAAAAACTTGCCCGATTTCTTCATAACAGAATATAAAAAATGAATTTATTAAGGAATAACACCATATGTCATCTTAATTTATTCATATAATTACGATATAATGGAGTAATTCTATAATATCAAAAGATTTATCATTCTAGGTAGTAATAAAGTAATTTTCTTTAATATAGTTTAATTTAGATTATTATTTATAATTTAGTTTAATTAAATTTATATTGTATTGATAAACTTGCCCAATGCAATAAATGATTTCTTTTATTCCTTTATCATTGATGCAGTTATAGTTGTCCATTATATAACATATTTATAGAATCGTATATATCAAATACCCCCATATGGTTTCACATACTTTGATATATTTATAACACTCCATAATTACATCTATAGTTAATAAATATAAATGCACTTACCATGTATATCGTCCACACAAATCTGCAAGTCTTCTCTAAACGCGGGAAGGTGAGAGTGACACTGGCATGTGCAAGATCCTTGTAAAGATGCATCTTCCGGGGCTCCTGCAGTGCCACTGCTTATGCCGATGCAGGTATCTGCATTACATTCACCGCCTGCAATAAAATAAATCATACACATAAATATAATCAAAGCTCTATACCGACACTATAAATTTAAGTTTTTAATATTTAATTAAAGTAAAACACCTTCTGTGTTTGTTTACCAAACTTATTATACAATTCTTAAATAAAAATGCACCATCATTATTTAATATTGTTCATAGCTTAGCTACTAGTAGCCAAAAATTCAATAGATTTCTTATTCGTCGCCGTTAATTACAAGACGTGAGTATTTTTTTAATAAACGGTGGCATGTTAAGACTTCTTCCGTGACGAACAATAAATAAATCATATTTCATCGCCTCCATTGAGTAAGTATTTTTGAATTTAATTCTAAACGTCTCATGATATACCTGTGAGGCAAACCGCCTTTAATTACCGCCGATGTGTATTAAAGGAATGATTGATTGGACACAAGTAATAATTAGAGAAAGGTCAGTGGTTGTTAGAACGAATATAACGCATACATTATGTAATAGAGGCAGACGTGGTGATTTATAAAGTAGCAAAGATTGTTTCGAGAACAATGGGTTATATTCTTCTTCCTCCACGATTTTATCATAAGGGAGTAAATTACAAAATAAAACAAGGCGTGTATGTTTATTGTGTTCAAGGGTGCTGAATTGTCGGATGTATATTGTTTGTTGTAATTTTAAATAAATAAATGGAAAAACAAGATTACGTCTCTTTAGAAATAAACGAACAATACCAATTTTTTTGGTCTGTAATTATTTCAAGTTATATTTCTATACTATGAATATAATTTAACTTTTATAACATTATTTACTTGTTTTATCCAAGTGATGTGCATTAAAATACACTAGATTGAATAAGTACATAAATAGGAATGTATTATTTAATAAATTGCATCATTAAAAATTGTAAATTTATTCCAATGCTATTTATTTTCGAATCTTTTTTTTAACTCTAAAATAGTGCTAGAGATAATATTTTTTATCCAAACTATTCATTGTTTCCTTATAGTGCTCTTTTTGCTTTTCATAAACAAACCTTTGGCGACCGAGTGATTGCCCAGATAAAGGGTATCCTCTCTACTATATACCAAAAGCTTCTTAAAAATCAGATAAGTAGAATCTACCTAAAAAAAATAAATCTTTGAAATGAATGATAACGGATGTGGAAAGCACAAAAAACATGAGAATTTGATATCCAAAAAGCAAATCTCATGTAGTCTGATAGAAAGTAACTAGTTTCAATATAATTTTGTTTAGGCGTGCCTTTCCTCTTCTTCCTGATACAACACGACTTCCAATCCGGTATTGCAGGCGTCTATTTGCAGGATAAATCTTAACTCTGGTTGAGGTCGTGCTAGTTTTAGTGTATTTAGTGTAGTACACATGTTACATTAGTAGTATGGAATTCGATCTGGTTCATATGACCACCGCAGGCAGGGGCGGCGTTACCTACTATGGCGCCGCCCTGCAAATTCAAAATATTAACGCTCGCAGAGAAGAAAATCTTCCAATTTTTTTTATCAAACTTTTTGGAGATGGTTGGGCACTTTAGTTCGAACTACTCCATAGTAATCAAAATCTAGAATAATCCACCTGCCTGTCCAAGTGTTGGTTATGAAGAGATTGGTTATAATCTCCTCCTTCTCTTATTAAGAAACTTTTAACACATGGGCACTCCAGTTTAAACTAGAGATATAACCTCCTCCTCCTCCAAATAAAAGACTTCTAACACTCGCAGAGAAAAGTAACTTTTTTGATAACAAACATTTGGGCGGGTAGGTCTGCACTCCAGTTTAAACTATACGCTGGTTATCATGATCTGGAGTGATTCACCCACCCGCTCAAGTGTTGGTAATCAAGAAATTGGTTTATCACCTCCTCTTTCTCTGATTAAGAGACTTCTAACACTTGCAGAAAGTAGAAACTTCCTATTTCTTGTTAACAAACTGTTAGACGGGTGGGCGGGCACTCTAATTCAAACTGTTTGATGGTAATCATAACCTAAAATACCACACCCACACGTCCAAGTATTGGTATCAATAAATTAGATATAACCTCCTCCTCTGACTAAGAGACTTCTTTTTCTTTAATAACAAACATTCTGGCGAGTGGGTGGGTACTCCAGTTTATTATTAACAGCAAGTAATTTAAATTGGATTGGATATCAGCTCCTTCAATAAATCAAAAAATATTGAGAGGAAATTGATAAAACTTACTGGAAACATGTGTCAAGCATGTCAAAATATATTTCCAAAATGGCGTCCAAATATAAATAAATTTAACAAAACAGCCGTCAATTAATTGATTTTAAACAGATTGAAATCTTGTACCAAACTGGGAATAAATCGGAAAATATTGCAAAAAAATTGATAAATTTTAATGAAAACATACGTCAAACATGTCAGAATCCAATTTCTAAAGTGGTGTCCCAATATGATAAAATTTAACAAAATGGTCGCCAATTAATAGATTTTACGCAGATTGAAATCTTGCAAAAAAATTTCAACAAGACAACTCTGTAGTACACCAAATAAACCAAGTGATTACTCACATTGTTGAAAGTTTTAGACAAAAAAAAAAAACTACGGAGGTGGTTTTTTTCAACGCTAAAAAAGCCTCAAAAATGGTCTGCCAAAGACCTTATTTTAAACTGCACAGTTGTCAGTCCGCAACTCACTTTTGCGTCTTCAGTCTGGGGAACGATTACAAATATGCATCTACTTTACGGTAGTTTGCAAAGCTCCATAGTAAATTCAAAACAGCAACACATCAAAATTTTAGCCAAAAAGTATTTTGATAACCTTGCAGTTTACCCCAACCCGGACCAGGCCAGACTTACTGAACCAGACAAAAATAAATACTCCCATAAGAGACCAATCAATATCATCACTTTCTAAAGTGATTTACCTTACAATCACCCCACAGCCTAACCTAACCTAACCACACTTCGTATAAAATACAATCTCCAAACGGAAAGTATATGAGCCTTACGTTCTCAAACTTCCAGATATGATCCGGGAAAGCTTATTTTGTAAGCACTTTTTTTTAGAAGGTAAATTGGACAGTCTTTAGAAACAAAAAAAAGTCGAGGCAGACTACTAGCCGAGGTAACACCAAACAGATATCAACCAAACTACAGTTAGAACCAGATAGTATCCGATAAAAAAAAAAAAAAAAACTATCACCAACGCACATATTGATTGCATCGGCAAACCAATCAAGCAACATCTGCCCTGAAGCACAATAAAGTCGAGATGTACCCGCACAAATATTACAACAACAAAAACTATCCAAGTTACTAATCTAAATACTAAGAAGTACTAACATAAACTAAAGAATCCAATTGCAACATCATTGATTCTCACAAAAATTACCTCCGACGCATCATAAAAAGCAAAAAAATTGAGCAACTTTGAAAATTCGTAAAAAAGTTAAAGAAAAGAATTTAAAAATTATTTGGACATTCTTCCTCTTTCAAACGAAACCATGTCTGGTTTTTTGCATCAAACTTCTAAACACTTCTATTCTTTGACGCAAAACAACTTAAAAAAAAAATCCAAGTCTGGCCAACTCCCAACACTGCCGGGGATTAAATGAAAGCAGATATCAAAAACTGTTGGAAAAAAACAATTTGCGAAAAAAGAAAGACTTTTTCGAGGGAACCATTCGATCTACTCCGGCGACAGAAATGTCAAAAACGGGGAAGGCAACGTCCAATCGGGACAAAACTGAGGTGCCCAAAAGAAGTCAACAGATCCAAATCCGTGCAATAGACTTGCTAACAAGAATAATGGAAACTTACCTGCACCCACTCTCCGGCAAATTAGCAGTTCACCACCACCACGTAAACCACGCACACATCGCCCTTGGAGTTGAAATTCAAGCGGCTACTTGGACAGACCTAGCGCCGCTTCAACACCGATTCACAAAACAGGTTAAAGATCCCAGAAACAAGGAACCACCACAATAGCCATAAAGCTTTCTCCGCGCATCAAAGCTAGAACTTATTGGCCAAATTTGGTGTATCAACAACACCATCTCCTTAGTGGGCCGTTTTTAAGTCTTATTAGTTATAGTAATATTATGATTTTATATTTTGAAAAGCTAATTTTTTTAATTTGCAATATAGTAAGTTTCAGGAAATGATTTAAAAAACAAAATGTTTTAAAATAATGTAATGCAAATGTGAATCATCGCGGGCCACGGCGCCCCTGACGTATTGCGCCCCAAAACGGTGCTTACCTTGCTTACCGTTTAGCGCCGCTCCTGACCGTAAAAGAAGAGTTCTATAACTAGAAATTCCAAGCCAGCATTTTGACGTACTATCTCAGTATCTTTGTTCTTGTCGCACAACACTGTACCCTATCCCTCTCTCTACTAGTGATTGAGCTGCTCTTCTCAAGTACGGCGTTACGTTGTATGTGATAGAGAAACGTCATGATGTGACAAAGGCAAAGATACCAAGAAATGTTCTTATACATTGTTTAAACGGCAGCTTGGAATCTTTAGTTATAGAATTCTTTGACCGCAAGCACGATGGCAGCAACCGTTTAAATTTTCTACCACTCTTCTACAATATCGGCCGGATCATTGCCAACTTCAATTTTGTTCCTGAGTTCCTTTAACATTGTTGACTTGTTGGCATAAACCAACAACTTAACATGACTCCATAAAAAAATTGTATAAGCAAAGTGGCCGTTCAACCAGATCGTTTCTCAAGATTACACAATTACCAAACTTTTCAATTGATTGACCAGCTGTGTAGTATGTAGCGCCATCTTGTTTGAATCACATATCATTGTGGGTTCAATAGACTTTTTTGAAGTACCTACATGTAAATTTGTTGCTATCCAATAACGCAAATTTTGTTTATTGACAAAGTCATTAAGGCAAAAATGAGCTTAATTGCTGAAGATGATTTTTGATAAAATTCTTTAAAGTCTTGCAGAACTCAATAGGAAAATTTTTGGCAGTTCAAATGATCAGAAAACTATAGTTCTTAAGTTAGTTTAATCTTGTAAAGGTGTACGCAAAATTCGCCACAATGTGGAATAAGAGATTTTCAATTCCTGTGAACGGCGTGGAATCAAATTTTAAACTGAAGCACTTATGACTGATTATTACGACCAAAAATAGTAGTAAGCGCTTTTAAAGTTGCAACCACAGATCATAATGTCGTAGTAAATTTTAATAATTTTCAAACGTAAACTTGACCACACCATAATAAAAATGTAAGCCTTAACTAACGTTTTGACTTTGACAGATCAGAAAAAAGTTTAATGATGAGTTCCGTATTTAAATACAAAATTGTTATATCCATATTGAAAAACTTGATATAAATAAAAATAAAATAATCAAAACAAATTTTCTAATAATTTAAAGTTAAAGTAGGCGTGACATGATCGAGATGTCTGAAGCTATTAAATTTTGAATGTATCATTTATGTAATTCTAGTGATTAAAAACATTAATGGTAATGAAATCAATTAATATAATTGTAACATTATATCATGTCTATCATTAATAAAATTACATTCGTTGCACACATTCATTATTTTTCTGCATCTTAATTAATTAAAAAGTGCAAGCGTTTAATTTATTTTACAAAAATCTTTTGTAATAATTATTGCATAAATGCATGAGTGCTTCTCAGAATATAAACTTTATTATTATTATAAAAATACTTTATTTTAACATGTGTCGTTTAAGTTAAATTTAAAATATGTTACGGCAAAATAAAGAAGTTTGTCCCGAATCAGAAGCTCTATTAAGTGAATGATTACATTTACACTGATCATGTTGAGTCCAATAATCGTAATAGTTACAGTATGTTTAAATCTCAGACCATATACACTTATAGGCAATCCTGATTAGTGCGTGAAGCGTCGGTAAAATCGTGTAAAAGGCACATTTTTACGCATTTAATTTACCAAAATTAAATAAATATTGTGTAAGGCATTTGGCGCATAATGTTGCTAAATTATTTCATATAACTTATTTTGCATAAATATTAAATTTTGTGGTACAAACAAGTGTTATTCCAAAATTCACAATTGACTAATTGTTGTATTGTTGAGGTTTTATAATTAAAAAAATTTAATGAGCGAGTTCCAAACATCTATTTATTTATTAATAAATATTGTAAATGGCAAATCTATATATAATTAAGATTATGTTCACAAATACCACGTGACGTCATTCGTGGGCATAAAACAATGTTGGCTTCATCTTGCAACGAGAGGAAAATAGCACACAGTATGTCTATAAGTATATATAATCCAAAATTCAGATAGTCTGATTAACTAATTTAATTTAACTTAAGCTAACCTAATCTAACTTAATTTGGTTAGTTGTAATGTTGAATTAAATTTAAATATATACAAAATTGTTATCAAACTTAGAAAAGATAAAATTCCAAGGAAATATCCCGCCAATGTATTGGCCGTCAAAGTAATTTCAATTTGATACGAAATGTTCACTTAATCATGTCTGGAAATATAAAAATTGTTTATGCTACACTTAAATGCAGTATCAGTTTTTTGTAACTTGCCCTGCAACTCTAAGATGCTTCCATTGTTCAAAACTAGTGTCACATTCCTTGCAAATATTGCAAATATTACCATTTACTTTGTCTACGCTGCACACCATTTAGTCTTGTCTGAGACAATGTGTCCAGGTGAACGTTGTAGTTGCTTTTTAATCTTTTGAGATACGCACATCGGCAAAATACCGCCAAATCTCGCTCCTTTTACCGAGTACTCTAATATTAAAACTCGATAAAATGCCTGCAACCCTGACCTAGTCCTTCAAAACTGGACGCGTAACAAATTGTGCAATTTTGTTGGCATCAAAACCAACTTTTTTTTTTAAGATATCATGCTGCGCTACTAACCTTAGCCCATTCTACAACGTCCAATTGTCAATGGTTTTTTGTTTATGTACAACTTATCTGTACCTATACGAGTGACCTGCTTTCTAATTGTTTCAAATTCAAAATGTCGTTGTAAGCTATATACGTCACGCTCAATCCATCTCGCTGTCTACGCCATAGTCGGTTATAGTACAGGGTATTGAATGATTTTCAAAAAACCAAGTTTTCTTTAAATTTTGAACAACACTTTGCAAAACTTTACACCAAGACCTTTGTTTGTTCAGCAACTGAATAAAAGAAATTTTGCATAACACCAGCAGCTCACCGAAAGAATTCAAATGATTTTTGCTGATAAAAATGAACCAGTAATAATGATGAGCAACTAGACTCATTTTTATTTAAGCAGTTTTGTTAACCAACAAAACTATCAGTATTGGGCAGCAAAAAACCTCCGTAAACTGCATCAACGCCTATTTCACAGTAAAAAAATCATCGTTTAGTGCCGCCTTGGAGTAATCGTACCTTATTTTTTTTAAAACTCAAGAGAAACTGTAACTGTACTCCAAGCAATATGTTTTTATGTTAGAAATTTATTGATCCCTGAATTGCAACAACAATGAATCAACTCAAGAAATGTTTGGTTCTAACAAGATTTTGCCGCAGTACATACAGCCTGAGCTTCAATAAATGTAGCTTGGTTTCCCAGACTTCACAACTTGTGATTATTTTTTATAGGGACAACTAAAAACAAAGATCTACGTCAATAAACCTTGATAAATGTAGAGTGGCAATAGACCTAATATAATGGAATTGCCAAAATACAAGAGCAGACTTTGGCTTAGTCTCAAAATCAATTAAAAAAATACAGCTTGCAGGAAGAGATGGATTATAAACAAACAGAAAAACGCGGCAATATACATTCCAGACAATACAATATTTCAGTAGTAAGGGATTCATCTGAATAGAGTCACGGAATGCAGTAATACTTTTTTCCTCAAGTGAAAGCACCGCTCAATTTAATTTGGGGCGCACCCAAAAACAATCAAAAAGAATACATACTTGCAAAATGAGCAAACAAAATCAAGCTTTGCATCCTAAATAGGGAAGGGAAAGGGAATACCAACAAAAAATAACAAGATAAAATCATATATACATAGACATTTGTGCTCGACTAAGATAATAACAAAAATAAAAAACTGCCACGTGGACGAAGAATAAAATCTTCCGCAGTAGCCAATGGAAAGAACTTCTGGCAAACTTAGACCAAGCCACAAGAAAAACGATTCACCCGCTAGTAACTTGAAAGAAACTATAATTAAAACCTGCATAAGAACACTAAACAATAAAGCAGGAAGAGTAAATTACAAACCAATGTATAGGTGGAGTAAAAATATTGCAGGCAAAAAAAGTGCTGTATACAAGCTAAAAAAACTGAGAAAAATAAATATGCAATACAACAAAAACAAAAACTATATGTAAAGCAGAAAAAACTTTAAAAAAGAAAAACTGGTATAGATAAAACTATGCAAAGAATAAACTTGACATGTAGGGTAAAGGGTACAAAATTGTCAATAATAAAATAAGCCAAAAATTCCCGCTACCACTAACAAGAAATAAAGTAATGGCCAAAGCAAGAAAACTATTTACAAAGCAAGCCAAAACCACGAGTAGGCGTGTCTTCTTCTCTTCTTCTTCTTCAACCGTCAGTTGTCCACTCCTGGACGTAGGCCTTTTTCATCCTTTTCCATGTTTCTCGGTCTTGTGCTGTCTCAAGCCATCTCTGCACGCTTTGACATTGTCTATCTATCTTTTATGTTGCTATTTGTTTGTCTTGGTCGCCAGTGTGTTATTTTTGAAGTCCATTTGTCTTGGTTTTGCCTGGCTACATGGCCTGCCTATTGCCACTTGAGCTCTGCGATGCGTGTTAATATGTCGACGTCCTTCGTTCTTCGTCGGATCTCCTCCTTTCTGATTTTATCTCGTAAACTAATATTAAGCATCGCTCTTTCTTGCGCTCTCTGCATCACCCTTAGATAGTTTGCTCTCTTTATCGTCACTGACATAGTTTCTAGGCCATATGTTGCCACTGGTATAATGAATGAGTTAAAGACTTTCCACTTAAGATTTATTGATATATCCCTATTTCTGAGTATGTGCTTTTCCAAAGGGGGCCCATGTTAGTTTTACTCTAAACTTTGTCTCAGTTGTCTGATTTTCTTTGCCTATTTTAATGCCATGTCCTAGATAAACATATTCTTCTACGTTGTCTATGTTTAGATTCTCCTCTGTGTTACTGATTATTTTAGTTTTAGTGAGATTTATTTTTAGGCCAATTTCTTTCCATGCTGTATTTAGTTGTTTTAACATAACCGATAAACGTAGATGGTTTAAGTAAGTTCCATTGATGTTGATACCTTTAGTTTCCCACATCAGTGACTTGAAAATGTTTTTGAGTGGCATAGTAAATAGTTTTGGGGATATGGTGTCCCCTTGGCGTACGCCTCCTTTAATTAGGATTTTTGTTAGTCACAAGGTCTTCGTTAATTTTGACCTGAAATGTGGCGTTTGCGTATATGTATTTGAGGAAGATGGAGTATCGGGAGTTAATTCTAGTTTAGTCTATTGCTTGTAAGAATGCCCAGGTTTCTACGTTGTCAAAGGCATTGTGAAAGCCTACGAAAGCTAGGTGAAGGGGTATGTTGTCCGTTGTTTTTTCTATCAGCGTACGGATTGTCTGAAGGTGGTCAACTGTGCCATACCTTTTCCTAAAACCAGCTTGCTCTACCGGCTTATAAGAGTCGAAATTGTTTGCCAGTCATTAGTGATGATCTTGGTTAAAAGTTTATACATGTGTGAGAGGAAGCTGATGGGACAATAATTCTCTATATTGCCGCTGTCACCTTTCTTGAAAAACAAGGATGACTTGACTGCGTTTTTCCATGTGTTTGGTATCTTGCCTTTCTCAAGGCATCTGTTGAGAAGCAGCTGTAGTGTCTCTTCTATAATGGTTCCTCCTTTTTTTAGCATCTTGCTGGTGATATTGTTTTCTTTTGGGCTTTTGTTGTTTTTTAATTGTTTCAGCGCTTCCCTTATTTCCTGATTTGTTATTTCTGAGATCTCTTCTGATCCTATGTTTCAGATGTTCTCAGATCTGGCATCGTCGAGGAGTAGAGTTGGGTGTAAAAATTTTCAATATGCGTAGCGATGTTCTCTCTATGGGTGATTACGGTGTTGTGTTGAGCTTTCATTTTTATAAACTTGTGTCTGCATATGGAAAGTTTCCACTTTAGGACTTTCATGTTTGAGTTGTCTTCTATGATGTTTTTGATTATTCCGGTATTAAATGTTCAAATATCCCTTCGGATTTCTTTACTGATTTTCCTATTCCGGTAATCTGTTGTGCTTCTTCCAATTTTCTTTCTTTGTTCGATAAGCTTTAACGTGTCTGGTTGTAGTTTACAATCTTTTTTACGCTTGATTTTTGGTATAGGTTTTTCTGGTAGCAGTCAGAATGTCTGAGGTGATTTTTCCACATAGTTCATTCATCTCCAATTTACTTAGGGTGCTGATTGACCCCAGTTTTTTCTTTAGTTCTTCTTAATATTCGTCCTTATTTTGATCCAGCTCCTCGAAGGTGGGAAAAATGTCTTTGTGTATCAGTTTGTTTCTTTCGATTTTCAGGTTGAAAGTAAATGTTGCTCTTACCAACCTGTGGTCACTTCCTGTATCAAACCGGTTTAGTGTTGAGACATTGATGCAGATTTTTTTGTTATTTGCCAGTACGTAATCAATCTCGTTCTTAGTTTTCCCATCCCATGTCCATCTTCTCTGCTCCGGTTTCTTAAAGTATGTGTTGAGACAGTACAAATTTTCTTTGCTTAAGTAGTTTTCTAGCATGTCCCCTTGTGGGTTCCTGGTGCCGAAGCCAAAGTTTCCAATATTCTCTGTGTCTGTTTACCTTTTTTGTCCAGTTTGGGCATTAAAATCCCCGATGATTATTTTGTATTAACATTTCTCTAATTCTGCTGCTTTTGATATGTCTTCAAAAAATATTTCCATCTTTTCGTCCTCCGCTGTACTTGTCGGTCTGTACCCCTGGATAATCTGGGCACTATATCTCTTGTTGAGTTTGATTACAATGTAGATGAGTCTGTTAGAAATGGAGTGGAGCTTGGTTATTAAGTGTTCTACTTTTTTGTTTACCAGGAAGGCCACAATGGCCTGACTCCAAGATGTCCCAATTAATTTGGCTAAGTTCTTTTTCTAGTGTGATGATGTTTTCCGGTGTCCTCATTGTTCTGATGTTGTATGTTGCTATTTTATTATATTATGTTATTTTTGTTCTGCGTGTCTATGTGCATAAAAAAGAATACAAATAGCAAGTGGCATTAAAAGGAAAAAAACTCATGGCGACTCAAAGACCGCAGCTCTGTGTAAAAATCTTCGACAAACTAACCAGTCAAGACATCTTTCCCACAAACTGGAAAAAAAAACAAAACTAGTATTAATTGAGAAACTTACCAACACGGACAAAAGCAAGACAGATTAACTCATTTTCCTACCAAACTCACTAGGAAAACTCTATGAGCATATCTCCAATAAAAAACTTATAGAAAAATTAGATAGAAATAGAGGCCAAGAACCAACACGAGTTTAGAAAAGGTTACTTTAACAAGGAAGTCGCTGGTCAAACAACTGCGCACCCTACACAAAAATAAGCCGCACTGATTACCTATGATATAAATAACTTTTTCAACTTGGTGCCATAAAGTAGGCTAATAGGCAATATAGAAAGAAGGAGAATATAAACATATATCAAGAAGATAATATGCAACTATCTAAAAAATAGAACTATAGTGCGATCTTGCCATAGTGGTTAGGAACAATAGAGAAAAACGCAAAATGGGCGTCAACACAAAAGACAAAAACCGTAGTGGGCAAAACAAAGAACATCATAGTTGTGATCAATGTAGAAGACACAACAATCAAATCCCAAGATAATATTAAATACTTAGTGATAAGGATAGGAAAAAACTAGAACATGGGAAACATAACTAAGTTAAACAAAAAACAGAAAAATTATTAATGGCTAATTAAGGAACATGAAAATCTAAACTACCATCTTACAAAACCTTTCAGAACGTGGATGCTTTTTGTCATACCTAAAATTAATTTTACGGTGCATGACGGCTGCCCTCACTGTAGTGAAACAGATAACCCAAAGCAAATACTGGTAAAGTGCTCTCGCTGGAAGGTCATCATAACGGAAGTACAGAAAAAAGTCGAGAAGAAGATAACCATCAGTTTATTGAGCCGATTTATACAAGAAAATGCAAGCAACTGGAGAATTATTGATGAAAGCCTACAAAAATAATTGCACCAAAGTAAAAAAAAAGAGGTTGAAACTTGAAAGCCAAAAATAGAAAATGTTTTGGACTTGTGACGTAATACCACAATGGTAATTCCAAGGAGAGTATAGAACTTCAGAGTTTTAGTGGATATACAGGCAACCGAGAACTCTACACAATGTGCGTAATACATTTTGCCGCTGACACCAAAAAAAACCTTAAAATCCTGCAATAGTTAAAAAAAAAAAAACACCACAACAAAAATTAGAGCAATTGATATCGACTTGTGTGAGAGAGTGATGCGGAACTTTAAAGAACAACTACAGCGGTGCATTGCAAAACAAAATTTCAATATTTTATTGTTAAATGGAAACATGTTTGCTTTTATTTTCCTTAATTAATTTTTCTAAAGTTCTAAAACAGTTGAGTTATTTTATAAACTTTTTGTTGTAACGCCATCTAGTATACCCCAGGCTTAACACTTGTCATCAACCTTGTTTTATATTGTATTCAAACACTTTTTCCTGCGTTTGTACACTTGCATCTTAGTTTTGTTATCGGCAGGTCTAGTAAATAGTTTATCTGTAGAAATGACCATTTTTTTTACGCCATTTAAATTAAAACTAATAGAACTTGTCGTAAATAAACAAAAAAGTATGTATTAAATATAATAATTGTATATTATTAAACGGAAGAAAGTGATATATGTCGGTTATATAGTTATTTTTATGCATTTAAATTTACTTTAAATTTAAAGCAATTTTTTATAGTTTTTTATTTAAATATTCCAATTTTTTAAAAATAACTCATCAAGATTTAGTTTAGATTTAATCTTTAAAAAATAAATTCAATACAAGTTTTGATATAGAAGCTTAATTTAAATTGTTGCTTTTTGTACTATTGCATTTGAATCGAGAACACATTAAATTCTCAAGAGTATAATAATATCAAGTACAAATCAACATGCCACTAATTATACAAGAAATACTTAATCTCTTCTAACATAATTACAACGCACACATAATTACTACATCTAAATCAAAACATCCTTACATATTCATAGATAATTCATTTTCATTTCACCGAGAAAATGACTAGTTAAAAGTGAAACGCGGTGCAATTAAACCAATGATCTAACTGATTTATTCAGCTCTCATTAAATCAAAAAGATATTGAATTTTACATAATTAAATGACACATAAACTCTAATAGAGGTTGTTGACCATATGCGTTGCCCATTCTTCATTTCTATTGAAATCGGCAAGCTACCACAACAATTAAATTAAAATGACGATGAAGTAATAGATTCAAAATTAGTGAGATATGATGGACAAGATTTTTATATTCGGTCAACTGTAAAGCGTTGTCGTTGAAGCATTTATGAAATGAAATGGTGTGATTGTTAGAAAATTATATGTATAATGGCGATGGAGGAAGGAATTAATTGATGGTTACCGTCATCATCAACGTTGTAGTTATTAAAATTTATATAGGATTTCATTTTAGTTGAATATAATTTACATAATGAATGCATTCAATAAATGCATGTATTAAATCAATCACTGACTTTATGCAATATTTTATGCAATTAAAGTAGAAAATAAAAGCATCAGAGTTTTAAAATACGGAGTAGCTAAATTAAGCCAACGTTTGTTTTTTATTATCTTATATTAATAAAGTTGATAATCTAGAAAAAAAAAAACAGTTTCACAACACATTAGAAGTAGACTAAAAACTACAAATAAGAAAGATAAATATGTTGCTAAATAAAAGTCCTTAAACTTTTTGCATTTATATTGATCTGAAATATATGATCTGCAAGCAAACATATCTGGTTTGGAAATTATGTTCAAAAATAAAATAAATTTAATCAAAACAATTAATTATTTACCTTCATAGATTAAGCATTAAAGATAATTTTTTGGACTCAATTTTTTTAATGTTGACAGATAAGATAGGTCCAAAATATTAAAACAAATTCAAAAAACGATCTAAAGTAACAAACTAAGACTTGATTTATTGGTTTTAATATTTTTCTACGGGGATGTGAATTTCTGTATACTTTACCATACTTTATTGTTTTGCAGAATTCCAAATCAATGTTACACTTTGTCGCGCATGTTTGAAATACATAACTACATTTAAAATAAATTATATAGTTAAAAAGTTCAATGTCTATGCAAGTAGCAATAAATACGGCAAACTTGAGCACTTTAAGTTGTCCAAATGAACGTGATGAGATAACAAATACTTTTGATGCAACACAGCTGAAGCACTTCAGGCCAATAAAAGCTTCACCCAGCTACGGTAAAGATTAATGATGTACACTATGTGGACGACGTTTGTATTCATATTGTTCCATTTGGAAGATACCATTTGTGGTACCATAATGTGTACAGACTGCTAATATCTTGTTCTTTAAGTGAGAGTATATGTCAATTTCCCGACATTTTCACATTGAGTTACAATAAACAGGTATCAATGTTATCATTTGATATTGCCATCTTTTATGTGTTTTATAGGTTTGATGATGAAAATTTAAAAAAATGATTTAATAAGTATTTTTATATTAATTTTATAAACACAAAAATTCAATTTTTTGTTGATTTTTTAAAATTTATTTACGCAGAATTTATTGTAAAAAAGTACTACTACTACTACACCATTCATTAAATCATTCGGTTCATGATTAAAACATATTCTTCTAAAAAAGAACATCGATAAACGTACCTTCAGCTGTGAACAGATCTCCGTTATTGTGTCTTGTGATCGTTGTAATTCTTGCATCTTGTTGAAGAAGAGCCGCCACCGAACCGCAAAGATAATAAAGGGTCAGCACGAGGACCGGAAAGTGAAGAGATCTCGTGATTTCCATTTGCAATTATACATTGCTCAAAGTATCATCTGTAATTAGAAAGAAATAAAAGGTGAGTATTATGAAAAGGTTGCGGTTATTTAATTTATTTATTACTACTAATCGGTTATTAATTATAAAGTTTATAGATACGTAGGAGTCAACCTATGCGTGTGGTCCTTAAATATGTCATTGTTAATAATGTCTAATGCATTATTAACGCTTATGTTTGGCATATTGATTGGCTTTTGAATTAATAAACAGGACACAACTATTAATGTCATACACAATAAACTGTGTTCTAATAATCAAACATCATTTATGGGATTTAAATAGCAGTTTCACAAACAAAGTAACATTAAATCTAGATATAATAACATTTTGTTGAGTTGTATGCTTATGCAATTAGTGGTTAACATTAAAATAATAAATATGATATTTTCTTTGCGTAATATTACATATTATTATTCTATTAATAATAATAACCAAAAATTGTTGTTAAGGGTTGCTTTTTCTAAATATTATGTAGCTTATTGAAATGCAAATAAGTTTTGTGCGTTCAAAGATGAATTAGAAGCAACTCGACCGTATCATTTTGTTTTTAACTTATGAATGAAAGCTGTTGAATTGTTAGGCATACTAATGACCAGATGGAGATATAATTTGCATAATATAACAATATTTTTAATAAAAATATTATGTTAAAAAATAAAATATAATTAAAATTGTAATATTAAATAATGTTTTATTCAAAGAGTAAATATTATAACAATGATAACAAGTAATTATTATACAAATGAATAATTATAATAATGGTTAAACAATAATTATTAAATGTCAACTGTCCCATCGGTCCACGCAAGGGAGCACACAGGGAGCGGTCTAAATTAATTAATCTGCTAAAACTTGATAAAATCTAATTAAGGTAAATTTCTTCTACCGGTCCACACAAGAAAGCACAAAAGAGAGCACACTAGAAACAAGTCTTACATTAATATAGAGATTATCCCTACTCAGAAGTGATAATAGAACTGAAATAAATAAATGTTTTTTTCCGAGCGTCTTAAACAGCTGTCGACAGTAGCGGTAACGGAGTGGGTTGAACGTTGGAATTAAAGTCTATAAGGTGAGCTGATGTTACAATTCTTCCACTTCAAGACGTTGGAGAATCCTGCCTCGGCCTGCCCCTCTTACAAATAAGATAAATTGGCTTTGTTTTGTTGGAATTGAGGCATATCCTTAAGACTGATGTATAGTATTTGCTCAAAGTTTTCTCAAGTCTCTTATAAGAAGCAACTTCATTTGTACATGGTTCTTTAGCAACTAGAAATATGTAAGAGCCATCTCTCTTGAGAGCAAACTAAAAATGTGGTTTCTGGAAGCTTGATTTGTGTAGCCCAAACTCTATTGCCTGGTTGATACTGGATAAAAAGTTGTCAATGTTGGTCTGCATGTTTCTTTCTTCTATCTTGTTGTTTCTCGTGTCGTTCGTGATCTCGTTGTAAAGTTTCAACAAGTTGTTTAAGTCGTAGAGTAATTTCTGGTACAAAGGTGTCAGTTTGTGATATGTTCCGGAAGTCACGTTAGATATTCTTTGGAGAGCAATGTTTTTGGCCAAATGTTAGATATGATGGAGTAAATCTTTAAATCATTTTTTTTTTCTACTGGATTTGCAGTAGTATGATATACTGCAATTGGTGGTCAATGTAGAACTACTAAGTAATTTGCTGTATAACTGCACCAACAAATTGTGTGGGTATGCTATAGCAAAGATATATTTCTTGTATCATAGTCACCCCACAAGCTTCATCAATTGCATTAATTAAGGCAAATAGATTAACCCAACGGGATGCAGTATCTTCTATAATAAAAATCTATTCTTCATTTAACGGTCTTGTAAAAAGTAGTTCAGACAAAACTTCAAAATCATTTATTCATAACAGAGATCTGGAGTAATCTCAAAAGCTTATAATCAAATGCCTTATATTTTTTACTCTAAAGCATAATTACCATCGAGTAGTTTGAACTGGAGTAGCCCACACACCCACCCAAATGTTAGTTATGAAAAGGTTGAATCACAACTTCTCTTAAGACAAAGTGACTTCTAACGTTCTCATAGAAGAAAACATTCAAATTTTTAATGACGATTACCATGATTACCATAAAGTAGTTGAAGTGTCCAACCCACCTACCCAAATGTTAATTATCTAGAGCTTTTTCTTGTGTTAAAGTGACTTCTGACGTTCGCATAAAAGACAAACATCTATCTTCTTAATAACAAACAATCATGTGGTCGGTTGGGTGTGACAATCCAGAAGATGATTAATATCAGTATTTTGAACTGGACTACTGTTGTGACCCACTCACTCAATTTTTGGTCATCAAAAAATTAGATTTACTATCTCCTCCTCTAATTACTATTACGCCTGCAAAGAGAAAAAACTTCCAATTCTTGTTTACAAACTTTTGAGGAAATGGGTAGGTACTTACCCGCTCAAGTTTTAAGTGAGTGGGTCACTCCTGATCATGATCATCATCGAATAGTTTGAACAAGAATAAAACTGGAGGACCACCCTCCCGCCCAAAAATGTGTTAAACAAATTTGAAAATGTCTCTGCTTTGCAAACGTTAGAAGTTTTTATGTAAGAATAATGGATGGTAAATCCAATTTCTTGATGACCTACAGTTGGGTGGATAAGTGTGACACTGCAGTGTATCGATATTATGAAATAATTTAAAATGGAGTGGCCTAATGATAATTGTCAGAAGGTTAGATCACTATTTTTTCTGTGACTTGTATGTGTAAGTGGGTTCCTACATAACATAATTAGCATTTGATAGTGTAAACTAGAGTAGTCAAACCAACCACCTACGTGTTACTTATCAAAAGATTAGAACACAACCTTCTCGTGTGACAAAGTAACTTTTGACATTTGCATCTAAAACAAACATCCAACTTTTTGTTGCGGGCACTTGGGTAGGTAGATAGAACACTCCAAAGCATGATAACCATTAAGTAATTTAAATTAGATTAGCCCACATACCCACCCACCCAAGGGTTAGTTATCAAGAGGTTGGATCACAACCTTCTCTTGTGACAAAGTAACTTCTGACGTTTTCATATCTTCTTTATTTCGCGTTTTACAGCTATTTTACATCGCCCCAGAAGTCTTAAGACTTGTATGAAGGGAGTTGATGGGACCAACGGCTTATTAGGTGACTTCCGAATCAAGCCGTTAGATAAAGAGCAAAGTTATTATTTTAGTCATACTCGAGGATCGAACCCCGGCTGTATAAAACAAACATTCAACTTCTTCATGACGGGTTAGTGGGAAATTTGAGAGCACAAAGTCATACTATTTTTTTAACATATTAGATGATACTAAATCGACTACCAGGCCAATAATATCAACAAGTAATTTTGTGCAAATAAAATTAACCACCCAGATCATTTAACTTAACGTTTTTAAAATTCTTTCTCTCAGGTTTTTTAGACTTAAAAGTTTAGATCACGACTACCCAAGCCTTAAAAAGAAACTTAGACGTTAGTTAGCAAATAAAATATTTGTCAAAAAATTAAAATGTGCCAGCAAGTCTGTGTTTAAGAAAATTCACGTCCAGGCAAAGCTCTAGATTTGTTGCTAATCCATCAAGTTAATAAATATTTAAAAAAAGTACTACATTTTTGTCGTTAAGATTGGCTAATATGTACCTACGTCGACCATCAAAAGTGGGTCAAAATTGCATCCGATTGCAATTTTTTGTTATGGAAAACCACCAAAATACTTTTTTTGGTAAACCTCTTTGTATAAGTAAAATGGTAAAAAAAAATTTTGGCAATAAATTTGTTATAAACCAAAGTATAGAAATCATTTGGTCACAACTTTTTTGAAGTGTTCTCAAAATTGGTATTTTTTTTTTATAAATTTGGTAAAATGTTTAGTCTGTTTTGATAACAAATTCATTTTGCTTTTCTGCTCCTTTTTGCCATTTAGTGTCCTCAAAAAATCACTCATATTTGCTCTTCTCCGCATTTTTTTCTAATTCTCTAATTCTTCCACTTTTTATCTTTCATTCAAAACCTACCAAAACGTATTTTTAACAGCTTCTTCTTATGTTTTCAACACTTTAAAATAGTTTAGTGGCGTCACTAAACTTACTCAAAGTATAAAAATGTTTTTCTTCAAAGTTGCAATTTTGTTTACAATCGATCGACTTAAATAACCGTAAAACTTTCCCAAAATCTTGTTTTAAACACTTTTTTGAGAGCCCTATCGGTGAACCCACTCACAATAACGCACTTCATTTCAAACTAAATCTAATCTAAATCTATCTTAATTCTATCATTTATTCCAAATATTATAATGCCACAAGAAGCAAATTTTGATTAAATATTTGCGGCTCACTACTGCAGTTTTTAGTTTAAAAAGAAAATGTTTCATTAGCAAACAAATCTGACCACTTTTATAGGAAAAACTAGACAGCAAGACTGATCTGCTAAATAGTACGCAACTATCAGAGAAGCCAGCCACAGTCTTCATGCATAGAAGCTAATTCGATGTGGATTAAAGGTGGCCAATTTAGAACAGGAACCAGTTATTATTTTTATAAAAGCATTTTATTAAAATCTCTTACAACGGCAAACGTTTTTTAGCACTGATGAAGGGGGTTGTGTAACTCTTGAAACGTTTGCCGTTGTAAGAGATTTTAATAAAATGCTTTTATAAAAATAATAACTGGTTCCTGTCTTAAATTGGCCACCTTTAACTCACATCGAACTTATTTTATTATTAATTAAAAAAAAATTAATTTTTTTTTTCAACATCAACTTTCAAGCAGCTGCAATAGCACCCGTATCGGGGCAGCAGCCGTAAACGAAAATAAAGATACGGCGCTCTCTCTAAAAGGATAAGAATAAGAAGGACAGCGCCCAGCCCATGAATAGATCCCACTCCAGAGTGGTAGCGGACAAACACCAGATCCAGGTACTGAAACATCAAATAAACCAAATGCCAACCAATTTCATCAAAATTTCTTCAACTTAAAGAACACTATTAAAGCTTTAACAAAAACGCAGACAAACATCCTAAATCTTACCGCACCAGAAAAAGAAAACAACTACAAACACAGTCAATTTCGAGGGATTTTCCATACTCCAAAGAAAACAAAAAAAATATATACAGGGTAAGTTTCCACCCCTTCAATCTATTAAAGGTTTATCAGTCAAGCAGTCGCCTTGAGCGATTACAGTCAGTCAACCATCAGAGGTTAATCCTGTCGGCTCTTCAGACCAAAGAGTACAAAAGACATCCACCCACAAAATCAGAGTCGCCCATGCAAAATATGAAATTCCAAAAAATATTCACAAAGGTGAGACTCAATCCTGCTGCTGTTAACCTCAACCGGAAGAGCTAACTTCCACACATAGTAAATTAAAGAACGCTGCCTTGGTAATCCAAAACATTCCAGAATACCTAACTTAGACAGAAGTTGGCCAAGCAGTCAAATCCTTCAAATTTGCTCCAACAAATACTCACAAAATCAAAAATAAATTGTTTGTTTCTTAACTTATCTCTATGCAACTCCTAAAGGAAAAACGCAGAAGTCATAGATCTAACTGAGTTCTTAAGCCTAAATGTCACAGTTGAGCAAAAAAAATAAGACGTTGGCATACCCCAATGCCAAAAATGCCACCGCCACGGGCACACAACCAAAAGATGCTTCAAAGCATCTGCCGTAACTATTCAAACCCCCATCATTCAGTACGCTGCTCCAAAGGCACTCCTTCTAATTGTGCACTATGTTTTGGCCCTCATCCAGCCAACTTCCAGAGATTCAAAGCATATATAACAGTTATGACCTCTTGGCAAAAATTCAAAAAACACAACGGACACAACGCTCAGGTTTCCCCAAACCTGCCGCTATAACAACAAACAAATTGTTTGCTAACATTGTTTCTCCACCAGCACCAAACACTGTAATCACAAAGATTACTTTTATTTGCGCCTAGTTTACTGCTTTTCATCAAACTATTGTGTCTGCAGTCTTCAAACTCCAATTATGAACAGAAAACCAGATCTAGTCTGTTTCAGGAAAAACGAGCAAAGTAGAAAAGTTTTTCTTTGAACAAAACATCGACGTCATGCTAGTGTTTGCGTCAAATCACAAACCCTCTCAATCGCTGAGAATCCAAATAATTCTACGTACTCAAAAGTCGATGGTAAACCAACTATTTGTAAAAAAAACTTTAAACCACTTCAAAGTAGATATCCCCAACACGCCGGAAACAAATACAATTGCTGCAAACTTGCCTGGACTCGGCATTTTCAAGATCGAATCCGCGTACATAAATCACGTAAACCTTATCAAAATGGCAAATTTCAAAACGGTCGTCACAGACCCTCCTTTCCACAATAATTAGTTAGTTAGTTTAGATTTTTGGCGTATCAGCCTAAGAAGACTATTAACGCCGCCCACAATAATTGCTGGGGATTTTAATCCAAAGATCAGTTTTGTTGAGCAAAAAGGTTTTCAAGTATTGGGTCCAGATATACCTGCTAGTCACCGAGGGGACGTTCTTCACGTAGCAATACTCAAGAACGTCAACTTTCAAGTAGAAATCAAAACTATTCTGATTAAAACCTTGGAAACTACTGGAACTCTACGGAAAGATATCAAATAAAAGAAGAAGAAAAATCGTGGACTCCTACTCACAATTCCTAAAAAAAAAACATTTGGCAGTCTAGCCCCAGCAAGAATGGTTGCGGACATCAAAGGAGCAGTCGCTCTATTTACTAATTTAATCCCCAGAACGACGTAAATGGCATTTAAAACCTATCAGGTTTGCGCTGATCACCCGCTCCACAAAAAAGTCGTAAAGTTGCACAAAAATTAGTGCTGAAAAAATACTTTAGAACCAATCACAAAAGACTATTATCCAATGTGGAAGATTTCCAAAATCTTACAAAACAAACAAGTTTCCATTCCAGTCATCCACGGGGTTCGTTTAATATTCAATCAAAGAGCATTTGCTCAAACTCCAATGTTCCCACTCCATTACTGAAGACGCAAGTCTGGAGCACGTCGAATGGATTTACCAAGAAATCAATGATTTAATAATGGCAACTTTGCTAAAGCTATTATTCAAACTGGGCACTTTCCTAAAGCTTGGAAAGTCTCACTTCTATTAAATATCCCAATATCTGGTAAAAGTCGGAAGCTTCCACAAAACTACCGGCCAATCAGTCTTCTATGCATCTTAAGCAAAATAATAATAATAATAATAATAATAATAATAAACTTTATTTCTATTACAAACAAACTATACAATAGAAAAAGGCGAAGTTCAGTTCTCCCACTCACAATAATAATTTTAATCTAAATTGGCTACAAACTTCTTTTTCTTCTATCAATTTTTATGTATTTCATTCCAATAAATAGTTTAATCTTACATTTACTATTGTAGGCACAATAACTTTATAATTTAAGCAGCAAAAACATTGTCACTTTGACATTATTTCAATCATAGAAAGGGTGACCTTAGACATAACCCAAGACCATACGAATGCAAACAATCTTCTCTCCGCCCTGTAGTACATCAACTAAGCCCGGTGACCACATAGTCGAAAGTTTTAAACTAAACAAAACCACGGGAGTAGTCTTTAATCATCAAGAATTAGCATTAAAGTTGATAAAATTTATTAAGAGATAAATTAGCTATAATAAAATTTGTAATTTGTATTTAATTTAATACTAAATACTTGTTCCTAGTTCATTCTTTATAAAACGCGTACCTATAATAATTAAAATAGTTGGCATACGCGGCTAATGAATTAATACCTGACTAGTTCTATGTATTTTTATCAATGTCAATCAACGGTATAAACATGACTGTAAATGTAATATAATTTCAATGTTTATAAAATAAATGATTACAGGCGTAATATCTGTAATTCTTTATAATTTCTTTGAGCATCACATGCAAGCTCATGTATTTTCCTATAAATACCCACTTTACACGATGACCAATGGTCAAGCAATAATCGTTATTATATTATGTGTGAATTACTGCATATGACTGCATAATAGCAATTAAATTGTTACACTTAGCAATGCAAGCGCAGTTATTTAGAAAACATGAAATGGCACCGACTTTATTTATGCATTAACAACTATCGGTTGATCATGCGATAAATTTCCGACATTTCCGCTAAAACCGGCAAGATTACTGTAATAAAGTAACGAATAAAAATTGTAACAATAACCCATCATTTAAATGCCAGATTTGTTCAGTAGGTTTACACTATATTATCCCGATTCGATTTTGTCACACTTTGTGGATCTCTTGAATATATTTCGAACGTGAGAATATGTCTGTGTAATTACTTTAATGTAACAATCCTATTTTCCTTCCGACATCCAGCTTCAATTACTCCGAAAAGGATGTCTTTATAAATGTTATAGTATAAAATGTTTTCTTTAAAAAGATGCAATTTTCATGGGAAACGGTTCAGTGAGATCAAGTTGTAAATTAAGTAACATCCAAGCAATGCTTTTATAATAATCCAGTAAAGGGGTGAAAGATTTTATATTCTTAACAGATTATTCTTTTCTAATAGCTACCAAATATAGTAATAAACATGTACTCATTGATTTACAACCATAAATCCTACCCAAATAAGTAGATATGAAATTAGATCAATTTTATTTTGAATGAAACATATATTTTAAAATGGTAAGTAAAAACTAATGGCAAACTTTCATAACAAGATAACATCCAGTTTAATTATAATTCTTTCTTTAGTTATGTATGAAGTCGGTATGCAAGTCTTTCATTCATCCCATTAATAAGGTGTGAGCATGTAGCCTTCAATAAAAAAAATCTTTAAATAGAATGTGAAAACGAATTTCACATATCATCCACGTATGGTAGGCGATAGTGTAAAGAAGTAAGTCTTGTAAATCTATCAATAGTTCGATAATCAAGCAATTACTTAGATGAAATTACACAGTGCGCTCCAGTAATTCGCTTTTAATTAAATTAATTTGCGCAATTATTATGATACCGACTGTGCATCACGCTCGCTTTTATTCGAGGTCTCAACACGGATGATGAGTTCTATTATCATATACTTGCATTAAGATTATTCTATTTTAACGAGGAGGCATATTTGTAAATTTGTACATTGCATTTGATGGTTTATATTATTTATATTAAATTGTCTTTATATAATTAATTGAATTCGTTAACATTTAATTACAAAAAACCTAATAAATTATTGCTGAAATACCGATAAATTTAAACACAGGTGCATTCGACAATTACCAATTTTACGGAAATTTACAACGCGTGTCGAGTATTATTACAAAATTTAATTTAAAAACATTTTATATTCAGTAAGAAGCGTTATTTAAAGTGTTAATTTTATCTCGTTTCATTAATTTATTTATATTTATTATTATAATTCATTAATACAAGCAATTGGCAATTAAATGATATCAAAAATAACTTCCTACTTATAAGAATGCGGCGCCGGTGATTTATAAACGTCCACTTTATAAAATCAAATTCTTGACATTGTAAGTTATTATCTTATTATTGAGGTATGTTTTAAAAAGTTAAATTGTTTGCTTTTTATTTTATAATTTTTAATTGAGTGTTATTATGCTTGCTAAAGTAAAATTTACACTTAACGAATTAAATTAATAATAAGAATGTTTTCGCATTGTAGACCTCAGATAACTACATCACTGAATTGTGTATCTAATTAAACACACTTTTTGAATTTCCTTTTTCCTCGCACTGCAGTGTATACAAAGCCTTAGCTACGGCGCTGGCAACAACATAGCAGCTTAGAAAAAATACTCTATAACATTGTATAATCCTATACAGTATTGTGCTGCAAGCTCCTAGAAGAACCTTCAACTGACTTCAAATGATGCTTTTATTTATTACCACCAAACGGTACCTTCAGCGCCAAAGCAACAAGTTTGTTTGTCATCAAGACAACCTAGGAGAGTTAAGGCAGATGCTGGAAGAACTTCATATCGTATGTTTGAAAGTTCGATTGGAGATTAACTTTTTGAAAACAAAAGTAATGACTAATTTTGTACCGAGCAAACACTTTAACATCAGAAACACAAACGTAGACTTAGTCTAGAAATACAAATACCTTAGTCATGAAATCATAATATTTAGAGATAACCAGACCTGCGAATTGCAGAAAAGAACCAACCTTGCTTGTGCAGCATACGGGAAACTCAGCCATATCTTTAAAAGCAAAATTCCGATATGTCTGAAAAGGAAAGTACATGACCAATTCTGCCTGTCCTTACATATGGGGCAGAAACTTTAACTCTAACTGCCAATACGGCAAGAAAACTTAAAATAACCCAACAAAAAATGAAAAGATTAATGATCGGAGTAACCCTACACCACCATACCACCAATGAGAACCTACGGAGGAAAAGTAAAGTCGCAGACGTGATTGAGCGTATAACTATACTCAAATGGAGATGGGCTAGCCACGTGAGTCGAATGAAGTACAAAAGATGGACAAAGAAAATACTAGAGTGAAGACCAAGAAGAAAGACCACCTACGAGTTGAACCGATGACCTAAAAAGGATCGGAAACAACTGGATCCACAAAACTCAAGACAGACGACATTAGAGTGTTATGGAGGAGGCCTATGCCCAGCAGTGAACAGAACTAACTGGGTGATGATAATGACCTGTCAAGTAATAATAATAATTTTAAAAGTATGTTGGATTTATCACTTGGAAATTGCAAAAATTCTTATGTGTAACAGAAAAGTCTGCTCGGTCTTTCTTTGATTTAAAATATATTCACAGTCTTACTAATCCTAAAACTTTTTCTGTCCTTGCTTGCTTGGGTCTACCAAACGTTTTAGAAGTTCTTGTGCTTCTTCTTATAGAGTTTATGTTGCTAGTGATGTTTTTTACCCGGTCTTTCTAAATCTTCTACTTACTATGATCGAAGTTTTCATTTGATTTCACTTATAACTCCTGGCTTGCACAGATAACTACCGACTTGCACCCCTCGCGGCAGTCTCTTCTCGTTCCACAAAAACCCAAATTAGAACCTCTTGACGCCGACTCCAGCTATTCCCCATGACTACTGCTAACGGACTTTTTCTACACTGTCAACGACCTTGGGAACTTGCAGTTTTGCCCTAAGTCTACAATTAACCCACAGCATTGCACATACCATGAGTTACGTCCCGAATCCTGGGATCTACTATCGTACAAAATACTACGAGAAAAACACGTCGCTCACACAACAACCTTTCGATCACCACTCAGAAAACTACTGAAGCATGCATTTTTTTGGTCCCTAAGCCAGGCATACTTGTATTCTGGAGCGCCTCCACCAAGCAGCTCACAAGCACCAGGTGGAAGCTAAAAAGTATTGAACTTACCCCACGGTTGGTTGGCCAAACGTTGTTGTACTCAACTCCTAGAGACGTTGGCTCTTCACTCTCCGCTGATGCAGAAATACTGAAAAAGTCTAATACGCCTTTTCACAACCACTATGGGGCAATTGACTAGCACTTTCACGACCCCAATACAACCACACAAAACGTGTACTACACAGCACACTACCGCTTCTTGGTACAAAACCTAAAAGGAAAAGCTTTAAGATTTAAGCAACGATACAAACGGAAACCTTCCCATTTGTAAGAAAACTTGAAACATCAAATACTGTTACAGTACGCCGTCCCGGCGGCAGTAACCAATTTGATGTCCAAACAACAGCGCAACCTGCTTGAAGCAATGGAATGCCGCGTTCTATTAGAAGATCTCTCCACACTACCCGGAAGAAACATTGGCAAATGTCCTGGCTATTTTGGTGGAACCAGCTCATTGCAATGCCGACAGAATGGGAGAACAATATCGCGAGCAATAGCTGAAAATAAAAATAAAAAACCTGAAACATGCCGCAACAACCCGACCAACCAGTTCCCAACCAAGAGTTGGTTAGGAAAGAAAACGCTAACCCCACCAGGCTTTTCACCAACATCACCCCAAAAAGCATCTCAGCTACGAGCGACTCTCAACTAGTGTAGGCGCAGTGGGCAAATAGCACCTGCCCTGAATCACAATCACTATTGATGGGAAGAAAGTGAAAGCGCTTGTTGATGCTAGCCATAACTTTACTAAACTAGTAACACGACACCGTTAACAATAGCTATCTTGTAAGCTGACCCTACAACTTTGCTCTAAACCACGACGGATGTAAAATATTTGGCAACCCTTGGCTAATAGACTATCAAGCCACCATAAATTATCTTTTTTAAAGACTCTGCATGAACCGGTCAAGTTCTCACAATACGCTTTTATGAAAGGTGTCACACCCACGACGATACCAACTATAAAACACCGCATCAAACTGACTAACACTGCCTTAGTTCGATCGTTGAGATACTACAAGGTTCGGCAGGGAAACTTTACTTTTCCAATGGCCGTTTGGTGGTCGCCATCTAACGTGCCCGCCGAACTCGGTTTAATATTCATCCCACGGGTCCCGTTCCTGGCCGGCAATCAATCGTTTTGTGGGTAGACGCATTCAGTGAAAGTGGCAGTGTGGCAAAAAAAGAGGTCAACGGACTTCCAAAACCCCAGAAAACGTCAAGAGGGTGAGGTTGTCGTTTTTGCACTCTTCCCGGCGGCGTTTGGCGCGCAATCAGGCAGGTGGATTTCTGATTGTAGTGTGAAACAAATTCTTTACAACAAACTCAAGTTTCCTCCCTACAAACTTGCTGTGGTGCAAAAACTCAGTGAACGTGATTTTGTTTCTCGCCAAACTGCATGTGAAGCGCTCCTTAACACGCCTTCGTGTTTTTCAGTGATGAAGCCCATTTCCAAAAAACAAAACATGCGTTATTGGAGTAGTGCTAATCCCCGTAAACTTGATGAGAATTGCGATAATTGGGCCTTACTTTTTGAGGAAGAAAAACACACTGTTACTGTGAATGCAGTTTGCTACAGAAAAATGATTGAGGCATTTTTGACAGAAGTCATTTTGCCACAAGAGGAAGTCTTGATCCAATTTTTTGATAACCAGTACTTGGGAAGCTGAGTGGGCCACCCCAGTTTAAACTACTAACTCGTTATCATTCTATGGAGTGTCACACACACCCAAGTAGTTATTTTGTCTCATACTCCTTGAAAACACTTTTAGGTGGATGTCTGCCAAACTTCAATCTAAACTACTGACTTGTTGTCATGTTCTAGAGTAACCCATTTATCAAGAGTTTGTCATCAAATTAAATGTTTGTTTTCTATGCAGATGTCAAAACTTATTTTCTCACAAAAGAAGATCGTGATTCAACTTTAAAAAACAAACTGTTGGATAAGTGGTTAGGTGGGCCACTCCAACAGGGACGGCGCTAGGCGGTAAGCGAGGTAAGCGCCGCTTCAGGGCGCAACACGTCAAGGGCGCTGTGGCCCCTAGTGCAAAAAGCTTTGGGGCTGTTATGGTGGCTTCTAATTTCAGAAACTTTTATATGTAACATGGAGTTGCTTAGTAAATCGGCTTTGAAACGGTTCAAGTGATCTCCTAAATTACAACTCCAAAAACGGTATGTGCAATGCCATCAAGCGCGTGTGGACCACGTACAGGTGGTAAACTAAACATTGCTGTGTTGTGGATTTGGTCTTTTGTTTCACAACTTAGTTTTGATCTTTAATTGGAACTTAGCTTACAATTTTTTCAGCGGAGCTGCTTCCGTAATTGTGACTTCTAGTAATTTGGCTGTCATCCGCCACCAACACTAGGCCATGTCATGCTTGTTTGCACGCTGGCAAGTAAAAAGGCTACTCTGTCCGACCCGGATATTATCTGGTCCTTTCTCTGGTTTGATTGTTGTATGTTTGGTGTTCTTGTTACCTCAACTGGTGGTTTGCCTCGACTGCATAGATTTTTTTTTGGTTTAAGAGGAAAATCTTCTAAAGACTGTCTCTCCTACCTCTGAAGGAGAGTGCATACAGACTAATCTCCTCAGATTATGCCTGGAAGTTTGAGTTAATTAAACTAATATACCTTTCGATTGGAGAATGTATTTTAGGAGAAGTTTGGTTAAGACGTCCTATAGGCTGTGGGGTAATCCCAATGATATGATCGGTCTCCTATAGAAGTATTTACCGTTGACTGGCTTGGCAAGTAGATTTTTGTGTTACATCTTGTCAAAGAGCTTTTTAATAAGGACCACCTCCGTATTTTTTCTCACTCTGAAACGTTTGACAATGTAATCAGTCACTCGGTTTATTTGTTGGACTACAGAGTAGTCTCGTCAAAACCCATGTTGGAAAGCAGTAGCAGATAGTTAGATTTCTTGTGGTTTTGGATTATGTTTAAAACCACCTTCTCTATGCTATTGCTTGGTAGTTGAAAAAAAAAACTTTTAGTTCTTTCCAGGTTTTAAAAATTTTATGACTTGAAAGCCTTTTTAAGCTTTTGGGAAGTGCAAAAAGCAATATTGGTAAAGGCTATTATTGCTTTATATGAAAAAAATTTAACTCGTCTGGTCCAGGAACAGATCAAGTTTTCAATTTTCAGATCATTTTTCTAATTTGAGAAGGTAGAAAGCTATGTAACGGTGTGTCGTTGTCAGTTTTCTTTAGAAAGTCATTGACATTGACTATAGAAATCCGGAGAAGTTTACACCTTGTTGATTGGAAATTTATTTATTATTGTAAAATAAATTTAAAAATGTAATATTTTTTTTAGTATTATGTATTTTTTTGACACTTTAGAAGATTGGGGCAACATATTTGAAATTTGAAGAGGGACGACATAATTCAAACTACTGACTCGTGCCATAAAGTGTCTCACCCACCCACTTAATAAACGTTTGTCATCAAAAGATTGGATGTTTAACCTATCTGCAAACCTCAGCAGTCCTTTTGCCACAAAAAAAGGTAGTAATCCAACCAATTGATAACTTACATTTGGGTGGGTGAGTGGGCCACTCCACCTTAACTACTAACTCGTCAGGTTGTGACCCAATCACCTTCCGAAGTGTCATCAAGAGATTAAATATTTGATTTTTTGTAAACGTCATAAATTACTACACACACACTCAACTGTTTATCATCAAGAAAATGACATCCATTCTGTTGATAATAAACATCAAAAGAATGGATGTCATGCAATAATTTCATTCTAAAAAAAGATATTTTTATTTTTAAATAAAACACAAAAAAATGTAATAAAAATTGTAAAATGTTGTAGAGAACTTTTATAAAAATAAAAAATCACAAAAATAGCAAATCCGGTTATAAAATATCAAAATATTGTTAGAAATAACAAAATTCAGCCATGAACTGTTAAAAACATCAAAATTCTATTCATAAAGTCAAAAATAGCTACAAAATATTGCCAGCAAGCACTAAAATCCGGCCATAAATGGTTGAAACTAGTAAAATTCTATTCATAAAATGTCAAAAATGACAAAATCCGGTCTTAAACAACAAAATATTGTTAGAAAGAGTTAAAATCCAGAAAAAACAATTTAAAATTGCATTTTTTTTAAATAAAATGTTAAAAGTACCAAAACCCGTTCTTAGAACTTTAAAATTTTGATAAAAAGTAACAAAATTGAGCTATAAACCGTTGAAAAATGCAAAATTATTTTCATAAAAAGTCAAAAACAGCAAAAGCTGGCTATAAAATATTATAATATTGTAATAAGAAATCAAAATGTTACCATAATCTGTTAAAAAATGTAAACCTTTTTATATATTTTCAGAAAGTATAAAAATCAGCCCAAAAAAAGTTAAATAATTTAAAAAAAAACCAAAAAAACCAGCAAAACCACCAATAATAGATCGACTTGCAGCATGGAATGTACGAAGCAGGTACTAATTAAATAATATAGAATTAGAAATGACCCAACTTTACATACAGGTAAAGAGTAAGTGAAGCTTAATGATCTGTATCTGGACACACAACAAGTAGCGAATATACCACCTACTACTCTGAAACTCTAGTAATACCTATAAGAATAAAGTAGCCAAACATCCAACCTTTATATAAAAGTGCAAAATTCTTGCCAAACATAGCAAAATCCGGCCATGTAGTATACGAATTTTATCAAAAAGTACTAAACCTCAAAAATTCTATTTATAAAAAGTCAAAAATCCGTTCATAATTATGTTAATATATTTTAAGAAAAAAAACAAGAAAACCAGCAAAACCACCAATAATAGATCGACTTGCAACATGTACGAAGCAGGTACTAGCTACATAATATATAATTAGAAATGACCCAACATTACATACAAGTCCTAGAAGTAAGTGAAGCTCGATGGCTTAAATCTGGACACCCACTACCCTGCGATTCTAAATAATACTCATATGAATAAAATAACCATGCCATAATCATAAGAAAACAATCTATCAATATTCAAAGACAAACAAGTACAAATGCAACTGTGGTTTAGTTTAAAATTATTCATTCATGTATTGTCTGAAGAAGCCTGAGGTTCAGCCAAAACTGCAGTCACAGTGTGACGGTGGGTAAGGAGCTGGCAAGATGATAAGTCCAACATGGAAACTAAAGAGGCTCTGGCGAATACTTTCTCTTCATTCTCAGCTGTTTAGCTGTGATCTGTCGACCTCCCTTGGTCAACTCTTTGGGCTACTGTTTTGGTTCCCGATGTTATTAGATATTGAGGGCTAGGGAACCAAAAAACACTCTTTTCTTACTCTACAGAGGGGAAAAACCTCATAAAAAAGTAGTCCCAATCCCGGCATCCTCTTCTCTCCTAACCCCTCCCTAAAATGGATCACCAACGACAACCATCCTTCAGCCCAGGTACACGAAACAGGTAGCAGCCCTACCATTTATGATTAATACGGAAAAATCAGCAAACAAAAATTAATTACCTCAGGAAGGTACCGGAAACGGATACTCCTCCACTGCTACGGCAGTCTTCTCTAAGGATTCTGGGAAGAGCAACTTACTGATAAACACAAACAACAAACGTCATAAAGATGACCAGAAAACAGATAACAATGAAAGAGATTATGCAAAGTTCAACGCTGCAGGAGATCCCTTTCCAAAAAAAGAAAAATTGCAACATACGCCTCCACAAAACCAAAAGACACCCATCTATCGGCCGGATCTAGGCCAGGAACAAAAAGACAACTGCGCGACAACAAGTACGGCACTAAACAGTGCATAACCTACGAAAACAGGGACTGAATATCCTATGACTCCAAATGTCAAGGAGGACCAAAACCCTAAACGGAAAAGAGTAAACTTGACCCCAGAAGCACCAAGATACACATTTGATCCGGAAGGAAAGTTTGTTATGAATCAATTGGAAAAACTCAACCAAGTCAAGAAGCTCAAAACTCTAATTGATGGCACCTACAAACCAAAAACAGAATTAAAGGAAATAAGCTTCAGGCTAAACTATCATGCCAAGCAGATCCAGGAAGAGGAACAAATGGAATGGTTGGAAAAATGTTAAACCGAAAATAAAAAAGAGGACATAGAACAAAAGCTGCGCCGCGAGATCCTACAACTCAAAAGACAACTAGAAGAAAAGAAAAGAAAAACAAAACCCATTCAGACAACTGCAAGAAAAAACAAGAAGAGAAATAAAAAAAAGAAAATAAAATAAAAGAAGAAATAAAGACGGAGAAAAACTTTAGCAACCTAACTAAAATAATTGATGAGGATTGGCTAGAGGAATGCTACACTGTAACATAAATACAGCTAGAGAAGCCGCCGGTAGAATATAAAAACGTAGACTCGGCGATCTTTATAGACACGGAGATTAAAAACTCTACGCAAAAGCGCACGAATGGGGATCGCCAGTGGCGGACCAGAGAGATGCACACTTTGTAGAGTGGGTAGCAGCTTTAGACATGATCGTTCAAAACAAGGGTGACCAACCAACGTTCGTAAGGGGAAATTCTCGCTCTTTTATAGATGTTACGTGTTCACCGTAAGGTCCTAGACAGGGAAACCGCAACTGAACATAACTACATATACTTCCAAATTAAAAAGCAAATTGAATATAAAAGAGGACTAAAACCACAGAAAGACGAGGACTGGAAATCTTTCAGAAAACTGATGTCCTGGAGCATTGAAAGGAATAATGACGACAAGGTGACTCTTCAGACATACACAGCCACAATAAACGAAGCCTATGAAGGAAGTCTACGCAAAGGTGTCAGCAAAAATAAAAGATTACCATACTGGTGGAACATCACGATAGCCAAAGAGAGAAAGAAGTGCCTCATACTTAGAAGGAAATTTACAAGAATGAGAAAGGGACAGAGGTACAGCAAACACAATGCTGGTGAAATCAAAAATGAGTATAATATCAGTAAAAAACAACTTCGAATCAAAATAGAGACTGAGAAAAAAAAAACAGTGGTCACGATTTAAACAACGGCGTTTAGGGAAACGCGTACAAAATTTCCATAAAAAATGGGATGTGTTACACCATACGAGTTGACTTCGGAGCGTAAACTAAAGGTAGTAGATGAGCTGTTTCCTAAAAACACATAGCAAAGAGAGCCCGAAAAAATAGTGGAAAACATCAAACTATTTAAAGAAGAAGACCTGTCACGAGCCGTCCAGGCTCTAAAAACTGGAAAATCCGCTGGTTTAGACTACATTCCACCAGAGGCCCTAAAAGAAGCACATAGCATAGCACAAAGTTGGATGCTAAACATGTTAAACCAATATTTAAATTCAGACCAATATGCCTTCTGAACACCATCAGGTAGGTCTACGAGTCAATGTTAAGAAACAAACTAGAAGAAGAAATAGACAGTGGAGGAGGACTGTCAGAACAACAGTATGGCTTCGTGAAGGAAAAATCTACCTTAAAGGCGGTCGAAGAAGTAGTCAAAACTATTAAAAACAGCGAAGAGAAATGAGAGACATAGAAAACGCCTTTAATACCGTGTCATGAGACGAAATCATGAAGGAACTAGAAGAGGAATATCGCAATATCTTCAAAATATTGTGTCAAGCTACCTATCTGAACGAAAACTACATGTAGAAAAAGGCCTGGTAGTCGATATTACAACAGAAGTTCCACAAGGGTCGGTATTAGAGCCAACACTGTGGAACCTTGTAGACGATGACGTCTTAAGAAGAAAGTGGCCAAACGGCGTAAAAGCAGTAAAGGCAAACGATCTCGCCATAGTAGTTGTGGCCAAGGATAGTTATAAACTAGTGAACAAGACCAATGATGCATTGGAAAAGATATATATGTGGCTAACCAAACAATATCTAGAACTGGCCCCACAAAAAACAGAAGCGGTTATACTAAAAGGGCCAAGAAAAAGATCCCGAAGAAATGATATTACCTTCGAAAGTACCTGGAAATAACCCTCGACGATAAACTTCTCAGAACATATATAGAAAACGATGGAAAATGTCAAAAAAACAGCAGCAAACCTATCAAGGATCATGCCCAACATAAGCGGACCGTCAAGCAAAAAAAAAAGTGCTAAACTGCGTCACCGAGTTATCAATTCTCTACGAATCACCAATATGGCATAAAGCGATGAAAGTAAAAAAATGCAAAAACCGGCTGATCAGGCTTTAGAGGAAAATGCTGCTGAAAGTAGCAAGTGCTTACAGGACCGTTTCAGCAGAAGCCCTATAGATGGTATCAGGAACTATACCCATTGATCTGAATGTGGAAGAAAGAAATCGACTGTTCCAGAGAGAAAATGCATCAACAGAAGCAACCAAAAAGAAGGAAAAGGAGGAAACAATAAATCGGTAGCAAACTAGATGGGACAACACGGAAGGAGTAGCACAATGAACATAAAAAAAACTTATACCAAACATACAAAGATGGCTAGACTGTAAATTCAGATCAATAGACTACTTCCTGACTCAAGCTTGAACAGAACATGGATCTTATAAGGCATACACAAAGAGAATTAGCAAAAATGATGGCGATGCATGCAGATACTGCGTAGAAACAGTGGACGACGCCGACCATACACTATTCCAATGCGACAGGTGGACAGCGGAGAAAACGGCAGCTGAGTTACGGATGAGAAGAGCTTAAAATGCAGAGAACCTACTGGATACCATGATGGAAAACAAACAATTGTACAAATCTGCTAAAAGATACATAGGTAATTTAATAAAAAAGAAAGAAGAAGAAGAAAGGAGAGATAGATAAACTGACCGGACCGTTCTGATGATATGCCTACCTGGTAGTTCCGAAACGGCTCCTGTAAAAGGCGAGGTGTTTTTAGTGCGTACACCGTAATTGCACACCCCACACGAGATTCGTACACTACTGGGAGAGGGAAGAACTTCTCTCAGTGTCCATAAAGGATTTCCATCAGACAAAAAAAAAGTTTTATTTAATCTTGTATTATGAATTATAACGTAGTAACGGTCAACTCCATCAACTAAATAGATAAAATGTTAGTAGAAAATAAAAATTATTCTTATCACGGCGTTTTTATAAGCGTGTTTTTAATAGCATTGGCAGGTTTTTTTTTAATTAATTTAAATTAATAGAAAACAATGTAAATAATAATAATTAGTTTACCCCCTCGTGGGTACTACCTTGTCGTGGAGGTGGATGAAACTGAAACTAAAAAAAAATCCAAGGGCAGACAAAAGCAAAAAAAAGTTAAACACAAATGTGTCTTATCACCAATTATCTTTAACATCTACAATACAAATACGTTTAAAGTAGTTCTGCAAGAAGATGTAGGAGTAAGAATTAGTAAAACAAACTATCAAAAACATCAGATACGCAGATGATACGGCAATTATAACAGAATCAATTGAAGAACTGCTACACATGCTTAAAATATAACTAAAGAAAGCAACAGATGAGGCTTCATAACAAAAAAAAAAACAAGTTAATGATTCCATCTCATCTCGCAAAAAGTTGTCTACATAACAATCAAATAATACAAGAAATACAGTGCATAACTCGTTCAGAGATACGCACCCACAAGTACATTGAAGGGCAAAAAGATGAAAACATTCTTCAAAAGCATTAAAATCAAAGAAATACCAATAAAATCACCAGTAGCAACCTAAATGCCAAAAATAGCAAAAGAGCTGAAACAAATCCTGAGAATATTAGAAACTTTGGATTGGGCAAATCAAATTAAAAAAGAAATCCGACAAAGATGCATACTATCAGCCGCCCTACTTACATAACTTACTATTATATGTATGAAGTAGAAGCATAGACAATAAAGAACGCAGACATCAAAAGGTCAAAAGCATTTAAACTATGAAAATACAGAAGAATACTGAAAATATTATGAACAAACTGGGTAACCAATATAGAAGTAATTAGAAGAATGAAAAAAAAAAAAATCATAGACATTATCAAAACACAAAAATTACAATACCTGGGACACATCATAAAAAGAGAAAAATTCCACCTTTTCCAATTAAAAATACAAGAACCAATACAAGGAAGAAGAAGCATTTTAAGAAAACGCCACTCATGGCTAAGAAGCCTGCAATAATGGTTCAGTTGCACTACAAATCAAATATTTAGAGAAGCTGTCTCAAAAATTTGCATAACGATGATGATTGCCAACCTCCGGAACGGAGAAGGCACCCAGAGAAGAAGAAGAAGAAGAAAGCAAAGTATAAATGTATTTGTCGACACAGACGCAAGCAACTATCCGCTATCTCCGAATGTCGAGAACAATTTGTTTGTTCGCAGGACAGATACATTTATACTTTGCAATTCTAATTATTATTTTAACAAATTAGAAAACTGGTTTGCAAAATGCAGCGTTTGAATTTAATTTCCCCATATTACTTTATGCAATCAAGCTCACTAGGCAAACCGATAACACCGAGTACTTCATGTATGTAATCTATTGCGTCATGTCCAACCCAACCTTTACAAGCAACAATAATTTATAGTTTTGTAAAATTGTCAAATTAAAATATTACCCGCTTTAAATACAAAATACCGACAATGATATCATGCAAAATTTACATATCACAACAAAGCCCACTGATAAATGGCAAAAATTACAAACAATATGATTAATGCTTGCTACTATTTGTAACCACCCACTCGACAATAACTTCCGTAATTAACACCAAACATTACCTTACAAATTACACACATCTGAATGGCGGCTTCTCCAAAGGTGCCCATGGTTAAAAGGATCCCCGCCGACTGTTACATATTTCTTCCGAAGTGTTGGAATTATTCCCTACCTCATTGATAGATAATATACGCCATGTTATCGTGCCGCATTAATTATAAGGCGCGTTTCCTCGTTCGGATGGATTATATCGAGGATTTTTGAATTTTTCAAAATATACTATACATATTTCTATGTAATCAATAACGTTAACTGAACTATCCCATGTGATTATTAATATAAAGACAGTTAATTTAAATTAGAATTTTGTAAATTAATACTCAAATAGATAATAGTAGATACATTATTAATTAGATAAGTTGTATAACACGTTATAAAATTATATACAATATAACTTGTTGATATTGGTTACCAGTTTTATGTTTTACTTGTAATAAAATACATGAAACAAACTGGCGTATTATAGAACTTTAAAAAATAACACAACTTTTATTTGGTTTCTATTTGCGTGCATATTATACTACAAAACATATAATACAAAATATGTAGTTTTAGCTATCGATTGAAACAAAATATTATATAAATAAAACACGATACACAATCCCATCGGGAATGGTAGTTAAATGTTATTAATGATTATGACGTAATTCTTATTGCAGTCAAAAAAAATTTGGGTAATACTAAAATTTATCATCAGGTTTTATGGAATAAATATAACTTCAAGTTTTTATAAATAGAATCACATTTTTTTGTTTGGTACGCAGGTTTGTTTGAACTTTAAGAGTTAATTCTTTTGTGTTCATCACAAACCTCACTAACATACATTGCTAGTTTCGGCTAGACTAGAGCCTTCTACAGATGTAATATGTTAACTGAGTTAGTAGCAAAACATAAGTTAACTGAGTTAACTTATTAAATTGGGGCGTGATACAATTACGACTTATTAATTCTAAATAATACCACTTTTTAACCAATATTAATTCAAATTTAATTAAAAAATGTGTTATAGCAAAATATAAATTCCTATATGTTTATTTAGATTCATACAACTAACAAACAATCATGTTACTTATTTTTCATAAATAACTATCGCTTGAATCAAGCAGAAATACCATCGACAACATTTTTCATATTCATTGTGTGGATATGTAAATATGAAAGAAACATAGTAGAGGAATCTACTACTCAAATATAAAATTTATAAGAATGGTGAGCTGATCTGCGATATAAGCACAGGAAATAGTGTAAGTTGATGAGGAATTTTTTATTTTAAATAAAAGTCAATAAATAATATACGAAACAATGATGCAGTAAATAGTTGTATCACAGAATCTAACTCTCAAACATCAGTGATAAACTTTCCAAAACAATAGACAATGTGCTGATATTTTAATTTAATATTTAAGCTTTTATTATACTAATTTTTATTAATAGTTCCTCTAGTAAAAAAACTACATGTACTACAAGTAATATAACAATCTAATACTTGTGTTAAATCATGACTTTGACAGTTTTATGAACTAAAAAAAGTAAACATAAAAACATTCCATAAAGTAATTAGAAACATTGCCGTAGCTGGACAATCCATCAAACAATATAGACATAAAAGATCTAGATCTCTATAATACATACCTCGTCAGACATACGCGACGTGTTAAATGAACTGAAACGATCGTCGGTACTGTTGTAAAAACGTAACGGCCCAGCAAAATTGAGTGCATATCGGTGTTTCCTATCAGAATCATCTTCACAATTAAATAGCACAAGAATATCATTCGGAAAATGAACCCATTAATATATCTCACACCGGTAATATACCGCTTCATTTTTCAATAAATAAATCCGTTATTGCTACTGTAATTTCATTAAATTACAATACTAAAATATTGCGCCAATATTAATGTCAACAACATAGGTTGTTTTAATATATGTGAAATACCCAAAAAACAGTTGGAAATAATTGTCAGATGTATCTTCTTATCTTAAAAAAAGATGCAAGGTTTATAATATCGGTACTTTGTGGAGCTTGTACGGTCGTGAGTTGATAAGATAGCAGGACTTTTATGGTATAGATATAAAATTAAATCGTTGGAATATCGTGATTTTTTTATGATATTCAAGCCAAGTATGTGGTCCGCAATATAATTATTTACTTTGATACAAGAATACAATACAAGATATGCTATTACGATTGTAAATTAATTTCCTATTTGTTTGTATGTGAATACAATAAAGTATTAATAATTTCCTATTACATTTAATACAGCATTGAAATATTAATTATGAATGAATGAATGATGTTTAAAAGCGCAAATATGATTAAGGTTTTTTTAATAGATTCTATTCTAATTATTATGCGATTAGTTTATTGTTAATCAATAGTTTTGTAACTTATACCAGCGAATCGTGTGAATTAAACATATTTAGAAGATCTAATTGATAATTCATATGTGAAGTACTCTTAACTTTTAGTATCCTTTTAAGATTTAATGAAGCAAGATGACTTTGTGTTTATCTGCTGGGCTGAGCTTTATGAGCTGTGAACGTGAGCACATATTTTTAGTTGTAATCTAGTCATCCGCACTAAATGAGGGGATTAATAGAATATTATACCTTATTTATTAGCGTTTTAAAACAAATTTGTCCAAATTTAGTGATAATAAATGCTTAATTTTTTTATAACTTAACATAATATGGAATTAGTTGATCATAAGTAGTACCTATTATAAATATTTAATTTAAAAAAACCACTATCGTCAACAAGTATCTGTTGTTTGAAACTTGTTAATGTCTTTCCTCCAGCTTTCAAATTTTCTGCTCTTCTTATCAACTTAATCCATTAACCTCAAAATAAATAGTCATTATCAGCCTGTGGGCAGTCCAGAAAGATACCACAACCGCCTCTATTGTTTAACCTACACCCTACTAAAGATTTTGCAAGACAAAAAGAAGCAGTAAACTAAAGCTTCGTATTCTAAGTCCGCCTCCAATGATCGATGCCTTTCCAGAAGAATGATTTATTACTGTATAAAAAAAAGATCATTTATAGTGACAAAAACTATTTCCCACAACTACACATATGCTTTCAGCATCTGTTCGGCAACTTTCAGTTAGTACTCCTGTTGTTATTTTGGTTCCGGACGGCTAACAAAGAAGACATTACAAAAGTAAGATTCCGCTGCTATACACCTTAAACTTTTCTATCAATGCCAACCCAACCCAAATCAAAAACAACAAAATACCCCAACTAGTTCTCTTAAAAAGTAACATCCTGCGTTTGTTATTTAGAAAATTGCTGAATATTGTTGTCTTCTTTGCGACATGGCTGCTTGAGTTGTTGCCACATAATATTGAGCGCTAATTTTGGGGTTGGGTTGGTCGCCAAATAGTTACTTGTTTGTTGCTTTGATTCTATACTATGCACTAGACAGTGCATTTACTAGATAGTGACTTGGATTCGACTGACTGGTAGTCAGCAATAAACGCCTTATTTTATTTTATAATTGAATTCCTATATTTGATGATTAATGAACGTGCTGTAGCATCAATTTGAAGTGATGTCGTCGGTAGTGTTGATGAGCTAATAGTGGACCAATGGTTAACATCCTGTCCCTTTGAAAACACCAACAAACTATTGCAGCTTAGACATTTTTCAATTAACATTTTTTTATTAAAATACTGCATTCTGTGTGAGTGTCTATTTATAAACACTGCACAATAACAATGTATAAATTGCATAACACATATCACTAATTGCCCTTTAGGTCATGTAATAGCGGCCACCTTACCATCTTTAAAGATGCGTTAGAATACATTAGAATACGTCTGAATAAAACGTCGGATACTTTGTCTGATCTCATACTAATCACAACGCCAGGTTAATCTGTAAAACAACGCAAAAATCAGTAGAAAATCTATTCCAAAAACTGTTTTAAAACTGTAGTCTATTAAAATATCTCATCAAAAAGTTAGTCGGCCAAAAAGATTCTTAATATACTACAATAACACAATAGTTTTGTTACCAATTATCTTAATGTGCATTCATTTGATAAAGTTCGGTTATGCCGGATTGGGTTAGGTTAGGTTAGGTTAAGTTAAGTTAAGTTAGGTTAGGTTAAGTAATGTTAGGGTAGGTTACCGCCCGGGTGGTGTAGTGGTTAGCGTACTTGACTGATATACCAGGGGTCTTGGGTTCAAGCCTCAATCCCCCTATCTGGAGGGTCAGTTTTTCTGTTTAAGAAAAAATGTGTTGTGATGAGTACGCCTTTTTTCGGATAAGAAAAGAAAATTTAGTAGGTTCCGTGTACTGCCTTGATGTTGCGTGCACGATAAAGAACCCAATAATTTAGGTTAGAATTCCTGAATTTGCGGCAAAATTCCCAGATTTAGTAGTCTTAATCTCTGGCGTCGGTGATTAGACTTGGCATCAGAAATAGACCGACGATAAATAATTAAATTAAAAAAAAAGGTTAGGTTAGGTTAGTAATATATTAGTTAGCATACAAATTAATAAACGTTAAGTGTATCATGTACACTTAACAACTAAAAAAGATATTGTTTCAGTAAAAACTACAGATAAGATTAGATTTAAAGAAGCATAGATGCAAAAAGTCTTATACGTACATCCAAGTAGAGTTGTCAAAATGACAACCACTATAGTTCAAAGTGTCACACTTTGAATAAAAAAGGTTACACACGAGCCTGGTAATGATATTTCAAATAAATCTAAAAAAAAGCAACTAAATGAACTAATGGCCTAATACTACAAAATGTCTAGGTGATCACGTCTGTAAAAAATACCAATAAAACCAGACAGTATATAGGTGGCTGGCAGAACACACGTAGTTTGCAGGACACATATAGTTTAATGGGTACCCTAGCTTTGATCAATTAAAAAACATAGAAGACAGAGAAGCTGGAATAAAAAATTTAAAAGAGCGTCAAAATGAAGAGCGACAGAAAAATTGGAAGAGATTAAAACTCAAGCTCTGGCAGCGCAAAGGTATAGGAAACAAAAAGAACAGAAAAAGAGACATCGGTTGGAAGAGTTGAAGACAAAAGAAGACTCGCAAAGGCATCAAGTTGAGGAACAAAAGAAGGCTGTACATAAAGCCAAACGAGATAGATTAGAATCAATTTTAAGGAGGAACCAAGAAAAGGAAGCTAAAATTGAAGCCAAACGATGAAATGACAAGATGTTTTTTGCTTCATCCACAGCCCGCATGTTAGAGTCCACCAATTCGATCGGTTTGTTTTGGGGACACAGGCGGGGAACAACTACACAAAATTTTACATGTACAGCCGTTCCTTTAACTAGACGATAATCCAAGCAAGAATTGGATGGTAGTAGTAAAAAACGGGCGACCTCAGCAAGTGGCTTGAAGCGATCAGAAGAAGCTCCGTCGAAATCTAGCAGTTCTCTTAGTCAACAGAGTACGAGCAGTGTAACTAGTTCTGTAAATATGATATAGAAGAGACCAGTTAGTAGTATAGATGTAACAAGTGTCACAACAAACTTACAGTTGTCAGATAAGAATACGAAACCTCCACTACCAAAAACGAGAAAGTCTAGCTTATCAAATACACAAGAAAAATTAAAGAAGAAATCGTTAAATTCGCCCACGAAAGGAACACCAAAATCGAGTTTTTTGCCAACCACTAACAATGCTCCCAGTATACTATCAAAACCTGAGCCAGCCATAGTCAAAAAAGAAATTGTTAGTAAAAAAGTCGAACAAGTCCAAAAAGAAGAAACAATTACTAGTCATATAGTTGAAATTACTAATGAACCCATTGTAGAGCAACTTATTTGCTTAGAAATTAGTGAAGCTCTCTCACTCAGTTAAAGCAATCTTATGAGAAACTTGAATTTTTGCAAACACTCTGATGTACAGTTGCAATATTTTTTTATATTCACACTGGCGTAAAAAAGTTTTAAGTAAATATGTTGATTTAAATTTTTGCACAAAGCTTTGACTTAGATAATTATAAAAACCAAAAATTGGAGTTAATGTACGGAAAGTGGTCGCAACTAAACGTGAACTTTTGAATAATTTGTTAACGTAATTAAAACACATACCGTTCCATGATGAAATAGTGCGCACTGGCAATCACAAATGTCAAAACAATAGCCTGGAAAAATAGTAGCAACTTAAAATAAATATGAGTACGTATAGAAATTTTTTGCAAGCTTAAAAGTAATAGGTTAATTCTAAATTGCTTGAAACATCAGAGATCACTATGCAAAAGTAGCAAAATTTTATCAATTAAATGTATTTGGGCAAAAAACACGGGGATAATTTGAACAACACTTGACTACCACATAAGAAATGCAAAAATTACTTTTGCTGATACTGCAATTGGCCATTCAGACAATGCAAAGTACACTTTACTACTCTTGCAACAGCACGCTACTGCTACGCTCTTCCCTACAACCTAAAGTCTTCGCCAGGAATGTAAACTTAGCAACCCCAATTTCTCAAATGCCAGTGGACAGCATGCTCTCAACAGCTGTTATATACAAGACTTTAATGCCAAATACGTTCTTAGCACATAATTCCAAGTCCTCAAAGTGTATAAATAATATTATTTATAACCTAATACAACTCAGTGTACCAAGCTGTACTTTGTTTCACATACCTCAAACTTCCTCTGTTTATTGTGGAATACCTTAATGACCGCAATCTTACTGTACTTTGTCACACCCCTGAGACCTACTAGTTCTAGGTGTAAATAACCTTAACACATTCTTAGATAAAACTTTAATTAGTATAAACAATGTCAACAAAAATCACTGTTTAACATTTAACCATCCTGACTGAATTGTAATCCCACGGTTACTTAGGACAGCTTGTACTAGAAAGCTTACTATAGAAACATAAATTGTAATGTTAGTTGGTAGTTGGTAGAGGTAACACTTTTAGTTAGACATAACCATATTTTGTATAAACGAAAATGGTGCACAACCACTGGTCTTCACCAAAAGACTAAACTCACACTTATAGATCCTTGCGCCAAACCCGGGCAACGGTCTTGACCGATCGGCTAACCTAAGTGTAAAGAACTAAACTGGCCAGTCAAACATATTCTCAGTCCTCAGTAAGGCAAGATTACTACAGATCCAAAAATAATTATAATTTTTATTAAATATTTTAAACAACATCTCCAAATCAGCTGGTCTTCACATGAATATGATCAAAACAAAAATCATGGCAGCTGATGTTCCACACCGGCCTGACATAGTCATCGATGTGGTCACGGTGGAAAAAGTAGAGAATTACATCTACTTAGAACATAAACTAAAAATAGACAAAGAAAACCAAGATACGAAAACCAAAAAAATAATAGGACTAGGCTGAGCAACATTTGGGAAGCTGGATTTTATTTTAATAAACAAGACTTTCGCAAAAAAATTGAAAGCAAGAATATTTGACTCAGAATCCACAACATTTACCCAGCAGAACATCAATAAGCTGGCCGTTGCGCAAAGATCAATGGAACAGAAAATGCTAGGCATATCGTTTTGCCACAAGAAAAAAAAAACAAATAGGTGCGGAAAAAGACAGGTGTTGCGAATGTGGTAGAAAGAGTAGCGCAACAGAAATGAAGTTGGGCTGGGCATATCCTACAAACAACTGATGACAGATGGTCTCACAGAATTCTGGTATGAAGACCAAAATGCGGAAGAAGAAACATAGGCCGCCCTCCTAAAAGATAGAGCGACGATGTTCAAGAAGTAGCAGGAAGGAAATGGTTAAAACTGGCAAGGAACAGAAATGAATCAAAAGTTAAAAAGGAGGATTATATCCAATATTGGAAGAATTAAGTCTGAAAAAAAAAGAAAAAGAAGAAGAAGAAGAAAAAGAAGAAAAAGAATAAAAAATTTAAACTGGACTATCCTCCCAAGTGCTTGTTATCAAAAACTTAAAACTAATTTGTCTCTACAAACATTAAAAGTTATTCTGTTAAAAGAAGAGAAGGTAATATCCAATCACTTTATGACAAACACATAAACTAATCATTGGGTCATTGTAGAACTTAAGTAAGAACAAATGGTTTAAAATTTAAGTTTTTGCCCACTCGCCCAAGTGTTAGTTATCAGGAAATTAGATGTTCTTCTTTTCTGCAAAACTTAAAAATCTTTGTCAGAGGAGGTGATGGTGACACCCAATCTCTTAATAACAACTACTTGAAGGAGTGGATGGGTCATTCCAGAACATGAGTACGGACGGGTGGTTTTAACTGGGGTTTACGCTTACCTACCCAAGTTTTAGTTATCAAGACACTCAAAGTTTTCCTTTTCTACAAGTATTAAAAGTTTCTATGTCAAAGGAAGTAAGTAGGAACGGATGGTTTAAATTGGAGTTCTTGCTCAAGTTCCTATTTTCTGGATGGATAACATTAATGACAGACACTTGGGCTAGTAGGGAGTTACTCAAAAACATGAATACGGACGTATGGTTTAAACTTCTGCCTACCCATCCAAGTGTTAATTTTCAAAAAAAATAAAACTTTTTCTTTTCTGGGAGCGTTAAAAGTTTCTATGTCAAAGGAGATGATGGTGACATCTAATCTGTTAATGACGGACTTTTGAGCTAGTGGGTAGATCACTCAAAAACATGAGTACAGACGGATGGTTTAAATTGCGGTTCTCGCATATCGGCCTAAGTGTTCTGACAGAAATATCCTTCACAAGAAAAATCAATAATGTTATGGCGTTCCTTAAATGAAACCAGTCTTGTCACACAAAAACCATTTAAAGTTGAAACTTGAAACGTAAAAAGTTTACTAGCTTCCGGAAAAACAATAAATCGAATTCAAATATATAATCTAAGGCTAACCAAAGTAAAATTGCCTGGAACATCAGACACTGAGATAGACTACTATATCACTTAGGAAGCAATACCACTTAGGAAGCAAAGAGCAAAAATTTCAACAATATGGGGTGGCAATAAAGCTTTATAAAAAGCTGGCACAAAGTGTACTAAACTTCATCTTACTATCAGAACGTGCAAGAATTATAAACCTAAAAAGCGATTAAACTGACATAAACATTATATGCAGCCACCGTCAATAAAAATTAAAAAAAGTAAAAAAGTTCTACGCACAAGTAAACATCATCATTGGTGACTTAAACGCAAAACCAAGAAAAACCAAAGTCAACAATGTATAGGCCTCTACAAACTAATAATATTCAAAAACGCCTTAAAGAATATAGAAATGAGCATAAAGACAAACTGCCGATGGATAAACATCATATGCTTTGCAGATAATTCCTGCATCCTCGCCAAAATCAAATCAGACTTGCAACACATGCCAGACCGAGTGCATGCAGAAAGTATGGCGTCGGGCCTAACCATAAACATAACAAAAACAAAAGTATTCAAAGTCAGCAGAATTACACAACATTTTGCTACCATGGACATAACATAACATAACATAAGTTAATAGTTATAAGTACCTAGAAACAAGTCTTAAGTAAAAGTAAGACACAGAGAAATAATAAACAGAATTAAACAAACCAGAAGCACATTCATGAAGTGGAAAAACCTACTTTGTAAAGGCAACTGAAACCTAAAAACAAGATGCCGCACTGTATTTGGTCAGTATTACAGTACGGAACTAAGACATAGACCTTAAAGCTATGCATTATGAACAAGATAGAAGCTTTAAAAATGTAGATTTACCGACGGATACTAAAAATACCTTGAACAAAAGGTACAAAACAAACCAGTTCTTCAACAAACAAAGAAAAAGAGTTACTACTCATTATTAAAAGAAGAAAAACTGCATATCTTGGATACATATTGCGCAACCAAAAATACAGCATCCTACGCCTAATAATGAAAAAACGGATTAAAAAGCAAAGATCAATTGACCAAAGAACGGTTACGCAATATCCAAAACTGAACAAGTATGGATGTTGGACAACTGTTCCACATGACCGCCAATAGGAAAAACTATGGTGAAGTGGTTGTTAATTATTGACAAAACACATAAAAAAAGTTAATATAAACCAGTATTAGCCAACATATCTCAAAAAAGCGTTTTACGCAACAATCCGCACACATTACTACTCATTCGCTATTATACCAAACACTAAACCTACAAGTTAATCAATCTATCTCTCCAAGAAACAACCATTATGTAGCGGAATCAGTACCTTATCCAACAAACACAAAAATAACAAAACTCTATTATAAAAAAAAAACTTACACTCTTTTTAGCATACACTCTCACATAAAAGAAAATGCAATAAACAATCTTTTAACAAAATCAATACAAAGTTCTTACAGCTACTAAAACCTAATTCTGCATCAAGAATAATTCACACAACTATGCAGGCTCAAAACATTTTAGTCCATAAACTCACAAACACAAGAGTCCGCAACAAATTTCAAATTTTATCACCAGAAAAACCCATACAACTTAATAAAATATCCTGCAGAGTTTGATTAACAACAACAAGAATAAAAACTCCATAAACGTTAGTCGAAAACAAACCCGAACCTGTATCACCGCTTTCTGATATTATAAGTAACTCTAAAAATTTGCATTGCACTCAAAAATGCATAATTTGACAGATAATTGTAAGATTTATCAGCTCACAGAAGCTAATAAAATGTAACTAAATTTATTGTTAAAAACACAAAAATAATAGAGACAATAAGATATTTCTGCTAAAATTAAAAATCAACATCATTGCTTATACTTACACCAAGTTCCTCTTTCGTAGTGAAATGATGCAGTTGGAAAAAATAGCAGTTGGTGACGGTTAGAAGAAATTGGTGACAAGCAGTTTTGGCAGTTACAATAAACGTAAACGCTCGATGTGGTGGTTGAGTAGTTAAGCCTTGGTTGCGTCAGTTATTTGAAAAAAGTAGGAATAACAGAAGATTCAAACTTAAAATATATACAGTAATGTTTTTGTATTAATAAATTTCACCATAGAAATTATTAAAACACGTTTAAAAAATTGTAATTCATAATTAATTGTGAATTTGGTTTGTTCAGTTAATTTGAAATATTAATATCCTATTAAGTTCATCCATCTACTGCCAGTATATACTTGTAATACAACATAAAATCATTAACTGAATCTACATATAAATGTACAAATATTATCGGCCATTTCGCATTCCCATAAACATGAAAGACACAATATTTAATTTTGTAATAAATTTTATACCTTGTCCAACTAAAATCTACACGTAAAGCGTGTACATGCATGTACATCAATATAATCTAAATTTTTCCATTTCAATATCCAACGAAAACACATTAAAACCTTGTTTATCACATGCTTGAATTACAACACGTATAATCTTTAGTGCGCTGAACGTAATAGCTCTGTTATTACCAAGTTGCAGACTGCTCAAACACAAGCAATAATTACATTGTAAACAATAACTATATTTATGATGCAGGTTAATATTCAGGTGTAATCCGAGCAAAATCAACATATATTTTATAGTTTTCATCATCTATTAAAATTTATGGATTGAGCGCCATACATCAACACTTAATTCGCTCTATTGTAAGAACGCGCGTTATAAGAATACGGGGACCCCTTTTCTTTGCAACAATATGCTTAATTCACAAAAGGTAAAATATGTGCTTCTTTCATTTACATTATGCATGATTTAGATCTAGCCGAGGAAATAAATAATATGAATTCCATAACACGCCAGTAATTAAATCGAAATGCATTAAATGTTACATTTCGATAGGCACATGTCGTCTTTTGTGCGAATCTCAAGTAACAATCTTTTATACTTAGTTATAACATACGTCTGGCTACAATGCATGAATTCTTTTATTTATATCAACACGAGTTCTTTTGTGGTTGAGGGTTATTTTTTTCTAGTGGAAAATAGGAAATTCTTTTATTAATTCTAAGAACCCCGTTTCAATGCAATTTGCGTGAATTGAATAGTTAGTAGTAACCCCGATGCTATGAATGAAATTGTTAAAATGAATTAATTATAGAATTTAAGTTATTCGATGTCATTCAAGAGGGTAGATGTATAATTTTAATGTCTGAGAGACTTACAACTAAACATAAATAATAATATTAGAAATTATTAATTTTATTGTAAACAATTTGATAATTAATAGTTTAGTTTGTTTAAACTTTCACCAAAGCGGTACTTAATTATCATGTCTCTTAATTAATAAACATGTTTTTGATTAACAATACAGTTTCTGCTGCTATTAATAAAGTAAAGCCCCTCCACATACTTTAGATAAGATAGTTATGCGAAGTCAATAGTGTAAAACCGATATATCGCTAATCTTCATTAGAATTACAAGGCACTCAAGATTTATTTATTTAGTGTAAATTAATTCATCCATTAAGCGTAGCGGTGTCGATTGTTCGTGCGTTACTATCACCACATAACTAAGAGAGTTAATTAAATGCTGCGACACCTAACAAACCGGTAAGTAATCTCATCCTCCCAGTCATTCAATTTCCGATTAGAAAGGTGTTTGAAAACCTTAATAAAAAAATCTATTATCAAAACAAACTCACATTTTTTTCATCATTGCAATGACATTAAGCTTCCGATGAGGAATGCTACTTTTCCCATGGGCTTAAATGTGAGTGAACTTGATTTTTATACATCAATCTAATAGTGCTTAAAATGACATTTAGCAAAACTTTAAAGTTAATGATCAGACAATTTTGCAGCATCATTCTCAACAAGTGACTTTACTCCAGTTAAACCTGTTGCAATTCCGGTAAAACTAATTGCATAAAATGTATCTATTTATAAGTTAATTATTAGTATTTTAAAGCACAACCTTATTATGAATAAAAACTGTCAATAAAAGTTGCCTCGCAAAGCGCCATAAAATGTAGACTATTAAAAAAACACTTAACTTATGATCGTATCTAGTAATGTTGACATAAAATATGGAACACATTCGAAGACATGTTCGATTCCATTAAATGTTAAGATTATGAGTTAGTGTGTATTTCAGGATGCTCAGCAATACGGAGGCATCGCACGAGCCAGCTCAACCATCTTATTATAATATGTGTTGACGTATATTTACAATATCATTAAGTCGATGTACATATATTCATTTACATACTGTATCCGTTTCGATATTTGCTTTCGAATGGACGCTTTTTATGTCTCTAAATAACATTGCTGTTTTCTTGTTTTGTTATTTATATTGACAAGAATGATTTTTTCTGGCAACAATAAATATCACATATTTTAAAGTAAAATTATAATCGTACCATTATTATTATAATTAGATAGTTCAGGACTACATTTTTTTATAATATTAGATACAGGGTGAGTCAGGAGAAACGGACCAAATAATAATATAAAAAACTCAAATGTTATTCGATTTATTATTTGTTATAGCCTAATTAAAAATGTTTAACTACTATGCCATGATCGAGGCTCAAAAACTTTTGATAACTTTGTCGCTCTGATAATGTGTCAGTTATTGTGACAGTGATTTTTAACTTTTATGTTTGAGTTTGTACGATTAAAGTGTGTAACATTAGAATATGCAAACATGGTTTTTGTAATGGGAATGCTACAGCTGCTGTTGAAGAATATTGTCAACGGTTTCCACATCAGACACATCCCAACAAAAATGTATCTGAACTCGACAAGATTTAGAAAAAAGTAGAAGATATTCTGGATGTAGTAGCAAAAGATGCATTGACCAGTTCACGAAGAATTAGTAATCAATTAGGGATTCCACAAACAAGAGTAATAAACACACAATACAATCATACAATCATACCATCCTAATCATATATAATTTTGTCAAAAGATAAATAATAATCCTGGTGTTGTAACGCGGATACTTTTTACATATAAAACAACATTTACCCGTGATGGCATTACTAATACTCACAACTGTCATGTATAGTCAGACAAAAATGCAACAACCAAAAATAATGTTCAACATAAGTTTTCAGTAAACGTGTAGTGTAGTATGGTAGATAGTTATTTAATTGGCCCTTTCAGTTTCAGGAGACTATTACTTATTTGTTTTACAAAATAAATTACACGGACTAATAGAGTATGTTCCTTTAAACATCAGAATGCAAGCACGATAGAACTTCTGCACAGTTCGCTGGTCAAGTCAAGCAACATTTAGACAAAAGGTTTCTTGTGCGTTTATGCGGCTGGTCAAACTTAAAGTGTACAAAATAAAAGTAAATCTTTAAAAAAAGAATGTCTACAAGACAAACTTTGTTTTCTTAAGTCATAGATAAAAGCATTAAATCACTACCCAACTTCTGAATGGCTGAAAAAGTCGACAGCACTGTCGTTGACTTGACTAGCTCACCTCACTTGTAATAAAAAGTTTATCAAGGCAAAGACATGAGTAAATTTTTTTATAAATTAGCAAATTTTTACCACCAAATCAGTAAATTTAGTATACTAAATTGTCAAAAAACTTACTACGTTTATGAAAAAGTTACTAAAACAGACAGCAGAACTGTCAAGTAGTATTCTAAACTGTTAACAAATAATTGCAACAGTTTTGTATGTTACCTAATTTTGTAAAAATGTCATAAATGAAGCAAATGTCAAAGTTTTGTTCTGTAAAAAAAGACATTTGTCAAAAAGTTGCTAAATTGTAAAAAAGTTACAAAAACGGTCAATTAATTTTTAGCAATGTCATAAATAAATAATAAATCTGCTAAGTCTGTTAAATAGTTTTTTAAACAGGCAAAAATATTACTACATCTGTCAAAATACTCAAAAGTTTCTAAAACTGTCAAACAATTTACAGCAATGTAATAAAATGCGTACCTTCTACCTGATATGTCAAATTGTGTTTTACACTGTCAAAACAATACTAAATCATATTTAAACTGTCAAAAATATCACCGCATCTGTCAAAAAGTAATTAAAAACTTAATAAAATTACTACATCACGCAGAAATATAGCAGGCCTGTCAAATAGGGTTCTAAACTGCAAAAAAACTGTAAAAAAGTAATTACATTTGTCAAAAAGTTATTAAACTTTCAACAATAATACTTCATTTGCCGAATGTTACTAAAACTGTCAAGTAGTTTTCAGTATGTGATAAGTAAGGCATAAATCTGCTAGATCTGTCAATTAGTATTTTAAATTGTTCAAAATGTTACTACAACTGTCAAAAATTACTCAAAATTTTAAAAGGTTTCTAAAACAATTTACTGCAATGTGTAAATATGCTTTAAGTTAGAAGCAACTTGACAGATTTGTCAAATTGTGTTATAAACTGTTACTAAAGCTAAATGAATTGTATGTTAAACTGTCATCAATATTACTAAATTTGTCAAAAATGTACTAAAACTGTCAAACATTATATGGGCAATTCCATTTCAAACGTTCTAGCGTGCGATGACTGTTTTATATTAGCGCGCACTTCATCCGTTCATATCTCAGTAATTAATTAAATTTGATGTCTGTCATTGATATATGATCATTTTACATGTTTTATCTATGCAATCCATTTTTCAAAATTTCATTTTTTCAATATCTACTACCCTTAAATCACCTAGCAACAAAATGAGCGTGCGATGACTGTTTTATGTTAACGCGCACTTTATCCGTTCATATCTCAGTAATTAATTAAATTTGATGTCTGTCATTGATATATGATCATTTTACATGTTTTATCAATGCAATCCATTTTTCAAAATTCAATTTTTTTAATATCTACTACCCTTAAATCACCTAGCAACAAAATGAGCGTGGGATGACGCGCGCTAAAAAGCGCGCACTTCATCCGTTCATATCTCACTAATTAATTAAATTTTATGTCTGTCATTGATATATAATCGTTTTACATGTTTTATCAATGCAATCCATTTTTCAAAATTCAATTTTTTTAATATCTACTACCCTTAAATCACCTGGCAACAAAAAATGGCGCTTGGTGAATTTTTTATCAATTATTAAATTTTAATAGTAATTCATGCAATTTAATTGTATTAATTTTACAGTTAAAATAATTACATAAAATCCATTGTAAAAATATTTAAAATTTTTTAATAAAAAAAAAAAAAAAAATTTACTCGGGGATCGAACACTGGACCTTTAGACTGCGAAGCAACTTCTCTATCACTGTGCTATTACAACACAACAGAATTGCTTTGAAATACGGGAACACTTTAGTAAGTGGTTTAGTATGTATTTAATTACGGCGGTTCATATCTCAGTAATTAATTAAATCTGATTTGCGTCTTTGATATATGATCATTTTACATGATTTATCTATCGAATGCAGTTTTCAAAATTTAATTTTATCAATTTCCATTACCCTTAAATAACCTGGCAACAAAAGTAGCGACTGTTTTATATTAGCGAGCACTTTATCGGTTCATATCTCCGTAATTAATTAAATCTGATTTCTGTCATTGATATATGTTTAAGGTACTTGTTTTATCATTCAAAATTGATTTTCAAATTTAAAATAAATTGATAAATAACCGAATTAACACTTGTTTGTCTATTTACTTGAATTAGTCTTATCTCGGTAATTAATTATTTTAAAGATCTGTCATTTCGGCGCGTGCAATCTATGTGAAAAACTATTTAAATGCCGTATTCAGAACTTAGATTTGACCTTGGGTAAGAGCTGTGCTAAACAATTACTGTTAATTAATAAAATACTCAATTAGTTAGTTAATGCTCATTAATTATTGCTTGCATTTGCTATAGAAATATGTGTTTTTTTCTTTCCGATCTAACGGTGTATTTATAATTGACCTAGCTCTCATAATAAGGGAGATAATGCCTTTTTTCTGAGAGTATATTTGTTGCTTGGTTTTTTAAAATTTGTTTCCAACTTCGCAGCAGTTAATTATAATACTTATTTATGATATATGTATGTAAATGTTTTATATTTCGGTGTTCTGCTACACATTTTATCAGAAAACGATATATTTTCATGAAGTGCTTTTAATGAAATTTTTGCGATATGTTATGTTAATGTAAATTTGCAAAAAGTTTCTTACGTCCAAGGTTGTGTTGTGTTGTGTGGTTTCGTGTTTTCAATTGAGAAGAGATAGATAGCATTATACTGTCTTTGTCAGCGTGGAAAACGCATCAGTTTATGAGTAGAGAGACTACGATTTACTTGAATGTTATATATTGTTACATTGTAAAGGTAAGTTAAGTTTTTATTGATAGTTACTAACAAAATATTTCAACTATTTGGGGCTATTCTCTATGCATATTGCTAGCATGTAAGCAAGATATGTATTGCCCAAAATAAATAATATAACAGAAACGTGGTTGCAGATATTAAAAACTTTGTTTTCTACATCCATAAAGTATAATTGTAAAATTAGTTCATTGATCCAATATGCCTACGGGAAAAAAACGTAAGAGTGGAAAACGGTCAAATCGAGCAAAATCTATAAAATTATCTTGGAAAACAAGACAAGAATCTGCAAAATGGCAAAAGTTATTGAACTTAGACAAGTAATGCCCGTATTACACTGTCAATAATTATATCTTGAATTATATATATAAAAATATAAAATCTTAAAAATTCTGTAAAATGCACAAAATACCATCAATCTTATTGTAGATTGAAATTTTAAGAATATTTTTAGGTTTTCTTTATAATTAACACATAAAATGTGAGAAATACCATTTATAATATAACCTAACTATTTTTTTTAAACTGTTAATTCATACATTTTTTGCATCAATTATAAAGAAAAACTAAAAATAGTTTTAAAATTTCAATCTGCAATAAAATCGATGATCATTTGTGCATTTTATAGACTTTTTAAAGTTTCATCTATAATTATATATATAATTCTATAAAGAATTATAGATAGTGTCATACGGGCATAAGAGTTAATTTATATCATTTTGATTAATGCAAATAAAAAATATTTATTATTGTAGCAACAATTCTGAAATATCTGCTCCAATTTATAAAGATATAGAGTCTTCATCAACAGTATCTTCAGACCTAGTTGATTTAGATAATTATATATCATCTAGTAGCAGTGCAAGTAATGAAGAAATTATGAAAGTCGGACATTCTTTAGACGTAAAAAATAATAATGAAGGAATTGAAGATAATTATGAATTATCAGAAATATCACAACAATCATTGGCCAATGATGCTAAATCAACTTCATCGACTTCAGATTATAATTTCGAATTTATGCCAACAGATGAGAGCAATATGTAATATATTATACATATACTGATTTCATAAAAAGAAACGCAATACACAGAAAAAAATTTTTGTTTTCAAATTTTAATCAATTTTAATAAAAACTTCTGGGTGTTTTTTTATGAAAGTCAGTATATACACTTGCGTGCATAAAAATCGGCCCACTGTAAACTTCTGATTTTAACTAGTTTAGTTTTAGAAACTATTTATCAGATCAAAAAAACTAATACACGAAACAAATTAACTTTTTTTATTACAAAAATAAATATTGTTATTAACACTTATCTAAATTAACACTTAATTTTTAATAATAGGTGTGACTCCCTCTTGCACTAATAACATCTCTCATACGATTAGGCATAGATTGAATCAAGTTCGCTATTGTTTCTTGTGGGATGTCAAGCCACTCTGCTTCAACCTCAACAATAAGCTCTGGGATCGAAGTTGAGTAACGATGTCTAGCTCGAATTTTTTGTTTTAGCTAATCCAATAAATGTTCAATCGGGTTTAGGTCGGGACTGCATGATGGCCACTCCATAACCCAAAAACCGACTTCTGTAATGTAATCTTGCACGATTCTTGCGGTGTGGGGCCTTGTATTATCATGCATACAAAAGAATTTGTCTCCAATGTAGTTGACATAAGGTACCACATGGACTGCTAAAATCTCTTCGATGTACCTAGCACCCGTTAAACCTCCTCTCCCGCGACCACGGTTGCCCCTACGGATGAAAGTAGGGTCGGTTTGTGCTCTCACAGAAATTGCACCCCAGATCATGCAGGAACCACCTCCATAAGCAATCCGTTCTTCAACGCAGCATTTTGCAAAGCGCTCTCTTGGTCTCTAGAACACTTTTTTTCTTCGGTTTTTGGGTGCTAATCCCGATGGTACCAAAACTATTATTATTATTTCAATATATTATACTAACTATTTTTAGGATTAATTAACGATTGTGATAGCATTGTAGAAATAAAATGTTTACATAAGTACTCAAAAATCTCTAATAAAAAATTATACGAAATAATTCAGGAAGACAAAACATCTTGTTTGGAAATCTACAATAAAAAGATTAGGCTAAAGAGAAATCACAATTATTATTACCAAGTAAAGTATATCATAGTTATGTATATATTAATTCCATTACAGATGTTTTATAAATTTTAGATACAGGGGCAGTTACATATTTCAAGACGATCCAAATGTTTTTTTGTCGTATTTGTAAATTTAGAAATAGACTTATTTTACGAGGAAATAAATAAAGTTGATGATTTTTGGAACAACAAAATGCAAGACAAATTGATTCAGTTTTATAAACAATGTATAGCGCCAGAAATAGTAGTAAATAGAATTAGTCGAGGACTAAAATGTCTCGATTCTTCATCTAGTATAGTCGAAGCATCATGACCTCCTGCAATTTAAATATAATATAATAAATAAATTATATATTATACACTACTTTGATTTTTCTTACCCATATTAAATGTTGTTCTTATTAGGTTTTTGATATTAATAATAATTATTTTGTCAATTTTTATAGTTATTCACCCTAACCATTGGCAAAACTTTCTTATTCGGTTTGCTTTAGAATGACAAAATTGATTGATTATAACAAAAATAATAAAATCCTATTCATTTTATAACATAACTCTTAAAAGTTTTGAAATAAATACTTTTGTTAAAATAATTTTTATAAAATGTATTATTTCAAATGCTATGTGCCTGTTTAATTAATAATTACGAATGTTAATTGTTTATTATAATAATAATAATTTCGAATTGATCAAACTTTACAAATGCGATTATTTGAATTCTCATTCGATGAATTCTGAAGGACGTGCGCTACGGTATAGCGGGTGCATTGGTAGAATAAATTTTTATCAATCTGAGGAACTGTTCTTCTCCATTATTAATAAAAATAAAAAATAAACAAAAACATATTCGTTTTCTTGATTTTTTGCTGTATTTAATGACATAAATTTATATTCTGTAAAAAAATAATTTAAATATATTATTACTTATTATAATATTTGTAATCTCATTTTTAAAACTTCATAAATAATCATAAAATTTCAAAAATTATTGTAATTTTTATATAATTATATAATTGTATAATATTATCTCAAAAAATGAGAAAAATACTACAACTTACATATCCGATTCCGACGCAAATATTGTCTATTTATAGAAATTAAATTGAATAGAACAGAGTGGGTTGCAGCGTGGTGGGGAGTGCGTGCGGATGAAATAGGAAGGAGGAGTGGGGACTTGAAAAATATATTTTTATTAATCTAGGGGCATGTTCATCTCCATTATTAATGCAAATTAAAAAAAACAAAAAATATATTTGTTTTCCTGATTTTTTTCTCTATATAGTGACATAAATTTAAAATCGGTAAAAAAATAATTTTCATTTATTTCGTAAAATATTGCGTAAATAAATAAACAAAATATGCCAAGTTATAAACAATTATATTATTAACAATTCCTGAAAATTTCACATTTCTGCGTTCAGTGGTTTTCTTAATGAACATGCCCCTAGTTTATGGCAGAAATTCGCCAGCCTTAAGGGTATGAAACCTTTAAAAAAAATGTACGATTTTTTAGTTTTTTTGTCGTTTTTTTTATCTTATTTGCGTTTTTTGTTTAAAAATCGCAAATTTAACAAAAAAAAAATACTAGTGAAATCAATCAGAAATTTTCCGTAGAATCCAAATCTGGCGCCATTTCAAGTCTATACTCTATCTATAAGCCGTAAAAGCCATAAAACCATGTTTTTGTTCTCAGAGGGCTGGGCAAAAAAATATTATATAAATTTTTAATATTTTTTTTAACCGCCAAAGTTGACGTATTTTGATTTTCAATGCACCCCCTCCCCCTCAGCTCTGGTCCGTTTTAAATGGAATTGCCCATATAGCAATGTGATAAAACCCATAAAATCTACAAGATGTGTCAAATTTTATTCAAAATTGTCAAAAGCGTTACTACATCTATCAGAAAGTTACCAAGACTATTAACCAATTTGCAATAAAATTATATTTTGACAGAAATGTACCAGATCTGTACAAAAATGTTATAAACTGTCAAATTGTTTGCAGTAACATAAAAAAACATTATAAGTTTACAGATCTGTACAAGATTTGTCAAATTGTTAAAAAAATTACTACATGTGTCAAAAAGTCATTAAAACTGTCAAATAGTTTAAGTTGGTAAAATCCTGTCAAAAAAGTAACAAAAACTGCAAATCAGTCACAGTAGTGTATAAAATATCATAAATTGGCAAACAATGTACTAGATCTATTAAATTTATTCTAATCTGTCAAAAAAGTGACTACATATGTCAACAAATCATTAAAACTGTTAACAAAAATTGTCAAAAAAGTTACATTTGGCCAAAAAATACAGAAACTCTCAAAATGCATTTGATTGTATTATATAACATTATATAAGCATTAAAAATAAGTAAATCTCTCAAACAAATCTAAGATTGTATATTCTTAAATTATTTTAAAATGTTGCTTTGCTTCTAAACTTTTAGCAATATAACAAAATTATTATATTTTGTAACTGTTATTTTTTGTATTCTTTATTTTTGTATTGTAAAACATCATTATTTATGTATATTTGATGTAGATGTAAATGGTAAGATTATACCGTGAATAAAGTATTATTATTATTATTATTATTAACTATATAACTGTCAAATGTTGGCAAAACTATCAACTCGTTAATTGAAACTGTGTTAAAGTTAAGTTAAAATCTGTAAAAGTCTACTATGCCAATTGTCAAAAATGTTAGACTAAAACTGTCAAAAAAAATTAGGGTATTGCATCTGTTTGTATTTTATAACTCAAATTAGGTTCAGTGGTGGAGATCACTAAAATTTGATCACTGGTTACTATTATTGTTACTGAATCTTTGCAATTTAATCGGCTCATGGTGAAGTACGGAAAAAGAACACAAAAATCAGTGCTGGTTCTTAATTCTACTATCGAAAATAATAATGTGATGGAAAGTGCAACTAAAGCTCTTCAAAGTAAGCGTATATTTTAGAAAGCAAAGCCAAAGCATTTGCTAACAATCTTGAACTTCAATGCACGTCAATGTACGACAACAATTTAGACTAGGAGTTTTTTAACCGGTTTGGTACGAAACGTTTAAAACCCAAATCTGCACCAGTAACTGATTGCATCCCAAGCAAAACTAGAAAAGCATTTTTGAAAAATTGTATTGTTCCTCATAAATATTGCATTTTTTGTTTTTATATAAATGATAAAGTTTCATTCCAATCGTAAAGGTTAAGAAAAACCTCGAGAAAAACAGACTTTTTTTACAGATTAGTTTTCTATCAATATTAGGCAGAAACTGTAATTTTAGATAGAATCCAGGCCAAATTATCAGGATGGCTTCAGATATGGGCTCCCCACAACTTATAAACTAAGCACAGTTAGTAATAAAATCAAGATTTCTGTTTAAAACAAGCCACTAGTGTTACATGCTTCAATTTATATAAAGTCTGACTAAAACTCAATTAGTTTGAGATCAAACCAAAATTAATAAAAAAAAAATACAGCACTTTTGTATACTTTTAAGCAACCAAAAGTCATTACGGTAAAACTTCAAATGGCTTGTGAAGCACTTCAAAGCTGGTAAAGTAATAAAAAGTAAAATACAAATCCTAAAAAGAACAATACTATATTTATCTCCAAGAGTTATTTGCTAACTCTTTACGCAAAGATCTGCCTTAACAGCTCCAAAATGGCAGCAACATGAGTACTGGCAACAAATCGCAACTGCTCATATGCCCAATACAATGTTTGGCTGCGTATTCCTATCTTATAAAGTAAAACTTACTACATTTGCAACTGAAAGCTAACGCGGGTTTCAACCTTATAAGACATCACATGTTGGTCATTATAGATCATAAATTTTCTTGTCTCGCCAAGCAAAACAAACAAATTTATAAATACAAACAACCAAACAACATGCTTGCTCTAAAATGATAATTGTAGCTCATCAATCGCTACCACATAAATCATCTCTTACAAGGCTGGCGCAGGGTACGCACTTCTAGTGACTTGTTAAAAACGCCATACTTAAAATGTAAGCCTTTTTCCCTATTTTTACATATGTCTGTGGATACATTGTAAGATATCTCGAAGAGTAATGCACGGCACTTCCTAGGATTTTCACATATAATAGCACGTTTTTATCCATATTTGAAAAAAATATCCGTCATCATTTTGTAAGATAAACTATTTTGAAAGTACTGAAAATTTTCAAAAAAAAAATTTCTTTGAATAATTTTGAAGAAAAATTTCTTACAATTTTTTCCTAAAAATGCAATCTTGTGAAGTTGCAAACAAACAAAAAATTTAAAAAAAAAACGCATAAAAATCGATTTTTTCAAATTTTCATTGCTTATTACTCGGAAATGGCTCACTAAAAAAACCTGAAAAAATGTCTCAATAAGCAGCAATATCAAAGAACTATTGGAGATGCTAACACAACTAAATACAGTGTCCAAAAGAGTGAGGCTAAAAATAAAACTCAAAAAAATCAAAACAATCAACAATACTAGAGAAATTTTAACCAAGAACAGAAACGTGAAAAACGTAAAAATTTTTTTTTTTTATTTTAAACCATTTACAGTTTGCAGACGACATCGTCTCAATATGCAGCAATATCCAAAAACTGTCTTATCAAAACCAAAGTAATCAGCAGTACTAGAGAAACTCTAAACATAGACAACAGAATCGTGAAAAACGTGGAAGAATACGTCTACATGAGATATGGCATCAATATTGGAAAAAGAAATCAGACAACTAAGATTAGAATCATACCGACCTCTACCTTGATTTGTAGTATTTCAACGAAAACAGCAACTTTGGCGTCATTGCTGTTTCCACATATAATTTGATAATTGATTCATTTTTTACCAGTACATTCAGAAAGGATTAAAACTATGATATGTCGAAGAGTTTTTTGTCAAATTATATTTGGGCAATTCCACGTCAAGTGAGCAGTCGATTTCACGCAACCCTCTCCGATTTAGCTCAAATTTTGTACACTTATTTGAGTACCCAAAATATGACTTCATGCCAAATTTCAGACCTGTAGGTCACATAGTTCGCTTCGTAGAGCCAACTAAATTTTACGGCAATTTTTAAGTTCAACTTTTAACTTTATGTATTTTAATTGCATTTCAACCTGGAAAAATTTTGAAATAGTAATAACCGATGGGAAATTTTTCAAGGAATCGATGCAGCGGTCAGATTTTTGTTATCTTGTCCCGCACTCACAGGAAACTCAAAAAAACAATTTTTTTTTCAAAAAATCATTTCTCAAAACTTGCCACCGATTAAGACTCCAAATTTTGCGCAAAGACGGCCAAAAGTATGTACTTTAAGATGCTTAAATAAAAATTTCCTACACTAGTGGTGGTTTTTGCTCTAGAGTCTCTTAAACGCACAAAACCATTTTTTAATCAAAATTTTAGCACATATTAATTAATATACAGGGTGTTAATGAATAGGGGTAACAAAGTTTTAGAGTGGATAGTGGGTTTATTTGAGACACTTTTTAATTATAAACTTATAGGCAAACATGTTCACCCTAGAAGCTGCACGTCAAAATATTTTTGTTTTTTTTTATACAATATTCGAAATATCTCTTTTAAAAGTCTAAATAAAAAAAACAATAAAATATAAAAATTATAGGCAATTGTCTATCTTTTTTTAACAGCAAATCTGGATCTATCTCTAACCGTACTTATGTCATAAATTAAAAAAAGATTTTAAATTTTTTTTTTGTTTTGAGTTAAAAATGATGTTTAAAAATCAAAAATTTAAAAAAAAATTAAATTTGAAATTAAAGGCCATTTAATTGCATTTTTCACCTAATAACATGTTTTAATGTAGCTCCTACCGATTGTGTGCTATTAAAGAAAAACTTTAAGCATTTTTTAACCTTGCTTAAAAAAACATTAATAGAATGTTACAATTTTGACAAAATTAAAAAAATATGTACAATACGTCAATTTAAAAGTTTTTTAAATTAAAAAAAAATTATAGGCCTAAACCTTATTAAATTCTAATCATTTTAGTTTACGAGTCTAATTTTATGTTCAAAATTTAAAATATAATAAAAATATTATAATTTAAAAAATATATATACAGAGTATATTGATGTAAAGTTTTATGTGGAACCTAATTAGCAAGTACTTATTTGCTTTTTTGGGGACCCAAAGTATGCATCTGACTCAAATATGGAAGCTAATGATACTTATTAAGTATGTTATTTTTATAAATTCAATGGTAGTGCGACACGTGCTCTTTTGAATCTTAAGGTCTGAAATTTCTCATGGCATATTTTTTTTTGTATAAAAATCACTTTCTGAGGGTGCACACAAAGAAATTCCACAAAAAAAATGTAAAAACCAGTCTAATATCAAAAATGTTGATTAAAAAATGGATTTGTGCGTTCAAGAGGCTCTAGAGCAAAAACTACCACTAGTGTGGAAAAATTTTATTTAATCATCTTAAAGTACATACTTTTAGCTGCCTTTTTCTAAAATTTGGAGTCTTAATTGGTGGCAACTTTTGAGAAATGAATTTTTGAAAAAAAACTGTTTTTTTGAGTTTCCTGTGAGTGCGGGACAAGTTAACAAAAATCTGACCGCTGCATTCAATTCCTTGAGAAATTTCCCATCGATTATGACTATTCTAAATTTTTTCCAGGCTGAAATGCAATTAAGATAAATAAAGTTAAAAGTTGAACTTAAAAATTGCCGTAAAATTCAATTGGCTCTACGAGGCAAACTATGTGACCCTAGAAATCTGAAATTTGGCATGAAGTCATATTTTGGGTACTCAAATAAGTGTACCAAATTTGAGCTAAATCAGAGAGGGTCGCGTGAAATGGACTGCTCACTTGACGTGGAATTGCCCATTTGCAAATAGCAACAAAATGCATTCAAAAATACATAAAAACGCATTTATTTCAATATTTGATAAGTTTTTTTGGTTATTTCCTAACTATTATGTGACTAAAACACTTCGACATATCACAGTTTAATCCTTTCTGAATGTATTGGTGAAAAAATAAATTGATTATCAAACTATTTGTAAACACTGCAATGACGCCAAAGTTGCTGTTTTTGTTAAAATACTACAAATCAAGATAGCGGTCGAAATGGTCTTAAACGTAGAATAAAACTAACATGGGCGGCTTACCAACTCAAATAGAGATATACCAATAAACCTCAAACAAACAGTCTTTGACTGATAAATAATAGCGCAAACCATCAAGTGTCATGCAAAAAGAGCAAGAAGAAGTTTTAGCGTCCAAGATCATTGACATAACAACACGTGTTGCAAAGCTCAATTGGCAATAAGTAAGCCATGTGGCTAGGCAAACCCAAAATTGATGTACATCAAAAATAACATACTGGAAACCAAAACAAACAAAACGTAAACCTGTGCTACGTTTTGTTTGTATTGACCAATAAAAAGATGACTGGACAACATAAAGGTAGTAACAAGAAAGAAATGCTTCAAAACAGCACAAGAAAAGAAACATAAAAGAAATTTAAAAAAAGCATACGTCCGTAAGTGGATAACCGATAGCTAAAGAAGAAGAAAACCAGTGTCTATCAAAACACCTCAGCAACCAATAAACTTGTTCAACGCTCGCTATACCCATCAACAAGCAATAAGTGACGGATGTCACACCAATGGCTGCAACGCAAATATCCACCACGCTTTAATACTTTTACTTATCCTACAATCTAGCATTTCAAACCGTAAAGCAATTCTCAATCTTCAAATATTACTTACTTACTTTAACCGACGCACCCGCCAGGAGTAACATTCATGCTTTCAAACGTATACACGGTCCGTAACTATGCATATAACGTCACAGGTTTGTTCCTGAACCTATAAGAAATACAAGACAGATGTCTCCTTGAGTAAGTTAGCACCTAGGCTTAAACGGAAAATGTACATACCTAAAGAACTTATGAGCTTATGCCTACTCATACGCTTACACGTCGTTCCCAAACTTTAAACAACAACAGGAGCAACAATAATAAATTATTGCCATACTACACATATAAAAGATATCCAATTAAAACCGCATATTTTGTATTTAACGTCATTTTTTTGTCGATAATACAGCGCTTTTGCAGCTGTCATTTGTGAATATTAAGGTTTAATTATGAAAAATTACACAAACGTACTAGCAAAACTACAAATTTTCGATTAATCAAAAAAATTGAGGCAATTGGGCCAGTTTAAATCCAGAAAAGACCTGTACGGGTTCGTGTATTTTGGTGTAATAAAACCATTGTAGCAGGTAGTGAAAGTGTTAATCAGAACTTTTCCACTTCGATTCGCTTTCGTTCTCAGCAATTAAGACTTTCATAAAGCAGTTTACAGCAAATTTTGACTAAAAATCTGCTCAAATGCTTACAAGATTCAATTCAAACAACTTTTAAAAGCAGCAGACCATAACGTTCACAGAATACATCATAGAGCAACAACAAGTAAATGGTAATTTTTGTAAAAAATATCTTCTCGGATAAGCCGCATTTTAAACATGATGGCTATGTCAACAAACAGAATTGTCGCATTTATAGAGCTGAGGTACAAAAGTGATCTTTCAACGTCCCATGCACCTACCATAAGCCACTGTTTGGTACGCATTTTGGGCTGGCAAAATGATTGGACCATTCTTCTTTAAAAATGCGAGTGGCAATGCGGTTAATGTCAACGGCGTTCGATACCGTGAGATGATAAACAACTTCTCTTAGCGTCAAGTTAGTGAAATGGATCTTGAAAACTTGAAGATGACACAACCTGCCACATAACAAATAAAACAATAAAATTGTTGCAGACGAAATTTAAATAGAGAGTTAGCTTGCGTCGCTGCAATGTGAACTGGCCACCAAGATCATACAATTTGACGCCATTTGATTTCTTTCATTGAAATTTATTTAAAAAAAGGTGAATGCCAATAACCCAAGAACAATACCTAAATTGAAAAACATTATTCGACGCGCTGTTGATAAAATTAAGCCGGCAATATTCCAAAATATCATCAAAAAACCAACGAGTGCCAGCAGTCACAAGAAAGCCATTTATCTAATATTGTGTTTTATACATAACCTCCATTTTATACTTATTATTACAATAAAAACATCAAAACTTTTAAAATAAGCGGTCTTAATGAAACACCCATTATATCAAAGAGACAATATCACCTCCTTTCCCAAATTACCAACTCCTACTTAACTACCATTAAAATAGCCGCCAGTAACATTGCATGCTACAGATCGTAGACGCGCGGATGCATTTGTGATGTGGTGCTAGAGAAAAATGCTAAGAATATCATGAACTACCGGGCAAACTAATGTATCAATGCTTAAAGAAATTAAACTCAAACAACAACTCTTCCATACAGTCTATAACCGCATTTTATTTTTTTTAGGCTTATCACAAGAGGTACAAAACAAACTTGATGGAAAGCGGAGAAAAGGAAAGTTTCTCACCTAATGGACTGACACAATACAAAATCTGCTTCACTCAAATACCAAAACAGCAAATAGAAGCCTCTATTAACCAGCTTAAACGGGTAAATACGTCTTTATAGTTTATGCTGATAGCAGTTAACAACGCTCTTAGCAACGTCCGGTAAATAAATAAACAAAGTTTGATTGATTTTAACATTGTTATTTGTATTTTGTACAAAATATCTTACAAAATGTACATCACTGAAATTTCAGTTTTGACTATTGATTATTACAGTAAGTTGGTAACAAAGCTTTATGGTCAAACTAGTATGTACAGGATGCGGCAGAAAAACTTGCTGATTTGAAAGGTCAATAAAAGAAAAAGTATTCAGTTATCGATTTAATTTTTATTTCAAGTAGTTTTAAAAATGACATCTGACAAATGGCGGCCCTCATTAGCGATACACTGATCCACCCGCTTTTTAAAGTTTTGCTCCACTGTTTCAAGCATATCGACGGCCACAGTACGTCACCCCTCAAGAAGATTAGGCGCTCATGGAAGTGTTCCCTCAAAAGTTATATTGAAAGTCTCGCTGTGTGTGCCTTGAGTCCGTCCTGTTGGAACCTTACGTCCCCAAGTTTAAACTCTTTAAGTTTTAGGAAAAAAAAATCCTTAATTATTTCTCTGTAGCAAACTGCAATCACAGTAACAATGTGTTTTTCTTTCTCAAACAAATAAAAAGCCCAATTATCGCAACTCTCGACAATGCACACCACACAGTGTTTACAATAAAGTGGCTTCTCATAAAGTTCACGGGGATTGGCACCACTTCAATAACGCATGCGTTGTTTGTTTACGCAGCCGAAAAGGTAGAAATGGGCTTCATCATTAAAAAACACAAGGGCGTCGTGAGACATGTTAAGGAGCGCTTCACATGCAGTTTGGCGAAAAACACAATCGCGTTCACTGAGCTTTTGCACCACAGTAAGTTTGTATGGATAAAACTTCAATTCGTTTTAAAGAACTCGTACAACACTGAGATCAGAAATCACCACAGCACTTGTCTATTTGCGCCAAACGCCGGGAAAAGTGCAAAAACAACAGCCTCACCCTCTCGACGTTTTCTGAGTTTCTAAAAGTCCGTTGACCTCCAAACCCTTTTTTGCCACTCTGCCATTTTCCCTGAATGCGTCCACCTACAAAACAATCAATTGCCGGCCACAAACGGGACCCGTAAGATGAATATTGAACCGAAAAGGCACGTTGGGTGGCAACCATTAAACGGCCATTGGAAAAGTAGGCCTCAACGGCAAACAAACGCTCCTCCTTTGTTTAACGTATGACCACAACTGGCTTAAGCGGTAACATAACTGCAAGACTTCCTCTTTTGAATGAGACCCTCCCTACCATTTTCTGACCACATCTCGCTCATTGGCGCCCAATTCAAATCAGCAAGTTTCCCTGCCGCACCTTGTACATCATCAAGCAAATAAGTAAGAACAAGACTTGCAAACTGTGTGTTGTATTTATTTTTTAGCATTCATTTAATGTAAAACAATTTGTTTAATAATAAAACTTGAAAAGGCATTTGAATAATGCTTTAAGTTTGATGTAATCTTCTGTAAAAATAACAAAAAACTTTGCTTCAACAAAAAATTTTTGCTTTGTTAACAATCAAAAGTTAGTAGATAAATAGATAAACATCATAAGCAAATGCCTAAAAACGCAAAACAAAAAATCAAAACGCAAAATACTATACAAACAAAGATTTCTGTTACTTAAAATCATTAAAATCCACAGAGCAAGCAACATAGACAAATCAACATAAAACTGGTAGACAAATTAAAAAAAAAAAAACTTAAAAGATTAAATAACGCTTAAAATTCTGCAAACAAAGATAAGACCATACGGCACATAATCTGTTCATATTAATAACTCGTAAATACAATTAAGATGTCGTATTAGTAAGTAAGCCAAACAAAAAAGCAAAAATGAAATAATACTTAGACGCGCATGAAAGGATGCGTTCATTGTCATCTGTAGCGTACTATAAAGTAGCAAGCAGCAATAACGGATTTATATACGTAGAAACAAATAAAATGCATAATGTGTTTTAACTTGTTCAAAATCATTAAATAAGTACACAACTGTTAGTTTAATAATGATCTGTGTTGTATATTTATTAAATAAGATCAATTTGTTCTATCTGTTTTAGATAGCTAATGGTTGATATTATACCACTAGTGCGTTAACAAATTATTTAGTATGTATTATAATTTAGTCATAATATTTAGAAAAGATCAATTTATCTCGTCTGTTTAAGTTCAATAGTTAATAGATATTTACCTGTGAATTAATGTAATATGAGCAATAGTTAATAATAAATGTATAAGCTTACTAGTGCGGTAATACATACACATTAAATAAAATGAACTTATTTTAGTTAGATAATAATTCATATTACAACACTAGAGCGTTAATAAATTTATTATGTTTAACATTTTATTCCTTTTGATAAGATTATGATCGGTATTACTGCTTAATAAATATGTATCTACGCCTATGCGTTATGGATCTCTTACCGCACACTTTTATAAGAAAAAAAAGTGCAATAATTTTTTAATTTGCATAAATTACAATAATGTAGTTTTAGATGTTTTCTTTTTTTGTGGGAGTATATTGACTGCAACCGTTCCGCGTAATGTAATTGATCAAGAAAGTTATTAGAGTAGAATTATTGAAAATTAATTGCATTTTTTTTTTTATTAAACATTGACATGACTTTTTATAATATTGTCATTAATCCGTTAATTAAAACATCCACTAACTGGTTCGTTCTTGTGTATACGTTTGTTAATAATGCTTCTACCCCACTTGTATAGTAAATATCTATTAACTCACTAGTGCGTTAACGTCAGTGGCAAAGTTCTGATGCAAAGTATTGAGAAAAACCCCTTCAGAGTTTTAGAATTTTTTAAATTTTATTTTGTAACCTTTTCTTCCAGGTTTTAAATAAACGATGGGAGAAGGCTTTTACTTACAGGTAGCTCTGCTAGTTGTTACCGTATACTCTTTAAATAAGCCCAACTTATTCTACTCATTTTAGTTAGTTAGATCGATTTTACCGCACTAGTGCGCTTACAAATTTACGCACATCGCATTTAAATATTTTATCTCGATATTTGCTGTGGAGATCATTAAGATTCAATGATACACAGCTTATAATTTACATAATATCTATTATTAATAATGAGGCATCAAGTTTTATTTTAGTAAAACTATTACAGTGACTACGACTAATCCAATTTTAGTGATTCTACTTGTTTAAATCTTTAATTGCTTTCTGAAACCGTCCACAAATAATCCGCATACGTATTAATATTTAATAAGACTGAACTTGCTCTGAATAATAAACACTAACGATCGTAAATAAAATAAAAACTTAATCCTATCATAATATACTAAATTACCGTCTTGTTTTTGCAGTTACTCTATTACAATTATTTAAATAAGTTTGTTCAATTATAATGAAGTAAAAAGTGTATATTAATAATAAATTACATCAAAATAATCAAATGATCTGAATACTGTATACTATAATATAAATTTCTATATTCTACCTGTTCTGAATATACTTCCTACAACCTTTAAGTAACTGCTTTAATACGCCTCATAATATATAGGATATCATGCATACACTTTTAACATTTACATCGTCCCATGTAATAAATACTCGATAAACACTAATCACGCATATTATAATCATAAAATATTGCCTCATCAAATTAAAAAATAAATAAAACCTCCCAACAATTTAATCCCACTACAACTTTATCAAGTATGAAATTCAATTAACTTTAAATGAATTTGTTTCGTTAATAAATTAATTGTATTAGGAACAGGTTAAGAAAATTTGATATGATTTCTTCATTTATTTATATTAAGTGTTTATAGTGCAATTATTTACACCCCGTGGTAGTTTTATTAAATTGTTTATATGCACCTTTCACGCACAAATCGTGTATTCGCTTAACGTAGTAGGAAGCTCGTAAACACAGACGATTAGAATCCGAAAGAAATATTTATCTTACTTTATTTTATTAAAAGCGCGAGCGTGTAAATGCAGCATTATATAAAAAATATGCATGCCGGAATATATGAATACGAAGCTAAACTACATTTATTATACAATATATATGCAATTTGTTTCTTTTGAGTTGTAAGTATAATATATAACATACCTAAATAGGTGCGAATTAAATCTAATCTACATTTGAATATAAAAGGAATATTTTTAATCTAAAAGAATGTTAATTACAGTTGAAAAAAATAAATTGTATTTTAATAATGACATGTCGTCAAGATGTACTTAAATGAAGAATAATCGTCCGCATTATAAAAAGTGGATGCAACTTGATGCAAGCTCATCGTGCTTAGTGTATTAATGGCATTATTAATTGCATTATTTCTTTTTCAAGAGTAATTGAAACGATTAAGCAATAACAATGTTGTATGACTAATTCAAAGGTCATATTTCGACTTATAACTGCATATATAAAAACCGTATTGTTTATTTTTGTCGTGTAAAACTAGTATTGAACTGGAGTGACAAGTACAAGATTATGTAAGCAAAGTGCACTAAGGTTATGATTATAATAGTAACCCAACCTTGGCATATTATTTGCCTAATATAACTCGCGGCGTGATGAACGTCGCCTTAAGTCTACAACCGCGACGAATGTACAAACATCTGAAAGAGAAATGTTAATATTTGATGTGCGGAGGAACTATGGAAATGTGAAAATTGTATTTCATATTTGATGTGTTTGGGGGCGGGTTACCGTGTTGTTTTCTTTTAGAATGCCGCACTTCCTGAAATATTTTTTTTAGATAATTTAATTGAAGAAGAAAAACATTTTCGCGATGCATGCTATGTAGGTTTGTATGTTTTTAATTCAGAGCTGAAAATTAAATAAAAAGTCATTCTGCTTAAGTTAAGTTAAGTTTTTTCATAAAATATTAACACAATTGACATGGTTTAATTTAACTTATATGTGACTATAGTATTAATGCTAACAAATGTCCACATTCAGAAAAGAAAATCACAATATATTTAACTGCTCGTTTATCATCTAAAAATTAATAAAAAATGTTTCTTGACAGTATGACAGATCAAAATAGCGTATTGAATGTTTAATTATTTAAAGGTTTTAGAGTTAAACTATTTATGATGATCGTTCGTTCTTGCTAAGTGTGTTTTACGTGAAAAAAAGAACGTTATCACATTTTGAAAATATGATAATTGTCCTGAGAATAAATAGTATTTTGTACAAATTAGACGATACAATTTCCTGAAACTGCGTTAGTTGAATATGTAAAATAATAAACACGTTATATGATGTGCATACTATCACCTCAGAAATATGAAGTGACAACTAACATTATTTAAATTAATTAAGGAATGCATAAAGTATCTATTTCATTTTATGGTAATTTAGAAAAATAAATTGAATTCGATGCAACGGAGTTCTAACCATCAACATAATTGCCATTTCAAGAATCTTTTTATAGAACATATGTATGTATGTATTAACGTATGATACTTATCATATAGTTGCGCATCGTCTGCACTACCTACACAGAAAGCATAATTGTGCTAAATATTATTAACATATAAAATTCCCATCTAGATAGAGCTCATGTACATTAGGAATAAGACTAATACTATTTTTTTTTTATTTAAGAGCATTAATTGTATCCTGTACTACTTTCATTATCCAAAATTATCGACCACTTTTGAGCCAACTCTACAAATTGTTCACAAAAATAATAACATCAAGACTAGAGAAAAAACTAGATTTTTACGAACTAAACAAACAAGTTGGATTTTGATTGCAAATTGAAACAAACAACCATCTACAAAGCATCATGGTTTTAGTAGAAAAATGAGTAAAATACAATAGATCCCTTAGCTCTTGCATTCGTGAACATCCATAAAATTTTGCAACACAATTGAGATATAATGCCATCTAGGAAGCTAAGAAAATGTAATCTATGCATTACAGATACTCAAAACTACTGCCTGCGTAATGTGGTTTCCTCGGCGGATACCTCATTTATATAAACTGCAGATTTTGGAAAATAATCTACCATTTTAACAAAAAAATAAATTTACTTGCCTTATCTGTAGCCCTTAGAAAAAAAGAAATTGCAAAACCACCGACCTAGGTTATGTTGGCCACAAAAAACTCTACAAACTGTGCCAACATGGACCTTGCCCAACAAGTAACTAAACAAAACGCAGAAACTCAGAGGCCAGATTATAGAATGGTAGGAATCGACGGTATCTTTCACTCAACTCGCACAGACCAAAAGAAAATTTCCAATTACATTTAAGCAAAAAAAAAGTTGTAGGATATACCAAAACGATGAGCAAGCGATTTGACTGCCAGCTGCGAACACGACCATACTATACCATAAATGCAATTTTAATTGCAAAAAGTAACAAAGTACAGATGACTTGTTTTGTATTAATTTACTAATGAAAACATAGAGCTTGCCCCCAACATGACTGACAGCAAGATCCTAAGCCTTCCTCTACGTACAGATTTAGAAGATAGAGAGCCATCTAAAGAGGCAGGACAAAAAGATATACAAACTAAACAAGCACATCATCAAGATGGTCAAAGACGAGGAAGAAAACATTGTCAACAAACAGATCCAATACGATCTCAGAGAAACTCTCCTCGTCCTACATAAAAAATATTTCCAAGGAGATTAAAAGCAGCAAAGTTGCCTCTACAATATTGCTGACTGCTAGGCACACCACCCAGCCAGCAAAACATCGGAAGTTTCAGTCCAGACCTCTCACAACAAAGTCCAAAAAACCCTTGCACCTTTTACAGCTGCTGCTGCTAATCTAAAACCTAACAAAACTCTGGATTCCCAGATCCAGTTCTCTCTCAAAAAACCAGCCAAAAATTCAAAAAATTCCAGCCGATCGGAGAAAGAAAGTTGGAAAGCTGTCCAGCTAGAAAGCAACATCGCCGCCCACAGATTCAGATTCAATTTCAAATAGGCCATCAGCCGGCACCACAAGTGCCCATCAAGGGCAAAAAGTCATCCCGGTCCGCCCATAAAACAAAGGCGTATACCTCTGTACAACTTAATAAAGCCCTAAGTGCTACAACAAGTCTCAAGAGCAGCCGTCCTGAGCAGTTGCATGATATAACAGCTCCCAAAATAACTGCAGTTTTTACTGCAAGCAAGAGCCCCGTGCCCGCGCTGCCCAATAACCAAATACTACGGAACTAAAAGGTGGAAGATATGGACGCCCGCTACCAGATACATATGGATTCTGAAGAGTTTCGAGTGGACTGTGTGTTGGATGACATCTGCCAAACAAAGCAAAACCTCACTCGGGATGTTGTCGAAATCATCAAGGCAAACCAACGAGTAGAAGACACCTTCACCCAACTAAGGAAGAATTTTAAGCTAGCCCCCGCGCCAGACTGAAGACGTTTTCCTGATAACCACAAATTTGCTTGTAAAGCAAATTCTCGCCCGGCCACCTGCTACGAAAGCCCCAATTCAAGCCTCGCCCAAAGAAGCCGTGACGCCACAACCGCCCGTCAAGTCTCCCACCAAGTTCCCAAAGCACCAGGCCCAGGTCTCCCTCAAAAGGCCCGTCAAAAACCCAGTAGTTTTCAGTCCATCCAAATTCAGACTGTGGGAAAGAACAAAAAGGCGAAGAAGGCCAGGAAGAATCCGGGTAAGTCCTCCTCAACTTCCAGCAACACTAGACCTTCAGCCTTCAGCGCCAAAAGAGCAATCAGCCCCCAAGGCTAAAAGGTCTACAACCCGGCCTGCCCATAAGGCTCAGTTGGCCAACTCGAGTTCGACTGTTGATCCGGCCTTTCTTCTCCGACTGTTAATCAGGCCCCCTTTCTCCGCCAAAACCCACAGAAGACGCCGCCCCGCCCCATAACAATCAGGGAATAATCCTTGTATGCAGTGCTGTTGGCAACCTTCAAGTCGCAAAACATCTCTATCAACCGCGCCTTAAACGTGGCTAACGGCATTCGTATGCACCCTCTTATGCATATTAACTTTCGTGCTGTAATAGAGCACTACACCTTTCAAGGAAAAGCTGAAAAGACCCTAAACACGTTATTCGGAACATTCCCGATTGCGTTACAACAAACGTGGTGTAAGTCAAGCTCATCGCTCGGGGGTTTGAACTAATCCTTGCTAAGCTGCAAGGAGTTAAAAACAGAAAAATACTTTCTTTCTCACTGAGATTTGCGGGCTTTGTTGTAAGTTTCAGTACAAAAAGAAGACAGCAGATATTGCACAATGCCATCGTTGCCAAAGGTATCCTGATACAACCACCACTACCATATGTGTGTGTCAATCCAAGCTCCACGTGTGCTTTATTCAAAGAATCCGGGCACGTAGCTACGTGCGCCGAGTGCGGTGGTCCACTCACTGCCAGTTATAAAAGTTGCCAAGTTTATGTTAAACTGCGTGTAAGTCGCTAAAACAAGGCTCACGGTAAGGCACCTGCTCATCGTCAGCAGACCACCGTCCCTCTAAGAAATACACCCAAAGACAACAAGGACGTATTCTATGCACAGGCGACGGATTCAGCAAATAGCGTTAATCTTATAAAAAAAAATCAGTTGCAGCTCCGCTTATTCCAAGCAAGTAGTGACAATTTTAAGAAATGAATCTCAACTTCCGCTCAGGTTTTAGCCATCTAATGGTTAAATTAGACCTTGTCAGATAGACCAGACATAGCCATGGTACAAGATCGCCACAATACTAGTCCCAATACTTCGGCAGCACCCGCAAGGCAGAAAAGATCATAGTCCAGTAGGTGCCAAACTTCTAAGAATTCAAACAAAGAAGGAGACAAACCAAACCATACAATTAAAAGAAAGTAGGTAGAGAAAGAAGTTGGAAAGCAATCACAACCGCTAGTTTGACGCCGCTTTTGTAATTTATTTTACATGCCATACCGGACAATTACTCAAGAATAAATTGTACTACATTAGAAGAGGCAAGCTGGAACTAGATTAGACTTAGAACTTGATTCGGATTAAAGAAGACCAAAGCCGCTGGCCGGGCTCCGGCCCCGCCATTACTATTTCAAATCCAAAAAAATGTTTGTAGACAGAAGCTGCCATCCGCAAGGTACGTAAAAACCAAAACCCAGAAGCTTTTCCGGTTCTCCTACGTTGTGCAAAACACCGGTTTTGTGTATTCTTCTACGCTGTAGCTTTTTTCTTTCTAACGTATCATTTTCGAGATATCCGCGCTTTTCCTTACCGCTGATTGATAAAATGGGGTTTTTGACGTCGGTTATTTTGCACTAGCCCAATTTTTGAGTTCGACTTTCCACTCGCTGCCCCCCGAGTTTTGCCGGGTACGCAAAAAACGGTCTCTTTTGCAAAGTCTGTTGTCAATTTTTTGATTATCCTTCTTATGATATCTCCCCACGTAACCCGTCGCAGGTCTAAAAGAAAACGCCAAAACCGCCCAAAAACCTACACTTTTTACAGTTTTGGGATAAAAATTTGAGCCTGGTCTCATTAAAAAAAAAACAAAAAATGAGTAGATTGATAGATTTTGAGTTTATGCCTCTAACCCTTTCTTTTTAAAAAATTTTATTTTTATTTTTTGCCGCAAATCGGGCCGCGGTACAGACAGGTGACGTTTTGGAGCCGTTTCGACTTCAGATTCAACATGCCAAAAACAATTAACCAAAGGCAAATTGACAAACATACAGAGAAACAACTCAAAAATGTCGTCAACATCGAACAAAAAACCCTCAACAAGATTTAACTTCCGATAATAACATTGTTGAAGAAAACGAAAAGATTGGTCTAACTAAAATTAGCCATTCAACATCAGAACCCAGCAGAATGCGGTAATGCTATCCGATTCTGATTGGAGCAGTGCTTGCTCAATGAGGTAATTGGCGACGTTTATGTTGACAGCGCAATTTGGAAAATAAATCACTGTTAGAATGTGGTTACAATCCAGAGCACATTTACGTCTGTAAATAAAAATAAATGACAAATCACCATTTTACCATATTTAACTGAGACATTTTCTACTTCTTCGTATTTCGTCAGAGGAGTCGTGACCATGACTGACATGTCATTTCAATTAGCTGTGGCCCGTTTGATGACGCCACGCCATCTTTCTCTATTGCGTGACCGTGTTGCTGCATCATAGACTGTTGAGCTGGTGGCTTCTTTAACTTGATCAGCCCAACGTTGAGGAAATCTACCTCTTGGCCTGGAACCTTTTACTCTGCCCTGTACTATGAGCCGTTCCAGATTTTCTCTGTGTCTTCGTTGAATGTGACCTACAGCCTGGCAAAAGCGATTGCTAAGCCATCAACCCCACCACACGTGGAAAGATGACATTAAACCAACGACAGCGCTAGGTGGTCTTGCACTTTTGTCTCTAGTGCGTTCAGAATAACCACTTAGTTAACCACCGGGTTAACCCAATAAAAACAACTAAAAAAAACAATACAAGCATGTACCACCGTCTGTACTTTTGTGGGTTTATGGGAATCTGGACCTTCCAAACAAAACCCAAATAAAAACAATAACAAACTCACGGTCAAGCAGATCACAAATCACTCCTCTGCTTGTGTGAGGGTTATTGCAAATGCTAGAAATATGGTGTATTTACTAGTCAAAAAGTAACAATTCTCAAGCTTTAAAAAGTTGCCAAAAACATTCTGCTCTTTAGTTCTACTAAATTCATTTATGATCATTGCAAAAATTAGCCAAAAGAACAATAACTCAAAACATAAAGAAACTCAACAATTACAAACAAAAATTAATGCTGAATTAAAACAAACACCCCTATCATACCCTCCGGTTAACCAAATTAACTACAAACTTGCGTACATAGCAATCGATGTATAGAAAACAGAGAAAATATGCTAAAAAGGTAATGTCAGATTTAGCGTGTCGATTTTAATTTATTTTACACAGTTGGTACTTATGATAATGTTCTGTATTAGTATCAAATTACATTAATTTCCAATGTATGGTTAGCAAGTTAAGTGTGTTTTTGTAATAAGATTTAAGTATTAAATTTGTAAGCTCATACGAATTAATTTAAGGTTATGTCAGATTTAGAATATAAATTTCAATCTATTTTAGTAGTGGTACTAAATTACATCAATTTGCAATGTATAGTTAGCGAGTTATCATTGTTTTAGTAATGAGATAAGCTTAGGGCATGTGTTAGCTCATATCAATTAATTTGAGGTTAAATCAGATTTGACTATTTAATTTTAATATATTTTATACAGTTGATACTATTAATGATAGACTCTATTTGTACTAAATTACATCAACTTTCAATGTGTAGTTACAGAGTTACGCATGTTTTAATAACGCGTATAGTGTAGAAAGCAATTTAGCTCACATCAATTAATTTAAGGTTATGTCAAATTTAGCGTATCAATTTCAATCTAATTTACGCAATTAATACTAATAATAATAAACTGCAGTGGTACTAAATTATATCAATTTGCAATGTATAATTAGCGAGTTATTGTTGTAAGCTTAGAGCATGTCTAGCTCATATCAATTAATTTAAGGTTATATCAGATTTGACCATTCAATTTTAATATATTTTACACAGTTAATACTACTAATAATGGACTCTATTTGTACTAAATTACATCAATTTTAAATGTGTGGTTACTGAGTTATATATGTTTTAGTAACTTGTTTAGTGTAGAAATCAAGTTAGCTCACATCAATTATTTTAAAATGATGTCAAATTGAACGTATCAATTTTAATTTATTATACGCAATTGGTTCTTATAATGATAAAGTATATTAGTACTAAATTACATTAATTTTCAATGTATAGTTAACGAGTTTTCTTTGTTTTAGTAATAAGATAAGCTTAGAGCATGTGTTAGCATCTCAATTAATTTGAGGTTATATCAAATTTGACGTATCAATTTTAATCTGTTTTAAGCAATTAGTATTAATGATATTAGAGAGTATTAGTACCAAATTGCATCAATTTCAAATGTATGAATAGCAAGTTATTTTTGTTTTAGGATTGAGATAACTGTATGGCATGTGTGCTCATACCAATTAACTTAAGATTATGTTAGATTCAGCGTATCATTTTTAATATATTTTAAGCAGTTGGTACTAATGATAATGGAGTCTATTGCTACCAAATAACATCAGATTTCAATGTATAGTTAATAAGTTATATTTGTTTTAGTAATAGGTTAAGTGTAGAAAACAAGTTCAAATCAAGTTAGCGCACATCAAATAATTTAAGGTTATGTCAATTTGAGCGTATTAATTTTATTCTATTTTAAGCTGTTGGTACTAATAATAATGGAAAGTTGTAGTACTAAATTGCATCCATTTTTAATGTATGGTTAGCGAGTTATGTTCGTTTGATAACCACTGCTTGGGTGGGCAAACGGGAACCAAGTTTACTGTAGCCTACCCAACCACCCACCCAAGTGTTGTTAACTGATAAAATAATTATTTCACCTAATTCTTGTACTTCTGTTGCTATTTTTAACAAGAAACCATTTGTAAGTTGTTAGCAATGCAACATACGATTAGTTTACAATAAATTACTGGAAGACAAACGTTTGGGAAAGCGGGGGAAACCAAGTTAAGATTGTGGGCGGGTAGCTTCTTCTACTGTGACCCACCCACCCACCCAAGCGTTGATGATCAAAAGATTTCTAATTTCAATCATCGTTTGTGTTCTTGCTGATATTCTTAACAAGAGAATTATTGTAAGTTGTTAGCAATACAACAAACGATTAGTTTGCAACAAGTTTCTTAATGATAAACGTTTGGGTAGCAAGTTAAAATTGTGGACAAGTAGCTTCTTCTACAAAAAAAAAATTATAAATGTAAAAATAATTTCCTTCAATTATTTAAATCCGTTTCATTTTGTTGTTGTATTTCTTTTGTCAAATCATCCTAAACTATTTCAAATTTGCAAGGCAACTTAATTAATATTTATTCTAACCAGCCTTTAAGATAGATAAAAATAAATTTATGATTAATAGGTGTGGTTATAATTGGGTCACAGTGACGATACCCATCGTCAAAGCAATCAACAAATATAATTAATTAATTTTGATGCTGGCCATATGGTAGCGATAACTATAAAATTATTGATCTAGTTAATTTCCAATTCAAATATAATTAGTAATTAAAAATAAATATAGGTTGCTAATAAGATAATCTATACGTGTGTGTAGATTGAACAATACTAAACACAATTCATCAGATTCAAATTTCTTGAGTAGTGTTGAAATTGTCATTAGCTACCAAAAGAATTTAAATTAATTATCAATACATCTTATATTTCGTAATTGAAATACAATACCGGAATTTCAAGCAAGGTCGTTCGTGCATCTTCCCGTGGTTTCAACCAATGCAATATATTAAAGCACCTTCAACAACCAGTAGTCCATACGGTTATTTATTAATACCTCTATAAATCAAACAAGTCATAAATACCAGTGCTTTAAAATATTATAGATGTATATATTTTTATTATTTCAGATAATAAGGCAATTTAAAATTAATCAATGGGATTCTGCGGGTTGTCAGCTTTTTATCAACCATCACAGCAATTTATTTACTATTATATCTGATAACAACATATTTTTTTAATTTAACATGTGTAAATTGTAGAATGAAGTATTTGTTTGTTTTTTATATTTATTTTAAAGACTATTAGAGATAATAAACGTAAAGGCTACCGCTGTCTTTAAATACCATGTCGTCAAATACCATTTAAACAATGAGCATTCCTCATATGTAATAGTATCTTTGTTAATTAAGGTAAAAAGCTGTAGATTTAAATAATTTTTGTAAAATCATTATGTTAATTTGAAAATAATTTCAAATGCAGTACCGCGTGTAAATTATGCGAGATTCGTGCTCGTGCATACTGCTTTACGCATGCTGCTTACATGATTTATGACGTTTTGCGTTTGTGGTTGTAATAAAGATATAATGATTATTTTTTACCTTTATGTTGAATGAGTATATTTGTCTAATACAGATTTATGTATACATATTATTTAAATCAATTTTTATAGTCTCACTTTCTTTCGAATTATTGTTGCATATTATTAAATTAATTATGTGTAGTGGCGCCCAAGAAAAGAAAGTTAAAATATGTAGAAATATAGAGTTAGACGCCTTATCATATCATACTACTAAAGCTTAGATTATATGGAATTACATATTCTCTATAATTATTAGAGACGTATAAAATCTGTGAATATGAAACCAAATGTTCTGAAATAGCTGCACTAGCGAAGCTTATTAAAGTTGTAAATAGCATAGCAATTAAACTATATTAGGTAGACTTACTATTGACTACTATTTTAATAAGTAATAATAATAATAATACGTTTATTTCTTGCCTTTCGGCCTTGAAAATTACATTTACAAATACATTTACAACTTCCCAAAATAATAAAACTTAATCTTTATAAAATTAACACAATTAAGAATATTTTCTTCTCTGTTCGTCTATTTCTTTTCTTCGTTTTTTAACTGCCCTCATCCATTCTACCCCTCTTCCGTCCCCTTTCAATATCTCATTTTTTCCCATCTGTTCTTCTCTCATTTCGTAACACTCTTTCAACATATGTTCTATAGTTTCCTTAGTATATTTTAATAAGTATTGAGATCTTTCTGTTGATATTTTTTTTTAATAGGATCGTAATTAAACATACAATCTATTTAATTTAATTTTAATATATTTAATTTAATTCATATACATAAACAAGTTGCTGCAATTAAATTACGCCACATAGCTGTACTCCTCGCTTGAATGAGGCGTCCGTTCGATGTACTGTTTGTCTATTAGTGCCTCAATGCACTTCTTAATCATGGGGATGCTCGGCGCAAAAGATAATAATAATAATTGCTGTTATTATCTTATTGCCTACCCAACTTTATCGGGGTGTGTGAAATTTCTTAAATTTTGAAATTAAATCCTTTGAAATGACTACTTATTTAGTAGAAGAAGTACTTCTGATGTCTATATTACTTTAATAGCAAGTAAAAATGTTTGTAGTAGAGAAGTTTATTAATAAACTTAAGCAAAATTTTATTTTTTGTCTTTGATGAGCTTGTTCATGTTGTTTTGAATCATTGTTTTATTTTTAATAAAGAAACAATAATTTAGCAGAAAATAACAAACTCATAGAAGAATTTAGTAAAAGTAACCAAATTTAACCAAATGTGCAGTAATGACTTTTATGAAAAGCTTGAGAAATCTGAAAACAAAAAATAAGAAACTCAAAAGCATATTTTAATAGCATTGAAAAGCTTCAAAATTGCTATTTTTGACTGGTAAATTTTGCAGGCAACTAAGGTCATGATGTAAATGAGTGTGTTTCTTATTGTTTTTCTTCAGGGTCCTCTAGGAAAGTTCATGCAACTTTTGTTTTATTTGTTTTGTTGGATGACATTGAGTTAACCCGGAGGATAACCAAGTAGCCATTCTGAAGCCCACTGTTGTTGTCATCGGTTTAATGTTGTCTTTCCTCAAAAAGTTATCGCAAGTGGTGTGGTTGATGGTTTAGCAATGATTCTTGCCAAACAGTGTGTTTTGGTTAAACTTATTTTTTTGTTAAAATAAACCTGTAATTTATTCTCCAAAATGCGCAGTTAACATAAACGCCTGTGGCACCACATTAAACAAGCAGTGCTCTAATCAAAATTGAATTGCATTACTGCATTCTGCTAGGCTCTGGTTTAAATAGCTGTTCAAAAACAAACAACACCAATTCCTTTTTCTTCAACAAAGTTATCATCGGAAGTTAGAGCTTGTGGAAAATTTTTCGTTTGAGGTTGGTTAGTGGTTTCTTTTCAGGTTTTGTAGGCAATATTCTTCTTTGAAGACAATTTTTTTTTCATATTCTCAAGACTCCTAAATTGCTTCTCTGTATGTTTGTCAATAACTTCTTTTTGGCGTTCTTTAATCTACGTCAAGTGTTAAGTCTAATTCAGTTGCATAAAAGCCTTAGTTTTCCTTTTCAAATGATCTCCAATTTAGTCCTAAGTCATTGTCTAATGTGACATGTAAAATAAACCACAAAGGCAGTCTCAACCAGCGGTTGTAATTCTTCTTCAACTTTTTTTACCTTCAACTTAGATTAAGCCTATTCGTTTCTAGTTGCATAGTCTAGTTTGTCTTACAACTTATTTTTTCGCTTAAATATATTTTGATTTTTTTGTGTCTAATCTAGTTAAGTAAAGGACGGTATAACTATCGTCGATTCCTCCCGTTTTAGTGTCTGGTTTTCAAGTTTTAGCACTTTGTTTTGTCACATGTCAGGCAAAGGCTATGTGTATTCTTGATTTTGTTGGCACAATTTGTAGAGTTGTCCAACATAACCTAGGACAGGCTAGTCGAATAAACTTATTTTTCTTGCCATGTTAAACTGGTAGCAGTAGATTATTTACCAAAATGCGCAGTTTATATAAATGTCGACGGCCGCCACAAAAATGTTAAACATTAAATAATCTTAAAGTATATTTGAAAGCAATGAAAACCTCCATTCTCAAATTAAAAGGTTTGATAGTATATGTTATGTAATTAACTTTACAGGTACATATTCAAAAGCAAGGCTGAAGTAGTAACACAAGCTCTTTAAATATTGGAATATGTCAAAAACATTTTTTTTTGGTATATTTGATTGAACATCAAATTAAAAAATTGCTGAAAACTTTGTACATTTATCAAATTTCTTCTTTTAAATCTTCGTAATTTTAGAAAATCAACAAAATTATTATAAAAGTATTAAAGTAAGTGTTATTCTTCCAGAATTATTCTTTGTTAGTTCAAATTGGTAGTACCCATCCAAAAACCTGTGTAATGCTTGTGCTATTGCTTAATTGAAAATTGTCTGTCAAAAAAGTATATCGGCATAATTACACGTGTATCGGCATTCTAACTTGTGTTTTAGAATGATTACCCGTGTGTCGAAATAACAAAATCAAACACCAATACACGTGTTCGACTCTGTATAATGACTTGAGTATAGAAATAGCCGTCAAGTCAAAGAAATGTATAGTCATAACTGCTAGTCTAAGCACCCTTGCTACTAATGCAATCTACCAAAAACACAACTGCATTTTAGTGCCAACCCCATTTTAGCCTGGGCAAACATGAACTATGCCATATTGAATAAAAACATCACCCATCAACCAATCCACTATAGAAAGGTGTATTCGAACTTGCTGCCAACCCAACCAACTAAGCGTTAGTTATCAAGAGATTTATTGTTAAACAGTTTTTTGAAGTTTTAAGTGACACTTAGTATTCATTGTCTTGTACGTAATAGCTACAAGAAAACAAGAAGTGAGAGAAGTAATAGATAGTTTGATAACTAACATTTGGGTGGGTGGGTGGATCGCAGTAAAAAAAGCTACCGGTCCACAATTTGAACTAAGTGCCCACCCACCCACCCAAGCGTTTGTTATTAAGGGATTCATTATTAAACAATTCTCTGATGTCTTAAGTGACATTTGATATTCATTGACTTGTACGTAGTAGCTACTAGAACACAAAAGGTGGAAGAAGTAATAGATCCTTTGATGACTAACACTTGGGTGGGTGGGTGGGCTATAGTAGAAGAAGCTACCCGTCCGCAATTTGAACTTGGTGCCCACCCACCCACCCACCCAAATGTTTCTTATCAAAAAATTCATTGTTAAACAGTTCTCTGATGTATTAGGTGACATGTGACATTCATTGTCTTGTACGTAATAGCTACAAGAACATAAGAGGTGACAGGAGTAATAGATCCTTTAATGACTAACACTTGGGTGAGTGGGTAGGTCAAAGTCGAAGAAGCTACCCGTTCACAAATTTAATTTTGTGCCCAAGCACCCATCCAAGCATTAGTTATCAAGGGATTCATGATTAAAGAGATCTCTGATTTTTTAAAAGACATTTAATATTCATTGTCTTGTACGTTATAGCTGCAAGAACACAATAGGTGGGAGAAGTAATAGATCTTTTGATGACTAACACTTGGGTGGGTAGGTGGGCTACAGTATAAAAAGCTACTTGCCCACAATTTGAACTTAGTAGCAACCCACCCAACCAAGCGTTACTTATTAAGGAATTCATTGTTAAACAGTTCTCTGATGTCTTAAGTGACATTTGATATTCATTGTCTTAAAAATAATAATTAAAGGAACACAAAAGATAGGAGAAGTAATAGATTCTTTGATGACTAACACTTGGGTGAGTGGGTGGGTCAAAGTAAAAGAAACTAGTTGCCCTCAATTTGAACTTGGTGGCTACCCACGCACTCAAGCGTTACTTATCAAAGAATTCATTGTTAAACAATTCACTGATGTCTTAAGTGACATTTAATATTCATTGTCTTGTACGTAATATCTACAAAAACACAAAAAATAGAAGAAGTAATAGATCCTTTAATGACTAACACTTGGGTGATCTATAGTGGAAGAAGCTACCCGCCCACACTTTGAACTAGGTGCCCACCCACCCACCCAAGCGTTATTTATCAAGAGAGTCATTGTTAAACAATTCTCTGATGTCTTAAGTGACATGTGACACTCATTGTCTTGTACGTAATAGCTACACAAAAACACAAAAGTTGGCAAAAGTAATAGATCTTTTGATGACTAACACTTGGGTGGGTAGATGGGTCACAGTAGAAGAAGCTACTCGCCCACAATTTAAACTTGGTGTCCACCCACCCAAGCGTTAGTTATCAAGGGATTCATTGTTAAACAGTTCTTAAGTGACATGTGACAGTCATTGTCTTGTACGTGCAGACAATGAGAAACTCATAAGAATATCGTAGTCGATGACTTAGAAATATTGGAATTCATCCACAAATACTAAAAGGTTATTTAAAAAAATAATGAATGTATCATTAACAAATGTTATATCCCGCAACCAGGTACTAATGTAATGCCTGGTCCAGGCCAAAAAATATATCAATGACCAAATGCTATCAGCTTCAAATAAGTTCTAAATTGAACAAAGCCAGAAACCAAAGACACTTCATAAAACAAAATGTGTTTCTTTTCAAAATCAGTTGTATGCCGACGACAACATATTAATACCTTCTTCCACATATAATAACAAAAAATTAAAACAATCTGTTCTCAAGTTGCAAGAATGCAAAACCTGACAAAATTTTACTTTAATTAGTGGATCCAACAAGAAAATCCAATTTAACCAATTTATAAAAATAGAAAATAGGGTCTGCAAACCAATGTAAACGTCCCAGAAACCTTAACCTACCTACCACCTGCTTAGTAATGTACCATTATCTCTAAATTCCGGACAACACAAAAACTGTTGCTGACAAAGTAGTCGATTCGTAGATTAAAAAAAAGCTTAAAATCAGAAAAGAAGATATTCCAGTTCTTTATTCCAGAGTGATACAAACTTTTAGCGCACTAAGTAAAAAGCTATAAACTCAACGCTAAACACCAATGGAATAGACTTGAAAACCTCAAAAACTGCAAAATTCACTTTAAAGCCCAGTCAAAACGGCTTAAGATTACACAAACATTTAAAAACGTTGAAATTGACCACATAAGATAAAAATGTAGAAGCTTTACAAGACTTTACGTGACAAACAAGTTTCCATTACAGTTATTCATGAGAAAAATGGTTTCCAAATCTTTTGCTGACAGCCTCCAATGCTTCCATTTATGACTGAGTCGTCAAAAGTGGCTTTTTGAAGAACACAGACAATGAGTTCACCGCAATGAAGCAAACAACTATCTGCTGAACGCTAATCAACCTTATCACATAACAAGAAATTAAAAAAAAGAAAAGACATAGTATTCAGAGAATACCTCTATGGTTGCTTTGACAAATAATCAGAATTCAATGGCAAAACGAATCTGAACAGAATTTAAACAACCAGGCCAACAAAACCCACAACGGCAAACAAAATTTCCAGAAAAAACACAGACTCGTCATCATAAAAAACTAATCTTTCTGCCCCGTAAGCATTACCACAAAAAATAAACCAAAGCTCATTTGATGTGTGATAATAAACCCCCAAAAAAACGCAAAAAGTACCCTCTAATGGATTATTGCTACCAATATTTAAAACATTTCGTCATAACTCTCTCATAACTACACAAAAGTGAGATTAGCAAAAAATTACATTCAACAAAAAGATTGTATTAAATTTAAAAAAAATGCAAACTTGGATGATTTTTTTCTAAAGCACAAATAGTTTTAGTGCATACATTTTTAGTGTCATTCCTAAAACAAAATTGGTGTATCATAACATTCAATATACTGATGATAGCTTTGCAAAAGTACGGAAATTGCTGTAAGTAGTTTTGAATAATGCACCAGCTCCCAAATTTGTTAATTATAAATCCACGCAAAGCTGCTTCATCATTAAAAGTGTTCGAGTCGGTCTATTTCTGCTACCAAGACTAATCACCGACGCTAGAGGTTAAGACTATCACATCTGGGAATTTAGCCACAAATTTAGGAATTTCAACCTAAATTGTTAGATTCCTTAACGTGGACGCAACATCTAAACAGCACACAGGACCTACTACCGTTGTTTTTCTTATCGTAAAGAAGGCATACTCATCACAACACATTTTTTCCTAACTAAAGAATCTTACTCTCCAGATAGGGGAATCAAACCCAAGACTGTGTAGCAGACGAGTACGCCAACTACTACACCACCTGGACGGTTGACTACCAAGAGCCCTGTCACAAACTAAGAGCTACTGTCTGCCAGCTAAAAAAGTTAATATTCGTAAAAATTAAAGTAACTGGTCATTGCAGTACGCAACCACTCAAAAATAGTAAACAAATGTTACGTCGCAGCAATAAACCACAAAAAATCCTTCACAATAAACAATAAATTACAGATGTATTGTCAGTTGTTATACAAAATAGCGACAAGCTACCAGACAAAAAATTCTCCAAAAAATCCTCAAATTTCCCAAGATTTTATTAGACACTGTAGACCACAATCTTGGTATTGACAATTAATTGTCTGAAGTCTTGTTGCTTCTAAAATTGTAATAAAAAAATCAAAAACTAACCTTATCTTCCTCATAAACGTTTAGATATCCAGGCAGTTGTAGTTGTTTAAAACCAAAACAGACAATAAAAACCTGAGATAAACAGCAGCAGGATCAAGGCAAAAACCAACACCCCAACAAAAAAAATCTGCAAAAAGTGGCTAATTTTTTTTTAAATCTCTTAAATACAACATTATCCGGAAACAGGTTTATAATCATAGATAAAAGCTTTGCTACATAATCATAACTGCATCGCTAAACCAAAAAGTGTTATCCCGCTTTGGATACCTAATGGTAATCTTCAACAACAACAGTCCCCAGAATAAAAGTCACAATGTCACAAAACTTTTGTATATTTTAAAATTTAATTAAACAGAAATTCAGTCAAAATGTGTAACTGCTTCAAGTACTTATACTACGCCCCTTCCCAGCACTATATGCCAGTGAAATTTATGTTCCCATTAACTGTGCAGTACCAATCAACTGCCAACCAAACTATGATTTTTCAACAACACCTGGATGCCCGCGCCCTTATTTTTGATAATCATTACCACCACCGGCTCTTAAAACAAAACCGGGGCCAAAGAAATATAGCATGATCTGAACTTTAAAACACAAAACAAAAAATGCTAACTTCGGTGGCGCAGCGGGTGAGAGATTAGGGTTCCGGATTCTTGGGTTCAAATCAGGGACAAAGCATAGATAATTCATTCCCAAATAGATCTAAACAAAAGTGGTTTTTCATAACATTCAATAAACTGATAGCTTTGCAAAAGTTCGGAAATTGTTGCAAGCAGTTTTGTATGATGCAATAACTCCCAAACTGGTTAGTTATAAATTCAGCTCGGTCTATTTCTGCTGCCAAAGCTAATCACCAACAACGATCACATCTGGGAATTTTGCCGCAAATTCAAGAATTTTAACCATAATTATTGTTTAACAGACACATTTTGGAGAGGAGAATTAAACCAGAGACTGTGTAACAGTCGAGTACGCTAACCACTACACTACCTGGGCCGTTAATCTGTTTTATATGTTATAAAATATCAATCACAACCTTAAAAATTAACCATAAATGTTGCACTCTGCAGCGTAACCCCAAAAAATATAAAATTTTGATTTAAAAACCCCATCACAAAGTAGCTAGCGTGAAAATTAAACTAGCTGCTCATTGCAGTACGCAACCACTCAAAAACAGTAAATAATTGTTACATTGCAACACTAAACCCCAAAAAACCTCTTAATAATAAACCACGGATGTATTGCCAGTTGTTATGCAAAAAAGCGACAAGCTACCAAACAAAAAATTATCCAAGAAATCCTCCAGTTTCCCAAGACTTTATTGGTCACCGTAGACCACAATCTTGGTATAAACTAATTGTCTGAAGTCTTGTTAACTCTAAAATTGAAATAAAAATTTCAGAAAATAATTGCTCAAATCACGCAAACCAACCTACGGCAATTGTACCATTAGTTATCTTCCTCATACACGTTTAGATATCCAGGCAGTTGTAGAGTTGTAGTTGTTATAGTAAGATAAACAACAGCAAAAACAAGCTAAAAACCAGCAACAAACACTTTAACAAAAAAAATTCAAAAATGTCTAAATTTGTTGAAAATCCCCTAAATACAACATTATCCGGAAACAGATTTATAATCATAGACATGGACACCCAGTAGACAAAAACTTCTACATAGTCATAACTGCACCGCTAGGTCATCTTTAGCAACAACAATCCCCAGTTTAAAAGTCACAATGTCACAAAACTTTTGTATATTTTAAATTTTAATTTACCAGAAATTCAGACAAAATGTGTAACTGCTTATACTACGCCCCTTACCAGTGTTACATGCTAGTGGAAATTTATGTTCCCATTAACTGTGCAGTACTAGTCAACTGCCAGCTAAACTATGGTTTCATAAACCATGCTGCCCACCGAGATGCTGATAAATAACACAAAATGCAAACCAAATCAATAAATATATATATAAATAGATATTATTTGTTAATGTATTATATTTGTTTAACAAATAATAGTATTTGGATAAAGTACGCACACCACACATCAACCACGTTCCACATAAAAAACTGCTTTCTGCACCAACACGTTTTTATGCAAGCAGTGTTCCAACTTTGACAGCCATAACCACCACCGGCTTTAAAAACGTTCGAAGACAAACTGGCTGACATCAAGACAATATTTCCGCAATTTCCCGGTCCTGTTAATTTAAATTTCGTTTGCAAATTAAGCATTATTTTTTGCGGAAAAAAACCATTACTCAAATAAAGGCTAAGCTTAATAAACACTATGGGAACTCTGCACCATCAATTTCAATGATAAGAAAATGGTTTACTGAATTTTGTTGTGACCGTACAAGCATGGAAGATGTCAATCGTTCTGAAAGCCCAGTTGAGGTCTCTACACCCGAAATAAGTAAAAAAATTCAAGATATGGTGTTGGCCAATCAAAGATTGAAAGTGCAAAAGATTGTGGAAACCACAGGCATCTCACATGGCTCAGTGGTTTCAATTTGAAATGATCACTTGGGTATGAGAAAGCTTTCCGAAAGATTTGCTCACAATCGACCACAAACGCAGTCGTGTGACAACTTCGCAGGAGTGTTTGGCGTTAATCAACCGCAATATAAACGGCGCATAAAGCCGTTTCGTAACCGTGTACAAAACGTGGATCCACCACAACACACCACAACACACCAGAGACCAAACAGCAGTCAAAACAGTGAGTTTTTTGAGGTGCCAAAGAAGACCAAAGTGGGTTTGTCAGCCAAGAAAGTCATGTGGATCGTTTTTTAAGATGCACGCGGTATAGTCCACATTGACAACCTTCAAAAGGTTAAAACAATCAATGGCAAATATTATGCCATTTTATTGGGTCGATTTAAAAATTTAAAAAGAACTTGAAAAAAAAAAAAACAACCGCATTTGGCCAAGAAAAAAACTATTTTCCACCAGGAGAATGCAAGAGTCATCCGCCCTATTCTTCAGATTTAGCCCCGAGTAATTATTTCTTCTTTCCAAACCTAAAGAAATGGTTTGGCAGAAATAAATTTGACTCCAACAATGAAATCATTTCATAAACAAATACCTATTTTGATGACCTCAGCAAATCTTATTTTTTGAAAAGAAGGAAAGATTAAAAAAAATTGGAAAAACGTTGGACAAAGAGTATAGAGCTCAAAGGAGACTACGTTAAAAAATAAAATGATTTTTAATCCAAAAACCTGTGTTTTATTTAAAAAATCATTGACCCGCTCTCGTATTGCGTTTATAGTACAACCTGTAAATTGCAAAAAGTTGGGTTTTGCATAAAATTCCCTAAAACTTCAAAACAAATCTGTATTTTCAGAACTTTGTCTATAGTTTCTTGGAAAACCATAACGTAATAACAAAAAAACAAAAAATATAGTGGTCGATCTGTGATGGATTGAGGCGAAATTAGTTTTGATAAAAGAACAAAGCTTGTGCCAGTTCCAGGAATATTAAACGCTGAACAGTACATCATTCTCGTCCTGAAGAATAATGTTATACCAACCGCTGAAGGCACCAGCCTAACTTTTGTTCCATCAACATAAACTACCTTCAGGACTACTTAATTCAAACCATGCATTGGCCTCCTCTAAGTCCAGATCAAAACTCTATTAAACATCTTTGAGATTTGTTAGATCTTAGCCCAGATCTACCTCAGACCCGTCAACAGCTAACAAATCAAAGAATGGGAGAATATACCACAAGAAGACATCTGTCAGCTAATACAAAGCATATCTCAAATATGTCAAACAGTAATTCGTACTAATGGAAGTTATTAAAGAACCAAATTTTCCTAACAACTTTACGTTATACAGGCAGGATACTTGCTGGCTGCATTTTAATTTTTGTAGTTTTTAGAATTGCTATTGTTATTTTAAAAGTAATATGTAAAAATCGTTTTGTTTTTGCAAATTTATTTGCACAAATTGTGAGTCTTTAAATTAAGAGTTATTAGTATTGCATTTTGTTAAAAATAAAAAAAAATTATTAAGACCTAAATATGTGTTTCTCTAATTATTTTGTGCAGTATATTATTCTATGCAAATTTAACTTCCAACCTACTGTGTACCGCAAGACCCACTGATGAAAGTTTGTAGAACTCCGATGTATAGTTTACATATACTGCAAATTTAAGAACTCAATTTGCATAGTTCATTTATTAGTATAAAAAAATATAAAACTATTAATTAAATGTACAATTTATAACTTCAGAAAACACATTATTTTATTATTTTGATTTAGTATAAACATGTCAATTACAGTTTATGTAACTTGTATAGGATATATAAATCTATTATTTATTTTCATTTAAAATAATAACACTCACCATTTGTAACAGGATACAGAAGGCAACAAGTTGGCTAGTTGCTTGGCGCGGCATTAATTTCAGCAATCTGTAACGTAATGAAAAACATGTTAGATTGAGAGAACATAACAAAAATACATAGCAATAAATCGTATTTGTTGTAAAAATACTTCACATTGCGCCGATTAAAATATTTCCAACCATATATCAATTAGTATAGGTTTATAAAAATGCATTAGTTTACCGGAATCAATCAAACCAATCGCCATTGATGCCTGTGTTAATTGGTACTTACTTGAAGCAAGGTATTTATATTTTGCTACTAACATAGAAAAAAATCTGTGTTCGTTTTATATTGCGTTTATTAATTGCATGATACTAAGAAGTTGTAATATAAAAAGGTGCGCTTGTGTTTTATTTTTATTTTTATTAAATCTTATTCCATTGTAAAGCACGGACGCTTGAATGCTTCAAAACTTTTGATTTAAAATTTACAATTGTTTGTTAACGCACAATTAGTAAGAGAGGCGCAATGCTCTACATTTGTATTAAATAATCCTCTCTGTTTTTTTTTACAGAATAAACTTTGCCAAAGAATTGTAGACGCTTAATAACAACTTAATTATAGTGCTCTAGTTTGTTATTTATAATCAAAGACAATCAAATAATCCAAAAGTTGATTTTCAAACCACCAATATAATTTTTTTCCTTATTAAAATTTGATATATGACCACTGTAATTATACTAAATCATGTTTTAGAAAATGTACTTCCTAATTTACAAATCCTTAATTATCTAACTAATTAAATTCTCCCCAATGAAATATTATACACAAACAATTAGCGGCGCGCTAATAATCTGAAATTAATATCAGCCGTCATAACTAATGGCACGCTGCGGAATTTCTCCGTCTTGTCAATCCATCGCACATAAACAATAATTATTTCTTTTTTTAGCACAGAATTTATAACGAAGCATTAATACCGTTCCAATAAATACAGAACAAAGAATTATTATAATATTTCAAGTATAACCTTACTCTCCCAAGAGAAGGACCAATTAAATGAGTAAATAGCTCTCGATTTATATTGTGAAATCGGATATTTATTAGATAGCCATGTAATTCCAGTACGGACTAGATAAATATTAAACTGGATCGGATAATTGCAGCAAAAATACTTAGAAAAACTTTAACTAGTTTGTTCTTTAAAAAAATGTACGTTCGCTTCACCTGCTGTTGTTGATGCTAACGATTGAAATCTCTTGGAATTTATTATTTATGTATTTATTGGTTTTGATTTACACTAAAATGTAAAGGAAACATTGTCATTGTTTTTAATTATGATTTAGGGGAATAAATGGATAACCATGTTTGGATTGTATATAATTGAGTACAAACTGGAACAAAAAATGTTTGTTTAATATTTACTCAGAATAGTACGGGTAATTTCTATGTTTATTGTTTGATGATATATAATTTCAAAATTGATTTAGGCAATTTGTAAACAAAATATTTGGATATTACGGCGTCTATGGATATAATAATTGGAATTCAGCTTTAATAAATTACACTCAGATGCAAAAGACCGGGTCATTGAGTAATTTTTTGCAAAAAACCCGGGTAATTTTTTTTTTACTTTTAGTGTTTTACATATAAAGAGACCACCAGGATGTAGAAAAAAAACATCATATGGTGCTTATCAGTTTATTTAATAAACACTAATAAGCAAAAACGCGGCAGCGTGGGTGGGTTAGTTGCTTAGATGCTTGCTTCTCATGCTGGGGGTCCGTTCAAATCCTACCCTGCCGTATATTATTTATGAATTTGTTCACCGCTTTAACCGCATGGTTTCAGCGACAAACAAATTTACAAACAATAATCATTTCGCCTCATTTCATCACTCATCTCGGAAGGACCTTCGGCCTGCTAGAACAAGGTTGGTGAAGTCGATAGAGTATAAAAACGCTAACTTCATTTAAGCGAAAACGATAATATATACACAAAGAAAAATGCATTTCTGCAAATTAAACTTAACAGAAATTAATAATGAAAATTTTATTTCAATAAGATTTCAATACTTTGTATTGCCTCCTCGAGCCTTAACTATTGCCTGCATACGGCCCATGCCACTAATGAGCTCACGAATATCATTTTGTGGAATATTCTGCCACTCTTTCTGAAGTTCCACACAAAGCTCGTTTATTGTGGTTGGTGCGACTGCATGTCCTCTAACACGCCTGCCCAGCATGTCCCAAACATGTTCTATGTGATATGATCTTATTCCCACTGCAAACAAGTATTCTGTGACGCACTTTGCAGAATGCGGTCTTGCGTTATCCTGCATCTGAATAAAACCATCGCCGATAAATGGAGCAAATAGGACTACATAACTTTCCAAAACCTTCTCAATGTATCGTTGTGCAGTCAGCGATCCTCCATCATTGACAATCAATTCGGAGTAGGCATCCATTGATATTCCTGCCCATACCAACAGGGAACCTCCACCATAGCTAAGCCGGAGCTTAAAGTTGCACTGAGCAAATCGTTCTCCCATTCTCTCCATACTGGTTCTCTTCCATCTGGTGAATGTAGGCAGAATTTAGACTCGTCAGTAAACAGTACAGTCCTCCATTGTGCCAATGTCTTAACTCAAACGTTGGCAAGTAAATTGGAGTCTGGCTACTTGGTGACGTCGGAGTAATTTTGGTCCAGCTGCTGGTCTACAAAATTTTAAGCCAGCTTCTTACAACCTTTGACAAATTGTCCACACACTCACAGCTGTACCACAGTCTCACAGAATTAGTTTCTGGTTTCCACTAAAGCCACACGACATGAAAATTTTTGATTATCGAGCTTTAACCAGGACTTATTCTATACTATAGAACTCTATAATGCATAGAATAGTAAATTGTGCTATAAAAAAAAGAGTAAATATAAAGTTTATATAAAACTTATGTCACTCTAAGAATTTAATACATCCAAAAATATTGTTTATTGCAATAAATTTATAAAGAATTAGGTCAGGTTAAGTTAGGTTAGGTTAGGTTATAATTATATCAGACCTTAGTGACCAACAACCCTTCAAATTCTAGGTTGGGACTGTGGTAGCGGCATCAGCAAACAAAAAAAAGTAGGTGGTTTCAAAGGGAGAGTTGAAAAATATAGTTAATGATTTTGAAGCTATGGGAATAGGGGCGGGAGACATTCCGACAGCACTGTGTAAAGGCATAGGCCATCTCTCCAATGTACATCTCACCAGGAAAGAGTTGTTAGAATGATAAAATTAGAAAGACGTGGGCACGGTGCAACCGGGCTCAGAAGAAGTTTTTTAGAGAAAACGCCACGAGAAGAAACAACTTAAAGATAGAGTACAAAGAGTTACGTAAAAAGTTAAAGGGTCAAATCAAGTCCGCCAAGAAAAGTAAATGGAATTTCTTGGGGAAGAGGTATACGGGATATATGGTAGAGGATATAAAATTGTAATGAAAAAAAAAACAAAAATCGCCTGTGGAAAAGCTCTTCCCAAAACAAACGGGAAAAAATGTTTAAGAAGTGGACTATAGATGTGGAAGAAATCCGTCTTTTCTCAAAAAACAAACTCCAAGAATCCTCAAAAAGAATATGTTCTAAAAAGGCACCAGAGTCGGATGGGATTCCAGTAAAAATTGTCAAAGGTCTCGGAAGTCTGAAAAAGGGCGAGCTTTGTTTTCCTAGACAAGGAAAAAAGAAAGGTAAGTGTCAAAGTTTTTCGCCCCGTCTCCTGGATGTAGCTGAAAAGTAGTTTGAGCACCTAATAGTAGGAATGCTGTTGAAGACACTTCAGCGCCAGTACAGGTTTAGGTAAGGCCGATCAACCTTGAACGTGCTTGCTGAGGTAAAAGCGGCTGTAGTAGCTGCTAAAAAGTATAGCTACATGCATAAAAAACCTGCGTCTTAGTCGTTCTAGACGTAAAAAACGCCTTTAAGGCGGTCAATTGGGAAAGGATTTTGAAAGCTTTGGATGGGTAAGGTGTTTCCAAATACCTATTAAATGTTATCAGTAGCTATTTGTAAGATAAAATTTTGTTAGAAAAAAATGGTGAAAAAGGGAAATTTTTAAATGGGAGAGAAAGCACAAAGGTCAATTCTGAGTCCCACAATGTAAAACGTTCTCTACGATGACGTGAGCCTAGAATAAACCCCAAAAAAAGCAAGAGATGTGCTGCTTTCCTGCTCAAGAATAGTCCACAAATGGAGATAGCCGTCTCGGGAACCGCTATCAGGTCAAAACGTCGGCTTAGGTATTTAGAAGTTACGTTAAATACACACTTAGCGTAGGGGATGCATGTGCAAAAAGTGAGTGAAAAAGAAAAGAAATCAACCTTGTTTTTAGAAAGGCCAATGCTAAACCTGGGGAGAGCGCAATCTTCTACCAGCCATAGTGTTCTATGAGGCAAAAGTAAAGGAGAAAGCCGTGTGCAACAAAGAAAAGCACAAAAAATTGACTCAGGAGATGTGCTGCTAAAGAACCTGCAGCCGGCACAAAGCCGTTGAAACCTGCGGTGCAAGTAAAAACGGCGGCCAGGAAGAGTCGCCTTACTAAATGTGAAGCAAAAGAATGGCTGCAGGAACAATGGCAGAAAAGCGTGTCGAGTTGAGGTGGAAGCAAACCCGTTTTATCTAGACGGCTCATCATAAACGTAAGACGTTGGGTAGGTCTGCGCCATAGCAAGGTTCATTACTACCTCACTCAAGTACTAACGGAACATGGTTGTACTTTAAACCTACTTGCTGAGGTAAAAGCGGCTATGTAGCTGCCAAAAAGTATAGCTACACATATCAAAAACCTGCGTTTTTGTCGTTCTAGACGTAAAAAACGCCTTTAACACGGCTAATTGGAAAACAATTTTGAAAGCTTTGGAGGTGCATTAAATTTTATCAGTAGCTATTTGTGGGATAGAATTTTGTTAGAGAAGGTATTTTTAACTTGGGAAGAGGGCACAAAGGTCACTTCTGGACCCCACAATGTAAAACGTTCTCTACAAAGACGTGGTAAACCTTAGATTGCATAAAACTAATAAACGATCTGAGCCTAGAATAAACCCTAGAAAATACAAAACTTGTGCTGCTCTCCTTCTCAAGAATATTGCCACAAATAAAGATGACCGTTTTGGGAATCGCTGTCAGGTCAAAACGTCGGCTTAGGTATTTAGAGGTCACGTTAAATACACACTTAGCGTGGGGGATGCATGTGCAAAAATTGTTTGAAAAAAAAAAGAGGCAACCCGGTCTTTAGCAAGGGGAGCGCAATCTTCCACCAGGCTTCTGATGTGGTCGGTGGTATCCTGCATAGTGTTCTATGAGGTAAAAGTATAGAAAACCGTGTGCAGTTGGCAGTCAGAAAAGGTCGCCGTACTAAAAGTAAAGCGGAAGAATGACTGTAGAAAAAATAGCTGAAAAGGGTGTCAAGTGGAGATAAAAGCAACCCCGTTTTATCCAGACGGTTCATTATGAACGTAAGACGTTAGGTGGGTCTGCGCCATGGGAAGGTTAACTACTACCTCACCCAGGAACATCAACTAATAAAACATTGTTGTACTTGCATTAAATAAAATTCATTATAGCGATGACTAAATAAGCGTAACCAAGATGGTAGAGACCATGCTGCAAATAAAATAAAAAAAAAGAAACTTCACTCCATGGTGTAAATGATGTGGGTAATGTGCCTGGTTATTAATATCAATGTAGGCGTGAATGTAAATTAAATTAGTAGAATGCAGACATTTTGTATGTGTTGTTATTTGTTCATAAATCAATAAAAAAAAACGCCATTAGACTGGTACGCGGGACTCTCTATCTCAAAGTAATATTTAAGTAAAATCCCAAAGTAGAAAAAGATCTTTTTTTCAGCAAGAAAATGGAAAGGTTACACTACCTTTTGGAGTGTCTTATGAAAAATTTTTACCTCTTCTAGAACAAAATAAAAAAAAAGGTTATATTAATACTATACATAGATCATTTAAGCAGACAACTAAGAAATATTAACCGCAAAAGATTACATTTAAGAATAAAAGTTAAAAAACAAACAAAAAAAATAAAAACCGTGGACATTAGAAAGACACTCACCTTTGTCAAAAAAGAGCAACATTTACATCAACTTGTAAAGTGCATAAAAAGCATTGCAACAATAAGACAGATAAGTGGCACATAATGAAACTTGAAACTCTAAGCCTGCATATAGTATGGCATCAAAACTAAAAAACCAAAATCATAAAAACAAACTAGAATAAAAACAAACTATGATAAAAACTTCCTCATAATTTGTTACTCGATCCATCCATGTAATCTTCAGTATACGTCTGTACGTCCACAACTTAAAAGCTTCTAGTCTGTTTTCCGAGTTCTTTGTTAGTGTCCAGGATTCTGCGCCGTTACGCAGAGTGGAGAAAGAAAACATAGCATCGTATCATTCTGATTTTACGTTCCACAGTCAGATCTAAACTGGTGAATATTTTACTCATTTGTGTGAATGCAGCTCTTGCGCTCTTGATTCTGCATTTTACTTCTCTAGAATGGTCCCATTGTTGGTTTATGCTGGTGCCTAGGTAGTGGTATTTGTCAACCTGTTCGATAGGTATGTTGTCGAGGGTCAGGTTTACCGGTAGTGGATTGTTTTTGGTGACTACCATGCATTTGGTCTTTTTTTATATAACAGATTCCGTGTTTCTCGCTAGTGGATTTGATCTTTTCCATGATAAGTTGGAGTCCTTCGGCACTACTGGCCATTATGACGGAGCCGTCTGCATATCTGATGTTATTGATGTTATATGCTTGTGTTGAAGAATTTTACAACTTAGCTGCGTAGTTTTACGTTTTTTCTAACTATACCGTGTCTACCTAAAACTGTTTGGACACTTAAACTTATTTTATAAAATATTTTTGTTGGTTAGCTTTGGGTTGCGGTAGGACTTATGGCCCCGGACTTTTTTTGAGAGAACTATGAAAGTGGCGGTATTAACTTTTTAGGCTAGGGTTTTTTTGATAACTATAAGTGTATAGATGTAAATTATATAGGCTTCTAACTTAGTGTTGCAACCTGTAGCTTACAATTCAATGCAAATAAATAGCTTTGTATGCTACTGACGCTATGATGGTTTTCTACCAACATAATACATACCGCACAGTTCTTTCAGATTTCCATAATACGAGATCAAAAAGTTGCTCATTTATATTCAGCACTTTGAGCAATGAGTAGCGATGGTAGTATAGGTTTATTTATTAAAATAATAAAACAAATTTCAAGAACCACCCAAGAAGTTTATTTATGTACAATATAACATTGCATTGTGCATAGGAATTGATTTGAGTTTTTGATAGAATTATTTGGTTGAAAAAACCTTATTTGCACGCAATCGGACCATTAGCGTAGTGCAGCAAAAATAGGTATCTATTATCATTTTTCTCTTTTTTAGGTTTGTAATTTTTTTACGCATAACCCATTTCTAACATTGAAGTCTACGTGCCTAATTAAAACCTTTTCAGACTTCACATTAGTTTAATTTTATCATTGAACACTTTTAGCGATAGTTTAGAAAATTTTGCTATACTTTATCAAATGATTTTGAAATGTCAAGAGACAAGCAACTGTTTGTCGTACATTAATAAAATTAAATGATCAACATTGCCTTTTGTAAATGTATAGTAGTATCTGGAAAGCGTTGCGTCGTAGAATAAAATGCACAAACTTTGTTTGAACGTTAGTGAACGAAAGGTTTGGACCAAAGTTTTAACCCAATCCAACGAATCTATTTTCAAAAAACCCAAAAAAGGGGTTTTTGTACTGTCGGAATTTTTTTTTGGGTTTGATTTTTTACGTTTTCAAGGTTCTTGTGGCTTACAGCACACATGGCATTCAAATTGTCTCTTGTTGTTAGTTAATTAAACATGATTGATCAAACCACTCAAACAGTATGCAGGGTTATTGCATAAACTTGTTATTTACGTATTAATGATTGACAATGCAACACGTTATCTATGTTAGCGCTGTGTTGTTACTTATAAATACAATGCAAAACAAAATAATGTCATACATTTTTTAATTATTTTAAACGTCATGTCACTTGAAACATTAGAATTGTCAGATTATTATTATGTATTCTTTTTTACTTTTTAGTACTTACTTGGTTTATTATCAAGTTTTGCAAAATGCGCCTGCTATTTTGCAGTCGGCGAGTTTTTGTTATATCACCCATGAAAAAGTAAACTATCTAACTTAAAAAACTCCGCAAAAAATAAAAGCAAGAAAGAAGTATTGGAAGTTACGGAAAATAACACCAATTGTATGCATTGCGAAAAAAAAATTTATTCACTTTTATTCTCACAGATATATTTTAAAAGCTATAAAAAAAAATATGTATTATAAGCTAATTGTCGTTTGATTATTTTCCTATCTCAAAACTAATTAATTTTTTAAATCAATAATAAAAGGATTTTACGACAAACCAAAAAATTTTTTTTTAGAATCAACAAAGTTGAGTGGTCAGGGATTAGACAAATCTGTAAGTCTAAAATTATAAATGTTGGTGTCTCTCAAGGGTTTGCTCATTTGCTGATTTTATTTTTGATTAATGAACTTTTTTTTAGGGGTTACAATCTCACATAATCTTCTCTGGTACGACTATGTTGTTGATATAGCTTTGAAAGTATCTAGAAAACTAGGGTTTTTTAATAAATGTAAACAGTTTTACCATATTTTTATCATTTAATTCCAGATAATTTATCAAATTTGAATTTGACTATGAATCTTATAAGAAAACCATTAAACTTTTTTGCAGAAAGCAATATGTTGCTTAAGAAATATTGACAAGTGAAATATTTCTTAAAACCTCAAAATAAACAAATGCCAAAAATCGCTTAAAAAATCTATTTATTTACTGCATAAAAAATTGTTGATCAGAATACCAATTTAATTTCCGTAAAGTTGGTTAAAGATTGTGCAGAAACTTTTTTTTATTCAAATCAAAATATTGTTTAAGAAACCAATTTGACCTAAGAAATATTGAAGGCAAATGACAAAAAAATCAAATATCAAATTGTTGGTAAAAAATTGTGCAAAAACTATTTATAGGAAAATATTGCATAAGAAACCCATTTGACTTAAAATATTTGTTAAAAATAGCTGATAATATATCTATTTGAGGCAGACAAATGTCAAAAATTGCCCAAGAAGTTTGTTTACATACATATGTCGATTTTTTTATTACAACAAAACGCCGCATTTGCGCATAAGAATTGAATTCCCTATTATTTGCTTTAGATGTAGATTTAATTTAGGTTGACAAATGTACGAAAAGTTAAAACTTGCGCGTGGTCTTTCCTCTTCTAACGTATTTATTTACGTAATGTAGCAAAATTATGTATTTTCTTTTCTTTTCTATGTTCTTAATTTGTTGAAATTGAAATCTGTCTACGCATCTGATTAAAACCTTGTAAGGCTCATATTAATATTTTTTTTACGAAACACTTATTCAGTTTTTACGGAACACTTTGAGAAACTCTGCACTAGCTGCATAAAGCAATACAGCAGAGAGAACGTGTACGATTAACACCGCTAACAAAAGTTAATCAACGACGGAGCACAAGTTGGATGGGTGTCCCCAACAAAGTGATGCAGAACGTTGCGTTTTTTCCAAACAGATCCGTTGCCTCATCTACGCACCCTAAACATACCATACACATGTCTTCTCTGTGCCAACCCTCAAAAACACATGACCTAGTCAATCAAACATCAATTAAAAAGCCAGAAGTGCGTGGATACAAGCAATAAGACTCTGATGAGAAATATTACAAACGTATGCTATGTTACCATGCTAAGAAGACACAAATACTCAATAGATTAAAAAAAAAGAAAAAAAAGCGCCATGAATCGAAAGAATACAAAAGTTTGTAAAAAAGTGCGTGAAACTGAAATGCTAGTAGACAATGCGCGCATCAAGCATGCTCATCCAATGCGTTTTTCTGTCGCCTCTGTGGCTCAAAGTGTACGCGAGCACCCAGGAATATGAACTCAATATTCAGCAAATCACTTTAAAGCGGATTCTTCACAAAAACTTTAGTATGTTTGCGTACAAAGTGCAACTCGTTCAAGAAATTAAAATAGCTTACCTTAATGCCCGTTTTTGCTTCGCTTAGTGGGCTCTAAACAAATTGAATATTGACTCTAATTTTAACCAAAAAATCATATTTTTGGACAAGGCCCATTTCTATCTTGAAGGTTATGTTAACAAACAAATCTACCGTATTTACTGAACAGAAAATCTACATGCCATAGTTGAGAAACCAGTACATCTATTGCAAGTTACAGTTTGGTGCGGATTTTAGAGTGGTGGCGTTATTGAACCATTTTTCTTCAAAAACGATGATAGGCCAACGTTACTGTTTCCGGAGATCATTACAGAGGCATGATCACTAATTTTTTGTGGCCCAAACTGGAAAAACTTGGTCTACAACAGCTCTGGTTTCAACAAAATGGGGCAACATCTCATACTGCACATGCCACGATCAATTTTCTGCGCACCAAATTTAACACCCGCGTTATTAGCCGCTGATTTTTTTTTGTAAGATGCATTGAAGAAAAAGGTGTATGCTGACAATCTACAGACAATTGACCACTTAAAGCAGAACATGTGCAAAGCTATCGCCAAAATACCGCTGAAAACATTGGCGCAAATACTCAATAATTAGTCCTGGAGAATGGCCTACTGCCAAGCCTGCGGCGGCTATCTAAATGAAATCATATTTCATACTTACCAAATATACACTCTCTAAAATAAAATAAAAATAAATCTAAAAATAAGCCGTTTGTTCTTTATACGATATGATTAAAATTTCAACTTAAAGATAGCTCACCCTTTATAAAGAAGTAGATATAGATTAAAACCTATTTGAAAAAAAAAAAAACAAAAATTGCAGAAAAATAAATGAGTGTACTGCAAAGGTGCATACACTGCCCTACACACACTGCTGGTAAAAGAAAGAAAAAAAATAAGAAAAAACTCTTTGAATAAAGCTGAAACAAAAAAACATTGTAGACCCAATGCTAGTAAAAACTGGAAACTAATTAATAAAATAATAAGCAAATTAATGGCTAAAAACAACAACAACAAATTAAAAGAAAAAGAGAAAAACATTAATAAAGCCTCACCAAATGAAAAAGTTGTAGCAAGCTAAGCTAAACTAAAAGGAGGCTAAAAAAGTCCCACAGATCCAAACGTGAATAAATGCATTTCTCCTTCTATATATAAAGTTCAATCAACAAAAAGAAGAAAAAGAACTAGTATGCACTGATAGAGTTTGCAAGGTCTATAGCATATTAAACTAAGTAGAAATTTAAAACAAATGATTGCACCTTCTTGGTGTTCCCAAACATGATATTTAAAAACTTAAGCAATAGAATCACAAAAAAAAAATCATTCAGCAAATTCCAACACACCTACAAGAAATAGAAGTACAGCAATCACAGATAATTTTTTAAATAAATCAACGCATGCAGAAATAGTTGTAGCAAAAAAAAAACAAATATCAGAAAATACAGATACAAAAGCAATAAAACATAGAAAAAAGAAGTTTGCTTTTAAAAAAAGACAACTAAGTTAGAGCAAATGCAAACATGTAAAAATAAAACTAATTATTTTTTTACAAAAAAAAGTATCACCACGGACAAGTGTAAAAGTAAAGTTGCTTAAAACAACGCACTACTCAAAAAAAAATTGGCATTTATTGTTGAGGTCGCAGTCTGTGAATAATAAACAAAATAGGAAAGATGTTTAAACAAATCATGAATAACAGGTTAATAAAACTTAATTACCAATGAAATGGCCTGTCCTGCTAGAGCAGATTTACTGGTTCAATCCAAAACCAAAAATTATAAAAAAAATTTTTTTTAGATTATCTGGCTTATATTTTTTAAGCTTATTTCAGAAGTTTAACAAAGACATCTTCTGTCGCTTGAACCAATTTTGAGCCATTTTACTTTTTGTTTGATAGTTTTTGCGCTTGCTGCAAAAATTTAAACTCGATCTATCGGTGCCAAAATTTGAAAATGTTATTATTTTAGGCATTCAAACATAAATCCGCCCGGCGCGTATCAAAATTTGATAAAAAAAGTTTTACACCATACCCTAGTGTGTTTATAATATTTTTGTAAAAATAAAAAAAGAATTAATTTTTAACGCATTTTTTGCCTGAAAATTTTGTAAACATTTCTTTCTACATGGACTTTTCTACAACCGATGAGTACAACTGACTATTTTCTATATAAAATTGTTACCAAAATTTAAATTTTTAATAATATTTGGTGAATTGTTCCTCTGAGAGCGGCTAAACGTGTATTTGTAAAAGTTTATGTTGAAGAATAGACTTACTTTGCAGATGTTTCAAGTTTTAGACCCTTTAAACCCAAATACACAAAACAAATTTATATTTTCTTATTAAATTACATCAAGATACTTTAGCGGTTAAAAAAAAATAAAAAATGCTTCTTTTGCCCAGCTTACTGAGAATAAAAACATAGTTTTATGGCTTTATGGCTAGATAGGGTAGAACTTGAAATTACACCAGATTTGGATTCTACAGAAAATTTCTGATTGATTTCACTAGTTTTTTTTTTTTTTCGATTTGTAAACAAAAAATGCAATTAAGTTAAAAAAACTAAAAAAAAAATGCAAAAAAAAATCGCAGATTTTTTTTAAGGGTTTTATACTCTCATAAACCGATCAAAAGATTACTAATAAGATATAGACCCCCGTGTGGGGGTTGTGTGTGTTTCCCCCATCGGGCGCGTCCCCGGGTGGCGGATAGGGGAAAGCCTCCCAGATATGGGTGGTACCGGTAAGATGAAATAGCCGGCGCGGACCAAAAAACACACACAAACCGCAGCGTCTGTTCCAGACTGGGCGGCTGCAGACAGCGTCTGTACCCAGATTGGGCGGCTGATTTAAAACCTGGAAAAAGGACTCGCTAACTCGCAAGGCAAGCGCGGCGTTTTAATTTGCCAAAACCTTCGTACAAAACCATGAAAATAACGAATTTTACAACAAAAATACCCCAGGCGAGTAGAGAATTAAGTTCCAAATCTCGCACTGACTCGTCAGTCTGCCCTACGGATTCTGGGAAGGGCAAAAATTCGTACAAATCTAACAAAAACAAAAACAACAACTAGAAAAAATGTATATCTATTGCGACCTACAACATACGAACAATGAGATCCGAAGAACATCTAATAGAACTGAAAAGAGAGCTGGCTGGCATCAAGTGGGATATCATTGGATTATCTGAGACACGACTACCCGGCGAAAAAACTACCACATTGAGGTCAGGACATATACTATACCAAAAAAACTCAGATACTAAGGATCATTTAGGAGGTGTAAGATTTCTCATCAACAAGAATATTAAAAATAATGTAACCAAATTTAATTCTGTGTCCAACCGAGTAATATATATCACAGTAAAACTAAACAAGCGATACTCGATGCAAATAATTAACGCCTACGCACCAACAAGCACTTTCGTAGATGAAGAAGTAGAACAATTATACGAAGATATAACAAATGCAAAAGAACTGGAAAAATCATACTTCAAAATAGTTATAGGCGACTTTAACGCTAAAATTGGAAAAAGTCTAATACGGACACTGAGTATGTTGGGAACTATGGACTAGGAGTAAGAAACAACAGAGGCGAAATGCTTGTAAATTTTTTGGAGAAGGAAAACCTATACTGCCTAAACACGTTCTTTAAGAAACCACTTCAACGCAGATGGACATGGAGAAGCCCAGACAATTCGGTAAAAAACGAAATCGACTTTATCCTAGCAAATAGTTGTAAAATATGCAAGGACGTAGGGGTCCTTAACCGCTTCGATACAGGAAGCGATCATAGGCTTCTCCGAGCATGTCTGCGGATTGATTTAAGACCGGAAAGAAACAAGGTGATAAAAACCCTCAGACTTCCCACCATCGACGAGTTAGAGGCAAACAAAGAAGAATACCAGAGAGAAGTAGAAAAATACCTAAAACCGACGGATATAATAAATATGAACGTAGATGAACTGGCCGAGAGAATAAAAACAGGTATCCAAACAACAACAAAGAAAATATGCTCTAGAGCAAAACGCCCAGTAGACCCAAAACTAAGCGCAAACACTATAGAAATGATGGAAAAAAGAAGACACATGAAAGGTGGAACAGTGGAGTACAAGGCATTGAACAGACTAATAAAGAAAAACATACGACGAGACATACGAAGATATAAGACCCAAACAATTCAAACAACAATCGAAAATAACTCCAATATGAAAGTCCTGAGATCAATACTTTCAACTGGAAGAACACGAATAACCAAGCTTAAGAACAAGCACGGAATTATAATCTCAAACTCAGAGCAATTATCCCAAATAGTCGAAGACTTCTATACTAACTTATATGCATCAAAAACACCAGATATAGAACCGACAGAAGGTAGAATATTAAACGTGGGATCAGAGAATATGCCGGAAATATCATTACAAGAAATTAGATCTGCTCTGAGTAAGATGAAAAATGGAAAATGTCCAGGAGAAGACCGTATTACATCCGAGATGCTAAAGCTGGGTGGAAGCACGGTGGAAAAATCGATACAAACCTTGCTGAATAAGTGCCTCAGAGATAGTGTACTCCCCAAGGAATGGAATAACGCCGAAATAATTATCCTTTTTAAAAAGGGGACACAACAAACATTGAAAATTATCGTCCTATCAGTTTACTATCACAACTATACAAATTATTAACTAAAATCATATGCAATAGACTTACGAAAAAATTAGACTTCTATCAACCAGTAGAACAGGCAGGCTTCCGCAGTGGATTCAGTACAATTGACCACTTACAAACACTACGCACCGTAATAGAGAAAGCTACCGAGTACAACGTCCCTATACACCTAGCATTTATTGATTTCCACAAAGCCTTCGACTCAGTAGAAACGTGGGCAGTCCTAAAATCTATGCGGAATGCTAGAATAGACTCAAGATATGCTGACATTATTGAAAATATCTATAATAATGCTACATTTCACGTCAAGATCGAAGAAGAACTAACCACCAATAATATAAACATAGGGAGAGGAGTGCGTCAGGGGGATACTATCTCACCAAAGCTATTCACCTTAAGCTTAGAAGATGTTTTCAAAAAACTTCAGTGGGATCAAAAAAGAATTAAGATCGATGGAACATACCTTAATCACCTCCGTTTTGCGGATGATATAGTCCTAATATCAAACGATCCTGTAGAGCTTGGAGAGATGCTACAACAACTAAATGCTGCATCAAAAAGTATAGGGCTCAAAATGAACATCGGGAAAACCAAAATAATGAGCCCAGATAACCCCTACACCGTACTAGGCGACGTGGAAATTGAATGTGTAGACCATTATACATACCTTGGTCACGTCATTAAACTTGGACAGGAAAATCAAACAGCAGAAGTCACGAGACGAATAGGTCTTACGTGGGCGGCGTTTGGAAAATTACGCTACATATTGGCCAACAACGACATACCAATAAACCTCAAAAGAAAAGTTTTCGACGCATGCATACTGCCAGTAGCTACATATGGCTTAGAAACAATGAGTCTTACAAAAAAGAGCTCGAACCGCCGAAGAACAACACAGCGGGCGTTGGAACGCACTATGCTTGGCATCTCGTTAAGAGACAAAATCAAGAACGAGGTAATCAGAGAGAGAACAAGGGTGACTGACATTATAGAACGCATAGCTCAGCTAAAATGGCGCTGGGTAGGACATGTCGCTAGACAAAATATCGACAGATGGACAGTCAGAGTCACCCATTGGCGGCCGAGGGAAACAAAGAGGAGCAGAGGCAGGCCATCGGCAAAGAATGGTTTCAAAAGGCTCAAGATCGCCAGATGTGGAAGAAATACGGAGAGGCCTATGTCCAGGAGTGGACGTTACAAAGCTGATAAAGAAGATAGAAGCTGAAAAAAAAATACTAAAACAAATTTCTCAATCCCCCCCCCCATTCTCTGGTCTGTTTGAAATGGAATTGCCAACATAAAATTAAAAAAAAAAAAACTCACTTTTGACTAGCGTTTCCAAACAACAGTCGTTGTTCTTTAAAGAAAGTGAACAATTTTGTAAACGTTTTGATTGAACTACATAAAATTTTAATAGGGCTCATGATGGATACTCTACATATCCGAATGATTGATGAGATATTAAGTATTTATAGATTTAAAAAAATTAAATAAAACAAATTTTCTAGCTAGTTAGTCCAAATATAAAGCAAACCATATACCAAACTTCAAACTATTTGGCAATTTAATAATTATTATTCCTAATCATGTGCACGTCAATTTGAGTGTAACTCTATAGTTAAACTTGTCTATGCAATCAGCAGTCAACCTATGATCCAACGTAAAAATTCGATTGCAGAAAACCTCAACCTGTACACAGCATTTAAGTTCGAACTAGGGCAATTTATGATTTGGTTGATATCTAGACACACCTTACAATTTTACAAAAAATACAATAAAAGACCAAATAATTTAATTACAGTCTTCAGCATGATAGATTTAACAAAAGCGGTTTCATTCTTAGAAACTCAAGTTTTTTATTAACTCTTATGATGTAGGATAATAATGATAATAATAATTACTATCATACTAAATAGCATGCTTCAAAATACAAAAAAAAAAAATAACTAATTTATAATTAACTATTCAAATTTATGATACTCCATATGGCGCCTAATATAAGGTTATATGCTGATTTATGTACTTGATAATTAATTATCCAACTACAAAAATAATCATAAATTAAAAATTTATTATGCTAAACTTAATAACTAGTATGTATCAATATATTACAATAATTTATGAGTACTATCTGTTTACATTAAGTTATAAATTGTAATATTTAGTTTTAAAACCAGATTTAGAATATTTTACAACTTTGAAATAAAAATCCAGAAACAATATCAACAAAAATTAATGTAAAAAAGAAATTGCATACTCTCGTAATTATTTTTACGGCATCCATAAAAATCATCTTTAATGATTCGATGTAATCACACTAAAATTAAATTTCGAACATACTCAAAAATATGCCAGTGTTATTTCAATCATAAATTATAATAATGGCATCTTTTTGCGGTACGGGTAGTAAACATTTAAACCCAATTAATTCGCATCAGAACAGTAAAATATAATTAAACTTCATAAATCAAATTAATATTAACTTGCATAAAAAAATAATGATTATGAGTATTATTTAAATCAATAAATTTACATCTAATTAAAAATAATTTTTTCATCTAGGGCGAGATCTATTATGATTTATATTAACAACTTAATTGATCAGTTTTGATTTTTTTAATATATTTGTCTCGACATCAATTACACCTTGTAAGCAATTAATTTTATTGATGCAAAAATTTGCAGAAGTTGTTACACATAACTCTTTAATGAAAAGAAATCGTGGACACTAAGTTACGTCGTTAGGTTTATAGATCATAGTATACTTTATGCATATATATTAGCAATTTGCTTTTCGATGCAATAAACATGTTTGTTCCGTAATTGCTACTATAGATTAGAAGGAGTAGCGCTTACACATAAACCCAGCAGGAACCAAACTATAAATATCAACATTTTTTGCAATATAAATGGATGAATTTAATTAAATTGTCCGTATGTTTATATGATCAATGCGTAAAACTTTATTGTGTAATTAAACACGCTTCAAATGTTTTATATGTTATTATAAACTATTATGATACTGGTTTATTTGTTTGTGATTAATAAATGACTTCATGTTTAAATATTTATTGCACGTTGTAAATAACAGAGCTAAACTATTCCATTTTTTTGTTGAACGTTTATGTTTTATAGAGATAACAAGCATAATTAAAAGATTAATTAAAATAATTGCTTAATGAATATATCAATTAGTTTTTGTTGAATCAATTTTTATTCATTACCTAACTAAATCAGATTTAAAATTTTAATATTTATCAACCATCCTCGAATGTGAAACAATTAATTATTCGCGACCCAAGTAGATAAAAATAACTAATGAGCAGTTGAAAATGTATTAAGCCCACACAATGCGTGTGTAATAATAATTATGGGACGCTAATTGGTACGCCTACCTATATTTTCCAAGCAAATTGTAATTACTATTAGCTAATGTAACAATGATCTGATTGCCAAGTAATTAAATCCCCGCTAATGTATACTTATCATCAATTTTCACGAACTGCATGAAAAAGTACAATACTCAAATAAAAATTAATCTTTTAATTTTTCTATAATACTAATAACTATTTTGATAGTAATGTTATATATAGATACAAAAGAAAAATTAGTTCTTTTAATTTGTGTTTGTTTTCAGATGTTATAGAGTAATGCATATAGATAGTTGGCTTTATTATGACCAACCAGTGATCCCACAAGGAATAACAATATCTAGAAATTAATGCTACTTAAAAGACCAATAGTTATTCAGTCTGAACGGCTTCTTTGAAAAACCAATGCAAATAAGGTGGACATGGCTAGTCCCAAATACCTTGGTAAATCAGCAAATAAATCAGAAAAGAAAAAAAAAACAAAAAACAAAGCTCATACAAGATACAATAGTCAGGAAAGCTCAAGCAAACGGAAGAACAAAAATGTACCAGATCACAAACAAAAATGGTAGGTAAAGGGTGTTTTTTTAGAGAGAAAAGTTGCTGTTTACTATTACGTTTGCGTCGAGATGGAGTGTTGTTAACCACAAATTATCAAACCAACTAGATTTCACTTAAGTCCAACTATCTGGCTTTCTGCCATTCACAAGTCAATTTGCGCAAAATGCTTGAGCGTAAAAACCAACTTTTAGACCTGTAATTCAGCACAATTGTCTCTTGAACTATTATAAAATTGGTTATATATTGAGAAATGGAAGGAACGCAACGCGCTCCATTACAAAAGTTAAAATGTTTACTTATAAGAAGTCTGTAGTACAGTTTATACGTAAAAACAATACGACAATACAGTCGTTGCAATAGATGTTCAAGTTGTGAAAAGTTAGGTTAGGTTAGGTTTGGTGCTCAAGTCAGCAGCCGACGCAATACCGGACGCAATCACCAATTTATAGCAATTATATCAGGAAAACCAACTTTCCAAGGTGCTGAAAGAAGGCAAATGTGGTGTTTCTCCCAAAGAGAAACAACAATTTCAGGGAAATAAGCCTGCTCAGCGTTGTAGGCAAAACGTAGAAGCACTTGATAAAGGCCCGATTCAAAAAAGAACTAGACAAGAACAGAGCCATCTCCGAGAGGCAGTACGGGTTTAGGCGCGGAAAGTCTACCATAGACGCCGTAGCAAATTAAGGAACTATATAGCGAAAGAAACTGGAGAAGTCTCAAGATAGGACCGGGTGAGGAATAATTTCTAACGCAAGGGATCCCTAAATGGTCAGTACTAAGGCCGACGTTATGGAATGTCTTGTATAACGAAGTACTGGAACTAGAGTTACCGCCAAAATGAAAAACTGTAACGTATGCGGACGACCTGGCGCTGGCCGTGAGAGAAGCAAATAAGCAAACCTCACCTCACAAACAACGCAAACATCAGCCTTAAAAAAATTGACAGCTGGATGACCAAAAATGGTCTAGAACTTGCACAGGAAAATACGGAGGCCATCGTGACAAGAGACCCACAAATAAGAAAAGATGTGTTTTTTACAATCAGAGAAAACAAGACTTGTCATCAGAAGGTGGTAAAATACCTGGGAATCATGATTGATGATCAAAGCATCTTTGGTCCACACGTAAGGAGAGCGGCAGGACGTGCTAAAGGCCTTGGTAGCAGCTTTGCAGTGCATACTCCTAAACGTAAGAAAATGCGGAAGTTGCTAAAAATAAATATACCATACTATAGCCATGCCAATTTTCCAATATGGCACCAAGCTCTGAGGAGCGCAAATCACCGGGAAAAATGCAGCAAAAAATACTGTTAAGAATGGCAAGTGCAAACTACGACGCCTTATTTATGCGTACTTACGGGCTTGATGCCCATAGACCAACAAGTGAAGAAACTGGCCCATAATAGGAAAAAAAGGACAGACTGGAGTCCAAATCAACAGTGACAGATGGAGCCAAACAACGGACAAAAGACAAAAAGTTTGATACCGGTGCTAGCAGACTGGCTGGAATGCCCCCACAAAAAAAACACACTACTTTCTGAGTCACTTCTTCACCGGACACGAGTGTTTCAATTTCTACCTATACCGCATGAGGAAAACAAACAATAAAAAGTGCGTGTACTGCGGTCAAGAAGATACACCGGAACATACAATTTTTAAGTGTGATCGTTGGAGCGTCCATAGAACAGTGTTAAATCTTGAGATCGGGGAATACTGTGCATCTAACATTATAAAAAAAATGATAGAAAGTAAAAATGCGTGGCGTGCAGTAGAATCTTAGATAACCACATTGTTAAAAACTAAAGAAAAAAAAAATGAAAGAAACAAGCTGAGGCAATAAGGCAACATAACGATTTCCGTTTCTGCCCTTTTCTGCTAACCAAATCTCCACTATAGAGCCAAGTGCTTTCAGGGACTGCTTAACGTGGTCTGGCCAATACCAGACCGTGCGCCCCTTGGTGGGGGAAACTCCAGAGGTTAGGTTAGGTAATGTTTGAAATAATAAATTTATAGAAATTTATTCCATCAAACTGCTAAACAAATTAAAAGTGTCCACACATAAAAGGGATTTAATTAAATTTAATTTGTCGTTTTGCAAGTTTTCTTTAAAAGTTTTAAATTGGTTCTATAAACCAAACTAACTTCAAAATTACACAAGCTAACCACGTAAATTTACATTAAATTGCTCATCTTCTGAAACTAGCGTCAGTTTGCTACAAAAAGTTTTGAATTGCTAACAACAATTTACTCAAAAGCTTTCAACTGAGCCTATTTAAGTTAAGCTAACCATACAAATTTACATAATTTGTGCATCCCTTAAGATTAATTTGTTGCTAAAAGGTACCATAATAGACGGAGCGCACAAATCAATCTCCGGCAATTAAAAAACCACCAACTAACATTAAACGACCAAATTTATAACATTTTATAAATAAAACGTTACATTTTTAAATTGTTTTTAGACGGATTTTCATTCTGTATAAAGTATTTTAATGTTTTATGATCAAATTTAGTTATTTTTTACCATTGATAAACTAATATTTGCATTTTGAATAGTTTCAAGATCAAATTTTATTGTGTTTTGACAATATCTTATTATTTCAAAACAGGATTTTTCTATTTTTGATATTTTATGACTAGAATTTTACAATTTTCAACAATTTCATGGCTAGATTTTGGTATATTTTTATAATATTTTAAAATTTTATGACGGAATTTGCTAATTTTGACACTTTATGAGTAGAATTCTACAAGTTTCAACAGTTTTATGGCTAGATTTTGATATATTTTATTATTTCTTAAAGGAATTTGCTAATTTAGTTATTTTATGAGTGGAATTCTAAAATTTTCAACAGTCATAAAGGCTACATGTTAGTATATTTTAATATTTCTTGACAAGATTTTGCCAATTTTGCATTTTATGAGTAGATCTTTACAATCTTTAATAGTTCTATTGCTAAATTTTGGTTTATTTTAATATTTCTTCACAGGACTTAGCAAATTTTGCATTTAATAAGTGGAATTCCTTAATTTTCAACAGTTTTATGGCTAGATTTTGATAAATTTTATTATATCCTAAAGGAATTTGCTAATTTTGTTATTTTATGAGTGGAATTCTACAATTTTCAACAGTCATAAAGGCTACATTTTGGTATATTTTAATATTTCTTTGCAAGATTTTGCCAATTTTGAATTTTATGAATAGATCAATACAATCCTATGTGTAATTTAAGTATATTTTAACATTTCTTGGTGGGATTTTGCTAATTTTGCATTTTATGAGTAGAATTCTACAATTTTCAACAGTTTTATGGTTAGATTTTGGTAATTTTGTCGTTTTATAAGCAAAATTCTACAATTTTCTATAGTTTTATGGTTAGATTTTTTTATATTTAATTATTTTTTAACGGGATTTTGGTAATTTTTTCATTTTATGAGTAGAATTTCTAAATTTTAAACAGGTATTTTGCTAATTTTGATATTTTATGAGTAGAATTCTATAATTTGCAACAGTTTTATGTCTAGATTTTAGTAACTTTTAATATTTTTTGACAGGATTTTGATTTTATATGTAGAATTCTACAATTTACAATAATTTTATAGCAAAATTTTGGTATATTTTAATATTTTTTGACGGGATTTTACTAATTTTGCATTTTATGAGTAGAATTCTAAATTCCTAACAGTTTCATGGCTAAATTTTAGTATATTTTTACAATTTCTTAATATTTCATGACAAAATTTGTTAATTTTGACATTTTATAAAAAGAATTCTACAATTTTCAACAGTTTTATGGTATTTAAATATTAATATATTTAAATATTTCTTGATGGGATTTTGTTAATTTTATATTTTATAAGTAGAATTTTACAATTTTTAACAGTTTTATAGCTAGATTTTAGTAGATTTTAATATTTCTTGACGGGATTTTGCTAACTTTGCATTTTATAAGTAAACTTTTACAATTTTTAACAGCTTTATGGCTAGATTTAAGCATATTTTAATATATTTTGACGAGATTTTGCTAATTTTGGCAATTTATAAGTAAAATTCTAAAATTTTCAACAGTTTTATGGCTGGGTTTTGGTATATTTTAATATTTTTTGACAGCATTTTGCTAATTTTGTCATTTTATGAGTAGAATTCTGTAATTTTCAACAGCTTTATGGCCAAATTTTGGTAAACTTTAATATTTCTTGACGGGATTTTGATAATATTGCATTTTATAAGTACATCTTAACAATTTTCAAAAGTTCTATGAGTAGATTTTAATATATTTCAATATTGTTTGACGGGACTATCCTAATTTTGCATTTTATGAGTAGAATTGTAGAATTTTCAACAGTTTTATGGATAGCTTTTGGTATATTTTAATATTTGTTGAGAAGATTTTGCTAATTTTGTCATATTATAAGTAAATTTCTACAATTTGCAACAGTTTTATGGCTAGATTTTAGTATATTTTAATATTTCTTGACGGGATTTTGCTAATTTTGCCTTTTATGAGTAAAATTTTAAGCAAAACTATCCAGATCCGTAATTGCAACAAAATTGGCGTCTAAAACAATCTTAGCAAAAAATAGATCTTACATTTTTTGCAATTAAGTTGAAAGTTACAAAATAGCATAAAATACGCCGCCAACAATCAAACAAATGTTTAATGTACTTTATGATTTGAGTACTTTGTAATTTGTATGTTTCAAAAAATTTTGTTTGAGCTTTAACAGTTGGTCTGGAAAAGTAACTGTTCCAGCTCAAGCCACAGATCTTCAACAATTTTTGCTCGACGCACCATAAGCACCAAAATACGTTGAAACTAACTACAACCAATCTTGTTAATGCATAAATCTAAGGCTACACCAACAAAGTATCCGCTCAGTGATGGAAGTAGGCAGTAAGTCAGTAAAGAAATTACATTAAAAAAAAAAAAATTGTTTAATGATAACTGTTATTAGAATTGAAGTTTAAGTTTGCATCAATTGAAATTTAAACTAGATATAAAATTTTAACTTAATGTCTAAAGCAGTACCACCGCAGGTAAATGTAAGTCCAAAACTTATTAATATAGAAAAATAGTAGCAACTATGCTCGCTTGATCTATTTAGCAAACCCAGACCAACAAGTTAATAAATACAAATTTTAAATAAATCTTACCTACCCCAATCAAGAGAGCATATAACATGTAAAGCGCTCATGTGTCTGCGACTGATTTCAACATATCAGTCGCCAACTAAGCAGTTGGTAACAGACAATCTAAATGCTATACTGACTGCCATTTTCAACACACAACAATTGTTGCAAAAAACTTGAACTCAAAGCATTCAGTTCGACATAGCAGACCAACAAATTTAAAAATCAAAGTACTTTTTAGGTATGGGCTGTACCGTACTAAAGCCAGACATGCCAACTTATTACAGTTAAGCAAAGAAAATACTTTACATTGCGTTACTCAAAAACATCGCAGCTTAAACTATTTGGTCATTAACAACTTTAACTCAAAACACAGCCCAGTAGTCAAAGATCTTTATAAAAAGTGTGAGAAAAGAGTCAAGTTTACAAGACCTTGGTAGACTTAATCCTTTTTATTTATTTAAGAGCATCAGATCACTACCTAAAATTAAAACGGCTGAAAGATCAATAAAAAAGTTTACTAAGGTTTTGCCTAAAACTGGATCAAATCAATTAGGTGACATGACCCAATAGACCAAACTGGTTCAACAGTGAGGTAAAGAAAGTAGTCAAGGAGTACAACATCTTACAACAAAAATGATAATTTGATGTGGAAGATTGCTAAAGCCTTTCGAAACAAGGTTACACCGCTTCCTATCAATCATGCAAAAAAACCTTAAATACACTTTGGAAAGCAAAGCCAAAACATTTATTAACAGCCTCCAATGAATTGTAATCTTAGATAGAATCAGGGATCATACGGCGGTATGGCAGCTTCTTCTTATTTTATCTGAAAAGAATTATTTCAAAATAAGATTTTGAAGAGAATTCTCAAAGCGCTTTACTACGTTCGTAACATTCATCTAAAATCTGATACAAAATTCGACACTATCAAATCTCCTTATCTCAGTTATCTTGTCTTGTTAAACAATACAAGCAAATTTCAAAACATAAGTAACCAATCAACATGCTTGCGTATAAAAAAAATTCGTAGCTTTTTAACCACCACCACACAAAATCAACGCTTACAAAGTTGTAAACTTCTAATGACCTCACTTAGTCACTTATACGGCACATTCAGATGGAAATGTTGTATACAAAAATGTGTAAATCCCCCTGGAGAGAAAATTGTTTAGTCGGTAAGCACTTCCATACTTTTGGAAAGTGAATCCAACACGTTAAGTTTTTTACATATTCCCCTCCCAAACCACAAACTAAAAAATTCTGCATTGTCGCATAGAAGCTTCAACGCTAGTAATCTGACTTCATATAGACAGTTTCACATAGAAGTGTTTGATAATTTCTGAAAAGACCAAGCTTTTCCAACTACCAAGTACATCAAAAGAATAGCAAGATTTGCACACACTTTGCATCCATACCATTATCTTATCATAAAAATTGCAATAGCTTTAATAACCTTCTGCAACAACTTACTAATGAGTTGTCGCTGACTGGTCTACAGTATTCCTAGTAAAGTCAACTTTGCTACAAACCGTGTTTGATTACACTACGTTCACGGTACAACTTGAGCATATTTGAATAGTAAAAAAGCTTATTTTAAGTTTAAATTAATTATTATTTTCTATCTTTTTATGATTCTGATAGTCAAATTCAATAGATTCAAATAAATTTAAAAAAAACTACAAATCAACTTCACTTCACTTCAAATGGCAACGTGTAAACTTTTATCATATTTACATTATTTCTGTTTAATTGTTTTAAAGATTACGCCTTTTTATTCAGATAAATCAAAATAAGACAGCAATTTTATCATATACGGCAAAACTACTAAAGTATTAAACTTCGTTAAAGCTCATTAATTAAAACATCATTACATTACATAATTACTACTACCAACTCTTTAACTAATTCTTTACATACCAATCAATATAAAAACCAATTCATTGCTAATTAAAATTCATAACCGAAACTAATTTACAGCTTATAAAGAAACTATTTCGCGCTTAACACACTAACAAATTAATTGCATACTTAGTGATTATCTAAAAAAATATAAATTTTACAATATAATAAAAGTTAATTCTTATTACAAAATAAATTAATTTTTAATTTAAAACAAGAAAAACACAATTAATCAAGAATTAATTATAAGAAATAATTAAACAATCCAATTAGCTAAACTATAATGCATGACAACAACTAATATATTGTATTAATCAATATGTATCTGAGATGACATCAGAACACAAAAACTAAATAAAATAAAATCATTAAAAATACATAATCTTTTTTCATTGAATTTCAATTAGATGAACACATTTTCCTATAACCCGTTTTAATCATACTCTTTTTTTCCACATAAATGCGGCAACGAGGCTGCACTTTTGCTTTTATTGAAATTAAATCGCTCACGGTGTACAAGCTTAGTTAACATAATTTATATATGAGATGTGATATCGCATAAGGAAAAGGCAAGTGCAAATGCTATTCCATTCATCCTGAATATTTCACGCGCCATAAAAATTGATGTTGATTATTTGAAGGGAATTTGCGCATAGTTTTTTTTATATATTATCATAATTAATGCTTTGTTAATATTTATAAGTGTGGAATTTGTTAGTTATTCCATAAATTTTATGTTAAATTTTATCTGATTGTGTAAAGTTTTGCTGTAAACATATTCTATTGAAAAATAAATAACAATGCAGCAAAAAATAATAATTAGCAAAGACTGCACACTCTTCGTGAATAATAATTTAATCCATCTGTAGATAAGAAGCTGATTTTCATTATCGTATAACATAAAACACCGCTTTGACATCTCCTCAAGCTTCAAACAGTAATTGAATAATTACGAAAAATCCTAGCAACGCAGTTGATATATTGCACCGATTATTGCAATTACACTCCAAGCACAATAATTGTAATTTATAATAATATCTACAATAATAATTTCAATTTCTTTTAAATAGTTAATACATGCACCATCAAACATAAACGGTGTTGGCAATGCAATAAATTACAAACTTAACGTTAATGTTGGAGTGATTACAACCATTAACAGCATCTTTATACTTATTATAATATAAATCAAGATTTCCTATGCAATATTAAAAATAATGATGCTCCCGGCCCGGCAGCAGATCATTTTTTTTAATGTTACCCCATTAAATGAACCCACGCGAATTCACTAACTTTACCGCGCTGGTCAAATATCGCGAAATCTTTCAGTGCCTTTATTTTATTAACTTTAGGCTTATAATTATGAGGGTCATGAATTTTCGTTATATCTCGAAAGCATCTTATGTTCTCATATATTTTTTTATTGATAATTAAATAAAAATTGCAAGCATTTATGTAAAGCGGTAAATTTTTTATCTTTAAATTAATTGATGGTATATCAAAGGCTGTTTACAATAAAAAAGTTATAAGATTGTTTTAAAGTTAATTGTGTAATAGAATATCATTAATTTTAATAGTGAATCAGCTGAAAATAAATGAAACGAATAAATAGTAATAAATTGTCACACCTTTAGTTGTTAATTTGTTTGGTTGTGGAGCAATAAAGAAAATTACTTATGAAGTCAATTAATAGTCATTGTACTTAGTTTTATAGTTAAATAGCTATTTATAATTAAAAAGCTAATCAATAAACTAATTATAATAATTGTCGTAACATTTCAATTAAATTGTAATAAAAATGAATAGAGATTGATGTAAATAATTAAAATAACAATGTTTTTTTATGATAGTAAATAATTTCCTCAGCATTCTTTAATAAACAGTTTTTTAAACATATCTATTTAGAAAAAAACTTAAGAGGAGAATAGGAAATAGCGCTAATTTAAGGGTTCACAGAATTAAACTCAGCACGAAAACAAATGATGCAAAAAAATTCCGCAAATTAATTTGTACTGTACGTGTACAACATTTTTCTAAAGGTTGACCTATATTTTTGTAGATGTGATAGAATTTCAATACGTATGGTCGCTAATAATATTTTTTCATAACAATACTACTAACGGCATTCTATCAGGACGCGTAGATAAAAAATAAATTAAATAAATTTGGTAATAAATGTGTTCAACATGACTGTTTTAAAGATACAGAACATATTCAATAAAAGGCGTATAAACCAGAGTTTTAACGTATAACAAAGATAGTGCTGTGGTTGTACGGAACATTAATATGATGGCCAAAAGCTGCACAGAAAACGTTTAAAAGCAAACTAAATCAATTGCAACGCATGAAAGCAAAACAAGTAAAGATTCTATAATGGGAATCTTTTCGCAAAACCTGGACCTCAAAATATCTTTACAATTATGAACGCACACAACTATCTTACAAGCAGAAATTGTTGGGATAACCTATAGGGTTATGAAAATAGTAAACCATAAAGTATTTCTCAAGTCCAAATTTTATAACATACTAGACTTTTCTTCTTATCGTCCTTCTCTTATCGGAAGTTGGACACCTTCATAACAATTTTGATCTTGTTTGCTGCAGTCCTGAACAACTCAACACTGCTGCATTTAAACAAATCAAGCAAGTTATTTAGCCAAGAGACCCGATGCCTACCAATACTTCGTTTTCCCTTGGTCTTTCCCCGCATAATAAACATCAAAACCTCATATCTGGTTCAAGTTTTCTTTTTTTCAGAGATGGCACAACTTTGCAGTCTTTTTTAATCTTGCAAAGGACATGTGTCCAAGGAAATCGCCACACTCTACAATAGCATCACATCTCAAAAGCCTCCGGTCTCTTTAGCTCTAGTTGTTTTAGAGTCCAGGCTTCAACTCCGTACAGCAGGGTGGAAAAGACATAGCAGCGCAGCACTCTTGTTCTGAGTTCTATACTGGCATATCTCCAACACAAAAACTTAATAATCTTCATAAAAACCGCTCTTGCTATCTCCACTTTTCTCCTAATCTCACTTGCCTGGTCACTTATACAAATCAACCATTTCTATTACAGTGTCACTAATTTTCTATTAAACCTGTTGAATATGTGTTTTCAAAATTATCATATATTTAGTTTTTGTTAGGTTCATCTGTAGTCCATACTCATTACATTTATCGTTCACTCTTTCCATCATGAGCTGAAGTTCTGTTATACTACTTGCCTGTAACACTGTGTCATCCGCATATCTGATGTTGTTTAGTACTTCTCCATTTATGATTATACCCATGGGTTCCCCAGACAAGGCCTCATCAAACATAACCTCACTATATATGTTAAACAAGAGGGGAGACAGTATGCATCTCCTCTGTCAGCTCATTCTCGACCTTCACACTTGCAGATTGACCCCAGTATAAGTTGGTGATTATTCTGACATCATTCTTGTCCAAATTGTTTTTAAGTATAAGTTGTTGTAATATATCGTGCTTAACCCTATCAAAAGATTTTTGAAAGTCAATAAAGCATACAAATAGATTTTGGTTCATGTTTAAACAGCGTTGAAAAAGAACATTAACTCCAAAAAAAGCCTCCCTCGTTCCCAAGCCTTCCTTAACCCCAAACTGTATGTTACTGATATTCTCTTCTAGTTTTCTGTATTGTAACTTCTGGTAGATCTTCCTATACGAAGTGAAAGCTTTAAACAATAAAAGCAAGCACTATAAACCATTTAAAATGTAGGCCTTAAAACAAATGTTCAAAATATCTTCAATCAAACAGGTAAGAAATGAAGAAATCCTCTGAAGAGCTAAAGAAGAAAATTGGGAACTGATCATTATTATAAAAAAAAAGAAAATATTCTGCCTAGGGCACATTTTACGCGGGGCGCTCTATTACTGACAATGCCTTATCCACCAAAGTAAAATTCAAAGAAGAAAAAAAGAATAAACTATCTTGGTTTCAAAATATCCACCAGTAGACAAGAATACAAAACTTTAAAGAATTACAAACCGCTTCAATTAATAGAAACATTTATTAAGAAATAAGACGAGCGGCAACGCAGGAATCTGTACAGCATTTTAAAAACATTTCGACCGCTACCTTGATTTTTAATATTGTAACAAAAACAGCAACTTTGGTGTTGGTTCTCAAAGTATTAAAGTCAAATTACATCTGAAAAATTATCACAAAACAGATAAATGTATTACCGGCTTGCCGGAGAGAACCGCAAAAATAAAATACCTGATGTAAAACAAAAACTGACAATCCTGCAGCGTCCAATTCAGATTAAACAACTTTAGACTAAGTGGGTTACTAGTACCCTATCTAGCAATACAACGTGTAATCCTGAGTGAGCAGTCACAAGATGCAACCGAATGTGGGATGGCGTTCTAAGTATGGTAGCGGTTGATCTCAAACAGAAACAACAAGAGCGAACAAAGAGTACCACTAACACACCAACACGCATGATTAGTGCGGTAAGCCAAAATCCATCACTTCCCCTCTTTTCAATTTTTAAATAATAGAATATAAAACAAAACAAACGCTGATGGGTAGAACAAAATTCCACAGTAACATGTTATGTTGCCTCAACAATTCTGGGGAAGATAGAAACCGTATAAACCAAAGCAAACAAACACATAATTGCCCCACGACCAAATTATTGGTAAATGGCAAAACGCGCAAGTAATTATTATACACAAAAAAAATACACACTCAATAAAAACTACCGTCCCATAATCTGCTAGCACACATGTATAAGCTCTTTACTAAAATCATCACCAACAAAATTACAAACAAGGTAGACTTCTATCAACCTAGCAAACAAACTGGTTTCAAGAAAGGCTATGGAACAGCAGACCATCTGCATACATTCCAAAGCTAATAGAAAACGGTGTGGAATACAACACAACATCCCGCTGCACATGGCCTTCATTGTATACCAGAAAGCGTTCGATTCCATTAAACTGGAAAATAACATTATAAAAATTTAGTGCCGATTGATTAGGTCTAAATGGTGCCTCAAGCGCAAAAAACTACCAAACAAGAGGTAAAATTGGTCCAAGCGACAAAAAAAACTTCTAAAATGATCTTTTTTATTATACGATTTAGTTTTCTATTAAATTTTATACTCCCAAATTGAATGTCACAACTAAAAGAAAATATATATTATTAAAAATATAAAAAAAAACTTGTTTAATATTTTGAAAAAATCAAAGTTTGATAGTATTCTGCACAAAATTGACAACAAACATGATTAAAATCTTAAAAATTACGCGTTCAAAAAATTATTAATTTTTTATTATTTGAAAACTTTTTTTTCTTAAAATTATTTGACTTTTTTTGACTATGATATTTTTTTTTCTGGGCATTGTATAACCTTCTAGTTGATGACAATTGATTTAAAAACATGAAATCTAGTAGAAAAGAATATTGTACAACAAAAGTTTAATGTCTGTTTTGGGCAATTTTACCTCTTCTTTTGTAGTTTTTGTGTTTGCATTCAAAATAATTTTGTCCGGCGCTTAAAAAAATGGTGAATATTCAGTAACCTTTTTTATCAATTTGACTAAGGCATTTGATTGAGTTGATCACGAGATTTTACTACGTAAGCTGTATATGTATAATATTAAGCCAGAAAACAGAAGGTTTGTTGTCGTCCTATTTGCATAATAGAAAACAGCGTGTTTACCACAATAAAACTCATTCGGCCGCAAGGTTCAGTACTGGGTCCAGTGCTGTTGCTTATCTATATCAATGATCTTCTTCAACTTTTTAAAGATGAACATGTTGTTCTTTTTGCGATGATACTAACATCTCATTTAAGCATAAAGACATCAATATAGCAAAGAATAGACATAATGCAGCTAAAAACCCTCAAAAATCTATCACTCTTACATTTTCGTTACAAAATCATCAGAAAACTAATAACAATACAAAGTTTTTAGGTCTACATATTGATCCAGATCTGAAATGGTCAATGCATGAAGATGCACTAGCAAAGAAGCTATTCAGCAATATTTTTTTATTAAGAAATTTGAGCGGTACTATTTCTATCTATGTCTTAAAAAATTGTTGCATGATATTTGCACAAAACACACATATTTCTATAAAAAAACGTAAAAAAGAACCATAACTATACCAATGCCTACTTCAAAATTGAATCATTATTTTAGCTCAGTAGCAGATCATTTAATTCTTCATTATCTACCACCAATAATAACATATCTGCTTCAGAAATAATCAAAATCATGCCATAAAATCATAATTTATTTTTCCTTGCTCCGGTAACTAATGAAGAAGTTTGTAATGCAATAAAACATTAAAAAAAATCTAATGCTAATGAAATTTTTGGAATCAATTGCAAAACATTTCAAAATATATCCAGCGTTATAATAAATCAGTTGACTCACCTATTTAATATATGTATAGAAAACTGAACATTTCCTGATATTTTTAAAACTTCCTTAGTTATACCAGTGCTTAAAAAAGGCGACGATAATGATATGAACAATTATAGACCCATTTCCATAATTGCTTTATTAGGAAAAGTGTTTGAAATTCTTATAAAAGATCGTTTAATGTGTTATCTCAATAAAAATTATTTTTAAACACAGAACAAGTATGGGCTAAAAAATGCAGCACGGACGCTGTTGAAGAGCTTAATTTTTTCATCAAATCGTAACCACATACAGAATCATAATGCTAAATTACTGAGAATACGAATTGACGACAATTTATCATAAACGTCCCACATAGATGAACTAGCTAGTAAGTTATCAACCTCCTTCTTTATCATCCGTAAGCTAATAAAAACTTTACATAAAGAAACTATTATTACATTATATATATATATATATATCCTTGTTTAAATCATTCTTACTTTATGGTTGCTGACTTTGGGGGAATTCATCCAATGCAATCAAAATTTTTCGCTTACAAAAAAAAGTTGCAAGAACTATTTGTAACCTATCATTTAATACTCCTTGCAAATTTTATTTTAAAAGCTTAGGAGTAATGACTTTGCCTGCAATATACATTTTTAGCAAGGTCTCTTACATAAATGCAAACCGAAAAAATTTTGCAACAATGATTGCCATCAATACCCAACCCAATTTGATGAAAACATCATAACAACTAAATTTAGGTTGGCAAAATCTGAGAATAACTCAATAAATATTAAACTTTACAACTCCCTTCCACAGGGCATAAAAAACATGCAACCAAAAGTATTTAAATTCAAAATAAAAAAAATTAACTAAAAAATATTTCACCATATTTGGTTCTAGAATTTTATCAAGACATACAGAATGTCATCGTACTTTAATGTTTTAATTTATACATTAATATTGTTTTTTAATTTTTAATTTTATGTAATTTTGTTTGTCTTACCAAAAACCTTGCTTTATTATAAAAAAAATGTTTTGTATTATTTTAAGGTATTATTGGCAAAATAAATGTAATCTATTCTATTCCATTCTTATCTATAAAGTTCATCAAAAATCACCACAATTTAAACAAAGTTTGTATAAAATTGTTCAGAAAAGATAATTGTTGTATAATAATTCCACAAAAAAAAAAATGTTTTTCTATTCATTCATTAAAAATTACACAAAATTGCCATTTTTATACTAATATCGTATAAAATCGCTCAAAAAAGCTACAAAAAACGTATTTGAAAATGAAATTCATCAAGAAATACCATTTTGGATACTAAATTTCTACAAAATAGCTGAAAAAAGCTAATTGTAGCATACAATTTGCTACAAAATTTATCAAGAAATTCTATTTTTTATACCAAATTTGTATAAAATTGCTTAAAAAAGCTAATAATTAAATCAAATCTGGACAAAAAACATATTTTTTTCTAAAACTAATCAAAAATTGCTTAGAAAATCTAATTGTTGCACAAAATGCCTATAATGTGACACAGTTTTGAATAAAATTTTTAAGAAAAAACATATTTTCTTATACACTTTATAAACAATAATGTCAAGTTTTATTTACTAAACTCTTATAATTGCTCATACAAAAAAATGTTGAACAAAATTGTTCTGAAATTGCAAAACAAAAACAATTCTTTGCATGAAATTTGCACAAAAAAAATATTTTCTTACAAAATTCATAAAAAAATGACAGTTTTATACAATGAAAAAATTGTTTAGAAAACTTAATTAATGCATAAGTTGTTCTAAAATGATGCAAAATGCATAAAATTTGCACAAGAAACATATTTTTTCAAAAAATTCAACAAAAAGTACACAAAAATGCAGTTTAAAAACACTATGTTAGTATAAAATCGCTTAAAATCCTTTGCAAAAAATGTGCACAATTTACTAATTTTATCGTAAAATTCATTAAAAACTACACGAAATGGCAGTTCTCTCTCAAAAAGCTTAATTATTGCTCAAAATTGTTAAAAAAAAATGCAAAAATCCCGTTTGTTGAATAAAATTTGCATAAAGAACATTTTTTCAAAAAATTACCATTTTTTACACTAAACTCAATCTTAGATATATAGAACTTTGATAATAACAATCTGCCAGAATAATAAAAATAAATCCAATTTTATTTATAAATACATATGTTTTTGTAGCACAAAAGAAGCACATAGTTATTCTTATTAAGCTTATGGGGTAATATTATAGACAATCAAACAACGTTTGTGGATCAAAATCAAATAATTACTAACTAAAATTTATGGTTTTAACTCTGTCCCCAACATCATAAATGCTGGTTCAAGTAAAAAAATCATTTGTTGACAATTTACATGTTTCGGATGTGAAATGCACAACTAAAACACGTCAAACGCTACAATTATTTAAAAAAAATATCTTTTTGATTTGCGTTTTTCAAAAATCGGCATACAATATTAATTAAAAAAAAAAAAAAAAAAATGTTGGAAACACTACAGAGAGTGTTTTCTTGTCAAAAATGTTGTTGTTGCAAGCACAATTTGATATTTTTATTCTCAAAACAATCAAAACGTAAATTTGAAAATCAACAATTAAAATAAATTTTTTTGGTAACTATAAAAAATTAAAGATGCGCATGTGACTGAAAGAAGTGATCACTGCGTTTTTTTTGTTTCCGTTTTTTTAAAATTTTGAGATCATAAAAAAATAAACTCTAAAAACAATTTTGTCTTGTTTTGAACAGTGATACTTTACAAAACAATACAAATTCGCATCTTAAAATCTTTTTTTTTAACCAAAACAAATTTAAAGTAAACGCTAAACCATGGTTTTCATACTGATAATAGTCGTTTCAATGTAGTTTATTAAATGTTCTCAGCAACCTGAAGAAATAAATTTTTTTTAAAGTTTATTAAAACTTGCTATTGCTTTGTTCATTTAATTATAAACAACTTCAAAAGTTCATCAGCATCACTGTTTCTAAAAATAAAGAAAGAACAAAAAAAACATTTATTTAAAATATGAGCGGACTAGTGCGCAAATTTGTAAACGCACAAGTGCGGTAAAATCAATCATTAGCTAACTAAAATAAGTGAAATAAGTTGATCTTAATTAATGAGTATACGTTAACCACTACCTAACAGGTAGCTGTTAACAACGTTTATTTTAAAATTGGAAAAAAAAATTACAAACTAAAATTGGAAAAAAATCTAAAACCGTCTCTGTCTGCAGTGAAACCAAAAAATCCTAGCTCTGCCACTGACGTTAGCGCACTAGTAAGTTAATGGATATTTACTATACAAGTAGGGTAGAAGCATTATTAACAAACGTATGCACAAGAACAAGCCTGTAAGCGGACGTTTTAATTAACGAACCAACCACAAAATCAATAAATTTCCATGGTCTAATTGAATCTAGACATCAGACTGAACACAATGTAAGATCTTTTTGACGCCATTACAATTGACCAAAAGTAACAAAATTTTGCAGCTCATTTTTCCATTGCCGATAGACTGCATTTACATCAAACTTTTCCACGTGAATGGGTAGGAAGAGCCGCACCTGTTGACAACTGTCAACATATCAAAAGTTAGCTGTTATCACTTGCGCACCTGTTTTATGGCCTGAAACCTAATTTAGATTTTTTTGTTTAGAGATATTAGAAAACACTGGTCTATGGTTTTAGAAAGAGTTCAAATACCCTTTCAGACTAAGATATCGTGCCTGCTTGGAAATTTAAAGACGGCACACCAAAAAATGAATAAAGTTGCATATCTCCAAAACCGCTACTTTGCGGACTCATGTTTAACAAGACTTTTTTGTTTATTTTGGTTCATACTACTACCTCTTTAAATATTTTATAATATTTTTTTAACACCTTGTATATACAATCAGTATTAAAAAAAGAAATTCAAGAAATAATTTCAAATATGGAAAATAAAACTTTTTACACATTATAACAACTTTTGTGCTAAAATTCAATATTCAGCAAAAAAATTCAAATTGTTCAAATAAATACAAAGTTTATTTACTATCGGTCATATTCTTACCTTAAAATCAATTCTTTGATAAAATGTTGCTTACCTGAAACAAAAAAAGGTATGTAAGTTTTCTTTTATATTCATACTTGTTTATATCACCGACCGATGATAGCCTTATAAAGGTTGAAACTAGTTACAATTTTTTAAATATATTTGTAGTATAGTACATAGTAAATATGTTTTATTTATTTTATAATGTACATAGTAACGGCCACCACCATTCAATTAAAAGAAATGTAAAATTTATAAAAATATGTCTAAATTTGCATAGTAACAATTTAAAACTTAATAAATTAAATTACAAACAAAATAGTATATTTTGTAAAAAAAATAAAAAAATTATTGTTTGTCATTTGAAACAATAATAATTGTTTATAAATCATTTCAAGTTATTGGATTTATAACAATTATTTATTTTATTCATTTTTTTTTTTTTTATTAAAAAAACCAAAATGTTTTATCATAATACGCAAATGAACTGTATATTAAATTACTAAATAATAAACCTACATACGCCTATGTTTCCAAGTTTAAAAAAGTGCTAAACTAAACAATTTTTTTTAAACTCTATTCATTAACAAACTATATGGTTTTAATTAATGTATCAGCAGTACCAAACTATTAGAAAAATTAACACAATATTTCAAATTTTATTTATCATACACACACAACTCTCTAACAGAACCATAACATTTGTTATTTTAGAAAAAAATAACTTATAGCACAATAAAAAGTCTACTAAATTTGGGTAGTAATAAAGTGATACTTTGAAAGTTTAAGCAAATATTTCGACAAAACATTTACAAATTAATAAACAATTGAAGATTTTAGATATATTTCATGACACTAGAAATGTCATTCTCTACACGCTGCAACAAACCGATTTTAAAAAGTATTGCGCAAGTTGTTTTGACACTCAAAAAAACCGCCCCCTTAATATCATAATTTGAAATTTAATAAAATCAATTTTGTTTAATTTCAATTAATCGTTGATTTCAAACAAAAACTTTGTTTCAAAAATTAAAAAATTAAATTGTATTTGTACTTTCCGTAACCAATAAAACCTAATTAAAAATTAATTTAAAAAAATATAGAAAAAAATTATATGAAATTTAAAATGAAATTACAATATTAAAAAAGAAATTTAATAGAATAAATATTATACATAAATTCTAATTCTGTAATAGCTAATTTATTTCTCTTGTACAAATAATTTTTGATAACATCATATGGCATTCAAGTTTAGATTAAAATCTTAATTATTTAAATAAAAACTAATTATAAATTAATTGAACTTAAAATTTAAAAAAATATGTTTATACCTTTAAACTATTTAAGCATTGTATTCTTATATTTCCCTGGCATTATCACAATCATTGCACACTTATATTGTTTATTGTTTTTAATTAAATTTACAGAATATTCGCTCCCGTGTTAAACGCATCCCACCGTTTCAAGTGCGAGAGCAAGCACAGTACTAACGCAGAGTACGATGAGCAGTTAGAGCGGTATCGGCAGTCGCACGAAGAAGTGTGCGAGGAAGGAGCATCACTCAAAACATTATACGTGATTAAGTCAATCAACTTAAATCACTTTGTATCATTTCGTTTTTTTAACGTTTTCTCAGTTATCAGCAATATTGAAAAATACTATAAAAAGTAATTTTGATCCAATTTTTAGTAAAAGAAATGATTATAGAAAAACTGTAAATTTATTTTTATTTATTAAGTGCCCTGAACTCGATTTCGTAGACATTTAATATTTTTCACATTTCTTTAGATTTAAAAAACATTAAAGTAGTTTTTATGAGTTTTTGTAGTAATTGTTTATGAGAAGCAGAATAGTTGCTCTGTAAACCTAGGCTGAAATCGTTTTCTTTTGATCAATTTAAGAATTTTTTTTTATTATCGGAACCGTTTCAGTTTAGGTAACTGTTCAAAAACTTTGAGTTGATTGCAGGCAATCAAAGCAAGCTGAAGATGTTATAGGCTATATTAAAAAAAGTTACCAGATGAGCCACAAATTATTTGCAACAATTTTTAATTAATAAAATCAATATCTTAATGTTTTGTTTAGTAATTTATTTATTTAAATAAATTAAATAATATGTAAAGCTGTGTCAAAATATAAACTGATAATAGGACCACTCCAGGCTCATGATACGCATCAAAAAATTTCACTCCGTCTGCTCCAAATCGCGTACCAAACATTAAGGGGCAGATTTCAATTATTATTAAACTTATTATTATTGTTTCAGTAATTAAATATATTCAAAAAAAAAAATAAAGTTTGTATTTCAATCATTCATAGTTATAACAACATTTTTGAACTGTTTTCAAAAAAGTTTTTTTCACAAAAATGCATGATATTTTGACAGTTTAGTGGCAAAATTTTACAAGTTCAGTGTTTATAACTTTCGATTGATTAAATTAGTTTGTGACAATTATGCTCGTAATCATAAAAGTCAATTACAGTAACGGATTGTTAAATTTGACTACCGCAAAATTATGTATTTGTACTTATTCTACCATAAAAACAAGTTTGGCATAATAAATAACAATCAGAAATGAATGAAAAATAATACTTAATAATAACTCAAAATAAATAACATGTATTTCTATCAAATTTATAAAAATAGTTTTGGCGTATTATCCAATTGTGAGGTTATGTTGTCACATTTAATAGTCATTAAATTTAATCAGCTTTTATGAATACGGACATTAGTCTATTAGAATACATTTTGACGGTTCTGTCAAGTAAGGATTGGCAATGAAGGTTTTAGAGTTATGTAATTGTTAAGATTTGTAAGCGTTTTGATATTATAATAAGTGTTAACAATAACAAATTTGACTAATCTGTAATTATTAAGATTGATTTTTGTCAGTTTCTAAACTTGTGACAACATCTTGAATAAGTTTATTGCAGTTTTTCAAATTCAGTGGCTGACTTTAAGTCATTTTGAAAAAAAATTATTTCAATTTGATAACATTTTGACATTACATTGACAGCAAAGATAAACAATTTTAATAGTTTATGGCAAAATTTGACAATTTGTAATCTTTTGAAATATCTGAAGTTAATGTTTGACATCTCAAAGTTTTGTTACAGTAAAAATTAACAATTTTAAATTTTTAGAAACTTTTGCTAGTTTGTGATCTTTTGACATAGTTGAAGTGGATACTTGACAATTTAGTGACAGCTTTAAGCAATTTTAATATTTTGACTTTTCAGTTTGGTAGATTTTGGAAAATTTTGTAAATTTGTTAACATTTTGACAAATCTGAAAGTCACACTTGACATTTACAAGATGCATTATTGCAGTATTTTGTAATATTTTGACAGTTCAGTAAAAGCTTTAAGTAATTTTTGACAATCTATGTTGATTTTTTAACTTTGTACTTTTTAAGAAAATTAAAATTGACAAAAACTGTTAATTTTTGACAACTTTTGCTTGTTTCACATATTATATATTGCATATTATTACAATATTTTGTTAGATTTAAGTAAGGTTTGACAATTTTTGTCATCTTTTTCATAATTTGATCTATCAATGACAATAAAGAGTAACAAGTTTTTGCAACTTGCAACTTAGTTAACATTTTGACTATTTATGGTCAATTTTCATTTTCACAAAGATTAACAATTTTGACAGTTTTTAGAAACTTATGTTAGTTTTACAAACTTGAAGTTGACATTTCCAAAATGTATGTACTATTGTTGTTTGACATTTTAATAACAATTTATGTAATTTTTGACAATTTATGTTACTTTGTTACAATAAGTATTGACAATTTTAACAATTTTTGGAAACTTAAGTTATTTTGACATATTTAAAGTTGACAATTGCATCTCCATGATGTGTTATAGTAGATTGTCACAATATTTTGACATTTGAGTGAAATGTTATAAGTAATTTTTGACATTTATGGTAGTTTGTTAACATTTTGACAATTCACGGACAGTAGAGATTAACGATTTTGATATTTGGAACAAGTTTGATAGATCACAAATTAATTTTTAAAGTTTGCAAATAAAGTTGACAGCTGTGAACACATTTACATAGATAAAGTTAGGTTAGGTTAGGTAAGAAAACAGAATAGACCATATGCTATCAAGCAACGACATGTGGTCCCAAAAAAATTTGTAAAAAAGTAATCTCTACCAAGGAGCAAGAGGAGAGATATGGTGTAAGGACCTCCTAAGTTAGTGCTGCCAACGTCCGGGCAAGTACTCTTGAAAGTATGCTTAGCAATTCCAAAAACACAAAGATCTCGCTGAAGAAGGGTTTAGAAAAAAACAAATTTAAATCACAAAACAAAAGAAGGGCACAGTAAGGAAACTCCAAAATGAATATAACAAGGTTATAGTAGTAGATAGAAAAAGTAGGCTTATATATTGGAAGCAGGAAAAATAGAAAAAGAAGTAAAGATGCAAACCAGGGAGCATGGTTTATATAAGAAAATTGGGAAACGCGCAAGTCTGGAGCGGTAACAGTAACTCTAGAGAACATGAAACGCTAAATATATTAAACATAGACAAAGTGCCCTTCAAGCTAAATAACTGCAGACCAACCAGAAACGCAAACCAGAATGCAACGCTAATTATTGCCAAATACCAGCCAGTTTGCTGATGAAAGCGAAAAAATTAAAGTTAGCTCAAATGTACCATAATGAAGAGGACGGACTGATCAGTAAGTTAAAGAACAAGAGTGCCTGAAATGCTACAAAACTGGGCATCAGGCAAAGGAGTGCCCAATTGCAACTTTCTAGAAGAAGACTTCACAGCCTGCCCAAAGTCCAGATGATTTTAAACCGCAGCAGTAGAAAGCAGAACAAAGCTTAACAAAATAAATAAATACATGCAGATAAACGTTGGCAACAGAAAGGCTGCCCACGACGTAGCAGTGGCTCAGGCCAGACAAATGAGAGAAGACTTCATTTTGTTCTAAAAACCAATAGAGTCCATGGCAAAAAAAAAACAAAATCTGTTGATAAAGACAACAGAGCGGATATGACGGTTCAAGTAATAGACAAGGAAGGAGTCGACATAGTCGGTCATGAGGCAGAAAATTATTAAAAGCTGTAAGGTCCAGAAAGAAGAAAGTGGAAATCCAAGCAGACAATTAAATCAAAATTACCAACATGGGCTTCAATAAAGGAAAACATGATCATTGCACAGTGACTGGCCTTAAACTTAGTGCAAATAAATGACAAACTTATACCAATTTTTGTAAAAAAAGAAAACGTATCCTTCATCAACCTAACAATACCCACAAACAAAATCTCCGGCATAAGATAGAAATAAAAAAATAGAAAATAGAAAAAGACAAGGAATCCCTAAGCATGCATCAATGCAACGTAAAGATCTGAGTGGAAATGAGCAATGAGCACCATAAAGCTTGGAACCAGAAATTCTTTAAGAAGCTCAAAGAATTTCAAGAACAAATAAGTAATAACTATCCGCAAGAGCAATAAAGAAAAGTGGTAATACCTAATAAAAAACCTTGAGAGCAATTCTTTTGGGCAAGCCTATCAGAAATTGGTAAAAAACTTCTAATCCAAATCTAAGCCAAATCATCTAACTTTGCTGTACAGCAGGAAAAACAAAATTATTGAGGAGCTCTTTTCTAACGTTACCAACCCAGTTGCTCTCTCAACAATTAAAAAAATTGAAACCCTATCTTCTTTCTCCATAAAAAAATTTAAAAAAGCTATTGAAAAGCTAAATCTAAAAAGAAGTTTGGCACCCGATGGCATTCACCGCCAAATCATGTAGCTTGTACACGAGGTAATCCTCAATAACCTGTTTGGGGTATATAACAAGTACCTGTCTAACAAACTCTTTCCGAAACCGTAAAAAAAGCAAAGATAGCTTTAATCCTTAAAGGAAAGACCAAATTTCGTGTCATTAATAAACTTAAATAAAAGAAGCAATGTCCAAAAAAAAATACAAATTCAAAACGGTTTAACGGTAGAAAATATTATGATAGCAAAAGAGCTTTGCAAGGATAAAACATTTGCATAAACCGTTATTATCCTGATAGAAGTAAAGAACGCGTTCAACACTGCTAACTAGGGACAAATTAGAAACCAACTGTTAGAGTTAGAAGTAGGTTGATAACTCTTAGATACAATAGTAAACAATTTTTATCGCCGCAGTGGAATAAAAGAATTTAACGCAGGGGGTTCCGCAGGGCTCTGTTCTAAGACCTACCCTGTAAAACCTTGTGCTAAAACTACAAATTTTACAAGAGTGCAAAATACTCGTCTACGCAATATACAAAGAATGCAAAAGGCCACAAACAAGGTCTCAAAAGCGGTATACGCATGAATGTCAAAAAACGGCCTAGAACTGCTGCCCAAAAAATCAAGACCCTAGTTGTCAAAGGCACACACAAAAAACGTCATAAGAAGAAAAACAATTAACCCAGACAAACCGGTAAAATACCTGGGAATCGAGTTAGATTCAAACTGGATTTTTGGCGCACTAAGCAAAAAATACCATGACGGCCTAATAAAGATTATGCCAAACGTAAGCAAACAAAGTGTAGAAAGAAAGGCGGCTTACCACGCCGTGGTCTAATCCATACTGACATATACGGTGCCGGTCTAAAGGCGCGTTCTCGGGGTAAACAAGTACCTGCAAGCGTTTTTATCCACGCAAAGAAAAATCATACTGAAAGTGATCACCACGTACTAAATGACAATTGGCCAAAGTCAAATGATCTAAAGGTAGAAAAGCTAGCAGAAAAGTATCAAACCAGAGAGGAGGGCCGCGAGACCACTTATAACATAGAAAAGCAGTGGCAGCGTAGGTGGGATAACACAGGACACAGCGTAGTGAACCAAGAAGCTTATACGCTCAATAAGAAGGTGCATCAGATCCCCACAGAAATACCGACTACTTCGTAAGACAATTTCTGACAGGTTGCGGAAATGTTAACACTTATGCACAAAATATTGAAAAGAACCATAGCAACAAATGTCATTCCACGCAGTAGCACACCAAACTCGCAAAGCAGAGGTAGCAGTAAACAAAGCAATAAAGGTGGGACAGTTTAATAGACCTTAGCTTGAAAGCAGATACAATTGAACCAAGATACACTTAATTGTAAGAACTACGATGAGTACGAAAAAAACCAAAAAAAAAAAAAAAAAAACTAAGAATCCAGATGAGTAGGCAATAAAAACCCTTATATATAGAGAGATACTCTATCGTATCCATTGAAAAGAGGTTTTTCAGTAGGTGCAAGTCCAATATTTCCGGAAACGTCAAACAAAGCGCTCGGGAAACATTAGTGATTTCCTCAGTAAAAAAAGGTTAGGATAATTATAACCAATTAATTAAAATTTAAGTGGCATATTTCAAGTTAGGTTAGGTTGTGCAAATGACAAAATAGTTGTTATTTTATAACAAAAAAATTGGTTTTAAAGTTATTTTTTTTAAATATCTAGAGTATTATCAAAGTTAGAACAGAAGTTGCATTATAAAAATTTTGCAGTATTCAAATATATTAAGTTACTTTTCTTAATACTTTCACAATAAAGCTATCAGAAAATTTACCTAATAATAATTATAATTAAATATCTTCATCTGACAACTATAATTTGTAATTTATCAATATCATGCTCTACAGAACACAAATCGTTCAAGGTGTGCATTTACATTAAATAAATTAAAATTTTCTTTGCATTTGACAGACTACAAAAACATCCAGAACAACATTAACTTACCGTGTCAATTTTAATTTAAAACTAGTTGATAGATCAATTTGTTTATAAATAATGTATCAATATTAAATATTGATTAACATGTTACTAAAATTAGTTTTTGTAATTATTACAGGAATTAAATACAAAATTACTATTATTCATTTAAATTATAATAATAATTATTTTTATAGATTAGTAATGTATTCATTTCTATTGCAGGAAAGACGTTGATCCAAACTATCCCTGAAATACAAATAACAATTTATTAAACTATTCTCCATTAATAAATTATATAAAAATTATTTGATATCTGTCAAATTTAAAAACCATACAAATTTATCATTAAATCACCACATACTTCATTATACAACCCTATGTATTAAAACGTTGGAGGTCCTTTCAGTTAACCGCAAATTTATGCTGTAGCTTGCCTGTCGCTCAACAAAACTGATTTAATGTAAATCGGTGCGCATCATCAATAATAATTATTTTAATATTAAGACGAAAAGGTAATTTCAAAATTTTGGTTATAATCGTAAATCATACAGTTTCAACCATATAAAATTCTGAATTATTGACTTCCAAAAATCATCACGACCACCTTGAAAATCCCACAGTAACATAATTATTTGAAATAATAAGAATTATATTAATTAATCATAATGATTCGATGAAATTGAATCAAAGAATTAATATAATATTAATATAATACTAGAGCCTTTTTAATTACTGTTTCTAAATATCAATCTATCATCTGTAGCGGTTGTTTTCAAATACACGAATTAATAATTGGTTAATTACATTAATTAAAGCTGGAAGATACACAATGCTATAATCATTATAAATTTATTTATAATGAAATTGATTTAATTTAATAATATTCAGACAAATGAACAATAATCGATAAAATATCAATTTTAATTAATCCGTTGAGAAATTTTAAATTTTAATTATATTTGAAATAAAAGAGCATTATTCAATAACTTTTATAACTATATATATATATTTAAATATAAATGAAACCTTCATGAGAAAATTATTTTATGTAAATTTCCTCATTGATAATAAATGAAGTTGCGCAAATACGCTGTTCAGTAGAATTCATTCCTGTTAAGTAACTGGCAATATAATTATTTGCTTATTTCTTTAAGCTGGAGGTGATATAGATCAAGGTAGAAACTAGCTTCCCATGTTTAAAATCCAGTAGCATTTCATTATGGATGAAATATTGGATGCTGTTACAAGCTATTCATTGAAAGGGATTTTTTTCAATAGTATTAAAAATTGTATTGCTCTCTTAAATATGCAAACGTGTTAATCTCAAACTACTTCTAATGATTGCAATCAGGAGTAAAGTTTTGTAATTTGTTACATAGAATTGCTATGGGGAGTTTATAAATGAATGGAATTATGTAATCACTTTAAATATGCCGCCTTTTAAAAATTGTCCACTGTACTACATATTTTTTTATGTTTGCTTGACAGCTGTCAAAGTTGATCTGTCAAAACAAATAGTATAGTGGACAATTTAAAAAAAGCGGCACATTTAAAGTGATTACATAATCCCATTCATTTATAAACTCCCTGTACTTTACTATGCATACCAGCAAGTTTAAAATAACAAAGTTAAATTTGATTTTTTTATACAGCAAACAGTAGCGTAGCTATCTGTCTGCAATGCGGAAAAGCACCCCGACTTCAGCTTCAAAATCTTAGAGGTTACAAAGTGAATAGAACAATATTTTCAAACTTTATAGCCAGATTTGGCTATTTTTAATATTTTATGGACGGATTTTGCTGTTTTTGATACATTATTGAAATAATTTAGCACTTTTTAACAGTTTATGCTTGACATAGGTTCTTCCTTACAATATTTTTTATTTGTAGCAGGATTTTGCTTTTTTGATGGTTTTTACACTTTATGGCCGGATTTTGGTGCTTTATAACAAATTTTTTAAATGTTGAGAACAAATTTTGTTGTTTTCAAATTTTATGAACAGAATTTTGAGGTTTTCAACTGTTTTTGGCCAGAAGTTTGTATTTTTTTGACCGGATTTAATCATTATTAACTTTTTCAAACAAAAAATGCATCTTTTAACAGTTTATAAACAAATGTTGGTGCATTCTAACAATATTGTTATACTCTATGGCAATTTTTTTGCTATTTTCAATACTTCATTAAAAAAATTTTGCAAATTTTTGTTCGATTTAACAATATTTTTGATATAATTAATATTTTCTTCTTTTATTTTGTAGAAATTTTTTATATTTAACATTTTTATTCATAATTAATAAAATATTCTACTATATAATTTTTTTTTTTTTTTAATGGCAAACATGTTTCGCAAAATGATTTGCATTTTCAATGCCATATTTATGATTAATAAATTATTTAAAATTTGTATTTTTTTTTCCCGCTACCCAGATTTCCTGTTTCAAATTTAAATTTGTTTTTTTGTTTTTTTTTTTTTTTTTTTTCCGCTATATATTAGAGCATTTAGAAATAAAGATATAGAAAAATCTAATTTTGCAAAACATTTAATTTTAAACAACCACAAAATTTCAACACAAGCTTTTACTTTAAAAATATTACATATTTCGGATAAAAATTTAATATTTATGGAAGACTTAGAAATTAAAAAACATTTAAAAAATCCAAATTATAAAGTAATTAACGAACAATTAGACTTATACAACTCACCAATATTAGACATGTTATTAAAATAAATTTATTATATAAACACTAACTTCAAGTGTAAATATTTAATATTCAAGATATGACATATTTCTAACCTTAAAATTAAAAATTAAATTAAAAATGTCAACAAAAAAAAAAAAAACGGAAATCTTGGTTAGCGGAAAAAAAAAAAAAAAAAAAAAAAAAAAAAAAATTATATTTGAAACAGGAAATCTGGGTAGCGGGAAAAAAACAAATTTTAAATAATTTATTAATCATAAATATGGCATTGAAAATGCAAATCATTTTGCGAAACATGTTTGCCATTAAAAAATAATTATATAGTAGAATATTTTATTATTTATGAATAAAAATGTTAAATATTTTTGATATTTCATAGTTAAATTTTGCTATTTTTGAGATTTTGTAAAGAATTTTATAGTTTTTAGCAGTTTTAGGCATAATTTAGCAGTATTTGACTTTTTATAAATAGCATTTTGCAACTGTTAACAGTTTATAGCCAATTTTTGGTGTTTTCTGACAATATTTTTACAATTCATAGCCCAATATTTTGATAGATTTAAGGCAAAGATTATCCAATCAATAATGACGTAATTGCCGTCATACCGTATAGTTCCTTCCATGACTTTAAGTCATATGAAGCTAGATTAACTTAAAATGTGTAATGTGTAACTAGTTTTTCTACTGAAAAATGTTTAAGTGGTTTGGATTGATTTTCAAATCGACAAAGATTGGCTATACAGATTTCAGTGGAGCAAAAAAACTACACAAAATGTTTCAAATTATAACAAAAACAAATAGAGTTCATACATTATTTAACAATAAAAAGAAATGAATAGAATTTTTAGCCTCAATGTGCTCCTAATTTTTTAGTAGTAGAAGCTACCAGTCCACAATTTAAACTTGGTTGCAACTTACACAAACGGTGAGTGTAGTATTGAATCTTTTGATTACCAACACTTAGGTGGGTAGCTGTTGCTCACAATTTAAACTTGGTTCCCTCCCACTCACCCAAGCGTTTGTCATCAAGAACGTTATTGTAAGTTAATCGTTTTTTGTATTGCTAAGAACTTACACAAACGGTAGGCAAAATAATAAATCTTTTGATCTGCAACACTTGGGTGAGTGGGTGGCTACAATAAAAAAAAGTTACTCGCCCACATTTTAAACTTAGTTCCCGCCCGCTCACCCAAGCGTTTGTTATTAAGAAACTTATTGTAAGCTAATTGTTTGTTGTATTGCTAACCAATTACGCAAACGGTGAGCAAAATAATAAATCTTTTGATCTCTAACACTTGGGTATGTGGGTAGGCTACAGTAGAAGAAGCTACCCGCCCACAATTTAAACTTAGTTCCTGGCCGCACACCCAAGCGTTTGTTATCAAGAATCTTTTTTTTTTGTGATAAGAAGGAAATCCACAGCTTGGACACAACTCTGAGCTACAGGTACTGCCGAGGTTCTAACGGCTAAAAACATCCTACCACTGCTTCTTTCCACAATGAAGTCGGAATTGAGCATGTCTTCATGTATTTCCATTCCGAGTGATTTCGTTTTCCTACATTTTTTTAATTATGTACTCGGACTTGATTTCCCCCACTGCTTCCGTGACTTCTTCTCTTGGTCTGGCCCATCTCTAACACCTGAAGAACGTATCAATTTCTTCACAATATGTACAGATGTCCGAGTCTCTTTTTCCGGATCTCTTCAGGTAAGAGTTGAAGCATCCATGCCCCGTGAGTGCTTGTGTCAGATGGTAGTTAGCCTCTCAGTACTTTTTAAAATACCACTTTCTGATATCTGGTATCAGTTTGTGTGTCTATGTGTTTCCTGTGTCTGCTGCCCATTGTTCTTGCCATTTATTTAGCGTGTTTATCCTCACTGCTTTCTTTTCTGTAATTGTTTTTGTCTTAAATTTCTCTTTTTCGTCAACTATAAGTTGTAGGGAGATCGTTTTTGCAATCACTAAGTTATTATCAGTTGACGCTATGACATACTCCCTCGTGATTTTTTTTTGCTATCTGTTTTTGTGATTTTTTGAGTCTTGTTATGTTTTTCTGGTATTTCAATCCTCCTTTATAGACTGTCGAAGCAGAATGATTTATCTCTTTTTTTTTCTCCTGGACCATTTATCCTGGGTAGGATTCTTCCAAGTTGTGCCTTTGTGTGGTCTGTTCTTGACCATGATTTTGTTATGTAGGAAATAAAGTTTAGACTTTTGTCAATGTACACTCCAAGGTATTTTAAAGACTTTTGCGGTGTTATGCTTGAGTTTTTCATTTGAAAAACAATTGGTTCTTTTATCCTCTTCTTCCCGGAGACGATTACGGCTTCTGTTTTCCTTGGTTCTATCTTTAGATTTTTGTTCTCTACCCATTTGCAGATCAGAAGGGTAGCTTCATTTGCTTTTTCCGTAAGTCTATTTTCTGTTTTGCTTACCACCACCATTGCCAGGTCATTCGCAAATGCAAGCAGCGTTTCCTCTTTCGTCTTTTATCGTGTTCAAAACTCCGTCGTATAAAAATGGACCCAGAATAGACCCTTGTGGGACACCGGCCGTTATTTTGATTTCCTCTCCATCCTTATCGATGATGTTTCTGTCCTGGAGATAGCTTTTTAGCAGTTTTACCAAACGTTTCTTCATTTATTATTTCGGTCAACTGTGTCATCAAGAACCTATTGTAAGCTAATCGTCTGTTTTATTACTAACAACTTATACAAACAAAAAGCAAAATAATAAATCTTTTGATCACCAACACTTCGTAAGTAGGTGGGCTTCTGTAGAAAACGCTATCCACCTACAATTTAAACTTAGTATTATTGTAAGCTAATCGTCTTTTATATTGCTAACAACTTACACAAACGGTAGGCAAAATGATAAATTTTTTAATCTCCAACACTTGGGTAGGTGGGTGGGCTACAGTAGAAAACAGCTACCCACCCACAATTTAAACTTAGTTCACGTCCACACACCCAACCGTTTGTCATCAAGAAACTTATTGTAAGTCTGTTGTATTGCTAACAACTTAGACAAACAATGAGCACAATAATAAATTTTTTGATCACCAACATTTATGTGGGTAAGTGGGCCATAGTAGACAAAGCTACCCGCCCACAATTTAAACTTGGATCCCACCCGCCCACCCTAGCGTTTGTCATTAATAAGAACTTATAGTAAGCTAATCGTCTGTTGTATTGCTAATAACTTACACAAACGATGGGTGAAATAATAAATTTTTTGATCACAAATTCTAGGTTGGGTGGGTAGGCTATAATAAAAAAAACTACCTGCCCACAATTTAAACTTGATTCCCGCCCGCCCACCAAGCGTTTGTCATAAAAAAACTTATTGTAAGCTAATCGTCTGTTGTATTGCTAACAACTTACACAAACGGTGGGCAAAATAATAATTTTTTTGACCACCAACACTTGGTTTGGTAGGTGGGTTATAGCAGAAGAAGCTACTTGTCTACAATTTAAACTTAATTTCCGCCAGTTCACTCAAGCGTTTATATTCAAGAAATTTATTGTAAACTAATCGTCTGTTGTATTGTTAATAACTTACAATTATTCTCTTGTTAAGAAAAACAGCAGAAACACAAACGGTGTGTGAAATCCTTTTATCATCAATATTTGGGCGGGTAGATGGGCTATTACAACTTACATAACTAGCCTACAACAATGACCTAACCTAGACCTAAAGCAAAACAGAAAGGAAATGAGTTTGATAGTAAACGCCAAGCTGTACAAGCCAATCTTGAATCATCTTCATTCAATTGAAGTACAAAAAATGTACAAAAAAAACGCCCTTGCGTCTAATAAGTAGGTGCAAAACAGTATCAAATAAGATTACGTGCATCGGAGTAGCACCTTTAAAGAAGCAAAAACTACAAAACATCAACGTAGCACATAAATTAACATATTAGAAAATTATGTAGTCAGCTCTAACTTAACCAAAATGAGTTTAATAGTACAAGACGTTGATCCAGAACTTCCTAGATTACAGAAAAATAACCTAAAAATTTAAAAAAAGCAAAAACTATGAGCACAGTCAACGTAAATAACCATTAAATGAAAAACAAGGCGCAAGTAAAAATGCAGTTGTTGCATAAGATATTTCTTTACGCAACTTCTTTTTGTAAGGTTATCTGAAGTCTTCCGACTAACCAGCCAACTACAATTTCTGAGCTGAACATTCCCCTCTTCGCCCATTATACTGACAACTGAAATTTGATTTTTTGTGTTATTTCACAGAACATCACTAGCGGTTTTCCAACAACTTGTTGTGACTATTTTTATAGTGTTGCCGCCCACCCGCCCAAGTGTTAGTTATCAAAAAATTTAGACGTTCTCCTCTTTGTCCACAATAGTGACATTTGATCTTTTAGGTTTTTTTGACAAAATGAACATCATAGGTGGTTTAATATCAAATTACTAGATCACTAACACTTAGATGGGTGGGTGAGTGGGCTACAGTATTTTAACAATTGGGCGCGACTATGTTTATAACGTTCCCGCCCACTCGCCCGAGTGTTAGTTATCAAGATAAAAGTACGTTCTTTTCCTCGCCCAAAATAGTGACAACTAACATTTAATTTCTTGTGTTTTTTTGACAAAAAAATCATCATTTAATATATAATCACTAAATCACTACCACTTGGATGGGTGGGCGGAATATAATATTTCAACAATTTTAATATAGTTTTTACGCCTACTCGCTCAAGTGTAATTATTGGTAGTTTAATATTGAATCACTGGATCATTAACACTTGAGTGGGCCACAATTTTTCAACAATTGGGCGTAATTATGTTTATAGCCTTTCCACCCACACGACCAATGGTTAGTTATCAAAAAGTTTGCACATTTCCTTCCACGTCTATAATACTGACAAAAAAAGTTAAGTTCTTCAAGTATAATTTTTGTCAAGTAATAGGACAACAAACTCTAACTCATTCAAAAATTCAATACAACAACAATTTGATTAGAGAAAATTTTGAATTGAAAACCTCTGTGTAAACTTTTAAATAGTTAATTTCTTAGTGAGGGAGCTTATTAAAAACCAAGAAAAATATAGATATAAAAATTGAATTTGGCTAGACGATATTATATTACACAAACGCTGGGTAAAATCTTTTCATCATCAACACTTGGGTGGGTAGATGGGCTATTACAACTTACATGACTAGCCTACAACTATGTTCCCGTAAAATAACTATTAAATGAAACAGGCCTATTGAATGACCTAACCTTGACCTAAAGCAAAACAGAAAGAAAGTGAGTTTGATAGTAAACGCCAATACGCTGTACAAGCCAATCTTGAATCATCTTCAATCAATTGAAGTACAAAAAATGTACAAAAAAAACGCCCTTGCGTCTAATAAGTAGGTGTGATACTGTTCTGTATCAAATAAGATTGCGTGCATCGGAATAGCACCTTTGAAGGGGCAAATAATACAAAACATCAACGTAGCACATAAGTTAACATATTAAAAAATGATGTAGTCAGCTTTAACTTAACCAAAATAAGTTTGATAGTACAAGGCGACAATCCAGAACCATCTACAGTACAAACAAAATAACATAAAAATCTAGCAAAATTGCGTGCATTAGAATACCACAACATTTGGGAGATAAAATATTTCCTTACGCAATTTCTGACTGTGAAGTTACGCGAAATCTTACGACTAACTAGCCAACCACAAATTCTTAGCTAAACGTCCCTTCCTTGCCCATATTACTGATTACTGACCTTGTGATTTTTGACAAAAAGAACATCACTGGCGGTTTAATATTGAATCACTGGATCACTAACGCTTGAGTGAGTGAGCGAGCCATAGTTTTTCAACAATTGGTTGTGACTATTTTTATAGTGTTGCCGCCCTCCCGCCCAAGTGTTAATTAACAAAAATTTGCACGTTCCTCTCTTTGTTCATGATAGTGACAACTAACATTTGATTTAAGTTTTTTTACAGAAAAAACATCATCGATGGTTTAATATCAAATTACTATATCACTAACATTTGGGTGGGTGGGTAGGCCCGACTGTTAGTTATCAGAATAGTGACAACTGACATTTGATCTTTTGTGTTTCTTGACAAAAGAAACATTGCCGGTAGTTTAATAACTAATCTCTGGATCACTACCACTTGCTTGGACAGGCGAGCTATAGTATTTGAACAATTGAGCATGAAAGAATTTGTACGTTTTCCCTCTCCGTGCATAATAGTGACAACTGACATTTAATTTATTGTGTTTTTTGGCAATAACAACATTATTGGTCGTTTAATATTGAATCACTGGATCACTAACACTTGAGTGAGCCACAATATTTCAACAATTAGGCGTAATTATGTTTATGTTTATAGTTCAAGAAATACCTTCTACGCCCATAATAGTGACATCTGATCTCTAGTGTTTTTTAACAAAAAAAGTTTAAGTCCTTCAAGTATCAGTTTTGTCAAGTAATAGGACAACAGAGTCTAACATTTTTATAGAATACAATACAACAATAATTTGATTAGAAAGAATTTTAAATTAAAAACGTCTGTGTGAACTCTCAAATAGTCAGATTTTAATTATCTAACCCAGGTTAATTTCTTGGTGAGGGAGCTCTCTTATCACGAACGAAAGGAAATCTTGTAGATATAAAAATTTAATTTGGCTAGACAATAGCTATTGTCTGTCAGATATTACTACCATTTTGGGTGCGTTGGAGTAAATATTATATTCATACCTAAATTTCTTGCCCAAAAAGTGTTGCAAATTATTTTTCTCTTAAAGAAGGAGATTTGGTGTTCTGGTTTAGTCCAGGTTTGGCAACTACTGGCTGAAATGACAAATCTAAAAAACTTTACCAAGTGCAGATTTTATAAATCTTGTAATAATTGATGATGATTATTATAGTATGTTTGGTCGTAGTTAAAAGTTTAAGAAACCTAACTCTTTTTTAAATTTAAAAAAAGATACTGGTTGCCAAAGAAATGTAAAGAAATATTTTGGCGTTGAATTTGATATTGAACAGTTTTTTTACAAAGCGGTAAGAAAATTTATTACTGCAGAACTACATACATTGAGAAAGTTCTGTATAGTATCAAATAAAAAACAAGTATAAACATACAAGAATTGTCCGGAAAATACGTATAAAAAATTTGGGGCAACGTGTCAATGCAATCCCCTCAACGCTCAGTTCAAGCCAGAGCGTTCTGCAAGTAAGTAGGAATTTACTCTGCTTGTTGAAAGTAACCCTTTTTTTATCTGCCGTCGGCATAGAGCTCTCTCTGATTGAGGAACAGTGCATCAACATCAAGTTTCTTGCAAAGCTATGAAGAATGCCCGTGAGATTTTTGAATGTTTGAAACAAGTTTACGAAGACAATTCTCTGAAAGAACCTACCGTCAACAAGTGGTTAAAATAGACCGAGAAAAAAAAAGATGACCTTCGCTCAGAACGCCCCTCCACATCGAGTTGAGGGAAATGTTAAACAAATTTAGGTTTGTGTTCTTAAAGACCGTCGATTGACAGTTTTTGGCCCGAAGCTCAACACACCCGCCTTATTCACCCGATTTAGCCCCTTGCGAATTCTTCCTGTTTCCAAAATGTAAAATAGTGCTTCTGGGGCGGCACTTGGAGGATGTGAAAGCTATAAAATCAGCAACGACACGGCAACTGAAGAGCCTCACAACTGAAGACTTTCAGCAAACTTATCAACAGTGGAACGGCGTTGGCAAAAGTACATCTTGTCTCAGTGGGAATACTTTAAAGGAGATCATATTGAAATACCCTAAATAATTGTAAAATAAAGTTATTATTCCACTTTTATACATATTTTTCGGACAAACCTCGTATTTAATAAATCTACTTTTGGAATTCTAGCTATAACATTTGAAGAAAATTTAAATCCAGTTTTTAGAATTCTGGAGGATTGGATATTAAAGCTGAATAGTTATCCATAATTTTGTGCAAAATAATTTGATAAAACAATTAACAAAATATTAATATATAAAAGTATTGCCTATAAACTATTGTATTGTAAACTGAGAAAAATACAGTCTATTTATACGCAACAGTATTTTTATTAATAAATAATAGTAATTATTATATATGGTATATAAAATTTACAGCACAATCAATTAAAGTTTAGTGTTATAACATTAACAACTAATTTTTTATGATTATACATAACAAGACTTTAATAAATTAATTAATTCTTTCAGCGTTTTGTAATTTAAGATTTACTTTGTAATTAATAAAAATGATTTGTTTCTAAAATACGTTCAAGAATTACAAATCATAATTATAATTCTTATAAAATGATAAAATGTATTACCAAATCCCATCGTAATGAAAAATGATGATAAAAAATAATCTTCTTATAATGACGAATAATTTAAAACCTATTCTTCAATTGACTGGATTAAAAAGTGCGGTGCTAATTGAACATCTTATCTCACAAAGCCAAATATGGAATAAAACATTCTACTCATTAATATTAAATTTAAAAAAATATATATCCTTCCATAAATCACATTATTCTCCAATCAACAGCATATGGCGTTTAATATTTGATATTGAAATATCTCGCTTAAATAATACCATTTTTAGTGGGCATAAATCTTCGTCGATTATATGTTAACGCGTCGACGTGTTTATGACACTGCGTTGGGAGATATAAATAAAATATAGCACATATTGTTTGCTTTTCTATTATAGTCGAATGACTTCTCTTTGTGGCCGGAAACTTTTAAAAATGTTTTATGGTGCACTCATCGAATTTTATGCTGTATCAAGTTCACATAAAATATAGAGGTTATTGATTAGTTACTAGAACTTTCTTGATATTAATTGAAAAATTTGATAACAGGAAATTGTAAATTTTTTATGTATACAAGCCAAACCAATTTGTTTTATAGTTAAATGATCCAATATTCATTTAAACTATAATATAAGTGTTGAGGACATAAGACAATAAAATTCTTGTAACTTTGGATAGATTAATATAAATATGCAATCGGCTGTACCTCAAGGATCAACTTTTTGGCTTATTAACTTCAATTGAATTACAATACTCTAGCCTTGTAAAGATCATCTAGAACCAATTATCAATAGCAATATAATAATGAACAGATTTATAATATAAAAAAATAGTGTTGCAAATTCATAACTGCATCATTACTATTTTGTAAATAAGATTTGCATATGCACTGGCGCCCCATAGTTCTGTAAATTGAATTTAAGATTAAACTCGCTAATAATTAAAGGAAAGTCATAACATCACAAAAACCATCAAGCCTTAAATTAAATTGCAATTACTACTAATATGATTGTAGGAAAAAATAACACAGAGAAAACTACCTATAGTCTAGGGACTTCTTAATAGATGTTCAAACCATACGTGGCATGATAAAGCAACATTAAGAACTTCAGAATTAATTATAAAAGAACGGTTAAGTTTCAAAACTGATTAGAAATATTATTATTCCAGTTGTTTTTAATAAATGTCGCTTATAAGATTGATTGATATTAATTATTAAATTGTTATCATTACCTGAATTAAAAAACTAGTAACAACCATATTTAGCCATATCGGCAAAATGATTAAGAATAATTAAAATATTGTAAAAAATGCGCATCCCATCACCACCGTGAAATTAATCATTCGCTCCTGTCAATTGCAACTCAATTAAATTGAATTGATTAGTAAAAATAATAATTGCAAGGATCGCGTATAATAATCATATAATAATGCATTACCCACGTCCAATCATTATTATAACTAATAAATATATATAGTAGACGTAAGTTACTACTGGACACACCACAAATCATCCGATCTATTGATTTCTTCAGACAAGTTGATTATAAAATTAGCATACAGCCTGCGCCCCAATAAATCGATCGATCGATATTTATGGCATTTATCATTATTAAAATTATGAGATAATAATAAATAGGCGCAGTCAAATTAGTTTTACTAATTGGATCGAACCGATTTGATTTAATTTATGTTCCAAAATTTACTTTGAAAATATTTCTTAGAATTTTACAGCTATATATAGTTCAGTTTATGGCTCCTTTGTGTGTGCTAAGCTATAGGTAAATTATACCATATCAATATAGGAAACAATAACGCGAGTAAATTACGATTTTTCTCGCGCGATCGCATCGCGATTCGAATAATGTGAATGGCGCATGAATTTCCAGAACTGCATACGTAAATTAAATTCAATGTTGGTTTTTATCGCTTCTCACAGTAAATGAGGGTATCATTATACACCAAGATAGTAGCATGCAATTTTATAACTGTGTATTTATTTATTTGCATTGAAAAATATTTTTTTATTCAAATATATTATTCAATGAGAATTTATTTGAATTACCAATTCATTATTCAATAGCTTCAGGATGATAATAACTAGGTTTCCTAGTTTTATAAAGCAGTTTGTTTTTGAAATGAGTAGAAACTTCTGTATCTATATAAAAATTAATTTATAAATTAAATGTTCTTTAAAAATGTGAAGTTGCCATTTGAAGAAGTAATTTAAAAATGAATTTTAAAAGAAAATTTTGTGAATTGTTTTATAAGTTTTGAAAAAGCTCTAAATGTTTAAAACTTGCAGAGCCACATTTGAGTTGTTTTCAATAAATAAAATTTGACATAAAACATTGAAAAAATTATAATATGAAAAAGAATAAAGAACTCACCGGTGAGAAACTGGCCTTAAAAGTTCTAACTAAAATTTGTTTCATAAAAAACACAGAAAGAGTTTAGATACTCATGTGCAATCAATCTTTTAAAGTTTAATTTACTTCAAGTTCCGATATATTCGATCTTTTCAATATTTCTTTTAATTTCCTTAGAATTTCAAGATTAGTTATAGTCGCAATAACCATGTTTACATTTCTAATGCATACAATTCGGCAAACCTATTATGTTTTTGTTTAATTCGTTGCACTTGGTTTTAAACGTATAAAGACTATGCCGCCAGTGCTTTTTCATATGTTTGCCTATGAACTAATTATTTTTTAAACATTTTTAAATAAACAATATTTAACAAATTTTAAATAATTTTGCAATTTTCTTTTGACTGTTTGAAATGTTATTATTTACTATTTAAAATAAATAAATAAAGTATTTTATGTAAATTGTCTTTTTATCCAATAAGAGACAAATACACTGTGTTTCAAGGTATGCACCCATCATCAGTGTGCCTAGCACAAACAGTTAAACGTTTATCCTAATGGGGGGCATTGCGTTAACACCTTCGACACATTAATAAATTGTTTAATAGTTACTGTGATTTTATATAAACTGTCTCCTTGACCAGTGAGATGCTAGACACACTGATGATAGGTGCATACCTTGAAACACGTTCTTACACTTTCAAAAAACCCAAGCAAAAGAAATAGATATGAGTAAGTCCGGATGGAATATCAAAGATACTGCAAACAATAAGAAAAGCTGCACAAATGTTTCAGTGCTAAGCCGGTTTGATACGGAAAGCGACCACAAGCTGGTAAAAGCAATATTTACATTCAATTAAATGATTAAAAAATAAAACTAATATACAAAAACAAGTTTCTCACCATAGAAAAACTAGATCAAAAGAAAAAAATTAGGATCAATCAGCGCTCTTAGTACATCATTACGGGTATTCAAAATGCTACCAGACAAATTTGCAGCAAAATTGGGCGCAAAAGAGATTGCAAATTATAAGCAGATACATTAAAGTTATATCCGAACACATAACACTGGAAAAATCAAAGAAAACAACTCTAACATAAAAATCAAAAATTTTCCACATATTAAAAAATTCATACTCAACTCTTCTTTCAACAATACTAGACGCAAGAACATCAAAAACGCTTATCCAAAATGTGGAATCAGAAAATATTCCAAAGATAACAAAACATAAACATTTGTTAGCATTTTCAATTATTTTAGTGTTTTTTTGTCAATATATTTTGACTATTTTTAACACTTTTGACAGTTTGTAACACTATTTTGACAACTATCAACATTTTTGACAGTTTGCCACTTTTTAAAACAGCATTTTCTTAGTAATTTCCAACATATTTAATCAATAATTTAACAACATCAAACATATTAACAAATTTTGACAATTTACAACACTGTTTTGGCAATTTGTATTACTTTTCAAAGATTGCAAAGCAAAGTTTTGAGCAATAAAATAACACTATTTTTTGAAACCTTGCCCATATTTCATAGCACTTTTTGCATTACCTCAATAATTTTCAATATTTTATTTGTAATATTTCTTTGACAGTTTGCAACACTTTTGGCAGTTTGCGACTTTTTTTTACATGTAGCAACATTTTACGATAAATTTATTATTTTTTTCTTAAATTTGCAGCACTTTTTTGACAGTTTAGAAAACTTTTTCAACAATTATTTGTAAAGCTTTTAAGAGTTTGCAACACTTTTGAATGTTTACAACAAATTAATTATTTTTTCTTGCAAATTGTCAAAATTTATAACACTTTTTTTAACATTTTTGACAGATTGCAACACATTTTTGACAATTAACATTTTTGATAAATGACAACAACTCTGCCTGCTCTCTAATATCCAAAAGGTATTCACCAAAATCATATCAAAAAAATTAATAACACAAATACGAACCAGCAAGGAACAGCAGGGTTTCCGCACAAACAAGTCCACTATCAACGCAATATTTATACTTCGTCAACTAATAGAAAAATCCATTGAGTTTAACAAACCACTCTACCTCTGCTTTGTAGATTTATCCAAAGCCTTTGATACAAGACGTACTAAGGCCTCTTTACAAAAACAACATCAACAAAGAAACTATTTAAGTAGTAAAAAATTAAACACTGAGAACAAAACAAGAATCAAAACACAAGAAAGATTAACAGAAAAAATCTTGGTATCAATTGGTATCAGACAAGGTGACAGCTTAAGCCCATGTCTCTTTAACATCAACATGGACCAAATAATAGAGAAAGTAAAAGACACCAACACAGACTACAACAGCAAAAACAGGAAATTTCAAATCCTAGGCTAAGCAGATGATATAGCTCACATGTCTAAAAATGAAGACAACTTACAACGCCTCCCGCAAAAAGTTAGTGTCAACTTCAAAATATTCAACCTTCAAATCTCAACCTAGAAGACACAATCAATGGTGATATCTAAAGATTCCGTACGATGTAAACTAGAAGTCGACCGATAGAGCAGGTTATGCGATTTAAATATCTTGGGGTCAAAATATCCAGTGACAATATGGAGAAACAAACATATGCCGACACAAAATAAAGTTTGTATATATAAAACCTGTGTCTTAACATACGCAGCTAAGACAAAAGCCGAACCACAAAAACCAAACAAATCGTCAGATAAAAGCATTGAGATCCATCACCGGAATGAACCTACGCGACAGAAAACGCAGCAACAGGATCTGTGACATTTGTTCAGTACAGAACACAGAAAGGTGAACAAAAGACAGGAGAAGGTACTGAAGAGACCATGTCGGAAAAATGGGAGAAGCTAGGATGGCAAAACAGGCGACTACATCAAGACCGAACACAAAACGACCTCTCGGATGGCCGCCCAAACAATAGCACAAGAGCTGGACGTCAAAATCGCAGAAAAAATTCCAAGGCCAAAATTATAGAAAAAATAAGGCCTAACAGAAGAAAAAGAAAAAGAAGAAGAAAACAAAGACTTATTTTTCTAACAGCAAAAATTTCTTGACAATTTACAACAATTGTTTGTTTTGTTTAATGAACACATGAGAATATTGCTGATGTAGCCCGTAGTGTTAAAAAAAAAACAGGTTTGTCGATTCCTCGTCGATCTTTGAAATTAGACATTCTACAAACAACATTACACCGTATTTTGCATAAAGACATAAGTCTTAAGGCTTTTAAAGTTCAGTTAACACAAGAACTCAAGCCGGTCGATTACCATAAACGTCGTATCTTCGCTGATTGGGTCCTTTAAATGCATCAAAATAATCCGGAATTTCATTAAAACATCATCTTCAGTGATGAGGCCCATTTTCACTTTAGAAGCTACGTTAATAAGCAGAATTGTCGCATTTGGGGCTCAGAAAATCCAAAAATGATTGTTAAAAAGTATTTGCATCCTCGACGTGTCACTGTTTGTTGCGGTTTTTGGGCTGGCGGTGTGATTTTTCAAAAATGAGGCTGGTGCAAATGTTACGTTGAATGGATGGCGCTACCGAGCTATGATTAATAATTTTTATGGCCGGAATTAGGAGATGAGACAAAAAAATGAAACAAAATTTATTTTCATAAATAAATTCCAAATTCCAGAAAAAAAAGTAGCAAACATTGCCATTTCTATAGAAACTCATAGATTTTAAGACGCGTCTCAAAAGGCATATGCTGTATGTGTGTATATCAATTGTGTTCACCATAAAAATAATATCTTTATGCAATTAATGTGCTCAAAACATTTGTAGTGAGATAGTTTAAAGGATAACAGTTAAATGTCACAATTTATATATGTTTCTTATAGACAGATTCTTCAATTGTCCTTTATTGACTGTCGACTTATTATCAAGAGGCATAAAGTCCAACTTTTATAAAACATAGCTCATTATAGTAATCGGATCTACAGTTGGTTCTAATTTCTAACAAAATGTAGCATCTCTACTATTACATTTAGTGGCAATCTACCCAAGCTAAAACAAAATGTTTAAGTTTGTGCATTAGTGCAAGAAGAAACCCTAATATTTGACTTTTTTTCAAAATTAATACAAATAATTGCTTATTGTTGAAAGTTTGTCAAAAATTGTACATAGAAGTCAGATTCAATTTCTAAATAAAAATCTGTTGTTCAGTATTAACTGATTAACTAATTAGCTGATTAACTGATTAACTGATTAACTGATGCGTGTAACAAGTTAATTAAGTTATGCCAAGAGTAAACGTTTAAAACAGAAATCAACAATTTAAAATCGACCTACAGTCATAACCCAAAAGGTTTATAAGTAAATTTAATCCATTTGTAGACATGGATAGTATTTTTAGAGTAGGAGAACAAATTTGTAATTTAAACTTTAATTATGATGTTAAACACCCTATTTTGATACAAGCAAAACATTAGTTTGCTTAACTTTTATATTTATATAAGCATAAAAAGCTTGGCTTCACATCAGTTACTACATTCATCAGTAAAAGATTATTTTGGCCAATTGTTGGTAAATTATTGCCGAGCAAGATTGTGCATCATTGTGTACTTTGTTTTAGAACAAAACTCATTATTAAGACATCCTATATTGGTTCTTTCTCAAAATTACATACTCAATCAAATTTGCCGTTCACAACAACAAGGATACACTACGTCCCTTTATAACTAAAAACGGTCACGGGTTAAAACCAATTAAGGCATATCTATACTTATTTACTATACAAACAAAATTTCATGTTACAAAACGCTCAATTGCAAACATTTTTACACTCCCAGTAGAGCAAAAACAGTTTTCATACTTGCATATATGTTATTATTGTATCACTTTAAGTTTATTAAAAAAGCAAACCTTCCAAAGCGACCGGTTTTTTTAAGTTATTATATGGGCAATTCCATTTCATAAAAACCAAAGCAACTTTTGAGAAACTTGCTTTAGTATTTTTTTCTTTGACTTTGAAAAATCGAATTTTTTGATTAAAAATCGCAATTTTAACTTAAAAAAAAATTTACTAGTAAAATCAAAAATGTTCCGTATAATCTAAATCTGGCGCCATTTCAAGTCTATACCCTGTTTACAAGGCAAAAAGCCATAAAACCAATATTTTTGTTTTCAGTGGGGTGTGCAAAATTATTATTATAAATTGCAAGATTAGTTAGAAAATACATTTTTGTTTTGTGTATTATTACAGCGGCTATAAACCACACCTAATCATCCAGACATTCTCCAACCACTCTAGCTGCGTAAGTTCTAGCACCGTCTTCTAGTAAAATGCCATAAATATCTGTAATGTTTCTGTGTCAATTGAGAAAATCTGAATAAAAACCTGACTCTGTACGTGCATGTAAAAAGATTCACTCTAAAACCATAACCAACTCACCGCCAAATGGAAGTTGGTCGTCAATGCTAACTGCAGCATATCCTTTTCCAAGTCTTCTCCATTCTCGTCGACGTCCTTCAGACTCATTGAAGCAAAACCGCAATTCATCATTTTAAATTAAGTAATTTTGGACAAAAACCAATCTTGTAATTCAATACCGGCAATCCAAAGGTTGGCCTTCAACCGTCTTTCTACAAAACAATACAACACAAAGCCATTTTCTAAGATTTACATCTTCTACTTATTAGTGTTAATTTTGAAGCAGATTTCGCAAATTTCGATAACAAAAAAACAAACTTTTATTAAACTAGCAGGCTTAAATTCAAATTATTCTCACATGTAAAATGATGCGTATAAATAATTCACCGGGCAGATATTGATTGGATTTATGTTATACCATGACTACAGGAAAGTTTTTAGTACCAGAACCATTTTGCATGTTTTATCAACTTTGATAAAATCCAACTTTTTTTTTAAATATTACAAGAAACAAGAGTAGACGTCCGCATGATACACAACTTATACCTTGATCAAAAAACTAATGTTTGTGTAGAAAACCAGATTTCAAAGAAATTAAAAAAAAAAGAAAAACCGTAAAAGCTGTATGCTGTTATTTTTCTTATTTAACGCATACTCCAAAATGTTGGTTAAAGAAGCCCTACATAAAGTAAAGGAAGGAGTAGTGAAATATACTGATGACACTCTTTTGATAGCAAACAGCGCCAAAAGCTTTCAACAACTAATAGACCGTGTAAAATTGTAAGAAAACGCATATCCTAATTGTCAGCAAAAAGAACAGTAACAACAACCACCAGTTTTTGATCAATAATGCTGCAAAATCAACACCCTACCAAAAACCGATAAAGTCACCTACTTTAAATGCATGCTATGCAAAGACTGGGATTGGTATTGGAAACAATCCAACGTGTAAAGAATGAACATCCTCGACTCTCTTATACGATAGAGAGTACATGTTAAAGAGATGCTGGCTTGACATGACCTGTATAAAAAAGACCTTTCTAGTTACTTGCATACATCATAAGGTAGTTGAATAAATAGACAACAGAGGGGGGTCATCGTTGGAGGATGTACAAAGAGCTTAATAAAACCTACGTGCAGTAGACTTTAATTTACCCTATAACTTTAAATTCAGAATCTATAAGAACTGGGATCACTTTTATACAAAGTAGATGCCTGTACTCTTAAAACAATGCTAGTAAACAAATGAAAACCATTGAGATGTAGTGCTACCTCCGCATGCTAAAATTATTATAGGTATACCACGGAACAAACAAGATACAAAATAAAGTTGAAATATTTTAAAATATTAATGGCCAACATCTATAGATAAGCAGTTTAAGAAAACAAATAATTGAAAAATAAATAATATTAAATACAAAGTGATTTTCACTCCAATCTAAAATATTAATTTCAAATCACTTAGTACAAATTATAATATTAAATGTCAATCTTCACTATGCAAAAAAAATCTTTTTCACAACTAAAAGCATGAGTTTTTGCTCAGCAATTAACATAAAATTATAACTGTGTCTAACTATAAAATAAACCAAACCTTATACTTAACTTCATAACTTCATAATTTAAACGTATTTGTAATATCGTGCCAATAAGGTTCTAGGTTCACTGCAATCATGTCAGTGTCAAAGTATTCAAGCTGCACCAAAAAATGATTGCAAAAAGGTTTCCATTGACAATATTAACTATAATCTTACTTGCTCAAATTCTTTATTTGAACTTGCAATATGGCAAAGAAGTGCGCATGCAAAAATTTAATTGTGGACGTAATCTATATTTGCACTTGCAATTTGGCCAATATTGCTTAGAATACCAAAAACTGTATTGCCAAAAAAATGCGGTTCAAAAATACTTCAATCAATACGAATCAAACTTTGTCTCAAAATGCTATGTTGATATAAACTTCAGTTCATATTTGAACACAGGATTAAGCTATATCCAGATATGTAGCAAACAACATTCTAGATAGGTAGTTTGTAACATCATACCGCACCAAGGTTCCATGCAAATCAAAGTTTGCTGCAATTGCAGTAACTGCATATATGGCCAATATAAATTGAAATAATGAAAAAAAGATAGCCAAAAATAGTACAATAAAATGTAAAAAGCAATAAGGACACAAAATAATCAATACTGTAATAAAAGGTATCCAAAAGTAAGCCAGAAAACATAACATTGCATTTTTATTGTTAAATATTATTTTAAAAATGGTAAAAATTTGACAGTCACAATTAGGGAGCAGAAGTAACAAATGGGCTAAATACTAATTTGCAAAAAATGAAATATTTCTAAAGATAGGTTCTATGTGCCATTGACTTTATATTATCAAACAGAAAAAATGCCAGAACTTCAAATTCTGTAAACAATCAGCCAAAGAAGTAATTATTTAAAAATTAAAAAATTTTAGTTTTTGAGATGTGAAAATTTTTATTTTTTTTCTGATTCAATTTTTGGTACTTCTGATCCTCAATTCAAAAAATTTTTAGTAATCAAAATGTTCCAAATGCATCAACTATAAAGAAAATATCAAACAATTCAAAGAGACTAAGTCAATTACTAATGTCAAACCATCAGTAAGTATTTGTCTAAGCCGTTCAGAAAAAATATCAAAACTGCTAGCCAAAATGTAGTTCAAAGTCCGAAAATATTTGGTATTGTATTCAACTTAATAACTCAAGTTTACAGACTATACACAGCAAAAAGAATTTGTCAATTAGTTCTATAAACAACAACAAGTAAACAGTACCAAAATCTAGCAAAACCATCTTGTATTCCATAGAAACAAAAATCATTCCAAACATGTTATTAATTGGTGTGGATTTTGACTAGTATGATAAGGTTTAAAAAAAAAACTGCCAAAAATGCATCAACAGTCAATTACAAATGATATCGGAAAATGATCATGTTTTGTATATCGTACCGTGATATTGAAGCTTTTGAGTAGTAAAGCATTTAAGGGTTTTGGTGCGCACGCCATGAATGTTGACCCTTAATTCACCAGCCCGTCTACCTTAATGTTACCTACTTTGTTAAAATGTCCTTTTACCCAGAACAACTTGATGTTATTATCGCAAGCTGTTAAAGTAAGGGCAAAGTAATATTAAAAAATAATGTGAATTTAGGCTTGATTATAGAAAATATAAGGTTATCTCAATTACTTTTTCTTAGAAAATAGTACTAATAGTAAAGATATTTTGAGGTCTCAGTCGCTTAGTGCAAATCTTGCTGTTTTGTTCTATCTACTTTGCACTCGGTCAAAAATTTGTTTTCTTTCCTCAAATTTAGCCTTTAGGTGTTCATAAATTGTGTTTCTTGTACAATTTTTTCATTTCTTCCACTAGCAGATTGATTGAAATTGCTTTGGTTACTACCTAAAAGATTTCCGCTAAGTCTGTATAAGAATGTTACCCGCACTAGTGTTTTTCTTTGTACAGTGATCAAACAATTTTCAATTTTTTTCATTTATATAGTTTTATGCCTTATCATTGCGTCATAGAAAATTGTCAACTTGGTAACAAAGTTCAGCAATTGCCTCTTACCGCTCAGCGCCAGGTTTGGCGCATTCATTACTGTAAATTTTGCCACTTTCTTTATGTGCCAAGAAAGAGCATTGTCAACCAGTATACCAAAGTATTTGATTGCCATTTTGTTATGTGTTGTTATGGCTTCATATTTAAAAGTGATAGAGCTCTTAAAACTTTTTTTTGTAGACGCCTCAAATCGCATTTGTTTATTTTTAGGCTAACTCCAGGTGATGTTTGGTTCGACAAATATTTACCAATTCTATTGCATAGTTAAATTTGTTAAGCAGTTTGTATTCATCTTTAGCTAATTTTGTTAGTGTAAGGCAATTGCCTTTACACTAGTTGGCCACTTTCTTTTTAGTACTCCGTCATATACTAAATTTCCAAGTAATAGCTCTAGAAACAATTCCTAAAAGACTTTTTTTTTTCTATTAACTAAGTTTTGATTAATTTCTTTTCATCATAGACTGTTAAAAACATTTTTGATATCAAGAGTGACTTCTTCTTCTTTCCATGCCTTATCCGTTGCGAATATTGGCGATCATCATGGCTATCTTCACTTTATCCACGGCTCCTCGGAACAGTTGTATTGAGGTCACTCCATACTACTGGCGCAGATTTTTAAGCCAGGATATTCTTCTCCTCCCCGGACCACTCTTTCCCAGCACCTTTCCTTCCAGAATAAGTTGGAGTATTCTATATACCTTTCCTTGTGCCTCATAACATGCCCAAGGTATTCTAGTTTTCTAACTTTTACTGTAGTCATTATTTCTCGATCCTTCCCCACTCGCCGAAGAATCTCCTCGTTAGTAACATGATCTATCCACGTTACCTTTAGTATACGTCTGTAGGTCCACAACTCAAACGCTTCTAGCCTGCTTTCAAAATCCTTGGTATGAGTCCAGAATTCTGCGCCATACAGAAGAGTGGAAAATATGTAGCATCGTAGGATTCTGATTTTAAGTTGTAGAGTCAGGTCTGGACTGGTGAATATTTTTTTCATTTGTATGAATGCAGCTCTTGCTCTCTCAATTCTGCCTTTTATTTCCACAGAATGGTTCCATTGTTGGTTTATGCAGGTACCTAGGTATGGATATTTATCTACCTGTTCGATAGGCGTATTGTCAAGAAACAGGTTCACCGGTGGCGGGTTATTTTTGCTCACTACCATATGTTTGGTCTTTTTTATATTTAATCAGATTCCGTATTTCTCACTAGTGGATTTGATCTTTTCCATCATAATTTGGAGTCCTTCAGCACTGCTGCTCATTATGACGGAGTCGTCTGCATATCTGATGTTATTGAGTAGTTCACCGTTGACTATGATTCCTTCCTCTACACTATCCAGTGCTTCTTTGAAGATTTGCTCTGAGTATATATTAAATAGCATAGGTGAGAGCACACACCCCTGCCGCACCCCTCTACATATTTTTATTTTCTTAGTTTTGTGGTCTCCTACTCGAACTTCTGCTGTTTGTTGCCAATATAGATTTGCTATGATACGGATATTTTTGTCGTCGGCTCCCGTCTTCCTAAGTATACTGATCAGCTCTTTATGTTTTACCCTTTCAAATGCTTTGCTAAAGTCTATAAAACATAGATATACATCCCAATTGATGTCTCTACATCGCTGAATTAGAACGTTTAATGCAAAAAGTGCTTCCCTGGTACCTACGGCATTGCGAAATCCGAACTGCGTTTCCTCGATGTTTGCTTCACATTGTTGGTATATTCTAGCGTGTATGATTTTTAGAAATATCTTTAGTGTATGACTCATTATACTAATAGTCCGATATTCTTCACATTTTTTTGATGTTGGTTTTTTAGGAATAGTGACAAATGTTGAATGGAGCCAATCCGTGGGTATTTCTCCCGTATCATACACCATATTATACAGGCGGGTAAGAATGTTTATTCCTTCTTCACTAAATAATTTTAGGATCTCTGCTGGTATTTTATCTGGACCTACAGCCTTTCCATTTTTCGCTGTGTCTATTGCTTTCTGGACCTCTTTCTTCGTAATATGAGGCCCGATATCCGTGTTATTCATGCCATGATGTTCTGGGCGATTGTCTTCAAATAACTGTTGGATATACTCTTCCCAGGTCGCTAGTTTTTCTTCGATCTCTGAGATCTCATTTCCATTTGCGTCTATTAATCTACCGCTTTGCTGTTTCTTATGTGTGCCTGCAGCTTCCTTGATTCTTCGGTGCATATTGAACAGGTCATACTTTTTCTGCAGATTTTCTATTTCCAGACATTTCGTTTTCATTTCGTCTTCTTTAGCTTTTCTTATGCTGTTTTTTATTTGTCTGTTTAGTTCAGTATACCTGCCCTGGTCTTTCCCTTTCATATTTCTTCTTTCTACCATCATTTTAAAAATATCCGGTGTCATCCATTCTTTGTGTTTTTCTTTTTTCTTCAGTGGCACATGTTTCTTAATTATTGTATCAAGTTCATTTTGTAAGCTACTCCAATCTTCTTCTACTTCTAAACTTTCACTGTCTTTGAGAGTGTTGTCTTCTCTAATTTTTCTTATATTGTATACCGGAGGTTTAGCTTGTTTTTTTACTTTTTTAAGTTTTGTCTGAAGTACCCCGATAAGGGGGTTATGATCAGAGCCTATATCAGCCCCAGGATAAGTTTTTGCAGATGTTATGCTATTACAAAAACGATGGTTAATTGTTATGTAAACGATTTGATTCCTGATTATTCTCCCCACAGTATCTGCCGGCGATGTCCAAGTGTATAGTCTTCGAGGCGGAAGTTTAAAAAAAGTGTTCATGATTACCCTTTCTTTTTCTCTGCAAAACTGGACAAGTCTATCTCCCCTTGTGTTCCGTGTCCCAAGACCATACTGCCCCACTATGCTTCCTTCCTTTCCTTGTCCAATTTTTGCATTGAAATCGCCCATTACTATTGTTACTTCATTGTTTTTAGCATATTTTAAGATCTTTTCCAACTGACCATATACCTCTTCTATCTCTGTATCATCCTTATCTGCTGTTGGGTAGTATACCTGAACTATATTAATGTCAAACGGTGTTGCTTCTAGTTGTACCATTATAATTCTATCTGAGTGGTAGATTACATTTTTTATCGAGTTGTTAATTTCTTTTGTTACCAAATTGGCTACACCATTTCGATGATGTTTGTCGTCATTTCCGGAGTAGTATACAGAGTGATCTAGTATTTTGGTGTATCCTGAGCCTTTCCAACGCATCTCACTTATACCCATTATTTCTACTTTCAGTCTGTTCATTTCTTGTACGATGTGATTAGTGTTTCTTATTTGTCTTTACTTTCTTCTATAGTTTATTAGACTACTGAAATTAGACCAAAATGATGCCAAACCGTAGTTCTATTATGTAAGGTCACTACTTTACCAAGGTGTAGGAGAAGTGAAAAAAAGTAAATTGTAGTCAATTTCTCTAAAGCAAAGTTATAGCCTGCTTTAGTTAAACACTAAAACAACCAAAACAACAGCTATTATTAAGTGGTATTTGATACAAAGTATCTACGTTACACACTAAAACACTAAACATCTTAAAGTTCATTTCTCACACACAAAACTAAAGTGATAAATTATTATCATTGATTCAATCGTTTCTGAGAATTATTAGACGCCAATAGCTATTTAAATTATAACAAAAAACTCAACTTGTTTAGATTATTATTTATAGAACCATATGAAAAATCTGATATCACAAACACTATTTAAGTGTTGAGAATCTTAGAAAGCAAAGATTTTAAGCAGCAAAATCAGTTCAGAAAAAGTTATTCAATATTATTGATTTAAACTGAAGCGATATTCTCAAAAAATTATATCTTTCAAAAAAAGTAAAAAAAATAGCACACGTCTATTTCCTAAACAATTTCTTTTATAACATTACTACTTAAACTATAGAGATCCTACAAAAAAAACATTTCTTTTAGAATTAGTTTGAGAAAAGCATAAATTAACTTAAATTATTATTATTATTATTATTATTATTATTAAATGCCACCTAAACATTAAAGTTTGTAAGAAAACTAACCAAAGTACCACGCTTGGTCAAACTTCTATACATAGAGATACAAGAAAAATATGATAGTGTAAATTAAATAAATAAATTGAAAAGTTTTTTGCCAAAAAAACCAAAATATTTGTTTTAACACAAGTAAAAATTAATTACCAAAGTACGTAACTAATAAACTAATTGTAAAATTAAAATTTGCGACAACATGTAACGTTCTCCGTCTTTGCAACTACAAAGTTAATCCAAATTAATCAAAATACAAAAAAAAATTGTAAAATGACTATAGTTCGCTGCAAAAAACCTAGCTCCTGTAACAATTGCAGTGTACTAGAAGCCACAATAGCCTCAAGTCCCTTCGTTTAAGAACGCCGTTCATCTTAAAGGTTTGCTTAACCAATCTTAGTTTTTTATACCAATTTTGAAGTCCAATCAAAATGACTCCAATTTCATGCAATATAAGAAACCGCATCAACAGAATTTTAACCTAATTTCCAGTAAAGATGCAAAACTGCTTGAATCTTTCTTTAAATTACAAACATAAAGTCCACTACTTAACAAACAAAAATCAATTGCTTTACTGTATTAATATTAGTGACATACAAAAATTAAAATTTATAAGCTACAGTAATTGACACTAAAAGAATTTTTTAGCGTTAAAACTCAAAGAAATAGATTTTACTATTACCTTTCCAACCGTATCATTGCAATGACAAAATATTTTTGCTATTTTACATCCATGCTTATTAAATTTATAAAATTGTCCATATAAAATCTGACATTTAATCACATCATGTTATTTCCAATAAATAACTTGCTTTAATCACTAACGCAAATGCATCTTGATATTATCTGACGCCACCAGCTATATAGTTACAAATTAAGTGTCATTCCATGTGATAATTTGGATAAAATCCCCATGAAAGTTTCCGCTCAATTTTCTACGCCCACTTAAGTGGAACAAATGTGCAAACGCATTGACATCCTCCGGCTCATATAATCTAATTGATTGGAAAATTAACTAGACACATACAGTAAATTACGTCTATAAAAAGAATATATTTCACAAATCACATCATCTTCGATTAAATCGTACGTGTGATTGATATATTGTATACATATATACACTTAGCTTTGAAGCCTAATGATCCTTACAATCGATGCAACTTTAAGATAAATAATAGCAACAATTCATATTTTTTTTCATAAAGAAAATCCAGTAATGTACAAGAATGCGAAGATTATGTTTTTTTTTGCTTGGCATATTTCAATACAACCGGTTGATGGGATTTATTATGCGTTCAATCTACTGAATCTCCAATGATTCTCGTAAATAAGCTATTGGAAAAAAATTAAACCATTTACTTTGTGCAACGGCACGGATTAATGGTTCGGAAATCAATAAGCCAGTCGCGGTTTTCGTACCAATAATGCCATATTGCGATTGTAATTCGCGACATAAATAAGTACCTCCGCGGATGCATATATACATTATATACGATTCGGAATCATATGTGAAGAAGGTTTGATGCTAATGTCTGGGGAAATAAATGTGTGGAAATTCCAAATGGACAATTGATTACCTTAGCAGGTTTCCATTTTGAGGATGTATTCTTTTTATTAAAAATACAATAATTCAATTGTATTTAATTTAGAAAATTTGTGAGAAGCAGTTGAATTCAATATGTTATTAGGTTCGGTTATTTATAGAAAAATAATTATTAAAAATTGCATGTTGAAGTAAGAGTATTCCAGAGTTTTGGAAATGGACCACACACATGCATATTTAAACTGTTTTTTAATGTTGACTTATTAAATTATATTAAATTATACATATCTTGGTTTTTTGTTGGAGATCAAAATGTCATACGCTTTAATGATATCTTCACACGCATGTACACATTTATAATTCATATGAATACTGTATGTTAAAACAATTCCCTTCTTGAAACTGAGCATGCTTTAGTTTTTTTTATAAAACAGGAAACGTGAGATTACTTTAAAGTTGGGTTAAAAAAAGAGCTTTGATTAAGAATAAATAAAATAATAATAACCCAAATATATCTAAAGTCTAAATGTACCACTTGAACCAGAATAAACAAATGTAGATTAATTTACAAACTATTTTGCAATAGTTTTAATAATTTTCCAACTCCTTATATTACAATTATCAATAGAAAAGCTCAAAGTGTGCCAGTACACGTACAAAAATTAGATCATACAGTCCTACACCACTTCTTCATATCAAAATATCAATTTTATTTAAGTTTTAAAACACTATAGCTAAAAGCCAGGGGAACTATAGAACAATTAAATAATTTATATTCGATCATCTGAACCAGACGTATGTATCTTCAACTATCAACTTTCAAGAAATTGTAATTATATACAAAATTTAAACATAATTAGCCTTATTCTTACCACATAACTGATAGTGAGTTTGGTGAAGTTTTAATTCGTTTAATGTTGCTTACCTAAAACAAACAAAAAATATGATAAATTTAATTTATAAACATATAACATAACAAATTTAATGCAATAAGTCTGTTTACTACTGTTCAATACCACATATGTCTATACACATTTATTGTCCACAACAAAAACCCATAAAATATGCGTTTTTAAATAAATAAACAATTCATAAACTGATGCTTGAATTAAGTTTGAGTAAATAAATAAATAATTCATGATTAATTACTAATTTAATATTTTAATAGCTATAATATGTATACCTTTAAACTTTCTACATTGCATTTCTTGAAATTATTTCAATCATTATTCACTAACTTTTATACTATTTTTTTTTAACAATTATTCTCGGTATTCACCGAATATTCACTCCCGCATTAAAACTTAAATACATCCCACCGTTTCAAGTGCAAGCACGGTACTAAAGCATGAGAAGTGCGATTAGCGGTATCGGCATGCGTATGAAGAAGTGCATAAAGATGAAAAAAATTGTATGTGATTAAATCCGTGCGGAAGAATTTTATCATTTTATAATTTTAATAAAATGTGTAAATTTATATCAATTGCATTCTTTTAGAAGTTTGCTTTTAATTATATTATTAGTTTAAAATAAATTTGAAATAAAATTATAGCTTTATAAGTAAACATGCTAATTTATTAACTCAACCAATTTATTATAAAAATCATTGTTTTCAAAATTTGCATACAAAACACTAAAAAGCAACACTTGTAAGCAAATCTTGTAGTAAACACTTAATTTTATTTGCTCTACATTAAAAGATTAAGGCAGCAGATATCTTACACAAATTTCAATTTCAAGAATAGTTAGATTGAGTTTGAAAGTATAAGTTTTATTCATTTAGTTTTGTTGTGTATGTTTTCTACTGTTTGCTTATAAAAGATTCACTGAATTCAATTTTTGTCTTTTGTGTTATTTTTCTGCAATAAATGGATTTTCTGCGGAATTTATGACAAATTTTATTAGATAAATCATTTTGTAGGCTAATTTTATGCAATAAATATGTGCTTAATTCATAATACATATTAAGAAACAAATTAGTTTTTGTGCTAACTTTATACAATAAAAAGAACTGCGCAACAAATTTTTTTATAAGAATTAGTTTTTATGTCATTTATATATAAATAATAAATAAGTTTTTTGCAACTTACAATAAAAGTAATAAAATAAATCAGTTCTTATGCTGCTGTTATGCAATAAATGGGGTTTTTGGTGAAATTTGTAATATCGTAACAAAAAAAATTCAGCGCAATTTGTGAATGGATTCTTAAGTTAAAACCTTTTTTTATTCATTTATAATAAATTTTACAAAAAATGTTTGCTGATTTTATGTAATAAAAAGAAGAAATCATTTTGTGTGCAATAAATAGGTTTTCTGCGCGGTTTATGATTCCATGAGATAAATCAATTTTTGTGGTAATTTATTGCAATAAAAAAATGTTTTGTGCAATTTATGATAAATTTCTTGAAATATATTAGCTTTTTGTGATAATTTTATTCAATTAATGGTTTGTTGAGCAATTTATAATAAATTTTCTGCAATAAATAAGTTTTTTATGCTCATTTCACTCGGATGTGCCATTTATAATAAAATTTTAAATATAATACATCTTTTTTTTTTGTAAAGTTATCATTATTATTAATTTAACCTGGCTTTTTCAAAACGTTATTTAATTACACTATACATTGTATTAAAATTGTATAAATATTTTGTAAACATAAATTTCTGAATAAAAATATATTATTATTTTAAATATAATTTTGATTGTTCTAATTCTATGCTAGAAAAATGCCATTTCTTTGTTACATGTTAAATCAATTTTTATGCAATAAACGGTTTTTTGCGCAATATTTACAGAATTTTGTGAGCTAAATTTATGCAATAAATAGCTTTTTTGCACATTTTATGAGATAAACTGTTTTTTTTTTAATAAATCATTTTTATTTTACGCAATAAAATGATTTTCTGTTTTATTTATAATGAATTTTATGAGACAAATCAGTTCTAATTTAAAAAAAAAGTTTTTTGCTCATTTTATAATAAATGTTATAAAAAATAAGATTTTTATTATTATTTATAATGATTTAAAAAAAATCAGATTGTGCTGTTTTTGTCCAATAAACAGATTTTCTGTGCAATTTTTGATACATTTTATGAAATTAATTAATTTTTTGTTCTATGTTTATGTAATAAAAATGTTTTTAAAGTAACTTATTAATTAATGTTTTCTGCTAATTTCATGCGATAAAAGATTTTTTGAGCAATTTATATTAAGTTTTCCGCAATAAATTTGTTTATTGTGCTCTCTCCATACAATAAACCAGTTTTGTGCGCAAATTATAATAAATTTTCTAGTAATTATAAATCTTTTAAGTACAAAAAGTAATATTAAACGTCCATCCACACTATGTGAGAAAAAATTTTGCGCGCGATCAAGTTTTTGCTCATTTTAAATATGATCAATAGAATCAGATTCTAAAAATTTTAAAAATAACTAAAATAAATATATGAACATTAATAGCAACAAAAACGTTAACTTTATAAATGTCTTTTTTAAATTTTATTAATGTAATATAAAATCAAAACATGATCATTTCCATAATTCCATTATTAGGAAAAGCGCAGCATAGACGCTGTTGAAAGCTTTTGAAAAACACAAACACAAAAAAGCGTCAGTACGTGTTATTATGTGTGATCTTAGTAAAGCCTTTGACGGTGTCAATCATAGAATCTTGGCAGAAAAGCTTAAATATTATAACACCCACAAAGTTGCTCTTTGTTTGTACGAGTCATATTTCAGAGAGCCATCACAATGCGTATTAGCAAATAATACAAAATCTGCAACATCTAGTATAAAGCAAGTAGAACCACAGAGTTCAATTCTGGGTCCTATGTTGTTTTTGCTTTATCTAAACAATCTGGCAAAACTCACCGGCACCGGCAAATTCTTTTTTATATGAAAATGATACTACACTTTACCAATCTTAGCAAAAACGCAAACATTATTTTTTTATCAATTCGTAACCACATACAAACATTTCTGGAATTACAAATTAGCAACAATTTATCATAAACTTCCCATATGAATGAACTAGCTAGCAAGTTTTGCCTCGGTTGAGGCCTAGCACCCAAGGACACGCGTTGTCTCAAACCCGCTTGTGGATTCGGTGTGAGGCTTAATTGTTTCATGGGTGTTCCGTCGGTGGATAATTGCACTTTGCGCACTTGTTCGGGTGCATACTTCTCGAGTATGCCGCGTGCGATTTTGTACGTTTCCGTGTCCATGACCTTCTCCAGCAATTTCTTCTTGTCATCGCGGAGTCTGATCAACGTGTTTTGGTTCTTGCTTAGCTTACGGTTGTAGTACCACGTTAGCAACTTTTTGCTTGAAAATATTTGAACAGGTGCCAAGACGAGTGGTATCAAATACAGCAATCAATCCTTGATATTACTCGGATAAAAATAAAAGTAAAAAAGAAACGCGGAAAATAAATCTTGCTAGGAATAAGAAACACAAATTTAAAATTACTAAAAACATATATTAGAAACAGAACACAAAGAACAAGAATAAACGACATACTTAGTACATCAACAATAGCAGAATATGGGCTACCACAAGGTGGAGTACTAGCACCAATATTGTATATATTATACATAAATGATATATATGAGATAAACTTGACTGGAGAAATATATACATATGCTGACGACACATGTATTATATATCACGGAAAAAACAAAAAAGCAATAGAAAGAAACATAAATGAAGACGTTAAAAAATTAACTAAATGGTACGACGAAAACATACAAACAATAAATGAAGAAAAAACGACGTATATGGTAATAAGACAAAAAAATACAAAAGATATTGACATAAAAATTGAAATAAATAACATACCAATTACCAGAACAAAACAGACAAAATACTTGGGAATAATAATAACAGAGAAACTAACATGGGATACACAAATAAACAAAATATTAATAGAAAGTGCAGCAACAATAGGAGCTGTCTATAGAGCTAGGAAATGCATACTAAAAGAAACTGCAATAAGTATATACTACTCATTATATTTATCAAAAATTAACTATTTAATAAATATATGGGGTGAGACAACAAAAACAAATTTACAAAAAATACAAAGACAACAAAACAAAATACTTAAAATAATACATAAACTACCAAAGCTAACACCAACAGAAGAAGTATACAAAATAATCAACAAAACAAACATTAACGAAAAAATAAAAATAGAAAAATGCAAACTAATATATAAAATTAAAAATAAAGAAATTAAAACAAATCTACAAATAATATTAAACAAAGAAATTCACGGACATAACACGAGAAGAAGAAGTAATATACATGTACACACAACAAGGACAGAAAAGGCGAAAAAAACAATACTAAGCAATGGACTAATCACATACAATGAACTACCTGAAAATATTAAAAAAACGAAAACTTATAAAGAATTTAAAACAAAAATAAAAGAACACTACATAATAACAAGACCAAAACAAACAAATAAATAAACAAACATGATAATACACACAAAATAAGATAAATGGAAAGAGATAATAAAAATGGTGCCCCGAATACGAAGCTTTGCAACCTACCAAATATGGAAACGGTGTAAAGCAGCAAGTGGGGAGAAAAAAAATATAGTGTTGTAAATATGTAAATATATTATAATAAATTTAGTTAATAAAAAAAAAAAAAGTTACAACCAACCTTTATCATTCGTAAGCTAAGAAAGACTTTAAGTAAGGAAACTATTATTACGTTATATATACTTGTTTGAATCACTCTTACTTTATGGTTTCCAACTGTGAGGAAATTCTAATGCATTCAAAATTTGTTGCTTAAAGAATCAAGTTGTACGAGTATAAACCTGTAACCTTCCATTGCTAAGCAATGATGTCACCAAGTACTTCACAGTTATCTGAAATTATTCACACATATACACGTATTAAGATTGTGTATAACAAAAAAAAAAAAAAAAGAAGTTCATTGAGGTCAATAAACAAAGAGCAATTATATTTAGAGTCACTAAAATAGTTCGCAGTAGTAGTTTTAGGTTAGGTTAGGTTAGGTTAGGTCTGGCGTCCCTCTACTGCAATCCAAAGAAAGCACAATCCGTATTTTAAACATCTCACTCGCTCAGTATATTTATCAAAGTTTTTTCATTTTCTAGACACCCACGACATAAAGAATTCGTCTGGACTCCCATTCTATGCACCTATTTGTTTAAGCCACAGTGTCCAGTTTTAAATTGTGTAAGCTTTTATAGTTTTGTTATGCATTTGCATTATCATAGTTTAGGAAATGTATAATACTTTTATTAAAAATAACCTTATGAAATTTATTCCCTAGCAGTTTTCCATAAGTTGCTAGGTTCTGTATCAAGTTTACTACGGATTATTTGCTTCCCGGTCTTTGTAGTTACCTTTTTGGCAAGCTAGTCTGCCTTAAGATTACCTTTTATACCCTGATCCTTTGGTATTTAGATTAAGCGTATCCTGTTGTTTGTAATGCCACTAGACAGTGTTTAGATTTAATTACTAACAAGCATATCGCCTGTAATGAGGCTTGGCTGTCTAACATGATAGTTATAAGACTGTCAAAGTGTTGTCCCAATTTGATCATGTTTTTAAGCGCTCCATGCAATGGTAGAACAACATTAAAAGCACATGGTAACACCTCAAAGAAATTCTAACATCAAAAGCACACAACGTTTAGAAAATCAATAAAATAAGAATGGATGACAAAAGAAATCCTGCAGATAATAAAACAAAGCAAGAGTTAAAAATTTAACAAAAACATAAATATAAAAAATTACACAAGATAAAACAGAGTATGATCTTGAAAGCCAAGAAGTCATAGATGCAGCAAAGATGAAGACTTATTAAATTTACAACTAGGCACACTAATGAATGGCATATGGGATTTTCAACAAAAGATCAATAGAACAAACTAGAAAAGCATTCAACAAATTACGCTCTGTACTATGTGCCAAAAATCTGTACTTAAAATTTGCCTTAGAATGGTTAAGTGCTAGGTCTGGCCAGCCCTATTGCATGGATATAAAATCTGGACTATAAAAACAGCATCCATCAACAAGATCAAGGCCCTCAAAATGTGGACTTTGAAAAAAACGTTACATTACAATAACACACATAAATAAGCTTAAGTTTAGCTACCTGGGCCATATACTAAGAGGACCGAGATACCGAATACCTCAGCTGACTTTTAAAAGGAAGATAAAATGCAGAAGTGGCATTGCCCGTAAATAGTTATCATAGTTTGGCGTTACTATTATAATATTTAACCCCATCTGCACACTAGGTGTTTTCTCTAATTCCATTCGAGTGTTAATATTTGTAAGTAATTACTGTCAATGCAGTTTAATTTCAGCTTTTTCTCTTTTTATGTCATCCCTTCCTATATTTCTGTTATGTAAACCCTAAGAGTTACAGTCAGTTCATTTCACTGTTTGTCCCGCTTCTATTATCACATTTAAATGCAATGCTGGTAACAAGATCAGTGTTTCCAAAGCTAATGCAAAAACAATACTCATTGCTCCAGTCATGCAAATCTCTATTAAACCTAATTTGATTGCCGTATTCATAAAGGTAATTTTTTACCACCTTTGGTGGGTAGCTTTGGTACTTCTTTTTTTTTTATCTTTAGTTTCCTCAGCTTGTAAGAAAGATGATTGCTGTTTTGCTTTAGTTTACTGATAGTACCTTTATCTAACACCAGTTTTCTATAGTGTTTATAGCATACCGCATCATGTAGGATACAACTGCTCTAAACTTGTTGCTCACCAGAATCTCTTAGGTTATTTACACATAGACCAAATAAGTCGTATATATATATAATATAAAGAAAGCTTGGAGGTGAGCCAATAGCAATCCGTAGTAGTAGCATATTGATGCTAGAAAACAAAATACAGCAAATTAAATCGACGGAAAACTCTAAGCATGTACAATAAATGCGTGGAAATGAGTGGACAGTTTTTCTTCTACAGTAAAATAACATTATTAACGACGTGACCGCTCGATGTGGTGGTTGGGTGATTAAGCGTTAGTTGCGTCAGTTAAATTATTGCAAAACAAATATGGTTGCCAATTATCAACTATCAATTTAAAAATAAATTTTATCTTCGGTTCACTTCACACTACTGTAATCAACGTCATTATAATATTATGATAAGATACCAAAAATATTATTAACAATATCACAACAAATGACTTTTTAAATTATTATTTGTGCTATCCACGAATCAATACACATTTACTTATTATAAAACATTCAAATAAACAACCCCAAGGTAACATCACATCTGTCATTTAAAGTAAGGATAAAGAATACTACAAATTTGAAAAGTGTAAATACGTTTAAAATATAGTGATAAAACTAAAATAACGTTATAATACGTCATTCTATTTATTAGTTTAAATTTCATTATAACAGTGCGGAAAATAAAATATAAAAATACATCATCAACATATTTAAAAAAAAATTCTATAAAGAAAATTGAAAAGAATTTATAAACATAACATAAACATTACTCTAAGCAAGTTTTTATCCAATCTTATTCAAATCTAAAACCTTGTTTTTAAATGCAAATAGTCAAGTCAAATATGCTCAAACATTGATCTCACCTCTAAAAAATTCCAAAAGTTTTGAAACTTAGTACACTTATTTCTAGGTACTTAATGAAGAATATACTAAAAATCCAGACAAATATAACTCGAGCTTTAGCGGCAATTACTAAAAACAGAGCACTTTTTTTGGTTTTTTGTTAATATCTTAAAAATGGTAGGTAGGAAGTAAAAGTTGACTATACATATACATAATGAAAGCTGATAAAATTTGCAATAAAAATAATGTTATACATTTTTTTGTATTCTCAGCGGTTACAGAGTTAGAACGTTAAAGAATAAAAAAAAAAGTTTTTTGTATTGTTACGAGCCAAGGAGCCGGTCTTTTTTGTTTGGTCTTCTTTTCATTTTGACGGTCCTTTCCCTCTCCCTCAACTACTTGCCCTTCTTTTCACATAGCGTTTACGATACGCGTCAAATTGTAGTGTTATGCGGTCTTTCTTTTACCTTTTTTGTTCATGGAACAAAGTGGTAATCAACCCTTTAACGATGTTTCTAAAAGTAGCTATCAACAAACAGAGTTATGAAAACTTAAACAACTACTTATAGCATAAGTTTGCTTCTTGTCCTTTATTTTTATTTGAGGAAACTGGAATGCAGAAAACAAACAAATTTGCCTAATACGATACTTTTCCTGTACTTCAAGAAGAGGCCAATCTTCTCGATTTTGACATCGTTTTAGATGGAGATTTACTGTTACACAAGGTGGTGTAAGCCAAAAATTTTCAATCTCAACAATTTGACAATATTATGTTGCCTATGTTCTCAAGCATTATGCCGGCAAGAGCTATACTGTTGTGTACTACTACTACTGTACGTAGACATCTGAATAGAACCGAAGTACAAGTAATAGAGGTCAGTTGACATAAACTTTGAGCACAAAACACAAATCACAATCAAACAGGATGATTTTCTTTCTAATGAACATAATAAATCCAGACTTATTTCATTCCTTTCAACTGCTCTTCACGACCATGGAATTAAAACAGACCAAAAATGTAGTAACGCTGGTAAATTGATCATCCGCACAAAAGTCATAAAATCCTTAACTAGTGACAAAGTAGCAATAGTTGGCAAAGATACTGATCTTATTGTCTTCCTCATGGCTTTAACCCCATCTGAAAGACAGATAATATTTGTTAAACGGCAAAGTAGAACGGAAGGTGTGTTTGAATCAGCAATTGCAAACTATGGAAATAAAAAACTGCATACTTGTAGCTGCATTCAATAGATGTGATACGACTTCCGCTGCATATCAGAAAAGGAAACTTGTCGGATTCAATTTGTTCAAGAAGCAAGCTGCACTGCAAAGTATTACTGATGTAATAAAGCTGAAGCTGGAAACAAAATATTTCTGACATTGTACAATGCCCCCACAAGCAAACTTCCCTTAACATGCATTGCTACAATGCTTTTACCAAATCGATTTTGAATGCTAAATGAGACCTCTCTGCGCTATCGCCCACAGAAGAAGCAGCAATGCAGCATGCCTTTTGTGTATACCATCAAATCCAAGTTTGGTTAGGAAATGAACTTCTAGAACAGTAGGGTTGAATGTTTGAGTTAACCGGTTGATCTCAATAATTACAGAAGACGCATCAGAACCTGAAGCAGTCCTCAATCTCATTTCTTGCAAATGTATAACTAGATGTGAAAACAGATTTGGTTGCCAAAAAACAGGAATAATGTGCACAAACATTTCCCACAACTGCTATAAAGAATGCTATGCATTACCTCCATCCCCAAAGAAGACTTTGATGACCTTGATGATCTGAATTTCTTTATACATCTGGAAGATACACAACAGTCTGTAAAAAGGCTTGTAAATAAGGATCAAAATGCTGAGTTTACTGGACCTATAACTAGAAATCAGGTAAGATTGCACTTTCTTATTCTTTACTGATTACGTGCAGCTTAGCAGTAGTAATCAGTAATGTTCATACATTGTTTTACAGCTTGCTTATTTCTTAATAATGTGACGGTTTTCTTACACAATTATTTTATAGCTACTTGTTCTTACTGTGTTTCAAGCAGCAAATGTTACTGCTCAAGTAGATGGACAGATTGCTGGGCCTTCTAGAAACAAGCAATCAAGAGTGGATTGATTATGCTGATGATTCTTATATTCTTTAAAATTTCTATATTTTATGTATTCTTAAAAACTTCATTTATTATTTAATAAAGTTGATTTCATTTTCTTTTACCTAGTTGTAAAGTTTGTCTTCACAATGATCCAACGTATCCAAAAGTGTAGGCAAAACATTGTCAAATATTGATTTACAAATATCTATTTGTTAGATGGTAAAAAATACACATTTATTGATTTGGCATTTTCAATAAATTACATATTGTGTTGTGCTAACTATTAAAAAAAAAAAAAACACAATTCCTTGCGCTTTACAACTCTGTAACCGCTAAGAATACTAAAAAAATATATATGATCATTTTTTTTTTCATTATGTATACCTATAATTAACTTTTACCTCCAACCTACAGTTTTTGAGATATTAACAAAAAATTAAAAAAATGCTCTGTTTTTGGTGATTGCCGCTAGAGCTCGTGTAATATTTGTCAGGCCTTTAAGTATATCCTTCAACAGGTACCCATAAATCAGTGTAAGTTTAAAAACTTTTGATTATTTTTAGAAGTGAAAGCTACTTTGACTTAAAATACCTAAAATATATTTTTTTCGAGTCAATATAAATCTTAGCGCAGAATTTTTTTTTATAGTATTTTAAATTTAATAGTCAACGATAATTGAATTCTAATGTTTCCAATAAATTAATATCAAGATTTATATATTTAATTATATATTAACAACAATTATATTGATTAACGATATAATACTCATCATTTCAACTATGGAATCATTAAATGAATTTCTTCAGAAAGAATTTCATCCTTCCCATAAATAAAACTAATCACATAGATTTAATAGCAATAATAATTTAAGTTAACAAAAAATAAATTGCGTATGAATAATGTTATATTGCCATATAATAAATATAATAACAATCGTCTTAATTTTCTTCATAAATATCAACACTTACATTTATAGTTCTCCACATTCCTTTTAATTCAGCTATGAAATTCAACCATCGTAAACAATCCATCAATTAAGTGCTTTTTAGTTATGCTTCACCTTCCAGTAACCTTGAATCTGATGCACTTGTACATACCGCATTATTTATAGAATTACACATACGAACTGTCCCATTTCAACATGCCAATCAATCAACACGTAAATTAGTGCAATTTGTAACATCTAATTATCGAGAATTATGTTGAGTGGAAATGGCATACTAACCCTGTCACGCACGTTCTAATACTGAGCCGATGCTGCGTATAGAACGAGTCGAGCGGATGCAAATATATATTAGCAATAATTATAAAAAAGTTGATTTCGCTCGAGCGAATAAAAAACGTGTATCGGTATAAATGAATCGGTTAAAAAAATATGTTGATTGAAAACTGTTTTGATTGGGTTGTTATAAGCAAATTGGTTTTTAAGGTGGATTATATTACTGTAAACGTTTAGGTGACAAGTTATTTACATTATATTATTAATGATGGAATAGTATGTTAATTCTATATTTCTTACATATAAGCAAAGAACTTATTATGCAAAATATTATCAAGAACAAGCTTTTAATTGTTGCAAAAAAATTTACATTAGTTATTACAGATAATTAGACTTTATATTAATAGTTTAATTTAAAAATACATTGTAATTAAATTTAAATTTTTACCATTTAAATCGATCAGAATATAAATTATTGTGGTTTTTGATTATGTAATTTAAATGCAAGCGTGATTTAGACTTATTTTTTCTTAATCGCTTGTTTTTGTAGACCGACTTTAAAATGCAAATTACATTAGTGGTTACATGATGAAGTCTTAATTAAACGTAATCGTTAATTTTTGTTTTGTTTTATTGTGCGTTTCACAGCTATTTTATATCGCCGCAGAAATCGTACAACTTGTTTGAAGGAGGTTGATATGACTAACGGCTTATAAGGTAACTAAAATCACTAATATAATAAATGTGTATCAACAAAATACAGCTAAAAATTATTAATCTTCTTCATGTTGACATTGATTTTAGATAAATATTGCAACTATGAATCAAAAAGTCATCAATCTCGTTTAACTGTTGAGTTATAGATCATTATTATAATTTCAAAATAAACTATCTCAATAGTTAAAAAAAATTACAACGCAAAATCATACTTTTAGCAGGTTTGACGCAAAAATTATCAACTCAAGTTTAATTCAATATTGTAACATTGCAAAAACAAATAGTTATTTTGAACATTAATAGTCTTTTACAACTAATATACCAACAAATTATACAATATAGATGGTACTATTTCAGATTAATTACCATGAGTGAATTCTAAAAAATATCCTTAACTTCTAGACACATTTTATAAATTTTAATGTTGATATAGTTTGAATTTTTTTAATAATAGTTGCATTTACACGGACACTTTTTACAATGCGCACGTGTAAGTGCGTGCGAAAGTGTTCTTCTAAGAGCGTGTGGTGTCAGAGCGCAAGTTTGAAGAGTACGCGTTTGTTTACTCATGAGCGGTGGCAGACCTCTGTAAGCACGGGTTTGCAATGCAGAAAGAACGCTATTTCCAAAACCGTCTTCGTGCAGATCTTTAATATTTTGAGATGGGGCCCTAGTTACGCAACTGCAAGTGATACATAACACGTTTACAAAGCCTGACATCAAATCTATCAACACAGTTTAGAGTTACTTGTAGTTTTTTTTTTTTTTTAAACTTCTTCAGAATATTCTACACAAACTATTCTATCAAATATAACTTGACGCTATGCAACCCGCATGATATTTCCGTTTCAATTTTAGATTAAATCGGCACATTTCTAATAGTGTTGGTTTATTTGATAATAGTTTTATTAATTTTTAGACTAGAATCTGTCAGTTTTTTAGACAAATCAGTTTTTTTTACAATTTCAGTTGTTTTTAAAGATTCTAGTAACTGATTTAAGTGTTTTGATTTATAAAATACAGATGTAATACCTTAATATTTTTGGCAGATTTGGTGTAACATTTTTGACAGTTGGCTAAGTGAACTTTGACAAATTTAAGTTATTTATTCCAACTTTACCATCTTAGCTGTTTTTTTTTTTTAATTTTAGTAATTTTCCAACAGTTTTAATTAACCATCTGACATCTTTGCCAACATTTGACAATTATATAGTTACACAATTTTTTTTTTTTTTGGTTACAAAGACCAATATTTTAGAGCTTTTTAAGGCTTAAACATATAAATATGTACAAGTTTGAAAACAAAGCAACCAATTTTTGACATTTAAAGCATGTACGTTACTTTAAAGACATTTTTTTAATCAATTTTGATATATACTGGTTTAGAACGTAATTTGGTAGCTGATAGTAATACTTTGCTTTAAAATTTTAATTATTTCAGAACATATTTAGATAATTCTTACACAAGATTGTTGATTTTTTTACATTAAACATTTAAAAATAATTCAAGAATGTACAGTTTTTCATTTTTAGTTAAGAAAGGGTTTGGAAGTTTTAGTTATTTTTACGTCGTTTCTTCTGCCACCCCGTCAGAAGTCACCAACGCCACCATTTTGTTGACCTTTAACCAAAGCAGAACTGGCAATCAAGAAAATAGAATTGAATAAAAAAAAAGAAGTGCATCATATTAATACTCTTAAACTTCTTGTCTCAAAAACGTTTCAAAGGACAACTCCACCGCAAACTACCACAACAGCAAACTACCAAAATTGCCAAACTTAAAAAAAATAAACAAAATTCCAGAAATTTCAAAATTGTTTAAGTAAAAATTAATTATAATCGAAGGTTATAAAAATATTTTCCGTGCCAATAACTGACCATAGAAACGCAATAAACTACTTAAAAAACACTCTAAACTATTACATTTTGCAGACAAAAAATAAAAAATAACTAAGAACAAATTTGGTTGCAAACTGGAAAAGTTAAGTTACAACCAAAAACGGTCTACCGGATAGGAAACCAAAACTAACGTTTTTCATTAGTGTCGGTATAGTTTCTCAAGAGCAAAAAAAAACAAATTTTTAAACTTGCTAAACTGTTTTTATTTAAAATTAAAATTAAAGTAGAAAAGTTTTCCTTTGACCAACGATTAGATGTATTGTTAGTCTCAAAGACTACTCATAGAGCATGGCACAGTTTAAATTTTGCAAATAATTTCACATATTTGAAAGATTGCAACAAGCAGAAGCTTAAAACAGCAATCTTTGCAAAAATATCATTGAACCACTCCAAAAAACGATACGCTTAAAACTAACCAAATTCTTCTAATTTAATCAATGCAGCAGACTTTGTCAATGTATTGAGTAACCAATTTACAACCATAATTGTTGGCGACTTTAACACAAAACACCCTGCATGAAACAGTTTAACGACAAACGCAAAAGGTCGTGTACTTCTTATGTATTATGGTAGAGCACTTGCATATCATGCGAGCAGTCCGGGGTTCGATCCCCGAAATATGACTGAAATGATAACTTGCTCTTTATCCACCAGCGTGGTTCGGAAGTCACGTTTTAAGCTGTTGGTCCCATCAAACCACTTTAAACAAGTCGTAGACTTACTGTGGCGATGTAAAATAGCCGTAAAAAGCATAAATAATAATAAAATGCAAAGGGGATTTTGAGTTCCAACGCCAAATACACCTACATATAGAGGCAATATACTTGACGTAACAATACTCAAAAATATTATTAAAACTCAGATGAACATAAGGATTGTAAACAATGAAAGTTCAGATTACAACCCAGTTGTTCTCGAGATTCTCGGAAAAACGTGCAGAAAGAAGAGTTATTTAAAAAAAAATTCTTTCTTACTTGATTGCTATACAAAAGTTTAATTAAATGACCAAAAGCCCGTAACATAACAGAACTACAAAGGGCAATCACGGATTTGACAAACAAAAAATTAAAATATATGCCGACAATCCACTAGAACTTTTGCGTGCAATAAAAACTTTAATTCAACAACAAAACTGGCCGCGTCTCTAGAAAAAACTTGTGAACCAAAATACCGCAAACCAATAAATAAGTTTTGCTTCATCGCCAAGTCAAAAAAGACTATTATGCCACACAAAAACAAAAGCTGCAAAAGAGCTTTAAAGTCCACCGCTGAAGATAAAAATCTAATGTGGCTGATTGCTAAAACCTTTTGCAATCAAGTAAAACCAATACTATTAACTCTAATAGTTTGAAATTGTAACGCATTCCAAATCTAGATAACACAGATGTTTTTAACTGATTGACAAATTTCAAAAATCACGTACCAAAGCGCAAGACTTTTCAAGGTTGCTCAATTAATTTCGCGACTAAAACCACAATTTGCAATTGGTCCGGAGGGTATTTCAAACAAAATTTATTTTGTCCAAAAGCAATTGCAGCAATCACCAACATAACTAACGGTATCTTAAAACGGTTGCACGTCATCAACATTCTCATGTCTCTCATGTCCTATCAGTCTACTTTTGCACTTTAAGCAAAGTAGTAGATAAGATCATTTTGGACATACTCCAAGACTATACTAAAACGGAGAAGTTGTTAACCAAATCATCCGTCGCAAACATTCAGTTGTTTACCAATTAAACCAAATGACAGACCCCGTTGCCAAAACTTTTAGACTAAAAAAAGTCTTTGACAAAGGTCTTCTTATAAAGCTTTTTTGATTTAATGTTTCAACTTGTCTGGTTAAATTAATCGTATCATATTAAAAAAAAAACAAATTTTAGCAGTCAAGCTAAACGGACACATTTCAACAACATATTGCCAATACCAATTAACTTGTATGTTTCTGATATGTCCTCGACAATAACGGAGTAAGAGTACGTTAACAGCATGACACTAATCTATAGCTCAAAGTAGTCACCCTAAAGATTCAGCAAGCTACAAAAGCGCTCAAAAACTGGGTGACGGTATTGCAAATCAAAGTAAATCCTGTGAAGAACAAAGCTCTTTTTAACAATGCACAAAGCACACAAAAATATCTATCTTAACGACATTCCAATTCCGTAAACTAAATCCGCAAAACATATTGAGGGCACTCTTAACAAAAGACTAAAATCAAAGAAAACGCCGTCAAGTACTTTAAAAAATTCGCAACGCACACTAACCTGGACTAAATAAGACAATGTCTCTTCAAAAGATTGACGTCCAATCAACATGTTCGGAGCATAAATCTCGTAACTAAGTCTCCACACTTGTACCCCAGTCTATAGGGCAAAACTCTTCTCTAACAAAAAATCTATGCGCAAAACGTAAACTTCAAAGCAATCACAAATTGGGTAGAATTTAGTAGGTAGATAATTCCTTAAGGTGTGAATCCGACACTTACCAATACATAAAGAATTGTTGCTGGCAGTTATCAATAATAAAAATATTGCAAAAAAACATAAAAAATTCAGAAAAAAAAATTTGATGTGCAAAATGCAAAAAAAAACAAATCTTTTGTTATAGACCACGCGTAAGCCGCTAGCGTCTCCGTTGAAACCAAAAGCCTCTCAATAACATTTTCTTTTTAAATTGGAACTAAATTTAATGCAGAAGGTTCTTATCCTTAGCATTGCTTTAAAAGCGTATTTCAAAAACGTTTTTGAATTATTTACTTTGACTCATTGTTATAAATATTTTAAAAAGCAGTTAGAAAATACCCAGTTTCGCTTTAAAATTGGAGTTTTGGAACAAAAACTCTATAAGTATATTACATAAAAAATACTTATATATGAATGTGGACTTATATATGTGATTCATAGACTTAAAAAAAACCCTCGATTAAGTCAGAAACAAAATCTAGATACCTGTGACAAGCGTATTATTATCAGAAATCTATACTGAAATCCAACAGCAAATATTAGAATAGACAACAACATCAGTAAAAACATCAAGATATGTAGAGCCGTAAGATAGGAATGCATCTTGTTGCCACTGCTGTTTAACGTATATAACAAAGAGATATTTAAGAAAAAGATGCTGGAGTAAGTTTAAATGATAAATGTATTAAATAACCATCCAATACGCTGACAACACATTTATTTTAACAACCAGCATATAAAACCTTTAACTACTGGTTTACTACTGAGGTTTAAAAATAAATTGAGGTTAGGGTATTTTATTAAAAAAAATTATACTTTATTGTGCTGATTTTACTTTTTTATATATTAAGACTGGTTTCGGCGGTTAGGCCATCATCAGGTTTTTCTTTTCACACCTGTCTTAATATATAAAAAAGTAAAATCAGCACAATAAAGTATAAATTTTTTTATTAAAATACCCTAACCTCAATTATTTTAAACTGTGCAATAATCAGAAACAAATACTTTAAAAATAAACATAAAGAAAACTTTATAATGTGTTTATAATGTGTTTTTTTAAATCCTCAAACGTTTTTAGAATAAATTTAACTTCAAATCAAAATATTTCTGCAAAACTTCCAAAATAAAATAAATTAAGTGTGCCCAAAAAAAACTTTCCGTAAGACTTGCTTGCTTGACAAACTTAAAAGAAAGCTTTTTTGCTAAAAATTTGTTAAACCTAAAGCCTGAAGGTTTTAAAAATGTACTCATAGCTAAAAATTTAAACCCAATAAAAACGTCATTCAACGTCAGTGATTACTGAAAGTAAATAGTACGCAAAAACCAAAAAATAGCCTTTGAAATTTTCTTTTTAGTACTAAAGCTTGTATCTAGTTTTTTTAAAAACATCTTTTGCACACTAAAATAATTTGGCTACACAATGTTGTAATTCGGTTCGCCTTGCGCATGACGTCACAGGGTTTGATGAGAATGCCGTCTAATAGATACATACAAACCGCAAACCGTTTATTACATTTAATTTGTATTTATTTTTGCAATATGCAATTGTCACATTTGAGAATAGATTATTTATAATACATATATAGTTTTAAGACGACCGTAGCACAATAGTCAAGTGCGAGGACTGTTGAGCAGGCAGCTCGGGTGCGATTCCCAGTAGCAACAATATCTAATTTGTCCAATATATTTTGATGCGGTCGTCTCCTTCGCAAAGCAATAGCAAACCAGCGATTTATTTGCCTAGTAAACCCTTCTAGTAGTGTGGTTTGGATTCCACGTTAAACTGTAGGTCCCGCATGTTTGTGTAGAACTTACAAGAAGGGAACCTACGCTAGTTCCAAGCAATGGCACTATATAAAAAAAAGTTTTACTAAGATTTGATTTTTGAATATTATTTAAATATATCTGGTACTAATAAATAACACAACTAAGGTTTTATATAACAATACATAAAAATTTTTTTTTCATATTTTTGCTTTATTGAAGTTTTTTGTTCAAATTTTTAATTTTGAAATACATTTTACAACAAAATAAGTCTTGCTGTATCAGGCATTTCAATTAGATTTGTTTTCTTATTCTTGTAGTTAGATTTTGTAAGTTTTCATAAAAATGTGTACACCTTTTAATAGTTTATGACCGGATTTAAATATTTTTGATATTTTATTAACAGAATTTGCAGTTTTTAACCATTAGTTATTTAAAAATATTTTAATATTTTATGAAAGAATTTTGCTGGATTTTTAAACTTTTCAACTTTATGGCCCGACTTTGTTGTTTTTTGACAATATTTTAATGTTTCAAAACCGAATTTTGTTATTTTTAACATTTTATAAGTAGCATTTACACTTTTTAACCGTTTTTGGTCAAATTTTAAATTTTTCTGAAAATAATTTAATAGTGTACGGGATTTTTAATAACCGTCTGAGGGACTTTTCTCAATCCCTAGGTGAATAATCCAAAAGTTTATATTTCAAAAAATAATACGTATTAAAAAAATGTTTTCTTTAGCATTTATTCAACTAATTCATTTTAATTTTTCAAAAAAAGCATAATATCAAATTTATTTTCATTTTGTTGTAAACTTTTGTAGTAATTATTACAATTAAAAAAAAACCATATCGGAAGAAAAAGGTAAATTCTATTCCTAATATTATGATTGCACTCATTTCATTCCACAAACACACTTGAGGTCAAAAGATGACATCAAAGCCCAAAACACCAGAATTAAGAACATAGAGGAACATCTGGTGAGGATAATCAAAAAGAAAAGATCGACGTCGCCTTCGATAAGATCAACAGAGCCAAACTCGATCTCGGCACTACCCTCTAGGACCTCCACTCTGACATCACAAAGGAAACCAAGAAATTGGTTGCAGATTCCACTACGGATTTGTCCGCCAAGATAGTGAAGCACCCCGTTTTGCCAGCCATCCCCGCAAAAGCCCCGGCGACAACCACAGCCAAGCCCCAGCTCATAAAAACACTGGAACCTCAGGTCCAAGTCTCCCTCAAGAATCCGGCCAATTTCACGGAGAGCAACGTCACCGCCCACTCCAATGCATGCCCCGCACCCAGAGATGGGTTTCCAGACCGTGGGCAAGAACGGCAAAAAGTTGAAGTCCAAAAGAGCCAGAAAAAATTAAATCTTCCTCAACCTCTTTGTCTACTAGGCCATCAACCAACTCTCGTCAGGTGCTTTCAGCAAACCCTCAGCTCTTAAAACTAAAGGGTCTTCAACTCGGCCAGCCCCTAAAGCTCATTCGGCCGTCTTCGGCCAGACTGTTGAACCTTTAAGCCCTCTACGTTTACTATTCTCGCCAATTCGCACAGAGAGCGCTGGCACCCGACGCCCACCCTCATCACAATCAAGAAAAAATCCCTGTATCCTGGGCTGTTAGCAATTTTCAAGTCAAATAACATTACAACCAATAGAGCCGTAAACGTGATGAACGGCATTCGTATGCATCGACTCACGCATACTGACTTTCGTGCGGTCATTGAACCTTGCACTGCCGCTAACGTGGTGCACTACACATTTCAAACAGGGGCTGAAAAGACCCTAAAATATGTCATTCGGAACATTCCCGATTGCGTCACGACAGACGTGGTGCAAGCCGAGCTCATCGCTCGGGGATTTGAAGAAAGGAACGGAAAATCCTTCGCAATGCTATACGTTCAGCTCCCCCAGGAAGTCAAAAATAGAGAGATACGCCGGGGCTCATCAAAGCTCCGCGTGTGCTTCTTCTAAAGAGTCCGGGCACGTAGCTACGTGCGCTGGGTGCGGTGGGTCTCACACTGCCAGTTACAAAGGCTGTCCAGTTTATGTTAAACTGCGTGCTAGTTAATTCGGCAAGGCCCACAGTAAAGCACCTGCTAACCATCAGCAAACCACCGCCCCTCCAAGGAGTACACACCAAGCCAGCATGGACGTGTCCTACGCTCAAGCGACGGGTTCTGCAAATAGCGCAGATATAAGAATCAGTTGCTGCTCCGCTTATCCCAAGCGAGTAGTGACGATTTTAAGAAGTTAAAACTAACTTTAGCTCAGGTTTTAGTTAACTAATAGCTAGCTCTTCAGACTGGTCAATTAGTCTGTTTTCCGGAAATAGTCGTGGTACAAGATCTCCACAATACTATGTGACGCCTATAAGGCTGGCACACTAGGTGCATTATGTAATATCAAACCCGTAATTTATTTCTAAGTTAGTTGAGAAGATACTTACGCTCTTAAAGCATCAAACTTTCATGGCACTCACAAAGTTTAGTCGGTAGGCGTCCATGAGAATAAATCCGACACTTGCCAAGTCTTTAGGAAAATTTCCCACCTAGCCCAAAAAAGCATCTTTTTCTTGCGCTTAAATTTCATACATTTTATGAACTACTGTAGTTGCGGTAATTTTTCTTTAAACAAATATTTTTAAAACTATTGTTTAATTTATGGTAACTTTTGATCAATTTCTAAGAAAATAAGATTTTTTTTTATTAGTTATAATTTTTTCCAATAAGCCAGACTATGCTTACGTTTTCAATTAAAAAAATTCATTAAATTTAAACAAAGATGAGATATTTTTGATAATTTTGAGTTTTTATAAAGTAAATAGAGATTTGGCCCTATTTTTCATGCAAAAAATAATTTATTTTGTAAAATTTTGGCCACGTTATTGTCTTAAATAACAATTTTGTAGAAATTGTGATAAAGATCTTGATTTACAAGCTTATCGTTTGGCACGTTTGCCAACTTTTTCGTTTTTCCATTGGACAGCATTAATGTTGAAGACATGTGGTTTCAGCAAGATGACGCCACATGCCACACAGCGCGCGTTACAATTAATTTACCAAAAAAATGAACCTGTTAACTGGCCACTTCGTTTGTGCGATTTGACGCCATTAGATTATTTTCTCTGAGGATATGTAAAGTCCCATGTCTACACCGATAAACAAGCACTTGGAAGCCAACATTCGACGCATTATTGCCGAAATACATCCTGAATTACTGCAAATAGTGTATGAAAATTAAACCTCCAGATTACGCCATGTACGCTTCAGCCGCTGTGGTCGCATGTCCGAAATCATATTTAAACATTAATTTCATGGATGTTAATAACATTTTTCTGTGCTTTATTTCAATTTAAAGTTCCCCGCCTCAGTAATAGTATGCTACTAAGGAGCAATCATTTAATTTCTTAAACTACCGTTTCCATCTCTTATTTTTCTGTTTTTTTTTTTACTTATTAATTTTATGCTCTTATTATATTAATTTTGTTCAAGTAATAAGGTCGCTATATTCAAATTACATAATATTATAATCATGCACATAATATTATGCTATCATAATTACATGATAATATACCAACCTACTCAATTCAAATGTTCATGTTTCCAATTTCAATCAAATTATTATTTTACGTAGCGTTTTAAGACATAAAAATAAAATAATAAATGCAAAATATCTTATCTGCAATAATATTAAAAAAATGTGAATTATTTTGAGCAAGTAACAAATATATAATAATTTATTAAAAAGTACAGAAGAATATAATCTAGTTTATATTGGCAAAATTAAATTTATGCAAATATTTATAACGAATTCAATCACTGACAAACACACAAATAAATTTTATTTAATTAATTGCACAAGCCAAACATTATTGATCTGTAAACCTCATTATGCAATTGCTCAATATATTCATACTAGAGCAGTCACTGACACCCAACAGATCCTATAAATGATGTCCCAAAATTGGAATCCGTTAAAACTTTACCATAAAGGTGCGTTAGGCGCTTACGGGTATTCAAATTGATTTTTATTTAATTGATCGTAATACTTACTTAATTATATATAATACATATAATTTTATTATGAATAGATAGTTATTATTATTATAATTATTTTTTATCCTTATCCATTCAGTGTCTCTTTGAAGTCTCAACGTCAACCCATATTATAATTCGCGTATCAGTATCGGGGTTACGGGCTCGAGGGTCCTCCTCCTATCTACTTAAGATATAAATCATTATATGTATTTTGGACATGAGGTAGATAGGTTGATGTACTTTAAAAAGCCATTAAATTGCCGATAAAAGATTATGTCTGTATTATGGTAATGTTCTTTTGGCACTAAAAATAAAATAACCGGTCAACGGTTTTATTACCGAGTTTTAAGTTACCGAATTGCCATTGTTCGGACAGGCCATATAATTTCTTTATCGTGCATACTTTAAATTAACTTAAGTATTCCATCTGAATAATTAAGAGTTTATTAGGACTGTATATTATATTAATAGTTAAGATTTTATTAGAACTGTAATTTAACTAATTACTGTTTAAATAGTAGTAGTAATATTTTTATTAACTAATTACTATTTTGCTTTAGGCTGATGTGTTAAGAAATAAATATTATTTTTATGAAAGGTTAAGATAATACTAGCAAGATTTATTTTATAGCGCTTAATAGTAGTGTGTTACCAGTAGCAAAGGAGATTAGAAGAGAAGTGCCCACTGAGTGTTTTCACCAATCACAGTGGGCGTATCACAAGCGGTCGCATGTAAGTAAAATATCATTTTAATTAAACTGATAATATGGTTTGCTAAACATATTAGAAACAATTTATTTAAATATTGTAGAAACTAGACAAGATTCGTCTTATTTATTCTAGTTTCAAAATTAGTTTTTTTTTTTTAATATTTTTACTAATCATTAACTGTTCAGCGTTAATATAAAAATAAAGCACTTCTATTGATAACTAGCGCACTATTAAGTAAAAGCAACAACAAAACTTGAATGTAGGCATATTGCATTTCAAGATTGAGATTGTTTTATTTTCATAATACGTTATTGAAACCACAAGCGGATTAATTTTATAAATATAAAATATTCTCTTTTAGCAAAAACTTGTCTATTATTAATAATTCAACGAGAGATATATTGCATGTTAAACGTATAAGGCATATTTTTTTTATTTTTTGTAAAAAATAGTCGAAAGCAATTTCTACTTTAATCAAAGAGTTTGTTCGATTTTAACTAAAGCAAATTATATTGTTATTATCAATTTAATTTACATATTTAGACTATTTAACGTTCAGAAAAAAATGATTTGAATTCATATATTCAACATAGAAACAATTATTATTGTAAATTAATTTTTTATTGCGTATCGAAAATGCTTGCGCTTAACGGAAAATGTTTTTTGGGTATAATACGCGGCGCTGCCTGAGGCCATCCTTACCGTGAAAATTAAGCTCTCTTCCGCGGGCAGTAAGATTGAATGATTGTAAAAATATTGTGTTATTGGTTTACTGGTGATATTACAAAATATCACTTTGGAATTTCTTTACATTATCCACACATTGTATTTAGTGTACATTGTATTATTTAAATTGAAAAGTGGTATATAGTTTTAATTATTATATATTGATGTGAATTGTTGCAGAGCATACGTGAATGCTTGACGGTGGCGCTCCTATTTAAGTAACTTTTCAATGATATAAAACCTCAAATAGATTGTAACTAGGACTATATTTTATTATACTTCACCTTGTTTTCAAAACAAGAAACTGTTTAATAAAACACACAAGACCCTCAATAAAAGCATATAGGATCTATAGTTGTGGACGGTTTAAACGTGGATTAATATTAAATCTAGTTGGTAAAAAAATATCTATATAAATTTCAAACTTAAAGAATAGTAAAAATAAATAAAACAAAATTTACCCGCTGCTGCTAGCTGAGCAATATGAGTGTTACCGGCTCTATGCCCCCGAGGTGGTAGGGGTGGGAGTCGGAGACGTTGGAGAAGGCGGCGTGGCCCTTCTCGTGGTGATTTGTGTGTTGGGGTTGATAGTGACACTATAGGCCTCGGGGTTCTGCCTTGATAGACCAGGTATTTGTTCCCGTTGGAAGCGACGGGTGCGCCATCACGTTTTGCTGAGGGTTGCAGGTAGTGTGCAACTCTGGGTACACCTGGTGGTATAGTGTGACGTATTGCGTGCCTTCAGGGGTCAAAGTCACGCTGGGCACCTGGTTAGTGGGTTCGGGTGCCGCGGGGTGGTGTGCGTACCCGCAGCTGGATTGGACGCCCCAGGACGTCATTGTGTTTGTTAGTGAGTAGTGGAGTCCAGGGGTTTCTATGGGCATAGCAGCGTCGAGAAGGATGCGAGAGAGTTTTTAGCGAAGGAGATTGTGTCCCACTCTCCAGTGAGAACACCTTCCAATAACCGCCGCGCCGCTTTCAGACTTAGACCTGCCGCCCTCGCAACCCTTCGCGGAAGGCAACCGGTGACAGTTTTCCTGCATGTAGTCTATGATGTACACTCTTAACCTGGTGCATATACCCAGGAACCTCCGTAAATGCTTTTTGTTCCGTGGGATCTCTAGGTCTCTTATCGATTTCAGATGGTGCGGTAGAGGTTGATTTCCTTCCGCGCTGACCCGGTGGCCTAAGTATTCGACCAAATCAGTCCCAAAGACGTATTTCTTAAAGTGGCATCTTAATCTGTATTCTTGTAGGCGTTTGAGTACTTTTCTCAGATGCACCAGGTGGGTGGCGTGGGAATCTACCAGTATATTGTCTAGGTACACCAAGACAATGCTTCCCAGCAGGCCGGACAGGACTTGCGACATGAGCTTTTAGAAAGCCGTTGACGCGTTCTTTAGGCCGAACGGCATCACCTGGAATTGGTAAGTGCCCCCATCTGGGGCGGCGAAGGCAATGTATTGTTTGTCCTTGTCCTTCATGAGAATCTGCCAGTATCCGGTCCTGAGATCGATTTTGCTAAATACCTTTGCTGCTCCAAAATCTTTCAGAGTTTCCTGAATTTTGGGCAAAGGTGCGGCTTCTTTCTGAGTTGCATCGTTTAACGCTCGATAATCAATGCAGAAGCGCGGTGAGCCATCTTTCTTCTGCACAATGACTACCGGAGCGCAGTAGCTACTGTTGCTCCTCTCAATAATGCCATTTGCAATCAGTTCTTCCACCTGCTCAAAGATTAGTGCTTTCTTATGCGCATTGTAGGTGTATCGCGCTGTGCGTATCGGCGTAGTGTTTGTTAGTTCGATGTGATGTTTGACCGTAAGGGTAATTGTGGGTGTCACATCTTTGTTAAAGACTGTTAGAAAATCACGGACCAGTTGTTCAAATTTCTTAGCGTCGGGGAACGAGTGTTTTGGTAATTCCACTGCTTCGTGTGTTTTGGTCGGCGGCGTCTTCTGGGGTATCCAATAGATGGTCGATCGACTTTCTTTGTCATAATGGATGCACTGGCGTAGGTATTCGAGGCTTGTTTGATGTTCGTTCAACCATGGGCTACCCAGTATTATCAATTTCGAGGCAACCGGGAGGGTAACGTTATGGTGTTGGTCCCCAACGGTCATCTCAACGGTTGTTTCTACCACCGTGTCAAGCGTAGTAGATGAGTTCGCTAGTGCAACAAAAATCGTTGGTGGTTTCAGATTGCCCAACCTTAACCGAGTAAAGTTGTGGCTCGCTCCGGAATCAATGAGGGCCTCCATAATTTTGCCGTCAATGATCACGGTTATCCGTGGTAGGTGGCCTTTTCCCACCGCGCCTATGGTGGCTTGGTGGAAGTTTGCGTGTTCACGCTTCCTTTCCTTCTTCTTTTTTTTTAGATCGGTGCGGCTGTCTTCTTTTGCCCGGGCCGACTCTCTATTTGTTTCCCAAAGTCGACTTGATGGTGCTTGTGGCTGGCTTTGTGTTTGTCCGGGTGCTACGTCGTAAAGCAATGTTGTTTCGACCTTGTTGGCCGTGCACTAGTTGGTCGAACGATTAAAAATCAATGATGCTGAGTGATTGTTGTATTTTCGGTGTAAGCAACTGCGTTTGCCAATTGTGGCACCTGCTGGTGGTTCTCTCTGCGCTGCCATTCTTCCTCCATGTGGCTGGTGGTTGTTAGGCAGTTGGTTTCGGTCGAAATCTGACCGTCTTGGAGTTTATTCGGTAATGTTGGATGAATGTTGAAGAAGGCGGCGTGGCCCTTTTCGTGGTGATTTGTGTGTTGGGGTTGATGGTGAGATCATAGGCCTCGAGGTTCTGCTTTGATAGACCAGGTATTTGTTCCCGTTAGAGACGGCAGGTGCGCCATCACGTTTTGCTGGAGGTTGCAGGTGGTGTGCAACTCTGGGTACACCTGGTGGTATGATGTGACGTATTGCGTGCCTTCAGGGGTCAAAGTCACGCTGGGTACCTGGTTAGTGGGTCCAAGTGCCGCAGAATGGTGTGCACTCCAGTTAGAGACGTACCCGCAGCTGGATTGCACGCCCCAGAACGTTATTGTGTTTGTATCCCCAGGGCTCGAGATTAATTGTCCCACGGCGTAGGGTGTAATGCCGTGGGTGCAGTTAAGGGCTAGAGGTGGGTAAGTCACCTCTAGCGCGTTTGTTGGTGAGTAGTGGAGTCCAGGGGTTTCCATGGGCATAACAGGTGTCGGCGTTAAGAAGGATGCAAGGTAGTTCCCAGCGTAGGAGATGGTGTCCCACTCTCCGGGGGGGGAGGGGGGGGGGGGGGGGCTTACGGCGGTAGGTGCAATGCCGTGAGTCGTGAGCAACTAATTCGGTCCATAAGTTCCTTGCTGCTTTGCTGCGTTGCTAAGACTGCCGTTGGGCCGTTGCTGCGTAAGCTTTATACCAGCCGGCGAGCGGCGTTAGTTAGAACGGTTTAAACAAAGCATAATTTTGCAGTTTTGCTAAATTTACGGTTTTTTTTGGAATAATGTTTGAAGCTTGATATATCAAAATGACTGCCCCAACATTAAATATAAAAATATGTGTTTTAAAGTACATGCAATAAGGAATATTTTGAGCCACCATAGACCTTCTTATCTTTTTCCAGATGCCCAAAAATTGAAATACAAAAATGTGCCAATTGCCGATTTTGACAATTTTTGAATATTAAAACATTCTTGATAATGCCCGATATACCATTTCTCATATAGATAACCTTTTTTCTTGTGTTCTAAAAAGTATTTACTGAAGTTTTGACTAAAATCGACCTATGTCGATTTTAGTCAAAACTTCAGGCGAATCCCTTCTTCAAGTCCGCCATCACCGAACTGCCCATCCAGCTCCCAACTAAGCCCATCACCACAGAAACACCAATAAAAACTTGCACAGTCAACCAATTTCCACCAAGCAAGCCAGCAGTCACCCAGGCCCAGGACTTCCTCAAGAAACCGCTACGCCGGATTGCGCGACTCCATCTCCTCCGAAGAGGAAGAGATGGAAACCATTCACATCAGCAAGGACAACTTCCACCAAAAAGATCCGTGTCAAGCCGGCGCCTTTGTCCTGGTAGAAAGAAATAAGGCAAAAGCAAAGTCAAAAAAGTTAAAAAAAAAAACCAAGTGACCCCCCCGCCCCCTAAACATCTTGCTCTAACAGGCCATCAGTCGCCATGACACGTCAAGTACCCTCAGCACTACCAAGGCAATCAGCCACTAAAACCAAAAAACCTTCAACCTGACTCACCCTTAAGACGCAGCCGACCACTCTGGTCCGGTTAATAGATTCTTAGGCCACTCTACCCAGCCAGCGCTTACAAAGGGCCCTTCTCCAACTACCTTAGGGCTAAAGACAACCTCTGAATCAATGATTATAACCATCAACCGCGCAGTAAACGTGGTTGATAGCATAAGCCCGCACCCCCAATCGCAGGACGATTTTAGAGTAGCAATAGATTACTACACGAGGCAGGATATCCATCATCACACTTACCAATTAAGGTCTGAAAAAACTTTAAAATATGTTATTAGAGGTTTACCTACCTGCATTAAAACTGAAGTAGTGCAGGCTGAGCTTATTGCTCAGGGATATACATCAACATCAACCTCAAACATAGACAGGGACAAAAAATCCTTTCCTTAAAGAGCAATAAAAAGAGAAGTTCTATTTCTCAGTAAGTTACTCGAGCTTTGCGTGACAGTAGAAATCAAACGCAAATATCCCGAGATCGCACTAAATCGGTGTGTCAAGTGTGCAGGAGCTTATCCAAGCGCCAATTGCACTCTCACAAAAGAGAGCTGCCATTTAGCCAAATGTGTCGCAACAGCCAAGCCCACGGTAAAACACCTGCTTGCCATAAGCAGTCTCAAGCTCCTCCTCTGAGCGCTCCCAATAAATTAATAAAGATAAATATCAGCTGTTACTCCGCTTATTAGAAGCAAGTAACAAAGATTTTGCCAAGCTAATTATAACTTCATAAGCTCTATTAGACAAGTAGATGTCTAATATTTTCAGACACTGTTTGTCAGTCTAAAATCCAGACCTAAAAGTGGAACTAGATCTCTACTAATTCTAGACGACACCTATAAAGTTTGCGCAATTGTGCATTATGCAAATATACCCGTTTAGCATACAACAATTCAGGAATGTCATGTCACAGTAGAGACAAACTACAGTGAACCCATCATTTTGCACTTTGATAGTTACTCTAAAAAAAAAAACTATCTCGCTTTCTCAGTTTTCTGTATAACCTCATTTGCTATGTGTGGTTTTGCATTATTATAATAAAAAATAAATCCAAAGCTTATAAACGCTCTAGCAGGTACCACATAGTTTGTAAAAATGTTATCTATGTATTGGAAAAAATTCATTCGTCCAAGAACAAAAACAATATTCAAGTATTAAAAAAGATGGCAGTTCATATAGTCAAATTCTCTTCTAAACCTATCAACCTGCTAAACCAGTCTTATATAATGACATTCACTTATATTTTACCAAACTCAAAGACAACCATCACAACGTGCCAACTAAATTTTAAAATTTGATATTTAAGCTAGCATTTTAACTTTTTTAAATTAACAATTGTTACCTAGACAGCCAAGTTGGTGATAGTACAAAAGAAAACTAAGCAAAATATACTCTTCAGAACCGGGTACCTTTCTTACAATCAGTAAAAACCTCTACCACTTGCAGAGTTACTGCAGGTGACGCGTGGCAGGAACCGGATACAATACACCGCTAATCCTTGGCTGCAATGTCAACGCCCATCATGTGGCCTAGAGATGCAGAAACATAAATCTAAAATGTAAGAAACTTCTAAAATGTATGTATAAGAGTACAATCTCAGTATTATTAACAAAAGTAATACACCAACGTGTCGCAAAGAAAGGTTACATAGGAAACCAGAAAGCCAGTGAAATAATAAAAAAAGTGGTGCGTGTCAGACAAACCCTCATTGTCTAATCATGAACACATTTTAGTATACAGGAACCTGTAAAAATTAAACCGGGATCTATACAACAAAATTCTAGTTAGTCAAATCTGGGTTTGTCCAAAAACAGCAAAATTGTTACACAAGCTGGAAATAATGCAAGATATACTTGTCAACTCCATTAAAACTGATTTTAAAGTAAACTTCCATACACACCTCCAATCAGATTATTTAACAAAACAGGGAGTTTGAGAAGACAAGGACAATCACTAGAAATCTATTCAACAAAACTAACAAAATAGTTACCAGACCACTTATAGAAGCAAAGACCACACTAGAAACATTGAAACCTTGCAGACCAAAAACGGAAAATAAGCTAAGTCGATCAAAAACACTATACGAGATCTGCTGCAGACACACTTCCCAAGCTCTACTCTGATTAAAGTTCCCAACCCAGAAAATCTAAAAAAATAAACAAAAGGACTGAGACAAGGCAAAAACTATATTCATTCAAGGCAACCTAAAATCGAAGGCCAACACATTCAAATCATTTAAGTCGCCAGAAACCAATAGAATCTATCCCATCATGCTATAGAAAAAGTTCGCAGTTTAAAAAAAAACATATATGCAAGATGCTAAGAGCGACTTTCACAAATACGTTGCAGCTAGATAGCAATGATGGTGGTATTATACCAAAGCCGTAGCGTATACTCATATGCCCTAGCTTAATCCTACAAACCAATCAGCTTGACATTTTTTATGCAAAAATTATAAAAAAAATAGTTGACAGGTAGATACGGGAGCGTAGCAGCTAGTCACCACTATTGCCCATACTTTAGTACCTTGTCATAGATAACCTGCTACATATACTCAAAAACATAGACGTGTTTTGCCTTAGGCTGCTATGCCAATAATCTCACCATTAGAATGCACTAAACACCGTAAAGAAAGAATAATCAATAAACCAAAATTTAGAGTCGGATGCACATGTAAATAAACACCTAGGCAAGGCAAGCAGCATACAGAGTGCAGATAAATTGCTAGTATTAAAATCCAACTAGTTATGGCCTGCATAAAGAGTCTGGAAGCAGTGGATGCAATTGCAGAGTTTACCTGATCTAGATACTAAAGGACTAAGAAATAAAAGAAAATCTCTTGAAAACTCAGCTTGCAAAAAAGAAAACAATAAGAACATTTACTGGATCAAAAACCGCAGCAAACTTGAAGCAAAATACAGCAAATTGTATAAAATCAGTTCAATACAGAACTGTTGCCAAGTTATGAGCGCAGCAAACAGCGGCTGCTCAAGAAGTATAACAACTCGACGCTAACTACGCGCCTAGCAAGCACGTATTACATACAAAAGCAGGCGGCGTTGTACCAAAAGTTATGCCCGCAACATGATACAATACAAATAGCTAATGCATTGATCACTTGGATTGACCCCAGAATACAGCATGCCTTGAAACTATTATGGTTTGCAGATCTGGAACAACTAATTCAAAGCTAACATCGAGCACCGCAAAAGATTACATTCTAACAACAAACCCAATACCTTAAAGATTTTGGAAAACAAAACAAAAGCCGGACAAAGTTAAATACCACAACTCTACCAACCCCTCTCACAAAAACAGCGGAAACTCTTAACCCAACACACATCATAAGGTTCATGAGCCAACCAAACCAGCTACCAAGAATGATGGTAACCACCAAAGTACGGAGAAGACCGCTCCCGCCACCAAAGTGCATTCAACTCCACCGAAAAAGATGCCAAAACAATAAGAAATGGCAAGTCTAGTGCGGGGTTTCTTATCCGTGTTTGCGGATAACGTGCTACGCTAATTACGCATAAAATTGAATTATATAACCGGACAATAGTCAGGGCACCCAGATACACGTACAACGTTCATAAAAAAGCGATAGTCCTTAGACAGGTCAAAGACATGCTTGCCACGGGTATTATAGAGAGAAGCACTAACAAGTATTGCTCCCCAGTAACTCTGGTGAAGAAAAAAAATGAATAGATTTTAGGAAATTAAATGCTGCCACAAAAGTTGCAGCCGCTCCCTTACCCAAAATTTACAAAACCATCAAAGACTTTGGTGGGGCTAAAGTATTTACCAAATTAAATTTAAAGACAGGTTATTGGCAAACCCTCTTAGAAAAACAGCACCGACATTATACCACCTTTGCAGCACCGGACGGTGGTACATACCAGTTCCGTGTTATGTCGTTTGGTTTAAAAAACGCCCAAGCCTCGTTTCAAAAACTAATGTCAAGGGTGTCTGCTAAGGGAATCGTACTTGTCTACTTAGGCAATATTGTTTACTCCTACACCTACAAAGACCATGTACACCATCTCCGCATAGTCTTAGAACGCTTACAAGAGCATAGCCTCAAGTGTAAACTAAAAAAATGTGAATTCCCCAAATCTAAAGTAGAATACTTATAACAGAAAATCACATCAGTAGGTAACCAACCCCTACAGCATCACCTAACTTTAATTAAGGACCATGCCCGACCAACAAACAAAACCAAATTGCGCAGCTTCTTGGGACTAGGCAGGGACGCATCCAAAGCTGGTCTCGAAGCAATGCTTTACCAATAAGAACGTTTCTGCAAGCACACCATTTTGTACGCAAATGCAAAATTGACAGACCCACAAACTCAATTCCACTTGAACAAACTGGAATGTCTTGCCATAGTATAGGCCATTAAAAAGTATCGCCAGTACTTGGAGGACAAACCGTTTACCATGGGAACGCACAACCGGGTGTTAGTATGGCTAGCCAACTCTACGGACAGTAAAGCAAAATTTACTCAATGATCATTGTTCTTAGCGGAGTTCACGTTTAGCACAGAACATGCTCCCGGCTACATAAATTTACTACCGGACGCTTTGTCTCGGAATTCTAGAAAGAAAATGATGATAGACAACAAACCAACGCGGTCACTGGACAAAGCCCCAGCAAGCTACTGTTAGGTAAAAACTTACGACAACCAGGTGAATAAGACAAACCCGAAAAACAAACACCAAGGTTAGAGATTGAGCCAAAAGATTCAATAACAAATGGATAAACCAAAATCACCACAACAGACTACCACTGTTTCTGCATTGAGAATCAATACTATTGACCTAAAACAAAATTCATGAAGAAGAGAAGAACATCATTTGCCAAACCTCCAGAAGTTGTTCCGCTCAAAGGAAATGGTGAAGATTTTTGAACAAACGGCAGTTAAAACCAAATCACCAACAAAGCACTACGACTGGTTACACCGTCAAATTTCTTCTATTAGATTTATGGAAAACCAACAACACAGTCTACGCAAGATACGACTACAACGATCGCTATGTCCAATGATCACTCGACCAAATTCTTGAACAAACCGACGCCTGCAGCACTGCACTCCCACCGGATGATGTATCCCCCAACCGGTCATTGCACGGGAACCGCTGGCCACCTATCCCTCTTCGTCTCCGGGTCCACTCCAAGGATGCTGACAAAAAAATTTATATTGTAGTAATTGGAAAAAGTAATTATCAGCATGTGGCCTAAAACAATATAAAATGCTAAAAGCTCAGATTGATGATTAAAAATTAGTTTTTAAATCACGTATTAGATTATTTTTGCACTAAAACTAAGGTGGTTAGAATATTTTTGCAATTATTTAATAATCTACTATTCACAGTAAATTAAAAATACTTTATCGAAATTTAGTTAAACTGTAGATAAAAAAACAAACATAATTACTTAAATATACTTTTTCAGAACTCGTAACAAATGTTTTTAATTTTAACTTTTTTATTAACTTCATTTCTAATTCATGAGATGAGTCTAGAACTGTTTAATAGTTTTGTTAAATTAGTTCTATTTTATAAAATTCAGATAATTATTTTTAAATTCAAAGCAGCACTAGCTTCTTACCTAAAGGATTTACGGTAAAACTTTTTGTTTTCAATAAAAACCTCTAGAAATAATAAAATTTCCTAAGCTAAAGACTAAAAGAATATTCTATGTCCATGTTAACTTGCTATACATAGAATAATACATACATTGTGCATCAACACGCATCACATCACATCACACATCACGATGTCATCCAAGTGTCATTTATAGCAAGCGAACATAAAAGCTTTCAATGGATTTGAAGAAAGACGCAACGCACATTTCCTGATTTGACATTATTGTTATGGCTTCTTAAACGAGTGAAAGCTTTTTACATCCACTATTAAGCACCATGCCATTGAGTGCGCTATAAATAAACAATATCATAAAATCACAACATTTATTATTTGCCCTGAAATGCGCCTACGGACACGTACATCACGAAATGTTAACTATGAGAACAAAAAAAATATCATTTCATAGAAAAACCATTTTAAGTTGCAATAAATTATGTTATTTATAGTTTCTTAAAACTGTATAATTTTCCGTGCTTGCAATATTTATTTATAATTATATATAAAATCAAAGTTAATTAAGTATGAATTATGGGAAATAATGAAACGAGAACTGAATATTAATGTTTGTATTATAATTATTATCGTATAATTTTATGAAACTATGCATATGCATGCAAAGCTCGTGTGCTATAATTCATATTAGACGAATCTAACAAAATGTTAATTAAAATGTTACTGATTATATAAGCTTGATTTATAATCAATTTATTTTTAGTAAACAATAAAATAAAAGGTGATCTGTAATGCAAATTCCATCAAACATAGTTTAATTATTTAAAGATTATCATCATCATCGGTGGCTTTTCTATGAACAGATAAATGCGTATCACATTCTTTGGACGCTCTGTTCATTTCCATTTTAGTACTTCCTTATGGTTCTTGTTAAAACAATTAGATGTACCAGTTTAACCAGCCGCTGAATCGCCACTATTGGAAAACTATTAGCGAAAAATTTTATCAGGATATTTTTAAAGCGTAATAATAATTACACAAGCGTGTTGGTGACATATAGTGTATATACAGACAGCAATAAAGAGTTAATAGGGTATAGTGTGTCTTTTCTCGGTATCGAATTCTATAGATAAGTCTTGAAAGTGAGCTCTTTAATTAATGCTGGATGATGGATGGAGGTTATAAACTTATTTAGAGTATTGACTCCCTCTTAACTGGAATAGTTTCTAAAAGTACATATTAGTGAACAAAATCGCTGTTTTAAATTAAAAATTTATTTTAAATTACATTAGTAATATTACGTAATTAAAAAATAACCTAACGCCGCCGGTAGTAAGTAATAAAATAATATTTTAATGAAGTATTAGAACACGTTTTTGTAGATTAGATTTATAGTTTTCTTTAAGTATTGCTAAGACAAAATTACACATGTAAAAATGTAATATTTCTAGATTCTTAGATCTTACTATTAGTGTTTAGTAAATACATTATTCAGTAATTATCAATACAACTAGTTTGCAAAATGCCAAATTGATTTTAATATAAATACTTTTAGTTTTGTTGTTCACACACATAATTTCGCTTAAAATAATAAATGTGATTTATGTAAAAAGTAAAAGACAAATACATACCTTGAGACCGTACCGGTCAAATATATCCTACACTTATAATAACTTCACACACAGTTTGTTCTGAATTGTAATTTTTGTCTTAAACTAATCTAGAATACGATGCACACTAGTAATACACAACACAATACTAAAAATTCACAAAATTATTATTAATATCCACAAAGGAACACAGCGCATCCGAAACAGCTGATTGCAATATCTCAACTGGGAAGGTGAAGTTTGCCAGAATTACTTTACTCAGCGGACAATACAACAATGCCAATTGATAACAGGTATATTAAAAACGTATTACAATAAATAATGTGAGAATAAAATTTGTTCTTTTGATCACATAATTACTGAATTAACTGTGTTGAGATTAATTTTATAATATATAAAAAATATTTTTAATTTCTTTTATAAACTGTTAATAAATTCACCAAAATAGCATGCAATTGTAATGTTTTATTCATTGTTTAATTATAAATGAATAGTTTTAAATTCGTTGTTTTAAATTCAAAGATTAACAATTTTGAGATTACAATGTTGAAAAGTTTATGGTATTACGTAATGAACTTATTTATTACTATGTGATAGTTCGTTTTAAGATAAATAAAACACATTTACTATGTACTATATCACAAATATATTTGAAAACCGTAACATGTTTCAACCTTCTACAAGGTCATCATCAGACGGTGATACTTGTTTGTAATATGTCTGATGATGAAAGATTTCCGGAATAACAGTATGACAAAGATTAAGTCACTTTAGGTGCGCAAACAATATTGCAATGTTTGCTAAAACAAGAAAATAATTAAAGCAAATGATCAAAGAACTAGAAACAGAATTGGATAAAGTAAGCCTAAAACTGCTAAATACTGAGAAGATAAAAGTCATCACTAACCCAATAGAAGAACTACAAATTACACTAGCAAATACGCTCCTAGAATAGGTAGACCAGTACATTTAAATCAAAACAATATATCAAAAAAAAGAAACCAAATTACAAAAAAAAACTAAATAAAGATGAAAAGCATTCGCAACACCTAAACTGTTTAATGCGTATTACCAGTACTTACAAACGGGGTGCAACTTACGTAAGCTATCAGTAACACAAAGAGCAATAGAACAAACAATGCTACACATTACTCTCAAAGACAAAAAAACTACGCAAATAAAGAAGAAAACCAAGTGGCTAATTTAGCCAAAAAAATCCTTAAACTAAGTTAAATTTTGCAAAACAAAATGCACAATAGAAAAACCGTAGCTGAAATAACATAATCCAGCATTGGAGACTTTCGGTTGGCAAAAGAGCACAGAAACAACCGCAAACTAGGTGGAGTGATGATGTAAAATGTAAAATTGTTCTGAGTAAAACGGTAGATTCAAAGCTCCAGTATTGAAAACTAAGGTCGCTTCGGGTTCTCCTTCACTTTTTCTGAAGTTTAACGGTATCAAAGTTGTTTAAAAAGTACGTGGTTATTGCAAAACCTACAAGTAGTAAGTTTAAATTTTATCAGGCTTTATTTTGACAGCAAACTCGGGTTGATGCTTTCATAGAACAAGAAAGGTCAACAATCTACGGGGTTTTATTTTGACAAAGTTGCAGTTTTTGGTGTTACGCCAAAGCCAAACTGTAGGAGCAATAAATCGGTTTGATGCTACAATTATCTTCCAATACTTCCAAAGTTTAGCAATTAGGATTTATTGTTATTTTGGCAAATTCAAAGTTGCAGTTCTGCAATTCTGGTAAGAACAACAACAAGGAATCTAAAAAGTATCCTTATTGCTTTTTCGTGTGAGTTTTTGCTTCAATATTCTGTATTTCTTCATAAGTTTCATGGTTCTGAGCTGTTAGGCTACTAAAACTCAAACAATGATGACCAAGTCACAAACACCAGTAAGAATAAATGCATTAGTAAGACCGTCGCCATATGATTTAACGTTTTTAAATTTTAGTGAGTGATGGTGGGTGGTGCAGCCAGACTGCAGCTTTATTAAGTTTTCTGCTATAGTATGGAGTGTATAAAAAAGTTGCAAAAATAACTCTAGATAGCGTAAGTTGCCTCTTGATAAACAATTCAGCACATTTAATGCGCACTCCACACCGTCTATTAAGAACTACACCGGTATCAACGTCCATCTATGTTTGTTGCTACTTTTATAGCCATTGACATAAATAGAAGTACTCAACATTTGAGACAAAAACTTGTCTTTGGTAGTACTGCTGATGCGAGTGCAAAGCTAAAAGTGTGATATTGCGCGCCCCTATACATATTAAAAGAATTGATAATAAAAAATTAAGAAAAACAAAGCTAGCAAGCTTGTGGATCTGCAGATAAAAGTAAATAAACATAAAAATTAGGCTAGTTGTTTGTCCTCAAACAAATCTGAGGTGCTATTTTTGTTAAAACGGTGTTTATTTGTAAGTAAGTAAAGTTTAACGGTCAATTAAACAAAATGTGCGTAAACAGATTTGTGTAATAAGTAGAAACTGGCTCGCAGAACATCGAAAACCTAATTTATGTTTTGGCTGTTGTGGTCTATAGCTTGCAAAACTTGGCTTTTACTAATTTAACTTCTGCATAAAGAACACTACCATAAAACTACAATGTAGAACTGTAAAATCAAAGCTCAATGCCAAATACATAAGTATTTAAATAGTAACTATAAAAAACTTATTTTAAAAGATGATATTAACCGTTTTAGAAATCATCAAACTCCAAATTATGTTCAGAAATACTGTTCATTGTAGTTAAATTGAAAAAAAAAAATAACTTTCTACACTACATCAAGGCCCACGGACCTTGTCACCCCACGGATTGACAATCTACAAAATTCCACCTGGATTCACTCAACGCCGACAATCGCACATAATTATTTTAGTAAATTTTTTTCTACCCCAATACAACCAAACGTTCAACCAGCTCTCTGCAATGAAAACAAAATGCGAGACCAATATCACAATTCGGAAAACAGGAACCAAAAATAGAAATAGTTTGAAAAACGGACCAAAGCCCGGCCAGAAAACAAACGCAAGACCTACCCAGCCTTCCACCAACAACCCATCAAAAAGCGTTGCACGCACAAGCAATTCCCGGCTAGTGTAGGCGCAGTAGGCAAACACCACCTGTCCCAAACCACAATCACTATTAATGAGTAAAAGATAAAAGTACTAGTTGACTCAGAAGCCATCCATAACTGTACTAAGCTGCAACTACCTAAGACTTTGGCTATCTTACAAACTGACCTTACCAAAACCAACGTGAATATTGGATATCAGACGCTATCTTCTTATTAGTCATGCCAACCCTGGGCAAGAAAGTGGTACTTGATCACCCTTGGATAATAGACTATCAAGCCACCATAAATTACTTCTGCTAACGCATCAACTAGATTGAGGCTTGACGTTCCACAATCTATTTGGTACCGCCAAAAACCCAAACACCTGTTCCGCATAAACCGGTCAAACACGCTTTTCCGGAACCAGCAGAATTCGAACAATTAGCCTACACATTTCTGACTGATTTTTGCAAACAGGTCACACACAAGACTTAAGCATAAAATACCGCATCAAACTTACCACAGTTACCACGCCTTGAACAAAATCACCCGGAAAGAAGCAGCCCCGCTGCTCAAGATACAATAAACCTTGAAAAATTACTAAGACGCCATAATTTTTAGTAAGATCAATCTAAAGACGGGTTACTGGCAAATATCTCAGATGCTGACAAGCTTGATAGACATCATTGTGCTACTTAGACAACACTTTGATCTACTCCAAAGATTATGATAAAAACCTGGTATAATGTAAATTTGGCAAAGAATCGTCTAAGTACTTAGGCCATCAAATCAGCGCCGAGAAAAATTAGCTGACACACCACGCTAATAAAAAAACAAGCACCCCAAAAACAAATTGTGGTAGAAGTATGTCTCCGGTTAGTCAAACAAGCAGCTCCCCCATGACACAACAAAGTTCCAATAAACCGTTTATATAGACCAAAGTAAAAATCACTAAACTCATGAGGGCAATAACCGGCCACAACTAAGTAGTGGTACTCCCTAACATGCAATGACAACACCATTTGACGTTCACGGCTAGACATCCAGAAAGAGAAAAAACCACGGCTGCCATCCTAAAAGCCTACTACTGGTCGCACGTCATGTTAGTTTAGGTTAGGTTAGGTTAGTTTACACCTGGGACAAAACGTGGAAAGATAGTGGAAACGGTGAATGGACCAGAAAAATCATTAAGGACCTGGAAAAGTTGGTAACCCGCAAACACAGGAAAACGGACTATTTTCTCACGCAGTTTCTTTCTGGCCATGGTAGTTTTGGATCATACAATAAACAAATTGGCAAAACTAATACCAACTGAACACACTAATGCGACCGATGGATAGAACAAAGAAGAATTGCAGAGATAAATCTAGGTCAAAAATTGAGGTAAATACTGTAATAAACATTATGGTAGAATGCAGCAAAAACTGAAATTGCCTGCATACGTTTATTGACTGTGTAATGAATAAAAAAGAAGAAGAAAAGAGAACACGACAGAAGAGCTTGCAGTCTGTTGTACAGCGTGATTAATTGCTGCCCAGGCCCCAGCTGCTAGGCGATGTTAAACCTTGCAACAAGGTATCCCGTCTAGTAACAAGAAGATATGAGGTATTTTGGTGGGTGCAAGTCCCACACTCCCGTACACGTTGAATCAAGTGTATGGGGAACATTATGCGTTTTTGTCATAAACAAAAATAAGGTTAGTTTACATAGCCTTGAGCCAAATACACAAATGGATTATCAATAACGGACTAGAGATAGCTCCAGATAAAACAAAGCAATCATTTGCAAAGAGCCTAGGGCAAAAAAAACATTACTTTTGAGATTGAAAACACAATAGTTTAGCTAAGTAAAGTTGTCAAATACTTAAGCATTGATTTTGACAATCAGCGCATTTTTGGGACATACTAAAAAGGTTACAAAAAAAGCAAAAGAAAAAATTGTCAACATGACAAAAATCCTCACCAACATCTTGGATTTTTCTAGTCAAAAAAAGTCTGTCTACTACTCAGTAGTTAGATCAATTCTGGTCTACGGTGCCTTATTTGGCAAAGAGCTTTAACCATAGAGCAAGAATGTTAAGAAAAATACAACTGAGGGTAGTCAACGCCTACAGCACCGTCAGCGCACACGCGGTATGCGCAATAGCCGGCACATTGCCAAATTGATTTGTACATAAAAAAAAAGGCACACTTGTTTAATAACCGCAAGAACAAAGGAGAAGAAAACTTTAGATCCATCTAAAATTAGGACAGGACATGAAAGGACAACGGCAATAAAGAATAGACAAGAAAACTCGTTAAAAACTTAGAGAAATAAGTAAATTGCAAGTATAGAAAAACTGACTTTTTTCTATCGCAGTTTCTTTCCGGCCACGGCAGTTTGGGCGCATACACCAAGCGGATTGGTAAAACTAAGACGGATAAGTGCGCGTACTGTGACAAAGTAGATTTGCCCAAACATACCATGTTTGTATGCGACCGATATATCAGTCATAGAAAAATTGTCAAATCTAAGCAAGACCTGCAACAATGCAATGCAAACAATGTAATAAACATCATAATAAGAAGTAGTGCAAATTGGAACTGTCTGCATAAGTTTGGCGGCGTAATGAAACTGAAAAAAGAAAAAGAAGAGAGAACAAGAAAGAAGACCTTGGCGCCTGTCGCACAGCCTGAATGATTGCTGTCCAAGTGTAATTAAGGTATCCCGTCTAGTAGTAAAAAGATTTGAGGTATTTTGGTAGGTATGAGTCAAAAAAAGTTATGTTAGGTTAGGTTAAGTAAAAAAAAAGATTAGGTTAGGTTGTTCTTCTTCTTCTTTGTCAGCCATTCATACGCCACTGCTGGCGTCTTAGCCTCTTTTCTGCTTGTAATGCTGGCAACTTACATTACAAGGGACCTACAGTTTTAAGTGGATTCCAAACCACTGGAGAAAATTTATCACTCCTCAGAGACGGTTTTAGCCGTAAATCCCCACGCTGGCAAGGCGGGTTGGGGAGTGGGAGAGCGTATAGAAAATGAAAAGTATATCACGGTATATTGGAATCAAACCCACAACCTTCGGTACAGCGGCCGGATGCCTAGACCACTGCGCCACGCTCTCTCTTAGGTTAGGTTAGGTTAGGTTAATGGACGCCAATAGGAAATCAATACGCGTTGACCATAATGGATATCTGCACTAGGAGAGTCAAAATAATGCCCGTACTAACGGTTACTAGGGAGGCAACAACCAGAACCTTAGAATAACACCGGTAGGGTTACCACAAGGTCCTGTCATTAAACAACAAAACCCAATTCACATGCTAGTTCTTCCAAAAAACGGTGCAAAAATACAAAATCAAGCACGACAACACCGCAACGTACCATCCTCAAACTAACATGGTAAAACGGTGGCTCGCAAAAAATAAAAAAATATATCCAAACCTCCAAACCCTAAAAAACAAACAAATTAACAATGCGACAATTTGCTAACCTTGGCGGTGCTCCAATGTAACCACAAAACTAACAAGGCAACGGAAAAAAATCCAAGTAAATTATTACTGAAACAAAACCTGGCCAAACCACGCAGTTGGGACGCATCCCAGAACAAAGTTTAAAACAAAAAGTGTTAAGTAACAAATAGTTAAAACTATAACAAATTATATAAACCTTAAAAACACACTGTTACTAGTGGAAGATTGCCTCTACAGACCACCAGGCTTACCCCACTACCAAAAACGGCAACTCCAACACTAGAAGTCGCAGTCCAGTAAATAATAAAGGTTAAACTTTCAAGCCACATTATCAGTGTTATTTAAGAAGCGTAAGCTTCAAGACCAACAAAATCTCAACCGTTATATTAAAACCACCATGCAACCCCATAACCATCTCACAGCTAACTCGACCAATGCAATGCTCACAGACCTTGACCACGGATTGACAAACTCTATACCAACAATGGCTCCAAGAATTCCACTTATAATTCCTGGGTTGCTCAGAACCTACCGGCTTGCACCCCAAGCCGTGGCTTTTTTCCCAGTCTACAAAAATTCGAATTAGAATCACTCAACGTCGACCTCCGCTTTTCCATATGACTACTGCTATTAGACTTCTTCTACGCCGTTCTACGTTTACAATTAATAGACGGCATTGCACCCACCGCGGCCAGTCACGCCCTGACTTCTGAAGACTACTCTCGTGTGGTACCACAAGACAAATGCGTCGCTCATACAAAAACCTTCCACTCAGTAAACTACTAAGGCATATATTTTTTTGACCGTGAATTTGTTCTATAGAACAACTCCATACGATTGCCAGACGCCCTAGATGATTAAATAAAAAGCTTCAATATTTCAAAACATTGGAACTGCAATTTGACGTCGGAAAACCTTAAAAGAAGACAAGTAAACACTAAAAAAAAAAAAATTTGCAAGACAAAAATTCTGCAGAATTTTCTTTTCATCAAAAAAGTTTGCAAAAGAAACTAATATTTGTGCAAAAAACACACTATTTGTGCTCTCTTCTCTCTAAACTCTTTTTATACTAAAAAAATATAGCCAATTCTTATTTTATCCAAACAAAATCAAGAGCTAACACAGACAAAACTTAACATATGAATTCTATTGATGAGTGCTGTAGATACAACAAAAATTAAAACTAAAAAACTACAAATAATAAAAATAATTACAGATACCATACTCCAAAATACTTTACAGAAAAAAGTTTTAAAAAAGTATGCAGTCAGAAAAGAAAATTTTTAATTAAAATTTCAAAACTTAATATTTTGGGATGCAATCATCAAATTAACTATCATTTACAAGGTTATAACCAAAAAATATAAGAACCATAACTAAAGAAGCCAAACAACATTTAAAAAACAGTTTATTTTTATTTTGCTAATCTTGAAGTAATAAATCGTCCAAATTTAGTGGATACAAAAACAAATAAAAAAATTTACTCATAAAGATTGCATGTATTGTAGTAAATAAAAATTTTGGAATTAAGTTTTGCACAATTTGAATTTAGACCGGAATAAAATAAAGTATAATATAGAAAAAAAAATGAATATTGAAACATCAAATATCAATAATTAATTTATGCTGATACATTTTTTAAATAAATGTATAAAATAATATTTTGCTCAATATGAATACAAAACTCCCTTCAAGCTATTACTTTAGTTTGCTTTGTTATCGTCTGCGTAACCTTGTGACAAAAAGTGTTATTTAAAAAAAATAATCTTAGTTTGAGGACTGAAGCACTTCTTAAAACAGAACTATAAAACAAATTTGTCAACTTAATTTATATACTCAAATAGTCGTACAATTTGTTGATAGTATCTTATAATTTGAGACCATAAATAAATTAAAAGTGGTAATGAATAAAACTTAATTATATCAATTAAGGGAGATAAGTACTACATATAATTAGTTACTACTTCTTTATATAAATGTTCTAGGAAATCGTTTAAGGCGATATATCCTGAACTGATATGATCTACAAAATTGGATGTTGATGTTTGAACGTAGAGATAAAAACTTGTAGGATAAAAATACTATAATTACTGAAAACAAATCGATTTGCTAGTAACTCTAAGCTAAGCTCATTTCGTATTTAAATCACGGCCCATTCATTAATTTCCATTTCCAAAAATTTCTCTCACGTATTTTTAAGCACACTCAGCACATACAGTGCCTTATCAGGTATAGGTACTCGTTTATATGGGTAATAAAATAAATCAATGAATTGAGCATGTAAACCTTTACCGTTGCCATTATTCCGCATGCAAACACGAAACGTGAATTTCCTTAAACTTGAACCACAAATAAATCGAATAAATACCGGATAGTGAAATATCAATTACCTTCTTGATACAACACCGCTTCACACTTAATAATGAATTTCTATTTTCTCTACAATAAATTTTTCGTTAGTAAACTTCCTGAATGTAATAACTCATTGCGCTTATTTACAACAGCAACTATTTACTTTTGTATTGAAAAATGTATCTGGAATACCAAAGATTTCTTGAATTGCTACTGTAAATGTTCGTATATGAACATTACATATATCATGAAGGCAAATAATAGGCTTGATATAATAATTTAAAAGAATTAGACACTTACCATTATGGCATTTATCCATTAGATGATCACTTCTGAAATAATAAAATAAATATTATTTTTATTTATATGGCTATCTTATAATTTTCAATTCAAAGATCACATTTTAAGCAAAAATCTGTATTATATTTCAAATATTTAAATCAAATTTATTTATTTTTATCTGAATACATTTATATAATTATAATTAATGAATCATCTGTGATGTGTGAAAATCTATAGTTATAAATTACAATTATTACACAGGGATTATCAACAAAAAGTTTAAAATTTATTACATAGTTATTTAATTAGAAATAATCATATTTTATTGCTATAAATTCCAACGACTGTGTTGATACAATTAGCGTAATACCCGAATAAATTTAACAATTTTATTGACAAATTTATGCTGATTATTTACCGATATGATGTTTCTAGTGGGTTGTTTATATTTCCTTCTTGTTTAATTAGTGCATTTCAATAACTATAATTATATAATGTTTATTTATGATTTAAGCAAATTTATACATGCACTTAATAGATAATAGTTTATAATTAAGCTAATAAGTTGTAGAATGTGCAGAAAAACATTGTTTACAGCACTGAAAAATCATTATATTTATATTTGTCCTAGATCAACTCGTACATAAACATTGCATATAGCAAATCCAAACCATAAGAAATCTTTAAAGATTCGTTAGATGAAACTATATTATAATTGACGTAACACGTTTAATAAGCTATGAAATACCATTTAATTAATATATAATTACAGTAACGTTTCCACATTACGTATTACGGATATAAAATAATTTATATAATTTTATTAATCTATGCGTTTAGTATTAGCGTATATGGAGTGATAACCGATAAAAATGTAAAATGGCCAATAAATTGAAGAAATCATTCAACCAAAATTAATTTAGATTTAAATGCATTCTTGATGGCTATTTTAATTATTATATAATTAAATGTACTAGGCTGTGTCACGAAATAACCGCACAACATGTAATAAAATTATAATAAATCATTTTTGTTGAAATAAATAAAATCGTCAGACACTTTTTAAATTATTTTATATTATCAAGCATATTTGATTTAAAAAACTACACAATATTTGATCTTAAAAAAAAAATTGTAAAGACAAATTTACTATCAAAAAAGCAAAAACTAAAAATTTAGTACAATTCAAAAAAGAAAAATAATTGTTTTTCTAAAAATGACAGATTTACCTTGTAAAAAACAAACATTATTTTTTTTTTGTTAAAATGTCAGATTTATTATTAAAATGTAAAAACTAAAACTTTGGTAAAAAATTATTTTTTTGGTTAAATGTTAAGTTAGGTTAGGTTAGGATACTAAAGACAGATTTACCATCAAAAATGTAAAAACAATTTTTTTTGTAAAAAATTGATTTTTTTTGTTTGTAAAGACAGATTTACTACCATCAAAAATTTAGTACCAAATCAAAATGTAAAAAATACAACTGTTCTCTAACAATGACAGATTAACCTTAAAAAACGAAAAATTAAAAATTTTGTAAAATGTAAAAAAAAATGACAGATTTATTATTAAAAATGTAAAAAATAAAAATTTGGTCAATAATTTTTTTTTTGTTAAAATGTTAGGTTAGGTTAGGATAGGTTAGATTACATTAAGATAATAAAGACGGATTTACCAAAAATGCAAAAACTAAAAATTTTGTAAATTAAAGTTTCTGCATTTTTAATGGTAGAAAGTCTGTCTTTACAAAAAAAAGTTAGATTTTTTACAAAAATTTTAGTTTTTGCATTTTTGGTAAATCTGTCTATATTATTCTAACCTAACCTAACCTAACTTAACTTAACCTAACCTAACCTAACCTAACCTATCCTAACTTAACTTAACCTAACATTTTAACAAAAAAAAATTTATTCACCAAGTTTTTATTTTTTACATTTTTGGTAAATCTGTCTTTATTATTCTAACCTAACCTAACCTATCCTATCTTAACCTAACCTAACATTTTATCAAAAAAAAAATTTATTCACCAAATTTTTATTTTTTACATTTTCAATAATAAATTACTATTTACAAAATTTTCAAAAATTGAAAATTGAATGAATTTTTTAAGGTAAATTTGTCTAACCTAACCTAACCAAACATTTTAAGAAAATAAATTTTTTTTATCAAATTTTTAGTTTTTGCATTTTTAATATAAAATGATAGTTTGACAAAAAAAAATTTTTTTTATGTTTTACAAAATCTTTAATTTTAGCTTTTTACAAGGTAAATCTGTCATCTGTAGAAAAAAAAAAATACTTTTTTTGACTTGTACTAAATTTTTAGTTATTGCATTTTTGGTAAATCTGTCTTTATTATCCTAATCTAACCTAACCTAACCTAACCTATCGTGTCTTAACCTAACCTATCCCAACCTATCCTATCTTAACCTAACCTAACCCAACCTATCCTATCTTAACCTAACCTAACATAACATTTTAACAAAAATTAAATTATTGATCAAATTTTTATTGACCAAATTTTTATTGTTTACATTTTTAATAATAAAACTGTCATTTTTTTTTCTTTATTTAAAAAAAAAACAATTGCTTTTTCAATTTTATACTTCTGTCTTTACAAACAAAAAAAAATTTTTTTTAAATAGTTTTTGCTTTATTGATGGTAAATCTGTCTAATCTAACCTAACCCAACTTAACATTTTAACAAATTTTTTATCAAATTTTTAGTTGTTGCATTTTTAATAATAAATCTGACATTTTGAAAAAAAAAATGTAAAATATAAAAAAAATTTTTTGTCAAACTATCAGATTTATTATTAAAAATGCAAAAACTAAAAATTTGATAAAAAAACATTATTTTGTTAAAATGTTAGATTAGGTTAGACAGATTTACCTTAAAAAAATCAAAAAATAAATTTTTTATAAAAGTAAAAAAAAATTAAAATAACAGATTTATTATTGAAAATGTAAAAAATAAAAATTTGATAAATAAATTTTTTGTTGTTAAAATGTTAGGTTAGGTTAGGTTAGGTTAAGATATGATAGGTTAAGTTAGGTTAAGATATGATAGGTTAGGTTAGGTTAAGATATGATAGATTAGGTTAGGTTAAGATGATACCTCTCTTTTGAGGTTGGCAATCGTCACAACAACCATGATCAAAAATCAGAATGAGAATGGGCAATGAACGCCGAAAAAGCAAGGATCAAACTCCAAAGCCTCCGATACAACCAGAACTTCTTCCAGAAACTAAAAGAAGTTCAGAACTGAGCCAGCTACAAGATCCGCGGCCAAACAAACAACTTGCCTTACTGGTGGAGCAATACCATTGGCTTCTTCATTTACCACCGACAAGCTGAATGAGGCCATTAAAAAACTGAAGCCTAAAAAAGCCTCGAGACCCGACGGAATCCACTGCCAAATCATCAAGCTCGCGCACAATGTAATCCCCAACCTGCTGCTGGAAGCGTACAACAAGCACCTGGACAAAAGAATCTTCCCAAAACCTTGGAAGAAAGCAAAGATAGCACTGATCCCCAAAGGAAAGGGCAAATTTAGGGCTATAAGTCTGCTAAGCGCCCCCTGCAAACTGTACGAACATCTAATAAAGAAGAGGCTTGAGGAGGAACTGGAAGAAAAAGAAGCCATATCCAGCACCCAATACGGATTCAGAAAGGGCCGCTCAACAGTCGACGCTATCATAAAAGCAAGAAAGCTTTGCAAGGATATCTCAAGCGCGTAGACCGCCATCATTCTGCTAGTCGTAAGAAACGCTTTCAACACCGCCAGCTGGGAGCAAGTCAAGAAAGGCTGACAGAGATAGAAACGAGGCGGTATCTCCTAGGTCTCATAGCAAGCTACCTGGGGGAACGAATCATTCTAATTGCCGCAGGGAAGGAGAAAAACCTATCGCAGGGGGTTCCGCAGGGTTCCGTCTTAGGACCTACTCTGTAGAACGTGAACGTGAAAGGCTGCAAACAAAGCCTTAGGCAGTAGACGAATGGATGACGTAAAGCGGCCTGAAACTGGCTCTTGAGAAAACCAAGGCACTGATCGTCAAAGGAACGAGAAAAAAGACCGAAGCCGCCCTTGTCTTAAAAGGTAAAACCATCACCCCTAATAAAGATCATGCCAAACGTAAGCGAACAAAGCGCTAAAAGAAGGGTAATATACCACGCCGTGATCCAATCCATACTGATCTACGCGGCGTCGGTCTGGAGGCGGGCTCTCGGCGTAAACAGGCACCTGACAGTGCTTTTAAACACAAAAAGAAAAGTCGTACTAAGAGTCATCAGCGCATATCAAACGACAAGTGGCAAGGGTGCCTGCGTCATTGTAGCGATCCCGCCGATCGACCTGAAAATGGAGGAGTTGGCAGAGAAGCATCAAGCCAGAATGGAAGGCCGCGAAGCAACGTACAACATCGAGGAGCAGTGGCAGCGTAGATGGTACGACACCCATAATACTGCGCAGTGGACGAAAACGAAAGATGGGTGAGATGCCCGCACAGAAACACCAACTACTTCCTGACACAATTCCTGACAGCCCACGGGAGTTTTGGCACATACACCAAGAGGATTGGTAAGACCCAGAGCGACAATTGTCATTACTGCGGCAAAACCGACTCCCCGGAGCACACCATATTCCATTGCATGCGATGGCACGTCGCAGGTACACTCATTTGTGAGAGACACAATGAGTGATGCAAACCCTTATCGGGGTATTCCCACTCGTTGGAAAGAATTGAAGTTTTTTAGTGGGTGGAAGTCTCACACTCCTGGGCGCGTTGAACCAAGCGCCCAGGGAGCAGTAGCGTTCTCCTCACTAAAAAAAAGTTAGGTTAGGTTACTACCATTAAAAATGCAAAAAAATTGTATCAATGACAGATTTACCTTGAAAAATGCAAAAATTAAATTTTTTGTAAAAAGTAAAAAAATAACACTTTTAATTTAAAATCAATTTCTTTTGTGAAGACAGATTTACTACCATAAAAAATGTAGAAACTAAAAATTTAGTAGAAGTAAAAAAAAATATTTTTTTTTAAATGACAGATCTTGTAAAATGCAAAAATTAAAAATTTTGCAAAAAATTAATTTTTTTTTTTTTAAATGACAGATTTATTAATAAAAACTAAAAACTTGGTAATTTTTTTTTTATAATGTTAGGTTAGGTTAGAATAGAATAGGTTAGGTTAGATTACACCATTAAAAATAGAAAAAATTGTAACAAATACCTACCTAAAAAAATGCAAAATTTAAAACTTTTGTGAAAAGTAAAAAAAAAAACAGATTTATTATTAAAAATCTAAAAAACAGAATATGACAACAAAATTTGTTTTTGTTAAAACTTTAGGTTAGAATAGGATACGATAAGATACGATAGGTTACGTTAGGATACGATAGGATACGATAGGATACGATAGGATACGATAGGATACGATAGGATACGATAGGATACGATAGGATACGATAGGATACGATAGGATACGATAGGATACGATAGGATACGATAGGATACAATAGGATAAGGTAGGACAAGATAAGATAGGACAGGTTAGGTTAGGTTAGGATAATAAAGACAAATTCACTATTAAAAATGCAAAAACTAAAAATGTAAAAAACCAAAAATTTTTTTGTAATGACAGATTTACTACCATCAAAATTGCAGAAACTGAAAATTTAGTAAAAGTCAAAAAATGTAAAAAAAATTTTTTTTCTAAAAATGAGAGATTTACTTTATAAAATTAAAAAATTAAAATTTTAGTAAAAAATTAAAAAAAAATTTTAAAAATGCAAAAATTAAAAATTTGGTCAAACAAATTTTTTGGTTAGGTTAGATTAGGTCAAAAATGAAAAATAAAAATGTTGTAAAAAAAATAAGAAATTTATTATTAAAAACTGTAAAAAATTAAAATTTGCTCAAAAATTTGTTTTAATAAAATGTTAGGTTTGGTTATGTTAGGATAATAAAGATAGATTTACCATAAAAAATGCAAAAACTAAAAATGTAGAAAACCAAAACTTTTTGTTTGAAACTCAGATTCAGATTCAGATCATTCAGATTTACTACCATCAAAGTTGCAAAAACTAAAACATAATAAAAGTCAAAAAAAGTAAAATACTTTTTTCTTATAAAAATGACAGATTAAAAAATTAAAAAAAATCTTTTGTTAAAATGACAGATTTATTATCAAAAACGTAAAAACTTCAAATTTTGTAAAAAACTGAATTTTTTTTGTTTGTAAAAACAGATTTACTACTATCAAAAATGCAAAAACTAAAAATTTAGTACAAGTCAAAAAAAGTAAAAAATAAAATTTTAGCCAAACAATTTTTTTTTGTTAAAATGTTAGGTTAGGTGAGGTTAGGTTAGGTTAGGATAGGATAATAGCATAAAAAACAAAAAAACAATTTTTTTTTGTTAAAATGACAGATTTATTTTTAAAAACTAAAAATTTAGTGAATTTTTTTTTGTTTAAATGAACGTAATGTTTCAACCATTAAATATGCAAAATAATTGTAACAATGACAAATTTTCCTTAAAAAATGCAAAAATTATTTTTTTTTGTAAAAGTAAAAAAAAAAAAATAAATAAATAATGCAAAAATTAAAATTTTTATAGACTACTTAGAAGCTCTTTAAGCACGATTGCTTTAAATACTCTTTGAGCAGGATTGTTTCAAAAAATATCTACACAAGCGCTAGAAAATAAAAACCAACAACTGTACCCTGTAAATTTTGAGACTTCGTTTTATAGAAAAAAAAAATGGTTGTGCAAATACAAAGCAGTAAGACGGCTTTTCTGGTATCCAGTACTAGTAAGATATGCAAGAAGAGCTAGGAAAGCTGAGATAATTTAATCCGTAAAAATACACTCGTATAACATTTAACAAAAAAAAATTGACAACAAATTTTGTGACTCTCTTACCCCAATTTACAGACAAATAAGTTTTGCAGAAAAAAAAATCCAAATTCTAGATCACAAACACTTGGGCGTTAGATCAGTCACTTTCATATTCAATTTAGAAACAAATGACATTTGCAAAAAATTTAAATTATGGATCACCAAAACTTGAGCGAGTAATCGAGCACTCAAGTTGAAATTATTTTCCCCCAATATACGTATTAAGATATACTGTTTATTATCAAGAAATTGGTTCTGTCACTCCAAAAAAAATCTAATTTCTGGATCACTAACACCTTGAGTTGGTGACTGAGCACTTTAGTTTAAATTATTAACCCACAATCTATGTACTGAAAGCCTCGCCCTCCCACCCAACTGTTTGTTGTCAAGAAATTGGATCCGTTATTCCTCTTCATCCAATTTAAAACAAATTATATCTTTAGAGAGAAAAAAATTTATAGATAACAAACATTTGCATGAGTAAACTGGCACTCCAGTTGAAACTATTATCTCGCAGTCAATGTACTAAATGCCCTTTCAACTGATCAATAGGTTAGATCTGTTATCCTAAAAAGTCCAATGTTTAGACTACTAACACTTGGGTAAGTGTGTGAGGCACTTCAGTTAAAACCACTGTCCCAAAATCAATGATTTTGAGACAGTGGTTTTATTAACAACCCGATGTTTAGCTTTAAAGTTGATTTGCACCAAAGTATTGTCCAAAAGTTTAAATGTGAGGGCTACACTTATATCATTGATTTTGGGACAGTGGTTTTAACTGTAGTGCCCCGAACGCTAGTTAATTTGTACAAATATAAAAAAATTAAAAGAATAAAAATTTGTAGACAAAAAGAAATCTTTCGTTTAAGACTAAGCACAATATTTTTGGCAAAGGCCCGATACATAATTCAGCCAAATTCACGCTTTTAAAACTGATGAAGTCTATCAATGAACAAGTATTCATTTTTTACGTAAAATAAAAATTAATTTTTAAAATAAAACACAGTTTTTGACTTTGAATTTAAAAACTTTGGTAATGCCACTAGACAAAAAATTGTCAGGCGTGAAAAAAAAAAACTCAAAAAGATTTCCCATCCTCCTAGAATCAAAACTACTCTACTTATTGCAAACCTACATTTTCTTGGAAAAAAATATCTCAAGTTGCTACCAATTTTTTGAAGAATCCATGCTAGGTTTCAATATGTAGTTAAAGAGTACAGCCAGACACGAATAGAGTGGCCCCTATATAGGCAACTTAGTATACACCAAAATTATGTTGAATGTGGTTAAACTTTTGCTTTTGCCCGTTTTAGCATCTTTCAATAACAGAACAACGTCGCCCGTGGAATGTTTAAAATGTAAGCGTAAATAAAAAATGCTAAAACGGGCAAATGCATTAGTTTAACCACATTCAACATAATTTTGGTGTATACTAAGTTGCCTATATAGGGGCCACTCTATTCGTGTCTGGCTGTGGTAAAATTTAAAAATCCGTGTGCCCAATGTTACCGTTCTTAGAAAAGGATAAAAATGGCCTTAAATATGGATGAACATGGAATTGTTTTTGAAAGAATTTAAGGATTAATTAAAAAATCAATTAACCATCATAAGGTAATAAAAATTAATCATCAACATTACAAAACAACAATTATTTTTAAGTTATGTAACTAACGTAACACACTGATAGCAATTCAAAACATTAAAATGAACAAATTTTAATTTATTTGTTAATTACAAAACAACAAACCTAATTTGTATACATTTAATAGCTGAAATATTTACTGAAAACAAATAGGATATAACCCTGCTGTGCTCTTTAGGTCTATTTGACCCCAAACAAAAAATAAATGTTTATATTTCAGTTGTTAATTGTTTTTTACATATCAAATTAAAGAAAAAAATATCATCAAATTTTGCAAGAGTAACAACAACAACAAGTCATATAAACAAGAATGTTATAATTTGCAATGTTAATTTTGTATTAATATTTTATCATACTTATTGTAATTGGTAAATATTGACCTTTTTAAAACTTTTAGACATCTGTTAAGTTTCATATTTATGTACTAATTTTTATATTTTTAATAATCAAAAATCATACTAAAACTATAATATATAAAATTATTGTTAATTTAAAAAAAACTATTTCAGGTACAATAAAAATTGAGGTCTATATGACTCAAGAAATACAAGTATTTAGGTGGAACAAAAAACAATATTTAAAAAATATTATATTTATATTGTAAACGTAATAAAAATCTGAAAAAGAAAGCATTCATATACTTTATTCTGCTATAAACAAAGTATAGGCAAACTTTTGAAAATAGTTCCCGCATAGAAAGGGATACAATGAAAAAGAGGATATAAATCAACACCATTTTCTTCGGTATACAGCCTTTGATTCGCAAAACAAAATCCATTTATACTTTTCCGCTGGCAGCGGAATAAAAATAAAAAGTGGTCGGACATAGCGAAACGTAGGAGTCCTAACGAAGTGTTACTTTGTATGAACATATAAACCAGTACTTTAAGCAATTGTGTACTCGGCGAGTGCGGCGACAAGAATGAGAGCTTGAAAATAAATCGTACGCGCGCAGGTGTAAATATTGAAAGTGATTCCTGGTAGTATCTGGTTGAACTGCCAATGCCAATGTTAAGGCAGCAGGATACTGAAGCTAACTGTGTGCGTACGTTTGTCAGGCTTACCATATGTCGCCATACACAAACCGCCATAGGTCACTACTCCGCTAATAGTTCCTCTCCATAGAATATTGCAGACGATTCGTATTGATCAGGTTATTGATTCATTATGGAATCCACTTAACACTCTTTCATACATGCAGCGAAAGTGTTTGATAATGATTTTATAGTCGGATCGCGGCCTCTTTTGCAAATCACCACTCATATCAAGAAAAAATAATGGTTGTAATAGTTTCAACATGTTGGCTACTTAGAGAATTTTTATTAATTAAATTATTGCTGCTGTTATTGCATAGTCAGACGGTCGTATATTTTTATAGAACCTTTTTAAACTACAATAAATAATCCACGCAGATTATAGATTGTTATTGGTCCAATAAAATTTTATTATGATCCAATTAATGTGGTAGAAAACTATGATTAGAATGTAATTTTAATCAGACTATATTATCCCTTTTCTATTCTATAAGTCTTAGTTTAAATTTCTTCGCTTAAGTATCCAGATTACTAATTTATCTTTTTATACAGTTACATTTATACTAGCTGAAGTATATTTTTAAATTGTCTTTTAAGATTTCAGAAAAAAGTTATACGAAAGAAAATGACTTTACCTGTCTCAGCGGATAAAGTACTCAGCCGTTACTTGGCCTCGTAGTTTAAATGTCGCCTCTTAAAGTAAAGTATCACTTTCTTGACTTTTATGTACATAAATAACTATTATTAAAAAAAAAAACCATTTCAGTTGTTTATGTGAAATTGAAAAGCCAAATATCGCATTAGACTTAAATCTAACACTCGATGAGTTTTTTTTTTTAATTGTGATTTAATATTTAGCAAAATTATTTAAAATAAGAAATTTAATTTTTTTTTATAGAACACTGCAATTTATTCACAATTAATTGGTTTGACTGCTGCTTACTGTATTTTAATAAAAATAATTTTAAAAAATGCATTTTTATTTATTTTTTTCATTTAATTCATTAGAATACAAAAATTTAAATGCAAATGGTTTTTGTATGTTGTAGCACTAATATCATATTCTCTATTTAATGACAAAAAAAAGTTTAACTAAATCCCATTGTTCAATTCCAGATAAATCTGAACTAAACCTCACCTCCACAGCAGGACACTCTGCATCGCAAGCCAAATCCAAAGAATACATCCTCGTCCAGATGAAGCGGAAAAAAAAAGGTGAGTTTCCACCCATACCTGTAATTATAGCCTTTTACCAAACCTCAGCACACATCAGGTCCTGCGTCCAGACAGCCATCAGTGGCTAATCCTGTCGGCCCTTCAGGACACAAAACACAAAAACCTTCTGCCCCCAAAAAAAACGCCGCTCTTTTCCCAAAATTTTCGGAGTACTTCAAACTAGTCATATTAAATATTTTTCCGCTACAAACACCTACCAGGATATCCGTATAATCCCGGCTTCAATTGCAGACTATAAGAAAGCAACTTCTTTTTAAATGTAGAGTAGCCAAGTTACACACTTAGGCGACAGGCAAGAAGGGTTGTCTTGAGATGATACTTTGGAAGCTTTGGAGTTATCTCACCAAAGAAGACGTTGGACTGGCCCTAGTAGCTCTGGGTTTCAATCCCACAAATCGCAAAAATTCATTTGTTTTTCCATGATTACCAATCAGGTTTGCGTCGATAATTCCTTAGGATTATCTTGGGATATAGAAGCTTTGATGAAAAAAACCTCTAAACGTTAATGGCAAAAGCATCGCAAAACCCTAATCGCGGCCATGAGGGCGCACAAAAATTATTGCAAAAAAAAATATTTTTTTTCAAAATTACTATCAAATTTGATTTCTACCAAATGAGAATTTTCCACAAAGAATATTTGGTTTAACACTTTCTCATGTTGTTTATGTGCTGCAAGAAAGTATTTACTCTTACTCAACTCTTACCTTAAAGACAATAATATTAAAGTTTCAATTATGTCAATAGACAATTGTTTTGTCATTTGTCAAATAATTATAATTATAATTAATCAAACTCTCATCTTAGACTTCTTCCTACAGCTTGTCTGACGCATTCAATATTTTCTGGTAAATTTTAAGCCAACGTTCCCTTTAATTTTACAGTCATTCATCTACCTCAATGTTGAAGATTGTCTGGAGTGTCTTTTAACATTAAACTAGCGACAAAATTGCCATTAAGTGTTCACAACTGATTGACCTTGTATGAAGCTTTTAACTACATATAAGCGTTGATTAATTGAAAACTTATCTATGATATATTAAACTACATAAATTAACGCACACTAATCTGACAAATAGAAGAGTCAATAACAAAATATTGTTTTCAACAATAAGTGACAAAACAGTTCAAATCAAAATTAATTTTTTTGCACAAATATTAAAGATTTTTTTTATTTTTGTGACATGTAATTTCCGAGAACTTTCCATATTATCGGTCGTGGTGATAAAAATAATAAATATCTAATATAAAACCAATTAAAATACAGACTTTGGAACTATGGAATTAGATTGTAATATTGTTATCAGCATAACTATTCAAATTTAATAATTTAAATAATTTTTTATCAATTATATAGCTGAAAAACATAGGAAATTTACAAAACGTTATGTCACCCATCTAATCAGTCATCTGACAATAATTTGAATTATATAATTTTAAATATCTACAAGGTTGCAATAATTATCAACAGAAAAATTAAATATTCTATTAGCTATGGGATATATAAAAGGATTTGTTTAAACTGATATGCTATCGTTGTGTCAAAGTGATTCAACATGAAGCTTATAATTTTATTATTTTGTTTTATTGCGGTAACCAATACGCATCAACACAATGAAGAAAATGTAAAGCTAAAAGTGGATCTGCCTCCTGTTGCATTAGAATGGGCAAGAGAAAATCAAAAAGAATATGTTGATAGTGTGGAATCAATAGCATGGAAAGAGTCTGTTACATATTTAGAACAAAAATATAACGTAAAACTTGATAACCTTGAATCTGTTAAAGTTGACGAAAATTTAATGAATAGTTTAAACAAACATTTCGAAATTAAACTTCGCTACGCAGAAACAGAGAAGTATTTGCCAAATGGACTTATAATTATGTGTACCGATCAAAAAGATACAACCAATTGGACAGAAGAGAAGAAATTGATTTACATAAAAACTTTGCAACAAGTATTTGTTAACAAACTCAAACCAAAACTGATTAAATCAATTACTGAAGGAGCTCCAAAAGAAGCAGTTAACTTAGTTTTCAATAGCGTTACTCTAGAATGGGCCAAGGAAAATTCTCAAAATTATATATCAAGCAGACAAGATTCTGTTTGGGAACAAGCAAGTCCTAGCTTAGCTAAAGAATATGATGTAGATATTTCTCAAATTGACAATGTAAAAATTGATGAGGAATTAACACTTAAATTACAAAAAGCTATTGAAATAAACTACAAATTTGAAGACGGAAATCGTAATATACCAGTTGGCATAAGTATTTTATGTACTTATAAACATGATCTAAATAAATTGACAACTGAAGAAAAATTGGTTTACCTTAAAACAGTAAAATCAGTAGTTTTTAATAAAATGTTGAGCAGCTTAACTGAATTGTTAAATGATGCAGCTCCAAAGAAACCAGTTGACTTCGTTTTCAATAGCGTTACTCTAGAATGGGCCAAAGAAAATTCCCAAAATTATATATCAAGCAGACAAAATTCTGTTTGGGAACAAGCAAGTCCTAGTTTAGCTAAAGAATATGATGTAGATATTTCTCAAATTGAGAATGTAAAAATTGATGAGGAATTAGTACTTAAATTGCAAAAAGCTATTAAAATAAACTACAAATTTGAAGACGGCAATCGTAAAATACCAGTTGGCGTAAGTATTCTATGTACTTATAAACATGATCTCAGTAAATTGACCACTGAAGAAAAATTGGTTTACCTTAAAACAGTAAAATCAGTAGTTTTTGACAAAATGTTGAGCAGCTTGACAGAATTGTTAAATGATGCAGCTCCAAAAAAACCAGTTAACTTGGTTTTCAATAGCGTTACTTTAGAATCGGCAAAAGAAAACACCCAAAGTTATATATCAAGCAGACAAGATTTTGTTTGGGAACAAGCAAGTCCTAGCTTAGCTAAAGAATATGATGTAGATATTTCTCAAACTGACAATGTAAAAATTGATGAAGAATTAGCACATAAATTACAAAAAGCTATTGAAATAAACTACAAATTTGAAGGAGGCAATCGTAATATACCAGTTGGCATAAGTATTTTATGTACTTATAAACATGATCTAAGTAAATTGAACACTGAAGAAAAATTGGTTTACCTTAAAACAGTAAAATTAGTAGTTTTTGACAAAATGTTGAGCAGCTTGACTGAATTGTTAAATGGCACAGTTCCAAAAAAAACAGTTGACTTAGTTTTCAATAGCGTTACTCTAGAATGGGCCAAAGAAAATTCCCAAATATATATATCAAGCAGACAAAATTCTGTTTGGGAACAAGCAAGTCCTAGCTTAGCTAAAGAATATGATGTAGATATTTCGCAAATTGACAATGTAAAGATTGATGAAGAAGTAGCACTTAAATTGGAAAAAGCTATTGAAATAAACTACAAATTTGAAGACGGTAATCGTAATATACCAGTTAGCATAAGTATTTTATGCACTTATAAACATGATCTAAGTAAATTGAACACTGAAGAAAAATTGGTTTACCTTAAAACTGTAAAATCAGTAGTTTTTAACAAAATGTTGAGCAGCTTGACTGAATTGTTAAATGGCGCAGCTCCAAAAAAACCAGTTGACTTAGTTTTCAATAGCGTTACTCTAGAATGGGCCAAGGAAAACTCCCGAAATTATATATCAAGCAGACAAAATTCTGTTTGGAAACAGGCAAGTCCTAGCTTAGCTAAAGAATATGATGTAGATATTTCGCAAATTGACAATGTAAAGATTGATGAAGAATTAGCACTTAAATTGCAAAAAGCTATTGAAATAAACTACAAATTTGAAGACGGCAATCGTAATATACCAGTTGGTATAAGTATTTTATGCACTTATAAACATGATCTAAGTAAATTGAACACTGAAGAAAAATTGATTTACCTTAAAACAGTAAAATCAGTAGTTTTTGACAAAATGTTAAGCAGCTTGACTGAATTGTTAAATGATGAAGCTCCAAAAAAACCAGTTAACTTGGTTTTCAATAGCGTTACTCTAGAATGGGCCAAAGAAAATCCCCAAAATTATATATCAAGCAGACAAAATTCTGTTTGGGAACAAGCGAGTCCTAGTTTAGCTAAAGAATATGATGTAGATATTTCGCAAATTGAGAATGTAAAAATTGATAAAGAATTAGCACATAAATTGCAAAAAGCTATTGAAATAAACTACAAATTTGAAGACGGCAATCGTAATATACCAGTTGGTATAAGTATTTTATGTACTTATAAACATGATCTAAGTAAATTGAACACTGAAGAAAAATTGGTTTACCTTAAAACAGTAAAATCAGTAGTTTTTGATAAAATGTTGAGCAGCTTAACTGAATTTTTAAATGATGCAACTCCAAAGAAACCAGTTGATTTAGTTTTCAATAGCGTGACTCTCGAATGGGCCAAAAAAAACTCCCAAAATTTTATATCAAGCAGACAAAATTCTGTTTGGGAACAAGCAAGTCCTAGCTTAGCTAAAGAATATGATGTAGATATTTTGCAAATTGACAATGTAAAGATTGATGAGGAATTAGCACATAAATTACAGAAAGCTATTAAAATAAACTACAAATTTGAAAACGGCAATCATAATATACCAGTTGGCATAAGTATTGTCTGTACTTATAAACATGATCTGAGTAAATTGACCACTGAAGAAAAATTGGTTTACCTCAAAACAGTAAAATCAGTAGTTTTTGATAAAATGTTGAGCAGCTTGACTAAATTGTTAAATGATGAAGCTCCAAAAAAACCAGTTAACTTAGTTTTCAATAGCGTTACTCTAGAATGGGCCAAGGAAAATTCTCAAAATTATATATCAAGCAGACAAGATTCTGTTTGGGAACAGGCAAGTCCTAGCTTAGCTAAAGAATATAATGTAGACATTTTGCAAATTGAGAATGTAAAAATTGATGAGGAATTAGCACATAAATTACAAAAAGCTATTGAAATAAACTACAAATTTGAAGACGGTAATCGTAAGATACCAGTTGGAATAAGTATTTTATGTACTTATAAACACGATTTAAGTAAATTGACCACTGAAGAAAAATTGGTTTACCTTAAAACAGTAAAATCAGTAGTTTTTGATAAAATGTTAAGCAGCTTGACTGAATTGTTAAATGATGAAGCTCCAAAAAAACCAATTGATTTAGTTTTCAATAGCGTTACTTTAGAATCGGCAAAAGAAAACACCCAAAGTTATATATCAAGCAGACAAGATTCTGTTTGGGAACAAGCAAGTCCTAGCTTAGCTAAAGAATATAATGTAGATATTTCGCAAATTGACAATGTTAAAATTGATAAGGAATTAGCACATAAATTACAAAAAGCTATTGAAATAAACTACAAATTTGAAGATGGCAATCGTAACATACCAGTTGGCATAAGTATTCTCTGTACTTATAAACATGATCTGGGTAAATTGACCACTGAAGAAAAATTGGTTTACCTTAAAACCGTAAAATCAGTAGTTTTTGACAAAATGTTGAGCAGCTTGACTGAATTGTTAAATGGCGCAGTTCCAAAAAAACCAGTTGACTTAGTTTTCAATAGCGTTACTCTAGAATGGGCCAAGGAAAATTCCCAAAATTATATATCAAGCAGACAAAATTCTGTTTGGGAACAAGCAAGTCCTAGCTTAGCTAAAGAATATGATGTAGATATTTCGCAAATTGACAATGTAAAAATTGATGAGGATTTAGCACATAAATTACAAAAAGCTATTGAAATAAACTACAAATTTGAAGACGGTAATCATAATATACCAGTTGGCATAAGTATTCTATGTACTTATAAACATGATCTCAGTAAATTGACCACTGAAGAAAAATTGGTTTACCTTAAAACAGTAAAATCAGTAGTTTTTGACAATATGTTAAGCAGTTTGACTGAATTGTTAAATGATGCAGCTCCAAAGAAACCAGTTGACTTAGTTTTCAATAGCGTTACTCTAGAATGGGCCAAAGAAAATTCCCAAATATATATATCAAGCAGACAAAATTCTGTTTGGAAACAAGCAAGTCCTAGTTTAGCTAAAGAATATGATGTGGATATTTTGCAAATTGAGAATGTAAAAATTAATGAGGAATTAGCACTTATATTGCAAAAAGCTATTAAAATAAACTACAAATTTGAAGACGGCAATCGTAATATACCAGTTGGTATAAGTATTTTATGTACTTATAAACATGATCTAAGTAAATTGACTACTGAAGAAAAATTGGTTTACCTTAAAACAGTAAAATCAGTAGTTTTTGACAAAATGTTGAGCAGCTTGACTGAATTGTTAAATGGCGCTGCTCCAAAAAAACCAGTTGACTTAGTTTTCAATAGCGTTACTCTAGAATGGGCCAAGGAAAATTCCCAAAATTATATATCAAGCAGACAAGACTCTGTTTGGGAACAGGCAAGTCCTAGCTTAGCTAAAGAATATGGTGTAGAAATTTCTCAAATTGACAATGCAAACATTGATAAAGAATTATCACATAAATTGCAAAAAGCTATTAAAATAAACTACAAATTTGAAGACGGCAATCGTAATATACCATTTGGCATAAGTATTATATGTACTTATAAACATGATCTAAATAAATTGACCACTGAAGATAAATTGGTTTACCTTAAAACAGTAAAATCAGTAGTTTTTGACAAAATGTTGAGCAGCTTGACTGAATTGTTAAATGGTGCAACTCCAAAAAAACCAGTTAACTTAGATTTCAATACCGTTACTCTAGAATGGGCCAAAGAAAACCGCCAAAGCTATATAACAAACAGACAAAATTTTGTTTGGGAACAGGCAAGTCCTAGTTTAGCTACAGAATATGGTGTAGATATTTCTCAAATTAATAAAGTAAGCATTGATGAGAAATTAGCACTTAAATTACAAACAACTATCGAAATAAACTACAAATTTGAAAACAGCAATCCTAACATTCCAGTTAGCATAAGTATTTTATGTACTTATAAACATGATCCAAATAATATGACCACTGAAGAAAAGTTAGTTTACCTCAAAACAGTAAAATCAGTAGTTTTTGACAAACTGTTAAGCAGCTTGACTAAATTGTTAAATATTGTAGCTCCAAAAAAACCAGTTAACTTAGTTTTCAATAGCGTAACTCTAGAATGGGCAAAGGAAAATCCACAAAATTATATATCAAGCAGACGAGATTTTGTTTGGGAACAAGCAAGTCCTAGCTTGTCTAAAGAATATGGTGTAGATATTTCTCAAATTGACAATGTAAAGGTTAATAAAAAATTGGCGTATAAATTACAAACAGCTATTGAAATAACCTATAAATTTGAAAACAGTAATCGTAATATACCAGTTAGTATAAGTATTCTATGCACTTATAAACATGATTTAAGTAAATTAACCACTGACGAAAAATTGGTTTACCTCAAAACAGTTAAATCAGTAGTTTTTAGGAAAATGTTGAGCAGCTTGACTGAATTTTTATATAATGGAGCAAGTAACTAGTATATGAAAAAAATTCTATAGATGAAGCGAAATAAAATATTAATTTGATTGATTTGTAATAATATTACATTGCATAAAAAATAAAAGGGTTATAAATTTAAAAAGTTGATTTATTTTTTTACCTTCTAATTGTAACACTAATACCATTTTTTAATAGTATATTACCAGATAACAAAAAAAAAGTGAAAATATAAAGAATATAAGAAGTTAGTTTAAGTTTTATAAGATTTTTTTTTTAATTTTTTTATTAAATTGTATACGGACCGGTTTCGGCGGTTAAGAGTAGTGTGTGTGCGTGTGTGTGAGGATGTGTGTGAGGGTATGTGAGTGTGTGTGAAAAAACTTGTATGGACAGATTTATAAACACGTACGAACATAGTAGTTTACGTTGGTTCGGCCATGTTAAAAGAATATGTGAGAATAGAGTAACAAAGCAAATCTATGCTGGAAATGTTTTGGATCAAAATGCACCACACAAAGGTTGGTTGAATATTGCAGATAATTGTAAGCAAAAAAAAATTATAAGTAGAAAAAATAAGAAACCAAAGTAGCTTATTGTACAGTGTTACTGCCTCAAAAAGTGTATGGAAACATAATATTTCATACGTTTCACATAGTGCTTGCAAAAAATGCCTATTGTTTATGGTAATCAAATTGTATATTGTACAACAAGCTCGTAATCTCTATTTTGGAATAATTTTTTAATATTCTTAAATAAATAAATCATAAACATAACAATAAACTTATTACCAGCTAATTAAATATAAATAGAAATAATATCAACATCATTTAAGTTATGCAATTGTAACCTGTGTCTGCAAACTAAACTTTGTACCGGTCGATACTACTTCCAACATATTACCTACTATTCCATCGACGTAATCATAATCATTCAAGTATGACATCCTTCACCCAACCATGTGTCACTGTCGGTACAGAAATTAATTAACTTGTCGCAAGCCGTGTAATGTTTTAATCGCCTCTTATCCGACGTAATTAAATCCTCTCCTGCTTTGAATGATCGTATCCACCGATCATAATCACACGAATTGTTAACAACTCCAGCAATTAGGTATTGGCAGCTCATTACATAATGTAATTTAAAAACTTCATCAATCATTGAAAGGAAATTTGAAAGTAAATTTTTTATTTAAGATTCATCAAATTTGCATATAATATTTTCTAGTCACGTATAATTACAAACTCCCGCAAATTACTGCAATTAATTGCTGGACAAATATGAATATATGTGTATTCGTGTATAGTTTATTGCTTTTAGGAAGATGTTTACCTGTGCTATTAATTAGCGAGAACACACTATGCGGCAGCGGGCAAACTCGGTCGTAAATATGAAAAAGTGTAGTTCTACATAGTCATTACCATAACAAATATCTTTTAATCATAAAAGTATTTTGTCTATGAGATTCTAGATAATTAAGTTTGATATGATAATTATTTTTAATAGTATTGCAATTTTTATCTGTAAATACTATTATTATTTGCTACTATATTATTATGCCTAAATAAAGACGTCTTGATTGCTTTTCCTTAATATAGAGAAATTATCTCAAGGCGTATAATTTCATTTAGTAATAAATATGTATGTATAAATTATATAAATTATACAGTGTGTAACGATTTTAGTTCAGAATATTTCTGGTCAATTATTTTATTTAATATAAAAACTTCACGTCATTCTCAATATAATATAAAAATATTTATACAGGGTGTTACAAAAAAGATGTAAAAATTGTGTGTGATGTTTCATATTTTTATCTCAAATTTATATATAAACATGTATGTCATCAATCGTTATATTTTGAGTTAACATTGTGGTTTAGACATAATTTACTGTTGCTTGGTAAGGTAAATACTTTTAGTATAGCTACGGTGTACTGTGATTTTAAATTGCTTCCTTGAAAGTCAATGTAATAACAACCTTTAATTATGGTAATTGTTTGTAGAATTTTTGGTTAATTAGTAAACTTAAAATTTGAAATTTATTCCCAAATATTTTGTTGATTTTAAATTTCTATTTCCTATTTTTTGCTTTAATTTCATTTAATTTCTAGATGTTTAAACTAGTTATTCCTGTTTTACGCTTTGACCGGCGGCCAAGTGAGCCAATCCGTGCTAAGTACTTTGGTCGCCCAAAAGAAAACTACACGACTAGAAAATATTTTATGCAATATATTGTTTTACGTAATGTATGACAAAATCCATACTATCTATTTAACACGCCCGGGTGGCATCAATCTAATGTCTCGATAACGTGTGTATTCCAGGAGGATTTTCAAAAAATTATTCAATAATACCTTTAGCCCAAAATTCCCACCAAACACTGACACGTTTAAAATGCAATTTCTTCTCACAAAACACTTTAAATTTTAAACACTCCAAATGCAACAATTTTGCTTGTTCACAAAACTACTAAAATACAAATAAACCACATCTCTGAGAATAATTTTGGTAATAAACTTGCAGTTTACTTATGTTCAATAAATCAATTAACAAATCTTTGTTAAACAAACATTGACAGATTCATCAAACTGTTAGACTGGCTTAACTGTCAACTAGACACCATAATTAGTTTATTTATACAAAAGTCGCAAAATGGTCTAGACATGACATATTAAAAAAAGTTTTGTACTCGTATATGCAAAGTAAAAATGTATTTTCATAGCAACAACTAGAAATGTATTACGGCAATCATCCATGAAGTATTTATTTTTAAATGAAATAAGAAAAATACTTTGTAATAATTGGTTAATATCCATGTTCATTAGATGTTTCTTGGACCTTAATCTACTTTCTAAACCTTTTTAATAGTTTCTTTCTTTACCTTCTTCTTTGCAAGAAAAGAAATCTGGGCGTTTTCATGATTTTATTTTATTCCAGTCTAGTATTTAAAGAAATTGTTAACCTAACTAGCTTAAGGTCGCTTCCTGTGTCAAATTAGTTTAGAACAGTGACGTCTTTGCATATGTCTGGTATTGGAGAGGATATATGGATTATCACAAAAAAAAACTAATATACAAACTGCTACAAAACAAATGTGCGCCAGATTAAAACCACAAGTAAATCAATAAGTCGCAATACCACAAATCAAAAACAAAAAAAAAACAACTAAACCTCGGAAAAATATAGAAACCTAAGTAAGATCATAAAAAAAATTAGAAAATATATAAGAAATTTCAACTCAAACAAATAAAAAGCGCAACAGAGGACAATGCAAACATGTCTAAATTATCCAATGGCAAGACAAAAATTAACAAAATAAAGAACAACCAAAATGTTACCGTTTCTAGCAAGAAAAAAATAGTTGAAGTAGTTGAAAAATCTTACCAAATGCTATATACATCAAATTCGAGCGATCCAAATGTAAATACTAAAGAAAAGGTTCAAAATGTAGGCTCATAAACAAATGTTTAAACAAAAAAAAAAACCCAATGTAATGCAAAAGTTATAATACTATTCAAAAAAAGCAATACAATAATACAAAAGTTAAAAACTATCGCCCGATTAGCTTACTGTCCCAACTATATAATTTATTTGCAAGAATAATAAGCAACCGCCTTACAAACAAACTCAACTCATACACGTTGAGCAGACAAGCTTTAGAAAAAAATATAGCACAACCGACCATCTACAGACTCCACGACTATAACTAAAGAAGACCTATTCCGTGGACTATAAAAAGGTTTTTGATTCAATAGAAACATGAACCTTTTAAAAAACTATGAAACATGCTAGAATAGACTCTCAATACTATAAGATTCTGCAATATATATACAATAACGCATCTTTCCACGTAAAAAATAACAAGGATCTCAAAACAAAACAAATTCCAATCCAACGGGGAGTTAGAGAAAGGAATCCTATTTCACCAAAACTGTTTATCTTATCACTAGAAATCGTTTTTAAACACCTAGCAGGGAAAATAAAAGCATCAATATAGACGGGTCTTATTTGAGTCACCTACGTTTTTTGAACGACATCGTTATGATCTCTAGTAATGTTAAAGAACTAAAAAAGATGCAACAAGATTAATAAAACAAGCAAACACATGGGTCTACAAATAAATCTTGACAAGACCAAAATTATGAGTGACAGCAAAGTAGAAGTACAAGTGGACAAGAAAACGGTAGAAAATGTAAACAACTATGCATACCTTGGCCACAATAATAAACTAGGCAAAGCCAATCAAAAAGCAGAAGTAAATAGATAAGTAGGTCTAACTTCTTACATACTAAAAACCAAAATATACCAATCAACCTCAAAAGAAAAGTATACAAAACATGAATACTACCTCTAATCACTTATGATCTCAAAACAGTGACACTTATCAAAAGTAGTGTCAAAAGATTAAAAATCACGCAAAGGGCAATTGAGAAAGCAATGATAAAATTTAGCATAAGGAACAAGTTAAAAAATAAAGAAATTTGTAAATAAACAGGAGTCACAGACGTCATGAAACGGGTGACGACTAAAATGACAATAGTTGAACATGTCACAAAGCAATCAAAAAAACAATGGACACCCAAAATAACAACATTGAGACTAAGGGAGATTAAGAAAACTATAGGAAGGCCCCAAAGAAGATGGCTAGATGACATTAAGCACATCGCAAACAAAAATTAGTCCAAGGTAGCACAAAACAGAGAAACATGAAAAAACTTGAAAGAAGCCTATGTTCAGGTGTAGATAAAAAATGGATGAATAAGAAGAAAAATAATAAATAATAATAATACTTAAAAGCAATACTTTGTGGCTTTTTCTACATTCATTTTGTCTACTTGTCTAAAAATTAATTGGAAAAAATGTCGGCATCATCATATATCTAATAAGTGCTAGAAATTATCCTAAAAATGTTTAACCAGGAATTAAAAATATAATTTTTCCAAAGATATGGAAAGAGTAAAGACTCGTTTTTATAAAAAAAACAAAAAAAAGTAAACAGCTGGATATATACCACTATACTTGACAAATAGCTTCGGTAAGCTATACAAGCATATGGTAGTGAATAGATTCAACCACAAAATAAAAAGTAAACCATCTTAAAATCAGCATAGATTAAGAAACAACAGTTTTACCGTAAGTGCAATAAAGAAAGTACTATACATAGTTAGCAAAGTGAAGAACAGAGCAAGCAAAAACATAAAATTCTGTCTGCTGGTTACCAATCCGTTAAAATGGATACTATTCACACTTAAGGAAATAAAAGTGGATCATACAACATGAAAAATAACCTATAATTATCTTACCGATAGAAGGTTAAGCGTGAAGTTAAATTAGCATATGATGATGATATAGTGTAGTGACCACAAAGCTCAATCTTGAAACCTTTATTATTGAACACATACTTCTAAAAATGCAAAAAGAAGATAAGATAAAAATGATGTTCTTTGCTGCCATAGTTATCACCTCCAAATTGGAAGAACATCTGGTGTCAAAAACCAAAAAAAACATTAAAATGCATAAAATCAAAAAATTGAAGAAAAATAGCAAAAAATAAAACAGAGGCATTAATTCTGTACGGTGGAAGAAGATTGAAAAAGATGACTTTAGAAATAGATATTGTGCAAATTAGATTGAAATACTCATTAAAAAATCTAGAAGTACGGTTTTACCATAAACTAGAAATAGAAGAACATGTAAATAAATTATCGCGCACCACAAACATACATGAGGGGTGCCGACGCTCGTAGCGAGTATGGCACTATAAGAAGTAAAGAAAACCATCACTTTGCAAACTAATGCTAAGCATAAAAAAGCTAACTTCAATTAAAAGAAAACTATTTGGGTCAATAACTCACTTGGTAATTTTATATAGTGCTCAAGGTTTCAGATACGAGAGTTATAAGGATTTGCTTATAACACAACAAAGAAAACTAGCTAGAAAATTAGTTATTTATATCCTCTATCATGCCCATTAAATACATAATAAAGTTAAGTCTCACAAAAAAGCAAATCCACAAAAGAAGGAAAAATATAAAAAAATACTAAATCGTTGACAGAACAATTGGAAGCAAAACACGAAGAAGTCAAAATGAACCAAAACTCTTATACTTTAGATAAGACCATGAGTTAAGAAAAAGCACGGCAAGGTCAACTACTACGTAACCTAGTTTTTGAGTGAGCATGGATGTTTTAAGAAACAACAAGACTGTACCGTTTTTATTTGGTGCACTGTGCCTGATGCTGGTGGAGCTACAGGGAGGGTTCGCAAAAACCAAAATATATTCAATTATAAAAATAAATTAAATTTTGTCCAAATTATAGGGCACCACAATATTTTATAAAAAATATTGCAAAATATTCTTTTCAAAACCGCGGCCACAGCTCGACTATTCATTTATGACCGTACTGGTCCGTCGTTAATTCGTGGGGTCAAAGAGTCGCGAGGTATTACAAAAATTATGCGCCAAAAGAGTAGGCAGCCAGACTTTCACTGAAAAAACATACTATAGTACGTTTAACAAAAGGAGGCCAAATAAATACAAAATATTTATATAATATTTGAACATTACAAGGTGTAAAAAGTGAAATAACATAATTGGCACATTTTCTACTGTGCAAAAGGTAAAAAAAAACTAAAAAAATACCACTAACAGCTAAAAACACAACAAAGATTATGATAAAAAATGCTGGAGTGGATTTTAACAAATTTCGATCAAGTTTTAATGCTATCTCACAATATTTTTGCTATTTTTGACATTTTATAAATAAAAGTTTGCACCTTTTATCAGATTAGGGACAAATTTTGCTATTTTTAACTATTTTTGGCCTCATTTTGGTTTTGATTTTATAAATAAAATTTTGCTTTTGATGCTTCATATAATTATAAATTTTGCTATTTTTGACATTTTATACTATTCGCATTTTTAACCTTTTTTAGGTGGATTTTGAGTCTAAAAATAGTTTTTTGACCAAATTTAGTTATGTTTATCTTTTTCATCTTTTTTGCAATTTATGACTAAATTCTATTGTATGCATTCTAGCATTCCCCTAATGCTGACGTCCAGCTCTGCATCTATCTTTCAGGTGATCTACTTGGAGGCTTTTAATTGGTTTTTAAATACAGACATAACAATTTTGTATTTAAATAAATCACAAAATAATTGAGATATTGGGCTAAAATTTATTTGAGGTGCTACACCTCAAATAAATTACATTTAAGTATAGAAATCATTTTCGTTTATATGACCACCGCAATTACAATTCATTAAAGCCAATTTTCCACCACTCTTCCACACATATCGGCCGAAACGTTCCTCTAACGTTGTTGGTTTGTTGGCATAAACCAGCAACTTAAGGTGACCTCATAAAAAGAAGCCCAATGGCGTTAAATCGGATGGGTAAAATGTCCATTCAACCGGATCTTTTCTCGAGATTACACAATTACCAAACTTTCTCTTTATTAGATCAATTGTTTGAACAGCTGTGTGGCATGTAGCGCCATCTTGTTAGAACCATATATCACTGTCACTTGTCAAATTCATCAAATTCTAGCTAAAAATAGTCGCAACAGTTGCAACATGGCACAATAGCAAATTTTATTGACCGTAACATGACGATTATTTTTATCTACAGTAAAATTGATTCAAACACACCTCCGGCATGAAATTTACACTATATGGTTTATTTTTGTGGATACAATAGAGTTTCTTCTTGTTTATTGACAAACCCATTAAACCAAAAATAAGCTTAATTGCTTTTTCAAACTTTTGCAGAGCCCAATCGGAAAAGTTTTGGCGGTTCAAATAATCAAAAAGTTTTAGTTCTCAAATTAATTTGATTTTGTAAAGAAGTAGACAAAGGTCTTTTATGCACATTTGCCACAATGTGAACGGCGTAGAAACAATTGATTTGGCTCATTTTGAACTGAAGAACGTGCGGCTGCAATATTTTCAGTACTTTGGCCGGTGTGTTGTCTTACTGGCACAAAAAAACATCCAGTAAGGAATATGTTAACTCTAATTTATCCACTATAGCACGCACAGCCTGTCTGCTAAGACAGTGAATGCAATTTGAGTGAGCTTTGCTACCAAAAACTTAGAACGTTGCTAGTAATTCTTAATAGTTTTCAAACGTTGCTTGTAAACTTTACCATGATAGAAATGTAAGTCTTGATTAACGTTTTAACATTAAAAGAGCAGAAAAAAAAATGAAAGGCGTTCCGTATTTATATACAAAATTGTTATGTCCCTGTTAAAAAAACCATACTTAGGGGTTTTTAGCCTATTTGACGTTTCTGTTGTGGTTTATTCTATCTACATGGTCTTTCTATTGTCGTTTTTGTGATCTGATTGATCTAGATACGATACGTATATATTTATCACGTAGGGTTACTCCTTTTTATTGTTCTAAGAGTTTTTACATCCGTGCTCCTTAATAATACTTTTGGTTAGAATAGGTTAAGTTAGATTAGGTAGGCGTAAAATAGCTGAACAGTCTGCAGAAAAATTTGACCATCAATGTCAATAAGGCATATAAAACAACCCCGACAATGAGTGCAATCGTCCTAGCACGCATGGTTTCTTTTACTCTGCTAGTTGGGAAAAAAAAACAAAAAAAATGAGTTAGAAACAAAACATTAATTAACAAGTGGTAAGAGATGTGAGCAAAAAAAGTAATGAGACAGTGGGTCCACGACTGATACCCAACATAAAAAAGTGAATAGTCTGCAATCATGAGGAAATAAATTACTACTTTGCGCAGTGCTTTAGAGGTTTCCAAAGCTACTTGAAATAGATAAGATAAATAACATCCGATAAATGCGTGTACAACAAAAAGGCTGACACTGCACAAATTACGCTGTTTGCATGCATCACTTGGCAAAAAAAGTAATGGACAAAAAGCCCTGCAGTTAAAACTGACAACAAATAATATGGTGGACTTAATGCTTAGAAACGAATAGAACTGGAAAATCATAAACAAAATTGTAAGTCAAATTATAGCCGAAAAATAAAAGGAAAATAAAAAACATTAACAAAACCTCACTGGAAGAAGAATGCAAAAGTGATACCATCCAGGGAAAAGAGCAAAAAGAAAATAAGTTTAGTGAAAAAACGAAAAAATCCCACAGATCCCAGGAAACTGAATGTGCGTAAACGCATTCCCCCTTCTATAAAAAAACTTAAATAAGCAAGTTTTAAAAATCTTAACTTATCTCTGTGTAGACAAATATTTGGTTTTTCCATACCACATCTTTAAGGTAACCAGAAATTTGTGAAGCTGGCGGTAAATATCTGCGACCCAAAATAATTAAATTTGATTACTTGTTTTACGAATTTATTGCTCAAGCGTCGTTAGTGTAAGATAGAATTCCGTGGATTTGTTGCCCATTCTATAGCCTATCATTATATTGAAGAATGCTGAACTTAGACTAATTATTTGTTTGATTCCATTCTTCACGTATGCTTCATTAACTTTAATATCAGTTTTGGTGTGTCTGTTTTGTGTTTTGGACAATCTTGATGTATTTGTTGTTCATTACATGATGACGCAGAATAGAAAACTGTCAGCCGTATTTGGTCAAACGCTTGTGTTAAGTCTACCATGCATAAAAAGACATGTTTATTTTGACTTTTTATACATATAATATGCATTTTTAACTGTTTAAGACCAAAGTTTGGTGCTTTTTGACAATATTTTGACTACCTATTTTTTTTATTAATAGAATTTTGCACGTTTCAACTATTTTATAACTTAATTTTGCTCATTTTTACATTTTAAGACTGAATTTTTTTAATAATATTTAAATTAAATGTGATTCGAATATTTTTGACGTTATTTTTGAATTATTTTGGTTTTTCCAACAATATTTTATGACCGTGTTTTGCTATTTCTGAATTTTACATTTTCAACAGTTTAATTTTAGTGCTTCTTATCAATATTTTAATAATTTATAGCCAGAATTTGCTATTTTTAAGATTTCATAAAAATGTTTAGACTTTTTAACAGTTTATGGCTGGATTTTGGTTCTGTCTGAAAATAATTTAATATATTAGACTAATATTTTTAATTTTTGGGTTTTAATTTCGCCATTTTTTTTTTAAATTTTAACATTGATATTAGTTAAAATTGCTGTTAAAATCAATTTTTAGCTAATCGATTACAAGTTTTCAAATATTATCTAGCAACGTTTAAAATATTATCTTCATTTGCTCAATAACATTGTAAATGTATTCCAGAAAGTGTATAAATGAAAACGAAGATATTCAGTTTAAAATCAGAAACCCAGAAGTTAAATTATAAAAGTAAATTTTAACAATAAAAACTTTTGGTTGTTGTTTTCTATTATTTAAATAAAACACTTATAGTGAGTAAACTAATAATATGACTGAAAGTTTTAAATTTTTTAAATAATATTAAAAATGCAAATAAAATACAAATAAAATGAAAATAAATAAAAATATATTCATTGCATAAGAAAGTTTAGTACAAGTAATAGCGGTACCTTATCGCCCATTACAAAATAGTATAATCAATTGATCTAATAACATAAATTCAATATAATGAATTAAAAACCAAGATTGAGACCAAATTAAATCCATTTATTTAAATATTGATATCATTAAAAATCATATAAAGATACATCTGCCTCATAACCAAATAATTTTATAAACTATTTCAATTAAGTTAATGATAGAATCCATACAAATTCCTAAATAATCTAAGTAATCACAAATTATGTAAATTTAGATCAATGATTTTCATAAAAATAACAGGTGTGGTCCGTTAATTCCAAATTACCACACACAAAAATATAAAATTAATTACATTATTTGTAATTATGATAGAGCATTTAGGTGTGGTCTAGTTTATATCTTTTTCATCGTTTCAAATAATGTTTATTTACCTGAATTTTTGTATCCGGATTCTTAGTAATCGTTACATTAATTCAGGCTTAATATTAGCATTATTAAAAAATAATAATAAATGCGTAATCCCCTTAGATAAATTAGTTTATTAATTCGCTGAAATTTTAATAATAATTAATGTGAAAATGTTTACGGTTAACAATTAAAAAAAAACTAACTTGAATAGTTAATGTTAAAATATATATATCAATAACTGTTGTATATGAAGTAAGCTATTATTTATCCCAATTATCCTTTATCTTTGAAAAGAATTTAAAATTTCCTCAAATTATGTATATTCCCGTCTGAAAATCTCGATTACATTGTCTTGCCCATTTAAATGTATTCATGCTGACAACAGATAGCTGCAATCAATCAATATCATCCATACCATCTTCGGTCTAAACGTATACGTAAATGTCAACGTCGATTTTTTTGGTGTTCAATAATCAGGAAAGGCCGGACTTAAGCTGCCACACGCATACGCACACGCGAAAGGATAGGTCTTATATATAACAGCATTTGCCCTTTTGTATATACTCACTATGGGACTTGAATTGAAAGAGACCGACGAAGAGATAGAGATTTTTTTGTTTGTAATTCCTGCGATCAGCGGAATCTTTATCAGCTACACGAGTGCTATAAATAAAATCATCACATTACACTCTGCTAATGGAAGTAATGATCGAAGGGGAATACTTAATGGATAAAATAAAAAAATATCTTAATAAATATTTTAAAAAACTTTGCAAATTATTCACAACTGAATTTTACAAATTACAGTAACAATTTTATTACAATATTTCAGTTAAACAATCATTAACTATAACATTTTTTATTGATTTTATAAGATTAGCGATTTAGAAAATATCTAATTTATTAGAAAAACATTAATGTTAAGCCAGGTTATTGAGTTTATTACATTATATTACCATTTAAATCTTTTTGAATATTCAAATAGTAATTTATTCGATATCAATATTAAAATTGCTTTTATTACACTAATTTTATCTTTTGATCAAATTTTAAAATATAATTAATTTTATAAATGCAAATTAAATCAATTTGGCATGAATAACCAATACTATTATTATCAATATTAATATAAAATAATTACCATATTGATTGTATAGTTTTCTATATAAAGCAATGTTTAGACATATTTATTAATTATTCCATTTTAAAAGCAACACTATTTAATATGCAAATAAATTGATACCTGTGGTTAAATGATTCCTAATTCAGACTAATTTGGCAAAAATAAACTAATTAAAAAGAAACATAATTGGTATAATAAATAAAAAAATTAGTGTCTCACTTCAAACCTCAAATATATTAAGTGATAAATAAGTGTAATTTGATATACGCTCTTGATGTGTATAAGTGAAGCAGTTAAATGTAATAAGATCTTTTTGGATATTAATGGATATAAAATATGTCAACAATTGTTTTTAGATAAACAAGAAACATTAAAAAAATAAATATATTAAAGTTTTCTGTAAAATAACCGTTGTTTGTAATACATATTTCAATTTAGAGTGTTTGTAACCCTATTCGGCCGAATAATAAATGCTAATCTAATTGAAATAAAAATCATTCATGCGTGTTAAGTGACACCAAGTAAGTTACTTTGCCTGCTAGTAGATATGGTCTTGTGACCAACTTCTAAAAATAACCTTGCTAACAAAAATAACTAAAAAGAAAATCCGCTTACAAATTAAATGACATGTTTGTTGAGTGTGATGCGTAGTTTACGGTATAAAATGATTAGATTTGTTAGGATGCATAAATCGTTCCGTATTATTGTTCGAAAATGTTATTTATATTTATAATATTGTCTAAAATTGATACAAAGTTGTGCCTAAAATTTACTTATATTTTTCGGAGGTTTGCGTGCCATTGGTTTAGACCTAGCAGTCGACAATCTGCAGCTCATAAACTGTAAATATAAACGCGACTCTGTACTATGCGCTTTTTTGAAAAAGTGTAATTACAAACATGCAACCATAACTTAATATTAAAAATTTAATCCATCAAACAAAAGCTTAAAAAGCATTGTGTAACAAAAAACCTTAGCAGGAAATTATTGCATAAAACTTGAGTGGTAGCATAAAATTCACCCATTTTTTGATGAATTGAGCGTTAAATAGTTAAAAATAACAAAAAATATCAATTTATGTCAAAAAACACAAAAAAAAACTACAAAGAATTACCATTTTTTGCATAAAACTTAGAAAAAATCCATTAATCCGACAACAAAAATTTCTTAGAAAACTTATTGTAAAAAATTATGTCGAAAATTGACCATAAAGCATGTTACCTCATTAAATTTGCAAAAAAACCTTTATTGCATATATTAATTTATCACAACTGATAAAAAGTAAAAAAAAAAAAAATTAAAAATGTTAACACAAAATATCGGCATTTAAAACAAAAATTGTTAAGGGGGCGGTTTTTTTTTAATGTCATATAATTTCAAGCACAACTCCCGCAATTTACGACGTGAAACCCTAGCAAAGTGTGCGAGCACTTAAGTGCTTAGTTCTTTTTAATTTATTGTTTCAGATCTTGTGACAATTTTCAGGCATTCATAATAGCTACAAGACAAGTATAACCCCACCCCACATTACTTCGTACTTTTTCAGGCTCAAAACCGTCGCTACTTCCAACAAAGCTAGACTGCAACAATTAGCGCTTGACGTAAAGCAACTTGAAATAAAAGCGCTCTAATTCTACAAACCCGTCACTACAAAAAGCTTCCAAAACCTAAGAAAGCTTCTCTAAAAAATCAAATAAATTTTTATTTAAATTTCTAACCGCCGGGTCAAAACCTTAAATATAACCTTTTTGGCCAATTTTCAATAAAACCATTAACGCCTCTTCCCCGACATTCAATCTGCAAAAAATTAATCTGATCACAAAAGCACCAAAGAACTAATCTCAAGCTTAGCTGAAATCAACCTCCGTTACTGACCAACATGATTCTTTTACTACTAGACGCAAACCTGAAACACTATAAGACAAAACTCATTGAGCACTTAGATGACCTTCCCTTGGTGCTTAGAAAAACATCAAACCGGCAAATTTCACAACAACACAAAACCCAAAACTTACGCAAGCCAGAAGCCTGCAATGCTTTAAGTTTCAGTGACTGTAAACCAACTGCAAACTATGGTGACAACATCAAAAATAACTCTTGAACATGAAAATAATGTAATTAACCAGAACTAAGTTTATTACAAAATCTATTCATAAACGTAAGTTTTTAGAAAACGCTATTTTTACATTTTTTTATTATTAAACAAAAAAATGCATGACATAAAGGCAGACAGCCTTTAATAACCTTGATGGTAAAACAAATTTGTGCACTCATAAGTTCTGCAAGCCTTAAAGTTAACAAAACCCCGCCGTGCCAGAACTCTATAGCCAGTTACCAGTCAACCACTGAAAAAAAAACTATCTGTAGCAATAAAAAATCTTCAACGACCTCTGCCAAAACCTAGGAGTACTCTAAAAAGTAACCGTTGCACCCATTTCTTGGACGTAATTCCCTAGATTCCAATAAAAAACAATAAACAGAAAGACCAGATTAAATTTATCTTCTCAAGAACTAACCTAAAACAAAACTGCGTAACAAATGATACGTTCGTATGAAATGAAGTCAGTTATTCTCCTCTCACTTTGAAAGACATATGTAATTTCTATTCATTTTCTATGCACATAATTTTCTAGTATTATTTATGTTTCTAATAAGACGGAGGCAACATGTTTGGGACGCCTTTAAGTAACAGCTTTGTGGTAGTCAATTAACAGATCCATTTTGCAACAACTTAATTGCCAAAGATTTCTCTTAATAAATTTATTATTTCACAAAATATACTGATAGAACTACATTTTCTTTACATATTGATACCATCAAATTGGAAAATAAATATTTTGTTAACACAAAAATGATATTTCTAGCCCATAAAGTGCACTAAACTACGTATTTTTTGGTTGAAATAACTTTTAAAATTAAAAAAAACTATATATGAATTTTGTTTACTCCAAATTTTTATTGATATAGTCATTAACCCAAAATAAGCCAACGGGAATTATAACCATCTTCTTCATATAACGCCGTTGCAAGCATAGGCGCCTTTCTAGCATGTTTGTGGTGTGCAATAATAGTTCTATACAATCATGCGAGGCCTACAGTTTAACATAAAACCCAAACTACACTACAAACAATTTATTTGGCAGATACTTGGCTGGTTTGCTTTTTGCTTTGCAAAGAAGACCACTACATCAAAATAAATTTGACAAATTAGATACTGCCGCAACCAAAAATTGAACCCAGTCCAACGCACTAGATCATTGCGCTACCGTCGCCAGACAATAATAATCTGGTGGCTTCAAGTCTTGTACAAACTAGATTTTGTAATAGCATGTGCAGCAGAATATGCAAGAACGCCAACAAAAACACAACCGGGACAGGTTCATTTCCAGAGACAGGTTTAGCATCAGAAACAGGTACCATTCCTGAGAGCGCAATGACAAACTAGAAACTAAAAAATGTAGCAACTCAACTTGACAGCTTCTAAAAAAAACACCGTCTCTGCCAAAAAAATGACAATAAAAAAAAACTTTAATAAGGTGAGGTTTAGGCCTGCCGCCCCAAACTTCAACCCAGCAAGTGACAACAACGCCTCCAACCCTTTCCAACCTCCCGGGTCATCACAATTCCGCTCCCGGAGTTTGTCGTAAACGACAAAACCAAGTATCAGCACTTTTCCAAATATTTCGGAAACAACAATATCTCTATTGTATCACAAAGCACCCACAAGGTTATTAGAATAATACCACCTCTAACCATAAAAAAACAACAACTTTTCTGAAGTTTAAAAAAGCAGACTTCCACACTTGGTCTATTCTTAAAGAACGCTGCTTCAATATGGTTATTTGGAACGTTTCAAAAAACCTTTGTTCGTTTCGTATTGGTCTTCGTGCAACTTCCAAAAAAGCAAAAAACGCGGATATCAAAAAACAAACTACGCTCATAAAGCTAACAATCTTGGTTGAGAAAAAAGACAGAAATGTAGAGCCACAAGCAAGATTAAATACCTTGGAGTTACACTGGAAGCAAAAGGATGGAACGAACAGATTAAGGAAGCAGTAAGAGGAACAAAGAAAATGGAAGGAATGCTTAGTAGGCTCATGCCAAGCAAAGGAGGACCAGGACAAGAGGCAAGAAGGCTAATAGCAACGGCGGCCAAAAGTAATCTACTGTACGCCGCAGAAACATGGGGAGATGCCTTAAAGACAAAAAAACAAAAAAGAAATAAGAGGAGCCTCTAGAGCAAGCTCGTTAAGGATATGTAGGGCTTACAGAACGGTGTCGCAAGAAGCGCTAGAGGTAATCCATACCCGCAGAGCAAAGAAGCAAAGAGACAAGCAAGAGATAATACAATAAAAAAATGGCAGACACAGTGAAAAGACGGAGAAAAAGATAAATGGACAAGAGAGTTAATACCAGAAATAAAGGAATGGGTAGAGAATAAACCGGAAACGTGTTACTATACAACACAACTACTCACCGGACATGGAGCCTTTGGAAAGTATTTACAAAATATAAATAAAATGGAGAAAGAAGAGAAATGTATATTCTGCCAAGAAGACACATATGACGACGCAGAACATACGCTAATAGAATGCGAAGCATGGGAGAATGATAGGAAAGAGTTAGAGAAAGTATTGGAAAACAAATTGATAAATCTTCAATAATTAATATTTGCCTGAATGACGAAAACAAATAAAGAGCATTAAGAAACTATGCAACGGCAGTAATGAGAAAAAAGATAGAGGAGTTTGAAAACTCAAAATATAGATAAACAAAAATGGAAGTAAACACACACATCAAAAACCACAGAAGACAAAGAAATGAGGAAAGAAAAGCTAAGTGGAAGCAAAAGAACATAGAAAAAAGCAATGAAAAGAAAAAAATACAAAGAAGGTCAAGACAACTATGCCTACCAAGGAATGGAAGAGGAGAAAGTAAACAAGAAAAGAAAATACAATAAAACATTTGTACCTACCGAAATTGCAGAAATAAGGAAAAAAAGAAAAGAGCTGCTCAATGAAAGCAAACTGACGGAACTGACCAGAGAATTTCCAAATGGTAGATTTCGAGGTTGACTGACAATGTAACCTTTGAAATGGTCAGAGTATACTTAGCAACCAGGGGATACATAGAAATAATTCCAAATGAAGACTCAAAAATATCCTTAGAAGTTAAATTGGCAAATCTAGGATTACCAAAGGGGGTACACCTAATGGAGCTCCACAAATTATTCATAAAAGAGAGAGGATACGCCGACAAAGAAGTGAATGAAGACTTAGAGAAACTAAGAAGACATTTAAGGACAAATCAAACAACTAGGCTGAATAACAATAGAATGGCTGTCAGTATAGGACAGACAACAAATAGGGTATAGGGAGAGATGACCCGGGGACAGCATGTGTTGCCGCAGCAGTCTGTGTGAATCCCACAAGGCCAAAACCAGCTCATCTCAAACTAATAATAGATTTAAGACAGACATGATAAGGACAAAATGATAACAGAACTAACTTTCAAGGGCCACTTGCTGAGACCACAACCTCACTACGTCCTTAAAAAAAAAAAAAAAAAAAAAAAAAGCCACAAGAAAACCGCCAAACAGTTGCTTTCTATCTACGTTTATACGTCTGTTATGCCAGTTTCTTGAATATGTCTTTCGTTGCAAACGTAAACAGTTTTGGAAAGATAGTATTTCCCTTAGTACTTATTTTTTTATTGGTATTTTATCTGTGGTGATGCCTTCGTTAAGCTTTACTTAAAATGTAGCGTTTCTGTAGTTGTTTTTGAAGAGGTTATTATACTTGGAATCTATTCTAACGTTGTATATTGCACACAACTTGATACAGTCAAACGCCTTCTGGTAATCGACAAATGCAAAATGGAATAGAATATTATGGTCTGCGTTTTTTTTATCATCGTTTAGATTGTGTGAAGTTTACCAAAAGATCTGCTGAAAACATTGCTGCTGTGCGTAAACATGTACAAAAAAATACAAAACAATCAATTTGAGCAAATTTTGCATCAAGACCTACCCGTTTAAATCTAACTGACCCAAGAACTCAAAATAAACAATCATAGACTCTGGAGCAGTTAGACTCAAAATTTGCCAAATCAAATATATTTAGTCTCAAGGCATGTTTTTAGAGCAATAGCAATCCACACAAGATTTACCAGCACAAAATGCCTTCCAAGAAAATCACTGTTTGGTGCGGATTTTGGTCTGGCGGAATCAAACTGGCATTACTATTATCGTCAACGGTTTGCGCTACTGATCAATGTTGAGCAAGTTTTTGTAGGTTAAACTAGGCCATATTCATCCACTTTAAGTGGTTTCAACAGAATGGTGTGTTATCACAATCACTTCTACTTAACTTATATTTTGAGAACATTTTTCAAGCGACACTAAGTGAAGTAGAAAAGAGCATCAAAGTAAATAGAATCTGGATAAACAATATCTGTTATGCAGACAACACAATGATTATTGCAAGCAAAATCAACAATCTACAACAATTAGTCTATTATGTAGTAAAACAAAATCTCATTCGTTTAAAATAAATTGAAAAAAAAAACTAAGTTTATGCGAAAGAAGTTGCATTGACGTCAACTAATTCAAAAGCATAAAACTTGGAGATATGGCTCTGTAAAGATAGAGAAACGAAATGCCAAATGAAGTTTTTACTAGCACTGACTTTGTTTTTAACTTAGAGTAGAACTCATGAAGTGTCATATTTGGCAGGTCCTATTTTACGGAATAGAAGAATGGACGATAAAACAAAACAGATAAATAAACTAGAAGCTATAGAAACGTATCTAAAAATTTCAAAGATTTTATAAACGGCAAGAAAAGTCAACAAGTAAGTACTACGATAAATAAATACGGATAAAAATGTAATGACTATAATGAAGAGTAGTAGTACCAGCTAATGCAACTCATAATCAAATGTCAAATTAAAGAAAAAAAAAAACTGTGAAGCAAAATGTTAAGACTGCAAATAATCAAGCAATGTATACCAATAAGTAATACAAGGAAAATTCTAAAAAAATACAAAACTATTTGTTACTATTAAAAAAAATTGCAAGTATACTCAAAAAAATGATTTTAAATCGTTATCGGTTAAAAACAAACAAATTTATTCAACTATACATTTTTTATCTGACAAGATTTTTATCATCCTAATCCGATATATACAATTATAATAATTCAAATAATTGCAAATAAATTATTAAACCATATTCATATCACATATACGTATATGGAACCACCAGTGGTCATTTCATATGATTAAACTAAGTAGCTTCACACATTAAATTCGATATTTTTTTTGTAGCATACTAGTAATTAGCTAGACACATATATTAACCATCAAAAAAACTATTCAAAATAATGCTAATCATGCACTAATTTAATTTATATGATATATATTTATGTAATTATTTGTCATAGAAAGACATCTATACTCAATACCAAATAAGATCAAATTAAAAAATTTGAATAAAATGTAGGAATATTTATTATTACAAATTAAAAACTTGACTTTCAGCTATTCTCATGGACCATATTACAAAATTACACACTGATTATAGTACTTATATTATATTAACCAGTATATATAAATCATACAATCTTAATCTAATACTTGATTAATCACTTACATTTTTGTACAAGAAGCTAATTTGCATATTTCGCGAAACCAATCTCTGTTAATTTACTGAAAGTATTAAGTAACATCTCATGAGTTGTAATTTCCTTACACTAACTAATTATACGCTGCGCATTGAATAATATGATGTATTAATGGGGGAACTGGATAGGGTGCTTTGTATTACTGGATACAAGGATTAGCTATTTAGTAAAAAATAATGAAATTAATAGCATTTTGCGGGACGTTGATGCCATCATTAATTATTTTGTATGTGTGTACGTTGAATTAGCTGTTGAAATTAATAGCTCAATCAAAATAGATAATTTTAAGTTGTATTTAGTATTAGTTGGATTAATTGCAGTTATTACTGACATGAAAGTTTGGTATATTTATGTAATAGAATGTAGTATCACTACTTTACAATTTATGTAATAGAAGGTAAACACTGTATCATTATATTGACTTCCTTGGGAGTGTAAAAGTAAATGAAAAGTTATGTTGAATTTATACGAAGTTCAGGATGCTATGAAATAACGTTCACTTTAGTTTAATGTTGCGTGCAATTTGATTAGATGTTTTCATGTATACAATAATTATTACACAGTATTGTTTAGAAATAAAATGTTTGAAAACTAATTAGCAATACTGTAAAAACCAATTGTCAAATTGTAAAATAAATTAAATTAAAATTAAAAAAATTAAGACGACACGCATAGTAATCATGGGCGCCGACTTTTGAAAATGTCAATAGGGAGCAAAACTTTTGAACTATAAACTTTTCAATGTTACTTGTGAGCAGATATTCGGACTGTATGACTGCGTTTTTTTTTGTAAATTGCACTTTAAATACTAAATTTAAAAATGTTTTATGCATTTAATCAAATATTCCAATAGGGGCGCTGCCCCCATGGAATATGTCAATGGGGGCACGCGCTCCGGTGCCCCTATGTACTCGGCGTCCATGACAGTAATTCCAAGTTTAATTCTAGATGGACAAAAACCAAAATATTGTATAAACAGTTTAGAATGCAAATTAGAATTATCAACATTCCGCAAAAAATATTTATTCGATTAATTTTTTTTTTTAATTTTAAAAGTATGTTCTATGCTTCTAACTGCGGTTGTTTTATCTGCAACTTCTTGCAATTTTTGTATATAAAAGTTGATAATAATGTAAAATGTATAAAAGTATAAAGTATTGTAGTAAATAAAACAAACTTTTTATTGATGTTGATGTATCAGAAGATATTTTTTTAGCAATAATAATCAACAAACAAGTTATTATAATTTTAAAATTAACAGTTTATTTTTTCGTTATTTCTATCTATACATTTTGATAGAAATGTAATTATAATTTTGTCTAGCTTGAATTGAGCTTGGGACCACAGCGCAACGTAGATAATAAATAAATTGGCTACGTTTCAGTAAAAATATCTTATCTGAAAAAATGTTAAAACGTTCAGCTTCGTTCTTAATCCTCGTTAAGTATTTTACGACTTCGCTGGTACCTAAAACAAACTATATTTAAATTTGCCCTAATTTAAAAATTCAAAAACCTTTTCTTTTTTATTAGTTTGTAAAATTTGTAAAGTGTTTTGCTGAACAATGAACAATAAAAAATGCATCAAACAAAATTAATAATTTTTCATGAGAAGCTACAAAAGTAAACTTTATTTTAGATAACACATACCGCAAAAAAGAGTTTAGATACTCTGTCAGCAGCAAAAAGCATAATTAGCATGTTATTTTCAAAAACATCATTTGCAATGCCTATCATTCAAGCCTAAAAAACTGTAACCAAAAACTATGTAAATTCTGCATAGCAAAAATAATCCAAACGACAAGTTGAATTCATATAATCTGCATCAATCGGGCGTGTGGACAAGTCTAGTTTGGAGAATACCATTACTTAGTGATGCAAGAAAAATAGTTTCAATCAAAACAAAAATTTGCTCAAAATTAGACAAAATGTTCTATAAAAACTTTCTAAAAAATAACATAAGCTTAATAGTTAAAGATAAAAAAAAATAAAAATGTTTTTACAAATATGTTGAAAACACATCCACTGTTGCATGTTAATTTTGTATTATAAACAAACCTCTAAGCACAGAGCACAATACTGGTACAGTACCACAATCCTGGCTTAATAAAAAAACAACTGAAACTACACTGTAAGAAAGTGCGTATAATCTGGGCAATCAAAAACTTCTCACTGTACAAAGTCGAGAAACACAGTTAATTTTTGTAGAAACTCAAAAATTACAAAAAATCTTCAAAAATTGAAGATGTAGTTTGTTGCTGTAAGTGCAAAGCTAAGCAGTTTGTACGGTGGTCAATAAAAAAAAATTATCCAGTAGCAATGACCAACTGCTGACTGAGACTTACATCTATGTCATACGATTAAGAAGTACTTTTTGTTAGCCACAATAGTTACCTGCACAAGGAAACATCGCCTTTGCAGTTAAAAGTATTTAAAATGCCCTATTTTAGTCTGTTATTGTTGTGCAGTAGCGTTTTTTGTTAACGCTTCAATATTTGTCGTAATGGTTGAGGTCCAAAACGTTTCTGAAGTGTAATGACACCAGCTTTCGTAGAAAGGGTAAAACAAGCAATAATTTAAAATCCAAAACACTTTGCAGAATTTTACAGCAAGACCTTCACTTTCACCCCTTAGTCTAGTAACTGAATAAAGAAAACTTTGCACAACGCCAGCATTTTGCCAATAGAATGCAAATGATTTTTATGACAAATATAAACCAGAAATAATTATGAACAATAAGGCTCATTTTTATTTAAACAGTTCAGTTAACAAATATAACTATCAATATTTAGGATAAAAAAATCACAGTAAAAAAGTTACCGTTTAGTGCGCTCTGCGCCGTTTAGGAGTGATCAGACCTAATTTTTTAAAGATGCAATAAAGGCAACTGTAAGTGTAAACCCCAAGCAAAATGTTTTCATGTTGAAAAACTTTTTATTCCAAAACTGCGACAACCAAGAATCAACACAAGAAATGTTTAGTTGCAACCAGATTGTGCACATACAACCAGAGTCTCAATAAAAGTTGTCCGTCGCATTTTCCCTGAAACGTAATCTTCCGTTTTGGTGATGTGCCCTCTTCGTACGCCAGACCTCAGAGCTTGTAAATATTTTTTATTGGGGCAATTAAAAGCAAAAGTCTACGTCAATAAACTCCAAAGCCTGCAAGAGTTAAAAAAGCCATTACAACAGAAGTTAAGACAATTGCAACTTGTTGTCTATTTTCAAGTAAAGAAACTTCAAAGTAAACCTTACAGCCCATATTACTGTCATGCATTCAAGTTCGTTTGAGTAAAACTTTTTTTTTGGCGTTTGGTCAGCGTAACGTTGTTGTATAAACTATCGTGCTTGATTCCACCTTCTTCCTAGAATAGCATGGCGTCCAGTCTAGCGTTGCATGCGTCTTTATGTAAAACAAAGAATAATCCAGGTTAAAAACAAGCAAGTTTTATTGGTCAATCTAGCAATATTTCAATTCTTTAAATAACGGCTGCATTTAAAACAGCGGTTTTCTCCAATCAATCATCTCCTGGTGTAGTCTATGCCGATACATTTTTTATGAGTGAAAAAACCAATATAACTTGTTCTTAGTGATTGTACTTTTTGCGTAATTTTTGCGATTGTTAATATTGGCAAAGTAGCGCTGTGGTTTGCTTGGTTAACTTCAGAATTTTTTGGTTTAAATCCTAGCATCCTGGAATCTTGGCGGACCAATTTTATCTTTTGTAACTGCTTCCTGCCTAGCTGACTGTAGAAGTGTAGTATATGTAAACCATCCGTTAATAGTCTTATTAGGCTGATACGCCAAAAATCTAAACTAACCTAGGTAAACTTTCCTACGTTATGTCTGTTGCGTCTTCTGAAGGAAACAACTGCTCTAAAACCTTTAGGTTTTAGTTGACTAATTCCAAGCTAGGGTTTCTGGACAAAATATTGAGTTAGTTAATATGATGGACACTCCCCGGGTTTATAAACCAAACACGGGAAATGTGCTGCGCTTTAAACAAAACCAGCGGGTTGTCCGTTCTTAAAGCAAAGAAGATATCCTCTAATTGAACCTTATATTTCTAAGTTCATTTGATTGACGTTGTGTTAGTCTGACGCTGTTGTATGAAATAACGTGATTAGTTTTACTATCTTACTGGTATAGCATAGCGCCTAATCATCTGTCTGCAAGACAAAAAGTAATCCAGGTTAAAAACAGACAAGTATTGTTGGTTTTATTTTCCACTTTTTTAAATGCTTCATCTGCGGCTGCATTTTAGCAAAAAGTTTAATTGGCCTTACAAGTCCATCAAAAACCCAAAGCGGCGGTGTTGACCAAAACGTAATCACTTATGTAGTCTACGCATACATTGTTTTCTAGTAACCAAGAATTGACCAATATTAATAACTTCCTTTCCTAAGTAAGGTGCTATTAAGTATTGTATTTCTTGCGTAATTTCCGCTGCAGTGTTGCTAAAATAATATTAATTTAGCACCTTCTGTTAAAGTGCAAGCGACACAACTTACAAATTGTGCTTTACCAATGTTTGTAAAAAGTCTCCTGCTTCAATTTTGTTTGGAATCTTAAAGTTGTCTAGTTACGCTTAGTATTGTCGCATAACTTTTGTTTGAGAGCATTCTGAGCTGCGGTTTATAGGCATCGTGTTGAGCAAGTAGTTTAAAAGCCCAAAAGTATGTTCCGCTTTAAACAAAAACTTTTGTAAAATTCTCTAAGTAAACCATATACTTCTTTACAGCTATATTATTGCAATGCATTCAAGTCCGCTTGGCTAATTTTGGAATTTTTTGGTTTAATTTTTAGCATCTTAGCTGCATCATCAACGTAATTTCCAAAAACTTGAAGTTTTGCCGGACCGCCTTCAAGTCTAACAAACGTTAACAAACAACGACCAAGATAAAAAACAACCAACACAAAAAAATTCCTAACCTCTCCAATTCTGCAACAAAATACGCTTCTTTAGCTACGTAAGAAGAATCAAGATCATCGACAATATAAAAGTATCGTTACCTTAAACTACTGAGCTTTTAAAAGTCCATCAAAAATCCAGAGCGGCCATGTTGACCAAAGTGCTTTAAACAAAAACTTTTGTAAAAGTAGCGACTACTTATCCTCTAGGTAAACATTATATTTATTTACAGTCGATATTATTGCAATGCATTCCGTTCGTTTGGCTAACTTTGGAATTGTTTGGTTTAATTGCTAGCATCTTAGCTGCATTATCAAAGTAATTTTCAAAATTTTGCATTTTTGCATATGTCGTTACCAAGTTGTCGTTTTCATGTGCATAAACAAACCCAGAAAAGGCTTAAAAAAACCAAACAATTAAAGAACTGGGTCTAAAAACTATCATAATCCTATAAGAAAAAAAGAAAGCTCAAAGATAACAACCACCAGCCCACCAACATCGCCTACAACCTACAACATTACTACATAAGAAAACAAAAACAAACTGCAAGTGGATGATGCGACTATCTTAAAAATTTAAAGAACTGATGTAGGTATTACACATGAACAATCAAAACAATTAAACTAATAACATGGTCAAGTATAACAGGTAGCATGCAAACAACGCCAACTACAACCACATTAGAAACACAAAATCTATTGCTTTTTGACATCTATGTTGGTAGTAAGAACATCAACAACCTTAATGTATCTGGATTTAGGCACACTGCAAAAAATACCAGCACACACTGTTCCTTCTTGATAAAAACTATAAAAAAACATTTACAAGGAAGGTAAACAAACAACTTCACACCCTAGTTTGTATTTCAAAAACCTTACAGTTTACATATGAAAAAACAACAAAAATAAACTGTAGATAAAAACAAACTTTAAAATTCACACAAAAGACCATTTTGAGACCCTAAAACGGGAATTTAAAATTTTAAAAATAAAAATAAAAACCAAAAATGTTCTATTCCTATCGGAATTTTAAAATCATCACTGTGTTTACTGCTGTTTTAAATAGTTCTGTTGTACTGCATCCGAATCATTCGCACAAATTTTTGAGCCACAAAGTTTTGTGTTTTCCTACATTTTGTTTTCTACTTATTTTCCTTTCCATAATGGTCTAGTTTTTTAGAACAGGCCAGATCGTACAAATATTAAGTTTTAAATATGATTTTTTTTTGTAGTTGTATCAGAATCCAAAAAACATTTTTGTGACTGTAGTTTAAATTCAGAATATATATCTAATGCAATTCTTTAAATGAGAACTTTTCGGGCCAAATTAAAACTTGATGGCGGGCCGTAATTTGCCAACCCCTGGTCTAAAGAATTATCCAAAGTATCTTAGTTTTCTGAACTTAAAACTAAGAATTACTTCACATTCCTTCACCATCCTCCTTAGCACCTTAATGTTTGTTACATGATCAGCCCGGTAAATCTTCAATAATCGTCTGTAGCACCACATCTTAAAAGCCTATATCTTATTCACGTGAGCTTTCTTTAATGTCCAACTTTCCATACAGATCCAATCGGAGATACTTAGAAAAAAATATCTGTGATTGAAGAATGTATTCATTCGTGTAAAGACATTTCTCGCTATCTCTATTTTTGTTCTTATCTTATCGTTGTTAGAAATACTCAATCTGTTAAAGATGTTGTTGATTATTAAAATAGCCATATATTATGTTTATTCTTATTTGTGTTCATTTTAATACTTCATTTATTACATATTGTATTAGTACATTCCACAATTTAGAGGTTTGTTATGTGCAGTTAAAATAACAGTATCGTTGGCATATCAAATCGTATTTAGTATTCTGCCATTTATGACTACTCCTGCTTCCTCTTCTTCTAAGATTTCTCTAAAAATCTGTATAAATTAAATAACAGTGAGGATAAAACAAACTCTTTTTGCACCTCTCTGGATATTCTGATATCATTTCTGGTTTCGTTATCCACTCTGATGTTTGCTGTTTGGTTATAGTACAGACGACTTCTTTATACAATAGAACTCAAGTAGTTATTGATAGCAAACTTTAACAAACGCTTTTTCAAAATCTGCAAAGCATATGTATAGGTCAACATTCATATTTAGACATTTCTGAATCAATACATTTATCTCGTATGAGGCCATTGCAGTTTCAAACCTTTTTCGAAACTTGAACTGAGTGTCCCCTGCGTCTTTTTCTAGTACTTTACAAATTCTGTTGTGGATTATTTTTAGTGAAGTTTAAAGCGTATGGCTCATTAAAGTGAAAATGTCACGGAAACATTTTCTTTCTTTGGTATAGTTATTAAGATAAAAAAATCATTTAAAGTCAAGAAGTTAATAAAGTATGCATCTTTATTTAATAGTGTAAGATCTCTTAAACATCCATATTTAAAATTTCATACTCAATCGTGGTGTGAGTATAATGGTGTGTCCGTCTCCAGATCGTATTTTGATCCAGTTTGCGCATGACGTCAGGTGGGTGATAGAAACTATGGCAACGCGCAATTTAACACTTATTATTAAAATCGCACTTACATCAGTGTATTATTAGCGTTGTCAGTGAATTATTAAATATATGCTTTGCTTTAAAAATAAAAGACCAAACAAATTATAATAATCAAAAACTTCATTATGTCATCTTGTTCTGTGTGCACAAATCATACACAAAAAACCAAAGGAATTGACATTAAATATTTTTGATTTCCGCTTTTCAGGTAATTACCCGCGCATTGGCAACACTGCTTATCACCCACTTGACGTCACGGTTTAAAGAGAGATAGATAGAATCATGCGCATTGCTACACCTATATATTCACACCACGTACTCAATAATATCTTTTTATTACTTTAAAATAACAATAGTTTTTAAAGTACACCAATTATATTTTTTTGTATTTCACTTTTAATGCTCTTCATTCATTGATAACAAGTATTTGGCCATGTATGAGTCAAACCACTAAAATGCCTTTCTACATGAATCCTAATTATGTTATTTTGTTCAGATTTTTTCAGTAAGCCATTTCCGATAATAAGCAATCAAAATTTGAAAAAAAAAATTGAGTTTTTTTACATTTTTTGATTTATTATTTAACTTCTCAAGATTGAATTTTTAGAAAAAAATTATAAAAAACTTTTTTCTCAAAATTGTCCAAAAAATAGCCAATTTTTATTTCCTTAAGTTTTGCAGAACTTTAAAAAACATTTTTTCTTAAAAAAAGACCACGGGTATTTTTTTTTTCAATATGAATAAAAAAGTGCTTTTATATGTGCAAAAAATACCCTAAAAAATTTAGGAAGTGCCGTGTGCTACGTTCCGAGATATCTTACAATGTATCCACAGAAATACTTAAAAATAGCAAAAAAGCCTAAATTTTAAGCCCGTCATCTAAAAAAACAAAAAATTGAAAAAAATTACCTATTCATGTAGAGAAAAGCATTTTTAGTGGTTTGAGCAAAACAAATTGTCATTTCGTACACTTGACTCATACACAGTCATTTACATATTTTTTGATTACTACTCAATTTATAAATATATAAATCATTTTATAAACTACTGACTAATGATAAAAATTATGATAATATTTAAAAAAATATAACATCTGTTTCAATATTATTATAGAAAGTATTCATATACTTTTCAACGATTCATATCTGAAGATATATTTGAAAGACGGAATGTTACAGTACTATTGAAATAAACCTAACAGTCGCATTAAATATGACATGATATCACGATAATATCACCAGACAGAATTTACATCCTCACAACGAGCATCAGTAAATCCTAGTAGAATATAAACGCGTCATATATATTTGCAGAAGAAAATTAGTATGCAACATGCGATGGTGACAGCAGTGTATATAAATAAAAGAGAATTTTAAATTTATATTACTTCAAAACTTGTTTAATCGCAATTGGTATTGTTTTTAAATGCATGCGGATGAATTGATCGTTGTATAGTACATCTATAGAAGGCGTTCACGCGAAATATGATGTGGGAACTAGCGATTACATCAAGTCGCTTTATTAGCTCCGCTGTGATCAATAAAGAATTGTAAATATTGACTCAAACAAGGTGCTTTGAATGAATTAGTTAGTTTCTTTTGTAATTATATCATGTTCAGCATTGTTTTTCATTGTAAATTGCTTGTAAATTCATGAATATTTGCTCTTAACGAGGCATTTGTAAATACACTATCTTATATTCTCACGTGTCTAAGATAGCTTTATAAGAATTGTGTAATAATGATTTTTTATGCAATAATTTACATAAAAATCAAACAATAAAGACGTTATAAAAAATAGCATAATATTAATTTGTTAAACAAAAACATACTTTTTAAAATTAATAAATTCAATATTTTTTTTGGAAAATCTTCATAAATGTATTTAAAATAGAAAAATTTATTTTAACTTGTAATTTGGATACAAATCAAAAAGGTAAAATGTTAAAGCAATGCCCATTAAATTGAATACTCATAAAAAGTAGAAAAGTATATAACCATCACAACACAAATCCAAGACTATTTAAAAATTTTGTTACAATTTCTTTAAGATCAATCAAACCTTATTACGCTGTTTATTGCCAGCCAAGAAAGTCTAGTCACTTATCAACTTGTGCTTCATTTTGAACAGAAAAAAACATGAAAATATTTAAAAAATACTAGCTCGCTTAACACAACAACATCATCAACAAATTATTGAACAAATTTATTCAATTCCTGTATTGAAAATCGACAAATTAATACATTATTGCAATTTAATATTTTTGTGAAGGCGCTGGGCATTTTATCGGTTTCTTGCTCACTCTAGTATTGTAGTCTCCATGCATCAACCAAGGTTACTAACAATTCGACTATTTAACATAATTTCCTTCACCTTTCCATATTTTTAGTAACATTTAAAATTATTATTAATTCAATAAAAATTAAATAATAATATTATTATAATAATAATATAGTTAATTAATTACTTCTTCAATAGAATGATTTATATATTATAATTTGCATTGCGAAGTAAAAAATAGTTTCAATAAATAATTATGCTGATTAATTTTACCCAACTAAATTCCTAAAATTACTCCATAAATAACTTTATTTATTTTAATATTTAAGTAGATACTTTATTAAACAATAAATTAAATACCTGTATATTTACAAATCAATTTATAGATTGCGGCAAAGTGAAATCAATAAAAATACCAAATAAATTGACGCATAATTAGAACAAGATCTACGCTTAAGGCTTCTGATCAATAAATTATTGATAACATAATAAAAAAACTGATATTAATTTTTTAATAATGTCTAATATATAATTATCATTTTTTTTACAAGATTCCTTTTTGACCATACCTTTTATTTTCTAACGAAAGCTTTTAATAACAATAATTTGCTTCTTTATTTAATTGCTCCCCAATTGAAATTAATTTTGACATTGATTAGCCGTGAAAATAATATTGGTTAAAAAACTGCTGAATAGCTATTAAATATCAATTATGGTAATATCTTGATGTTCTTAATGCGTACGAATTTTTGTCATAAATATATATCCATTAACCATAAAAGGTATATTAAATGACATTGATTGATACAGATTTTGCGTTTTCCGCAAAAATGCACTTGAATAGGCCGTTTATATAAATACGACAATATCTGGATTGTGTACTATAATCAAAGGATTTAATGAACTAAACAGATTTTGTTAATATAAAGACTAGATTATAAATACATTATGTTTTGCATTCCTTAAACATATGGTTAAACAATTAATAAATTAATATTTATAGCTTTTTAATATTTATATTAATATTAATAAGTAGTTTTGTCTTTTATTCTATTTGAGACCACACAGGATCTTAAAAAAATATTATTATAATTGTTATATTAGTATTGAGATTTATACAAGTCTTTAGTTAAAACATTTTACATCAGAATGTTCAAAATCTTAGCATTCATTGCTAAGATTTTGAATCATTTTCAAAACAAAAAAGCAAATAAAAAGTATTATTAATAATATCTTGCCATTTGGTATTAAACATCATAAGAAATATATTTATCCTCAAAAAAATTTTTAAAAATGGATAACAGATAAAATCTTACTGCTGATAGAACATTGAAAGAAGTTTAAAAATCAAAATGAAAGCTAGATAAAAGGATAAAAATTATTTGTCGTTTTGCGAGTCTTGTCAAATTAGTAAAATCATTCAAATACTTAAAATATCAATTTGTCGTTTCGCAATTGACAGCTGCATCAAGTCATAAACAATCTGTCGCTTTGCGTTTGACAGTTAAGTCATGTAATAAACAATCTGTAACTTCGCTCAGTAAATTCACTCCAATAAATACAAAAAAAAACAATATGTTGTTTTGCAATTGACAGTTGAGTCATGTCATTTAAATTAAAAAAAAAATAATTAAAAAAACAATCTGTCGTTTCGTAATTTGTAGGTCTCGGATTAGACATAACCTAATTTTTAAAACTTAGTAATTAGCTTTGCAATTGACAGTTGAGTCATGTCATTCCACTAAACTAAAAAACAAATAGTCGCTTTGCAATTGACAGTTGAATTAAGTCATAAACAATCTGTCACTTTGCGATTGACAGTTGAGTTATGTAATAAACAATCTGTCGATTTGCGATTGAAAAATGACAAATAAATCATGTCAAATTAATAAAGTTATTCAAATAATTAAAACATCAATTTGTCGTTTTGCGATTGACAATTGAATCAAGCCATAAAGAACTTGTTGCTTTGCGATTGACAGTTGAGTCATGTAATAAATAATCTGTCGCTTTGTGGTTGACAAATAAGCCATGTCATTCAAATAATTAAAAGAATAATTTGTTGATTTGCGATTGACAGTTGAGTCATGTCAAGTTAGTATATAATAAACAATCTGTCGCTTTGCGATTGACAAATGGGTCATGTCATTCAAACAAAAAAGAAAACAATCTTGCGCTTTGCGATTGACAGTTAAATCATGTTATAAAAAATATAATGCTTCGTGATTGGCAGAAGAGTCATGTCATAAACAATATGTCACTTTGCTATTGACAGATAAGTCATGCCATAAACAATCTTTCGCTTCGCGATTGACAATTGAATCACGTTATTCAATTAATTAAAAAAATAACAATCTGTCGCTTTGCAATTGACAATTGCCCGCAATCAATTTGTTATCCAGAAGTTGAGTTTGTTACTCTGTAGACAATCCAGTTAAACCTACTAACTCAATATCAAGATCCTGAGTGCCACGCCCTCCCACCCAACGGTTTGTTATCAAGTAAGATTGGATAAGTCACTGTAAAGAATATATAACTAACACTTGAGTGTGTGGGCGGGAATTCCAGTTTATACTACTGACTCGTAATCAATGATCTAAGTGCAAAAAAAAAAAAACAAAAAAGTAAAACAAAATTAAACAAAGCATAATTGCCAAAAATCTGCATCACCCACCCGCCCAAGTGTTTATAGTCTAATTTCTTGAACACAAATAGTTGGATAGGTTTGCAAAAACTAAGTTAAAACTGAGTGGGCAAGCACAAACTAAGTTTAAATTGAGTAAGCGTGTGGTTTAGATTAGAGAGTCTCACCCACCCGCCCAATTTTTTTAACATAAACATTTGGGTGAGTGAGCAAAAACTAAGTAAAAATTTTTTAAACGCTAACACTTGGGTGGGTAGGCGTTAACTAAATTCAAATTATGTAGACGTGTGGTTTAGATTAGAGTGCTCCACTCACCCGCCCAACTGTTTGTGATCAAATTTCTTAAACGCAAACACTTAGGTGGGTGGGCAAAAACTAAGTTCAAATAATGTGGGCGTGTGGTTTAGATTGGAGTTGCCCACCCGCCCGCCCAAGTGTTTGTGATCAAATTTTATAAACACAAACACTTGGATAAGTTGTCAAGAACTAAGTTTAAACTAAATAGACAAGCTGAAACTAAGTTTAAACTAAGGAAGCAAGTGGTTTAGATTAGAATGCCTCACCTACCCGTCTTTGTGTTTGTGATCCAATTTTTTCAACACAAACATTTGAGTAGGTATGCAAAAACTAAGTTCAAATAATGTGGGAATGTGGTTTAGATTGAGTTGTCCACCCACCCACCCAAAAGTTTGTGATCAAATTTCTTAAACGCAAACATGTAAAGGGGTGGGCGGAAATTAAGTTCAAATAATGTAAGGTGTGTTAAGATTAGAATGCGCCACTCATCCGCCCAAGTGTTTGTAATCCAATTTCTTAAACACAAATGTTTGGTTAAGTGAGCAGGAACTAGGTTTGAACTGAGTGAGCAAACAAAAACTAAATTAAACTGATTGAGCGTGTAGTTTAGATTTGAGTACCTTACTCCTCCCGCCCAAGTGTTTGTGATCCAATTTTTTGAACACAAACATTTGGGTGGGTGGGCGAGAACTAGGTTCAAATTATGTAAAAGAGTGGTTTAGATTAAAACTGCCCAACCACCCGCTTACGTGTCTATGATCAAATTTTTTAAACGCTTACACTTGAGTGAGTTTGCGGAAACTAAGTTCAAATAATGTAAAAGTGTGGTATAGATTAGAATGCCAAACCCACCCGCCCAAGTGTTTGTGATCCAATTTCTTAAACACAAATACTTAGGTAAGTAAGCAAAAACTAAGTTTAAACTGAGTAGACGGGCAGATACTAAATTTAAACTAAGTAAGCGTGTAGTTTACTCACCCAACCGCCCAAGTGTTTGTAATTAAATTTCTTAAACGCAAACACTTGGGTGGGTAGGCAGGAACTAAGTTCAAATGATGTGGACATGTAATTTGAATTAGAGTGTCCCACCCACCAGCCCAAGTGTTTGTGATCCAATTTCTTGAACAAAAACACATGAATAAGTAGGCAGAAACTAAGTTTAAACTAAGCGGGCCTCACCTAAGTTTAAACTGAGTGAGCATGTGATTTGGATTTCTTTGTGATCCAAATTCTTGAACACAACCACTTGGGTGGGTAGGCGGGACAGTAGTTCACAAATTGCTTTCCAGTAGTAAACTAAAGTTGCCCACCCCACCCTGGTGTTTGTAATATAAGCTTTTGCTCACAAACACTTGGGCTAGTAAGCGGAGCATTCCAGTTGACACTACTCGCTTGTAATTATAATTTGAAAAATTTCAATAAATTGGTTTTTTCTTGAATTTAGTTATTTGAGGTCACAGCAATAATGAGATGAAGTTGCCCAACAAAATTATATTTTTTTTTTTTCTTTTTTTTTCATTTCCTTCAATACAACATATAATAGAGTTTCTAACTGTCCAACCTTAAATCCCATCTCCAGTATTTTGCCTAAAAAAAATAAAGCTTGAGACTATACCCATCAAGCTTTAATTTTTTATTCTTTATTGTGCATTTTACAACTATTTCATATTGCCCCAATACTTACGGCTTGTTTAAAAGAGGTTAATAAGACTAGCGGTATATTAAGTGACTTCCAAATCACCACAGGCTTTACTTAGTCATATTTTAGAAACCAATTTCCTGACTGTAAGCATGATACGCTAATGTTCTATAATTGAACTATCTCACTTTTTTCTTGTCATTCTACCGCCAATTTGGTACCTTATGCGTTCATCATTCCTATCCATTCCTCATATTTATACAATCTGAAAATGATAAGATTGACAGAAACAATAAATTCATTGCAAAATAGTGCAACATCTTTAATACCCCCTCTTCGAAATGACCAAAACAATTTAGTTACTAATCCAAAAAAAAAACAAATATTTTTGCAAACCAATTTGCATCTTTACTATTATAAATTCTCTCATTGGTGTACCTTTAATGACGGCTAGTGAAAAAATAATGAAACATTCCCAAATTGTTAGAAGATAGCAAATGTTCCTAAAAAAGGAGACAAGTCTGATTTATCAAATTATAGACCAATTGCATTATTGTCCAATCTGTCAAAAAAAATTGAAATGTATATTAATTTTCACATTATCAAGTTACAAAATAACTTCATTTTAGATAATCAATATAGATTTTGATAAAAACGGTTGACAACAGATCATCTGACTTATGTTAGTCACAAATAGAATTCTACTTTAGACAAACAAGAAAAAAATCTTGCACTAGCTCTAAACATTTCTAAAGCGTTTGATAGAGTATGGCATCCTAATCTTGTCAACAACCCATTTATTTGTTATTTAAGAAATCTTTAATGAAAGGATTTGTTCCTAATATATGGAAACAAAGTTTTATTACACCGATTTTCAAATCTGGCCGAAGAGATTTAATTCAAAATTACAGAGGTGTTTGTTTACAATCAACCATACCTAAAATGCTGGACAAAATAGTATCTGAAAATATTATGTGGCAAAGCAAACAAGTAATTATTAATGAACAGCACGGTTTTATGGATGGCAGATCAACTACCACTAATTTGGTTAGTTATACGGAATATCTTGTAGATGCCTTTGAAAATCGAGAACAGGTTGACACAGTGTACACCGATTTGACAGAGTAGACCATATTATTTTAATTTATAAATTGAGGGCTTTAGGGTTTAATAAAATTGTTGTAAAGTGGTTTAATTCTTATTTGAAAAATAGAAAACAACAGGTTCGTATTAATAATTATATTTCTAATCAATTTGATGTACCATCAGGTGTGCCATAAGGTACTCATTGCGGTCCGATCCTGTTTCTTCTTTTCGTAAATGACTTAAAGCTCTTCATAAAATCGTGCAAGTTTTTAATGTTTGCGGACGATTTGAAGCTTTTTAGAAAAGTTTCAAGTATTTCGGATAAAATTTTGATCCAAAGTGACATTGACAATATTTATAACTGGTGCGAAACAAACAACTTACCATTAAACCTTGAAAAATGTTGTGTCATATCATTTGGAAAATTACGATAATTAATGTGTTATGATTACACTATAAACACAGTACCTTTATCTAGGACTAGTGAAATCAAAGACTTGGGTGTAACGTTGGACCAGAAACTTACTTTTGAATCACATGTAAAACTAATTTCAAACCGTGCATTAAGAACATTGGGATTTGTCATCAGAATTAGTAAAAATTTTTCTGTTAGTACTCTTAAACTCCTATATTGTTCATTAATTCGTTCAATTGTGGAATATTGTTCAACAGTATGGAACCCGTTCTATCAAATATACATCACCCAACTTGAAAAAGTTCAAAACAAATTTGTTCGTTTTTGTGCTTATAAGGTTGGGATTAGAACTAATGATAATGTCAATATGGAAAGATTAAAAGTATTCTTAAATTTAAAACCGTTGCAAAATCGTAGGATTTGTTTTGACTTATATTTCTTACACAAACTTATTTCTGGTGTAATCAATAGTGAGGATTTTGTATCAAAAGTTAAACTTGTAGTACCGGTAACTGATCGCCGTACAAGAAACTATATTAGTTTTAAAGAAGATTTTCATGCAACTAGTTATGCCAAAAATAAACCTTTTTTGAGATTATTTAAATATGGTAATATCTTAGTTAATGTTCAACCAAGTTTATATAGCTTCAAATATATCTAGTAAACTAGGATTTCTTAATAGATGTAAAAAGTTTTTTCTGTTCAACTTTTGCATATACAGGGTGTCCGGAAAATACATGTACAACGTTTGACGACAGACTCCTGACGTCAAAATAGGTCGATCTAAGCCGACTTAGTTATATCCAAAATTGTCTCGTTTAGCCGGTAGAGAGCGTCAAAAAAAACAAAAGTATAACAAAGTTGAAAGTATCTATTGTAAGAAACTAAGTAAAACAAAAACATTACTTAAGCAAATGTGTAAAATGACCGCCATCTTGCTGAATACACTTATTAACACTCTTTAAAAAATGATATTGGACCCTGTCTCGGGATTATTAAAATGGTTGCCTGCATTTAAAATCCGCTGCAATAAATCATCGCGTGTGTTTACCGGAGTCTTGTAAACTTCTGTTTTAATAGCGCCCCACAAAAAGAAGTCACACATATTTAACTCAGGAGAACGTGGTGGCCATTTTACTGGTGCATCATTGTCTCTTCCAATCCATCGGTTGGGATATTGATGATGTAAGTATTGCCAAACGGCAACGGAAAAATGGGGCGGGGCACCATCATGCATATACCACATTTCCCTCCAAAGTAAAAGGGGCAAATTCTCCAGAAGAATTGGTAATGTGTCTTGCAAAAAATTTAAATAAATATTTCCATCTAACCTGTCTGAAATAACAATGGGACCAATAAGGTAGTGATCAATAATACCTGCCCAAATATTAATTTTAAATTGATGCTGATGATGTGCAACTTTAATGGCATGTGGATTTTCATCAGAATAAATATGTTCGTTGTGCAGATTGGTTACCCCAGATCTTGTAAAGCATGCCTCGTCAGTAAACATAATTTTTCTACAAAAATTTGGAACAAGGATTCTTTTGTTTCTAATAAATTGACAAAATGTAAGCCGCATGGGGGGATCAGTCGGTAAAAGTTCCTGGACTTTTTGTATGTGGTAAGGATGTAACAACTGTTCTCTTAAAACCTCATTGACAATCGTTTTAGGAACATTTAACTCACGTTCTAAGAGACGGGTACTGGTACTTGGTTCTTCTTCAACTTTTTCCAGAATCATCTCTTCTGTTTCCACAGTTCGAGTTGTTCGCATACGACCCCTGCCTTCAAACTTTTTCTCAAAACTGCCCGTTTCCCGAAGATGACGCTCAATATTGGCAAATATTTGGTGGTTTGGTATTCGACGGTTAGGAAACCTCTCCATGTAAACCCTAACACTCTGACGCCCATTTCCTTGACAAAACCCGTATACCAGGAGCATGTCAACTTTCTGAGAGTTTGTATAATTTTCTATTTTTAATGGTAAAATGAACTTGTAATTCAAGAATGTTGATCGTATACTTGAGTAAATTTCATAGACTGGTGACAATTTGTCAATAATTGTCAAATTATTAAACGCCATAGCAACAAGGTCACTTAAAAAATTATTGTTACAGGTAATTTCTTTTTAATATTTACAAATTTTTGACGCCCTCTACCGGCTAAACGAGACCATTTTGGATATAACTAAGTCGGCTTAGATCGACCTATTTTGACGTCAGGAGTCTGTCGTCAAACGTTGTACACGTATTTTCCGGACACCCTGTATATAAAACTTATGTTTGTCCTTATTGAATATTTTTTGCAAGTATGGGGAAGAGCAGCGGAAATTACACTATCTCTTCTAAACTCTATTCAGAAATAAGCCATTCGGATTATTGCCGTTTCAAAATTGACTAATGACTTATACATAATATACTTTACAACACAGGCATAATGTTGCATTTATTATAGATATTTCAATAGACATCAACAAAATACAAGACATTTTGCCATCTATACAAATATTTACTCGTAGTACAAAGCTAGCTAGAAACTATAACAAATATTTACTAACATTTCAGAAATGTAGTACCAAAACTTTTAAAAAAGATTTTTTTAAACGTACTATCGACACATAGAATAAACTTTCAAATTCAGTATTTATATTCAATGTTCATTCAATCTAGTCTTCAATGTGATTATTTTAGCAAGTTTGGTTTCACTCGTTGAAATTCAAAAGTATGTTTATGTTGTTCTAACATATTAAGTAATTACTAAATATCAGATTTTAAAATAATAATTAATTAACTACAAACAAATAAATATAACCTTATACTTACCACACAATCAGTAATAAATTAGGTGTCAAAAGCTAATATCTACTATTAAAATAAATATTGCTTACCTAAAACAAATAAGAAAAAAAGAATTAGTTGATTTATATAACTGTAGAAATGTTAAAATTAATTAAAAAAAAAAATAGTTAATATAGTCTTTATTTTTACTATTTACGCAAAAGAAAGTATAACATTAGCTGACAAAAACAATTATTTAAAGCATTACCATATCAATCACTTACTTAAGCATAACATTATTTTTTGTAACATTAATTTATATTATTATTTATATGTACAATAGCTCAAAGACCGCAATTGGTAAACCTAATTTAATTATTTTAAATTGCAATTGCGTTTAATTATAAATATATTTTGTAAGCACAAGTTTTTGATTGAATATAAGCCTGTCTAAGCAAAAGTTTGTAAAGAAAGTAAGAATAATATAATATAAATAATAATTTTATTCATTTTAATGATCCTAATATAATAATTGACAACATAAAAAAAATATAAATTAATAAATGTTATTAAGTACCCAGCTAACTATAAATTAGCTTTCAAATTATAGCTTACTTTAAAATCAACCGGCATTATTCATAAGACATTTCTTTGAATTGTTATTATTTAAATAAATTTTATTGATTAACTAATTATTTAAATTATTAGTTCTATTCCATTAAAGATGAATATACTTGTCATATTATATTATATTTCTTATCATTATTACAAACATAACGCAGCCAATTTGTAATTTATTAATAATTAATTAAACTTGAAAAGAATTAAAAAAAAACCTAATTATATGCAGGTTCGATTCATTTTAAAACACGAAAAAACAATAGCAGGCCGTAGCAATAGCGCGTTGGTGCAAAAAAAACGAGATGTAGCTGACCGACTCGAAGGTAGAGTGGTGTAAATTAGAGTAGTGTAAAATAAAGTAATGTGAACGCAAAATGTGGTGGTCAAAAACAAATTTTAAAATGCTCAAGTGGCGTAGTTAAAATTTTTAAATTACCATATTACAAAATAATTTAAAAAATTGTACATAATGTTGTAACTTTTTTTTTATCTTGTCATAAATTATTTTTATTCTTCTTATAGTGCCATATTCGCTAAGCGATGTGTGCGATAATAGTTCCACACAAACATACGGGACCTACAGTTTAACGTAAAGTCCAAACCACATCACTAAAAGGGTTTACCAGGCAAATACTTTGCTGGTTTGTCATTGCCTTGCAAAATAGACGACCGCATCAAAATATATTTGACAAATTAGATATTGCCGCTGCCGGAAGTCGAACCCGGGCTGCCTGCACAACAGTCCTCGCACTAGACCATTGTACTACAGACGGTTATTAAAAAGTACAAAATTCTAATAATAAAAAATTACAAAATTCAGAATCAAAATATTTTCAGAATGATCCAAAATTCGGCCAAAAACAAATGATAATATAAAATATCAAATATAACAAAATCCGGCCTTGAAGCATTAAACTATTGTCAAAAAGCACCAAAATCCAATTGTAAACTGTTAAAATGTCAAAAATAACAAAATCTGAATTTAAAAATATGGTTAGAAAGCACCAAAAAACTGACCAATAACTGTTGAAAAGTGTAAAAATGTTAATGTAATTTCAAAAACAGCAAAATCCGTCTTTAAAATAACAAAAATAGCAAAAATCTACTCGTAAAAAATCAAAAATAACAAAATGCGGCTATTTAATATTAAAACAATAAAATTTATCAAAAAAATCAAAAACCCGGTTATAACAAACTGTTAAAAATGCACCTTGTGTGTAAAAATTGATCATAAAATATTGTAAAAAAAAAACATAGTCTGGCCCAAAAAAACTAAAAATCTTATAAAATGTCAATAATATTAGAAAACAACCAAAAAAAATTTGTTACATAGAATGTCAAAAATAGAATAATTTAAAAATGAAATACCAAAATTATGTAGAAAAAATCTTTTCAAAAACTAGCCAAAAATGCAAAACATTATTTGTAAAATGTCAAAAATTGTAAAATCCGGTCTTAAAACATCAAAAAGCACTAAAATTCAGCCACAAACTGTTGAAAAGTGTAAAATATTCTATAAAATTTAAAAAAGATTTAAAAAAATAGCAAAAATCTATTCTTATATATATAACATTTTTATTGCACAAGTAATTTACAACATTTTAAACAGGTATAATACATAGAAGGAAAAAAATGTTTTGTACAAACGGCTATCGACCGTAGTCTTTCAGCCATTGAAATAAAGTAAATTAAATTGTAAATTTTATACTTTATTAAATCTATTCTGAAAAAGTCAAAAATATTAAAATATTATCAAAATCCGGCCATAAACTGTTCAATTTTTTTTAAATAAAATAGCAAAAACCGGTTTAAAATTTTACAATATTGTCAAACAACCAAAAACAAATAAGTAAAGTCATAAATTAAAAAATGTCTATTACTATAAAAAACTATTAAAAATTGCTCTTTTTATAAAAAATTAAAATTGATAAATTCCGATCATCAAATATTTAATTTAAAAAAGAACCAAAATCTAGCCAAAAACAGATAAAAATTGCTAAATTCTGTTCATAAAAAATCAAATACAGTAAAATCCGATGTGAAGTTTTGAACAATTGTCAGAAAGCACCAAAACCAACCATAAACTGTTAAACATTGTGAAATGCCACATAAAATTTCAAAAATAGCAAAATTAACATCCGGCTATTAACTGTCAAAAAGTGCAAATTTTTTTAACAAAATGTCAAAAATTAAAAAAATTGCCATAAAATATGAAAATATTGTCAGAAAACAGCAAAATTTGTTCAAAAACTTATCAAAAATGCAAAATTCTATTAATAAAAATTAAATTAAACATGGTCATAAAATATTTTCAAAAAATACAATAATCCGGCAAAAAATGTAAAAATCTTTCAAAAATAGCAAAATTCAGCTACAATATATCAAAACTATTCTTAGAAAAATACAAAATCGGACATAAACTGTTTAGAAAGTGCAAAATTATTTTAATAAATACACAAAAATAACAAAATCATAAAATATTAATAAATTATTAAAAAGAACCAAAATCTTCTGTGAACTGTCAAAAAATGCATAAATTCTATTATCAAAAATGATAAAATCTAGCATAAAAAGTATAAAAATATTATTTTATTCTTTTTGTAACCACTTCCAGGTTTTGAAGCAGAGGTTAGGGGGCCTTATGCAGTGGCGTCACTACCTACTATGGCGCCCCGTTGCAAATTACAAATATGTTGCTCCTTTGTTTTTAAATATTAAAATTAATAATAGTTGAAATTACATATATCTCTCAAAGTAAGAAGAAAATAACCGGCTTACGCAGTTACGTTCTGAGTTCGTGTTGACGCTTAAAAAAGGTGGAATTAATGTGAAATCTGGCTACTGGTACAAAAAGTAGAAACAGTTGCGGAGGTAACAAAGGTTGTCAGAAATACTATCTAGGATTATGCGTCTTAGAATAAGTAACCTCAGCTCATCGCAATTTTTTCTTAGAAGTTTGCTATTAAAACAGAGTTGAATATTGTGACTTCAAAGTTGGCGGTAGAACTGGCTGTACAGTTCTGGCACAGTAGAATTGTGACTAACCATCTAGGGCAGGAGTGGCCAATCCAAATGATCTTGCGGGCCACTTTAAAAATGCATCACAACACCGCGGGCCGCGTATAAAATTATATATCCATATATAAGATTTAGACCCACTTTATAGATTTTTTTACGGTAAAGAATCAAATATAATGAGTTATTATTATTGTGTTTAATGTTCTTTTGAAACTGAGTGTCCGCTCTGCTATCAACTGTGCGTGCGTATCTAGGGATGGTCACTGCTTCACTGAGGTCGCTTAACAGTGAAACATAGAACCTGTTATAAAGGATCTTTTAGTTGAATTTTGAACCACATGTTTCTACAAATGTTGTCAATTTTAGCGTCACAATTGCATGAGAAACGTGTAGTTAGACACCTTTGCAGACAGAAGATACGTCGTTTTACGTTGGAACAACGTTCTGAAATACTGAAAACTTATTTTAAAAATGAGTTTCATTTGTCTGCAACAGCGCAAAAATTGCGTACGTTGTTTGGAAGAAATAAAGCGCCATCGATCAAAGAAATACAAAAGTTTGTGATAAAAGTGCGTGAAACTGGAACGCTGTTAGACAATGCGCGAGTCAAGCATACTCATCCGTAGCGTTCTGCCTAACATTGTCACTTCTGTGGCTTGAAGTGTACGCGAGAACCCAGCAACATCAACTTGGCGCAAAAGTCACTAACTCAGTATTCGGCCAACTACTCTAAGACGGATTCTTCACAAAGACCTTGGTATGTTTGCTTGCAAAATGAAACTCGTTCAAGAAATTAAAATGGCCAACTTTGGTACCCGTTTTTGTTTTGCTCACTGGGCTTTATACAAATTGATTGTTGACCCAAATTTTAACCGAAAAATCATCTTTTTGAACAAAAACCATTTCCATCTTGGCGGCTATATGATCAAACAATACTGCCGTATTTAAAGAACAAAAAATCCACATGTTATTGAGCCATTAAACTTTAAACACAATTATGAAGCAAACGATACTGTTACCAGAGATCGTTGCAAAGACATGATCACTAATTATTTGTGGCCCAAATTAGAAGAACTTGGTCTACGGTAGCTCTGGTTTCAACAAAATAAAGCGCGTTATCAGCCGTTTTGGCGATGTGAACTGGCCACCTCGCCGCTACGACTTGACACTGCTGAATTTTTTTTTGTGGGGCTCATTAAAAGAAAAGGTGTTTGCTGATAATGCACAGACAATTGACCACTTAAAGCAGACCATTTACAAAGCTATAGACAAAATACCTCTGACAACAGTAGCGCAATACTTGATAATTGGTCCTTAAGAATGGCCTACTGCCAAGCCTGCCGCGGAGGCCATCTAAAAAAATCATATTCCATACTTAATCAGAATATACACTCTCTGAAATAAAATAAAAATAATCAAAAAATAAACCGTCTGTTCTTTATCTTATATGATTAACATTTTAATTCAAAGATGGCCTACTTTTTATTAGTTAAATGTTCCAAGATGCTCGCGCATCATAAGTTTACAGAATATAATTTACTTGCGCATCATAAGTTTACAGAATATAATTTACTTAATCAGCAAGCTCATAACTGAAAACTCATAAATAAACAGGCAATATCAATCATATATGCGCAAGAATCTTGTCTGGTGCGAGGACTGTTGAGCAGGCAGTCCGGGTTTGATTCCCTGCAGCGGCAATATCTAATTCGCAAGGCACTGGCAAACCAGCAAAGTATTTGCCTAGTAAACTCTTTTAGTAATGTGGTTCAGATTCCACCTTAAACAGTAGGTCCCGTATGTTTGTGTAGAATTATTATCGCACACCACAAACATACGATAGGGGAGCCTACGCTCGTAGCAAGCACGGCAAGTAATTTGTTTCTTATAATTTTTACAGTTAATTTTTGAATATATGGGTGCACAAATAATGTATTTTTTATACATTGATTTACTACTTTAGCCATTATAAATTTGTAAAAGTGTGCTAATCTCTCGGGCCAGAAAAATGTTCAAGGCGGGCCGCGGGTTAGCCACTACTGATCTAGGGTATCACAAATCGCGCCTTTACAACACCTACTAATATTCAGCGTTTTTCCGGTAAATAATAAAAATAGTAAAAAATCAAGCCTCCTAGAACTTACTTTGAGGAATAATTATGTAATACGATTAGTTCACATTTATGTCATGTCCAAAAGTTTATGAGAGAGTTCTTTTAGCATAGATTATGATTATTTTGCCACAATCCCAAAAATAACTGAGACAAAATTTTTTCTACCAAATTTTTGAACGCAGAAATTTGCCTTGTAGAACCAGAAAGATTTCACTCCATAGGTTTCAGGGATTCCTTTTAAAACAAGCACAGATTCAGTGCGACAAATTTACTATTTCTCATATTAAGTCAACATTTAAGCCTTTGGAAATCCATTTTGCTGCAAGTTTTTTCATGTTCAAATTGACGTAAACTATGTAATAAATGCATTTATTTAAAATATTCAGTGTCTTAAATTTGACACATAAATCAGCCATCCTGGTCTTTTTTCATCTTCAATGAAAACTCTTTTAAAACAAAGAAATTATATTTTGTACAGTCGCATATAAAAAGCATTGATTACCAAGTATATTAAACATATCTTCTTAAATTTTCTTATCTCTAAACTCTTTTATTTAAACAAAGATATTTTAAAATTGGTTGGTACTACAAATTTGCAAATTCTAACATGTTTTTCTACGTGATAACTGGTGAATGAATAGTAACATTTCTAATAAATTATTGTATGTTGCTATAATATTGCAATTTGCTTTTTATTGGGGTTAACTTCACATACATCAATACTCCCTGTAAGTACATATGTATCTATATTGACTTGTATTAACTACTACTAGCAATAGCACCAACAAAACTATTATAAGTAGCAGTACCAAAAAGTGGGCCATGTAACGTTTAGAATTTGACTTACCGTTTATTTTGTTTTTCAGGTACAATGACATTTATAAGTTGACAAAAATTTTGTTTTATGTTTGACATTTACAAAATAGGACGCTTTACACTTAAACAAAGTTGAAAAATAATGAAAACTTACTTCCAAAGTGATAAGTTTTCTACTCAAACGGTAAAAAACACGAAACAAATCGGGTAGAAAAGAAGTGCCTTGTCTGTTGCTCAGAGTGTGCGTAAACATCCATCAACATCAACTCGTCATCGTCTTCAGGAACTAAACATTTCTCGCACTTAGTTTGAAAGCCTACAAAGTTCAATTAGTCCAAGAAATAAAACCTCGTAAACATCCGATGCGTTTTCAATTCGCCCAATAGGCTAAGATCGTTTGGCCTAAGATGAGCAAAAAATTGTGTTTTTTGATAAAACTCATTTTCATCTCGGTGTTTATGTCAATAAGCAAAACTGTCGCATTTGGGAATCAGAGAATCTACACATGACTATTGAACAGCCTATGTATCCACAACGAGTAACCGTATGGTGTAATTTTGATCCCCCGGCATTATTGAGCCATTTTTCTTTAAAAATAAGCAATGAGTCGCCGTTACTAACAATAGCAAACGTTACTTTGCCATGCTAATCAAATTTTTGTTTCCAAAATGACATTTGATTTCAACAGGCCATATAACCAACATAACAATCCATCTTTTTGGCACTGTTTTTGGAAATCAAATAATCAGCCAAAATGCTGATGTCAATTGGCCGCCTAGGAACTGTGATTTGACCCCGTTAGATTTTTTTGTAGGGAGCCCTTAAGGATAAGTGTTACGCTAACCATAAAGACGATTGATGTCTTTAAACACTAAATTGAAGTTGCCATTTATGCGATTGGAACCCAAACAATCAAAAATGTATTAAAAAATTGGGTTAATTGGATAGGTTACTGAGAAGCCAGCCGTGGCAGTCATTTAAATGATGTTTCATTTTTAAATGAAAGTTTCCCATCTTTCTAGTAATCTTATAATTTTGAAAAAATATTCATTAGCATTTTATTTATAGCCCATTCAAATTCCAAAAGTTAGATAGACCACTCTATATTACTGTTCCTAAATAAGATGTACCAAAAACTTATTCCAACACTAACATGTAAACAGACGTACAAACAGAATACCACTCATGCTATAAACACTTTCATAGTTTAATTTTAAAAAGTTGGAAACAACTCAAGAAGGGTATAATACCAGAAATTAATAGAATTGATCCAAATGTACAAGTAAAAGTTTTTTCCTTGCATAACTCAAATAGCAAAAGGCAGAGTGCATTAACATTAACTAAACAACAATAACTGCAAAAGAAATCAACCACTAATAATTTTAGCGTATATTTGTTTAAGGAAACTTAAACAAACTTCCGCAAAACTGTATTTTTGCACTATATAACTGATAAAACATAAGAAGGCTTGCTTTGGTGTTAAAATAAGCTCTTTCAAATGAAAAGCCCACAAACATCTACTAGTTTATGCATTCCTTCCTACGTCGCATTATTATATAAAATGGTCATTTTACAGACCTACTAAATAAATTGTATATTAAGTTAATTTAAATTATTTTAATTTAATTACGCATTAATAGCATATTATGCTGTTAGGAATAGAACGATCACTTTTTTGGTGATTCCAGATGCAACTGTGTAAAACATTAAAGTAAAATATTGAATAGACTTTTACAAAAAATCTCTAAGATACAGATATGTGTAGGCCTAAAATATTCAAATTTAAATAATTAAGAATTAATTATTCAAAGAAACAACTTCATTCATGTAATTAATTCTTTAAAGTGTTAAGGTACCAACTTTAATTAGCAAATTAAAACATTTAATGAAATTGATAGACACTTCTAGTAAGGAATAAATCAATACCTAATATAATAATGTAAATATTGTTACTAAGTCATTTTTTCTTTCAAGCAACGAATAAATGAAACCATTTAAATATGTACAAAAGCAAACAACATAATTATTTGAAAATATGCAGATGTAAAACTTTTTGACTGTAATAATTGCATTCAGCCACAAAATACATCGGTGCAAACATATAAAAAAATCCATTTCACGAAACTGTAATTATTTAACTCAACGTGTGTACTCTGAAGACTCTGTCAAATTTCCGATGAAAACCCACTAATTAAACTGGCCCCGGCTCCAACGGCATTGCCAGGTGATTGCTTAATTCTATATTCACGGGAATGGAAAATAAAACTTGCCCTGCGTTATAAAAAAACCATCCACTCGCCGATAATGACAGTAAACGGTTTCGACTTACAGTGCAAAAAAAAAATGAAAAAATATATTGCCACGGAATAATTAATTATGTCAGTTCGCATCTCAGTCATTTCACTTGAGAGCACTTGTCCAACGTCTTTCAAAATTAAAGCAGTAACGGGTAGAATTTTTGTTTTTATTATCTGGTTTTAAATCAGTCGGCGAGATTTCAAAAGTAAGTGAATTTTGGTTTCTTTTTAATTATTATAATTAAATCTAGTTGATTAAAAGTGAAATTATATTAAACAATCTTGTTAAAAAAAAAATCATTATTAAAATTTTAGCAATGTCATAATTTATTTTGTAATTGATATAACACTTGTAGTAACATATTTTTTAAATTAGATATCAATGTCGTGTCATTAGCAAACAAAAAAATAAAAACCATACACACTATAATAAATATAATAAAACTTAAGCACACGTCTACTCGTTATATGCATACTAGTTAAGTACGACACGTTACTCGAGCATAAAGTGTTTGTACAGGTGACTTTTAAACCTGTCAAATGTTCACTTGAAAGCATCAAAGGCGTAAGATTCTGGTTCTCAAATTAGCTTCTCACATTTGTTTTTACTGTAATGGTAATTTTGCTTTTGTTAGAAGTGGTTATGAAAATTTGCAACTAATATTTTTTGTGTAATTTTTATTATAATAAAAGCTAGAACAATGTTTACAACATATTATCTTGAAATACCATATTTAATAAAAAATTATTAAAAAAAAATGGAATAGATTGATTATATTTGAATTATGTACAATTTAACAAATTAAAAATTGATTTTGACAATTTTGTCGATTTAAAAAAAAAAATTAATATGTTAAACTAAACATTATTTTTATTTATTTATTCATTTATGCCTTTCTACCCTTTCGAGTGTAAGGCAAACTAAACATTAATACAATAAAAATATATAAGAATATCTTAGTAATCTGATTACTGTTAAAATATATAATTAAGGAAAATAAGATAATTTCTTAATTCCACAAAGAAGGTGATTTATATGTATTAGTAAAAAATGCAGAGTAATGTAAATTAATGCAAATTAATCAAAATAGCTATTAAAATCTTAATCAAACTAACAATATTAATATACCAAACCAAACACAAAATATTAATAAATTAAAAAAATTATCTATGTTGCTTTGATCTAAACTTAAGATAACACCTTTGATCTTTGCGGGCACCTTATAAGAGGTTTTTCAATAAGGGCTGATAGATGTTGAATTAGAATAAAACAAGCTGTGTGTGAGGTAATAACAATTTTTGTTTTATTTGAATGGCTCATGTATGCCATTAAGTGTAGAATATGAAATCGTTCAAATACCTTCTCGGCTTCTTTAGGTGGCACGGATCCAAGTAGTTCAATTTTCAATTACTCATCCGCATAGATTCGGCTAAATTTGAGCAATGGCCTGTGTTATGTTCACCTTTAGGACATCGGTCAATTATGGTTTATTTGCATAGACATGCGACTCCAAGAAACCCCACAAGAAAAAGTCTAGCGGTCAAATCGCATGACCTTGGCGGCCAATTCACATCACCACTGCGAGAAATAACTCTACCCTCAAAACGTTCATGCAGAATGTCAATTGTAGCGTCCGCTGTGTGGCACGTAGCGTCGTCTTGCTAGAACATGTCGTCTAGATCCATGTGGTTCAATTTGAGCCACAAAATTGGTTATCATCGTTCTATAGCACTTGCCGTTGACGGTGACCAACTCACCAACGTCGTTTTCAATAAAGTACAGACCAATGACGCCGCCGGCCCAAAATCCATACCAAACAGTAACTTTTTGAGGATGCATTATCACCTGGTGAACCTCGTGGGTTGGTGTAAAATATGATTTTCCGCCAAAAATGCGGTCCTCTTCCAAACGATTCGAAGCACAGTCAGCAAACAAACAGTGTTGTCTATAGTCATGAGCTTTGAGTTCCTAAGTCAATTAGATTTTGTAAAGGTGTAGGCTTTAGTCTCGAAGCAAAATTTGCTAAATTAAAGTCTGCAAAAGCCTGAGTTCTTGTGCACGGCGAGGAATTGACAGCCTCGGGTTCTGCTGTTCACTTTTTACCAAACCTGCCATCTCAAATTTGGCCACCAAACGTTGAAAAGGCCACCACGTCTACAGCAAAATGGGCGCAATGCGCGCAACTTTTGCACTAACAAACACTCATTTTGATAATAAAGTAGTCATATAAGCGTGCTGATCAATTGTGTAACTTGCCATGATAATTTAGTATAAGTAACTAAATAATAAACAAAAGATTTGATAGATGTCACCAAAACAAAATGGCCGCCACAAGCTGCTAAAATCTACCCGTGCTAACTGAAAAACCCTATAGTATATTTTCAAATTTATGGAATATAAAACTGATAAAAACCTTTGTGTTAATTAATATAAATTTTATAATAAAATTAATCTCATAATATGAGCTTAAAGCATACTACAAATATTGATTAGCACATATTTATGTATAATTTAAAAACGCTTATTGGTCTAAGAACCACTGGATTTTTTTTTAATTTCAAATTCAATCTTTAATTTATCAAAGTTTTGTCTCTGTAAACCAGATAGTGCTACAAGTCATTCATTACATTGATTACGTCCATTTTGTTTTTAGAGCATTTAAACCATATAAATTTAATCCTCAAACCACTGCGGAAAGCAAGTATGACTATAAATTTTGGAAAATGTAGCTTTATTCGTTCCAAATTAAATTTTTTTGGTTATATGCTAACGCCTCAAAGTCTAACTTTAAATCCATAAAATATCCAAAACTTACAAAAGGCTCCTCCTGCGTCTTTTGTAAAACAGATACAAGCATTTCTTGACCTTGCCAATTTTGACAAAACGTTTGCAGAAATTTTGTTAGCGGTTGCGGCACCCATAACGTCTCTATTGCGTAAAGAATTGAAACAGCTTTTAAAACAAGAACAAAAAATACATTTTTAGCTGGTAAAAAAAATATAGCAAAAGAAATTCCCGTCCGGAACTTCTTTCAAAGGTGCAGTATAATGCTATTGACTTTGGTATAGGTGCAGTTTTGTACCAAAGTTGAAGAGCGACGCCTTGTTATTAATTATTTCAGTAGACTACTGTTAGAGGTCAAATAACATTACTCCGTTGCTGAAAAAAAGCTATTAAGTGTTGTTGGTCGTTGTTGCGAGTATTACTTCTCCAAAAATACCAGTTCAGCATCAGAAACGTTACCAAAAAACTTAACTAATTAGTAGCCGATGTTTTGTCGTGGAACCCTTTTGTATGGTTTCCTGTGTCTTTAGACCATACCTTTCATATTATAACGCTAGTAACTTGTCCTATAGCAATCACGCTGCTTGTTGGTTTACCAGCTGCCCAACTTAATAATGACCGGATAAAGAAAATCCGCAACCAAACAATAAGTGACCCTATACAACACCACTTTCTAATACACCAAGACTTGTTGTATTTATAACATAATAAAAAAATTCCTTTATAGTTATATATTTCTTAGACGTTGATTCATAATGTCTGCTCTTAAACACAATTTGTAGTAGCCGGGAATGTTTAAATCAATCAAGTCGCTCCCAAAAACTAGCAAGTTATGCAAGCGTCCAGGTTTTGAACCTATTATCCAGAATTCACTTAACGACCTTGCTTCCGGGGACATATATGGTATTCTTTTGCAATTTAGTAAAAGTGTTACTATATATTAATTTTATATTTTCTATTTTTATTTTATAAAATCCTTTTATATTATTCATATTAATAAGGTAATGATTTTATTTTATTTATTTATTTTATTTTATTTTACATACATGTTTCGATGAGTGAGATCATCATTTTCAATGTATTTATTGTATATTATATTTCAAACTGATTTATTATTATTTAAAAAATTGTTTTTTCCCGCTACCCTGATATCCGTTTTTTATTTATTTAAATTTCTGACTTGAATTTTGATTTTGTCATTTATTAGACGTTACAAATTTAAAGGTTAGATAATCTATCAAATAAATATAAATATTTACATTTTAATTTAAAGTTTCTATTTAACTAAAATTTATTTTTATTAACATATCTAGTAGTGGTGAATTATATATATCTAATTGTTCATTTATTACTGTATAATTTTGATTTTTTAAATGTTTTTTAATTTCTAAGCTTTCCAAAAATGTTAAATTTTTATCCGAAATGTGTAGAATATTTAATGATGTTTTTTGGTTCGAAATATTATGTTTATTCAGAATTAAATGTTTAGCAAAATTTGACTTTTCTATATCTTTATATTTTAAAGCTCTTATGTGATCTTTATATCTAATATCAAAATTTCTCATGGTTTGTCCAATATACGTTCCGTTGCAATTACTACAATTTAGTTTATAAATTCCACTTTTATTGAAAATTTCTGTTTTTTCTTTAGCATTTATTAATTTTGTTTTTAAATTCATATGTGTTTTAAATGCAACAGTAATTTGAAATTTTTTGTTTAAATATTTTGAAATTTTTTCAGATAAATTGCCAAAATATGTTATTGAGCAATATTTCTTATTTACTTCTTTTCTAAATGGATATATTTCATTTATGCAAATTTTAAACTGTTTTTTACTGAGAATTTTATAAATAGTTGATTCATTAAAACCATTGTTTTTTGCAATTTGTTTAATTATATTAATTTCATCTTTAAAATTTTGATTATTTAGTGGAATTGAAATAGCTCTATGTATTAAACTATTAAAAACTGATAGTTTATGATTAATTGGATGAAACGAATCTTTTGGTATAATTGTATCTGAAAAAGTTGGTTTTCTATAAATTTTGAAATTGAATTTTTCTTCTTCTAAATTTTGTGAAATAGTTATGTCTAAAAAGTTTATTTGTTTATTTTCTTCAACTTCTAATTTAAATTTTATTGTTTTATGAATATTATTAACATAAGTCAATAAATTTTCTAAATCATTTGTATTTCCTTTGAAGTAAATAAGAATATCATCTACATAGCGGTACCAGAATTTAATATTATGTTTAAAAATAGAATTAAATATTTGTTCTTCTAAGTTTTCCATAAAAATATTAGCCAAAATAGGTGATATTGGACTCCCCATTGGTAAACCATAATTTTGTTGATAAAATTTATTATTATAAACAAAATAATTTTGTTTTATGCATGTTTCAAATAAATTTATAATTTCATTTATTTTAAAAGGACATATTTCTTTTTTATATATAAACTTTTTAATTAAATCTAAACATTCATTTGCTGGAATTTTGGAAAACATGTTACAGACGTCCAAACTTATTAACTTACAGTCAATTTTAGTTTTATGGTTTTCTAATTTTTTTGTTAATTCTAATGTATTTTTAATGCTAAATTTTGGTGTATAATTATATGATTTAATTAATTTGTTTAAATATTTAGATAACTTATAATTTGGACAATTTATATATGAAACAACTGGTCGAATAGGATTTCCTTCTTTATGGATTTTTATAAGACCATATAATTTAGGATTTTGTGGGTTTTTAATTATTAGATTATAAATTTCATTTTCAGATAACAGGAATTTTGATTCTTTTATAACTTTTCTAATTTCTGTTTGAAATTTATCTTTTGGATTTTTCTTAAATAAAGTTAATTTTTCATTTTCAATAAACTCATTAATTTTGTCATTGTATATTGATTTAGTTAAGATCACACAAGAGTTGTTTTTATCTGCTTTAGTACAAATTAAGTTGTTTTCTTCAATTTTCTTTTTAATTGAAGATATTGTTTTATTATATGTTCTGTTTTTATTTAAATTCATATTAAAATTTTCAATTATATTTGCAACATTTAATTTTGAATTTTGTGTTTCTAATTTAATTGCAGATTCTATTTCACATGCTAAAATTTCTTTTGCTTTGTTCATAACCAAAGATGTTTTACAAAAATTTAGTCCTTTATTAAATAAATTAATTTCGTCATCATTAAATATTGTGTCTGACATGTTAATAAATTTTGATTCAAATTGGTTTAAATTGTTGTTATAATTGTTATGTTGATGATGTTGTTTTTTTATTAAATTTTCAATTTTTTTAGATTGTGTTATGTTTTTCCTTTTAATTATTATATTTATAAATTCTCTAGTTTTCATATCAAAAATATCAAATTCTAAATTGTGTAAAAGATGATTAAGTTCAGAATGTAAATATTTTATATATATAGACAAACTATCTCTAACCTTAAAAAAATGTTTTGCTTCTTCTTTTAACCATTTTCGTTTTCCATTTTCTATTGCCTTCTTGCTTGATTCATTTTTATTGTTAGTATATAAATTTACATATTTAGGAAATATTCTTCTTCTTATACATTCCAAATTAAACCATATGTTACAGTTTGCCAATTCCTTTTTTAGTTTGAATTTCTTATACATTTTTAATTTGTCTTCTAAGGAAGACTCTTTAATATATTTTATATTTTCTATTTTTATTTTATAAAATCCTTTTATATTATTCATATTAATAAGGTAATGATTTTATTTTATTTATTTATTTTATTTTATTTTACATACATGTTTCGATGAGTGAGATCATCATTTTCAATGTATTTATTGTATATTATATTTCAAACTGATTTATTATTATTTAAAAAATTGTTTTTTCCCGCTACCCTGATATCCGTTTTTTATTTATTTAAATTTCTGACTTGAATTTTGATTTTGTCATTTATTAGACGTTACAAATTTAAAGGTTAGATAATCTATCAAATAAATATAAATATTTACATTTTAATTTAAAATTTCTATTTAACTAAAATTTATTTTTATTAACATATCTAGTAGTGGTGAATTATATATATCTAATTGTTCATTTATTACTGTATAATTTTGATTTTTTAAATGTTTTTTAATTTCTAAGCTTTCCAAAAATGTTAAATTTTTATCCGAAATGTGTAGAATATTTAATGATGTTTTTTGGTTCGAAATATTATGTTTATTCAGAATTAAATGTTTAGCAAAATTTGACTTTTCTATATCTTTATATTTTAAAGCTCTTATGTGATCTTTATATCTAATATCAAAATTTCTCATGGTTTGTCCAATATACGTTCCGTTGCAATTACTACAATTTAGTTTATAAATTCCACTTTTATTGAAAATTTCTGTTTTTTCTTTAGCATTTATTAATTTTGTTTTTAAATTCATATGTGTTTTAAATGCAACAGTAATTTGAAATTTTTTGTTTAAATATTTTGAAATTTTTTCAGATAAATTGCCAAAATATGTTATTGAGCAATATTTCTTATTTACTTCTTTTCTAAATGGATATATTTCATTTATGCAAATTTTAAACTGTTTTTTACTGAGAATTTTATAAATAGTTGATTCATTAAAACCATTGTTTTTTGCAATTTGTTTAATTATATTAATTTCATCTTTAAAATTTTGATTATTTAGTGGAATTGAAATAGCTCTATGTATTAAACTATTAAAAACTGATAGTTTATGATTAATTGGATGAAACAAATCTTTTGGTATAATTGTATCTGAAAAAGTTGGTTTTCTATAAATTTTGAAATTGAATTTTTCTTCTTCTAAATTTTGTGAAATAGTTATGTCTAAAAAGTTTATTTGTTTATTTTTTTCAACTTCTAATTTAAATTTTATTGTTTTATGAATATTATTAACATAAGTCAATAAATTTTCTAAATCATTTGTATTTCCTTTGAAGTAAATAAGAATATCATCTACATAGCGGTACCAGAATTTAATATTATGTTTAAAAATAGAATTAAATATTTGTTCTTCTAAGTTTTCCATAAAAATATTAGCCAAAATAGGTGATATTGGACTCCCCATTGGTAAACCATAATTTTGTTGATAAAATTTATTATTATAAACAAAATAATTTTGTTTTATGCATGTTTCAAATAAATTTATAATTTCATTTATTTTAAAAGGACATATTTCTTTTTTATATATAAACTTTTTAATTAAATCTAAACATTCATTTGCTGGAATTTTGGAAAACATGTTACAGACGTCCAAACTTATTAACTTACAGTCAATTTTAGTTTTATGGTTTTCTAATTTTTTTGTTAATTCTAATGTATTTTTTAATGCTAAATTTTGGTGTATAATTATATGATTTAATTAATTTGTTTAAATATTTAGATAACTTATAATTTGGACAATTTATATATGAAACAACTGGTCGAATAGGATTTCCTTCTTTATGGATTTTTATAAGACCATATAATTTAGGATTTTGTGGGTTTTTAATTATTAGATTATAAATTTCATTTTCAGATAACAGGAATTTTGATTCTTTTATAACTTTTCTAATTTCTGTTTGAAATTTATCTTTTGGATTTTTCTTAAATAAAGTTAATTTTTCATTTTCAATAAACTCATTAATTTTGTCATTGTATATTGATTTAGTTAAGATCACACAAGAGTTGTTTTTATCTGCTTTAGTACAAATTAAGTTGTTTTCTTCAATTTTCTTTTTAATTGAAGATATTGTTTTATTATATGTTCTGTTTTTATTTAAATTCATATTAAAATTTTCAATTATATTTGCAACATTTAATTTTGAATTTTGTGTTTCTAATTTAATTGCAGATTCTATTTCACATGCTAAAATTTCTTTTGCTTTGTTCATAACCAAAGATGTTTTACAAAAATTTAGTCCTTTATTAAATAAATTAATTTCGTCATCATTAAATATTGTGTCTGACATGTTAATAAATTTTGATTCAAATTGGTTTAAATTGTTGTTATAATTGTTATGTTGATGATGTTGTTTTTTTTATTAAATTTTCAATTTTTTTAGATTGTGTTATGTTTTTCCTTTTAATTATTATATTTATAAATTCTCTAGTTTTCATATCAAAAATATCAAATTCTAAATTGTGTAAAAGATGATTAAGTTCAGAATGTAAATATTTTATATATATAGACAAACTATCTCTAACCTTAAAAAAATGTTTTGCTTCTTCTTTTAACCATTTTCGTTTTCCATTTTCTATTGCCTTCTTGCTTGATTCATTTTTATTGTTAGTATATAAATTTACATATTTAGGAAATATTCTTCTTCTTATACATTCCAAATTAAACCATATGTTACAGTTTGCCAATTCCTTTTTTAGTTTGAATTTCATGAGAAATTTTGATATTAGATATAAAGATCACATAAGAGCTTTAAAATATAAAGATATAGAAAAGTCAAATTTTGCTAAACATTTAATTCTGAATAAACATAATATTTCGAACCAAAAAACATCATTAAATATTCTACACATTTCGGATAAAAATTTAACATTTTTGGAAAGCTTAGAAATTAAAAAACATTTAAAAAATCAAAATTATACAGTAATAAATGAACAATTAGATATATATAATTCACCACTACTAGATATGTTAATAAAAATAAATTTTAGTTAAATAGAAATTTTAAATTAAAATGTAAATATTTATATTTATTTGATAGATTATCTAACCTTTAAATTTGTAACGTCTAATAAATGACAAAATCAAAATTCAAGTCAGAAATTTAAATAAATAAAAAACGGATATCAGGGTAGCGGGAAAAAACAATTTTTTAAATAATAATAAATCAGTTTGAAATATAATATACAATAAATACATTGAAAATGATGATCTCACTCATCGAAACATGTATGTAAAATAAAATAAAATAAATAAATAAAATAAAATCATTACCTTATTAATATGAATAATATATATTAATTGCTAAATAAGTTGGTAAATCTTTATCCGCTAAAAAAAATTAATACCATTATAATCATTAAATGTCACAAAAAAGCATTACTTTTTTGAAGTTATCCCAAAAAAAAGCTTAACGATCATAGAACTCAATTCAGAACAGCTAGCCATTGGTTTCAGTTTCTTAAAGAGGAAAATATCCAACTACCTTTTTTCTTCAGATTGCCATTCTTAGAGAAATAAGTAAACTTTTCTGCAACTATTGTTTCAAAAAAACATACCGCCTAGCCAAAACTTTTTTTTTGTTTTTACATTCTTTGTGAACTCTGTTGTTATTCATGAGTCTACCAAATTTTCTGCTATAGAATTTCATTTTAAAAAATTGTCGTCTTTCCCAATAAGGCAAGTTCTTAAATTGACTTTTCCTCTTGGACTCTCACGTGCGTATTGTGTTTCAATAAATTTCAAGACAAAACAGTTTTTTTTCTTTCGACTTTATCGTATCAAAGCAATCATTGCTACAAAAACTTATATTCTTGCTCTACCGCAGTCAGACAGGGACAAAATTTGCACCTCAAAAATTCTAGAACAACTTAATCAAACTCGACTTCAAGCTGTTCATTGAATTTCAATCTGGATTTAAGAGTTATCTCTACACGTCACGCCACTTTTAACCTTATGTCGGACTTCTCCTCTTCACTCATCACAAAAAAATGTTCTTTTGTCATCTTTCTTAATATTGCCCGAGCCTACAATCATCTGTGGCACGTCAAGGTTTATTTACAAACTTTTATCAATTGACATCCCAATCTTCTTAGTAGCTTCGATCAAGTTTCTTTTCGAAAATAGGTCCACACAAACCTGCTACGGCAAAACTTTATCCAATTTTTTCTCACCCACCTTCTTCAATATCTAGGTCATGGACATCGTTTAATACATAAACCCACAAACAAAATTCCAGATTCACGCGAATGACTCCGTCGTGTAGGTATTACTCTCCCAAGTTTGCCAGCAAGCACCTCCAAACCTACCTCATCACCCTCCAACGGTAGATCCAGAAATGGAAACTAATAGAACCTAAAAAAAACACAACTGATTCTATTCTACTACCACAACCTCCACATCCGTCATAACAAATCAGTCAAATTACGAACTTGGGCATCACCCTCCGCTTCACTCTCAATTTGCTTTCAAGTCAAATATTCAACTTCATCAAAACCCCCTGTGGTACATTTAAGTACTAACCTAAAGCTTTGCTTCATATTTATAAAATGTATATCCGCCCTCTGACCGACTACCAGGCAATCACCATTACTAGAGAATCATCAGACGGATTAGTCTTAACTTTCCACTCATGCACCCTCCATCGGGTTTTCAGGCGCTCTGTGTTTGTACTGTTTTTCCCAAAGATGCCCAAAACTTAAACCGCCATAAAAACAAATTCTCCACCAAGTTGGCAAAGCAAAAAAAAACTGGCAAATTCAATAAAAAAGAAAATAGAGATAACCAAGATTAAAACAATTTTAATTAATAATAACATTTCTGAAAATCAATCAGTCTAAAAAAAAACTGTATTGCTTCTACTACACAGATTAGCCGCAGAACAACCATATTAATCCGGGTTCAGTTCCAGGTTTGTCAATTGTCATCGCCCCGGTAAACAAGAAAAAACTTTCTTATAAAAATAGTTATCCAAAGGCGTCTTCCACATTTTACGCCAATCAGTTAATAATAATTCGAGCAATGACACAAAACATGGAAATTTGCCGTTAGGAGTTTTGAAGCTATTTCGGTAACTAACATGGAAAGAAAGAAGATTTTTCTTATGTTTTATGCTTAACTCGCCAATACGGCTAATCTTTATGATAAAATATACTTCAAAATCAAAGATTAAACGTAAATCGGGCACTATCAACCAATGTCATAGACGTCAAATCTTAGAACATTTGGCAAATATGTGCAACGACCCTTACGATTGCGTAAAATGCGCAAAGTCTCATCCTACAGATCAAGGAAGATGGGTTTTCAGCTTACTATATGATTTTAAAAATCTTGTTTGAAACAAAGGGACGTAGAACTGAAATTCTTGTCAAACTATCAGCTAACCACTCAAAAGTCTTTACGCTCTTAACTGTTAAACTAAAGACAAACTAATTTGCAATTAATATCTTTGGCCTAGTATTAATCAATTTTATTTCAGCTTTCAACAACTGTTGCAAGAAACTTTAACACAAAGCATCCAGTTTAGCATAGCAAACTAACAAACGCTAAAGGCAAAGTACTGTTAGGTATGCCCAGGGCAAAAGCGTAGACATACTAACTTACCACATATACCAGGAGTTTCCTGGAAATGTACTTGACATTGCGTTACTCAAAAACATCACTGCTCAAACAGCAATTTTGGGCAATATCAACTTAAGCTCAGTCTACAGCTCAAAAATCTTAGATCTCCATAGAAAGTGTAAAAAAAGAGCCAAGTTGGTCAACAAAACTGACTGGTCCTTAATTTTACATATTCTAAAAGAGTGCACCAGATCAATACCCAACATTTAAATTGATGAAAGAGTTGCGCGGTCGTTGACTTAGCTTCATCTTGCTAGCAATAGAAAAGTTTGCCAAAAATTAGATCAAATCGCCTAAGTCTCAATAAAAAAACCAGAGGGCGCATTCGATAAAAAAATATATGGCAACAGATCACATGACCCAACAGACTAAACCAAGGTAAACAAACTCAATGGTGAAATAAAGAAAGAAATAAGGTAGCACAAAAATTGTGCTAAACATCTGCTATCAAGTCTTCCAACGAAGATAATAATCTGATGTAGAGAATTTACTAAAACCTTTGAAAACAAGATTACACTGATTCCTTTTATTTATGGCAAAAGAAGCTTTGAATATACTTAAAAAGGCAAGACCAAAACATTTGCTGACAAAGATTATGACTTAGATCATGTGAAAAGAGTCCATAATAAAGTAAATTAGTGCCTACAGCACACTGACACTGCTTCAACAATTCTTGTATCAAATCGGGCGTCCAGATTGAGAAATATCGTCACACATTTCAAACTGAAATCGGATTGGATTACGTTCTAAACAAAACTTTAAGAGCGTTTTTGACAAAACTGTAATGTTTCTCACAAACATTACAAATGCAATACTGAAGACGTCGTATTTTCCGTCTTCATAGAAAATATCTAAAGTTATATTTCTTACAAAAGTTTGCAAGTTTAGACACATTCGAAGGAGCTATCACCAAATAAGTCTTCTGTTGACCCTAAGTAAGGTGGCAGAAAGTGTAATTGTGTACTTCAAGACATCCGAAAGTCATCACGCTAAAACTTCAAGCTGCTTGTGAGGCACTTAAAACTTGACTAAAATACTGAAAAGTTTAAATCAATCCTAAAAAAAACAAATCTATACTTTTTTTTAAGTATTACTTGCTAACTCTTTACGAGAACTTTTAACTCAAAGCGCCTTACTACGTACTCAACTGAGAGCTGATAAGATCTGACCCTACCATAGCTTTTAGCAAAAAACTTCTTTGATAGAATTGCTAATCACTCAAATCCTGAGTTATTTCGTCTTGCTAAACAAAACAAGCAAATTTTAAGGCTAGCGCAGGATGTGCACTTCTAATGACTTCTCAAAAATATTATTCAGAGAGGAAGGTTGTACACAAAAAAGTGTAAAATTTTTTGGTGTTTTCAGAAAGAAAAATGCCGTAGTCATACAAGGCACACTGACCAGATTTCTAGAACTGAAACAATTTTCTTGCTTGACTTTTAGTTGCTGTAACTGTTAGATTGAGTTTGAATAAATTATTAATTTATTTCATAATTATTTGATAATTTAAAATCGTTTAAAACCTGCTAAGGACTGCCAATTGCATAAATGGTAAATGATGATATCTAATGAGAACATTTAGCATTAAAAATTGCAAGATTGCCACATTGTCATTCGATTGATTATATAAGTAATTAAAATTCAATAATTCAAAACGGTTAAAAAGAATTCTTTTTTTGTATACAATTAGTTTCCGCACATGTGCGGTAAATAAACATTATAGTCTTGGATACAGTTTTTTTTTATATTTTCTGTTGTCATAAATATAATAGTTCAGTAGAATTAACTTATTGTTTCAATGAATAACGTCGTAAGTAACGTAAAAAACATAATCATCCAAAATTTGATTAAAATTTAAATTAAAAAAAAATCAGCGTTAGAATGCCCATCAATCCTATAATTCTAGTATCTCTGCTGCTACTGTATAACCAACATCATCAATTTCACTTCAGTATGTGTTCACATGTGTTTAACTTGTTAGTGTTTTTTTATAACTAAAATTTGATTGCAATCAACAAAGTACTAGAAAGTGACAAATGAGTAAAGTGTAAAATATGAAATGCAAGTTTGAAATAATTTAATAATATTGATTAAGCCAGTAAAATGATGAAACTGTAAATTATTTTTCTCTATATTACTGTGTGCCTGGATAGGCATTAAGATAAAAATGCTCCGCATTATAAGAATTTATTACATTTACTAAGAGTACATTTCGATTTAAAAATCTTGAATTAGTTTTAATTTTATGTGCATCCCACTACATGATACGCATCTCATGTTAATTAATCTAACACCCACTGTATATAAACGTTAAATTAGTAATAAAAGTTTAAGATTTACTACCAAAAAACATAACTGTTAAATATATAAAGGGTTTTTAATTCCAGCACAAATACTTCCATTACATAATTGATCTGTTCACAGTGGGCAATCAATACTCAGCAATAACTCCAGTATCGGCTTTTTATGGAAATATTTCCCTACCTATATGGTTTGAATAAATTTCTACCATAACAACTTGATAATTTTAACACCGTGACTAAATTTATTAAGCAATAACGTATCACATAGTTTTGAATAAAAAAGTAATCAATCGATCTTATATATGCAAATGCTACACCTAATAATTAATACCCCAATTAATATACTGTTTCAAAAACAAAATTTACATTTCTTTGAGCCATATTAGATTGTACGCACAAAATAATCCTGGCAATAATTTAAAATTTTTACGAGCAATCTTTTTTTGCTCGTTCCTGATTGGCACAAGTTGGCATTAATGATAACTGTAGCCCGAATAGAGTTATAAAATCAGTTATTAAAAACACCGCCTCGACCATTTTATGTCCGATGAAAATTGCACCTGAGTTTTTTGAACTTGGCGAAACGAATAAAATTAAAGTAGTAACTGTAACAATATCATATTATTTAATTTTAACATAATGCATAGTTAAATATCTATGTTAACTTGGTAGTAATAATAAATTAAATCGATGAATATTTTTGGTCTAATTATTTTACATTGTGTAATTATTTACTTAAAAAAATGCCCCAATTGTTAACAAGAAAAATTATACACAATTTTGCAAAGTGATTATATTAACTGATACCACAAACAAATATTAACAATGTAAGATGCTTTTTAAACGCATTAAAATATTAAAACGGCAGGTGGTAATTAGATATGCCTGGAGAAATACTCTGAAGTGATCTTAATATTTGGGTTAATGTACAATAAAAAAAAATACATAAATTCTTACAAATTAAATATGCATTTATGCAGATTTAGGACGCATTCAAACGGGTTTAAAAAAAACTTATTCACAAGCTGGAAATAATCTCTCCACCAGCTCCAGTTGGCAATTTCGATGAGTTTAGTCGGTATTGCACATGGGTTGAAATATTATCCATTAATCATTGCGGAAAATATGATTTTGATTTCAATGAGGTATTTTACATGGTATTCTTATTTTCTGGGGATTATAATAAATTACATATTACTGTTAGAGATGAGAGGTTTCATGCATTTTCTCAAGCGTTAATGTGGTTATGAAAAATAAAATAAAATAAATGTGATTTATTGCTTGTAATAGAATATTTTATACAAATAAATATAAAATAAATTTAAAAAAGTGCTAAATAAAAGACAGAAAAAGACAAATAATCAAGTTAACCAAATTTCTAAAAAAAAACTGTACTCCAACAACTGGCTAACTATATTGGCAAGTAGGATTTGAAAAGTTGTATTTAATTTTTTTTCCATCGATAATATTTTAATTCGTTTTTAACAGTTTATGTTTTATAAATTTGAGTACTTTCCGACAAAATTTTTATGCTTTATGGCTTGCTTTTACTATTTTTAACATTCTATGAAAACTATTTTGCATTTTTCAATAGTTTATAACCGGATTTTAAATCTTTCGGACAATATTTTGAAATTTCTTGATATATTTTAACAGATTATGAGCGGCTTTTGATGCTTTTCAACAATATTTTTGTATTTTTAACATTTTATGAATAAAACTTTGGACTTTTTAGTTGTTTTTGGCCGGAACAGTTAAAGACAAAATTTTGTTGTTTTTTGATAATATTTTTATACTTTTTGGCCAAATTTTACTATTTTTGAGAATTCATAAAAAGAATTTTGCACCTTTCTACAATTTATGCCAAAATTTGGTTTTTCTGACAATATTTCTTCTAAACTTAATTTAGCTATTTTTGACCTTTTATAAATAGAATATTGCAGTTTTTAACAGTTAATAATAAGTTTTAGATTTTTTTACAATAGTTTTAATCTTTATACTTAGATTTTGGACATTCTATGAACAGAATTTTGCACAGTTTATGATTTTTATTCTTTCTGACAATATTTTGAAAATTTATAACCAAAATTTGCTATTTTATAAATATAATTTTGGAAATATGAATAATGAAATATTTTAATGTTTTAGGATTTTTTATGATAAAATTTTGCACCTTTTTAATAGTTTATTATTATAGTCGAATTTTGTTACCATGCCGAATTATGCTATTTTAGATATTTTGTAAATTAAAATTTTCTATTTTCAACAGTTTATAGCCAGATTTTGCAAGTAAGATTGCATTTTATTATTTTTATCATTTTATAAATAGAGTTTTACACGTATTATTATATTATTCCAAATATTTGAGTTAATTTTCTTCTTTTCATTTATTATTATGGTTTCCCACGGTCCGACAAATTCTTAATTTTGTTACAAGACCTGCCGGAACGTCTTCTTCGGAGGTTATAAGGTCATGCTTTGCATAAGTTGTATGTCTTTCTTTTATAGTTGATTTACCGGATAGCCAAACCAAAAAATTATTACTATTATGAGTCATTTGAACTGAAGTAATTTTCAATTTCATGATGATAAACACTTGGGCAGGTGGATTTTGACTTCAGTTCAAACAACTCAATGGTAATCATAAATTAGAATCCAATTTAAACAAATTTTAATATTTTTAACAGTCAGATTTTAGTACTTTGTATAGCAAAGTACTAATATCATTAAATTTTGCGACCGAATTTTAAAATTTTTGACTCTTTATAGCCGAATTTATTGTTTTTTACATTTTTTTAAATTTTCTGACTAAATTTTTGACATTCTATTATTTTATGTTGTCATTTTATAACTAAAATATATAGCTGAGTTTTGATATTTTTTATGTAACTCTTAAGTTTGGTAGTCAAGTTTTAATAACATTTTATAGCCGGATTTTCTACTTATCTTAAATTTTTTTAAATTCTTTCCAAATTTTTGACATTTTATTATTAGATTTTAGCTTTTTATAATTTAATTTTGTTATTTTTAACACTTTATAGCCGGATTTTAGATTTTATTTTTGATTGCTATTTTATGGCCGAACTATTTCATTGTTCACACAATAAATAAATCGATTTGGTACTTTAAATTAAAATTTTCGTATTTTTTACATTTTATTGCCGGATTTTAGTACTGTTTGCCATTTTATAGCTGGTTTTTTAGATTCTTGACGTTTAATGAACAGATTTGAATACAATAAATTGAGTTGTTAATACATTTGTTATTTAATGGCCGGATTTTTTTTTATTTTTATTATTTTATAATTACATATTGATACTTAAGACAGAAATTTGATATTTTTAACTTTTTATGGCCGGATTCTAATATTTTTTTAAATAAATCTTAATTTTTGTGGCCGGAGTGTAATATTTTTAACAATAAATTGCCGGATTTTAATACTGTTTAACATTTTATAGCCGGATTTTTACATTGTTAGCTTTTAATGATCGGATTTACTACTTTAAAGCAAAACTTTGATATTTTTGTTATTTACTAGCCGGATTTTTGTTGTTTTGAGATGTAGTAATTTTTTGACAGGATTTTGATATTTTCGGCAGAAAAACTTGCTGATTTGAATTGGACGCCAATGTCAGAAAGGGGTAAAAAAAGTCTCATTCGAAAGAAGGGGTCTTGAAGTTTTGTTACCGTTAAGCCAGTTGTCGTCATGCGTTAGACAAAGAAAAAGCGCGTGTTTGCCATCAAGGCCTACTTTACCAATGACCGTTCGGTGAAAAACTTTATTGGTACCAATCCGCATCCGTGAGAGTAGATAACAAAAATACAGATGAAGTAGAAATCCAAAAAGGGGTTAGACAAGGGTGTGTGTTATCACCACTTTTATTCAACATATATATACTCCGAACGAATATTTGTCGAAGCCTTGGATGGAAAATCTGAAGGTATCTTACTAAACGGGGAGGTGGTGAATAACTTGCGGTACGCAGATGATACGGTCCTGCTGGCGAATAAGATCTTCAAGAATTGCTGAATTGTGTCGTGGCTTATAGTAAACAAGCAGGCCTAGAACTAAACATAAACAAGACCAAGATCATCGTAGTCAGTAAGGAGCGCAATGTTGTGGCAAACATAAAAGTAGGAAACCAGCAAATTGTACAAGTCACCCAATATCTAGGGTGCTCCCTGAATCAGCAATAGGGTCAATCAAAAGACATTAGATCCAGAATAGAACAAGCTCGCACGGCCTTCAATAAAATGAAGCAAATTATGTGCCACAGAGATCTTAATCTCAATCTGCGAGTTTGGTTGCTACGTTGTTATGTGTTCTCCGCAGAAACCTGGATGCTCACAGATGCCATGTGCAAAAAGTAAGAAGCATTCGAGGTGTGGTCATACAGAAAGATGCTACGTATAGTGTGGACAGATAGAATATCTAATGCCCAAATTCTTGCACACCTCAATAAGGACACAGAAATTCTATATCTTCTGAAAAAACGCAAGCTCGGCCATATCATGCGAGGCTTGAAATATAGATTACTGCAAAATATAATGCAGGGAAAGATAGCTGGTAGGCAAGGGCCAGGTCGCAGAAAGACGTCCAGGGGGGTTATTCTGGCACTCATTGCGATCTCGCACTACGTCATAGATTTCCCCTACCGGAGGGGAAGTGTGACATTTAAATCATAAATTTGTAATTAATAATACATATTGACGTTTAAAAATGCAAACATGAAGCTTGGTATTGAATTTATATTACTAGCTGGTCCTGTAGTACGAAAAGAGATCACCAGCAGATTTTTTTAATTAATGATGACGTCATTAATTGCGATAAGCGATACGAGATACATGCTAGAATAACCCCCCTGGTTGAAAAACCTACGACAGTGGTTTTGGGTCAGCACTACAACTCGTAGAGCTGTCAACAAAACCCAAAAATGACAAGGCACGTAAAGAAGAAGAAGAAGTTCGGTGGTCACCACCCAACGTGCCTTCCGAACTCGGTTCAATATTCATCCTACGGGTCCCGTTCCTGGATAGCAATCGACCGTTTCGTAAGTGAACGCATTCAGAGAAAGTAGCAGTGTAGTAAAAAAAAGAGCTTGGATGTCAATAAACCTCCAAAACCCCAGAAAACGTCGAGAGAGTGAGGCTGTCGTTTTTGCGCTCTACCCGGCTCAAGTGCTCTGGGAATTTCTAATCGCAGTGTACAACAAACTCAAGTTATATCCCTACAAACTTGCTGTAGTGCAAGAGCTCAGTAGAAGCGATTTTGTTTCTCGCCAAACTTCATGTGAAGCGCTAATTAACTTGCCTCACGCCCTTGTGTTTTTCAGTAATGAGGCCCATTTCCACCTATCCGGGTGCGTAAACAAACAAAACATGCGTTATTAGAGTTGTGCCAATCCCTCTGAACTTTATGAGAAGCCATTTCATTGTAAACGTGTTACTGTGTGGTGTGCATTATCAAGAGTTGCAATAATTGGGCCTTACTTTTTTGAGAAAGGAGAACTACTGTAAATGCAGTTTGCTACAGAAAAATGATTGAAGCATTTTTTCTCTCAAATCTTAAAGAAATTGAACTTGGTAAGGTATAGTTCTAGCAAGATGGAGCCACGGCACACACAACAAGAATTTCAATGTAACTTTTAAGGAAACACATCCACGAGCGCCTAATCTCCTTGACTTCTTTTTATAGGGATATCTCAAATCCATTGTTTACAATGACAAACCACGGACCCACAACACCTAAAAACAACTTTTGCCAAACCAACGCCAACATTCCTGTCGATATGCTCAAAAAAGTGGAACATAACTTCAAAAAACGAGTAGATCAGTGTATCGCTAATGAGAATCGCCATTTGTCCAATGTCATTTTTAAAACCACTTAAAACAAAAATTCAGAATGTGTACAATACGATAAAAAAAGAATTAAATCAATATGTGAAATACTTTAAGTTTTTATTGACCTTTCAAATTAGCAAGTTTCCCTGCCGCACCCTGTATATGTTGTTCTGACAATGTAGACAAAACATAAAAACTGTTTCCAAAAATAGTATTATGGTAATACAAAGCTATAAGGTACTAGTCTGATTGCTAAAAACAGCAGTTTTAACTATAAAAACCCTCACATCAAAGCTAATACCTCATATAAGCAGCTGAAGCAATTAATATTGAGCTATGCTAGGTAAAAAAGCTGATAGATTGACGCGAAAAAGATCAATTCTCAAAATGAAAAAATGTGTTTAAAACACAATGTTATAACAACCCGGGCGTGTCTATACAGGCAAAGAAGACAGGGCACACCCAATTAGGTATTGCAGTCAGCCCAATATAAACTGAAAGAAGAAACAATCAAGCATGTACTATGTACCTGCCCGGTACTCTCCTACGCAAGAGAATCAATGTTAGAGAATTGCTGGCTTGATAAGGCCCTCCAAGTAATGTCCGAGCCTACATCAACCACATAGGTTAACTGTGTGGTGGAGCGCAAGATTAAGGTTTACCACAGAAAAGATAGAAAAAGCCTAATGAAGCCTAAGTGCAGTAAAAATAATTTCATCCTTTCACTTAACTCCAAATCCAACAAAACTGCAATAAATACAACAAAACCCAAACTAACAAAATGATCTTTACTTTTGCAAGAATTTACTTGAAAACCTAGACAAAAAGAAAGTAAAAACCTCAACAAAAAAAAAAACAATGCGACCTAAAAACTATAACAAACATAAACAAGCTTCTACTTCTTCAAAAAACTTCAGCTTACATTCTTTACAACAACAACAAAATTGTGCCATCCACATGATTGTCCTGAAGCACCAACACAATACTAAAACTACAAATCATCCCAGAAGAAACAATACACCGCTGCTGTTTTTAGAACCTAACTAAGAACCTGAGCTGACGTTTACTCACTTTGAGAATGCAATCCAACTCCAAAAGTAATTTGGTTGCTTAAAAAATAATGTTACAAGCTTAGATGACAAGTCAGGAAGAAGTAGATCAGTTTTTGATGACCAAACCCTTCTGCTGGCTGTGGAAAAAGACAAAAGTTACACCACCAGGACATATGAGTTTTAAGACAACCGCAAGGCCAGTCACTTGAAGTAATCACTTTGCAGAAAAAATTGTTTTTGTTTATCTTCTTTTGTACTATTTGCTAATTCTAAAGTTTAGTCAATAAATTGTTAACCTAAATGCTACAGATAAAAGATAAAATATAGAAGCTTAGCTAACTCACAACATGGAAGTTGACAAAGCAAAAATACTAAGTAAAAACATAAAAAACTTCTTTCTACTGGTCGCACTTAACGTTAAAAATGCCTTTAAGTTAAAGGCAGGTTTTTACACAAAATTTCCACTTTACTAGTGAGGAGCAAACCGTCTAAAAAGTTATTTTGCAAAATTATTATAAAATGTATACTATAACAAGAACTTCGACTAAAAATGCTAACAAACGTAACAAAAGTAACAAACTACTTTATGACACAACTGATGGTGTTTTAAAGCGTATTTTAGCGGAATTTGTGTTGTTTTTGTTAACTACCCAAAATAAAAATTTCTAACCAAACTAAAGTGTTTCTTATCCTAACAAACACGTATTTATCCTAACTCAACTACAAAATTCTTTTTGTCTTTATTCACAAGTTTTCTTACAGCTACGATAAAATGAGATCACAATTAGTCTAAAAAATCGGCAACAAAAGCTTGACTAATTAATATTTAATACAACAAAATTTACTTTTTCAGTACTTCAGTCATCTTGCCTTTACACTTTCATTTCATTTCATATGTATCTTTTTATTTATAAAAGTTTTTTGCAAATCCTATGCGCACTCCAACTTCCTTTTTGCTTTTTAGATTATCTGTCAGCTCCGTACTAAAGTAAATATTTCCAGTTTTGAAAAAAACACTAATTGGTCAAAGTTAATTATAAATTGGTGCAGAAATAATCCCAATACTTTGTCCTCCTACAAGATTGTCCAAACATAATCCTCTATGAAAACATGTAGTCACAATCCAGCATCAACTATTTTCAACTTTCTTTAATTACAAAGGGAGCACCTTCCCGTACAAAGACTACACCAGATACCACCACGTTAAAAACAAACCAGCGTAAGTTAGAATAATAGTAAATTAAATACCGGCTTCTATAAATACCCATACAAACTCAAAACCCTCAAAGATAATTATACGTAATGTGTGAGAAAAATGCAAAAAAATTACTACCAGCTTACTACACAAAACTTTGCAAATGTCCACTGCCACGTGCCACCTGCTTGAAATTGAAAATTAAGAAACAACTTGCAGCAATTGATTTTCATTAACACACACCTTCATGTCTCCAGTCTCTTCACTTTTAATTATTTTTTTCACAAACTTATTTATTAAATAATCTCAACAATATCTTTATTTTGCGTGCCTGATAAAGGCCCAAAATTAATTCTTTTATTTTTTATTCCTAAAAACACGTTATCAGCTCTACTCCTAAAGCTTTCCATCCTTTTATGCCAATACTTTATCATAATGTTTGCACTTTTGATTCACTTTTCAACTCTTCATGACCTTGTTTTCACCACGCAAAGATGTTTTTTGCAAATAACAATACAAACAAGGCTCTAAAAGCAGATATCATCCATATTATTGGTTCTTGCAGCAAACAACAAATGATGCTGTATTCCGTCAAACGGTGATTTTGACCAACAAAGCAACATTCAACTGTACTGGTATCTTTAATCATTATATCGCTCACATTTAAAATACAAAAATCCTCAAGCCTTAAAATAAAGCTATTATCAACATCAATTTTTGTGCAACGTTTGGATAGAATTTTGTAACAATTTAATCATTTGTTAAATTGTTTGCCTTTAAGCATGATGGTACAAGTTTTTAGAAAATAAATTTCAATTAATTAGACAACATACCTTTAAGTAATAGTGTAAACAGATAGACTTTTCATTAGATAAATGTCCAGTCTACTACAATGTAGTGGTCCAACAATGGGTGCACAACACACAACAATGTTCCCAAAAAAAAAACGTATAACACTCTTGGATTATGCGCTTTTCAGTCATGACTATTTTGGATTTTTTGTATAAGTAACAATAAAGCAAAAAGTTCATGCAGAACCCGTCACCAACAAAGCTTAAACTAATACAGTGCCGAGTACCTGTCTATCGTCCGTAGGTGTAAGTGTTGAAATAGTCATATCAAATTTAAAAAACCTTTCAAACGCCTTCAATATCCTGTAAAGACTTTTGTACTAAGTTGACACGGAAACATATTTCGAGTACTTTCTTTATTCACTGTGTGAACATTAACAGATTATGGGTTCAGAACCCATGTGTTTTTAAAAAATTTAGTTTGAATGCACAAGAATGGCTGGAAACTATTTGTTAAGTATACCAAAGTTGAAAGGAAGGGAGAATTATAGTGATTGGACTTTTGCGGTGAAAAACTTCCTAATATTGGAAGAGTTAGAGAAGTGTCTCAAGGATGAGGCGGCAGCAGACGACGCAAAAGCAATATTAAAGACCAAAAGACAACAAAAGCATTGTGGGGCCATTTCAAGAAGTTATTCGATGATTCAGGGTTCACACAAAGAGTAAGTTTGCTCCGCATGTTAATCTCTATTTGTTTAGAGGATTGCGATTCGATGACGGAATATGTAAACCAAATGGTGGAGACAAGACAAAAACTAAAAAGTACCGGATTTAAAATTGACAACGTATGGATAGGAACGCTCCCACTGGCGGGTCTACCTAAAAGATTTTCTTATTTAATCATGGCGGTCGAGCATTCAAGCATCAACATCAGCACAGACGCCATTAAGTCCAAGTTGGTGTCATAGAGACAGATGGCGTTGGGAAAGGAAACGCGTTCGTTGCTACTCGTTTTAGTAACAAAAAAAAACCCAGGTTGGTAACAGTCTTACCTCAAAGACAACGTCTAGTGGCAACAAAAAGTAAATAAAATGCCAATGTAATCAGATCGGTCATTTTAAATACTAAGAAAAATTATCGCAAGCATGAACAAAATGGTTCAAGTGGCAGAGAAGTTAATGCATTTAGTTCTACTTTCTTAATAGGACAATTTAAAAAAGACGATTGGTACATCGATTCAGGAGTTAGTTTTTATCTTACCACTAGTGAACAATTTATGAACAATAAGTCGTACAACTCAAGTGTTCAAGAAATTACAGTGGCAAATGAAGAGAAACTGAGCGTTACATGTGTAGAAAACATTGAATTAATAACAGACATAGTGTAGTTATAAAAAATGTACTTTGTGTTCCTGGTCTAACAACAAATCATTTATCTGCCAACTAATTAAAAATGTAAATTTTGTCAAATTCAACAAGAATTCCTGCAGCTTTTTTAACAGAAATGGTATACTAGTTGGTTTAGCTGAACTTGTACAAAATGTATATAGACTAGGTTTTGCTAAATTAAATTAGTGCCTGCTTACTACTCCAAATAAGGTGTCAGGAGACATATGGTATAGAAGATTTGGGCACATAAATTCATCAGATCGAAACAAGAGGGGAAATAATGCAGTAATAGGAATTTAGTTTAAAAAAGATGCAAATCGTACCAACACAAACTGTGTAATTTGCTGTGAAAGCAAACAGACAAGGTTACTGTTCAATAAACAGGGCTCCAAGTCAAAACCCATATTATTCACATAGACTTGTGTGGGCCAATGGAATACAAATCTACTAGAGGATCTAGATATTTTCTTACCATTCAGGATGATTACAGTAGAATAGTATTCGTTTATTTTCTAAAATCTAAAAAAAAAGTCTTCAAATATTTTAAGAAATTGGAAAATGAAATAATCAAGATTCTGCAATTTAATAATGGAAGCAAATTTTGTAATAATAAATCCGAGAAGTTTTTGGAGAATTATAATATAATCCACCAAAAACAGCTCCATACACCTCAGAACAAAATGGCTTAGCAGAAAGGATCAACAGATCTCTGGTGGTAAAGGCAAGATGTTTGCTTTTTGATGCAAATCTAAAGAACAGCCCAATTTGTTCAAGGATAAAGAATAAAACACCATTTGAGATATGGATCAACAAGAAACCTGATGTAGGTCACAAAAGTTTTTGAGAGCCTAGCTATGGTGCACGTTCCAAATATGAAAAGAACTAAATGGGATAAGAAATCAAAAAAAAAAAAAGATTTTCTTAAGCACAGTAAACACACAAACAAATTTAGACTGTATGACAAAACAAAAAATAGGGTCATCATCAGTAGGGATGTAATTGTAATGGAAGAAGAAACTGATAGCGTGTTAGTCAGAGTCTCAGATTCAGTGGGAGCTAACGCTGCAGAGCAACATGATACTTCAGAAAAACAAATAAAAAAAAACGCAGAAACATTTCAATTAGACAGCAAAGATAACACAGAAGCAACAAAAAGATCAACAAAAAAAAAACAAACCAAAATTGATTGAGAACTATGTAACGTATATGTGTAAAACTAATACAGCTTTAAAGTGTGACCTTCTTACGGTAAATGAAGCGTTATTAAAACCAGACAACGACTCTTGGAAGGCGGCCATAAAAGAAAAAAAAACACATGCTTGGGGCCTAACCGAACAACCAAAAAACGGTTGTGTAGTGGATTGTAAATGGGTTTTTAAAAGCAAAATGACGTTCTGGGTAAAGTGCGTTATCGTGTGCGTCTAGTGGCCAAACACTTTAGACAAAAGACAGAAAATCATACACTGGCTATGTGTTTAAATTAGCTAACGCGGTTATCTGCTGGAAAAGCAAAAAACAAGCAACAGTAGCTCTTTCTAGCACGTTGGAGGAATATTTATCGCCATGTTGGAAGCTTCAAAAAAAGTAGTCTTTTTAAAAAACCTGTTATTTGAACTGTTGGGTTCCTTATGTTGCATAAGAATTTTTAATGATAGCCAAAGTGCGCAAAAGTTGTCGGTAAGTCCTGTGCACCATAAAAGGACCAAACATATTAATGTAAGATACCATTTTGTGCAAACAAATATGTAAGTATATCTTATTTACCAACAGCAGAGATGACTGCAGATATATTGACAAAAAGTTTGTGCCCGCTAAAGCATAATGAACATATTACCAATTTAAATTTATTTAAAAAAAATTTAGATTAGAAATAGTGGGAGTGTTAAAATAGTAATATCAAATTTAAAAAACCCGCCAAACGCCTTCTATATCCTGTAAAGACTTTTGTACTAAGTTGACACGAAAATATATTTCAGTCTGTGCAAAACACTCAAAGAGTAACAGTAAGCTTTGTATTTAAAATTGAGGCAGTCAATTCAGCCTGCTTATCTTACCTCCAATATTTAAAACCTAACCTAACCTAACCTTTTAGACATTTCTTAAAATATCGTGGTATTTTTAACAAAATAGTTTTTAAAGATTATGTTTTTAAAATATAGATGGCATCAATTCAATTAGTATATTACGATACGTATTTAGTAAGTGAATTTTCAATATCAGAAGCCGTATTCTGGAAAACTGCAAAAACGTTTATTGTTTTTAAATTCAATATGTATTATTTATTATAATATTATAAATAATTAATCAAATCTTCCCTCCGATAAAGAACATCTTTGACGTAATACGATATCAAAATATATTGCAGAATAAGTATCGTATACTATTTTTTATATAGTCATGTTTTTATTAATAAAACAAACAAAAAAACAATTTAAATTTGAATGTACTTGTAATATTAAATAACAAAATAAATGCAATTAAATATAAATTCATTAAGTAATCATTTTGAAACAGTAATTCATAAATATGTTCACTTTTTTTATATAATATTTATTAATTTCTCAATAAGTTCTCATCATTAAACATAATGCTAATTAACTGTATACTATATTTGCTATTAAGCAAAGTTGTTTATTAGCTATGTTTTGTGTTATTGTTACATACATATTTGATTTGAAAAGATGCCATTGAGACAAAACCAACTATTAATTATACAGTAAAAGGAAATCTTAACTCATTGGTTTTTCAGTAAATAACGATTAATTAAACATGATGCAAAAACAGGGAAGAAGAAAATTAATATTTCATTAAGAATCTTTTGTCACAAACATTGCATCAATCGTAGATTAACTAATCAATCAATACTAGGAAAACAGTTTTTTATCGACAATAAATGTTAATTACATTTGTTTAATAATATTTAAATTAAAAAAAACATATTATATAATTTAATATTGCTTCATGAAATTATAATTTTCCTTTCAGACACCGGATCCAATAAGCGGCTGTAATAAATTAACTTCTGATATGGAAACCTCAAATTACAAGCGTAAAAACGTCATTACAAAACCATAAAATTTATTGTTAAAGTCAAACCCATGGCAATTTAAAACGCAATTATATTTATTAAAAATATAATTTAACAATCAAATCAAATAATTCACAGCAGCAAAACATCAATAATAATTATTATAAAATGTGTTAACAAATTAGCAGCAATCATCATGTAAACATGTTTTTTTTTTATAAATATAATTAATCAATATAAAAAACTATACTAACTGATCAATTAATTCATCAATACTAATCTACCGGATATGTTTGAATTAATTGATTATGTCCAACATGGTCTATTTATTTCTCAACAGTAACCAGTAAAGATACCACAATAGTTTATGAAATAGACCATTTTATTCACACAATTTAATAAAATCTAGTTTCTAAATATTGAACGGATCTATTAATATATGAAAAGTATGCGTTTCCTGTATTATTATAATTTCAGGATAATTGCAATGTATATGTGTGTCGCATATGAATGTGGATGTGTATAATGGTTAATAAGCGCGCCCGAAGATAAATGTACGAACTTGACATAGTTTAGGCTTTCCCTTTCCGGGCTGTTAATTGCTACAGTATCCTAGCCGGCAAAACAAACATAAAATAGAAAAAAATTAATTAATTTCATCTCTAATTAACATACAATATTGTCGGCTAAAGAAAGGATGCGCGGAAATGGAGAGTGTTATCATTCTTAGATGTGCGAGTCGTGTGAATATTTTTTTTAAATAAAATTTCATTTATTGTTGGAATTGTTTTGTTAATATGGCTGAGATCTAATGTTAATAATAGATAAAACACTATTTTAAAATTAATTTTGTTTGGCATCACATAATTAAAACCTTTCGTTGAAGCAGCTGCATACAAATACGCAAGATGAAACCTTAAAAATGTACCAAAAAATTGAATTTAAATAAATTTTTTGATTATTTCCCTTGTGATTAAAACACCATTGCGGTTCTCATCATTCAAAATTTTAATCAATAATGTAAGTTTGTAATATCATTAACTATTGGATAATAACTTTATACTATTATTAATGTAAGCTAGCGACTAATATATGTAAAATTAAATTAAATCATCAACATAAATACTATCATAAGATCTATTAATCCGCAAAAAGTAATATCTATAAAATATCAATAATACATTTCCGTATCATACTCATATTAAAATTCAATCAAAATTGTGGTTTAACACATTTAAATTTGAAGAAGTATTCAATTATAAATCTGATAATAATCTTGATCCAATCTTTATAATGTAATTATTATACTTATTATAAAAATGGCATAACAGTATTACACCGATGCAACCTTTTGTGTGCAAAACAGTATTAACATAATACGCACTTCCGTTATAGCAACAATAAATTTACAAGTTACAATACGTATTATCACCACACATGCATATAACAGCATTAAATTTGATTTTTATTATTTCCGCAAATAATAACAATAACTACATTTCAAATCAATCCATATAATCTTTCCTCGCAATTGTATTGATTTATACTTTCGCGTTTAATTTAATCTGAAAATATTTTCTCCAACCAATAAATTGAATTATAGCGCTTTATTACAACTTTCAATGAAGCATTCCTACTAATGAAAGCAAATAGTTTTAGAAAAGATGCGATTAATTGAGTAAAAAAAGTTTTACTCTCGATCATTAATTCAATTAGAGATATAATCATCCCTAGTTTATTACTTGTTTGAAAATTTACTAGTTCCAAGACTTTCTCAATAAATTTTACATTACAAACTGAAAATGTATGAATTCTACTTCCGAGAATCAGTGCATATTAAATTACTACCAGTGAGTCATGAAATTAGATTTGGCGCTTGCTCTAAATAACTAATAGAATTATTTATTGTGCATTTCAAAATACGTTTAAAGATAAATGTGCTATTATTTTGACAGGTAAATGGTTGTAGGTGTGAGATTGTTAATGCAAATTTTCCAACTATTTACATAATGTAATTTGTTATAAACGACTTGGATATGTAGTATAGATACTATCTCCGAAATTTATATATTACTTACTAACCCATTTAATTTAAATCTTAAGTTGTGTTTTATTAAACTGTTTTAGTTATAGATTACTAGTTTTACTATATTAAGTTTTTTGCATATTTAAATTATAATAATTATTGTGCATTTTAAAATGTATTTACTTACCCAGAATGAGGAAGAAATGGAGTAGAAATCTGTAACAAAATTTATACGTTACTATTTAATATGAGAAAAACATTTAGTATTAAATAAAATACTGTATAATAATTATTTATTGAACAATTAAATATTTTTAAGAGTATTATCAACAAATTAAATACAAAAAATTTGATTTAAATTCAGGATTATTACAATGCAATTTTATTTAAAGTTGTGGTTTTACTTGAGCATGCTCGTATACAGTTGTAAAAAATGTGTTTTAAGAACATATATTGTAAAAAAATACATTTTTTATAAATATTAACACAAAATGCTAAATAGTAAATAACAAAAAAATATTAACAATTCAAATAAGCTTTACATTGCTTTGTTTAAAGGTTTTATTTGTTAAATCTGAGTTTATTTACTTGTGGTCAGGATATTAATACAGTATACAGAGCGGTTAAAAAATATGCAATAAATATACGTTCCGGGATTAAAACTAAATATTTTTTTTGTAATTATTTGATTAAATTTTTTTGTTATTTGTAGTCAAGTTGAATTGTTTAAGACTGTGTTGATGTAACTAATTGATTAATCAAAGAATACAAAACACAGTATCCTAATTGGCTGCAAACATCTATCACACATTGCAAAAATTAAAACAAAAACTTTGCAAATCTAACATGCTTATCTTCAATTTTTTTTTTTCCTGAACCCTCAATCATCCACTTCTGAATATAAGCCATATTTTTTGGAGTGTTCTTACAATTCTTTTTGTTAGCCGTGAACGCCATTCAGCCATTCTTAGCGTCTTCTTATTTTAATCTTGTCTTACTCACATATCTCCACTTGAGTTTAGCTCTATAATATCTTTCACCATTATTCAATTTCTAGCTTGTTGCGTGTCTAACTTCCAGCATAGACCTTTCTATTGCTCGCAGTGATGTTCAAAAGGATTTTGCATGTTTAAGGTTGCAGTATCATCCGAGACTTTTCTTTGGTGAAAGCACTTATTAAGAAAGATCCTGATTGTGTGTTTTAACACCTCTCCGCTCATTTTCATTATTTCGATATCTTCACCATGCGATTTTCTTTACGTTTGTCTGAGAGCTAACATTACATGTCACAGAGTAAGAGAAAGATATAAATTTGGATAGTACTATTCTTATGTTTATATTATCTTCTATAGTGTTTTGAACTAATTTGTTGTTGTATGCTTTTGCGTTATTTCGGTCTTCTTGACAGACTTTTTTCTTTAGTTGTTTATATTTGTTTGATTTTCTGGTAAATTTTGTTTCTTTATTTTTTAACTTAATTGTATCTAGTTTAATTTTACAGTTTTTGTTTTTTATGCTTGCATGCATATCATTTTAGTAGTAAATGCTTTCCGGTTTTAGTTTTATTTCAAGTGTCTCCTAATACAGAACTTTTGTACAATTTCTTCCGTTGTTGCATATCATAAGTTTTTGTACTAGCTTCTTACGTTCTATTTGGATGTTAATTTGAAATGTAGCTCTAACTATTGTATGATTACTTACCGGTATAAAATTTGTTTAGTACTGATCTATCTGTTAACATACTTCTTGCTTCTTACTGAGAATGTAATTAATTTTGTTTTTAAAATTATATTGAGGCTTTTCCAGGTCCATTCCCTTTGTATCAATTTTTTAAAGTAAGTGTTCATACAATAAAAGTCTTTTTTTTGTATGTAATCTATTAGCATTTCCATTTCAATTTTGTAGTCCAAAGTTACCTATAAAATCGTTGTTTTCTGTCCCAATTTTTGCATTAAAATCACCAATAGCTGTACAATATTAAGTAATTTCTGCTCTTCTTGCAATCTTAATGTCTTCATAGAATAGTTTAATTTCTTCGTTCTCTGGTGTACTGATTGGTGCATAGTATTGTATAACTTTTTATTTAGATTTAAGGCACGTACAATACTTTGGTTAATATTAAGCACGATTTAGTTTTTTATATTTCTGTAGATCATTAAAGCATTTTTCCAGAGTTTCCAACGGTTCAAATAAAAAAACAAATTACTTTTCAGTACTAGATATAAGGCCCAAAAACTGAATACACCAAATAAATTTAAACAGTACTAAAACAAAATACATTGCGGCCATTTCATCTAGCAAAAGTGCAAACACTATATCAAAATGATAACGTACAAAAAACATTTTTTTTAATAATACAATTTTAAACCAAATGCACAAAAAACCAAATGTTTTTATTGTGCGTTTTTTGAAACAAAGAATGCACGGTTATAACAAATAAATTAATAGCATTATTTAAAACAAATCAAAATCCAAAAACCTTCAGAAAATTGATACTTTAAAGAAAAAATTGAAAAGACTAAGTAGAATAGTAATATCAAACTATTAACACGTGCTATTCCTGGTCAATCAGCAAGAAACATTACGGCTGTTTTTTGGAATATAGAAAAATATCCAAAAAAATACAAATTTAAAAAAACACTATGTAGCGCATTGTTACATAAGAAATGCGTCTTCCATCTTACTTATTAACTAAAACGTATAGCCCAAACAAAAAAAATAGTCTGTTGCTTCATTAAACAACAATTTGGTATGCTTTCCTACAAAATATGCTAAGTTTTCCTACAAAACAATCTTAAATAATAATTCTCGTTTGATATTGATGAATTTGCAATTAAGCAAAATTGCAGTATATAACACTCAAACGGGTCACTGCTGGTTGTACATTTTGGGCTGGATGTACCATTAGATCATTTTTCTAAAAATGCAAAAATAGTCAATGGCAAAAGGTATCCAAAAATAATAACCCAGTTTTATGTGTTTTAAATGTATGTTTAAGATTTCAAAAACATAAAGTTCCACCAGGACAATACCAATTGCCACACCTTATCAGACATTCTATAGAAGAATAATCTTCTGATACGGCAACGCTAAATCGTGCAATTTACACTTCTCTAAGGTTTTTTAAAGCCAACAGTTTAAATTTAGATTATAAAAGATAAGATTAGAGTTTAGAAGATAAGATGCTAAACCACTAAAATACAACTACAGATATGCCATAGCGTAGTAAAAAAAATTGTCAATAAAACCCAATGGTACGAGGGGCACTGCTAAAGTTTGCGGAATCAAGTACTGCCTGCATTGCAAGCGTTCAGCGATTGTCATTCGTAAAATTTGACGTTTTTCACCTATAATTTAGTTAACAGTTTGATTTCAAACTGCTCGGTTTTGTTTAAAAATAAACTTAATTCGTTGAAAATGAAGCACCATCCAAAACTATGCTTTACAAATGGTTCGCAAAATTCAAGCGTGGAAGACCAACGTTTGATGACAAACTTTGCGAAGGTCGTCCATGCACCTCTGTTGTCACAAAAAATATTGATTCTGTGCGTGAAATAATTTTGTCAGAATGGCATGTGACCTATAGTGAGATAGAGGCATCCTTAGGCATTGCAGCAAAACAAATACATATAATTTTGCACGATCATTTGCATGTCACAAAGCTTTGTAGTCGTTGGATCTCACATAATTTGAAAGAAGACCAAAAACAGGCACGTGCCAAGTAGTGCAGGAAAATGCTAAAAAAATTCGAAAAAGGTCGTTCAAATTTAGTATATAACATCGTAACAGGTGACAAATTTTGGATATATTCATATGAGCCTAAAGCTAAATAGCAATCGACTGTATGGGTGTTTCAAAATAAACCTAAACCCACAAAAGTGGTTCGTTCACAAAGAATTTTGAAAAGAATAATTGCTTGTTTCTTCGGAAAAACGGGCCATGTTGCAACTGTTGCATTAGAAGATTAAAAGACAGTTAATGCTGACAGGTATACTTCAATTTGTTTGCCGAAAGTTATCGCTGAAATCAGAAGAAACAACATAAACCGCCGAATTATTGTTCATCATGACAATGCAGGCGCTCACACAGCACGACAAACTGTAGAGTTTTGGACCAGTAACAACATCCAATTATTGACTCTTTGCCCATATTCGCCTGATTTGTCGCCCAATGACTTTTTTCATCGCCTGAAAAGGCTGTTGAAGCATTTAAATCACTTGTTTTGGAGGTGCTTCGCTCAGAATGGCAAAATTGTTTTGAAGATTGGTTTCATCGGATGCGAAAGTGTATAGATTTTAAAGAAAAATATTTTAAGAAGCAATAAAGCAATTTACATAACGTAATTTGTATTTGCTTTACATTTTCCGCAAACTTTGGCAGTGTCTTTTGTACCAGCAAAATATTTAGGCATTTATTGTTATATTTCAAATTTAAATACTCCAATTTTGTTATTAATTTAAAATGTTTCTAAAAACGCAACAATAAAAAACTCCAAAATCTTGTCTAAAAGTTGAGTAGTTGACTATTACGTTTTTTATTCATAGTTGTTGATGTGTAGTAGTGACTTATTGAGTGATATGAGTTTCGAATTAACAGTACTTTCCGTAAAAAACACTTTTGTTAGCATTAAACCAACTAAAATCAAAACATACTTCTAAATGTTTACTCGGTGCATTGTAATCTTCAACGACGTACCTATTGCAATGTGCAAAAAGTCAACAAACGTGCATTTGCTATTAACTACCTACATTTTGTGCATCACAAATGTATATACAAAGTGAGACAGAATGGCTTCCTTAACTTGTTGGGTAAATTGTAAGTAATCGGTAGTTTTTGTTTTTTTTTTTAATTTTTTTAATAGTACATACTACGTCATTTTTATTTGTTATTTTTTTAAAATTATGTCGTCCAAGTGGTGGCAATTGCGTTTTCAAATGCATCCATTAAAGCTTCCAGAGTTCAAGGTTGAGATTGGTAAACCACACATTTAGAGTGTCTTCACAGAAAAAATTGCAAAAAGTCAAATCCGGAAATTTAAGGGCCATGAAACATCCCTTCGCAACAAGATTGACTGCTGCAAAAGATCTTCCATTTTAAAACGTAAAAAAACTATCCAGCATCTTGCAACAATGAGCGGAATTTACTGTTACAGTTAAGCCTCTCTCTTTAAAAAAAATACGCTTAATAATGCTCATATAGTATACAGCGCACCACACTGTCACTTTAAAACTGTAAAGTAGCCTTTGGTAAATTTTTCAAAAAAATTCAGTTGCCCAGTAACAAAAATTTTGTTTGATTACTGTGCCAGAGAAGTGAAAATACGTTTTGTTAGGATTGAATTGCAAGTATCTGTACGCAGTCAATCATGATCTAATAGGAGTGTAACTTAAGGTCTGTGTGTAAAACACGCCGTATTGTTCTGGGAAAAAACCCAAGGGCAACGACATGTTTCCGTGCAGAACGCGTCGAAAATGTTTTTGGGTGTTTTCATAATCTTGGGTTGCCCAACTGATTACTGATCTATTTTTAAATAGTTTTAGGTTCAGAAACTTTGTCGGGAAAAGCTTAACCAAACCGCCTGCAAAAACGTCTTGGCGTCGCTACCACACTTTCCCAATTAAAAAAAAAATGTTTCAACAACAAAGCCGCACTGCTCTTCCGTCCCCGGCATGATCACTATTAAAAATGGCGTTATTGCTCCAACCTAACCACACTTCTACCACTTTTTTACTTCCTGTGGGGACCCGTCCATGATTGGTTGAAACTAGGGAGTTCATTATGCCCCACCTTGTACTTAATTTATAAAAAAAATATCAAATTTTTGGGACTTGGTTGTGTACCAATAGTAACACAACTAACGTTAAAATCATCCTGTTATGTCAATATTTATCATATTATACAGTGGAAGACTTAACACAACAAATCTGATTTGTGATTTAATGAATGTAATGTTCAAGGTAAAAAAAAAAACAAAGAAACAAAGCTTGTGTTTACGTCAGTCTCAATGTCAGACCAGAAATAAATATAATTTAAACTAAAACATAAACACAAAATAAAATACAGATTCAACAAAACCCTAAGCCTATACAGTTTTAAGTAAACCTAAAAATAAAAAACTACCCAGGTAAATTGCAAAATTCACAAACATGTAAAGACTCTTGCCCACTTAAGTCGGTCTTCGGTTTTGCCATACATGAAGATGTAAGTAAAAAACAAAAAACACAATAAAGCTTTAAGTCTTATTAACACTCTACTGCATAAAAATAATCCAATGCTTTAACCAAAACCCAATCAAAAAACAATTAAATGTTCTTAGAACAAGTTATTGCTAATTAGCAAAACTGTTAGGACTTTTTGTAAACGCAGCCATACTTTCTTACAAATCTAAGATTTTTAATGCTTTCTACAGAACCATTTTTAGGCCAGTAAAAAACCTATACCATAACTGTTTGGCAAATTACCTCTTTTATTGTTACTAAACTGCCGTCAAAATAAACTCTGAACTTTTTTCCTGAATTAGTTCTAATGTAGATTTTCACAAAAAAACATAAATTGTTGCACTGAATAATTTATGCTATTGCACAAATGATTAGTTACTCACAACGACAATTGTTTTTAAACAAGCGTCTACTCAATAAAATGTGATCTCAAACAATACTTAACATGAATTACTAAAAAATTTAAACTTTCCTTCCAAACAGTATTAAGTAAAAGAAATTTTGTCCAGGAAAAATAGACATTAACCCTTAAATAATTTGTTACAGGCTACATTTTTGCAAGTACCTTAGTATTGTGGCTCTCAATAATATGTGAGAATTCCCCATCAATGTAGCTGCCGCGACCTGAGTTTTCGCAAGATCAAAGGTCGCAAAAAACAGTTTTTTGCAATTATCTGGAGAACAATAAGATTTATCGGAAAAAATATCGAAAGCTAATTTGTTGCTGAGGCAATTACCTATAAAAAGTTATCTAGAAGTTTTTTTGTACGAGCAACCGAAGACGAGATCGGGCGTCCCAAAAAATAATTACTTCACACTGGCGAATATGGACAGATCTTAAGATATGATAATGGATAATTAATTTTTATTCAATAGGTACTTTGATGGGTTTTTTTTCATTACAGAAACATATGTTTTTACAGTAAGGCCATTTCAAATTTTAATTTTCTTCGGTTTCGGATTCTGACTGCTCCGTCTCTAATGTTTGGATAAGAAAAGACGATGAATCTATGTTTTTATGGATATCCTCTTTATCGATGTCTACTTGTACTGCGTTCAAACAAGTTTGGCCATGGCATTGGCTGCAAGCAACCAAACAGTTCAAACCTGCTTTTTGGCATCCACAAGTTGAACCACAGCCTTTTTTGCAGTTACAGAATACCGCATTGAGTAAAACATCAGGAATGGGTTGAAGCAGCGTTATAATTGGCTCCAAGACATTACTTTGTAAGATCCATCCCCAGTTCTCAGGAACGATTCCCTTATTTCCGAGCCATACCTGAACTTGGTAATATGTTTGATAGAAATGCTGCTGAGCAGCAGCAGAGGGTGGAGGAAACGCCGACAATTGCACAGCAGCATTCAGTTTCGTATATTGTGCAAATTTCAAATATCGTAATTCATCGATGGATTTCTGTTTTTTCGTTGCTTTGTAAACTTGCAGTATAAAACGTAAGCTATTTTCAGAAATAATTTTGGGAGAACTGTCAGCTCTTGTAAAAGCTTCAGCACAGCTCATCATATCTTTATTCTTTTCAAACTGTTTGAATATATTCAATTTGCCTTTGCAGAAATCGTATTAAAGCCAATAATTGCGTGGAGAAATAAAATGTGGCTCGGACATTTAGGATACAAGGCTAAGCTTTGCAAAGAATAGATTTTTGATGGGGTTTTAGATTTACCAGACTTCTGAAGATATATTTTTTTACCGTGAGAAGCTCGTGCGATCAAAATAGCCATCAAGTCTTGCCAACAACTACACTAGTATTTTTTTTTTCGACTGTTCTATCGCGGTTTCGATGATCAGAACATCAGCATCATTTTTTGCCTGTTTCACAATGATGTTAGCAGCTTGAAATCTTTAAGACAACATCAAAATAAATCGACTTTTGTTGATTTTATTGGCAAGAAATTGTTGTTGGCTCGTTGATACTGTCATTGATGTTTCGAAAAAAATATCTGCAGATGATGAAACTGTGGCACAACGACGACGCTGCTCTGAAGCTTTGATATTATTCCCATCATCATTATAACCGTCGAATACAATTAAAACGTCTTGGCCAAAATACTTTTGTATATAAGCTATGTAGCTATCAAAAATAGTGTCGAGTGTGCTGCCTCGACTCCATACAACACGATGCAGTAGATATCCTCCATCAACGATATATTTCACATTTGTGTAATCAATGTCATCGTCTGGATTTAGTAAGTCATACAAAGATTTTTTTTTTATTTTTGCGCATTCCATTCTCATCGAAAAGTGCTAGCGGGTATGAAGTTAACCAGTACTTGAAGTATTGTTGGAGATTTTCTTCAAACTGTTTGCTTATACTGATTTGCTGAAACAGCAATAATAGATCAATGGCAACCTTTTTCTCATGCACTTTAACTGAGCTGTTTACTGTCAAAAGTGATGCTACTTTGTTGGCTCTTTTCAACTTAATATTGTCGAATGTCAAGTTGGCCATGCTTGCCACAGAAAGTAGACCTATTTCCCGAGCCTGGTGGCAATTGATTTTCTCATCACCGATGGTTCCACTTGACATTGACATAATGTAGGGAAGCTGAGGGAAAGGATCGCGGCATGAAAACCATTCTAGGACTTTCGCTTTCAGTAGAATCTCAAGCTACTCGTGAATCCCTAGCATCGACATGTTGATCAGTAGTATCCAATTTAATGTTACAAAAGTCTTCTAATTCTTTGCACACTGTATTCATGGCATGCATGCCATACAACCATTTACTTAGCACACTTTCTTGAGTACTCCTTCCTCTAGCCACACCCCATCTGTTTTCATGGACTTCATGAGTGATTGCTCGATGGTCATATTAGTCCAGGTTCCACAAGTTTATTTATTAGATCGTTTGACGGTAAAAAATCCCTTCTTAAAGCTTTCCAGAACATTTTTTGTTCTAGAATCCCCAATTAGTATCATACCTTGGAGATGTAAATGGGCTGATTTTGCATAATTATGATGTCCTGCAGCATGAAAGTATGGTAACATCTCCTTAATACAACTCAAATTACCATACCAGTCTCCCATTCGCTGAGCTCTGATGTACTCCTTAGCAATAGATATCGTTTGGAAATACTGTACCCACAGCTTTGCAGTTGGACCACGATCTTAATATTCTTGAAGCTTTTCATTCAACTTGCGTAGTACAAACTCGGTTTTTTCATCACCGTTATCAATATCATCATATGATAGGGTACCATTAATTACGTTTTCAATCGTGGTTCGAAGAATATCATCGACGTTGATTTCTTTTAGCATGATTTTGGCTAAAGCAAGATGTAGCAGAGTATGACCTCTGACTGCTCTGGAGTAGGCATGACCGTTCAGCATTTTATCTACAGAATTGGGTGCGTAAATGACTGACAAAACTTTTTTGAGTCCACTGCCTTGCATTATGAAGCCAACAGCTCCAAGGTAAAACATTAATAAATGAAATCCTCCAAGTATGACAATAACTTTTGATAATTCTGAGTATGGAGGTGCTGCAGCAACAATTTCTCTGGCTTTGGCAAACAAGGGTTGATCTAAAGTTATAATGCATATACTGTGTCCCTGACTTTTGGCTTTTTCTATAGCACACAACAAAGTCGTATAAACTGTACTGTTATTACTAGTTGGATGATTAATAAATGGCAAAAAGAGGACTCGAGACATTTCGAACTAGAATTTTTTTTATTCAATTGTTCCTTTCATACTGGGAATTTCGGTATATCGCAGAATTTACCATGCATCTATTATAATGCATCTATTGTTTTAAGGTATGACACATTAGTCGTCTCTTTTAATTGTGCTCATTTCTACTACACCGGTATTTTCATAAATTTGTAATGGTACTGCAGCTTTACATACAAAATCCTGTGCAGAATGCCTGGTCTTGACACAAAAAATGGGCTGCTCTGCGACAACGGATTTTTCTGGAGTGACAATTTCAATGATGCCCATGATGTGCAAAGTGTTATGGCCATCTATCGTTTGCACATTTAAATCAGCATTATCGGCTACAAATTGAATGAAAGTCCCTGTTTCGGGTGGTAAAATATGGGGCTGCCGGTGGTGGACTGCTGCATCTTTATTTAACGTTACTTGCTGGTAAGATGCACACAAACCAAAGGATAATAAAATATCGGTGAGACGTCTGGAGCAAAATCTTTTATGAAAAAATATAGCAATGACGTAGGGCGAACAGCCAACATAATAGCATGACTGACGGCTGTACAAGCTAGCGTCAAACGTTCGAAGTTGCATTGCTTATTTTTTTAAATTAATTTCTCTAAAAAATAAGTCAAAGAACGTGGAATTTTCTCGTTTATATTATGGAACATATAACTTGGAGGAGGAAAACATTGATTATTAAGTACCACAGATGTTATATCTTTATGAATAATTGCAGCTGCTGCTTTGACTATTCTTAAGCGTTCTTCAGCCTCATTTTGTTTTCGATTATTGTACCAGGACCTGTTCATAATATCGTGTTGTTTATCAATAAAACAAATAATAGACATATATCCCGCCTTCTCTGAAATAATTATGCGAGATCCATATCTTTCTCTCAGCTTTCTTTTAATCGTTCGATCCGTTGGAGGCTCTACCTGGCAAGCATCTTTCAACTCATTAAATGTGAATTGACAATCGTCATTATTTTCAATATAGGAGAATATATTTTCCATGTCAACCATAATATTCTTGTCTTCCGGACGACCTCTCTTTCCTTCCGTAGGGGGCTTCATAAAATAAACCCAACACTTCGTGTGATATCTGGCTCTCACGGCAACCAAATCCTCAAGAAACTCCAGGCGGTTAGTAACAGTCTTTGCTAGATCATCACCACGTTTTTTAGCAAAGTCCCGTATGCAAGTCCGAAAGGAAGATGTCGTTACATGACGTATCTAACGACAAAGCTTAATCTTTTTCTTCTTTTTATTATCCTCTTTAGCTGTTTCTCCGCAAAATATGCACAAATTTTCGAATAAAAAATAGCTATCGCTAGACCTTGTTCGAGCACGAGGTGGACTCATAGATGTGCTCGCTTCTTCAGTATCTCTTTGTTGCTTATATGAAACAATACTGCTCTTGCGAGTATATTCTTTTCGGCACTCACGATGAACAGTCACAAATTGTTTGTCTTTTAAATAACCAATTTTTCTATCGTCTCTAGCAACACTCGACTCAATCAACGTTTTTGTTCCACGTTCAACACTGCAAATATCACCGCCCAACAACGACTCATCACAAATAAAACAAATTCTTTCCATTATTTTTCTACCGCTTTTAATATTTGAATTTCTTCGAAATACGTCCGTACACTGCGGATCATCGCTTGGAACTAACTACCTAGTAGTACCTAGCAGCGGTCGGGGCCCTATGCCCACATTCCCCTGCTTTAACTAATACCTGGGATAGCCAAGGTAGTAAAACTGGAGGACATAACAAAAGAGTTGACGGCAGATTTTTTACAAGGTCTTTATACAAACTGGGGGCACAGCATTCCTCAACTAAATTTCTTTCGCGACTGTATTTAGTATCATCGTACATATACTCATATTTTCTTCAATCAATAAATTCTCTATCTTGTCTATAGTTACCCTTACAAAAAAACTTCTAGATAACTTTTTATAGGTAATTGCCTCAGCTACAAATTAGGTTTCTATATTTTTTCCGATAAATCTCATCATTCTCCAGATATTTGCAAAAAACTGTTTTTTTCGACCTTTGACCTCGCGAAAACTTGGGTCGCGGCAGACACATCGATGGGGAATTTTCACATATTATTGAGAGCCACCATACAAAAGTCCATGCAAAAATTTAGCCTGTAACAAATTATTTCGGGGTTAGCCCCTTTTTTGTCTATTTTTCCTGGACTAATAATTAGTGAACAACAATTTTGCCAATATTTTTATTTTATTTCAAACGTAATGACAAAGACCCCAAGTGTAATTAAAAAAAAACTAATGCGGATTTTACAACAAACATAAAACTAATAATAGTATTACAGTAAATAATTTGCGTTACAGAAGAATGATAACTGATAACTCTATTAACATGATCTCAAATAGTCTCATCGTCCATGGGTTAAAATTTTATGCTTATGTTCAAACTCTGGTCAGTAATGAATCACCATTTTTATAGATAACTAGTTTGCTTAACTAATAAAAGTACATTATTGAATTTTAGGATATTAATGTATTGCAGCCTTTATTTGATTAATACTAAATAATTGAAGTAAATTCATGACTTGTCATTTAGTTAAAAAAATATCGTTTCAACATACATGAACAGCTTTGCCCATCATACAGTTTTTTTTTTTGTAAATTTAATAAAATATAAAAAATATAATTTATAAAAATTTTATACATTAAATAGTTTCAATTGTGAACTGCTTCCATTAGGCTTTCTTACTTCTACAATTGCATAACCATTAACATAATTTGTAAGCTGATGCATTTACTATAAAATCCAGTTTTCAGAAAATTCCTAATTATAGAATAATGTCGTTTATTGATTCGCTTCTCTAATGATGAAACTAGATATTTAATATTTATGCATTTAAGAAAGCTTGATATTTAAGTGGATTCATTCGGGAAGATCAAATATAACCTTCACATTGAGATAATATAAAGTAAGTTATAATTATAAAAAATCATTACTTAAGCTGGTTATAAAATGCCCATTATCTAAATTCATTATTTTTATTTACTCAAACATAATATAAATAAGACATAACCGTTTAAGTTATTCACATTAAATTGTAAGCAAGCAATTAGAAGCTCCAGACTCCAATCATAGAATCGCAAGCTTCAATGCCGTCGTAACGTTAATGACCTACCAGATTATTAAATTAAACACTCAATAATACGGCAGCTCATCAAAATTGAAGACTTCATTTTTCTTGAACGATTATCATCATGACTTCCTCTTCGTAGATCATTTTCAATGCACTTCTTTTTATCGTGGGGACGCCTCGTTGACGTGAGAAGCTTTTGTTTAAAGACAACACCCACACTTTCACTACTGAGTATATTAGTTACAGATTACTATAATTAATCTTAATAATGATCGTTTTTAAATATTTTTTATAATTGTTTGCGGCAACAAACCTTAAACGGCGTAGTTTTAATTAGAAGGCATACAGTGTAATGCCGGATATAATAATAAAGTAAATAATAATGTGCTTTATTATACGATGGTTGTTAGCGTTTGATGCTTATTTTAAGATAAAATGTTGTTTAATTTAGTGTTAAATGCAAAACATCTTTGAAAATAATAACTTATTAAAATTGTTTGTTTGACCTATTTCATAATTTTTATTTGGTCGATTTTAAAAGCAATTTAATTTTCTAAACTTCTTATTAGCATTTTTTTTCAAAAATTGATTTTAGATATAAAGTAGTAACTTTTGGAATATAAACTACCGTTTATTATTATTAAGTATAATGACATATATGAGTTGACAGAAATTTAGTTTTATGTTTGACATTTACGAAATGGGACACTTTACACTTAACCAAAGTTGGGAAATAATGAAAACTTACTTTCAAAGTGGCGAGTCTTCTACTCAAACGGTAAAAAAATTACGAAACAAATTTGATAAAAAAGAAGTGCAGTTTGCGGGTCAATTATTTGTTAAACAAGTTTGCAAAACTAGATCGTTAGTGGATAAAATAACACGTTCACGTTTTCGTCCAGTGCTCTCAGCCAAAAAAACTAATGTTGTTGTTGCTCAGAGTGTGCGTAAACATGCATCAATATCAACTCGTCTTCGTTCACAGGAACTGAACATTTCTCGCACTTCTTTGAAGAAAATTTTGCATAAAGATCTTAGTTTGAAGGCCTTCAAAGTTCAATTAGGCCAAGATATAAAACTACATGATCATAGAATGTGTTTTCAGTTTGCCCAATGGGCTAAAGATCGTTTGGCCAAAGATGAGCATTCTTATCAAAAAATTGTGTTTTCCAATAAGCTCATTTCCATTTCAGCAAAATTGTTGCATTTGGGGATTAGGGAATCCACACATGACTATTGAACAACCTACGCATCCACAACAAGTAACCGTTTGGTGTGGTTTTTGGTCTGGCGGCATTATTGAGCCATTTTTCTTCAAAAAGGAGCAAGAAGCCACCGTTACCGTCAATAGCAAACGTGACTGTGCCATGCTAAACAAATTTTTGTTTCCAAAAATAGTTGAATATAAAATGGATGACTTTTGGTTTTAACAGGACCCCGCCACTTGCCTTTGGCCACTTGTTTTTGAAAATCAAATAATCAGCCAAAATGCTAATGTCAATTGGCCGCCTAAGAGCTGTGATTTGACCCTGTTGAATTTTTTTTGTGGGTAGACCTTAAGGATTAGTGTTACGCTAACCATCCAGACAATTGATGCCTTTAAACACAAAATCAAAGTTGCCATTCATGCAATTAGAACCCAAATAACTTCCAATAGAAAATTTCTATGTCCGCTTAAAATCGGTACTAGCATTTTGACAAAGAATTTTGTATGCGGTCCATGCTCAATGATCAATACTTACTTGAAAGACAGGAAAGTGGTGGCACAAGGGGACAGTGTGTAGAATGTCTGCTTTAATTGCTTTTTTGTGTTCGTTTTTATGTTCAAAAACTGAAAATGTCTACAAAAAACAATTAAGAACTGGAAAGTAGTGATTACAATAGTTAAGCAACGGCTGGAGCGGTCACGAGTTAAACCAGTGTTCCCAAAAAGTGATGCAAAGCGTAGCCTTCTTTCCAAATATATCGCTTACTTCATGTCGGTTGCTTGAAATAATTTTTTGCCAGTTGGCAGACTCTTACATCGCCAAAACTTGCAACAAAACCAAATAAATAAAAATCATTAAACTCAACATGACTTATCTGTAATCCTTTAAAAACAAGAAATTACAAGACCACTGATCAAGGTTATGTTCGGCTTAAAAACTGCTGCCAACTATGCATTAAAGTGACAAAAGCCACCTAAACCATGCTAGACATAAAGCCAAACATAAAAGTTCAAAAGCCAAGCAAATTACTTAAAATTATAACCACAAAACAGAACAAACCGGACCATACAAATGGAGAAGACCATAATAGTAAAAGAATTGGTGTGCTCCGCGCAGCTCCCATCACTTTTTTGTTGCACATTTTACCACAGTTTTTTTTAAGATCAAGGAAAACCATCACGCCTTCATTTCAAGGTCATGGTCTCATAACTTTAAGGTCATAGCTACAACATTTTACTCAGAGTAAAGAACAAATGGCTACACGCTTTCAAGGTCATTGCTATAGTGAAGCCATAACTTTAAAGTCATGTGACCATGACCTTAAAAACGTGTAACCGTTCAAAGTAAACGTGGTTAGCTAAGTAAAAAACAAAAAAAAGGCCTTCAACACTTGCATTATTTGTTTTGACAAACACAATTACAAAGCTAAATAAATAGCCACAGTCAACCAAATTGTGTGCATCCTCAGTTACCACATCACCACTAGTAGAACAAATATAAAAATTCATATACAAATTAAAAATAAATCTTTGCCAAAGAAAATACCATTTAAGAAACTATCAACGTACCCTTAGTTATCGCTGCCATAATCAGATCAGTGTGCAAACAGAATCTAGAAGAATTCAATCAGCCGGTACTAATAAAACTGCTTACTATCAAGCAAATGGGTGGGTGGGTTACTCCGTACTAAGATAGCAAGTCAGTAGTTTAGATTGGATTAACCCACCCACTCACTTAAATGTTAGTTATCAAGAAATTGGGTTACGACCTTCTCTTAGGACAAAATGATTTCTGAATTCAATCTCTTGATAACAAACATAGGTGGGTTACTCGATACTATGATAACAAGTCAATAGTTTGGATTGAAGTAGTTCACCCACCCACCCAAGTTTTAGTTATCAAAAGATTAGATCACAACCTTCTTTTGGGACGTTTGCTGAAAGGTCAAACAATGAATCTCTTAATAACAAACACTTAAGTGAGTCGGTGGGTTACTCTATACCATAATAACAAATCAGTAATTTGGATTGAAGTAGCTCACCACCCACCCAAGTGGTAGTTATCAAAAGATTGGATTACGACCTTCTCTTGAGAGAAAATAACATCTAACGCTTGTAGTGAAGTCAAACATCTAATCTCATGACAGCAAAGATTTGGCTGGGTGAGTAAGTTACTTCATACTATGATAACGAGTCAATAGTTTAAATTGGAGTAGCCTACCCATCTACCCAAATGTTAGTTATCAAAAGATTGGGTTACGACCTTCTCTTAGGAAAAAATAACTAATGACGCTAGTAATAAAGTCAAGCATCCAATCTCTTAATAACAAACATTTAAATATATATAATAAAATTTAGATTAGATTACCCCACCCACCTACCCACCTAAAAATTAGTTATCAAAATATTAGATCACAACATTCTCTTGAGACAAAATGACTTCGGTCGCTCATATAAAAATCAAACATCCATTTTCTTGATAACAAACATTTGGGTGGATGGGTGTGTTACTCCATACCAAAATAACAAGTCAGTAGTTTAGATTGGAATTACCCATCCACCCACTCAAGTGTTAGTTATCAAGAGATTGGATCACAACTTTCTTTTGAGGCAAAATGACTTCTGACGTTTGCTGTAAGGTCAGACATTAAATCTCTTGATAACAAGCACTTGGGTGGGTGAGTTACTTCATACTATGATAACAAATCAGTAGTTTAGATTAGAGTAGCCCACCCACCCACCCAAATGTTAGTTATCAAAAAATTGGGTTACAACCTTTTCTTGGGACAAAATGATTTCTGACACTCGTAGTGAAGTCAAACACCAAATCTCTTAATAACAAATATTTGGGTGGGTTGGTAGGTTCCATATTATGAGAACAAATTAGTAGTAAATTAAAGTGGAGTAGAGGGATTAGATCACGACCTTCTCTTAAAACAAAATGATTTCTAACGCTCGTAGAGAAGTCAAACGTTCAATCTCTTGATAACAACCTCTTAGGTTGGTGGGTGGGTTACTTCATACTTTGATAAGAAGTTATTAGTTTGGGTTGGAGTAGCCCACCCACCCACCCAAGTGTTAATTATCAAAAAATTGGATAACAACTTTTTCTTGGGTCAAAAAAACTTGTGACGTTTGTAGAGAAATCAAACATCCAATCAACTAATAACAAACATTTGGGTTGGTAAGTAGGTTTCTCTATACCTTAATAACAAGTCAGTATTTAGATTGAAGTGGCCCACCCACCCACCCAAGTGTTAGTTATCTAAAGTTTGGATCACGACCCTCTCTTAGAACAAAATGACTTCTGACGCTTGCTGAAAAGTAAAAAAGCCAATCTCTTGATAACAAGCATTTGGGTCGGTGGGTGTGTGAGTTATTCTATACCATGATAACAAAACAGTAGTTTAGATTAAAGTAACCCACCCACCCACCTAATTGTTAGTTATCAAGAAAAACTAAAAATAAAGAAAAAAAAATGATAGAAATGATTGCAAAAAATAGGTGGGACATACTAAACGGAAATATGGAAAGAGATGAAGAAAAAAAATATACCTACAACAAAAGGACAATCAGTAATTGGTTACGCAATGGTAAATGAAGAAGCGTGGCTAGAGATTTAAGGTTGGAGAAAAAATAAATTCGGACCATCAGCCATTAGAAGTGATAATAAACGGTGCAAAAAACAAACAAACAAAAAAAAAACAGTAACTAAAATAGTGTGGACACAAGAGAGCGTAAAAATGCAAAGACAAAATTTATATAATAGACATTTTAAAGAAAAAGTCGTAGAACAAAAAATGGCAGAACTAAAAAACATAATTGCAGACGCATTAATAAAAAAAAAGTTTTTACAAACAGAAGAAACATTTGCAAAAAGCAAATGGTGGAGCACAGAATGCACACAGAAAAAAAAAAGCTAGAAAAATACTCCAAAATTAGAAAAATGACAAAGCAACTAAACAAGAATATCAGAATGTTCAAAAAGTATGCAAGAATAAATGCAAAGAAGATAAGGCAATATATATATATAAAAAAAATTAAATTAAATTAAATACGTTTGGAAAAAGAAGCATAGAAATACATAAACAAAACAAGAAAAAACATAAGACAAAAACAACAAGCACAAAGTAATGGGAGTTGTAGTACCACAAAGCTCGGTACTTAAAAGCCCCACCCCTGGGACATCTTGTTCGACGACCTGCTAAGGATAGATGTCCCCAGACAAGTGACCCTATTGGCGCAGACAATCTTGCAATGCTAATGTGGAGAAAACCGCGGATGTAATGAAAACCACGGCTAACAACAGTTTAGAAAAATTTACCGGTAGATGGCTGACCATAAACTGAAGCTACTAACTGAAAAGACAGAAGCAATCATAATGACCGTAAAAAAAATGTAAGGAAGTAAATTTTGAGCTGGAAACAGAAACAATTACGCCAAAAGCAGCTTAATTTACCTAGGCATAACTATCAATAAATTTCTAAGATTTAGGAAACACGTCCAAAAAGTGACCGCAAAAGCAAAAAATGTTGCGGCTTCTGTGGGTAGAATGATGCCAAGATGCAGAGGCATTAGTAAAAAGAAAAAAAGAATCCTGGCATTGGTGGTTACATCTGTCGTCATGTTTGCAGCCCCAATTTGGGCAAAGCCCTGAAATACGGCAAGTATGTCGGCATACTGAACAGCCTACAGAGAAACGTTGCCATTAGGGTCTGCCAAGCATACAGAACAATACCGACAATGAATGCAATGGTGCTGTCCAGAACGATTCCATTTCCACTTCAAACTACATGCAAGTAACCATAATTTGGAGATACTCAGCCACCCACCTAAATGTTGGTCATCAAGAGATTAAATATCATTTCTACTTCTTCTGACTTATAAACTTTTAACATTTGCAGAAAAGAGAAAATTTTAATTTATTGATAACAACACACTTGTGCGGGTGAATGGGCACTCTAGTACAAACTGCTTACTGGTAATCATGATTAGGAGTAACTTACCCACCCGCCCAAGTGTTGGTCATTAAGAGATAAAATATTACCTCTACCTCTTGTGACTTAGAAACCTCTAACCCCTGCACAGAAAATTTTTTTTTTTATAAAAAACTCTCGAGCGAGTAGGTGGGCACTCCAATTTAAATTACTTGGTGGTAATCATAATTTAGAGTGATCCACCCACCCGCCCAAAAATTAATCATTATGAGATTGAATATTATTTCCACTTCTACTGACTAAAGTACTTCTAACACAAACAGAAAAAAGGAATTTTAAATTCTTTGATAACAAACACTTGGGCAAGTGGATGAGCACTTCAGTTTAAACTACTTGTTAGTAACCGTGATTTGAAGTGACCTACCTACCCGTCATTAAGAGATTAAACAGTATTTCTACCTCTTCTAACTTAAAAATTTTTAACACATGCAGTCAGGAGCAATTTCTAGTTTTTTGATAGCATACACTTGAGCGGGTGGCTGGGCAGTTAAAACTTTCAGTTTGTAATCATAATTTGGAGTAACCCACTCACCCGCCCAAATGTTAATAATCAAGAGATTAAATATCAGCTTTACCTTTTTTGACTTAAGAACTTGTAACACTTACAAAAATTTAATTTTTTAATAAGAAACACTTTGGCGGGTGAGTGATCACTTCAGTTCAAGTTCCATTGTGGTAATAATGATTTGGAGTGAGGGTTTCTCTTCTCCTGAGTGTTAATCATCAAGAGATTAAATATCACCTTCACCTTTTCTGACTTAGTAACTTCTAACACTTGCATAAAGAAGCAATTTTTATCTCTTTGATAACAAATTTTATCTCTTAGACACAAACACAAATAAGTGGGCACTTCAGTTCATTTTTTGCTTGTAATCATAGTTTGGAGTGACCCCCCCCCCCCAAGTGTTAGTCATCAAGATATTAAATATCATTTCTAGCTCATCTGACTTAGGAACTATTAAGACTTGCAGAGAGGAACAATTTCTATTTTTTTTTATAACAAACATCTGGGTGGGCAGGTGGGCTCTCCAATTCAAACAACTTGGTAGTAATCATGATTTTGAGTAACCCACCCACCCGCCCAAGTGTTAGTCATCAAGAGATTAAATATCACTTTTACCGCTTTTGACTTAGGAACTTCTAACACTTGCAGAAAAGAATGATTTTAATTCTTTAATAAAAAAACATTTGGGCAGGTTGGTGGGCTCTTCAGTTTAAACTACTAGCTAGTAATTAAAATTTGGAGTAACCCACCCACCCGCCTAGTGTTGGTCATCAAGTAATTGAATATTGCTTCCAACTCTTCTGTTTTTTGAATTCCTAACACTGGCAGAAAAGAGAAATTTCTAAATCATTGATAACAAACATTTGTAGTGATCCACCTACCAGCCCAAGTGTTAGTCATCAAAAGATTGAATAGAAGAGTTGGGTGATCCCAACTCTTCTGTTATATGAATTTCTAACATTAGTAGAAAAAAATAATTAATTTTTAATTAAAAACACGTGTTTGTAGGCTTTTCAGTTAAAATTTTACGTTTTTCGCACAAGAGAGAGAGAGCATTACTTAGAGCATGTATATAAAAAATGGGCGCAAACAAGATCAGAGACAATGCTGAAATGGCATAAAAAAAATTTAAAAAAATAAGCAATGACAAATGCTTACTGCAAGGATGTAGATACAGATCAACACACGCTCCTGGTCTGCCCAAAATGGGAAGTGAAAAAAAGAGAGGCAAAGACTGAGAGCTTTAAGTTGACAATATAATCAACCTAAAGCTAGACAGTAGCCTATACCAAAGAAAAAAAAGGAAAAGATAAGAGCAGTAACAGAACAGAAGCAGATTAAACAACAAAACCTAGTGGAGTAAAAAAATGCGACAAGCAGATACCATGAAACTGGCGGAGATAAAAGAAAAAGGATTAGTGGGTAGGAACCCTACTGAACTAGAGAACAAATCCCACACACCTCTGAATTAAAGAGACGGTGCATATTCGCCAAACTTATAAAGCAAAGCACCTTACTAATTAAGAAACCTTCCAAATTAGACAAATGCAAAACATTGACCATTTGTCTACTAAACTCACTAAAAAAAGTCTATGAGCAAACCATCAACAAAAAACACAGAAATTATATAAAAAATTAATAAACAATAGAAATGAAAACCCCAGAAAGAATAAACACTGGTTCAAAAAGGATCACTCTACAATTGATGCGTTTGGGCATGTCTGTAGCACGTAACTGCGCACCCTAACCGATTGCAGAACAAAACATCAATTGCTATTTGAACATGTTACAAAGTTTAAAAACTATGTTATAAAAGTAAAACTAAACTTGATAGCAAAAATACTGTTTCTATGTTAGGCACAATTCATTTCAGACAGCACTCAAATATAATCTACATATTAAGATTCTGACCACTTACACTAGAATTTTACCGTTTCTGTACTGAAAAAGCTTAGAAAATGCAATTTGAAGTAATTTGATAATGATAATTTGATCAAAATTTGTCAATTTATAATGAATACAATATATATTACATAATTATCCTAAGATGCTTTTAATAATTATTAATGCTTAATAAGCACGTCAACAAGTATATTAACCTAAAAACACTATTCATACGTTACAAAGTTATTATCACATTATGTATTAACATATTATAAATCACAATCAAATATTAAAAAAAAATGATTTAGACCAACAATACTGAACGATGAATAAGCTGCTTATGCATTGAGATGTCCATACAATTATTATAGCGCAAACTTGATGTACTTAAAATGAGTGCATTCAGTGCATACTATAATCTATAATAATTTTCTTACTCATTATTATAGCATAATAAGGGTGTTAGTAATTATTAATGACCTGCACCAATACTAATTAAGATAATAATACAATGATCACGTTGTTAGATTTAGCGAGCATCCTCCAACACCTGACTTATACGATGATGTAATTTATCAATTTTCTAATTAAAATGCAAAAACATATCAAACTAAATTAACAATATTAAATTAGAAAACTAATTATATCAACATTTTTAATTGTATTTGAATTAATTAATTGTCGCAATAACCAATCTATAGATTTCACTACAATGATCTACCAATTACTTTCTGTACAAATTGCGACTAATTATATTTTATAATAACAAACGACGTTTAATTAAAATTCGAAACTGTGTGAACAAATTTTAATTATACGATATATGATATACTAAAAGCCTATGTGAATTACTTTTAGTGGCGTCACGACTTTCCGTCTTTGATATATTGTAACTTTGCTTTACTTTATTAAAGTGTTACCGGCTCAAATTTAATGTGATTATTACATTACACGCTGTGAAAACCCATTCAATATTTAATCTACTTACAAGATTTTTAAACTTTAATAATAATAATATTTGAATCGCGTGATATTGATTTACAGAATTCCGTGCCTGAGAATATATTATCTCTTGAGCAGTATATCATTATCATAGAAATATGTCAAGTTGTTCTCAAACAATCGTTTACATCTGGTTTTGATATGCATTTAAATTGAATTTAATAAAAAAAGATTTTATTCCCATTTCCATTTCTACAAAAATAAAATAAATATATTCATCATCAATCAAATCAAATCAAATCAATAAAAATAAACAATCAATATAGGAAGTTAAATCGTGCAAAATTACATATGCAAATAATGATTAACATTAACTTTGAATATTATTGATAGAAAATTGCCGATTTCCTCCCGTTGCAATAAGAAATAAATTAACGCGTACAAATTTGCTAACACTTCACAATCCATCAATTTATATAAATGAAATAATTAATCGTGAGTATACTTTTTTCAAGTGTAATTTGTCAACGGTGAATTTTCATACGAATCCGGTTTCCTTTGAAAGTCTACTTTAACTTTCCACCGGAGGAAATATTATCTTTTGTAAAAATATGTTGCCTATTAGAAATCATACTATTGGTTGGCAATCATAGAAAGCCCATTAAATATGCTTACTGAAATGTATATTTAGAATTAATCATCTTATTGATCGATTGTAAGGTGAATTGATTTATGTTTTGAATGATTGATTTAATTGTGTTGAATTTTAAATTAGTATTTACAATTTAAATAGGGATTTGATTAAAATGTATTATAATGATAAATACAATTTATTAGTTCCTTAATTTGTATAAGGTTTTTTTAATAATCTAACTTAATGTTTTGTTAGTCTAATAATTTATTATTAAAAATAATTAGTTTAAATTAAATATATTTTATGTAAATTGCCTCTACAAACAGTATAAAACGCTTACATTCGTATTTCAAGGTATGCACCCTTGATTAGTGCGCCTAGCAGTCCAATCATTAAAACATTTATCAACAGATTTAAATCTGTTTACCAAAAGTTTGAGAGCCGTTTAATTTGCTCTTTTATTTTGCCAAAACACCAACAAATTGAAAATAACAATAAAACTAACAAGAAATAATGACAAATAGCTACTTCAGTCTACCGCCAATGAATGATTACTGGGGTCTTCCATTGACACCACCAAAACTTGAAATTCAAGTTACCCGAAAAGTCACTTTAATCACTATCTGTATAATGAAGTTATTAGACTAAATATTGTATCAATCTAATTTTATTATAAATTTTGATACGAAAAATACTTTCTTACAAATTAACGATTTCCAATTTCAATTGCTTATTACAACAAAACCACAAATTATTCTATTTTTACCTATAACCTAATATTAGATGCCATACATACCAATCAACAACGATCAACAAACCACAATTACATTAGATCTCATTTATTATTCGAGGGCAAGAAAAAAACGAAACACGGCCACTCTCGTTTCATTTTTTTACAATTTTAAATTATTTACAATTTCGTACGATGTTAATTAATTTAATTATTTAGGCGAATCAGCCATCTGACCACACCTAACATTATAATTAAAAAATTAAACGTCAGTATTAACTTTGATATATTGAATTGAGTTAGTATAAATTATTAATAACAGTTCTATTCTTTTGTATTTTCATTGTGCAATTTTATTAATTTAAAGTTATTTATTTTGTCAGCAATAAACAGTAGCACTTAATTTCATACATGTTTGATGAGTAATTCCTTTTTTAGTATTAGATTTATAGTAAGTTAATAAACAGCTAATTATTATTAATTGTATTTGCAAAAAGTAATAGTATAATGAAGAAGCGTTTGAAACATAACTTTTGCTTGTTTAAGAGCCGCTTGAGTTATAAATTATAATAAGATTTATCCTATCAACTAAAAAAAAATAGGTACGTCACAAGCTATATTTCATGTATTTATTAACAATGTTTCTTATCACATTGTAAATTGCTTCTATATTAGTGTTTTGTCTACCATAGTTGTAACATTTACAATAAAATAGATTAATTTATTATTAGTTTAACTCTTTTTTTATTTAGTTGATTTGCTTGAATGGAGATTTGTTTACGAAATTAATTAAATTAAATTAATTAATTAAATTTTTTGATTGATTTTCATTTAATAATTTACGTATTGACAATGCGTACTAATCTCAACTTATCAAATGTTTAAGTAAGATTTATAAATCACATTATTTTTTGGTGTGTCAAATTAGCAATTGTAAAGTCTATAGACTATGTTCTTGATTTCAGACTATGCAGTATTTTGATATTGTTTTTATAACGGTGAGAGAACTCAGTTATAGAGCGTTAGCGTAGCACGCTAACAGTCCGGGGTTCGATCCCTAAATATGACTAAAATAATAACTTGCTCTTTACCCACCGGGATGATTCGGAAGTAACATATTAAGCCGTTGGTCCCATCAACCTCCTTTAAACAAGTCGTAAGACTTCTGGGTCGATATTGAATTTGGAAAAGCTTATTTAATAAATATTTAACGTTCAGAGAGCCTTACAAATAATGTGCTTTTTGTACAAATTTGTTGTAAACTTTTTGGATTAAATAAAACTTTTACACAATTTTTGATCATTTTTGATCATTTTTGTGCAAAAAATCAATAATTTGTAAATTTTTGAGACTTAGGGTTTCAGATTGCAGTTTAAACGTTTTAAAACAATAAAATGTTCTATGCAAAATGGGTACAAATTATAGCAAAACCTAGTTGTTCTTTTAACACTGCAACGCCCAAAGACATTTTCAAAGACCCGGTCAACAACAGTTACTGTAGGTTAAGTTAGGTACTACAAAGTGCAAAACAGTGCAAAAAAATTAAAGCTCTTAATCAGAAAAAGTAAAGAAAAAAGATGGCAGAAAGTATGCAAAAAAGTCGAAAAGGACGTACAAGATCGTCATGAACCGACTAAGAAACAAACCCGAGAAGATGGAATTGGAAGAGAAGAGAAAGATATACAACACCTTATTCCCGCAAAGGAAAATAAATCATTGGCTAGAAGTAGAGATTAAAGATGTACCTGAATTTAACATAAAAATGCTTGAAGATGCAGTAGACAAAATTAAACTGAAAAAGGCACCAGGGGTTAATAGAATATTACCTAAAATAATCAAGAAAGTAGTAGAACTGAAGCCAGAAATGACCTCAAACGTAATAAACAACGTTCTAGAAACAAGAAAATACCCCAAAGAGTAGAAAGCAACTGGTACTAACACCCAAACCAAGTAACAAATGGTATAGGCCACTATGCATGCTGATAGCAGAAACACTATTAAAAGAAATAGAAGAAACCGGAAGGTATTCCAATAATCAGCATGGAAACTAGAAAGTACTGTGCGCTAACAACGCTAGACGTCAAAAATGCGTTTAATTCTGTCCTTTGGGAAGTGATAGTTAATGCACTAAAAAAAAGAGAAGTATCGGCTAATACAGGACAATCTGAAAAACAAAGTAGTAAAACTAGAACCAAGAGAACTAGCAAAGATGACGGCTGGGGTACCTCAGTAGAACCACTTTTGTAGAACCTCATCTACGATGATCTACTCAGATTGGAAATGCTAAAAGTTACAACGGTGGCATTTGCCAATGACATGGCTGTTGTAGTAACGGCCAAAATGGAAAAACAACTGAAGGCAAAGATGGAAGACAGCATCGAGCAGATTATAAAATAAATGAAACGGGCTAGAATTGTGCACAAACAAGACTAAAGTGGCGCTACTTAATAAAGAGAAAAAGGCTTGGGGAGTTTATAATTAAAACCAAAGAAAAAAATATAAAACCCAAGAAAAAAATAAAAAACTTGGAAATAATTTTTGACAAACGCCTAAGTTTTGGGATGCATGTTACTTATATACACAACAAGGCAGCAAAGGCAACAAACGCTGTCAGCAAACTTATGCTTACGATGGGTAAAACTGGCACTATAAAAGAAAAAGATGTTAGCATCAGTTGTGAAGTCGGTAATTCTATATAGTGCCCAAGTATGGAAAAGTGCACTAAAAGTAAAGGCGTACAGAAAAAAGCTTAAAAGACTGCAAAGACAGCTGACAGTCAGAGTGATAGCATCATTCAGAACCACATCACTAAAAGCTGCAAGAGTATTAGCAGGAATAATACCCATAGAACTGATGGCAATAGAAAAAAAACAACTTTCCTAAAAGCCGAAAAAGAAAAAACTGTAGAAAGAAAAAACACAATAAAAAAGTGGCAAAATATGTGGAACACAAACAATAAGAGCAAATGAACAACGACGCTCATAAAAGACATTGACAAATGGCACAATAAAAAAAAGGGAAACCTAAGTTACCACTTAATACAAGTGATGACTAAGCATAGGTGTTTTGGCACTTATTTTAAAAGGTTTGGACTGAAACAGGATGAGCAATAAATGTACTGCCGCTACAAGGATGACCTTGGTCACATGTTTGAGTGTGAAAAGTGGAAGCCAGAGATGGAGAAAATTAAACGTAAAACAGGTACTACAATAACAAGAAAAAAATATAGTCGAGGTAATGTTAGTAAGTGTAGCAAACTGATAAATAGCAAAGGAGGTGTTAGAGAAAATCATAATTGAAAAACTACGACAGAAACCGCTACCCCATCTAAAGAAATGCTGAGAGGCAAACCGGATGGGATAATAGCAAGGTTGAAGGGTTTTTAGTAGGTACACAAACGGAGTCCCACACTGATGGCTACACATCTAAGCCACCGCCAGTGTAGAAAGCATTTTCCTTCCTTTATAAAAAAAATAGTACAAAGTTGGGTTTTGCTTTAATATGTCATAGTCCAATAATAAATATTTGCAAAACTCAAACAAATTAGAAACCATGTCTATACATTTAGTAAATCATAAAAGATGTTATTCGTATACTGCAAATCAGGACAATTTGCCCAAGTGATCATTAAACTCCATATATCACTTGCAATTAAGTTACAAAAAACTGGCGTTGGTAGTTTCTATGATAGTGGAAAAAGTTATTAGTCTATTTCTTAAAGACACAATACCGTTAGATTTATTTTATTCAATCTATGGAGCTACGGATTAGCTAACTTTGACTAGTTTAGTTTTCTTCAGATAATTTTCAAACCGAAATAAAATGTTTTTTATTAACTACAAGATTTGACCATAGATAAGAAACCTTAAAAAAAGTGTTGCACGACTTTCTGCAATAAGAGTAAACTACGGCGCTCTGCTCTGCTCTGAGCTGCAAACCAAATTTGTCTTTTATAAATAAGACTAGCTTCCTCAACAATACAGAACAAAAAACTTCATTTTTAAGCTGTGGAATTATCTAAGATCCATTCTACTATAATTAGTACAGTTAACTCCACCTTTACGCCACCTATAAAATTACCTAGAATATTTCAGCAAAGAACTACATAAATAGGCTTGGTCGCCTGTATTTATTAGAACTCCGTTACAAGAAAATCTTGTTACTTTTGGAATGTTTGATCTGCCACTGCCTACTTTCCAAACACCTCTGACACCGCCAAAACTTTACCAAGAAATAAAGAAAAACTATCCCAATTTTTACTACTGGTTTTTTATTGATTTAATACAATAAATTAATATTTTGCACAATTTTTCATTTTATAAAGTAATACAGTTTGGCAATTGATAAATTTTATAAAATTGATTAGTTTTATTAAAGATTTGTTCAATCAAATTTATGCTGCAAGTAGGAATTCTGCACTATATTAGAAATTTTATATTATTAATTAGAGTTTTGAACTGCTTTTATGCAATAAGTTTATATTTTGTAAATTGGGTCACAACCCAAGATTCAGAAAAACTTTTAGATGATATATAACTCTAGTTACAGTTACAGAAGCAAGAACAATTTTAAAGAATTGTTTATCTTCTTGAGCAAACATATCAAGTAAACCTTTTTATTGTACTAAGACTAATAAGAACTTGTTATCTAGCATTACTGCACTGAAAAATTTATTATTTTTGTTTCTATCAACATCTACTACTAAAAAACATAACAGAATGACTGACAGAAGACATAAAATTAGAGTACATTGATGATGTAATTTCTTTATAATAAACACTCGGGCAAGTAAGTGAGTACTCAGTTCATACTTTGTGGGCCATTAGTTTGAAATAGTGTTCCCGCCTACCCGCCTTAGTGTTAGTCATCCAGGAATTCAATGGTACTACTATCTGCCGTAGTCTAGCAGCTAAGAAACATCACGGAATAACTGACAAATGTTAGTAAATTCATACTTTGTAAACCGGTACTTTGATATGATGTTTCACCCCCCCCCCCCCCCCCCCCCCCCCCCCCCGACAAATAACATTAAGTTACAAAGAAGGAGAAGATGTAACCAAATTCTTAATAACAAACTCTCGGGCAGATAGTCGGGTACTTAGTTCATACTATGTGAGCCTGTAGTTTAGTATTCTGATCCCATCTCATTGTTGGCGCAAGTATTCGCGCAAGTATTGGCGCAGGTATTGGCGCTGTCAATAGTCTAGGTCTAGAAGCTGCTTGGCGTTATCGGGTTTGTACCATTTGCCAGGTTGCCCAAGGTTCCTTTTCAGAAACAGTTTTGGGGTTAAGTAATCAAACCGATAAAACAGGTACTTCTTCAACAAGCGGATTGTGTGTTTGCTAGTGGCTGACGGTGCTGGTATTGTCTCAATCCAGGTAACCATTTTGTTCCACGCCTTTGTTAGCGGTGGCACATGCGCTTTTTTGTTTGTTTCTTTAGGCCATTGGCAAGCTTTCACAATCTTCTCAGCCTGGGTGACTAGCGAATTTTGTAAAGTAGTGTGTGTTTTACTTTGGGAGGTAGCTTTGGCTCCATATCTTCAATGATGTCATTGATAAACTTATCGTTGGAGTTGCGGGATAACGCATCAAGCATCAGATTGATGTACCCAAAGGCATGATCGATGTGATTAGTAAACTTGGCTAGTAATAGCAACCATCACGTATCTTTTGCTTTGTTCTAGGTCAAATTTCTAGCCTGACTAACGTTTAGATGGCACTTTCCATGTATGGCTTGTATTTTTTAATGGCTTAGACAATGGCCATACATTTCAGCTCAATCTAGTAAAATCGAGTCTGAGGCTCCATCTACGTGTATATAAAATAATGTTCTTCCAAAATCCTTCTCCAAAGGCTAAGTTAGTAGCCAGTTTAAAAGTTTGTCCATGTTTGCTTGAATCATCCGGAAAACTTTTTTTGGAGGTCTTGTTCACACAAATGCTCTTTGGCTGTTCTGCATATCAATTAATAACGTTGCCATCTGAGCATAGCCGGGAACATATTTTCGAAGCCAGGTGCAACCGTGTTTTGTTTATCAGGATTGTTTTCCTCTGCCGTAATCTAGTAGACTAAATACTAGACCTTAGTTTTGGCAAATTTACAATAGAGCATTTTCACTTTAAGCCATGTGCTTGGAAGCGTTCTAAAACTTTGCGGAGGTGGTTAACGTGGTCGCTAAAGTTTCTAAATATACAAAAATATCATCCTTTTAAACCAGCACAACTTTTCTAAATAAGCCTCTCAACACCATTAACATCAATTTTGAAACAAAATCCCGCCATCTAGCAATGCAAAAGCCGTATAGTGGCGGTATGGTTTCTTCTAGAAAGATCTGCTAATACTCAATCTTTAAACCCGTTATTGTAAAAACAGACAGGATACGAGAGATCATGGACGTAACACACACCCTAATTGAGAATATCAGAGTTAACCAGCTAAGATGGTTTGTACATGTACAAAGAATGCCAGACAAAAGACTCTCAAAACAAATATGGGAATAAACACCACATGGAAAAAAAAGACCTAGAAAGAGTTGGAAAGAAGGTGTCAATAAAGAACTAAGAGAAGAAAAAAATAGAAAGGGACCTATGGATGGAGACTGGAAATCGGAAAACGTTATAAACCAAATTAATAATAAATTGTAAAGATTTTGTTCTCTTCTTTAAGATTTTGTAGTTGCTGTATTAAGTAGCCAGAAATCCATGCAAAACCTCGATAAACCATTTTTTTTAGCAGTGCTAACGGAGAATAGTAGTCACTGGCGCCTTTTTCAATAATGCCGGTGGTCAACATTTTTTCTACTTGCCGCAGATCACGGTATTTTTGTATACGTTGTATGAGTACCATGGTGCTCGTATTGGGGTGTTGTTTTCAGTTCTTGTGCGTTATTGTGCTGGTGATTATGGGAATAATATTATTTACAAACACCGACGCAAACACGTACAAGCTAGGCCATATTATATTCCAGATTCTTTCGGATACTCTTTTAGTGGAGCTGGGTGTAGTTTTTCATCACTTTTCTAAAACACTTTGGCAGGTTTGTCCCTAATATCTGACAACGTCGCGTGTAGTCTAAAGTTGCGTCAATTTTGTGTAACCATGCATGCCCTAATATAATTGTCTACCTACCTAGTTTTAATGCAATTCAAAAGTAAGCAATGTTGATCTTTTCGCCTACTACAAGCTGTACGTAGGGTTCGCCCTTGGTTGGTAGTTTGCAACGATCGAGAAATTATTGCGGGATTCCGAGAATGAACCAGTCCAAGTATTCAACTCAGAATGAAAGAGAGAATAGAAGTGTGCGGTTTCCGTGCAATGACCGCAGTCGAGAGATCAAAGTGGAATCTCAATGCTGGCGTCTAGTAGTGCGGGGGTTGTTATCGTAGGTTAGTTTAGCTTCAAGTTGGTGGGTTGTTAACAAAACCATCGATAAAAGATCTAGAGGATAATCCGGTCCGTGATGTGATGCTGGTGTGGTCTAAATTCCTGTTGAAGTATTTTTTTCTTTTATACCTTCTACTCATTTGTTATTTGTCTAGCAAAGTAGCGGAAGAAAGAGGAGAGTTTGGACCTGTGGTGCTTGGCGGCCGCAACAGCAAAATCATCATTTTATAGTAGTAATAGTAGTATGGAAACGGCACTCCACGCCTTGGTAAACCAGATTCAGAGCTCGATGAAACATAAAAAGTTCGAGATGGTTGTCTTCCTCGATATAGAAAGGGCATTTATCAACGTAAAACCTTGAAGCCATAAAATCAGCCTTAAATGGACTAGCAATAGACAACAATTTATGTCACCTGATCGAAAATATGCTCCGCAAAAGGAACATCAGAGCCACAGTGAGAGAATCCCACAAAGAAACGTGAGTAGGGGACGCCCCTTGTTCTCTCGCCATTGCTTTGGAACATCACGATAAATGCGCTGCTCCTCCAACTTAGGAAATTTGGCTGCAGGGTCTTCGCCTATGCGAATGACGTAGCAATAGCGGCCTCAGAAAAACACTCAATATAATGTCGCAACTTGTTAAAAAGGCCCTATCGAAACTAGCGCAATGGCAAAAGGTGTAGCGTAAATGTCAACCCGGCAAAAACCGAGCTAGTCGTTTTCACAAGAAAACACAACATCCCAGAATTCAAGCTCCCAATGCTAAAGGGCACTGAACTGACGATCAAGGAGAGCGCCAAATACTTAGGTCTTATACTAGACATAAAAGCTCAACATAGACAAAAGAGTACAAAAAGCAACGGTGGCGCTGTACTCTTGCAAGAGAGCGGTAGGAAAATCCTGGGAACTCAACCCCAAGATTACCATCTGGCTATACAAAGCCGTAGTTACACCAATACTCTACTACGGCGTATTCATATGGTAGCCGGCACTTAATAAAAGAATCCATCAAATGGCGCTTACAAAAGTGCATAAAAGGGCGGCGCTTATAATAACGAGAGCCAAAAGCCCCGGTCGATCTAATGAGCAAGCAACTTGCCATTACCACAGCACTCAGACTAAAGTCGGAGCAAATGTTGACATCGGATTATCGTGGTCACGCCGAAATAATCAATTAATTTAAAGGGGTACCCAAAAACAAAGACTGCTGTCTAGCAACACCTGCTTTTGGCAACAAATTCTCATACCACATACCCTCTAAAGAGGAGAGGATGGAGAAGAAAGGGATACTAGCAGGACACACGCAGCTCTATACAGACGGCTCACGGAGGGAAGACAAAGTGGGCTGCAGAGTTTTCTCCAACGACTTCAACCTCAGAATCAGCCTATGCCTGCCAAACTACTGCAACGTTCTACAGGCGGAGGTAACCGCCATAAAAGAAGCAGCAGAGTGGCTGATGGTAAATGGGAACCCTGGTGAACAGATCCACATTTACACAGATAGCCAAGCTGCTTTCAGAGCAATTATTAGCGTGTGCACCAACTCAACAGTGGTCTCTGACTGTCGGAAAAAGCTGAACGAGCTAACAGCATACACAAACTTGAGACTTATATGAGTACCAAGCCACAGCGGTATCACAGGTAACACAGAAGCGGATGAGCTTGCAAAGAATGGCACAAGCCTGCACTCAACCGAAGTATTACAGGATATTGGTATTCCATTACCTCGTGCAAGGAGACCATAGCCAAAATAACCTTGAACCTAGCCAAGCAAAAGTGGAGGGATGAAGACACCTGCGAGGTAACCAGGCAAGTATGGCCTCACCGAAACAAGAAAAAAGCACCAACATTGTTTCTCAAAAAAGAAACGATATCAGACTGGCAGTGGGAGTCATCACGGGACACTGTCCCATTGACAAGCACGCTGAAAAACTGGGTAGAGCAAAGCGGGACTACTGCAAACGAAGAGGAAGAGGAGAGTGTTCAGCATTACTTATGCCAATGCCCTTCTCTATCCGCAACACAATTGCTCTTCTTTGGCCGACCTTTCCTTTTTGAAGACCTCTCTGACCTCGCATCACTAGATGCGCAGACTCTCATGAAGTTCATTCACGGCTCGAAATGGTTTGACAAAATCTCCTAAAGAGAGTTGTACTTTTAAGTACTGTGGTAACACAACGGACCCATCTGAGACCTATGTGACTGCCACTTAAACCTAACCTAACCTACCCTAGTACTAGTATAATGAGCTTCCACATCGTTGCTTCCTAATTCCGATATCCAACGTGCAGCCTTATACGTAAATTTGATATATGATGACCTAGCGCAATCGAGTTTCATAAAATTGTTGCCAAATACCCAGACTTTCCGCGGTTGTATAGGGCAGTATAAAAACTGATCAAGGAAAGCGCCTTTGTCGTAGACGGCACGGTCCCTCTCATTGTGTCTTCCTAAAGAGGCCTCGGTAAACACCGTAGAATTACATGCATTGCATAAATCCCTGATAAACTGTAAGACGTTATCTTACATTTTGTTCCTTTTTTGCTTCGACTCATCCTGATTTTTTGTAAAATATAAAATATTTTATCCGCCGTGTTTTTAAATAATAATGCCCATTGGCGACGTCAATCTAGGAATGTTGCCTCCGGGCATTGTCATCACTGCAACACTTGTGGATAAATAAATGTTTTGTAGGACAAATTTTTTTATAATTTATTTTGATCAATAACTTAAAAGTGTGATTAAAGTATTTAGGTTTAAAAGTTAATTAGTTCATCATTAATTTATTAATAATTTAACATTTATTGACAATTTAGATCATTTAAAAAAAAAAAAAAAAAAAACTGGGAATACTGTTAAAAAAGCAAGGAGTACATAGTTTGGCAGTAGGTTTTGCATAGATAACTCTTGACTACAAGTACAAATAGTAACCTTATTAAACATTCAATTAGTGTAGATACACCAATAACTTTTATCAAAAAAGTATTTGTTACAGTTATTTATTATGCTTACATCCTATAATAAAAACAGTACATTACTTTACTGTTCTTGAGATAAAATATTAATAATTAAAAGATATTATTAACACATTCACAAGTCATATAAACAAATGTCTGGAAAACTGTTTATTAACTTGCATAAAACAATCAATATTTTTATGTCGCCAATATAATAATAAAACATCCATTTAAGTTTATAGTAAATCAACAACAAAAATGATATGCTAATAGTTGCAGAACAATTAACATTAAAGATAATCTACAATATAAACAATAATTAATATTAATTACATGATTGAAAAACTGTATAAGCGTTGACAGATGTTTCGATTAAAAGGTTATTTATTTACGGTTGATATGCTTGTAAACGGTAATAAAGTAATATTTAAGTAATAACAATATATTATTAAATATCAAAGAAAAGCTTGAAATAAATACATTTAAGAGTTTTGACAGGATTTTTACAAATATAGTTATTTTAAAATGCAAAAGTGTTTGAATTTTTTTGGTTATTTTCAGTAAAAAATAAATTAAAATATGTATTCAGTTCGAGGCTGCGATGTACATGATGTTGCATTTTATAGCACACAGTATATAACATTCTTTTTATAGCTTGAATACAAAAAATAAATTATGAACATAAAATCGCATGGGAGTAGACAGTTTTAGCATCTAAAATTCAGATAGCTTTTCATAATGTTCAATCCAACCCGTATATTTAAATCAAAACGATCGCTGAAGGTATAAATCGTGAAAACAAACCAAATGGCCCCAAATTACATTCATAAAAATTTATATGGAAACGGCATTTTTTGTTCATGCAATTTTTGTTGTGATGTGGATTATTTATTCCTCAGATGATTTCACTAGAAAGTGATATTTTCAACAATTCAATCCCATTTAGGTATCGTTGTGGCTTCTTAAGAAAGTCTTGTTTGCAATTTTTTATTACCATTTTTATATGCAATGACCTTAATTTATATTCACAACACATGTCTCCGCGCCGATTCAGTGGCTGAATCTTATTAGCAAATTATTTAAAGTATGTATGTAAAAGTTTCAGGTGTTGGAATTTATTTGTTTTGACATATTATAACTCAACGTTGCTAACGTGTGAATCACATGTTAAAACTGATAGGAAGTTTAAACGGTGTAATAAAAAAAATCTAATATCAAACAAAAAATATGTTTAGATATGTATTAAGATATCATAAATATGTAAGTCAAATTCTTTATTATATCTATCGATCTCGATGAATTATTGATAGATGTCAATAAAAATTTGATATTTGTCAATCAGAAATGATAGATAATATCAAAATAGGCAGAAAGTGAGTGTTGGCTTCTACTTATTATACACAATGTACTGTGCACGCTTAAGGGTATTAAAAATACCAAATTGTAAATACTAATTTATTTTTAGCTACGACTTCTAAGGTCATTGGCTCATATAAATTAATAATAATCACAAACAACAAAACGCATTAAATTATTCGAAATAAATACTAAAACAAAAATCACAGTTATCACAATTAAAACAAAATTTAAAGATAATATCACAAGTAACACCAAAATTATAAAAAAACTTTGGTGATAAAGCATAGAATCAAACCTAACCTACTATCATAGCTGACGACTGTTAACGACTTAGGTGCCAGTACTTAAAAATAAACGTAACTTAATATAACAGATAGCACAAAAGTAGTAAAATACTTATGCGTCAGACCATAACCATAAGTTAAGACTAATCAATAAGTACAAATACTTAAACTAACATAAAACCAGTAAGAAACAAACGAGTCCAGCGTGACGTACACATTCGAATTAGGTTTAGCACTCCTCTAAAATACGCTTCACCGTCAGAAACATGATTAGCATGAGAGCTATTCGTCGTCAGTCAGGAGATACGAGGAGGTTAAGTTGGTAAATCTTATGCGCATAAGGCTCTCTCCTGCTGAGGTCTACCAGCTTCTTCCACACAGAAAGCTTGATTTATTTCAGCTTGTTGTCGAAGCTGGTCCACTTTTAAATTTACATAACGCTTTAGATCATCTGGCTTTACAGGAATACTGTCATCGGCCAGTTTATTACTTTTAATACCTACAAGACTCGGGATTAAGCTAAGTTGAATACTAAATCATGTATGACTTCAACTAACAAATTGGCGAAATATTACAAACTAGTAGTAGTAGTATTAGAATGGCACTAAGTGAGTCGGAACATAAAAAAGAAGGAAAATTTACTCTAACGCAAAGCTTTAGAAACTACAAGTGAACCGTCCGTGCACAATTAAAGAAAGTTTGAATATTTTTCGATTAAATTCAAAATCTTGCCCTGGAGACATCGGGATAAGTATTGCGTTTTTAAAAAGTCAAGATAAAACCTTGCAGAACCCAACCTTGTATCTTCTGCTTCTTCTTCTTTTCAGCCCTTATCTATTCACTCCTGGTTGTAAGTCTATTCCAAATTTCTCCATGTCACCCTGTCTTAGGCAGCTTGTATCCAGTTTTTTCTGTGACCTTTTCAATGTCGTCATTTCACCTTTTTGAAAGTCTTTTCACGCTTCTGTGTGCCCCTCAAGAGCCATTGTGCCTATCTATTTGTTCATCTGGTATAGTCCTTCCTTGTTACATGGCCAGCCCATCTTCGGATTTCCTCGTTTTTGATTCGGTCTCTGATGCTGATTCCCAGATGGCTCTTTCTATTGTTTGTTGGGTAATTAGTCATTTATTTGCTGTTTTGCTTATTATTGTCATGGTCTCAAAGCAGTAAGTGAGCACTGGTAGGATACACGACTCGTAAACTATCCTTTTTAAGTTAATAAAAAATTCGGGTGATTTGAGTATGAATCTCAGTTTCCTAAACGCCGCCCAGCAGTAACCTATCCTCCTCGCTATTTCGGTAGTTTAGTTTGCCTTGTATACCATAAGACAAATATTTAATTTTTTTTATTGGTTCTTGCGCTTGGATGGACATTGGTATATACGGTAGTCCGTATTTTTGCCGCTGGGCTTCATTAATAATAAAAATTTGTCAGTTTATAGGTCTCCTTTTGACTTCTTTTAACTGAAGTACAAATCGTTTGCAACGTATGGCTAGCTAAAATTTGTAGCAAAAACTAAGTGTGAGACTTGACCAAAAAGACTAATGAAGTGAATCCCGGTGGTAGTCTCCGCAGCGTCAGAACATTATTAACCAAGTAATACTTTTGACTAACTCTCTCACACAGAAAACGTCAGAGGCGCTCACCCAAAACGTTACTAATTCACCTACATAAGGCACAGTTTGGTACAAAGTTGTTTTATAAAACAACATAGAAGGGCCGGAGCATCTACCAGTTGCCGTCCTAAAATCGTCGCGGAATGAGCATGCTTAGAGTGTATGAGGGTTGCAGTTTTTCGGAAAATCCTAAAAAGTGTACAGGGGGTCGGAGATAGTGGATTAGGTTTGACTGATTCAAAATTCCAAAAGTCGGATCTTTAGAAAGAGAGATAGAAATAGCAGAATCTGATTGGGCAATGTTGTTCCGCCTACTGACTGCAACAACTCTCTTTAACTTTCAAAAGTGAGCTTTATTATGGCTCCACCTGATCAACTGCAAGCACCGACTAGAACACATTATCCTGAGAAAATTCCACAGCCGCACCTGCCAGAGAAACAAACAACACACAAATTGCAATTCTCATTGCAAAAGTCGCGGATGTTAATTGGCATAGTCACACAATTAACATCCAATGATTAATTCATTTAAATTAGTTAATTCAAATTTTTCTTCCCGAATAGACCCCGACAGAACAATGTTGAGCCGTAAAACTCTACAGAACATATACGCTTTGGATAAAAAAAACAAATTCCCGATTGAAAAGCAGGCAAAGTTAATTTACGCCTTAAAAGCCTACATCACGTCCCTGGTGGAAGAACAAGCAAAGAAAATCAACGACCAAGACAACCAGATCAGGCAGTTCAGGCACTACGATAAAGAAGCAAAAGCCGCCTTCTTCAAGATAAAAATCTCTATCAAAACAACCATTAATAAGCTGCCCACCCAGCTCCTTGCTTTACTCAAAGCAACAGCCTCGTTAACCATCGTAGAGACCTTGATAGAAACCCGCTCAGCCAACCAAATCCAGCTCAGCAAATCAGCGTTATCCCAAGCATAGATCTCCCTCAAGAGACTTGCCGCCGTTCCGCCTGACTTCCATCCAGAAAAAAATAAAAGCCGTCCAAGACACCAATGCCGACTCCCACCACAAAACCCCGCTTCAGAAAACAGTTTCATTGTAGTAGAATAAAGAAAATCAGTCAAAGAAGTCAAGGAAAAAACCAAGTAAACCTTTTTATTTTTTTTTGTTTTACTAGACAACTAGCCGGGTCATCACGTTAGATGCTTTCAGCTCCATCAAGGTAAACAGCCACCAAGAGCAGAAAGCCATTGACCCGCCCTTTTAGTAACGCGCAGCCAACCAACTTTGGTCAGGCAGCTTCTTGGGTTCTCCTTCAAGCCCCATGCTGTACGTCTAGCTTCTCCAGGAAACCAAAAATTAAAAAATAAACGTTACAGACACGGGGCATCCAGATACAACGCACCATATCGATGCGTTAAGAGCTTACTCAAGCTCCACTTGCACATTCTCAAAGTAGGCCGCAAATTATAAGGACTGCCTGGATTACTAAAAACTAAAAACTAGTCGCAACAGTAAGGCCCACAGTAAGGCACCTGCTCGTCGTAAGCAGACTCATGCACCACCCCGAAGCGTTTCCAATGCCTGTAAGAAAAATCCTTTGCGTAAGCAGCAAGACCGGCACCAATCGCCATTCTATCAGCTAAGCAATTAACAAAGAAAGTTAGTCAGTAAGAACCCATAAAAGTAAATCCGACACATTGTTTGTCTTTAGAAAAACTTCCTTCCCACTAAAACTTGCCAATCACACGCTCATTCCGGATGCAAGTCGGCAGTATAATTTGAATTTATTCAAACATTTCTAATCAGTCAACTGCCATCTTTGCAATTATAAAGTTTTCTCTGACTGCACAGTCAAGTCAAGCTGGAAACTAAGACAATATATTGTCATCTTGACAAGCTGTTTATCAAAAGTTATTTTATGCCAACTTTCTCTAAATTTTCTAGAGTTTCAAAAGAGTGTACTTGGGGTACACTCTTTTGAAACCCCAATGACAACTTATGCCTATGCCTATGCCGTACAAATTTTTTACCAATGCCAACACGCTATGACCAATTGACCAATGACTACTCTTACAATACCATGTTTGCTTCTTACAAAAACCGCACAACGACAACCCCCGCACTACGCTTACCTCAACAAAACCGGGAATTTTTTTCCCGCCGGCCTACTACAGTCGTGTTAGAGCTATACCGACACGGGGTGGTCATTATTTACTCCACGCTTCCATGTCTAAACAAAGAAAGAACCTGAAAACTGAAGTTTATACATTGACACCTGGTGTTGGAGATGTTGAGACAGCTCTATCAACATCAAACCACACCAGAACTCAATACAATAAAGTAGCAACTCTTGCCAAATTGTCTGGCCCGTTTTCTTCCATTTTTCTTCTTAGGGTGTTGTGGTTATGAAACGCGATTTGCTTTAAATGTTGACATACGTTGCGTTCCATTTGTTACCGGTTACCGGTTACCCTTAAGAAAAACCGGTAACAAATGGAACGCAACGTATGTCAAAAATTAACGCAAAACGCGTTTCATACCCACAACACCCTGAAAAAAAAAATAGATGTAGAGTATCATAGCTTCTCTCCTACGCAACATAAAAAAACGTACAAGACATAATATGCATTACGCTATCAACAAAATCCAAACAAAAATAGCAAAACCAATATATCCACAAAACGTGTACTAAGCCAGTAGGGACTAGAAGCATATCCGGTTAATTACGAAATCAAACCCAATTTCAACCAAGGATATGATGCAACAACACAGTACAATATGATCAACTTTAAAAAATTACCAAAGCTCAATCATCCGCACGTAAACCAGTTCCTTTCATAGAGCATAAAACACGGAAATAAAGCAAGCACTACCAACAGCGGTAAACCACTGCATAACGTTTGCCACAATAAACAAAAGAGTCCCAAAGTTTTCAAATCTACCTTATAAAAATCCAGTCAAATATTTTGAGCGACTGGAACATTTTATGATCGAAAGCCGACCGCTAACAAAATTGTATTATCCCAAAAACAATGCATAGGCATATAAAGACCAGTTCCATGGTAAACACCCAAACAACTACTAACAGTCCAAGAAAAGAATGTTGCGGATGTACTCGGATCCTCGTCACGTAACCCAGCTTACCAAAATGCTCGTGATGACAATGTACAAGGCGCTAGTGCCGGTAGAAAAATTACTATGCGTTATACAAACAAATAAATAAAGTATATCCAGTGCATTCCAAACGGCTCATTTTTGACAACTTCACAATTATAGTAATACCAATACTTCAACAGTCGCAAAAACTCTAACAACACAATACGCTAAAAATCAAATTAAAAGAGCGACCATGTTGAAACACAATATAAATATGAGAAAATGTGTACGAAATTTTTAGTGACTCCAACAGACCGCAAAACTAGACAATGATTGTTGGGGCCGAAGAATAGAAAAAGAAATAAACACCGCAACCAATAACTCTTCTACACCAGCAAGGACAAAAGTAGACAGAGTAGAGGTTGCGAGAAACCATAACCCCCTCCTGATATTAAAAATACGTAATGGAAAAACACAAAGACAAGCACTAAAAATGCCGGGCTTTAAACCCAGAACCTCCAATGTCATCCAGCAAACCCCAGTGCCACCCTGAAGATTGCAAGCAAAGGTACCGCAAGCGTTAACATCGGAGAAACAACACAAGAAGTGCAATTCCTAGTGGCACCTAATCTGAGACAAGAGGCAATATTAGAAAACCCCTGCTTGCACACTACAACGTAAGCATGGATTACACCAGAAAATGTTTGCATTTGGACGACGCCGCCGTGCTACAGTGTATTGGTTGCAAGTAAACAATACCAAAGCCGCGCAACCGGAGACAATTTCAGTGCCGTATCACGTGTTTCCAAGACCGCTCCCGTTAAAACCACTACTAAACAAACTTAGTAAGATTTTTTCAGACAGTATAGTTTCTACCACAACGCGCACAGTGATTTATAAATTCAAACTTGAAGATTTTACTTCAGCGCGATCTCTACGCTATTCGTACAACGCAAAACAAATAAATACCATTTACAAGCAAATTGAAGACATGCTTGCCAGCGGCATTATTAAACAAAGCACCAGCAAGCACTGTGCACCAGTTGTACTAGAGAAAAAAACGAGTCATTGCGGATCTGTATAAACTACCAAAAATTTAACGCGGCAACCAAAGACAAGGTAGCCCCTCTTCCAAAAATGCATGAGACAATAAAAGACTTTGGCAAGGCAAATATGTTTACAAAAATAGATTTCAAAGCAGGATATTGGTAGATCCAAATGGAAAAGACGCATAAACACTACACCAAGTTCCCGATGACGGCACGTATCAGTTTTGGGTAACGCCATTTGGGCTTAAGAATTCTCCAGCCACATTCCAAAGATTAATTTTGCTGGCTAGATTACTAAGTCGGTTTAAGCTAATGTAGACAACCCACGACGCGTGTTAGAAAGACTGGAAATTTACCACTACAACATTACCAGACGCTCATCAAAGACTACAAAGTACCCAAAACCAAGTAATTGCTTTAAAGTTTTTTTGGAAATCTGCACATGGCTTTGTAAGTATTGGCCAAATTTTGTAAAAGTGGGTAGACCGCTCAGAGATCTGCAACAACCAATAAAACCTAACCGATAGATTAAAATCCCGACAAAATGTTCAAGAAAGTAAAAAGGCTACGTAGCCAACTTAAGAAACTTATTCAAAAGCTAATTTGCCATTCGTATTTCAAACAGGAATAGATGCCGTGTTATACCTGAAAGAAGGTAATACAAAATATAATCTTCAACAATATCGCTTTGATCACAGAACGCCAGACAAAATTTCACTCTAATGAACTGAAATGTATGGCCATATTCTTCTTCTTCTTAGCTTCTCCGTCGAAAGTTGCTAATTATCGTAGAAATTTTAACTTTGGAGATAGTCAAGCAAATCAGGTCCGCCAACAATGCCCAAACCATTCCCGCAGTTTACGCAGCCAGGATATACGTCGCCTTCCTACGCTTCGTTTCCCTTGGATTTTCCACTGGATTATAAGTTGTAGTAACCCATATTTTTGGTTTCTAGAGATGTGGCCTAGATACTCTAGCTTTCGCTTCTTTATAGTAAAAAGTATTTTGGTCTTTTTGCTCATCTTCGAAAGCACTTCGACGTTGGTAATTTTGTCGGTCCATGATATGTGCAACATGCAACAATAGACCCACATCTTAAAAGCCTCTATCCTTTTGATGGTTTCTTGATGAAAAGTCTAGCTTTCCATGCCATAAAGGAGTATCAGAAAAATGTAGTATCGGGCCATTCTTAGCCTTAGGTCTAGACTGAGATCTTGAGAAGTTAGTATGTTTTTATTATGACAAATGCTGCTTTTGCTTGTTTTATGCGGGCTAAAATTTCATGTCTATATGTCCAGTCATCTATGTTTCAAGATACTTATATCTGGAGACTTGTTCAAAGCGTTCTCCGTTTATTACCAATTGAATTTGCTGTTTAATTTTTGAAATAAACATGGTTTTTATTTTAGTTATGTTCATTTGAAGACCAAATTCTTTGCTTTTCGGCTCTATGCTGTTCGTCATGGCCATATACTACCGTAAAAAATTCAGAGCTTACCTAAAGGATGCTCCCTTTACTCTAAGAACGGATAATAAACCGTTGGTATGGCTAGATAAGCCAACGGACGCAAACGTCAAGTTCAACAAGCAGTTTTTGTTTTTACAAGAATTTTAGATTAAAGTGTAACACAACCCTGAGTCCATCAACCATTTACTCAACGCACTGTCTAGAAATGCGTGCTCCTCAGAAATAGTTGATTACAAAATAGAAAATATTGAATAGTTGCTGCTTTTAAAAGGCAATAAAAACATCTAAAAACCTACGTCATTTATACAGCTGACTAGGCAGAAAGCACCAAAAAAAAACCTTAGCGACTTTAGTGCAAAGAACACAAACCAAGTGTCCCCAAACACAGGAAATAATGAGTCAATATCAAGCGACATTAGATGACACCAAAATGCCAGAGGAAATCGTAGAGTATAAGTTTGGCAAAGCCGGAGAGCTCCTACGTACGCAGGACATAACTAGCTAGTACTCCCACCTGCAGCCTAACAAAAGATGCTAATGCAATACCATACAAGCAATATCGCAAAGCACCCTGGCAGAAACTAAACCCTGTCATCAACTAACGGCATACCATTAGCAACGCGTCCCATTATGCAGGGTTGCGTAGTGTGTTCCCAAATTAAAACAGGCCACACCAGACCAGGCTCATTTGACGCCATCAAGTAAAAAAAAAATGAATAAAAAAAGTACCGTTTCCAAAAAATGCAAAAGCTAGTGACTATAAAAGATGTAGAAATAACTTCTTATACAAACAAATGGCAGATAAATAATGATAAATATAATTAAGTACCAGATGAGTTTTTGGAATTACGGTCACAAACTAAAACCAAAACTAACGTGCATTGTAATGACCACACCATCTTAAAAGTATAAAATATCAGTAATCAACTACTCTAATCATCTGTAATGTAATAATACAAAAAAAATCCGTTTGTAATTGTGTAAGTTGTACAAGTTAATGATCAAAGTCAGAATCAAAGCTGATTTACAATCAGTAAATGGTATTTCCAATTACCAATTTAGTTTTCAAAAAGTTGACAAATAAAACGGCTAAACGCCAAAGAAAAAAATATCGCTCACAAAACTATTAGATTCCCTAAAAATGCCACAAAGAACAACTGCATTACCAAGAAAGGTTATTACTGAAAATCACAATTCTTTATAAAAATCCGAGATTAAAAAGTAACAGTTAATATTCTCAGCAAACCCAAAATAAAATATTAAACACAAAACATCGTGATTATCATTATTGTATCTATGGTTTGAAAAGTATTCATATATCGTATAAAGCAAAAAAAAATTTCAATAATCAAACTGCAGTATCAGCGGCTATTTTTTTAATTATTTGTTGAATGAATTAAATGGATGGCTGCAAGGGCCTATGGCCCTAGTGATGGAAGTCGCAAATGATATTTTACTAATAAAAAACTATTTTTAATATTAATTATTAATATTTTTCTTTTATTATTTATACTACATGATTATTGAAATACTAACTGTAGCAACCTTAACGTTGTTAAGGGCGCGGTTTATCCATAACAACAAAACTAACATTGATGCATACGTCAAGGAAAAGTAATAAATTGATAAATCTCAAAAATATTTAAAATAGTATTTGGTTTTGAAATGTGCAAAAAACAACAGAATATATGCATTATTTAAAAATAAACAAAAATATAGGAAAATTTTGCATCTAAAAACTAAAGCGGTATAAATTACTATAATACACGGTTCTTATTGACTTATATAATATAAACATTTTCTGGTTAATTTATTGTAAATATAAATTTATCAGAATTTTTTATTTAGATTAATTGGTCAAAAATGTACAAGAAAAATAAGTAGCTATAAATTTTTATCCATCATATCATAAAATGAAACAATAAATTATCACACAAGAACAGTCAACAACATCAATCACCTTATACATATTTCTCCCCTACTCTCTGCTTATATTGCCATTTAAAAGTGTTGACATTTTCAGCTGAAATAATTCCTATAACTCACTAGTATATTTTTATTGTCTAAAATGCTATTAATTATTAATTATTTATTCAACATCCGAACAAACATGTTAACAGATTCAAAACTATTAGTTCACTGCAAATTGTAATAAAAAAAGATTAAAAAAGCGCATGTTAATTATGTTTAATTAAAGGCGTTTTATGTTTGACATTAATAAAAAATATTTTATTGATATTATACCTCGGTCGATAGCCTTAAAATGCATAATTAATGTTTATACCTATTTAAATATGAAATAAATATATTTTATTATTTATTTAATACATTCCATTTATTTAAACCGTAATGGTATTTTTATTCAAAGAAACTGAAATACAAAAGGAAATGAGAAAAAGAACACTAGTGAAAATCAATTCCGCTCCGTTTGCGAAGGATAGTTTGAATTAATTTGAAAAGTTCTGGAATCTATTTTCACACATAAAACATTGATAGAAAAAACGTACGAATGTTTTATTTTCAATAAAATCAGAATTCTAATTTAAAATATGTACATTTATAATTAAGAACTATTTGAACACTATAAACTTTTAATAGTGGCAATTAAATATGTGATCCGTAATTTTCATTGCTGTTTTATTATTGGAATTTCATAATGTTATAATTATATACAATATTCTCGCAGAATGTTATAAAACTTGATTAAAATATTAGCATTTTATTTAACTATTAAAAGTGTTTTATGCGTTATTATGACTATCACTCACACCGGCGCCTTATCATTTTATGTAGAATAATTAGACATAAACAAAATTGTACTTAAAAGAATAATTAAGCGTTTGTTTGTCAGTTAATTATTTAATAGTAAAAGCATTGTTTTGTATTGTGTAGGCTATAATAAGCATACAACTATTTAATTACTAAATTTAATCAAGTAAATAATTAACGTTATTTGTTAATAATTAAGACTATTGACAACTAATGAACGTTTTATCCTTGTTATTAATAAAGTCGCAGCAGGTCATCTTAGTGAATTGTGCAAATACTAAAGAGAATTTAACAAACGTCATAAACTAAACAAAAAAAATAGTTTTATTCACTATAAATTTATCGAGAACAAAAATATAGATTTGGCATTTTTATAGTAGTTAAAGCACTTTTTTATAAAGTCAAAACCAACCTATTGAATAATTAATTTTATAATAAATTTACTCAACTAAAGCTTGTTTATTATTAATTTTAGTATTATTTCGATTGTAAATTGCATTTTAGATAACTTTTATATGTAACTATCAAAACCAACCAAATAAATAATTAATTTATTAAAAAAATCTAATAAAGTTTATTAATACCTTCAGTATGTCCTATAGAAAGGTCTTTAATAGATAAAGATAGCTATGCACTTAAAATATTTAAAAAGATGCAAAAATAAAAATTTAAAGAAAACTTTTTTATTTTGTAAAAATTATAAACGTAGTTCATTTATATTATATTTTTCATTCAAATAATTTTGAAAAACTTATTGTTTTTGAGATTAAGAATCCTCTTCGGATAGGTCAATGAGCAGAAGCAGAATCAAATGTACCCAAAGCCATTGCTAGTTACCTTTTTCTACTCTTAACCTTTCTTTCCCAGTCAGGAGTAGTGTATTGTAAAGATTTTCTAAATTTTTCTATTGAAAAAATAGTAGAAATAATGGGTGTTTTTTTCTTCTTCTTCTTATAGTGCCATACTCGCTACGAGTGTTCGGCGCCCTCGTATATTTGTGGTGCGCCATAATAGTTCCACACAAACATACGGGACCTACAGTTTAACGTGGAATCCTAACCACACCACTAGAGGGGTTTACTAGGCAAATACTTTGCTGGTTTGCGTTTGCCTTGCAAAAGAGACAACCGCATCGAAATATATTCGACAAATTAGATATTGCCGCTGCCGGGAATCAAACCCGGGCTGCCTGCACAACAGTCCTTGCACTAGACCATTGTGCTACTCTTATCTGTGACAGCTAATTTGACAGTTTTTGATTGGTTTGAAAATTGTTTGATTTCTCAATTAATCATGAATAAACCCACGCCAAAGCAACGTTTGCAAATTGTTCAAATTTATTTTGAAAACCATGGTTCATCATTGTGCTCAACAATTAAGCTTGTGTACATCCACTTGGTTAACGACCTTACAAGTTTTGTACAAGAATTAAAGCCACACGATCATCGTTTGCGCCGTATTTTTAATAAATGAGCCAAAGAAAACATTGCTATTGAACCACAATTGCATTTGAAAATGTTGTTCAGTGATAAAGCCCAGTTTTGGTTAAATAGCTATGTCAACAAACAAAATTAATGCATTTGGAGCAATAATAATCCACAAACCAATGTCGAAACACCATTACATCCAGAAAAAAATACCGTTTGGTGCGCTTTATGAGCAAGTGGATATGTCATCAAAAATGGTGATGGTCGGAACGTTACAGTCAACGGTGAGCGGTACAAAGACATGATTGCCACCTTTTTTGTGCCTCAATTGGAGAGCATTAATGTTGCATACATGTGGTTTCAGCAGGACGGCGCCACATGCCACACAACACGCGATACAATTAATTTACTAAAACATCATTTCACAAACAATTAATTTTACAAAATAAACTTGTTAACTAGCCACCTCATTTGTACAATGTGACTTCAATAGATTTTTTTTTTTTGGATTATGTAAAGTCCCATGTCTACACCGATAAACCAGAAACAATTAAGCACTTGAAGCCAACATTTGACGCCTGAATTACTGCAAACAGTGTGTGAAAATTAGACCTCCAGATTACGCCATGTAAGCACCATCCGCGACGGTTACATGCCCAAAATCATCTTCAAACATTAATGCCATAAAATCATCTGTCAAATAAAGCCAACTTCATAGATATTAAAAACATTTTTCTGTGTTTTATTTCAATTTAAAGTTTTCCGCTTTTGTTTCAATAAAAATTCCAAATCACGTTTGCACGTTTAGTACTCCAAAACTACAAATGTCAATCAATAAAAGGATCTATGTACAATTTGCTTGTCAAAGCGTATATACTAGCACCTATGAGACGTTTTACATGTTAAATATTTGAGCATATTACTGTTTGATCTAAAAAACAGAGATTTGCTTATGTCAAAAAGCACCACACAAAAGAAGCAAATGTCCAAAACCCATTACAAGTATAAACTGTAATAGGCAACACTCTGCAAAGTCAAGAAACTGTCCAATTTAAACAGAAACGAACAATACAAAAAATAAAGGTTAAAAAAAGATCTTACTTTGCATCAAAACCAAAAACTGGTGTTTCAACCCCAAAAACAAGCGTGCACTAAGTAATCCGCAGCAAGTAAAAATACCAATGTATTCTCCGAGAATGCCAGAATCTGGACACTTAAAGCAAAAAAAAAAGAGCTAATATTGCAGATTGTTGCAGCCAGTAAGCAAAGCAGCAACATCGGCCAATCAGATCTCGTCATTCCTATGAGATTCTATAAAGATCCAACTTTTGCAATTTTAGACCAGTCAAGCTCAAGCCACCATCAAAAGCGAAACTAAAATTTTCAGAACCTTTATTAGACATCAATCTAAAACTCCGTTTACTGATTAACCCACGTTCCTGATCAGAAAACTAAAAGTCCAAAACTCAAGGGTGTTTTAAGAAGGTTGCGGCACTGTTACTGAAGTCATTCTAACTAATACTGTTAAATATTTGTAACATTTCTACAAAATAAAGCCACAGCCCAAACGTTACTTGATTTATAGACATTTTTGTTGTTTATAGAAAGCTGAGAAGTTCGATTAACTTTGTTTCAGTCAATCTTATCTTTTGCAGATTGTATTAGATTGTCACAATGTTTACAAGCTTTCTTATAATCTTGTTCAGTCTTTTCGAAACAATTACTGTATATGGATCTTTATTATTTAGTTTGATTTTAGTCAAAAAGAAAATATGACTTAATTATATTGTTTAGTAAAACAGGCGATGAAGTCTTCTTCGACAATGTAACTCTCGCGTTAGTAATACTTTTTATGACTTGTTTCGAATCTACGGCCCTTTTCCACCCGCACATCCAAATGAAAGGTTGTTTTCGTGCAGAATAATATTATTAATTAGGTTAGAGCGTAAGTTTTAAAAAAGATAAAATAGGATAGCCAGTGATTAGCAGTGAGTTCAGGTACGGAGATCACCTCAAAAGCTTTTCTGAGTTTGAAATAAACAACGATGATTAACATCGGCCCAAACTTTATTCAATCAGAAGTTATTAAAGCACTGAATTTAACCAAATCAGGTAAAGCGGCAAGTTGAAATGATATGTATATTAAAACCCTAAAACTTATACATCGAAACGAACCAGAGCAGGGGAGGGGGTGCGTCAAGAAACTTGCTTTAGTTTTTTTTTCGTTTCTATAACTTATTAGTAGTATATTTATCTGTTCATAAAGTTATAAAACTCTCAAAAAAAAATTCTACAAACAAACAAAAAATCGTATTTTTCATTTAAACAGTTCTAGGCGTCATTTTGAGTCCACACTCTTTTTATACGAGTCAAAACCCAAAAAACCAACATTTTGGTCCCAGTCGTCTGGACAAAAAGAGGCATTTTTGTAATTTTTTTAACCGCCTAAGTAACTAAGACGTATTTTGATGTAAATTAGTTAAACATTATAAATTAATGTTTTGTGTATTTGGGTTTTAAAGGTCTAAAACTTGAAAAAACTGCAAAATTGGGCTTATTTTTAAAATAAACTTTTAGAAATACACGTTTAGCAGCGCTCAAAGAAACAATACACCAAATATTATTATAAAAAAAAAATATTTTGCAGACAATTATACATAAAAAATAGTCAGAATCGCGATCATAAGCCGTGGAAAAACTCTATCTTCAAAAACAAAATTACAAAATTATCAAGCAAAAAAATGAGTTAAAAATTAATTATTTTTCATATTCACAAAAAAAATTATAAACACACGAGGGTAGGTTTAAATTTTTTTTTGTTCTTCAAAAATCAAAAAAGAATTTAATTCCATTGACTACGTTAAAGAATTCGACTGTATAAAGCATAACATACTGATAACCAAGAAGACATCGCTTTCATAAAGAAAGAACTTATACGATTATTAATCAGCTGCAATAAGGATCAATATGACCAGCAATATCCCTATTAGACGAGGGGTGCGTCTGGGATACGTTCTGTCACCCTTACTTTTTAATATAAACTCAGAACAAATATTTTTAAAAACACTAGAAAAATTGCTTAATTAAACCAAGGTTAACGGCAAACTACTAAACAATCTCAGATATGCAAGCAATACGGTAACATTTTCAAATAGTCGCGGGAGTTTAGAACGCTTGATTAAACAAAGCACGTCAAAAGGCGATGCGCTTGAACTTAAACTAAACACGGCCAAAACTAAAGTCATAGTGATCAATAGAAGACCAAATGTTCAAGCTAATTTAAGAATATACAATAATCAGATAAAGCAGGTTGTTAAATTTAGATACCTTGACTACTGGATAACTGAAGACCTAAATCCAAATATAGAAGTAAGATTGCAAATAGAAATAGCCTGAACAACCTTCTTCAAAGTGAAAATAATACTATGCAATCAAAACCTAAACCTCAACCAAAGATATCGTTTTGTAAAGTGCTACATTCAATCTGTGCTGTTATTCACACATAAACCAATTAAGTCTTAAAAATCTGACAAAGTACATAAATAATCGGCCATTGAAATATTCACAACTGATTGAAATTATTCACACAAAGACCGATGGGGGAGAATCTTAGAGGTATGTAAAACAAAATATATCGGCATTGAAGTCATTAAAGTATCAAGATATTTGACAATTGTAGTAGCTATGTACGCTCCCAGAGGAATTGTACTAGATTGTAAAAGATTGTTAATCTTGTCTGGCATTGAGGTATTGTACCTAAAAACCGTGAAAAACATGTTGCACTAATGGCACTAATGACAGTTGCAAGCCTTGGAATTGCACAATAAGTGCAAAAGATTGTCAAGTTTACTCTGGTCGATTAGGGTTTGGTATTGAATGCAGGGCATATTGCAATAGTAAGGAGCAGCTACAAACATACTAGTATTGGTTTAGGTGACTGGTATTATGATTTATTGATGTTATAATAGTAAATTTGACATTACGACCTATGGTCCTGAGTTGGAAAAATATTCTATGTCTGTTGATTGCACGGAATATATTGATAATTATGTACAAGTTAAATTCATTAAAAAAATTATTGCACTTTTTTATTCTCTTTAGCAATTTTTTTGCCATTTAATAGTTTTTATGCTTTTTGACAGTTTTTATACTTGTTGTACAGTTTTTTTGTAATTTTTAATAACTTAACTGACATTATATTATATATTTTTTAATAGTGTTTTTCTGCCTTTTGGTAGTTTTGTTTTCTATTTAGCAGTTTGGACTTACTTTTTTATAGTTTTTTTAAATTTTTAACATTTTTAAAATTATTTTTAACAGTTTTTTAATTTTTCTATTGTTTTTGTAATGTTTAGCAGTTTTTTGCAATTTTGTGTTGCCGTTTGACAGTTTTTTAACGTTCTAACTTTTTTTTTAATTGTAAAACATGTTTTAGTTGAATTTTGAATCACATGTTATTGCCGACGCTGTAAATTTTTGCGTCATATTACATAAAAAAAGTGTGGTTAGATACCTCTGTAGACAGAAGATGCATTGCTTTACTTTAAAACAATGTTTTGAAATACCAAAAATTTATTTTGGAAATGAGTCTCATTTGTCTGCAACAGCGCAAAAATTGCGTACGTTGTTTGGAAAAAATAAAACGCCATCGATCAAAAGAATACAAAAGTTTGTAAAGAAGAGCGTAAAACTGGAATGCTGGTAGACATCAAGCATGCTCATCCAAAGCGTTCTGCCAAAAATATCGCTTCTGTGGCTCAAAGTGTACGCTAGCCCATGAACATCAACTTAGCGCAGAAATCAGCAACTTAGCGTACAAAGTGCAATTTGTTCAAGAAATTAAAATAGCCGAATGGTGCCCGTTTTTGCTTTGCTCAATGGGCTTTAAACAAATTGAATGTTGACTCTAATTTTAACCAAAAAATCATCTTTCCCGACAAGGCCCAATTCTATCTTGGAAGTTATATAAACAGACTGCCGTGTTTAGAAAACAGAAAATCCACATGCCATAGTTGAGAAACCAATGCATGCACTGCGAGGTACCGTTTAGTGTGGATTTTGGAGTTTTGGCGTTATTAGGCCATTTTTCTTTAAAAACAATGATAGAGCCAATAATACTGTTACCGGAGATCGTTACAGAGGCATGATCACTGATTTTTTGTAACCCGAATTAGATAAACTTGATCTACAGCAGCTCTGGTTTTAACAAAATAGGGCAACATCCCATATTGCACATACCACAATTAATCTTCTGCGCATCAAATTTTTATTAGCCGTTTTGGTGATGTAAACTGGCTACCTAGCAGCTGCGATTTGACACCGCTGATTTTTTTTTTGTAGGGCTCATTAATCGAAAAAGTGTATGCTGACAATCTACAGACAATTAACCACTCAAAGAAAAACATTCTAAAGCTATCATTTTTCATACTTCAATTGGAATATACATTCTTAAAAATAAAATAAAAATAATATAAAAATAAACCGTTTATCTTTATACTATAATCTATATTCTATATGATTAAAACTTCAACTTAAAAATGGCCCACCTTTTATTTGTTGGTTTCCCAATATTGTTTTAGAGTTTTTCAAACTACTTAATAGATTTTATATTTTTTGACTTTTTTTGTACTTTTTGACATTGTTTTTGCCAGATTTTTTCTTACTTTTAGATGATTTTTTTTTTTTTTTTTTAATTATTTTTTGTACTATTTTACAGTGTTTGTCATTGTCACAGATTCATAAATTTGACATTTTTAATAATTATTACTGACAGTTTGTTATTCATTTAGACTGCGTTTTGTATTATTTAATAGTTTTTATCAATGTTCGTATTTCCTGGCGTTATTTTGAATAGTTTTTGACAGTATTTTCTACTTTTTGACATTTTTTTGTACATTTTAACAATTTATTTGTTTTTTATACTATTTAACAGTTTTTTGTACTTTCTATATTTGCGTTTGTTATTTCAGTTTATTGTACTGTTTAATATCTTTTCAATTATATTCAACAGATTTGTAATTCTTTTTTATGGTTCTTAGACCATTTAATAGTTTTGATTGTTTTAGATCATTTTTTGCAGTATTTAACAGTTTTTCCACTTTGCACCACAGAGTCCACCGGACCACCGGAGATAATTCATTGCACCAGTGACCTACCCCCCAGAATACTTAACACTTTACAACACAATCTAAGAAAAAAAAAATATACCTTCTTACTCAACAGTAAAAAAAACAAAATCTTCTTCAGAACTTATACAATACTTAAAGGAAGAAAACTCCCAACTACTGCCCAGGAGCGTCACAATGCACCAAATTCAAAAATCCCATTGCCCCTATTCAATCTTTCACAGCAGAAAAAAAGTTACGGCCCCCAATTACTATTTAATTTTCAAAAAAATATTTCCAAAACAACACTGCTGATTACGTTGGCAAAACTTTAACCAAAAAAAATGAGAACGGTACAAACCAATACCCAAAAGTTTTTCCAGTTAAACCAGTTTTTTTAGGTGTTTTGCAAATATCTCCTTATATCTCTTTAAAGATCCAAATTTGGTGACGAGGTTTGCTGGTATGATCGCAAGTTTTATCAAAACATAAGTCAAATTTTCCAAACACACCAGTTTGAAAGTTTGTTATTCTTTTAGTTTATTGCAGTTTCTAACATTTTTTTTCTTTTATATTCAACAATGTTTTTGTTTTTTTTTAACGGTTTTTTAACAATTTTATCAATTTTTCACACTTTGTAACAGTTTTTTTATGCTTGTTGACAACTTTTTTGCAATTTCTAATATTTTTTTACTTAACGTTATTAATTTGTTAGTTTTTTTTATAGTTTTTATAGTAAACCTAAACCTAAACAAACACAAGCACACAGTAGGAATCCAGACTTATTTTTTATGCCGCGCTAACAAAAGATAAACTTAAGACAATCACTTAGTAAGAGTTTCTGAAATTCTCTAAAGAAACAAAACAACTAAAGAAAGAGGAACTAGAAGTGCACTATAGGACCATAAACCCAAAGTGCAGAAACGTTATACTACGTACACACTTGCAACAAACTGCCGCAACACAAAACCATCGCGTAACGTACTCGCGCAACAAAGTTCCATTGTTTGTCGGTTTTATGCCGCCGGATCAAAGTAATTTGATTCCGTTTTTCGGAGTGAAGTTTCGCGATGATGTTGAGCGACTTTGTTGTGTTGCGGCACATTGTTGCAAGTGTGTACGCAGTATTAGCTGTATCACAAGAAAAAAAATCTTTTTGTCATTTTTTTTTTAATAAATTGAGTGAAACTCGTTTATTTGTTTTAAATTTGTCCACTTTACTGTTCCATCCTGTATTATAAATCCATATAAAGTATTATAAAAAATATTCGTGTACATGTAACTTAACATAAGAATATAAATAAAAATAAAATGTAAACGCGTTTAACCATGTAATAATATTAACATTGCCTACATATTGACGTCTTACATCTAACGTAACATTTAACAATAAACATAATAACTTATTAAAACTGTTCAATAGCGACCATAACATTAATTAATAAAATTAATAACATTAAAAAAATTAAAAAAATAGCTACTAGAAAAACTAGTAGAATGTTATAACAGAATATTTTTATCACCAATGGATTTTTTATCAAATGCAAAATAGCTTCTGTGTAATAAAATACATTAATTGAAACATTCTGAAGCCTTTCGGCTATTGCTTTTAATTAAATTTAGTGAAGCAACAATCTGTATGAAGTCAAGGGTTAATATATTTACATGTTTGTCACAAAGTCACTTGGCATCCCCGTTAAGGTTATAAAAAACGTGTTTACCGTTCGCATAATAATTTATTATTAACTACCTATTATTCGTTAATAAAATTTACATATATTGCGCCATTAAAACAAAATAAAAACTACTTCGTGCACACATTTATCATATTTTTATAACATTCAACAGTTATCATATCATAATATTAAAACAATGTAACTAGTTTTTAGTATTTTTAATTTATTTTTAAAGGATGTGCGTGTGCAATCCTCAATTCAATTACCAGTTTTGTTGATGAATATGGTAAGTAAAACAAGTAAATCTTGTCGCTTTATTTCTAAGAATGTCACGTGTTATATGTATCGGAATATGGCTTGAAATTCTAGTACACGCGCTTCATAAAAAAAACATTGTATCGTGTCGGATTGTACTAGAAAAATATAAAACGAAACAGCAAGGATGCGCATCCATATTAGAATAAGTAAGCTCTGTGTTCATTGCATTAAAGACATTTACGACTTCTTATATAAGATCAAAGAATGCAATTAAAACTCGCTTGCTTTAATTATCCGAATCTGTATAAATTTTAAGTTTGGTTAATACATACTGGATGTAGAAAAAATAATAATTTAAATTAACCAAGCATCATTAAATATAATTATTGCAATTACATCAGTTTCTAAAATACGAAGAAATATATCCCGTGGTGATACATAAGTTTCGTATTCTCATCATCGATCAAATACTAAAATTGAATTATGAAAGATGCATGCAATTACTCAACCAATAGGTAAAAAAATGTATATGTAATGCGTATTAAATAGTTTTCCTTTCAAGGTGTTAAACTAACCTGAAGCATGTAACAAGGATCTTATTATAGAACACGAGCAGCGAATATATATAAAAACTAATATTTAAGACTGGTTGGAGCTATTCATGCCGCTAACAAGCTACTCAATTATATGTTATAATAGTTTGAAGATTATAGTTATTTGTCTATGATAGTTAAAAATTATTTGATAGACAGTATAAAATACTTCGTTATATTGTAATTATCTATGCACAGCGAATAGATTGAAAAAAATAATTTATATGCTAATTGTTAAATACATATAAATTATGGCACACGACAGATAAATTTCGTCGGCATTTACATCTACATTTACCTTTTGACACATAACTGCTTTCTGTATAGTCGTAAGTATATACTTAAGTGCACTACCAGTAAATATCGCGTTTATATAAAAATACTGCCGTTTCAATTATACTTTAATGACTTTAAGGGCTATATCGTAATTCATTACATTCATCTATTGTGTATGTTATAGTGTATAAGATGTATATAATTTTCTTAAATGGTTTGTATAGTATTAAGTGGAAATGTGTGAATATTAGTTATGCAAAAAAATTATTCTTGGTGATAATGAAATAGGTATGTGATATTCGATTAATTGTTCAAATATTTAATTAATTCTTGGTAATGGTTTTATTGCCATTTCAGGAAATTTTCTTAGTGTTATTGAATAAGAAAGTAAGTTATTTAGCATATTTTCTTAACAAAAAAAAAAACTAAAAAAGGTTTTTTTTATCCGTTTCACTGCGTTATAATAAAATTTTATCAAAACCCAATCTATAGTTTTATTAACAATAGCATTCTACGATGGCAAATCGCTAAAATAAGAGTTGTTAAGAATAAACACGGTATTTTAATAAATTCAATATAGTTGTTAGCAATGATATTTAGCTATAATGTAATAAGGTTATATATTTTTTTTAATACCTTAACACATTAACGTTCAGCGATCTCAGACTAAATTAAAGGTTAGTAGTAATGATGTTTTGCTACTAAATTAAAAGTTATGTCAAAATTGATGGTTAGTCTGTGCAAATAAAAATCCTTTTTTTTATATTGTGTAGTGGAAGCTTAGAAAAGCTTAACCTCAAATTGTCAAACAAAGCCACTTTGATAAAAGCAATACAAACGCAATTTGTACGATAAATTTGCTCACCGACGTGATACAAAAATTATAGCTATATCATTTTTTGCTGTTTTTTTAATGTTATACATTTAATATGACTTTTTTATGTACTATCATTTCATGTCAAGATATTAAACGAGAAAAAACAGATTTTTTGCTGATTTTATTTTTTAAATTTTAGCGCGTTACAATGTCAACCGTAGCGTCACGTTCAATAATAATAGAGTGCTATCTGCAGTGTGAGAGAAAGAAAAGGTATAACATTTTTTCTGTTGCAAAACATCTCTTTGTAGCATTTAAGGCAGTTGTTTTGAGCATTTTACAGCAATCAAATTTGCGTATATTTCTTCTTTCTTCATGTGCCATCTCCTACACGGAGGTTAGTAATTAACATGGCTATTTCTACTTTGGATACTGTTGTTTAAAACAAGTCCTTTGGGGTACGCCTAAACCAGTCTCTAAGGGTGCGTTTATGCTGCACATCGCCGGCGCTGCTCGCCAAGATTGGCGCTGCCCGCTGCTCGCACATCGCCATTCAGCAGCATAAATGCACATCGCCGCGCTGCTCGCACCACGCCGTTATTTAATTACTGTCGACTTTTATTTTACTAATCAAATATAATATAACTGTAATAAAATTATTAATATAAGTCATATTATTGAGTTAAAATTATTTATTGAATTAAGTAGTATAAAAAAATAACTTAATTAACAAAAAAAATTGTAAATTTCTGGCGCCTTTGGACCTTCCGTCGACGAAAAACAAACCAAATAATTAATAGAACACGCTTGTTGCATAGAACAGTTTAAAAAAATTATCTTTACTAAACGAATCGTAATAGTTTGTAAACTTCTAGCTTTTGCGACGGAATGATCTCAAAACAAACAAACAGAATTATTACACAACAGTTCGCAAGAAAACATTTCTTTAATTAAATTGAATAGAAGAATAACATAATTTAAAGTGACTCGTAATTTTATATAAGGTAATTAATTTAAATTGCAAGTCAAAGTTTTATTTAATTTAAAATTGTGATAATCGATCGGTATTTGTTTTAATAAAATATTACTATAATGAAATTATTAATATAAGTCAAAATATTAAATTAAAATAATTAATTACTATGCCACTTCAGTAAAAATACAAACATTTCTTTAACAATTTCCTGCTTAATGCGGATTTATTTTAATTAAATTCTTCATAAAATTAATGTAAACGCAACAAAGTTTTGATAAACTAACATAATACATGCAAATAAAACTTCATTCTTTTAAATTGCATATAACCGCAACACGGTTTGAAGTAACATACTAATTAATTAAACTAATTAAATAAGTTCGATAATATAAATTACATTATGTTAACGTCTCACAAAACTGGCACTAAACGGACCAATCAGAGCGCTAGTTTGAAGATGTACGGCGATGGTCCGATTATAAAAAACAAACTATTTTGTTCACATCGCAGTGGCGAGGAATGTGGCGAGCAGCGCGGCGATGTGCGAGGTGCAGCATAAATGCTCCCATAAGATTATATAAGTTTGTTTCATCATCGCCACAACATCCCAGCGCCAATCTTGGCGAGCATCGCCGGCGATGTGCAGCATAAACGCACCCTAAGGTTCTTCAACTAGGAAATTCGACGTCGACCTATACTTCTTTCCCACTTGATTTTTCCTTGCGTTATTAGTTGCAGTATTTTATATTTGTCCCCAAGCATAGTATGACCTAAATATTCCAGTTTCTTAGTTTTATTTGTATTGATGACTTTTTTTTCCACTTTCTTAGCACCTCTTCATTTGTAACTTTATTAGTTCATGAGATCTTAAGTACTCTTTTGTATATCCATATTTCAAAAACTTTTTAGTTTAGGAGTTTACTTGTGAGTTGTTGGTTTAGTGTCCATGCTTCCATGCTGTACAGTAATATAAAAAAAAACATAGCACTTCAGCATTCTTAGTAATAATTCCAGTGTTAGATCGCGATTGCTGAACATTTGACTCATTTTAAGAAAACCTATTCTAGTTAGTTCAATTCTGTTTTTAATTTCTATCGTCTGCTTGTGGGTGCTAGTTACCCATATCCCAAGATATTTGTATTTCGGTATCCTTTCAATCTGGGTGTTTCCAATGATAAGGTCATTAAGAATTCTTGATTTTGAGATAATCATATATCTGGTTTTCTTTAAATTCATTTTCAACCCGTATTTTGAACTAAAACCATTCACTCGTTCCACCATTCTTTGTAGATCATGTTGGTTATCTGCTAATATCACCGCATCGTCTCATATCTAATTGTGTTGATCGGTCGCCTGCTAACCACAAGTCCAACTTGTTCTTCGTTGGATATTGCTTCCTAAAAAACCGCCTCCAAGTACAGATTAAAAAGAGTTGGTGACGATATGCATTCTTGTCTGACTCCTCTTTGTATGTTAATGCTTTCTGTATATTCGTTATTCACTTTCACCACTGCCGTTTAATTCCAATATCAGTTTTCTATAATCTGTATGCCCCCCCCCCCCCCCCGCATCGTTGATTTTGTCTTTTAGGAGTTTTACTAATTGTTCATGTTGGACCCTATCAAACGCCTTTTCATAGTCAATAAAGCGCGCGTGTATTACTTTATTCGTGTCCATACATCTTTGTATCAATACTTGGAATAGAAACAGTGTTTCCCGTGTGCTCAATCCGTTTCTAAAACCAAGTTGCGCTTCACTAATTTCTTCCTATAATTTAGTATATAGTCTTCTGTGTATAATTTTAAGGAATACTTTTAGGGTGTGACTCATAAAACTTATAGTTCTGTACTTCCTACACTCTTTACTATTTGGCTTTTTGAGTTAAATTATGAATGTAGATCTTAACCACTCATTTGGGATTATTAAAGTTTTATATGTTCTATGAGTTTTGAAAGCTTGGGACTTCATCTGGTCCAACAGTAGCTCAATACCATCAAAAATGCGTGTGCATATAATACTTGTTAAAAAGACTTTCAATAAATAATTTGATAAAAAACATAAAAAGAAAATTAGTTTCTCAAATCAGAACCAAACAAATTACATACATGACATTTGATTATCGATAAACATGAGCAAAAGTCTTTGAGAAGATAGACAAATTATTTCCAAAGCTGCAGCAAATGTCCTCAAAAGCATCGGAACAACCTTTTACAAAAAAATACACTTTATCAGATAAATTCATGAAAAAAGTTTTCTTTTTCGTATTCATTACAAAATTTAATCGTAATACTAAAAACTGTACGTTTTCGTTTGTTTTATTTCCCGCAACAAATACGTGTCGGAATTTTCCTATATAAAAAATTCGAACCAAAAACGTTATCAACTTTGTATTGGCTATGGGGTTCTAGACATCAACTTTGTATTGGCTATGGGGTTCTAGACATCATATAAAAAAATAACAATTTTTGAAAATGTGTGTATACATTAAGCTTTTTCAAAATATTAAGTTGTTGTGACTTCAACTATAACACCATCGACAGTTATGTTCACTTTACGCAATAAGAGAAAAACATTGCGTAACTCCAAACACCGCTATCGTCCATAAAATTTTAGTTTTTCGTATTGTCAGAACTAAATTATCCTCAGAAGTTGCACAGAAGATGATTGATGGGTTTATAGTCCATAAACTTTGCCAATGTCAAAATTCTTTGTCAACGCTCAAGAGTTATTTGCCTGCAATATAATTGAAGTTGTTGACCCAACATTAAATTTAAAGAACGTTATTGTAAAACGTAGAAAATTCCATCTATTGATATCACGGCAACAATCAATATAACCATGTTAGGTAATGGGATATAATACTTTCCATCCTCATGTTTTGTCACATGTCCTTTCTTGTTCAATATCTCAACAACAAATACGTAAAAAAACTATTTAACGTAAAAAAAGCGTATAAAAAGGTACAGGTTCTTTTATCAAGATAGCAAAGAAAGCTCACTAATCCTGACTAGCACTAATAGTTGAAACGTTATCAAGTATGAAATTAGGTAAAAATTACTTTAGAAACTTAGTGAGCCATCTCCATATCTTAAAAAGTTCAGTGCATTTTTATTTAATTTGCAAAACTCATTAATATGCTTTAAACATATAGTTTTGCAAAACTTAGCACTAGACATTAGGTTTTGTAGTTAAAAGCATTCCGACCGCCAAATTGATTTTTAGTATAGTAACAAAAACAGTAGGACACGGTAACATCGAGGAAATGAGTATAGAAACCTTGAGCAATGCAATCGTAACATCGATACAAGAGGCAAAACAGATACATGGTACGAAACTGAACAGGGAAGAAGGGAAACTATCAGCAAACACACAACAACTTATAAAACAAAGGCGAGAAAAACTACAAAAGCACCTACTACATACAGACCAGCTGAGAACACTAAATAAAGAAATATCAAAGGCCGCTAGGAAAGATATTAGAAACTATAACAAAACACGGATAGCGAAGACTATCGAAGAGAACAAAAGCATGAAAGTACTGAGACAGAAAATAACACCTGGAAAAGCAGAAATTACCAAACTCGAGGACCAAAACGGACAAACTATCAGGAACAATGAAGAGATCCTGGAAATCGTAAAACACTTCTATTCAAACCTTTATAGCGCTCAAGAAACACCAGAGCCGGAATATACCAGTACCATCCCCCAAATTTTAAACCAAGGATCAGAAGATCTACCGGAGATAACCCAAGAGGAAATCTCAAAATCAATTACGGATATGAAAAATAACAAGGCGCCCGGGGAGGATGATATTGCAATCGAACAGATTAAGGAAGGGGGAGTCGAGCTATTAGAAGCCATAAAGAGTTTATTCAACAAATGTCTCACGGAAGGAATAACACCAACAGCATGGGACAATGCAATCATTGTTATTATACACAAAAAGGAAAACACGGCTGACCTAAAAAATTACAGGCCAATAAGCCTGCTTTCGCACCTCTATAAACTCTTCACCAAAATCATAACTAGACGCCTCACAACCAAACTTGACCTTTATCAACCGCCTGAACAAGCAGGATTCAGAGCCGGATACGGAACGAACGACCACCTGCAAACCATCAAAACCGTAATAGAGAAATGTGTCGAATACAACAAGCCACTCGTCCTTGCCTTCGTAGACTACGAGAAGGCATTTGACTCTATCAACCACAATGAGATGTTTAAGGCACTGGCGAATTGCCGAATAGACCATAGGTACTCGGATACTCTACAGCACATATACAAAAATGCTACCGCATGCGTTAAACTACACAAAAAAACGGACAGATTCAGAATACAACGCGGCGTCCGACAAGGTGACAACATCTCGCCTAAACTATTTACAAACCTCATGGAGTACATGTTCAAGACCATAGAACTAGAAGATATGGGCATAAACATCAATGGCGAAAACCTCAACCATCTACGGTTTGCAGACGACATTGTGCTAATATCGGATAGTCTAGATAAGACAGAAAAAATGCTTAAGAAGCAGAACAATCACGACAAGTCGGCTTTAAAATAAACATCTCGAAAACGGAATATATGACCAACCTAGTACCTTCCCGAAACTTTATAATGAAGGTATTGAGATCCGGCGAGTCACCTCACACAAGTATCTAGGCCACGAGATTAAAATCGGCAGAGACAACCAGACACATGAGATTGGAAGGAGGCTAAGACTAACGTGGGCAGCCTACGGAAAACTAAAACACATTTTCAAATCCGACATCCCCAACTGCCTAAAACGTAAAGTGTTTGACCAGTGCATCCTACCAGTCTTAACCTTCGGAGCGGAGACTCTAACACTCACACAAAAGTCCGTCCAAAAGATCAGAGTGGCGCAACGAGCCATGGAACGTTCCATACTCGAAATTACATTGCGAGATAGAGTGCGGAATGAAGTACTAAGACAGCGATCTGGGGTTAGTGATGCAATTGAAGTAATAACCAAACTAAAATGGAACTGGTCCGGGCATGTTGCAAGGATGCCAAACAACAGATGGACCAAAAAGATCCTGGAATGGCGACCTAGACAGGAGGCATACAGAAGTAGAGGACGCCCACCCACCCGATGGACAGACGATGTGAAACGCATCGCCACCAACTGGATGCAAGAAGCACAAGATAGAAGTAGATGGAAGATGTTAAGAGAGGCATATGTCCAGCAGTGGACAACACAGGCTGAATGAAGAGAAGAAGAAGAAGAACAAAAACAGCAACTTTAGCGTCATTCTTATTTCTACGTATAATTTGATAAATAATCGATTTTTTTTACCAGTACATTCAGTTAAACTCAAACTATACTTTGTCTAAGTTATAATTTTTATAGCATTTTTAAATACTTTAAAATGCATTTTAATGCTATTTACAAATATATTTTGACTAAACTATTTTGACAAAATATAGTTTGCTTCTTTCTGAAAGTACTAGTAATAAAATAGATCGATTATCAAATTATATGTACAAATAGGAAAGACGCCAAAATTGCTGTTTTCTTTATAATATTACTAATACAAGTACCAGTCAGAAAGATATTAACAAGGACCATTTTATAAAGACAAGTCAAGTGTCCTACTACAATTTGGACAATAGACCTAGACGCTTGCTTAGTTTTGTTTTCTTTTTGAATAGTTTTTACATTTTCAAAAGACCATCTCACTCACATCTCTGAAAAAAAACTGTGTTTAAATTTAAAAAGTCGCAGTTTTCCGATCTCTGCATTCCTACCAAAATTGCGTCTCCCAAACATGCTTAAAATGCATATTTACGGTTTTTTTTATTTACGGTCTTTAAATAAAATTAAAATTAAAAACTTATAGCATTTTACTCACACAATTATAATATTTTAGATATATTTAAAATAGCTTAAAAATTGCGTCCAAAAACTAATTTATAAAAAAAAAACTGTCAAAATTCTTTCATTTTTATTGCTAAATACGCATGTGTTGTATAAAAATACATCAAAATTCTTTACAGCATAAAATTGAAAAATAAAATTAACCAATACCTTAAAAATCATATTTTTACGTAAAAATTTACATAAGAAATCTATTTATTGTTTGAAATACGACAAGATTTACTGAAAAAAACTAATTTATTGTAAGAATTAACGCAAACATTGCCAAAAATCTTTAACCTCAATAATATATTATTATTAAGTTTGCAAAAACCACTTTTTTGCATAAGTTAAGTAAAAACGTTTACAAAATCTCATCGTAAATTATATAATATATTAAAAAAATCATATTTATACATTATTAAGATTAATATATCAATTTATTGTCTGAAATTGATCAAAAATTGCTTTGTAATTGATTTCTCATTAATTGCATTTTCAAAAATAGACTAAAGGAAAGGAATGCATAGTTCAAAAGTTACTATTATAACATCCAAGCAAAACATTAAAAAAGCCCAATCAGCAGTATCTGCGATATTACCATGTGGAGCTATTGAAAAAAGGTCTGTTCCAACATACGATTTGGACAGTTTGCAAACCGTTCAAACTATGCACACAAACAAATTACTGTGTATAAAAGATTGCCTAAGGTTGACAAATATTTGTTTGTGTGCACAGTTTGAACGGTTTGCACACCGTCCAAATCGTATGTAGGAACAGACCTTATCACTCCAGTAAAAAAAACTTTTCCATGCAGCAATACAAGCTATTGTAGCTACTGTCTTCTGCAGCAAATGTTCTGCTTTGGTTACCTGCCAATAATCTTAACAATAAAGCAGTTTATCAGTAAAAAAAAAATCAAGAAGCAGTTGCTCAATTAAAATGTTTACGCCCCATATATACATAACACCCCACAAGTTAACTTAACATATAATTCAAGACTGTGATGCCGTTTAAAGCAGCATATTAAAAAAACTAAAATTTAATTACAATCGCTGAGTGCTTTTTAGCTTCGTCGCATAACAAAAGTCGCTATAAATTAAGAGAGGCAACTCTTTCGACTGCTAACGCCAACCCGTCAGAACTGAGAGCAATATATTTTATCACCCAACTGAAGCAATCCCGTAGACCAGACAAATAAATTTTTTATTGCATCAATTATATACTAATCAACATCATTTACACAACTAATTTACAAAATAAACCCCTAACTGTGCAACGACCAGATCATAGAACTGATGTATATGAAGCTGAAAGATCTCCTAAAGAAGCAAAACAAGAAAATCAATAAATTTAAATTTTTTATGATTGGCTTGATAGACATAGAGGCTTATCAAAAGGTCAATCATAAAGCGATCTCAAACTGGACCATAAAGAGTTGAACAAAGACCACAGCGGCCAAAATGTCATTCATAGCCAGTTAGACCACACAGCCACCTACGTCACAGAAAGTATTAGCCCTGACTTTTTCCAAAAAGGTTCCAAAAACCCCAGCAGCTGCAGCCAAGCCCCAGGCCAAAAAACTCCGGATGCTCTAATCCAGATCTTCCTCAAGAAGCCTGTTAAAAGTCCGGCCAATCCCGCCTTAAAAAACTAAAAGTAATGGATGTCTAGCTTGACAACTACGTCATACCGCATTACAAAACCCCGCAACTAAAGAACAAATTCAGTATAGTAAAAAACAGAAAAAAAAACAAAAAAATAGAAGAAAGGCACGGGTGAGTCTGATTCTGCCGTCTCTTTCAATAAGACATCAGACGGCCCACCACGTCAGGTGCCTTTAGCGCCAAAGGGTTTTCAACTTGGCCTGCCACTTAAGCCCAATGACCACTTCTGGTCCGTCCTCTAGCTGCAGGCCCTTCAATAACGCTCACCTCCCATTGTAATACAGAATAAATACGTATTACAAAAATAGTTGGCTACTTTTGTTATAATGGTATCCGCATGCACTCATTTTTGTATGCGAGTTCCCGCGTCCAAAAAAACTATTCTGAATCTAGACATAGAAATGGTACAAATTTGCCACAAAATCTAAGCAACGCCTATATAGCTGGCACACTACATGAGCCCTGACACAGATAACTGCCGTATAACTACTACCACCGCTACAAGTTTGTATTACTCACAAAACTGACACACCATTAAACTATACTATAAAAAATCAATTTAAAACCTCCAAGAATTGTTACAACACCTGAAAATGTCGAACAAGTTTTATTTGTCTTTACTGTGGTTTCCTAAGCGCTTTGCACGTAAACATGCAGTTGCCATTGACATGTCAAGACATTTTTTTTATTGAATTTTTTACGATAAACATTATTTGCATCCATACAAAACAATTGTGGTACAACTGACAAAAAAATTATTATTTATTCCAACATTGTAGCTGCTGCTTAGAACCTTATTCAACAGCGCACATGCAATCACAGACTCTGAAAGACCTACAGAACAATATCCAATCTAAATTGTTAATACATATACCCAAATGTGGGCAATAAAAAACAACATTTAATTTTTTTTTTAAACTGCGTAAAATCAAATCTGTTATAAACAGCAAAAAATTTAAAAAAAAGTTTTAATTTCATTAAAAAAAAAAAAAATTAGAAAATAGTAAGATAGTAAGATAGAGAGAGATTTTGTATTCAGCAATATCTGTACTATAAAGTTTAAATAACAAAAACACTACAAAAATAAAAAAAAAAAAAAATGTATAATGCAACAAAAAAACTTGCAGAATAGAAAACTAATATTATTCTAGATCTATAGAACTTTCTAAAAGTACAAAGCTTAGCTACTTCCCGTAGAATCAAATTTATTAAAAATGATTGACTTGTCACGTGATCTTAGAGTAACAAGAAACAAAAAATCTTTCATGCTTCTAAGGTGCATCCGTTTTTCAAACAAATGCATAAAGAAATTCAACCTAATATTGTACTAAGTTTATACAACACTATTTTTAGATTAATACTAATATTGCAACCAATATGTGACAGAGAATTTGTAAGACCTAAATTCTCCTGTCAGTCGTCATAAAGGAATATCAAAGCAGAAACTTAAAAAATGTTTAAAACTATATACGGCAATAACATTTTGTTTTTGTATAGCTAAACGTATTTAAGATTAAGATGAGAATATCGAACCAGGCTTACAACGGTCATTCAAAACGCATATTTTATTGTAACATTAATAAGATAGCAATTCGATCAGTTTTACATAAGTATAGTAATCAGTTATTAATGCATAACAAAATAAAATAAAAATAGTAAAAAAAAAAAGATTTGAAAACTTATTATTTTTAGTAAAATACAATAACCAAAGAAAATTCAGTCTTAAAATTTTTACCAATTGTTTTTAAATACTTAAGATTGGTAAAAATAGAATTTTGGCGCAATTAAAAATTATTAAAAATTTTTTTTTTTTTCATTCTACTAACCTGCCAATTTTTTTAAATTTATTACTGAAAACTATTTCTGTGTCACAGTAACTTAAACTTGTAATTTTATGTTGACAGTTCAGAATTTTATTTGACAGGTATGCTATATTTCTTTTAACACAAATTATTACTGTAACTTGTTTGACAGTTTTAATAACTTTTTAGTAATTTTTTTGACACTTTAGAATACAATTTGACTGATTTAGTACAGATTTGCCAACTTAAGAGAAGATAAGTTTTTGACACATCGTTCTTTCAACTTCAAAATTATATTTTTTTTCCAAAATCATTAACCAATGGCCAATCTATAAAAGTATAGCATTTGGGAATTTATACTTTATATAGTCAGATGCAAAATAACCGAATCATTAGGTAATTTTTTTTATAAAATTTTTAGTGTTTTACTATCAAAAAGACTATCAGGATGTATAAAAAAACAACTTATCAGTTTATTTAATAAACATTAATAAGCAAAAATAAAATTTAAAAATATGCGTTCTTCACTACCTATTCCTCATTAGACAATATGCACAGAAGATCAAGATAGCTACTGGGTTGACTTGTTTGTTTTCAATTAACTGTCACTTAGGGCAGATTGGTGTGTTGATTAATGTTTTAAGTGCCAAAGATTGTGCAAAAGGTGTTGCTCTTGTGGCAGATGGAAGAAGCCAGCGGTATGTGTCCAGATTCCATCATGTCAGCCTTTCTACCGTCCAAATAGTACTTAAACGGTTTAGGAAAACCGGCAAAAATACTCGGAAGCCAGGATCTGGCAGAAAACAAAAAACAACTGCAATTTATCGTTCGTACTACTCTACGGAATTGTCTTGTGACTTCAGTGAAAACCCGAAACCAATTGCGTGAGGTTTGCGGTACAGCTGTGAGTGTGTAAACAATTCGTCAAATGTTGCAAGAAGCTAGCTTAAAATCTTGTAGACCAACAGCTGGACCAAAATTACTCCCACGTCACCAAGTAGCCAGACTCGCAAAGATTTAAATTGGACATTGACACAATGGATGACTACTGTTTATTGACGAGTCTAGATTCTGCTTACATTTGCCAGATAGAAGAGAACTAGTATGAAAACAAACTGGAAAACAATTTGCGAAGTGCACCTTTAAAGACCGGCTTAGCCATGGTAAAGGTTTCCTGACGGTATGGGCAAGAATATCAATGGATGCCTTGCACCAAATTGATTGTTATTGATAGAGGATTGCTGACTACACAGCGGTATATTAAGAAAGTTTTGAAAAATTACGTAGTCCCATTTGCTCCATTTATCGGCGATGGTTTTATTCTGATGCAGGATAACGCAAGACCGCATTTTGCAAGGTGCGTCACAGAATACTTGGTTGCAGTTGGAATAAGAAAATTCAACTAGCCAGCAATGTACCCTGATAGAAATCCTATAGAACAGGTTTTGGGACATGCTGGGCAGACGTGTTAGAAGACGTGCAGTTGCAGCAACCACAATAAACGAATTTCGTGTGTCAGTTTAGGAAGAATGGCAGAATATTCCAAAAAAAAATATTCGTGAGCTCATTAGTGGCATGGGCCGCCGTAAGCAGGCAATAGTTAGGGCAAAGTATTGAAATCTTATTCAACTAAAATCTTTATTACTATGTAATCTCTGTTAAGTTTATTTGAAGATTATATAGAAATGCATTTTCTTTCGTGTATCCGTACATTATCGTTTACGCTTATAATGTTCATTAAATAAACTGATAAGTCCATATGTTATTTTTTTTTTCTACATCCTGATGGTTTTTTTGATTGTAAAACACTAAAAGTTTGATAAAAAAATGCAAAAAATTATACAATGACCCGGTTTTTCTGCATCTGTACTTAAAACATATTACAAAAACGTTCTTTAAATAAATGAATGAGTATTAAACTATGCATACTTACTATATTGTGATGATAGAATTTATAATGTTAGTACTGACCTAGAACAAAAAAACACAAATTATAGCAAACAAATATGTAAAAAATGTTCGGTTATTCCAACACAGCAAAATTTTATGTCTTCATTTTAGAATATTATTAGTCAGACATCCATTGAAGTAGAAATCAACAATTCTTATGGGTATTACTATATGACACGATTAAAAACCATTTTTATATATTTTACTATACTAAGTTATTTATTTAGTAAACACAAGCTAATTATTAAATATCTATTTATAGTATGCATTTTCAATCAAATATTTGTGATTTCATTAATATGATCAATCTATTCATATGCAATAAACAACTTAACAAATTGAGACTAAATAAATCCAGCTAACCAAATAAATTGATTTATAAGTGTGCAACAAAATAAACAATACTATTCAAAATGCTCATCCCACCCGCCGTTCTGCATGATTTTTCCACTTAAGAATCTTACAAACCAAGTAGGCCAGCCACGGGTCAGGTGTAAGTTACAATTAAAAATTTAAATACACTCAACATTGGCCAAGTTTAGCCACCACCTGCACATTTCAAAATTTATTACTACATGTACTAAAACTCTGCTATCATAATAATTTATAAAAAGTGTCAATAAACAAAATAGCTTTTAATACTAAACAGTAATCTTAATACTATATAATTTATAACTTTGTATTACATTATTTACAATATATCGCACTTTATAATATGTAAATTAACATTTTACAAAAGAGTTAATATTGAAATGAAGACGATGCTCATAAATATAATAATTTATTTGACGGAAATATGTGTTATGTTATTTATTGCAGTTAAGAAGCCATTTATTGACAGCTTTTATGAACACATTTTGAAACGGAAAGTAATAGCTGGTGTATGTAATAAAAGTAACGTGTGTTTGTGAAAATTACTAATATATTTATTCGTTTATTATCAGCAACCAAATAAATTTAATCATTTATTTATTGTTAATACTACGTGAGAACTGAAAAAACTCAAACTCAAGTCCGGAAGTAAATCTTGCAAACTAACAATTCTAAAAAATCTTAATATATGCTAGTGCCCTATCCCTATATAATAAAAATCTATAAATCGTAATTTGTAGGAGACTAGTTTTTATAGAAGATTTTACGTTGTTTTGCTTATAACGTTAATTAAATTTATAACATTTGGTGATATAAAAATGATATTAATTACATATTTTACAAGATACATATCTACAGTATTTCCGTTACTAACATGCATTGTGCGAGATTCCTTAACGGAACCGTGTGTTACTGTTTTGAGTAATTATCTGTCGCGCTATATGCTACACCAATATAAATCATATCCTTACACGTTCGCACCTGTTGTAAATGCACAAACACGTAAATTGATATAAAATAGTTAGAAATCAATATGAGCTATTGATAACCAAGGCAATTATAAGACTTAATAGTAGTTTTGATCGTGTAAGACATATCTATCACTTATAACCGTACGCCATGTCAAAACGAACGATTGAATGAAAGAATCGATGAATAATGTGAGTAGTAGATATCAGGTAGGTTTTCTGTTGGCAGTTAATGAACCAATTATATCCCACACATATAGCCACTATTTGCATGTAATAGCTTAATGTCCACGAAACGAGTGTAAATGGTAAAAGTTAAATCTAACTGTATACGCGTTATTTATTATTTATATTTATCATTCACTATCATGATTTTACCCAGCATTTAAATCGTGTTTAACGTTCGGACAGACACGTCATGATTTCCATTCAATGAAAATTCTAAAAGCAACCAATAACGAACTTGAATCGATTTGTATGTTCAGACACGATGAAAGCTCAGCAATTGTCTATTGAAATTTGTAATAATTCTAGCGAGTTATTAATGTATTATCTTAGCGCTGAATAAAACTGATTTACTTGTGGTCTTTTCATCTAAAGTGGATCGAGCAAAGTTGGTCATTAAATTTCTCTATTTACTATAATTAATATAATTATAGTAAATGCTGTGACCATATGGATGATTCTGAAACAAAACATGTAGAAATGTTATATTTCCTTCCTAGCCTTATAGCAGATGACGTGTTTTTATATCAATGATTGGAATTGCTATTATATAATTATTGATTATAAATAATATCACAGTTTTCGGGAGTTGGATATTTTATATTTAAATGGGTTCTTAGTGTGTTAATTGACCTTACTCGACCCCTTCTTATGCAGGCCGTAGGTCATTCGGTATGTAAAAGATTTGTTGACATGATTAATGTACTTAAGTTTATTTTAATTGAAATAATTACTCAATGACCTGTATGCGCGTCTGTATTTAACTACAGTTCTTTGAGTTTGAAATTGACTGAATTAACGCTTTATTAGGAATATAATGGATATCTATTAAAACAAATAAAATTACTTATCAAAATAAACATTATTTTTGTATTATAAAATATGCAATTGTTTTATTTATTGTGGGTTAATAAAAAAAATCAACAACAAAAAATACAATAGAATAATATACAATGGTAATTGAAAACATTATTTTTATATTTGTGTTACGCACAGATATTACTATATGTTTTTTTATATAACTATTGCAACAAACGCTACTCCACCCATCCAGCACACCGTGCGTTTTATTATCTATTAATTAACTTAACATTAATTTATTTTAAAAATGGCCATTGCCAGACAAAAATAGAGCGTACCACTTCGATGAAGTTGTATCAAACAGAATCATAATGCTACAAATACAAGTAACGTCAATAAACATAAATATCATTCAAGTATAAGCGCCAACAACAAACGACAAAAAACAATTGAAAATGTCTACATCAAAATAGAATAACTACTCAGACAAACAAAAACCAACAATATAACAATTTTGATGAGAAATCTGAAAGCAAAAGTAGGAGCTGGATGTAAGGGGAATGTCGTAGGCAAATTTTGGCTTGATAGATGGAACAACAGAGAGGATACATTCGTATAATAATAGTCCAAGATATTATTGCAGAGAGAACGTGGATTGGTTTTTTTTTGTTTTCAGTTTGTAAGTATGTGCAAAAAGGGGGGGGGGGGGGAGTAAAAAAAAAGTTATAGCGAGTTGTGCTTTATAGTACTGGATTGACGTTTGAATTAAAATTTATTGTAATTTTTAAGCTATATCTAGAATTTTGTAGCAAAAACGTTTCGTAAACCGTAGATCGTTTTTCTATGTTATCCAGCCTAATCACCAGATGCACACCGTATTTGCTGTTCATAATGAATTTGGATTCGTTAAGACGCTTGATTGACAATAAATAAACTCAACAAAAAATTAACTTCAATTCAAATGTCTCCACAACATTGCAGAGCACAACTCGCTTCGATTTCTTTTTAGACTTCCTCTCCTGTACCTACTTATAAATTGACAAAAAAAAAACAAATTCATGGCATCTCTGCATCTTAGACTTTAAACATAACAAATGCATTCTATAATGTTCTAAGTTTCTACACTTAGAAAGGTCCTGCCAGCTCGCATAACTCCATAACTTAAAACCAAATCGACTACATCACAATAGCAAATACACATAAAAACGTAATAAAACCAGTAAATAAGTTCCCCAGAGCGGATGTAATTTCAGATCATAATCTACTAGTTGCACAAATCCTAGTCCGGCTAAAACCAACACCAAAAACCGCAAACAATAAAAAACTGGACAATGTCACAAGAGGAGACAAATTAGAAAAGCCAAAAGATAAGTATACAAGACAAAATTGGTCGTCCAAAGAAAAGTAGAAAATCATTAAAACAACAGTAAACAAAATATCAGAAAAAAAAACTAATACAGACCAAACCCACCAACAAAAAAAAACTGGGTGAAGAACAAGATAATAGATCTTATGTAAGAGATAGCATGGAAAAACTAAGCAATACAACGAAAAAAAATAAATATCAAAAAACAATATTAGAGCACCTAAGTAAGCACGCAGGCGGAGATGATGTGGAGCAAGAATAGAAACACATCAAAAGTAGTATACTAAAAAAAACTGAACAAATGAGAAAAAAATTAAAAAAACAAAACAAAGAATAGTTTAAGAAGTGCAGAAAGAAGATAATGGCAACAAAAGAGAAAGAGAAAAAAGCAAGAGCAGGAAGCCAAGGATAGTAGGTTAAATAGAAGGTGTCCAGACTTTGTGAAGTAATACCACAACGGTAATCCCGCAAGGCTTGGAGGGCTTAGAGGTTAGGGTTTTTAGTGGGTCTACGGGTAACCGGGAGCCCCACACAAAGTGCGTAAGGCATTTTCCCCCCTCAATTAAAAAAAAAAAAAAGAAAGAAGATAAAACTGAAAGATGAAGCAAGAAGAAAATGCCTCTAACGTAAATCGAGAAACCTAAAGAAGGACTACAAAAAATAGGCGCGACCAAAACATGTCGAAGAAAGAAGAAAGAATATTATAACCAAAAGGTAAAGAAAATAGAAAAAAGCAATAACAACAGCAACAGTACAAAAAAAACCTACCAAAAAATAAAACTACAAGCCTCGGAGTATAAAGCAAAAGAAATGACGTGTAACGACAATAACAAAGCGGTCTTAACAGAAAAAACAGACGTTCTTAAACAATAACAGCAATATTTTTGCAACTTTCTTAATAATAAATCAGACCCAAAAGAAAAACAAACTTAATTGGAAGTACAAACTTCAACACTTAAAGAAACAATAGCTGCTTGCAAAAATAACAAAGGGCCAGGTAGTGATAACATAACAGCAGAGCTACTAAAAGCAGACGGGACAGAAGTATAGATGCGCAAACATAAACTGATCAAACAAATATGGAAAGAAAAAACAATCCTAGAGGAGTGGAATATAAGCCTTATACACACCATCCACAAAAAAAAGAAGTAAAAAAAAACTGAAAAACTACAGAGAAATTACGTTATTAAACGTAGCATACAAAATCCTCTCGAGTATAATTCACAACCGGCTAAATGCCTACGCAGGAAATATTTTAGTTATATATCAGTATAGATTCCGCCCCAACCGGTCCACATCTAACCAAATCCACTCGGACATTCATTGCCTGTTTATTGACTTTTAGCAGGCTTTTGACTCAGTCAATAGAAGTAAGTTATACCAGAACTTAATAATAATGGGCATACCAAGAAAAATAGTCAACCTAGTAAAACTAACATTAAATAAATCAAAAGCAGCAGTAGAAATACAAAGCGATAAAATAGATACATTTGCCATTAAATCTAGAGTCAGACAGAAGAACGCGTTATCAGCCCTACTTTTCAACTTAACACTACATGCGGTTAAAAAAAAAATGTAACAAAAAATTTAACATACAAAAGTAAGCAAATTGGAGCCTACGCACACAAAATTATACATTCAGGATAATGAGCTCAAGTCTCTCTTAGGTAACAGCAATATAGTGAAATACATAAAGACTAAGATGGATGGACCACATACAAAGAATGGACGCAGATCGGATCACCAGGCTAATCACATAATGGAAACCCACCATCAGCAGGCCAAGAGGAAGACCACGTAAAAGATGAAATAAAAACCTGGAAGAAGACATAAAAAAATAGGAGTTGGAGGATAGTAGCAGAAGATAGAAAAGAATAGTCAAAAATCGTGGAAAAGGCCAAAAGTTTGATCCTAGTTGATGTCCAGGATCAACCTTTTGCACAGACAAATGATTTAATAAAAAGAATACATAAAAGAAATGTTCGCAAATAAACACGCAACACCCCACAAAAACGCAAAAAACAGAAAAATCTTAAAGCCAGATAAAATCTCCAGTACTTCAAGCAATTGGAACTACAACCTTAACACTGCTGTTTAATGTAGCACAATACGGCAAAAATTAAAAAAAACTGGTTTAAATAAACCTTCATAGAAATATTAAAAAAGAATAAAGCAGATGAATCTTATTTATAAGAGAAACACAGTTTAGATTCTGCAAGGTTTAAGAACAAAATAATCGTTATTTAGCCAAAAAACCCTAACACAAAGATGCAACCAGAAAGTATTCCTGTGCTTTATCAACCTTGAATAAACGTTTGACTAACTACACAACAAAATTCTAGGCATATTAAAAAACACGAAAATAGATGACAAAGTGGAGAACTTTGTTCATTCATTTCAAACCTCTACTGGCAACAAACAGCAAAGGTCAGAATAAGAATCAAACTAAAAAAAAAGAATAAGTCAGTAATAAGCCCTAACATCTGTGCAGAGCAAATAATCACAAAAGTTTTTAAAGAAATAAGTTGAAACCCGCCTTTAAATAAAATTTTCTAACAATGTATTTATTTAGATAAATCTTGCCTAAAAGTTGTTACAATTTAGTCATATTGTGTTTTATGGCCAAAAACATCAAAATTCGTCTTGAAATTGTTAATATCCGTACAGAAAATAACAAAATTTGGATGTAAACTATCAAAATCCATTAATAAACCATCAAAATTTAACTGAAAACATCAAAAAATACGTTTTGTAACTGTAAACGTAAAAATCCGGCAAACAATACTAAAAACTCCACTACAAAAAATTAGAGTGTAGTCATAATTTATGACCAAAAAACATCAAAGCTTAGTAAAAACATGTTATTTGTGACCATAAAAGTAAAAATCCGACATCAAAGTTTAACAAAAAAAAGGTTTGATCAAAAGTTGTTTTATGGCTAACATCAAAATTCGTCAAAAATTTAATATAATACGGAATAAAAATAATAAAAATGTCATATAAATGTTCAAAATCCGGTAATAAACCATCAAAATCAATGTAAACAACAATTTTCTTACAATAAACGTAAAAATATTATCAAAGTTCAACCTAACAAACATTAAACTTAACAAAAAATCATTAAAATGCAAACAAAAAATTTAAAAAAACTAAATTTAAATTGTCAAAATCCGGCAATAAAATGTCAAAATTTAAGTAAAATTATCAAAATGTATAAAACAATATGTTTTGTGACCGTAAACGTAAAAATTCAGCAACAAAACGTCAAAATCTAACAATGTAATTCCGTTTTAGTAGCTACCACTAAACAAAGTAACACAAACGGGTGACTTGTCTGATCAAAAATATGGCTTCAAAATAGGACGGCAAACAGTAGATTCCATAAACAAAGTGCTACGGTTTGCCCGCAAAGTAATCTCAAGTTGCTCTTGCCAACATCTTAGCAAAAGATACTAAGGAAAAGAACAAAAGTCTCTCAACATGGTTGCTTTGCCAAAAAGAAAACAACAAAAGAGTGAGTATTGGACCCGATTCTTTAGAACTCAATAGTCTACAAAGGCTAAAACCACCCCTAGAAATAACGCTCACAAGCGTTGCTGGCTAGTAGCAACAGCTGTAAATTACAAGAAAAAGATACTTATAAACAATGCAAGCATTACACTTTAACAAATGCAAAGTAAAGTGCTACAATTCGAAGAAAACAAGTTGAAATACTTACAAGAAAAAAAAACCGTAATCCATTTTAACATCCAAAATCATTAAGTAACTAGCAACAATTACGCAAATAAACAAAAAAGCAACTTAGCCAAATATTGGAGAACCTAAGATTTGATAAAATACATAGTACAGATGCACACCACACCGGTTTGACATACTGTAACAGCAAACCAAAAACTAATCAGTGTTTAACTCTCAAAGAATATTAGCAACGCATATAAAACAGCGAGGGTTAAAACAGAAGTAAATCTAATAGAATTCTTGATACAAGATAGATAAAAAAAGTACGTGGAAGTAGACAAACTGACAAACAGCATAAATGTAACAAAATATGTTACGCCTAATTCCCAATATTAAAACGGGGATCGACAAGCCCATACAAAAAAATAGATTATTTTCTGACTTAGAAAATACTAACACAACCATCATTAGACAAAAAGCAACAAGTGTAAATACTGCAGTGCGTAAGAATACGTTGACTATATCCAAAATCAATTAAAACGTAAAAGTGCTTCAAACAATCATTAAATTTCAACCACAAAAAACTAAAATTTAGTCATGAATCCAAAAATCATCAAAAATTCGGCTTAAAACAACAATTTAAATTTGATTTTGAATCCGGTAATAATTTGTCAAGAAGTAACTAAAAACATCAAAACTTTGTAAAAAAAATCATTTGTGACCGTAAATGTAAAAATTCGGCAATCAGTCAACAAAATTCAAAAAAAAATAGTAAGTTTGGTCATAAGTTATGTTATATGACATGAAACATTAAAATACTTTAAAATCTAGAAAAATATTAACAACATTTGAATATAAACTGTAAAAACCTGGTAATAAGTAATAAAAAACTAACTAACATCAAAGATTAATAAAAAATATTTAGTTTTGTCACCTTAAATAATTAAAATTCGACAAGAAATCATTAAAACCCAGCCAAAAAAATAACAAAATTAGAATTTAATTGATCAAAACCTGTCAAAATCCAACTAAATTCATCACAATTTGTAAAAGAATATGTTTTGTGACCGTAGACGTAAAAATCCAGCAATAAAACATAAAAATCTACCAAAGTAACATTAAATTTTAGTATTTTATGACCGTAAACATTAATATGCAACAAGAATCTTTATAATCCGGGTAACAGCAACAAATTTTAGATATTATTATTAAACTAACATAAACGGGTGACTTGTCTGAACAGTAATTGGCTTGAAGATAGGACAACAAAATCAGTTTTTGCCTACACCAAACATTATTTGCAGTCAATAAGAGCATCTTAGCAAAAAATACTGAGAGCTGCTTTGAGGGTGGCTAATATATAAAAGTCAAAAAAAGAAATAGTCCCAAAGACAAACAAAACAGAAATCGGTATTGGACCCAACTCTTTAAAATTTAAAGGCTAAAACCACCCCAAAAAGTAACGCGTATAGATTATGCTGATTACTGCAGTAATTGCCAAAAAGAAAAAAATAAACAATGCAAGCATTGCACTTCAGTGGGTGGAAAGTAAATAACAACAACTCGTCCCAAAAAAAGCAGAGTCTGTTGTATTCTAAAGTCATAAAGTTCTTAGAAGTCCGGTTGAATCCAAAATTTACGTTTGCCAGATAAATAGCCAAATACAACCTAATGCCAAGTATCAGGAAAAAGTATTTAAAAACTAATCAAAAAAGTCAAAAAAAAAAAAAAAAAACGGAAATCTTGGTTAGCGGGAAAAAAACAAATTTAAATTTAAAACAGGAAATCTGGGTAGCGGAAAAAAAACAAATTTTAAATAATTTATTAATCATAAATATGGCATTGAAAATGCAAATAATTTTGTGAAACATGTTTGCCATTAAAAAATAATTATATAGTAGAATATTTTATTATTTATGAATAAATATGTTAAATATAAAAAATTTCTACAAAATAAAAGAAGAAAATATTAATCAAAAATGATAAACGCAAAAAGTATTAAAGTGTGCATATATCAATCATCATAGAGCAAAAACCAACAACTGTAAATACTGCAATAAATAAGATCATGTTGAATATATTCAAAAACAGTTAATAAAAAATGTTTAGCCTTTGCATGACCAAAAACAACAAAGTTTGGCTTGATACCATTAAAATATAAACATTTGAATAAATACCATCAAAATCCGGTAACAAACTATCAAAAAACATTAAATTTAAAAAAAAAATTGTTACAAATCATGTAATGTCTGTAATAAACCATCAAAAACATTTAAACTTAAATATAATTTAAATTTTGTAACCAAAAATTGTAAAAAATCATTAAAATCCGGTTAAAAAAACAAAAAATTAAATAAAAATTATTAAAATCTGGTAATAAATCGTCAAAATCAAACTAAAAAACATTTAAATTTAGTGATAAAATATGTTTTGTAACGGTAAACCTGAAAACCCGGCGATCAACCATTAAAAAAATCATAAATGTTTTATAAAACATCAACAATTGGTTTAAAATCAATAAAATTGGAACAGAAAACAATGTTTGAATATAAATCATCTAAATACGGTAATAAAATATCCAAACCTTTTTTCAAATTACAAAAATAAGAAAATCCATAAAAATTATAAAAATCCTGTAATAAAAAAACATGTTTTGTGACCGTAAACCTAAAATTCGGGCAATAAATAATTTAAAAAAATGTTTTATGACCAAAAACATTAAATTCAACAAGAAATCAATAAAATCCGGTCAGAAAATAATAAAATTTGAAGTTAAATTATCAAAATCCGGAAATAAACTGTCAAAATTTAACTAAAACATCAAAAACTATTAAACAATTTGATTTGTGAGCGTTAAAGTAAAAGTACTTGTTGCTGTACTTTTACTATCATCAAAAGTCAATAAAAAAATCATTAAATTTTAGTTTAATATTAATTTTGGACGTCCTTCGATATTATTTATTAATTAGATTTATCCAATGGATTTAGAATAAAGCAACCATGGAATGGCAATAGGACCTGTTTTTATTTCTTTATTTGTATTAATTACATTAGTCGATTAATATCAGCAAACGTTTCGGGGATGAAACTATCCCTTTCCTCAGCGCTAAAAATGTTTTATATATAAATAAAAGACTAATGAACATAAATTAGCTTAATTAATTAAAACATGATTTTAACATTGACAAATTACATACATGATAAAAATATACAAACAAAAAAAATTTTTTTATAAAAAAAAATAAAATTTAGAGGTGGCTTACCGGTGATATGAAGAATTATGTCCGTACAACATAAGACTACAATTTAATAAGTATTTTCATCATTTTTATATGTGCAAGCCACGTTTGGAATTTCTTTATATATAATATTTTATAATTATTGGTCAGATTTATACAACATCACAATTATATATTCGGTGTGTAGCCACCTCACATTTAACAGCACAATTAAAACACATAACAGATTAAAAAAATTTGTTATAAAATTGACACAAAACAACAAGTGTAACACCTGAAAAAGTTTTGCATAAAAATGAAAACCACCAAAAAACTCATGACTCATCATGGGTGTTCTAAACCGAAATCATCAGAATGGTTATAGAAACCAACAACCTGAACTATCAACAATTCGTTTACCAAAAAAAAACTGTTTAAATTTAAAGATACTTTTGAAGCTATCATTAGTAACAACAACTGTTTGAACAATTGCACCAAGTTGAAGTATACAAATCAATCGTAATCGTTACGTATAGCACGCATTAAAAACAAAGAATAAATATTACAAGTAACATTGATAGTTTATTGGACTTGCTCAGCTGTAAGAAGAATAATGCATATTTGCTGCGAGAATTAACAGATAGTGTCATCTTGCAAACACAAGCGTTGGAAAGATGCCTTGTCAATCAATAGAATAAGGCATTTGAGTTCAACACCAAAAGTTGATATAGATCCTAAAAAAAACCGGAATAGACAACAAATACCTTAAAATATTATATTAAAACCAGACAAAAAGCTTAAAAATTGGCAACGACAACACAGGCAGAGTAAAAATGTTAGGTAAAGTGAGGCTAAAATGTGTATTATCTCTTCTGCTATTCAATATCTACTCCAAATACATATTTTAAAAAACTCTAGAAAATGCACAAGAAAAAATTCTTATAAACAAAAAACGCATAAACAATTTTAGATATGCAGATAATACCATGATCATTGCTAACAATATAGAAAATCTAATACACCTAATGAATAGATTAACAAGCACCAGTCATAGATATGTACTAAATTTCAACATGGGTAAAACCAAACTCATGATCATAAGTAAGAATAACCCACCACACCAACAACAACTGAGCAGAGTAACATTAAAAAAGTAAAAAAATATGTACATATGGGCACAGTCATAAATGAGCAATAGGACGAGACAAAGGAAATAATAGACAGAAAAACGACAGTCTTTAAAAGAAGAGATCTAACTAAAGTCACAAAAATAAAACTTTTGCGCTGCAACGTATTCTCTGTGTTATTTACGGAATGAAAACTTAGATGCTGACAGAAGCAAACATAAAAAAAACAAGAAGCAAATGAAATGTGATTCTATAAAAGGATATTGAAAATACCACACATACATAATACTAATGACAAAATACTAACAAAAATAAACCAAACAAAAGAAATTCTTACCACAATCAAAACCAGGAAACTACAATACCTGGACCACATTATGCATAATTCTAAAAAATACGAGTTCCTACAATGTATTCTACAAGATAAAGTAGAAAGAAAAAAATCATCGGTCAAAACAGCATCTCATGGTTCAAAAATCTAAGAAACTGGTTCTCTACAACAATGACATATCTCATCAAGGCAGCTGTGAATAAAATAAAAATCGCCTAACTGATAAATAACTTCAAGAAGAAAAAGAAATTATATATCAAGAGTTGCTAAAACAAAGTGTGTTAATGGTGAACGAATTCAACCTGTATTATATATTCAAGCTGTGTCCACTTCTAATTAATTAAATTCTGGTACTTATTAGATTAAATTATTGTAAAAGGTTTTCTAATAAAAAGTTTTCATTTTTCTATTTGGGCAGCTGTCAATTTTCAAGCTATTATCTTTTGACTATTGACAAGTAAAAACTACGCCATTATTAAAAATAGAACGATACACGCTTCAACATTAAAATTCACTACAAAAATGGTGAAAAATTTTCAGTCACAGTTCGCAAAACTAAAGCACTTTTTGGTCGTTGTAAAGCACCTTCTCGGCCGGCAATAGTAAACCTGGTAAAAAAGTTTGAGCTATTGGACAAGTTTGTGATGTGAAGAATTAAAACCGTGTGCATCGCAGAATATTGAGAATATTGCTGATGTAGCCCGTAGTGTTGAAGAAAACCCAGGTTTGTCAATTCCTCATCGATCTTTGGAGTTAGACATTCCACAAACGACATTACACCGTATTTTGCATAAAGACTTAAGTCTTAAAGCTTTTAAAGTTCAATTAACACAAAATCTCAAGCCGGTCGATCACCATAAACGTCATATCTTTGCTGATTGGGTCCTTCAAATGCATAAAAAAAAATAATAATCCAAAATTTTATCAAAAATTCATCTTTATTGATGAGGCCCATTTTTACCTTGGGGGCTACATAAATAAGCAGAATTGTCGCATTTGGGGCTCAGAAAATCCAAGAATGATTGTTGAAAAGTCTTTGCATCTTCAACGTGTCAATGTTTGGTACGGTTTTTGGGTTAGCGGAGTGATTGAACTCAACTTTTTTAAAAATGGCGCTACCGAGCTATGATTTTTCACGGCCAGAATTGAAGATATTGATGTGGACAATGTTTATTTTCAGCAAGACGGCGCTACGTGCCACACAAGCAACAAAACAATCGCAATTTTGCAAGAAAAGTTTCCTGACCTTGTTATTTCTCGAAGAGGTGATCACACTTGGCCACCGAGATCTTGTGATTTAACACCTTTAGACTTTTTTTGGGGGGCTACGTAAAAGATAAGGTCTATGCCAATGCTCCACAATCGATTCAAGACCTTAAAGATAGAATACGTGAAGTTATCGAGGACATACAGCCGCATGAGGTACTGCAACCGTAACCGTGGCGTGATTTCTCTTAAAAAATACCAGTTTTTTTTTTTAATATCAAAATCTTATTGGAAAACCCTATATTATGTCTAGTTGATTATATTTGTATTTGTGTCACCTTTAGTATATTTTGTCTACTAACTATATATGTGAGTATGTACATTTGTTTTTTTAATTTTAATTAAACTTATATGAAGACCCTTCAAGGTGCCCGGCAGATATTTTAACATAATCCCTAACATTTATTTTTTCAATAAGCTCTTAATTACCATGACACATATGTTTATGATCGGTAAAATTTAATTTCAGTTTAGTTTCCTTTAATATATCTGTCACCATTAAGTTACAGGTATCATAAACTTTTTGGTGGAGCCGTAATAGACATCTTAATTAATAAATAAAAAATTATATGGATATACATATTAATATATAGTAGTACACTAACCCATATACAATAAATAGCTGTAGACCCGGCCCTAATGCATAGCAACATACTTAAATTGATCACAATAATTTTCGGTAACATAGCATGGCAAAAAACCTTGTGCATTGGTTTCAATACTCACGATCTTGCACACTTTGCTGTATTCGAAAATTTGACAATTTTTAAATTCACCCGATGTACACATCTAAACAATCTTATGCATGCTATATACTCATATAAAATTAATATGTTTTATACAGCCCCTCAGGTATCATAAAGTATTTAAACTTTGCTTGAATTCATTTAAATTAAAAGGTTGATGTATTTGAAAGTATTTAATTTGACTCAAATCTGTTAATTAAAAACAGTTAAATGACATTTCTATTCGCATTAAAACGACCTATGCGACCTGCAATAAATCCCGTGTACACTCAATGTAACATTAATAAAATACAAATGTGTTCTCGATTCATTTCGAACTAATTAAGTGCAAAAACGTGTAAACATTTAGTGGATAAATCACATAAGCTTGTGGGAGAATCCGTTGAATGTAGAGAAAGCACACCACTTTCTGTTGTGACCCAAGTGTTAATTGTATAATTGTGAATAAAATATCCGGCTACACAGGAAATATAATTAATGATGGTGCGTGTCCTATGTAAATAAATAGACACTTTGATTTTTTCGCTAGTGACGAACGTATAAATCATCCCCGCATATGTTTGCGAGGATTTAAAAAGAAATCCGCATTAAATTACAACTGTTCGGACATGCGTGAGCATAAATCTTCTACAAAGATCTTTAATCACATTTTGAATAAATTATTGTTGGAATGGATAGGGCTAGAAAATAAAAATGTTGATGTTTTGCGGTACTGTAATGCTGTATTCAATAATTTTAGTTAGTGTGCTATATCCCAGTTACATTTAGATATGGCAAGGGATTGGTAATGGCTGTTAACAACTATTTAGATTGTGTAAATAGAACATGTTTAGTTTAATGGATGATAATATATTTTTGTTACTAAAGTAATAAACATTATTCAGCTTTCTTTTAGTTATCAGAACGGGGACATAAATGTTATATTGAATATCTTATAAGCTGAAAACATTATAGTTAATTGTCATGTATATTACAAAGAAAAAGATTCTCACACATACCTCAAGCGTCATTATTGTAAATTGTATTAAACAGCTAAATATATGCGATTAAAAATTAAATTCTGTAAATTTTATTTTATTGTAATAATTTAAAGAATATAATAAATCTATGTAAATAATTTTTAAAACAAACTGTGATAATAACAATTGTATTTAAACCAACAGAAAGCAATTCTCCATGCGTATTGTTATATCCAGAAATGTATCTGGTTCCAGCAGACCGGACAAATTTAATTCCTAATTTTGACTTAATGCTCCACGCGGAATAACTCCGTTACATTATTTTTTTATTATTATTATATAAGAAGCAACGCCGGTTGTTTTTAATTCGATCAAGCTATGAACGCGCAATAATTACGTTATTAATATTTAAATGCGAGCTGACAGGTTCATTTTAAATGTAAATTCCCTTTTGTTACGGGGGCCGTTGAATTCTTCTGGTTATTAATAGCGTTACATTTAATTATTTTTCATAAATAATGTACGGAATAAATGCTATTTGGGAAAAAATGTTTAATTTAAACTCGAGGTATTTGCACTTCCCATAAAAATTTGTGAAATTTTTCACAAAGCAATTTGCTTTGAACTTGAAGCGACAGGGTGGGTAATTATCAGTACAACAGTTGGTAAATTACATTAATTAATTTAAACACATTTTAAAATTCAATTTGAAAGGGTTTATACTTTAATGTATTTGATCAACAATGTATAGGAATTTATGTTTGTATATAAATTCTTCAGAAGTTTTGCAATAAATTTTAAGTGTTAACACAATGTGATTAGATTGACATTACGAATTGTTTATTTGCCGTTCATTTTGTTTACAATAGATACCGTTTGTTGATGCTTCAATAATTAATTGCTCGTTTATCAAGAAAGAACAGTTTCAATAAAGTTATTTTATTTACATACTTACGGATACGAATAAATTTGCTTCAGGTGACAAATTCAACCATTTTTGTATAGGTGTACTATTTATTAATTACGTGCTAAGGTTTGTTATTTTAAAATTAAAGATTTACAATAAAACACAATATCATTTTAGTGAGTCCACACATTTGTTACCCAGCCTATTAGTGTTATTTTTCAAGTCATTATTAGATTAATGTCGTATTTTTTCATAAATCTCACAAGAACAAACTATAGATGTACTAAGCAGCTAATTAATTTCTCTTCTTTGTGAAACTAGGCTTCCGTTAAATTTTCCTTTTACTGGAGTTTATTTTTTATTAAATTGATAATTAAAAATACGTTGTTTATGTCCACATAGTGGCATCACCAGGCTAATGATCAATCAATCATCTGCCTGATGATGCCACAGTTTGGTAAAACATGTCGCAGTTTATTGAATAGATCTTTAAATCCCAAACAAAGTGTGTAATAATTATAATAAATATAGCAACTGTGCCTTATGTGTTTTATTGTACATTCTAATATAAATACAATAAGACCTTCAAAACTTAAAGGATACTTTTAGATTTGTTTTCCATATTATTAGAAATAGCGCCAGTATATTTTTTGCACATACTGTTTTCGATTATGTAGAATCTTTGTCCATCTTGTCTTTCTCCCATGTCTCTTTCCATTTCTCCATGGCGTCTTCTTTTATTCGTTTTTTCTCTAGATGTTTTTGTTTATGAGTTTTGCATCTCTGCTTCATCTCTCTATTTCTATAGGCATAATTAATGGCTTCCATTGATATCGTACTGTGTTTGCTGACTAATTGCCAACCTTCGTTACTGCCTACTTAGAAAAGCTCTGTAGCTTTTTAATTGAATGCTCTTTCCCGTATTTGGGCTTCGTAGAGCATTAAACAGTATTCTCCTTTTAGACTCCGCCGGTCCTCTGATCCTAGACATTAAGTTGATTAGTGCAGTTGTTGTCTCGCCCGTTTTCTGTGCCGCTTTTTGAATGTATACTTTTATTTCAGTATTGTGATCGTACCAAATTCCCAGGTACTTTATTGATTTCTTAGTCATGATCTCAGCCCATCTTAATCACTGTATCTTTAATTTTTTTCCTTCATACAGAATTATTGTCTCAGTTTCTTCTGCTATTTCCAGTCTTAATTCTTAAATGTTATTCCTTACTTGTTCTAGTGCCATGTTGGTTCTGTCAGTGACTTCTTTTTTGTTCTTGCCTGTAGATAATCCCTGTGTTGTCCGCAAACCCGATCATTGTTGTTCCTTGGGGCATCCTTGTAGTACAACGTTTGTTTTCTCATATTTTCAAATGATTAACTTTTACTTTTCTAGATATCTGGTTAATTTTTTAGTAAGTCTTTTGCTGACTCTTATGTCTTCTAACAACTTTACCAAAAGCATTTTTATGTCTACCGTTGTTAGCATACATAGTAATCTGTTTTTGTATGCTATTTTTTTTATATCTTTAACTGTTTTGTTTACTTCCATTGTGGCGTCAGTAGTAGACATGCTTTTTCTAAACCCATACTAGTTTGGAGATAGTTTCTGATCTATCTCCTCACTCAATCATTTTCCTCGCAATCATGTGCTCGTATATTTTACCAAAGGTGTGTTGTTCTTCTCTGGTTTTTTTACAAGAACCAGTTTAGCCTGGTTACACAAATTTACCAATTTTGATTAGTTTCAAGATTGATTCAAAAGCTGCTTTCACTACTTCCTTTGCAATAGCAGGGCCTATGCAATCTGTCTCTCCTTCCTCCGTTATTCCTGGCTTACTGTAGGTCGTTTTGAAAAGAATTGTTTGACAATTTCTTTTTGTTTATGGTTTGTCAGTTTGTAATTTTGTATCCCCGATCCCAAACATTGTTTTCTACTTTGTCCGTTAGTTTTCTCCAAGCTTTTCTTTTAGCTGCAAGTATTTGTTTTTTTAAAGATTGTCTGTTTCTCTTCAAGCTCTTTCAGTATATCGCCTTTTTCTTGTTGACTAATTTGTTTTTTGTTTCCTCTTGTCTTTATCTCTTTTCTCTTTGTCTTTCAGTTCCGATAGTTTTTTATTTAATAATACGTTTCTTTTAGGAATTTGTAAACTTTTCTTTTTAAAGGTTTTGTTTGGAGCTATTTTTTACTGTGGTTTCCCTAACTTTCATGTTTCCGTTTTTATTAAGCTCCATCACTATTTTTTTCCTATTAATCTTCCATCATCTTTTCATTTTAGTTTTCTCTTTAATATCTGCTTGTTTCAGCTCAAAATAAATATTTTTATGTTAACTAAGGTTTGTCTCATTAGTGATACTCCAGTTTAATATGTGTCCTGCTGCTTGTTCCGTTATATCAATAAGTGATTTTATGTTGTTCCTGGTAAAGGATGGTTTTTTTTCCTATATTTGCTACTGTTAGTTGTAAACCTGCCATCCAGTCAAGTAGTTTTTCATCTCTTTTGTCATTTTGTATGGCACTCCATATTGTTCTTTTTAAATTGAGGTCTCATGCTATGATGATGTGTTTCTTTTTGTGTTCTTTAACACTATCTCCTAACTTCTAGTTACGTAACGTTCGAAGTCTCTTGTTGTCTTGTTTAGTTACCAGTAACATGCGTAAACATGTAGTTCTTAAGTTAAACCCATACAAAGTTTCTTAATTCTTCTATCTAGTTCTTTGTCTGTAATCCATCTTCTAAGGATCCATCTTTTCCTGTTCCTTGCTTCATATTGCGTTTTTCTATAGCTTTGGCACTGTATTTTTTATTTGTGCACTCCTTGAAGATGTGTCCCTGTTGTCCACATTTGTAAAACATTTTTTCTCTTTTTCTTCAGTGCAGTCTCTAGCCTTGTGTCCAAAAAAAAACTAGGCACTTTTATTTTGCCTTCCTTTATTAGTACCTATGCTTTGTTGTTTGGCAACGTGACTACTGTATGTTGTTGTTTGTGCTTGTTTAATTGTTCCGATATATTGACATTTCCTCTATTTTTGTCTTTTTCTTTTGTGATTCCTTCTACGTTTTTCCAAATCTCATTTTTTCTGTTGTTTTATGAATGTCTAGTATTATAAAAGATTTCTTTCTTTCTACCTTTACTGCATTGGTTTCTTTTCCTATGTTATCATTAATGGTTTTTTAAAACCTATTTTTTATGCAATTTTTCTCAACCTTTGTTTTCTTTTCCCATTCTTCTATTCCTTTAACCTGTGTTAAGTTTTTCCTACTTTTATTTGTTGTTGCTATTTCAATGTTTTGGTTTTTAAAAGCATACTCCATCACTTTTTAAGTTTGTGCATACTTTTCCTTAATATCTACTATGCATGTTATGTCTTTGCTGTTGCAGATTATTTGAATTGCTAATCATTTGTTTAAAGTCATTTTCGTGTATTCCTCCATAGACATATCTTTATCGCGTCCTATTATGTATAGGTTCTATCTATCGTTATAGCCAGCTTGTTTGCTATTTTTATCACCCCCCTTTTTTGTATTCTGCCTATAACATTTCTTAGCTGAAGCAGCTTGACTAAGATCATCGCAGTTTTTAGGCCTTCCGTTTTAAAAATATCCTTAAATACCACGATGTTTTTCTTCTTCCTGTTTGTTTTATCGCTGAGGCTTATCGTTCTGCTCTTTTACGCTTCTTCTGGTCATTGCATTCTCATTTCTTCCTTTAAGCCTTCAAAGTCTTCTTTTCCATTATTTTTTTTAATTTCTTTAATTCTTGTAATGTCTACTTTTAGAAATCTAGCCTTATTCTCCGATGATTTTGCCTCTTCTAGTATTTTTCCTGAGTTTGTCCTCTGCGGTAGTTCTCATTTTTTTATTTTTTTCTATGTTCTTCATAATCTCAACTTTGTTTGTCAGTTCTTGTACCTGCTCTCTGAGTTGTTCTTCAGTTTCTTTTCTAATTTTAATTTCAGTTTTGCTCGTACTGTTGTAGATCTTTTAATAGATCGCATATAGCATTCTTTATCGGTACATGCACGTTTATGTTTTCTTTAATGTTTTTTTTTAGATCCTTCTTATTTTTACAGTACATGAGCTGGACTTTGCTCAGTTTCTTTTCCTTCGTATGTTCAGGTGTTGTTACTATACTTTTGGACCTTTCCATTGTTGCGTTATCTGTTTTTTGAGGGTTGGATGTCTCCACCAGAAAATTCCGATAGTTTTTTTATCCAAAGCATTTATTTCTGGTGATCCCATTAATAAGTTTTCTATTGTTTTACTGCTACCGGACAGCTTGTAGAGTAAAATACTCACCCATCGGTAGCGCTTTACTATCTTCATGACCTACCGATGAGGAGTTGAGGTCTTCCAGTTTTGGCTACTGGCAGCCGTGCACTCTGCTAGTCGTTTTTTGGCATCGTTGAGTTCCGCTTTAAAAAGAAAAAAAATGTTTGGTTTTCCAACCCTAGAAACCTAGTAGCATCGGTTGCCGAGCAGTGATCCAAGATAAATCAAGAAAGGCCTACAGTTCAAAGAAGTAAATTAAGAAAAAAGTAGTCTCAATTGCCGTAGCAAAGTTGCCGTGCAAAAAATTCGGTAAAAAAAAACAAACAAAAAGTCTAAAAAATATCAAAAAAAACTTGAAAATAAAAACTAAAACCATGAGACGCCATTGGCATAAAGAAACAAGGTTAAACAGGCAAAATCTACTACATTAAAATTGGGCTATCTGATATACCAAAACAACAAAAATACAAAATTTCATCTAAGGGGTGTAGTTATACCTAATAAAAAAGTTAAAAAAAACTATCAAATTGGATTATATACTTAATGATATAACTTAGCAGCAAATACTTCTTTCATGCAAGTTGTTAAAGTATACGAACTCATAAGTGACGCTAAAGACGCAGTAGCCAAAAAATTATATAAAAATATTGCAAAGCAAAAGATATAGAAAAAGCGCAATATTCCGTAATGAGCAATTTCAATAAAAAGATTAGGCAATTGCTACATGTTTTTAAACTTCTTTTCTTTAGAATAGTAAGTTTAAACAAACTTCCATATAGCCAGTGGCGTACCTAGAACTTTTGCCGCCTGGAGCGGTCTCCAATTTGCCGCCCTTTCTAAGTCAATGAATTGGTGGTTTTTTTAATTGGTCTGTATCCGAACAAAATTTTTAGAGATAATATTTTCAACTCTACATTGACTTGACAATGAGGAAAAATATTTGAAATCATATAATAATTTGTAGAACTAAACAGTGGGCCATCTAACTTTTGGAATTTGAATCAGCTTTAAATAAAAAACTAATAAATATTGTTTTAAAATTAACAGTTTATTAGAAAAATTAGACATTTTCATTTAAGAATAAACCACAACATCATTCAAATAATTGCCGATTAACTCAATTTTTTAGTACATTTTTGATTGTTTGGGCTCCAACCGCATGAATAACAACTTTGATTTTGTGTTTCAAAGCATCAATCTTATCCTTATTCTTAAGGTCCCCCACAAAAAAAAATTAATGGGGTCAAATCAGACCTCCTAGGCGGCCAATTAACATCAGCATTTTGGCTGATTTCCAAAAACAATGCACAAAAAATCGATGGTTACGTTGGCTGTTGAAACCATACTCTTTAATTTTTGAAATCAAAAATTTGTTTAGCATAGCACAGTAACATTTGCTATTGACGGTAAATGTGGCTCCTTGCTAATTTTCAAAGAAAAATAGCCCAATAATGCCCCCGGACCAAAAACCACACCACCACCAACAGTTACACGTTGTGAATGCATAAGCTGTTCAATAGTCATGTGTAGATTCTCTTCCCAAATGCGACAATTTTCCTTATTTACATAGCCTCCGAGATGAAATTGAGCTTCATCATAAAACACAATTTTTCGATAAAAATGCTCATCTTTGGCCAAACAATCTTTAGCTCATTAGGCAAACTAAAAACTCATTGGATGGCCATGAGGTTTTATTTCTTGGACTAATTGAACTTTGTAGGCCTTTAAACCAAGGTCTTTTTGCAAAATTCTCCTCAGAAAAATGCAAGAAATGTTTAGTTCCTGAGAACAATTACTGCTTTCCTTTCAAGAGCAATACGCTCCCGGGGCTTGACGCACAGAACCGTTCTGATGCACTGTCGTGATAGGTAGTGCATGAGGGGAGAGGGGAAGAAAACTCGGAACAAGTTGGGGCGTCGCGCTCTCTGTAAAAGGTACATGGGGCGTCAAGCACAGAATTGTTCGGAACCGTCCAGAACAGTGAAAGGAAAGCATCTATCGACGAGTTGATGTTGATACATGTTCATGCACACTCTGAGCAACAGCATTAATTTTTTTTGCTGAACGCGTTGAACAAAATCACAAATGTGTTGTTTTATCCACTAACAATCCAGATTTGCAAGTTTGCTTTACAAAATAATCTACAAACTGCGTTGAAGGCACTTCTTATCTATCAAATTTGATTAGTAAATTTACCGTTTAAGTAGAAGACTCATCACTTTAAAAGTAATTTGGGGAATAACCCCAACTTTGTTCAAGTGAAAAGCGTCCCATTTTGTTAATGTCAAACATAAAACTAAATTTCTGTCAACTCATAAATGTCATTATAACTTTGAAAAACAAAATAAATGTGAGTTCAACTTCCAAACGTTACGTAGCCCACCCTTTACTGGATATAAAAAATGCCGCCTCAAAATATGTGCCGCCGATTTGCAGTTATTTTTAACAAGTAAAAAAATTATGAAAAACTACATAAATAAAAACTCAAATTTTTAAAAATTAAGTGCGGAAGAACGAATTATCGCATCTTTTTTTTAGGGTACAGATTAAACGTTTTTCTATAATATGCAAAAAAATGTATTCAATTATAATTAGGCGTTTTCTTGCTGAGTTTGATCCTGTAAACCCTTATAATAACGCAACTATTTTCTCTCCTTAACAATCAACTTGTTGGACCTTTTGTTATAGAAAACGATTTAACTAAAACAAATCTCTTTTGATGCAAAACGTTTTCAAACCAGAGTTCACATGTTGTTCCAGCAGTACGACTTACTTTAGTAAGCAAGTAAAGTCACAATCGTTATATTAGTGGCCCAGTAATTTGTCCTCCGAAGTCACCTTATATCCCTTTAAAACTTTCTTTAGGGACATATAAAATCAATAGTTTATGCAAGAAAATTTCAAAATAAGAATGAACTTATAAACCAAATTATAGATGTTGCAAAGCTAATAAAAAATTCTTCAGACATTGTGGGGTAAACTGTTTAATCAATTTTACACAAATCCAAACTTTTTATTGCAGCTGCTGTAGATAATTTAAAACAGAATTTGTAAATACTGTTTTAAATATATGTCTTTTTACGTTTCATTATAGTTCTACTATATAACATTTTTGGACATAAATTCATTAGACAATTTAAATGATTTCAACAAGGCGTTCTTAAATTATTTATCTCAGTCATGGAACATCTGTATAAAAACAATCTTAATTGTCCTATATGCAGATAATACTACAATGTAAATCTATAAAAAAAATCCAAGGTTTTTGAGTTTTTTTGCATTTTTTGATCATTTGCAACTCAGGATTGCATTTTTAAGAAAAACTTATTAAAAACTTTTTTCTTCAAAATTGACCAAAAAATAAGTTTTCAAAACCAAAAATTTTAAAAATTTTGCAAAACTTTCTTAAAAAAAAGATGACGGGTGTTTTTTTTTTCTTAATACAGATAAAAACGTGCTTTTATATATATATATATATATATAAAATTTTAAGAAGTGCCGTTCCGAGATATCTTACAATGTATGTATCCACAGAAATACTTAAAAATAGCAAAAAAATAAATAAATTTTAAATTTACAGTTTTTGTAACTTCTCAGGATTGCAATTTAAGAAAAAATTATACCAAACTTTTTTTTTCAAATTTGTATAAAAATAAGTTTTCACAAATAAACATTTTTTTCTTTGAATTTTGAAAATTTTGCTGAGCTTTAAATGAAAATTTAATTATTTTTTTTTTAAATGATGAGTATTTTCATTTTTTTTTCAAATATGGATAAAAACGTTCTTTTATATATATTTTATATATTTTTTTAAATGACCACATGATCGCTTAATTTACTCTTTTTTGATCATATTTTTCTATGACTTACTGGCTTGGGGCTGATATAATTTGACAATGTTGTCAGTCTGTTCAGAAGCCTATATAACCGTACCTTCTAGATACATTACTCTCAAGAATAAAAAGTCGACAATAACGCAGCATTTTTTTATTCCATGTTCCTATACTTACTAATCAGTTAAGCAAACACACTTTAGAACAAAAATGCAACAAACAAAATTACTTGTACTGTAATATATTAAGACAAATTATCTGCGGAATTGAAAGACAAAATAAATTTAGCAATTCATAACACGATTTCATTAAGGTTGACCATACGCACTATAGTCGTTGACATAAACAATAAGACTTCTGCAGCAGCATTTAAACACTACTCACATATTAGAATATGTGCTTAACATAGTATAGCTTAAATCATATACCTTTATAGACGCGTCTTGAGATATTTTATGTTTATCTTGTAGTGAAGCCAACATAACAACTTTTATGCCCACAATTGAGGTCGCAATCATGTTGTGAAAATAAGCCTTTAAAATAGTTACATAAAACAACTTTTTCTAACTTTGCTTTGCTAACTTTTAACATTGTGGGCAATATAATTTCTAGTAAATTGTATACAAAACTTTTTCTTCAACTTTTGAAATGTTATCAAAATAAGCTTCAAAATAGGGTTTTTAGCATTTTTTTACAGCTTTAACTACAAAAACAAATTTTTTTTTATCAATTTTGTAATCAATTTAATTTTTTACAACTTTTCCTTTAACTTAATTAAAAAAATTAGCTCCAAAACTGTTTTTGTATTTTTGACCAATTTAACGTCAAATATTGCAACCTTTAATAAATCTTATAATCTTCAAACATTTTTGATTTTAAAAACTTTTGAGATATTTAAATAATTTAGCACAAAAAACTTGTAAACTGCGTATTTTATATATTTCAACTTTGGTTCTAGCTTTTAAGATATTAAAAAAAGCTCTAAATCTATATTATTATGTTTGACAACTTAACTGTCAAAATAATAAAATAAAATTACTTAAACTGTATAAAGATAATTAATTTCTGCACAACTTTTGCTATAACTTTCAAAATATTTGAAAAAAAATGCTCTAAAACTATATTTTCTGCAATATGACAGCTTAATTGTCAAAACATTAAAAAACTTTGTTTAAACTTAATTAAAATAAATAAACTCTGCATAGTTTTTACAATTCAAATCTTGTTATAACTTTTAAAATATTTGATTAAAATCAGTTCTAAATCCATGTTTTATAGATTTTGACAGTTAGATTATCAAAATATTAAAAAACTTTATTTGTTAACACATAGTAAACATTTTGCCCACAACTGACGTCACACGCATTAATTATGTTAGCTTCACCGCGTCGGCAAAAGACGTGAATTAAACAATATTTGATTCAAATGTTTGTAAAAATTGTGTACAATTAATAAGTAGAATAAGATAGTTAGAACTTTGCTTTATTTTCTCGCACCACAAAGAAAATAACCTTTTGGCCACATGTTAGACCCTCACAACAAAAAACTTTCTTTTGTTTGATTTACAATATATTTTTATTAACACATGTTTATAATTTTTTAAAGCAATTTTGAGTTTTTAACTTTTGTATTTGAAACTAGTTTTTGATCAAACCGATCAATATTCTTAAAATAAACTTTTACAACAAAAGCGCATTTTAAATTCTCATAATTCGCCAAGACTCGTGTTAAAATGAACATTTCGTGCGTACTTGTAATGTAGGTATACAAATAAAGTTAAATTATTTATTAAATTAAGCATGCGTAATAAAATGTGTAAAGTAGAATATGTTTTCTTAATAATAATGAAAAGGGCTAACAACAATCTACAAATCTCATTAACTACTTATTAAAAAAATAGTATTACTTAAAAACAAAGCCGTAACAAAAAGAAAAAATGTCTAAAATCGCCCAAAGTAAAAACAAATGTTTTTTTTAGATTTCAAATAATGTCTCCTTCTCAAAAAAATATATAATCGTACAAATGTTTGTCTATATACTGCCCTGTTTGAAATATATTGTATATAATATAAAATTAAATACAATAATAAGCAAACAAAGATAGAAATATTTTTAATCACATATTTGTGTTCAACAATGAACGTTCGAAAATAACGGTTTTAAAATAAAACTAATCATTACTTCAATAAATGCAAATGAAAGCACCTTGCAACTGCATAAGAAAAAATATGATTAAATAAATACTACAATTATAAATAAATCATTAAAACTAGGAAGTCGACTGAATGGAAGAATATTTAAAAACTTAAAAAAAATGGCTGCTCTTCCTAACAAGTGCATTGTTTATAATACAGGTTGAATATATAATGATATGCTCACATATATACCTCTAACAATATTTAAATGTGCGACCGTGCGAAGAATTTCACTTCCGAACACATATAATTAAAAATGAGAACGTCCTTTTACTATCGACAGGAAATAACGTGAAACCCAATTAATCCAATTTTATTTAAAGAAGATTTTTTATTAGTTTACATTGTTTATAACAAATCTTGCTGCAATCTATTTTCTTTTGCATATTAGTAGTTTTCATTCATTTACAAATTTATTTAAAGCATAACCATGAAATAATTTAGCCACACCAAAAAATGCAACCTACTTAAATTGTTAAGTTATGTCTGCAGTGACGAGGATCCGACGTAAGTACAATCCCATGTAGATGACCGCGAGTGGGCATATAAAATGTTTTAGTCCTGCCACAAGGAATTAATGCAATTAAGCCAAGATATCTTCGCACCGTAATCGTCGTTCAAAGGCGCACCATCGTTAATTTTAAATAACTGTATATAAGATCCCCCCCAATGCAATTGAGATAACTAATTGATTATGCATTTGTCGTATGATTTAATGGAAAATATGCAGATTGTGAACTACATTCTCTATGTAGTCTTTACGTTCAAAGTAATATCTGTATTTATATGTTTAATCCTATCTTGGTTTATTGTTATTGTGTTATCGAATGTTGTTGTTTGGTCGAGATTGATGAATCTACTTTGTAACAAATTATTGTTGTAAATTGCTTATCTTAATTCATATAGGTATTGTTGGAATAATTGCTATGTGAATGGAATATTTAATTTATTTAGATTATTATCTTGATGCATTACATTATATTGTTTAATAATTATATACTTATCAGATTTTATAAATTTGAAAATTAATACAAATACGAGTTGTTATGCTACTTATGGTAAAGAAACAATTTTGTTTTACATATGAGTAGCATGTTAATGTTTGTGTTATCATAAGATCATACAAATGCTTCTTATGTGTATACACCATGGTCGGTTTTCTATTTAAACAACAGCATATGCGATTTGGCACGAGGCAGATGCGAGAAAATCTTCTAAGAAACTACACACCCATTTCTCAGATTATACTGTTGGTATTGTAACGTAAAACTAACCTTGAATTGTAAAAGTAATACAAGGTTGGTTTTACGCTATGATATCAGTAGAGAATTGGGACTCACCAACTTGTAAAAGTAAGTAGTATCTTTTCAATCAAACAAAACTTGCACTATAACATACCGGGTGTGTATGAAATTTGTTTTACTAGAAAAAAATAAAGAAGAAATAACTTACATTCACTTTGGAAGTATCTATACATAGAGTTTGCAATACTTTTCTGCTTATCACCATAAAATTTCGAAAAATAAGTTTATTTTATGTTTCCTATTTTTTGCTCTAAATAAAAGTCTTTATTCCACCCATATAGGTGCTACTCATACAAACTCTCATCAATAGATCATGTCACTTGCCAACAAGACACCAGTCCTCAATAGAAACGAGTTTCTGCAACTTTTGTATACAATAGAATGAGTGAGTTGTCAACAAGACAGTAAAAAAGTTTGTAACAATAAATCTCTTAATAACAAATGCTTGGGTGTGTGAGCAGGCACTATGTTTGTATTGTAAGTAGGTAGCTTCTATTAGTGTATTTCTGCATTCATTCACTCGAATGTTAATCATCAAAAAATACTTAATTTCTTAAATCACATTTGCTTCTGCAGCTTTTGTATACAATATATGAAGTGTCAGTTACCAAAAAATATTGTAATAATAAATTTCTTAATAACAAACGCTTGGGTGAGTAGACGGGCACTATAACTGTAATAATAAAAAAAATCATACCACCAGCCAAAGCAGACAGCTTAGAAGACCAGCAAAGTCTACCACCAATGTACTCCTTAGTAACTCAGTTTAAACCTTTTACAAGCCAACAAGCCAAGAAGACCAAGCAACATCTATCCTGCAACCCAGTAAAAAACGGACACATCGTAACAATTCCCCCAGTACACATAGATGAGTCCAGGAGCATAGCCTAGTACAGATAGCAAAAGTGAGAGGAGGAGTTAGCCACAGCACTTTACCAACGCAACTTCTCAGAAATTGGTGCTAGCAAAAAGTAAAAGTGCAATTAATGTAACCAAAAATATGTCCGATACCAACAATAACAAACCTCCAAAAATATGATAAAGACCATTGCAATCACCTAGACTACAAGCCCAGATGGACCTACTATAACAACACCACTGGTTGATGCGACAGATTCATACCCATGCACTAATTCCTCATGTCGGAAAAACGACCACAAGCGCTCAAAGACATTGCACCAACTGCCTTTGCTGACGCATTTCAGAATGGCAACTTGAGCAAACATAGTGCCGTCTCGACGCTGTTTGGTGACGCAACCCAAAATTGCAACAAATCCCCTAAACCAAGGGGAGAGGGGGGGAAGACTCAACCAGCAGGTCTACACCATGCACTTGACACAGACGGGCTTTTCCGGTATCTCCACAGTCAATGCCGGAACACCAATCAACCTTACCCTAAAACTATTCCACACTTAAAAAACCTCTCTAAAGAGTCTCTCAAGACCAGGTGCACATTTACAAAACCATGCAATCAAAAGTAACAGAAAAAATCTTAAAAAATAATTCGTTCAAGCAAGTGAAAATTGGTGTAACAACTGCATCATCTCCAAAGTATTTTTTCCTCAAAAGTGGTTTCCTGTTCGATAGGACGGTGAAATTACAAGATCTGGCTATTAAATAACAAGATTGCTTATGAAAAGAGCTTTATTTTAAAAATTATTCTATAATCAAATGCTCCTCTTTAATGTACTCCCCTCACCTCGCCACACACCGTTTTATTCGTTTTTTCCGTTGGTCAAAGCAATGCTGAAAGTCTTCTTTTGTAAGAGCATTTAGCTGTTCTGCCAATTTTTGCTTCACCTCTCCCATCGACTCAAGCCAATTTCCTTTAAGGTAGACTCGATATTCGGAAACAGAAAAAAGTCACATGGTGTTAAATCAAGCAAGTACGGAGCGTGTTCATGCACCGTCTCTAGCGGATAAATAACGCTTCCCAGACAGAGCGTTTTTCCACAACTCCGGCCGTTTCTTACAAACTCGCTCTCGCAGTGTTGCCTAAGCTTTCAAATAGTAAGTTTGGTTTACAGTTTGACCCTCTGGAACCCAATCAATCATCACGATTAAGTTTGGTCACTGTTTGCAGAGTTAAAACAGAGACAGGTCTACCTGGGCGTTGATCATTTTTGGTGCTCTCTCTGCTTTCAGAAAATCGTTTATACCATTGAAAAACACGCGCAAAAGATAGAGAATTCCATAAACTTCTTTCAAGAACTTATAGCACTCAATCGAAGTTTTTTTTTAGTTTAACAAGAAATTTCTCATTGATCTGTTGCTTGTGTTTTTTGTCACACATTGTTATCGGCACAAGAAAAACAGACGTTAGTTTCTAACCTCTATAGAAAAAATACTACTACATCGACAAAAACGTGTTTTTGTATTGCAGAAGTAGACACTTTCAGCTATCCAACGCTGCATTTGTTCACCCTCCTTACCTTCTAGCACGCCTTCTGCAATTGCAGTCTCGTTATTTAACAGCCAAATCTCCTAGTTTATCCCATCTCGTGTGTTAATCTAGAAGGTGGTAGAGATTCCTAAAGTATGGAACGTCCTTGTAGTGATAAGAGACAAATATCCATAAAAATATTTGGTTCGGTTGAGCCGTAGCTTGGAGGTTTACAATGCGGCTCCCGTAGCCGCAGTGCAATAATCGGGAAATCAAAACGGGATCCCAATAATACACCAGGAGTCCAGGGATTAGACCCAAAAAAAAAAAGAAAAAAAAGAGAGTGAACGGTTTTCGTGCAATAACTTATTGAAGGATGATTTACCAATACTGGAGTGTAGTGCACAACTGCTGCAAGGGATAAAGCAGAGCAACAACTCGCTGCAAGCGTTATTGTAACTGTCAATCCATTTGGACTTTAGGTGGTGCGGAAATCGTTGTAGGTTGTTGTAGTCATTGTTTGGTCAGTAGTTCATTGCGGTTTTATGCTCAAAGTTAAAGATTTCCTTCAATGGTTGTCTGGTCTCAATTATTAGTCTAGCCGAGTAGCGGAAAAACGTGGCCTGAGCGCGTAACCTCCATATTTTCCTTTGAGTGAAGCAATTTTTGGTGGTTCCACAGAATTGTCCTTTCTTCGGTGTTGGGTGTTGGTTTGAGGTAAATCTTAGTGGCAAGATAGTAGTACTATTAATTTATCTAAAAACAATGCATGCCATCAGTGGTAATAATCCATTTTGGGTTCATACATTTGTTGGTAAAGCTCTTTGCTTAATCTCCTTACTATCATCATATCATCTGGTTGGTATTAGCATAGATATCGGCGCTCCCAATAAGTGACTTACCGCTGTCTAGTGTTTTGGAGCCTTGTATCTAGATTCAAGCATTGTTTGTTCTCATCCCATTCTCCCGGTTGTCTCAAGTTTCTACCTAGTACTAATTTGCTGGAATTTTGAACGGTGGCGGCGTGGTCCGGTAACTGCTGTTTGTAGCAGTTTGTCCTACTGTTTGTGCGTAAATTTGTTTAGTTATTATTTGGATACTCTATTTAAGTTTCGCATACCGTCTCTCCATGGAATTTGCTGTGTTATAATAAATCACCTTCCTGCGTTTGATTTCATCTTAAAATTTATTACTATTAAACTGTGAGCCGTTATCGCTCAATAGTATTTTTTGGTATTCAAATCTATAAAAAAAGTGTAGCAAATAGCTGACTCATTGGTGACCAAAAGTGCTGATATTGCCTCTACTCAACGGTTGCAGTTGTCCATAGTGAGTGCTACTGTATTGCTTATTTTGGTTGTGACAAACGAGTCAATGTAGTCGATTGAAACCTTTTCTCATGGGTCACCTGCTGGTTGTAATTTCAGCGGTGCTGGTAGTACCGATGCTCATCGCTTAGTCATTGTGCAGATCAAGCAAACTCTAAAAAAAGTGCAAGTATTTTTTCTTACATTGGGCCAGTGGCCGCGATGGTTTTTTCCTGCCAAGGCGTGATGTGTTCTTAACATCACGCGCTGAAGTTGTGGAAGTACCACTAATTGATTCCACCCAGCCTTGATGCAAATAAGCCTATCCTGTTCCCTCACTGTTTAGTTGAGGTTAGGGTTATTGTTTTCTGAATCTGCCTTGTACTCCCAATTATTTCAGATAATTCCTTGTGTTAAAAGGCAATCCCGCTAGTTCCGTCGCACAATTGCATGCTTTGTTAGCGGACGAGGTTGTTCATTTTCTGAGAGTAGCATGCGTTCAGTAATCTTCACTTTATCGGTAACTAACTTGTTGCCAGAGTTTAAAAACAACGAGTCTAGTAGCAGGTTCATGTAACCTGGGACGTGCTCTATACTGAATTCTGCTGGTAGTAGTGACCACTGGGTAAATTTTGCTTTGTTGTTGGTGGAGTTTTCCAATTATACAAGTACTGCCTTGTGCGTATTGTAAGGAGTTCATCTTATCAGATATTGCCTGTTTATATTTATGGCCCACACAATAGCTAGACATTCCAGCTTGTTCTAATAGAATTGAGTCTGTGGGTTGGTCAGCTTGGCACTAGCGTAGGAGATGTTAAGTTTGTAGACACCTTCCTCTTAATAAAGTAACGCTCCAAAACCAGCTTTCTAACGTCAGTTACAGTTTGACAAAAGTAATTTGGCCAGTATAATAGGACTTTTAATATACACAAAATTTATGTTGACTGTGGGTGCACTTATGCTTTTGACCGTTTTAGCATTTTTCATTTGCGCTTATATATTACACATTCCATGGGAACGCCAACATTGTGTATATTAAGTTGCTTATTATACCGGCCAAACTATTCGTGTCTAGCCATAGTAGGTCGTATTGACGATTTGGTCAAAGTCAAGCTAGTTATAGAGATTTACTCATAATAAGTTTTATCAGCTGAAAGGTTTTCTCTAAGGTTTTGTTCCACACAAAAAGCTTCTTGCTGCATCTCCATTAACGGCGTCGTCATTAGGGCATATCCGGGTAAATACTCGCACAGCTAAACACAGAGTCCCAAAAAGCTACTTAGTCAGGTTTTGGTTGTTGGACAAGCGTAATCCCGGATTAGAGTTAAATGGTGTTGTAAAGGTTTATTTCCATCGGCCCTGATCTGTTGTCCAACGTATTTTACTTTTGGGTACTCCACAAGTGTGCGGTTTTCTCTGCGCCCTTCTAGAACACATGCGTGCATTGCCGCGTGTTATCCAGGCTTGCATCATTGTTGTACAACCTGCTGTATTCTTCTATAACAAGCTCCGCTTTGCTTATGAATAACAAAATGGAAGTCCACCTTTAACGGTTTGGCTCCTATCAATGCTAGATTAGTACCAGAGTCAATCAGGACTACGTTGTTATGCACGTTAATAGATACGACAATCCAAAACAAGTGGTTTGGAAAGCATATAAAATTTACAATGTGGGCTGGTAAGCTTATTTCGTCATATTTATTGACGTGAGCCGGTAGAGTAATAGTACTTCACTTTAACCAGCCTTTTTGTCGTTTTCCAAATTATTCAGTTTCTGTCTTTGAGTTCAATTGTAAGCCTCGGCGGTGATCTATGTTAGTTTAGTACTCAATCAGCTGTTCAAAGTCTGCAAAGCATAATAGTTCCAGGACTTGTTAAATTCTAGGATTGTTCCAGGTGACCAGTGCATTGGTTATTTATAATATATATTTATGATTGTTTTTGAAGATAATATTCAACTGGTTCTTTGAACTAATGCATATTGTTAATCAGTGTGCTGACCAGTCGTGGAAGTAGCAAAAGGTTAGCATGTTTACGCAGAAGCCGTTGTTTGTTTTGGTTGTAACTTGGCTGCGGTTTTTACTAAACTGTTTTCTGTACTGCTAAGCCTTATTTTTTAGGCCTCAGTGCAAAGTGCAATGTTTATTTGTTGTAGGGATTTGTTGTTAGTCAAAGTGACTTTCAATTAAGTAGAAATAAGATTCCAGGTACTCATGAGTGTGCAGATGTGTTTGACCTTTCAAGGTGGCCCAGGGTTCGGCCTGAGTATTGGCGGAACACAGTCTGTACTGCTGCCGACCTTGTTGTAAGCACTTTGTGCGGAGGCAATGCAGATGTGAGGTAGAACCAACCGCTGCAAATAACTTGAGTTGAGGCGATTGGTGATCTTCGCTGATGTGCCGTATGATCTAGTTGCGGCGGATGCTTCCGGCCAAATTCAAGACTTGTTGTGTCTTTTTGCATCTGGACGTTGTTATCAACGTCAATAGTAATTCTTACATACTCTATATATCTGCCCTTGAATGCTCTACGTTGAGCGCCATTTTGATACTGGCACGTCCACAGTGGTTAATCTGGGTCGGCAAAGTTCTTGCTGAAATGGTAGACAAAGATCCATGCAGAAAATAGATTTTTGCAAAATAAACCTTTCGTTTAAATTTTCAATAAAAAAAGTCGTAAAACTGTTGAATAAAATGTTATTTTTTAGTTTTGTATGTAAATTGAAAGCAGTGGTGGAGCTACCTGAAAGCAAGGGTATGGAATGCGGAAAAGCACACAAACATAAAAGCCCCCCGACGTTTACTTCAAAACTTGAGCCACCCAGAATTTAGAAAATAAAAGTTTAAATAAAGACAAAATTAATCTTTTTTCAAAATAATCTCTATGGGCTTTTTTAATAATTTGCGGTCGATTCCAAAAATCCTAGTTCTGCCATTAATCGTGAGATTTAGCATAGCCACGGTGGTATTATTTGGATAAGTAATAAATATTGGAAATTGAATATTAAATTGCTTCAACAAGAATTGCTCTTAAATTAATTAACGAAAACCATAAATATTTGTTTAAAATTTAAATTTTACTTAGTTAACTGTTTACGTCCATGCAAAATAAATTGATTAATTTAATTAAATTATTCTCTTAAGGTATGTATTTTTGATTACAATAAGCATTTTACATTGTTTAGTATTAAATATACTAAACAATAAGGAATCTGTTTTATTTAGGTATAAAACGCACGCACATTAACGTACTTTACGTTTGATCCACATATCAAAAAGATTTAAGTTGATTGCTTTTTTCATAATCAGCATAATTTAATTAGTCATCAATAAAATACAAAAAAAGTAAGATAAGTTTTATTAATAATTTATATTATTTTATAAACTTTTATAGAAGATTTTTGGTTTCATTCAAATCTGAAAACTAGAAATATATTTGTTTCGCTATTTGTAATTGATACTCCACATTTAATTCCACAATCAACTCAGGTAGTAATTTTAACAAATAAATCATCCAATAAATACTTTTTTAAACAAATAAACTAGTTATTATAAAATTAATTAAATCGTATATTACAAGATTTTTTTCGAGAATTACTGCAGTTTGACCAGCGTCCATTGTCGTCTATCAGTTACGGTATATACTGTATTAAATCAAGCAAATTAATTTATTGTTTTACAGCTGATTAAGTACTGGTACATTGATTTTTATTGGCATTACCAATCAATCCAGCTTTTATTTCAATAGTAATTAAATCTATTGTAGTAAACTACACGTGTTTATTCAAAATGTATCTTTTTTACTTCGAAAGCAATTAGAAATGTAAATGTAAGTGGTAATTTGATAAAATATTATAATTCATTAACACAAATTCATTTATACAGTTCAGTGCCAACAAACTTTTTAATTAAAATAATGTCTGAAAAATATAATTTTAGCATGAAATAACTTGAAATCCAATATATAGTCTTTAAAAATAATATTAGCTTAAAAAAAACTAAATATACAGGTTGTCTAAAAAATAAAGAAACGGTTTAAGAGTAAAGTAACTTAAATTTTGAGTGTTGTATATTAAGTTTGTAACATATGTGAGTTATTATATAAAATTTCGGACAAGTTTTTATAAAAAAAAAAAATTAAATCGCTAAATATTGGTTGATATAATAATAGGTACAATTTAATAAAAATAATAATTTTGCATACGTTATGTAGCCATTGACAACATTTTCTATTTGCTTGAAGGTAAGATCTTAAAAATAACCATTTAATGCTTTTCATTACTAATTGTCTCACAATAGAAAAAAAATTATAACTTTTTTTTAACATTATGTTATTTGTTTTAACTTTATGTTTGCAAATTATATACCAAAGTAGGCGTTTAATAATTTATTTCCTAACGAATGTTATCTACAAGATGTTTCAAAACAAGTGTCGGAAAATAAAGAATGGGATTTCTTGGCTCAATTATAAGAAAAAAAGTTCCTATTAACATGGTTCCGCAAACGCAACCTTTTTCGAGATACAGGGTGTAACATTTTTTATTTTTTGACGATATCTTAGAAACGGTAAGAAAAAGTAGCAACATTATTACAAAACCTTTATTTTACAAAACTAAGCAATAACATAAAAACAAGAAAAATCACAAAAATTGTTAAAAATTATCTCCTCCTACGGTAACGCAGGCTTCCAACCTACGTCTTAGTGACTGACGTACCCGTTCAAAAATGCCTGGAGTGTCTCGTATCGTATTGCATTCTTAGTTTTTCATCAGTATTAACTCATTTAGTGTAAACTAAACTTTTTAAGTGACCCTACAAAAAAAATCCAAAACATTTAGATCTGGAGACCGAGGAGACCAAGCCTGTGGGCCTCCTCAACCTATCCAACGGTTTTTATACTGTTCATTTAAGAATTGACGCGCAACTAAACTAAAATGTGCAGGAACACCATCGTGCATAAATCACCTTTCGTTTCTCAATTGAACCGGAACGTCCTCTAAAAGTCCTAGCAGCTCTTCTTCAAGAAAATTACGATATGATTGACCATTTAACCTAAACGGCAAAAAATTTTGACCTATTAAATGGTCTCATACAACACCTGCCCAAACGTTAACGGAAAATGTTTGCTGATGATAGCCTTCCATTATGGCATGTGGATTTTCATCGGCCCATACATGATTATTATGGAAGTTCATAATCGCATTGCGAGAAAAATTTGCTTTTTTTCTTGAAACCATTGACACATAGCCAATCTTTGCAAAAAATCCGCTGGTAAAAGAGCTTGTACTCGCTGTATGTGATAAGGATATAACATCTGGCTTTTTATTATTCTCCACACTGTAACGTGACTAAGGTTAGGTTTAAAGCTATTCTTCTAGTGCTAGTTGATGGATCGTCTTTAATTTCTTGAAGAATATCTTTTTCAATTTGCGGAGGTAGCAGGCAAGGTCTCCCATTTTCTGCAGCTCTATTATGTACACTTCCAGTTTGATGTAGACGTTGGTAAATACGAATGATTGTTTTTTCATTTAGTACCTGTCGGTTTGGAAATCTTTCTTGATAAATTTGACGAGCTTTTGCTGCATTTCCATCGGCAACGCCATAAACAAAATGCATGTCGCACATCTTGCTATCACTGTAGTTATTTATTTTGCTATCACTACGCAAGCAAAATACTAAGAATGGGCAAATTAATTGTGTAATAAAGATAATAAGTTCCCATAAAAATTTGTGAAATTTTTCACAAAGCAATTTGCTTTGAACTTGAAGCGACAGGGTAGGTAATTATCAGTACAACAGTTGGTAAATTACATAAATTAATTTTAACACATTTTAAAATTCAATTTGAAAGGGTTTATACTTTAATGTATTTTATCAACTATGTATAGGAATTTATGTTTGTATATAAATTCTTCAGAAGTTTTGCAATAAATTTTGTTGTTAAGTGGTAACACAATGTGATTAGATTGACATTACGAATTGATTATTTGCCATTCATTTTGTTTACAATAGATAGCGTTTGTTGATGCTTCAATAATTAGTTGCTCGTTTATCAAGAAAGAAAAGTTTCAATAAAGTTATTTTGTTTACATACTTACGGATACGAATAAATTTTCTTCAGGTGACAAATTCAACCATTTTTGTCTTAGTGTAGTATTTATTAATCACGTGCTAAGGTTTGTTATTTTAAAATCAAAGATTTACAATAAAACACAATATCATTTTAATGAGTCATCCCACACATTTGTTACCCAACCTTTTAGTGTTATTTTTCAAGTCATTATTAGATTATTGTCGTATTTTTTCATGAAACTCACAAGAACAAACTATAGATGTACCATTTAGGCAGCTAATTAATTTCTCTTCTTTGTGAAACTACGCTTCCGTTAAATTTTCCTTTTACTGGAGTTCATTTTTTATTAAATTGATAATTAAAAATACGTTGTTTATGTCCACATAGTAGCATCATCAGATAAATGATCAATCAATCATCTGCCCGATGATGCCACCGTTTGGTAAAACATGTCGCAGTTTAATGAATAGATCTTTAAATTCCAAACAAAGTGTGTATTAATTATAATAAATATAGCAACTGTGTTTTATGTGTTTTATTGTATAGTTGCATATTCACATTCTAATATAAATTCAACAAGCTGTACCTTCAAAGCAGCGGCAGTATATTTTAAAGAACGTATTTTAAGTTGATACCTAACACACTTTGCATCATCTTTTTTTTTTTTATTGTGGTCTAGGAAAAGCTGTTCGAGCCTGAGTGTGGGGCTCTCTTCAACTAAACCCCCTTCCACTTGTTGACTGTATTCCTGCAATTGCAAGCATATCTTCAGGAATACTCGTCCGGACGCTAGCTCTATGCTAGCACCCTAGATGATACCGTCTCAATTTATTTTTATCATTCTCTTTGTCCTTTGTTTGAATGGATTTGTCGTACGTATTCTTTGATTTTATCCCGTGGGTCTATGTTCTGCAACATGGTATCTATGATATTGTCAAATGTTATTCGTGTTTCTATTTCCTCCTCAAGTTCTAGCTTTTCCTCTAGAAACTTCTGGCAGTTAAAAAGTGCATGATTTGGGCTATCTAGGCATTTATTGCGCATACTGTCTTCAATGATGTGGAATCTTTTGAAGTATGTTTTAAAACATCCGTGTCCGCTTAAGCATTGTGTTAGGAAAAAATCAACTTCTCCGTGTTTCCTGTTGACCCAACTCGGGAAGACTTTTATTAATTTCTTTGTCCATTTTGCTTTTCTCGAGTCCTTTTCTCATGTCGTTTTCTATGTCAATAGCTTTTTTTTATTCTAGGTGTTTTTGTTTATAGGTTTTGCTTATCTGCTCCATTTCTCTATCTCTATAGGCATAATTGACGCAATTGCAAAAATGGCTTTCGTAAATATCGTCCTATATCCGCTGACAGTTCTAATTGCCAACCTTCTTTGCTGCCTACTTAGAAAAGCTCTGTAGCTTTTGTACTTGAATGCTTTTTCCCATATTTGGGTTCTGAAGAGCATTGTATAATAAGCTACAATAAAACAAACAGTATTTCCCTTTTTAACTCCGCCGGTCCTCTGATCCTAGGCTATTAACTTGATTAGTGTGGTTGTTGTTTTGTCTGCTTTTTGAGCCGCTTTTTTAATGTTTACTTTCATTTCGGTATTGTGATCGTTCTAGATCCCCTTTATTAACTTTTTAGTCATAATCTCAGTATCGCCCACCTATAAATAACTAAATTTTTAATTTTTTTTCCTTCATACAAGATTATTGTCTCATTTTTTTCTGCTATTTCTTGCCCAAATTCTTCAATTTTATTCCTTACTTGTTTTAGTGTCAGGTTGGTTCTGTCAGTGACTTTTTTTTTGTTCTTGCCCGTAGTGATAATCCCTTGTAGTCCGCAAAGCAGATCATTGTTGTTCCTTAAGGCATCTTTTCCTCTAAGATCGTGTTGAAGTAAATACTCTAAAGTAATGGGCCGAGAATGGAACCTTGTGGTACGTCGCAGGTTATGTTCATTATCCCATCTTCTCCAATTAATAACTTTTAGTTTTCCAGGTATCTGGTAAATATTTTGCTGACTCTCATGTCTACCGTTGTTAGAGTACACAATAATCTATTTTTGTATGACTTTTTCTTTATATTCACAACTGTTTTGTTCATTACCATCATGGCGTCAATAGTAGACATGCCTTTTCAAAACCCATTCTGATTTGCGGATAGTTTCTGAACTACCCAAAGAGTTCTATAGCTAGAGATTCCAAGCTGCCGTTTATACAATGTATAAGCAGCGTACACTCTCAGTATCTCTGTTTTAGTCGCACCATGACGTTTCTCTATCACCTACAACGTATAGCCGCTCAATCATTAGTAGAGAGAGAGAGGGTATATAGTGTTGTGCGAAAAGAACAGAGATACTGATACTGTACAGCAAAACGTTGGCTTGAAATCTCTTGTTATAGAACTCTTTGGATCTACCTCCTCCCTCAATCTATGTGCTATTATATGCTCGTATATTTTTTCAAAAATGTTTATCAGGCATATAAGCTTGTACTTTGTGTCCTCGCCTATTCTTTTTTTTTTAATTTTTTTACAAAAACCAGTAAGCCAGCTTTCACACTTTTAAAAATTTAACGTCTTTGAATTCGTTGTTGATTAGTTTCAAAATTGATTCAAAAGCTGTCTTCATAACTTTTTTGCAATAGCAGAGATATCTGGTCCTGGTACCTTTTTGTTTTTAAGTTTTTCTGTCGCTTTTTGGAGTTCCGTAATGGTAAATGAAGCACTCTCTCCTTCTTCCGTTACTCCTGGCCATCTCACTGTAGGTCGCTTTGCAAAAAGCTGTTTGGCAATTATTTTTGTATATGGTCTGTTAATTTGTAACCGCTTCTTTGGTTTAATTTGTCTGTTAAAATTTTGTTATCGTTTTCTACTTGATCTCTTAGTTTTCTCCAAGCATCTATTTTAGCTGCAAATATTTGCTTTTAAAGATTGCCTGCTTCTCTTTAAGCTTTTTCAGTATTTAGTCTTCTTTTTGTTGACTAATTTGTTTTTGTTTCCTCTGTTTTTTTTCTGTTTGCTCTGTTGCATTCGAATAATAATACTTTTGAATAAAAGTACCTTTTTTGTGTAGAAAATATTGGTGGTTCACAATGTGCTTTCTTAATGCCAATTTCCTATGTGCCATAGAAATTAAAGCCATAGAAATTATAGCTATATAAAACTCACGCAACACTAAAATCTCCGTCAAAAGCACATGAAAAAAATTAAATAAGCGCTTAAAAAGTTGCTAATATTAATGCTAAGGTGTATACAAAAGCTGAGTTTTGTATCTCAAACGGTTCCTGAGATAACGCCAAAAAAATGATCTTGAAAACGGTGCGTTTGCGGAACTATGTCAATGAGAACTTTTTTTCTTATATTTAGCCAACCAATCCCATCCTTTATTTTCCAACACATGTTTTGAAACACCCTGTATATGTCAGTTATTATCACTGTGTTGCAGACTTTATGAAACAGCATCCATTTACTGTACAGGTCATAATGCCTTTAGGCCCTATTGTTATAGAAAGAATTATAGCGTCGATTAAAGACAGACAAGGAAAACGTGAAACTGCAAGAAATGTTGGTGAAAGCCCTTGTGCTGTACAAAACACTAGCACTGGTGGCTTGTCGCAAAGGAAACACTAAAGTGAACTTGCTAAGAAAGTCACACACCACAAGTACAAAACAATTACCCTTCCTACTCCTAGGCAAAGGACCAACAAGATCGGTGCTGATCATTTGCCAACATCTTGACACAACCGGTCAACTACCCATTAACCCTGCTGGTTTCTGTTGCTCGGGTTTGTGGGTGGCACAGGTCTTACATGCACCTACATAGCGAGCTACGTCCGCCTTGAGTTTGGGCCAGTAGTATCGAGATGCCAGCCGATGGTAAGTTTTATATATTCCTAAGTGGCCTGCTTTAGGATCGTCGTGACAAGCATGTAAATACTCTTTACGACGCTCTTTTGGCACCACCACTAAATATTCAGCAATACTTAGATAGTAGCCTGATAACTAAAAGATCAGGATCCGGGAATAAAAGTCACCACAAACACAGATGACCGTTTTTTAGTGTCCACAAGATTGCGGAATAGAACAGCTTTTGCAGTTTATCTACGAAATCAACTCCATAAAGTTAGAGATGTAAATATTAGTAAATGGACCGTTAATAGAAGGCTTCGGGCTGCTGGATTGTCTTGTAGAAAAATTGCTATAGGTCCACCTTTGCAACGCCGACATCGTGTTACAAGATTGGCTTTTGCCAGAAATCGCCGAGCATGAAATAATGAAGACTAGAGCAGAGTACTGCTTTCAAATAAATCGCGCATTTGCCTCAATACATCAGACGAACGTCAAAAAGTGTGGAGAAGACGCGGAGAAAGATATGCTTTTGTTTGTAATGATGAGCAACATCCAGTTGGCGGTGGGTTGGTTATGGTTTGGGCAGAAATTTCTATCAAAGCACGCATAGAGTTGTCTTTATAGAGAATGGCTTCCTGACAGCTTACAGATACATTATGAAAGTTCTCGAAAATCAAGTTATGCCTTTCATAACAACTATGAGCAAGCGCGGCATTTTCATGCAAGATAATGCTAGACCTCACGTTGCCAGAATTATCAGAGATTATCTGGATAAAATGAGAATTTTGCGGTTTGATTTGCCAGCTCTTAGCCCAAACATAAATACTATAGAACATGTCTTTTCAGGAAAGCTCTACCAGCCTGTGTGTGAGGCACACACACTAAACCCTAGTTTTACTTGGCGTGTAGTATACACTTTAGGAATTAGCGTCAGCCTTGCATCAAAAATGAACCGCCCGGACACGCATTTTGCGTACCCTAGATCTAGTTTATCGTCTGTTTAGTTATTTTTTTCCGGAGTCAGTTCAAGTCTGCTTTCTTCTGCTTCAATATTTTTAATTATCTTCTTGACAAATTCGTGTATCTTTGACAAGTTTCTTTTGGATGTCAGCATTGTTTCGACTGCTTTTTCCTTTGTGAATATTTCTTTGGTAGTCAACTCAATTTCACATCTTTCCTTTTGCCATTTAGGGCATTTCAAAAATACATGTTCAGTAGTGTCTTTGTTATTACAGTATATGCATAACCCACAATTTCTTTTTTTAAACCTTAATAGATATGAGTTTCAACTCATGCCCACTGAGTAATATAATAGTCCACCTGACCATGACTTCTATCTAACCATTTTCCAATGTCTTTAATTAGAGTTTTGGTCCAGACCGCTTTTCCTGTTTCTTGGTTCCATGACTCTTGCCACTTAAGGATCATTTCCTGGTGTATTTCGGTCTTATGTTTGGCATCTACGTTTTGGCTCTTTGTTACGCCATCCATTGAATTGGTAGTATTGATGCTATAACAAGTAGAGCTTCGGTTGATACTGTTCTATACTTGCATGTCACTTTAATTGCCTTTCTTCTTTGTTGTTTCAGCAGCATATTTTTATATTTTTCGTATTTTAAGACTCCTTTCCAGATTTGTACTCCGTACATCATAACCGAGTGGGCCACTGAACAAAGTAATCTTCTTTTATTTGCAGATGAAGCCTGTATTCCTGGCATAATCTTGCCTAACGTTTCTAGTGTAATGTTCGCTATTAAAATCTATTGATTTTGATGAAACCACAACCGCGGTGCTATCCGCAAAGCAGATCATTTTAACATTCTCATCCAATTTCTTTTCCAACAATTTGTTAAAGTATATATTCCGCAAAATCGGTCCTAGTATGGAACCTTGTGGGACTTCACTAGACATCTTTAGGTGTTCTCTTTCGCCTATTACTACAATCCTGTCTTTTAAATAGTTGGTAATAATGTTTTGCATGCCCATTGTAACCCCCATCTTTTTTAGAGCTTCTAATATTCCCGTATAAGGTACCGTATTGAAGGCGTTTCTAATGTCAATTGTTACTAATGCGCATAATTTCCTGTTTCTGGCCGCTCTGTTTGTGGCTTCCTTTACTTGTTTGACCACTCTGCTCATCGTAGATCTTCCCTTCATAAAACCGAATTGATTAATTGAGATTTTGCTCTTTACTTCTTCTTTTAATCTGTCCGCTATTAGGTGTTCATATACTTTGCCCAGTTAAACAGACTGTCTGTAGGTTGTTTGTTCTTTAGCCTTCGCTGGTTTCTCAATCAGAACTAACCTTGCCTCTTTCCACTTCTTCGGAAAGATCCCTTTTTTCCATTCTTGATTTATGATCTCCAATAATGTTTCAGGAATAGCATCTGCCGTAGCTAATATGATTTTTGCCGGTATATTGTCCGGACCCGCCGCTTTAATAGTTCATCGTAAATTCTTTACCTCGGTTACCATAGGTTTCACCGTTGCTAATACTGGATGACATCGGAATAGCCCCATGGCAATGCTTTTTTGCTTTGCGTCCGTCAAAGTGATTAGGGGTTAGGTTTAGTTTCTTAGCCACAATTTTATAGTCTCCAAACGTCTCGGTCCACGTCTTTACATAGGTCCTTCCACGCTTTACTCTTTGCATCCTTTATTGCATATTTTAGTTTATTCCTTGCTAATTTATAATTTGACCGTAATACTTCTTTTTCTAAAACTCCCATGCTTGTATTTTTGTTACTTCTAGTTACTAGTCTTTTTGCTCTACTTGCAAGTGTCTTTAAATCTTCCACTTCGGGATTCCACCAGTATAACTTCTTTAAGTTAGCTTTTCGTTTGTTTTTTTTTAAGTTTTGGCCATTACTTTGTTAATTGTCCTCATTAAGCTTTCCAGAGTTTTCATGGCAATGCCGTTGACTTCCTTAGTGAGTTCACTTTTATATCGTGAGATATATTTCGCTTTTATTTGCCATCTTTTTTTTGTAGTACCTACAATATTTTTAGTTTTTGTTTCAGTAACTTCGTAGTATAGATTTTGGTGGAGACTTAAGTTTTCTTCTTCCGAAACAGACCATCCTTTAACATTACATAATGTCTGGGATGAGTTGGGATGACGTATCCAAAAGCATACATGCTTCAAAAACTGCGCGGAAGCTAAGACTGTTGCTATTGCAGAAATGGAATAATATCGACCAAAATGTAATCTTTAAATTAATTCAAAGTATTCCTCGTCGACTTCAAGCAGTCAATAATGCAAGAAGTAGTAATACTTGTTATTAGAAATAAGTTTTTTTTAATATTTTTAGTTTCATATTAATTCTACAAACAAAAATTCAAACTTTGTCTGAACTGTAAAGTTGTGATATTTCAAAAATACGCAATAAAAACAATAAATATGATTTACAATTCAACTTTAAATTTTTAATTTAATGTGCAAAATACAATTGTTTACAATTTGCTAACATAAGGTTAAAACAAAAAAATCCAAAACTAAGTCATAATTTTAAAGTGACCTCTATTTTTTGCTAGTCAGTGTATATTTAAAATTAATAAATGATGTATTTTATGTAAATTGCATTTGCAGTAAAAGAAACATACACTCGTGTTTCAGGGTATGCACCTCTCATCAGTGTGCCTAGCATTTCTCTTGCGTTACCACCTTCAATTAATAATATATTTTTAACTTATTGAATTGATCGTTTCCAACTAACTACACATTACAAATAAACTTAGTTATCCAATTACTGAACCGCACCAAATCAATCTATCAATAAAGATAACAGCTGAATGATTTGCACAATCAATCACAGAATAGTTTATAATTTAATTGCATAAATAACATATTAGATAATAAAACAATTATAATATATTAAATTAAATTCTACCTTAAATCCTGCACTTGCTATAAAAACTCGTTATTATCTCCCTAAATTTAGCAATTAAAATATATCGTAAAACATTTACACATTATAACAATCGTTAAAGATTCGTCACCACATTCACTCCGCACCACCACTTCACGTCACGGAAGATGTTAAACTGAAACCATCATCAAGCCAGCACTGGCAAAAGAAATGACCTTTAAACTTCCGCTCTGTCGAGTTTTTATTACTGTCTGACAAAATTAATGAATCCTTTTTTTTTGCATACAGGTAATCTTAGTAACAGATATGCTTATTAAAAAAACCTTCATTGTATTACTGGATTGGAATATATTGTGCTCATCATGGAATTGTATTACCTGTCCTGCATTTTTAATATTTAAATAAATTCAAAACAATTCTTGTTGTTAATCAAACTTAACTTATTAAAGGGTTTATTATCTAACATTTTGTATCTATATATTTAAATTGTGTGAATAAAATGACTTGTTATAACGAAAAAAAGTATTAGAACGAATTTATTAATGCAGCTAAGGCTAGTATGCGCTTTACCTTGACTAAACGTCTTTATATTAATCATATAGTCCTGTATAAAGTAATATAAAATTACCATAAGTTTTCAAAAGCAACATTCTAAAGAACTAAAATTTAATAAAACATTGTGATATATTAATAGATATCAATTTACTTAATTATTTAATTAACAAAAGAATTTTAAAATAAATGATATATTGTCAAATACATTAATTATCATTATTTCGTGACAATATTCATTTAATTATTTTTATTATTAAGAAATAGAAATATTTTTCTATAACCATTCATTACAACTATCCTTTGATTATATTAATTATAATTGTTGAATTTATTAACAATTTATTATGCAGTTGAATGTTTTCCTGCTTATGAAGCAATAAATTATGCAATTTTTTAAAGTGATTTTTATGTTTTAAATCAAAATTATGAGAAATTAACTACGTGAACGACCGCATGAGTATTTAAAAGTATATTATATTTTTTTATATGAAAGAGAAATTACATTAATTACAGTTTTAAATTGTATTGTTAAATAATTTAATTGTAAAATAAATTAATTTTATATTAAAAGTACAAAAGGTTAAACGGCAATTAGAAATAAAATGTTTTATTTATGATCATTCTAAATTTTTTTTTTTTTATTATAAACTTTTATAGTAATCACAATAGTAAAAGTTTTTTTTTAGAAGCTGCAAACTTGGCAACACTCTATCTGTGACAGCTGATTTGACAGTTTTTGGTTGTTTTGAGGTTAGTTTGGTTTGGAAATTTATCATGAATAAACTCACGCCAAAGCAACGTTTGCAAATTGTTTAAATTTATTTTGAAAAACCTTGTTCAGTTCAAAAACCTCATCGGGCATTACGAGCATTGTATGGTGCTCATAATTGTCGATCAGAGCAATTAATTCAAGAAACTGTGCAACGTTTTTGCTATACGTTTAATCTAAACGATAATAAGCACCCAGTACGACGTAGTACAAAGCGCACTCAAGAAGCAATTGATAGTGTGCAGCGTAGTATTAATGATGATCCAAATGTGTCAATTTGATATTGAGCTTAACAATTAAACTTGTGTCCACCCACTTTATAAAAAAAATTGTATGAAGATCTTGGTATACGAGCTTACAAGATTCAACTTGTAAAGAAATTGAAGCCACACGACCGTACATTTGGTAAATGGGCCGAGGCAAACATTGCTATTTTATTTGAAAAGTATGTTCAGTAATGAAGCACACTTTTGGTTAAATGGCTATGTCAACAAATAAAATTGTTGCATTTGGAGCAATAATAGTCCACAGGCCATTGTCAAAACAACATACATTCAGAAAAAATTACCGTTTAGTGCACTTTATGGGTCCTTATTTCTTCAAAAATGGTAATGGTTGAAAAGTTACAGTCAACGATGAGTGGTACAGAGACGTGATTGCCAACTTTTTTGTGCTTCAATTAGACAACATTACTGTTGCAGACATGTGGTTTCAGTAGAACGGCGCCACATGCCACACGGCGCGCGATACAATTAATTTACTAAAAAAAACATTTCACAATTAATTCATTTCACAAAATGGACTTGTTAACTGGTCACCTCATTTGTGCAATTTGACGCTATTAGATTATTTTCTCTGGGCACATGTAAAGTTCCATGTCTACACTAATAAACCAGAAACAATGGAACACTTAAAAGCTAATATTTGACGCATTATTGCCAAAATACAGCGAGAATAACTGAAAATAGTGTATGAAAATTGGACTTTCAGATTACGCTATGTACGCTTTAAATCATATTCAAAAGTCTTAAAATATTCTGTCAAATAAGCCAATTTCATAAATATTAAAAAACATTTTTCTGTGTTTTATTTCAATTTAAAGTTCTCCGTGACTAAAAAAACACTTTTTATATCTTAAAAGTGACCACTAGACTACAAAAGCTCTTAAACAAACCTACAAAATAATTTGATTGTGTTTGTGTACCCAATTAATTCAACTAACTTATTTAATTAAAACATTAATTAATTAATTCAAATTTTCTTTTAGAATAAACCTTGAACCCAAACTGAACAAGAGGCAAATGATGGGGTCAATGTATGTTCAGCTCGAGAAGTTAGAAAACTTTCTGAAGAGACAGAACAAAAAACAAACTTGAAAAGTACGTTGCCAGCATAACTAATAAAAAGTCGAAGCGGATCAACATATAAGCGGACAACATTAAACAAAACAAACTGGACCTCCAAGAAAGCATTTTGGCCTGCAAAAAAACCTTTTGCAGGTAATAAAGCAAACCACCCAGAGACAAACGCCACCAAAAATTCCGGCCTTGATATCTCTCAAAAAACTTCTAAAAACTTCTTTTTTTTTTTAGCAGCAGCAGACAAGCTCCAGTTCACCAAAACTCCAGACGCCCAGGTCAAGATCTCAAAACTGCCAAAACCCGCCCAAGTCCGCCACTTCTAAAGACACAAAGCTGATAAAAATGGTTCAATCACCACAAAAAAATTAAAGAAAAAAACGGTTGAGCCTTTAGCAATCAATTACTAAAAGTCCGACTAACTTCAATCCGTTAATAGCTCTATAGGTTTTCTTTCAAGGCTTTAAAATGCGTCAGTATCTACAGAAAGTGCTAACAACAACGCCCTACAAGCCCGTAAAGGGTTGCTAGTCTCCCATCGGGCGCTTCCTCAGGTGGAGGATAGGAGAATGCTCACCAGATATGGTGAGTACCGGACAAATAAAATATTTAAGGCGTACCAAAACTAGCACCTGATATAAATTAGATTACCATAAGCAAAACTGGACATACAATATTAAAACTATAAAAAACGACGAGAACCTAGAAGTACTAAAACAAAAACTATAGAACATAAAGTGGGATATCCTAAGCATACTCAAAACTAGACTTAAAGACAAAAAATTAACTATATTAAGATCAGGACACTTGTTATACCAAAAAAACTCAGAAATATGGTTGCATACTGAAGGAACAGCAATAATGGTAAATATATATAATCTATAACCTCTTAATACCGTTAGATGTCAAGGTGTTGAACACACCGAGCCACAGAGAAGACAAGTGTGTGTTTGGTTGCCTATATGAGGTAACAGACCCATATTGGATAGAACGCTTTGGGGTTACCTATCCAAGTTGTAACCAGAGCGGCCGTTGCTTAAGTTATGTTAGCGCTGGTATTCGTACATGCCCTCTATGCCGTACTGCCGAAGATAATGATAAATAAAAAACTTAAACATCTTGTCCTAAAAACACAAGCCTACTCAAATAGGGTTATTTACTGTATTCTAAAAGTGAACAAAAGTTATAACCTACAAGTAATTTAAAGCTATGCCCCAGCTAACACAGCTGATAAAGGTATCGCAAATGCACAACAAGCAGAAAATGAACATTTTGTTATAATTATGGGCAATTTAAATGCAAAGATTGGTCAAAAGACAAATGACAACCCAATAAACATAGGCAAATTTGGATTAGGAACTAGAAACGCCAAAGGTGAAATGATGCTTTATTACCTCAGAACATTTATTTTGCATAAATTTTTTTTTCAAAAAACCAGCGCAGCAGAGATGGACCTGGAAAAGCCCAAATGGACAAGTCAAAAACATAATTGATTATGTAATAACAAACAATCAGATCTGCCAAAATGTTTCTGTAATAAATCGTTTTGACACAAGCAGCAACCATTGACTTATTAGTGCTACCATAATCTTAAACACAAAAATAGAAAAAAATAAACTACTACACCGATCAAAAATCCCAACTGCAACAAAATTAACTCACAACATAGACAAATTCCAAAAAATACTTAAAACAAAACTACACGATACAGAAGCACTAAAACAATTGGAACTCAAAAAGCTTACCACAAAAATCGTTAACAGTCTCCAAGTAGCAACTAAAACAGTATGTGCAAAAACAAAAACCAAAATTTGTGCAAATACAAAAACATTGGTGGAACAAAAAAGACAAATTGTGATAGCACAGAATACTTAAAGCTAAACAAAAGAAACCCAAAAAGACATAAAGACGTATAATGCTGTACTCATACAAAACATCATAGAAGATAACACAAACATGAAGGTGCTAAGATCAAATATGTCTAGAAGCAAAGCTAAAATAACAACGATATAGAACCAACAAGGAACAATAGTGAGCAACAAGAAAGAAATCATCATAGCTATACAAGCCTTTTACAAATCGCTATATAAAACTGTCACCCGAAACCCACAAGAACAGAAGCAAAATATCACAAATAAAGATTTAGAAGACATCCCTGAAATCAGTAAATGAAAAACAACAACTGCACTGAAACGCATGGAAAACCAAAAAAGTCCAAGAAAAAACAAGATAACAAATAAAATGCTTAAAATAGAAATCAAAGATATACAAAAGGCCGTAAAAATTCTCCTAAATAAATGCCTAAATGAAGGAAAAATTCCAAGTATGTGGCAAAATGTCAAAGTAATATTGCTGTACAAGAAAAGCAACAATCAGAACATAAAAAATTATAGACCAATCAGCTTATTATCACACCTATATGAGCTGTTTACTAAAGTAATAACAAACCAGTTAACAGGAAAATTGGACTCCTATCAGCCAGTCGAACAAGCGGGCTTCCGAAAATATTATAGTACAACCGATTACCTACAAACAATACGTAGTTTCATTAAAAAAGTACTAAATACTTTTATAGACTATCACAAAGCGTTTGACTCTGTGGAAACGTAAGCAATCCTAAAAGGTCCCAACAATGCAAGAATTGATTTACAATACACAAAAGTTATAAAAAATATCTACCACAACGCGACGCTCCAAGTTAAGATCAAAGAAGAAATGTTTACAGATAAAATACTAGTTAAGAGAGTTGTTCGACAGAGAGAGAGAGACACAATATCAATATTGGAAATAACTGGAAGGGTAGTATTGAGCGTTTGGAAAGCTAGGATTTATTTTAAAAAATTCAAATACCTCTTAAAACCTTAAGCGTAAAGTCTACGAAAGATGTAGTAACAACATATGGCCACAAGACAATGGGTTTAACTATAAAAAGTGCAAATAAACTCAAAATAACACAGAGAGCAATGGAAAAAACGATGTTAGGTATTAGCTTAAGGGATCAAATAAGAAACAAAAAAATACAAAAGATCCAAGGTCACAGATGTTATACAACGCAAATGGCGTTGGGCAGAACACGTAACCCAACAAGACCCAGCCAAATAAACCAACATAATAATAAAATAGCAACCCAGAGAAAGTAAAAGATCTACAAAGAGACTTCAAAAACGCTGGATAAAAATTGCACAGGACAAACAGACATGGAAGAAACTAGAAGAGACCTACATCCAGGAATAGATGGCACTAGGTTAAAGAAGAAGAAGACAAAACTTATTGTAACACAGGATAAAACCGATTTTTAAGGACTGTTAACTACCTTCAAGTTAATAAACGTAACTATTGACGGCGCAGTAAACGTAGTCAATAGTATCCGCAAGCACCTTCTTTTGCATGCAAATTTCTGTGCAGTAATCGCACATTGTAAAACCAACAATGCCCATTACTACACTTATCAAGTAGAGGCTAAAACGATTCTAAATTATGTCATTCAAAATATACCCAACTGCATCAAAGCTAATGTTGTTCTGTGGGGTATTAACTATCTTCAACAAAACGGATGGGAAAAGACGGAAAATCATTCCCAATTCTGTATATTCAACTTTCACAAAAAATTAAAAGAAAAAGATCATGTTTTTCACCAACTTCGTCTCTCTCCATATGCGTGCGTTAAATGCGTCGGAGCACATCCAAGTTCCGCATGCTTATTGCAGTAGACCGCACACTGCTAGTTACAAAGGTTGCCTATTTGATTACAAATTGAGAGCAAGCAACAACAACAAAGCCCACGGTAAAGCAGACTTCCGTTCTTCTCAGAAGCACTCTCAGTGCTTGCAAAAAGACTATCAGTTAAAAATTAGCTGTCACTCCAATTGTAACAAAGATTTTATAAAAATATTTTTATTTTTAGCAAACATTTCTAGCCAACTAAATGACTAATCTATTAGACTAATGCTTAACAGCCTCAAACCCTAACATAAACGTGGTATAAGTTCTCCAGAGAACTCAGTCAGTAGACACTCGTAATAGTAAGTCCAAAGCATTTGCAAGACTTTATGAAAAATTTCTTCATAACTAAAAAAAATATATATTAGTCAAAAACTAACAAACTAAATATAAAAAGTGAAAAACCTTGAAATAAAGGTGATCTACAAAAATAGCACAGTCTGAAAGTTTCCGCAACCACAAAAAAATGTGTTAGTATCATACCAAACGTTGGTAAACTAGATCAAGCAAATATGCAACAATTGGTTAAAGTTTTAAAATTGCAGAATAAAAAGTGGGCGTTGCCAAAAACAAACAAATTTAAGTAAATTGATGTATTGGGTATAAAAGTTTTAGATAAAGCCAAGATGGTAAAAGTCCCAATGCTACGCTGGAACAGCAAGTTGTCCATCCAAAACAAGTTTAGGATCTACACAAGCATCATCAGGCCTCAAATCACGTTTGGATTTTCAATCTGCAAGCACCTACCTCAACCGTCTCAAGGTATTTCAAAATTTGACCTTGCGTCCGATAGTCAGAACTTTTTGGCACATCAGAAACAAAGAAATTTGAAACAAACTAGGCACTTCACTGCTGCAACAGCATTTAGAATCTTTGGTAAAAAATACTAAATTAGATTCTCACTCTAATCCGAACCTAGCTAGGCTGGCAAAACCAGACAAAGAACACTCCATCAGAAGATTGATCAATCAGATCGCTTGGTAAGAAAAGTGAACTCCCCACTAATCACCCCACAACCTAAAAGGCTACTTATCCATCTTTTTCTCACTCTTTCTTAACAAAGAAAAGCATGTATCGAAAAACACAAACTTAAAAAGATAATTCAACTGGCGGTTTTTAGCTGCGTGCAAATCCGACACTTTGACAGTCTTTTAAAAATTTTACTACCCATCCCAAAAAATTAAAAACAAAATTTAAAAAAAAAAAAAAAAAACGTATAGGTAAAAGTTGCCTGGACATATTGCACAATTATCACAAACGTTGTAGAAAAGTCGTATGGTAAGCTACAAATTAACTTAATTTTTACAATTAAATAGAAACAAAATAAATGTCAAAATTTTATGTTCACATTTATTTGTTTACTTTAGCGACATTTACCAATCTAAAAAACCAAAATTTTAAATGCATTGGCGACTCAATTTATGCCTAAAAATAGTTTAGTTTAAAATTGTAACCAATAATTTTTGCGTAAAAAAAATATTACGATTTTTTTTTAATTTTTTCTGTTTTTTTCTGCAATTTTTTTATTTTTTAGAGAAATTGTGTTTACTTATTAACAGCATGGTTGCCTTTTTGCACAAACAAACATGAAGATCTTGGTTTTATTATTTTAATTTAATATGTAATTTGTTTTTTAAAGCAAACCTTTTTATTTCTAATCGTTTTAAAAACAGGTTTTGTTTTAATATAATTTATTATTAACAATTTTATTATAAAAATTTTCATTATTTTGACTAAACATTATTTAATATCAAGTAACTTAACTGTAATCTTTTAGTTGAAAGTGGATTGTCGTGATATACTTCAGTATATTGTGACGAGAGAATTCCACGACATAAATAAATTATTTGCATTTTATTTCACTTTGCATAGATTTAATCGCAGCATTCAAACCGTCTACTAACACCATAAAGTTTTATCTTTGATTTGCAAGGCGCATAGAATTCAAAAACTCAATTAGAACGTCATAATCATTACCATTTTGATAAGATCAAATCTTGAAGAATATTTTTCTATATTACAAATAATAAATACATACTATGATAAAATTCAAAACTATTATAAATTATGTTTACGTAAACATTCATAGCAAACTCATCTGATTATTACAAACAAAATTCGCTTAGAATTATCAACATTACCATTGTGTGATGCCCTACTCTCAGGTCGTTCATGCAACACTCGAAAAACACACATCTATTGTTTGCACCGATTCAACCCGGCTAATTTAACACAGCACAAAGTATTTTACACATTTTCAAACCGCACACAACAAATTTGTAACAAAATCATCCCGACTAATTCTATGAACTTAGATAATCTTCGCGTCACGTCATTTCGCAGTATGGCCAACTGTGTCAAACTTAAAATAACAATAAATTTGCAGTTAAACAAATTTAAAAAATAAAATGTTATTTGTGAATCAATTAAGAAAATAAATTCAGTTTTATGATGTGGAAGCTATGAGAAATGGTATTTTAAATCTAATTTTACCAATTCTTTAATTATTTTATAAAGTTATATTTTTACCACACTTTTTACCCACATTTTTATGAATTTGAGACAAATCAAGTAACAATTCTAATTGCTGTGTATTGTGCTGTGCTATTGTACTACTATTTGATTATTATATTTAGTTTAATTATTAATTAGTTTAATAGATGGTGGTAATAAATGGTGAGATGGCTCAGTTATAGAGCATTAGCGTAGCACGAAGTTCGATCCTCGAATATGACTAAAATAATAACTTGCTCTTTATCCACCGGGGTGATTCGGAAGTCACCTACTAAGCCGTTGGTTCCATCAACCCCCTTCAAACAAGTCGTAAGATTTCTGGGGCGATGTTAAATAGCTGTAAAAACGCGCAATAAAGAAAGAAAAAGAAAAAAAAAGTTTAATGTTTATTTTAGTTTTATATAACATTATAATCGGTTTCTAGCGCACATGTTGTATATCCAGTTTTTGTTTTTGTAAAACTCTCAGAGGTAGTTGTAGTAAATTTTTAAAAACTAAAATGCAGTTTGTTACTTGCGGTTGACCTTGAGAAAAAAATTTAATATAGTTGGTTGCACGCGTGAAGTGGTCAAGCAAGAGTGTGCTTGTGCGCGTGGCGGTGAGTGCAATGACTGTGGGTGTGTTGTTGCAAAGAGTGTTAAAGGTTATGAGATTAGGGAGATAAAATTCCTACCAGCTATAGCCTCTTTGGAAGATGTTGCTTTGTTTATTATTAGAGTTAGCCCACATCAAACCAGAACTAGCACTAGTGCTAGCACATAGACTAGATTTTTGGTTTGTTACTACTACTAATCCCAAGTTGCAGCGTCCAACGTGGATCTCACCACCGTTTGACCCCTGGAGCTTCCGGGGCAAACTTCAACAACTTATTATGCGCTTGCACATTCCGCCAGAGTTTCTGGACTGCCCCTGATAGCTGCTATATGCACTTTTACGTCGTACCAAACCAAACAAACTGTGTTTTGTGTAAACGGCACTCTGTGTGTGTGTGTATACCTTTGGTATGGGTGTTTTGTGTGTACTGAAAAGAAACCCAAAAAGAAAGCTTGGCATCAAACACGTTGCAAGCTGAAAGAAGAAGAGGAAGAGGAAGAGAAGTTGTTCAAAGGATACCTTGCCAACTTTGAGCAATATAATATCAAATTGCCGCCAAGTAAACCAGTCGGCCAAATCGGGGTTCTCATATGCAAGTACCAACCTGCAAATTATTTGAGTCACAACACCGACCCAACATTAATAGTCTTTTTAGGCTGATATGCCAAAAATCTAAACTAATCACTAAGCTAAGCCCCAAGCGACTAAACGCCGCTTTTACAATTTCCAGTTAAAACATAGTTAGGGTTTGGAGGAAAATAAACCGGAGATAACTTATCCGGTGCTGGGAGCAGTAGTTATACCTAGTATAACGCTCATAACCTTGTAGATGCCGTACATATATTATATTTGTAAAAATGAATAAGGAAAAAAGTAAGATTTGTTGCTCCAACTTTTGTCATTTCTTGTCACTATCTGATTTAAACACGTTTACGTCTTGTAAATGAGACAATCTAAATTTAATTTTATATTGACGTTTCAATAAGTTATCAAGAAATAAACTAACCTAGCACTTGTAAAATGCATTGCGTGTTAAACCAAGTATAACTATCAAATAGTTTATCCGACGATTGTAAAAGCGGCCCAAACTGACGTAAACAACTACATCACAACTAGCCTAAAAGCGTTAGACCGTAACCTAAAAATGTCGTTTCCTGGTGCACTCAATCGAGATCAAATCTAGCAGTCGATCGATGCTGCGTAAGCACAATTGCAAACGTTCTACTCAGGCAGCTACTTTGTAGACAGACCTATTGCTTGCAGCGCAACGATCTGCCTGTGGGAAGCAATACGTTACTGTCGTTGCAACTACAACTCTGGAATACCGTAAAATTTAAAGAAGTTTTAGAATTTATGAAAAAGACGCCTACAAAAGCCTTGGAGACAATCCTGGACATAGCCCCGGTCAATCTAACGGGCAAGCAACTTGCCATTACCACAGCACTCAGACTAAAGTCGGTGCAAATGTTGACATCGGATTATCGTGAGTAGGTAAAAAATAGCGGTGCCTGTGACGTTGCTTATGGCGATTAGCATGGACATCCGGTCGATCTATTTTATGCATATATTTGCGACTGCGCATGCGTCGCCTGCGTCACCCAAGCGCGCTCGGCTGGCGGTACCTCCTTATCAGTTGCTTATCGCTTCTTATCAGTTCTTATCAGCTGTATGGACATCTGTAACGGGGACTCCGTGAGTGTGACTGCATGAAAGAGTGGGATGCAAAATAAGAATAAAATTTGCTGACACAAATTATGAAACGAATCGAGAGAGATGCGTCTCTGTGCGAGGAAACATCGGAATGCGATGCGCGTGCAAAATTACACACTATCGGTGCTCTTATCTATTACATTTGAAACATTATGTATTACATCTGTAACGGATAATGATTTTAATTAATAAGCATATGAATAGATAATAAAATGATGGAAATTAATTATATGTAATAATTTAATTATTAATAAAGAAGTTGTTTGTTTATTAATTTTATTATTAATAAAGATTTAAAATTGGACATATGAACGCGCAGATGGGATTAATATTAATATCCGTCCCGTCAACGCATTAGTAAACTATTAGATAGATGCTATTCCCATCTTGGAGCAAGGAAGGATGGATAAAGAAAAGGAAAATATTAAAATAAAAAAAATAATTTACATAGATTATTTATTCTCACCATTCAAATACATACATATTTTTTTAACATTTTCAAATGAACAGTAACTGAAATTATTTTTGTGATTAACGCAATCATGGACGCATTTTTTAAATTTAGGTGATCTTGCTTCATTTTCCAAATCAAGTATTTTAAAACTTGGAAAATTATCTTGTAAAAATTTGGTTTTCTGGTGTCCTTTTACCACGCATGTTACATCGCAGTTGTCCCCCCCAAACGTATAAAAAATATTTTGAACATCGCCGGAATCGACAAAGCCGCCCCAATATGGAATTGAATGATAATTATTTTCCAACCATTTAGTCTGGATTTTCTCTTTTTCCGTCAAAAATGCATACTCCACAGATGGTTTCACCAGATACGAGTAAATATGTTGATCGTTTTTTGCAATACTTATCTCCTTTGGTACAAAGTTTCCCCCAATTACAAAACCCTGCATATCTACGGCCAATACAATTGCCATGGCTTAGATAATTTTTCTAACTGATCCGGTCAATGGTCTGTACTCCACTAAATTGTCCGACAGAATGAGGCAATACGCTCGTGTGTTGGCACTGAAGGCTAACGCTGTTTCCATTTCAATTTTTAAATCGACTGTAGATGACTTCACACTTTCGTTTTGACGAGAAACATCAAACACGTAAATCATTCTATTTTTGAACAAGTCATAATCAAACAGAGGGTTTGATTTATCCTGGTCATAATAACTTTTAAAAAAATCGCAGTACATTTTGTATACAAGTGTCCAATCTCCAATACCGATATCCATATTCATATTATCGTAAGGGTAGCTTTCAGAGTTTAGGAAAACTTTTATGTTCCGAATGTGGCAGTGATCAAAAAAGAAAATGTTTTTTCTGAAATCATCTTTTCGAGCGATTTGAAATGCGACAATGACATAGCGTGGTCTTTCCAAACTGCTCGATGTTTTTACCATCCAGACGTCCTTTGTGGATTCTCGTACGGTAGGAAGTTCATGCAATTCGGCTTTCCGAAAGGCAATGCGAATGGATGAGTCGTTTTTTAGTTGATTCAAAAACCATAATCTGGCGGAATCGTTTATTTGTATGTGCGGAACTCTCCATTCTACCTTGTTTAATTTAATTTTCACATTTTCCGCACCCATGTAACAATTGTTATCGGATCGAGCGCGTAACAAAATTAATTCCTGTTTAGCATTAATAATAACTTTTTGGTAGTCTTCGGCAAAACCTAGCAGTAGTTTCAAAGGAAGTATACAAAAAAAATTTGTTGTTTTTGTGGAGATAGTTTTGCTGTCAAACCATCCCGCAGAACAATAATCCTTTAAATTTTCACTTTGTATTGATGCGTATCCTTTTAGGGTACTGGTAATACCGGGATCCCTTATTTTATCTACTTCAAAGCCATTCAGTTCATAGCGTATTTCTTCGAATAGAAATGCCCACGGATTCCAGCCTATTGAACAGCCTGATGCAGCCTCCGGTTTTATTATTTCGCCTTCTATATGTAAATAACTTTTGTATGTAGCGGTGTATATGTCTTGATGTTGAATTAAAATTCTAATTTCATCAGAGTTTGAAAGCCCCGGGGCACGAGGTTGATAAGTATGGTATTCTTCTTTGGTGATAGAATCATCATATTTTTCTTTGTCGAATATTTGCAACATTACTTAATTTGTAACCCCACAACAACAATTGGTTTTGGTTGTGCGATGTTACCTCTTTAAGGGATCTTTGACTACTAGATATTCGTGTAGGTGTCAACTTTCTATTATACTGAATACCCATTTTTTTTCAATTCTAATCTGACAAGAATGCGTTCTTTCCGAAAATTCACTGGATCCCCGTTTTGGTCAATAATTGTTATAGTGATATTATCAATGGTTGACTTTACATTTACAGGTAAATACAGTATATTTCGGGGTTCTATGTTAAGAGAAAAACCCGGATCAACGTTTATTGAAAACTCGTATAGTGTATGGCCTAACTTGTTGCCGTAGTAAGCCCCTGTAACGATGTTACACTCCAAGCGAATTGTCGACACTTTTATAATATCTACGGGTAAGTCCGATTCATGCAATTCGCCGGCCTTTAATTGCAACGGGGAAAAGCCCAACAGTCGTCCAACTGTGTTTGGAGTTGAGAAATCAATATCGTACTTGCATTTTATTTCACATTTTAAAGTATTATTATTTGGTTTAATACTTAAAACCGTCTCTCCCGATTCTTCTTCCAAATGTTTACATAACACTTTTTCTATGTCTCCTATTTCATAAGACCCCGTTTGAATTGTAATTTCTTTATTTCCACAAAGAAATTTATTATTACTTTCATCTATATTTGGTATACTGTTATATGACCGAAATCCTATTAACCCCAAACAATATGTTGCATTCTCGTCTAATTCAATTGGTGGAAACAAATTGATTGATAACACATTTGTGGTACCCTGCAACGTAAAGGTGTGGGACATGACTAATCATAATTTACTTGATTTCTTTGATTTTATTGCAGAAATTTAAATACAATTATATGTTTTATTCTATCAGTCAAACCTTTTGTTTGCAAAACTAATCATTTAAAAACTTTAAACATAAATGCCCGCAATTAAATGTATTATAATTTTGATACCGATTATGGTTGTACATGATTTTACTACCCCGAAAGTAGCGACAGAGTTCTTGAGGGGGTTTTAGATTCCCAAAACTGTCAAAGTATTGGACAATGTTTCCGCGTTTTTTATACGCTACCCAGTGCGTTCCAGGTCCATCGTTTGAATCTAAATTAATAATTGCACATTCAACATGATGTGGTTTCTGAGGAAGGTCATCTCGCATAAACACCCCTCGAAAATGTTCAATATGACTAGAAAATTTTCGAATGTCCTTGTCTGTCAGCGGTCTTCGTGGTAGTTTCCCTAGTTTTTTTGTTTTTGTAAAAAAACTCCCAATCCTTTGCGGTACGGTTTCAAATAAAGTCCGGATCCTTTTTCTGTCCGCGTTCCCAATGCGATTGCTTCCATTATTTTATTGTGTCTTTCTAATTCCTTGCTTTTCCTCATTGCCTCTCTGGATTCCTTTACCGCTTTGGCAATACCCGCTGCTCCTCCAGCTAATGATCCTATGGCACTTAGTCCCGCAAAAAAGGGAATTAACGGTAAAAATCCTCCCGACTTGGGAATGGGTAAAACTCGAGGATGCCGAATTTTTTGCTTTCCCCCCAATTCTCTGACAGCGGCTTTTGCGGCACTTAGAGCTATTTGGGCTCCGTCCTTTATGCCGTTGCGTTTAGAAATTTTAGATTTAAACTTTTTAAGTGCTTTTTTTGCGTTCATTATCACATTTTTTTTCAAATCATGTTTCTTGCTTTCATTGCCAAATCCCATTTTTCTTTTTCCCTTAATCATATTGGTAACTGTCCAAGCGGCCGCTTTTTCACCCAAAGTGGAATCGTTTGCTTTTACTCTTTGCCAAGCGGCTTCCTCTAATATTTTGTCGGCCCTATGTCTTTCGACCAAATCGTTTGATTTACTGTACGCAATATCGTGTCGTTTGCAGGCCGCGTCTAGCGGATTAATACCGGGATCACCTCTGGCTAGACGTTTATGTAATTTGGTTCCGGGTCCGCAATACTGATAACCGGGTAAATGCACTTCAAAGGGTAGTTTGTTGATTAAACTGTTAATCATACCTGTACCGTGTCTTATCGACATTTAATTAATACAGCAATACTCATAAATATTTATACCATACTTATAAGTAGGTCAGTTGGGTAAAAAGAGGAAGACGACATGCATACAGTAAAACAAAGGCAGACTTTAGAAGTCGTTAATATGGACTCTGTGTGTGGCGATGGGTTAAAAAAAAATAAAATACGACATAGTAAATTATTGCCAAATTCTATCCGGGCACTTATTTGCGGTCCATCAAACTGCGGAAAATCAAACGTTATGCTTAGTTTACTGTTTGGGGAAAACGGTGTAAAATTTAAGAATGTGTATATATATTCTAAGTCTTTGTATCAACCTAAATACCAAATGTTAGGTAACATTTTAAAGTCGATGCCGGAAATTGGTTATTTTTCCTTTAGAGAAAACTGCGAAATACTTCATCCAAGTGAGGCAAAAAGTAACTCAATTTTTATTTTTGATGATGTAGCTTGCGACGGACAAGATAAAATCCGAAATTTTTTTAGTATGGGTAGACATAAGAATGTAGATTCATTTTATCTCTGTCAAACATACACTCGAATTCCAAAACATTTAATTCGCGATAATGCTAATTTTATTATCCTTTTCAGACAAGACGAAACAAATTTGAAACATGTTTACCAAGACCATGTAGGTAGTGACATGACTTTCGGGACGTTTAAAGACTTCTGTTCTAAGTGTTGGAAAGATAAGTACGGATTTATAACCATTGATAAAGATAAAGATCTTAACAAAGGCAGATATCGAATGATGTTGGATAGATTTATAGTTGTTACAAATAAATAATTTATTCAGTTATAGTTTGATTTTCCTTTGGGTAGGTCAGATTGTGCATCTGTTAAAAAAACTGATTTGCTAATTTACCTGATTATAACGGTGATTTTGCTGATTCAAAGCCGATTTACCCTATTTAAAAGATGATTTAATTGATTCAACAGCTGATCAAAGTTGATCTTAATGCTGATTTAATCCATTCTAATGTCGGCTAAAACTAAACAAATACTTGATATCAAAAAAGCCATTCGTAAAAAAGTATTGGCTCTTAAACTCGGTAGGGTAGATGAGAATGAAAAACTGACTAAGGTGTACGCACCGCTTTTAAATCCCCTACAAAAAATTGTAGACCACGAAACCAACATTAAAGTAGAGAAAAATGTTGGGGTCAAAAAGCAACGAAAGGAAAGCGTACCAAGTGTAGAATTAGCGGCACATAATGAAAATGTAGGATCAAGTGATATTAATATAGATGATGAGTTAGATAATTCAAATTTGTATACAAGTTTTGAAGAGCCACAAGAATACGTAGATCTCGATAGTGAAAGTTTCAGTGGAGATAATGATGATGCATTTGAAATGAGTAACCCAAATTTCTATGCAAGTATTGCAGAAGATTTTGAGCAGAGTAAATACGATCCATTGCCGGCATCCTATTTTAAGGGGTTAATAAACGATTCACCCGTAAAACCGGTATTTGATACATCAAAAACTACAGGTATATATCATAATCCGAGCACCTTGAAATGGTCAGTTGGTGATTCAGATGTTGAAATTGACGGTAAAGACTTGGTAATAAAAGGAGAAAGATTTGAAGGAACCACAGGTATTTACGAATTGCTTTTTAAAAGAAAGCCCAATTCAGGATTTAGTACAAATGATTTGGAAAACTATCAAAAACTTTTGGACTTAACAAATGCGCTGAGACGTAATCATCAACCCGGTGCACAAATTCAAGGACTTAAAACGTATAAATATACCCAGATTATCAAACCGTTTCGGATCAAACAAAAGAAATCTGTAGGAAGTGGAATGTTTGATAATACTATGATAGTAAATTCTAATCCAATTCAACTTGTTTACTGGGACGATCCCAATGAATTAATAGAAAGATTGGTACTGCTGTTAGCTTCGCAAAAAGCGGGAAACACATCTCTCAACAACGAAATTGTCTCTATCGAAGAAGAATTGCGCGAAGCCAATATAATTGTATAATAAAATCTAATGCATTTCAGTGTTAATAAAAACATTGCGGAATGAGTGTCGATAAGTTTGGACGACACTCGCAAACAACTGATTTAAAACGACATTTGGCTGGGCGACGGGGACCAGCTGGTGTCGGGTTTCTTAAAACACCCGATGGAAATTTTGATATTTTACATAAACGCTTAGAGAATGTTGACGTACCGGTCGAAGACAATGACGCCGTAAATAAAAAGTACGTTAATCAAATTTATAAAGAACTCAATGAACAAATTCAGTTGAATAAATTTAATGTAGCAAAATTTACGGAGGCAATGAATCAGCTCAATTCAGAGATAGAAACTTTTAAAATAAATACCGAAGAGCGTATATTTAATATATTGTTTTCATCTTCGTCGTCATTCCCAATACCGGAAGCAAAGCAAATTTAAATGATTAAAAACCGACAGTAAATGAACAAATCAAGCCGTTAAGGAATGGACAAACTAAAGTACGATGTTGTGACCGAATTACATAAGCCCGCCCGTAAAAATTTTGCAAGACGACGGACAATATTGAAAGGCATTGACGATTTATGGCAGGCGGATTTAGCAGAATTTCAATTATACGCTCGTGAAAATAAAGGATTTAGATATATTTTTGTAGTGATTGATTGTTTTTCAAAATACGTGTGGACGGAACCGTTGAAAGATAAAACTGCAAAATCCGTGCGAGATGCTATGATAAAAATACTTAATAATGGACGAACTCCGAAAAATTTACAAACAGACCATGGCACAGAATTTTACAACGAAAAATTCAAACTGCTCATGGTAGAACGGTCTATAAACCATTATTCGACATACACCATTAAAAAAGCGGCCATAGTTGAACGTGTAATACGCACACTGAAAGATAAATTATACCGTAATTTTAGCATGCAAGGTCGTTACTTATGGTTTAATGTACTGGCAGATATTACTGACTCGTATAATAATACTAAACATAGTACTATTGGAATGAGACCTTGCGACGTAAGCAAAGATAAAGAGAACAATCTGTTACAAACTGTTTATTCACACATTAAAATAGCCGGCAAAGGAAAGTTCAAGGTTGGAGATTTTGTTCGAATCAGCAAAGAAAAAACCATGTTTGCCAAGGGGTATACGCCAAATTGGTCGACAGAAATTTTCAAGATTGTCAAAGAGAACATAACTAATCCGATCACCTATGAACTTGAAGATAATAGAAAACGTCCTATTATAGGATCATTCTATAGTCTAGAATTACAAAAAGTGAAACATTCAGATGTTTATTTGGTGGAAAAAGTGTTGCGTCGTAAAAATGGGAAGCAGTATGTGAAATGGTTGGGTCTTGATCATTCGCACAATTCCTGGACTAGAATGTGATTTTATAGAGCAAACGCTACGAAGAAATGTATTGTTACTCACAGGAAGATAATTTGTCATTTAATTAATTTTATTAAAGCAATAATAGATGATATATAAATATAATTATTTCAAATTAATCCGTAAAGTTAAGATTTTAATAGAAATAGTTAAGAATATGTTAACGAGAAATAAAATGTTTAAATAAAGTAAAATGTATTTATAATTATGTTTTAAAATAAAAAAATTACTGTTTATATGTTTTTTTATTTAACTAAATGTAATAAAAACACTAATATGGAAATAAAATAGACTTAAAATTATTAAATAATATATATTATATACACATACATTAATAGAAATAAACATAAAATTATTGTTTCATATAAAGTTTTAACATATTATTATTGGTTATACATAAATAAAATAATAAGGCAATATAATTTGTTAGTAGGTATAAATGATGCGTTCAGCAAATAAACAAATTTTTATTGTTTGAGAGAATAATGACCCCAAGGGACCGAATTTATTTGATCATCCAAGAGATGTCTTTTATCATCAAAATTATTAAGAGAAATTTTATTTATCTGAAGAGAATATAAGTTATGATTATTAGATCGTATAGTATTAAAAGAGCATATTTTTGATACATTTTTAAATATAGCATTTTTATAGTCTTCAAACTTTAATTTTTTTACACTTGATTTGCCAATACCTTTATGTTTTTTAATTTCACTTCCATTTTCTACGGAAATAGCATACACTTTTGCTCGTATTCCAACATATTCGCGTATTATTGTTCCGCATAATTCATCTTTAAATTTTCCCATGACTTTTTTATTTACCAATGGTATGTTAAATTGATTATTATTTTTGTAGTCTGATGTGTCGTATATTAATAAAGCGTCGCGACGAATAATCTCGTAAATACTTTGGAACTTACTGCCATCCTTTGGTGAGAATTTAGCTATGATACTATCGGTGTCGGAATAACAAATAATCGTATCAAAATACGGATGAACATGGCTGGGTAAATAATCGTACAGAAAACTGTACATAACTGTTTTTGATATGTCTAATATACAAGTACCAACGTATAGGGCCTTATCGTATTTAACTTGTATTTTGTACATTTCAATCGCTACAAGATTTTCATTAAATATTTTGAAATTTTTGAAATTTGGTTTTGCTATTAATTTTTTTGCTGTTTTCCAATTATTCACTAAATGTATATCACGGTACTTTCTTACCGATTCCATCATTTTTCCAAACCCCATATTAGAAAAATCTTTGTATTGTTGTTTCTCAAAATCATTTGTTGCATTTGCACGAAGGCCCGCGTTTAAATCAATAAAAGGCTTTAAAAATTTACTTTGTAAAAATTCAATTCCTCTGTGAATTTTTTTCAAAATTATACCGTTTTTTAAACACTGCATGAGAACATTAAAATGTAAAATGTAATTGTTTTTATTATTCAATGTTAGCATTAGTTTTTTATCGGCTGCCTTATTGGAGTGAGATATATGTTCAGGACAGAACGGAAAATAAATATGCTTGTCGTGCAGTTCTACGGGATAGTCCAAGTCGCATTCCAGCACACATGATTGGCTCAAATCCTCACCGTAACTTTCTTTTATTGATCCATCTATAATTTTATTTTTTAAATTTTCCAAATCATCTAACCATCTAAAATTACCATACGGTAAACTAGATGTCATGGCAAATGAGTACAAACCATTTGCATCTATGTACAAAATTTCTGATGTTTTACTGTGTTGATCGTACGTGTCACTGTACGGAGAATTTGAGACTGCGTGCTTGGAGCTAACCTGGCAAATTCCACCACGAAGACCTTTTTCAAAAAACAGGACCATATCTATGTCAGTCAATAGTTGTAATTTTACTTTAGAAATAATTAAAGCTGCCGAAAATGCTAGACCCGGACCTGTATAAAACGCACATGCGTCTAAATAATACGTGTTTAGTATTAATTGTCTATAATTTTCAAAGACATCCGCAAGCAAGTAAATATCAGATTTTAGATACAGATCTGCGTAGTCTCCCAATGTCCGACATTTAAAGTTATACCAAACTTGGGTTGCATGCAAATAGTCTTCTGTTGTAATATTTTGATCTTGCAGTCTGCTATAAAACTGTTCGAGGTCGGGTAATTTTGTTTCATCTAATCTACTGAAAGACTCTATGTAATCGTAAGGAAATATTCCCTTTTTTCTAACCAAATTAAAATCGACATTATTTGGAAATGCTGACTTAGTATATGTCATTTGTTTATCGGTTAAATTGTCAACTAATTTCTCCAGAGAGCAAGGCATAAACCGAAGTGAATCTAAAAACCTTAAATGAATGTCTTTGTATTTTTTTGTAAACGCAATATACGTTTCATCGGTTGTTGGTATTATGTGTATTGGTTGATTGTCGATGTTGGCAAGTTCCTCGATAAGAAAATGTGCGTCATATCGCGATAAATTATGAAATAATATTGGTAAAATTTTTTTGGAATATTTACACTGTAAGTTACAATTGTTGCATAAAGTTTGAATAAAATTACCAGTAAAATGACAGTGGTGGGCAACTTTAACATTGTTATCATCAAACTCACAATTACATATTGTGCACTTAACACATGAGTTGTGCTTAATTTGTTGAAGTGCAGTTAATGGAGTCATTGGAGTTTTAGAATGTATACTAAAATAGTTTGATATAATGCAAGCTTCTTTTAATAATTCATTAATAAACCATTTTTGAGGATTTTCTCCACGGTATATATTAAAATAATTCAATGTTGAATCGTACGAACAGACGCGTAGATAGGCTACACTAAATGGAATGTGCTTTTGATAGGCGTTGCTAAATGATATATTAGGATTATTTTTGCAACTAGATATTGGGCTTGTCAAACACTCAAAGTCAGCGTATATTACAAATGGTAATTTTAACGTGGCATTGAAACGATTAAATTCTACAACTGACCCATTTGAGGGCATTACCACTTTAACCGCCTCAAAACTTGAGCAATCTGAAGAATGTTGATTTAACTTTTCACTTGAATTAAAATGATTTAAGCATCGATTACATATGTATTTCCGATGTTCAAATTTAGAAATTTGTTTAAAGCATAGTTTATTTAAGTCTTTTATTAGGAAAAAATGACCATTGGATTTATGATATTTGTTAATAAACAATAAGTTAATTATATTCCCATTATTACCTTGATTTTTTGACATATAAAGTGGGTAAATGCACTTAGAAATTTTATCAAAAGAATATATATTTATTGATAATTTTTTATTTTGTTGTTCAAATTTATAAATATATGATATTTGCATCGGGAATTCTAAACCGACTAAATTTAATAGCTCATATAAATTTTGGGGATAAGACTGGGTTAGTGTGGGGTCAGTACCGTCTTCTTCTTTACAGGGGAATAACGCGGCAACAATACACCAGACAAAACATCGTTTATCCATATTTCGAATGTTTAATATGGATTGTTTTTTTCCCTGTAATTCCGTTGGCAGCTCCAGATATGACGAAGACGAACCATTCAAAGGGCAATATTTGACGAAAGAGACTGAGAGGCTGATGATGGATGACAACGCCCAACCACTTTTTCTTTCTTGAAATTCTTCTAACTGAAAAAACATACATATTAAACATTGATCATAGTCCCATAAAAATTAAATACCTTTGTTTGAATTTCCCTGATAAGATCATCAAGGAGATCGTCATCGTTGGACCCTCTCAAAAATATTACATTCCGAGTAGAAATGTATTTATATTCACCTTCTTCTGACGAAGGTTGTATAAATTCACCGCAGAATGTAAAATTTAATTTAAAACAATTTACAAATTTTCTTAAATTTTTTAAACGACGCATTACCAATACTTTAACATCTTTTAAAAAATTTAGAGGATCAATGTGCTTTACATTTACTGCAAGCCCCGTTCTAATCCTTGATTGGAACGCTGACGTCATCTACAATTTTATTTATTTATTAAATAAACAAAAATTAAATAAAAATATCGTACTCACCTCTTGCCATTTTACTCGAGCTGTTAAAGTGTCTTTTTGCTTTCTGTTTATAGATCCGTAATTAATTTGTCGTCGAGGTCTCAGTCCTGCCTTCACTTGATTATCTCCCAATACTTGTAACTTTTTTTTTAATTTAATTTTTAATGCGGTGATTGCGTTCAAATAACCCATTAGTTTTTTTCTATTGCTCACACCGGGAGAGGATTTTAGTAAACTATTAATGATTTTAATCTGTTTATTAATTGTTTTTCCACATGCATTTAGTAAAGCCGGGGTGTCCGATGTTGGTGATGCACTTAATATTTTTTTAATTTCTTTTATTTTATAGTTAATGTTAATATATTCCATTATTATTAGTATTGAGTTATTTGCTATTATTATAGCTAGATTTAAGCTTCCCACTTAATAAACTTTATGTCGTGGCAACTCTTGCCTCCACCCAATTTTTTTAATCCGTTATATACAATTGCGGATTGGGAATAGTTTAGGGCATCTATGTCGTCAGAAGTAAAATGAGTATTAAATCGCTCTGGCATAAATACAATAACATTTTCAGCTATTTCTGCAATTAATTTCTTGCCATTTTGAGTATTTAATATTCTAAATTCCGTTATCGGATAGGGTTTCTTCAGTGACAAATCTCTTAACGGCTTAATTTTTAACTGGGTTTCTGCTCCAGCATAATTTAATTTATTTATAATATCGTCGCGCTCGTCTTCGCTCTTCTTTGTGATTTTATTTGACGGCTCGAGCAAATGTTTTTCTTCTCCTTCCTCGCTATCTAATTGCACTTGTCGCTTCTTCTTCTGCTTTTCCGGAGCACTCTCAGTTAAGGATTGAGTTGGTTGTGGTAGATCTACGACAATCCCATCAGCAGATTTATCACTTATTGAGGACATTTTTTGGTTATTGTTGACGCACGTACAAATTATAACTGATTTACTAAAATCTGTAGTCACTGGTTTATAAGCAGGATGAAAACGCAAAGTTGCAAAACTACAGTAGCAAAAAAGCAACTAATTTTTTTTTTTATGAATAAACAATCAATTTAATTAATAATTAATAAATTAATAATGAAACAATGGACATTCATATTAATTATTGCACAATTATAAAGATTAGTAGTTGTGCTATCTTTGCGTTTTTTTCAATTATTACTATTTGATAAAATAGAGGATTTACTAAAGAAAATAATACACTTGATTGCAATTTATTTATTATCAATTATTTTCAATGTTTACATGTTTATAATACAATACTACAAATGATATTAATAACAATAAATAGAATATATATAGAATTCAAATGCGTTTTTTTTTTTATATTTATTTATTTTCCATGTCAATTGTAATAAAGCACCTGCTATTAATTTTCGGTTGCAAAAGTGGCGTGGCGCTTGTCGAGACAACGTTTGCAATTTTTTATGGGGGGTGGTGGACCATCTATATGGGTTCGATCAGTAAGCAGATTATAATGTTTGTGACATGGAAGTCTTCTACGAAAATTCTCACTAGTTTTATGCTTGTCAGGTAGAAAATTCCAAATTGCTTCCAGTTCTTGTCCCTCAATGGAATGCAGGAACCTGCTGGGAAGATATGTTATTATATCTTTGCTTAATTTTCCGTCATGGTATGATATTATAGCCTTGTTTACTTTTTCCATCATAATTTCAAAGTCATTCATTATCACTAAATTTAATTTTGTCAAATTTTGGGCATAAGTAATTTTTGACTTCGTATTCCCAAATAAGTCGTTTAATTTGTTTTATACGATATATTTGTTTCTCTATATTAAGTTGTAAACGTCTTTTCATCGTTTAAGTTATCAACACCGTCGCACTCTTGCACTAGTTGTAAGTCTTTCTTTAATTTGTCCTTATTATATAGCAATGCTTCGTAAAAGCATTCCATATTTTCATAATAAAGTGGTGGGTTTGATTGGATCGCGCTTAAGACTGCCTTTTTCAAATCATTATCGGTGTACTGTTGCCGTACAATTTTATTTAGACATGCATTATAATATTCAAAAAAATGTAATTTACTCAATCGATCAATTCTGAAATTAATTAATTCTTGCATTTCACACAAAGACCCGAAACTGAATTGATCGAATGGTATTTTAATTCCACATCTTTCCAGAGACACCACCTTCTGTATTTTACTTTTTCCGCTTTCCTCAAAATGTAAATTAAACTTATTAAATAAATTCTTAATGTTCGAATCACATTGCAAATCTTCTTCAGCAAGCACATTTTGACGACACGTTTCACAGACAAGACTGCCCCTTTTCCTTTTCACCGCTTTCCTTTTGATTGACAAATACTTGATTATTTGCTCTTTTTGCTGCATAAGTGCATTCCATTCTGAATAGATCATAGATAATTTTTTATTCGAAAAAGTAAATAAAATACATGGGTAGAATCCACGAGCGGCACTCAATCCGACGGAAACGTTGAAACGCTTGTTTAAACAATATCTAACTTCATTTATTAGAGTTTCTTCATTTATTATTGAAGTTTCAAAATCATTTAAAAAATTATCCAACGCATGCGAGGTCGACCACGACAAATCACTTTCATCACCACTTATACTGATTACGTTTTCCATTTTTGCCAGGAGACAGAGTTCTAGATCTCCACAATATCAGTTTTTTAATTAAATTGTAACTATTGTCTAAGTTTAGCTTTATATAATGCTCCCCCACCACTATTAACCCTTTTATTAATAAATAAGTTAATACATACAATTAATCTCAATCGTTTTGTTGCATTATGCGTTGACGGGACGGATATTAATATTAATCCCATCTGCGCGTTCATGTGTCAAATTTTAAATCTTTATTAATAATAAAATTAATAAACAAACAACTTCTTTATTAATAATTAAATTATTACATATAATTAATTTCCATCATTTTATTATCTATTCATATGCTTATTAATTAAAATCATTATCCGTTACAGATGTAATACATAATGTTTCAAATGTAATAGATAAGAGCACCGATAGTGTGTAATTTTGCACGCGCATCGCATTCCGATGTTTCCTCGCACAGAGACCCATCTCTCTCGATTCGTTTCATAATTTGTGTCAGCAAATTTTATTCTTATTTTGCATCCCACTCTTTCATGCAGTCACACTCACGGAGTCCCCGTTACAGATGTCCATACAGCTGATAAGAACTGATAAGAAGCGATAAGCAACTGATAAGGAGGTACCGCCAGCCGAGCGCGCTTGGGTGACGCAGGCGACGCATGCGCAGTCGCAAATATATGCATAAAATAGATCGACCGGATGTCCATGCTAATCGCCATAAGCAACGTCACAGGCACCGCTATTTTTTACCTACTATCGTGGTCACGCCGGAATAATCAATAAATTTAAAGGAGTGCCCAAAAACATAGACCTGTCTAGCAACACCTGCTTTTGGCAACAAATTCTCATACCACATACCCTCTAAAAAGGAGTGTATAAAGAAGAAAAAATGCCAGCAGGACACACGTAGGTCTATACAGACGGCTCACGGAGGGAAGACAAAGTAGGCAGCGGAGTTTTTTCCAACAACCTCAACCTCAGAATCAGCTTACGCCTTCCAGACTACTGCAGCGTTCTACAGGCTGAGGTAACCGCCATAAAAGAGGCAGCAGAGTGGCTGATGGTAAATGGAACCCTGGTAAACAGATCCACATTTACACCGATAGCCAAGCTACTCTCAGGGCAATTACTAGCATGTGCACCAACTCAACAGTGGTATCTGATTGTCGGAGAAAGCTAAACAAGTTGGCAGCACACACAAACTTGAAACTCATGTTGGTCCCAAGCCACAGCGGATCCCAGGAAACAAAGAAGCGGATGAGCTTGCAAAGAATAGCACAAACCTGCACTCAACCAAAGTATTGCATGATATTGGTATTTCATTTGACTCGTGCAAGAAGACTATAGCCAAAATAACCTCAAACCTAACGGAGCAAAGGTAAACGGATGAAGACACCTGCGAGGTAACAAGGCAAGTATGGCCTCACCAAAACAGGAAAAGAAGCACCAACATCGTCTATCTAAAAAGAAACGATATCAGACTGGCAGTGGGAGTCATCACGGGACATTGTCCCATTGGCAAACACGCTGAAAGACTAGGTATAGCAAAGCGGGACTACTGCAGAGACTGCCTGGACGAAGAAGAAGAGGAAAGTGTTCAGCATTACTTATGTCAATGCCCCTCTCTGTCCGCAACACGATTGCTCTTCTTAGACCGACCTTTCTTTGATGACTTCTTTGACTTCGCATCACTAGATGCGCAGACTCTCATGAGGTTCATTCACGGCTCGAAATGGTTTGACAAAATCCCCTGAGGAGGGTTCTACTTTTAAGTACTGTGGTAACACAACGGGCCTATATGAGGTCTATGTGAGCGTTAGCTGCCACTTAAACCTAACCTAACCTAGAATTTATACCGGATATACCTAAAATCCATCAAGTAATTATCAACGAAGTCAAGGTCAATCTAATACAACCTCTTATAAACACACCAGAGGTCCACGTTGCTGAAATAATAAACACCAAGTGCTACAAAGTAGCAAAATGCTTTGGCTCGGCAGTCAACACTACCTCCAACACAATTGAACCAGACGCTCAAAACTCAAACATTTCAAAGAACACACCGCAGATCTTGCCGCTGAGCCCGATCTGAACTTTAGCATATCACGCTTAGCCAACACACGTGCACTTGACATTGTTAAAACCGTTACTTTTGCTGTCAAAGACTATGTTAAACAAAAACCGCCGGAATAAAAAGACGATTACAGCAACAAACCGTGGCAAATCATTGCACATTTAGTTTGCAAACATCCAAAGAAAAGACAAAAGAGTCAGCCAACAACCGCCTATCCAGGCGGACATCGTGCGTGCCCAAAACAATGCAAAACGGAGAGATTTCTAATCAGATGCCACCGCACAACAGTGTGCCGTAAAGACCTTTGCCTGAACCCGGACCTTGTCCGTTTTAAGACAACCCGTGCCACAAATGATTCAAAGTTTTCAAAACCCTGCGACACCCAAACTCAGTAAAACTTTTGTGAACACTTTTACTATAGATTCATCCCATAAAAGTAAAAGAAATTGATGCCGCAAGTGAGCTCCACTAATAGCGTTACACCTCGTCTCTCTCTCTCCCCATAAATATCAAACTTGTACATTTTCAGCCAAAAAAGACCCAAAAGCCATCAAGCACACATCATACCAAAACTAGCAGTAGAGCTAGCACATAGATAGGAAGATTTTCCGTCTGTTAACACTGCATCTGATGTTGACCTAAATGTTATAAAATGTAGACTTAGAGAAGTGTTTGATATGTGCATTTTCTTGTTCATAACGTCTAGTCTACAATTGATTATAAAAAACGCTGACCAATTACAAATAACAGCAAAATATCAAACAAACAATGCAGAAAGTAAACTTAAAACCAAAAATATTTAAAACAAAATTGTGTCCAGCTTGTTACGATACATATAGCACTGTTGAAGTAGAGCAAAATACGTAGCCAGGCAGCAGTCCTGGGCTATTAAACTAACACACTGGAGAAGAACAAAACAATTGTAAAATCAAAAAACTTTAAAAACGGTGGAAAGTTAACATCTAAGAAATAGCAAAAACTGTCTGCAAAATACCAAAAAACTAGTAATAAATAAGAAAGGTCTGTCCAGAAGTAGACAACACAAAGTAAAAAAAAAACCTTTCATACTCATCTGAATAATTATGAACACTATCTGGTGTATAACTTAAAATAAAGCTTACAAGACTTTTCTTACCCAAATCATGGTAATACAGACTAAACAAAACTACAATAACTTACAACAACTTATTATTTGATACTGTATTCTAAATAAATACTTAGATAAAACAAGACTATAGTCCGCCAATGCCTAAATGACAAAAAACTCAGCTACATCTGCTAAATGAATGCAAAGCCTTTTTCAAACAAAATGTAAAATAATTGTAAAACGCACAATAAAAAAGACAATAGTCAGTGCTTTCTGTAAGCACCAGTTAACCAAAGAAAAACTTAAGGCAATTTCTTAACAGAAATATTTAGATTTTTATAATAAAACAAATTAGCAAATGAGTAACAACTAAAAATGCACAATATTACAAAAAAAACGCAATGCAATATTGTTAAACCTACCACCTAAAAAAAAAAAATGCTAGGCTTCTTACTTCAAAAATCAAAGTCAAAATTTCACATTGTTTTTGAATACAAAATAAAACATGCTAAGCAACTTATTTACCACAGGGATCAATTCTAATTTTGGTTACTTTTTACTGACGTTTAAGTAATTAAATAAGATAAGTCACAAATGACAAAATCATCAGAATTGCATCGTTAAACTTTAAAATTAAAATTCTAGAGACTGAAAATAAAATCCACCAAATAAATTACATTACATACAAATGTGCTAGATGCATTATTTTAAATTCTCTAGTAGATTTAAAAAAAAAATTATCTTATTTCACCGTACTTCAAAAATATTTTCTTTGAGATCAATGAAATTTAATTTTGTTAATCGAAATACATTAAACACAATTTTCATGTCCGAATTATCTGTATTTTTATTATATTAAGTAATTTTTTTTTTAATTATTAATAAAATTTTATATATTTTTGACAACCTGTATAACGTCTATGCTTAAAAAAAATGTATTATTAATTACCAACCAATAAATAATTTGTTTTTTTATTTTAATTTCTAAATATTTAATAACAATTATAGAACGTTAACAACATCCTAAAATTCCTTGCCACTATTTATCTAGCTACCTGTATCCTGTCTAGCTTATTTGGGGCAGTCGGACATCTTATGTCGGATCAACTTTGCAATACAAACACTCACCACATTTATATGGATTGCATCAATTTCAAAAGCATGTAACGTACATACAAAGCTGCGATTTCATACTCTTCTAAGAAAACAAGATAACTGTGCGGACGCCCGAGGTGAGATAAAAACAAAAAATAGAAAATTTCCTTAAATGTATCAATTAATTAATATAAAATACCAATAGTTGGATAATGAAAAACTCCAGTATTTATCATAGAAAAAAAATAATAAGATCTGATTGCCTTATAAATGATCCCATTACGAAGAAGCAATCTTCAATTTAGATCTAGAAACGAATTTCTCACAACTTACAATTAATTATGTGAATATTTCATACGTTAGTTTTGTAAAGTAAACAAATGGATTGTTTTAAGGCATAATTGCATTAGTTTTATTAATTAATCGATGAAATGTTTTTTGGTAATTAATCCTTTCTATTTGATTAAATTGTTACTTATTCATTAACCCAATACTTGACCTCTGCACGACTGCATTGTTACAAATTTTAATCGTTTTTTCTATCATTAATCATTTAGTCAATTTATATAAATCGAGTATTAAGATTTAATGCTATTAAAATTATCAAAAGAAATTAGTTATTAGATTTTTTATTGGATTAAAATAATATTTTTGGTCTTTGTTGTTATTTAATCTTTAACTATGGCGCAATTTACAATTTTAATAAATAAAGGTTACTTAAGATAAGTTAAGTTATCTATATATTTTTAATCTTTTTTGGTTAACTCTTTTTACAAACATTATATTTTCATTTTTTACATTTGCTTTATATTTTATTTGGTTTTTAATTTGAACTAATTTGGATTTTTATTTTTTTTTTATTTTAAAGAGCTCGCAGTTTTAAATTTTATTTTATATGTTTTATTAGTTGAAGTTTAAAAGTATATAAAATTTAATATTAAAGTTTTAAGAATGATAATGTGACCAATTTGTTTATTTTTCCAATTATAAAAACTTTACAATTTATAAAAAATATTTTAGTTTTAATATATAATTTTTACTTATTATTTATAAAATAACGACTGTGTTACTAATTAAAATTTTTATTATAAACCAAAAGTAATTGAAGACACGGTTTAATTTAGTAATGGTATGCACCTTGTAGTGTAAAAAGGATAGATTCGATTCAAATTAAATAAATAAAAAAAATTCAAAGTGTGAACCGTCCGAGTTTGATATTGTCATTAAATAGGCGTACAGAATTTATAATTATCAATTCGTCATGCCTATTAGTTTTTTCAGCCGTCTGATTAATTTAACGCTGAATTAAAATTGCGAAATAAATCTAAATATGGAATAATTAGATTTGTAATTATTTAAAAACAAGACAAATAAAACTTAATGTAGAAAAGCTCAATTGCTGTTAATAATACAGACGTCTACTGCCCATCCAGTTTATATCTAATAAGAACATACCAACGTAGAACTTAATGATAGCTTACACTAGTAACCTAATTCACCACTAGCCATCCATGTATTCAATTAGTAATGAAAGTTACAGACGAAATTTTTGTGGTCATTATAATTTCTATAAAAATTTACTTCGTAAATAGAATAATATTACGATTAACGTATTTATGTGACCACGTGTAGAAATGTAGTAAATATTTATAAACAAGAAAAAGTGTTGAATTTACCATGTGAATGTGTTTTTGAGGTTTCGGAATTGGAACAGTTTGTTTCGTATGGAAATTTGCAATTTTATTATTTCTCATGCATAAAACAAAGAGTGAATTTATTGCTATTTTTAGTTTCGTTTTTATTTAAAGAATTTATGATTATTTCAACCTAACTTAATTATACAATCAATTTTAAATATTTTATAATCAATATTTTTCTTACATAAATTATTAGTTTATATTAATAATTTAGTTTGAGTATTAGAAGAATTCTGTTTAGTATTCAAACATTTTTGTTTTAGAACTATAATTAATCTACAAAGTTATAAAAAAACATACGTAAGAATGCTTGTATTAAATATATATTCAGTGAGTTTATTTACCTGATTTATTGAATACATTAATATTAAATAGGCATCGATATATAAAGATGTTTTTTGTATTAAATATACAAAACTGTTAGTCATATATTTTTGTTAATCATTTGTTATTAACACAAGATTAATTTAGTTATTTCGAAACAATATTTTTATTAGTAAATTTATTTTCACTGTAAAATTAATAAAGATTTTAATAAAAATAATGATGATAATAATAAATGGATTTTACTTAAAATAGAATTAGTTTAAGTATAATTATAAATACATATATTCTTTAAAATATTCAAACTACAAGTTAAACAAATAATGCAAAGTTTAGTTATCATGTTGATAATAGTCCTATCTACCACTTGCTCTGATTAATAACATTAAAATAAACTGTAAAAAACGCAGATTTGGAAAACTAACTCAATTTTTGATTTATTAGTTAAAGATGTTTATTTTGTTTTTTTATTAAGAAACCTTTCTCAGCAACGAATGTTTGTAAATAAAAAACTAAGTAAAAAACAAACTCAAAAAATAGTTTTACTTATATACACAGGTTGGCCCACTAATTATTTAAATAATAATAATTAAAAACACCGTATTTTAGAAACGGTTTACCATAGAACATAACTTTATGAGACTAAACAAATAAATGTATCTTATCAAACTACGCTAATCGTTAAAACATCTTTATCTAACCAAAGCTATCATCACATTAGCCTGATTAAAAACACAAAAAACACGTCTAAAATACTTACTTAAGGGCAAATAGACTAAAAATCCAAAACTAAAAACAAAATGTTTGTCAACGTTAAAACCGAAAGAATTAGGGCAATAAGTAAATAAAACGTAGACTTTAAAGAAACGGGCGTAACTATATTCAATAAAAAATCAATTGTTAAAAATTTTAATGTCAAGGTATCAGATACCAAAAACAAAGCAACACTGTTAAAAAACTGACAAGCAAAAATAAAAAACACAAAAGTTTGTTAAATCAAACAATGCAACAATTTACACACAAACAGAACAGAAAAAAACTAAACAAAATATATAAAAAAAATAGACTGCCCTTAACAGAAAAACAAATATGTTAAGATCCAATTGTAGCGGAAACCAAACTGTCACGATTTCAATGTGAAGTAGAGAAATAAAGTTGATTTATTGTAAGCTGCTGTAGATAGTCAACGTTACCAGATGATACAACGCCTAAAATTTCGTCACCGTACACTCAACTGCACAAGGGCAAACAAAATATTTTATATTTTTATTTTCATTTCATTCAACGCGCCACTGGTTTAATTGTAAATTAATTAATTAAATATTTTAAGTGACAAGCCCTTGGTAAAAAGCGGCAAAGTAGTCCACGGAAAAGAGTCTACGACCCGGCCAGCCACTAAAACCAAGGCAACCAACTCTGGTGCAGCAATCAGCTCCCTAGGTCCTCTAACAAGCCCCTCTTCCTGGTTTTTATCCATAAAAGGTTCTAACGTGTTTCTAACGCACAATATCCACGTCATTCAAAAACACAAATATAACCATTGATCGCTCTATGACATCTGTACGCATCTAAAATAGCATTTGGATTTTCAAGAAGTTGTTGTTTACTGTAAATACAATGACTTGTAGCATTACACGTTTCAGTTAAGGTCTAAAAAGACGCTCAAATACGTCATCCGGAACGTACCCAAATGCATCGGGGCTGATGCAGTACAAAAAGCGCGAATAGCTTAAAGGTATGCTCCACTTTTTATATGTTTTATTTTCAATTGGACCAAAAAGCAACCAGTCAAAAAATTTTGCCTTTTACCAAACTGTGTGATTTCGCAATCAGCATAAAACACAAGCGCAAGTCAAGAAATATTGTGTTATGCTTCAGTTACCAGCGTATCGACCACACGGCATCCAGATGCAATTTTTCTTATGTCAAATGCGCCAAAGTTCATCCCAACTCTATTTGCAAATACATAAAAAAGTCAGAGCATGTAGCTACATGCGCCAAGTGTAATGGGCCGCACACCGCAAGCTATAAAGGCTTCCCAGCTTAACTCAAGCTCAAGACAACCAACCTTTTTTAAAGACTTAACCTAATCTACATGTTACAAAAGCTGACTTTTTCCAAAGCATTTAAATCGTCAGCAAGAAGCAATACTATTCACAAAAAAACAGGTGCTTTTGTCAGTTAAAAATCAGTTTTTAACTGATTGAGGAATCATACCAGCAATATTTAGATAATTTAAATATACTTCTGACGGCACACTATAAACAATTGACAAGTTCCAAAAAAATTTGATCATTTATTTAACAAGACAAAGTTTACAGAAGATTTTTTTGTACAAAACCTGGCCCGGACACAATCACCAATGCTGTACAAAAAAATCTTACAAAAAAGCCATAGTACAGCTGACATATATCATTAATAGCATGCCGAAACTTTCATGCGTATAGTAGTCAGCCATCATTATTTCCATACTAAAGCCTAGTAAGAATAAAACCTTGCCAACTAATTATTGACCAACGTGTTCTATGTTTTCGGAAAACTAGCCAAAAAAATTGTACTGGATTAATTAGATCAGTATAATTGCAAAAACATAGTCATTATTAACCATTAGTTTAGTTTTAATGCCAAACACAACACTAACCAGCAAGTAGTACGCATTGCACATAATATTCTAACAAATTTTATGTGCAAATAACGATGCTGCTACTTGACATTTGAAAAACGTTTGACAAGGTTTAGCAAACCGGTTCATTTACAAACTCATTAATTACCATTTTTTTACAACATTATTAAACGTAGTCATAAACAATGCATAAACAAAAATTTATGCTAGGTGATCAATCCAATTTTAGATAACACCTTAAGAAAAAGACTAATCAAATATATACCGTGCTTATGAAGATAATGCCAAAGGTAGATTGGCCTGACACAATAAAACGCTATGTTTTGTACGGAGTAATTCAGTCAATATTGTTTTATAGCGTCTCGGTCTGGCACAAGGTAATCAAGAAAAACTATAATATGTTTAAAAGAATTTAAAAAAAAATACTATTAAAAGAAGCAAGCGTCAGTATTAACTAAAATGATACAAGTTGTGCAATACCAATTAATATTATAGTCAAGAACTGTGAGTTTCTAAATTCTTCTGGAAAAAAAACTTTGCAAAACTAAAGACGAAAGCTAGGTTAAAATTCGTAAAACGATGGCATCAATCTTGGAACAAAAATAAAAATACTGCACAATAGACAAACCAATGTATTCCTAACCTGAAAATGTGCGTTAAATGCTCATTTAAAAAAGTAAATTGTATTACCAACTAATTCCTCAATAGACATGGCTTGTTCAGACATTACATAAAAAGAATAAACAAGACAATATATAATAAATGAGCAATATTCTATTAAGAGAACAATTTTATTAAAAAATATGTCAATAGTGAAAAAAAAACCCAAATTTTTTTAATGATTTAAAAAAAATTGTTCTAAAATATCCAACATATCAAGATATACATATCATTTTTTTTTATAGTTATTATTAAATATTGACTTAACGTAAGTTGACTATGGTCAATCGTCATTTTGTAAAAAAATTGTATATTTGTTTATCTTTACAAAAACGTATGCACCTATTTGATATTATTTTATATTGTGCTTTTTTTTATGAGTAAAGATACAGACACAAACAATATGCATTTATTGTTAATCAACAGCTACCATAAAAGCTATAGCAAAAAAAATTCGAGTAAAACTAATCACAAAAAAGTTTATTTACGTAATAACTAAAAACAAACACATCTTTATACCTTAATCGATGTGCAAGAGTTCATTAAGCAAAAGAAAACAAATGACAACAACAAGATAACATTACGTAAACTTTATGATCCAATAAAATGTCACTTTGTGACAATTTTAGGTTTGCAGCAAACAAACAAAAAATTCTTTTAGACGCTGTACTGTACCTTGCATGTTAACATATAACAAAACTAATTTAATAAATCAGTAAGGGTTAAACAGGAATCTAACCAATAAAACTCCTGTTACAAAAAAATAAACAAATGTAGCAGCAAAGTGACAAGATTACAACCTAAACTAACAGACCATATAGAAAAAAAGGACTACTTCTTAATTCATTTGATACCTGATCACGGTTTCAAAAAATATCTACAAGATCATCAAACGACGGAAACTGACAAGGGTAAATGTTGTGAAACGCAAAAGTACATACTCTGTTTGTATGTTTAAAGTTAAAAAAACAAATACTGAGCTTTCTTTAAAACTAAAAAAACATTAAACATAAAAACTAAACAAGCTGTGCACATAAAAAGCAGTAATAAACATACTAAAAGAGAGTTGAAAATAGATATGGTCTGGACGGTTACCTCATTCAAAATGCGCAATTAATACAAGATTCATTATAAAAGTAATGCGCATATTCTATAAAAAATATTTTTATTGATTGTACTGGTACATAGGCTTAAACTTCTTCAAAATATTCTTTCTTTTCCTGCATCAATTCACTTTCTTAGACGTGTCTGCCACGCCTGGAAGACACCCTAAAACTCCTCGATAAACATGTTTTTTAATTACCTTGTAACATGCTTTTAAATGTTTTTTTACGGACTCCCAATGCTTTACTTTTAACTCTCTTTTCAGTTGGAGAAAGAAAAAAAGTTGCACGGAGCCAAGTCGGGACTGTAACGGAGCTGGAAAACCACCAAAATGTGGCTTTGAGCCAAGAGATTGGTAACGTTAAAGGCAGTGTGACTAGGGTATTGTCATAGAGCTGAGTTTGACAATTTATCTTTGCGGTAATAAGCATCGTTTTGATACAAAACTTGCTCATTTGCGCTTTCTGAGAGCTGTGATGATGGTGTGCCACGCGCTGCTCTGCCTTTTTAAAAAAACACCTCAGTAGTTCTCCAGTCCGCTTACAGAAAGGAAAGCATTAGGAGTCCGTAGAAAACATCTAAAAGCATGTTACAAAGTTATTAAAAGACATTCTTGGCAAAGAGTTTCAGAGTGACCTTCCAGGAGTGGTAGACACGTCTAAGAAAGTGTATTAATGCAGGGAGTATTTCAAAGAATTTTAAGCATTTGTACCAGAATGATTAACAAACCTGTGGATCACTTTCATAATGGACCTTGTACTAATAAGATAAACAAAAATAAAAAATGTATAAGAACGGTTTAACAGGTAAGAATATCACACAATTGCTAGTAAATCATTTAACTTTTTGTAAAATTTAAAAAAAATCATTTCTTGCTATAAGTTATTTCTAAGCAAGCAAGTTGTAACTGTTAATTTTTTTATGTTAAGTAAACTTTTCACAAAAACTAATAGGTAAACATACTTTTAATTTTTTTTTAATCTGTTCCATGGTTAATTAAATTAATTTTTTTGTTATAAAATTAGTTGTAAAAATGTTAAAATATTCAATTATATAAACTGGTTAGAGTTTAATTTGCACGTAATTTTCTAAAATATAATAAATCTAATAATCAATTTTCAAAAAATTCTTTTAGCAATGGTTGTGACAACCACTAAACCACTAAAGAAAAATAATACTTATAAACATTGCAAATATTGCACTTCAACAAGTTTTTAAAAAGATGCTACAACTAACCCCAGAAACTAACTTCTTTACAGAGAAAATGAAGATAATTGTACTTCATTTTAATATCATGGTATTTTAGTAATTCCGCCAAAAATCATAAAATACTAAATAAAAATCTATTTGTAAACACAAAGCTCACGTTTGCTAATCAAGTGGAAAACTTAACGCAAAAAAGAATTATTAGCACTATTCAGCTTAAAACCCAATATTGAGTGCCTCAAAGTTTAAAAAAAAAATTGATAGCATGAATGGTGTTTCCAAGATATACATAACAAAAAACCTAAAATTGATATATTAAACTAACCTCAGAGTATGTTGCCTATATAAAACAATCTCAACAGAAGCAGCGGAAGTTATAACAAAAATCCTATTAGTTAAATTTTCAATACAAAAAATATAAAAAAGTAGTCAAAGAGGAGTAGACATAACAAATCCTAGAGCAAATGCAGCGCAGAATAGCAAGGAAATTAAAAGCACAAGATGTATAGGCATGCACCATTTGTTTCCCAATACTAATATACGCGTGAATTGACAAACCACACAAGTGCATTACTCTTGACTCTTGGAGCTTTCTTTGTGTATAAATATTTATATAACTATTAGAAGGCAGAAACCGACTGATAAATATTGTGATAAACAATGATAACCTGTTCTGTAATTATGACTAAATCCCGCAAACATAAAAACTGACCTTGTGGCATTAAAAAAAACATATACAGGGCAGTAAAAAACAAGAAAGTAAATAATAGATCAAAGAAATGATATGCACGCCTTCCATTATAAAAATTTCCAAAAGATACATAAGCAAAACAAAAAAATGTGTTTATTGAGAACAAATCTTACACCCTTGGTGGTAACATCTTCAACAAAACTGCGTTTTTTGTAATAACTCGACTTTACGACGGATTAAAAATGTGTTTTGTTGTTTTTTTTTTACTTTCTACAGTTTAGATTTTATGTAAATTTTTCTCAAGAGATAAAAGGTTTTTTTTGTTTTTTTCTTGTGATATATATCAAAAAATGTTACTTATCAAGATTATAGAACATGCTGATACTTACAATAAATATTTTTTATGCTATTCGATGTATGCCTCATGCTTCACGTGTTCTATTTTTTTATTGCTCTAAATTAGAGCAATTCCTAAAGTTTCAGAAAAAGGACAAGTCTAAAATTTTTTTTTTGTTGCGGAATATTTCTTTGTAGCATTTTAGATAATTATTTCAAACATTTCAAAACAAATTTACGTTTTTAAATACAAATGTTTTATTTGCAAAAAACCAACAAAAGAGTAAACAGCTCTTTTGCTTTTCTATGTTCGTAATACAAAAAATATGAAAATAATAGATTTTTAAATTGGTAAAATAAATTTGAACCAAAAAACTCAAAGAACAAGAAGGACAACAACAGTTTAAGCTTGTTTTTGGTTTAAAAAATAAATGCTTGTTTTATTAAAAAGTAATTAATAATAAACTTAAATTGCCGATAAGCATACAAAAAGTATATTATTTTGTATCCTAAAAGTCATGTACAGTGTATTAGCAAAACCTTGATAAAACGAACGACATCTTGTTGCCGCAAGTACTCAGTATCATTAAGAATGCAGTTTGTGTGTACATACATCACCTGCTAAAAGGACTAAAAAGAATAATTTAGCAGGAACAAAGTTACGGACATGACATTATGATTATTGATAAACAAAAGCGCGATTTTGTGATTTGCTTTACAAATATTAGTTATAAGAATTTTTTGAAAAAATACAAAAAACAAAAACTTGAGAAGAAGCACTACGAGTCATTTGCAAAACTGCAGCAATAGATTGCCGTTATTACGTTATTTCTGATTTTAAAAGTTTTTTTTTCTGCAAACATTATAAAAATTACCGCAATAATAACCGCTATACGTTGTCGTTTTTTTTTTTAAACGTTTTATTAATTATTTTGTGACTTGTACAAAAAATAACAATTTTTGAAAAATTGTGTATACATCAAGCTAAATTTTAAATTTTGGAAATCTATTTTTTTTAATTTGTGTTTGACAATGCAGACTTCAACGTTAACTTCATCCACGGTCATAGAACATTTTACGTAATTGCATGACTTGCACCACACAAGTTGCACTTTTTTGGATGATTTCAATAAATTTCAAAACGTCCATAAACGTGTTGAATGTCAAAACCTTAAACTTAAATTTCTGAATAGAAAACAACAATAATAATTGAGAAAGCAAAATTAAAGTTGAAACATAACACAACAAATAAGTATTTATTTTAATTTGGAATTCTATAAATAGAATGTTTAAATTTTGTTTTTACTTTATTCCTGATTTCTTTGCAAAAACTATTGTATTGCTTATAAATTAAAAATTAAAGTTTTATGTAATACTAAAATTACTTACATTATGTCGTAAATGATCAAAATCATTATAATCAATATAAGCTTACCTGAAACAGAAAAGAAAATAATGTTACTAAATTTATTGAAATAATATAACAACACTATAGGCTGTTAGTAGAATATTACGACAATAAAACTAATATTTTATTTCTAATATAATATTAAAATGTGTACTATATTTTAAATAATAATTATTCTACGTAATCTTTAACATGTTTAGTGAACTCGTTCCTATAAAATGTAACATAAAATGCAAATATGTTTTCTTGTAAGAGATGCTAATTAAAAATGAATAAAAAATGTAAAATTTAAGTATGCACATTAAATACTAATTTATTTTTAAATATGAATCACAGATAATTTAATGAGATGATACAAAATCAAATTGCTTATATATACGCAAAAGAATGTTGTAGTGTTTTATTTTTATAATCAAGATTTATTTAAAAAAAAAAAATTTTTAAACTCATCATGTAAGATATTGATTGAGCTTAGCAAAAAAAAGAATGAAAACAAATTTATAAAAACAACAAATAATATACTTATATTTTACAATGTTAGGTTTTCAAATACCTTACACTATTAATCATGTTTACACTAATTTTAATTTAAATGTTAAACTAGAATTTTTGACTATGACAATAAAAACTCCAAGAGACCCGAGCAAAGATCACTGAGATAGCGTGTGACAAAAATCCATAAGTGTTATTACGCGTGTGAAGATGTTTGGATCAAAAGATTTAAAAAATTACATTTAGCATAGACCACCAAAGAATCAAAAATCATTTTTATTTTTAGCGACTAACAACTTGAAAATGTTTTATGTCACTAGACGTTTTATTTTCTAAAACAAACCCAAAAATAAATTTTAAATTAAATGCGGCAAAGCAAGTTAGCAGCTAAGGTGCTTTGCTTTCATACTGTGAGTATTGAGTTCGAATCATACCCTGCCGTAAAATAATTTTTGAATTGGTTCAATGCATTAACCGTCTTGGCATGTATTGTTTCAGCAACAAATAAATTTACAAACATCAATAATTTTACCTTATACTCAAAAACTCTAAAACGCTAATTGATTGAAATATTTAAAGATATATATTGTTGTTTTTAAAGATATAATTAAATATTTTCTATTCTTTTTAGTTTAACAGCGTATGACTTGCGACAAGCCAAGTTTATACAAATAGATTTATATGCTCTTTCTCCTACTAGAGAAAATCATATAAATCTATTTGTATAAATTTTATACTAGCAATTGCATACGTATAAATTTATATCTTAATCTCAAGTTTTGTCACATTTTCTTTATTGTACATGATATTTTATTCCCTAACCGCACACGGAGTCAACTGTAGATAAATTATGCATCGCCAAATACGGATTTACATTGAGTCAATCTTAGTTAATATTATTATTATATATAACTGCATTTTGAAATTATTACCTAATTTCACAAAACATTTAAATTTTTTTTGTAGTTTTATTTCTTTATTATGAATATGCTTAATTAAAAAAAACAACATTTATCATTACTATTACTATATAAATAAACATACTTTTTTTAAGATTAAATAGCATTAACCATGTATAATTGTTGTAATTGCATCTTGATATATCAATTAATAACTTGATTATACGGTATTTTGACTATATGTGTCATTTTATTTCCCAACCACACATGTAGTAGTCGACTGCTTATAAATTATGCTTACCAAATACGGATTCACATTGACTCGTTTTAGTAGATATTATTGCATATTATAGAAATTATTATATTCAATTCAAATTAAAAGTAAAAATTAAAAGACGTTAATTGATTTAAGACTATTTTAAACGTTTGCTTAACTTTAATTGTGTCATTATTTTAGCTACTTAATAACTACCTATCCACCTACGCACTTTTGTAGACAATTATTTACAAAAATAATAGCCATGCAAAGACATGCAAACATAATTTTGATTTATGTTATATTTGTTGAATAAATTTAATAAATTGAAGTAGTTAGAATAAACATTTAAAAAAATCAGAACATGATTGAATATATGCATATGGTTTTAAAATTATGATAAAATTGTAAATATACATAATTGAAAATTTTGCTTTTAGCATAATATTTCAAAAAATAAAAGTGTATTCAATATCAAGAGCAGTAGAGCATTGTTTGCATTGATATTTGGCCACACAATGCTTTTCTGGTGCCAAGTAGATAAATTTTATATTTTTGTGTGCAATCTTAAAAATGAAATTCTGCATAACAAAACACAAAATATCTATTGAGAAATTTCACAAAAATTCGGACAATTGTCTCCACATTGATCCGATTTTGCTCAAATTTTGTACATATGTTTGGGAATTGGAGTACAAAAATATGACAATTCCTAAATTTTAGATCTCTAGGTGCAATACAATTTTTTTTTAGTTTTTGTGCTGTAAATAAGCAAAAAATAGTCAAAAATCATATTTAAAAGAGTGTATCTTATAGAAAATTTTCCGTAAAACACGATCCGGCCCTTAGTTATTCGAAATTTTCCGCAAAAAATAAAAAAAATATTGTTTCATTGAAAGTTTAATATCTTTGATTTTGCTACACCTGGAAACTTGAAATTTGAATATGACACTCCTGAAACATAGTACTTTTGATTGCAAAATTGAAAAAACTGGATTCGCTTGCCTTATGGAAAAATATAACACATAATTGCTAAAATTGTTATTTTTAAAAGATTTTCCTTGGATTTTTTGTAATTTTCTAGCTTTTTTCAGAAAAAATTTAAAAACGGACATAAAGATTGCGTTTTAGGAGAAATTTTCTTTCAATTACACTAATTCAATATTTTTTTTTATAATATATATAACATAAAAATTATATTTTACAATCAAAAACTTTTTATTAGTAGCCAAAATAACTAACACTACACTGAATGACTTTTTAGCAACGTGACGTGACATTAGAAAAAAGATGCAAATAATACAAACAAACAAAATTATAAAAACGACAAAAAAATACAGGAAAGAAGAACAAAAAGAATTACAGAGGAGATGCAAAAAAATAAAAAAGTACAAAAAAACAATATAAATAAGGAGAAAAGTAAAAAAATTGAGAAAAAAAAACACAAAGAAACAGAAGAAGTACTAATAAACAACAACATTTTTTTTTAAAGCAGGTGAGATAGCAAGAAAAGATGCTGGAAAGCCATACAAATAATGATAAACAAATTAGGAAAAAAAAATTTAAAAAAGGAAAAAAAAAATTATTATTAAAAACTTGTTACTCAAGAGAGAACTTGTAAAAAAGTAGAAACAGAAAGAGAAGAAAATCACCTAGAACTCAAATAATCAACAAATGCTTAAAAAACGGAATTTTCCAAAGATGCTAAAAAGAAATTATTGAAAAAAATCAGACAAATCACCGCTATACATGCTATTATACTTAACTAACACAGGTTAAGATTTATAGCATATTAGCCTAAAAATACAATTAATAGGGCATTTAACTAACACACTAGCTAAGATAATAAAAAAAGTAAAAACAAAACAAAAGATGAAAAAAAACAATACAAATTTTCTAAGGAAAAAACAACCTAAAGACCTTTAAAAGTAGTAAAAACAATAGCACTTTTTTTTGCTATTGTTACTACACCGAAGAACGCATTTAACAACGTGTTATAGAAATCAATTAACAAGAGCTGAACAAAAAAACAATCAAATTAATATCAAGCTACTTACAAAGTAAATACTTAGTGATCAAGAAAGAAAGATTTAAACTGTACCCCAAACCACAGCATTAGGACCAAAATTGTGAAAGCTAGTTTATAATAAGCTACTTTGGATAAGACTACCAAAAGGCGTAACCATAACGGTATTTGCAAACAACATAACACTAGTAGCTTGAGACATAGACATCAAAGTATATAAAAAAAAACTAAAGCTAGCAATAGATGCAGATAGAGATATAAATAAGAAGTAAGAGAATAAAATTAGCAACACAAAAAACATAGTCTGCATGCCATATTGACTAAGGTGATTAATAGAAAAACATATAAGATACAGGTAGAAAATCGAGTAATAATCACAAAAATATCAAACACAGTCAAAGCAAAGAGATGAAACAAATAAGTTAAGGAAGCGGCCAGTGGTGGCACTCCGATGTAGGTATAGCATCGCATTCGATAGCGAAATGACGTCAGAGAAGTCACTCGATCATATTGAGTTTTGGTACTCCCATCTGCGAAAAACGTATATAGAAATCTTCGCTCGGGAATAATCGGAATCGCGTTTTAGAACGTGTGCGATGCATTGTTATAGATATGCCGTAGACAAGGATGGTAAATAACAGACAACTCGATAAGTTTTGCGAGCATTTAAACCGTTTAAACTTATTCCGAATAAAATTTCTATCGGCAATATTAACGTTTATTGTATATATTAATATAATGTCAAATTTATATTTTCAGTTCTTATTTTAATATTTACTATTCACAATAAAATAAATTATTTAAGTAATAAAAATTTTTGTCAACCGTTTTTATAAAAAAAATATACAAATATTATTTTCATTAATTTGTTTTAGACAATTAATGTTGCCTGAGTTATTTTTTCTACAACAACGTGTTACAAGGATTATAATAATATAATCCGTATTTGCTGTTTATTTATTTTATTTTTTTGTTATAATCTTTATTATTCTTTTTGTAGTTTACTTGTCTCTAATTTTGTTTTAGACTTCCAAACATCAACGGTCTGGAATATATTAATTTATTAAATCAATATACATAATATAATTAATTAAGTTAACAGTTACTATGTTATCATTTATCATGATAAAATAATAAAACAATTTACTATGTTTTAGCTTGCAATTTTCATTCTTAAAAATACATTATAATTAATGTGTTTGTAATAAAAGTTATAATAAAAACAGTAAATTGTTTAATTAATATATAATTTAAATCTTATTTAAGTAGAAAATACAAGTTGTATAATATAATGTATACATAAACGATAAAATTATCTATTGCCATTTTTCTTTGGTTTTATTTCCATACTTCAAACTGCTTAAAGTATCGGTTAAATTGTCTCACATCGCACTATAATTTTGCCGGCTTTGAATTGTTGTAAACTTCATCGTAACAAGCTGTGAATTCCGTTCAAACCAAAATCTAATAAAATAACACATGTTGATGTTCTTTGTTAAAGCGCATTTTACTCATTTTAGTTTCAATTTGAATAGTCGGTACGTATGCGATAGCCTTACTGGTATCGTTTTCGTTTCGATGCGATTCCTAACAAATTTTAAGAGAAGGGGCAAGTCGATTTACATTGGAGTACCGGAATTCTATTCATACGGCTATCGAATCGAATACTACATCACGATGACGTCAGGCGATTCGATTCGATAGCGAAACGACGCACGGGAGTTCCACCACTGGGGAACAAAATAAATTAAGAAGTACAGTAGACTTATGCTAAACAAGAAAAGTCAGAAAGTAAATAGCAACGAGAACAAGAAAAAAATAGTATACAATGCAAAAAATAAGGAAAAGCCACAGAGACAAGACAAGAACCAAAACAAAAAAACAAAAATAAAATAAGAAAAGTTACCAGAACAAGTTTGCTAAAAATGAACAGGGTCTATAGAACGGTGCAGATAAAAAAATACAGTCCTCAAAATTAAAAAAAACAAACGTAGATGCTGCGTGAAAATCAGCAAAGCAACAAGCAGTTCATCTTGAACTAGCTCCAAATCAAGAAAATGTATCGGCAGTTTAGGAGTGTATATTTAACTCTCACCGATTTTGATAAAAATCATTTTTTCTGACTAATTTTGATACCAGGAACACAAATTTGGCATTTAAAAATTTATAAAAAAAAATCTTTTTGTTTAAAAAAAAAATTGTTGTTTTGACTATTCATAAAGTTTTGTAGACAAAAATTCAAAAAAATTATATTACAATCTGTTAAAAAGCTCTTCTTCTTTTGAATAAAACTATGCGCAGCTCTCTACGTTAAACTTCTAGGCACTGCTTTACTTTTACAGATATCAAAAAAAAAATTAAGGTACAAATTTTTAGTACAAGGATGGGTCTTTCTTATGAGACTAACTACAACTTTTTTGTGGCCGGATTAACCAGTGGCACACTCTCAAAATATATCTAAAAACGCCAATTTTGGAACGCCACTGCTAAAAAACAAAAACGTAAATCAAAATTCTGACAAGTTCTCCCTATGTAGAAAGTTTAGGGATTTTGATCAATTTCTATTCATTTTTTAATTAAAATAAAAATTAGGGGTAAATGATCGGGGCCTCAATTTGTTTTTTTTTTAACACAATTATTGATTTTAATCTGAAAAAAATTTGTAACGCTTCTGAACATAGAAATAGAGGTCAGATATAAGAAAAGGGTTATCAGAAAGATTTTTTTTTGTTCATATCTCACCCTGCTAGAATCAAATTTACTTGAGTTATTACAAATCTACGTTTTTTTAGGAAAAAAATGCTCACGCCGCTAGTGATTTTTGGAAAAAATTGCGGTTAGTTTTAAATTGCATAAATGGTAAATCCAAAAAATTTTACGAAAAGAGTAGAAAATAGCCACAAACATGGAAATTTTTGAAGGTACCTTGGGGTGAATTTTAAAAAAAATTTAAAATTTTTCGAAAAAACAATATTACAACGGGGTGTAAGAACAGTCAAAAAACCCTAAAAAAATTATTTAAAAATTATTTATCAACAACATTAATTAAAAAATGCGTTTTTAGTAAAAAACAGCCCTTGCAAAAGTAGCAAAAGTTGTATTTAACAAAAAGTTGTTTTAAACAATTATCCTATACGTAAAAAGTTGAAAAAAAAAAAAATCAAAATAATATTATTTTGATAAAAAAAATTAAAATTTACTATCTACGCTCGTGCTTTTAGGGGCAGGAATAAACATTAATTTTGAGGACAGACTCTATAAATTTAACATGTTTTACGGGCTTTAGGAAAAAAATTTCAGAGCGATATTTTCAAAGCTGTTTCAAAATAAAAGAAATTATGAAAAAAAAATTTAAAGGCGGCCTTATTTTATTAATAAAACCGAATTGTATCCCAACAAAAAAATTACATGTAGACATTGATCGTTTTAACTTGTGTAAAAATTTCAGATCGATCGGTTAAAAATTGACAGAGATAGAGAGAATAACGACAGTTAAAGATTTGTTTTTAGTAAAAGGGCTAGATACTCTTAAATTACACATGAATTAAAAGAAAAGTTAAATTTGGTAGACGCTTGGTCTAAAGGCCTCGCCTCGCTGCCGCGCAAGTTCACAAAAATGGGCAAAACTAAAATAATAATACAGTCCCGTAATAGTCCCGTAATCATTTATCATTAATTTTAAATTTTAAAATTATTTTAAACTAGTTTAACTAGAACAAAATGCAAAAAAGTTTGTTTGTCAGTATTGGTTAGACAGTAAAGTGTATCTCTCCCAAAAAAATTACCGCCAGTCCGCCCGACTTTATCATCTCCGAGAAGAAAAAAATAAAAGTTGTCCAAAACAGCAATGCCAACTCCCACCACAAAATAACGCTCCAGAAAACGGTTTCATCATAGTAGGATTAAAGAAAAAATCAGTCGAAGAAGTCAAGAAAAAAACCAAATGAGCCTTCTTTATCTTCTTGTTCTACTAGGCAACTAGCCAGCCCATCACGTCAGGTGCTATCAGCACTATCAAAGTAATCAACCAACAAAAGCAGAGAGCCAACCCTTATCACTAAGGCGCAGCCGACCAACTCTGGTCAGGCAAATAGCTCCATAGGTTCTCCTTCACATCCTATGCTGTACATCCAGCTTCTCCAGGAAATCAACGCATCATATCGATCCGTCAAGTGCACTGGAGCTTATTCAAGCTCTGCCTGCACATTTTCAAAGTAGGCCACACACCAAGTTATTAGAGCTGCCTGGTTTACCAGAAACTAAACGTTAGTTGCAACAGCCATTCCCACAGTAAAGCACCTACTTATCGTAAGCAGACTCATGCAGCATCCCGGAGCGTTTCCAATGCGCGGAAGGAAAAATCATTTGTGTAAGCAGCAAAACCGGCACCAAACGTCATTCTATCAACTAAAGATTAACTGTTACTCCGTTTATCTCAAACAAGTAACAAAGCAAGTTAATCAGTAAGAAATCCGGCACTTTGTTTGTCTTTAGAAAAACTTCCCTTCTAACTAAAAAAAAACTTGTTAAACACACGTTTATTCAGAAATTTTTAATCAGTCAACTGCAACCTTTGCAACTATAAGGTTTTTTCTGACTGCACCGCCAAGTTAGCTAGAAACCAAGACAATAAATAGTCATCCCGACAAGCCGATTATCGAAAGTTACTTTATGCCAACTTCCGGTAACAAATAGAGTCTAAAGCAACATGATATGCATTACGCTATCATCAAACCCCAAACAAAAAAACTAAGCCAGTAAGAACTGGAAGCATATCCGGTTAATTACGAAAACAAACCCAATTATAACCAAAGATATGAAGTGCAAACTTAGTAGAACCACCACAACCACATTACGATATGGTCAACTTTAAAAATTAACCGAAATTCAATCATCCGTACGTGAGCCAATTTCCTTCATGAAGCATAAAACACAAAGTATAGAACCAGAAGTAAAGCAAGTACTAGCAACAGGGGTAAACCACTACATCACGTTTGCCACAATAAACAAAAAAGTCTCAAAGTTTTTGGATCTACCCTACCTTATAAAAATCTAGTCAAATATTTTGAGAAACTATAACACTTTATAATCAAACTATACAACAAAAAAAACTAAAAGACGATATAACGACCAGTTCCATAATAACCACCCAAACAACTATAAACAGCCCAAAAGAAGAATGTTGCAGATGTACGTTATATGACAAAGATCTCAGATTGCCAAAACGTTTGTGATGACAATGCACAACCCACTAAAACCGGTAAAAATTTCTACACAAACTTGCGGCATTATACAACTGTTGGGGCCGGAGTAAACATCGTTCCGGCCCGCACGCCATCAACCCGTCCAACCAGCAAAGCCAAAAACAAAAATTGCTCAAAAAAAAGCAACCCCTGACAGAGTAAAAGATGCAAGGAACTATGACCCACTCCCAAAATTGAAAATAAGTATTGGAGGAATACAAAGCAAGTACTAATTGACAGCGAAGCAAGTCAAACCTTCTTTTGGCTAAAGCTGTCGGGCTTTAAACCCAGGACCTTTAAAGTCAACCAAACAAACCTCAGTGCTACCCTAAAAACTGCAGGCAAAGTCACCGCAAGTGTTGAGATCAAAAAACAAAACAGAAAGTGCAATTCCCAGTGGCACCTCATCCGGGACAAGAAGTGATATTAGAAAACCCCTGGCTTGCACACAACAATGTAAGCATAGATTACACCAGAAAATGTTTGCATTTGAACTGCAGGGTATTAACAAATTCCAATGGAAAAGACGCATAAACACTACACCACGTTTGCGACCCTCAACGGAGGCACGTATTAGTTTTGGGTAATGGCTGTTTGAGTATAAAAATGCCTCCGCTACATTCCAGAAACTTATGTTGCAAGTACTAGCCAGATTACTAAGTCGGTTTGTGCTAGTGTACCTCAGTGACAATACGGACAATCACAACAACCACCTAGACTACCTAACCCGCGTGTTAGAAAAACTTCAAAAGCTCATGCTCAAATGCAATCTGTCTAAGTGCAATTTTGGTTAAGAATCCATAGAATAACTCGGGCGCTAGGTTAGAGCCAATAGAAATTTAAAACTGCAACATCACCTAACAATTATCAAAGACTACAAAGTACCCAAAACCAAAAAACTGTTTTTCAAAGTTTTTTATGAACCTGCACATGACTTCACGATTACGTGCCAAATTTCTTGAAAGTGGCTGTACGGCTTACAGATCTGCAAAAACCAATGAAACAATTCCGTTAGACCAAAGTCGCCAACAAAGCTTTCCAAGAAGTAAAAGAGCTACTTAGCCAACCAATAAAACTTGTTTGTCCAAAACCTAATTTGCCATTTGTATTACAAACAGATTATTGCAAGATTAGGCGCCGTGTTATACCAAGAAGATGGTGACACTAAACTTTTTTACAGCAGCGTTCGGCTTACGAAACGCTTACTAGGCCTTAAAATAATATATAATAAACCGTTGGTATAGCTAGACAACTTAACGGACGCAATAGCTAAGTTTACCAGATGACTGTTGCTTCTACAAAAAAATTTGTTTAAAGTAGAACATATTTATGTTACGAGTACCAAGCGAGACATAATGAAAGCATATTTCAAATAATTACTAAATAGACCATTGACCAGATAAAGTAAACAATAAGATTTTAGTAATTAAAATGCCTTGGTTCAGTACCAACCTAATCGTAAGGGCTTATTTCAAATACACTGAGTTAGTGACTGCATTGCGGAAGGCATTTTTTAATTCTGTGTTTTAATTTAAGAACATAATTCTAAAAACAACAAATCTACTTTATCTAAACATCTACACATTCATAAAGACAGCTTTAACAACCATAACAACATAAAACTCATGCACCAATGCAATAAAGGTCTTAAAATTAACATATTGGAAGCATATGAAATAGACAATATTAAAAACAACACAAATTACACTGCTTCAACAAACAATTAAACAATACATTTCAACACATATACACATTTCTTAAACCACATAAAAATACACAAGCCAATAACCCCTAACACATACAATAGTAACTTTAACCACCAACTATGCAACCTTGACTAACACCTCCTATTACTCGTATAATATTTATAACATCAAAATATATGTAATCACAATTGTAAGTTTTTCTATCCTTTTTTATAATTATATAATAAACAATTTTCTTTTTGTAGTACACCGAAGATGGCCTAACAGCCGAAACCGGTCTGTACAAAATAATAAACAGATTACACACCATATAAAAGTATATTATTAATACACACCACATAACCTATATAATAAAATATATGCACAAGATCAACTCAACTATTAAAAGATTTTAGTTATTACTAGTGTTGATAAAGTTTAGGCTAATAAGTACTTAAATCTTGGTTTATAATTTGTCACAAAATCAAACCCCAGTTCTAGAAAAACATTTAACAAAAATCTGGCATTTATTAATTTAGTACGTTAGTCTAATACATGATTAATGTTAAGTATATTTACAGACAGCTGTGAGGTAACACCACAAACACAAGTCTCAAAATATTGGCCTTTAAAACTAAAATTTTGACATTATATTATCCTTATAAAATTCAATTGACTCAAGAATTTTAGCCAGTTGATGTTTAACATAGCAATTTGTCAACTAAGTGTTAGAAAACTAAAGACTAACTAAAAGAAAACTTTTACCCATTTAGTCTCAATACACAAAACAGCCGGATTTGAAAGTACATGTTGTTTATAAAATAACAATCGCAAATTTTGGGTTGTTATTGCAATATAATAACAAAGTTTTTGTAATCTGAATTGGCCAGTATAGATTTAGACTGTAGTTGGTTCTAAAAGGGAAAGACAAGTTGTTGCATAGAAATAGGAAAGCATTTAACTAATGAAAGTGTACAATTAATTTTCTTTCTTTTATGATCAAAATTATTTTTTTTAAATTATTATTTTTATTATAAAAAAATAAAGTATACGCTCAGCAAAATATAAAACTTAAACAAACGCATACAGAATAACAGAATAACAGAATAACAGAACAAGTATATATATTTTTTTATTTTAAATAAAATTAAAACTTTTAATACATTAATTTTATTATATTATTGGGTTAATTAATTGAAACCAATGCTAATAAAACTTAATTACAAACTGGATTAACACCGAAATAATTAACGACATAAAAAAGAGAAAAGATCCGTATAAAAGATATAAACAAATAACATAATTAAACAAAACTATCTCTAAATAAAAAAATAATAATTAAAAAATGTTATTAAAACAAAATAGACGTAATACAAAATAATAAAACAAGTTATAAAGAAAACAATAATAATGCAAAAGCCTATCAACCTTATCTACAAAAGTGCTTCCCGATCAATCCATAATATTTTCAATAAGACTTACTATTCAAACAATTTAGCAAACAAAATAATAAAACAATCACTCACATTAACTTACGTTACTCAAAATTTTATAATTTCTAACTTTAAATTTGTAGGAATAAAGTTTACAGTAATTTTTGCTAAAAAATTTTTATAAGCAGTTCCTCCACATACTATAATCACTTGTGAAGCACGGGTCATTCCATATTAAATTGCAAATTTCTTTTTCTTGACAACACCATGTTTGATTATTTTATAATAAAACAATAAAACTTTATTTGTTGCTAAAGATAAATAATTTTTTTTTATATTGTGTAAAAAAGTAACCGATGCAATATGTTAATTGTTAGCAATATCTTCAGACCAAGCCAAACTAAAGAAACAATTATTTGCATTATTTGAATTCAAAAATTAGCTATCGTGCAAGTCAAACAACATAATGCTGAATTGCACTAATCCGATGGTCAAAATGGTTGATTTGGATTGATTGGTTTTAACGGACCATCGCGATTGGGTGTTTTTTCAGTTGCACCGACACTACTTCATGTATTACGACGTATGCTTGGTGTTTTCCAAAGCGATTGAATAATTGATTGATTGATTGGTTTCAAATTTAATTGTCCAAATAAATAAAAATAATTAACAAGTTTATCTTATTAATAATCATATATAATTATGAAATGAATCCAATCATAATTAAAATTTAACTTATCTAAAAAAAGCAATATTTTAGTGAGACTAAAAAATACTGTTTATTAGATATATGTTTAAAATATATAGTATATTAAGTATCAAGAGCAGAAAAGCATTTTTGCGGCACGCTTTTTTAGTCAGTAGTGCTTACGACTATATATTGCCTGCCCTCGTAAATAAACCAATCAAAAAAATCTTTGCTCTAAATCAGGAAACTTGATATTTAGTATACTTTTTACTGTATAATATACAAAAATTTCAAGTATGGTAGTAACAGCTTCAATCGCGTTTATTGAAGATTAGCAAACACTAGTAGCTAAGTTTATGTTTAATTCTAAAAAGTGCATTATAATCTAACGCTGGTAAGTCAGTTGTTTGCCAAAACTAAAAAAATAAATATTATATATAATTGACGTATTTGAATTAAAACTATATATCATCTTAAAGCAATTCTAGTACTCAAAAATAAATAAATTCAAACAATTACATGAAACAGGAGAAAACCAACAAAAAATTAATAGCAATAAAGTGTTTTATACACATAAATACAAAAAGAAAACAACTATTTAACGTTACTAATAAATAGTGATATTTAACTGTTATACATAATATCTTTAATTGCAATCAATAATAATATAAAATGAGATAACTACATAAGCAATAAAAATTCTAATAAATAAACTAGTTCAAAAAGTACAAATAATTATTACTAAATAATAAAAGAAATCTACAGACAACAGAAGCTATTTAGCTAAATCAAACCAAAGCATTCAAATAGCAATCAACATACCAAATGAAATAAAAAACTACAATCACACATGATTTTAGAATCTAATTGACAAAACAAATGGCAAAATAAATTAAATTTTCAATATTCGGCTTTACTAAAGATATAAAATAAAAACTATTGTAAACAAAATGTAATTATGAATAAATTACAAAACAAATTGAATTAATAATTGAATACTCAAATGTGAAACCATTTTTTGTAACAAATTAAATAATTTTTTATTTCACACATCAAATATTTTATTCATTTTCAAATCATAATAGCTACTACCCACAATACGTGAAAAAAGATTAATTTAAGAAATTAACTGTGGCGTTAATTGACATTTCTAACGTTGTGAAACTATTACTAATATTAACTAAAAAAAACTTAAAGTTATACTTAAATAATTCACAAGAATTTAAATTTTTAATAAAATTGTAAATATCATGTACAAATTAAATTAAAATTACTAGCTTGCCTTTTCAATAAGAATATTAAATAGCCTGGAAAGATTATCATAGGATTGCAATATTACAGGTTTTCACAACTACAAGATTAAAGCACACAAATATGTGCTTTATTTTTTATACCGCTGAGCCAATGTAATTGACAAAGTAAGTGGATTAGCCATACAATTAACTTGATAAAATAAGTTAAAAAATATTATCATAACAATTGGGATTTAATAAACCTTAATACATAAGTTTTTAGGTTTTATAATTTGTTTAACTAATAATAATATTCTAACAAAAATATTTATTTTGCATTTATATGCTTTGTTAATAATCAACAATTATATTTTATTTTTTGTTACACATATTTATAAATTATACAATCTATATTGTTGATAAATGACGAATAAAACTGCAGTTAACTGTTAATAAGCAAATTTAAATTAATTACAATAATAATAATTTTTTTTTTTTAAAGTTTGAACCACTGGAATAATTGCTCTTGTAACTATTTTTCCTTGAGTTTCAATAAATTGTTGAGTACAGTCTTTAATGAATAACTTTTATATCAAGCAGTTTATTACACTACATTATTTCAATTTTATTTATTGTAGATTCACCAACCAATTAATTTTATTACCTTTATAAAAATTATTATAACTATAACATATGTTATAATAGTTGGTACTCAAACATCCTAATAATCTGTAATAATTTATAGATTTCATAAAGCTATAAAATGTTGAATATAAAAATTCCTAACTTAAATGCAGCTTACCTTGCAAGGTTGCGAGCGAGTTGAACAAAAACACGACTTTACTGTCTAGCCAGAGCGCAGTCATTACACCTACAGTCACAGATTATTTGTTCGATACCTCACTATGTCACTAATTATTATAATTAAGTACACAATAAAAAAACCACATAGTTAATTTAGATTTTTAAAAAGTACTGAAAGTCATTTTCAGCATATGCATCCATTTTAGAACAGTCACTATTTTGCGCCGATTGCACCGGTCTCATGCAACTTTCTTTCGCCGGGATGTGTCTAGTGTTAGTGCTGCAGAAGATGCTACCGCAGGAGTGCAGACAAGCAGCACACGGCGTTGCTTCAACGGTGTACCGGCTGTTTAGGTGGGGACTTTACTATCTCTTACTACAAGTGCCGTGTCCTGGAGAGCAGGAAGCTGAAGGAAGGTCATTACCAAGGTAAGGGACACTGGTAATCATAAATTATCGGTTATTAGAAATTTTATTTTCACTTGCAAAAGGTATAATTTTCTACAGTGGGTTTCGGATGCTCTTATCAGATTGAATATATCTTAATAGTGCGTGCGTACTGTCATTTCGTTTATAGGATACTGTCAAAATGGTTATAAATGTGTGGGACCATTACATAACTATAAATTATAAACATTTTTGCACATATACTCATTTAATTACTGTTTAGTATCTACTGATTAGAAGTATAATAATTAATTGAAATTCACTTCTCGTTTGTTAGTTGTTTTGAATAAAACTTTACTGCACTTTATTTTTTGTATTCCAGTTTATATTTAAATTTATTATTTGGTGGTAAGTCATAAATTGGAGAGTTTTAGGCTGAAATAATTTTGAATTATTTTAGTTTAATTATCAATTTTTTATATACAGCAAATAAAGCAAGTAAAATATAAAGTAGTAAATTTAATATAAGTGTTAGTATAATATACTGGCCGCCAAAAGTAAAAAAACACCAAAAACTGTAGCTTAATTTTTATAAAACACTATTCACACTAAACAATAATTAAAATTTCAACAAAAAATTATGGTTAGTTCTACTGAATTTGGATAGATCAGTTTAGCCAGTTATTTTAAACATAAATTTCATGTTTTTATAAATCTTTGTTTTTTAATTGCTAATAAATTAAAAAATTTAATAAATCTATTCAAAAAACTATTTGAACTCAAACGTATAAAATATGCAATAAGACTAAACGCATAATGTATGGAAATGTTTTAAGTGAACAAATCCACTAATAAACCAAGTGACTAAATGGAATGCGATTTTAAAAAGAACTCCCAAGTATTAGAAAATTCCACATCTTATATGTGAATTAATGAGTATTAATTGATACATTATTCATTAAATATCAATATAATAACTTACAACTTTATAATATTGAATTACAAAACTATTTGAAATATTTAATTTTTAGATTGTCGGATTCTTAGAAGAAAATAATCTGATCTTGGACATTGAATAAGTAATAATTCACTGTGCCCAAAATAGAAAAATTGCTGTAAATTATTATGTTTTGCATAAATTCTACTCTACCTTGTAACAATTGATATTTATATTATTAGTTTAACGTTTGATTATATTTTATTTTTAATTTATTGTGTCTAATTTAATTAACAAATTATTAGTTTTAATAACCATCGCCGTATGGCAGCTAGAAGTTTTGCTGTAGAATCGATTTTTTATAAAATTATTTATAAACTTAGTTCGTTATTATGATGATGTGGTGCATACTAGACTATTTCCCTCCCGTCATCCGTCCGTCAAAGCAACCAATCTAGTTTTTCAACATGTAAGCAATTTTGAAAACAGAAAAGTAATCGGTCTCAAAGAAGGAAGTTTGACAATTTCTGATATTAAGATCAATACAATAGCTCGATGTTGGCAAAGATGAGCTAAAAGACAGGAACAATCGCGTAGAGAACAATCTAGATGCGTTTGAAACACTTCAAAACGTGAAAATTGGGATTAAAGAATCTCCGTTCGATCAGTTTTCTAAATAATTCAATTACTTTATAAGTCGAAGGTGTTAACGCAATGCCCTCTATTAGAAGAAACGTTGACCTGTATGTGTGTGAAAGAAACTTTTATCATTTCAAATTACCCTTTGCATTTTCATCTAGTAAAAGACACATACACGTGTCCTATTAGGAGAAACGTTGAATAGATTGTGTGTTGTAAATCCTTACACGAACAGACATTGCGTTAACACCTTTGACACATTAGTAAACATAAGTTGTTTAATAGTTACTGTAATTTTATGTAAATTGTCTCTTCGATCAGTAAGATGCTAGGCACACTGATGATGGATGCTTACCCTGAAACACTTACTAGATGAAAAGGCAATTTACATCAAATACATTATTTATTATTTTAACTGATACATTTCTTAAGTCTTTGTTTGTTCTAAACATGTAACCATAAAAGACAATCAACAAGAGTTTGTTTATTTGCCCACGATGGTAATAGTAAAATGATTAAACGTAGCAGATAAAAAACAAAAACATTTACAGTTTGCTGTGAAACGACACACAGCTCTTTTTGCTAAGAATCCGTCATGTATAGAATTTTATAGACAGATTAAATGATTAACGGTACTGTGATTTTGTCTAAAACCCGCCTGGTATTTACTTAAAAGACCGTTACTTTTCCGCATCCACACCAGACGGTTGTTGATCATTTTTTCTAAGATCTTACTGAGACAGCAGGTAAGCGAGGTAGGTATGTAGCTGTTGACGTTGTTTAGATCTTTGCTCGGTTTCAGCACGGCAGAATAATGTCCTCTTTCAAACATTTTGGGTAGACGCTGCTATTCCATATCGGGTTGTAGATTTCCAGCAACCGCTCAGTCATGCGGGAAGGAAGCTGCCAAATAACCTGATAAGGCACGTTGTCTGGTCCTGGTGCAGAAGAGATACCTACAACGTTAATTGCCTGGAAGCGGCTTTTGAAGTAAAGATGGTATTGTAAGGCAAAGAATCCGGGGAAGAAGAGTTTCTAATTGTTCTTTTTGACGCAAAAAATGTTCACTATAATTTTAAGAGCTACTGGCAGACGCAAATTAAGTTCTGTAAGTCTGCAATTTTAGCCGTTTAGGTGACTTCGCGTCCGTCGACAATTAGGATAGAAGCTACAGAAAGAAATTTCTTTCCCGATACAGCACCTATTTTTTTCCATACTTCTTCGATCAAAGTGTTCGGCGTGATTGTCGACACGCAGCTCTCCCATGATTGTTGCTTGCTTTGAGAATTATGCGGCGCGCATCGACGCGCTTCTTTTTAAAAGCGATAATGTTTTCCTATGTCGGAGTTCTTTTGAAACAATTAAGTTTTTTTTTTCTTTTAAAGTTTCTCGGATATTGTCGTTCTACCAAGGAACCGACGGACCGGCCAGCTGACCGCTACTTTGGAAACTTTGCCAGTCTGGCTTGGAAACCTTGCCAGTTGGCGCGATAAAACAGACATCATCTATGGGGGACAGAGTGTCTGACCCGTTTGACGAAGGTTTTAATTACGATGGGAAAGTAATCGCTGCCGTAAAGGTCCTCTAGTACATGCCAAGATAGACGTGTGGCTAAACGTGAGGACGATAAAGACAAATCAATTGTCGAAAAATTTGTACCTCTACCTCCAAAGTGTGTAGAAAAACCCCTGTCTTTTATCAAACAACCTTGCGTGTCTTTCCTCACAAAAGCCCAAAGCAGATTGTAAGCGTTAAAATTTCCCACCAGGAGATAAGGTTGTAGAAGCTGCAAAGTAAGTTTTTGTATATCTTTGAAAGTCCAGTCAAACTCCGGAAAATACATGTTGCATATTGTGATTTTTACCGGGATGGTAAGCTGGATCGCAATTGCCTAGAGTCTAGTTCTGAGGGTTATTTCCGTTAACGGTAAAATTTCCGTCAGAAAAATAATTACTCTACCTTTAACTTGAGCACCCGTCAGAACGTCACTTCTTGTGCATGTAAAGCCCCAAAGATTAAAATTTTCTTGGGGTTTGAAATGCGTTTCTTGCTTTACCAGAATCATTTTCAGCTCACAATAACTGCTTTTGCAACCGTTGCAGTTCTACTGTACTATTGTCTCCATAATTTTAGACAATTATTAAATAAATAAAAGAAATTAAGAAATAAATAACACTTAATAGACGGACTACTATTAAAATAAGTTAACACAAAACAAATAAAACACCAAAGTTGTAAAAATGTAACTTTGATGTTTGTACGTAGACAAAGTAAACAATAATAGCTTAAAACTAATATAACAAATAACATCAAAATTGTAAAAGACTCCGATGTCAGAACCATAAAATAAAAAAACTATTATAACAAATGACATCGGAGTTGTAAAAGACTCCGATATCAAAACTATAAAGTAAATAAAATTTATAACTAATATCACAAATGACATCAAAGATAAAAAAATCTTTAATGCCAGAACCTTAAAATGAAAAGAACAATACAAGTAGACAAATGATACCGCAGTTACAAAAGACTTAAATATAAAACATAATAGAAAGCCTACAACTGGGAGCGTGATTTGCCCTTTTTCCAGCCAGGTTTTTTTCTTCTACCTCTGTTACTCCTACTGTTGACAACAGAAAGTTCTGATGCCAAACTGAATTTGTCATCACCGATGCTGAAAGAAGGTCCATTCAGCTTCCGTTTACCCGGATCAAACTGATTCTTATTGTTTGTTTTGGCGTATTTGCCAAAACAAGTTTAGCCAGGTCGGTTTTGAGGTCAACCTGAGATTGCGTGGAGAGTGCTTTCTCCACGTTTTTGGTTAAGGAAACTACAATTCTCCTCAACCGTTGTTACCCCGAAGGATTAGGCGGGGCATGTTGGTCTTGATAACCGGTATTAGTGGTTTCTTGCTTAGTGCAGCAATAAGAGGCGGTAAAAGTTTATTTATTAGTTCATTTACGTCCACTAAGCTTTTCAATGCAGTCGTTGCTTTGGCGTATGATATTCCGGCTATTGGTGTAGAGATTGATACCAATTTACGTGCTTCAAAATACAATAATTTATTCATAATTTCTTTGATAGCAAATTCTTCTTTATATTTCGGACAATTACGTAATCTTGCAAAGTGTTCTCCTTTACAGTTGATACACGTAATTGGCTGTTGACATTTGCTACCTTTCTGCAAAGGTTTTCTACAAATCTGCTCTTTGAAGCAACGAGCAGCTGTCTGTCCAAACCTCTGACATTTGAAACAACGCATTGGTGCTAGAATATATGCGCTGACTGGGAGGCTATAAAAAGCTCCTTTTACGGTGATGGGAAGTTGTGCACGGTTAAACGTTAATACATGGTTAGAGTTTTTTTTTGCGTTTTTTGTCTTGCATGCTAGAGATGCGACGCGCTTCAATTACCCCTTGACCACTTATATTTTCAAAAATTTTCTTTCAATGCCCGTACAGGAATTTAAAGTTTTATGGGTTGAGACTGTCACATTTATTTCAATACGGTACATTTAAAAAAATTTGCAGACTGAACCGTTTCACAAGAAGGCCATCTCTAACCTTCATGATAGATTTGGTGTCACCGATCATTCCATACAACGCTCTACTAACTAAAAAGAGGCTAACTTTGTCAAAGTTGCCTTCTTCTCTAGTGACAAGGATGAACCGAGAGACAGGTCCCACCTTCTCATCACCGGCACTATTTGACAAAATAACTTTGTTAGACTTCTTCCCTTTTGTTGAAGAAGAAGCTGGCGAGTTCAATTTGTCATTGGACGGAGACCAGGTAGCATTATCTATTAGCACAACCCGATCAGTTGTACCAACTTCCGAACAATTTGCCACTGCGCTACCGGAGCATTGTTTTCCCACTCCGGTAGTTGCCAAATTCGTGCCGATTGTGAAGCCCCTGTCAGATTTAACTGACCGCACGGACTGACAATATTAAAAAAAAATTGCGTTTTACTTACTGCCAGGTTGGGAATAAAAGAAAAAGAAGACTAGAGGTAAACATGAAAATAACAGGAAAAATAGGAAAGGTAGCCAGGAATAGCTTTGGGTATATTTGGTTTGGCTTCTGTTCATTGACCCATTCGGCATGGGTAGCCCTGCCAAGAGTTTAAACTCCCGCCGGCATAGCTCGAGCAGAAGTTACTCAGTTCCCTCACCACAACAAAGTAGTACCCATAAGGAGGTAGTTAGCTATTGTTAAGATTATAAATTTACTTTGCGTCTCGGTTTTGAACGTGCGCAAGTTACCTTTAATTATAATTAGCCAGAGAATTAGCCCTATTCTGTATGCATATTGCTAACAATATCGTTATCAAGGAACGTTGCTAAGCAATATTGTGTATTTAAGACGTTTTTTTTACTAAATTGCTAAGCAACGTAGCTAGCAAAATGCATACAGAATAGGGCTAAATAACTAGTTTCTAAAATATATCTTAGAATTATTTTACTTCTTGGGTTGGTGTTGGTGCTCTCCTATTTAATGTGTTGTACATTAGTATTAGCCCCAAGTATTAGAGGTAAGTCTTTTCCGCTAGTGATCAGGATTTGGCTACTTTTTAGTGGTAAAAAACCTTGTAGGTTGTAATGAAGGTCAGACCAAAAATATTTTTGTTATGATTTCCTTCCTTATTATAACTACATTGGCTGTCACATAGTTTTTTAGAAAAAATATTTCATAAAAGCATTAGATTTAATACAAGTTTTGGTATAATACATGCACAAGTATTGCATAAGAGCTAGATTGATAGAAACCATCTGCACAGAATGCTTGCACCTTTATTTTTTGTTTGTAAATCTAAGGTTTTTAAACAAGAGCAATGTAATGTTGATGTCATGTTTTATAGTGTGCGCACTGAGGGCAACAAAGAATGTTTTGCAGTGATGTATATTAATTTTAATTAACATTTGTACTATGTTTTTTTTAGAATGGGACAGTCCCAGAGTGTTTCTCTAGTAAAACCCAAGTGAAGTTTACTTTTTTAATTTTCAGTTTTTTTTCAAGTTATTTTATCTATAAGTAAGACGTAAAAAGTGTTTTTAGAGTCCGGTTATAAGTTTGCCACTAGCAGTTTTTTGTGCTTAAGCTGTTTGTCTGTTTAATGTGGTGTTTGATTTTAGCTGTAGCCCCAATACACATATAAAGTTTTTTTTTTATATTGCAGTTTTTTCAGATTAATTAATCTAAAATTCCTTGTTCTCAAAACGGCTTGGTTTTGCAAATGTGCTTTAGAACTACTTCTTGATTTGTCTGTATACAAAATTTTCAGGAATTCTTTTTCGCTCATAATCTAAAAAAAAAGTAATGCGTGTTCTTTTGTTAAAATACCAATCCTGCCAGAAATAGAGAATTTGATAATTTTTGCTTCTTTGACATTCAAGAGCGTTTGAGATATCTTTTCCAGAATTATTGCCTTGCAAAAAAAAAGTTTGTTTGCTTTTTAGAAACTAATCGCAATTTTTTTTGTCTTTTTGTTTTTGTCCGCAGATCTTGTGCTTTTTGACACCGGTCTGTGAAGTGTGATTACAAAACAAATTAGTTTTAGACGTTGATGAGGTATTTGTAGACGCATTCATAAAAAATGCGTTTTTTGGGATATCCAAAAAAAAATTTTTTTGTTGTCTTTTTAAAATTGATTGTCAGGGTTACCAAAAATATATTATCTTAAAGGTAAAAAATAAAACTAATAAGTGAGCGGCCCGCTGTGTATCTTTTCACTTCTAAGAACTTATCTTGTCGAATTAGATAGAGTGTTGCCAAGTCTTAGTCTTAGTGACGCATCTATAGCGAGAATCAGCCAACAGGATTTGATCTATCTTACGGGTTTCCACGCATAGCACAAACACGTAGAAAGTCATTCTACAGACCTACAGCGCAACTAACTACGTTAGTCTGGAACTATGCCCCTGGTTGCTTAGCAGCTTGTTGTCTGATACAAAATGGCTTTTTTCTTAACCGGACCCACTAACTTAAACTGTCGATATTTTTTAAGCGTGCATTTCAAATGTTCAATTTAATAGACTTTTACTAGAATTTAGTGTCTTATGAGCAAAATTTTTTAATTTATGTTAACAAATTGTGTACATTTTACTAATTTTGAAAAGAAACTGATTTCATTCATAAAAATTATTACTCTTGCCTTCTTGATAGATTTTGTTTTATTAACTAAATCATACAATTCTTTACTTATTAGAAAGAAATTGATTTTATTAAAGTTTTCTTTAAACAAAAACCAGGGGAGGATTCTCTTTTTGCTATTAAATAACTGGGAGTGTTAGTGATTTTTACAAGTAAGAAAGAGTATAAGATGAAATTTTACCCTAAGGATTTAATCCTTAACTCTTCTATACTAAATCAGTTTGTTATTTTTGGGATTTTATGAAAAAAGTTTAAAAGTATATGGCCGCGTTTTGATGCTTTCCAACAACATTTTTTTAATTTTATATTATAAATAAAACTTTGGATTTTCTAATTGTTTTTGGCCGAACTTGTTAATGACAAAGTTTTGGTGCTTTTTGATATTATTTTCATATTTTCTGCCCGGATTTTACTATTTTTGACAATTCAGACTTTTTAGAACAGTTTATGACCGGATTTTAGTGCGTTCTGACAATGTTTTGATATTTCAAGACCAAATTTAATTATTTTCAACATTTTATACATAAAATTAAATTTTTATCAATTGTTTTTGGCTGAATTTTAGTTTTTTATAAAAATATTTTAATAATTTATGACCGGTTTTTCAATTTAAATGCCCGACTACAGTTTGCAGCAATTGTGTGAGCAAAGAATATTGAAAATTGTACGGGTGGAATTGATTTGTGTCTTTTGGCGTCCGTTTTCTTAAAGCTGTCTTCTTTCAGATAAAGCTAATTAGGTGATTTTATAATATAAAGTTAAAAAAATTGTTACTATTGAGATTAATTAGGCTTATTGAAAAAAAAGTATACTTTTTGTTATTTTGAATTAAAAAAGTAAAGAGTATTTTAACTTTAAAAAGAGTATATGTTACTAAAAAAGAGTATGTCTGGTCAATTTTGACAAAAATTATATTAAAAATAAAAACTACGTAATACAAAAATAATTATTAACGGTGTTTTATTATCACATTAAATATTTTAAATTATAATTTAATTTTTAACGTTCATAATATCAATTAATAATTGAGTGAAACTAAATTGTTATACTTGTATGTATATATGTAATAAATTTAGTTAATTATTACTGTTGCACTTAACCGTTTGCTATAATGCATATAATTGCATATAAATTAATATCAAAGAAATGATAATTAATAGATTATATAATTGATTCAAACTAATTTATTAATATATTTTAAAAATGAAAACATCTAGGCAGCAGCAGTTATTAATGAATCAATTGGATTCGCTTTCAGTTTCGCATATTCATTCTATCGCCAGACCTTGTTATTGAGAGGAAATAATTAAACAAATACATCTGTATGATAAACGAGACCTTTCTGCTATTACATCAGGCCTATCTGTTTCCGTGTAGAGTTCTGAACTCCTGAAGATGTATTAGCATCAGCGTTTCCTTATATTTGGATAACATCTTGTACGTTGTTTCTATAATATTAAAGTTTTCAACTAAATGTTAATGTAATAAATTATCTGAATCGACTTGGAAATGTATATGATAACATATTTAGATAAAAGTAATTAGAAGTAAGTGTAAACTATCCAACCATCACTCAAATTCTATACGCAAACGTGAAATCAATACGTAATAAATTTTCAATTTACAATTCATAATGCTTTTAACCTAACACATAACAAATTTAATTTTTTTATAAAATAAATTATTTAATATAATAAAATTTAAATATGATTGATAATTTTTTTTTTATGATAATTTATCAAAACATGTTTGTAAAATAATAAATAAAAATTTTAGTTAATTAATAATGTCTTAAATAGGAGTGTTGAGTTTTTAATAGAATCCTCTGCCGGAGTTCCAGATCCGGGAAACCAAAAGGTGTGTTGCCAGTCTAACCATTCGACTGCCAGCAGCCAAAGTAGAAGCATCAGAATCCAAGTCGCCAGCTACCAGCCAGCCACAACGATTTTGATCAGCATAACTGCAATTATTATTGCAATTTTGTGTTAATAACTATTAAGCCAACAGGTATTAATAGTTATTAATACTTGCAATTATTATTTATTTTTTTGCTTTTTCAAACGCAAGCTTAAAAAAGCAGGAAACATTTTTTTTTAGATTCCCACCGTTGCAATGAGCGACAACCAGGTGGCCTCCGACGCCAATCCTAGCAACTGGAGCTGGACCGGCAGAACGGACCAGGAGCTACCAGATGACGTCTATGGTTTGAAACGCTGCAAGAAACTATCCCGTCGCTGATAGCGATAAACGCGGACCAGGCCGCCACAATCATGGCCCTGGCAGCCGCTATGATTTCCACTGTCTCTCCGCCATCATCAGAGGACAAAAATCCGGACCAGCCTGCTGCCTCCAAAAAGTCTCTCAAGAAGTAGAGCAATAAGAAATCTTATAATGTTATTTTTCCCAACGCAGCAACAGCCGCACCTTCTACCGCAACCGCATCACCAGCGGAAACCGATGTAGAACCGATGGACAAAGTCTTCAGCGACAACAAAGTTGTCACCGACAGCACCCAGTCTGCCAAGTTCATTATACATCCAGCTGCCATGGATCTTACCTTTGAGTCTTTTGCAGCACACGCCAACCCCAATTCTAAATGACCTATCATCGATGCTGATGGATTCCAGCTGGTAGGAAGAAAGAAGCGAAAAAATTGTAGGGGTAAACCACCACCCTTAAAAATTATTAAAAAGCAACTAGCCAATTCTCAGTTGCCATCAACAACTGCGACAAACTAGCCATCAGCAGTAATCTTGCCGGCCCTTTAAGCGCCGCCCCCGCTGAAAAGAAAAATACCAGAAAAGGCCAAACCGAGGTAAGGTTTAAGTTTAGGAAGCGGACAAAGAACCAGCCTCCAAACAACCTAAATCTCACCTAACGGCAATTGTTCTGGACGATAGAAAAGATATCCCAAACTCTCTAAAGCGTTTAGGAAAAATAACAATAATATTGTATCGGCACGTAACACCCACGAGAGTATAAGCATGATGCCAATGCCAATGGCATTACAGAAAAGTATGGTGAAGTGAACTCAACATCATCCTGATGTCCGAGTTGCGTTGTGAAAATCCCAAATACCTTTACGTATTTGAAAACGTTAGAAGTACTCATGAAGCGTGGAACACTAATCTTTGCAAAAAGATCAGTGAATCATTTTAAAGTGGATACCCCTAACACAATCTCGCTTGAATTAAATGCAATAGTAGTGAATGTGCCGAAGTTAAGCACATTCAAGCTGCATCGGCGTATATAAAACCGACAAATTGTATCAAAACAGCGGACATCGATGCAATTCTCGATAATCTCCACCCTACAATCATAGCAAAGGATTTCAACTTAAAAACGAACGCCAAAAGTTGTGCGTTGTAAGGGCCCAGATAAACCCACTTTTCATAGCGGCGCGGGTCACCCAGGGGACGTTCTAGATGTAGCAATAGTGAAAAACGTCACCTTCTAGTATTCAATAAAAGTCATTAACTGCCTTAGCTCCGATCACAACCCAGTAATACTAAAACTCTACGGAAGAGGATCACCCGGGGAGGAAGAAAAATTCGTAACACACACGGATTGAAATTTGTTTCAAGATTTCTGGAAGAGTATTGACAAGTTTGTCCCAGTACGAACGGTTGACTATATCAAAAAAACTTTGAAAAAGGTTTCTAAGACCCATCAAGTCCGGGTAGATAATTTACTTGGAATATTACGCAAAACTAAGGCACTGATCTGTCAAAGAAATGCCATCAAGCGTCAACGGCAGAAGCATCGCAACCCCCGAGATTGCGAGATCTTAAACTCGCTTCACGGCACAAAGCTACACAAAAATTTGTATTGGCAAAACAACTTAGAATCAATCTCAGAAGATGACAATCTAATGTGGAAAATCTCTAAGGCGTTACGGAACAGACAACTTCTTATTCTAGCCATTTATGGTAAAAATAGGCTTCAGTATTCTACTGAAGAAAAGGCCGAGGCGTTTGCCAACAGCTTCAAACTCCAATGCTAAAACGGCGGACACGAAACACGTTGAAAAAGTCAAACAAGTGGTTGAAGATTTGTTGGAGGACTTTGACGACGATGAACCGCTAGAAAACGTACGCCTTTTTTGCATCAAAGAAATTATCAAACGGTTTATATCTTGCACGTCAACTGGCTCTAACAATATTTCTAACAAGGCTCTTAAAGCGTTCTTGCATAAAGCAATAATGGCGCTCACCAACATTGTTAATGCGATTCTTTGAACAGAGCACTTTCTTTCAGTTTTAAAAAGCTTTCTAATGATTCATATCTTAAAACCAGGAAAAGACCAAACATTTTCTAAAAACTATTGGCTCTTCAGTTTTTTAGCATTTTAAGCAAGGTTATTAAAAGGGTGGTTTGGACAGAATTCAAGAACACACTGAATTGAACAACATTCTTTTCTCTTTCCACCAACATGAGTTCAGATGAGGACATTCAACTGTACATCAATTAAATCGCGTTACAGACTTTATTGTCAAAAATTTTAAAGTGAAAAAGATCACCGGGGTAAACTTTTTTGACGTCAAAAAAGTCTTCAACAAGATTTGGCACAATGGTTTTTTTTTAATTGTACAAAGTTAACTTTTTCCGCGTTTAGTGAGGCTGATAGCCTCATATCTTGATAACAGAACTCTAACGCTAAAGCTCAAAAAGCACATTTTTTCCACTCGAGAAATAGCGGCAGGAGTCCTTCAAGGCTTTATTCTCTTTTCACTGCTATTTAACCTCTACTTTGCTGACATGCCTTTGGAAGCAAAGCACGTGGTCAGAATGGCACAATTTGCTGATAATACTGCATTTCTATACTTTTCAAGGTTGCCTGAGATGGTCACTTCGATGCTTCAAAACGACACCGACGACCTTGAAGAATGGTTAGACAAGTGGCAAGTCACGATTAACCTAGAAAAAAAGCAAAGCTGTACTCTTTACATGACGGCTTATCACACCTGATGCAAACGTTTTTCTGAACAACGTTCTTATATCGTGGTCTAATTCTGCCAAGGATCTGGGGTTATTTTTGACAAGAGACTCACGTACAAACTCCACGTGCAGTCCATTCTCGATAAAGCCAAAATGGCAAAAAATCTTTTTGTTCCGATGTTGTGTCAAAATAGTGGCTTGTCGATCCGGAACAAAATATCTGGTTCACATCTATCATCAGACCTATGCTCACTTACGCGTCTCCAATCTGCAGCTAGCTGTCATCGTAACAGGCTAGATGTCTTTGAAAACACTACTCTGAGAATTATCCACAGAGCTCCATAAAATAGATAATTTTAAAAAGAACTCGGGTTAAGCCCCCTGAGTCAACATATCAAAACTTTGGTCGCAAAGTATTTTGATAAAATTGCAAACCATCCCAATCCTGATCTAGCTCGACTCGCCGAACCAGACGGAGATATTCTTCTATAAACAACTAGTGAACTAAGTAGTCGCACCCTTTCACCACCCACCTCATTCCAAACATCTACAAACTTTTACTAAATGTACAAAAGGAAGGTATATGAGCAGTAAGGTCTTGAACTGCCGTTGGCACTCACTATTGAGCAGTTTTTAGTCGGTAGACATTTCAAACTGAGAGGAAATGAATCAGACAATTTGCCAGTCATTTAGAAAATTTAAAAAAAGCCAGCCTAAGTTTGCGTACCACAAAGTACGCGGCGCTTTGCGCTTGAGCAGTGCTATTTTTACAATATAAAGCAGAGATTTGCCAATAAGTACTTAAAACTTTTTTTTTCATTTTTAGCTACCAGTATTTTAAAATTTGTTAAAAACATTTTTAAATTTTATTAAAAAAAAACTAATAATATATTTTTTTTTGCAAAATAATGTTTTGAATAAATGCTGCTTTATGTAAAGCATCACACGCTACTCATCTTGTATATTTAGTTACAGGTTTGAATTATAGACTTTTGTTGCCTATAGCACCTAAGTTAGTGTCTGTGATATTATTTATTTAAATTTTACCTTATATTATACTTTTCAACCTCGTTTTCAACATTATGTTAAATGTATTATTAAATTAAAGTAACTCCATTTAAATTTTGACTAAAATTAGAGAATAAATTTGATTTCTTAATAATTTAACTAGAAATATATGTTGCTATTTAATTCTATTTACACATACATCGACGCTATGTGCGTATCCGATTACAACTTACAATTTACTAAGATCTTGTCGACTAATGAAATTTATTAAACCTCTGTCAATAATTGATTTATATTAATATAATCTTCCGTTTCTAATACCTGATGTTTTACTATTTTAAAATATGTTGATGCTATTACATGTTAAAACGTAATCAACAAATAATTGACCGAAGCTAATATCCGATATTTAGAGAAAAATATGAAAACCGTAAATAACAAGAAATGACCCTTGACTCTATTCAGTTGTAAGTAAACTTTAAATGCTAAATGGCGTTAATCATGTTGACATTTCCAGCAATGATGTATAATGATTTATGTATCTTTTGCAGTTTTTAATTAAGAAAGACTAACAACAAAATATTTATACAATATGTAGATGCGAATAAAATTTATTATTTGACTAGTGTTTGTTTTCTAGTAAGTTAATATAATTAATTATTAATGTCATTAGTTTAATTATGCAACAATCTAATGTTATAATTTAGCTTTAGTTTCCAGTGTCAGTTATGTATAAATTAAAGGTAAATCAACATACTACTGAATTTCAATTTTATGAACATTTGCATGAGAAATTTCGTTTGTATTCTTGCAATAAATGATTCGGAAAACAGACCGCTTTCTAAATATTAATTATTATATTATTTGTATTTAGTACTTGATATAATTAAGGTTAATTAAATTAGTTTGTTCTGCATAATATTGTCAAACTGCTAATATATACTATTATAATAAAAATGTGTATTTGGTTGGCCGCTTTGTGATTTTAAACTTTTATTAAAATATTAAAATATTTTTTTTATTTTGTTTTTGAATAAATTTTAAGCTTCTCTCAACTAATCAAATACAACAATTAAATGGCAATTCACAATACAATAAACGTTTTGTTTTAGTATATGCATTTAGAAACAATTTCTATCAATTTCTAAACAATAGATTAAGCAAACCGTTTAAATCTAGTATGCAAATACAAGGGTAATATCACTTATCGCTAGTGTACTAAAATCGAGTTTGCTCTTTTGGTCATCCGCCTCTTTGGATGCGGTATAACCGAGTATGCGTGTTTCCTGGTCACGAGTACAATATTTTATTAGGTCTATGTACCACCTGCACAAGGTTAGTCTTGTTATTTATATTTTTTTTAATGCTTTTAGTCGATATTTTCATTTTACAGTTAATGCACTACTTGCATAACATCAATAATGTTCATTTTTCGGATTAAATTATTATATACAGGGTGATTCAGAACAAGATGCAAAAATAAATGTTTTTACTTATAAATGGTTAATTGCTATTGACCTAATTCAATAGCAATTAAAGAGAGCTTCCAAAGCTTTCTTTCTTTTCTTCACAGTTACTTTGGTTAGTGATCATCTTAAAACTGACTTGACTAAATTTATTTTGGAAAATATGCAAAAACTTTCAGTTATCGACTTGCACAGATCACGCTCACAGCTACAAACAACTTCACAATTTTTTATGTTAATTGTAATAAGTTTTAAGTTTTTTATCAATTGCAAACACAGCTTTTGTAAGCTTAAAGTTATTTTGAAAATACATGTCAAATCTTTGGGTTTTAGTTCTAAAAGTTATAATATTGTTTGATCCACTATTTGTTCTCGTTATAATCAACAATGAATGTTAATCAAACACTTTAAGCTTATGTTGAAGTAAGAACCAATGACAAACAAATCTGCAAACAATATCTAAAAAATTAGCAACTTTATTTCCAAAAATGTAAGTGCGTTATTGTTTAAAATTTTATATCTGCAAATGTTTTGGAAAAGTTACTATTTCTTGACAGTGGTAAATCCAGAGAAGCAATTGTTATTCTTTTTCTTTTATTTTGCGTTTTACAGCTATTTTACATCGCCCCAGAAGTCTTATGACTTGTTTGAAGGGGGTTAATGGGACCAACAGCTTTTTAGGTGACTTCCGAATCACCCCAATGGATAAAGAGCAAAGTTATTATTTTAGTCATACTCTGAGATTGAACCCCAAACTGTCAGCGTGCTACGCTAACGCTCTATAACGGAGCTATCTCACCTTTTTAAGGTTTGCATTCTTTACATGAGTTTAAAGAATTACTCAACAAACCAAATTGATTGGATTTAATAAATTCTTTAAATTATCAGTCAGCAATAGAAAATTTGTCTGTTTTAATTGCTTATGTAAGAGTTACAGAGTCAATCAATGTAAGTCAAAGAGTGTATGTCAAAAGTGTAACACCAAGCACAAAATTATTTTTTTTACAAAAATAATCTCTTCCAAAATTTTTTTAGTTAAATGTCTTATTTTCAGATCTACCCATTCAAACAAACGCATTTTGTTTGAATTCTATGCAGGTCTTGTTGCAATATTATCTGCTACTATAGTTTTTTAAAGATGGTAAACGCTTTGCATGTGACGTCAAACTACAAACTCACAACAGTTCTTACAAAACAAAATTTATTTTGTCTACTTGATAAGATTACAGACCTTACTTCAATCTTTTGTGTTAATTGTTAACAGTTAAAAGCTCGGAGGAAACGCGGTACTAAAGGCTGTTAAAATACTACTAAATAAATGCCTCGATGAGGGAAAAATTCTCAGCACTTGGCAAAACGCACAAGTAATCATTCTCCACAAGAAAGGAGACAACACTAACATTAAGAACTATAGACCTATAAGCCTTTTATCACATCTTTACAAGTTACTAACGAAAATCATAACAAACCGCTTGACAAATAAGCTAGATTTTTACCAGCCACCAGAACAGGCAGGCTTTCGAAAAGGGTACAGCACGACAGACCATCCGTACATTAATCAAAAAATGCACAGAATACAATAACCCTTTACATCTAGCTTTTGTAGATTTCGAAAAGGCCTTCGATTCGATAGAACTATGAGCAATATTCACTGCCATGACGAATGCTAGAATAGATTCTAGGTACACAAATCTAATAAACCATATTTACCAAAATGCCACCTTCCAAGTTAAGATAGACGAAAACTCGGTTACGGACAAAATCAAAATTAACAGAGGGGTACGACAAGGCGATACAATATCACCTAAGCTCTTCACCTTAGCACTAGAAGACATATTTAAAAACATAGTATGGAAAGGCAAAGGCATAAACATAGACGGTATACATCTAAACCACCTAAGATTTGCGGACGACATTGTTCTAATCAGTTCAGACCTAAAAGAACTTGAAGGTATGTTAGAACAACTGAACATAGCCTCTAATAAGGTAGGGATAAAAATGAACCTGTCTAAAACAAAAATCATGAGTAACAAAGTAAGGCATTGCCAAATAGAAGACCATATAATAGAACAAGTAGATGAGTACATATATCTGGGACATCAGATCAAACTCGGCAAAGCAAATCAAGCCGCAGAAATTACACGACGAATAAGGCAGAGCTGGGCAGCATTCGGAAAACTTGGGCACATACTAAAGAACCCGGATATACCCACAAGTCTTAAAAGGTGGGTATACGATATGTGCATACTACCTGTCACAACGTATTGCCTAGAAATCATGGTACTAACAAGAAAAAATGGTGACAGACTACGAATCTGCCAGCGGGCGATGGAGCGTAGTATGCTAGGTGTAAGTCTAAGAGAGAGAAAAAGGAACGAAGACATTCGAAGAAACACCGGAGTGAAAGATGTAATTCAACGGATAGCAGAGCTAAAGTGGAGCTGGGTTGGTCATGTAGCGAGAGATGACAACAACAAATGGACACACAGGCTACTGAAATGGAGACCACGAATGACCACCCGTGATAGAGAATGACCACAGAAAAGATGGATAGATGACGTCAAGGAGATTGCTGGAAAGCAGTGGTATCAAGTTGCACAAGACCGCAATAAATGGAATTGTTTGAAGGAGGCCTACGTCCAGCAGTGGACAAAAACAGGCTGACAAAGAATAAGAAGAAGAGTTAACAGTTTAAGGATACTTGACAACATTACACTATTAATGTAGTAGCTTTTTCTACATTTTGAAAGCATTTATGTATAGACCAAATTCAAACAAAGGCTTTTACAGTGTTTTCAATGCAATGCAATCTCAGTACAATATAAGATTAAACTGATCATTTCACAGTTCTGGCAGCAGTTGAAATAGTTTGTACAGTTATAGAAAACAACTGTAAAAAGAATTTTGTGCAAAATACTTTTAGAGGTTCTAATAAAATATGTATTATTTTTAGTCTACTCAAGGAATCAGTTGAATTATTAGAGTACATTGAGTTAGGTCACATTTCTTGTAAAGTTTTCAATCAGAACGAGTAAACTACTATCTTCCACATCACGGAGTCTGATAAGAGTTTTACTATTAAGTCAATCTTCAATGGTTCTCCAGTAACTACTGCATTAAATAGCATTCAAAAGGTTAGTTCAACCATAGAACAGGATTTATTCTCTGTTTTTATTTGTATTCGTAAGCTTTTTATTGCCATTGCCTTAGATACTGAAGAAATGTATTGGCAGATACATATGGGTATATCCATTACTTTTCGACTAATTTAAAGAAGTCAATCTCTTTGATTTTGCTCAAACTTTCAGAGTTGAAAATATAGATGTAAAAAATGAGATTCCCAAAATTTTGGACCTTAGAATATTGCCTGTTCAAAATGACACACATTTGAAGGTTAGAAATTTTACAATAAAACGTCTTTTTTAACTTATTTTGTATCTTAAATTTTGGGCTTCTGGAAAAAGATAAAAAGGTCCACAATGGCTCAAGTTATTCCTTATTACATGTACTTTAAAACTAATATTTTTATGTTTAATATAGTGGCAGTCATTTTGATATATTAAGCTTCAAACATTATTCCAAAAAAAACCGTAAATTCAGCAAAATCGCAAAATTTTCTTTAAACCGTTCTAACTTTGTCAAATCTTAAGAAAATTTGATTTGCAAGGTCTAGATTTTCTCGTGTTTAATCTGTTTTTAAAGTGATCAGACAGTACTTATAGAATCAATACGTATACACCATTATTTTGATGCAGAAAGTTGCACATGTTTTCGCGATCTTCAAAACTTGTAATTTTCAGGTCCCGAAAAAGCGCTGTCACTCTATGTCAATTTTAGTCAAAATTTCAGTAAATACTCTTTAGAACACAAAAAAAGGTTATCTATATGAGAAATGGTATATTTGGCATTATCAAAAAAATTTTAATATTCAAAAATTGTCAAACTCGGCAAACGGCACATTTTTGTATCTCAATTTTTAAGCCTCTGGAAAAAGATAAGAAGGTCTACGGTGGCTCAAAATATTCCTTATTGCATGTACTTTAAAACCCATATTCGTATATTTAATGTTAAAGCAGTCATTTTGATATATCAAGCTTTAAACATTATTTAAAAAAAAAACGTAAATTTGAAAAATTTCAAATTTATGTTTTGTTTAAACCGTTCTAACTTTGTCAAATCTTAAAGAAATTTGATTCACAAGGTCTAGATTTTTTTGTGTTCAATCTTTCTTTAAAGAAATCACTCTAGACTTATAGAATCAAATCATATTCACCACTATTTTGATGCAGGAAGTTGCACATGTTTTTGCAATCTTCAAAACTTGTAATTTTTAGGTCCCGAAAAAACGCTTTCGATTTTAGTCAATATTTCAGTAAATACTCTTCAGACCACAAGAAAAATTATTTATATAAAAAATAATATATCAGGTATTATCAAGAAGCTATTGAGAAAATGCAACTCGTTGTGCTGCGTCGCCTGGTTGTAGGCGTTGTACTTTTGATAATAATATGGGTGAACAGTTTCACTAAAAAACGCGTCAAAAAAGTTGCTTTCTGTTGGGAAATTTCAATTGCTAGGGCATTACCATTACAGAATACGTAAACAAAAATGATATCTGCGTATTCTTCGTAGTTGAACAGCATTTTTATAAAATTTTACTAACCGAACCAAAGAAAACTGTTTTAACAAGTTTCAAAGCTTGCATCAATGCACACTTGTTAAAGTAATGTTGTTTTGTTTGTGTTTTTTTGCTAAATAAAAAGTTTTTTAAATATTTTGTATTTGTTGACTATCTCAAAAACAAAACAAGGTAGACAAAAAATAAAAAAGATTTTCTGAAGAACAATGCCGATTTTGACGATTTAAGGTAAAAACTCAACACAAACATTTGGCACGGCAGGAACGTAAAAGTGGAATTTGTCTTACAATAGTACACCGGCGTCACAAAAACGACCAGTAAAAAAGAACAAAAGAAATAAAAAGACATTTAAAGAAACTTTTGAAAACACTTTATGTGCTGTGCCAGCAAACAGAGTGCGTCAAAGCCAAATTAAAAACCCTTCTATGAAAAGCAAAGTAAAGCCTTTGGGCAGAGAGATATTTCTTCTGAATCCAAAAAAAAGCAAAAAAAAATTGTTTTTTTACGTCTTAACTAAAAACACCGATAGAAATCCAAGATCCCCTACTTTTAAATGGCTCACTTTTTAGATGGTAGGTAAGGGGTAAAGGCAAGAAACACCAAAAAAGTCCTGCCCAAATGTCAACCTCTCCTGCACGCGGTGCACGCTGCTAGATAACTAACGAGGCTCTGGCAACCGAGTCATAGCGGTATAACCATTAAAACTGAGAATTAAGGAAATGTAATTCTACTCTCGGGGATTTGAAGTAAGGCGAAGACGGGTTAACGGTAGTAGGTCAGAAGAGGATAGAAATCCCAATGGCTGAAGAGCGGACTGAGCTTTCTAGTCCGGTAAGACGGTCAGTCTAAGAGAATAAACCCCGAATAGAAAATTCAAGGTCTTCTAGGATGGGGGTTGAGTCGCAAGGCTAGCAACCTGGCACTCGTGAAACAAAAACATATGCTAACAACCTCAACTACTTGCCTCGAAAACAGGACAGAAATAACAGGAAACGACTTTTGAAGAAATTCAAACTGAAATTGAAATTCTATTCAATTTAGACGAGGACGCAAAGAAAACGGCTAATGAATATTGGAACATGGAACATCCGCGGCATCAATAGAAAGTTGAAAGAAATCTATAAAGAAATGAAGAACTAACGGAACATTTCCATATTAGCACTAACAGAAACAAAGAAAAAGGGAACGGAGGAAACAGAAAACGTTATCTATATATTCAGCGGAGTACTAAAAAGCGACAGAGCTAAACAAAGCGTCTTTATTCTTATAAATAAAAAATACAAACAGCACATAACAGGAGAGGAAAACATAAACGAGAAAATAATGTCTGTTAACATAAATATATGGGAAAAAAGAATAACATTTCTTGTAGTATATGGCCCTAACGAAGACAAACTGGTACAGTTAAAGATCAATTTTATGAAAGTCTACAGCAAATAGTTTTGGGCATAGGCAAAGAACGAGAAATAATAATGCTGGGGGATATAAACGCAAGAGTGGGAAGACGACAAGGCAGTAAAGTGATCGGAAACTATGGTGAAAACCATATTAACAATAACGGTGGAAGACTAATAGATTTCTGTGAACAAAACAGTTTGAGCATTACAAACGGTTTCTATGATCATCCCAATATCCACAAATTAAACCTGGACACAATCAATGCTAAGACTACAATCAGTAATTAATTACAGCATTATTTGCCAAACAACACGACTAAGACTGCAAAATTTCCAAGCATTTAGAGGTGCAAATTGTGGGACAGACCACTTTCTACTTAGAGCTAAATTAATCTTACCCTATGCAAAATACAACAATAGATCTTAGAGTGCAAACGATAAGATGGAAAAGGCTATTAAGTATAACCTGGACAGTTTGTTACATGACAGCACCAGGCACCAAAAACATATACAACAGCAACAGAATTGTATGAACATATTAAATCAAGTATACATAGTGCTGCTAAGGAAGCACTGGAAGAAATCCAAAAAGCGACAAAGAAACCATCAATATATTGGTGGACGCAGGAAATAAAGGATAAAATAAGACAAAAAAATGCCCTATACCACAAATAGCTAAGCACGAAAAGCCAAGAAAATCATATAAAGCTTAGGGATGCCCAAATTAAAGTCAAGTGATTGATAGCAACTGAAAAGACCAGAATATGGGACCAAAAATGTCAGGAAATAGAAAATATAATTAGAGAAAGAAGGTGTACGGAGGCATGGAAATTCATAAAAAACACAAAAATGCGATAACTACAGAGGCATAACAGTAACTAGCACATTGAGCAGATTATATAGAAGAATACTGCGAGGTTTAATAGAAGAGGAGTATAACGCCAAGGAGTCGGAAAAACAGAGCGGCTTCAGAGAAGGAAAGTCATGCGTTGATAATGTATTCTGCCTACGTCAAACATCCGAAAAACGACTAGCTATAGGACAGGAGGTTCTTGGTGGGTAAGGATCTGGCACGATGATAAGTCCACTCAAGTCAACCTCGCCTGCACGTGGTGCCTGCTGCATGGAAACTAAAGAGGCCCTGGCTAACCCTATCTCTAAATTTTTCTTCTGTGAACTATCGTCCTCACTTGGACAACTCTTCGGTCTAAACATGACCAACTTTTTGGTCACCATTGGCTATTTGGTAACGAGGGCGTGGTGACCAAAAAACTCTATTTTTTCTTTCCTTCCAACACGTGGGACCTGACACGAAAAACTGCTAAAGGGTGTGCGGACGGCAATCTAACATGCTAAAGAAAACTGCTACCCCTGCTGGTAAGTTGTGAAATTAGTAGCAACTCGGTTGATTTCTCCACTCTACACTAGGCAAGAGGCCTTAAAACTCACATCATGAATAGTAACACTTGCCCAGCGTCGGAAAAAATACAAGTGCTAAGGAAGAAGGCGCCCCTTGGTACGGACGGTCAGCCTACAGACGACTCACGCACTGAAACCGGACCCGACTATAATCTAGACAAACAGAAGAAAGAGGAACAGAACTTATGGGAGAAGATCATTCATCCCTTCAAGAGAAGGAGCTCTATGGCTCATTCTCCTCCACGGCAGAGACTACCCAGCATCTCCAACGGAAAAGCCCAGGACCTGGACAACACTGGCGCAGAAGCCACAAATAGAACTGGCGACAACGAGGCGGAAGTAAACGTTGGGGACACTGATAGTAACCCCAAAAAAAGGAAGAAAGAGAACATGTCACCAGAGGTTACGAAAGTAGCTTCGGAAAACAAAACACTGGAAAATGCAGGAAATAAACAACAGGATGGGTAAATGTGTGGAAAACCTGGTAAATTTCACCAGGAACACAAGAACCGTCCACAAAGAAGTCAAAGAAGTTTCCGAAACTATATACAATCTGTGGAAAAATAGAGACCTGGTCCAGAAACAGATAGACAGGGAGAACAAAGAACTTCTGGAGCAAGTGGCAGCCCTACAAGCGCAAATGGCGGACCTTACCGCTAACCAACAAGCGAAGGCTGTTGACTGTGCAGAAAAGGACACACAGACGCCGGACAAAGCGGCGGAGGAAAGACAGGCATTTATAGAAAGAATAGAGAAGGCGATCACCGATGGAGAGAAACTGTTCGAACTATCGCGAAAGAAGTGGCCAGAAGAAAGTTACAAAAAATGTAAAATAATGCAGGGCGATATCCTGACAAACAAGGAGGACGACCTAATTATCATCATGAATTGTCAGGAAGATCAGAATAATCAGGCTATAAAAAAGTTAATTGGGATGTTTTCTCAACTTGAAGTAGTCACCAACGAAGTGGTAATGGTACCGGGCTGACCCATCTGCAGCGTAACTAGGAACTGCCTAATTGCAGGAACTGATCTGACCAAGCAATACCAAAAGGAACGCTACGTGCACGTGGTTACGTCGGGAACGGCTGCAACGATAGATGAGATGGAGTAAGTAATAAGATAAATGGAAAGGAAAGGGGTGATAATCGCGAAACAATCACTATTATACTGAAGGTGGGCACCCTCTATGCGGACGTCATTCGCAACATGCGGAAGGACGTAGGAACTGACGGGGTTGCAGTGAACAGCATCACTAAAACGGCCAGTGGACACATACAGATCAAAATCAAAAGCAAGAAAGGGGCGTCGACAAAAGCTTTCACCGACGGGCTTAGGCAGAAGATAGAACACCTGGCAGACGTCGAGACGAGACAACGACAACAAACGATGATACTTCTTGATATTGACAAGTCTCTAACGGATAAAGAAGTGCGAGAGGGAGTGGAGAAAGAGCTCGGCAGCGGCGAAAGAGTAGGCGCGGTCAAGTTATCGGATAAGATTAATTTAAACGGAGCCAAGCACGCAAAGGCGTGTTTTTACATAACAATAACAAAGTTTTTTATGCCACAGCTTTTTGACAGTGATTTTACAACCGTCAAGATCAGATTGGCATACCTTGCGTACAACATACTATTTTCAACAATGTAGCTGGAAGATTTGGTGCAATATTGTACGCCAAAAAATAGTTGAATGTGACCCTAAGTCCTACTATATTAGCTAACTTATTTTTGTATTTTTTTGTTTTAACTTATTATGTTTGCAAATTGTAAACCAAAGTAGGCGTTTAATAATTCATTTCTTGACAAATGTTATACAGGGTGATTCTTAACCTATGCGCATAAACTTGAAGAATTATAGTTTACAATCAATATTATTGATAAATGTTAAAAAAATTTAGTAAAAGTTTTATAATAAACGAGATAATAAATTATACAGTTTCAGAAAAATTAAAATTTATTACTTGAAAAACATTGGTGTGCCATGCAAAAATTAAAATAATGCACGTTGAAGTCTCGGCGGTTGTTGCCAAAAACTTGAAAAAAAAACTAGGTGGCGCCTGTCAGTGTGACACATGACCAATTCAGAATTTTTAAATATGATATTGATGTATAGAGAAGTTTATCAAAATTCAGTGGTTGCAGCTTGCCTTTATTCCAAAAGATTCTCTAAAAGGTATCATCCGGCTCGTGGATCGTTTGTACGTTTGGTGCAGCGTGCAAAAGAAACTGGGCACTTGCAGCCCAAACCTGGACAATATGGGAGAGGTTTTACACCAAGGCATAATTTTAGTCTCAAAAAAAATATTATTGATATTGCTGAAGAATGTCCTGACATCAGCACCCGAATAATTGCCGATCAAACTGGGGTATCGCAGTCAACTGTATGGCGCATATTAAAGCATGAATTACTGTATCCCTACCATGTGCAGCGTGTACATGCCCCGTTACTAACAGATTTTCCTCTTAGGGTAGTAATTTGCAAATGGCTGTTGCGTCAGCATGATGAAAATCCAAATTTTGTTACAAACATTTTAGTGACAGATGAGACAAGTTTTACTTGTAGCGGTGAGCACAATTTTCACAATACGCATTATTGAGCAGTTAAAAATCTACACATTACCCGTCGTACAAACTTTCAACACAGATTTTTGGTGAATGTATGGGCTGGAATTGTAAACGGCTTATTGGAGAATTTTGTTGCCAAATTGTGTAACGGGCGCTGTTTATTTAATTTTTTTACAAGAGACCCTACCAGCACAACTAGAAGAAGTTCCAATTAATGTTAGACAGCGCATGTGGTATCTTTACGACGGAGCTCCACCACACTTTGCAATAGATGTGCGACAACATTTGAACAATATGTTCCCAAAGAAGTGGATTGGTCGAAGAGGTCCAACTGCCTGGCCTCTTAGATTATCTGACCTAAATCCCCTAGACTTTTATGTTTGGAGGCATATGAAACATCTGGTATTTTGCTCTAATTAAAAACCTACGTTTTGTTGTGGTTTTTTACTTAGTGTTAATTTTTTTCTGCAAAACTTGTCATTTACACTGTGTACTGTACTGTGAAAATGAGCGAGAAAAACGTAAAACTGCAAATATTGTTAGTAAAAGCTTTTGTGCTGTACAAAAGGTGTATCAGCGTTACTTGAATACTGGCCTGATAATCAAAAGATTAGGATCCGGGCAAAAAAAAGTCACCACAATCAGAGATGGTCGTTTTTTGGTGTTCACAAGTTTGCGGAATAAAATAGCTACAAAATTAACTGTATAAAGTTAGAAATGTAAATGTTAGTGAATAGACCGTTAGGAAAAAACTTCGGGCTGCTGGATTATCTTGTAAAAAGATAGTTCCACCTTCACAACGCCAATCGTGTTGCAAAGTTCGTTTTTGCCCAAAATTACCTGGCATGGAATAATAAGGACTGGAACAGGAGTTTGTTTTCAAATAAATTGCGCTTTTGCTTCAATGGATCAGATGGACGTCGAAAAGTGTGGTGAATACGCGGAGAAAAATATGTATCAGTTTGTATTGATGAGCAATTTCCATTTGGCGTTAGGTCGGTTATGATTTGAGCAGGATTTTCTACCAAAACACGCACAGAGTTGGTCTTTATAGAGAATGGTTTCCTGACAGCTTATAGATACATTATGGAGGTTTTCCAAAATCAAGTTATGCCCTTCATGACAACTATGAGCAAACGCGGTATTTTTATGTAATATAATGCTGGACCTCACGTTGCCAGAGTTGTCAGAGAATATCTGAATGAAATAAGAATTTTGCAGTTTGATTGACCAGCTCTCAGCTTGAACATGAATTTCATAGAACATGTCTGGGACGACGTATCCGAAAGCATACACTTGCTCCAAGAACTGTTCAGGAGCTAAGACAGTTGCTATTGCAGAAATAAAATAATATTGACCAAAATGTAATTTTTAATTCAATTCAAAGTTTTCTTTGTTGACTTCAAGCAGTCATTAATGCAAGAGGAGGTAATACTTGTTATTAGTGATAAGTTTTTTTTATATTTTTTGTTCCAAATTAGTCCTAGAAACAAAAATTTAAAACTTTGTCTGAACTGTAAGTTTGTGATATTTTTAAAGTACACAATAAAAACAATAAATATGCTTTACAATTTGTTAGAAAAAAATTACTTTATTTTTAAATTTCAAAATGTAATATTAAAAACAATTATTTTAAAGCTACAAACTAAGTCAATGTTGGGTTGATTATTGACAAAGTCTTATTCCGACAATTTAATTAAACCATAAACCATGTTTGACCTTGTGCGTTAGTGCCACTTGCTTTACAATCTACAGTAGACTCAGTTTTGTAGTCATAAGACATATCAGAGTGAAAAGATAATTTACGTGCAGAAAAATTAGATGTAGAACAAGCCATTATAATATAAAATTACGTTTGTACCTACCGCCAGGTCGAGATTAACATTTGTTGTTAGAAATTTGGTTAGAGAGTATAAGTACGCAAAGTTACCTGCCCTCAAAAGCAAAATTTAGTTTTCCTGCGTTTAAAATGGAAATAAATAACTACTGGATACAGCTACTCAAAACTAAAACCCTGTCTTTGGATTTCAAAACTCTGGCCTTGAATGACCCCTGCTGATAGTTTATAAATGTTTTATAATAGTAGCGTAAAAACATTTTAAACAAATTTAAATCATATGATTAGCAATAATAATTTTATGCATTTTTATATTTACTTAAAAGTATCCAGGTTATTACAATGCATATATCCAACCCACTTATAACATTACAATAAAGCATATTTCGATGAGTCATAACACGTAATATTGTGCAATTAGTGCTTACCGTTTATCCTAATTTTACATCTTGCAATCACGTTTGTAGTATTCCCGGACACTTAAACACTTTAATTAAACTAATTTGCAAAAGTATTCACATATTTTAAGTACTTTTAAGCAATTTTGTTTGCCACGACTACGCGCCGACTCATATCACTGAGTACTGAACAAAATGGCAACCGAAGTGGGAGATCAATGCTTTGCAGGCGTATAGTGCGTTCATTCTCATTGCTTAATATGCTAAGTAAAATAATTAATGTTAAAATATAACAATTTAGACACGTAAAATAAATCAAAAACAGTTCAACAGTGTTAACAGTGATGATTGTTGACATTGTTTATAATAGTTAATGTAGACACTGAAGTTGTGTTAAGGGTAGATAAGTAATAGATTAGAGTTGCTTGTTTGTAATCATGTACAGGGAGTTTATAAATGAATGGGATTATGTAATCACTTTAAATGTGCCGCTTTTTTTAAATTGTTTACTATACTATTTGTTTTGACAGATCAACTTTGACAGCTGTCAAGCAAACATATGAAAACATATGTAGTATAGTAACAGTTTTAAAGAGGCGGCATATTTAAAGTGATTACATAATCCCATTCATTTATAAACTCCCTGTACTATATTCAATTAATTTAGCTGCATGCATGTAATAATTATGTATTTGTTCCACAATTTTATTTAAAACGCTTCAAAATTATTATGTTGGATGACATAAATAACTACAAATCTAAGATAATAATACATTTATATTCCAATCATAAGAATATGCATCTTTTATATATTCTTATAAAAAAACTTTAATATCATAAACATTCGTAGAATTAAAAAAAACTGGTCAACGAATTCATTAATATCAACACGTCTTAAATATTATAAATTATAGTTCTGTTTAAGTCGGCACGAGTCAATAAATATATCACATGTTAGGCTACTATAAAAAAACGCTACATTAATATTTAAAGAAACCATATTAATGTCATTCCTATTAAAATATAAACAAATATTATTTAATAAAATTACAATAAAATAGGAAATCATATAAAATGTTATAATAAGAGATATGAGTATATGCAAACGACATTACAATGCCAAAATAATATATCATTACAATTGTTTATATATGTTAATTAAATTGTTATTTGTAACCTTTTCGGAGGCAGATGTTTAATAGGCATGCTATTAAAAAACTATCATAGCTACTGATTAATATTACTGGAATTGTAAATTTAGATATAAGAATTGTTACTGATTTATAGTTATTATTTAACCATCTGTAGGTTTCTTACATAGGCTGCAAATATTTTTATGTATGTTGCAATGGGCATGGACGAATTTTTTGATAAAAAAAGAAATATGGTAAAATATTGAAATTATTTATTTATTAAACATACAATTTTAAATGCATTTAGTATATTTAATCTAGTATGTGATTTAAGGTTATGTAATTGTAATTGTGTAATGGGTAATTGGGTAACTGTACAATTGTGTAAAGGTAAAAAAAATAAATTAAAGTAAGAGAGTTAATACGTTTTTCATGATGTAACCCCGATGCTTGTGTGATAAAGGGTATCGGAAATTGTAAAAATGTATGCGATTTATGTAATTGTAGTTGTGTAAGGTATAATTGTGTAATTGTGTAATGGTGCAAAGGCAAAACAAAAAAAATTAAACGTGTAATAATGTAACTCCGATGCTTGGTGTGATAAATTTATTAAACATCATAGTAAACAGTTCAATAATTTCATTTTTCTTCTGCAAATATATTAACAATTGCACGTGTTTTAAGTATCAGCATGTGTGCATTAAATTATAGTCAATGTTTAGATACTATGTTGCAAAAGTCAAATACAAATATTAATCTGTGTTATTTTATGTGTGTAGATGGTATTTAACCTAGCATGGCTCAACTGGCTCAAGCCAAGTGCATGTCTTTAATTTAATATTGATTCAGATTCAATATTCGTTCAGTTTTAATGTTATAAATTTATTAAATTATTGCAAATATCTACTGCGGGTGTTATTATATTATATTGGATGTAGGTGTTAGTTGTAAATTAAGCTGTTACTAAACTTGGGTGATACGCTTGCTTTGCGCTTTTTGTGCACTGTTGCCAAACACCGCTTCTACTAAAATACAGATTACATTAATAAAACAGAAAAAAGTCAGAGAATAGATCAAACTATAGTGTAACAAGAGTTCTAAAAAAATAATGAATTTGCTGACTTTAACTGGATAGTTTGTTTACTATGGCTAATAAAGTCAAAGTATTTCTGCACAGCAAATGCAAACAATAAAAAAAAAACTTTGATTATTGAGTCGGTCAAATTAAGAAACTGTATTAAACGTCAAAATAATGAGAACAACTATTTGTAAGCCAAAAGAGAGTATTTTCCAAAAATGTTTACATGTCTGTAAAATGGCTAAAAAGTTTGTCAATCTTTTAAAAACTACGTTAACAAGAGTAAAGTTTATAGTTTATAGTTTATAGTTTATAGTTTATAGTTTATAGTTTATAGTTTATAGTTTATAGTTTATAGTTTATAGTTTATAGTTTATAGTTTATAGTTTATAGTTTATAGTTTATAGTTTATAGTTTATAGTTTATAGTTTATAGTTTATAGTTTATAGTTTATAGTTTATAGTTTATAGTTTATAGTTTATAGTTTATAGTTTATAGTTTATAGTTTATAGTTTATAGTTTATAGTTTATAGTTTATAGTTTATAGTTTATAGTTTATAGTTTATAGTTTATAGTTTATAGTTTATAGTTTATAGTTTATAGTTTATAGTTTATAGTTTATAGTTTATAGTTTATAGTTTATAGTTTATAGTTTATAGTTTATAGTTTATAGTTTATAGTTTATAGTTTATAGTTTATAGTTTATAGTTTATAGTTTATAGTTTATAGTTTATAGTTTATAGTTTATAGTTTATAGTTTATAGTTTATAGTTTATAGTTTATAGTTTATAGTTTATAGTTTATAGTTTATAGTTTATAGTTTATAGTTTATAGTTTATAGTTTATAGTTTATAGTTTATAGTTTATAGTTTATAGTTTATAGTTTATAGTTTATAGTTTATAGTTTATAGTTTACGGATTCTATTGAACTGTTTTGAATTTAGTTCTAAGTTACTTGATTTCTCATAAGCGGTATTACATCTCAAGTTGCGTATCTTAGTACATTTGTCAATTAACACTATTAACTAACAGATTAATCGTACATTATGTGATAGTTTAACAAATTTTAAAAAAACTTGCCTTTACCCGAACTTTAGAAAAAAGCTTTAAATTCAAGACTCGTTTTGTTGTTGGCTTTTTTGACGCTGTAATCTTCAAAGACATTTAAAAAATATATATTCTGATTACGAACTAACTTTGCTTCAAAAATAAAGTATTTAATTTTAAAAATAATCGCTTGTGAGTGTAAAAAACCATTTAGTAATGCACATCAACAACGTTTTGCAATAAATATATGATGAACCCAAATTGTATGTATTTACTTTCTTTCAACTTGATAATTTTCTATTAAATTTTATACAAAAACTCTGGTTTTGATGAAGCACCGGCTCACGCAATTTAAGAATTCATTCATGAGCCGTCTCGTACTTGAAAGTTAGCTACCAACAAAGCAATATTTACTTTTGACACTGCCGCTCTAAACAGTTTTTTTGAACTACACCGGAACCTATCTTTAAGATTTTTTAATTGCTAAATTAAGAATAATAAATTTAAAAAAAATCCTGTTGTGTAGCCAGGCCGGAGTCCCCTTTTTTTTTGTACTAGATTTCTGTACTATACATGACTGCTGAAAGGTTTGCATTGTTACAAATAGTGGCCATTTGAAAAAAGTATTTTTATAAGAAAGCGATTTTTTTCCTTTTCACAATCGTATCCTTGTCGTGGTTATGGGGTTTGAGTTTTTTAATAAACTTTTAGAACATAGTCTGTGGCTTTTCCATATCAAAACTTTATTCTGATAAGTATACCTTGCAGAGTTGTAGTAGCGTTGTGGGTTTATGAAATAGCTACTCGCATGTTTGTGCCGTGCAGGGAAAGCTATAAGAAAGAATAAAAGAAACTTGGTGGTTGAGTCACTTTAGAGATGCGTTTTTAGAAATGGTAACTTTTTACTTTGGATTGAATTTTTACTTAAACCAAAAAGTTGATACTGGGCTTGGTTGCACAGTTCAGGGTGCCGACGGGGTGAGTTCTTAGTTGCAAAAGGGTGCGCAACAAACCATATACTGTAGTATTTATATCTTTACTGTAAACAATTTTAAAAACTTAAAAAAACTGTCACAGCTTAATTCTTAAAACTGATTTCTGTGCGTTTTGAGTTATTTACAAAACCTTTTTTAACATCGTTATAAATTTAAATTAATTTTATCAATAAATTATCAAAATAAATCTAATATAAGTTGCATAAAGTCTGTTTTTAAAGTGAATCTTGCCAAAATTTGTTTTAAGTAAAAACTAAATTTAAAAAATAATTAAACAAAGCTTAATTTTATTGTATTGTATAAAACAAAATTTTACTATCACGTTGTAGAGTGCGTAATTTGCTACAAGATGGCATCACTAACTCAATAATTTTAAAAAGTGGAGATTGTATTTTTTACAACTACACTCGAGTAAAAAACCAGAGAAACAAATACTACTTTTACAAACATAAAAATAAAGCTGACCACTCAAAAATCGTTACGCCGCCAATTGTCAAATTAGAGGTTAACTCGATTGCAATAAATGTACCTGGTCTGGGATTAATAAAACTAGTTTCAGCATAGCAGACTACCGTATGCTAAAGGCAAAACACTGTTGAAGTATGACTAAGAAAAGGGATATACTGTATTAAGTTCAGACAACCCAACTAATCATCATTTACATGACGTTCTTGACATAGCGTTGCTTGAAAATATTAGAGCGCAAACTAACATTTTGGTTCTATACGATCTAAGCTCAGACCACTGCCCAGTAGTCTTAGATTTTTATAAAAAGTGTAAAAATAGAGTCAAATTAGTTTGCAAAACCAACTGGCCTCTGTTCTCACATATTTTAGAAGAAAGCATCAGATCACTACCTAACATTCAAACGGATGAAGGAGTTGACAGCGCGGTCGGTGACTTCACTAACCTTATCTTGCTAGCAATAGAAAAACCTGTCAAGATTGTTCAAAAATTTTTATCAAATAGTTTGGGTCTTGACAGAAAGACTAGAAAGTTCATCCGTGCTAGAAATTGTGCCAGACATGTATGGCAAAGATCACACAACCAAATTGACCAAACCGAGATAAACTGGCTAAATAGTGAAGTAAAAAAGGCAATCAAGATGCACAAAAATCAGTGCTGAAAATCTGCTCTTAAGTTTACCAATGGCGATAAAAATCTGATGTAGAGAATAGCTAAAGCTTTTTGAAATAAGCTTACACTGCTGCCTTTTATTTATGGCCTTAAATACACTTTTGAAGGCAAAGCCAAAGCATTTGCGGACAGCCTTAAACTTCAATGCAGGCCGGCCTTCAAAAACAAGTTTGATTTGGACCATTTAGATAGGGTTTAAAAAGAAGTAAGACAGTGTATACAGTGCACTGACTTTGTTTCTATTCTGAAACTAGTTAGGCCGTCTAGAATAAAAGATATCATCACACATTTTAAACCTAAATTGGCACCTAGTCCGGATTGCATTCCAAATAAAGCTTTGAAAGTATTTTCTCACAAACTTGAAATGTTCTTTACAAACATTACAAATGCAATTTTAAAAACTTTATCTCAAAGGTTAGAAAATTTTTTCTCAAAATTACCGCTCGATCAGTCTCCTGTCAACCCTAAGTAAGGTGACAGAAATCACACGGCGGATGAAAACATGTTGCCAAATCATCAACACTGCTTCACAACCCACCAACTAACTAGAGTTACATACTAAATAAAAACTGGTTTTTGTTTAAAACATGCTACGGGAGTCATATTCTTTGTTGTCCAAAAGGTTTTTGATATGACACTTGCATTGTTTCAAGTTTAATCTTAGATTGAACAAACTTATTGCTTTCTATCTAAAAGGCAATACACTGACCGTAAAGCTATTTGAGCACGTGTTTACCTTTTGTCCTATCGAGGCAGGGGTTCTTCAAAATTTAGTTTGCTTTTCAGTCTGTATGTAGCCGATATACCATGCATCACTCAAAGTGTAACGCTCAGTATGCAGACGACATGGTACTGATGAACACTTTAAGTCTAAAAGCCATCACATCATAAAACATATATAAATCTTAATTAAAAAAAAAAAAAAGTAAAACTTTACGCGGCATGTGAGACACTTGAAACTTGGCTTTAAAACTAAAGAGTAAAAATCAATCCGGAAAAAAGCAAGACTATTTTTTTTACCAAATGTCACAAACAAACTTTTCATAATAACGTTTATCTCAACGGCGCTCCAATTCCATAAATGGATACCCCAAAGTATCTAGGAGTAGAGCTTGATTGTGGACTAACTCTTAGATTACATATGAAGACTATTTTGGATAAAACCAGAATAGCAAGTAATAAGTTAACACCACTTCTACGCAGAGACAACAACATAAACTCTACAAACAAGTTGCGATTATTTAAAACAATTATTTACATAATATTAGCATACGCATGTCCAGCATGGGAAATGACAGTATTGTTCTATCTAAAAAAGATAGAGTTTTTTCAAAATAAGACTTTGAAAAAGATTCTCAATGCACCTCACTACGTAAGGAATACACAACTGAGAACTGATGCAAGAATTGTCCCGACCAGAGATCACATGTTGGTATTAGCAAATTTCTTTAAAAAATCACTTAAATCTTGACTTAGCTCATCTTGCAGAGCAAGACAAACAATTTTTCCAGTACAAAAGACTTATCAACATGATTGCTGTATAAAGAAAACTTGTGGTTTTTCAACCGCTACCTCACTTAATCAACGCTTACAAGGCTGGCGCAGAGTGCGCACTTCTGAATGACCTCTCAAAAACGTCACTTATAAGACACAGTCAGATTGGAAGATTGTACACATTGATGTGTAAAACTTCTTGGTGTAAAATTTTACACTAGAGAAGGGGTTTAGTCGGTATACCATTTGGAAAGTGAATCCGACACATTAAGTTTTTAAAAGATTCCCCTCCCTAGCCAACAAAAAAAATTTAAAAAAAAATAAAAATTTCCAAACCAATGAGCATAGTCTAGTTTTAGATGCTCTGGTAAAAAGAACAACAACAACAGGTAAGTTTTCTAACACCCTGTCTACAAACCAAACTAGTATGGGATCAAGAATTTTTCAATTAACCCGTTTGAAACAACAATTTTACAAACCGGTATTCACACCAGATCAGTAAAGCAGAAAAAGTCAGAAAAAGCGCAATTTGCTGCTATTGGGCAGAACAAAGCTTTATCCGTTAAAACGGACATTTTATGTGTTGTGCTTGTAGACTTTGCTAATTCTTAACAAAGTTTATTAAAATCAAACCAATTGCCCTCTTTTATATACACTACTAAAACAAAGTGAGCAAAATAAATGTTTTATTTCTCTATATCTGAAAGACAACCTAGGAAAAGTATAAATGGTGCAATGACAAAACTTAAAGTACACCTAAAAAAATAAGGCATATACAAATTACAATGATGCTGCCTCAAAGCACCTTACAAGTGGCTGGCCTACCTCATAAGTAAACCTACCCAAATGACGCGCTACGCTTTTTAATACTACAGCTCTCCATCATCAAAACGGACAAAATTATTGCGTACTTCCTACTACAACTCTGGAAGATTTGATGCAGTATTGCGCAAAAGAAAACATAAATCTACTAGTTGGATGTGATGCCATAATAACAAAGGTAAGTTATTACTCGGTTATTACATAGTTTTATTATCGGTATTAACTTAAAATTACTAAACCAATGCGTTTGTTTTGTCACGCAACGTATTAGACATTACACTGACAAGCATAAGCATTTCAAACAAAATGTAAGACTGTCATTTGTCTAAGTCAGTCCTAATGCCAAATCATAGATAAATAAAATTTAAATTATAACATAAACACTAAATAAAACGTAGGTCCTACCAAAACCTTAGTCGGACCAGCAAGGCAACTTTTTGAAACTAACTATTATATAGTTTAAAAACCTATTTATTTTTAAGTAAACTTATAAGTGGGGATAAATTAAAACTACTTTGGTAAGTTAAAACATTCTCTAACACAAGACTCTTGCTTACTTAGGTTGGTGGTAGTGGTGTGAAGAATTTTAACAACTTAAAACTGATGAATTAAAAATTCAAAGATACGTACAGACCAAACGTTTTATAAAAAAACGTCCAAAAAGACTACACACAAAACTTATAAATCAACAACAAAATTTTTTTTTTGTAAAAGAAAGTTTATGAAAATCCACAACAACAACTGCAATGCTTAAAACGTACAGATGACACGTACATAGCCAGCTTATTGAAAGCAACTGAATTTTTTTTTAAATTTCTTTTCTAGGTTGTACCACTTTGACACAAAAGTAGTTTGATACTGCGACTCTAACCCCATCAGAAAATGACTGGGCCACTACTCATTATTTTGAAGAGGCACAAGGCATCAAGATTGAATAGATAATTTTTTTTAGCTTTTCTACAATGGGGCAGTTTGTGCAATTGATTAATTTAAAAAACGACATTAATAACCACGCCAATACTCCTAAACCAACATGCATACATTTACAAATAATCCACCAAACTAACGCTACATCTTGTAACAGGTCAAATCTAAAAATTGATTTGGACAAAAAATGTCCATATTATAGACATCAAACAAGCGTTTGATAAAAGCACCTTTCTTTTATAAAAAGAACTGCACTTTCAATATATAGTTACAATCAGTGGATGAATAAAATACATGCTGGAGAAAAGAGTTGTGATAGTTACTGTAGAAGACACGTTAATCAGAAAGGTTTTTGCTAAAAACTGCCTTCAAAAAATGTACTATTACTGCTAATACAGAACATAGTAGTAAACATTAGATAACGCAATGACCGTAGCTTCTACAAAATTGGCTACTACGACAATATAATTATTCTACAAGTGGCAAGTTTGAAAGAATATTCTGTAATGCAATTTTTTTTATTATAACTGAAAGTGCAAAGACTCTTAAGGTCAATCCTTAAAAAACAATGTATTTGTTTACAAAAAAATTAAAAAATGGTCAATTTAACTTACCTAAATTTCTAATTAACGCTGTCAACCAATGTAAAATACTTAGTGTGATTTTTGGCAAAAAGATTATATGGAGATTACATATAAGATGCAAAAAAATATATATGTTGATCAGGCAATGTAGACAAGCTAATAATAAACTATTAAAATTGTTTCAAAAAATAGTACTATGATTATACACAGCAATCATAAAACTTATACTCTCCAACAAATTAATAGTGTAGTAGCTAAGAACTAAACAGAAAACATCTGATATCCAACTTTGCAGTTGCAATGAATGGCATACCTAAGTACAACAGGTGGCATGCAAACTACACCAACTGCATCCATAAAAGCAATACTATGTCATTGACATCTATGTTGAGAAGGAAGCTTCAACAGCAACATTGCGTCTAAATGCAACTGATTTTTGGTACACTACAGATAAGACAAGCAGACACTGCTTTTTTTACACACTTTTACTAGGAACGCAACAGACACAATGTCACTTTATTTAATATACAAATAAAGGAACAATAAGAACAAACTTTTACAAATCTACGCCAATTGTTTAGAAAACTATCGAGTAGTTTAAACAGGAAATACCCACCCACCCACTTAAAGTTTGTTAAAAAAAATAGATTTTTTTCTCTGCAAGTGTTAGAGTTTTTTAATTCAGACAAAGAAGATGTAATATCTACCCACCTACCCAAAAGGTGTTAACAGAGAGTTAGTTAGTTTCTTCTCTATGCAAGCGTTAGAAGTCTCTTAGTCAGAGAAAAGGATGATAATTCTAATTTTTTGATAATCAACACTTGGGTGGGTGGGTTATTCCAAATCATAATTACCATCAAGTAATTTGAACTAGAAAGTTTAAAAAACTATGTGGCTTAAGGCAATTAATTGCAAAGTACTACTAAATGTTTTTCTTAAAATTATGAAGAACTTTGTGTTCAAACCCTATTTTGTAAGACTTAGCACTTAAAACTTTATATAATTATTTTTTTTTATTAGTTGAAGTTACTGATAATTTTTTTTCATCATTTTGCCATCATTACTGTCAGAGAAGAGGCTAATGTGCCTTAAGCAGCGGGAAAAGAGACTGATAATGATGATGAAAAAAAATTTTACAACATAGTTTTAATATTTTATATTTATCACTAGAGGTCAAACGTAACATAAAAACATAACCCAAGTAATTATAAACTGTAGCATTTATTGACTTATTTTTAGCCAAGCAAAGACCACGACAATCAGTTATAAATATAAATCAATATTTAGAACTATAATGATTATTTTAGTAATGTTAATAAAGTAATTAGTAAATTAGTTCAATTTGTTTAGTACTAATCAAATTTTATCAGCAATAAATGCTATGAAAGTATTGTACTTTTTTAGTAACGCCTGAGTTGTCTGCCATGGGCTTATACCGTGTTCCAAGAAACTATTCATTTAAAAAAAATATATTTTTATGTTGAGTTTATTAATTATTGCTTATGTTATATACTTGCTGTTGCACTAACAATTACAATTTCCGCATTCCATTTGTGTATTTAGCTGAAAAGTGGCGCCGTTAGATAAGAATTATTGGACGTATACAATAAAGTAAAACGTGATTTCAAAATTATGGAAGTTGCCATACAATAAAATGAAAATACGCTTAATCAAGATAATAAATGTTAAGAAAAATGAGTAAACTGGTTTCAGTTTACAATAATTAAATTAAGTTATAGCTTAATACAAATAGGTATGTATCGGAGTACTACAATAAAAGCAATTCATTCTGAACATCAAAACCGCATAACATTTCAGTGCGCATTTTAAACATGATGATTAAAATGACATGACTAGATCTTTCCCACAATCAGATAATTAAATATTCGTTATATTAACATCATTTAATAGATTTTATATAGTAATTCGAAACACGTTTTACCCATGAAAACGTGGAACTAATGGCCGTGAATGGCCATCATTTAATATCGAATATTAATAAAATAGCCGATTGTCATAATACTACACAAGGCATCGGTGTACTTTGAAATTCGATACGATTGTAAGAATGATGTCCCTATTTAATACTAAATACATGTACTTTCCAACAGCCACGGAATTATATACAGATGCTTTGAATAATTCCATTTATTATACATTTGTTGGAATTATTTATGTTATTATGTTGTTGCTAATAATGTAAAAGCTTTTAATCTCACATAAATAGTAAATAAACTATATGATAGTTTGTGCTATAAATACCATTAAATTGTTAATATAAACGATTTGGATGTATTAAACTTAACCACTAATAATAAAAATAGTTACAAATCAATAAAATTTAAAATGTTGATGTAAATAAATTCTGAAAATATTTGGTTAGGAATTTTAAATAAAATTAATTGGTTATATTAATCTATAATTTCTATACTTTATTAGCAATATAATAAATTTAACAAACTAAAGTTGTATAGAAGATTTATAAATACAATATAGGATCAAGGATCGGGAAAGTTAAAATGTTCTAACTACATTTAGTTAAAAGAAATTTGTTTGAATGAAAATTTGTTTGAGCGGTTATTGATTTAAATGGCCATTTGCAAGAATGAATATTTACTCAAAGGAACATATGTTAGAATTGTGATATGTTTAAAACATTAGTTTATAAATGCAATATTAAAAAATAATATGTGTACACTTCATTATTTATAAAACCAATTTTTGGTCTTGAAATGAATAAAATTGGCGTTTTTATATTTTATCAACCAAACTTACTAATCTGGTTCTTGTAAGGTCTTATGAGTTTATAAACTTAGAGCTCATTAAAATTGTGATGTATTTTTAAAATTTGCTTTTTTATCGCTAATATTTGTAAACTGTATTACACAGAAAAAAGTATTGTATTGTCTATATTTTGTTCTCAAGCGGTATATTTTACTTAATTAGTTGGTTTTTATAAAAGAAATCAGATATCTGTGTTATGTACTCAGGTTATAAGTAGTAGATTTGCATCATTATGCAAATCCCTTCTTCAAACATATCTGTCTGTTTTAAAGCCATTTTGCAGTTAATTTAAATTTGTTTCTGAAGTATCGTATCACAATATTGCTGCATATATTAAGAAAAGAGAAATAATCGATTTACAATAATAAATTTTTTTATTGGATAATAGGTAACTATTTTTATTTATAAAATGGTATATTTGTCTAATAGTTTAATTAGTTTTATATATAATGTTAACATTAATAATAATTAATATACTAATTAAGGTTATTCACATAACCGTTAAGAGCATGCTTTGTGCACTGGCATTTCAGCCCTTGGGGTTGTACAATAACTACAAAACCTTACACTGGCCGGTTAAGCATTGAGGTTTTGTGCAAGGCACATTACACTAGTAAAGAGCAGTTATAAACACACTGGTATTAAAGTATTCCTTGAGATTGTGGTAATTAGGTAATTGGTTATATAATATAATCCAACATATTAGGGGTCTAGATAGAAAATCAGACAAACGTCATTTTACTATTTCGAGTAAAACAAAAACAAAACATTTCATTCCTAAATAATATTATATGTAACAATTTTTTTTTTAAATATATAGAATTAGTCAAATATTAATTTTATATTTATCAAAAAAACCATTATTTCATTTAATATTATTTAAGGATAAAATGTTTTGTTTTTGCTTTACTCAAAATTGTAAAATAGCGTTTGTCCGGTTTTGCAACTTTTCATATCAAGATTATATGGAGCTACTTACAGGACAGAAACCTAGTGACCAAAAATGGAAGATTCAAACTTACTAGAGGGGTACCGCAGGGCTCAGCACTGGGACCAAAACTGTAGAACCTTGTCTATAACGAGTTACTTCGAATGAAGATGCCGGAAGGCGTGTCAATAACAGCATTTGCGGACGGCATAGCAGTAGTAGAAATAGAAGTACTAAAAGGAAGATTAGAGCTGGCAATTAATATGATACAAATATGGATGAGAAGTAAGGCCTTAAAACTAGCAACACAAAAAACTGAGGCGGCATGGTTATCGACTAAGAGGAATAATAGAGGAACAGGTAAGATACAAGTGGGAGATCAAGAAATAACCAAAGGAAAAAAAATCAAATACCTTGGAGTGACACTCGAAGCAATGGGATGGAATGAACAGGTTAAGGAAGCGGTCATTGGAACAAAGGAAATTGAGAGAAAGCTTGGTAGACTTATGCCAAACCACGGAGGTCCAGGAGAAGAAAGCAGAAAGCTAATAGCAACGGCAGCAAGAAGCAAATTGTTGTACGCCGCAGAAACATGGGGAGAAGCCATGAAAACAAAAAAAAAACAGAAAGGAAGTAAGAAGAGCCACAAGAGCAAGCTCGCTAAGGATTTGTAGAGCTTACAGAACAGTGTCACAAGAGGCAATAGAGGTAATTGCGGCAACACCTCCCGCGGATATGATGGTGGAGGAAAGAATAGAAATAAAAAAACTTGTAAAAGAAGGAACGAGTAAAAAAGAAGCAAAGATAAGAGCAAGAGAGAAGACTATGGAAAGATGGCAGAGAAAATGGGATACAGGAGAAAAGGGGAAATGGACGAGAGAATTAATCCCAGACATAAAAGAATGGCACGGAGCATTTGGAAAATTCTTGCAAAAAATTAAAAAATAAATGAATAAGAAAGGTGTACTTTTTGTCAGGAAGAAACACATGATAACGCAGAACACACTCTAGTAGAATGCGAGGCGTGAGAGGAAGATAGAAAAAAACTAGAATATATACTAGGAAGCAAAGTGGATAAAACAACAATCATTAACAAATGCTTATAAGATGAAAATAAATGGAGGGCGTTAAAAAACTTTGCAACAAGTGTACTAAAAGAAAAAATTGAAGAGTTTGACAATAGAAGAATATAGAAAAACAAACAATGGAAACAAACACACAAACTAAAAGCCATAGAAGAGAAAGAAAAGAGATGAGAGAAGCTAAATGGAAACAAGAAAACAGAGAAAAAGATCAAAAAGAAAAAAATAAGAAAGGACATGACAATTGTGCATACCAAGAAACAGAAGAAAAAAGAAGAACATTTACAGAGACTACGATACCAAACGAAATTGCAGAGATAAGGAGAAGGAGAAAAGAAATATTGAAGGAAAGCAGAATAACAGAAATAACAAGGCAAATATCAAATGGTAGATATGCTATCTCGAGGATGACTGAGAACGCAACCTTTCAGATAGTCAGAATATACCAGGCAACGAGAGGACATGAAGAAGTAATTCCTGATGGAGATACAAAAATATCACTGGAGGTAAAACTTACAAATCTAGGATTGCCAAAAGGAATACAACTGATGGAACTGCATAAATTATTCATTAAGGAGAGGGGATACGATAAAGAAGAAGTGAACGAAGACCTTAGTAAGCTAAGAGCACATCTGAGAACAAATTATATAATTAGAGTAAATAACACAAAGATGGGAGAAAAAAAGAATGCAGAGGTAGATGCCAGTGCAGACAAGAAAAGGCAAAATGACAAAAGAGACAGACAAAGGTAGGGGCTATAGGGAGAGAAGGGCCGAGGACAGCAAAATCCGCGAAGCAAAAACCAGCCCGCCTCAAACTAGCACCAAATGTAGGTTAGTTTAGACAGGGACATTAAAACAACAGGATTTGCGCAGAGAAGAAAACCGGAAGGTATTACCATGCGTAAGTTACTCTTAAGGGCCACTTGATGAGAGCCAACAACTCACTACGTCCTAAAAAAAAAAAAAAAAAAAAAAAAAACTTTTCATATCTACACAAATGCTACCGCAAGCATTAAACTATACAAAACACAAATAATATAAAAATTAAGAAAAGCGTTAAATAAATTCTCAAGTACGCATTTGAAAACTATTTTTGGCATTTCTACAAAATCATGGTAGATGGAGAGAAGTTAAGTCACCTGCGATTTGCAGACAAGATAAAACAGGCTTCAGAAAAAGTTGATTTTAAAATAAATATCACAAAAACCAAATTTATGATTTTTATTCTCAGCAAAAATATCAAAATCAAAATCACAAAAGATAAGTAAGATCTAGGACATGAAATTAAAATCGGCCAAGACAACCTGACTTGCAAAATATTACAAAGAGTAGAACTTACCAATGTGTCTAAACCGGCAGGTATTTGACTAATGTGTATGCCCGTATTAACGTACGGCGCAAAAACGCTAACGCTGTCCAAAACTTTAAATACAAAATTAAAGATAACGGTGTGGTAGCTCAATAGTAGCTTCATGTCCGAGGTTCAATCTCTGACATGACTAATTATAAACTTGCTCTTTATCCATTGGAGTGGTTCAGAAGTCACCTAATAAGCTCTTGGTCCCATCAAACCTCTTTAATGTATTCAGCCAATCCAGCAAGTAAACAAAATTTAAAAGGTAGCAAATGGGAGAAGATAAAAAAATTAAAGAAAAGTCAAGTGCCAAGTATGGATGGGATAAAGAATGAAAAGTAGTTGAATTGTACGGAAGAGTTGATTAAGAAATTGAGTGAGTTAATAAATAGAGTATAGAAAAAATAGAGTTTTTGTGTCAATGAAGAGAAGGTGCCTGATACACAAAAGTAGAACAAAAATCTAGTAAATAACTACAGGAGAATAACACTACTGGGTTCGGCATACAATATCTACGCCATAATATTACAGGAAAAGTTGTATGAGGAACTGGGTATAAATAAGACCATTCCTGACAGGCAAACCGGCTTCAGGAAAAGAAGAGATACCATAAATAATATAAATGGCCATGTTTGAGTAAAGTGTACGGAACAAAAATTTGATATTGCTCAAACTACTGAAAATGTCTTTCTCTACATGTGTCCTAATCTTGTGAATTTTTTAAATGTTTTTAATAAGCCATTTTTGAGTATAAGTACACAAAATTTGAAAAAAATGTTTTTTTTTTAATTTCTTTACATTTTTGATCGTTTGTAACTTTTCAAGATTGCATTTTTAAGAAAAAACTGTAATAATTTTTTTTTTCAAAATTGTTTAAAGAACTAGTTATTACAGCCAATTTTTTTTCCGTAATTTTGAAAACTTTGCAGAGCTTTTAATTGCAGTTTATTTTTTAAAGATGATGAGTATTTTTTTTTTCTCAAATATAGATAAAAACGTGTTTTTATATGTGCAAAAGATACTCTGAAAATTTTAAGAAGTACTGTGCTCTACGATCCGAGATATCTTATAAGCAATAGAAAGCTAGGGGAGATCAAGAAAAATTATTACAATAGAAATGGTGTTATCCAAAAAATTAAAAAAATTAAAATAAAATAAATTTTCTAGAAAAGAGACATGGCACAAAGTTATAGAAAGAGATAGAAATATACTAAAACAAGGAAAAAAATACAAATAAAAGAATCTAAGTACAACGCAAATTATAGAAAGTGAACTGCCAATGTACCTAAAAAGCGATAGATATAGTAAAGATGATAAAAAAATGATTTCAAGATTTAGATGTGGTAATAAAGAACAAGTGACAAGATTTTAGATAAAAATAAAAATGAGCAGAATGTGCAGAAAGACTAAGAATACTATGGAACATATGTTAAAGGAATGTAACATAATGAGAAAAGAATAGATGGAAAAAATGATATTGAAAAGAAACGGGAGAAGGATAGAACGGATGAGGGCAGTTAAAAAACGAAGTCTTTTCTTCGTTTTTTAACTGCAGACAAACAGAGAAGAAAAACATTTTAATTGTGATAATTTTATAAAGATTATGATTTAACTTTTTGGAAAGTTATAAATATATTTATAAATGTAATTTTTAAAGCCAAAAGGCCTTGCCTTTAATAAACGTATTAATAATAATAATAATAATATTACTAAATGATCAACTAACAGAGTTTGTAGTATTATTTAATAATTATTACTAACTAGTAATAAATCACGAGCTAGCAAATTAATTATGAATTAAATAAAAAAACTATTTTGACCAAGGTTCAAATTAAAATCCGCCAACATGAATACATTTAATGCAACGCCGAACCAACGCATCAATTGCGTTTGACATTTCTATTCAAATTGCATTATCTCATTGCATGCCTTTTCAATCTTTAAACATAATTAGGCTCTTGTATTAACTGGCGTTTCATATACTTTATTATTTTCCCCAAACATAAAAAAGTAATAGATTAACATCTGGTAATTTTGGATATCAGACTACTAGTGTTGCACAACCAATCCAACGTTGTAAATAATTTGTATTTAACTATTCTCAAATTATTAATCTAAAATGTGACAAAACACCATCAAGTTGAAACTAGATTCAAATAGATTTTTTTTTATTCCTAAGTAATAAAGCACGTTTGCTAGTAAATTTTCTAAGTTATTTGTAAGAAATTTATAAAATAAAACCGCGTTTAATCTTAGAGGAAAAGCAATCTCTTTGCCCTTCCTCAAAATTTTATAAAAATAAACCCGGATCTATAAGATGCAAATCTTGATCAGGTTGCATATAGTAAACTATTCTACTATCTTTATAAAATGTACGTAGTACCTTAAATTTTGATACTTAAAGTTGTTGAGCTGCATGTTGTTGCATATCAATGAATACTTGGAGACTTGAAAGTTTTATCACGCACATAAGCTGCAGCATTGTCGTTGCAAATAAAAACAATGTTTTCATATTCTACATTAATTAAAAAGCATTTAAAGATACAAGTTTATAGAAAATGTTTGGTATTATTTGATGTGTTGAATACACTGATTAAGTTTTCCAAAAATATTCTAACCACTCTGTATATCTACAAATTAAGGTAGTGGTTAAAATGGTTTTAAAGCAAATTGTTTAAAATGTTACAAAAATCATTTTTTTTTTGCAAGAGTATTAACATATTTTAGAAGCATCACTATTTTTTAAATTTTAAAATCAAAGTAGGTAAAAGGCCACCTAAAATTTAAAAATAATTATAAATTGATCAAAAGCACTCAACATTCTACATCTGGTAAACCTGCCACTAGTTAAGTTTTTGATTTCCAGCAATTAAATGCACTTTTTAAGAATGTTATACTGGACTCTTATTTTAGCACTTATTTTGATATTGCTTTACGTCATAGATTTCTTCTACCGAAGAGAAAATGTGACAATTAATTTATAAATTTATAATTTTTAATACACATTGATGTTTAAAAATAAAATTATCTTATATTATTATATTATTAGATAGTGCCCTAGTACAAAAAAGATTATCAGCAAAAAAAAATTAAATCAGTATTGACATCATTAAAAGCAATAAACGTTATTGCAAATGTTGCAGAATATGTAACTTCCGAATCACGCCGGTGGATAAAGAGCAAGTTATTATTTTAGTCATATTTGGAGATCAAACCCCAGACTGTTAGCGTGCTACGCTAACGCTCTATAACTGAGCTATCTTACCGTACCGTTTATGGAAATTAAACTTGATTAAAGAAACCTGTTAATAAATTAACTTTTAGGAAAATTAGTTGTGCGGTTGGTAGTCTCTATTTAATCGCAGATAATAAACTTTTGTAGATGATACGGATAAAGTAAATGTTTGCTGAAAAGCTACATCATTTACAAATAAAACTCTTATTTTGTAAAAAAAGTATTTTTAATATTTTGCGTACAAACTGTTTGTAGTTTAAAGCACTTTTTCTGACGGTCTTACTTACTTTGTTAGATTGTCTCTCCCCTGTTCCTTTGTCAACAGAAAATAAGATGGGATAGAAAACAGATGGGATAAAAAAATAAGAAAATACTTTTTTTAAAGATGTATGTATTTTTTTCTATGTAGAGACAATAAGTAGGAATAAGGTATTTTGGAAAGAAAATTTCAAGTACGCAAAGACACTACCTCTTAAAAACTAAATTAGCATTTAAAAGCAGAAACCTCACATTTCTGACTGTCCCGCAAACAATTAACTAAATGCCCACCCACCCATTTGCTTGTAATCAAGAACTTAAATTACTAACACTTGGATAGGTACCCAGGAACTAGTCAGATTAGATGTTGGTGCTTTCTAATAATTAGATAAATGGATTTTGTTATTTTTGACATTTTATGAACAGATTTTTGTAGTTTTCTTCCGTTTTAGGCCGGATTTGTCTATTTTTGACCTTATATATATTTTTTTTAAATTTCAAACTGTTTATTACTAAATTTTAGTGCTTTCAAACAATATTTTTATACTTTATGACCGGATTTTGCTATTTTTGATAATATATTAATAGAATTTTGCACTTTTTGATTATTATTGCTAAATTTTGATTATTATTTATTGATAAATAGTTAGATCACAACTTATATTTATAAAAATTATTATAATAACGAATAATAATATATTTAATATTATTTTTGTATTTATTTTAAACAACTTAATTTAGTACAAATTTTACAAATATTTTTACAAATACTACCTTATAGAAAATAAGTCAAAAATTTCATTCATTTTGGGAATTATATTTCTATTAATTGCAACTTGTTGATGAGTTATTTAAAAAAAAATTAAAAAAATACTTTTTTATAAATTTTCTGGCGTTTTTGTTGGCGTTGTGTAACCAATAGTAATATAAGAAGTGGTCTGATGGTTAATGAAAACTACAAGTTGTATTACAAACGACAAAATCCTATATTAAATAAGTATTTTTGAAAAATTTATAGTACAACAAGTAAGTATATATTAATTAAGACGATGAGCCAACATATATTTGTACATTTTTTAATTTGAAGATTGTTTTTAAGGACTTTTTGTAAGAATCAATTTTTTTATAGTGCTGTGCTCGCTACAATCGTAAGCACCCCTCTCGTATGTTTGTGGTGTGCGATAACAATTCTACACAAACATGCAGGACCTACAGTTTAACGTGGAATCCGAACCACACTACTAGATCAAATACTTTGCTGGTTTGCCATTGCTTTGCGAAGAAGATCGCATCGAAATATATTTGACAAATTAGATATTGCCGTTGCCGGGAATCAAACCTGAGCTGCCTGCTCAACAGTCCTACTATACTACTATACTATAGTAATAGAATACATAAATTGATATAGTTAAAACTATCTCTAAACTATCTCTATATCTGCGGCGTAAAATTTTAACTATTTAGGTTTCCACAAAGTAAAAAGTACTTTGCTTGCAATTTTTTCTGGTCTAACAAAATTGTAATAACAATTTCCCATAAAAAAAAAATAAGTTTGCAATAATTAACACCAAAAGTAATACAGATAATGCATGTCGTTTGTTAGTAAACTGTTTGAATGATCTTAGTCTATTGCAGAGTTGATTTGACATTTTAGATGTATTTATATTGTATACTATGACATGCATGTTTGTGCTTTGTTATTACGTTATTATGCATATTAATCTAAGCTTTTTTGTTAGTTTTACCGTTCTTATTTATTAACTTGCCTTGTTATAATATTTTATCATTAAAATAACATTATATGTAATAAAAATTGTATCTTATACTAATGATCCAAACGTTTCGTTTGTAGATACCTTCATTACAAAATTGACTTAAATTTTCAACATGTTTTAAATGTTTAAGCCGTAACCACATTTCAACTAAACGTTATCTAGTGTATCTAACAGCATTTTGGTAAAATAAGTAAACTTTAATCAATGTCCTAGATGATTATATTCAATTTACTTAATACAAACATTTAAATGCAAATGTGTCTGCACATTCGTTGGTTTTTTAATCATTGGTCTCTTTATTGATATTACATGTCAAACCAATATATTAACCATATTATCAATAATTAACATACTAATTTAGTGACTACCGGTAGATCTTATCAAACTTTGTGTTATTTGTTATTAATATTTAAATCAATTAATACTTTAAAAATACAAACTTTACACACATTGCTCATGTGATTTGGATGCAAATACGATTTAAGATTAAATCATTTATAGCCATCGGGTGAATAATTGCGATATTTTTATTGATTGTTTATCAACACTTGTTTGTAATGTATGTACGCGTGATTTGTAATGATTGTATTGATGTTTATCACTAACTACTATATTTTTCTTACATTTCTATTTATCATTAATTATTCATAGATTAAAATATGCTTAAATAATGTTAAAATTATCTAATAATATTATAAAAAATATATAGATGATTTAAATAATTTGCACGCGCTAAACCTGTAATTTTTTATCATCGTTAGAAAAGCGTATGAACAGGTTTTCTTTTATAAAACTGTTTATACCAATTTACTTCCTTCTGTTTCCATTACCCTTTTTGCGATAATTTTCTGCTTACGCAATGTCAATTTTTTTTATTAAAGATATTAAAACTAGTTGCTTCGACATTAACACATGCCAATCGCATATCAATGAGTGTCTCTTATAAAATAATATTTTATTTGGTTATAAAATATTTATTATCCGTAGAAAATTGCAAGTATGATAACTATTTATTATGGATCATTATAACTGATCAGCATATAAGCAGGCAACATATTTATTAGTTTATCAATCTTTTTTAATGGAAGTAATATTGAAGATCGGAGCCGTCTTAATGAAGATGTTTTCCTTTCTGGGTATACTAAAAATAGTGTTAAAAAAAAGTTATTTTATCAGTAAAGAATACTTCAATATAAATTTAATTGTTTAACTGATTACTTATGATAATAAAATTAATATTTTTTTAAGTTTGTGATATTAAAACATAATAAAATGTTTTATTATTTCAACATTTTTTTATAGTAATAAAAAGATGTTATTTGCTATTAAGTTTTGCTTGATTTTAAAACTTTTTTAGTCGTGTTTTTATTATTGAATAAGGTAAAATCTTCAAAAGACACTGCACTGTTCAGAAGTGTCAGGTTTTCACTGTCTAAAAACCCCACCTTTCTCCTTCCTTCTTTTGAGATGCCCCTTGCACTGCGGTTTTGCTATTGTGCACACTTTTTGTTTATTCACTCTTCTCTATGTTTGTTAATTTTTAGTCAGCACGCTGCTTGTCTCACTTCTATTATTATAACTAAGTGCAGTGGTAATAGTAGTGTTTCTATGGCAATTGTGTGAAACTGTTCTCATAGCTTCTATTATTAGCAATCATGCTAACCTTTGTATTTTATTTTGCAGTACTTGTAAAGGTAGTTTGTCATCCTGCACAACTACTTTGTATGTGATGATGGGTCTTATCAACACAGTGTATGAACACCTGGTCATATTGGGTGTTAATTCATCTAGTCACATTTTTTAGAAAAGTATGAAAATTTGTTTGATGACTACCGTAAGGCCTTCAAAAAGAAACGATTGCCATTTTGATTGATACTGGTAGTCTTTCGTTCCATTTTTTGATAGTGTTTAATGACACACACCACCTTGTGAGTACCCGCCAGCAGCTGTAGCTGTTATAGTCTTATCATATAATGTGATTGTTACAGTTTGGTTCTTTAGCATAGAGTTTGTCCGGTATCAAACAAAAAATGTTATTTCTCTGTTCTTCATTGCTGTGGCATTAGATGCAAAAATAGTATTGCCAAAAACTTCTTTAATGTTTCGAAATGCTTTCAAAACAATTATTTTACAGTGTTTAGTTTTTTTAAATCTGTTAACTAGTTAAAGTATGACCAGTTTGCTAGATTTTTCATATTGCTATGCATATTAGTATCGGTGCAGAATGAGAATGCTTCACCCAGTAATACTATTATTTTTTTTTAATAATTTTAAAATAAAAAACGTTAGACTAATTGATTTGTAAGATTTAGCCAGAGCATATGTGAGTTATCTTGGCTTTAATATAAATACTACTTTAACAACGCGTCCGCAGTTTTGTATATATAAAAAAGCTATAAGTGGCTCATAGCCAGCCCTTCTGTTAGTTCCTGGTAACTTCTTCTTTTTTTTTTCTATTTCTTCTTTTTCTTTGTTTTCTTCTTCTTTTTCTTTTTTTTTTCTTCTTCTTCTTTTTCTTCTATTAGGGCTTTGCCCTGTTTTTTTTAACATTTTTGCATCGGAATTACTTTTGCGACTTTGACGTCTAGTTCTCGTGCCATTGTCCTAAACTGAACAAATGTCACGAATTCTGTCGCTGCGTACTCTGTCGCGTAGGCTCAATCCAGTGATGCAGCTCAATGTTCTAATCTCTGTTGTTTTGACGATTTGTTTGATTTTTGTAGTGTTGGCTCTTGTCTCAACTGCGTATGTTAAGACTGGTCTTACACAGCTTTTTTACATACAAACTTTACTTTGTATCGACATATTATTATGTTTGTTCCTCCATATTGTATCGCGGAAAACACCCAATACTACTGCTGCCTTTGTTACCTGAGTTTTCACTTCTGTTTTGTTATTATTGTTGCTTGATATTTTGACCTCAAGATATTTAAATTGCATAACCTGCTCTATCGGAGTTCCGTCGACTTCTAGTTTACATTGTACAGAATTTATAGATATCAGATATTGTGTCTTATGGGTTGAATATTTTAACGTTAATGTTTACTTTTTGCAGGAGACGTTGTAAAACGTTTTTGTTTTTGGACATGAGAGCTATACCATCTGCGTACTCTAAGATTTGAAATTTCCTGATTTTGCTGTTGTAGCCTATGTTGGTGTTTTTTACTCTCTCTATTATTTGGTCTATGATGATGTTAAAAAGACATGGGCAAGCTGTCATCTTTTCTGATACCAATTGATACCGGGATTTCCTCTGTTAATCCTTCTTGTGTTTTGATTTTTGCTTTGTTTTCAGTGTTTGTTTTTACTACTTAGATAGTTTTTTTGTAAATGTTGTTTTTGCAAAAAGCTCTTAGTACGTCCTTAAGTAGTATTGTATCAAAGGATTTGGAAAAATCTACAAAGCAGAAGAAAAGTGGTTTGTTAAACTCAATGGATTTTTTTAATTAGTTGACGTAATATAAATATTGCGTTGATAGTGGACCTGTTTGTGCGGAAGCCCTGCTGTTCCTTGCTGGTTTGTATTTGTGTTGTTAATTTTGGGATACTATTTTTAGGGAGCAGGCAGATTCTTTTGTAGTTTTTTGAGTCTTTTTTGATTTTTTTTTTGTTATTGTAATACTTGTTTGCCATTTGCTTGATATGTTTCTAGTTTCTAGTATCTTTCAATAAAAGTTGCTAATCTCTTTAGTTAACTCAGGGCCCTCATATTTGATTATTTTGTTATTGATCGGGTCTGTCCCAGGTGTTTTCCTATTTTTTTAGTTTAGGGATTACTTGTTTAACGTCATTCTCTTTAATGTCCAATTTGGTTTTGTCATTGCTTTCTGCAACATCGTCTTCCATTTTTTGGTTATCTTTATTCTTTCTTGCCTTTGTCCTCATACAATTTTAAGAAATAGTTTTTTCTTTTTTTGAGATTGAAGATGTTTGGGTAAATTTGTTTACAGGTTTTTTCTGCTGCAAAGCATTTTTTTTTTGCCCTCCATATAGGTCGTGTTCTATTTCCAAAAAAAAATCTTTTCCAGTTTTTTTTTTCAAAATTCTTATCTGTTGGTTTATTCTATTTCTTATCTCTTTGTAGTTGCTGTAAGCTTCAAATGTCTTCTTACTTTTGTATTCCAGGTACGCCTTTTTTTTCTGCCTCCAATTCTTTCACATCTTCAGTGAACCATTGCTTGGTGTTTGGTCTGCCGTTGGGTTTAACTTTTCTTACTTCTATAGCTTCTTTGGCGCTACTTAATATATTTGTTTTTATCTTCTGCCATGCTTCTTTGACGTTATCTTCATTGTTTATCTTATTGTGGTCGATCTTGTTTTTTAACCTTTCCTTGTATAGATGCTTAGTGCTCTTGTTAACAAATGATTCCGTATTAAATTTTGTCATCGTGGTTGTTGGTGGGTGGTGTTTCCTTAGTGTCATAGTGTGCCGGAATTTGCAGAAGATTAGACTGTGGTCTGTTCCTATGTTTGCTTAGTTTAATGCCATTGCGTCCAGAATTTGTCTTAGGTTGATTGTTCTGTTTGTGATTATGTAGTTCATTATACCTTTTTGTCTTCTTGTGTTACCCCATGTTTGTTTGTATTCTCATGTGTGTGGGAAGAAAGTGTTATTGATCCTAAATTTATTTTGGGCGCACATTTATATTAATGTCTTGCCGTTATCATTTAGCACTTCTTCATTGTATTGCTGCATTATATCTGCTATTAACGTGTTTTTGACTCTTGAATTTAGGTTATCCATCAGAAATATCTGGTTGTTTCTGGGTATGTAGTCTACTATGTCTTAAAGATCGTTGAAAAACTGTTCTCCTTTTTTTCTGATTGCTCATGTCCAGTGCGTATGCGCTTGTGCGTCTTGCCGTGTGCAAAGTTTATTATGGTGTGCATTAATCTTTTGTTGATATACACAGTATTTTCAATAAATTGTTGTAGCTTTTCATGTATAAGAATTCCTATACCTTCCTTGTTCTTCCCGCTATAAAATAGGCAGTAATTTTAGTATTTTGCGCTGCCTTTTCATATCTTTTTTGTTTCTCTTAAAGAGCATATGTTAATTTAGTGTCAGTTCAACTCCAGTATGATTTCTAAGTCTTTATGGTTCCAAGATGTTATATTCCAGCAACTCAGTCTTAGTATATTAATTTTCCAAATTTGTTTTTTCTGTGTTCTTGCTGTGTTGTCTCGTGTTGTCCGTCCTTTCGAGGCTTGTATAGAACTTTGAGCTGGTTTTGGGTTTTTTACGGCGAATGAACTGCTTAACCGTTCCACCAACCCTCTTTCTTTATCCAGGCTTGGGACCGGTGGCAGTTATTGGGCTACTTAATCCACCCAGCACTTGCCCTAGGCAAAGTGGTAACTAATGTACCAATTTTTTTTAAGGGTTTTCCAATAAAAAGTTTTATTTTAAATTGCAGGCTATTTGGGCAGCTGTCAATTTTGAAGCTTTGACAAGCAAAAACTACGCTATTATTAAAAATGAAACGATACACGCTTCAACAACGCATTGAAATTATTAAAATTTACTACAAAAATGGTGAAAACTTTTCAGTAACAGTTCGCAAAACTAAAGCACTTTTTGGTCGTTGTAAACCACCTTCTCGGCCGGCAATAGTAAACCTAGTGGAAAAATTTGAGCTGTTGGAACAAGTTTGTTATGTGAAGAATCAAAACCGTGTGCATTGTTTAAGAACACATGAGAATATTGCTGATGTAGCCCGTAGTGTTGAAAAAAACCCAGGTTTGTTGGTTCCTTGTCAATTTTTAGAATTAGACATTCCACAAACGACATTACACCGTATTTTGCATAAAGACTTATGTCTTAAGGCTTTTAAAGTTCAGTTAACACAAAAACTCAAGCCGGTCGATCACCATAAACGTTGTATCTTCGCTGATTAGGTCCTTCAATTGCATCAAAATGATCTGGAATTTCATTGAAAAATGATCTTCAGTAATAAGCCCATTTTTACTTCAGAGGCTACGTTAATAATCAGAATTGTCGCATTTGGGGCTCTGAAAATCCAAGAATAATTGTTGAAAAATGTTTGCATCCTTAACGTGTCACTGTTTGGTGCGGTTTTTGAGCTGGCGTTGTGATTGGACCCTACTTTTTTAAAATGAGGTTAGTGCAACTGTTACGGTGAATAGATAGCGCTACCGAGCTATGATTAATGATTTTTTATGGCCAGAATTGGAAAATATTGATGAGGACGACGTTTATTTTCAGCAAGACGGCGCTTCGTGTCACACAAACAACAAAAACAATTGCAATTTTGCAATAAAAATTTCCTGACCGTGTTATTTCTCAAAGAGATGATTACAATTGGCCACCGAGATCTTGTGATTTTACACTTTTAGATTTTTTTCTTTGGGGCTACGTGAATGATAAAGACTATGCCAATGCTCCACCAATCGATTCAAGACCAAATGTGCAAATTGGTCGTAGAAAATTTTATAAAAAAAATGTGGTATTGCAACCGTAACCGCCACGGTCATTTGACTGATATTGTTTTCAAATATTAATGAAATACTTTCTTCTTTACAATAAAATAAACATTTATTGATATCTCTTAAAAAATACCCGTTTTTTTTTTCAAAATCAAAATGAAACCTCTTATTACAAAACCCTATACTACGATTTGTTTGATAGGACATTTGTCTCCACCTAGTCCTTTTTGTTAGTCTTTTAGTTTAACATATCATTTTTTTTTTGTTGGAGGCCTTTCCCATGCGTTTACTAATACTAATTAGTTTTAGTATATTTTTTTGTTTAGTTGCAAAGGCCAATATTTTACAAGCTGCTTTTAAATATGTACTTTAAAATACAAATATATACTATCGCACCCGTTTAATGAGAGATACTGACAAAGCCTAGTATCTGTCCTCCAAACTCTCTTATTAAATGTAATTATGGTTAAATGGACACTAATCATATATTAGACTAACGTTTTACTAATTCTCTCTTTCAAATTTTATGTAAAAACTGTTTATTACTATTGTACTGTGTTAAGCATACAATCTCAAAACAAGTAAAAACTCAACATTTTTTTGTATATGTGTGAATAACCGTAACACACTTTTAAACACTTTACTTATACGTAAATAACAATGTATATATTACTTTACTTTTATTTTAAAGTATAAATTTTATACACTTATTGAAAAATTTGAATCAATATGTTTTTTGGTAGCATCCTTAGTTGTTACTTTTAAACTAAATCTTTTAATATGTGTTATACACTTGTTCAAATGCAATAATATTTTTAAAATTTAATGTCAAAACTGTTTTTTTACATCTAAAAGTTACCTACAAAACTGCAATTAACTTTTCTTTAAAGTATTTTAGATTCAGGACTTGAGTGGGATAGTAAAACCATTTTTACTAGACTTACTTCTCTGTTCTAACACACAGCCAACCTATGTATTTGGTGTATTGCTTGAAAGAGTTTTTTTTTTATGCTGACTATGTTAAGCCAGCAATTACTAAACACGGACTTACTTGTCTAAGAGAGTACCGAGCAAATACATAGTACGTGCTTAGTCGACTTGTTTCACATTTTTTGCATATCAGTCCGTCTACAATAACCATAGTATAAATGTTATTTTATAATTAAAGGTGTTCTGTGAGCTTTCTGTTATGGTTTGCTGTTTTAGGATTTGAGGCAATCATTGCTTCTTTTGCCTATCTACAACCCGGTATGTTATACCATTGTGCTTTAAATGCATTGTGTGTGTTTGCTTTTAGTATAGATTTAAGGTTTTTTTTAGTGGTAGTGCGGTCCAAGGTTTAAGACGACACATATTGGGTTGATTCTTTCAGCGCCAATCCATTAGTTTTAACTTTTCCTATTGAGCCCATAGAACAAAAGATGTCTGTCTTGCCTTGGAGGAGAGTTGCATATTTTGCAACAACCAACCGTTCTTTTTTTGTGTTTGATTTTGGCACCGCAGAGTCGCTTCTTGAAGCTGTTCTGTAAGGCTTGCGCCGAAGACGTTCAAAAACGCACTTATCGCTATTTTTTTGAGGTGTCCAAAAACGCATTTGGTAGAGTGAGTTTTTTCATGCTTATAAAAACTTTTTTCACTTCTTTAGCTTTCAACTTTCATGGAGCTTTATTGGTCGTTTTGAAGTTAGTTTAGTTTGGCAATTTGTTCAAATTTATTTTGGAAAACATGGTTTAGTTCGAGAAACTCATCGGGCATTACGTGCAATGTATGTTGCTCATAATCGTCCATCAAAGCAGTTAGTTTTGAGGAACTATGCATCGTTTTTGCAATACGTTTAATCTAAACGATAATAAGCATTCAGTAGGACGTCGTACAGTGCGCATGCAAAAAACAATTGATAGTGTGCAGCGTAGGGTTAATCAAGATCGAAAAGTGTCAATTTTTCATTTAGCTCAACAATTAAAGATCTTAGTTTACTAGTTTACAAGATTCAACTTGTGTGATACCACACAATCATTGTTTGCGCCATACATTTGGTAAATTAGCCAAGAAAAACATTGCTATTGATCCAAATTTTTATTTGAAATTTTTGTTCAGTGATGAAGCACACTTTTGGTTAAATGCCTATGTCAACAAAAAAAGTTGTCGCATTTGGAGCAAAAATAATTCACAAGCCATTATCAAAACACCCTCACATCCAGAAAAAATACCGTTTAGTGCGCTTTATAGACTGGTAGAATCATTGGACCATATGTCATCAAAAATGGTGACATCACTTTTTTGTGCCTCAATTGGACAGCATTAATGTTGCAGACATGTGGTTTCAGCAGGACGGCGTCACATGTCACACAGCGCGCAATACAATTAATTTACTAAAAGTAACATAATACAAAATAGACTTGTTAACTGGCTACCTCGTTTGTGCGATTTGATGTCATTACGTCATTTTTTTTCTGGGGATATGTAAAGTCTCATGCCTGCACCGATGAACTAGAAACAATTGAGCACTTGGAAGCTAACATTCGAAGCATTATTGCTGAAATACAGCTTAAATTACTGCAAACGGGTGAGAAAATTGGACCTCCAGATTACGTCATGTACGGAGCAGCCGCAGCGGTCACATGCCCGAAATCATATTCAAACATTAATGCCATAAAATTCTTTTTATTTTATTTCAATTTAAAGTTCTAAAAAAGACCAGTATTTTCTAAATTGTTATTTGTATACAGAACATTTTGGTACTATATAATACTTTTTAAACATGCAACAAATTTTAATTGAAGTTAAAATTTTGTTTTTTTTAGTAACTAGCCGTTTTATTTTTATGTCAAGAATTATTTCAGTAGAATGTTAATGAAAAGTACATTGGTTATTAGAAATAATAAATTAAGTTCATAATGTTAAGAATATAATAAAATTAAAGACTTCCTTTAAAGGTATATTATTTAATATATTAATAATTTTATGTATTTGTTTTTTATAATGTAAATAGTTGACCATTTACTTTTTATACTATTTATTATTTTATACATATTTTTTTATAAAATGTTGTATAGCTTACGTGAATAATTAAACAATTAGTGCAATTGTTTTTTGGTAATCAGGTAATCCTGAGCTACACTTTGGAGATGGTTAGTTTTTCTTGCTTCCCGTGACTTTAACGATATTTCAAAATGCAAAACTCTTTCAGAATCATAGTGCATTCATAAAATGATCGGTAAGCAAACATTGCAATGCTTAAAACAGTATTAGAAATAAGATTAACACTTAAATATTATACACTTAGAGTGAGTGAGTGAAATGATACCATAGATTTGTATCTAATTATGTTTCAAAACGTAACAAATTTATTTTGACAATACAACTCAATCGTTTAATAATATAAAACAAGGTTTTTATCTCGGTTTTTACTCAGTTTTAACTTAACCGGTTCCACTATCGTTTAAACTAATAATTCTGGCCATAAAATGGTTTTATTTTATTTGGATTAGGAGCTGTTTTAATCCAAAATTTAAATAGACTTGTTAAGTATGCATCATATTAAAAATAAACTGAAAAAATGTTATATTTATCTATCAGAGTTATTAAAGTAATAAAAACATTGTGGAAATCTTAGTCAACATCCAACCCAATGTTAAGGGACTACGGAGGTTTAACTTGTTTTATTATTCAATTTACTAAGCTATAATAAGGACGGCAATGACATCTTATAAACATTTTTTTTGGTGAAATAAAGAGTAGTCAATAAATTCATTTTACCCTGAATGCATCCACATTTTGTTTTTACATTAATATAATATACATACGTTACATATAATTTTATTATAATGTCGATGGTGACAAAAGTCAAAACCAGTATATAAATAAAATTAAAATAACTGCATATTTAGTATATTATTTTATATTTTTTAAATATATGTTTTATCAAAATATGCAGTCTGAATGTTAAATATATACAACAACCACTTAAAATTTCCATTAACGTAATACATTGTGATAATAATGATAACTTTGATTACAGCAACGGTAAAAATGGTATCATTTTGATTCCGTGCTTAACGCATCTTAGTTTCATGATACGTGCTGTAGATGCTAATGTAGTAGCAGCAGCCAGTTTATGTTACGACAACCGACTAATTTACGATCACACCTCATAATCAAATATTCGGTAGATTCCTTTGAAATACTTACAACGTAGTTACAAAAGAAAGTAACAGGATAAATTTGTATAGCATTACAATATTAAAAAATTCAATACTAATTTACAGACAATTTCCTAGCGGCTCACGTTGTTTACTTTTGTCTTATTTTTAGTCATAATTAAGTCCTGGCATTTAATTTGCGGATATTTGCAACCGGATAATAGTTTGACAGTCTCCTGTCTATATTATGATTGATAAATATGCTACGGCAAATTAAGAATTTGCACAACCTGCTTGCAGTTAAGTAACATGAATTATGAATAAACTGATAGATGAGTTGAAACACAATTTTGCAATTTAAGCCTATAATAATACAGCTAATTTACTTGATTTAAATGCAATTTATCAGAATATGATTTAGACAAGCATTATTGTGCGGAGTAAAGCTTTACTGTATAGTTGTTGTAAACAATTTTATTTATTGATCACAATAACAGACGGTGGATTTTTGCATTTGACATAATTACCTCTTAAATAAACAAGATAATTGTTGGTAAATGCTTGCTAGGCATAAGGTGTATGTTACGATGAATTAATGAACGTGTTAAGGAAATTTTCGAAGGATATTAATTTGCCACAGTAGCTTTCTTGTTTCAAGATTGTATCTGCTATATGGCAATGTGCTGTTGGGGAAATTTGCAGGCAGTTTGTATAAATTACTTATTGATACCCAATAAGGCACTGAACGTGTAATTTGATATAAATTTCTAATTCATGTTTATTTATTCTCTATTTACAGATGGTATAATCCTGTATTCTGTGGATTTATTCTTAAAGTAATATAACAAGAAATCTAATAAAATGTTTAATGTAAATTTGTAATCAATATTACTGCCTAGGCTATTATTTTTTATCAACTAATACCATATGCTGAATAATATTCATAAACTAATCTTCCTGGGAATTTTATTAGAATTTTTAATGGTTCATACACGCCGACGATAATAACAATAAGATTCATTAAGGGATTTCTCACAGTACGCATTTTAAATTGAACACCTAAAATTTACTTATTTAATGGATGCTGCCATTAGTGCCTTACTGGCGTTAAATTTTCTTTTATCAGTTGCCGCTGTTATACATTAAATCTAAATTGTGTGTTCATACCTGACTGATCGCTATGAAGATGAGATTGATGCCAAGGAAAGCGTGATATAATTAAAATTTTGTTTGGGGCCTTACGTATGGTTAAGTCTCAATCAATTTTTATTTGGTCATTTGGTCTAAATTTTATTCAATCTTTATTATGCAACCTTTAATTTTACCGTTAATGGAATTTTACAATCACATTAACTAATTCTTTTTTTATTATCATCAATATTTATTATAAAATATTTAAAATTGAATTGTCTATTTCTATTAGTAATTAATCAATTGTAATAAATTTATAATGTTTGTATATGAATATTGGTATACATTTTTATTTGTATATTTGTTTCGGGTTTTCATTATGTAAGGGCAGTATTTTCTATTAAACAAAAAGTTTGTTTTTAAATTATTAATGACAATATTTATAAAATATATATTTACCAAATAACCGTCTCTACTCGCTTCTAGCATTGATGCAAATACTTGATATTTTTTATTTAATTTAAGCACATTTTAGCTAAGATTTGTCAAATAAATGTTTTGCTTGCGCTGTTATTGTTTTTGGTTTATTAGGAAAAAGTTTTTGTTATAGTTAGCCAAATGGTTTATTTAAACACTTTTTTTGTTAATTGGATTATTGCATTTAGATGATTTTTTTAATATCTTAGAAAAGAGTTTTGATTTTCAGATATTCGGGGCTATTCTCTATGCATATTGGTAGAATGTAAGCAAGATATATTGCTAGCTAACAATATATCTTGTTTACATTTTAGCAATATGCATAGAGAATAGCCCCGATTTTAATAAAATTATTTCTGGTATATTATATTTAAATAATAGTAAACAAAGTAAAATTTACGACACAAGCTACAAGTGAATTTTGTCACTATGATTGAATTATACTCCAGTAGAATACTATACTTTATTTATAACTTACAATAGATGAAAATAACACCTCATCTCCAATAAAATTTATATTTTAAACACTTGACAAAGATAAATTTTGTGCTCTTTTTTTGAACTGAATGCAATTAATAAGTTGTCGATATAACTTAGATATTATTAAATATATCTGAGAACTTTGATCATAAACTGTTGACAGGTCTGTGTTTGCATTTCAAAGTCCAAACAGTCATAAACAGAAACTCAAACATTTCGTAAAATATGAGGATTGCCGTTTTTGAAATTTCTTCATTGATAACCAATATTTGGTTGTAGGCTCTAACTAGGTTAATGGTAGAGCTGGACCCCAGATTTTGAAGGCAAGGGAAGGTGAAACCCATTCCAGGCGCGTCCCCGGGGGGCAGATAAGAGATTGCACACGCGGACTAACACATTCATTGCGCGGTGGGCTTGCCACGGCAATAAGACTACTATTTTCCTTCTTCTTTTCTTACTTTGAACACTCTATCTCTTTTCTTTACTTTAATTTTTTGGCCTCCTTAAACCACATTCTTTGGGCTACTCTTGTTCAGACTTTCGACTACCGACGCTTATCTTTATAGACTGGACTGGAACAACGATGACGTCAAAAAAGCTACATACGTCAAGATGTATAAAATGGTATAACATAATATTTGAAAATATGGAAAGTACAACGCAAAAAAAACCCACGACCGTCAGCAAATGACTACGCCACAAATAAAACTAATAACAACCGCAATGACACTAGAAACTCAAGACTACAGGACAACCAACAAAGCAACAATTTAGAAAAAATACTACAGAACTGGGTACAGAAACCGGAAATGCAAGCACAGCAACAAACCCATCCGCAAAAAGTGAGACTTTAAAAAGGCAGACTGTGTGGTCGCTAGCATTGTTAAAACAGCAAGCATAGCTTTACAGGTGGTCTTAGAAGAAAGTGCGTCAGTGAGGTGGAAACCTTTGAAACAAGAAAAAGAAATAGAGAGAAAAGTTCTTTTGAGAAAACAGAACTCAAAAAAAAAATGTCCAAAAGATGCCAAGTCAAAAAAAATAAAATTGGTAAAAGAATCATAGAGGTTGCAAAATGTCTAAAGAAATCACAACAAATACTTAGTAGAAATAAAAAAGGAATGGAAAAACTAAGAATAGCTATGAAAAAGTTGGAAAAGGCAACACAAAACCAAAAAGAAAACGACAAAAAATAGATAACTGAATCCAAAGATGCAATGTGAACCAACAGAATTAGCAGAATTGTACAGAGCAAACCTGGCACAAAATAGAAAAATCCAAAGATCTGAAGAACAAAAGGAAAAAATGGAAATAACTCTACTAGCAACTGCTACTACTAACAAACACAATGTGAACAAAACGCAGCAACTCATAAATAAGGTAGCTTCCTTCAAGACAGATCTGGAAAACAAAAAAAAACAAAAAACACCCAATAGCTCTCAAAATCACGGAAGACGTCGAAGAACAAAAAGAACTGGAAAATTGGTTAACGGCTGAAACCTTGTTAGAAAGAATTCAAAAAACGCAAAAGATACAATAACTAAACAAAAAAATGCTAAAAACCATACTCAAACAAAACAATTTGATAAAAAACAAAGCACCTGAATACCTTATACTATGGGCAGAGGAACAGGACAAAGATATAAAAAAAAGCTTCAGAGGCGAGCAATAAAAATATTTCCAGAACTGGCAACCGTAGCAAGTGATGGAAAAATCACACGTCTTACTAATAACTAGGATATAAAGAGAAAAAAAACGTGCAGTAGCTACAACAAAGCAGTAGTAAAGCTGAAGGCCACGGCAAACTGACAAAACTTAGAAAAGACGTAACAAAGAACAACTAAAAAAACAACGCCAATACAGAGGCGTAAAAGTGACCGAGTTTAGAAAAATGCTGGAGTACGTGTTTAAAAACACCTATACCAAGTTAACTGTATATAAAAAGGGAAGGAAACTTAGACCCAAAAGGAACAGGCAACCTAGAACCGGCTGCGGAGATTGCAGACAAAGCGAGCCAAACAGAATAGCAGAAACATCGGCGCAAGCAAGGAAGCAATTGCAGAAGCAAATAAAAGAGGTACTTACCGTAAAGCTCACCAAAAGAAAATCTTTTGCCGATATGGTCAGAAACATTAAAAAAGGTGAGAACGTTAATAAGATGGGTGTTAAAATAAATACGCTTAGAATAACGAACGCAGGAAACGTAAGACTAGAGGTAATAAACCCACTAGGCAACAAAAGCGATAAATTAAAAAACAAAATCATGGCTAAAACGGGAGCCACGGTTCATAATGCAACAAAACCCATCTCGTTCTTTGTCGGAAACATCAACAAAACAACTTCCTAGGAGCAGATGGCGGAAGTTATCAACAATTTAACAGGAAGTACAAATGATACAGTGATAAGAATGCCGTGGTTTATTAAAAAAGACATAAAAATGCTAAAAAAAGAAAAACTTAAAACGAGATGGGCAAGTTGGCGCGTGGAAAAAGTAATTTAGCCAATAAGATGCCTTAAATGCCACTTATTTGGCCATAAGACAAACACATGCAACAAAGAAGAAGTACAGACAAAACCATGTTAAAAATGCGGCAAAAATGAGCACAGCGTCAAAGAGTGCCCAAACAACCTTTGGTGCTACATCTGCTATAAAAAAGGGCACAAAGTTAAAGAAATGGCCTGCCCCAAATGTTGTAAGGCGGTAGCGGAGACAAAAAGCAAAGACGGATACCCTTTAAACAAAAATGAAAGTTCTCCAAGCAAACCTTGACAAGAACAAGGCAGCAATTGATCTTCAGTTCCAAAACGCGCAAGACAACGGCGCAGAAAGATTTGTCTGCATCAAACTTAGAATATTGTAATATACTCCTGCTACGTATCGCCAAACATAACACAAAATGAGTTTGAAACATATCTTTACAAACTAGGCAAACGTTTAAAAAAACATAAAAATGGAGTCGTAATTGAGAGAGATTTTAACAGCAAATTTCCGGTCTAGAATGCCTAAAACAAAGACAAAAAAGGTAAGTTGGTACTTGACTAAATGACAAAACTTGGCCTGACAGTACAGAATGTGGGGAACAGTCAAACCTTTGTACAAGGAGAAAGCACGTCTATCATAGACATAACAATGTCCACCAAAAACACAGCACACCGAAGTGGAAAGTCAGCGACAAGATCAACCTTAGTTTGCACCAAAACATATACTTTAAAGTATTAACGGATAGCGCAAGACAGGCAAGCATTAAACCGGAGGGTTAAAGGCTTGACACGAAAAGGTTGCTAACGTTAAAAAAAAAGTTTTTAAAATACTAAGCAAAAAGCGCAGTCTGAAAGGAGAAAGCTTAATTAGAGCGGTTGTAGAAGCGTTTCGTAAAAAAAGACCTGGAGTGAGGAAACAGGTTTATTGGCGAAGCAAACCAGAGAAGAAAATGCCTGTCAGCCAAAAGAAACTTGACCCGCGATAACGGAAGCAACAAGACGAACAAAACGGCTAAAGATAAAGCGCGCCTAAAGTAAAAAAAAAAAGCTTGAAATGACTTGTGTCAAGAAATTGACAACAACGTGTGGGGCAATGGCTACAGAATAGTCACAAAAAAGTTGCGCAGACATCCGCACTTTTTTCCAGACATCGAGCAACAACTCCAAATAGTCCGGCAACTCTTCCCAGCAGATAAAGTAGATGTCAGACAGACTCGCTAAAAAAACCAAGACCAAAAAGGCGCCGGGGCCAGACGGGGTCCCACCGGAACTAATAAAAATAACGGCAAGAAACTGTCCGAAAGATACCCTAAAGGTAATGAACTAATACTTGGTAAATGGTTTATTTAACTGCAACTGCTAAAAATAAGATTGGAGAAAGAAATAGACCACAAGTTAGCAGCCCACCAATATGGCTTTTGTAAGAAAAGATCGACTGTGGACGCAATGCACTCAATCAAAACAACGATCCGGAAGATCAAAAGTAAAGCGTGGTTCGGAAGTCACGTTTTAAGCTGTTGGTCCCATCAAACCACTTTAAACAAGTCGTAGACTTACTGTGGCGATGTAAAATAGCCGTAAAAAGCAAAAAAAAAAAAAAGTTACCCTAGATATGAAGAATGCATTTAACTCCGTAATGATGGAGTGAGATATTAAAAGAGTTAAATAAAATTTGGGTCAGCAAATATTTATTAAAGATCATAGAAGATTATCTGAAAGACAAAGTCATCATAGTTGGGAATAACACAATACTTAAAGTAACGTGCGGGGTACCGCAAGGATCGGTGATGGGACCAGCTCTCTAAAACATACTATACGATGCGGTAATAAGAATACAAACGCGTACAGGCGTCAAAATAATAGGAATTGCAGACAACACAGGTATAATAACAACAAGTAGAACCCAAAAAGAAATCGAAAAAAAAACTAACAAAGTAGTCAAAAAAATTGTAGCAGTGATAAAAGAAAAAGGTTTTCAGGTAGCTCCTGAGAAAACAAAAGCAGTAATATTATATGCTGGTTGACAATTAAAAGAAGTAACTTTCAACGTAGAGGATCAAATAATAACGTCGAAAGAAACTGTAAGGTATTTAAGGGTTTACTTTAGCAGAAATGATAAAAAAAACAGCTGCAAAATCCAAAAAAACAACTATGGTACTGTCAGCAATAATGCCAAATGTAGGAGGTCCAAGAGCTAGAAAAATACGTACCATGTGCTCAGTGATAAGTTCTGTGCTATTATACGCAGCACCAATCTGGAAAAAGGCTCTTAAAGAAAAGTTAAAATTGGCGCGCGGGAACTTCCACCTCAACGTAATACTTAAATGCAATTTTGAGGTGGAGAAAGATTGTTATTTATAAAAAAAGAAGATTTGGTTGAATTGACAAAATGTTAAAACTTGTAGTAAATGCAACAAGCAACTCATGTCGACCATTGTCGCGTTAACGTTGTTACCAAACGCAATGCTTATGCTTTGCCTTACATTTTGGCAATACTTAACGTCCCTAAATATAGAAAGCCTTACTAGCAAGTTAAACAAAATCGGCAGAAAGTCGTTTCAATTTAATTTGCTGTTTTCGAGCTTGCATAACAGCCCCAGTACTTTTTAGAGACTGATAGACACGTTTTAAATACCTCGTGTAAGTTTGCTAAACAACTAAACTAAATTTTAGGTTGTTAGACCCAAATAGCGCTGTTTAAGATATAAAGTAAATTAGCTGGGTGTATTAGTAGATCCCAAAAAAGTATCTGCAATTTTAAATTTTTTGAAACCAAAATGTTAGCGCAAAGTCTGACGTTTCCTGAGGTTGGCGGTTTATACATAACTACTCAATCCGCCCAGAATTTCCGCATAAGCAATTGCAAAAACACGTTAGATAAAAGTGGAAAGATAAGTAACATAACGCGTTTTGCAAACTGAGACAAAGTTTAGTTAAAGCAACCAAATTAGAACAAAACTTTTTATTTAGAATGCGACTGTACAAGATCGAGATTGTATACTAACACAGAAATATACTGAAAACAGTCATGTTATTACTTATTCAAGTAGAGCTATTATTTTTTGTAAGCAAAACTTTTGTGCAACCTAGTTGAAAGCTTAAGAGTGTTGTTTGGAATCGAGGAATTTTGAGGAGTTATTAAGGTTACCAACTTTGTGGTTACTACAAAACACTGCTCTTTAAAGCGGTTGTGGGGTTAAAAAACCTTTTTGGTTTGGTGTGCTTTTGAGTAATAAAGCTCCAACAGTATAACTTTTAAGTCATTCATAAAGCCGGTACAAAACATTAAGCTGCGGATGCACTTTCACAGGTTTTTAAATCTACCGATGGCTCGTTACAAGCACTATCAATAAAATTTCCTACAAAGCAAGTTGAAAATGACATAAGTTAACTAAAACTATATCCAGCTATAGTTTATGATCAAGTAGGCTGAAAACACGTTGTCCCAAAGACTTACCAAGCAGAAGTTTAAAAAAAGGTCTTAGTAAATAAATATTAAATTATTTTAGTTGATTAAAAAATTTGTTTTTAAGTTTATCAAAAGAAAGCACGATGCACAATAATTTTGCAAATTTTAGTATCAAAACAAGTCAATATTTATAGTAGTTTGTTGGCCTCAAAAGTTAGAAAAATGTGAATCGGTGGACAAACGTTTTACCTCCACTATTCTAGCGGACAACTTTAACGTCAAACTGTTGCAAGCGTTGACCTTCTCTTGGCTTCTTTTACGAGTTGATATACTTAAACTTAACTGCTAATACTATAGATTATGTTTAACTTAAATAATGACAATGCAGTTCTTTAACACTAATAATTTCAAAATAGACTTTTATTTCGAAAAAAATATATAATGCTTAATAAATCCTTAATTATAAATTGGAAATATACCCAGTTCCAGGAAAGTAATCTTTTTTTAAATAGAAAGAATAAATAACAATTCTGTCACCAATTAAAAAAATCCACACAAACAAATAGCATTTTAAGGACCTCCTACCCAGCACATTAACATACGCATTTTCCGAGCCATTCGATAAATTCTTTACAATTAAAGGTGATTGCGCCAGCGTCCATTATGAATAACGATTATTATTATAGTTTTACAACCAGTTAGTTTTCACACGTGGCTGTATAAATTCAGTATATTTAGAAGTGTATCCGTGTTAATTGCGCCATTATTTAGAGTCCGACTTGACCCCCGCATTATTATGCATTGAACTGCCGATATATTATGTGCACATTTCTTCCATGATCACTTATTATAAAATGTAAATACGGCATAAAACGACGCACAATTACCCGACGATCATTGATTTTGCATACGTATAATGCGCATTCGAAATTATTTATCGTGCGAGCGCGACATTTTTATAAGCGATGGCCATTTGGAAAATTAAATGTTTGGATTTATGTTGGTTCTTCAATTGCTAGTGAAATGGAATGGCTATTGTGCGTGTGTCCTATAGCTAAAATAGTATGCATACACAAGATTCCTGATGTCATATTTGTTATTAGGTGTAAAATGTTTCTCTTATTTTTATCTTGATGTAGAAATTCAAATTAATTGTATCCTGTGGTTATCTATAAAAACACAATTCCTCGTGGAAAATAATCAATTACGGAAGATCTGTTCACAAAATATAAAATATTATTTTTATAAAGTGAAAGTTATTGCTTAGTATGGAAGTAATTAACATAAAAAGTTAAAATAAATACATCACTTTAAATAGTAACAAGCATGAAATAATAAAAACTTGATTTAATAAACTTGAATGTTATGAATCAGAAAGGGTATATTTAAAAAAAGGTTGATTCAATACAAAGGAAAGTATTGTACAAAAATAATATCCTTACTTTTTCGCGTAAACCTGAAGAGATGTTAGCTTTATTATTAAAAATAACCTCCTTTTTATAAACCAATTAGATTTAAATATGTTACTTGTGTTTAATCTTGTGGGTATTATTTATATTATATGTTTCCTGTTAGACTATTTTGCACCGTATATTTATATCAATCTTTGTATGTAAAGGAGTATGTCGTAAATAAACATTACTATTATAACTACTATAACAGTAAAACTAAAAATTTAAATAAAAACCAAATTATACAATAAAATCTATCATTTATTGTGCATAAATGATCATCATACAATTTAGACTTTAATAATTTTCTAATTAAAAGAAAATTATAATTGAGTACTTTAACGTGCATTTCAAGTTGGTAATGCGTTTTTAAATTATACCTTATGTAACGTTTTCGTCGCCCCGTACATGTTTAGTTCTGATTTAATTGGCATATGTCTGCTATACCCAAAAATATATACACATGGGCGCTACGGCACCACTAAGACAAAACATGAACAACTTTTTTTTTCACATGCAACTGAGCTTTAATTGGCATGTATTAAAGAATTTTAATGCAGGACATATTCGAAGATATTCGCCCCTACCTGAACATAATCGCGAGATTGAAACGAGCAATTAACATTTATCGGATCACATAAATTTTATTCGTAAATTGTCTTTTATTTATCATTTTGCTTTGAAATATTATAGTATTACGCAGACCGGTCTGGAATTAGATAGTATGTAATTTATCAGGTAGTTATTGGTTGTTGTTATCGTTTTTATTCGTCTTAAAATTGGTTGGAAGGCACAAGCGAGCACAGGTAATTTGTGCAATTATATGAAAAACTATAATAAATAAGTAAATGATTAAGTAATAGAAATTTATAACCCGCTATTATTTGTTAACTGTAAGTACATGGTATAGTAAAACTATAAGCTGTGACATTACAAATTATTTATAAAAAAATAATTTAATATTAAATTCCAAATTTAATTATATAAGATATGGATTTGACTGCACAGTTAGATAACAAAGATAATTCTTCTAAAATTAATAAATATTTTTTAATTAACGTCTAAATAACGAAAAACTAGTTAGAAATAATGATTCATGTTTTAGAAAGTAACTATTAAACAGATATTTGCTACTCATAATTGTTATGAAATATAAAATATTAATTGTAATTGAATTGTAGAAATATTTAGTAATGTTATTGTAACGTTGATGCAAGATAGTTAAAGACAACGTGAAACTGAAAAAATTGTTTGTTATTGTTTATGTTTTACAAAATGTGTACTGATAACTAGAACTTTATGATCTAGACAAGAACAAGTTACTTCAAAAAAGATTACCATTTTGTCTGCAGTATTGCTGCAAAATCAATTCTAAGAAGTGAAAGAAAAAAAGGTTAGAAATTGGATTTTGTTAGAAGATTGTTGTGTTGTAAAAAAATAACAACATATCTACTATTGCAATTTGCAAAATTGGCTTTTGCCCAAAACTATTACTGGGTCAGATGAACGTCAACAAACATTGATAAATGAGAAAGTTGTGGTTTAGGTAAAAATCTTTGTACAAACACTTTAAATTATAATGACATTTCAAGTATACGCCTACATATTTTTTCAGATAATTTTGACAATGCTTTAGCCATTTTTTTGACGTAGTGAGGTGTTGGCCTCAGCTAATGGCCCCTAAGAATAACTTACGTATAGCATTACCTTCCGGTTTTTTTCTTTGCATAAATCTTGTTTTTATAATGTTTTGTCAACTAGTTTCAATTTGGCAATAGTTTGAAGTGGGCTGCTTATTATCTTGCAATTTTTTGCAGCACTTTTGGCACAAATGCTGTCTCCGGCTCCTACCTTTGTCTCATCTGCCTTTTTTAAATATTTGTATATACAGTAACATCTAGGTTAATTATTTGATTTATCCTCAAATGAATAGTTTATGCAGTTCTATCAGATATATTTTTTAACAATCTTAAATCTGTAAGTTTTACACCCAGTAATGTCTTGTTTCTTTATCTAATTTTTTTTTGTGTGGCCGTTTTTTGACTATATTAAAATAGCGTTATTTGTTTCCATTTTGCTTTTCTCGTCTGTTTTCTCTTTCTTTTATGGCTTTTATTTTGTTTGTTTGTGTCCATAGTTTGTTTTTCTATATTCTCAATTTAATTTTTAATGGTTGTTATTTTAACCACTTTGGTTTTCAGTATATTATCTAGTTTTTCTCTATCTTTTTCTTACGCTTTGCATTCTACTAGAGTGTGTCTGCATTATTGTGTGTTTCTTTCTGACAGAATAAACATTTTTTTTCTTTCTTAATTTTTTTAATTTTTTGCAACAACTTTCTAAAAGTTCCGTACCCGGTCAGTATTTGTATTGTATAATAGCACGTTTTGGGTTTGTTTTCTACTTATTATTTTATCTCCGGAATTAGTTTTATCGTTCATTCTCGTTTTTCTTCTCTATTCTACTGTTTCTACCATTTTTCATCGATTTTTACTAGTTTCTTTTTTTGTTTTTATTTTATTTTTGTCCTTTTTTCCACCGTCATATTTGCTCAAATTGTTGCCGCAATCACCTCAATCCTGTGAGACCGTTCTATAAGTCAAACTGGTCTTTAACAAGGTAGTTTTTTTATTTTTTCTTATTTTATTTCTGTTTTTTTTTTGTCAATTATGATTATTATTAATGAGACACTTTTTAATGAAAAAACTTTATTTAGCTAGTCACACGCGTGCTGTTTTTCTTATGCCATGTTGTTTACTCCCCGTTGCTATGTTGATCCATAGCTTACTTTAAATACTAACCTTACAGCTTCTGGTTTCTTTTTCTAAACCTCCGTTGTTTAGCATGAGTCTGCCGAGCTTTCTCTTCATTTCTTTTGTTTCCACTGACTGCTTCCTTGACCTGTTTATTTTATGCTATTAGCTGAAACTAATTTAACAGAATATTAGATGGCTTTGTTAGACGCAGCAAAGTCTTGAGATATTGGTTATTTGAATATACGGGTGCGGTCAGTTTTTTATTTTTTATTTTATCTTTTGCACATATGAAAACTTGGTTTTCTTATTTAAAAAAAAAAAACAAAAATAATCATAATCTTAAAAAAAAAACTGTTTTTTAAAGTTTCGTACACTGGCCATATGTTAATTTTTTTTTTTTGGTATATTTATATATTCTCAAAATTTGGTGCCGATTGAATAAGTCTAAATGGTGCAGCAAGCGCAAAAACTACCAAACAAGAATTAAAATCGGTTCAAACGACTTCTGAAATAAAATATTTTATTATACGATATGGTTTTCTACTAGATTTTATGTTTTTAAATTAAATGTCACTAACTAGAAGGTCATAGTTCCGATAATAGTCCCAGCTTGCTCAAATTTGCATTTTAACTTCAGTGCATGTTTTTGTATGTCTGAATCAGGTAACATTAAAACTTTTTAATATTTTAATGTTCACTGACTAAGATTGCAAAGTATAAAGAAATTGATAATACATAATTTTTCCTAATACTTTCAATTTCAATAGATGCGCATTGAAACATCTCAAGAGTTTAATTGTACTACCAAGGCCATCACATTCTGTCATCTGTCATCTGTCATCTGTCATCTGTCATCTGTCATCTGTCATCTGTCATCTGTCATCTGTCATCTGTCATCTGTCATCTGTCATCTGTCATCTGTCATCTGTCATCTGTCATCTGTCATCTGTCATCTGTCATCTGTCATCTGTCATCTGTCATCTGTCATCTGTCATCTGTCATCTGTCATCTGTCATCTGTCATCTGTCATCTGTCATCTGTCATCTGTCATCTGTCATCTGTCATCTGTCATCTGTCATCTGTCATCTGTCATCTGTCATCTGTCATCTGTCATCTGTCATCTGTCATCTGTCATCTGTCATCTGTCATCTGTCATCTGTCATCTGTCATCTGTCATCTGTCATCTGTCATCTGTCATCTGTCATCTGTCATCTGTCATCTGTCATCTGTCATCTGTCATCTGTCATCTGTCATCTGTCATCTGTCATCTGTCATCTGTCATCTGTCATCTGTCATCTGTCATCTGTCATCTGTCATCTGTCATCTGTCATCTGTCATCTGTCATCTGTCATCTGTCATCTGTCATCTGTCATCTGTCATCTGTCATCTGTCATCTGTCATCTGTCATCTGTCATCTGTCATCTGTCATCTGTCATCTGTCATCTGTCATCTGTCATCTGTCATCTTTGTCGACTGTGTTCTACTTTACTTCTTCTTTACTTCTTGTTTAAATTATGAATATAGATTATTGTTATCTTTTATTTAAATTCGTAATATTTTTTCTGTGTGCCTTCTAGCGATAAAACTAAGCAGGACTTGAAAAAAAACACATCAGTTCATATTGACAGGAAATTTTCCGTTTTTGTAAGTTTTGAAAAAAATGTATACTTCTTGATCAAAACCTCGAAAAACAATGTGATGCAGGAACAAATTTTTAAAATTTTTAGACCTCATATTAGCTACTTCAAACTTCAAGTTCCATATCCAAATTTTAAGAATTTATTTATACAAATTTGAAGAATATTTTCCCAAAATTTTAAGTCGTTTCATTTTGATAGAAAAATTTTACGTCTGTTTGAAAATGTTAATTTTTGCTTTTTTTGTCAAAAATGGCAAACTTTGAAACACTATAGCTCCGTAAGTACTTGAGTGATTATAAAAAATCTAAAATATTTGGAAAGGGTATTACCTACTAATCTAACATTGTGATTTTGCAATGTGGCACCACTTTGAAGTCAGGTCAAATTTCATAAAATGTGTTTACAATCGGAATGGTATATATCAATGTATCTACAAGATACCTGAATATGCAAAATTTTCGGATCAAACTACATAAAATAACAAATCAATTGCCGCCGGGTACGTATCGGTACCTATTTTCAGGGCTGGAAAGACAAAAACAAAAAAATAGCTTTTTTACGCTTTTTTTTGGCTCTAACAGTCTAAAAAAGGGCAAAAATGAGTTTAGAGGACTAAAACGTTATGAATCCTTTTTTTGGTTTATACTTTTATGTACTAAAATTAGGCGCAATTCCGAGACATTTAGTTTTTGAGAATTGTACAACAGGGTCCGCTAACAGGTATTGAAAAATTTTGGAGCGTTGTGGTAGAAGAACAGCAGCGTATTTTTTGTGAAACAACATTTGTTAGAACCAAATTCATAATTGAAGTTTAGAAGCAGTTAGTGTGACAATATAACGTTTCTTAGCGGGGTAGGTTTTCTTCAAGAAAGACGATACTGCAAATGATAATGTCAACAACATTTATTGCGGGCTCAAAAAATTGGTACGTACCCTTAATAACATTGAAAGAGTGCAACAAGCACTACAGCAAAGTCCACAACGTTTGACAGTTTGTCAAGTAAAAGCATTGAACATTTTGAGCACTAACCTTACGCAAATTTTACACGACGACTTAGGTTTGTATCCCTATAAAATTCAAATTATAAACAAATATGTATCAGGGCGTTTAAGGCATATGTTTCCAGGAAAATTGGTTTTACAAAACGGCGATGTTAATTGGCCTGTAAGATCTCCGCATTTAACTCCGTTTGGCATACCGGTCTTTTACCGGATTTACCTAAGAATGTTACATAGTCGTGGTATGTAGCACATTTGTAGCTGTGGGGTGTTGGCAAAGTAATCAAATTTGTAAACATTTGTAAAACAGGTTTTTTTTTTAATGCGGTCGGTAGTCTCCACGTTGACAGCGGGTGTAGTTACTTCCTCTACCCACTGTGTGCATACGACCATCACCAAGAACTACTTTATTCTCTTAAGAATAGCGTTAAAAAAGCCGATAAAATCAATTGCTACTTTTTTCCACGGCTTTTTTGTCGTTTGTGATTTTAAGGTGGGGGTTATGTGCCGGTTTTAGTGTGTGCACTTGTGAGGCACTCTCGCACAAACGTGCATACGTCTTTTTGGACTCCTGACTAATAGTACTAGTAAAGAAAAATGGTTGCTGTGATTGCAGTTCTTGTACAACTTGCTTTGTTGGCCTACTTGTTAACTTACGTCTATGTTTTTCAAATAATGTTTTGCGTTTGGGTACATTCGCGTTGAAAACGTATGGCTATTTCCGCTATTGTTTTGTTGCAATTTGATGGGTTGGTCAATTGCTTTTTTGATGTTGTTGATGTGTGTCCGTTTTTCTGGATTTTCTGAATTGAAAGTTATAGGGTAAACTGAAGTCTACTGCACTAAGGCCTCATTAAGCTCTTTGTACCTCCTCCAGTAGTAACCTCACTCCGTTGTCTTTGCATTTAACTACCTTATGTGGCTGATGTATGCAAGTACAACGCTTGGAGGGGTCTCTATTATGCTGGCCATGTCAAGCCAGCAGCTCTCCAACATAGACTCTTTATTGTATGAGAAGACCGGGCATGTCCATAGCACGTGCTCGATTGTCTCGTCGTCCATTTCACATTCTCTACACGTTGGATTGTCTCCAATACCAATCGTGTGCATGTGTTTCTTTAGTTGTCAGTGCTCTGTCAAGATTCCTGTTATAATTTGCAAGTTCTTTCTGGACAATCGCAAGTAGTAATTGGCTGTTTTGGCGTTTGAAGCAGTCATTGCTTCCTTTGCCTGTCTGCAGCTCGGAGTATCATCCCAACGCCGTCTCAGTGCATTGTGTGTGTTAATTTTTAGTAGATTATTTTAGCTTTTGAGTGTTAAAGCGGTCCAGGGTTCAACACCACACGCCATGAGGGTTAACCCTTTACGTGCCAGCTCGTCCGCCTCAATGTTACCTACTGTGTTGGAGTGTCCTTTTACTCAAAGCAGCTCGATGTTATTTCCAATGGTTGCTAAAGTAAGGGAACAATGACATTCATAAATTAACTTTGATGTGATTCTAGGCTTGTTTATAGCAATTAGGGCCGTTCTATTATCCGTTAGAATTTGGACATTCTTGCCAGATATTTTGCGGTTCATAATTTCCATAACCCCGTAAGTTATTCCAACTATTTCTGCTTAGAAGATAGTCGTGGGCTTCTAGTGGTAATGATATTTTGAGGTCTAGGTCTTGCAAAAAGATTTCCGCTCCAAAACCTTTATTAGTTTTTGAGCCATCCGTGTAGATTCTTATCAAATCATTGACCACGTTCTGCTCCTTTTGTTTATGTGTGCGCACGTTGTAAGGTCTTTGAAAGACAAAGAAGGGTGACATGTTATCTGTTTGCGCTCCTAACAAAGGTGTTTTCTTAACAGCCTCTTCCAGGAGATTACGGTGTTTGCCAGTCCTACCTGCAGTGTACCAAAGTCCAGCTGCATTCAGACGCAAAGCTGCCATTGTCGCTATTTCCTCGACGTAAATGTCGAAGGGCGGCAGACACAACATTGCTTTTTTAGCTGCAGTTGGTGTTGTCCGCATGCTTCCTGTTATACTTAGGCATGCCGTTCGTTGCAACTGATTTAGTTTGCTTGCAGACGTTTTTTGTTTAGCTTGTGGCTACCATATTAGTGCCCCATATGTGATCATAAGTCTTATGACGGCTGTGTACAGCCATAGCACTATCTTTGCATCTCATATTTAGATGTGGTCCCCATGTGAGCTTATTGTCAAAAACTACCCCAAGATATTTTACCTTGGTTGATAGCGATAGTGGGGTATTTAAGAGTTTTGGTAAGTTTAGATTTCCAATTTTCCTTTTTTTTTGTAAAGAAAACCAGTTTGGTTTTCAAAGAGTTGACCGTAAAAACATGGTCTTTGCACTAATTTTCAATTATTCTTAAAGCCTCTTGCATCAAGTTACAGTATGCTTTTGAATTTACCGCTTAGTAAGATTGTTATGTCCTCTGCATAACCAATTGTGTAGAAACCATGATCATTGGGTAGGCGTATAAGGCTGTCGACTACTATATTCCATAGTAGTGGAGATAATACACCTCTAGGGACATCCTTTAGCAACGACTTTCTTGACCGTCAAACCTCTTAGATTAACAGTAACGGCTCTTTTCTCCAACATGTGTTTTATCCATCCACTAATTGTGGGGTTTACACCATGTATTGCAAGAACAGTTTCTATTTTATTGAAGGTGGTTTTATCAAAAGTGTGTCCTTTGTTTACATAAAGTTTTTTACTCCTTAAACCATGTGCAAAGCTTTTTAGTGTTTGGCTGTTCTAGATTAGTTTTAAGTAGTGTTCAAGCGGTTCATTTTTTGCCCAAGTATTGCACCTTTTCCTTTCCAAATTCGTATGTTCTTGCAACCTTTTCAAAACTAAACGCAAATAATTTTTGTATTCAACCTCATCATTGAAAAATACCATGATGTTATCCAAATAGACTAGAACAGATTTTCAACATTTGCAACATTATTTTTTGAAATGTCGCCGTAGCGTTCTTTAAGTTGAACGGCATTTTTTTAAATTGGTATCGTATTAAAGTGCCTGTGTCTTTAGTAATCTTATTAAATTGCCGGTAGTAAATACAAAACCGGGAGGACCTGACTTTTTTTTGTTTAATGCCTCATGCTAGACTTTAGCCAAAGTTATTGGTTCCCGCGTTTCCAGTAACCAGTGGCGCGTGGGTCTATGCTGGCTTTGTTGGCGGCCAGTAAAGGATTTTCCAGGATTATGTCCTCCCCAGATCGGGAGCATTTAAAAAGTCTAATTTCAGTTGGCTGTTTTCGATTGTAATGCAGTGTAGGCGGTTAGCATTTCCGACTACCCCGACTGGTTGGGCCGTGGAATTTGACGTATCCCACACGGTTTGGTGGTCAACCTTCGGCTAGCGTTTGTAGTAACCTTCTCCTGAAGGATAGTAAGGGCTACCCGTTTACTCTGCCGTTGGGTAAGTCGGCATCATCGTTTTCTTATTATATTCTATGTTTATAGAAATGTTATCTTTCTTATTTGTCATAGGGAACCCAAAGGCAGTTTTGATATGTCTTTGTTCGGGCGCCATTTAAGAAGAGTTGTCGTAATTTGGTAGCGGTATAAGTAACACATTGCACACTAGATTTACACTTTACAGTGTATTTATTGTCTAAAACTTTTATAAACTTTAAAACGGAAATTTATTTGTCTAGAAGTTTTATTATCTGTACTTCTAGCAAAACTTTCAAAATAAAAATTTAAATCCAAAATAGCTAACTATTGTAATTTTTTAGAAAGAACCTAAAAAATAAAATAAATCAATATAAAAACGATATAAACTAGACAAAAAATAAAGCATGTACTAACTACGAACACAAAAAATTTATCTAGCATCTTCATAGAACTTTCATACCAAGAAAACGCAAATACTAAACTTTAATAATTCGTATTTTAATCATATCTTAATCAGATGTCCAACTTATTATTTTACATTGTGATCTAAAATTAAGATAAGAAATGTAACCTATGAATTATATATTTAAACAAGGCCAAGGCGTAGCAGTCCAATGGCAAGATTTACTTCAGATAGATTCATATGTGGATATTGTTATACACTGGAATAAGATTTATTGTAGACAACACAAAACTTTGTTATAAAATTTAATTAATTTGATTTTTTATATATAAATAATAATAACAAAATGAAGGTCAACAAAACTAATATTTAAATAAAATATTTTTTTATATAAAACATAAAATGTGATAATTAAATAAATCAATTAACTTTTTTATTAATAATAATTATCACTTATTCCGAATGAAATGTGTCATTAATATGCATTAAATTTCTTATAAAACCCAATTAAATAACTGTTCGATTTTTTGCTGCAACTGTATTTTAATACATCGAAGCGTATGTGCAAGTTTTGACTGGACATGTAGTGGGAGCTTAATTTGGTAAGAGACACAGCACGCCAATTAAACCCCGAATAAACTAGAAGCAGGTGATGAAAACATTGTATATCATTATAGTGGTACCGATTTATTCTTTCAAGTAAGGGAGCTTTGCGGTATTTTAATATTCTGTAATTAGAATTAACTGTCAATTAAAAATCTCAATTAACTTACAATGTAATTTAAAAAGGCATAAAAGAAAACTTTATAGAAGCTCAACATCTATTATTCATTGTACCCTTATACTACTGAAGCTCTAAATATGGCAAAGAGTAATTAATTTTTATTTTTATATTAGTAACAACAAAATTATTAAAAAGTAATATAACTAATATTATGTAGAATAAAATTTTAAATCAAATTTAGTTCTGGTTCAGTAAATGTAAACTTAAATACTAAAATAGTTTGATATTAATAATAAATTAACATATTATAAAATAAAAATTTTAAATTTAAGACTTTTTTATCATACAATAAATACGATAAATAAACCGATGCAATCTTTATATTAAAAATACAGTTAACATTTTTATTTTTTATTATGGTCTATTTTAGTCAAGCTTTTAGATATAAAATGTATCTTTGTTAAATGAATCGACTGTAATAAAAGTATGTTTCACAATATTCACACGATAAGATATCTTATTTTAATTAATTAACTTTAATTAATTAATTAAATCTAACAGCTTCTGAAATAATGTCCCTTCGGCAAAGCTATAAAATTGAAATTGTTTGATTTCATAAAGTTGACCGTTGCAACTACATAAATAAGCCAAATAGCCCTAAGCGTGGAACGAGCTATAAATGAGTAATTATAAATAATAATAAAAATAAACATTTACATCTAATAAATGTAATAAGTGTTTTGAAAATATATCATAACATATTATTTACCATGCTTGTGTAAATTTAAGTAAGTTTATTTAATTATGTTGGATATATAGTTTGTATGTATTGTTTCTTCTCAATGTATAATATTTACTAACAAATTACTCAACCATAATAAAAGCTATCTTAAAAAACCCAACCCTTTTGTAAGTTTCCGTTATAAATAATATATCATGCAATAAAACTCTAATGAAATAATAAAACTGCAAAGAAGAACAGAAAAGGAGCACACCGATGTTGAACATGTTTCTTAATTTATTTAAGAGTTCCCTTGAGCGCCATAAAGACACACATGATCATACAGTATTATAAAGAACTCAACTAACTGTATAAAAACATAAGCCAATAATCCACAATAATAAATATCTGATAAGCGCGTTTAATTACAACAAATAATATAGTTATTGCCAATTTCGTTATACAACACTTCTAACAATTAGTTAGAATGTGTTCCGTTTTATTAAACAGTGAAATTGCGCAGTTTGCAATTTAAATATACTATCGGTTTTATTGCTGGGAGCAATTAAACTATCGAGGAAGCTAGGAAATTGTTCCTTCAAATTGAACGCGATTGGTTTGATTTTGCTATTTTTATTGTATCCTTGTTATATGGGATTCAATGATTTGTAATTTCCAAAGAATAAACAACATAATATATTAATTGCTCATTTTATGGTTATGGTCTATAAGACTAACTTAATTGTGTTTTTGTAATATTAATTATAATTATAAATAAAATAAATTTCTCATATTCTCCCGTAAGCTTCAAGTATTTTCAATATAGCAATATTCTATTGACAAATTTACTGAATATGCAGGATCATGTGGTCGACTAAATATCTAATTATTTTGATTCAATAAATTACAATAATTTAACTTCATAGATGCATATTAAGCTCCTTTGATAACAGATAATCAGTTGACTCAAACGCTTCTAGCAATTTTAAATTTTGTATGATACATTTTTTAATAGATAATAGTTGCGTTCAGAGTAAAACAATTAAATTGCTTTTGGATTTTATTATCTACATCGTTTTAGCTAGAATATTATTTGCAAAATCTATTTTAAATTTTACTGTGAACGCGAATGTACATGTCGTAATAATGTTCTTGTGCCAGTACCAAAAATATCGCAGTCTTAAGTGCTTCAGTTTAAAATGAGCCAAATTAGTCACAGGAATTATGTTCATATTTGTCAACGCCTTTACAAGATCAAATTAACTCAAGAACTAAAACCTCTTAATTATCTGAAGTGCCAAAACTTCTTTTATTGGGCTCTGCAAAAGTTTGAAGAAAATCTTGAATTTTATCCAAAAAAATATCTTCAACGATACAGCTCATTTTTGTCTTAATGAATTTGTCAATAAACAAAATACGCGTTATTGGATAGCAACAAACCCACTTGTGCTTCAATAAACACCATTACATCTACAAAAAGTAATTATGTGGTGTGATCGCCATGTTACGGTTAATGGAGTTTGCAATTGTGCCATGATGCAAGACTACTTTTGGCCAAAATTAGATGGACATAGGTTATATGCGATTCTAACAAGATTGTGTGACGCCACAACTAGTTAAACAATTAATCTAATAAAAAGAAAATGTAGTAATTGTAATCTTAAAATAATTCTTATTTAAGACTTTATCTGCTGCATTTGAACAAAGTGTGTTTAGGTCTCTCTTTTTCTTGACACACATTGCACATTCTATCCTCGGTGATGTGAAAACGACTAAGGTAAGATTTAAAAACTCCGTGTCCGCTCAAGGCTTAGGTTATGAAATAATCCGTAACTACGTGCTTCCTATTTGTTCATTTGGTTACATTTTTTATTAGCCTTTTGGTTTAATTTGCTTTGCTTGAGTTTCTTTCTTAAAAGGATTGCTACTTTTTCATTATTTCTTCCCTTATTTTCTTTTTTTTTCTTATTATTTTGCGTGTATTCTCATAGAGCTAAGGTCTACTTGCAGTTTTATGAGCAGACAATAAAGGAAGTTAGCTATTAAAGTAACCTGCGGCTATAGAACATTGTCCACCGAAGCTATACTTGTGGTAGCTTCAATAATGGTGGACAATGTTCTGTAGCCGCAGGTTACTTTGATAGCTAACTTCTTTTATTGTCTGCTTAGCATTGTTTTATATTTTAGGTATGTCATGGCTTTGTTCCAGATTTGGGCACTATATAAGATGATCGAGTGTACCAAGTTTCCTTTTGGGTTTACTCGGTTTCTAATGTTAGGCATAAGTTTTGTTATTGCCGTTATTGATTTCTCTGCTCTGCTCCTACCACCGTACAAAATTAAGCACTTTGTTTTTCCTCAGCTATCTCTAAGCTTAAGTCTTCAATTGTAGATTTTATTTTAGCCAGCGCAATGTTAGTGTTTGCAACTACCTCATTTTCGTCTTTTCCTGTAGTTACAATTCCGGTATCGTCCGCAAAGCATACAATTTTAGTGCATTTTGACAAGTTTACTCTTAACACCTTGTCCTAGTATTGATCCTTGTAGTACCCCACATGTGATCGTTATTTTTTCTGTTTTCCTTATAAGTAATTTTCTGCTTTTCAGATATCTGGCAGCACATCAATTAGACTTTTGCTTATTCTCATCTTTCTGAGCGCCTGTACCACTCCTTTCCACGGCATCGCTCCAAATGCATTTTTAATATCCACGGTAGAGAGAACACACATTTTTTTCTATTTTTGTAGAATTTTTTCTTTATTTTGTCTATTATTTTTTTCATTGCGATTATTGTTGACATGCCTTTTTAAAAGCCAAGTTGGTTGGTTTCAAGTTTGTTTTCCACTTCATCCTGCAGTCTTTCTGCTATGAGGTGATCATACAATTTCCCAAAAGTGTTTAGCATGCATAGAGGCCTGTATTTTGTTTCCTCTTTGTTTTTTTTTTGGTTTTTATATGAGGACCAGTCTAGCTTGTTTTTACTCTTTTGGAAACTTGCGTTTAGCAAATTTATTGTTAAACATCCTTAGTATTTTTTTGATAATAAATGGCGGAATTTAATCTAACCTTGTTTATTTTTATTTTATTTGCTACTTTCAATTGTTAACTCATGGTAAAAAGTGTTGTTTCTCCTTCTTCAATTGTTTTTGGTCATTTTAAATGCGGCTTCTTCAGGAATAGCAACTTAGCAATGTCTTTTTGTTTTTTGTTGTTTAGTTTATGACCGCTCTTGCTAGCTAGTTTTAGTGTAACCATACCCCCAGACATCTTCTTTTATCTCATCTACTAATGTCTTCCATGCTTCCTTCTTAGCTGCAATTATTTCTTTCTTAAAAATTTCTTGCTTTTCCCTGAAGTCTTTAGCTGTTTTTTTTTTTTTTGCATGTTTTGGTTTTTCTTATTTCCTCTGGTCAGCTTCCTCTTTGCGAGGTTACATTCAGCTTTAAGTTTTGTAAAGTTTTTGCTCTACCAGTAGACGGTTCTTCTGGGATTTGTGCTCCCCTTTTTTTTTAGTTGTCTTTAGGCTTTCCTTGACTTTGCTTCTGAATTTGGACAGCAATTTCTTTTTTATTTTTCATCCTTTTTTTACCTCCACTTTTTTTTGTCTTTAGATTGTTTCAATTCAAAATAGGTATTTTGATACAGACTGAGATTGGTTTTATCGTTGACTTCTCATTTTGTTATTTTTGCTGCGGCATTTTTTGAACTTAGTGTAATATCCAGGTAAGACTCCTGTATGTTTCTGAGAAAAAATGGTTTGTCTCCTATGTTTGCTACTGTCAGGTGCAAACCCGCCATTCAATCTAGCAATCTTTCTCTTCTTTGGTGTGTCGTTTTGGCTCCCAAAATTGTGGTTTTTGAGTTAAAATCTCCCGCAATTATTATATTGATTTTTTTTTTCTTTCTAACACTACTTCCTAGCTTGCTTAGGAAGTGATCAAAATCTGCCATAAGTTTGTTTGGTGACCAATAACATGCATAAATCACTAATTCCTTTAACTTGATTCGCACAAAACCTTCTTGATTCTGGTCGTACTTTTTGATCACTGTTATATATATTTATAGCCGCATCTTGATTTTTGTCCAAAATTCATTTTCCAAATTTGACAATGTTTTTGTTTGGTTTCGCTATTATTGTCATATCAGTTCCTCCTTCATTTGCTATTTTGGTTAGCAGGTTCATGGCTGCCTTGCTTCTTTCTAAGTTAGTTTAAAGCACATTGTTGTTTTTTTCTAAAAACCACCCTTTCTTCTTTTATTGCATCCTCTAGTGACTTTCTATACTTTAGACACGTTGATTTTTCTGCCTGGTGCTCTCCTTTTTGTCAATTTTTTTTGTTTTTGCATGCTTTGAAATTTTTTTCTTTCTGTCCACATTTATAGCACGTAATATCATTTTTTTTATAAAAGGATTTCTCATTGCCCAACCGGCTAGACACTCTCTTGTTATTTAAATTCTATTTACTTCTTTTTTACTTTGCCTTTTTTCTACTTCTTTGCGTTTCATAGTTTTTGTCACAAAATTGTAGATGTGTGACTAGTTGATCCAGTCATTAGGTCTATTAGGCTATTCACCCTTAAACTTTCACCTAAAGCTGCTTCTGTTTTCTTTCTTTCGACGTGCCAACGTTTGCAGGAGAAGATTGTATGTTCGAGAAAGTCTTGCTTCCTGCAGTAGTGGCAGGCGTAGTCAGCAGTCTTTCCTTTCTTTTTGTGTATCTTCTAAAGCTGACGTGGCCCAACAAAATTTTGGTTAAGAAATAGTTTGTGGTTCTATATTGTTTGGAATCAGCTTTTTCGTCCATTGGGCGGTGTCCACAGTGTCTTCTCAATGTTGCTGCCATGTCTCCTCTACGCTGTAAGCTGTTTTCCTCTATGTTTTTTTTGGCCCTGTACCTATCATCCAATTGCAGCACTTTAATGTCTATTGATGGGACCGCTGCTATCACGCACGCCGCATTTGCACTGACCGTTTTGTAGCTACTAATAACCTTCAGCAGGATTTTTTTTAGTTGAGATCAGTGTAAATCTGTACCGCTTTACGCCGAGTGCACTTTTCTACACAGGCGCTGCGTAGGTCATAATAGACTGAATCACCGCGTGGTAAACCGTTCTCTTGGCCACTAACGTTCGGCAAGATCTTTTTCGGCTTTTCTGACCGAGTTTACCACGTGATGTCCAATCGTCCAATTAGCGTCCAGCCATACTTCTAGGTACTTTACTGTTTTCTTGGACTTCACTTCCTTTTCTTTAAGCGTGAAAACCAACTCGCTTTTTCTTCTTGACCACTTCACTATAAAAACTTCAGTCTTCTCGGGGGCGACTTCCATCCCGTTTTTGACTATCCAACCGTCTATGGCCGCCAAGGCTTTGTTTGCTGCTTCCTGAAGCCTTGCAGCACCGTTTGTCTTGACCACCACTGCCAGATTGTCGGCGTACGCTACCATCCTGCATTCCCCCGAGATGTCAAGCCTAAGTACAGGATTGTACAACACGTTCCACAAGATTAGAACTAGAACCAAACCCTGTGGTACGCCCTGCGTCAGCTTCTTTTTTTTCCCCTTCTGCGATGCGGAGCGTTTTCTCGTTTAAGTAGCTGGCCAAAATGTCCCTGAGGTATCTGGACACCCCAATCTCCTGCAAGCGACTTATGATCTTACTCTACCTTCCGATATCGCCCCCTTCTTCTCTAGCTCTTCTTCGAGTCTCCTCTTTAAGAGGTGCTTATAAGTCTTCCCAAGCACAATTAAGATTCTTATTGCTTAAAATTTGTTTGCTTTTCTTTTTGGGATTAGCACCACATTTGCTTTCTTTCAGTTATTTGAAAACACTTGGTTTCCCAGGACACTAGAATCAGGAATTTCTTCTTAGGCCAGTTTTATGATTTTTTTCTTTGATGCCGTCGAGACCTGCAGTTTTTTTTTTTTTACTAAACCTTGCAATGGCCACCTTCATCTCCTTTCCTGTAAACAGAGGAGGAGTGTCCGGATTTTTAAGGGTTGGCAAACGTGTCACCGGGTTGTTGACGTCTGGGAAGAACTCCACTATCACCCTGCTTCTTGTGACATTATCTAAAAAAAATTGATTCGGCCTTACACCTAGTCTTTTCATCATGATCTGGTATCTCTGACCGAAAGGGTCCTTTTCCAGATCATTTAAAAGGTTGTGCCACTTCTCTCTTTTGCTTTTTTTAATTTTGTCTTTATATGTCTTCTTGGCGGCCTTACTTTAATTTTCGAGGTCTACATCAACTTTGCTGCATGCCTGACCCTCTTGAGTCTTCTCCAGATACCAATGCGCGCTTTCTGTACTTATTCAATATCGTCGCTCTACCAATACGGCATGTTTTTGCCTCCCTTATCGCCCAGCCTGTAACTGGCTCAGTCATGTGGTTTCTTTAGGGTTTTAAAGACATTTTTTTTCTTTTTAGAGGCCTTGGAGTACTCTCCTTGCCTTCTCCGCGTTTAGCGCCCACACCCATTCTAAGCTGTATGCTTGTTGTTTGCCTAAGCACGCAATTTCAAAAGAGAGATACCTGTGCAGGCTCAGTGACTCTTCTTCTCGTCGACTTTCCAACTTGACAACGTCACATTGCTTGTAGCCATAGTTAAGTCAATATGTGAGCCGCTGGTCTTCTTCACAAAAGTCGGAATGTGCCCGTCATTTACAAGCACCAGATTCAGAGTTGCCATCCACTGGGACAAGTACTCTTCTCTTTTGTCCTCGCTTACCGAGGCCCAAGCTGGAGATTTGACGTTGAAATCTCCGGCTAGGATGACTCGCTTAGGCCGAAGAGTTCTAATACGGTCCATGATAGAGTCAACCTTTGCCTCCAAAGGGATGTTTGGCGTTTTGTTACAACATGTCTAAGATCTCACAGATTTGGAAACCGTCTTTGGCTTGGTGCCCCTTAATCCCCGCCTTCTTTGTGACCTGGAACACCGCCACATCACCTTGCAGATCCGTCAAGAGGCCTTTGCTTTTAGCCAAGTTCTTGTTAGGTTTTTGCAGCAGCACCAAGTCTGCTCCGACTCGCCTCGCCTGTGCCTCCGCGGCGTCGTGTGCGGTACCAATGTTTATTTGCAAGTCCTTAAGCCCCATTTTGTTGGACTTTGTTAAGATTCTCTCTGCATCTGTCTAACGTTCGGGCACATCATTGAATCCGCCCTGTGCTCTTTATTGCATTCTATACAATGCGCAGAATTTTGGCACCCTCTTGCCTTGCTGCATTTCAAGCAGTCATGGCTTTCAACTCTCTGTTCCGGACATTTTGCTCAACTTTGAGACAGTGTTGTCGTAACCTAACCTAGCTTAACCTAACCTAACCTAACAAAACCCGATATTACCAGTTGCTTATATACTGTAGAAATTAAACCCATCATCACATACGCAGCGTTTGGAGAGGTGAAAAAATACCACAACTAGTATACAGATCTTACCAATATTTTATAATTTATGATTATGTAACTACCTCACTATTTATTGGGAGCTGTAGATAATGATAATGCCACGGTTAATAATAATAATTGCATTAATTTAACGGATATAATATAATATTATAATATTTATTATAAATATTTACTACAATCATAAACTAATTTACATTACTAAATTAAATTGAATAATTGTTAGTAATGTTTCGCATAGTTTCATCTTTATATAGTACGCTATTTTTACAACAACTATAAAACATAAAAAAGAATTGAAGCCTTAAAGAATAATTATGCATCTCAACGTCTATCAACACTATATTTAATTATATTACCAGAAATCCTAGAATCTTACCATCTAAAAACTGGAATCAACGCCATATAAAAAATACAAGTAGCATTTCCCAATAAATACCCATTCTCATGCACTCTCGACAGCATTTATCGAAAGCTATCGATGACTACTGAGCTACTACACACCCATATCTAGACACCATCCATATTTTTTTCATGCTTACTATATAAGAGTGCAAATGCGTATAGCATACTCGTGTGCAGGTTGTGTACACGATATTAAACGGACAAATAATATGCCGCCTAGTAAATCAATCAGCCTCGTTTAACACTCTGGCATTTTTATGACAAACACGCGTGCAATTCCACGAATTAAAATTGATTGATCACATTGTGTACTATGATTTTTTTTACTACCTGTACGCACATTCTTCAATATTTATGCGGAACTAACAGAAAAAATGTGGAATAATTTCTGATGAGCGCTATACTGATTTTTATTGCCATATTTGCTGTTAGGTGCTTCTCGGTTGGATGGAACGTCACATATGCAATGTGCGAGATTTATTGCAAGTTCTTATTTGTTATAAATATAAGCTACTTAATAACATGTGGTGGAGTTTTTTATGGTTTAAGTGTATGAAATATATTTATTGCAGTTATTTGGTTTATTTTAAAATATGTTTTATTATTACCGTTTTAAATGTATCGATTTCATAATTGATGGTAGTAATTAAACCTTTTTGTTAGTACCGTAATTTTATTATTAATATAATTCTGTAAATCTATCATTTAATTTGGAACATATAAGATGTTTCAAAATAATTTTATTGACGATACATAACTGATGATATTAAGAGCACTCTAAATCTTAAGTGATGTCGGTATTAAGTCTACTACTCGTTTATATTTATTTTGGTTCTCACCCTTTTTTGTATTAACAAAATTTGTTATCTAATTTATTCTATTTAATTAGCTACATATTTATGCGTAAAGCTTAAAACATTGTCGCATGCTTCATGTTAGATTGCTTACAAACCAATTACTTGTGGTATTAAATTACTTCTCCGTTTTGCGCCAACAAATAGTTTATAATTGAGTAAACTATGCGTGAGAATTAGTTGCACACAAGAAACTGCACAAATATGTTACAATCCAAAAATTCTATATAATTTTATTATTCAACAATCTGTTTTGATATTATAAATTTGAAATTACTAATTCAGCATTTATATAATATAATATTTATTATGCGATTATCAATTAATGTTTTATCAATCTAACTACATATTGCCACGGCATAAGGAAGATAGCCGGTTTGTAGTTTTAATTACATAATTACATAACACATCGTTGAATTTCGTTTTAAACGAGATAATACACTCAGCTTAAATGTGCAAAGACAAAACTAAAACTTGTTGTTTCACAGGTGAAATTCACAGTTTCATGAAGCGTGTATTAAAATAGCCATCTCAAATACATGCAATGGCGAAGAATTTTGCTAGATAATTGCAACGTAGAAAACGTCAGCTTGATAGCGTTAAAGCGTGGTTAAAGCTCAGCATCTGGCCCCCTTATTATGTCATACTCATTATAGCAAATACACTTTTGTTATTTCGTTCATTAACCTCAAGAATATCTATACAATTGAAAGTAAATTAATCCATTACTTTTGTTCGTTAAATAAAAAAAGTTTTTTGTTATCGTTTTTTTTAATAATATATTAATGTGGTAGAAAATGGCAAACAATTAATTATTAATAAAAATTGTTAGCAACAATAAATAACAAAAATATATTATTTACATAAAACGTGCGAGTAAATATTTGCAACCCATTGTCAGCCTTAAAAGTCATTTAATAATTTTCCGTTCTTCTCAACGGTTTAAAATAGAAGAAATTCAATAAATCAGTGTAATGCGAAATTGACAATATTTGGCAATAGAGAAAAATTTAAGAATTCAGAGTCGACTGCCAGCAGCCGACAGAGAAGCATCGATCCGAGACGCCAGCTACCAGCCAGCCAGAACGATCAACTACTAACTGGAATTATTATTGCAAACTCGTGTTGATAGTTATTAATGCCAATCGGTATTAATAATTATTAATACTCAATTAATATTTAATTTTCTGTTTTTGCAAGCACAAGTTTGGAAAAACAGAAAATATTTTTTTCTGGGCTATAGCCAGACGTCCGACAACGCCGCGTCCCAGCAGCTGGAGCTGGACCGGCAGAAAGAGTCCAGTCCAAGGGCGAACACCACTCCAGGGAGGGGTCGTTTGAGCGGAGCTACATCAAGTCCAGGGCCGAGGTCAGGCACCTGGAGGGCCAGCTGACGGAGCTCCAACAGCAGCTGAAGACAATGGAGGAGAACTTCAAAAGGAAGTTTGAAGCGCTCCAGGCGACAATCGCGTCGCTAACCGCGACCAACGCGGAACAGGCCGCCACCATCAAGGCCCTGTCAGCCGCCCTGGCTCCCACCGCTTCGCCGCCGCCACCAGAAGACGAAGACCAGGACCAGCTTGCCGCCTCCAAGAAGTCCCTTAAGATGAAGGGCAAAGTCAAGAAAAAAAAGAAGAAAACTTTTAATGCAACTTCTTCCGAAGCGGCAACAGCCGCACCCACCTCCGCCCCCGTTTTACCAGCGGAAAGCGAAATGGAACTGGAGGGAGTCAGCAGCTACGACGATGACGTCACCTGCAACTTCTAGTTTGCCGAGTCTATCTCCGCCGCCATGGACCTTACCGTCGAGACCCCAGCAGCACCCTCCAGCCCCATAGGACCCATTGTCGACGAGAATGGATTTCAACTGGTAGTTGGAAGGAAAAGGAAGAATTCCAGGGGTGAGTCACCACCTCTTAAATTATCTTAAGGGCAATCAGCCACCCCCCAGCTGCCATCAGCAGCTGGGAATAGTCAGCCATCAGCGACTACCCTCGCCGGCCCATCAGGCCACTCGGCGCTAAGGCTTTCTGTCACCAAAAGCGCCGCCCTCGCAAAAAAAGGAAACGCTAGATAAAGCTACGCCAAGGTGAGGTTCAGGCCTGCCGCCTCAAATGTTGACTCCGCCGGTATCGTGGAAGCGGACGAGGAGCCTAACTTCAAAGCCGCCGCCAACTCTAAAGCTCGTCCTCCGGCAATCGTCCTTGACGACAAAGAGCTCTACCCTGAGTTCTCCAAAGCGTTCAGGGAGAAAAATATTCTTATTTTATCGGCGCAAAACACCCACGAGGGCATTCGCATGATGTCATCCTTCATTGCCGACCACAGGAAGGCAACAGATCTTCTTCAAGCTCGCAAGGCAAACTTTCACGAGCCGACGAAAAATGCTTAGAAGTAGTAATTAAGCATGTACCAAAATTCCTCTCTGAGGATGACGTAGGGCGGGCACTAGAATCTTTAGGGTTCTGCCCGTCAAATGTCCACCGCATGGGGCATCTGTTCATCCGATTCCACATGATATCTGTTCCACTTCCAAAGGGACAAAAGAGCTAAGAGATCATGGATCTCGATGTGCTCTGCGGTTTCAAGGTTTTGGTCAAGCGCAAGAAGCGCAGTGGCGGCATCCCCCAATGCCAAAAGTGCCAGAGGCATGGCCACACAGCAAATTGCTGTTTCACCACGGCTTATGTTTGTCGCAATTGCGCGGGGTTTCACCAGTCGGGGTCCTGCGCCAAATGCGCCCTATGCAACGGGCCTCATCCCGCGAACGACAGAGGCTGTAAAGTCTATATTCGAATGTTGACCTCAAACGGCAAAAAACTTATACCGGCGCCCAACCCGCCCCGGCTCAAGCTCCGACAGCCCCTTAGGCTTCCTCTCTGCCTTCAGGTCCCCGCAGACCTGCAGCACTATCAGCGAACACTACGTTCGCTAACACAGTTGCCCCCAAAAAGCAACCAGTGGTCTCTAACGAGAAAATTGCCGCTATTTTGAAAGAAATGAATGAGTCTCAAATGAGGCTCATGACAAACATCCTCAAACAACTCAATCAATAATGGATAATACACCAGTTGAATTATGCCGCATTTGCTTCTGGAATGCTAACAGCATTACAGATGAATTAGGCGAAGTGGAAGCGTTCTTTATCGAACAGGAACTCGACATCATGCTGGTGTCCGAGTCGCTCCACAAACCTAATCAGGCGCTGAGAATCCCAAATACCTTCACGTATTTGGAAACGTTGCCGGTACCCATGAGGCGTGGAACACTGATCTTTGCAAAAAGATCGGTGGACCATTCCGAAGTGGATACCCCCGACACGATCTCGCTTGAGTCAAATGCGATAGTGGAGAATGTGCCGGAGTTGGGCAATTTCAACTCAAAGCACCTGGCGTGGAATAGCTTGAGGACAAACTGCAAAGGTCGAGCGTTGTTTAACTACGCCGAACAAAAAGATCTCCAGATATTGGGTTCTACCGAACCCACTTTTCACAGCGCCGCGGGTCACGTAGGGGACGTTCTAGACGTAGCAATACTAAAGAACGTTAACTACCAGTATACCATATCCGTCGCCAAAGGTCTTAGCTCCAATCACAGCCCAGTAATACTGGAGCACTACGTAAGGGGATCACACGGGGAGGGAGGAAAATTCGTAACACATACGAATTGGACTCTCTTCTCTTGATCCCTCGAAGAGAGCACTGGCAGATTTGCTCCAGTACAAACAGTTGACAACATCGAAAAAGCCGTCGAAAATTTCACGCACCAAATCCACCAAGCCACGGAAAAGGCTTCTAAGACCCATCAGGTCCGGGTAGATAATCCACTTGGACTATCACGCAAAATTAAGGCACTGATCCGCACAAGAAATGCCGCCAAACGCCAATGGCAGAGGCACCGCGACACCCGAGATCTCAAAATCCTGAACTTGCTTCATGGCAAAGTTAGGAAGGCTATAAGGTTGCACAAAAATTTGTGTTGGCAAACTAGTCTGGAACCGACGACAGACAATGATAATCTGATGTGGAAGATCTCCAAAGCGTTACGGAACAGACGAACCCCATTCCAGCCATTCTCGACGAAAATGGGCTTCAATTTGATATTGTGGGAAAGGCCGAAGCATTTGCCGACTGCCTGGAACACCAATGCTCCCCGTCGGAGACGGCGGACACGGAGCACGTCAAAAGGGTCAAACAAGTGGTCGAGGACTTGTTGGATGACTCTGACGACAACGAGTCGCTGGAAAGTGTGCAACCTTCTCGCATCAGAAAAATCATCAAACGTTTCAAATCTCGCACGCCCCCGGCCCTGACAATATCTTTAACAAGGCTCTTAAAGCGTTCTCGCATAAAGCAATAATGGCGCTCACCAACATTGCTAATGAGATTCTTCGAACTGGGCATTTTCCTTCAGATTGGAAAAGCTTTTTGGTAATTAATATTCCAAAGCCAGGTAAGGTACGTTTCCTCAAAATTATCGGCCCATCAATCTTCTCAGCACAATAAGCAAGGTTATTGAGAGGGTGGTCTTGGACAATCTCTAGGATCACAATGAATCAATCAACATCCTCCCCCGTCACCAGCACGGGTTCAGATGGGGCACTCGTCAGTTTATCAACTAAACCGCGTGACGGACCTTATAGTTGAGGGTTTTAGAGTAAAAAGGTCTTTTTCGACGTCGACAAAGCCTTCGACAAGGTCTGGCACGAAGGACTTATCTTTAAAGTGCATAGAGCTAATTATACTCCTCGACTTGTAAGGTTGATAGCCTCATTTCTAGACATCAGAACTTTGAAAGTTAAGCTGTGTAATCACATATCTACCCCTCGGGAAATAACGGCAGCAGTTCCTCAAGGCTCCATTCTTTCTCCGCTGCTGTTTAACCTATACGTGGCCGACATGCCTTCGGGATGTAGACACGGAGTCAAAATGGCACAATTCGCCGATGGTACGGTTCTTCTATACTCTTCCAGGTTGCTCAAGATGGTTACTTTGAGGCTTTAGAGGGCCACCGACAACCTCAAAGAATGGTTGGACAACTGGCAAGTCACTATTAACCCAGAGAAAAGCAAAGCTGTACTCTTCACAAAGCGACAAATCGAACTCGACGATAGCGTCTTTCTTAACGGCGTCCCTATACCGTAGTCCAATTTTGCCAAGTATCTGGGAGTTAATCTTGACAAGGGACTCACGTACAATCTCCACGTGCAGTCCGTTCTTGATAAAGCCCAAATGGCTAAAAACGCTCTTACTTCGATGCATCGGAATCGAACCCGGCTTTACACGTCTATCATTAGACCCAACCTAACTTACGCGTCTCCAGTATGGGAAACAGCAGCTATAGCCAGACACGAATATTGTGGCCTCTGTATAGGCAACTTAGTATATCATTCCAACCCTGATCTGCCGGACAGGGATAACTTTTTCTATAAGAGACCGGTGAACCAAGTAGCCGCACCCTAACTTTACTAACCCACTAACGATCCTAAACCAATACCGCACAAACCTATAGGGCGTAACCTAACCATCTCCACACTACTAATCTCCAAAAGGAAGGTACATGAGCCGTAAAGTCTCGAACTTTTGTAGGCACTCATTATTGGGCGGTTTTTAGTCGGTAGGCATTTCAAGCTGAGAGGAAATGAATTCGACACTTTGCCAGTCTTTAGAAGATTTTACCGCCTAGCTCCAAAAAAAAAATGGCAATAGAGAAAACTTATTCTTTAGACAGTTTTGAAGAAAAAAATTTGTTATAATTTTTTTCTAAAAATGCAATTTTGAGATGTTACAAACGATCAAAAATTGTAAATTTAAAATTAAAGTTTTTTGCGCTATTTTTCAGTATTACATTGTAAGATATCTCGGAGCGTAGCACACGGCATTTCTTGAAATTTGTAGGGTATTTTTTGCACACATAAAAGCACGTTTTTATCCATATTTAAGAAAAAAAAAACCTGTCATCTTTTTTTAATAAAAACTGTCTTTTAAAGTTGTGCAAAACTTTCAAAATTTAAGAAAAAAAAATTTGGAAATAAAAAAAACTTATTCTTTGAATGATTTTGAAAAAAAAAGTTTTCTTTAATTTTTTCTTAAAAATGCAATCCTGAAAAGTTACTAACGATCAAAAAATGTAAAAAAACTTAAAAACCTCAATTTTTTTAAATTTTAATCGGAAATGAAAAATCTGAAAAAACTCACATAATGAGGATGCATGTAGAGGAAGGCATTTTCAGTAGTTTGAACAAAAATCAATTTTTTTTTCGTACACTTGACTCATACATAACCTTATACATAGTGTTAGACAAAAAACATACGGCTGAATATCTCCGTTATTTTCCAACCGATTTATATGATTCAAAAACTATTTTAAATGGTTTTTTGAGTTATATAAAGACAGGTACACACATATTTGTTTTTATTTTTAATATAGTTGCTATGGCAACCAACATTATTTTTTTAAATAGCAACATACATTTTTTTAATTTATTTTATGAATTTTTATAATATTTTTAATACAACCATGTAAAATAAAAATATACTTTTATAACAAATTTTTTTGATTAATTTTAAAAAGATATTTTTGTTTTTATTTAAAATTATCGTAATTGAATAGTTGGCATTGAAAATAATGAATGTTAATTTTTTGATTTTCTTATGTTATTATGCATAATATAGTAACTAAAAAAAATTACTTTTTAAAATTAAAAAAAAAAATTATCAAAAAATAAAATTTAATCATTATTCATATACTCAAGCTATGTGGAGAATTATACTATGCAACCAAGAATACATAGAAATAATAAATCATAACATATACATTACCAATTTGCAATAATTAACACTTAATCAAACTGTAAATATACAAAACAAACACCCATTTCAATGTATTTGCAAATTAATATTACAAAATACTACGCATCGATAGATAAGTTCGCTCGCCGGTTACATGCTGCGAACTTTAAATTCTCATTAACATATTAATTTATTTCTGTAACCCAACAATATATTAATATTTTTAAAAAATATCGGAAATTTATGGCTTGTAATAAACCCCCTACTAGCCACTCTCACTAGTTTTAACACGTTTTTATATACCCCCGCTGATTCAACACTGAACTAATGATCGTGGTCTTTATTTCATACCATAGATGCTCCTCGTATTTTATTCAAATGTTGTCTACTTGTAATATTTTTAGAATTATTGTATTAATTTATGTTGGAAATAATATTCTTCAACATTGCTGCACATTAGCCATATGTTTGGTAATTACTAATGTATGAATCATATGAGTAATGTTGTAATGATTTTATTATTAATGTACGCTGATGTTAATAAATAAATGAATATATTTTAAGTAAGAAAATAATTATACTATTATTCTTAGTGTCAACTTTCTTCATTTTATTTAAATTGTAAGTAAATATGTTTTTGTGTCGACTAATGTGAATGAAAAATTTATAATATGTGTACAGATATAATCAACACGAATTATCATATAAATAATTAATTGAAAATAATAACAAATTAACTGAATTTTTTTTTTGTTTCTTACAAATATTTTAGACACGTTATGAAAAATACCAATACAACAACATAACTGTTATGATATATGAAATTTTCTTGAGATAATACTTGTTGCCAGTTATTTACTTATTATCTTCTATGACTCTATATTTTAATAAGTTAATCAGTTTTTATTACATTGACAATAAAATTATAATATCAAAATTACTGTGTATATTTTATTAAAACATTAATACTAAAATTGAATTTAAAATATTGTTTATAATATATTAAAAATATTATTGCATAACTGTATTAATATTATTAGAAGAAAGTAAATTAAGTAGATGTAGACTAGCTTAGTAATTTACTGTATGCAACCAATGATACATGTAAGTTTCGCATTTTGCCGATGTTAGTTTTAATAGTAGTAGTAAATATATTTATATCATATTTGCACAATAGTTTCTTGAAAACCTGTAAACGGCGGCAAAATGTTGAGTTCTTACTTGTAAAGGGTGTGGGTTAACGGGAAAATTAGTAAAAGATTTCGGACAACAAAAGAAGTAAGACAGGGCTGTCCACTAAATCCCACTTTGTTTGCAGTCTACATATCAGATGTAGAAAAAAAACTGAGGTTGGCTTAAGCAGGGAGGGTAGTAGTTGGTAAAGAAAAAGTGTGGTCGTTAGCATATGCTAACAACATAGAAATACTGGCAAAATATTCAGAGAAAATAAAAAAAATGATGAAAAATATAGAAAAAAAATTTAGAAAAAAAAAATTAAGAAGAATTATGGTATTCAGAAAGGGGAGTGAAAAAAAGAGGATGACTACAAATAGAATAAGCAAGAAATTAATTTTTTTAATGTTTAGGATATGTTTATTGCACAAATAACAGCAAAAGCAAGCACATTAAGAGATGGCTCAAAAAGCAAATAAAGTAGTAGTGAAAGAAAATTTGAGTGTATAACAATATATTGTATGAGTCAGAAATATAAAGATGGAAGGAACAAGATAAATTAGAAACAATACATATAAATACTGGAGATGAGTGCTATGCTCAAACAGAGAAACTCCAGCTGGAAAAAGTCAAAAAAGATAAGTTTAGAGTAGATGCAGAAAAAATGAACAATAAAATATGAAAAAAGAATAAGACAGAGACCCAAATGTAAAATCTTACAAGAATGCATAAAAATGAGAGCAGAAAATAGAAAACTAGGGCAGATTATAATAAGATGATAAGATGATGATTGCAACATTCAGATGTGGTAATAAAGAGTTAGTGACAAGTAAAGTGTAAAGAGTAAGGTATGCCATTAACATTTGAAAACGATATCAGTCAAATGGCCGTCACGGTTACGGTTGCAGTACCACATTCTTTTTATAAAATTTTCCATGACCAACTTGCACATTTGCGGCTGTATGTTCTCAATAACTTCACAAATTTTATCTTTAAGGTCATGAATCGTTTGTGGAGCATTGGCATAAACTTTATCTTTTACGTGGCCCTAAAGAAAAAAGTTTAAAGGTGTTAAATCACAAGATCTCGATGACCAATTGTGATCACCTCTTTAATAAATAACACGGTCAGGAAACGTTTCTTGCAAAATTGCGATTGTTTTCTTGCTTGTGTGGCACGTAGCGCCGTTTTGCTAAAAAATAAACGTTGTCCACATCAATATTTTCCAATTCCGGCTATAAAAAATCATTAATCATAGCTCGGTAACGCTATCCATTCACCGTAACAGTTGCGCCAGCCTCATTTTTGACAAAGTAGGGTCTAATCACACCGCCAGCTCAAAAACCGCACCAAACAGTGACACGTTGAAGATGCAAAGACTTTTCAACAATTATTCTTGGATTTTTTGAGCCCCAAATCCGACAATCTGCTTATTAACGTAGCCTCCGAGGTAAAAATGGGCCTCACTGCTAAAGATAATTTTTCGATAAAATTTCGGATCATTTTGATGCATCTAATCAGCGAAGATACGACCTAAGCTTTATTTAAATTTTTACCATTTTTGTAGTAAATTTTAAAAATTGTTGAAGCGTTTATTATTTCATTTTTAATAATGACGTAGTTTTTACTTTTTAAATGTCAAAAGATAATAGCTTCAAAATTGACAGCTGCCCGAATAGCCTGCTATTCAAAATGAAACTTCTAATTGGAAAACCCTTTACTTAAAGCATATAGAAGCAAGAAAAACACAATAAAAGAGTTTGAATAGCATTGACACGTAGTCCACAACATTCCTCAAGTAAACATGCATTTGCACTAGACATTAGTAACACTTAACTTAATTGGTTTGCATGGTTTTTAGCAAAGAAGTACTACGACTTGTAAATGATAATATAAACTTTAATTTTCTACTTTTTATGTCAGATAAAACTCATTTTTATATGAATAAATATATGTAAATAAACAAAATAGTCAATAATAATAAAATAAAACACTGTCTACGTTTTTTACCACAAATACTTTATTGATATAAATCTATATTACTAAAGAATATATATTAATATTAACAAAAGTTCACGACTCGAGTTTCGACTTTTGAAGGCCATTATCAAGTGAAAACAAACTAACAAAGAAATACATTTATACAGAAAAATTATTATAAAAATTGAAGTGAGGGAAAAATAAATCGTATTACTAGTGGTCTAGAGAGATTTGAAAAGAGGTGATTTATATTGTGGTAAGTCCTTTTGCTCATTGAGCAGATTAACAAGAGGATTACATTGTTTTATGTGAATTTCGGCGGCTTCTAACAGATTAAGCTTAGTGCCTTTTGTACAGGTATGTAATATTTTGATTTGATTAATTTCAGGAAAAGTGTGATTCGAATTTATAATATGATTTGCAAATGAGCTTGTGTCATGATTAAGTCTAAACGCTTTAAAATGTTCTGTATATCGTGTTTCAAAACTTCTGCCAGTCTGCCCAACATAAACACTATTGCATTCGGAACATGAAATTTCATAAACACCCGATTTCCTTAAGGGATTAATTTTATCTTTAGCATTAAATAATATATTTGATAATTTACAACTTGGTCTAAAAGCAATTTGTTGATTTTGTTTTCGAAGGATGTGCGCTATGTTCTCTGTGGTTTTTCCAAAATAAGTTAATGTTGTAAATGACTCTTTGTTTAAATTTGAAACTTTTGGATAAATGTGAGAAATTGTATTTTGATACAATTTATTATTAATTAAATTTTGAATAATATTGACTGGAAAACCATTCATATTTCCTATAGATATAATTTTATTTAGTTCTAAATTACGATAATGATTTGATAATGGAATTGAAACTGCTCTTTGTGCCATAGAATGATAAGCTGCTAGCTTATGTGACATGGGATGATTGGATTTAAAAGGAATTGTAGTATTGACGCTGGTTGGTTTTCTAAATATATTGAATTCAATTTTACTATTCTTGTGAATTAAGGTTAAGTCTAAGAAATTAATTTGATTATTTTGCTCTGTTTCTATTGTAAATTTAATTTTAGGATGAATGTCATTAATTTTATTTAAGAATTGATCAAGTTGACGTGATGTTCCGCTAAAACATGCAATTATATCGTCCACGTATCGATACCAGAATGATATATGTTTTTTGGTAAAGTCTAAATTAAATATTTTATCTTCGACAATTGACATGAATAAATCTGCTAGCAAAGGGCTTAGCGGAGAACCCATTGCTAGGCCAGTAGATTGCTGATAAAATTGATTGTTAAATTGAAAATAATTTTGTGCTAAACAAGTTTTAAATGCATTATAAAGTTCTGAATGAGTAATAGGGTCTTTAACTGATTTATCTAATATATGCTGAATAATTTCAAGACATTCATCTGTTGGAATATTAGAAAACATACTTGTGACGTCAAAGGATACTAGTTTAGAATTCTTTGGAGTGGTTACTGATTTTAAGTGTTGGGATAGGAGAAGTGAGTTTTTTACAGCGTATTTTGAAGTAAAATTTGTATACTTTTTAAATAGAGTATTTAATTTAATTGCTAAAGTTCGCGAAGGACTATTAATATATGAAACTACAGGTCTAATAGGAAGATCTGATTTATGAGTCTTTATTAAGCCGTAAAGTCTTGGCGCCTGAGGATTCATATTTTTGATTTGATATTTATCTGCTTTTGAAAAAATAACATGAGTGTTATCTAAAAGTTCTTTAATTTTTGATTGAAAGGCCGTTGTTGGGTCTTTCTTTAATAGACTTAAATTTTCGGTTGTAATAAAAGCATGTACTTTGTTATTATATTGGCTATTTTTTAAAATGACTATTGAATTAGATTTATCTGCTTTTGTGACAGTTAGTTCATCACTTAAAATTTTTCCCTTGATTGATTTAATAATTGAAGAATCTGTTGAAACATGCTGTGAGTGCGATTTTAAGGTTTTTGAAATTAATGCTTGTGAGACAAGAGGTTCCTGAATTTTTCGTAACGCGATTTCTGATTCTACTACTATTATTGTTTTGTCGGCTTTATTATTAATATACGGACTGTAATTAGGATTTTGGGATAAAAAGGTTTGTTCTAGTGCACTAAACGTTGTATCCGAAAGATTAATAAAAGTTGAAATTTGGTCTACTGAATTTGCTGGATTTACTGAGTTTACTGAGTTTACTTGATTTTTACGAAGATTTTCTAACTTTTTCTTTTGGATAGTATATTTTTTATGAATGACTTTACTGACATTTTCTCTAACAAAATCATCAAATATGCTAAATACTACTGCATGAAGTTTAAATGATAGTTCCGAATGCAATACCTTTAAATAATGCTGAATGGCATCTCTCCTCCGATGTAGGTGTTGGATTTCGGTTTTTAACCACGTACGTTGGGCTGCATGGACGGCTGCTTTTGCTGCTGGTGTAGTCGAACGCGTTCTGATTTTGATAAAGTTGGGGACGATGTTTTCTCGTAAGCACGTTGAGTTGTACCAGATATCTTGGGATGTAATTCTGTACTTCTTTCTTAATTTGTTGTATAATTTGGTCTGTATTGCCGTACAGGCTGATTTAATATAAAGGATGGTTGAGACCTTTACTACGTGGTAATCCATAATAATAATAAAATAAAACACTGTCTACGTTTTTTACCACAAATACTTTATTGATATAAATCTATATTACTAAAGAATATATATTAATATTAACAAAAGTTCACGACTCGAGTTTCGACTTTTGAAGGCCATTATCAAGTGAAAACAAACTAACAAAGAAATACATTTATACAGAAAAATTATTATTATAATAAATGTTTCATAAAACTTATACATAAAAATAATTTACCATTATGTTAGAGGTAGTTATTGTTAGCATTGCTTATAATTATTAATGTACTGTATATGATGTTATTTACGTACATGTATTATCTGAAAACCTGAGGGTTACACATAGATCAAGTAGGTCTTTGCATTGACAAGAGGTCATTGAGGCACTTACAACTATCTGAGGTTATTCACACATAGGCTAAAAAGAGTCTTGGAGGTGGGTAAAACAAAGTACATTGGCATTGAAGTCATTGAAGTACTTCACAGTAGTAGCATAACAGGTACGCTGCCAGATTTGGGGTTGTACTAGGGTGTAAAAATGGTTATTTATACACTGGCACAAGGCTTTGGGGTTTTATGTTAACACCGTATTTGGCATTGAGATCTTATACGTAACAGTTGTTGGGGTATACTTGTGCACTGGCAATGAAAGCCTTAGAGTTGCACAATAACTGCAAAAAATTGTCAAGCTTACACAGGCCAGTTAGGTCATGAGGTTGTAGGCAGAGCATATTACATTAGTAAAGAGCAGTCATATGCTGGAAAAAAATTATATATTTGTTGAGTGCGCGGAACATATCAATAATTATGTGTAGGTTAAATTTATAGAAAAGCAGCGTGTTATGCATCCCAAAAACGCTGAATCAACAAAATGAAAGAATATATAAGCAAGTCCTTCTAAAGGAAAGCTCAGTCTTACATCGACCCATCTCCGCGTGCTAACATCGCCTCTCAGACCTTAATTAATTACGTATACTTATAATCATTTTTAATACTTTTATATAATACTTATAATTATAAATAGTGTCTAATGTAAACAATAAAATGATAATTAAAAAAAAAACAAACTAATTAATTGACACATATTAACTGGCGCAGTCGACAGGATTTTACACAACGTCATAAAATTGGTCGTTCCGTATTAACGGTCAATGTGTATTGAACTAAAGTGAAAGACTGAAAGTTAACCAAAAATATTGGGTTATTTACAAAATGCTGTTGTTCACAGTATTTTTATTGTAAGTGACACACTTAGAATTAAATTACCACTCCTTGCATGTTCAATATCGATACGCTAAGCGAGCTATTAAATTCATTAAACTTGGAATATAATAATCGATCAAAAATGGCAACCGTAAAAGACATAACAACGGTTTACCAAGACACCATCCCTATTTTCGATGGAGATGCTAATGTAATAAATGCATATATTTCCGCTTGCAAATTTCTCATACGCACATTTTTACCGATTCATAATGCTGCTATTGAAGCATTACTTCTACGCATATTTTAAGGAAAACTGAGAGGTAGAGCCCTTCAAACCGATAGCAGTAATGAAGAATGCATCAATTGGAATCAATTAAAAAACTTATTGTTGTCGCACTTCGGAGACCAACGTAGCGAACAATGTCCTCTTCAGCGATTTAGCTATGATTTGTCCTTTTAAAGGTGAAGGTGCTTTTGACTTTGGAAATAAAATTAAAACCACTCTTCAACTGTTATTAACCAATGTCAAATTAAGAGATAATAATGTCAACAACAATTAAAAACAATAAACTATAAGAGTACCGCCCTTCAGATTTATTTGCAAGGTCTATACGAAATTGATAATAATATTGGAATCATGGTGCAAGTCCGCCAGCCCGCAGATTTAGAAGCGGCCATGAATTATGTTATTGAAGTCGAGAATTTTTATTATCATGCAGGAAAGAACAATAACTTGCATAAGACAAACTCTGCACAAATAAAACAACACGTGCAGCACGCGCAAAACCCGACTGCGAACATAATAACGCCAAGGCCGACATATCATCCCGTAATGCAACCAATGATAACGCCCACGTTTATTCTGCAACCGAGTTTTAATAATAACAATGGATTTTTCCGGAACCCGAATAATTCAAATCAGCAATTTCAAAGACAATTTATTCCAAATTTTAAACCATATATCAAATTGAAAGACCAGTTCCAATGAAGACAAATCAAATTGTAAACAAAACACCGATACCGATGCAAACAGGACAAGGTGCGATTAAAAGACCGCCAGTATCAAGTTTGCACAGAATCAATAAAAAACCAAATTAGAACGCGCATCAAATCTTTATTATCAAGAAAAGGAAGAACCGGAACAACTGTATGAAGACACACAGCAGGATGAAGTCGCTTGTTTTACAGAAGACGATTAATGTGAAACTTATGAAGCGCATCCAAATGAACAAGAACAGGAGGAAAATTTTCACTTTCTCAGTATTCACACCAAGAGAAAATAATAAATATCAAAATAATAACTTTAAACAATATTAATTCTAATCTCCCATACATACAATTTTCTGGCTTAAAATTTTTAGTAGACACAGGTTCGACAAAAACAATAATTAATTCTCAATTATATAAACATTTCGAAGATTTTGCCACGGTTTAACAAATCATGAACACGCTGCAGTAGTAACTCTGCTGGACGTATTCAAAGCTGATTTAGAACTTATATTCTATAAATTTGACTTTAGCCCAAAACTTGATGGACTAATTGGAATAGATCTACTTGACAAATTAGAAACCGTAGTGAATATAAAACAAAAATTATTGATTACTAAGAACGCAAGAATCCCGTTGCGATTAACTAAAAATAAACTAACCTTTCCACCTCTTCAGACGATACCCATTAAAATTCCAGTGAATATACAAAAAAGAACTATCAATCAATTGCAAATGTGACCAACAATAAAGTTTTCGTTATAGTAACGAATTATACCGACAACAAACAAAGAATTAATATTTGTGACTCTCTACAAACACAACTAGTTGATGTTCCATATAATCAATACATTTGCGAGCAATTCTTCCCCAAATATATCGATAACTTGACAGAATTGCATAGAGAAAATATAAATAGACATCTAAACATCGATGGAATGAACATAGAAAAAGAAGCTTCCATCAGAGCGTTATGCAAAAAATATAAACACATTTTCCATATTGAAGGTCAGCCATTAACTTTTACACACTGCATAAAGCATAAATTAAATTTAAAGGATAAAACTCCAGTTTATGTAAAGACGTACCGACAACCTATGGAAACGAAGAAAGAAATATAGAAGCAAATATTGGAATTGCTTGGCCAAGATATAGTACAGGAAAGTATCTCCCCGTGGAGTTGTCCTGTTAACATAGTTACAAGAGAAACTAATGGCAAAATAAAGAACAGAATGGTAATTGATTATCGAAAACTCAATGACCAAATGATCGAGGATAAGTACCCGATTCCGAATATTTCGGATATATTGGATAAGCTTGGACGCTGTCACTATTTTAACAGCATCGACCTAGCTTCGAGGTACCACCAAGTGGAAATGGATTCACAAGACATGGAAAAGACAGCATATTCTACTGAACACTTTAAATTCAAGATAATGCCCTTTGGACTTAAAAATGCGCCTGCGACCTTCCAGCGTCTAATGAACAACATTCTTCAGGGTCTTCTCGAAGAAACTTGTCTAGTGTACTTTGACAATATAATTGTGTACTCAACATCTCTTCAAAAACACATATCCAAACTTCAAAAGGTATTTAACCGTCTGGAAAATGCCAATTTTAAGATAAAAATTAAAAATGCGACTTTATTAAAAAACAAATTAAGTATCTAGGTCATCTGATAACCGAGAAAGGCGTCAAACCAAATTCAGAGAAAATAAATGCTATTAAAAGATATCTTCTCCCAAAAACAACAAAAATAATCAAATCATTCTTGAGACTGATCGGATATTACCGTAAATTTATCAAAAATTTCGCATCAATTACCAAACCTTTCACTCTGTGCCTGAAAAAAGGGGCAAAAATTGAAATGACAAAAGATTACATAGATGCCTTTGAAAAATGTAAAGATATACTTATGAACAAACCTATCTTGATATATCCTGACTTTACTCAAGAATTTGTAGTTACCACCGACGCGTCCAACATAGCTATTGGAGCCGTACTTTCTCAAGGATCTATAGGTCAAGACAAGCCAATTAGTTACGCATCCAGAACTTTAAGCGAGACTGAAGGAAGATACTCGACAATCAAGAAAGAACTTTTGAGCATTGTATGGGCTGAAAAATACTTCCGCCCTTATGTATACGGAAGACGATTTAAGATCTACACTGACCATAGACCACTCGTATGGTTATGAAAACTAAAAGAACCCAATTTGAAACTGATGCGTTGGAAACTTAAACTCAAGGAATATGACTTCGAAGTAGTGTATAAAAAAGGAACATATAACTGCAACGCAGATGCGTTATCTAGAATAACTTTAACTGAACTGAATGCTATAGAAGACGACGATCTATCATCTTTCATTCTTAATGTAGAGGAAAAACTTCAAAAACTTATACAAGAAATAATAAATAAAAACCCAAGTACTTCACAAATAATAAGCAAACCAATATCTGGAAAAAATTTAACAGTTTTAAGAGAAAAACTACAATCAGAAACTTCTAAAAGAAAATTAGCCTTGCCAAATGAACATAAAGATTCACAAACCATTCACTCGAATTTTACAAAGAAGCCTACAGCCGGAATACGTATCCTAACAGAGCCTATAAATTCTAAAAAAAACAATGTTTTGTTCAGCCAACTTCAGGAGAAATGACTATAGAGGCTTACAATAGAGATGGAGTCAAAGTCATAGAAGCCAAAATACCTGCCAAAAACAACAAAGGTTCAATTTTGAATATTATCAAAGAATGCCTAATAGGTTCTGGTAAACATTATCTATAATTTGTATGCAGCCTTTAGTAAAGTATATGTAGAACATTTCAGTAATAATGGGCCAACATTCATTCGTTGTACAGAAAAGTTAATCGATGTTATCGATAAAGCAAATCGGATAGAACTTATGGATGGTCATCACAAAGGAAAAACAAACCATAAGGGAGTAGAAGAAACATACTCTTTCTTAAAGCGAAAATACTATTGGAAGGTTATGAAAAACGATATCACTAACTTTATAAAAAATTGTCAAATTTTCAACGTAGCTAAGTACGATAGGCATCCAAGTCGCCCACCTTTACAATTAACAAGCACACCTGACAGACCTTTTAGAAAATTATATATGGATACTTTTACGATAGGAAATGCGAAGTTTCTCACAATAATCGACGTATTTTTAAGACTAGCACAAGCCTTGCCTATATTAGCTACAAATGCTACCGATATAGCAGATGCTATCATTTATTATTTTCAGTTTTATGGCGCCTCAGAAGAGATAAATTCAGACAGCGGTAAGGAATTTAATAACAACCTTATAAGACGATTTTTGAAAAAACATAATATAGCTGTCCACTTCGAAACACCAGGAAATCCAAGTTCCCAGGGTAGTATTGAGAGATTTCACTCTAGCATCATTGAGCACATTAGATGCTTACAAGAAATCAAACAAGAACCAATGCATAAGCAAATAAAATTAGCAGTTATTGCTTATAATAATGCTATTTCGAAAACAACAGGACATACACCACTAGAAATCGCTTTTGGTCATTGAGCACTTAAAGACCCAATGAATCTACTATACTCTCGAGATTACTACCATCAATACCTAGCTGATCATACAGAACGGTTAGCGCATCTATACAAAAGCATTCAAGAAAAAAAATAATTCCGACAAAAGAAAATATGTTAATAAATCCCAAGAAAAACCAAAGGTGATGCCGTTTAAAATAAACAATATGAAGTATATACAAACTGATGGACAAAATAAATTATTGAATCCCTACAAAGGACCTTACAGGATAATACAAATTAATCCTGATGAAACGGTTATTGTTAAAACAAAAACAAATACAAAAAGAGTGCACATTCGTAAACTCAAGCATTCTGTTGTTGCAGATCCCTCGTACAATATATCAGTAGCGTCAGAGGTAACGTTGAGATAACAACATCCAAAGACACCACTGGATTGCAAGCTGCGAGACTCGGATCATTGCAGAGAACCATTGGACATTGGAAACTATCCGTAATATACGACCTGAATAAATTAGTCCAGGAAACACAACTTTTATCAAATAGTTACGATTGTTGGATTAACATATTCGAAAATAAATCACTGCCAAACAGTAACAAAAAGGAATAATTACTTTAAAGTGCTACGCACAAACAGGCAACAAATGAATAAGTTTCTAAATCAATTATGGTCACACAGACAAAAACGAGGTGCTATACATTTTGCAGGACAAATCATAAAAGCTATCACAGGCAACCTTGATGACAAGAATGGTGAACATTATGACAGTGCAATAAAACAACTATCCAAATCACAAAATCAAATTAAAATAATAGTAAATCAACAACTAACTATTTCTGCACAAACTATAACGGAATTTAACAAGACAATAACGTTATTAAGAAGCAATCAACAAATTTTGATGTCCCGGATACTTCAAGTTGAAGCAGCTCTAAAAAATCTCACCATCTATCAATTAGAAGAGAAAAAACAAATTCTTGTTTATGGAATCTTCAATCAATTAATATTCCTAATAAATTTTATAAATGACATATTGAAATCATTAATAGAAGCAGTAACATTTGCCAAGCTTAACGTCTATCACCCAACTATTATCGAAACAAATCAACTACTTCAAGAACTGCAATACATAGAAACCTTGAAAAAAAAAAAGGAAAACTACCAAAACCACCCAAACTCAAAAATCTTAAGCTCATCAAACAAATTATAACAGTAAAAGCTTATATACAAAATAGCCGCTTAGTGTTCCTCCTTATATTGCCACTTGCCGAATTCAATCCAAGTAATTACTATCATCTGTTTCCGCTTCCAATCAAAAACAATTATGACTCTTATTACTTTGTTATACCCAAAAATCTTTATGTGGTAATTAACGACGATAGTTACGCGTCCTTACAAACGCCATGCAAAGCAATACAAAAAACAGAGTTTTTGTGTGATACAGCAATTGCTAGTAAAATTACTAACCAAGCATCCTGCAAAGTCCAACTTTTATCATTTTCCAATAACTACACCCAGTGCAGACATCACTACGAGAAGATACCTTCCACATGGATTAGCAAAATAAAAAAGGATCAATGGATAATGGTAGTGCCTTCTTCCAAGAAAATCACAAAAACCTGCAAACAAGAAAACGAAACCAGCATAGTTTCCGGTACCCTAATTGTGAAAATCACTGATGGATGTTCGGTAACCATAGATGATATCACGGTAATGAGCTACGAAAGCAAGAGGATTTTAAAGTTTGCACCACTACCTACAGTCGAATTCAACCATAATTCCTCGCATTCTCTGCAGTTAAGCAAGAAAATTGCCAACCTAGAAGAAACACGTCTTTCACAGTTTTTTAACATAACAGATCATCTTAACCAATTAAGGCATGACTTTAGTCAAACCCAACTTCTAAAGTTGCAAAACTACCCCATATCTATATAGACAATTATCTTTTACATTCTTATCATAATTTTTGTGGTTATGTCAACTATCAAATACATCAAGAAAAAAAGAACATCGATGAAGATCCAAGAGAGAGAACTATCACAATCGGACAACCCTCAGGAAAATCCATGTACTTCGTGAAGAAACGTCGCCCAGATTTTTCTCTCTTAGGATGGGGGTGTTATGCATCCCTAAAACGCTGAATCAACAAAATGAAAGAATATATAAGCAAGCCCTTCTAGAGAAGAGCTCAGTCTTACATCGACCCATTTCCGCGTGCTAACATCGCCGCTCAGACCTTAATTAATTACTTATAATCATTTTGAATACTTTTATATAATACTTATAATTATAAATAGTGTCTAATGTAAACAATAAAATAATAATTAAAAAAAAAAGAAACTAATTAATTGACATGTATTAACTCGCGGGAACAATTGCGGGTTGTTACGCTGAGGATGAGATAAACCGAGCCGGCATAAATGGAATAGAGTTGGGCATAGCAGCTTGGAACAAGGGTTAGTACAAAGGAGCCTTAGTAACTTTTGCGCAGTGAAAATATGCGGTCGAACAATTTGACGGCAATAACCGTTTCTTAAATAAATTATTATAAAGTTAATTAACATAAGTCGTTTAAGCACGGTGTGGTAGTTGAGAGGATTAGCGTACGTTGCGTTAGTAATATTAAAAAAAAAATTATATAACTATGTTCTACAATTAAATAAATTTTTGAAGTACATTAGAAAAAAATAAAAAAATAATTATTTTGCAGTATATCACAGATTAATCAGAATTAAACAAAAATCAGAATGTTAATCATTTTATACATTTTTATTTGTGTATTAAATTGCAATTTTTATTGAATTTAATAATAATTATAATAATAATAATAATGACTTTACTTATAGTATAAAATATACATAAAAAAGCGAGATTCGGTATTAAACTGCTTTTCTGCCTAATTTTAAATTTTTACATTTTTTTTTTTCTGTATTTGTAATTTACATCTTTCTCCATGGTCTTACGATCATACTTTTTACAACATAACCTTTTTTTATTTGTATTATTTAAAGATGCATTTAATAAATGTATATGTACAAACAGTTTATTACACTTATATCTTAATTTAAGAATAATATTATAATGTTAAAATTATTCTAAAATTTCTAACATTATAGTCTAATAATAATATAAATTATTGTTAATTTTTTTAATATTAGGTAACGATTGCTACTAATAGATTTTCATAATAATGTTAAATTTTTACTAATTCCAAGCTGTTATATTTTAACATGTTTTTCTATTATATCCGGCAATTGAACTAAATTTCTTCATATAAATCTAAACTAAAGTTGCAACATTTAGTTTCAGTCGTTTCTTCAGATTTTGATACAAGCAGGACTAAACATAGTATAACCTAAAACAATACAATAAAATTATTTTAAACAAAAGTATTAAATTAAAATTTAAAATTATTTATGTATTTTCATTCTACATTTAAAGCACTCAACTAACATTTCTTAAAAACTTTGAAAATTTAGCAAAGGAGCTTGTGATTTTTTTAAATAAAGAATTTTAGGTTGAATCAGTCTTGTTGAGTCTGTATTTTTTCAATTATGGGCGTCCGACAAGTTTGACAGCAGCAATATTATCCTAGGTAGTACAAACATGGAAGTAATGGTTCTAGAGCTCTGAAAAATATCCAGCTCTTTTTAATGTTCTTGCTTTCAGCTTAATTGAAGCTTATACATCGTTTTTGCAAACTCTATTGTAAGTTTTGATTTTTTTTTGTATAACAAACAAAGTTTTTCTATTATTTGACTTGCAGGGTTACAGTTTGCAATTTTGTGCGTTATTTTGCTGTCAACGTTCAGTCCTACTATGGTTCTCAATCTTTCTTAACCCATGCTTTCACAGCAGGATCATTTTGACCACAAAAAGTTTTTGATTGTGGTTTAAAAATACCTTATTAGTGTTTAGTAAAAAGAATTTTTTTAGAGGTGGCAAACTTTAAACCAGCAACATTCTTATTTGTGACAGCTAATTTGACAGTTCTCGGTTGTTTTGAGGTTAGTTTGGTTTAACAATTTATCATAAATAAACTCACGCCTGAACAACGTTTGCAAATTGTTTAAATTAATTTTGAAAAACATGGTTCAGTTTGAAAAACTCATCGAGCATTACGTGTATTGTATGGTGCTCATAGTCATCCATCAGAGCAATTAATTTAAGAAACAGTACTACGTCGTGCAGTGCGCACAGAATAAGCAATTGATAGTGTTCAGCGTATTACAATTAAACTTGTGTTCATCCACTTTATAAAAAAATTTGCACAAAGATCTTGGATTACTAGCTTACAAGATTCAACTTGAAGAATGATTGAAACCACACGTTCATCGTTTGGGCGTACATTTGGTAAATTGTCCGAGGAAAATATTGCTATTGATCCACAATTTTGTTTAAAAATTTTGTTCAGTGAAGAAGCACACTTTTCAAAATTGTTGCATTTGGATCGATAATAATCCACAAGCCATCGAAACACCATTACATCTAGAAAAAATTACCGTTTGGTGATGGTCGGAACGTTACAGTCGGTGAGCGGTACAAAGACATGATTGCCAACTTTTTCAAGCCTCAATTAAACAGCATTAATGTTGCAGACATGTTTCAGCAGGACGGCGCCACATGCCCTACAGCGCAATACAATTAATTTACTGAAAGAAACATTTCACAAACAATTAATTTCACAAAATAGACCTGTTAACTAGCCACCTCGTTCGTGCAACTAACTTGACGTCATTAGATTATTTTATCTGAGGATATGTAAAGTCCCATGTCTACACCGATAAACCAGAAATTATTGCCGAAATAGATCGTGAATTACTGCAAACAGTATGTGAAAATTGGACTTCTAGATTACGTGATGTCACATGCCCGAAATTATATTCAAACATTAATGCGATAAAATTATCTGTTAAGTAAAGCCTATTTTATGGATATTAAAAACATTTTTCTGTGTTTTGTTTCAATTTAAAGTTCTCCGCCTCTAAAAAAACCACTCTTGATTAGTATGGAAAAATGATTAGGCGTAAATAAGAGAATTAGATATTTAGTGTAAGGTAAGGTGTAAAAGAAATACAGTAAATATCTATTTTATCAAAGTTTTTTATTGCCGCCTAATCGTTTTCCTAGATTAATACCTACAATAAATTAATTACTACGTGCTTAATAATATACTTGAGATTGAATAGAGAGCAAACAAATGTAATATAGTATTACCTGTAAATTGATATTTTTATTTTTTTGTTTATTATTTATATCCCACATAAATCTGCAATGGTTATTATTCGTTACTAAAATACAAACAATTCAAATAATAAAACCATGCAACCATCAATATAATTGCACTATAAATAAACAAAAATACACTATTTGATACAAATATAATTACTTACCACCGAAATTAATACAGTACTTTCAAAATACATTGTTACTTCCGTACAAACAATTAATGAATAATATCTCCAAATGTTAATCTTAAAATGCGCAACAGTACAGTCAACATTTATGATTAGATAAAAAGATAATGTCTACAAGGGTATTATTGATTATAGGAAAATAAAAATACGCTAAATACATTGCTTGATTATTTAATGTTATCATAAGTAATTACTTTTCCATTATGTACTATAATTTGTGTGAATATATAAATATAATTAATAGAAGTTTTAATATTGAAACTAAAATTGTATTACTTATATCGATTGATTAATTTATTTAATCAGAACAATCTACATTTGGTGGCTTATCACATGGCGGTTTCTTGCTACTATAGTAATAACCAGTTGAACAATATTTTGTTTTAACATCGAACCACCACATTGCTCTTACGCATTCATAGTATTGATTACAAGATGGTGCAGGATGATAACCTTCTTTGGTGCAGGTTGGCGGTCCGACTAGTAAAATAAATGTCAATTAAGTTATATTATATGTGTGTGAATAGAATTACCTGTGTTTGGTTTTGGTGTAGTTGTTGATGTAGGTGTAGAGGTGGTGGGTTCCATTGTGGTATCTTCAATTGTTGTATATTCTGTTGTTGGTTCATCTGTACTGGTTGTAGGTGGATTTATCTGGCATCTGAAATCAATGTCAAAAGTAAATCAAAATTGTATTATTAGATATTAAAATTAAGATACAGATATAGCTATAGTTAAGGTAAAGTATAATGCCGCGATACGCTTTTGTTCAGAAATTGATGGAATGAGTTGTCTGAGCAATATGGTTTTTCATGAAAAGACTGGTAATGCAAATTAAGATTAAATTGGTCATATCTGTGCTGTAAAAACAATAATTTTGAGTACAATAAACGTATTTTTTTAAGTTAGATTTGTATACTGGTGACCAAAAAAATTATGACTTATTTTTGGAATTTTTTGTTTTAACTTTATGTTTGCAAATTGTAAATCAAAGTTTAATAATTTATTTCTTGACAAATGTTATCTATCTGTCAGTTATTATCACCGTGTTACAGACTTTTATGAAACATTTCGCTCTAATTGAAAACCTACATTTTGTTGTGGTTTATTACTTAGTGTTGATTTTTTTCAGCAAAACTTGTCATTTACACAATGTACTGTACTTAAGTTATAATGCCTCTTTAGGCGTTATTGTTGTGGCAAGAATTATAGCGTCAATTGAAGATGGGCGAGAAAAATGTAAAACTGCAAAGATTGTTGGTAAAAGCATTTGTGCTGTACAAAAGGTGTATCAGCGTTACTTGAATACTGGCTTGATATCTAAAAGATTAAGATCCGAGCAAAAAAAGTCACCACAAACAGAGATGACCTTTTTTGGTATCCACAACTTCGCAAAATAGAACAGCTTCTGCAGTTTATCTACAAAATCAACTCCATGGAGTTAGAGATGTAAATGATAGTGAATAGACCGTTCGGAGGGGTGTAAGGGGACGCACGCTGACAGTAAACTGCCAGTCTGCTCCAAGGAAAATAGGGGAGCAAGAAATTGATAATGAAAATTGCTACGAATAATATTAGATCGATGGCGTCGGAGGACAGAACAGAAGAATTGGAAGCGGAACTTGGGAAAATCAAATGGGACGTAATAGGTATAAGTGAGACAAGGAAAAGGAAGAAGGGTACACCAAACTCCGATCAGGCCACAAACTCTACCATAAAGGACACAAGGACTCCAGCCTGAGAGGGGTAGGCATACTGATACAGAAGAGGCTAACACAGAACGTAAAACGGCTCAAAGCGATATCTGAGAGGGTAATATACGTAACAATACAATTAAACAAACTGGAAACGGTAAAGATAATCCAAGCCTATGCCCCTACCAGTGCAGCTAAAGACAAGGAAGTACTCAAATTCTACGAAGATATTTCCAGAAGATTGGCCAAAAACAGAACATCAAAAGTGTTGGTGATTGGTGGACTTTAACTGCAAGATTGGCAAACAAAGTAGCCCAGACAAGAAATATGTTGGTAAACATAGACTGGGCAAAAGAAACACAAGAAACTTCTTGGAAGAGGAACAACTTTTCAACGCCAACACCTTCTTCCAAAAACAGCAGAACCGCAAATGGACATGGGCAAGCCCGGATGGCAAAACATTCAACCAGGTAGATTACATCTTAACAAAGAACATGCATTTTATACAGAACGTCGAGGTATTGAATAGCTTCAACACTGGGAGCGACCACAGGCTGGTTAGGTTAGGTTAGGTTAGGTTAGGTTAGGTTAGGTTAGGTTAGGTTAGGTTAGGTTAGGTTAGGTTAGGTTAGGTTAGGTTAGGTTAGGTTAGGTTAAGTTAGGTTAGGTTAGGTTAGGTTAGGTACGATCAGCTGACGGAGTCCTATAAACAGCTGAAGAAACAACTCAAGAGTGCAATAGCGGCAGCCAAAAAGAAATCCTGGGATGCCCTGTGTCAGGAAGTGGACACAGATCCTTGGGGCATTGGCTATAAAATTGTCACCGGCAAGTTAAGATTGCGTTCACCAATACAACTATCCGACGACGCCCAGTTACAGATTGCAAAGGACCTGTTTCCCGAGCACACAAAGTAGGTATGGCCGGGTATCAAACTCCAATCGGGAGATGTCCCCCCAATCACGGTAAAAGAGATCGTGGAAGCGGGAAACAAAATAAAAACAGGCAAAGCCTCAGGCCAGGACGGTATCCCACCTGAGGTCATCAAGGCGATCGCTGAAAAGAGACCCGAGTCGCTCCTTGGCACCCTGAACTCGTTTGTTAGCAAGGGCACCTTCCCAGAAGAGTGGAAGACCGCTAGGCTTACCCTTATTAAAAAGCCAGCCAAGCTCGGAGAGGAAAGAGCCTACAGGCCTCTGTGCATCCTGAACTCGATGGGCAAACTATTTGAACAAATCCTGAATAGACGGCTCCAAATTGAACTGGAGGAAAAGTCGGGCCTGTCAGAGTCCCAATTTGGATTTAGGAAGGGTAGGTCTACGGTTGACGCGGCCAGGAAGGTACAAGCGTTGACAAAAGAATACAAGGCAAAGGGGATAAAAGTCGTTCTGGTTACGTTCAATGTCAAAAATGCTTTCAACACCGTGCGATGGCCTGACATCATGTACAAACTGCAAAATATAGGAGTGTTGGATTACCTAATTAAGACAGATGGAAGCTATCTCGAAAACCGACACATTTTCATTGGAGAAAAGCATACGATGGAGGTCACGGCGGGGGTCCCACAGGGCTCAGTAAAGGGTCCGACCCTATGGAATGTAAGTTACAACGGCATACTGCAGTTGAAAATGCAGAAAAACGTTTTCCTTATCGGTTACGCGGACGACGTGGGTATGGTCGTTGCAGGAATGTATGTCAAAGATATGGAAGATGATGCCGAATGGGCAGCAAGCAGGATAGTCGGGTGGTTAGGTAAAAGGAAGCTACAGCTTGCTGCACAGAAGACGGAGTCGGTCATTCTTGCGGACAGAAAACAGCTAAAAGAATTTACTTTCATGGTTGACGACATACAAATTACAAGCCAGAAGAGCCTGAGATACCTTGGCATCACTTTTGCTCACAACTGCAATATGGGCCCACACATAGCCTTGGCCGCTGAAAAAGCAGACCGTGTCACTGCCAAGCTTGGGAGACCTATGCCAAACGTGGCAAAGCCCAAAGAGAGTAAAAAGAAAGTAATATGTAGCGTGGTATCGTCTATTGTTCTGTACGGGGCACCTGTCAGAAACCAGTGGGCAACCGTCCGAAAGTACAAGGACATTCTCCTGCGGACACAACGAAAGTTAGCAATCAGAGTAACGTGCGCCTACAGAACAATCTCCACCAAGGCGGTGCTTGCAATTGCAAGCACAATACCTCTGCATTTACTGGCTTTGGAGAGAAACCATGAGGCCCAAAACAACGAACAGAAATAGAAGGCGCGAGAAGCAACAATTGCGCAGTGGGAAAAAGAGTGGCAGGAAGAAGGGCCAACTGGAGAATGGACTAGGAGACTCATCCCTGAAATAACCCCATGGATAAACAAGAAACACGGTAACGTGGACTACCACATGACTCAGTTTCTCAGCGGCCATGGATGTTTTTGGAATTACCTTAACAGGTTTAAACGGAAAGCTGAACCGAAATGCCCGTACTGTGGGACGGAAAACACGCCTGAACACACGGTTCTAGCATGCGCCAGATGGCTAGAAGAAAGAAGCAGCTGGACGGCTGTACTAGGTGCAGAAGAGGTCACAGCAGATAACATTGTAGGGCACATGCTGGAAAGCGAGCCCAAATAGAATTGTGTCCAAACGGGTATCGAAAACATACTGAGGCAAAAAAAGCAAGACAAAATAACGGAAGCCTTCCCGTAAGTTCGCAAAATTGAATGAGCAAAGTAGTAGCTGCCAGCATAGCAATGCCTTATGGCAGTCTCGCTGGTAACTCCGGAACACGAAAGGTGGTTTTAGTGGGTAAGGTAGCAATATCCAGTCCTACACTCCAATGCATTGAATTAGGTTAGGTTAGGTTAGGTTAGGTTAGGTTATTTGTATCAACCAAAGACTAGAAAAAAGCAGAAGGTTCAGGAGATCAAGAGCCATACAAATAGACAGAGAGCAATTACAACACAGACCTACAAAACTTCAAACATACCTGGAGAACAATTTAAAAAAAAAGGAATGGAGTATTGAGGACATAAACAACACAAACAAAAATATTGCATGCACACTAATAAAAGCAGCAGAACTTTACACACAAACTAAAGCTACAAAACTAAACAAATTTAGCTCGCAAACACTAAACATGCTAGAAACAAGAAGACCGCTCATAGTAAACAACAGAAGATTCACAGCGGAGTACGCCGAGACAAACAAAACTGTCAAAAGAATGGCGAAAGCAGACATCCGGAACTATAATACTGAAGTGGCGCAAAGAGTACTCGAGCAACACAAAAGACCAAAAGTGTTTAGGAGGATAACATCAAACACAAAAAATCAGCCTGTTATCCCATATATACAAACTATTCTCAAGAACAATAACAAACCGTCTCACATCTAAACTAGACTACTACCAACCTAAAGAGCAGGCGGGGTTCAGGAAGAGTTTCGGATGACATAGTACTGATAGCCAAAAACAAGGAAGAACTCATCTCACTTATCAATGACATGTACAGTGCCACGAAGCGCGAAGAGATTAATTTCGGCAAAACCAAGTTTATGACATCAAATGTAGACAAAGAACAACATATAACGTTAGGTGACAACACAGTGGAGAAAGTAAACACATATAAATACTTAGGACAAACTCTGACTGTGGGAAAGGCAAACCAGGAACTAGAAGTAAACAAGAGAATACGACAAACCTGGGCGGCATATGGCAAAATTAAGAACGGCGCTCAAACCTGGACCCTCACGAGAGCCATACTAAACAAGCTGCAAATCAACCAGAGAGCTATCGAGAGAAGAATACTCGGCATAACTCTAAGGGACCGTAAAACAACGGAATGGATCAGGGGAAAAACAAAAGCCACTCAGAAATAAAACTGGGTGGGAAATTAATCCTATGGAGACCATGGGGCAACAGAAGAAGCGTAGGACGGCCGCAAATGAGATAGACTGATGACCTAAAGCGAGAGGCAGGTCTAAATTGGTACCAGGCGGCACAGAACCGAAACGAGTAGAAAAACAAAAGGGAGGCTTATATCCTCAGGGTAGAGAGCAACTAAAAAAATAAAAAAATAAAACCGTTTGGAAAAAGCTTTGGATTGTCTTCTAGAAATATGGCTAACGGTCCACCTTTACAACGCCGACATTGTGTTGCAAAATTGGCTTTTGCCTAAAACTACCGAGCATGGAATAATGAAGACTAGAGCAGTGTACTGTTTTCAGATAAGTCGCGCTTTTGCCTCAATGGATCAGACGGACGTCAGAAAGTGTGGAGAAGACTTAAAGAAAAATACATTTCAGTTTGTATTAATGAACGACTTCCATTTGGCAAAGGGTCGGTTATGGTTTGAGCAGGAATTTCTACCAAAGCACGCACAAAGTTGGTCTTTATAGAGAATGGCTCACTAACAGCTCACAGATTTATTATGGAGGTTCTCGAAGCTCGAAGCCCGGCATTTTCATGCAAGATAATGCTAGACCTCAGTAGTCAGAGTTGTCAGAGATTATCTGGAAATTTTGCGGTTTGATTAGCCAGCTCTTAGCGCAGACTTGAATCCCATAGAATATGAGTTGGGACAACGTATTTGAAAGCATACACCTGCTCCAAGAACTGCTTACGAGCTAAGACAGTTGCTATTGCAGGAATGGAATAATATTGACCAAAATATGATCCTTAATTTTATTCAAAATGTTTCTCGTCGACTTCAAGCAGTCATTAATACAAGAGGGGGTAATATTTGTTATTAATGATAAGTTTTTTTCATATTTTTTGTTCCATATTAGTCCTAGGAAAAAATTCAAACATTGTTTGAACTGTAAATTTGTGATATTTCCAAAATACGCAATAAAAACAATAAATAAGCTTTACAATTCAACAATGAATTTTTAGTTTAGTGTGCAAACTGTTTACAATTTGCTAACATAAGGTTAAAACAAAAAAATTCAAAAAATAAGTCATAATTTTTAAGTGACTTTTATTTTTTGCTTGCCAGTGTATTTAGTGTTATTAATTATAAAAATAATAATCAATTACGCTTTTTATTTCTTCAAATATTATCAAACATTGTTAAACGTATGTAAAAATAATGTTTATACTAATATAAAATAATATTTTTTATATGAATAAAACAATAAAACTTACGGTGTATTTGTTGCTTCATGACAATAGTATCCTTCGGGACAATTTAACTCAACACCAAAATTGAAAAGTGTTCCAAAAATAGTTACATTTAGTGAATAACTCGATTCATTTAAACAATAAACTAATGGTTGCTCACATTCAGTAGCAATCACACTAGCAATTAAGCTAGTAATTATCTAAAACAAATTTGTTTAATAATAATGTTATAAAACTAGCATAATACTTACAAGAATGTGGAACTTCATTGTTATTATTATATAATACTAATTGCAAGATTGCTAGTGCGAATTTATATTAACTCTAATGTTTAGATAGTAAATATAGGCTTAGAATAAAGATTATTGCATCGGCAATGCATCAAAGGTAAAATAGTGAAAAAAATATAGTAATTTATTATGTATAATATCTAAGAATAAATAAGATTAAGATTAAGATTACTTAATTTTGTCTCTTAAATTTGACCTGTTTATGATTCTGACAATTTATTGCTCCAGATATACACATTATTAATTAATTTTGATAAAAATACATAATAAAAACTTCTGTTTATACTTATTACATTGTACTAAATGACAACTATTTCTTAGTTTTATTTGATTTGATTTGGTTAAAATAAATTAAATTAAATCACTATTATGCTTATAGTTAAGTCATGTAATATGTTAGATACACGTTGTTTGGCAGATGAAGCTAGTTTAAATTAATGTTTAATTACGAATTAGAGTAAATACATAACAATACAACAATTACAGAAATATCTTTATTAGTATATTCAAGACAAAAAAAATATTTATATTTTTATTACACATTAATTGCATACTGTGGTTATTGTGCAAATTGTATCATTTGCCACATTAGAACAAGGCAGGATTGCATATTCCCACCACCACATGACAGGTTGGCATTTGTAGTAATATGTGGGAGACAATGGTCCTTTTCTGCAGACATCTGTTGCACCGTTTCCATCAGCGCAATTAGGATTTTCTGTTGGAACTAAAATGATTAAAAACAAAAATTATTTGTATTAGGTTATATACAAGCTGCTTTTAGATAAGAAGGGTAGAAATTTCTTTGAGGTAAGATTATTATATTTTAATAATAATTACTTGTAGCAACTGTTGATATAATTTATATATAATGGGATTAAATATGAAGATTTAAAAATGTGTTATAAGTCACACATAATTTAACTTACCTGGAGAAACCGTAGTAGTAGTAGTAGTTGTAGGTGTAATTACTGAAAATAAATTAAATGCATAATAAGTTAACATAAGTTTATACGAAAAAATGTCCCGAATTATCTAGTCATAAAATGAATTTCAGAAACTACAAGCAAATTGAGTAATATTGACCTAATAACGTAGTATATTATATTTAATAAATTCTGAGTTAAAACTCTTTAAAGTTTACAGAAAGTTTTGTTTTTTTTTAATTAACTGCTTTAATTTTTAATATTTTGTAACAATTTTTTGTTTACATTAGTTTATTTCTTATTTACACAAACTGTTAAAGTTTGAATAAAAAAATCTTTGGGAAGATAGTTTTTTAAGATTCTTTAGATACTTAACCTACTGGATCTTTTTAATTTTTATGTAAACCCATTTTTTTGATTATTTCTTTAATTTAATTTGAAAACTTTTCTGCCTCTTGATCAATTTTGATCAGATACACGGTTTTTGAGAAAATTAAGTAAAACCAGAGGTCTTTATTTCTTAAAAATAATAAAAAATTAAAAAAAATCATTAGCCGTAGACGTCAAATTAAATTTAATAAACGTCACAAATTATTTGGGTGTAATTGTGCTTTTTTTAACTTTTTTTTTGTAAAAGTAAACACCGAGATGAGTAATATGCATCTAGTCTTTGGAGTGTTTAAAAAATGCAGCAGCAGTTTACTTTTGAAATTAAGTTAGTGACTCCAAAATAGTATTAGGCTATTGCCCATTTTGTAGAATTAAATTAATAAGAATTAAAAAAAAAAAAAATATTATGTAATCATCAACTCAAACAACGTTTATTTTAATAATTGTTTAAAGTGCCCACCATTTTGATTTATGCATTCTCTTATTCGTTTTTGCATTGAAGATCGCACCTTTAGAAACACTTCAGCTAAATTTTAGATTTCATTAGAATACCGTATTATTCTTTTTTCCAATTCTTTGATTGTGTTTATAGGGGTAGTATAAACTTTTTGTTTTAAATGTCCCCAAAAATAAAAATCAATTGGATTTAGGTCTGAAGTCTACAAAAACATCACCTCTTCCAATCCACCTTTGAGGATAATTCATTGTTAGCCAATTTCTAATAACGCACGCATAATGTGGCGGTGCACCATATACCATATTTTCCTTCTTGTAGCAAGAGGTACCTCTTCTAATAAAGCCGGTAGATCTTTATTTAAAAAACGTAAATAATTTTCAACATTTAAACGCGGAGGAAAAAAGGTCCGGTATCTATTAAACAATTGTCCACAATTTCTACCCAAACATTCAAACTAAAACCATATTGGTGATGTTTTAGCAGAAAGCCATGCACAAAAAATGTTTTAGCTATAAAATCCTTTGTTCTAAAAGACCTTGCACTTTTTGTAAATGGTACGGATGAAAGTTCTGTTCTTTTAAAATACGATGCACTTACTCTACGTGAAATGTTAAGTCAATGTACAATGCGTCTAATGCTATCCGTTAGATGATAGAATATCCAGTTTAAAATTTATTCTTTTACTTCTGGATTCAAATTTACATAATGCCACAGTCTATATTATGAGGTACAAAAGTATTACGTTCTCAAAGTCGCTGATTCAATGCCAAAAACAATCTGCGTTCTGGTTTACGTCAGGCTGCTGTCGCTGCATTTCTTAAACACTCTTCAAGGACTAGATGCATATCACTCATCTCCGTGTTACTGCACCGATACATTTAAAGAAAAAAAAAAGTTAATTAATAGGCAACTTAGTATACACAAAAATTATGTTGAATGTGGTTAAACTAACGCTTTTGCCCGTTTTAGCATTTTTCATTTGCGCTTACATTTTAAACATTCCATGGGCGACGTTGTTCTGGGATTGAAAGATGTTAAAACGAACAAAGGCATAAGTTTAACCACATTCAATATAATTTTTGTGTATATTAAGTTGCCTATTATAGAGGCCACACTATTCGTGTCTGGCTGTACACTCAAACAATTTGTGACGTTTATGAAATTTAATTTGACGTCTACGGCTAACAATATTTTTACATTTTTTATTATTTTTAAGAAATAATGAGCTCTGGTTTTACTTGATTTTCTCAAAAACCGTGTATCTGATCAAAATTTATCAAGAGACAGAAAAGTTTTCAAATTAAATTTTAAAATTTGCAGAATGTAAAACATCTAAAAAATCCTATCTTACTGAAAACTGTTTTATTCAAACTTTAACAGTTTGTGTAAAAAAAATAAACTAATGTAAACAAAAAATTGTTTCAAAATATTAAAAATTAAAGCAGTTAATTAACAAAAATCAAAAAAATCTGTAAACTTTAAAGAGCCTTAACTCCGAATTTATTAAAAATAATATACAACTTTATTAGGTCAATATTACTCAATTTGCTTGTAGTTTCCGGCATTCATTTTACGACTAGTTAATTTGGGACATCCTGTATACTTGGATTTTGCTACTTTTGGGACTTAAGAAAGCAGTTTATAAAAAAATGTTGAAATTTTCCAAAAATATTTTGATGTTTTATGCCGGAATTTACTATTTTTGACATTTTATAAGTAATTTAGATTTTTTAACAATTTTTGCCAAATTTTGTTTCTATCTAAACTTTTTTAAACGTTTTCTGACCGGATTTAGCTAATTTTAATTTTTTATAATAGAATTTTGCTTTTTTTACTATTTAATAACAAAAATGTTAGTGTTTCTGGCAATATTTTTATATTTTTGACATTTTATGAAAAAAAAATTGCATTTTTTAGTTTAACAGTTTATGGTAAATTTTGATACTTTTTATTTTATAGTCATATTTCAATATTTTTAAATTTCATTAAAAAAAAAAACTACATTTTTTAACAGCTTTTCAACAATATTTTGATGATTTATGGCCGGAATTTGCTTTTTTGACATTTTATGAAAATAATTTTAGATTTTTTAACCGTTTTTAGCCGGATATTAATTTTATCTAAAAATATTTTAATGTTTTGTTACCGGATTTAGCTGTTTTTCATTTTTTGTAATAGAACTTTGCATTTTTTATCGGTTAATGATAATTCATTTAAAAAATTGCAGTTTTCAATAGTTTAAATTTTCTAACCCAGGTTTTACTATTTTTAATTATTTTTTATTTTCAACAGTTTATAGCCGGATTTTGTTACTTTTTGACAATATTTTGATGATTAAAAATCAATTTTGCTATTTTTAATATTTTATGCAAAAAAAGATTTAAAAAAAATGAATTAGTGTAATTAAAAGGAAGTTTCTAATAGAACGCAATCTTTATGTCCGTTTTTAAAATTCTCCGAAAAAAGGCAAAATATTTCTAAAAAATTAAAATGCCCGCCATTTACACTGTATTGCACCTAGATACCTAAAACTTTAAGAATCGTCGTATTTTGTACCCCAAACATGTGTACAAAATTTGAGCAAAATTGGAGATATCGATGTGGGACCGATTGACCGAACTATCGTGGAATTACCCAGCCAGATTTTGTTATTTTCTAACATTTTACACTTTTTAACACTTTATGGACGGCTTTTAGTACTATCAGACAATATTTTATAACTATTTTAGACTTTACAAATAGAACTGCACTTTTGAACGTTTATAGCCAAATTTTGTTATTTTAACAATTTTTGATATTTTGATATTTTATAGCCAGTTTTTACTATTTTTAAAATTTTATTAAAAAAAATCATTTTTTAACAGTTTTTCTGACAATATTTATATGATTTAAAACCAAATGTTGATGTTTTTGACATTTTATAAGCAATATTTTTTACTTTTCAACCGTTTTTGGCCGTCGGATTTTATTTGGATTTATAATTTACAGGACGGGTTAACAATCTGGCGGTCAAATTTAACATTTTTAAGTCCGGGTTTATTGTTTGTATGTCGGATTAACAATTTTGCAATTAAATTTATCATTTTAAAGACCAAATTTACACTTTTAATCACCGTGTTTGTTATTTGAAGGCCGGATTTACACTTTTAAAGACTGGATTAATAATTTAGCAGTAAAATTTGATACTTTAAATATTAGATTAAACTTTAAAAAGCCGGACTTGTATTTTTAAAAACCAGTTTTATAGTTTAAAAAACCGGATTTTAAATTTAAAAGCTAAAGCTATTAAAGCTGTATTATACTAAAATTTACTATTTTAAAAGCCGGATTTGCAGTTTTAAAGACTGGATTTATAATTTGAAAACCGGATTAACAATTTGGCAATTAATTTTTTTTTAACTTGAAAGTTAAATTTAACACTTTGACAACTAAATCTACATTAAAAAAAAAGGATTTTAAACTTAAAGAGCAGAATTACACTATCAAATCAAAATTTACTGTTTTAAAAGCTGGATTTGCACTTTTAAAAGCTTGAAAGCCGGATTAACAATTTGGCAATTAAATTTAACATTTTAAAGACCTTTTAACCATTTTATTTGTTACTTAAAGACCAGATTTACACTTCAAAAGCTGGATCAATAACTTAACAGTAGAATTTGATACTTTAAAAAGTAGATTACACTTTTAAAAGCCAAATTTACAATTTTAAAAATTAGTTTACAGTTTTAAAAGCTTGTTTTAGAACTTGAAAGTTAAATTTAACACTTTAAAAATTAGATTTATAGTTTAAAAATCCGGATTTTAAACTTAAATGCCTGGTTTACACTATTAAGCTAAAATTTACTGTTTTAAAAGCAGGATTTGCAATTTTTAAGGCTGGTTTTATAATTTAAAAGCCGGATTAACAATTTGGCTATTAAATTTATTATTTTAAAAACTTTTAACCATTTTTAATGCCGGATTAATAATTTAGCAGTAGAATTTGACACTTTAAAGATTGAATTAAACTTTTAAAAACTGATTTACAATTTAAAAAACCAGTTTTACAGTTTTAGACACTAGATTTAAAACTTGAAAGTTAAATTTAACATTTTGAAAACAAAATGTACATTTAAAAATAAGGATTTTAAACTTAAAAGCTGGATTTGCACTATTAAAAAAAAAATTCTGCTTTAAAAGTCGTAATTGCAGTTTTAAAAGCTGAATATAATTTGAAAGCCAGATTAACAATTTAGCAATTAAATTTAACATTTTATAGATCTTTTAACCACCGTATTTGTTATTTGAAGGCCGGATTTACACTTTAAAAGCCGGATTAATGATTCAACAGTAGAATTTGACACTTTAAAGATTGGATTAAAGTTTTAAAAGCCAGATTTTTGGTTTTAAAAACCAGTTTTACAGTTTTAAAAATTTGATTTAAAACTTGAAAGTTAAATTTAACACTTTGAAAACTAGATTTACTGTTTAAAAGGGCAAATTTTATTAACTTATTACTTAAAGACCGGATTTACACTATTAAACTAAAATTTACTGTTTTAAAACCCGTAATTGCAGTTTTAAAGGCTGAATTTATAATTTATAAGCTAAATTAACAATAACAGGTATTAAAAATGCCTTAAACCAATACGTTAATTAGAATAAACTTGCTTTGCAAAAACACTATTCATATGCGACTATAGACTCCTGCTGGACGCTTAACTCTTTCCTACCCCATCAAACTAAATTAGACACGTTGATAGCCAGATTTTTATTTTTAAAAACCTTATAAAAAAATTTAAAAACCGGATTTACAAATTTAAAAATTTGATATATAATTTACAAGACGATTAACAATTTGACGGTTAAATTTAACATTTTTAAATCCGAAGTTATTGTTTGTATGGTAGATTGACAGTTTGGCAATTAAATGTAACGTTTTAAAGACCATTTAACCGCCGGATTTGTTATTTAAAAGCCGGATTTATACTTTAAAGATCGGATTAATTATTTAGCAGTAAAATTTGACACATTAAAAAATGAATTAGACTTTTAAAATTTTTACAATTTTAAAAATCAGTTTTATTGTTTTAAAAACTGAAAGTTAAATTTAACACTTTGAAAACTAGATTTACAGTTTAAAAAGCCGGATTTGCACTATTTAATTAAAATTTGCTGTTTTAAAAGCCGTAATTGCCGTTTTAAAAGCCGGTTTAACAAGTTTGGCAATTAAATTAAACATTTTAAAGACCTTTTAACCATCGTATTTGTTATTTAAAGGCCGGATTAACAATTTAGCAGTAAAATTTAAAACTTAAAACATTGGATTAAACTTTTAAAAGCCGGATTTACAATTTTAAAAACCAGTTTTGCAATTTTAAATACTGGATTTAAAACTTAAAAGTTAAATTTAACACTTTGAAAACTAGATTTCTAGTTTAAAATGCCGCATTTTAAACTTAAAGACCGGATTTACACTATTAAACTAAAATTTACTGTTTTAAAAGCCGTAACTGAAGTTTTAAAAGCTGGATTTATAATTTGAAAGCCGAATTAACAATTTGTCAATTAAGTTTATAAACTTTTAAATACTGGATTTACAATTTACAAAACCAGTTTTACAGTTTTAAAAACTGTATTTAAAACTTCAAAGTTAATATGAAAACTAGATTTACATTTAAAAATCCGGATTTTAAACTTAAAAACCGGATTTACACTATTAAATCAAAATTCACTGTTTTAAGAGCCGGATTTGCAGTTTTAAAGGCTAGATTTGTAATTTGAAAGCCGGATTAACAATTTGGCAGTAGAATTTAACAAGTTGGTAGTTAGTTTTTTATTTTTTAAATGCCCAACAACACAAAACAACTTCTTCACGCTTGATTGTTGTTTGTTGTTCAATGATTCCAATTATTTTGGCAATTTACTTTACTACGTTTGTTATTTTATAACTTGATACTTACCAGTAGAGTTGGGTATACATCTGTAACAAAAATATAAATTATAAATCAAATATAATATAATAACAAACATTTACAGTTATTTACTGCAACGTCTTCCCAGGCAGGCTTTGCGTATTATAGTAGATAAATTTGAATCAACATATTCTCTATTAAATGTTCCTGTGCTACAGCCAGACACGAATATTGTGGCCTCTATATAGGCAACTTAGTATACACAAAAATTATGTTGAATGTGGTTAAACTTATGCCTTTGCCCGTTTTAACATCTTTCAATTCCAGAACAACGTCGCCCATGGAACGTTTAAAATGTAAGCGCAAATGAAAAGTGCTAAGACGGACAAAAGCATTAGTTTAACTACATTTAACATAATTTTTGTGTATACTAAGTTGCCTATATAGAGGCCACAATATTCGTGTCTGGCTGTAGTAAGACGCATCAAGTCAGAGTACCAAAAATATTGCATCCGTAAGTGCTTCAGTTCAAAATGCCGCTTACGGCAATTAGAAATCTCTCAGTTCACATTGTAACAAATTTTGAATAAAAACCTTTTCCTACATTCTTACAAGATCAAATTAACTCAAAAATTAAAGCTTCTTAATTATTTGAAGCGCCAAAACTTCTCCAATTGGGCTTTGAAAAGTTTGAAAAAAATCTTGAATTTTATCAAAAACTCATTTTTTGGCTTAATGGCTTTGCCAATAAAAAAATATGCGTTATTGGACAGCAACATCTACAAAATATGTGGTTTCAACTAGATGGGCCACACAGCTGGTCATACAATTGATCTAATAAATAGAAAGTTTGGTAATCGTGTAACCTCAAGAAACGGTCCGGTCGAATGGCTACATTGCTCATGCATTTGGATTTCTTTTTATAGTCACGTTAAGTCATTGGATTATGACAACAAACCAACCTTAGCAACAAAACATTAGGTAGGTAACTTAATGTTTTCTGCAATCACATCACCAATGAATAAACAAATTTCTAAAAAACAAATACTTGCACTCGTTGGGTCTCATTGGACTTCTGATAGTGAGAGCTAAGATAATAATGCAAAAGCTCTGGCAAATTAAGTTAAACTAGACTTAAGACTTTTTTGTTTGTTGTGGTTTATACTACTACCCCCCTAAATACTTTACATTCTTTTTTAAACATCCTGTATATATTTACCGAGAATTATAACACGTTTGAAGTTTATAGTTAAAAAATCAAAGGTATTACTTTAGCTATTGGCAAGGCTAATAAAATCTGTGTTAGATACTCTTCGGCTTCAATACAGACTTGACAGTTGTGTTGTCATGGATGGATGTTTTTGTTGTTGTTTTGTAAACTTAAATAATAATCATTTTTTTAAACTTATTATTGTACTTACATAGTGCATGGTTCAACTAAATCTGCATTACATATTTGTCCAGTTGGACATTTGTATTGAAATGGAAACTGCACTACATCGAAAATTGTTGGATGACATATTACACTCAAAGAATTACATGGTGATTCTATACATCTAAAATAAGATATTTTAATATATTACAAGTATAAGTTAAATAAATAAAACACATTTATTATGTACTATATTACGAAAACATTTAAAAAACCGTAACATGTTTCAACCTTTACAAGGCCATCATCGGACAGTGATACAAACAAGTATATATGTATAAATGTGTTTCATTTATTTTATAATGAACTATCACATAGAAACGGTCACGACCATTCAATTTTTGTAAGTTCAATATTATTATACTTTCTTTTATTGCATAACAATCTTCTACGTACTTAAAATAACAAATACAAGGTCATTATAAAAGTTTAGGATTATGTAACCATTTAATGTACAAGGATAAATGAATGAGATTTTGTAATCACTTTAAATATGCCGCTTTTTTTAAATTGTTCACTATACTATTTGTTTTGATAGTTCAACTTTGACAGCTGTCAGGCAAGCAAAGTTATAAAAAATTTTACAAATGAAGAGAATATTTTTATTATTGAATCCTACTTTAGAAATGGGCGATTTGATAATGGGGAATGGCTCTATTCTATTCCGGACTGTATTCGAGATAATTATAAACATGTAAACAATGTAAACATGAAAATATTTAATAAGATAGGCAACTTTATTTACGCATTTTTACTAAAGCGGCACAAACGTATGATTACATAATCCCAAACATTTATAATCAGCCTAGTTTGGTGGTCGTACACAGTTGAAGTTGAACAAAAAAAAGTAAATAGTTTGGGGAACATTTAAAAAAATTTAAAGTGATTACATAATCCCAGACCCTGTATATGCTTAAATTGTATTAAAACAATGTAAAAATAGTACAGCAAATATACTTACGGGTTGCAAGGTTCAACATTATTTTTATTGCATATGAATCCAGTTTCACATGGAAGTTCTTGTCCAAAACTGATAAAATTATTAGTTCCAGCTACACATGTATATGCAGGCTCACAACAATTCACTGAACTCTCGATGATCAAATGCACAAAAAGTGCAATAAAAACTGAAATATTTGTTATTTAATTTATTTTAACATTTATAATTTTATACCTTACATTTTAATTGCAGCATCTTCACCACAGTGATGGTTAAATATAATTATTATTTCATTTATTTATTGTTTTGTACAAAACTTTATCTTGAAATATAAAGCTATCATAAATTAATTAAATAAAGCCAGTGTTTTTATTTAATTAGACATTAAAATTTATGCTAAGAGTTAACAATAAATAAATTACTTTCTATAGCAAGTAGCAACAAGTGACATAAATATTTCCGGTACAAAAATTAATTACATAAAGCTATTACTAGAGCACTGCTTTAGAGAATACATAGATACATAATAAAAGCGTCTGTTGTTTAAATATAAACATAATTAAATCTATTTTGTAACTAAAATTGCTAAGTAAGAACATTGTTTAACTGATTTTAAATATTTTAAATCAACGAGCCAATTTTTTTTTAATCCAAACTCTAAATTCTAAATTTTTTTACATTTAAGGACGCGGTTTAGAGAATGTCATAAATCTAGGAGCAAAACTTACAAACGATACAAACTCTTCATTTCACATAGAAACATCTTGGAAACACTTAAGAACAGTTTAGTTGTAGCTTTAAATACTTGATACTTAAACTACATTGAAATAGGTTGGCTTTAACTTAAACTGACTTAGTACAACCTAAAAACAGCTTGAAATGCTCTAAGTGCCGCAGTTAATTTTTTCTGCCGCCTTCTTTTTTTTAAACATTTTTTTACAACATACACATCCAATAGTACAAAACACATTTTTTACAAAAAAATTTCATTCATACTTTAACAAAATAAACAAAACTAGCTACGGGCCCACCTAAGGCAAAACCTTCACTTCCGATTCTTCTACCGGAGCAAGCTCCTTCTCTTCTTTCTTTTTTTTTTCCGGAGAATAATCCTTACCATAGTAGACACATCATTCCAGCCGGCCTAAGACGCCATCGTCCACCATGTTGTCAGGGTTTACGCTTGCTCCGCTCATTTTTACAATCATTCTCTTTCTCACTTCCGTTCAACGCTCGCAACGTGCTTGACCGTGTCTCGCTGCTCAAAATACAAACATTTGTCGCTCTTGCACACTTTTACTCATTTAACCGTGTCCCGTTAATACCTGCGTGAGGTAGTAGTGTACCTCGCCGTGACCTCTGCCAACTCACCATTTCATAATTGCGATGAGCCGCCTGGACTACCCGAGTTCATTACCATTCTCTGTCATTTTTTCCACACCCATTCATCCCCATCGCTCCTCGAGAGACACCTTTCTCACACTCACCGTCTTCTCGGCTTTTCTGATCGAGTTCACCACGTGATTTCCAAAAGTCCAGTTTGCGTCCAGCCAGACCCTTAGGTATTTCACGGTCTTCTTGGAGTTCAGCTCCTGTTTTCTAAAAGCAAAGGCCAGCTCGTTTTTTGTTCTTGCTCTCTTCACAATCATGGCTTTGGACTTTTCGGGTGCAACTTTCTGTTCGTTTTTGACCATCCATCTGTCTACGACCGCCAAGGTCACGTTTGCTGCTTCTTGAAGCCTCTCAGCTCCGTTTGCCCTGACCATCATTGCCAGGTCGTTGGCGTAGGCCACCATCCTGCATTTGTCCGGGACCTCCAGCCTCAGTACGGGGTCGTACAGAACGTTCCAGGTAGCTAGACAGGATTTTCAAGAGGTATCTGAACAACTTTATTTCCAGCAGTTTCCTCATAATGTTACTCTATGTGGCAGTATTGAAAGCGTTTTTGACATGATCGCCGTCCACGCGCTGTTTTTGTTTTCGCACAGTTCCTTTGCTCTACTGGTTGCGTCTACAGTCGAACGGCCCTTCCTAAAACCGTATTGGGCGTATGAGATTGCCCCTTTCTCTTCTAGCTTCTCCTCAAACCTTTCCTTTAGGAGATGTTCAAAAGTCTTTGCGAGCACGTTCAGATGGCTTATGGCTCGGAATTTGTTAAACTACTTTTTTAGGATCAGCACCACTTTTGCTTTTTTTTAATTTTTTTGGAAATACTCCGCTATTCAGGACGATGTTGTAGACTTTTTGTAGATCCTCAAGTATCTTCTCCTGAGCCAGTTATACAATTTGGCTTTTGACGCCGTCGGGGTCTGCAGCCTTCTTTGTCCAAGCCTTGCATTAGCCACCTTGCCGGTGTTGATTTGGAAGATTTTAAACTCCATGTTGGTTGGCCTTAACGTGCTTTCCCCTGCTCCATTCTAATCATTTTTTGAAAACCGGACTTCTCATCAAATCCGCTCTGTGCTCTTGCTTGCACTCTTTTACTTGATGCCCCGCCTTATTGCATTTCAGGCAGCCCTGGTTTTCTGACCTCTATTCCTTGCATTTTGCCCTCACGTGCCCCATTGTCTTGATCAGCGCCGAAGCAACCCCGGCATCCAAAGTTAAAGTTGCATTTTGGTTGCCATTCTTGGTTGGCCTGAGATTTTTTACTTTGAAACGCGCGTCCCCTTGGTCCAGTTTGAGTAGCTTATCTGTTATCGTCTTTTGGAAGGTGGCCTGCTCAACATTCCCATCGATATTAGAGACATGAAGAGTTTTGCTGATCTTTTTCTTTCTGCCGCCTACCACGTGAGCGCTCCCAATCTTCTTCTCCTGCAGAACCTTCTTAAAATCTTCCGCTCGTCCCTAATCGGTCACAATGATAACGTCCCCGTCTTCTGGCTTTCTGATTGACCTAACCATCATCCCCTCTTGGAGAGGGTTGACCTTCTCCTTTATCTCCCGAGGATCTTTGCATATGACGATGACCGTCTCTGTTGACCTAGGTTTAGCTGAGTTTTCCTTACTATTCACTCTCTTGCCCACCCTTTCTTTTTCTGACTCGCTGTTCTGGACATTCATTACCACCTCCACTTTGGACTTTTTAAACGTGAGGCTGATAAGTTTTTGTAAAGCTACCGAGTTGTGCCCTTCCAAAGCCAACACCGTTAGACGTCTCTTGGGGATGGTGTCCTCCACTGTGCCCCGTCTTTTTAGCCATTGCTGTTTTATCTTTCCTGTAGTTAGTTGGCGTCCCGACAAAACGGGAATCTTAACACCTGTCCTCCGACTCAAAAACTCTTTTTTTGTCCGATTTCATAATATTTATAGTCTTTTCTTCTTCGGAAAGTTCCATTGTTGAGTGTACCAGAGAACAAGTTGTCGGCCTCGTTTTGTTTAGACCAAAGAAGTTGTCAGTCAACTTTTGTTTCAACTCGGTTTTTTTTTGGCATTCTCATTTTCCTCTTTAGGTGTGTTTTGGGTTTGCCACTCTTCCTTTTGCGTGTCCTTTTCTGTTGTCGTTTTGTCGTAAGTTTAGAGTTTGGTAATACCACCGGAGGTACTCCCCTTGCCGGCAATTTTTGTTTCAAAGCTTTGTTTTCGATTTGATCCATTATTTTTCTATTTTTTATCGGCTTTTGGAGCAGCTTATAGGGTGTTTACACCCCCAACGGCAGAGCCCTGTCGGGTCACTACTATCTTCGTGACCTACCGAGGGGGGTTTAGTGTTTCCAGTATTTGGCTACTGGCGGCCGCGCACTCTGACAGTATTATTTTGTCCGCGTTGAGTTTTGCCCAAGAAAAAAAGTAAAAAAGAAGAAAGATAGAAAGATGTTTGATTCCCTAGCCCTCGATACCTAATAGCATCGGTTAAAAGTGATCAAGATTAGATCAAAGAGATTAGCCAAGAGAAGCCGATAGTTCAAAGTAGAAAAAGAAAAATGGTAATCTCATTGCCGTGGCAAGGCTACTGTTATAAAAAGCTTTAGTACATCTTAGAACGCATTAGAAAAAGTTTAAAAATAGGTCACTATACTTGGAAACATTTTAGATACACTTAGAAACAATTCAAGTGCAACTGAAAACATTTAAGTGTAACTTAAATTCTACTTAAAACATATCAATTTTAATTAACAGCTTGAAAGTATAGGTGCAACACTCATTAGCTCAAGTCCAGTTAAAAACCTTGCAGGTAACTTTGAAACCTGTTAGTGCAACACATACATTATTGGAACATTAACAACATTAGTAGACTAATATACTAATTATCTAAACCAGGGGTGGCCAACTTCTTTATATATATGATCGACTATTTTTCTTAAAAATGTGTCGCGATCTACCTACTAAAGTCTTGATATATATAACACTTCAAACATGCGGCTGGTGTACTAATGAGTGATGATGGGGAAGGAGGTATTAAACTAACATAATATATATTTAATAATATTTATTAATTGAAAAGTAATCATTTTATTTTCAAGTTTTATTATAAATGAGAAGTCTGTGTCTGCATGTCTCCAGCCAAGCGTTCAAAATTTGGTGTGCATCCAGATAAAGATAATGCTAATGTATCTTGAGTATAGGAATCCGTAAGTAAGAAACGATGTATAGTTTTTGTTAACTTTAAACAAGAAAAGACCGATTCACATAAGTATGTGGATCCAAAACAAGAATAGATGTATTTGTTACATTTGCTAATATTGGGATACTTTTCTTGATTGACGTGTTTCCAAAAATCTTCCTCAATTTCTCTGGCTTGTAAAATTAAATCAGTTTGTAGAGTTATAGATTCATTTTCTAATAAGCTAATAGTTTATTAGATGCCTTATAAGGAGTTGGATATTACGGCCCTAATTGAAATTTAATTGCTAGGTACAGCCAGACACAAATAGAATGGCCTCTATAATAGGCAACTTAGTATACACAAAAATTATGTTAAATGTGGGTAAACTTTTGCCTCTGCTCGTTTTAGCATCTTTCAATCCCAGAAAAACGTCGCCCATAGAATGTTTAAAATGTAAGCCCAAATGAAAAATGCCAAAACGGAAAAAGGCATTGGTTTAACCACATTTAACATAATTTTTGTGTATACTAAGTTGCCTATTATAGAAGCCACACTATTCGTGTCTGGCTGTATAATTCTAATTCAGCAATTGACGCTCTTTAAAATAGATTAAGTAATTGTTAGATCGGTTTTTTGAGCGCAAACTTTTAAAGGAAATTGTGTTTTAACATGTTAGGGAATATGACAACTTACTTTTATAATAACACTTTCATTCAAGAATTGAACTATTCATCACTACACAAGTAAACAAGTGAAATACTAACGCTTGCTTAAAATATTCCCGAATTCAGGGCCGGGAAATCCCACGAGGACACGTTTGCACGCATACTAAAATATTTATAGTTCCATCATCATCTAAAAAATTATTTATTTCTTAGATAAAACTTTTTTTGATTATTTTATAAAAAATCTGACAAATCAAAAAATAAAATTATACAAATTATTTAATAATTTTTTTTTGCTCTTTTTAATTTTGTCTCTTGTCAGCAATGATCGACTAAAAATTGCTTCGACCTGTTGGCCATCCCTGATCTAAACTATTGCTTAGAACTCTTCAGGTACAGTCTGAAACAGTTCAAGTGCAATTAGTTTCAAGAGCTACTCACATTACATATAAACAAACATCATAAACAGCTTAGAATAGAGGTCTGCAAGAGCTCACAAGTCTTTTCTTCAACGTTTATTTCAAAGCTTAGAAAAAACCCTCATTTTTTAAGTTGACAAAATAAAATAAAAAAATTGATAAACTAAAAATCCTAGCTACTCCACTGGTTAATATTGATTAAAAAACCACATTTTATTATTTAAAAGTACTGAAAAGTTTCATCTAAAATTATATATTATATATATATATATATATATATATATATATATATATATATATAAATCAATAAAGATTTATAGATAAGTGTCATACGGGCATTAGTAAGACATAATAAAAAAAATAAAAATTTAAATTTTTGAAGAATTTTAGATCGCTGATGTTGGCAACACTGTCCCCAATACCAAAACTGTAAATTTGGTTGCATACATCAACGATTAGATTTGTTATCTATGGATTAGATTCTCGCTTACTTTTTAATTATATATTCATTATTCAGATCTACAATAAGTTTGTAAACCAGCTGCTGTTGCAAATTGTAATCTCTATTGAATTTATTCTTTTTGTAAATTTTTTTATTGTGTTTTAATTTTTAAGGTTCAAAGTTTTCTAATATGGGTTTCCAATCTGAGTCAAATATAATAAAAGAACTTTTATATTGCACTGCTGTATACTTGGCATCAGAAAATGGACATAATAATATAGTGAAATATTTAGACAATCTGCATTTTTCCGTTTCGGAATATATAAATGACAAATTTACAGCATTTTATTTGGCTGCTCGAACGGGCCAGTTAGATGTACTTAAACATTTTTTTGAGGAAAATGATTGTAATGGATATCAAATGATTAAACCTATTCAACAAAGTATCATCGAAGAAGATCATTCTCTTGGGTTTGAATCTTACGATTCAAGAAAGCTACTAATTGCATCTAAAAGTGGAAATTTGACTCAATTAAAACAATTGTTGAAAAATAAAGTGGATATGGAAAGCCATGACCGAGAAGGAAATACTGCATTACACTTAGCTGCAATGAACGGACATCAACATATAGCAGAACATTTATTAAAAATTGGAGCGAATGTGATGGCAATAAATAATGATAATAATAGACCAATTCATTTAGCTGCAAGTCATGGATCTGTTGACATTGTTAAAATGTTAATTGAACATGATTCGAATGTTAACATTGCAGGCAAATACAAAGATACTCCGCTACACTGTTCAGTGATAAATGGGCACAAACGAGTAGTCAAGGAGTTAATAAATTTTGGTGCAATACCTTGTAGTAATAAAGATGGTCGTTATCCATTACATTATGCATTTGACAAAAATATTATAAAAATTTTGTTAAAGCGAGGAGATGACATTGAGTGTACAGATATGTGGGAAAATACCCCATTACACGTAGCAGCTCAAAATGGTAGTGTAAATACTGTGAAATTATTACTACAATCTAATGCGAATATAGAATCTAAAAATAATGATGGTTCTTCTCCACTACATGTAGCATCAGCTTACGGATATCATTATTTAGTTAAGTTACTGATTGATAACAATGCAAATAAAGAAGCTAGAAATGGGATTAATAACACCGCTTTACATGTTTCAATAATACATGGACACGATGATGTTACATTATTATTATTAGAACTAGGTGCAGATTTTAATAGTAAAACTTCTGATAAATCTTCGCTTCTACTTTTTGCTGCATTACATGGGAGAGAAAAACTAGTTAAATACTTTCTTAAACGAGGATTTAATGCCAACACCACAAATGTTCATCTTTGGTCTCCACTAACATGTGCAGCGATAAATGGATCCGCTGCTGTTTGTGAGATATTACTAGATTGGAATGCAGATATAAATCATATAACCAAACGAAAAAACACTGCTTTACATATTGCAGCTAGAGATGATAGATTAGATCTAGTGAAATTACTTTTAAAACATAATGCTCATATTATAGAAAATGATGAATCAGAAACTCCACTTGATAAAGCAATTTCTAATGGTCATAATGTTATTAAATCTCTGTTACAAAACTATTACATTAATAATAAATGACAATTTTTTTATAACATTTCTATGTACTATAATGTATAGTTGCGAGCTGTTAAAATAAATCTGGTTGTGAAAAATGAGCTCTAACCGTGTTCTAGCTGTGAAAACAATAACATTTTCTTATGTCAAGTTTCTATGACATTATAATGTCATCTCAAAGTTTGGTTCCAATTGCTTAACATGTCATTTTTATATCAATTTAAAGAAGCAAAAATGATTGATTTTCAACTTCAACAAAGAAGTGTCATGAAATTTTTATCGAAAGAAGACGGTAGCTGGAAGAATATTCACGAGAGAATGGTAGCGATATATGGAGAAAATAGCACTTCCTATTTTTAAGTCAAATATTGGTGCAAGCAGTTCAAATGAGGCAAAATAAAACATCCAATTTACAGTATTAACTTTGCTCTTGAGACTATTATCTTTTTCTAAAACTAAAAGGCAAACCAGTACTAGAAAAAAGTTTTAATAAGTGTTAGTATTAATGGTTCTAATAATAAAATTTTATTTGTTTTGTAAGTCCTTGTTTTTATAGGTAACATAAGAAACTACTTGACATGCTTGGATTTTTCTTCCATTTTACACTAGAAAAATCCCAGATTTATTTGTTTGTGACTGCAGAATATTTCATATAGTGTAACGTTTGTGTTTTGAGTTTAATTTGAACACGTAAATATTAATGTGTGGTTTATTGTTGGGTTACGTACTTACGTTATTATCAATTGTCTAAATTACATATTACTAAATCCTTACATAGATAGTATAAAGGTAGATCCAAGCGCTGATCAAGGTGTATTGTACAAACGTTTTTCCCATTTTCTTTACATAAAGTGAAATGATTTTCAATAATATACATTACATAACATTATAAAGTCCATTCTTATTATTGGTTTGACTACTTTGCCAGATCTAGTTGAGGTGTTGCTTGTTTATTTAGTGTCTTCTCATTTAGAACTGCGACTATTTCTTGTTGCTTTTCAAGTTTGATTTCATCTTATTGTTGAATGATGAGTTTCTTCTTAACACTTTCGTTTGTTGGTTTTTACCATTACCGATCTTGGGTTATTTGTGGTCTCTATCACTTCTTCTTTCCAGTCCAAACTGTATTCTTATATTCTCACTTTTTCTAATATCTGGGTGGATTTGTTTGTCTAATTGAATACGATTTTTGTTTTTGTCTTAGTTTGTTAAGTTCTTTATGTACATTTTGAACTAATTTTGGTTTCAAATTTTCTCTGGATAAGAGAAGTGTTGTTCTAGTCATTCTGCTTATTAACCGTTGGTTTGGGGATTCAATGAATTTATTTCTTAAAGTGTTTCTAAAGTTTAGTAGAGCGGGTCCTTCCTTTAGATGTTATTTTACGATTCATACATTTTGTTCTGTTAATCCATTTTCTCTTGAGCTTGAAGTTCTGTTCTCAAAACACCATTAAATTCCTTGAATTCTTTAGAAGAATATTGTGAACCTTTAACGGATTCTATAACTTCTGGTATACTAGTACACTAAACTAGTTTTTTTATGTGTTTTATGGTTTCGTATGACGTTTGAGTTTTTAGCACTTTATAGTCTATAAAATCTGAATTATAAATATTCTTGCCATTGAAACTCAAACAAATCTGTTGCTACTATTTGCCATGGTGTTTCTGGAATTTGTTTAGTTACGACTGTTTCTTTGTAGTTTAATCTCTGTTGTCTTTAACAAATTGTGCACTGTTCTGCTAGATTGATTAATTATGTTTTTATACTGATTTTTGCAATACAATAACTGTTTCGCATGTTTTATGTTTTCGTATTTCTAAGTGTCATTCATGTATTTGGTTCAGCATTTATCATTTTTAAATTAATTAAAAAGTCCTTCATAGTATGAGAAGTGGCTCAGTTGGGGGAAGCGCCTATCTCGAATCTGGGCGCAAAATTTGTCGCAGATTCGTACCCAGGTCTGGCAGAATTTTTAAAGAAATTATGGCATTTGACATGGACCAATTGTTGCCATAAACGTAGATGCTTCATATTGTTTAGTGAGGCTTTTGCGTAGTATGTAAACTATTTTATCTAGCTTTTCCAGTTAATTGTCTGCGTTTTTGTGTTGAAAAATATTAATGCTTTTGGCGGATTTATTTCCGATATTACCGTATTTTGGGAGTTAGTTGATTCACCTGATTCATTCGGCATTTTGTTTGATTTTTTATGTAAACACTTCTGACTTTCTGGGACTACCACTTTTGACACCTTGTAACATTTGTGTTTTGGGTTTAATTTAAACATACGTAACGCGTTGTCTGTTGTTATATTCCTTTTTTTTTTTAATAAATTAAAATGATTTTTAATATACATATATCATAACATCATAAGTTCATACGTATTATTAGTTTGACTACTCGACCAGATCCAGTTGTAAAGGGTAGGCTATGTTTTAGTTGAATTTTGAATCACATGGTTCTACCGACGCTGTCAATTTTTGCGTCACAATTAAAGAAGAAAAATGTGGTTAGATACCTCAGTAGACAAAAGATGCATCGTTTTACTTTGGAGCAACGTTTTAAAATACTGAAAATTTATTTTGAAAATTGGTCTCATTTGTCTGCAAAAATTGCTTACGTTGTTTGGAAGAAATAAAGCGCCATCTTTCGAGTGAATACAAAAGTTTGTAAAAAAAGTGCGTGAAACTGGAATGCTGGTGGACAATGGCTTGAAGTGTACGCGAGAACCCAGGACCATCAACTCGGCGCAGAAGTCAGTAACTGGATATTAGGCAAACCACTTTGAGGCGGATTCTTCACAAAGACCTCGGTATGTTTGCGTACAAAGTAAAAGTGCAACTTGTTCAAGAAATTAAAATAGCCGACTTTGGTGCCCGTTTTTGCTTCGCTCAGTGAGATTTAAACAAATTGAATGTTGACTCTAATTTTAACCAAAAAATCATCTTTTTGGACAAAACTCATTTTTATCTTGAAGGTTATGTAAACAAACAAAACTACCGTATTTGGGGAACAGAAAATCTACATGCTATAGTTAAGAAACTAATGCAACCATTGCGAGTTACCGTTTGGTGCGGATTTTGGAGTAGTGGCGTTATTAGGACATTTTTCTTTAAAAAATATTACTGAAGATTGTTACAGAGGCATGATCACTGATTTTTGTGGCCCGAATTGGAGGATTGATCTACAGCAACTCTGGTTTCAACAAGATGGGGCAACATCCCATACTGCACTTGCCACGATCAATCTTCTGCGCACCAAAATCAACAACTGCGTTATTAGCCGTTTTGGTGATGTGAACTGGCCACCTCCCAGCTGTGATTTGACACCGCAAAGCTATCGGCAAAATATCGCTGGAAACAGTGGCGCAAATACTCAATAATTGGTCTTCGAGAATGGCCTACTGCCGAACCTGCCGCGGCTATCTAAATGTACACTTTCTAAAATAAAATGAAAATAATCTAAAAATAAGCCGATTGTTCTTTATGATTAAAATTTCAACTTAAAGATGTCTCACCTTTTAATATTGCTAATTTATTCAGTTAAATTAGAAATAAAAATGATCTAGATAATGTAACAAAATAATGTGCTTGACCACAGCTAAAATTAACGCAAGCAAGTTACAATGTTTGTAAGATCTAAGTAGTTCGCATTCTGTTTGTTTGAACAGAACCGAATATGAACTTTTTACATATTACTTCATGACATATGTTTTGTACTTAATATTATTTTTTTAAACAATTGAACCACTTATTCACCACACCGAGCATTCATGTAGTTTATAAATAAAAAACAGTTTAATTACACTACCGTTTCCGTCAATATTTTTTAGTCGTCGTGACCAGGTTGTCCTGATTGCCGAGGTTGTCGTCCTTGTCGCAATGGGTAGAAGCGACGGTGTCGGTGATGCATGCATGGACTGTTAGGGGCTACGTAGCGCTCAACTGCATCTGTATCTGGATTGGCCTTGTTGCCTTTTTCTAGAAGATTGGCTTCGGAGTTAGTCGATCTGTATTCCTGCCAAGGTCTCTAGGTTGGCTAGAGATCCGCTATTCTACTCTTCGGGTTTTGCCATAAACCGGCTTTCTTTCAACTCTTCTCGGCCGGTGATGTCACTGGTGTTTGTGACTTTGCCGAGAGCAGAGCTAAAGTATATCACTTCTTTGTGGTACTCTCCCTTATGGTTTGTTTCTTTTTATACTTTTAAAACTGTATCGCGTGTTGTTTGCTAAGTTCTGAGATGTATTCTTAAACTTCTTTGGTCTCTTCAGCGATGCTGTTCACGCTTGCATATCGTAGCTTTTACTTGCAACTTTTTCAGCCTATCACCCATGAAGTTTATGGTATACTCTAAAATTGGATATGACTTTTAGAGGCTCGGCGCAGACGTACTCGGATGAATAGAGCATTATCTGCAGTATGCTAGAGGGGTCTTGCATAGTCTGTGTACACACACAGGCCTCGATGGTATCTTTGTCTACTGTTCCTTCGTAATCCTCGTTGGTAATCGTTGAGTGGTACGTATCTGTTGGCGTCTTGGTAGTCTGCAAAACCGGAATCTTTGCATGTGTTCCGGTCGGGTCTACTTTGGTTTGCCATAAACAGCGTCAGGCGCGCCCGTATAAGTCTGAGGTTTGTATGGATATTGTGCCGAAACATTTCTCATGCTCATGTTGGGTTTGCTGACTTGGTTCACAGCGGTTTGGTCGACGTGGTTTTCGACTTGTTTGAAGATATTGGTGTTGTGGTTACTCAGATGACTAGTTCAGCTGTCATCTTCAGAGATATTTTTCTTCCAATCGTTTCTGTTGCTGGGTCTTTTTCTTCTCTTTTTTTGGCTTACGTTGGACACCATTTGTTAATGTTGTTATTGTTTCGGAGCGTTGGAAGCCTTTTTGCAGTCGCACATGTTTGTACTTTGTTTGTTGGTGAACTGAAGGTTCCAATACACGCGTTTAATCAGAACTCCGGAGTCCGCACACAGTGTAGACTTCCAAATACGCACACAGCGTGCAGGCTCACTAAGGCTATGGTTTGTGTGGATCGACGTGATAGTGCCGTAGCAGCTATCAATGGCTATTCTAAAACCCGAGTGGGGTGTGCAAGCACCGGGTGATGGTTGTTGTGAAGAAAACTGCGTGTTGGCAAAGCCTTGAAAGATGCCGAAGGTTTCTGTTTGTTAGTCATTGATACCAAGGGTTGTCTCAAAAGTTGCAGTGGTGTTGGATCCGATCACCTAGACGGAAGTTGTCGCTCTTTGTGTTGGTTAGCTGAAGTTTTTTCCTGACGCGTCTGCGTTGTGCTCTGGGTCTTGACTGAGATGCGGAGAGTGAATGTTGGATATTTATAGACGCGCGCTGCAACTTTCTTCAATATTTTTACCCACCTCTGTCAAAAAACCGATCAGGAAAATTACATCTAAACTAAATTTTGCATTGAACATTGAAGCCAACTGGATGATACGAAGGATGCACTTTAATATAGTGGTTTCAGTTACTTTTTGTATCCTTAAGCCATTGACTATTTTAAATGGTTTTTTAGTCTGGCTCGACCCTTGGACATAAGAGTGTATTGTGTGTAGCAGACGCTAAGTTAAGAACTATATTTCTACATTTAACAGTTTTTCTGCTGTAACTTGGTCATCAGAACTTTGTTTGTTGTCTAATATTGGGTACCACGTTGTAATATATGTAGTATTCGGGTCAATGTGAATCAAGATACCGAACAGCGAAAAAACAATATATGTTATTTTTGTGGATATGTCAACAGAGTAAATAAAATGAGTTCAGACATTTTTGTGTGTATACTAGACATTACATTGGCGACGAGATATAAGAACCTGCGTGCGTGTCTTTAAATAATTCTGATAAGACACGAGGAATAATTGCAAAAATGGCAGAACAAAAATTTGCGTTAGGAATACGTATAGAATTTAATCCAACCATGTGTGATTGGAAAATTCACAAAAATAGAATGGAGCAATTTTTTATTGCAAATGGCATCGCAACTAATGAAATTAAAAAGGCGATAATGTTGAATAGTCTCTCACAAGAAGCTTATAAACTTCTTGACGATTTAACATTGCCCAAACAAGCACATGAATGTGAGTACGAATTGATCATCAAATGTTTGGATGAGTTTTATGCGGAAAGAAAAGCAATTTTTCCTGAGCGTTATAAATTTTACGCCGCGAATAAAAAATCTGAAGAATCTTTGCAAGAATGGGCCGTGCGAATTAAGAATCTAGCAGGAGATTGTCAGTTTGGACAGTTCCTGGAAGTGGCGCTTCGTGATAAATTCATTGTCGGTTTAGAAGCTGGTAAAATTAGGGACAGAATGTTTTCAGAAAACAATGAACTGACATTTAATAAAGCTATTGAATTGGCTAAGATTACACATTCAGCAAGTGTGGGCTACGGGGTAAATAATTTGGAGGAAGAAGAAATGCAACGAAGAATTAAAACGGAACATCTGGACATACATCGAATGGGTCAGCGAGGTGCACAATTTTCGTCAAGTTTTTCAGGGACGCGGCATGATGACAGCGGTAGAACAAGAGGAGCGTGGGCACATAATCTAGGATCACGGAAAGTGAGCAGCAGCAGTAACATATTATGTACGAGATGCGGGCGCAGCGATCACTTATCGAATCAATGTTGGTATAAAAATTATATCTGCAACAGCTGTGGCGGTAAAGGGCATCTTAGCAACGTATGTAAAAGGAATCAAAACAATCAGGTTAAATATTTAAATTCTAAAACATCCGAAATGACACTTTTCTCTTTGACAAGTAAATTTGGTCGGCCTATTTTAGTCGACGTTATGGTTAATAATGTTTCATTACGGATGGAGTTAGATTCTGGGTCAGCAGCGTCAGTAATATCATATAATTTATATATAAATAAATTTAATAATTGCAAAATATCGTCAACCAATTTAACCTTAATTAATTATACAGGCGAGACAATTTCTCCCTTTGGAATGATGTCGGTTAAATTAAATTACAATAATAGTATTAAAATAATTGATATTTATGTAATTAAAGGGGGAGGACCACCATTATTAGGTCGTGATTTTTTAAATCAATTTAATTTAGGATTTAAGGAAATTAAATACATAGATCAAACATGCTCAACGAGCGAAGCTTTGATTAAACAATTTCCTAAAGTTTTTTCAGACAAGTTAGGTACATTTAATAAATTTAAAATTAATTTAAAGATTAAATCTACCACAATACCGAAGTATTTTAAACCTAGGGCATTGCCTTTTGCTCTTAAGGGTAAAGTTGACGATGAGTTAGATAGATTAATTGAGGCAGGTGTATTATCACCAATAGAAAATAGTGCATGGGGTACTCCTATTGTGCCAATATTAAAACCTGATAACACGGTGCGCATTTGTGGTGATTTCAAGGTAACACTAAATCCTTTTTTGGAAATGGACCGCTACCCGCTTCCTCGCATTGAGGATTTGTTCAATAAATTGCAAGGTGGTAAAACATTTTCAAAAATTGATTTGACACATGCCTATCAACAAGTTTTACTGCAATTTCCACACATCGTGGTACATTTGCATATAATAGATTGCCTTTTGGTATCAGTTCAGCACCTGCACTATTTCAAAGGTTAATGGAAAACCTTCTAGGTAAATTAGAGGGAATTTGCATTTTTCTCGATGACATTTTAATAACCGGAAAAAATACCGAACAACATTTAAAAAGATTAAAAACTGTTTTAAACATTTTAGAGCAATCGGGTCTAACAGTAAGAAAAAATAAATGTTCATTTTTTCAAACTTCAATTGGTTATCTGGGTCATATTATTGACAAAGATGGGTTGCATAAATCTCCAAGTTTATTAAAAGCAATAGCAGAAATGCCAGTACCGGAAAATGTACCGCAATTGCAATCTTTTCTTGGTATGATAAACTATTATCATAGATTTATACCCAATATGCCTGATGTGGTACATTCCTTATACAAATTAATTAAAAAAGATGTTCCCTGGAATTGGAACAATGAGTGCCAATTAGCGTATGAAAAAATTCGAGAAATATTAATGTCAGATGATTTTCTGGTACATTATAATCCAGAATTAGGAATTAATTTAACAGTAGATGCTTCACAGCATGGATTGGGAGCTATTATCTCACATATTTACGATTCGGGAATTGAAAGGCCAATAGCGTATGCTTCTCGTACGCTTAATAATGCAGAGAGTAAATACTCACAGATTGACAAAGAAGCTTTGGCAATTGTATTTGGTATTAAAAAGTTTTATCAATACTTATATGGTAGAAAATTTAATTTAATTACGGACCATAAACCGTTGGTTTCAATATTTGGATCAAAACATGGAATTCCTATAATGGCAGCAAATCGATTACAGCGTTATGCTTTATTTTTGAGCGCATTTGATTTTAACATTAAATATATTAAATCAAATAGTAACAGTGCTGACTGTCTGTCAAGATTGCCAGTTAAGGATTATGTTGTTGAAGATACAGAGGAATATAACCATTTTAATTATATTTCAGAAACCGAATTAAAAATAGATATTAATCAAATTAAAAAGGAATATCAAAATGATAAAATATTAGTAGAAATTATAGATTTCATTAAAAACGGTTGGCCTAAAAGTTCGTCCGACCCGATTAAACCATATTTTCGACGTAAAGATGATATTAATACAGAAAATGATATTTTAGTGTGGGGGTATAGAGTTATCATACCGGAAAATTTAAGAAATATCATTTTAAATGAACTGCATTCAACACATATGGGAATGGTTAAAACAAAATCACTAGCTCGTTCGTATGTTTGGTGGCCTTCTCTAAATGCGGATATTGAAAAATTATGCAGCAATTGTAAATTATGTCAGGAAACAAGAACTAATCCACCTAAAACACCTCTACAATGTTGGTCTATTCCAGGGGGAGTGTGGGATAGAGTGCATATTGATTTTTTAGGTCCATTACACGGCAATAATTATTTAGTAGTCACTGATGCATTATCAAAATGGTTGGAAGTTTTTCCAATGAAAAACATTACCAGCACGCAGACTATTGTAAAGTTAAGGGAACTGTTTGCTAGATTTGGCATTCCTAAGGTGCTAGTTTCGGACAATGGTACACAGTTCACTTCTCACGAATTTCGAGAGTTTTTAAAAATAAATAAAATTAAGTTCGTAAATTCACCACCTTATCATCCCGCCTCAAATGGAGCCGCGGAAAACTCAGTTAAAACAGTCAAATCTTGTTTGAATAAAGCGCATTCAATAAATAAAATATTTGATGTTGAAGCAACTTTGAGCAGATTTTTAATTGTTTATCGAAATACTGAGCATTGTGCTACAGGTGAATCACCTGCTCGCATAATGCTGGGTAGGCCATTGCGAACGCGACTAGACTGCATTAAACCAAATGATAAGGTGAGAGAAACTAAATCAGTTAAAGTTGTTAAAGATAATCTAAATAACAGTCATTCCCGAAACAAACATTATTTTAAGGGTAATAGAATAGTAAAATTTGAATTGGGTGACGATGTTTTAGCAAAAGATTACCGATTGCAAAAAGCAAGCTGGACCCCAGCAAGAATTGCAAAGCGTTTAGGACTAAATACTTATCTGGTAAAAATAGATAATAGCGTGTGGAAACGACATGCCAATCAAATTTTACCAATACATAACAATGAACAATGTGAACAAGGTGAATGCGAGTCAGTGCAGTGCAACGAAAATGTTAGTAATATATCCTGTAATACCGCAACAGATCCTGTTCCAGAATTTATAACGGATAATGATCCATTAAATTCTGGAGCTATTGTCGAAGAAAAACTTGAAACTCCTCTTGTACGTCCTCAACGTAAACGAGCACCTCCAGATAGGTTAAAGTATTAAAAAAAAATTCTGTAATTAAGTGGAAGGAGTTGTAAATGTAATTGTATTTTAGTTCTAATGTTTATAATTAATTTAATTATGCATCTTTAATTCAAGAGAAGTTGACATTTGGGCCGGACTTACTCGAATGTTCTTTGCCGTTACTCATCGCCATTTGGACTGCATTCACCAATATTTGACTGTTCTTTTATAAAAAAAATTTGAGCTACTGCTTATTTTGTTGATAAAATTTTTTTCGCGCCGATAAGGTTTCCCGAATTAACTAGTCATAAAATGAATGCCAGAAACTACAAGCAAATTGAGTAATATTGACCTAATAAAGTATGTAGTATATTATTTTTAATAAATTTGGAGTTATAGCTCTTTAAAGTTTACAGAAATTTTTGAATTTTTTAATTAACTGCTTTAAATTTTAATATTATTTAACAATTTTTTGTTTACATTACTTTATTTCTTAATTGCACAAACAGTTAAAGATTGAATAAGAAAAGTGTTCAGGAAGATAGTTTTTTAAGATTCTTTAGATGTTTAACCTTCTGGAACTTTTTAATTTTTATGTAATTTTTTTTTTGTGGAAATTTAATTTGAAAACTTTGTCTCTCGATAAATTTTGATCAAATACACGGTTTTTGAAAAATCAAGTAAAACCTGAAGTCATTATTTCTTAAAAACAATAAAAAATGTAAAAATATCATTAGCCGTGGACGTCAAATTAAATTTCATAAACGTCACAAATTGTTTGAGTTTGAGTGTAATTGTGCATCAAAAAAGTTTATTCATCTACCCTCGTATTTTCTTAAAAATACTTGTTGGCAACACTGTCAATTATTCTCAGTTTCAAAATCACATAGCGTTGGAAACACTGTTTGTTGACGTTACAGCTGCTCTTGACAGATGCAATTTTTAGGTTAACTTTTATTTATTAAAGAGCAACAAAAAAATAAAAACGATGGCTAAATTAAATTTACTAGACCTAAACATTCCAAAATTATTTGAAGAAAAGAGCATAGAAGAAATCATTGAAATTGATAAACTTCTTGATGCAGAAATTGAGAGAAAAAGGGTGGAACTTCGCTCAATGGTTGGGTATGTAAACTTTTCAAACAAATTACATAGATATTATAGTAAAGTAAACAATAGGAAACATATTTTATTATTAAATCACAATCAAAACTTGCATTTTTTTTTCATGTGGCGCTTATTTGAATTTAGTTTGTTATAAGCCTACATTACTATGACTTTATTTTTAGAGATCGATATAAAGATATCCTGACTGCTACTGAAGCAATAAAGGATATGGAAAATATATCTGTGGCAATAGTTGATGATATACAAAAAGTAACTGAAAGATGCGAGGTGTTAGTAACAAACACTTTGAAGGAATTACCTAAAAAACCAAAACATATAGATCCGTAAGTTTTTATACGTTTCTATTAATTTTATGGTAAATTATATAATTTCATTTTAGTAAGAAATTGGAGGAGAGGACCATATTAATGCAAATTCGGTTGGCTGTGGAACTCAACGAACATATCTGGGAGGCCATAGATGAAGAGGACTATTGTAAAGCTGCACAGTTTTATTTGTTAACGCAGCATGTTCATACAGGTTAGTTTTAGTCATACCGGGAATTGAATGAACCTCAAATGATTAATGAAACTTTTACTAATTATTTCATTAATCATTTGTTTTAATTATTAATCTAATTTTGCCGCATTAATAATTATAACTTTATTACAGGATTAAGGTTATTAAGTAAAGATATTTTCGAAAAATATAGAGTTATACGAAAATTAAAGGATACTGTAGATAATTTGAGAAGCACAATTTTACTAGGAATCAATCACAAATTACAAACGGTTGAATTGAGTACAGAGGTAAAACAAAAAAAATATCTCGAATAGACTATTAATAAAAATGAACATTTTTTTAGAGTACATGTAGCAATTTAAATGCATTAATGTTATTAGAAAACCACACCAATAGTGAGTTATTACATAAATTCATAGATCTACGAAAGAATGCCTTAAAAACAGTGATAGAAACGTCGCATCCAAGTGTCAGAGTGCAGGTTTCAGCCATGGTGAAATGTTTGTATACAACTGTGAATTTGTTACATGATTGTTTTCTTAGTAAGTTGTAATTTTGACATTGTTGTTTGTATTTATTGTTTGTAATAATTTTAGATTATAAGGATACAAAGAAGGGATTGATATGGCATGAAATTGAAAAGATTGTTGGGAGTGATTCACTTGCCACCATAATGAAACTAAATTTGCCGGAAAGTAATTTATTGGTATATGTTCCAGAAATCATCAAACAGTTCAGGTAATGTTATAATAATTTTAATACATTTAAATTGATTTTATAGGTCAGTTTATTGTATTACTTAAGAATATTGTAATTTTGATTAAATTAATCCAAATTTGAATGTGCTCTGGAAGTACTGTACAAACTACCTAGTATTGCTTATACATAAGTCTAATTAAGTTTGCACATCTAGTGTCAATATTTACGCGATTTAGATGAAACTATCACTCACTTAATAACATAATGTGACAACAAATTAATGCAACAATGAAGCAGTTCACAATTAAACATTAAAACATAATTGTTGATTTTGGATATGACATATTTAAATAGATTTGGGTCTGCCATATCATAAATTACTTTAGACCAAGGCCTGGTATAATAATGTGTAAAAAAGTTGCCTGGTTTTATATGTAAATGATATAGGTACAAAGTAAAATTGTTTGATGAGTTTGTGAGAGGCCTAATTCAAATACGTTTTTTACTGATGTTCTAAATTAAGTTTTGGTTCTTACTTTTCTACTGTTGCTATGTTAAGATGGGAAAGTCTTTGAACAGTTATTCTGGTAAAACCAAGGTGTAGTATGCTTTTTAGGATTTATTTCTTCCAAGCACACTTGTCTATGAGTAGGACATGTTGGGTTGATTTAAGACTTTGAGTTTACAACTTGCAAAATCTTGGTGCTGATGTTCTACATCTCCAACCTGTTTAATAGGGTACTTTTTTCCTGATGAAGGCTGTGAAATTTGTGCTGGGTTTATTTGGGAATGAGGCCCAAACTCCTACCAGCTAAAACCCAATTTTGCTCCTTGGGTGACATTGCTTTGCTGTCACATGTCATTGACATTCTTTGTTTATCTCCTACTTGGATTTCTCTATCTTGTAAGTAGTTGCATATCATCCTTACAAGATATGGAAAAATTCTTTTGGTTAGCAGACCATTGAAGACGTCCGCTACTAACCTTATGTTTTTTTCTGCTAGGGTTTTGCTACTTCCGGGTGGAATGCCGGGTGGACCAGCAGCTTTCCCTGTCTTTACAACTTCTTCTAAGCATACGGGTATCTTCTCCGCCATTACTGGTCTGTTTGGCCAGTTAATTTTATTGTTACATGGGAATAGGTCTTGTGCTACCTTTAGTTGATCCTACTACGCAATTCCGAGCTTCCTGGTCACTATATTGTAGTCAGTTCCCCATAGATCTTGGTCGATTTTTTGCAGAGGGCTTCATTTTTTTTCTTTCTCGAATCCGTGGGGGAGTCTGCCGAAGCATTCTGAGACCATGTTTCTACCCACACAGAGTATTAAGTTTTGTAACTGCGACATTTTTATAATCCAAGTTCAATTGATCCGCCCGATTTATACCTCCTGGCAGGTTTGTTGTCGACATCGTAGTTCCAGTCCGGTTGAGAAGAGTGTGAATGAAAAATGAAATAGAAAGGAAATGAAAGGTCCTCTAGGCCTCGAGACCTAATAGCGTCGGGAACCGATAGGTGGTCAATAGCGAACCGAAGTGTTTGACCAAGAGAGGCCGACAGTTCAAAGTAGAAAATACTAGTTTACCATGCAGTGGTGTTGGTTGTAGTTTCTCTATCCGCCATCTGGGGACGTGCCTGGTAGGGGTTACACTGTTCCTCGAAGGGTACCTGGTTTCAGTTATATATAATGATCTGAAGTTCCTTGCCTTCAAGATGATTCTTTTTAGCATATGTGTATCAGAGCCACTTCTTGGTTGGCTTATCTGCATTTTTAAGATTCATCTTTGTCAGTGCAGTTCAGATAACGAATTCATTATCTTTCTTCAATACATTGGTTTTACTAAGGATTGAGAATTTGATGGATTGCACCCTTTTTGACATTGAGGGAGCAGTCGGGATATCTCTTCGGTATTATTGCTAATGTAATCTTTGTAAAATGAATCCCTGAAGGTCTATTTTGAGGTTCCATTGTTTGCAGTTTTATTGGGTTTTTTATACGCAGCTTATTTCTAACCGCCATCAAGATTTTTTGTTTTACGTTTGCTGTTTGAGGAACTAATGAGCTATCCGGTTTGTGATCGGAGTGGGATTGTCTTCTAACAGTGATACCTATCTATAGTGGTAACGCTAGGTTAGTATTTCATTAAGAAAATCATTTTATGGTGGATTGCGCTGTGGCAACAATTAATTTTATTTTATTTGCCCGGGGACCTTAATAGAGAGTAGGAAATCCTTTATGCACATCCATTCTACATGGCAGTTAATGGCATGACTGGACACAGTATAGCCTTTAACCACTAAAACCAGCTTTTGAGTTCACACGATTTCCAATGGAATTACTTTTCGGCATTTCATCATTGTTTTCATTTCTGTATCGTAGCGATAGTTTACATCTCCTTCATCTTTTCGTTAACTTGCGTTTAAATCTACACAGGTACTTTGAGAAGCATACGTGCTTGCTCGAAAATTGGATGAGGTAAACACTGATGACGACTATTCTCTGCTTACGTTGGAGGATTTTTTAGTATTTCTTTTTATGGACTCACTGGCTTTGTCCACTATCGAGGAGACGACGCAGCACCGCCCTTTTCTTCTCCTTTCTAGGTCTTTTAATGTTGGGTATCGGTCTGGCTAGCATCGCGGTAGTCTTATCGGCCTTACTCACTGCCCTCGCAGTGTGGGAACCCATGTACATATTGTGGACAAAAGTAATGACCAGGTATTTAATGCTGCTCTGATTGGTTATTGTCACGCCGTCGACCGTATATGAGAAGGTTTTGAGGCTTCTCCTGTCCGCAAGAATGATAGACTCCACCTTTTACGAAGCGAAGTTTCCTTTGTTGAGTCATTTGACGAGCTTACTCACTGCTCATTCAACATCCTCTACTACATTTTTTCAATGTTTTTGCCTTAACGAGGTCAGTGTAGCCAATTAGGAAGATGTTTTTGGGAATTCTCGCCCTTAATAATTCGTCATAGTGTCGGACTCTTGACTGAACACTCTTGGACCTCAGAGGGACTTCCATCTCGTACTTGTCACCTTTTAGGACGTTGCGGTTTTTCAGGTAGCTGCAAATACTCAGAGACATAATTTTTGCTGCATCGATTGTGAACCGCCTCTTCTTGAAACCGGAATGCATCTCAGGCAGGCTGCCCTTTTCTAATTTGATCTGGTGTGTCTTGTTTAGGATTTGCTCGTGAAGCTTGCGAATCGAGTTTAGGCCGCTGTGCATATCTGTATGCCTTTTATCTCCTTTTTTGGCTGTCTTTTAAATCAAGGTTAATTTTTTGGCAATTTTTTATCCGTTTTTTTGCCCCGTCTTCCTGATCTCCACGATGATTTACATGAAAAAGTTGGCCATGCGGCTTTTGGGTGCTCCTGGAAGAGTCCCTTAGCCACCTTTACCTGCTCTTTTTGTCGTACTGGCGAGAACATGCTAATTTTGCAGTTGACAATCTTGTAGGTAGCCAGTGTTCCATAAGTCACTGCCTATTTCCTGGCACAGAGAGTTCCGTAGTCTTTCTTTTGCTTTTGTACGTCGCCACCAACAAGTCTATTTATTTTCGGCTTAGGTTAACTCTCCTGTGCGTTCATGAGAGTTGCCTCCCGGCCCGTACAGACTCGCTTCTTAGTTCGGCTATGTCGCTGCTCCACCATTGCACTGCCTTTTTGTTCTTGACCCGGTCGCTGCTGCTGCTCTTTTTCTTTGTCTTTGGCCTACATATGGTTTATTATGTCCGCATACGTGGCTCAATGGTGTCCTCGTTTTTCTTTTTCTGGACCTTTGTTGCCTTGGATGCACGAGTTGCTAGGTTGGAAGGCACTTTTTATTTGAAGATCAATTTTTTTCTTCTGCCTATGTTCGAATACTTTGTTTGAGTAACCTGCATCAAATTTCCTGCTTGTAATGCATGTTGATGTTTTAGTTTTAAAGACAAAATTGTTACTTTTAAGGCCAATTATGTCTTGTTGGCCGGATTTCTTATTGTTTAGGCCACATTTAGTTTTTAAAGGCCGTATTTAATACCTCTAAGCCCAGATTCCTTACTTTTCGATCGGATTTTAGTTTAAACAACAAAAAAATTTACTTTGAGGACAAATTTCTTAGTTTTGAAGACAAAATGATTACTTTTGAGGGCGGAGTTATATCTTGTTGGCCGGATTTCTTTCTTTTGATGCTAGATTTAGTTTTTAAAGGCCGGATTTGTTACTTTGAGGTCAGATTTCCTTACTTTTAGACCGGATTTTGATTTTAACCAAAAAATGTCTTACTTTGAAGACGCATTTCTTAGTTTGAAGTCAAAATTATTACTTTTGACGCCATAATTATTTTTTGTTGACCGGATTTATTTCTTTAAAGGCTGAATTTAGTTTTTAAAGACCAGATTTAATACTTTTAGACCGGATTTTAATTTTAACCAAAAAAAATATTAAGTTGGGGCATTTTTTAGTTTTTAAGACAAAATTATTACTTTTGAGGCCAAAATTATATCTTGTTGGCCGGATTTCTTACTATTAATGTCAAAAAGGCCGGATTCAATACTTTTCGAGCCCACACTCTTTACTTTTAGACCAAATTTTTATTTTAACCAAGAAATTACTTTAATGCCGGATTTTTTAGTTTTGAAGACAGAATTAGTTTTTAAAGATCGGTTTCAATATTTTTGAGCCCAGATTCCTTCCTTTTAAGCCATATTTTGATTTTAATCAAAAAATGTCCTACATTGACTCCGATTTTTTTTTAGTTTTGAAGCTGAAATTATATCTTCTTGGCCAGATTTCTTAGTTTTAAGACAGAATTGTAACTTTGAGGCCGGATTTCTTAGTTTTTAAGACAAAATGATTACTTTTGAGGCAAAAATTATATCTTGTTGGCCGAATTTCTTACTTTTAAAGCCAAATTTAGTTTTTAAAGATCGGACTTTTGAGACCAGATTCCTTACTTTTAAACCGGATTTTGTATTTGCTTTTTTTACTCATTTCCCAGATTCTGAGCAGCAGTTTCCTGATCTCGCCGTTATTGTCGGAGGTGTTAGGCCCTGCTTTTTGGGCGTAAAAATAGATGAACCTCTCTTTTCCTCCTGATGTTAGCACTATTCGGTGTAGATGCCATTGGTTGTCACGCTGCATATTACTTTCCTCGACTTGATACTTCGGTCCGTCACAACGGTTTTCAGTCTGCAGTTTCTAGCTAGTGTTCTTAGTATTGTTTTGTCAGATCGCGTGTTTTCTATCTTGGCGATAACAATTGGGTTGGCCGCTATATAGTGCTTAGATCAAAGAATTACTTTTTCCCGAGATCATTGGTTAGTTCTTTACTAATTCTATCTATTTGGAGGATTTCTTTAAATTTTTTTTATAGGACGTCTGCGTAACAGCAATAACTGTGGTGATGCATTATTTTCTTCTACACAAGCTTTTGCCCGATTTTTGACTGTATCATTGAGCTCTGCATTATACTCAATGGCGGGAATCGTTTTTTTTTTACCGTTGCAGTTGGCCTGATAATGGACTGGTTTTGTGTTTGGTGTTTGGGACTGGTATATTCATCAAGCTTGGTAACCTCATCCGTTATTCTTGTTAACAAACTTGGTTTTGTTTCCTACAATCTAATGCATTTATTGTGCCACCCTTTTCGGCTTGTTTGAAATTTGGGTCTGTTTTGTACCTACCTCGTGACTTTCTTGGACAACGCTTTCAACTTTATAATGCTTCCTTTTTGTTGGTATTTCTTCACCCGACTTTTGATTTGTATGTCACTTGATAAAGATTGGTAGGGACATATGTTGCCACCGCACCCGACTGGACCCAGGACAACACTCCCTTGCACCGTCGACGTTTATTTTGTAGAATTGTCCAGCTTATTATTCCATAATAGTTGTCCTTTTTTACTTTATACTTATTCGTCATCGAGAGACCTGTCCATATCAAGGGATGGGTAAGGGGAGAGAGAGGATAGTAGGGATGGGAAGGATTTTTTAGTCCCCTTGTGACCTAATAGTGTTGGGAGCAGAAAGTTGGTTTAGAGTAGTCCGCAGAGTTTGAACAAGAAAGGTGGAAAGTTCACAGAGGAGGGAAGAAGATAAAGTGGTGGTAGTCTCATTGCCGAGGCAAGGCTACTATGCAAATAGTGTTGGTTTGCGAGTGCAGCTTCTTATCCGCTACCTTCCAGACACTGATCGTAGCGGTTTTACCTTCCCCTTCTCTCAAGCTGTAGGGTCCAAGGGCGAAATATAGCAAGTGTTGTAATACAGATGTTCTGCTTTGTGAGGGTTTGGGTTAATTATTATCTAGCGGTCAAGGCGTACCCAAAAAGATATCGAGACCATTCTCACACATACAAAACATGTTGGGCTGGATGATTAAATAGCCTTTAAAAGTTGATTTGCTCATTTAATTGTCGAAATGACTTCAGACTCGGTTAGTTACACGTCATTGCCTTAACTGGATCGAGTTTGTCCACGATTGGCGGATTTGTTGGCGCTAATTGCTAATTATAACTAAAACTTAATGAATACAAAAGTAATATAATACTAAACTCTTATAATCTTCAAACGTTTCTCAACTTAACAATTGTGCTTTCATTCCTTTGCAGGCCTAAATGTGGTAATACTAAAGACAGTTTATCGAAAATGGAATCTGTAGATTTAATACAGAAATGGGTGGAAGATACATCGAAGAAAGTCGAGAAGGGATTGAATAAATCCTTAGAATTGGTTGCAACTATCAAGGGTTTACACATAATTCGAGAAGAAGCATTAAAAATAGGTTAGAATATATTTTCAACGAAATCAAAATAATATTTAATTAACATTTAATTTAATTCTCAGATTCACCCGCCAACTGGATTGAAATTTGTGCAAATTCAGAACTACCTAAAAATTTCAACATCTGGTACTACTTCTTCCAAAGTTTTGTAACCAAACGTGCTCAAAATCTAATCACTAAAAAGGTAACTTCCTACATCACTGATTTAAAAGAGGAAATGACGAAAAAATTAAATTCTTCGGATAAATCGGAAAGCGATCTTAGATGGTACCTATGGCAAGAAGATAGCACCGATATAGGTCGTTTAATTAACCACCATAAACCGTTATCTATGAAAACTAAAGGATTTTCCCCAAACATTACTCAACTTTGTGAATCCTTTGATAATAAATTTCTTGAACTACTACAAGATATTTCTCTGTATATGTACGGAAAAGAATTTAGAAAAGGAGAAGAGCTTTCTTCTGATATCAAAGATAGAAGTAACAAGAAATTTATAGATAGGGAAAAATTGGAAACGCACCTGAAACACGAATGCTCTTCGAATATCGACAACTTTATTTCTTATTTGGAGAAAGGTATACGAAAAGATGATGAAAATTATGTAAAAAATTCGATAATATGCGCAAGATTTTTGACTGGGTTAATTACATTATGTCCGAATTTATGTAAATGCTGCAGCTGTAATTATTCGAACGAAGAATGGGAAAAGATATGCAATAAATTGAATAGATCCAGTTTGGTTTTCTGGGAGTATTGGATTGAAAATTGTAATAAACGTATTAAGGAACAGTCTAGTCAACTTTTGAGTAACATCGATACATTCCGGATGCTGTCATTATTATGTGTAAGTTATTTTTTATTTAATTATCAATTGTTTTTAGAGTTTTAAATATATTATCGAAATCGGTGAATATCGAACGCGAGCGAACTGTTTTCGACATACGAAGTTTGTGTTTGTTGTTTACCTACATGAGAAAGTGGCTTTTGTAGGTGTAGGTTTGCACGCTTTTGGTCAATATTTAGGATTTTGAGGATTTATTTTGCTTAAATTTTCTACATTTCCAAATCGACGTGAACTTATGTGATGGACTCCTTTATAAGAAATCTACAGTGCTTCAAATATTTGTTTTAGACCAATTCGACGGTATTATATATCATATTATGAACTGTATTGATTCTTTTAGAATTTGACACAGAAATCGGCCGCTTTGGTTTCTTATCTTTAATAAAAACTTTGCTTCTTTTGAAGCACACAATTCAATTTTTACAGTCGCATATGAAGGACGTTGATTACCATGTGTACCTTAACATGCTATATCAAACTATGATCATTATTTTGTTTATACATTCTTTTGAGAACTTAGCTAATAATATGCAATTTATTTTGTTATAGAGTTGGGATACAATAGAAATCCAAGAACAAACCGATGAAAAAATATTCAAATCCCAAATAAAAGTACCAATGAAAACAAGCATAGCTTTACAAGACATTTTAGACAATCTGTGTGAAATGTTGAATGCAGTATTACCACACACGTTACCAAAACAGGTGCATTTAAAATCAATAGAAATAAATACATTAGCGATTCTAAACGAATATGAAAACATATTAGAAAACAAATTGAATCAAACCCAAGCCTTACAATTCCTATTCGATGTAAAATTTCTAACAACGTTATGCATACCTAGAGAAAACATGGAATTAGTACAAAAGTCTCAAAATATTTGTGATAAACTTAGATCATTTGTTGATCCTTTCGATTTAGATGTATTCTACAAGTATTTGCAACATAATGTTAAACAAAATGTACTTCAATCACAGGTAATATAATTAATACATAAATTAATAACAATTTATTCTAATATTTATCCCATATAGGTTATAATGGGTTGTTTGCTTCCATCTTCAGGACAATTATCTAGTTTAGGTATTTTGGAAAAGAATAAAGAGCATGAAAAGGAACCATCCATTATGGCAATGAGTAATGCTGCTGTAAATAATTGGTTCGTTTTATTACCAGTCACAGCACCAATGCAAAAAACCAGTATACCTTCTCATAGTCAACAAAGTGAAGATAAGGTAAAATTAATAGAAATTTTAAATATATAAATCTTACTTTTTACTGATTTCAGGACACATTTGTCTTATGAGGTAAAATGTGTGGCTTGAATGTTGTTTTATTTTGTTTGTTCTTTTATACTAATGATTAATTTGATTATGTGGTCGATATTATGGTTAGTTATTATTTTATAATTTTAGGTTGTTACTTCCAAGCAGACTACTTCTAATAGGAAGTTGGATTCTAGTGTGAGATCCGGTGCTGCTGCGTTGTTTGGTGCCATGACTACAGATTGGTTTTCTTAACAAAATGTTTATTTCTGTATTAATTCGTTAATTGTTCAACATGTTAAAATATTATTGTATATAAATAGTTTTTTAATTTTAAAATAAATTCTTGTTTTATGATTTTCTAGATTTACATATTATAAGGTATACAAAGAAAGGTTTTAATGTAAAGAAATTAATGGGATCAATATTTATTAAACTAGAAAATGAATTGCGCCTCATGCACTAGTTACTGGTCTGCCTTGAAATGTTTTCGCTATGGTCGAATCTCATGAACACAAAAACCAAACATATTTTTTAGTTATCGACGTTTGGGCACCAAAAGACGTGGTGGAATAATCTCATTAAGATTCTTGCTGATTGCTTTATTGAAAAAATCCTAGAAGTTCTAAATACCAGCCCCTATTCACTAACCAATAAACCAGAAAGTGCAAGGTTCCTGTGGAGATGCGGCGACTTGCCCCAGAAGTTCGGCGTCGATTGTAACTCGCTGGAAGCAGATTTGGCTCCCAAGATGTAATGATACTTCATATAGAACTGTAGTTTGAAGCAAAATCCCTATCAGGCACGGCAAGCCAAGGTTATTCTAGTTTTGCGGAACCAGAAGCCAGCGTAAAGTTCATCCTCATGAGATTGTCATCTCTCGTTTTAGGTTTTAGTAAAACACTCTTCAGATAGGAGCACACGAAAGTGAATATTGGAAAACGAAGTCAAAATGTAGCAACATACAGAAAACTATATACTTACTTTACTTTATTAACCACGTAGGCAAGTAATATGTTAAGGAATTTGATAAAAAAACTAGAAAAAATATCAAATATAAAAATATTATTTAAAATAAAAATAAATACAACAATTAAAATATATTTAAGCAACTTATCATTTAAATAATGCAGCCTTTTTTATTTGTAGTTCTGCTTTGAACTTTAAAAGGTCTTCTTTGATTATGGCACTGTTTTCCACAATTTTCGATTTAAATTCCTCTTGACTCTGTATTCCCTTTATAAAAACTCTCTAAAAGAAATTAAGAAAAAGAAAATCATACAAACTGTCTTTATATCAAGATAATATTTATATGTTTAACAAAACAACAATAAACGAATTTCACCACATCAACAAAGTAAATTAGTTTTAACAAAATCTAAGATTTGGACCAAAGTTTAACAATTATTTTTTATTGTTCTAATGAAGGACAAGGCAAATTACATTTAACTAGCTACAACCTAAACCGCCCACTTAAGCAAAAATGGCAATGTTTGTTAATATCGTGGAGGCAGTTTCTTGAACGTTGACCAAGAAATCTGGTTCGCCCAGATCGGACCATATCGCTTATCAGAGGCCCCAACGCAGGAGAGCGACTGTCGTTCCATATGCGGTCCGTGTGTAAGGACCAAGTCGCAGATATGCAAATAAAACTTAGTCATTTCCTACGCACGTTGAAACAACTAAGCTAAGCCAGATAGCTCCGCCCCGTCAGATGAGAGGACGTCGTCGATCGATCTTCGCTCGATCCACAAAAACGATGACGAGATGATACCAACGTAGAAGTGAAGGCTTCCCATTGGTCCCCGGTGCATCCAATCGGCACCGACCATTGGGCCTACGGATGGCCACACTATTGAGCGAATTTTTGGCCGCGGAATTCAGTCAGTCAGTCGAATCCAACGCGACAACTCCGCGCACGTACGGGAAAACAAATTCCAGTGCAAATGGAAGTCTTTACCACGGGACGCGACAAGTGAAACACCTAAAGTGCAAAAACAAGTGAAACACTTAAAGTGCACCATGAGTGACAGTAGCGAGATGAACTCGGAGGAATCCGACATTGCCCCAACCACGACGAAAGACATGTTGACGACCCCCGCGCGACCTTGTACACTTCCAAAACCTTCAGCCATGTCTCCTGCGGACGCATGGGTATCAAGGCAGACATTGTTATACACACCGTCGCCAGCGCCACTTCTCCACACCGAGGAAGTGGAACAGCCCCCGCAGCAGCGTTTCAGAACGGCCACTTGGGCAGACATTGTGCCGCTTCAACGCCGTTCGACAAAGCACCCCCCGGGTGCGACAACCTCCGGCAGTTCCCGACCCCTGGGGGACTCGACCGGACGATCTACAAAACAGTAGATCAAACTGGGGCTTTTCCGGCATCATTTCACGCGGCGTCGGGAACGCAAACACCTACGACCCCCGATACCCAGACGGGCCCAATTCCCGGACGTCCAGTTCGGTGGGCCACGCCAGGCGGCCTGTCGCCCGGAAACCCATTCCGGCAGGTCATAGAAGCCCCGGTCAGACAACACGATGAACGACGGGATCGGACGGCGCCAGCAGGACGGCCGGTCGGTAACAGAAAGTCTAAACAAACTGTAAGATAACGTCTCACGGTATAGCTGCACTTGACTCCCCGACACCTGAGAACTTCTTCGTGGAATTCCACGAGAAGAACCGATCGCGATTGGAAATCCGACCGCTCCATTCCAACCAACTACCGAACGCTCCTACCACCTGGAGAACGTCACCAAAACCTTCGTTCGATTTCCAGCCAAGGTAAATTTATTTAACTATGATATAATTGATTGACACAAAAAAGCAACATGGACTCAACTTGTAAATTGTCAATCAGGATAGAAAAAATACATATATCAAAACTGGGAAGTCCCCAGATCAAAATGGAACACCACCAGCCAGCAGACCAGTACTTGGTGGACGGGTTTATGATGACATGAAATGCGTAGTCAACATCCGGGACCCAAACCAATGGCCTCTGGGGGTAGCAACCTTCTCCCAACCAGCAAAGAGGCACACTAATCGACTTCGTCGCGCAACCTGGTCTACCAAGCAAACATGGTCAACAATATCGCCGGCGTGAGGATCATATGCTATCGTTGCAAGAGCTCAGGCATAAAGATCCCCACTTGTTTTTCAAAAAGCTCCTCCATTACCAAGTGCCGGCGTTGATCCATCACAGTTGCCTCATCCAAGCGCTCAAAGCCAAAGCATGGAAACTCGATTATGATCATTGATCTGAGCCAGCAGCTCTAGACAGAAAAACACCAGTCCAAGAATCCGGTCAAAACCTTCCTCCGTTGCAAGGTTGCCTTATATCAGCCATGGCAAGTCGGCTGATCAATCTGGTAGACCAGCATATCCATAAAATGGTCAACTTATTGGAATTCACTGACCTCAGGCTTCTCACGTCCACCAAGATTGAGTTCAAAGCCAAACGCATTAGCAAATGAGAAACCCTGCCTAATACAGACACCCCGACTGGTGCAAGAATTTGCTAGATTCTTCGTAGAAGGCTTGGGTTCACGTGACGCAACTCATCAAACTGCAAGACACCACCCCCGATACCGGCCTTACTCTTACAACGTGGAAAATAAGGCGTTCATCTACGAGCAAGATGCTTGCCAAAGGCGATATTGATCATAATTAGAATCGGCAAACATCGATTCTGCGTCGACTTGCGCGCCCTTGACAAAGCGAGTAGAGATGAAGAGGCCTCCTTACTTAAAATCCAAGAAACGCTGAATTATTTTCTAACTACTAACGGGTACTGGCAGATTCCAGTATACAAAGACAGCCAACACCTCACCGCCTTTGCATCGCCTGACGGGGTATCATTTTAAGGTTCGCTGATGGCCAAAGTGCTGGAGAGGTAACATCGTCGTATACTCGGCCAACTAAGTAACTAGAAAGGAATATGGGCTGCGATGCAACAAAGGTGACATCGGACAATCATCTCCGACTCATCCAAGACCAGCAACCCGCAAACAACTGTCCCTGTATATGTACGTAGTTAGGAAAAAAATGTAGATGTTTGACCAACAAGAGTCAAAATGCCCGTTGCGTTAGGACGACGCCGCCGAGCCGTAAAGACGCTGCTGGACAAACCCCTGATCTTAGACTGCACAAGACCTGGTCTGCTGTTTGTGTTAGACCAACGCCTGCAATGTAGGCATGTAACATGTGGTGTTCCAGGAAGAAGCCGATTAGAAAGGCATTATCAGCTATGCCAACTCGCGGTTTAAGGCCACCGAGCAGATGAACCGCAGCAAGGATAAGGAGTGGTACGCCATAGTGTGGGCAATTAACAAATATCGGGCCTAGTTGAAAATAGTCGATAACCGGGCTTTGGTGAGGCTGACCGACACTCAAAACCAACTTCATGCAAAAGTCGCTACTACTGGCGGAATTTGCATTCGATATAGAACACACTATCGGGCAAAAACAATTTAGCCGACATCCTATCCCAGCTCCCGGCAACAAAGCCAATGATCTGGATCAGCTGAGGCTAAGTGGATGAATCAGAAGTGTGGCCGGTCTAGAAAGTGAACAAAACCCCGCCGCGACTCAATCGATCCTCGAACCTACCAGACCAAAATCTAAGAACTCACAAAACCTTCCAGCAGGATGTTATATCCCTGGACGCAAAATAAGTGTTTATATACAACCACGATGACCAAGAATATTACCTACAACGCGTGTTGAAAAGACTCCAGGAGCATGGGCTCAAATGCAAACTATCCAAGTACGAGTTCGGTCGAAAGTCTATGGAGTACTAGGTTACGGCTTCAGCACCACTCAACGCTCATACCTGGGTACAACAACGATCTGCCCGGCGCTCTGTCTAAGCTCAAAGACAGTCGACAAGAAGATAGCAGATGTAGAGCGGTTACTGCTCCCAGAAGGCAAAACAACCGAAAGCCTACGTAATCTTTACAGCCGACTAGGCAGAAACCAAGTTACCAAAGACAGAATTTGCGTAGTAGGTGAATTAACCTTGGCTACTTTAGTGCAAAGAGCACCAACTAAGCGCCCTCAATCACGAAAGATAGTACCAAGCGTCGCTAGACAACACCAAGACCCCAAATAGAATTAACGTAGGTTATAAGTTTGGAGAAGCGGAAAAGCTCCTTAGAACAGCCCAAGAGGAAGTGCTGAAACAATATCACTTTAGCGACATCGTAAGGCGTCCTGGCAAAGACTGTCTTCGATACTAACGTATAGATTCTGGCCACGCGTCCTAAGCGACGTGCGCACCGTTATCTGAGGCTGCGTAGTGTGTACGAATTACAGAAGGCCACGCTGAACCTGCAAACCAGGTACGATCCTATCCAATAAGCACACCCTGGGAAGAGATAGCAATTGATTACAAAGCCTCATTTGACGCTACCAGGTCGGGGAATATGTTAGCATTAACAGTCATGGGCATGAGCTGCCACTGGGTAGAGACAATACTAGCGAGGCCAATAGAAAACTGCAGAAAAAAAATATATTTATACCAGTATACCTTTCATAATAATCGGCGCAAACAACGCAGCAACTGCACAAAGTCTATGCCACGTATTGTTGGGACAAACATTAAAACAACCAGGTGGGTGAGACAAAAAAGAGAAGGTTGACAAGACAACGCAGACAGGATTTACCAACCTCAGCAGCAAAATAACTACATGCCCACATGCGCTACGTCCCGGAAATACTCTACAAAAACCTCCTTCAAAAACTATGCCGACCTCCGCTATGCCCTACATTTACTCTCTCCTGAGCCGACCCACACTATGACCACGGATTACTCTCCGAGCCACACATTTGACCTTATGGAAACCGCACGACGACCCCCGCACCCAGCTTGTTCTAACTAAGCAATACAGCTCGACGACACCGCCCTCTACCGGCGTACCGCATACCGACACGGGATGGTGATTATGACTATAATTCCATGCCTACACCTGGAGAAGCCCGGACCACTGAGGGACATGTTTCGATAGTTGGTGTCGGAGATATTGAAAATGCACTATTAATACCAAACCGCACCCGAACACGATATGATCAATGAACCAAGCCCCTCTCTTTCAATCAAGAAAGAAAAACAATTTGAAACAGAAGAGCAGAAATACAAAAAATACAAATTTAGAATTTACTACAAAACCTAAAATTTACTGTTTTCATATTTTATTTTACTCACCTTAGTATCGGCCATATATCGCGCAACAACTAAATGAACACTACTCAAAAACTGTTTAATTTTCTTGATTTCTTTCAATTTAATGTCCTCCAAGTCTTTAACCCTATAAAAAATAACAAAGATAATTTAAAAACCTTTTAAACAATAAAATCTCACCTATCCAGAGCCATAATTTGAACATTCCTGTAATAATCGACATTAATAGTTTCCTCTTTCAATTTCTGCAGTTCAGCTTCATCATTGGCCAATTGTTCAATCAACAAATATATTTTTTTTCTTTCATTATCTAAATGACTTTCTGCATTTCTTATTGTTTCAAATGAAGCAGCAAATTTAATTTCTTCGCCCTCTAATTGTTTCAACTGACTTTCTAAAGTTTTGATTTTGCTGATAAAAATTTCATTTTTCGATTTTAAATTTTCTTTCATATTTTTCATCTCTTCTAAATAATTTTTAGTTTGTGCAATACGTAACGTAATTTCCTAAAATAGTAGATACAAAGTATTATACTAGAAATGCAATCAAATTTATAATTACCTCCATAAAAGCAGCTCCAGAAATCCTAGTTTCAGGCAATAACAATTCTTTAGCTGAAAAGATTAATGATGAAAAATCATTAATATCATTATTTATTTTGAAAATTCTGGCCAATCTCTACAAAACAACAAAATTAATAAACAATCTAAATTCAACTCATTAAATACCTCTTTAATTTTATCTGCATATTCGAAATCTATATCATTAATTTGCGCCATTAAATGTTCCTTCCTCTCTTTCGATAATGTAATAATATGAGTTAGTTGATCAATATCTTTTATCATAACTTGCACTTCAGCTTGATTATGACCAAATTCAAGTATGCGTTGATTTATTTCTTGAATGTTCTTGTTCTGTACTGCTATTTCGGATTCTACAAAAGAATATATTGATGAGATTACAATTAAAAATTTAATATTAAATCAAACCTAAATTCTCATAAATCTCAGTAACATGTGAATGAATTTCTTCATATTTTTCTGATTCGGTCTTATTCGTTTCTTCAATTTCTTTCAATTTGGTTTGTTTTCTTAGAAGTGGCTCTTCAATTTGCTAAAAAACAAAAAGTATGATGATTTTGAAATTTTATTGATGAGTATTTACCATAACTTGTTCCTTCAATGCAGTAGATTGATTAATCAATTTATCATTGTATGGCAGTTTTTCATTTAATTGCTTTCTAAGGTTTTCACATTCTTCAGCATCATAGCCGAACATTTGACCTAATAAATGTATTTTGTTTGTAATAAAAACTGATTAAAATTTAAACACATAATGATATTAGAAATATAGTAATTTGCCTACATAATTGAATGTAACACATTTTTCATATTTATATTTAAACTGAGCAACTTACCCAATTCATGTTCATATTTCTCTTCATCCGTTTCTGAAGAGCAGTTGATAAACACATTACCGCCTCTTTGGAGATAGTAATCTATTTTCATCTAAATAGTAAAATTTACAATGTAAGTATTATTTTCAAAAAATATAAATAAGTTTTGTAATTATAATTTATTGAGATGATAAAAGTGCCACTTTTTGAGTTAGTTTTTTAATTACCAAATAAATTTATCCACTAAAATTAATAAAACATTTTTAAAAATTGAATTTCAGCGAATCAATTTGCTATCCACATCACGCATCCGCCGAGATCCTCAGCAAACCCAACAATCTACTCCTAATCTGACTAAATGACTTCTACAACTTGCAAAAGGAAAATTTCCAAAGCTTTGGATACCACCTCCTCCTCCTCTGACTAATAACACTTGCAGAGTGGAAGTAATTCTAAATCTTTGATAACACACGTGCGGGTGGGTGGGCATTCCAGTTCAAACTATTCGATGGTAATCATTATCAGAATTACCCACCCTACCGCCCAAGTATTAGTCATAAAGATATTGGATATCACCACCTCCTCCTCTGACTAAGGTACTTTCTAATTTTTGAAGAGAAGAGAAACTTCAAATTCTTTGATTTAAAAATACACGGGGCGGGCGGGCGGATGGGAACTACAGTTCAAACTACTCAATGGTAATCATGATCTGGAGTGACCCACCCAAGTGTTTGTCATCAAGAGATTGAATTCCTCATCCCCTCTACTAACATAGAAACTTCTAACTCTTGCAAAAAGGAGAAACTTTCTTGTTAACAACTCTTGAGTGGATGGGTAGGCACTCCAGTTCAAAATACTCGATATTAATCATGATTTTGAGTGCCCCACCCACCCGCACAAGTGTTGGTCTCAACAAACACTCGGGCGACTAAGTGAGCATTCCCATTTAAACTACTCGCTAATAATGATGATCTTGTGTGACCTACCTATCCACTCATCAAAAGAGTGAATACCACCACCTCCTTATTGGACAAAAAGACTTCTAACGCTTGCAAAGAAAAGCAACTTCCAATTTCTTGTTAACAAACTCTTGAATAGGTAGGTGGCACTCCAGTTCAAACTACTCGATAGAAATCATGATTTAGAGTAAATACGCCCGCCCAAGTGTTGGTCATCAAGAATTTGAATATCAATTCTTCCTCTGACTAAGAGATTTCTGACACATGCAGTGAAGAGAAAATTCTTTAATAAGAAACACTCGAGCGCCACCACACTATCACCTAGCCATACGATTATCCCTAGATGAATCTGCAGGGACATTGGATTGGACGAAAGGAGCTTATTGAGTTCCTACCACGGTCGCCAGATCTAATCCCTTTTAATATTTTTCTTGTAGAAATCTGTAAAAGATCAAATCTATCGACGTAAAACGCGCATGCTAATGAACCTTCTCCAGGAGATTACAGCGACAAGTAGAGCATTGGCCGATGTAACTGTGGCGACCGTTTTTCGTTCCGTTATATCTGGCCGCCAACATTTTGAACCTCTGAAGTAACCATGTGCTTAACTGAAGACTGTACTACATGTGTGATCAGCATTTAAATGTAAAATAAACACAAAATACATTTTTTTTGTTCCTTTAAATGTTTTAAGTGTGTATATATAATAATTATGACGCAAATCCTTTAATTTTCAGCTTCTTCTTTAATTTTTCAAATTCTTAGGCTATAAAAATTAGTGTAACATACCAGTGGCGGATTTATGCACATGAATCGGACCCCGCATATGTACGGAACCAGTGATTGGATCATAGTAATATTCCGGATCCGGAATCAACCGGCGCAGTGATGGAAAGAAAGTTCTACGCCAAAATTGTCGTTAGATTTACACAGACTTTAAATTTGCAATATTTCCACCATCTTGAATTTTATTTTAGAGTAGGGGCAAGTTTAATTAGAGTAGTTCAGTTGACTAAAGCGCCTAACTCGAATCTCGGTGCATAAATTGTCGCAAGTTCAAGCCCCAGCTCCGGCAGAGAATTTTAAGAAATTAATGCATTTGTAACTAAAAAAAATACTTTTAGTAAATTAGCCAACTGCTGACAAATGTTTTTAATTTGAAAAAAGAAGCGACCTAACCAATTCCTTGATAGCCAACCCTCTAGTGGGAGGGTCATAAAATGCAAGTGATTGGTTTAAAAAGGTAATAAATTACAGTGTATGGCGATCAAGTGGGCAATAGACAAATATAGAGCATAACTCGAAGACATTATATTGCATACGCACAATAGAGCTCAGATCTGGTTTCAAAACTGAACCGACGTAAAAGCCAAATTCACGAGGTGGTCGCTTATTCTCCAGGAGTTTAACTTTACCGTAGAGTACATACTTGATACAATAAATCTGCTAACTGACGCACTCAGTTGCTACCCAAGCGACAACCTCATCGCCGAATCTACAGAAGAATCCGAGCGCTTGCTTGTTCGAGGACCCATATGTGCAGAAAACCGCCTCAATCCAATGTTTGTTCCAGCGACTGGACCGAGCTCACAATCCCCAGCGAGCAAAAATACACCTGCTGAAACTTTGACGCAGACGGAATGCGAACAAATACAACTCATCATCCGTCGACGTCAATCCAGTTGATATGGATCTAGGCTACAAGCTGGGGAAGCATGGAAAACTGATCAGACCAAACGCAAGACATGATCAATTGTCAGTACCACCAAGCTCACAATAAGAAGTGAGCAAGCAACATCCTAATAGCCTACCACATGCCAAACGTGCGCAAAGACGTACGAACGTTTAATAAAAGATGCATGATCTGCGCCAAGATGAAGGCAAGAACATTCCACCCTGAGAAAGATAGAGATCGATTTTGTGAGTCTCTTAGACACGACAAAAGCAAGAAACAAATACGCCTTTACAATGATGGATGTGCATTAGGTGGGTGAAAGCGACATCAGTACAGGCAGCCACTAGCGAGACAACCACGAGATTACTCGAACGGCAATTCTACCGATGGGGATACCCAAAAGTGAGCCAGCATTTTCAGAAAACCTTACAACAGTAGAAAGCCAAAAACCACATACCATCCGCAGCCGAACCCGGTCAAACCTAAGCATGCAGAGCTTAAAAAAAGCATACGGGTCCTGAAAAAAGCTCAACCCCACAAGCAGTGGCACAGCCGAATAAACGCGGCCACAGGCAAAACACAGAACAAACTACTGCTAGGACAAAATTTCGCCAAACCGAGAAGCTGAGATGCACCCTGCAAAACCCCTCAGGACCAAGACCTCCGACTACAACAAGCCGCAGAAAAAGAGGTATCCCCGAAGAGCAACTGCAAAGAATTACAAACCAAGCGAATGGTGCGGTGATGGTTCGAGGACGAGCATAGGCCCCAAACAGGTGATCACCACGGCCGGGACCCACTGTTACTAGGTAGAGAACAACCTCCACAAGCCACCCGTCAAACTTCATCTTGACGATTTACGTCCAACGTCACCTACGGACAATCTGGAAGAACCAACTACCCAGTAGTGTGGAGTCGGAGTCTGGAGTCGTGGAGTCTGCCAATACTTGAGAAGTCGGAGTCGACTATAACTAAATAAAACATTTAAAAACTGATTTTTCGCAAAAATAAAATTGCAGTAACGTAGTAACAGCCCACGCACAATTTTGCACAATTTTATGATATTGAGTCGGAGTCGAAACAAAAAAATTAAGGAGTCGGAGTCGCTACAATTTTGTAACAACTCCACACCCCTACCTATAAAGCCTGGGAGTCGACAGCCAAACAGTTAGTCACTACCAAGCAGCGAACGTCACGGAACGATGGACCGAAACTAAATCGTCTTTCCACGACCGACCATGCAACACTCAAGCAAAATCCCGACACAAAGCGATTTCACCAACAACCTTGCGATGTCCCCTGCTTACACACTCTACTCTCTTTCTACGCCGACCACTGCTATACCCATGCTCCTGGACATCAAAAAACACCAACGAATGCCCTAGAGGTAACACAACTACCTCTAGGCCCCACTTGCACCCACGGCATTGGACCTCCCGAACACAGGGGACATAATGACGACGTCTTGGGGCGTAAAACAGCTGGCTGCGGGTACGTCTCTAACCAGATTGCACTAACCCCTGTGGCGTATGGTCACACTGGGTCGTATCGCACTTACGACCTCTTGGCCAACACGGTAGCACTCGGCCTACCTATCTGGCGCACCACCTCATCAGGTCCGAAGCCACCGAACGAGCAACATCCTAAATTCCTAAAGGACGATCAAGCAAACATCTTCTGAAAAAGCCATCGCTGGCATATACTAACATTTTAATATGGTAAAATTCGTCAAAGAAAAGCATATATGAAAACTTTACGGTCAACGCAAGTAACTAATCGCCGACACAACCCCCAGAAAATATCCTCAACATGAGCGAGGACGTTCTCGGACTTGAATCGGCATCCTCCGTCACCCCTGGAAGAGACGCCAGTGACAAATAAAGACCAAGCAGGGACATCCATATGCATGGTGGCTTTGAGTTCCCTTATACACCCAAAAAAAACAAAAAAAAACATCCAAACATGGAGAAGGCTACCCCGAAAGGCACAGGGAACACGTTTAGAAGACGTCACCGCCGCTCGGCTAAACAGAAGTAAGGTTACCGCGTACGCCACTATCCAGTGAAGAGCTATAACACCTGCGCTCCCGATAGAACCAAATCTGTCAATAAGCTACTGGCCAAAGACAACTAAGTCAGCGTTTGCCAACGAGTAACAGATTACCTCAAACTGAGCAGCTACATAACAAAACACCCTATAAGAGCAGCGTAAACTATTAAGCCGATCAGACAATCCAATCGTGGAGAACCAAAGTCCAAATATAAACAAACGGGAAGAACAAGCAGGCCCGGCAAAGACCCTTGAAAAGCATAAACCACAAACCTCAACCGACTCCCCTAAAGAAGAGAAACCAACGGCAATCTTGCCAGATGTGACTGCATGGTTATGCTAAACACAAATCAGGTCGAAGAAGCGCTCCAACCGAAAGAACAGAAAGCTGAGCCCGGCACTGCCCTCAGCGTCTCCATCGCTACTCACGGCGTAGACGCCGTCACCCCAAGCAATCCACATCCAACATAAGTTAACGACCGACAGATGCTATTAAGTTAAATTAAACAAACGAGCAAACCAATTTCTCAATAATCAACACTCGGAAGGGCGGGCGGGTCACTTAGTTCATGAAATACAAGAAGAGGTTTAAAAAGATGTTTACGGCCATCTACCCAAGTTTTTGTCATTAAGAAATTGCATGTTACTTTCTCCTGCCGCGTTCTTGCAGCTGATAAACATAAGAGAATGACTGACAGATGTCTTTAAGTTAAAAAAAAGAACAGGCTAATCTAATTCCTTGAAAACCAACACTCGGGCACTTAGTCCATGAAATCAACTCAAAATCGATAAAAACCCCACCGCTCTAAAATTTGGTAATGTCTTTGACCCCTTACATGCTAAATCCGCCACTCCTGATAGATCATAAAATGCAAGCAAGTGGTTTAGAAGGTGTTTCCGCCCAAGTGTTTGTTAAAAATAAATTGAATGTTACTCTCTCCTGCCGCGTTCCTTCAGCTCACAAACATAAGAAAATGATGTCAAGTTAAAAAAAAAGCAGACTAACCAATTCCTTGATAACCAACAGTCGAGTGGTCGGAAAATCCGTAAGGTTGGCTAGAAAAGTGCTCCCGCCCACCCGCCCAAGTGTTTGTCATTAAGAAACTGTTTTTTTCTTTCTCCTGCAGCTCACAAACATAAGAAAATTACCAATTCCTTGATAACCAACACTCGAATGAGCGGGTGGAGCACTTAAATCATAACATGCAAGCTAGTAGTTTAAAAAGGTGTTAGTGCCCACCCGCCCAACTATTTGTCATTTGAATATTAGTCTCTCCTGCAGCTCACAAACATAGTAGATATCATTAAGTTAAAACAAGATGCACACTAAACCAATTCCTTGGTGGGCGGGCGAGAAACTTAGTTCATGATATGCGGGCGGATAACCTAGAAAGGTGTTCCCGTCCTACCCGACTGTCTTCAAGAAATTAAATGTTACTTCATCCTACCGCGTTACTGCAGCTCAGAAACGTGAAGTAAACCAATTCTTTGATAACCAACACTTGGGTGGGCAAGCAGGTTAGTTAATTCATAAAATGCAGGCTGGTGGCTTAAAAATTGTGTTCACTTCGAGCCCCTACAAAACCGGTTATAAAAAATGTATCATTGTAATATTATTAAATTTTTAAAAGACCCCCAAAATTTGTTAAAGCCTTTACTACATACTAAATCCGTTGCCAACTTAATACACAGGGTTAGTCAAAATTACTGGAACACCTAAATAATTCTTGAGCCGTACCATAATACCCTGTATATTAAGAATATATTTAAACTATAGCTTATTTAAAACCAAAAAACTTTTGTTTGAAACATTTTTTTGGATTTTTTTAGTTTGAGATTTATTTAGGTGTTCTGGTAGTTTTGACTAACCCTGTATAGTAAAAATATTAAAAATATGGCATTTGATTTTTCAATTGCTTCCTCCATCTTCTTTATGAATCAACATTAAAACAGATACAACATTTTGTTTAAAGAAGAAAACTTGTCTTGTCGAAAAGGTCATATGGTAAGCCTTATATAATCAGCTAGAAACAATGCTATCACGTTTTACCAAAAGTTCAAATCTTTAAATTGATATAAACTTACCATTCCTAATAAATCCGTGCAAACCTCAACAACATCATCTTTCTGCATCTCAACCATCTGCAATAAATACGACCATATTGCTAAAATCTTATGAAACGCATTTGGGCTGCTTACTAAAAACCAATAAAATCAATACCACGATATAAAACTTACATTCAATCACATACAGCTCTTCAGTAAAGTAGCAGGTACAGTAACCGGATAAAATAATGACTTCAAAATCAATGGTAATTTCTCTTTATAATTCTGCGATGTAATAGAACCATTGTGTCCCAAAGATTTCAACAAAATATTTATAACATCAACAAAAGATACAATCGATATCGGTTTTAGTTTTAAATTCGGATTGAATTCAGCAACAAAATTTTTAATTTTGTTATATTCAGAAGCTTCATCACGAGGATCTAATCGAACATTTGATGCTGATTGTGGTGTAATTTTATTCGATATTGATCTTGCTCTAACGCTCAATGCACATTGCGATTGTGGTGTTGTTAATCGATCAATTGATGAAGAAGATTGTCTATATAATGATGTACTTTGGCTTCTCATTCTTGAACGTCCTATACTAAAGAATAATAAACAATTAAAATCACATATAAAATAATTCTTAAATACAAATATTTCTTACTTAGGATTATATTTATTATCCGATGGTCGACTCGATGATGGTTGAGGTGTATAGCTTCGCATATTTGAACTAATTCCACTTTTCACACTGCAATCAAATAATTAAACATATACGAATTATTGAAACAGCTTCATAACATTACATAGTCAGACCAAGGTTGTTATATAATATTTTTAATATTTGAATCCAATTTTAATAAAAATTTTGACTAATGCTAGTATTTAATTAACCCTCTAATGCCCCAATTTATAATCTTCATCGACATTGAATCATTTGTTTACACCTGCCAGGTATGAGTGCATTTTTTTTGCAAAGGAGAGTTTTGTGTGCATTACAATATTGTTTACAGTTTTTCCAAAAATTTGTGTATTAAGAATAAAACATATTTGAACTTTACGTTATATATTATTAAGTGTACCCCGTCTTGAGACGGCGCTGGGCATTAGAGGGTTAAATATATATTAAAGATGTAAATACTATTAATTAAATAAATGCCATTACTTCAAAATATTTAAAGAAAACACTTCAAATGAGATTCAAACCAACAATTTCTGATAATATACACCAACGCATTAGTAGCAGAGGTTGTGGGTTCGAATCCCACTCGGAACATTGTCTTTAAATATTTCTATCATATAAAGAAATGACAAAATCAATTTATTAAATCTTGGTAAAATTATATATAAATAAACATTGCTTATAAAAGCAGATCAAAGTGAATGAAAGTGTATGAAAGAGGCATGCCCATAGAAGCATTTGTAATGTAGATATTATTAACTTACTTTGAATTGCGAACTGGTAATCTGCTTAATCTCTTTTTATCACTCATGATTAGTGACTATTAGTTATTAAATAATCCAATTTAAAAAAATAACATTTAAAAGTTTGTCCGTTATGATAAACAGAAGTGAACAGAGCTGAAACATTCGAAACTGGATTGAATTGAAGTTAGTTTAGATACTTAACGAGTGTGGCGACATTTAAAGTGCACCGGGGTTTTTAAAAACTAATGTTTATTTAGTTGCCTATCTATATAATTGTCGGAAAAGTTCAAGTTCAATAATAGTCCGGGAGCTGGTAACAAAAAAGTGCAAGAGTTTAGGAAAGGCTGATTTTTTGAGATCGGACTGTTTATTGGTCATAGAACGCCTCTGCAAAGTCAGCACCCCAGGTGTCGGGACACCTGTCGATGGCACGCTAAGAAAGGTGTAATTTTAACACCTTACTTAGCGTACCCAAAAATTGTTTTGGAAAAGCTGAAAATTCATCGGCAAATAGTCAATGCATTACAAAACCTTAATCAAGTAGTCAGACAGTAATAACCAAACGCACGGCGTCAGAACAGTTGCGTACATGCTACAAGAACTAACTTAATGCAAATGATTTGAAAAAGCTGAAATTTGGAAATATGTCAAATCACGTAATTAAATTCATAAAACAAACAGTCAGACATATTTTTTATAAGAACCCAATCAGTCAGAACCCAAAAAACAGCCAACTCAACTGTCTGCAGTAGAAAACGGTTGGCTAGAAATCAATGGGCAATATGACTACGACTGGTATGAAGGAAGTCAACTGCCCAACTTTATCTGTGACGTTCTAATTAAACCAAATATTACTAATACAGGTAATTTTTTGTACAAACAACTATTGATTACAGTTAAACATAAAACAAACACATAAACATATCATTTGACTGACTAAACATTGAATATTTTGTTATATACAGAAAACAAATTGGGTGCAACAGACGATGTGACGGAAAAAGCAAATGAAACAGAAGGAACCTCAGACGGCTTGGATAATGATTGCGACAAAGAAAACGACGAAATTAATAGCGATAATGATATAGAACCCTAAATAAAACATAAATAAATACTAAGTAATTTTTGATTGGTCAAAAACCTTTAATTACGACAAGCAGCGTGCGCGCCTTATCACGACTCCAATTGGGTGTTGATTGATTGGGTTCTCATAAAAACTATGTCTGACTGTTTGTTTTATAAATTTAATTACGTAATTTGACATATTCCCAACTTTCAGCTTTTTCTAACCATTTGCATTAAGTTAGTTCTTGTAGCATGTACGCAACTGTGCTGACGCCGTGCGTTTGGTTATTACTCTCTGACTGCTTGATTAGGGTTTTATAATGCATCTACTATTTGCCGATGAATTTTCAGCTTTTCCAAAACAATTTTTGGGTACGCTAAGTAAGGTGTTAAAATTACACCTTTCTTAGCGTGCCATCGCCAGGTGTCCCGACACCTGGGGTGCTGACTTTGCAGAGGCGTTTTATGACCAATAAACAGTCCGATCTCAAAATATCAGCCTTTCCTAAACTCTTGCACTTTTTTGTTACCAGCTCCCGGACTATAAGCTTTGTGGATCGAACAAACAAATTATACAACTAATCACATCATGCAATGCATGGTTTTAAAGATTGAATATTTGCTTAAGTTTTAATAAAGTTTTTAATTTTTACGGTTATTTATAGATTTTTATATTAATGATTATAAATTAATGTACTTATTTTTAATTAAAAAACGCCGCAAAAAAAATGTCTGTTTGGTTTATTAATAACTAAACCAGGGGTGGCCAACACACGGCCCGCGGGCCGCATGCGGCCCGTCTAGAACTTTTTTGCGGCCCGCGAGATTTATATCACTTTTACAAAATATATTTATTTTATAATAGACAAAGTAGTGAAAACCAATGTATTTAAAAAATACATTATTTGTGCATCCATATATTCAAAAATTAACTATAGACGTTATGAGAAAAAATTAACTTTGATTTTACAATAATATTCATGCGCTTATATATGACAGTTATTGCCTGTTTTATTTATGAGTTTACAGTTATGAATTTGCAGAATATTATTATTATTTATTCTTAGTCATTAATACCCTTTTCGGGTGTCGGATGTATTATTTTATAACTTCTTTATTCTTTTTTTCTAAGCTTATCTATCTTAAGCCATTTTTGCTATCTTGCTCCACTCTATTCCTTTTCTTTCTGCTGCTTTGTTGTCCTGTTTGGACCAGTTGTTTGTTTTTCCTTGTATACTCAATTCATGTATTTTCTTGGCTATTCTGGTTCTATTCAGTTTGTGTATGAGTCCTAGCCTTTCTAATTGCCTCTCTTCTATTACTGTATCTATAGGTTTAATTTTTAGTTCACTTCTTACTTCTGAGCTCTTTACTTTATCTTTTCTTGTTATTTCTTTAACTTTTATTAGAAAACTCATCTCCATTGCATTAATTTTGTTTTTATTTCTTTCTGGTGTTGTCCAAGATTTGCTCAAGTTTATTAGGACTGGTTTTACTACTTTCTGTATTTTTGTTTTTATTGTCTTCGTTATTTCTTTCTTAACCAAGAATTGTTTTTTGAGTGCATTGAATATACTTCCTCCTTATTAAACTCTTGCATCTATTTCTATGTCTATATTCCCTGTTTCTTCTATTATTGTACCAAAGTAGTTACAATACTTTACTTGTTCAATAATTTGTTGATTCAATTCTCTCTTGAGCCTCTTAGGTTTTGTCGCTACTGCCATTGTCTTTGTTTTACTTGGGTTTATTTCCATGCTTATCTTCTTTAGTTCTTCTTCGTATATTTTTATGTTTATTTGTAGTTTATTTTTTTTGTCTGCTATTAATATCACGTCATCCGCAAACATTAGGATTTGATTACTAATTTGTTCCATTTTTTGTATGGTATTCTTGTGTCTTTGGCTTTTTTTCACTTTTCTTTATAGCTTCGTCTATCAATGTTGTAAAGAGTATAGGGCTTAGAGTTTGCAGAATAATTAAATTATATTCTATGTTTCAATTTTTCCTTAAAAAAAGTCTATAGTGAGTCTAAATCTAATATATAAATATATAATTTTATATGCGGCCCGCGGAGTTATGATGCATTTACAAAGTGGCCCGCAAGATCATTTGGGTTGGACACCCCTGAACTAAACTATGGCAAAACCAATCGTCAATAACATATCTCTTAAATAGAACTGAAAAAACTTTTCAGTAATTTTTATCATAAAATAATTAAAGTTCCGGCTTTTGATCCTAGAGAGCGCTTCGGCTAAACATTTCCAGACAATTAGATAATAATAAACAAAGGCGTAGAAACAAGAAAGGTTCAATTATGAGTTTTGTTGAAAAAAATTATTATTACTTTTATTTATTTGATTAGTAATTTGATTAATAAATTTAGTTATCTTACTAATATATTATTATAATAAATATTGACCATTTGTTTAAAATAATTTCTTAATAAATAAAAGTTTATTTTGATAACTATTATTGTATTGTTGACTTTTAATATACTTTGGTAAACAACAAACTTTTGCAGTAACCAAATAACAGCCTCAAATAAAAAAACAGCGGCCGCATACGGTACCAAACATGATTTCTTTTATTCAAAGACTTTATATAAAATGGTTTAAACACAATTTTAAGTTATTAGTAATTCAAATGACAATTTCTGCGATTTAACAAAAATAGAAATAACTAAATAATAAAATAGATGTTTCAAATCCAATTTTTTCAATCATGATTTCGAGTTTCCGCCTACCGTTCGAATGTTTGTTATTATAAAGTTAAAAGTTTCTTCTTTTTGTAAGAGTTAGAAGTCTGATTGTCAAAAAAAGAAAAGAATTTACAATCTTTTGTTGACTGACCAACACTTGAGCGGATAGGTGAATTACTCCAGATCATAATTACCATCAAGTGTTTTAAACTGAAGTGTCCAATTTTCTTTTTGCAAGCATTATTAGTGTTATCAAAAAATTAGAAGTTTCTCTTCTTTGTAAGTGTTAGAAGTCCTTTAGTCAGAAGAAATTAGATGATATTCAATTTCTTGATGACCAAAGTTATTCCAAATCATGGTTACTACTAAGTAGTTTTTAATTGAAATGTATACCTACTTGCTCTAGAGTTTGATAACAAAAAATTAAAAATTCTCTTTTTTGAAAACGTTAGAAAATTATATGTTTTATTTTTTTGATAACAAATATTTGTGTATGTGGGCGAGTCACTTACCATAAAGTAGTTTAAACCCTTTCAAGAGTTTGTTAACAAAAACTTTGATGTTTCTCGTTTTTGCAACCGTTAGAGGAGGGTATAATAAATTTAATCTCTTGATGATCAACACTTGGGTTCAGATCATAAATATCATCAAGTAATTTAAACTGAAGTGCACACCTACTCGCCTAAGAGTTTATCATGAAGGTTTCTCCTCTTCTCTTTTTTCTTTTTATTCAAATTAGCAAAAGTGATATCTAATTTTTTGATAACCAACACTTAGTCGAGTTGGTGGGTCACTCCAGCTCATAAGATACCAGCAAGTATTTGTTATCAAAAAATTGTAATTTTTTCCTACTTTCAAATGTTATAAATCTCTAAGTTAGAAGAGAAGATAATGAATCTAATCATTTAATGACTAGCACTTGAATAAGTGAGTGGCTATCTCCAAATAATAATTACTATCTAGTAGTTTAAACTGAAGTGGCTGTTCCACTCTTAAAAGTTAACAAGAAATTATAATTTTTTTTTTTTTAAACGTTTGAAGATTCTATGTTAGAGGAAGGGATAATCAATCTAATCTCTTAATGATCAAGACTTAGGCAAGTGAGCGGGTCACTTCAGATTATAATTATCTTCAAATAATTTAAACTGGAGTGCCAACCCACCCGCTTAAGTATTTTTTATCAAACTCTTATATTTATTTCAAGTGTTCTTAGGCAGATGAGTCATTCTAAATCATGATTAATACCAAGTAATTTAAACTAGATACACACTACAGGTCATCCAAATATATGCACCGACCAGTGAATCCAAAGATGAAGAAGCAAAACAAAGCCAAACAAATAGAAAATTTACAATACACACTAGTCATCGGAGATTTTAACGCAAAAATTGGTCAACAATTATCAGGAGACACAGAATATATTGGAAAGTTTGGATTGAGCATCAGGAACAACAGAGAAAACATGCTGCTTGATTTTTTAAACAGTAAAAGCATGTACTGCATGAACACTTTCTTTGATAAACTAACGACAGGGATAACATTTGCAATTTGGATCCGAAGATATACTAGATATAATAGTTTCAGAAATTAGAGAAGCATTAAGAAAAATGAAAAATTTGAAATGTCCTGGAGAAGATCATTTAACATCAAAAATGGGCGGCAAACGAGTAGAAGAATCAATAAAAATTCTTTTAAACAAATGCATGCATGAGGAAATAAGTACCCAGGAATGGCAGAACGCTGAAGTCATTATCCTGTACAAAAAAGGCGACATAACAAATGTAGAGAATTACCGCCCTATCAGCCTATTATCACAAATGTATAAACTATACACGAGAATAATTATGAATCGTCTAACAAACAAATTAAATTCTTATCAGCCAGTGGAACAAGCAGGATTCCGGAATGGTTACAGCATTACATTAATAGAAAAAACTTCTGAGTATAACGTCCCTACATCTGGCCTTTGTGGACTTTCACAAAGCGTTTGACTCAATAGAGACTTGGTCATTCTTAAGACCAATGGGCAGAGCAATAATTGACTCTAGATATTATAATGTCCTAGAAAACATCTATGAAAACGTATTCTTCCACGTCAAAATAGATGAAGACATAAAAACAAACAAAATCTCAGTACACCGAAGTGTAAGACATGGAAACCCTATATCTCCAAAATTGTTCACCCTAGCGTTGGAAGATGTGTTTAAACAACTGAAATGGTCAAATAACAGCATTAAGATAGATGGTTGATATTTAAACCACCTTAGGTTTGCTGACAACATAGTGATCATTAGCAATGACATTACAGTACTTAAAACTATGCTCGAACAACTAAACAACGCATCGAAAGCCATAGGACAAAACAAAAATTATGAGTGGAAGCAAAACAGAGGTTAAAGTGGATCTCCAAAGTATTGAACAAATGGATAAATATGTCTACCTGGGACACAACATCATGTTAGGGAGGGATAACCAAATCGCAGAAATCATAAGACGTACTGGCTTAGCTTGGGCAGCATTTGAAAACCTAAAATACATAATAAAAGACCCAAACATCCCAATCAACTTAAAAAGAAAGGTATATGAAGGATGCATTTTACCAGTAGCCACTTATGGCGTTGAGACATTAGCACTAACAAAGAAGAACACGAATAAACTAAAAACAACACAAAGAGCAATAAAGAGAACAAAGTTAGGAATCACATTGAGAGACAAAATACGCAACAACGAGATCAGACAATAAACTAAAGTCACAGACATCATGGCAAAACTTAAATGGCAATGGGTAGATTTCTTGATGGAAGGGTGAACCACTTCAAATCATAATTATTACTAGCAAATAGTTTGAAATAAAGTGTTCACCTACCCGTCCGATTGTTTGTATTAAAGAAGTGTCTATGTTAGATTAGAGGATATTAAATCCAATTTTTTGATAAACATAAGTATTTGTTATCAAAGTATTAAAAGTTTCTTCTGTTTGTAAGTGTTAAGTTCCTTAGTCATTAATTAGCAATAAACAACATAGTAAACACCAGCACAAAAAATAGTCTGCAAACTGCTAGTCAGCCGCCGCTGATGCACACTTAACTATGGAAATACAGCCCGAACAATCTGTAATTTCTAATTTAAAAAAAGACAAAGCCTAGGTAAGCTGGTAAAAAAATCAATCAAGTTTAAAAAAAAAACTACAATTTGATTTGATAGAAGCAAGCTACATTTACAAAGAGAGCAAAGATTGACTCCAAAAGATTTGGCACGGTTTAGCAAAAGCAGAAAGTAAGTTATTCTCTTAATATAGCCAACACGCCTTTAACCACCCCAAACTATTGCTTTCAGCAACTGCAAAAAAACTTTTAGTTGTTATATCTGGAGGATCACCAATTTAAAAAGCACAAAAGCTGTTTGCTTTCACTAACCTTTGGTTAGAAAAAAGATGAGAAGCAAAAAAGTTTTTATTGAGGTTAAGTTTAAGTCTGCCATTATAGACCTAAACTCCCAGGTGATAACATTTTAACCGTTAATACTTTTTTTATGATTGGTAAGAAGCACACATTTATAAATTTTTCTAAATACTTTAGCAATAATAGCAATGCTACTAGCCACAGGAAGGTCATTGGCTTCTTTAAATCAAAAATAATTCTAATAAGCAGCTTCCTAAAGATGTAAAAACCAATAATGTAATAAAAATTTTAAAAGTGAAGGTTACTGTTGACCATATACAACGAGGCAAAAACATAGTTCAATGTCAAAAATGCCAATACTACGGGTACGCCCACAGATCACCTACGCCCCTAAAAGAAGTTTCATGTCCACTTCAATCTGCTAGACCTGTTGGGGCTTTACCATTTGCCCTAAAATCTTAACTCAACAACTGTGCTATTTGCTAAGGTTCTCTTCCCGCTAATTTCCAGAGATGCAAGATACACATAAAAATAATCCTTTCATATTCCCCATCTCTTTTTAAGAGCTCTGGTACCCGCAAATCCGTAACAGCAAACAAACTGTTTGCTTATGTGCACTTTCCACTTACAGCACAAAATCTAGACGTAAAGCTAGCTTACAAACAGTTTGCTGTTTTCCAAAACTTTAATCCAATAGATAATGCACCTGACGTGTTACTAAGAAATTGCTTCTAAATTGCAAACAACAACTCAGAAAAAAATGTGCAAAATAAAAGATTTTTTTTAACAAAATACTATCTTTCCTTGAGTTTTGCTTGTCTTTGAATCAATCCACAAACCCAAACATAAGCTGTAAATGTCAAACACATTTCTGTACTTGATATTTGCCAAAAGATCTATAAACTATTTTGAAGTAAATACTCCTACACTCACAATCAATGCAAATGCAATCATCGTAAGTATGCTTGAGCTGAATACACTCAGAATTGCATCTGCTTACAGCAACTTTTTAAATGGTTTTTATTAATTCTTTTCCCACTACCCGGCACGGAACAGCCTCAAATGCAACGTCAAAAAATAAGCTTGCTAAACTACGTTGAACAAAAAGATTATCAAGTATTAGGTCCACACAAATCTACTCTCTACGGTTTTTCTAACGTACCAATACAAAATTAAAACAATCAATGACTTTAACTCCAACCACAACTCAGTATAACAATTAAAAAAAAAAAAAATTGTTACTCATATGGATTAGACTCTCTTTTTCATTTATATTAATCAAAAATAACCAAAAACGGAATAAGATTTATGGTGAGTTTTCTCTTGTAATTAATTGCTGAGCCATCAGTCAGCCTTCAACTTCTGCAAAATAACCTCTTGTTGCAACTCCCGCCAAACTTTCAATCTAAAAAGTACAAGAGCCTTTTGGTTAACAAATGCCGTTTTAAAAAAAGAAAAATTCAAAACCTGTCCCAATAGACAATGCGTCTTCCGCCGCCTGTGCTACCAATGACCGCATAAGAAAATGATTTTGACTACTTCAAACTATCTTTGAGCTAACAAAATTAACAGTCTTTCTGCCCATGACAGAAACAACGTTTTACCGGTCCGACTACAGAAAAGCTACAAATGTCCTTAAACAGAAAAAACCCATTTTTGCAGCTAGCACATCTTTGACAAGAACTGCTAGAAATTGACATCTACATATTCCCGATTTCCTTAAGCAAAATGACCTTAGATGGAAAACTGGAATTTCTAGCTTTTACGCTAATTTTTTTTAGTAAATGATATCTAAAAAAACATGCTTACAAATTTTTGGGTAGACTAATCATACCAGTCTACCCAAAAAATGTAAAAGTGCAGATATCAGTGCCAGAGAAATAAGCACACTACCAAACGTTGTTTTACAACCATTCCAATCAAACCTGTTTTGGTTTTAGATGAAGCATCCAGTGCCAGATAAAGACCAAAACAGTTCAGAAAGCAGTGTGTTATTTGTTATGAACCTTATCCAGCAAACTTCCTGGGCTGATCTATCTACTAAAAGGTCTAAGCAGCACAAAAACACCTTGCTTAAACTCCAACTCTATAAAATGGTGGCACGAGCAAACCGACTAAGGTGGCCGGAAATTGATTGCTAACGCGTTAGACCAGCCAACACAAATCAATCGACGCAATGTTGTTAAGTTAAAAAAATAATAAACCAGATGAGTTATTGAGAGTATGCTTCTAGAATGCAATATTCCAGACAAAATAGGCACAATAAATTTTTTTCTTTGATCAGATTATCTACGTTCTGATTGTTTCAGACTCAAATCACTAACCCGAACATACATTAAGAATTTCTAATATAAGTATTTGGAAACGTCGAATGTAAACCGAAAGAGTAGGACATTGAACATTACCAACAAATTTCTGGACCACTTTGAAATAAACGCACTCTTAAACTAACAACTAGGGCAGTTGTTGTCAGGCACAGTCAGAATAACGCACGCGTACCTCAACCTTTTTAACCTTTACGGCAGAAGTTTTTCAAGGTTCCACTCTTTTGCCTTCTCTCTTCTCTTCTTACGGCAAAATAGTACAACTAGTCCATTTTAAATAAAACCACAACTGGATACCGAAAAAAATGGTAAACAAACATATATAAACCCGTTCACCCCCAGAAAAGCTAAAAGTAGCTTAAAATAATTAAGAACAAGAAAGCGCCAAGGTGAGACAACACCCTTGCAAAAATAGTGAAAATTTAGATGAAAAAAAAAAACCCTACGTTATACTTTTTTTTTTTTTTTTTCGTTTGGTTTTGGGAAAGCTCTTCCAGCCTGTGTGTGAGGCTCTCACCCACTAAAACCCTATTTCCTTTTGGCGCTATAATCGCTTAGCCTGGAATTAGCTCATGCCTTTTATCAGACTAAGTACGCCCGGACACGCATTCTGCGCACCTTAGATATATCCGTCTTCCCTTATTTTTCATTTATTGGATCGTGATCCTTTATTACTCCTCTCTTCGGTTTCCATATACTGGATTATTCTTTTAATGTACCCGTAAATCATACTCCATTTCTTTTCCGTCTCCATCATAATATCCACTATATTTTCTTGTGTTATTTCTTCTTCTATTTCCTTCTCTAGGTTCTTCTTGTCTTCTATCCATCTTCTGCATATCCGAGATTGCGAATTTATACTTGTTACATTCTATTTTATACCTTTTCCTTATTTCTTCATTTTGTTCTGCGCTTGTATCTGGATTCCTATTCTTAATATTATACTCTTTTCTTACTTTATTACATTCCTTCTTAGTTGTCTCTAAGGTATCGTTCCACCAGTATATCCTTTGATTTCTTACCATACCTTTCTTTCTTTTAAAAGATATACTAACAGCCTTATTTATACTCTCCATGAAAGTATCTAGATTCATATTTGTTTTGTTATTGACTTCTTCTTTGAGTACTTTTCTAAAGTTTATTATTCCTTTCTCATTTATTTTCCATCCTTTATTTGTACATTCACTTTCCCTTTTATATTTTGTACCAATCTCGTAATAGATATTTTTATGTAGACTTAGATTTTCTTCGTCCACTATTCTCCAGTTCTTTATCTCATTTATACTATTCTCGCTGCATATTGTAACATCAATGCACGAGCTTGATTTTCCTCTGACAAAAGTCGGGGTTTTTCCTTCATTTTCAACCGTCAGATTCATACTACTCATCCACTCCACTAATATTGCTCTTTTTTTTATCATCCTGGTCACTTCCCCATAGCCTTGCCTTAGAGTTGAGGTCTCCCGCTATAACTACTTTCTTCTTTTGCTTTTTTACATTATCTCCTAATTTTAGCAGATATTCCTCAAAATCCTCCACTGTTTTGCTTGGTGACCAATAGCAGGAGTATTAGTATGATTACCTCCTCCAATTCTACCAATACAAATCCTCGGTTACTATTATCACATCCATATGCTTTGATGTTTCTATTATATATGCGGATAGCCGCATCTCTATCTTTATCCACCATCCAGTGTCCACTTTCAGTCATTCTTTTGTTTGGCTCAGCTATTATGCCAATATCCACTTTATTTACGTTACTATTTTTATTGAAGAGGTCCATTGCTGCTTTCCCTCTTCCTACATCATTTTGTAATATCTTCATTGTTATTTTTTGTAGGGTTGCGCCCCATTTTTTCTCATGTCCTCTTTGGCTTTCCTAAATCCTGGACATGCCATTTCATCTGCTTTGTGTCCTTCTTTACCACAGAAGTAACAATGCGCGTTGTTCTTGGAGCTTTTAGCCACGTGTCCTATGATACCGCATTTATAGCAGATATTTTCTTTCATATTCTCTTTGCATGTTTTAGCATCATGCCCAAAATTGAGACAGTTATAACACCTTGTTGGTGTTTGGAATTCTTTAACTCTCCCTTTCAACCAGCCTACCTTTAAGCTGCCTTTTTTAATTAATGCATTAGTGTGCTCGATCGGAAGATTTAGCACAGCATATCTTAAATTTTGTTTGTTAATCCTTTTAGAAACCTTGATCTCATATTCATCTTCTTCCATTGTGATGCTACATTCTTTTTGTATTGCATCTTTAACATCCTTTTCTATTGTAGTTTCATGCAGATCTTGCAGTACACATGCCTTTTTTCCGCTAAACATATGTGTAGCTACCTTATTCCCTAACTCACCTTGTCACTTCTCTCGTGAATTTCTCACTGTCTTCCTCTCTTCCTATTATGTTGATTTTAACATAGCCCTCTTTTGTCTTTGTTATATTTTTAACTGTGACTCTCTCATTTACTTCCACCTTGCTTTTCATTTCATTCACCATATCAGCGTAGGTTCTTTCTTGCCAACTACTTGGTTTGACAATAATTGTCTTGATCCTTCTTTTCTTTTTAGCTTTCTGCCATTCTTGCTCCATGTTTTCGTTTGCATTTCGTTGTTTGTTTATTTTGACCTGAATTTTATTTTTCATGACATAGTCTAAGACTATTCTAATTTCTTTATTATGCTCCTTTTTGTTCTGCAATTTCTCCTTAATTTTTGTCATCACCTTGTGCAAATTTTCGATGATTTCATTCCTCTCACCTACTTTTGCTCCAATTATGAATACATCCTTTTGCTCCTGCTTCTCCAGGTTCATGTCCTCTATTTCCATAGTGGTACAATTTTTGATGGTGGCCAACCCCTCACTTTTAATCCATCCGTTTTTGATTGCTTCCTTAATTTCTTCTATTTTCTTTATAACTCCACTCTCTGTTGTTACGCCTGTGTCTACTATCAGAATTAGGTCTTCCTCTTCCTTTTCTAATAGGCTTTTCAAGGATTCGATCTTACTATTGTAGTCCTTTTCTGTCCACTTAAGGTTTATTCCTTCTTTAAGTCTTTCTAAGTCACCTGTAGTGCTCATTATCTCCTTTATTTTAAGCTTATTTTTCTTTCTTTCTTGTTCCTGTTCTTGTTCTAGGCTTATTATTTGATCTGTCTCTGCTTTTCTCTTACTATTTACATACCTCTGCGCTTCGGCTGTAAAAATCTCAATATCCTCCTTTTTAACTCTACTTATCTGTGAGTCAATTTTATTTATTGCCTCCTTTATTTCCGTCTTTGTACTTACGTGCTTCTTTATAAGCAAAGTCAGAGTTTCGTTTTCTTTTCTTATATTTACTAATACCTTTTATTTTATTAATAATTTTGGTATCCCACTCTATTTCAGTGGTTTCTACTTCTATCTTTTTTCTCTTCCTATTCCCTTCTATGTCTAAACCAGGTACCGTTTTCATGATCCAGTCGCTTAGGTCTGAAATACTACTACTCACGAAGCTTGCCCTACTTCTTGTTTCTCCTCCTTTGGCTTTGTTTATATTCTTCGACATTTCCAGTTTTTCCTCTTCCTTTGCCTTTTTCCTTTTACCTATTTCTTGACTCACTTTGGCTTTTTCTGTTTTAAAACTAACAGGGCTTCTTTTTGTTTTCTTTCTAACTTTTCTTAGTAGCTCCTTTTCGAATTCTGTTAACTTCGCACTTTGTGATTTTTCACTGTCATTTTCTGACTTCTATTCTTCCTCACTACTTTGTACTTCCATCTCGTTACTATCTCTTTCCTTCTTTCTTGTTAACTTACTCGTATACTTGCCCTCCCCAGAATCCGTAGGGCAGCCCGACTTGTCGGGAGAGGATTCTGCACTTTTAGTGCTACCTCCATGGGGTATTTGTTCAGTAGACGACTTATCCATCATTATTCATCATTATATTTTCTCTGGTCCTATGTCATAAGACCCTACGTTATACTGAACCTTATAGACCAGATACAGAGAGAAAACGTCGAAAACAGTTGGAAAAAAGTATTGGTAATAACAAAACCTAACAAACCCAGTGAGAAACCAAAGTCTTAGATGCCGATACACTTTCTGAACACTATAGAAATACTCCTGGATAAGATAACTTTATTAAAAAATCAACACGGTTTAAGGGCAAAAAGATTGACAATAATAGCCGTAAAAAATGCAAAAGAAATAGCCAAAAAGGAAAGGAATACAAGCCAAAGAACTAGACCCTGTGTTCTAGTTACAGTAAACATCAAGAATGCCTTTAACACCGCTTTCTGAAGAATTATTATAAAAAAAACTAAAAGAACACGTAAAGTATCCCTGCATCTAAAAAGGCTTATAAGCAGTTACTTCACCGATAGATCCAAAATTGACAAATATGTAAAAAGACACAAAATCTGCAAAGTTCAGTTTTTTGTACGTTTTATTCAACAAAATTATAAACATAAGTTTACCAAAAGACTTGAGATTTTCGTATACGCGGACAGTCTAGTATTTATCGTTCTGGCAAAAACAAAAAAGAATTGACCTGACTAGTAAACCAAGTTCTGAAACAACCAAAAACAAATTAAATCTTGCAGAGGAGAAACAAAGTCCTTACTACTTACATACCAAGCACGTCCAGATAGTCGCCACCAAAGCAAAAGAATTAGGTGCATCTCACGCAATAATCATGCCAAAAATATGATGTAATGCATCGCAAACTCAATATTATTTTACAGGGTCAAAATAGGGGAGAAAGACCATGATATATCAAAAGTACTGGAATATTCTGGAGCAAACTATAAGATCAGTCCTAAAGATCACTAGAGAATACAAAACCATCCCAAAGAAAAACTGCCTGCTCATAGTTAGGACAGTCTTCATAACCTAGTCTTGAGATAAATAAGCAAATGAATAATCAAGTTAAACCGTCCAAAAGAGAAAATTGAGGTGATTCTACTAACAGGCAAGAGGAACGTAAATGGCGTAAAGTTTACACTCAACAAAATCAAAGTAAAGGCAAAAAGCACCATCATAACACTGGACAAGTATCTAAATTTTGGGAAGCACGTCCAAATTGTTGCCACCAGAGCAAAAAAGTGAACGCATCCTTCACAAGGATTTTGCAAAACCAAAGAATGCTGTGATGCGCCGCCATAGAAGTCATAAAATATCAAAAGTACCGGGACATCCTAGAACAAGCCCATAAAAGATAGGCCCTGAGAATCTGTAAAAAATACAGAACCGTCCCAAAGAAAAACTGCCTGATCATAAATAAGACAATTTGCATCACTCTCCTAGCAAAAAAGAAAATCACTCTTCAAATGACAAAAAAATGAGCTAAAAACAAAAAAAACCTTCTAGACAAAAAAACTGATTCCAATTATCTAAGAATAATACAGGATGAATCATAGTCAAACTTAACGCAATTCCTTACTGAACACGGCTATTTAAGGATACGTAAAAAATATTTGGAGATAGATACAGATAAATGTCTGTACTGTAAGAAAATAAACACCCATGCAAAAGAAAGCCAAACGGAAAACAGTCAAGAGCCTAAAACTCAAAAATGCTGAAAGACATAAATAAATAAAAGAGATGAATGAGAGACAAATTAAAAAAGAAAGAACAGAAAAAGATATTGCCAAGAACACCTAGTATACAAAAGGATGCAAAAATATGTAATGGGAAAATCTAACTTTGCGTTGGTGGTATGTCCGCAATGAAGACATTGGTAACGATCTAGATATAACACATCATAATATTGACCAACAAGAACTTTGATGCCCTTTTATTCCACCCTAATCTTGATCTAGCCAGTCCAGCTGAGCCATCTTATAAATACAGTACAATAAGCAATCTTTCAGTTAACAACTAACTGCCGAATTCCTATGATTTACTTTTTGATTCATGTATCGTAGCTTGGGGTTTGCAACATCTTGCGTCACAGGCGGTACACAATACACATCCAACAGTCCTCTAAGTTTATTGTTCTTGGTCCTAACCAACCTTCTCCAAACGGAAGGTATACACACCTCATGGTCTCAAATAAGAAGATTCTCCTCATTACCAAAAATCCAACTAATCTTAAAGAAATCATTACAAAAACAAATCTTCAATTGATCATCAATTGTAACAACACAACTCTGCATTAAAGCGTCACTAAGCAAAAAGAATCACAGAAGCCATAAAAAACGCACAAGATTTTGAAAAAGGGAACAAATCAAAGATTCTACCTACTAAGACTTCAAAGTCAAAATAATGAATATTATTATTGAGACACCATGCATGTTCCACATGTTTTGTATTATAATGCAATGTTAATTTAACTTTATTTTTTTCTGTATTTTCTTTACATTTATCTTTCAAAATATTACCTGTACTTACAATTTGTTAGAATTAAGATCCTATATTTCTTCTAAAAATTTTTCAAAGTATTTGAATAAAACCTTCTTCAACAATATAGTATCCTTCAAGAAAATGTATGGAATTAGAATTTTATTGTAGCATACAGCACATATTACAAAAGTATTTATATAATTACATGACTAAACATTTAGAGAAAAATATTAAAAAAACATCTAAAAGACTTAAAATTACAAATTAAAAACAAAAAGGAAATCTGCCTGCATATAAATAAAACCATGGTGGAGATAATTTGGTAACATTTGCTAAAAGTTACAAACACAATTAAATTATACAAAAAATAAAATTAAAAAAATCCTTACAGAAAACCTATCCCGAAAATTATGAAAGAGGGTTATTTACAATTTTACAAAAAAAGAATTCATATAAAACATATAGCACCAATAAAATTAAATGTTACACATTATTAACATAATAATTAAATTTCTATGTCGGTTAAAAATAATCATAATTAAAGAAACTTCTAATATTCCGATTCTTTTTCACTAGATTTCCTTCACGTATGTAACGAAAAAGAAAAGGAATTCCAGTAGCAGTTTCTTTTTTATTTATAATATAAGCTTAAAGCTATAAGGCACTTGCAATAATCTATCAAGTTCATCTCTGAAAAATTTACATTCAAAATTATTGAGAGAACTATATTTATAAATGGCACATGCTGCTATAAAAAAGTACAGTCTCCAATAATTTCCTTTTCATTTTCCGATTAGGATTCTTAATCACAACCTTTGAGTACTAACGGCTTTCTTGCTTTTTTTATTCATGTTGAACCAACCAGCACTTTTTTCCGGATCTCTGGGCATCGATATCGATCTGGAAACTTCACCTTTACGACTTCTATTACTACCTAATGATTCTACAGACATGCTTTTAGAAGCTATGCGTTTATCATCCCTGTTATATCTATTATTTTCTTTAGGCTGTCGTTCCTTCTTTTTATATAAACTGGAACTAGAACCTTTTACTTCACTCGTACGTTTCAGTGTTGATATATTTTCTTTGCTTCGTGATTTTCGGTTTAGTGTAGACATGCTCTGATTAGATCTCCTCGTTTCTTGGGCTTTCTTTTTTAATGTTGATGAGGAATCTTTGCGACTAGATCCGTTTTTATTTTGTTCATATTTACCATTTTTAATGGGTTTTGGGTATTGAGTGTAATCGATGTCCATGCTTTCGCGGTAATGGCGGGGTTTCCATGGTGCTAGGACAGAGAAGGATCGACTTAATGTTTTCACTTGAGGTTGAATGCGGCTGGAAGTGTTTGAAGCAAGTTCTTCACGTGATGCGGCTCGTCTACCACTTCTTAAATAACCTGGACCAGGAATATCTCCAACTAAAAATAAAATCATAAAAATACATAAAAAATAGAAACACATTTTTGATGTGCATACCTGTTGCTGCATGTAGATAAACAACACTTCTTTGGGACTGTTGACTGCTATCTCCCTCCGTAGAACTTTCGACTGAGCTGACTTCATTTTTCCTTCTTCTGCCTCGTTCTTCTCTAGATCTGGACATTTCCCTGTTTCTATGTGATGGCGATGCTGGTGGCTTTAAACTCATCCTAGATCCTTTAACATCTCGATCCGATTCCGCGGATATGTTCAACATTGACTTGTGACTGGATTTATGTGTTTCTTCAGAGATGTTGTGGAGATCCCTGGAAGATTGGCTGCGTGTGCGATCGCGATGGGATAAGCCTGAAGAGCGCGATTTTAGTGCGGATTTGTGCCGTACGCTATCGTTCGATTCTTGGTCGGTGTCTCCGAAAAAGCGGAGACTCTTTGTCGGTTTCGTTACTTCGTCTTCTGTGCTGGTTAAGTTTCCTTCTTTTTCGTCCTGTAACAGAATTAAAAAAAATAGTGATAAAATATAGTGCGACCAGTTCAGCTAGTCCGCCATAATATACACAAAATATTGTTTTTTTTTTATTAGTTTAGCATCCATTTCTCGCGCTAACATTCCATAGGCCAAGCTAAAGTGGATTCAAATATGTGATATCAGACAAATTTGCTGAAGTGGAAATAAATTAGACGACGTGCACTGTATAAAGCAAAATGTATATAGTATATCAATTTAACCTATAACTACTTTAAATTTGAATACAAAATAAATAAAAACAAAGTTTGCTAATTAATACTAATAGTTTAAATTTATTTAATTTGCTTACCTTTTTGGACTTTTTCCGAGATAATCTATCGAGTGATTTGAACCAGCTACCGTGCGTCTGTTCACTTTTACCATTCCTTTGCAATTCCCTCGTGGGCGAAGGGCTCGGCGTGGATAATCTCCGTCTGTTGTTATAATCATAACCCTGCAATCAAAACACCGCCGATTAATTCACAAAATCAATTAATCTCTTGACAATTATAAAGGAAACCGTGAAGAATGGACCAGATGAATGAAATGAGTTTATCAGGTGGTACGACGCGAAGGCGCCAATGATGTGGACAAATTATTACATTACTAATAAAAAAAAATCAAGAGTGACCGAACGAAATCGGAACAACAACAACAGCGGGCGCAACAACGAGGTGGTATATGAAAAAGGCCATTATCGATTGCGGCGTCAACTTGACCATGAAACTAGAAGAAGCCAAGAGAGCGCCTCTTCACGGTATAATTATATGCTTATTCATACTGCAGCCACATAAAAGTGCCCCCGGGTGCGAATGGTATAAAGAAAAAATAAAATAAATATCGTTCCTGATGGGCCTCCGGGATATTCGTTTGACACATAAATCATTATTTATATCGTGTGGATGGTGATGGAAATCGATTATCGATTAACGAATTGTTATTTAATTCCATGTCTAATGCAGATTCTTACTAGATAGTCACTCTCACTTATATCATAAATTTGATTTGTAATTTTCTAGCCAGGATAAGGTCAAAGAGTATCATTTTTTTACAGATTTCAGAGATAAATGTTTCATTAAGTTTAAATATTAGTTTTTCCGCCCGTATTTTAAATCGAAAAGTGATGCTTTGAGGCCTTAGAGCGGGAAAATCATTTGAAGCGGCCCTAGGGCAGTAATATAATTTTCGAAAATATCATTTTTTTTAATATTTAATTTTTTTTCTCTCTATGAAACGTTTTTTTATGTAAATGATGAATAAAAAAAAAATAATTCAAAAGAAAATAATGCTTTCCTGCTCTTTATACATAATATACTATTCTAGAGTGGTTGTAGTAGACTAATGTGCATTGCCTTAAGTGATAAATATAAAAATGAGTGTATTTACCACCTGCAGATTTCCTAGAAATACGATATATAAAAAATTAAAGTCAGTTCTCACTAAATAAAGACAGATGGAAAAATACTAGTTTTAAAATAATAAAAACAGATCTTTTATCGTATAAGAAAGTTATTCTTAAGTAATAAGAGAAAAAGAAAATCCAATTCCTTAGCAACAAAGACTCGGATAGGTAAGCAGGGCATGTGGCATATGGTTTGTAAGCAAATCGTTCAGACTATTTTGTTAGTAACTTTTCTCCATAAGCCGTTGATCGAGTGCTGAAGTAAAAGTAGTTAACACCAAAACAAATCAGCACCCGAACACAGATAAAGACCAGCATTTTCCATTTAGTGACTTCTTGTGAACAATAAACATCCACCAATTCCTAAACTTGTGACATCTAGAAATTGTCTTCTTTGATACCCACAATTAGTAACAGGTTGACCACTGATGCCGTATGGTATCCCCAAACTGGTCCACAATTAAAAAAAAGGAAGAGGCGCTCAGGACCAGTTATAAAATTATTTTTTTTAGCATTCGAACTACTCGAGATATAACTAACAAACAAAGCAGTTTCGCTAAAGCATCTTCTAAGACTTTCTTCATTACTATATCCTGCAAATAACCTGACACTAATTCAACAACAAAAACCTTACGCAAGAACTTGTACCAACGATTAATAAAAGCAAATTTTCACTCACACTTCAGAACGCATATGAACATGCTGCCTCTGCATTTCTAGACAGCTACTTAGTTAAACCAACTCAACATCAATCCACCACGCAACCTCTGGTTGCTTGGAGTGCATGAACCAAAAGACTCAAATTATTACAATTAACCACACAAAAGCTTTCTCGGTGTCATTGCGTACTTATACACCTAAAATCACAAAACACCTCAGACCTAGGCTTCTCCAAACTAGAAAAACTTCTTCAATGACTTGCCCGTAAAAAAGTTAAATCCCCACCAAACACAATCACAAATCATCGCCTCCAGGTCTAGAGGACATTAACAAAATCTATTCGTATAATACTAAACTCCAAAAAAAACGTATAAAACTAAACAAATTAATAATTAAGAAACCTACCAACAACATCAATTAGATCCTAAAAAAAACGAAGAACAACCAACACAACAATTATAAAAAGAACCTCCGGCTGAAATATTGCCGTCAACATCTATTCACACGCGTTATTCATCACCTAAATCTATCCCCACCTTCAAATCTGCTACGACTGACAGATCTAGCACACAAACATTTGGATCTGCTTCAAATAATATAAACTGCATTGCACCATCCATCTAAACTATTAATAGTAGTCACTGTGGGTTCGTATTCCACAAAACCCAAACGTTCTTTTTCAAAAACTACGACTATGTGCAAGTGTGTACGCAGAAACAAAAGAGCGTTTAAATCCGCAAAAAATTGCAGATAGTAACTCCTTTACCTTCGGGTTATATAAGCAGCCTCCAATCCAAATACCCAAAACAATAAAGACAAGACAACCTTATCTATAGACATTATGTTCTACTCACAATGACATTATCCCAAAAGCATATCCACGTAAATTCCAGTGTAAACAGTTGAACTGTAGAACAAATAGTACGTCCGGTTTGTGTAGAATAAGTAAAAATAAGAAAACTACAGCGCCAGCACCAAAAACCACTTCTTCAAAAGGCTTCAAGCAAAAATTGTTAAAAATATATTTAAAAATCCCACCTTAATATAAACAGAATAGTACAAAATACAACCGCTCAAGTAAATTACCAATCAAAATTCATCATCCACAAACAACCTGCTCCACTATCAGCAGTTAAGGCGTAGAGATATGTCAACAGAGTCAGAAGAGAATAAATTTAAACCACCGTCAGTCACAAAATCAATCTGAAGTTACGTTTACCGGACCAACAAGCAAGCTCTATTTTACAAACATTACCAAACATGATGTTCATTTATCTTAACAAGTTCTTTTTGTCAAATACGGATAGCACCTTAGAAATTGTTAGCAACGGTAACTTTATCCAAGGTAACCTCCAAACAAAAGTTTATACTAGCTCTTCAGCTCAACGACTATACCAGAACTGCGTAAATTTTTTCTGGCATAACAAAAAAAATACCAGTTTGGCATAATAAAGTCAAACTTCAAATAATCATTGAAAAAACCCTTGACCAAGTAGAACGGCAAGATCAGTATAGTTAAGTGAAACTAATGATTAAGATTTCAGTAGTCAATATGTCGTGGCGAAGTAAATTGACTTTATGCAACGCAAAAGATATTTTGCACGCGCTTCGGTTTAAGTTATCAAGAAGTTAGTGACATCAAACCCCTCTTCTAACTTATTGACATCTGTCAGTCATTCTCTTTTGTTTGTTAGCTGTAAGAAAATGTAAATTGGTAGTAACCTTCAATTCCTGACTAACATTTGAGTACCATAACTAACTTCTAGCCCAATTTTTAAAAACTTTGTTACTGCCCACCCGCCCAAGTGTTACTTATCAAGAAGTTAGTAACGTTACCTCCCTTTTCTAACTTAATGACATCTCAGTCATTCCTTCTTGTTTATTAGCTACAGAAACACGCCATATGATAGTAACCTTCAATTCCTGGATGACTAACACTTAAATAGGTAGGCAAGAACACCATAACATACAACTGGCAAATTATTTATAAACAATGTTCCCGCCCACCCCCCAAATGTTGGTAATCGAAAAGTTAGTAACGTCAACTTCCTCTTCTAACTAAATATCATCTGTCATTCTCTCTTGATTGCTGCAGAAATACGACAGGTGGTAGTAACAATCAGTTCCTAAATGACTAACAATTGGGTGAGTGGGCGGGAACACCGTAACAAACTACTGACCCAATTTTTATAAACTGTGTTTCCGCCCACCCAGGATGTTGCTTATGAAGAAGTTGTGACGCCAACTACGTAAACCTGCAGTTGTCTCGGGCAAATCTTTTGCTAATGCGGTCGCTTCACCGGCAACTCCTCCGGTTGTAAGCAATGATGATAGGATAGTCGCTCTGTTAAACGACTTCAATGATTTTCATAAAAAAATCATGTCGACCATTACTTCGTGTCTGCTTCTGGGATGCCAACGACATTTCAAACAAAACGAATAAGATGAAACAGTTCTGCATCCAAGAGAACCTCGACATTATGTTGATGTCCAAACCACCGGCCCACCCAATCGTTGGGACTACCGAATACCTTTACGTATTTGGGGTCATTAAGAATTAGACTAAGGCACAAGACTTTGATTTTTGCAAAAAAATCATTAGACTACTCCGAGGTCAACACCCCTGAGCTAGTCTCTCTCAAATCAAATGCGATAGTGGTCAATGTGAACAGTTTAGGAACATTAAAAATCGCATCTGACTCTCTTAGCACGAGTAACCAAATCTAAACGGCGGATTTCGATTCAGTCCTATCAAATCGTCTCCCCACAATCATTGCTGGAGATTTCAACTGTAAACACCCGGCGTGACAGACAAAAGTCAAAGGTCGGGCTTTGCTCGACTTTGAAGAGCAAAGAAGGTTAACTTTGACCACACCATCCAAGTAGTCTTTAAAACCCATCAGGTTAGCGTTGATAATTCTCTTAAACTATCTAGGCATCGTAACCCTTTAGATCGCCTAACATTTAACTCCTTTCATGGCAAGGTGAAAAAAGCCATAACTTTACACAAAGAATTATGTTGAAAAAATACTTTGGAATCCTTCCAATGTAGAGGATCTCCAAATCCTTAAGAAACAGGCCGGTCCCCATTCCAGCCATTCATTGCAATATTGGGGTACAGTACTCGTATGAGGAAAAGGTCGAAGCATTTGCTGACAGCCTGGAACGGGTGGTTAGAAAAGCCCTGAAAGCCGCTGATAACGCCGCGCCGCTGCAAAGCGTTAGACCGTCTCAAATACGAGAGATTATACAAAAACAAAAAATCCGGTTTGCTCCTGGCTCTGACAGAATCCCCAATAGAGCGCTTAAATGGTTCTCGCACAAAGCAATAATGGTTCTCACCAATATTGCTAATGCAATCCTTCGCACTGAGCATTTTCCTATGGTCTAGAAAAGCTCAATCGTCATTAACATCCCAAAACCTGAAAAAAACCGACGGTTCCCTCAAAACTACCGGCCTTGTGCAAGGTCATAAAAAAATCATCTTAGACATTATTCAGGATTCTAATAATTTTCTTCCATCTCATCAGCATGGATTTCGTTAAAACACTCTGCGATCCACCAGTTAAATCGGGTGACTGATATCATCGTTAAGAGCTTTAAGTCAAAAAAGCCACAAAGATGGTCCTTTTAATGACAAAGTCTGGCATAAGAGTCTTCTCTACAAACTCCATAGTCAAAAATTTCCTCTAGGAAGGCTGATAGCCTCATATTTAAACCGTAGAACCTTTTGTGTTACAATTCAAAATAACGTTTCTACTACGCAAAATATCACGACAGGGATCCCTCCAGGCTCCATTCTTGCTCCAGTCCTTTTTAACCTCTTCGTTTCGGACATGCCTTCGGGATGGAAGCACGGGGTTAAAATTGCTCAATTCGCAAACGATACAGCGTTCCTGTACTCGTCAAAGTCACCTCTAAGTATCTGAAAATTACCTTTGAGTAAAAATGTTCTGGTTCCGATGCTGCGGCGGAACAGTGGTCTCTCTCTCCGGAATAAAATCCGGTTATACACGTCTACCATCAAGTCCATAATGACGTACACGTGCCCCATCTAGGGAACCGCCGCAAAGACACATCTGGATAGGTTAGAATCGTTTTAAGGCTTGACCTTGCAAATGCTCACTAGAACTCCATAGCATGTCCGAAATCGTAATATCCAAAGCAATCTCGGAATTCCTCCATTGCGCAGACATATCAAAGCTTTGATCACAAAGTACTTCAACAATCTCGCGGTTCACTCCAATCCTGATCTGGCCCGACTCGCCAAGACAGATAAGGAAGTTTAGCATATCCTAAAATTCCTACCCTCTTCCCTCAGCCTATAGGGCGCATATGTCCCCTCTTTTTGGACACTGGTTTTTGTCTATATCATCTATCAACGGAAGGTTTATGAGCTCAACGGTCTCGAACTTCCGGGCAATTTATCAAGAGGAGTTTAGTCGGTAGGCGCCTGCCTCGTGTGGGTAAATCCAACCAAGTGTTGGTTATCAAGAAGTTAGTGACGTCAACTCTCTTTTCTATTTAAATAACATCGGTCAGTCATTCTCTCTTGTTGGTTGCTACAGGAACACGTTAGGTAGTAGTAACTTTTGATGACTAACACTTAGGTAAGTAGACGAGAACACAATAACAAACTACTGGCCCAATTTTTATAAACTGTGTTAGTGCCGTCAACTCCCTTTTCTAACTTATTAACATCTTCCACTCATTCTCTATTGCTTGTTAGCTGTAGGAACACAAAAGGTGGTAGTAACCATCAACTACTAAATGACTAACACTTGAGTGGGTGGGCGTAAACACCATTACAAACTACAGGCCCAATTTGTATAATCTGTGATTTCGCCTACCCGTCTTAAAATATATAGAGAACTGTAGAAAAATAACATTGCCTTTAATCAACTACTATTTTTTTTTGCTCTAACCTTGTATTATAATAAGAATTTCCTTCTGAGTACGGAAATCCAAACTCTTCTCTGCTTGTCTAAACTAACAAATACTAAAAAAATACTAAATAGTTGTTGATGCTGCAGAAGTTAAACGGAATAAACTATTTGTCTTATACAGTATCCCAAAGACAAACCTTTGCAGAAAACAATCGACAACGTTTACCGCTTACTGCCACCCTCAGATAAAATCTTTAAATAAGTATTGTACCACAGACTATGCAGCAAGAACACAAACAAATCTAATCCAATCAAAAGTAGATGTAGATACTCTGGCAGAAGCATTGATACAACAATAGTGTTTACAAACACAAACCACGCTATCTATCAGGTAATACGAACCGAAGATAAAGTACCTAAACTGACACCAAATTAGGTTACGATGTTAACAACTTAAGATAGTTAATGTAAGTGAGGAGATAGTGTATAACATTAAAAAACTAATAGTTTTGTAGTTCTAACTATAATTTGTCTTTTGTCTAAAAAATTATTAATTAAATTTGCAGATTTGTGATCTAGATATTCACAATAAAGCTAGTTAAGGATGCGGTTTAAGAAGTGTCATAAAATTAGACATAAAAGTATGACACTTACACAGTTTAAGCAAGTATTTTGACAAAAAAATTACGATTTAATTTCAAAATTTGTCTATTAACCATTTTAGATTTTCATATATTTCATTAGACTGGAAATTTCATTCTCTACACGTTGCAAAAAACTGATTTAAAAAAAGGGTTAAATTGCGTGAGTTCTGCTCGTAGTTTTATAACACTCCCTAAACCGCGCCCTTAATAAGAATATTCTATTAAACGTTAGCAAATTCTAAAGAGTTACAGCACAATTTTCTCCACGTTTGTAACTAATATTAGCAAAACTGTCGTCAAAAGTTTTAATCAAAAATTGATAAATATATTTTTGCTGAAGAGTAGAATTTTAACTAATAATTTGATCTAAGAATAAAATAATAAAATTCAATCTAAAAAAACTTATATTTTAGTTCAATAATATAATGTTATAATCACATGGAGGAAACAAAAAACTAATATTGAATAGAAGTCATCAAACAATCCATCCAATAAACAACTCTTTCTTGTCTCATCATTTATTTTCCTTTCCCATGCAATATGTCTTGCAAATTCTAACATTAATTGTAAGCAAAAATTAAATAAAAAAATCTGCACACATACACACACGACGAGACAAAATAGACAGTCGATTGTATAATTATAATTAAATAAAGAAGTACAATCAACCCTGCCTTTAATAATGTTGTAAATGTTCATCTTATCCTTGCAATATATTTATAAAAAATCCCCTTTGTGTGTGTATATATTCTCCGTTAATGATTAATATAGAACCGACGTGCTCAGCAGGACTTCAAAATAGATGAGCACCTAAGAATTATAAATTCTCTCTTTATCTCCGTGTGTAAGCCCTTTGTGCACAGGAAAATCAATGAATAAGATATTAGTTGTTTTTTTTTTTCTTATTTTTCATTCTCATAAATTGATTATTGAATATGTCTGTATGATTACCTTTATTTTTACCGCGCATTATTATTTTATCACAATACAATGTTATTACTAACATCACTTTTATGATTAAAGTTGATAGCTTTATATGTGCTGGGAGATTGGTTAATTTCCCATGTAAAACAATGCCTTTTTATTAAGGGCGATAAATTCTACAGTGAGATTGAAGGATGGTAATTATTCCATACATCAATTATTATATATAATTATTATAAACTATAAATAGATATGTTTCTTCTCATCGGCATTCTAAATCAAAATCAGCTTAATCCTCTCATTAAAATCTTATCTTGCGATTTAACCTTGGTCCAAGCACCTGTTGTATTTATATTAAATATAATTTAAATAAAGTTGCACTTTCCTTCGGTTTTGTGCGGTGTTAATGCATTCAGAAATTTAAAGGTCACTTGGTACATTAAGGTAACTGTCTCCTATAACAATAAAAAAAAAATAACAACAGCACTTCCTAGTTGAAAAGGTTGTTTTAATTATTATTCGGGAAATTGGTCGCTTTAGGGAGTTGTCGCATTCCGTATAATATATCCCGTTGACATTCAGTCATTTCAATGCAAACTACCCATGGTATTATTTTTCAGCGTTTACCACTTATACGACATCGGATTATAAATAATATCTTAATACAGGATATGTTTATGTTTACAAATTACTTGCAGTCGTAAAATATAATATAGTATTATTTATAGGTAATAACATGCGCGTATGGAGTAGGTCGAGACTGGGCCTACCCACCATCAATAATAAATTTCGAGTGCATAAAGTGGGAATATTAGTATTCTGCATATAATTGAAATTTCTCTAAAACCAATATGGTTGACAAGTAGAATTAGTAACACGCTGTAACAAAGTTGTATGAATACAGATTTGAAAATGTCAAAACAGAGACAAAAGAGATCATTATACAAACATAAATATATGTATATTATTTTTTCGCTATTGTGAGTACTACTAACCGCAAAAATGTGCAAAAAACTTTTAAGTCAATTTTGATCGCCCGCTGTCGGGTTACACACAAATATATCATAAAACTGCAAGAAGGACGATGTAGAGTAAGTACCAGAAGTGCCATAATAAAAAAAAAAACACTTTTTTACGTTGTTTCTTGAAATCAATTACGTCGGTTTTTAGTTAAAATTTCAAAAATTATTAAAAATTTAGGCCGGGTATAAAAATAAAACACTTATCGTTTATATCCTACAACCGTATACAATTATAGACACGACTTTTTCCGATGCGCAAAGCCAACATGATTAATGGGTGTGACGTCAGTTGTGGACAAGAACGCGCATATAGCAATAAACTTGTTTATTAAAAGAGTGTATAAAAACACTTCATTTGTCAAAATGTCTAAATTTTGCGAATGGTGTTGCTTAAGTATGTAATTAATAAATATTATTGATTTCACATAAATATTTAATTTTGTGGCACAAACAGTTTCTTTTATAATATAATTTTGTTTTGCAGAAGTTTTTATAACTTAAAACTTTTATAGACGCGTTGCAATCATTTGTTTATCAATAAAAAAATTATACGACTTATGCATGCCCACAATTAGCGCGTGACGTCATTTGTAGGCATAGAACGTTGTTATGTTGGCTTCACCATACAACAGGCAAAAAAAAATTAGTAATAAAGATACTACTATCGATCAAAAAATTCGCCCCGCAAAAACCGATTTACCGCAGCGTTTGTATATTTCCAAAACAACTCTAAATGCTGCATATTACCAATAAGTTAAAAAATATTAGAAAGAAGCTGTAACCTTGCTTACTAGCCCTAATACTGTTTCACTCACACTCACACGCAAAATATAAATTCATTTGACCTGCTCACACACAAGATAGTTGCTAGCTATCTGTCATTTCAAAACCAATTCGAAATTATCTCTACAATTCGCTAAAGTACATGTGCACTCATTGGGTCTCTTCCTAGAATAATTTTCTTCCTTCAGATAAAGAAAATAATAAAAAGTTTATGTTTACTGAACAGAAAGTGTTAAGTGCACCGCCTTTTTGTAATCAAGAAATTGAATATGTTGTAAGCGCATGTTCCGCAAGAAGAGTAGCCTTAAAATCAACAAAACTCTGTCGCGCCTAAAGTCCACAGCCAGTTCTGCGTTACCGGTCGCAATGCTAAGACAACCCAATCTAAGACAAATAACTATAGAAAGTATCTTCAACGACTTCCGCCAATGCCTTGTTGTAGCGTAAATTGTAGCTATATCTCTAAGAAATAATTCATTAAAGAGACAGCTCACCGCAACCCTTTTCAATCCCTGTGGCAATTTCAAGAGAAACAATAACCCGTACAAACCCCACATTAGTTTCTACTTTCTCAGACATCAACACGAGCACAAAACTGTCGCTAGCCACTACCTTTGACTAAACTAGACCGCTACATTTGTTGCTTAATTTGACCTGGCCAACATGGTTTCCTCATTACTAGATAAGTATCTAAAATCCTATAAGACCACAGAGCTTATGTGCCCACGTATAGAGAGAACCACGTCCCCGAAAGCGGTAAAAGTCGTCAACAAACACCAACTCCACAACGACGCAGTACTCGGAACCTAACCCAAGCGCGCTAAACAAGCCAGGCAGGTAGTCTTAAAACACAAAATCTCAGTAATTATTAACCCCGTGCAACCTATAATAGGTTAAACAATAACCACTTAATTATGACAACACCGAAAATAATTCTCGGACGTAATTAACCAAAAATGAATCATCACGTGATCCATTCCTGGACGCAATTTCCCAGGAAGATTGACTGTTATATTAGTTTCTATTATTTGCCAAAAAAGTGCATAACATTAGTGAGTACCTCAAAAGCAAAGTTAATAGTTTAAACTAGAACTCCCATCAGCTCAAGTGTTTGAAATTTAAAAAAATGGATAACACTCCTTCTTACAAACGCCAAAAGCCACTAAATAAAAAAATAATGTTAATATCCAATCTACAGATCATTATAACTTGGGCGAGTAGGAAGGTTACTCCAATTCTTGATTGAAAGACAAATAGTTTAAACTGAAATGCCCCGCTCACCCATTCAAGTATTTGTAATCAAAGAACTTGATGACAATATACAGATCATTAATACTAGGGCTGGTGAGCAAAATACTCCAATTTATAATAGTAATAAAAAAATTTAAACTGCAATTCCCCGCCCACCCAGTATTTGTTTAAGTATTTGTAGTTTTAAAATTAGATGATACTCTTTCTTGAGCAACAACGTCCAGACCAGTCTACACCAAGAAAGATTCCACAGCAAAAACCCCACACCGATAACTGCACTTCTAATTGCAGATGATAATCACTGATAATTGATTGGGTTTATATACTCAAAATAATCCAACTAATTCATTTGAATTAATTAATTCATTCAAAAATTTTCCAGGATAGAGGACAACATAAGTGACATCCTCCAGATGATGCACCTGCAACTAGAGATGAATCGAAAAACAGACCATAAAGATCAATGCCCTTAAAGCCTAAATCTTGTCCCCGGTGGAGAATCACAAAGGCAAATGCTGTTCAAACAGAAGGAAACCTTATTCAAGATGAAGCAAGACATCGTAACCAGTGCAAAGACCGCCATCACCAAGTCTCCCTCTCCAGCCCCTAACTCCATTGAAGAAGCAGCTACCCCGTTCTAGACCAGCAAGCCAGCAAAAACCTCGGTCCGGCCCTTAGAGGAGGAAGCAATAGATATCCACCAAGAAAAAAGAAGAGATTCACCAAAAAGTACGTCGTTCAAAATATACATAGGTATAAACCTTCATCAACAACATGCATGGAAAAAGACAAAAAAATCTTCTCAATGCTGATATCATGTTTTACCAAAAAACGCGGATTTCTCGTCGCTGTTGAACACAAATAGAAAACCGTTGAGATTGGGCACACGGCATCCTGGTTCAACTCTCCATATGCGTGAGCTAAAAGAGTGAATCCGAACACTTGCAAGTCTTTAAGAAGATTCCCTTTTTAGGCAAAAAAATCACTGTAATAATCAATAAATAAAAAAAAAATATATTTAATTTACGAAACATTTGAGCAAGTAGGCGTATTACTCCAGTTCATGATTGCAAACAAATAACATAAACTGTAATACCCCTCATATCTACCCAGTGTTTGTAATAAAGAAATTGGATAACATACCTTCTTATAGAAGTCAATAGTAACTAGATAAAAAAACACTAACACTTGGGCAGGTGAGCAGATTACTCTAGTTCTAAAATTGCAGACAAATTAGTGCATGAACGTGTCCGCAAAAAAGCTGTTACCAGCTCTTCACCCCTAGGTGATAAGGCAGGAGGTCGGTAGTTAAGAAGAAGGCGGCGTCTCGTAATACTTGGTTTGATTGTGAGACTGGCCTCGGATGTCCACCTGATGAAGTGGTGCATCAGGTCCCAATAGTGATAAGCCGTGTGCTACCGTGTTTACCAAAAAGTCATAAGTGAGACATAATCCTTACTTCGTGGTCCAAGGACGCGCTGTGAGTTTGGTCATTGTAACCATACAATACGAAGGTTAGTGCAAACCTAGTTGCAAACGTACATGCAGCCAAGTGTTTGCACGCCCCATGACATCATCATTGTGTCCTCAAGGTTCGAAACTTGTCCCACAACGTGCAGGTTTGACCTAAGTAATTGGGTCACCTCCAGGGCATTCGTCAGTGTGTGTGTTGATATCCAGAAGGTACCGCAGACATAGCGGAGGTCGGCCTAGAAAGAGAGTTTATGGTGTTCCCGGTAATAGAGATGCAAGTCTCCAGAGGTCAAGAAGCGGCACTTCTGAGGCTGTAGTCGGTGTAGAGATATAGATTTCGGATTTCCATTAAAGTAGTCAAAGGGCATTGTAGTTAGTTGAAAGACGGTTAAAATTCCTGTATATTGTTTCGTACGACTTTGCAGCTCGGTAGTGAGTGATGTTTGGCCATCAATGCTCAGGCTTTATATCTTCCAACACTAGTAGTAGACATCCTCCGGTTACATTTAAAGCTACTAACCACTGCACTCTGCGCTGCACACGTCGCCAGAGTGCAACTACAAACAAACAAAAAGCAATATTATAAAAGAACATCTCCATAACAATCCCGGAGGCCTCCTTTACCAAACACTTTCGACCTTAAAAAACCCATAACTTGGGCCAGTGCCCAAGCCGGTGACACAACCCAAAAAAAGAAAAGAGAATCAAAATCAGGCAACAGAGGCGCTCTAAAGAAGAAAAACCGCTTTCAGCAACAATTTCTGATGTTAACAGAACAACTAGTCATTTAGGAGACCACAACACCAAGGTGTCGACCAAACAGCTGTAACCCAGTTATGGTACATATACCGGCACACTTTCCGGACAAATAGACAAACGCGCCCAATACGGTCACTTGCAGCATAAAATGAACTACACCAGAATATATGCGACGTTACCAGTTTGACAACTAGAAAGAAGCTAATAAATACCTAACTCTATACTCGTCTATTACCAACAAAAAATATGACGGCATTACCACTATAACGCATCACCCCAACGATCCCTCTACAATTCTTTATAAACAATTTCCAAACCCAACTGACAATCCAGAAAACTTCCACAATAAAAATACACACCGCTAGAGTGCAACCTCATACAAACAAAAACCGATATTATGGGAGAACATGACAATCCCGAAAGCCTCTTTCACTAAACACCTTTGATCTTATAAAAAGTCAGTATATCCTCAAGAACACACACAACCGCACCTTTAACATCTGCCGGTGCATATCCGATGACACGCCAGAACCTCCAAACAGTTCTTCCAAAAGATTTGATGCATCAATATCGACTCTGCTTCCACCAATTTAACATCACCCAGAATAAAGATTGACTAAAATGCATCTACTGGCCATAAAGGGTCCATTCCCTGAAGGGACTTCGACAACCTCCGCCAAGCGGCAACAAGCCTTTTATAGTTCCCTTGTCTAAGCCATTTCCCAAGGTAAACAATGTCCGAATAAGCACTAACCCCGCTTCATTACTGACACTCTCACTAATGTAGTTTATCAGACAAACGTAAAGCAACAGATTAGATATTCACATATTCTTACTGTTATTGAGCACCGTAGCTCACTAACCTCAAAAATGTCAATTTAAAAAAAAAAACGATTAATTGTTTTTTTAGGTTATGTTAAGTGTGTTGTGTGTGCAGTAACATTTAATCGTAAAAGTACTAATTAAGTATAAATATTGTTCAAATTATTTGCGTCTAATAATCGCTGAGCGGTTCATAAGATTTAATGTTATTTCACAACTGTTATTTAAAAGCAACCAATTAAATGTTTTTAGGTTAGGTTAGGTGACACTTATTTGCAAATCATGAATTGTTCAGGTGCGTGCCGTGAATAAATTGTACAAATTTGTTTTTATGAGGTTTATGAGGTTTGTTAATATTTATATCCTAATCCTAAGTGACCTACTATGACATATTAATAGCGACAAACTATGTGTCAAAGTTTGTAGGTTGTGCAAATGCAAATACACAATTATCATAATAACATGCGTTGCTGACAAATGTCAAATGCAAAGCGACAGTTTAAATGTGAACATTTTTAAGATTGTGTGTCATGACACATTAATTTTGAATATTTTTTAACAACTGTTAATTGCAAAGCGACAAATCTCAATGTTTTTCTAAGTAATCAAATTACAAAACAATTAAAAGCCACTGGTTTAGTGTTGATTGTTGGCAGGATATCTTTAAATATAATAAAGATGCAAGATGTTGCATATATATTAAAATTATCTTATAATAAATATCTGAAATTTTGCTTATAATTAGGTCGTATTTGGGTTAATGATGTACTATCTTTATTATACAATTAAATTTACAAAGTAATTAATGTATGTCCTAATTACACATAAAGTGTGGCAAAAATGGTAAGTTGTTTTCGGCTACTGACAAATAATATTAAAATACGAGTTTAAAATTAACTGCATGCAATTCCGTTCGGGCCGTAAAATATATTGCGGTACCATTGGTGAGCGATTATGTAACGGCGTCCGTATGATTTTGGTGAATCGAGCTGTACAGTTTGAAGAATAAGCTGTCGCTGTCGATCCGGGCATTATCCACAAGGCCCCTGAAGGCCCCACAAGGCCGGCCGGTCACTCGCCGCGGTCACATCTGATACCGGCGAATGCCGCGCATACCCACTTCATAAATATCACCCTGTACGCTCATTATACCACCGCGTTTCATCTACCCGCTTATACCCGCGCTCACTGGTACCACACAGTTACTCGGTGCAGGTAAGTACTACCAGCAGTAGCACTCCTGCTATTCCTTATTTACTTAGCCTCGCACAATGTATACCTCATTGTCAGATAACAGAGGTATATTATCGGGCAGGCCTAATGAAGAAATGCCATATCCCCATACGCCATCGCGCCATAATTAGGGAATGTTAATTGCGTTATAAAGCACGCACTCGAATCGAAAGAAACCATCGGGGTTACGCTGCGACTCCTTCCGTCCTCTCCCCCTCATTTCATGCTAATAATTATCACTAACCAAATAGAATTCATCCATCGCTTCTATATAGAGTTACAATACATGATTAAAATTATAATTCAAAACTATATTATGATAATAAAATTTTAATAAAAATATTTCCATAAAAACCGATAGATAGTTATAGTTCAGGCTAATAAAACAGACTGTTCTTCTTCTAAACTAGAAAGAATTTTATATATTATTAAAATAGTAAAACCAATCTTTTAATGAATAAAATATTGTAAATGCATTAATTTTACTCGAAAACATTGAACTGAGCGTAGATAAGTGAATTTAATTTACATTAAATTGCGCACCTTTTGGAAGTATTTTTAACTCAATAAATACGATCACATAATATTTGCAAGTTCTGTTCACTGTATAAGCTAAGTTAAGCAAGTGAATGTACATTGATTTGCGCAACTTTTTAGACTAGTATCAATTTGCTACGAAAATATTTGGATTCTCACCAACACCAACATTTGCATAAAAATTCCACTTTTTTACAGTTTAATCTGGAACTATACAAGCCAAGTTAACTACGTGAATCTACACTAAATTGCGTATCTTTTGAAGCAACCTTCAATTTGCTACAATGAGATTTGGATTTTCTAAGACAGATACAAACACGAAACTTGCAGCAAAAATGCCATTTTCTGACAGTTTTTTGGATGTTACTCATAAACTTTAAACTGGGACTATATAAGCCAAACTAACCATGTAAATCTTTATTAAATTGCGCACCTTTTGAAAGTAGTTTCCGTTCTCTACAAAAAGATTTGGATTTTCTAAAACTAAGTTCTAATTTCCTAAAACACAACATTTGCATCAAAAGTGCCACATTATGACGGTTTTAGTTAATGCTTTGAGCTGAGATTATATGAGTAAATCTACATTAAATTGAGCATATGCTGAGACTAGATTTAATTCGCCCTCGTAGCGGACTTGGATTCTCAACTATACATGCAAATTTAATTTTAATAAACGATGTATTTGAAGTAAATATATTTAAAAAAATATTACATTCATGTTGTCAATAAGTCAATAATCTCTTTTCCATTCATTTTATAAAATTAAACGCGTATTTTCTGTTATCGCTGTAATATTTTGTTTGTTTGTGTCAACACAGTTTATCATCATAAGTTATTTAAAATTTAGATTAAAATTGACATTTGAAATGTTTAAAATTGCAGTGTTACATATTTCAACATTTTTAATATGTGATGTGAATATGTCAAGGCATAATATATTCTTCAAGTGGAGGTCGAGTAGTTTTTAGAGCGCAAAAATATAATCTTTTTATGATATATTTACAAACATTTTAAAAGATTTTTCACATGGTAATAACATTCAGTAAACACAACATTATTTGGTAATTTAGATATGAAATGTTACGTGACAACATTTTATTAAAATTAAGCGGAAAAATAGTAACAAGCTGAAGTCATTCGTCCTGAATATTTCAAGGGCAATAACAATCTGTCCACTCTTGATCTTTAACATTTGAAAGTGTTTTATAAATATTAAACGAATACAATCGTGACCAAAATATGGTCTAAAAATTTCTGTCACGATCACAATGTATTAAAATTCAAGCTGCACGGATAAAAATAAGTATATAATATTTTTCTTCTTCATTACCCTGAATCGTGGCCGGTTACCTTAAGACCTGATGAAAGTAAACGCAGCCAATTCCTATTATCCATAATAATTTTACAAATTGCATTTAGCTACTGGCTGACAGCCATTCTATTGTCCAATTATCCGCTCACGTTACAATAATAATAACCCCTATGCTGGTAATAATAATAATAATCAGCCAAACAAACTGCATTCTACATTATCTAAACTCGTTTAATTAAAAGTAATTAGCTGGCAACCCTAATAAGACCCCACACATTGCCGCGATATGGCGATTGCGTAACGCTTGGCCATTTTGATAAAAGGCGCCTCTGGATTTATGGCATTTACAATTAAATAAACTGGATGGGATTGGAATATTTATGGGATGTTTTAATCAATTTTAATGAAGCCGCGCGCAGTTGATCCTTCGACTTAATGTATGTGTGCGTTTGTCTATTTAAGTAATAATTATATTTCTCACGGGCTCTTTTATTTATGCCATAACTTCTCCTGGTGGCAAGGAGAGTGAAATGATAAAGTAGCGATGTATTCTACACTCTATGTATTTCTCATTATATTCAAGGTCCCTGCTGCTAAACCAATGATAACTACAGATTACAACGTCTTTGAATATTATTTTATATGGACGGGTGCGGTCCGGGGGTAAAAAATACTACTTGTAACTACTTATCATAAAGCAAACGTATTCGTGTTAAGTTACTTCTTTTCCTGGCACGTCACGTACGTGTGCGTTCATAATTTATTGCTAGATATTTTTCCCTCGGGATGCAAAAACTCTTCATGCAACTAACACTGTAACTAGATGTTTTCGAGCTTGGGGCTAATTTTCTTACGCCCCAAAATTTAATAAAAACTTTAAATTATATACAAGTTTTCAGTATCTAAATGATCATGATGCAGAAATCTTATTTACCCACCTACGCTTCCAATATCATTAAAAAAAAATTGTTGAGTGAGGAAATAGAATCTATTACTTTACTCAACGTGTGTTATGATTTGCAATAAAGATGTAGTATATAATTCTCTCGCAATTCAATGCCGGCTAAAGAGAGAAGGTAGATAATATCCGGATCCGGGCACTTACATTTTGCAAAACACCGTTTATCCGGTAAATAAGTTTCAATAAAAAACTATTAAGCCTCAATAAGTTTTAAATCAAGCTTTAGAGATACACGTTCGTGTTTCTTCACAATTAATTTGCTCATGAAAACGCCGGTTCTACAACTCTTTAAGCTCTTAAGATGTGCAGTTCAACACGTAAAAGACCAAACATCTTCTACGTAACCTGTGCTTCCAATGGAATTGTGATTATTAAAATGAATCATAAAAAACAAAGCTTTTAAAAAATACCAACACAAACCTTCAGTCTACAATCATAAATTAAGTGACCGCCTTCCAAAGGGTATCTTATCAAGAAATCAATTAAATGCGTCTCCTGCTGTAATAGAATAGCAATTGACACTCATCTTTAAGACACCAAAAGTAAAAAAAGAATCCAATTTCTTAATAACAAACACTCGGGCGGCTGGGTTGGGCACTGCAGATTACACTCCTGACTTGTTAACATAATTTGAAGTGCACCATCCAGCCGCCCAAGTGTTCGTTGTTAGGAGTTTAGATATCACAATCTTTTCTTGTGATATTGTGACTAGTGGTTACAGAAAAAAAAAGTCCTATTTCTTAATGTCAAAAGCTTGCGCTTGTTATCATGTTCTAAAGTGCTCCACCCACCTAAAAGTTAGTTATCAAAAGATTGGATATCACAATATCTATTTTAACAAAATGACTACTGATGTTTGTATAGAAATTATTTTATGACCAATACTTGGGCTGGTAGGAGGACAACTCCATTTTTTACTTTAAACTCGTTATCATAATCTAAAATGCCCCACCTGCCCGTCCAAGAATTAGTGGTTAGTAGATAGGATATCAAAATTTTCTCTTGTCACAAAAAGACTACTGGCATTTAGTTAGAAAACAAACTTTCAAATTTTTGATGGCCATTACATCAGCGTGTGGCTGAGTTCCACTCACCCAGCCACACGTTGTTTCAAATTAAAATACTGGTATAATTAACAACCAAAGAAGAAATCGCCACTCAAGGCAAATTTTGCAAACGATTAACATTCTTACACATTAGAAGTAGAAAAAAACACTTAGGTGGGTGGGTGGGTTACAGTAGAAAAAAACTATTCGCCCACAAATTAAACTTGGTTCCCGCCAAACCACTTAAGCATTTGTCTTCGAGAAACTTTTGTAAAAAGAGGTGGTTAAAGTTATAAATTTTATTTCACTAAGACTTAGGTGGGAGGGTGGGCTACAGTAGAAAAAGCTCCCCGCCCACAATTTATACTTGGTTCCCACCCACCCACCCACCCAAGCGTTTGTCATCAAGCAACTTTTGTAAAAATAGGTGGTTGAACTTATCATTTTTTAATCACCAACACTTAAATGGGTGGGTGAACTACAGTAAAAGAAGCTACCCGCCCACACTTTAAACTTGGATCCCGCCCACCCACCCAAGCGTTTGTTATCAAGAAACTTGTAAAAAAGGTTGTTAAAGTTATAAATTTTTAATCACCTACACTTGGGTGGGTGAAGAAACTACCCGCCCACAATTTATACTTGGCTCCCGCCCTCACCCAAGCGTTTGTTATCAAATAACTTTTGTCAAAATAGGTGATTGAATTTATAATGTTTTAATCACCAATATTTGGGTGGGTGGGTGGGCTATAGTAGAAGAATCTACCCGCCTACAATTTATACTTGATTCCCACCCACCCACTCAAACGTTTGCAATCAAGAAACTTTTGCCAAAATAGGTGATTCAACTGATAAATTTTTAATCACTAACACTTGGATGGGTGAGTAGACTACAATAAAAGAAGCTACACGACCACACTTTAAACATAGATCTTGCCCACCCACCCAAGCGTTTGTCATAAAAAAAACTTTTATAAAAAGAGGTTGTTAAAGTTATAAACTTTTAATCACCAACACTTGGGTGGGTAGGGTACAATAGAAGAAGCTACCCGCCCACAATTTAAACTTGATTCCGCCCACCCACCCAAGCGTTTGACATCAAGAAACTTTTGTCAAAATAGGTGGTTGAACTTATAATTTATTAATCACCAACACTTGGGTGGGCGGGTGGGCTACAGTAGAAGAAGATACCCGCTCACAATTTAAACTTAGTTCCCGCCCACCCACCCAAACGTTTGAAATCAAGAAACTTTTGTAAAAAGAGATGGTTAAACTTATAAATTTTTAATCACCAACACTTGGGTAGGTAGGGTACAATAGAAGAAGCTACCCGCCCACAATTTAAACTTGGTTCCCGCCCACCCACTCAAGCGTTTGACATCAAGAAACTTTTGTCAAAATAGGTGGTTGAACTTATAATTTATTAATCACCAACACTTGGGTGGGTAGGTGGGCTAGGTAGAAGAAGCTACCCGCTCATAATTTAAACTTAATTCTTACCCACCCACCCAAGTGTTTGTCATCAAGAAACTTTTGTAAAAAGATATAGTTAAACTTATAATTTTTTAATCACCAACACTTGGGTGAGTTGGTGGGCTACAGTAGAAGAAGTTACCCGCCCACAATTCAAACTTCGTTTTCGACCACCTACGCAAGCGTTTATCATCAAGAAACTGATTATAAACTAATTGTCTGTTACATAGCTAACAACTTACAATTGGTTTCATGTTAAAAATAGCACCAGAAACACAAGAAGTGATTGAAGTTATAAATTTGTAATCACCAACACTTGGGTGGGTCGGCTACAGTGGAAGAATCTACCCGCCCACAATATAAACTTGCAAAAGTATTGTCTAAATAAAAAAAAAGTTACTTAAAATATATTTTTAGTAAATTTTTTAAACTGCATAAAATATTTTTTTCTGACAAGTTTTAAACCGCTCGGACAACGGCCGCAGTCACAATTTTCACCATTCGTTTCACAGTCATTCTTCGCTCTGAAATCAAATTCCGGCAAACAATTTACAATTGTATAAACCAACTAATTTATGGTTAACCAATTTTGACATAAAATTAAGCCCACTTTGAGTCAAACTTAGTCTTAAAAAAATCTTCTGTTTAGTCGGTAATTTTTGTTTGTCATGACAAAAGAAAATAATTTCCGCAATTTCCGTGTCTCAGGACTTCTTTTAGTGCAAATTCAAATTTAATTAAAAACGTAAATTTGCAAAAATTTTGTGAGTCCTAGCGTAATATCAAAATTTGCTACCCCAAGAGTGAATTAAGATATAATATAATTAATGTTTCTAAATTTTGTTGTTGCTGAAACCACAACTCAACAAAGCGGATGCAAAATATCTTAAATCCCGTATAAGAGTCAAGCACTCCCAAATTTAAATTTGGTAGAAGTGTGGTAGAACAAAAGAACATTTTCTGACCGGCTTTACGACGGACTCGGATCTTCTGCGTGGGTTTACATCCGACTCTCAAATTTGTCTAAAAACTGTCCAGAACACCAATTCTAATCTTGGTGATTTTTGTCATCGTTGACTTAAAAGATAAAAACTTAATAAAATTTAAGTAACATTTTCAATAACGTCATTTCTATGAAGCACAGCAATCAAAGTTAGTCCGCTGTACTCAAAAATATAAAAAAGGCTACTAAATTGCAAGTCCAGAGTTTAGACACATACTCCTGTAGCCAACAATGGTAGCAAAGTAAACTTTTAAGATGTGCACTGCAACAATAATTGCTAATAAAGCTAAATTAAAAATTTCTTAATTAATTTTCTTGATTGAAATTTAAAGAAAAATGATAAAAATTTTAATAGTTTCCCAAGAACACCAAAAATTTTTAACAAATAATTGAGGGAGTATTACTAGAGCTAGTACATTATCAAAAAAATGTAAAAATTATCAAAATCATGATTTTTCAAGATCAAAAAAACTTTAGTAATTGTTTGACCAAGAAATGTAACAAACACCAAGAAAATTAAAAACTTCAGAAAAAAAATGTTAAGATAACTCCAGAAATCTGAAAAAATGTTACATCATTTCTAAAAGTTTAATTCAATCCATAGTATGCAACAAAACATTTTTTCGTACATTTTTGGAACAACTCAAGCTAGCAAGACCAATTGTACCGGTTCAAGTTACAATCTCTAGAACCAAATTAGTTCAACGTAAGACAACAATTCAATACTAAAGAGAAACAACTTTCAAATATTTCAAGAAAAAAAATTGGAAAAAAATTTACAACCAAGTGTACCCAACTCAACTAACCGACTAAAACAATTTGCTAAACCTCAACAAACATTTTCTAACCCTAAAAAAAACTTAAAGTTTTTGTTTGTTTGTAAATTGACTTGTACTTCAATCAAAAGAAATTGTAAGTTGTAAACCAAATATCTACAACTAAAATAAATCTTAGAAAATCCCCATCCCTTCTGAAGCATCGCCAACCAATAAACAGGACCAGTGCTCTGACCACAAGTAGAATAGCAAATCTAAGACCAGACCACAAACCACCAAGGTCCACCTCAACTATCGGAGTCTTAATCAAAAAATTTGTTAACAACTTGAATCACGTAGCTAACCTCTTAAAACCACAACTGTGGACCACCTAACCTAACCTAATTCCTAGACTAAAACTTCTTTATTGAAAAATCCAAACCTGCGACCACCTGACTGAGATAGAAAAAAAAAATCAAAAGCCAACCAAAGAAATGCCCTACTGCATCAATGATGATGTCCTTAAGAAGTTGCTAGCTAAGACATAAGGTTCCGCAGATGTTTAACAAAAAAACTAAAAAAACATTCAGTTCATCCACCACAGCTTCCTAATTAAAGAACTGAGATCCAATTCAAAGTTAAAGCAAACAAACGGAGATTTGGAACCTAACTACAAAAAAATAAATCATACAATCTCACAAAAATTTGCTGACCTTTTCATTGATCTATGGACCAAACGCCACAACCCCAGTCGTTACTCTCCTGCGTCGCAAAACAACCTACCACGTACGCACCACAAATTTCATCCAAACCCTTAAAGCAAACCATGGCCAATCAATAATCTGTCACAAAAACACCTACCTCTGTTCCATAGCTTAAAAGTCCGCAAAAGGTTTTCCAAAAACAAAAAAAGGTGATTACTAACACTTACCCAAGATTGCCATATGGTATCAAGAAAAACGTGAAAGCAGTCAAAACAGCAATTTTACTCATCTAGTTTGCACGCATCATAAACCAGACTAATGCCAACAATAAATTGCAAGTCAGGAGTAAAGCTTCCACTTCCACCAACATAAAAATACAACCAAAATATGATATTCTTTCAAGCAAGCAAATAATCCTAAGACGTCTGTGGCTCGTTGAAAACCAGGCTACTGAACAATGATTAAAAACTGGTGCACTTTGGACGCATGAACCATAAGTTCTCTACTAGAACTAACCCCAATGAAATCAACCAAATTTGCAGATCGCTCAAAATTTTATAGGCTGGTACAAAAATTACCCATCTGAAATTTTCCAACAACATAATCTTAATCAGCTGAAACCTCAAAATAAAAAAGATCATGATTCCAAACAACAACCGTACCAAATAGACAGCAATAACATCAACAAAAACAACAAATATACACCCCGGACATGAGTTGACAAATAAATATCGCAGGAAACAAATAGCACCACACAGCAACATAAAAAATTCAGAAAACCCTAAAAACCAAATTATCTACACTTGACTTAAATACTTAAAATCCGTCCTCAACACCAGTTTGGATTGGATGGGATGTTTGAAAACATAGTTCTAGTTGAGAGCAAAAACTCGACAAACATTGCTCTTAAAATTTAACTTTAATTTCCCCTCTCCCTCCGACACCATAGAGCGCAACCTACTATAACTCCTTCTTCATCCCCTTTTTCTGCACCTACTCACAAATTGACAGCAAAAAAACTAATTCAATTCTTGAAACAGCTAGGCCTGGTCATAAAACTGCAAAAGTTTTATTTAATCTTCTATTATATAATACAAAAAGCAGATCGCCAACTCGATGGACAGGGCGTACAAAAGAACTAGCCGGAATAAGACTACACAAAGCGGTCCAAAAAGCTGAAGATAGAATTAACTGAAGAGCCGTTGACGACTCTACTTAACCTGATAAATTGATGTCACCAAACCCCACACGGAGGGTAATTGGACAGAGAAGAATATATAGTACGTAGCCTAACCTAACCTAACTTAACCTTTGCTTTGCAGTAAGCTGCCATCAACCTACAATCCAAAACAACTCGCAGTCTGAATACGCTTATAGAGTTAAACTATTTCTTCAACAATCTGGTTTAGACCTAAAGTATAGCAGCAAAGCACAAGTAATAGTCCCCAAGACAACATTTTGGCAGAACGCAGACCATAAAAGAAGGATAGAAAAACAAAAGCTCTAAAAGAACTTTAAGGAAAGAAACTCTAAAGTACAAAGCTGCTAGAATAAAACAAGTTTATACCAAACAAACTCAGTCTCACACTAGTAAGTCAATCTCACACTGGTAAGCCACTTTAAAAATAACCGAAACCATAGACCAGGCAATGCAAAATTCAGATTCAGCCAGGCTTTTAATAAAAACACTATAAGCACTCCACAGATAAACACGACAATGTAAAAAAATAACAAAAACATCAAAAAGACCTAAAAACAGGATAAAACATGCCAACAACAAGCTCAATGTGCTACCTTCTAAAAGAAGTCTCCTCATGCTATGCTGAGAAACACAAAAGCTATTACAAATAACAGATCTATTGCCACTGCACTTATAGACAGTTGAATTCAAAAATTCTTTGCCATAAGAATACAGCAAGATTGCCACCCAAAAAGAAAAACTGCCAGCAAACGTTTAAGCGTCACCTCCTCCAAAGATCCTTCCAAGTATAACGAGTAAAATAATTTATGATTGAAGTAAACAAATTTACAAGTAATATACAACATAGTTGGATAGAATCTCTAATCCTACAGCGCAGTAACCAAGAACCTAAGCTACAAGTTCACCGCCGTAGTAGTCAATATATTTAGCATTATGTAAATATCATATTTTCCTATGTAAGCCAAAAAAAAATCAAGATTATTTCTTTAAAACTTTAATACAAAGTTTTCTTAATTTGTTTTTATTTAGTGATGAATGTATTGTAATAATAGTGCAATTTAGTAATAATTTTAATCAGTTATGACCTGTCCAAGATAATGATGTAATAATACTCTATTGATCTTATTTAACGTTTGTACTAATACTATTTCAATTTTGCAGGAAACTATATTTCAAATCCATCTTATTTCAATTGCATGTAATATAATTTGATATGCGTCTATTTCTTTAAGATTCAGTGCAAAGATACACAGAGTTCTTAATCGCAGGATAACGATAACCATTAATGATATTTATTGATAAAAATAAAAACGCATAAAACGCTTATGAACTTGACTTATTATAAACAATGCTTATAACACGCATGCAAATTGAATCGGTTAAAAGTATGCGTGGAGTCCGTTTAACGCTTATAATCCGCTTAAAGCCCATAGCATCAAATAATGATTACAAGATGTAATGATTACATATTACGTTGATTTTAATGAATATCATGTAATCGCAGCTGTGCAATATAAATTATTTGCATTACTATTATTATCTCTGGCCGTTTCAATAAACTAAAAGGCAGCTTGGACCAGTACCACAATAAATCGTATGATATTGTTATAAAAACCGGGGACACAGCATCAATATAAACAAAGGGCATATAATAGTCCATCAAGTTCGCGCCTCTCTTTATCTTACTGGTAGCCTCTGTGCATTTGTAAGACAGAGTTGGAGTATTGTGATTTACGTCCATTATGGGGAGCCGTTAAAGAATTTTACACATTTCCCCAGCGTATAGTTAAAATAACTGATTGAAATTGACTAAATCGTTTATAGATCATGTTTCCATTGCTGTCCGACCCGTTACGGCCTATGGTAATATACGAGCGAGATGGATCAGGCACTTCAATTTTGCGTACAGCTTTAAGGTTGCTATTAATTTTCCACCTAATTACGTATCGAGTTATTTTAATTGGGCACGTTATGGCTATAATTATTCTAGACTGATCTGTTATATTGACTATAAATTTTCGATCACGCCTCTCTCAGTTCAAGGGTATTCCCGATACCCAATCTATGCATACCGAAAATACATTTTTTTATATTATAATGTTATATAAAAGAGGCGTATTTTATATTTGCCGGTGAATAAAAGATGCAAAAAGGAATAATTAAAATAATACAAGGTAATCTCGATCTATGTTATTGTCTGAGAAAGAGGCAGTAAAAGCAGGCGTAATAACTTCCACCCAAGATAGCATTTTATTAGACTAGCAACTGTGCGCAACCGAAGACAAATGGGAATAGAGGATTTTCTCAATTAATTAACATCTGAAACGCATGTAGGATTTAATGCGAAGATATGTTTGGATTTATTATTTCCACCGATATCAGTACATGAATAATAATACAACCGGCAAAAATTTATACCATCGGGTTCGTTGCTTTACTTCCTGTTGTAGTTTTATTTCTAAACATGATATTTAGAAATTTGCATTAAAGTTGTAAGAACGCTATAACTTAACGAACCCACACGAATTGAAACTATTTAGCAAACATAAAACAGACTTAAATTTCTTTAAAAAAATAAACAGGCTGTTAGACAAGACTGTTAAATTATTTTATACAAGGTAGACATTTTTTTTATATTTGGAGATTTTTTTACTTAAAATTAACCAAAAAAATCGAAAAAACTTAGTTTGTGATTAAATTCTCAATGCCAAGTTAAATAGACTACCTTGTAGAATATATACTGGGTGCTACAAAAAGATTGGTTCATAATGTGAATTTTTTTTACAAAATTATTATCAATAAACAAGTATTACTTGATATAATTCTAACACCAGTGGCGTAGATATAAAAAAAAAAATTTTGAAAATTGATATAAAAAATTCACATAAGGTTTATTATATATTATAAGACCGTCGACCGACAATGCAAGCTAATTGTTATCTTGTTTACTAAACCTGTACACATAAAAATTGATTTGACTGATTATATTCAACAGTGTGATAGCTCAGTTATAGAGCGTTAGCGTAGCACGCTAACAGTCTTTTATCCACCGGGGTGATTCGGAAGTCACTTAATAAGCCGTTGGTCCCATCAACCCCCTTCAAACAAATCGTAAGACTTCTGGGGCAATGTAAAATAGCTGTAACACTCAAAATATTAATAATATTCTAATTTGTGCCGTGTTATGAACAATAGATTAAAGTAAACTGGTTTGTTTTGGTTAACTTTTAGATTTTCAGAAAAATCGACTGTCAAACTCGGGCCGTATAACTGCAATGCAAAAGCAGTATGTTGGTCATGTATGGCAAAGTTAGTATGTTTGAACAAAACTCGGAAAAAATCTTTACACTCTGATGATCACTAGAAGTGTAAAATTGGATGGTTAGAGTTGTAAAAGTTTACACCACTTCAGTTAACAACGGTTCCTAAGGTATAAGTGATTGTCCATAAAATTGGTTGCCCAGACAAGGTATAATTTTTTTCTTATGATGACGCACTGCAGTATACCCTTGGTCACCAAATTTGGCCAATAAAAAAAGAAAAAAAAACTGGCTATAAAAAATAACACATTTTTAATGCCGCAAGTAGGCAGAGTTACACTCCACCAACGGCATCACCCTTCATTGTCCTTCACTCTTATAAATTTCACAATCGCCCCTCAGTCAGATTTTTGTTAACTCCTCACAAAAAGATTTATTTAAATAGCGCTCCAATGCCATAGATGGGCACTGTAAAGTACATAGAAATAGAGTTAAATAAAGGATTAATTTTCAGATTGCAAATAACAGCCATATTGGGTAAAACCAAAATGACAAGCAATCTACTAACTCCGTTGCTACGCAAGGACAGCAACATAAGTACTAGCAACAAGTTGCGTCTGTCCAAATCATTTGCCCAATACTAATATGCATATTCAGCATGAGGGATGGTTGCTTCTTAAAACACCTTGCTACGTTTGTAAGACTCAACTGAGAGCTGATACGAAATTTGACCTAATAGATATGTTGGAATAGTGACCGGTTAGCTCGGTGTTCTCAGCCCAACCTCGCTCACAGACAAGGATAAAAGTGGCAAAAAAGTTGTTTCCGCCCCATAAAAAAAAGATGGAGAAAGAAGACGACCTAAACCGACAAAGTCTCTGGTGTACTTCAGAGGAAGTCAGGAAAGCCGGTAGTAAATTAAAAGCAAAAAAAACTGCAGGTCCCGACGGTATTCCGCCAGAAGTAGCCAAGGTCTTGGCTAAACAAAACGCAATGCTAATGTCTACTTTTTTCAACAAATTAATCAAGGACTGCACTTTTCACAAGTAGAAGATAGTCAAGCTAGCTCATTAAAAAAAAAAAACAAAAAAAAACCGTGAACAATCAGTTTGGATTTGAAATAGGAAAGGCAACATAGATGCAACATAGAATGGCTAAAATCGCAATCAAAAAAGCAAAAACGTCAAACACGCTTTTAACTCTGTACGGTGGCCAGGAACTAAAAAAAAAACTAGTTGAGAAAATTATCCGGCAATACCTTATCAACCTCATTTTGGTCTTTCTTAGTATGACCTGTGGTCTACCACAGAGTTCGGTCCTACCGACTCTGTGTGAAATATATTCTACAACAAAGTGTTCAAGATACGAGCTACCAGGACCACGGAACACAGTAGAAAATGCAGAATTTGACATCAGCAGAATGAAGAAATGGCTAGAGCAACTTGAGCACAAAAAAACGGAAGCGCTGTTAGTAGCTGGAAAAAGCATGGGTCAGATCACGTTGAAGGGCAACAAAATGATCATGAGTCTGAAGTATCTAAGTATTAGGATAGGCAAGAATTTTAACTTCAAGCAAAGACCTCAGCAAGAAGAGACACCTTAGCCGCATAGAAAAGAGCGTAGAGCAAACCTGGTAGAACAAGCAAATGAAATTTAATTAAAGATCTTAAACTATGGCTAAACCGTAAACACGGTAAAATCTCTTACTACGTAACACAGTTTCTGATAGGCCATTGCTGTTGTAGGACATACCTGAAACGTATGAATCTGTCTAAGAGCAATGCTTGTACTGCAGAAAAAATAGACTTAAACACACCTTGTACCAAACTGCAAAGCCTTCTCCATCAAACAACTTCGTCCTTGAAAGATACCAACATGCTTTAAAAACCATACATGGCCACACCTTTACCACCTATGGAAATCCAGCCTGTAACATATGGTGCCCAACAAAGGGTAACAAAAAGCATAGCGCTTTCACAATCCCGCTTAAAGAAAACTAAGCTACATAGACACTTTGAAGAAACAGAATAAGCTTTAGCAACCATCTTTGATAATGACATACAACACAACTACATAATCCCCAATCAGGTTGAGACCAGATTAAGTTCTGCGACGTCACCAATTTGCAATCCATGAAGAAATGAACAGATGTACCACCAGTACAACAGTACAATAGCATATGTGAACCGTTTGATCACCGTAACCCATCACCCCGACAATCTTTCCGACATGACGGCTTATCTAACCTACCTAGTGAAGGTCTTTCAGATAAAATTCTACGAAAGTACCGCAAGCCACATCGTGATAAATGAGCTCCTTACATCAATATCAGACCTAATGACAATAACTGCAAATCTCTTTTACAGCTGCAATCTGCAGGTGGTTCACCAGACTTGTATGTGCCATGTATTTGGTGGACGTAGCAAACTACCTGACCAACCGAACGAGTCATATGCAACATGTTAACCTCAATGTTATTACCAAAGAGACCAAAAGAGTCCAGAAACTCATACCAAATCCGATCAAAACCCAACAATTAAAAGTCATTAAAGTCAAACTGCCTGAAAGGGTTAGACCCTTTCAGACATGCCATAAGATATCAGATTAATCAACCAACAAAAATGGAAAAAATCGCAAGACAGTTGGCAGGTGACCAAAATATAATCCTTCCAAATACAGATACGACGTGGCGCCTCTACAATCTAAGACCGGTCTGTGCGCTCGGATTAAGTCTATGCAATGTAAAGGCGGCATCTCTAATAGTTAGAAGTCTAAACTAGACTCTATCTGCGGCCAATTATGGAGTTTTTCCACGTTCACTAAACCCAGAAACTAAGTTTAGATTAATCCGGCAAAACGCCAAACCAATCAAGAATTTCTGAATTGCACCGTTCAAACTTTGTATTTAATGATTCCCTTTTTAGGTCGCTGCCGGTACCGATTTTTTTAGATCAACTTCAAGCAAAAAAAATTATCACTACTAATATTTTTTTTCTTTCACTCATACACCAAAGATGTTAGAAACCCTCCAAAGAAACACACAAAAACAAACTTGTAACATATTCCAGCATTCTCCAATCTAGAAAAAACAAGTGCAAAGAAAAGCAAAAATAAATTCTAATAGTCTAAAATTACCAAAAATGCCACGAATTATATCAAATGTAAGCAAAAATATAAAAACATAAAAATATGACGGCCACGGACATAAAACGATACACAAAACTGTTGAAAACATCGACAATCGGTGTTCCCTGTTGAAAGTAGTTCAAAAGCAAACTTAAACGCACCAATCGCCAACAGAATAATAATTCATGACGACGATTTGGTTGACCTTAGTGCCAACTTAATGCCGTACCACCACATAACCTTATGGTCTTTAAATCAAAAAAGACCAAAAAATTAAAAATTATTACTGTTGATCCTCTAATATCAACAAACACCGTGACATCCATGACAAAACCCCCAGACTCCTCCACACCTAAACTACCTATTTACAAATTCATCTTCAAACAGAACAAATTCCCACAAGTAACAAACCAAACATTTAAAAAATTACCACAAAACGCGGTGTGGATTCTTAGATAGAGATGACATTCCGCATAAAATAAGCTGCAAACCGCAAGCTATAAAAGCTGCCAAGTTTAATTAAAGTTAAATTAAACCTTTAATGTAAGACTGTCCGCTGCACCTGCTTCTCAAAAACAAACCTTTGCTCCACAAAGAACACTCAATGCCCGCAGGAAAAAATCCGATGGTCACCCAACAAAAAAAAGTCTGATGTTACGTATTCAACGTGTTATTATTGTGCTTTTGCTAGACCATTACCAAAAAAAAATGGTAGAAGAGATTGGGTTTACGCTATAAACCCAATCTCTATGTCACGGCCTAGCCAGCAGCCAAAACTCCAAATAAAGAATTCACTTCAATTACCCGAAACAAAAAATCCAAGCGCAAAAAACAACAAAAAAACATAAATAAGAACTCTAATGTCTAATTTTTATAAAAAAACAGCAGCAGTAAGACCATCAATCGTAAATACTTCTAAAGAGTTGTCAACCTCTAACCCTGTGGACACAACAAAGACCGTCACTCCAACCATCGTATCGTTCTAAGCTAGGATCAATGCTTCAGTCAGTTAAAGAACTAAGCAAAAGTACATTACTATGGTCAGAGAAAAGGTCCTTGTAGTGTTTGCAACATTCAGCTCAAACAACCCAAACTAATTCGTCCACTGACCCCTTAACCCTATCAAGCCTCCAACCTGTTCGTTAATCCTTATGGATGACTCTCCTTACTCCCGTTATAACTCGCATCAATAGTTAAAATCAATGAGCATAAAAACGCCGGAAACGTGATCGGTAGGAAAAAAACCTTTGCTTTTCTGTATATTTAGCTTCCGCTGAACTCAAAGTCCAAAAAAATAACCTTTTTCAATTCGTGTTAATGTCGTCGTAAGTCAGGTGTAATTGCACAATAGCACCGTTGCCCGCAATATGGCCACAAAATGTATTAATTACTTCAAATTTGTTTCTACCTTAAACACCAATAAGAACGACAACAATATCCTCCAGTTAGTGTACCAGCAGCTCCAGAAAAACGTAGAGCTAATCGAAAAGCAAACAATCAAGATTAACTCCCTCAAAGTCTTCATTGTAACACCTTCGAAATAAGTTAAAACAAACACGGCTTGACCAAAAGAAAACTAAGCACACCAGCTATAGCAGAACATAAAAGCCTGCATAAAAAAAAACGCCAAAACCGGAATGCCAACCCAGCAGATCAACAAGCCAGCGGAAACCCCTACCCAGGCCTTCCAAAGTAGTAAAAAAACAAAAGTCCACAAAAACAGCAACGTCAAAAAGAGATTCATACTAGTAAGCTACAAACAAAACACAAAAACTGAAGAAACAATCGGATAAGTCCCCTCCTTCAGCACCATTAAAACCATTGGTCACCAAGATCAAGAAGTCTTCAACCCAGGCTACCCCTAAAACCCAGTCGACTAACTACGGTCCTACAACCAGCTTAAGTTTTTTTTTATAAAGTCCTTCTAATCCGTCAGCATCCACAAAAGATGCTTTTGCTGAAGTTAAGAATATTGCATTTTGGAATAAAACCGTGTTTTAAGAGCTGTTTAAGTCAATGACTTCACCATCGACAATCTCTCACCGAGATATCCGAGCTTTGCGTCATTGTGAAATACAAATACAGGAAATAGCACAATGATACCAATGTCAATGCTAGGACCACACGGCATCCATAGCAACTCCCCATATGAGTTAAATGCGCCAAAGTCCATCCAAGCTCTAAATGCAAAAACTACAAACTGAAAGTAAACCGCAAAAGCAAAGCCTACAGTAAGGCATCTGTTCTACCTCGGAACTTTCCTAACGTTCGCAATGGGCAATCCTATGCGTAAACTACTTAATTTATCAAACAATTACTCGACAGTCTAAAACCCAGTCGTAGAAGTAGTGCAAGTTCTCCACATAGTTTGCAACGCCTATAGGACAGCACTACAAAAGCATTACAGCCCGCAATAAAATATTCAGTTAGACAAAAAAAATAATGTCACAAATTAATGTGATCAAACTTCTCCTCAAACCACAAAAAAATCATCTTGTCATCTGTCATAATCAAGATAAAAGTTTTTTTTTTTAATTTGTTTAGACTAGAACCTCTTTAACCAACTAATCAAATAAAGATATCCACCCACTAGATTTGACAGTATCAAAACCAAATCCATTCGGTCCGCCACCTGCCAAACATCCTAGGTATCATACAAAACACATGATAATTGAAACTGTTAATAGCAATTTTTGTAAAAAAATGAAACAATTTTGAAAATTCAAAAAACATATTTGTAATTTTTCGAAAATTTCCAAATTTTGGAAATTGATTAAGGAACTTATTAACAACAAATTTTGATTTACATTTTAAAAAATTATTGCTACAATTGCAATTTTTATAAAAAAAAATTAAACAATTTTGGAAATTTAAAAAAAAAAGTTTACAATTTTTAAAAAATTACTATATTTTGGAAATGTATTAACTACAAAAATTTGATTTAAATTAAACAGTATGCTTAATCTCAACTGCTTCTAACCTAACCTAACTACCCCATCTATTTGTTTAAAAACAAACAAAAAAAAAAACAAAAATATTCTTAAATAAATCAATTAATATTGAAATTTTTCAAATAACAAGTGCAAAAATTCTAGTAATTTTTTTGATTTCAGACAAATCAAATATTACTTTCTAGCAAATAAGTTTGCCATAGACGGACGTAACTGTTTCAATAATATAAAAAAACAAACAAAAATAAATCAAAAACTTGCTTTAAAAATATAAATTAAAAAAAAAAACGTTACGCCTAGGTGTACATGTGATGAAGCGACTTTTTTTATATTACCCAATAGTGTACGTTTGGTTGCATATATCGTAAGTAGGTTAGAATAAAATTGGTGAGCTATTGTATGTTTTGTAAAATAATTGGAATGGAATCAACTGTATTGTGGTTTCTTTAAATTTCAATTTTTATAAAACATAAATAGACAGTAAATATTACTGATTATTAATATACTCATTTTATTATTGGGTAAATTTTTCAATTTCAAGAAGTTTTCACCACTGATAAAAACTTCTATAAAAAATACTAAACATTTTTTTTAAGTACACAAATATTTAATTGAAACTAAACATAAATGTGCTTGTTGTGGATTATACTTACCCTTGAAAAAAACTAAACGAATTAACACTCACCTGAAACAAGAAAAAATAACATTAATAACAACAAAATCCTTGTCGCAATTCATTTAGCAATTAAAGATCTTTAAAGATCCTTAGTACTATTATATAATACAAAAAAAATCACTAATCGCTTCCTCTTTAAAAACCATTTTTAACGATATATTTACACACAATTTAGCGTTAATAATCCTGTTACGGTATAATTTATATTATGCCCATTTCTTGATTGAAATTTATAGCTTGTAATATTTCTAATAGATATTTATTATAATCCGGTGTGTCATGTATACTGTGATGTGTATAATTTTTTATTTGCTTCGTGGCTATATAGTGAAAAAAATTATATATATACACACAGACGGCGCTTTCGACTTTAATCCTAATTGATTTAAAAGGTATATATCGTGAACGCAATTTATATTAACTAGTATGTAGAGCGATAAATTATTCGATTTAATGACAGAAGGAATTACTTAATGAATGGGACTGTATTGAAAAAATCGCATTACTAGCGAAGATGAAATAGTGATTGTAAATTTGCTATAAATAACGAAGAGCTGAAGAAAGGCATTCCGTTAGCGTAAACCTGTAGGGATTTTATATGATATCCTTTGATGAAAAAGAAACTGTATGTTTGATGTTGGTTAGGATGAAAATAAAAAGTGCATATGGAGGGAATTTATATCGTATAGAGATGTTTCATGAAGGAAAGTTATTTTATTGTAGTGAAAAAAGTTTTATTGGTTGTTTTTTCATCTGTTGCTTAATGGAAATCCAATCGTAAAATCCGCCAATAACGCAATAAATAATTAAAAGAAACCTTGCGCCGTGAAGGTTCAAAGGATGGCGGAAATAGTGGTTTGTATTTTAATTATCTTATGTAAGTGTTCGACTCATATATTTCTTTGTATATATGTTGTCTATTATTCTTAATTATGGAGATTTAAAAAATGTAAATATAATTTTATTCAATCATTAATGAATTAAAATTCTTTGTTGTATAATACTTAGTTATAATTCTTATTAAAGTGTTTTAATTTGTATTCATAATAATTTCCCTAATAATAAAGAATTTTCAAGTGGCACTTCAACAGATTCATTAATAATTTAATAATAATTCTAAAAAGTTGAATTTTTATTACTTCTGAAATGTGAGATTTAGATATGGTTTACACGCAAACCTGTTACTAACAAATATTCGACAGAAAAAGATTCCATTCGTTAGTGTCTAGTTAATCTTAGCGATAATAACAATACCTAAAATTGTAAAAAAATAGTAAACTTTAATAACTTAATTCTGTTCGGAATTAATGTTCAAAACCTATTTGTGTGCTTCATTAACTCCTAAAACACCTTTGCGATAAAGTTGCAAGTGTGCTACTCATAAATTATTTTTTACCGTTTAAGCCAACTTCAGCAAATGCCTGGAAAGCCCAAAAACGTTAAAAAAAATCTATCAATAATAAGTCTATAAATAAAACGTAACTACTGGAGTGTATGTCCGCAATTAACGCGTGACGTCGTTCGTGGGCATATAACGTTATGTTGGCTTCACCAAGCGACAAGTGGAAATAGCACACATCCCTTAAATAAGTATATATGTTTTAAGGTCTCACCCAAGTAGTTTTTATTTATGAATTGGAAACCTGTATCTGTATTAAGTTAAAAGAAATAAAGTGACATTTGAGATAAAAAATAGAGTTCAGAAAGTGTTATTTATAATATAATTGACAGCTACTTTATCAACTATCAATTGCAAAGCAACAATTGGCAAACAATGTAATGCTACATACGCGTTCATTGTTTATTAATCGCAAAGCAACATTTAAATTAAAAATGGACTTCAGCAAGTGTTTATATTAAATTGAAAGCTACTTCATCAACTATCAATCGCAAAGCGACAATTGGCATGCAATATAGCGTCGCGTTCAGATGATATATCTCCAATATTATTTATTACTATATCAAAGAACTAATTTATTTTTCTAGAATTTTAGAAGTATAAATTAACAATAAATGATATGATGATGACATTTCTTATTTCCTTTTATTATTTAATAAATAAAAAAATATTTATAAGCAACATAACATAAAGAAGTAAACGATGTCTATATAATCCAATATACATGCACTGCATGCAATTTAATATAAAACTTGACCTCAAGACAATACTACTGTTGTCCTTTTTAAGCTGATATTACATGCAAATGTCCTACCATACATGATTAAAAAAAGTCTTAATTTTTTATCCAAATAAGGAAGAACGAGGAACCATGACATTATTTTAGAATATATTAAGGCGGCTGCCATAAAAGATAAAAAAATATTTTTTTAGTGGCGTATATGGTGCGATTTTTTACGATCAAGGCCGTTACAATGCCACACCACCTAAGGGTCAATGATATTATCTAAATTTAATATTACAAGGTTGATTCAAAATTTATAAATAAAATGTTTTTGTGTTTATTTTAGCTTTGGCTAAAAGGAAAACAATACTTCCTAGTTTTATGTATCAATTGTATGAAAATGGATGTAGTCGTGCATAGAATAGATAAGAATCCGAACACAAGAGCAAAACGCAAAAATAACACATAAAAAATAATCGCATCCTTGGCAATGGTCGCGCGGTGGTCAATTGCTTAAGAGCGGCGACGATGTGCGGGATTTACATATCATTTTTGGAATGCTCGAACTATTTCCCACGATGCCGCCGTTCTACCCTTTATTATAAAACAAGGCTAGAAAACATCTCCTTCGCAATAACAGTCCGTTTTTTATCTAATGATAATTTTATAACCAATGTTTTAAGGAATCCCGACATTGCCATACTTGGCGAATCGAGCGTAGGCTCGGAGTTCCTCATTATTGCACCGCAGAATTACTATTGTTTTCGCCATCACTTTCATTTAAGTTCTATGCGCTCGCCGAGATTTATATATTTTGTTAAAATCAACTATTTCAACTATTCCAATCATGTTTGTTATATATTGAAAGTTTTGTTAAGGTCAATGCATTTTAATAAACGCAGTTTTTAATTCATTTCAGTATAGATTTGTTGGTTTTATCAATAAAGATATCAGTATTTATTTAATTAAATTATTATAAATATTTATTATGATTACTATTATTTATAATAATAACAAAAACTTAGTCAACTAACGCAATTTTTAATTATTATGATTGTGCATTTTTACAAATCTTTAACATTGCCCCAGAAGTCTTAAAACTTGTTTGAAAAAGGTCAAAGAAAAAGCAAAAAAGCGCAGTTCGCAAAAGAAGTCACTTTATACAAGATAGAGACGCATAGTGTGGAGTAATTCAGAAGTCGCTTAATAATTCGTTGGTAGCATCCATCCCCTTCAAATAGAAGTGGCAGAAGTTAAGTCAATGCATATTTGACTTTCCCAAACTCTCATGCGTGTTCAAGGACCAAAAAGAAAAAACTCGTACTGAAGTCTAGATACTTCACACCAGTAATAAATTAATCATCTTTGCTTATCTTTGCCTTTACATGGCTCCAGTACCAAGACAAAAAAATCTAATTCCACAAATAATAAATTTAATTCTATAAGTTTACGCACCAAATCCTGATTGATACAAAAAAGAATAAATTGTCCAAAAATTAGTTTCTAAATTCTCAAAAAACTCTTAGAAACGTCAGTGCTATTGTACTTGTATGATATCCTCATCAACTCAACCACCACGCCAAGCATCAATACCATCTACGGCAAAACTAACAAAAAAATCATACTAGTCAACATCAGCCAGCAAAACTTTAGCCAAACCAGAGTCAAGACCAGCCAAATTTCAGGTCCAAAAACAACTTCCACCAACGCACTATTTCCACCTACTAGCAAACCCAATTGTGGCACTTTTTACCTGCCAACGTGCAAAAAAAAACCAAGCAAAATCTGCCGAAAAATCTAGTCAAGATGTACCTACTACTATACCACACGGAAACGCCGCAATTATCTTCTCAGCGCATAATCATGGATTCAGACTATTCCCTATCTAGACGTTACAAAACAACAAATCAAAAACGCAGCAGTCGCAACAACAACAATCCCAGACCTTGTACAATAGTCCACAAAAAAATCACAAAACAAACCTGCTCCAAGTTTAGCACCACAACCCAAAGCCAATTTACACTTACTCCACCTGGAAATTTCCTGACTACACATATAAATAACATAAATATCCAAGAAGTTCCCACACACTTCAGTAAAGATCTATTAGCCAAAGTTAATGCACCAATTACATTCGGAGTATTTTGTACTAAATAAACGGCTTCTAGGTCATAAGAACGACAACAAACAATTTGAAACAAATTGGGTTGAGTGTTTAAGCCACCAAATAAATTTCCAAAAAAAACAACCATTTTCATTCAAAACTACTTAAAATCTTCTTGTTTTTTTATAAGTGGTTGAAGTAAATTCACTTTCAACCATTCTAAATAATCCTTGCTGGTACATTAATTTAATATTACAATCAAACATATCCATGTAGTTCTAAATTAACTGCCCAACTCATTTTATTTAAGAATCTTGAAAAAAGAATATTAAAGTTAAATTTTCAAGCATAAAACACATAGCCACATAAAAAAAACATTCCTAAAATTATTAAAAAAAATTGGCCAACCTGGTACACAGATCTTAACAAAGTTGTAAGTAGATTCAGAAAATCATCCAACATAACTAACCCTAACAGGACAACCCAGAATTGCCACAGGCATGGACCTTACTTCTTCATCAGTTCTTTTCACGTCATTGCTGGCATTAGCCTCTTCTCTGTCCATAATGCTGGTAACTTACACTGCAGGTACAGTTTTCATGTAAATTCTAAACTACTAGAAAAAATATTAATCTACTCCAGACCAGAGAAGGATCTTAGTAATGAAAACTGCTCTGACAAGGCGTGTTAGAGAGTGGGAGAGCGTATAAACGTTTTCGTTGTGAGATTCAAACCCACAATCTTCGGTGCAGCAGTCGGATTCCTATACTATTGCGCCACGACCCCCTTGCTCGCCTTAATTAAAAATCAAAAAGAACTCTTGAGAACCATAATTGGGTATGACCGTTAGCTATAATTCCCAGGGCAAAACATAGAATATTTCATCAACACCACAACACAGAAGCAGCAAACCAGCCTGACCAAAATTAAACGCATTCAGCTGTTGTTGCGCCACAGGCATAAATCACACCCCCTCGATATTCCCAACACACAATAGCTAACATCAAAAAAGATAAAGTAAATAACTATATTACCGGCACAAAGATAGGCTTCAGAATTAAAAAAACTAACATCCCCCACCATCAGGAAGCCTTACTCTAACTGTTTGCTTTGCAGCACTCACTCTGAGCATAAACGTCAAAGCAGCAACATCCCCAAAAACAGTCTTGCCACAAAGAAAGTCTGGACCAGCCACTACTACTGCATCGTTGCCAACCATAACAAACTTAGACCAATTCCGTTACCAAACCATTGCTAGCAAAAGATTGCCAAAGAGCAACTAAGATGACAACTCAAAAGAAACAAAAGTTACTCCTAAGTGCACCGTGCAAGACTTTGCTAAGGTCACTTATTTAACAATCTCCGGGCGTCGCTTATCACAACAAAAAACAACATAAAATACGTCCGCAAAATACTGCAAAAAAATTTAAGTTCGGAATAAAACAAAACCAAGGACCACAAAAGACAGCAGAAGAGCTCCTGAAGAAGAGTTTAAGCCAACTATACTAGAACATCAATCAACAAACAATTCCTAGCAAACTAGATTACGCAAAAGCCGCAAGTAAACATTTGCACCAAAGCTTAAAAAAGGAAGTCAAAACAATAAATCAACGGCAGACCTCAGCAAAAATCGCAAACCGTCACCAAATAAAATAAGAAGACTGGGTATTATAAGTAAGCCAATAAAAATGTTAACAAAAGTCATCATCCATCATCATCATCATCAGGATCTTTCGGGCAGAAATGATAAAACTACGACCACCACCTCAAATAGAAGAACACACCCCAAAGCCACCGGACCCCAAAGCCACCGGACCCTAAAACCGATGTAAGCAGAGACACAAATGCTCCGCGTAGACCACCGTAGCCACCCAAAAAAAAAAGATTACCAATCACCTTCAAAGCCATCCCAGTATCTAACATAGTGCCCAAACAAGGCAAACAATAATTTTTACAAATACAAAGACGGCGTCTAGGATAAAGAAAGTAACTTCTTCAAATCACGGCTGCTCTATCATCAAAGAGCCCTCTCAAACGGCGTTCCGTATGCAGTTCGCTCGCAAAGTCAATCACTACCGAGCAGCAAAAGTCAAAGGAGCTATAGACCGGACTCTAACCGTCTTCCTACAACTTTACAATGCAAACCACAAGCAACACTAACCAAAATTATTTCAACCCTGCAATGCCCTCTGACTATTCTTCCTGAACACCAACCGTCTATAAATCAACACCCACAACTGCACCAGGAATAAACCCCATGCATCCCGGCCTGCACACAACTTGAAGCATTGCACCCAGTCGCTTCTCGACCCTGGAGATATGACGTTTATCTTCAGCACCGGGAATAACCTATGCTTCCTTTTGACGCCAACCTCCGCTATGCACCAACAGACAACAACGCATGCCCTAATGGTAACTCACCTACCTCTAGACAACACGGGCACCCATGGCATTGCACCCTACGCCGTAAGTTGATTCCCAAACTATGGTAAAACACTGGCGACGTCCTGGAGCGTGCAAACGCCTGACTGCAAGACCGTCCCTAACCAGGTTGCCCTAACCCCTGCGGTGCATGAACACACAACCTATGCCCGCTACGCGTCTTCAATCCCAAAGGACCGCACTACGTCGCGCACGTTCACCAAGTAAACCAGAAACCGTATTCCCCTTACAACCCCCCGGCAAATAAGGTAGTACATTACCTACCCTCGTTGAAACCCGGTGGAAAACCAAGACCACAAGTCTCACACTCAACACAATTACATCAAAAAGGGCTACCCCGCCTTCTCCTCAACCATCAACCCCCTCCCCTATCATTAAATAGACAAAAAGCTCTTACTCTAAACCCAAATGTCAATGCAGCAACATCTCCAAAAGAGACCTCACCTCCAGTGCTACTTGCCATGCCGTATCGCTACAAGGCTTTAACAGATTCCATTAGATAAAGAATACTGCCTACTAACTACTTTTGGTGCACCAAACGGCACGTCTTATTAATTCAAAGTTATGTCCTTCGGTCTAAAGGATAAGGCGCTTAATATCAACAATTGATGTTCCGAGTGCTCGTTTACTCCAAGAATTATGCCAATCACTTTCGCAGCGTCTTCAAACTACCAAAATATAAATTTGTCTAAATATAGTAACAAACCGTTGCAGCTTCATCTCATAATCATTTTTAAAAAACACGCAAAACCATCAAACAAAACCCAGCTTCAAAGCTTTCTGAAGTTGCAAACTTTGCTGAGCTAATATGTGCCAAGTTAAGCCCAAATAGCAACGCCACTAATAAAGACATTAAAAAAGCATTCGTGAGAGATGACTCTTAAAGTTCAAGAAGCATATAATATCGTTTAACTAAAGTGCATAATCTTAGAAACGTATCTCTAAAAGTTTGACAAGAGTGAAAAGGAATCCGCATCATGCCAAGTTTTGAACCAACATTGCTCCCGGTTGGTCAGACACAGACTTAAAAGTAGAAAACTTTAGCAAAAATAAACAACCAAGGTCTGCCAGCTACACCATGCTCTGACACCGGTACTGCAAATGCCCGATCTGATTACTTTTAATCTAATCAACTTAGACAACCCAGAAAAGCACCCAGAAATTAAAACCAAACCTAACAGAGATCAACTACCAACACTGGTTAACATGGCAAAACCCATGTGACAGAACCAATATGACCTTATCCTACCACAGGCTCACGTCTGGAGAAAACTGCGTACCGCAAACCAAAATTCCTCGTCAGCAAACGTTTCCTCAAATTCAACAAAATCATACCGCGCTAGAACTTGCTAGACTGTTTCACTGCCAACTTGGGAGACTACAACATCTCCTCTGCCTTCACTAAGCAAACATCCATCCAAGAAAAAAGCATAGTGTTGAAAGTCATCTACTGGCTGTAATAAGCCACATTTCCTAAAAGGTGCTTTCGAAAACCTACGCTAAAGCCTCGCAGTATTCAACACTGAGCTATCTACCGGTTGCAATAGATCGAGACAGTCTAATCCATCTCCAATGACCTCCGTCAAAAACTCGTGGTACACTCGAAGGTAAGCACTGCGCCCATCTCCGGGACACTAATCCCTAGAAGAACAGTACCACATAGTCCGTTTGCACTCCCTGTGGCATTTCTAAAGAAAAAACATAAAACCACGCACAAACCTCAAATTTAAAAACCGTTTTCTTGACCAAAAACCGCCGCCAATTAAAACCTCCAACAAACCTAAAGCGTAACAGATCTATCACCATCATCTCTGCAGAAACGTACTGCAACCTGAGGAACACCATCGCCAGCCCTAGCTCAACCCTGCAACCGCGCCGAAGGAAAGACTCCAATCATACCATTGACTAAAATTACAAACCAATTTACTTGACATATACAAACACCAATGTAGAAGCACATCAACCCAAGTCACCATTTCCAGCTCACCCACCGGACAAACTTTAGAAGAATGTAACAATTAACATCTTGGCACGTATAAACAAACTTGGAATCTATCTACAGAGCCTCTCATTTAACAAGTTCGATATATAATTGTATTTGCAGGTACATATTCAAAAGCAAATATGAAGTGGTAACTCACATGTAACATTTGTTTGTATCACCGTCCGATGATAGCCTTGTAAAGATTGAAACTGTTATATTATACTAATTATAGTACATAGTAAATATGTTATATTTCATTTATAATGTTCTAGCTAGCTTCATGTCAAAATCAACAAAGTGGGCTTTTTGTATAAATAGTCCTAATAATAAAACTAATTAGTATATTATGCTTTAAATAAAAAATAAAGTATCACTAAGTAGACAAAATATGAATAATAAAACACTTAATTACCTAACAATAAAATATTTTTTGAACCTTCATACTATCAATGAAATGTAATAGAGTTTAAACACGTACCACTCAACGATTTAATATTAGAAAAATATAAACTAAACAGTGCTTAGTAGTGTTTGAGAGTTTAGTCCTTGACAGGATTAGATATTTTATCAAAGTTGTAAAAAGTTGTAATGAACAGGATGGTAGAATTAATTTAATTAAATCTTAACATATTACTCCAACTATTTTGACGCGATTGAAATGAGATTACGTAAAAATATCAACATGTAATTTAATTTAATTTGGCCCAACCCATCAACTGACCTTTTATTTTTTTGCCAACTTTTTTCGAAATATTTTTATATAATCTGCATAGAAATGAAAAGTGAACTCATAAATTATTGTATTTTTTACATACAACATAAAAAAATATGTCTGAATCTAATAGGGAATGTCTATTAATTAGAGCTAATATGTTTCTTCTGAATATTTTAACTGAATATTTAGGATAGTTTGTTCATCCATTGTTCCTGCTTGTCAAACTAGACGATGAAAAAAAATTGTTTTGATCCAATTAAAAACGGCTTCTCAGAGATCAATGAAGAAGGAAAAAAATCGCCCATTAGTAGTAGTTAAAGAGATCATAAAACCCATCCCGTATGGCAACAATCGAAATAGTTGAGAGGATAGTGAAAGTAGATGGGCATCACGAACTGGCTGGGTATTACGTCATTGTGGTGGCCTAGGTCTGGACCACCTTATATGGTCGAGCGGCTCCGCAACTCGGTCATTGCGAGTACGACCATTGCTTGCACCAACAACCACCACATGTGCTGACTCATCCGCATGCATTCGGACTTGCCTTGAATTATTCTTGGCGCCTGCCATCCAAAAACACCACCGCACGTACTTGTTAATTATCGCATCTAAATGCAAGTCGCCGCTGATTAACTTCACTTAGTGAGCGAACGCCCATGAGACTTTTAATTAAATTATTTCGCATACAAATTGATTAAAAAATAATCAATGATTTACAAATTTTCGATACAAAAATATAAATTTCGTTGCTTGTGATGTAATTTTTAAATGTCATTGCATTTTTAATAAACTTTAAATTATCAAATATTTTGTTAATGTTAAATGTAAAGAATTTTATAACAAATTTTATTATTATAATCGGAAATAAATTCACTGCAATGTTTTGAAATCGAAAGTTTAATTTAATTTTAATAATAATAACTTGACTTGAAAAAAAAATTACAAATAAAGGGCAGATACTACAAGAGTTCGTTACCCTATTAATAATTTTATTACGCTTGAATACTTCTTAGTGAGCTACGAGGGTAGACTGATTTGTTTTCGTAATCTAAAAAAAACTGAATTATGAGAAATAATTTAATTATTTTATACATTTTAACCAATGCCGTGTTAACGTGTTAAAGAACAGCAACGTTTATAATGTTGGTAAAAACCTACCTATTTAAACAATACCAAGTCGTCGAGAAAACTGTTGACATACAGATTTGTGATAAAGACCAAGATCGTATATAGAGCAAAGTTACGAAGAAAAAAGAAAGAAAACATTTTTAAAAACAAAATAAAAAAAAATCATTTAAAAAGCTTTTTTTATCATCAAAGTTTATCCGCCGGTCTAGAGAACGCACATATCTGCTTCCAAAAAACGTTTCCGCGCTATGTCGCAATTTGACTCACCGACAGTTAGTTTAAAGACCTCTACATCGACGGCTGCTTCTCCAGTAACTTGCAAGCACCAACCTCAAAAGCACTTAGACAAACGAAGGACTCTATCCTACCCAAGACTCAAATCCTTGGAGATACCATCCTTTATGACCTCCGCAATCAAATACTTAATGTCCCTAAAAAATAAATTTTATTTTTATTCCCATGACAAACTTTCCTGTCTGTACGCCAGCCAGAAATAAAAATAAAAAACCATAGAATCAGCAAGCCGCCAAAGAACGCCATAAAACCCAAATCTAGGCCTTTTGGACAAGGCCAACCGTGACTTTGAACCAGAACGAAAAACCTTTGTAACGTATCGTGCCTGAAAACCTCCTAAACCACGCACAATCCTAAAGCCAAACAATGGTCAACAATCCAGGCTCTAAAAGCCTAAAATCCTATCTTAAAATTGTTGAAAAATATGCTTCCTTCGCAAAGTGTTCTAACAAATTCTACGACTTGGCAGCCTTCAAGGCAAAAGTCAAAAAAATACAAACTAACACTTATAATTTGTTCTTAATTAAAAACAAAATTTAGCCAGTGCAAAAACCCACACAGACAACAGCGTCATCGCCGCAAACAATAATGCCGCGCTCTGACACCAAACCTGCAAATGCTCGACCTCATAATCTTTGATCTAATCAACTTCAACAAACCAAAAAAATCTAGAAACCACACCCAGACTAACCATAGGCCAACCCCAACACTGGGTAACATCGTTCCGTCACTTATACATGCGGATCTGTAACTCGATAAAACTTTTCCCATGGGCAGCACCAGAACAACCTTAATCTGCCCAAAGCTGACGTTTCCGCTAGCGCCCCAACAACGTAGAATCTAAAATTTAAGTTCCATGCGGTCTTGCATAAGCAAAACCAAAGACATTAAAAAAAACAGTCCACCGCAGTTTCAACAAAACCCAGACCCAAGCAAGCTACGCGAGCAAGGTAAAGTCAAGTAAGCACAACCGTGGATAAAATACAGTAAGTAACATTACAACTACCAAAAATAGACCTTGAAACTGTGCGCGACCTTACTAACTGCAGGTAAATTGCCCATAGTACAAACACTACTTTGTAAAAATACCGTAATCCAATTTCTCGACAAAATAATTCTAAAAAAAAATATTTTTTTATTGAAATTAGCCCCAGTATGTCCATAATACCCTCTACTAGAAAGCGGCGTTACAAAAACAAAAAAATTGTTGCAAACGCGCACTTTGCAAAAGACGAAGCCATCTAATACAATAAAACCCTGCCAAAACTCGGCTCACCAGACTATTTCCACCACAACTTCAAGACTACCATATTAACGATTGTTTTCCCAGTAATACCAATCTCGATAGAACGGCAAAGAATATCATCCCAACCAAGAGTCAAATCTCTGTAAAGATCATCCCTAACAACCTATGCCATCAACTTCTTAGTGCCATTAAAGAAAAATTACTGTTTCTATTTTCATAACGCAATACACTAAAAAGAACAACTTCAAACGTAAACGTCAAAAACCCTGGCGCAATTCCTAGAAAGAAAACTCATACCACAAACCAATTATTGTTACCTCATGTACCAGCATCAACTCTAGAACCATGTACACCGTTTCTAGCTCAACCACTAAAAGCTAAACCACAACACATCGGTTTTGAACTTAAATTATAATTAAGTGTTCGGTTCTCTCTGGTTAATCTGGGTACAGATAGTGGCAATTCATCAAAACAGTAAAAAACGTTTTTTTGCAATTGAAGTAGTAAGCAAAGTCTTTATCAGTATTGCTTGTTTTTAATTATTTTAGTTTATTCGCCGTATCGACATCGGATTCGTATCATTGGTTTCTTTTCGCAACCTGAGATTTGCAAAAACCGAACATTTTAGTATCCGTTTTTGACTTTCTGTTGCTGTAGAAAATTAGGACAAAACATACAGATTTTCTGATTCTTTCGCTCTTTGTTTTTTTTAGCATTTAAAACACATGATGACGTAGGCATGCCGGTTAAGTAAATAAACTTCCAGGTTTTTGTGCATGCAGTGACGTATCACTGTATGTTCTACAATCATATCTTCATAATAAAAAAAAAAAGATTGAAAACTGCTCCAACAGTTCTTTTTGCAAACCTTGTAAAAATTGTTCAGTAAAGTCAATTTTTTTTTTATCAATTGATGGCAAGCGTCTTAATTCTCTCTCAGTTTCCAAAATTCTAAAATAAATTTAGCCTAATGTTTTTACAAAATTCAGAAAATTGGTCAATTTTTTGTAATTTTTTTTGCCACAAGTTTAATAAAAAAACAGATCTAATCCAACTTGGATTTTATATACTTTTTCACGTAACAAAATGTTTAAATATTCAAGACATCAAGAAAAACGGTATTTTACAACTAAGTTGTTGTATGCCAAAAAATAAGCACAGGAAAATAGTATGAGTTTACCCCGTATTAGATCGATCTGTGTTGTTTGCCGTTGTCGTACTTGTTGTAGCTTTTGGTTAAAGTTGGGTAACCTTCTAGCTGAGACATTCCAGCTTTTAAGTTTTGGAAACGACGGTTTTAGGCGAATGTTGTTGCCAGAGATGTTAGGAATAAGTGTAAGTTATTGTTTTATCATTGGAATTGCCAAAGAGTAGAAACGGTTGCGGCGGTAACTAATCTTTCTGAAGATGGAAGCAGCGGTTACCCTCCAAAGTTTTACAAAGTCTCGGCGAAGGTCTTGGCAAAAGTTGTCAGAGATTCCCTCCAGAATTAAGCGTCTTAGAATAGGTTGTCTTAGCTTATCGAGACCGGTAGATTTTTCTTAGTAGTTGACTAGTGACGCAGAGTTGAATGTTGTGGCGATGGAACTTGCTGTAGAGTTTTGTAGTGGTGGGATTTTGTTGACTTTGAGACTACGTACAAAACATGTATTTGCATCTTTGGTACGGAAGTAAATCATGCGATGCCAAATATATACATTTACATTGTCTCGGACTCTTGGCCAATGCTATATTATGGTGATAGGTTAAATACCTGTTTACATTTGTGGCAGTGCGTAGGATTGCCTAGTTAATATTCTTAATCCATATTGCGTAGATTTTGGCTAAGGTTCCCCTTTATAAGACATTTACTTAAATGATTTATTTATGCAATAAGTGCGATAGATAGATAGATATATAGTATTCATTAAAAGATCCTACAATTTGGAATTTGAGATTTTCAAAGACGTCTGGAATCACTGTAAAGGTGAACTCCTGTAACTTGTAAGGACTATTAAATAACTTTGTTTTTACGTCTACGGTTTTTTTCAGCTAGACTAGGGCCCTATTATCCGTCTTAAATGTTAATGGTTTGTCTTAAATAATTTCTAAATTTTTTCACGCAACTGCTTTATACTTTAATTTATTTGAGTAAAACTTTTTGCACGAGTCGATCGGATAAAAATTAGAATAATTATATTACACAAATTAAAACTAACAAAAATTTGATCAATGATCTAAACATTTAATGGTCTTGGCTAGACTAAAATATACTTATTACAGGTTGTAAAAATAACAGGTACAGTCTCACGGCAAAGATTTTTTTGTAAACTGAGAAGAGTATCTTCTTAAAGCCTTGCAAGTGTCGGATTTACCGTCACAAAAGCCTATCGTCCAAATTCCCCTCTACTTGAATTCCTAGAAGTTCGGCATCTATCGGACCAAAAACCATTTTGCCAAAACTATTAGTACTGCACTTAGTGTGCCAGCTTTATAAGCGTTGCATTAAGATTGTGCAGAACTTGTAGCACGTCTATGTCTGAGAACAGACTGTCGGACAATTTGTCTGTCACTAGTTTTTACACTAACACTAGAAAATGTAAGTATCTGCTTGAAATTATTTTCGCTCAATTGTGCCAAGCAAAAAAAAGCTGATTTTTAATTTAGCCTGGTTTTCCGCTGCAATTGCGTAGATTTTCTTCTTGCGTGCATTAGAAGTGCAAGAATCTGCCGTTGAGAGGCAGGTAGGCAGGTTGCCAATCAGTAAGTACTAAACTTAGAGTAAGTTTCTATCTAAAAAAGCGTGCTCAATTTGTTAAAACCATTTTTTTAATTTGCTTTAACTCTAAAAATTTTAAAAACCTGCTTTAATAAACCAGTAGAGTTTTATAAAAGTATACAGTGGCGACCGTAGCACAATGATCTAGTGCAAAGACTGTTGTGTAGGCAGCTCGAGTTCGATTCCCGGCAGCGGCAATATTTAATTTGTCGAATATATTTTGATGAGATCGTCTCCTTTGCAAAGCAATGGCAAACCAGCCAAGTATTTGCCTACTAAATCCATCTAGTGGTGTGGTTTGGATTCCACGATAAACTGTAGGTCCCGTATGTTTGTGTCAGGGGCAGAGCTACCTGTAAGCAAGGGTCTGCAATGTGAAAAGGCCCACAAGCATAGGGAGCCCTCCGACATTTATTTCAAAACCTGAGGACCCCCAGAATTTACAAAACAAAGGTTAAATAAATAACAAAATTGTACTTTTTCTTTAAACCGTCTCGTAGAGGGACTTTTTCAATATTTTACAGTAGGGCCTAAAAATTCTAGCTCTGCCACTGGTTTGTGTGGAACTATTATCGCACACCATAAACATACAAAAGTGGTGCCGACGCTCCTAGCGAGTATGGCACTAAAAGCTCAAGACAAACCCTTAGAAAAAAAATCTGAACATCATTGAAGGAACGGAACTACTAGAAAAAGACAACTAAAAGTGCACAACAAAACTAAAAATAAAAATAAAATAAAACAAACTTTTTACAAAAAAAAAAAAAAAAATCAAAAAAAATTTTTTTTTAAAGAACTCTGTCTTATATGCAAACCTAGTAAAAGTCGTTCAATAGCGTCAAACAGTTGCAAATTTTTACACAATCGACCGACAAATGCAAACGTCTAAACCAAAAAAAAACAACAAAAAAACTCAATTTCTTGTACGTGCTTGTTTGTTAGCTTAATTTTCCTGCTGTTTCAAAAGTAAATATTTAAATTGAGATAAAATTTTTGAAAAAAATTGTCAATTTTTTGTCATATTTTTGCCACGAGTTTATTAGGACCTTGGTTTAACTATTATTTAATATGGACTTTTTAGATGTTTTTACAAACAAACTAAAGTAACTCATTAAAGTATTTTTTTGTAAAAAAAAGTAACAACCAAACAAAATTTTTGAATACATTTTTTGTTCTAAATCATAAAATATTCAATTTTTATCAAAAATTTAGCAAAGAAAAAGAGAATTAATTTAACTTGATTTTAAAATTCTTTTTATGCAATTTTTAGATGTTTTCCTAAATAAACCAAAAATCAGCAAATTGTCAAAATACTATTATGTTACATCAAATAAAATTTTTGGATACTCAGGTTGTCAAGGGTCCCGAAAAACGCTAATTTTTTCTCTAAAGATAGCAAAACAATATGCTCTCAACCGCAAATGGCTCATTTTTAATTTAAAAAACACTTTACGTTGCAATAAACTCTCAAACAAATTTAGTTCTACAAATTTTACTCCCTATAAAGAAGTTTGTCAGACTATAAAAAAAACACACAGACGTTCTTTGGACCTAAACTTGTTTTCAAGAATCCATACAAAAACAAACAACAAATAATCTATAACAAACTTGACATAGAACACAGCAACTTGTGGACAAACTGTTAGTTAATAAAGCACACAATGCCATTCCTAACAAGACCATCACACATTACCCACACTATAGTAATGCACATAAGCAGAATAAAACTGTAACATCGTATTAAACACTGTGGCCTAAACAAGAATCCAAAAAGATGCCTTGTACTTAAGTTAGGTTAGGTTAGTTCATTTAATTAAAGTTGGTTCTAACATGGCTAATCACAATGCCAAAGGTGTGGATGACAAAGAAACTCTACTGCATCTGCTGAACAAAAAAAAAAGCTCAAAGAAATCCTTTGAAAAAAATGACCAGAAAGCAACAATCGGTGCTATTCTCTAAGAACATTGCTAGAAATAAACAAGATACATATTGCAAAATATACAATATATCAAAATCGCAGAGTCAGTTTCCTTTCTCAACCTGAAATTTGTAAAAATCTTACATAGAATTTTTCGGCGTACTCAAAAAGTTGTTTGATCTCCTTCGTACCTTTTCATATAAAAAATTGATTGATACAAATTCTCTGATGACGTAACTGCGTGACACATCGTCATCCCCCGCTACTATAAAGATCAAACTTTTCTGGTTTCAGTCAGTCAAAAACTAGAACTCAACAAGTCAAAGTCAGACCTTAATCTGGGCAGATCTATAAGCTGCTATATGCACTTCCACATCGTACCAAACAAATCTATAGTCCTAGTAAACTTTCACTCTGAGTGAGGGCGTATACTGTGTATATGTGTGTGTCTGAGTATTCTGTGTGAATACGTGTGTCAAAATTGCTAATTCGTTTAACAAAAATGCCCTCCTATTACCGGAGAAACCACCACCAAGAGCAGCCGCGCCCCTTTTGCAATTGAACCTGCAACCCATTGCGGACGCAAACCGGTAACAGCGTCTTAGTAAACGCAGTACCATGTTCAAAACCAAGCAAGCAGTCGAATAAACATTGAAAAAAAAAACTTCAATCAGCACCCGATTAAAGAAAGATGGTCTGCTTCAACACATAAATTATAGAATAAATGCAATTTTTAATGCAATTCTTCTTCTTCTTGGCGTGCTTCATCCGCTCCGGATATTAGCATTCATCATCACAATCTTCTTCTTGTCCACTGCACTGCAAAAAAGTTGCAGCAATGTCATGTCAAACCACTAGCGTAGATTTTTAAGCCATAAAATTCGGCGTCTTCCCGGGCCTCTTCTTTCCACCACCTTTCCTTCCAGAATCATTTGAAGTATTCTGTATCTATTACTATGCCTCATTACGTGCTCAAAATATTTTAATTTCCTAACCATCACAGCTTTCAATATTTCCTGTTCCTTGCCCATTCTCTGCAGAATCTCTTCATTACTAATGTGCTCTTTCCATGAGATACTCAAGATACGACAATATGTCCATAGTTCAAAAGCCTCCAGTTTTTTCCCTGTATCCTTTGATAAGGTCAAGGATTCGACGCCATACATTAGCGTTTAAAAAACGTAGCAACGCAACATTTTGATTTTAATTTGCATGCTCAAGTCGGGGCTGTTGAAAACTTTACTTATCTGGATAAATGTCGTTCTCGCTTTTCTATCCTGCATTTTATTTCTACTAAATGATCCCAAAGTTTATTCACGCATGTGCCTAGATATGTGTATTTGTCAACTTGGTCTATAGTTTTGATGTTGAGAAATAACGTCTGCTGTGATGGATTATCTTTACTGACAAGCGTATATTTGGTCTTTTTGAGATTGAGATCAATTCCGTACTTTTTTTGGATCGCTGACTAATTTGATCTTATGCATCATCAGCTAAAGTCCTTGAGCTGTACCCGCCAATAAAACAGAGTCGCCTGAATACCTAAGATGTTATTTATCTCGCCGTTTATCAATATTCCTTCCTCCACTCCATCCAGCGCTTCCTTAAATATTTCTTCCGAGTATATGCTAAACAAGGCCTCTGCAAATTTGGATATTTTACTTATTCCGTCTGTTGCCAGTAGAGGTTAGCTATTATGCGGATGTTTTTGTCGTCGGCTCCGGTAGTCTTGTGTATCTTAAGCAATTCTTCGTGTTTTAATCAATCAAACGCTTTGCGGAAAACACAACTGTACCTCGCAGTTAACGTCTCTGCATCTCTGGATTAATACATTAAGCGCAAATAGTGCCTCCCTGGTACGCAACGCATTCCTGAAACCAAAATGCGTTTCTTCAATATGGTCTTCGCATTGTCGGTATATATAGGTATGGCTCATTATGCTTATAGTACGATATTCGTCGCACTGCTTTAATGTTGGTTTTCTCGGAATAGTAATAAATGGGGATTTGAGCCATTCTTCGGGTATCTTTCCGGTATCATATACTAGATTATGTAGTTGAGTTGGCGTATTTATGGCATTTTCGTTAAAAAGCTTGATTATTTCTGTCAAAATTTTATCTGGGCCTACCGTTTTGACTTTTTTTATGTGTTTATCGTATTTTTAACATCTTCCTTTGTTGTCATCATCATCTTCAAAAAGCTTGTGAATATAGTCTTTCCACATCGATATTTTCTTTAATGCAATGAGCAACATTAATTATGGCTGACCACCACAATTCTTCATTATAATTTTAATAAAATAATTAGATTTAAACGTAGAAGAACTTTGCCTCCAGTTACTCGCTTAGGTTAAAAAAATTAGTAGTCTAGACAAATTCATCGTCTTTGTGGTCAAAAACAAATCTGTGCAAATTAATATACATCAAGAAAAGATCAAGCAAAAAAATCTTAGACGTGATTGCCAATAAATTCAAAAAGCAAGGTAAAGAAATCAAAGCTTACACGTAATCGGCACAGAAAACGTAACCATTTCCATAATGAACTGACTTGTGTTGTGTTGCGGCTATAGGACAGTAGTAATAGGTACAGTAGCAACTCTAGCAAAAAACAAAAACTTCTTGCAAAATATTTTTTTTAATTCTTACTCATATGCAAACTGTAAAAGTCATCCAGTGCCTGTCATTGTTGCAATTTTGTTTAGAACTGATTGACTAATGACTAATGTCTGAGAATAATAAAGGAAAAAAACTTAATTTCTTGTGAATGCCCAATTAAATGCGGATTTTCTCAACTTTTCCTGCATTTTCATCGTACAATATTATTAAAAAAGTTAGTAAATTTTTTGTAATTTTGTATCCACAAATTTGATAGAGCACGTTTTCGAGCGGTTTCACTACTAAATTCGAATCCGCCGTGATTTGCTAAAGTTTTGAACCGCTCTTACTTTTCTTTCTTATCTTCTTGCAGTTTATGGAAATTTCAACAGAAACAACTTTCAGAAAATCCAATTTTTTTTGTTTTTTGTATAAAACATAAGAAAGATCACTTTCAAACTATTTCAGGTAAAATTTGAACCCTCTAGCCTATACAGTAAAAGTTGTTCATATGATTTGACTCTGAACTAATCAACGAGAGCAAGCTTCAACTACAACTAGGATAATAGGACAATTAGTATGTTAAATTTTTTTTAAGCTTAATCAAAGTATTGCATACGGCTTTAGGCCTACAGTTTGCAAACCCATAGTCTAAGGTGAAATTCCATTTTCAAACTTCAATGACTGTCTTAAAATTTCATAAACCAATTTATGATTAATCATCAAATTAAAATTTAATACAATTTCATCAAATTAAATCAATTTTAATTAAAATAATCATTTCGTAATAATATTCCAAGCATCATTGTAACACATTGCAGTTTTATTAGATCAAAATAGGTTAATATCCATTCGTAAGGCATGAAATAGATTTTTTCGTCACACGTAATCCCCTTGTAATGCTTAATAATAATACTACGCACACGATAATTCCAACATAATCTTATTTGATTAATATTAAGTACGGTATAAATTCTCGACCGAACATATCATGACTAATCTATATAATAGCAGAGTTTATGCGCTAATTATGTTAAATTATGTGCGTAATATTGAATGGTGAACTCATTCATTATAAACCGCCGGGATCTTTTCACAGCCGTTCGCTGTATATATTGGCATTCGGGGCATTTTAACTCCTCATTTATAATTACGTATTTACTACTTAATGACGAGACTGTAATTTCTTTCAAATAATTGTAGTATTTTTTAATTTTATAATTTTTTGTTATAAAAATTTCTTATGATACATATCATAATACTTTAAAAATTATATACTTATTACAAACTTCCGCATAGGAATGCATATTTTGCGGTTACTAAAATCATTAATACAACCGCACAAAACATCTTACTGAGACAATTATAGAAATTAGTGATTTATGGACTTTATCGAACTTGGTTGTAATAGTTTGAATATTCATCGGAGCATGACAAAAAACTAATCATATGTAGCGTTGATTTATTTACTCCAAGATTAGTAATTTTCATTATTGTGGTCAAAAATTGAATCAATTTTAACAAATATTTATTATTTTTAAATTCAATTGAATGTGGTAGGTGAGGTTTAAGCTTTTTGATTTTTAGAGCACGCAAACAATTTTTTGTTGAGTTTAATGTATTTTGAAATAAACAACAAAAACATTTTTTATTATAAAAAATTGAATCAATATATATTTTGCTTTTTGCATCTTATCTGTAGAATCTCAGAGGTCGCCATGCATCTTTTATTAATTTTGAATCGTTATTTCTTATTTAGCAAAATGATTGAACATAAAAAGCGTTATTCTGACTTTTCTACAGTCAGTGCTATGTGTTCCAGGGTACTTTTACTGTCCTTGCATTAATGTTGTACTATGTTTAATCTAAATAAGATAAACATTTCAAAACTACCTCAATATCCTACAATACAATACAATTCGGACCACCGTGCAACAAATTAACATCCTTGTTATGAAACACCAATGACATAATAGTCATAATACGTAATCATTTATTAAACACATTACCAAACGCTTCTTATTAAAATAAATGAAATTCCTCTTCTTTATAACACCAAACTGCTGGTAAGAGAGAATAAAAAAAATGATGAAACAATTCAAACACAATAAAATTCAAGTGCTTTATCCTTCCATCATTCATAATCCTTTTGAAACTTTTCACGATTTCGCCACACACATGCACACTTGTATAAATATTTAATTAATGAAACGCATAATAGATTCTAAGCGTATTTACTTGTTATGAAACATGATTAATAGTACCACCACTGGTCTCCTATAAAATGCATAAATTAATTGAAATTGAAGAACAAAATCTACCCGCCGATAAAACTGTAAGATTAATCGTGCTGCACAATTTTTCTCTCGCTTTCACTGAATCTACATGACTTTGCTCTTTAAAACTGAAACGCAACTGTTATTAATATCGAATGCACATACACATGTGAGATAGAAAATTGTTATTAATATAAACGGCAAGGTCTTGGGAATTATCTGTTTTTATTTTCGTATATTTTATGGGTGCCATAAATGTTGCGATCTAATGGTAGAGTGATATGTGTGTGTTTATTTTTATTTTTTGGTTGTGTTTTCTTCATTGCCATTAGATCGAAATGCGCACTAATAAAACGTGAATTAATTAAGTTGAATATTTACATAACACCTAGAGGAGTGTGGATGTTGGAGTGAGACGTGCATATGTAGGAATTAAGACAAGGACGTTATTGCTCAATCAACCTGCCATATGGTCGACCTGTCGCATATATGGGTATGAATATACCTGCTGTCAACTAATTTTAATGTCTCAAATTCGCATTAAAAAAAAATGATATCATATTGTGCACATGTTTGTTATTTGCATAGTTTCAATGCAGATTTTTGTATGCAAATCAACTTATTTACATATACTGGTAGTGTGATTAATTTATAATTGTTGCAATATTGTAATTGCTTAATCCAATTTCTAAATTAATCAACAAATTTTCTACTAACTTTACACACAATTTATTCAATCATATTTTTAAGGAAAAAGAAATTTTTATTCCCACTCAATATTATTTTGACCACCAAAATATCATTCGACTGATTTGGGAATGTTGTCTAAAATCTCAAACCTACACTGATGAAATGACCTACGGATGGTTTAAAAATAAACCGATATTTATGTGTAGGTGTTTCGTAAACAGGTGCGAAAACATGATATGATTTGTTGTCAGACAATGATTAAAATATTAAGTAAGTGAACCGGAAGATGACGTAGGTATGTGCTCATGGACTTATATAAAACCTAGTCACGTTGTTGAAGATTAATTTTGATAAGTCAAAATTTCCAAGAAGAGAAGATTGACGTGGTCACACAATTAATAATTTCATGTGTGTCACATTTAGGAACGTTATCTACAGTCGTGTGAATTGATATTTGTTTTATTTACTATGTAGTACCTTCAAGCCTGCATTCTTTGATTCAATAAGAAAAACAGAATATACACTTTTATTTAATTTAATAAAGATAATTTTCAATTAATTAAAGTTTTGAATACAAAAGTCAGCATCTACTCAGGACTTTACAGTATCAATGAAGAAATCAGCAAAAAACAAGACACAACCAAAGAAGAAGTTAAGACCATCTCAAGCAGCCTAGTTACAGCAACTGCATACAACATTACAGTATAAACCATTCACAAAAGATTTAGCACAGAAAAGTGAGACAAGCCCACCGCAAAACAGTAGTTAAAAAGTAGAACAAGTAGAAATTAACTTAAACATGTTATTGAAAAATTCATAACATCTTAATACAAAATTTTAGAGTAAAAGCATTTATACCATAAGAATCGCGCAAAAAACTTATTTTTTGCATCAAATTTGTTTTTAGTGTCAAATTTGTCAATTAAGGCCAATATATACCACAAAATTTAGTTGTTCCAAAATATTTTCGATTTTATCTGATAAAATCAAGTATGTTTAAACCAAAATTCTAATCAACAATTTAAAATTTTTGCTAATTGCTAAGAAAATGATTAAAATCAAAGAAATCATCAAAATGTTGTCTTTTTTGGACTTTTTGGACTTTGTCTACATAAAATACTTGTTCAAGAATGTTTTCCAAATTATTTTTGACAAAATTAAGTAAGCTAAAGCCAAAATTTTAATCAACAACTTAAAATTCCTGCTAGTTACCAAAAACATCATTTAAATAAAAAAAAACATCAAAATTTTGTCATTTTGAGACATTTTCTACAAGAAATAATTGTTCAAAAATATTTTCCTAAACATTTTTGATAAAATCAAGTATGCTAAAGCTAATCAGCAACTTAAATTCCTATTAGTTACCAAAAACCATTTAACTTAAAGAAATGATCAAAATTTGGGCATTTTGAGACATTTTCTACATGAAATAGTTGTTCAAGAATGTTTTCTAAATTATTTTTGATAAAATCAAGTACGCTAAAGCAAAAATTCTAATCATAAACTTAAAATTTTTGCTAGTTACCAAAAAAATCATTTAAGTCAAAAAAATCATCAAAATTTGGTCATTTTGGAACATTTTCTACATGAAATAGTTTTTCAAAAATATTTTTGTTAAAATCAAATATACTAAAGCCAACATTCTTATCAGCAACTTAACATTTCTGCTAGTTACCAAAAAAAATATTTAAACCAAAAAAATAATAAAAATTTGGTAATTTTGGTACATTTTCTACATGAAATAGTTGTTCAAGATTGTTTTCTAAATTATTTTTGATTAAATCAAGTATGCTGAAGCTAAAATTTTAACTATCAACTTAAAACTCCTGCTAGTTACCAAGAAAATCATTTAAATCTAAAAAATCCTTAAAATTTGGTAATTTTGGGACATTTTCTATATGAAATTGTTGTTCAAAAATTTTTTCAATTTTTGTTTGATAAAATTAGGTATGTTGAAGCCAAAATTCTTATCATAAACTTAAAATTTTTGCCAAAGAAAATCATTTAAATAAAAGTAATCATCAAAATTTGGTCATTTTGGGACATTTTCTACAAGAATTAGTTGTTCAAAAATGTTTTCTAAATTATTTTTGATAAAATCAAGTATGTTGAAGCCAAAATTATAATCAACAAGTTAAAACTCCTATACTAGTTACTACAAAAATCGTTTATATTGGAGAAATCAACAAAATTTGGTAACTTTGAGACATTTTCTACATGAATTAGTTGTTCAAAAATATGTTTCAATTTATTTTTGATAAAATTAAGTATTTTAAAGCCAAAATATTAACCAACTAATTAAAATTCCTTTTAGTTACCAAAACATCATTTAAATCAAAGAAATCATCAAAATTTAGTCATTTTGGGACATTTTCTACTAGAAATAGTTGTTCAAAAATGTTTTCTAAATTATTTTTGATAAAATCAAGTATGCCAAAGCCAATATTCTAATCAGCAACTTAACATTTCTGCTAGTTACCAAAAAAATCTTTTAAGTAAAAAAAATCATAATAATTTGGTCAGTTTGGAATACTTCCTACTTAATATAGATGTTCAAAAATATTTTCCAAATTATAATTGATAAAATCAAATACGCTAAAGCAAAATTCTAACCACAAACTTAAAATGTTTGCTAGTAGCCAAAAAAATTATTTAAATCAAATAAATCATCAAAATTTGGTAATTTTGGAACATTTTCTACAAGAAATACTTGTTCAAAAATATTTTCGTAAATATTTTTGATAAAATCAAGTATGCTAAAAGCAACATTCTAACCAGCAACTTAACATTTCTGCTAGTTACCAAGAAAATTAATTAAACCTAAGAAATCATCAAAATTTGGTCATTTAAATACATTTTCTACATGAAATAGTTGTTCAAGAATGTTTTCTAATTTATTTTCCAGTTTTCTTTTGATAAAATTAGGTATGTTAAAGCTAAAATTCTAATCAACAACTTAAAATTACTGCTAGTTACCAAGAAAAACTTTTAAATAAAAAAAATCATAATAATTTGGTGAATTTGAGATACTTTCTACATAAAATAGTTGTTCAAAAATAATTTCCAAATTATATTTGATAAAATCAAGTATGCTAAAGCCAAAATTCTTATCAAAAACTTAAAATTTTTGTTATTTTCCAAAGAAAATTAATTAAATAAAAGATATCATCAAAATTTGGTCATTTTGGAACATTTTCTACAAGAAATAGTTGTTCAAAAATGTTTTCTAAATTATTTTTGATAAAATCAAGTATGTTAAAGCCAAATTTATAATCAACAATTTAAAACTCCTATACTAGTTACTACAAAAATCGTTTAAATTGGAGAAATCAACAAAATTTGGTAATTTTGAGACATTTTCTACATGAATTAGTTGTTCAAAAATATGTTTCAATTTATTTTTGATAAAATTAAGTATGTTGAAGCCAAAATCCTTATCAGCAACTTAAAATTCCTCCATTCATTATTTAAATCAAATAAATCATCAAAATTTTGTCATTTTGGAATATTTTCTACAAGAAATAGTTGTTCAAGAATGTTTTCCAAATTATTTTTAATAAAATTTTGTATGCTAAAGCCAAAAACGTTTACATTAGTTACTAAAAAAATCGTTTAAATTAAAGAAATCAACAAAATTTGGTAATGTTGAAACATTTTCTACATAAAATACATGTTTAAAAATATTTTCCAAATTAGTTTTAATAAAATCAAGTATGTTGAAGCCAAAATTTTAATCAACTTTAAATTTTTATTAGTTGCCAATCAAATCAAAGAAATCATCAAAATTTGGTCATTTTGAGACATTTTCTAAATGAAATAGTTGTTCAAGAATATTTTTTAAATTATAGGATTGACATCCAAAAAAAGACACTTTAGCATCCAAGCCAGAGAGAACTTAGCCAACAGAATCGGAAGTCCGGGCTTCAACCTACCCCAAAAAAGCCTTAAAAAAGCTGCCACCGGCCTGTAGTCGGTTCAGTCAATTCCGATAGCGGACAAAATAGTAATCCACCAAAACAATCATATCACAGCCTACCACAATACCCCGCCCCAGAAGATTCATCTTAGTAAAAAAAAGTCAAAGAAATTAAAGAAGAAAACGAGTGAGCCTTCTTTATTTACTTTTACTAATATGCCATCAGCCGGCTCATCACGTCAGGTGCCTTCAGTGTCAAAAAGTCTTCAACCAAGTCTGGTCCAACAACTAGCACCCTAGGTCCTCCTTTAAGCCCAGCAAATCCGTCAGCACTCACAGAAGATGCTGGCACACGCCGCCCTCCGCCTATCATAATTCATCAGGACAAATCCAATTATCAAAGGCTATTGGCAATGTTTAAATCAAAGAACGTAATGCACCTTATCTCGCGTGCGGATTTCCGTGCAATGATCGACCGTTGTACAAAAAACAATATCTTTTGCTACACCTACAAAGTACCGCACAGTACCTGACTGCATCAAGACTGTTGTAGTGCAGACTGAGCTTGTCGCTCAACTACACGCAATTTTGTACGTTCCTGCTTCCACAAGAAACTAAAAGCAGAAAAATCCTGAACTCTCACCTTAAAGTACAAACGGAAGTCCACAGAAATAGCAATGCCACCGTTGCCAACGCTACGGCCACACGGCATTCCAGTGCAATCAAATGTGTCAGAGCACATCCAAGTTCCGTGAGCAAATTCTACAAAGTCCGGGCATGTAGCTCTAAACCTCACACCGCCAGTTACAAACGCAGTCCGGTTTATCACAAACTAATAGTTAATCGCAACAACCAGGCCCACTGTAATGCCCCTGTTCCTCGTCAGCAGACTCCTGGTCCACCCAAGAGCACACCCAACGCTCGCAAGAAGTAACTTTATACACAAGCAACGAGACCGTCGCAAAGCGCACGACTTTCAAATAAAAATCAGGTGTTACTCCGCTTGTTCCAAGCAAATGACAAAGATTTTATAAATATATCTTCAGTTAATCTATTAGCCAACTAGATAGCAAATATGTTCAGACAAATGTCCAACAATCCAAAACCTCAATTTAGACGTGGTACAAGTTTTCCACAAAACTCCAAGCAACGATTATAAGGCGGCATCAAAATGCAATATGTAATACAAACCCGTAATGAGCATCTGTTAGACAAGAAGGCAATACAGTGACCAAACTTCCAGGATTCATTTAAGGGGTTTAGTCAATAGGCGTTCGTAAGTATAAATCCAACACAATGCAAGTCTTTAAAAAAAATTCCCCTCCTGTCACCAATATAAAAAACCACTCAGTGAGTCAGGCTATACAGAAAGCTGAATCCGCATTAACCTCAAACCATCACTAGCCCAGTAACAAAAGTCGACGTCGGTGTGTTTAAAAATCCTACACCCCCCGCCGCGCGCCGCTAGTATCTATTATAAAACACTTGGCAAACCTTTTGACTAACTCAACTGTGTCTAAGAAATAACTTCTAAATGTGCCTAAAACCCTCAACACCTAAAAAGCCCTACCAACAAATAAAAATTCTTTTAATTAATCTTTCAAAATTGTTCCAAGTAATTTCGAACTTTTCATCAACCTGTTGTAGTTCTTACAACGGTCACCTTAGTGAACCTTTATACTTGAGAAACTTCCGTACAAAAAGAATACTGATCCAGTAGATTCTAATAACGATGTTAACTTCGTAGCAATAATACTGTGCATACTAAACATTAGTTAACTAACGTTGCTTAGCAAAAGTTGTTACAATAGAAAAACTAATTACCTTTTTGTAACAATTTATAACAATAAATTGATAATACCCAATCTTTATGTTATAATTTGCTGACTGAAACTAGACAACAATTCCCAACTATTTTCCAAAATAGTTTCCTTAACTTCAATTGGTCAAAGTTTCCAGAAACAAAACCAATAAATTTTTCAGATCTCCTTAGTAAGCTTTTTGTTCTCAACCCAGCCACTCGCACCCACTGTTAAATATATTCATCTTAAAAAATCTTCCACTATTTTCTACTCTACAGCTTGTCCTTGAGGAGAGCTCTGGGTTCCCCAAAACCAAATGTTTTTGGTGAAATAAGCCTTTGGGATTGTTATAGTAGTAATTTTTCATAATATCGGTTTCTTTGTTTGTTGTTTTGGTGATGGTTTCCGCAATCTGTGGAACTGTAGTGGTACATGTCTATCTAGTTTAACTTCTTGCAAACGAGGTATTTGACCGCTACGTCAAAGATGATTCTTCTTCATCTTTGCTGTGCTTATGCACTAAGTGCAGGGTGTTGTGTTCTCGTTTGTCATTCTTGTGTGTCGTTGCCAGGATGACCTGCTAGTCAAAATGGTCTTCTTTGTCGTAATAGACAGTAATGACAGTGTCAGTGAGGCGTGTATAGATTACACACGTCGCATTAAGAGCTTTGGAGGCTCAACTGGAGATGGTCTAGTTTTCTTCGGTTTTCTCCAAGCGGTCGGATAAAAAGTCAGACAAAAAATTGCCGGTTGCTCTAGGGTGCATGAAAATAGAATATTCATCTTGTCAAAATCAGCCGTGCTTACTCCATAAGCTATTTTATTACTTCGCCTCTGTGGCAGTTTTGTGAATCACCATTTGAGTCTAGAAGCATTATGATAACCAAGCTGTTCTCGTAGGCTACTGTGCCGCCGTATTTTTTTGTTGGTAAATGAAAAGTATCTGTTTGCCTCTCTGTAGTCGTCCAACAAGTTACGTCGCATATGTTCTGGTCTAGTCCATTTTGTGCTGTACGTAAGCGAGTCGGCCGCACCCTTATATGTCTAAAATGTGACAGTAATAATTCCCTAACTGTGTTGGAATTGTTGACCAAGGTCATAGTTGTTTAGTCAAAAAAGTTCTTGGCTGGGGTTGGGACCTTAGTCCACCCAAAAAATTTACACCAATTATCTTCTAAAATGGATATATTCTTGACACTAATTCAAAGTCTATCATCTAAAGTTATCGACAGACTGACCCTACAGCAAAAAAAATCCTGATAGCAACAAAAAGTTAGATAAAAAAAGCTTCCAATTTTTGGATAACCAATACTTCGAGCACTTCAATTAAAACTACTTGCTCAAACTAAGTGCCCCGCCTACCCACCAAACTGTTTTTGATCAAGAAATTAGATTGGTCTCTTTCTTTCCAAACTTAATTTGTGGAAATAAGAAACATCTCATTTTTGAATAACCAACACTTGAAGTGGATAGGAGACTGCAATAAAAACTACTTTCTCGCAAAGAACTAACTGATCTGCCCACAGACCAACTTGTTTGTTATTAAGATATTAGATTTGTCATTTTCCTCCCCAAATTTAGTGACAAATAATATTAGAGTAAAGAAAACATACATCCATGTTCTAGATAACCAAGTAGAAAAAACACTAGCTAAAACTACTGCATGCAATAAAAGAACTAACTAACCCACCCACCCTCAAAACTTGCGCACAATCAATAAACTTTACTCGCCAAACTGATTGTTATCAAAAGATTTAATTTTGTCATTCTCTTCTCATAATGACAAATACATTCGTACAAAAAAAACATCCATTTTCTGAATAACCAATACTTGGGTGTGTGGTTGGTGCTACTGTTTGTCATACAAAGATTAAATTTGTCATTAATTGTCATTCTCTTCACCCCAATCAGTGTCATAACAAAATAATATTTGTAGAAAAAAGAAACATCCAATTTCTAATAACCAACAATTGGGTAAGTGGTTGGTCTATTCTAATTAAAACTACTTGCCCACATTCAAAGAATTAAGTGCCCGTCCACTTGGGTGAGTAGTCCAATTAAAACTATTAACCCATAATTAAAGAATTAAGTGTCCCAATCTTCAATTTGTGATTCTCTTCCCTAAGTTAGTGACAAATGACATTTGTAGAGTGCCCTCATACAAAAAAATAAAAATCTAATAATAAAAAAAAACTTGAGTTCCCTTAAAAGTTACAATTTTAACTAAATGTTTCATTTGAAATACTACAAAAGCATTTGAATTAATTGTTAAACATTAACAAATAGCTATTAATATATAAAAATGTACTCTAAATACTTTCGGTTCTTTAAACCAGTTCATATAATAGTTTCTACTGTTTCATTTTTATTGTACACAATAAAAAAATATGTTCGTCAAGGTTGCTATCAAATGTGGTTTAAGCTTATTAATAACAAACAATCAATTTATATACCTCACAAATACAAAAGAATAAAACCCCATCACAATAAATCAACAAATAATGAGCTCCTTATTTCGATTGTTAGTAGCTCCTGATTAACCCACACACTCACACAGAAACATTCTTTTTTTTTATGATTCGCCTATCTTTTTTAACTAACTGGTCCCATTTGCATGCCCATGCATAATTCTTATTTATTCGTCTGCTATTTTTTTAACATAAAAAAAATCAACTCTTGGTGTGGTCGTAAAAATCGGATAAGATCTAAATGGAAAAACAACCCTTTTTTGGCAAAAGCCATTCTCAGAACGCGTCAACAAAATAAGAATACATTTATGCAAAAACTCACCGTATTCACTTCGCTGACTTCTTTTCTGTACACTTTGGGTTCAGGACGGTGGCCGCTGTATTCGGTATACCTCGCCCTCAAACTCTCTTCACGCACCATACCGGGTTTATCCTTTTTCTTCTTACTACTGCTAAACAATTGTTTCATCTACAACAAATATTAATTATTAATTTATATAATTTATTAAGCACATAAAAAAACTTCAATGTCTTATAATAACATTTAATTAGACGTTCATTAAATCATATCTTAAAAAATTGATCAAGATCAAATTCCATAACAATTTGCATGTAATTATTATAATGTGCATTAATTAATGCACGCGAGATATTTGATTATTATTTTTTGCTAAAATTTGACTTTCAAATTTGATATCGGTGTATAGGCAACGTCGACACAAATCAATTCAAGCTTCATATTTCACCTTGGTATCCTTGCATTCTATCTAACCTTCTGTTGATTTTTTTTAATAGCAACTTGATACTTTTAACACTTCTGGGACTAATAGTAAGCGACGAAATAACAAGTTATATAATGAATAAGGTTGACGTGTGGATAAATATTTATCTAGTTGTTTTATTTTTTATTTAACGTGCGGTGTTAAGGAATGCTATTAAAAACAGTTTGATGTAGACAACAATATTGCGCTGTAATTTTATTTAATTTGCATGGATTGTTAACATTTCCGTAAATTATGATAAGATTGTTTGTTCTTTTTAACTGAATTAAAGAAAACAAAATCGAAATAAAATTAGCTAATATATAGACAACGTTAAGAATACTAAGAAAAAAACTAACATGTACCAAAATTACATTTAAACTAATCTAAACATTTTATATCTTGCATAAAGAATGTCATAAGTTGCTTAAGAAATTATTGACTGCATCTTTTTAATAGCTCAGAACCTGTAATGCTTGAAATCAATAAAAAAATCCAAAAAAATTTATTGCGTATGCGCAATTACGCAACAATCCATTTAAAATAAAATTACAAAAAAAAATATATATGATTTCAAAAAACAAAAAAATCATTCAAATTTGAGCTCGGCTGTTGTGCATTAAAATTGACATTAACATCGTTCGTTTTAGCCAAAATTGTATTTTAGAAAAACGTTTGAGCGCATTTCTTTAGAATATGGCTAGGATTTCCAGTTCAAACTACTTCATGGTAATTATGATTTGGAATGAGCCACCTACCCGCGTAAGTGTTAATCATCACCAGTTAAGACCATCACCTTCTCTTTCTTGGACAAAGAAACTTTTAATGCTCGCAAAGAAGAAAAACTATTAATTTCTTCATAATCAAACTCTTGGGCACTCCAGTTCAAACTCCTTAATGGCAGTCATGAATTGGAGTGACCCACCCAGATGTTGGTCATTAAAAAACTTGATATGACCACCTTCTTGTTGGATAAAAAAATTTACAACAAAAAGTAAAAAAAGAGATACTTCTAATATCTTGATAAACTTTTGAGCGGGTGGGTATGCACTTCAGTTCAAACTACTTGCTGGTAATTGATCTGACTAAAGCCACCCACCCGCTCAAGTGTTGGTCGTCAAAAAACTGAATATTTTTTCTTTGGTAACCCTTCCATCCACTCAAATGTTGGTCATCCATAGTGTTAGAAGTTTCTATATTTAAAAAAGAAGAGGTTGTATCCTTCTTAGACTAAAAGACTTCCAATTTCTTAAAAACAAACTCTTGGGCAAGTAGGTGAGTCACTCCAGATCATCATTACTAGTAAGTAATTTAAATAAAATGCCAACACACCTGCCCAAAAGTTTGTCAACACAAAATTGTAAGTTTCTGCTTTTTGCAAGCGTTAAAAGTCTTTTGGTCCAAGAAGGATACAATCTCTTCCTTTTTAAATATAGAAACTTCTAACACTATGGATGACCAACACTTAAGTGGATAGAAGGGGTACTTCATATATGTTCACCAACCGATAGTTAGAATTAAAGTGCTCACCCACTCACCAACCTTAGTGCTGAAAGTCCAGACATTAGAATTTCTTCTCTCTGCTAGCGTTGGTCTACGTCAGAGGCGGCTATGGTGATAGAATATTCTGGATGACCAATAATTAGGCAAGTTAGTGGGCCACTTCATATCATGATTACTAGCCGGTAGTAAAAACTAGAGAGCCCACCCACTAGCTCAAGTGTGTAGGTGATCTAGAAATTTGAGTTTCTCCTCTCTGCAGGAGTTGGAACGTTGGAAGTCTCTACGTAAGAGGAGGCGATGGTAATACACATTTATGGATGACCAACACTTAGGAGGGTGATTGGGGTACTCCGTAACATGATTACCAACCGGTAGCAAAAATTGGAGTGCCCACCCACTCGCCCAAGTGTTGGCAGTCCAGTAATTAAAATTTTCCTCTCTGCCAGCGTTAGAAGTCTAAGTCAGAAAAGGCTATAGTGATAGAAATTTATCGATGACCAACACTTAGCACTCCATAACATAATTACGAACCAATAGTTAGAATTGGAGTGCCCACAAACCGGCCCAAGTGTTGGTGATCCAAAAATTGAGGTTTCTCTTCTCTGTTGGATGACCAACACTTGGATGCGTGGGTGGAGCACTCCATTACCAACCGGTAGTTAGAATTGAAGAGCCCACCTACCCGCCCAAATGATGTTGATTCAAAAATTAGAGTTTCCTTTCTTTGCTAGCGTTGAAAATCTCTACGTCAAAAGAGGCTGTTGTAATAGAAATTTATGAATAACCAACACTTGGGTGGGTGGGTGAGGCACTCCATAACATGATTACCAACCGGTAGTTAAAATTGGAGTGCACACCCACCCGCCCAAGTGTTGGTAATTCAGAAATTAAAGTTTCTCTTCTCTGCTAGCGTTGGAAGTCTCTACGTCAGAAGAGGCTGTGGTGATAAAAATTTATAGATGACCAATACATGTGTAGGTAGATTGGGCACTTTAAATCATGATTACCAGCGAATTAATTAGAACTGGAGTGCACACCCACCATCCCAAATGTTGGTGATCCAAAAATTAGAGTTATTCTTCTCTTTTAGCGTTGGAAGTCTCTACGTCAAAGGATGCTGTAGTAATAGAAATTTATAGATGACTAACACTTAAGTGAGGCACTTCATAACATAATTACCATCCGGTAGTTAAAAATAGAGTGATCTAGAAAGTTCCTCATCTCTGCTAGCGTTGGAAGTCTCTAGGCCAGAGAAGGGTGTGGTGATAGAAAATTATGGATGACCAACACTTGGGTGGGTAGGTTCGGCACTCATATTATGATTACCAGCTAGTAGTTAGAACTGGAGTGCTCACTTATTAGCTCAAGTGTGTAACATTTGGGTGGGGCACTCCATAAAATAATTACCAACCGGTAGTTAGTATTAGAATTCCCACTCACCCGCGCCAAAGTTTGTTTGTAATCTAGACATTTGAGTTTCTCCTCTCTGCTAGCGTTTGAAGTTTCCAAATCAGAAAAAGCTATAGTGTTAAAAATTTATGAACAACCAACACTTGGGTAAGTGGTTGAAACACTCCATAACATAATTTCAACCGGTAGTTGGAATTGGAATGCACACCCACCAGCCCAAATGTTGATGATCCAAAAATTAGGGTTTCTCTTCTCTGCTAACGTTGAAAGAGTCTACGTCAGAGGAGGCTGTGGTGATAAAAATTTATGAATGGCCGATACTTGGGTGGGGCACTCCATAACATAATTAGCAAGTGGTATTTAGAATTGAAGTGCCCACCCACCCGCCCAAGTGTATTGTTGATCTAAAAATTTGAGTTTCTCCTCTCTGCTAAAGTTTGAAGTATCAGAGGAGGTTAAGGTGATAGAAATTTCTAGATGACCAACACTTGAGTGGATGGGTGGAGCAGTCCATAACATAATTACCAACCGGTAGTTAAAATTGGAGTAATCACTCACCAGCCCATGTGTTGGTGATCCAAAAATTGGAGTTTCTCTTCTCTGCTAGAGTTGGAAGTCTCTATATAAAAGGAGGCTGTGGTGATAGAAATTTATAGATGACCAACACATGGGTGGGTGGGTGGGGCACTCCATAAGATGATTACCAACCGGTAGTTAGAACTAGAGTGCCCACCCACCCGCTAAACTTGTAAACGACCAACACTTGGCTGGGTGGATAGAGTACTCTATATAAAATTTACATTCAGTCAAGCAGAGTTGATTTCCAGCAGCCAACCAGACTTACTCCACACCAAGAAAAAACTGCAAAACCAATTTCGTCTAGCTTGGACAACATCAACGACAACTCATCCTCCAGATGATCTACTGGCAGCTCAGAAAAAAAAAAACAAGAAACTGGTCAAGAAGTAGGTGGTCAAAATCACTCTACTCCATTAAAGCCTTCATCGTCACCTTGCTGAAAAGCCAATCAAATCCAATCGCATCGACATCCAGTAAGACAAATTTAAGCAAATAAGGCTCTACCAAAAAGCAGCCTTACACTAACTGAAAAATATAGAAACCAGCATAAGGAAGATGGGCGCTAGCTCACATCTCCACCTAAAGCTCCGGCCTCAAACTCCACCAAATAGACCCTAAAGAAACTGACATTTGCAGAAACCACAGTCCAGACCAGCAAAATTCCCTCAAGAGACCTGCTGCCATAGACAAGCCCGTATCCACAAAAAATAAAATGAAGGTCCACCAGGACAATATCCACAAAGAATACTGGCATTATTCGGAATAAAACCGTTTATCAAAAGCTGTTGATAACGTTCAAGTCGATGAATGTAACCATTGACCGCGCAGTAAACGTTGTTAATGGTATCCATATAAAACCTCTTTCGTATGCAGATTTCCGTGCAATGATCGCTCATTGCAAAACCGATGATGTGGATCACTTCACTTATCAAGTAGCAGCTAAAAAAAAACTTAAGTATATCATTCGGAACATATAACCAACTGCATCAAAGCTGATGTGGTGCAGACAAAACTCATCACTCATAGAAAGAGACAAAAAACCTTCCCAATGCTGTACGTTCTGTTTCCATAAAAAGCTAAAAACAGAAACTTCGCGTCACTGTGAAATACAAACAAAAGTCCGCTGAAATAATACAATATCACCGTTGCCAACGCTACGGCCACACGGCATCCCAGTGCAACTTATCATATGCGTTCGTTAAATCCGCCAAAAAACATCCAAGCTCCACATGCAATTCCAACAAGAAGTCCAAATAAAATTGGAGATCGTGAGAGTAAATCCAACATAATAAAGGTCTTAAAAAAATTCTCTTCCTAGCCCAAAAAAGATAAAAAATAGTCAGTAAAGTTCAAAAAACCAACAAGCCAATAAGCCAATTTCGAACAAGAACTACTAAAAACAAAATAAACAGATTATCCGCCTCCGTAACCCTTTTTGGAGACAAACCTGTAACAAATGGCGCCTCATGTGTGGCAAAAAATATTATCACAAAAAATAAAGAAGAAAAGTGGCTAGAAGAGATTTAACTAACCTAACCTCCAAGAAAACCAACTTGCCAAATCACAGCCAACTACCAACCAACAAGTCATCTGGGTGGCATCTTTGACCCAAATCGCTGGAAAATCTAAAATATCACAGACTATACTGCTGAGTAGTCTTAAGTCACTGCAAAACACACAATTTGCTCGCAGCCCAATCAACCGCCTGTAGAAAGATCAATCAAAATCGTCATCATCTGCAAACTTCTACAAAAACTAAAAAGACCTGAAGCTCAAGCCGGACAAAAAAATTCCAATAGCAAATCACAACTATCCAAAATATTAAAACCGCTAAAAGTGTTGTACCAAGTGCTACAAAAAAGCTGAATGTTTAGGCTTAGCCGACGTCCAAAAACCAAACGTAACAAAAAACCAACTGCTTTGCACTCAAGACAACCAGACTAAAAGATTGAAAATGAATCGACACTGACAACCCACTAAAAAAGGAGCGCGACATCAGCAACAACATTTGCAAACCACCGTATACTCAATTTGCAAGCAAAGCGAGAAGCAAAAAAAAAGAAGTCGGCCAGCAACAACCGCCTTCTTAGGTGAACGCTGAGCAAACCCGCAAGGTCGTACCGCAAGTGCTACATTTGTACGCAAAACATGAAGACTTCTCAACAAGTGTCACCACAAGATAATATACCAAAAAAACCTTTGCCTAAACCTTGACCCAAACTGGTGTAGGACAAGCCATACCGCAAATTGATGCTGCAAGTAAGCAGACGTCAACAAGCCAACATCGAACTAAACTTATAGACAAGAATTTCCTTCCGCTGCCAGGTGGTGTGAACTTCGTACAGCGCTGCAGTTTCCAACAAACTCCAATAGTGCCCCGCGCCTGCATACCCCACCACAGTTTCAAGACGATCACTAATAGCTGCTAAATGCATGTTCACGGCGATCAAAACCAAACACAATTAGTTCCTCAAACTAACATTTTAAGTGAGTGCGTATGCAAGTAAAAGCCCTCTGGGTAAATTTTTTTAATTGATTAAAAACTGACAACTCCGACTTCTCTCGGATTTGAACTAAACGCCTTTGCAATTCTCTTCGAAGACCAGCCGGTAACAACATGTCATAGTTGCAAAAACATTAGAAGTGGAAGAAACATTTAATCTGTTAATCATTTGGGTAAGAAAAAAATACCAATTTAAATTATTCGGGCGGGCTAATGGCGCTCTTAGTTCATTATTATATACAAGCAGTTTAAATTAGTGTATCACCGAAATATTTTTCATCAAAAGATTGTATGTTTCTACCACATTTGATGTTCCTGCAACTATAATACACACAATAAAACAAGTTAATTGTCATTAATATGAACAAGCAAAAACAGATATTCAATTCCTAGTTAACAAACACTTGGGACAGCCGATTAGATCATTTTTTATTTTTAATCCTCCTGGAACTATGACATATAAAAGAAAAATTGTCAGTTGTCAAAAGTTTTAAAAAGACATCTAATTTGTAATTAATCAAAACTCCAGACTTCAAAATCGTAGAAATAATAATCATAACACATCAATCCAGTCATAATTCTAATAAAAATCTTTTCTTTGAAACGGAACAAACTGTAGTATAGCTCATTTAACTCCCTAACAATTCTATTTTCTGCAATAATTTGCTAAATATGCTTTAATAATTCCAGCTAAGTCTAACCTAATAAAACCTAATCAAGTTTTAGAAACATAACTACATCTACTTTAATTGAACTAAATCTGACAAAGTAAATCAAATTGTTGATAGAATTAAAAACATGGAAATCAACCAAACAAATATTATTCTAAAAAGTATATTTTTTATACTTTTACCTCAACAAATTAAATCTTGAAATCAATCTTTATTTAAGTTGAATCAAATTATTTTAAGTATAAATTGCAATAGAAAATTAAAAAAAATAATCATTATTAAACTTTGAAATACAATAGATATAGAAAATCTAATTAAGTGTTGTAATAAAAAAAAAATTAACTAAAATTATTATCAATAAACCTAATTATGAAATCGTTTCCAAACCATACGACAATATTTCATATAATTTGTAAAGTGATGTTGTTTTAGTATAAAATTTACATACATAAATACAATAAACGTATTCAAAACCTACACTAGAATAAACATAATATTTTTCTCAATTTACACCAACCTTTTGGCATTGAATTATCCAAACAAAGTGTTTAGTGGAATTAAATTTAAACAATTTATAAAAGCTATTACGAAACAAATATTAATACAATCTATAAAACGATCGATGTAATACGCAATTGTACATTAGCAGTCAACCGCATAAAAGGTAGAGAAGATGATATGTAACCCAGATATGCAAAGTAACTTGATGATTAATTTAGAAAGTGGAATGTGAAAAGGTAGCGCTTTGTACAAATCAAAATTAACCTTTTCCAAATTTTATAATAATTATAATTGAGACTCACCTTTTCGAGGCTGCTTTTCTTCTCCGGCTTCGGCGGCTTCTTATCGACTTTCTTCAGCGTGCTTCTTTCAACGTTCTTATCAAGCCTGGGATCAAAATGAGAACCATCATCGATGCTTCGCTCCCTGGGCGCGTAATTGGTTTTATTATAACTTTTATATTCCATGCTTTCATTGTGTCTGTAGGGGTCGTCATTGTTATAACCCCTGTCGCTGTCGTAACCTCGTCTGTTTTTACGGGCGAAATTATCCTCGGTATGTTGACGCTCACTGGCTATTAATAGCGAGCTTGCAAAACCCTCGTCTTCACTTTCATTTGAAAATTCACGCCGTTTAGGTCGTCTCTCACCGGAATCTCTACGAAAATCATTTTCAATACCCGAATCACCAAACTTATCCTTGCGTTCGCATTCGTTAGAATCGAAATAACGTTGTTTACTATTGTTATTATTTTCATTCCTTTTTAAGGAATCGTGATAAGAATCGTCGTTGCGACCATTGTAATAGGTTCTCATTTCAGGATTCGATTTATGGAAATCGCGATCTTTGGATAACTGTTGTTTTTCACTTTTCGAGATATATTTATTCGTGTGGGAGCTGCGATGACTAGTTTCAAAGTGTCTATTATTTTCAGGGCTAGATCTATAATCGCTTATTTGCGAATCAAAACTTTTAGGTTCGTTATCGTAATTGTAACGGTATTCCTCTACTTTATATCCGTCCCTTTCATCATATTTCTTGCTACGTGTTGTGGTTGTATATTGATTACCTCGTCTATCGGTTTTAGTTTCGGTTACAAATTTCTCTTTAACACCAATTGGACTAGCAGAGCCACTTCTGTAATAGCGACTGGTTTCAGTTATATAGACATTATTTGGTTTTGGTGAATATTCGGGTGAATTACGTTTATCACCAAATCGTCTATTAATACGTGATTCTAATAAATCTCTACGTGCGCTTAAATCTTTTCTTCCGTTTAAATTGTTATTAAATTTTCCGTTTTCATGTGGTTCTGTTAAGCTTTCTCTACGTTTAGAATCCATGCCATCACCTCTACCACGAGATGAAGAATCAATAAAAATTCCCTGATTAGAAAATTTAGTTTCATAACTAGTAAACCCATTAAATCCATTAGTTTTAAAATTTGGTGTTATTGGAAATTCTTCCTCAAACCTATCTTCATTATAATAATCGGTTTTGTTATATTTGTCATCACCAAAATGAGTAATGCTTTTTTCTGATCTAAAACCGGAATTTTCTTCATAACCCAATCCTTCATCTGAATCCGAGTGTGGTAAATGTTTCTTACCGTTAGTATATGTGGTGTGTACTGTTTGTTTGGGTGTTCCATTATTACCACAAACAACTTGTGCATAAATTATGGGACTAGTGGGATTTGTTGGGCTACGCTCAGGACTTAATCCACGCGTATAACTAAAAGGTTGATTATTATTATGCGCTACCGTAACATTAGGTGTAATCATAATGCTAGTTTTAGGTGGTGGAGATGAATTCTCATGACTCAATCTTTTAACCATGGTATCTACAGCCCTTCCTCTTGTTAATGGCAATTTTTCAACCGGCTTCTGACTGCTATGTATCATCTCAGGCTCCTTCTTAGTCTCAAGACTGACAATAGCTTCTTTAACTTTAGAAACTACTGGCTTATTTTCAGTTTCCTTAACTTTACCTTTCTTCTTAGTTATGGATTTTAATTTCTTACCAAGAGCACTCGTTCCTAATTTGGGTTTTGATTTATTAGATATTTTAGTAGCCTTATCAACATCAATTATAACAACTTCAGTTTTTTTATTGTTGTTGTTGATATTATTATTATTATATTGTGGTTTAACTCCAGTTTCATTAAATAAAGCAGTATCTACTTCATCTATATATTCTTTTAATTTATCAGTAACGCTTTGTTTTTGTTTTTTGATTCTTGCTGGTGGTTTAATTTCGTTATCTACATTTTTATCGTTTTCTTTGAAACTAGTACTGGGTTTTAAATTTGGAGTAAAGTAATCCTCGCGTTGTGTGACTTCAATAATCGGTGATAATTGTTTCTTAGTTGTTGGTTTTAAATTAGAAGCTTCTTCAGTTTCGCTGCTAGTTCTGATTTTATTATTTTGTACATCATTGCGTGTTTTTAAATTGCTTGCATCGCTAACGCTTCTTCTCAAATTTGATTTTTTAGGTTTAACCTCTTTTTGGAATATATTAAATATTGATGATCTTTGCGGGCTTTGGCTTTTATTATAAGTTGTAAATGTCCTTGGGGGTTTCTTTGGTGGCACTGATAATTCGTCGCTGTTCCTTCTCCTGCTTTTCCTATCTAGTGATGATTGAAAATCTGGATTGCGTTGCTTCTTCCTCGCCGGCAATGTGTAGAATTTTTCAGGAAGCACACCTGCAAATAAATAACTCTCTCACATAGGGATACGAATCTCGAGCGCAATTATAATTACAGTAAATTAACTTTACACTCGGACTTTGATACTTAATTGCAATAAATGTCTGCTACAAACGAATGCCGCGCTCGTACCCACTTGTTATCGCATTAAAGACTTAATTAAATTATTTCTTAGTGATATTTTCCCGTTTCATTTTCCCCACATTTATCAGATTAACACGAGGGCATTATACAAATACTCTTGTGTGGATCATCACGCATTGCCAATAATTACAATGCACTACATATCATAAATCACTGATATTAACAGTAATTTAACTGGAACATAACTGCAGCGCTAATTAACTACAAATTCTTTTTATTTTTTTTATATGAACCAAATTAAAATCATGTTTCGAGATTATCATCTCAGGTAATTGAAGTATATGAGAGCCAGTACAATGCGATGTGTTATAATTGCTAGTTATGATGATTATTGGAGGTTAGTTACAAACAAGTTCCATAGAAAAATTCCATTAAAAACATTATTTTTTTCCAGTTTAAATGTAGAAGTATTATGTTATTAATTTAAATGTCACTGCATCATTAAAAACTTCTAAATTTTAGTCACAATTAAATGAAATTAAATTCATTATAATTTAAGAAATAAAAAAAAAGAATAACTTTGAAATTGCTGCTGCAACATAATTGATAAAAATTGTAAAAACTGACACAGTACTTAATACTAATTGTACAAAAAAAAACTTTTACTAATTATATTTATCTTTATTTCTGAATACAGAAACTATTCAATCTAACGTTGTTTTTTTTTCACTTAAACATATTTAATATGTATTATAAACATTTAGCAAATTAACTCTAAATAAAAATATAGATTGCGTATTAGTTTTAAAAATTATAATTAAATAAATAAATAATAGTATTATTATATCATAATTTATTGTAGTAGTACAATTTTATTATTAAATTGCAACAGCAACTGTTGTGTAATCTGATCATTTATTAATAGCTACCTATTTTGTTTTCTGTGATTTTTTTGTATAAACTATATAAAAGCCAAAACTAAAAGTCTTAGAAAAAAATAAATGCATTCCTGTTCACAAATATTAATTGCAATATTTGCATCAATTAGTTTTAAATAAGTTTAATTTGCAGTCCGTGCAAAATAACTAATTTAACGAAGAAACTTCAAATATAATTAAAATATTTAGTAACTTTAATGTTAGTGAAAAAGGCAATTGCAGTTTTTATTAGATAAAACGTTAAACTAGAATCAACACTTATAAAAACCACAAAAAGGTTTTCCATGCCGGCAAAGTGTCTCCAAAAACACTTAACCAAAATTCATGCAATGTTCTCCTAAATAATGAAAAACGATCTTCAATAAAAGCAACCAAAAATTTGAACAAAAGACTGAGCAACTACTTCAGCAGACTCATCTCCTAAAAAAAAAAGATCAAACTTATAACATAAAGCTATTGGAAAAGTATGACTTAGCACTCACAATCGCCACAGAAAGTTAGCCAAAACAACAAAATTTTTTGTCAATAACATAATAACATCAACTGGACAAAAAAAAAATCAAATTTTGTCATGCTGATAGTGTTCCAAAAGCAAAAATAATAAAAAAGCTAATAAAACCACCCAACAATTTGAGCAAAAAGCAAACCAACTCTTTGAAGAAAAAAGTATAATATACACCAAAATAGAAATTGTATTTAACAAAGAAAAATTGTTGACCTAAAACCAAGAAAAAAAAAATTCAAAAGCAGACCAAAACCTTTCAAAATCCTAAACGCATGCCATCATAAAATGCAAAATGTCCAAACGCAAATTCAAAACCAACACCGTGGATTACTTAAGACATCAAATTAGTGGCCACCTTTACCGCTTCATCAGCTATCCGAGACTAACAACAAAAAGCAAGTTCGCCGTTTCATAGACACTTGCACTTGGCTCAGAAATTACGTTCCAAAATGTTCACCCGCTTATGAAACTACAAAGTGCAAAAAACTGTTTTTGTAGACCAAAACCAAAAAAATTACATTCAAGAAGTTAAGAAATTCCGCGCATATTTGGAAAACAGACTATTCACCTTAAGAACCAACAATAGAACCCTAGTCTAGCAGAACTACTTGGTAGATGCCAAAGACAAACTAACTCGGTAGTTTCTACTCCTTCAAAAATTTAACCTCCCAACATCTTGCCAGATGTCCTATTCCAAAGCCTGCAAACAAAATAGTAGACTCCTTATTAAAGCAAACAACCAACTCTTACTACCAAAGAACTACAATGTGCACAAAAAACCAACGTTCAGCATTCGTCAACTTGCCAGCTTCTAGCTATCACACAAAAAAGACTTAGAAAACCCGAAATATCCCCGTAATTCTGACATTGAATATTGGCTGGATGAGCAAGAAAAGCTGTTACGCACCTTCGCAAAGTAGAAACATCCGTACCTCCTAATGCCAGACAAAAAGTGATGACTACCATCATGATAACAACTCGGCTAGCTATTTAGACAAAACGCATACCACGCCCATCTGCACTACCATTACGTAGCTTAAAAGCCCATAGACAACGTTGCTTAACATGTTCCTAAAAAATGGGTCTACAGCAACCTAAAACCCTTCCAATGATACCTTTTGGGCAAACCCTTGAAACAAATGACCATACATTTTATTGGACTTTACAGTAGCTGTAACCACTCAAGCTGTGCACGCGTTGGGTAAATACCGAACCCATGCCATCCGCAACAAGTGAAGCTACCGTTTCGACCAGAGGTCGGCAAACTACAGCCCGCGGGCCAAATTCTAATTTTAATTTAGTCCCATTTCCAAAAAAGTTTGCGACAGATATATTTTCTAAACTTAAATTATATTTACAAAAACGTTTTACGAATCTTGATGCAAGTGCAAAAAAAATTCATTATTTAAATTTTTACAATATCGTACTTTACAAAAAAAAATTTGCTGACCCCTGGCCTAGACACTAAAAAACCCGGTGGGTTGGCGTCATGCTCCTCAAAAACAGTCAAACAAATTCTTGTCACTGGCCGTGCATCATAAAAACAAAATGATTAACGCCCCCACAAAAAGAACCTCGAGCAAACTTCTTTTAGATCAAAAATTGTCAAAAACCGGAATGAGATGTCCCAATTAAAAAACTACTCAACCTGATTCACAACAAGCACGATAACAATAGGCCTAATACTAAGATAAACATTGACCAAAACAGGCCAACTCCAAAGCTATGCCCCAAGCAATCAAGTCATAGTAGGTAAAATAGCAAAAAAATTTGCTCTACTTGGAGAACCCACTCACTAAACTCCTCGACAACATCCAAGTGGATGCTGCCGACATCAAGAAAACTACAAATAATTGATACCAACAAAATATTCCCATTAGCTGATCAGATTGGCCAATCACAAAAGACAAAAAAGTTGATCACGGAAAACTATCAAAATAGCAAATTTTAAAAATTTAATTGTCAATCAATGCGTAACTCTAATAAAAACAGTTCCACTGAAATAAGTAATAAGTGCAATACCGGAACTGATCATGTCCGCAACACAATCAAACTACTACAAATCTTTAACCACACGCTATGGAATGACTCCAAATAATAGTCATAGAAATATACTAACAAACGTCTAGCTCTCTTAGGCCAAAAAAACCAAACCCAAAATTGCATCTAAGAGTTCCTGACAAGTTAGTCACTATAGACCAAAAATCTAAACAAGAGTCAGTCTTTCCGGTGTCATTGCACATCGTCACCAGGAACCACATCATCACATCAAGGCATTTTCACAACTAGGCATTTCAAAGGAGTCGCCTATTAACCAATAAACACTTTCACCAAAAACCGTAGACCTATTAACAACTACATTATCTTCAACGTTTTTTTTAATAAGCCGCCTCCATGTATCAAGATCGGCAACAAACTACTTCCCACCATAGCCTCGTTTCCAAACCTTAACCCATACTCACAACAATACAAAAAATCCTCAACACCCGCCACTTCCCACTAACTTACTCACAAGATAGATGCCGATATCATTGAATAACTACTGCTAAAACCTTGCAAATTTTCCCTACTATAAAAAATCAGATTTGGTATATTGTTTGTCTATAGAGATGTTTTACAAGTCTGGACTTGAAAACCAAGTTTATTCATCCAAAACAACTCCAAACAAATAATAGTTAACTAGAGATAAAGATATCAGATATCATCTAGGTTACAAAATTGTAAAACATAAAAATCTACTAAAAACGTTAGCGGAGTTAAATTAACTAGTACGTATTTGAGTTAAAGTTAGCGCCCTCAGATGGCGGTCTGTATGGTCTTTCCTACTAGTTATAAGTATTTCACTGCATACTAGGTTACCACAGTCCAAAAGTAAGCACACAAACATCAAGGTTAACAGGAATCAAATGTCCATAAAAAAAAAACGTAACGTCATTAAGAAATCACCATATGCGAGCTTCACGTCACTGTAGAATACAAACGTAAAACCGTTGAGATTGCACAACTGCAACCTTATGCAATCCTTAAATGCACCGAAGCTCAAAATGCAAAACTACCAAGAAGTCCAATCATTTAGCAATATGAGCCGCGTGCGGAGAGCCACACACTGCAAGTTAAAAAGAGTTGCCCAGTTTACCTCAAACTAAAAGCAAGCCAGATCCACCATAATGCACCCGCTTCTCACTAACTTCTGCTCCTAATCCGCACCACTCCAAGAGGCCCATGTCTAACACCTTGGGAGCTTTGTTGAAACCTCAAATTCAGCAGTCGCTGCATGTCATCCTTTTTAAAACTTTTAAATAATTGATAAAAACCGCCATCAAAGTGGAAACAAATTTGGCCAGACGTAAGACTTTTTGGCCTAGTCTACAAACTTCACCCGGATCTACCTACCCAAAACACAACCATCAAGCGGATGAGTCAAAGTAGACAACCTAAAGGCCTCAGTGCATGCAAACCTCAAAATAAAGGAAACGGAAAGCATGATACTAGACTACTAATAGTTGAGAGATCAAGTAATCAGTATCGACTATTCCCACCAAAAAAGAACCAAGAAAGAAATCAAAATTCCCACCAACTCGTTACCAAATCCGGCCCGATTAACAAACCTACTTCATGAGTTCTACATAGTATTTAACGATAGCATTGTTCCGACGGCCAATAAGACCATCACTCACCCACTCACAATGTTCGTCGGAAATCCCAGAATTTTGAACAAATCCACAAACTACTCACCAGCGGGACAATTAAAAGAATAAGCAGCAGTTACTGGGCCCCGGTGGTACTGACAAATAAAAAAAGCAAACCACGCTTCTGCATAGACTATAGAAAGTTGAATAATGTCACCAAAACCAAATCGGCTCCACTTTCACAAACAATCATATGCGCAAGCTATGGGAAAGACACAAAACGCAACGCAACTCATCAATAATTAGCTGTTACTCTGCTTGGCCTAAGCAAACGGCAATAATTTGATAGAGATACTCGTATCTTTAGCCAACTAGATGATTATTATAACCCAGAAATAGAGGTAGAACAAAATTCTCTTTTAGTCATAAAAAATTTAAGCTCAGACCACAGCCTAGTAGTTTTAATTTTTCATGAATAAAAAGTAAGGATCCAGTTCGTCCACAAGACTGACTGATCCTTATTTCCATGTGTTCTAGAAGAAAGTATCTAATATTCAAATATCAAACCTCATCTCGCTAGCAATAAAAAAGTAAAATTTTACCAAAAAGTAAGATCGAATTGATAAAGAGACCAAAAAGCTTATCCGTTCTTGAAATCATGTCAGGCACAAATAGCAAAGATCTCATCATCAAACTGAGTTAAATCGGCTCAATGATAAAGTAAAGATGACAATCAAAAAGCACAAAAACAGTGTTGGCAATTCACCGTTGAGTCTACTACCAATAATAAAATTTGACGTAGAAGTTTGCTAAATCTTGTCAAAATAAGCTTACACTGGTCTCTTTCATTATTGGAAAATAAGCCCTAAACTTTGGAAAGCAAGACTAAAGCATTTGCTGGCAACCTTTAACTCCAATGCCCAATGGTCTACGACAAGTAATTACCATTGACTTCTTTTATATATTATTATATGTTTATTATTATATGTATGATTATTTATAAAATAAATTGATAAATTTATTTCATAAATCGGTTCGGCCGTCTGGGAGAAGAGATATCATCAGTCATCTCAAACAAATCAGCACCAGGTTCTGGTTGCATTCCAAATAAAGTTTTAAAAGCATCGTTTTCACAAAACTGTCCCTTAAAAACATTAGTAATAGAAGTCGCATTTTCTGTCTTCATAGAAGAAGTTTAACGTTATTCTTATACAAAAAGATAGGAAAAATTAACAATTTACAAAAAAATTGCAGCCGGATTAATCTTTTGTCAACCTTAAAGTAAACTGGCACTGCAATCTTGGATAAAATCCAGAATCATTCGGTAGTTAATAACCTGTTCCAAAAACATCAACATGACATTCACAACCCGTCAAACCAAAGATATTAATCAAGACGAAGATTAGGTTTCGTATAAAACAGGCCACTAGTGTCATATTCTTCAATGTTAAAATACCTTCAATAAAGTCTGGAACCAAAGCCTACTTCTAAAACTCCAGCGTGTTGATACAGCTTATTGTTTTTTTATCTAAATTAAGTTTAAAATTTGTGGGAGTGTACTATTTATTGGCGTTGCCCAGCCACTCACCCAAGCGTTGGTGATCAAAAAGTTGGATTATTTCTTTTCTTGCTGGTGTTAGTTGTCATACAATTAAAAGAGAGGGTGACAGATCAAACTTGTTGCTAACAAACACTTAGGTGGGTGGGCGGAAACTAAGTTTAAATTTTGTGAGCGTTTACTATTGATTGGCAATGCCCACCCACCCACCCACCCAAGTATTGGTGATCTAAAAGTTGAATTATTCTTTTGCTGGTGTTAATTGTCATAAAGTTGAAAGAGAGAGTGACAGACCTAGTTTCAATACAAATTCATTCAAAATCACAAGATCATTGTTTAGAGTTGATCAATTGATACATTTTTTGACTAATTATTTATTCAAGATCATTTTAAAAGTTAAATAGTTGATCCATTTTAGCATTTTTAAAAAAGCAAGATAAACCAAGATCACAATAGATTATAGTTTTATTAAGTTTATTGAGAATTATGATTATTGTTAAATTAAATTTATTGGAATTTTTTTATATATTTTAGACAAGATTAGATTGATCTTCAAAAATGTTGGTTATAGTAATTTTAAAAACTAACAAACCAATAGTAGATCATCCAAGATCACTGTATTTGTGAGTACGTCTTGCCAAACAGATTCCAATTGTTGTATAAAGTAAATTGTAATTCATCAATTTCAACCATACAAAATCATTGTTGTCTAATGACTGAATGACTATACATAGAAATGTGAAATACTTACTGTTATTTACATGGGAGACAAAAAAGAAATTAGTCGGTAAGCGCTTCCATACATACCATACCATACACTCACTAGCAAAAACCTCGACACCGACCTCTGCTACAATTCTTGATATATTGCAACTTAATCTCAAACCAACTCATTTCCTATCATAGTCCGTTTCTAAACCAAGTATCCGCTCCAAATTAATACTCACTGCAACACAAAAGATACTCTCACAACACCTCCTCACCCAATAACCAATATACACTAAGTGCTCATTTTGCCCAAAACAAGCAAAATGCCATATCATAGATCTTTTTCAAAATATCAGAACTGGTAAAAACTGAAGATAAAGCCAAAAAAACAACAAAAACTGGTCAATAATCTACACAACCAGCAAGATCACAAAGATTGCTACCAAAAAGTTTCTGCTAAACCAAACAGCACTGCAAACAAACAAAAAACTCAAAGATAAAAATTGCTCTATGCAATTTTCAAAACTTTTTTCAGAAAAAAATCAATATTAGGTTAGATTGCAGTTTTTAGTACTAAAATAATATATTGCCAATTTTAAATACCCAAATAAAACAATCAAACATAAAAACTGTTCCAAAAGTAAAATTTCTTCTGAATTTTTTCTCACAAACTCGGAAAAAAGTTTAAAAAATTAATACATATCACCAAATCTACATCAAATTAAGCATTTTTAATGTTTTGGTATTTTTTTATTTTGTTTAACTGTTCCATTTTAACATTTTTAATACCCAAACAAAAATTTTTAACACAAAATGTTCTTTCTTCTTTTCTTCTATTTCTCAAAAAATCAATTTTTTTTCAAAAACTAAAACGCAAAAAAACTTTGTAGGCGCTTCTTCAAAATGAAAGATCTGATTAAAACAGCAAAAGATGCCAAAACCAACAATCCATTAAACCCATCAAAACCAATTTTCAGTCAAGAAAAACATACAAGGCATTCCACAATTGAAAAAAGCATTGAAGAAAAAAATTGACAAACTAAACTTTTTTTTACAAATGTATTTGCAGCAATCCAACAAACCATAAATGACAATCAGAGCATAACTATTCAATATATGCCAAAAAAATAGAAGAAATTATCAAACAACCCAAAGAAAACTTCAATTAGAAACAAAGTTTGTAAGACAGCGACAACTAATAAATAGATAATAAAAGAAATGTTTACATTACTTTAGAAACAATAAAAACTACAAACAAAAATTTTAAAAAAAACTTCCACCACCAAAGCAAAAAAAGAAGAGTATATTGCCTCCTAACTCAAAACCAAATCGCGTGCCGCAGTAAACGTCGCCAATACCATAGGCAAATACAAAAGCAAAAGAAAAAAAAAAAAAAAAATGCTAACCAACCAAATCTGCAATCAATCACAAAAAGTTCAAATTTAGCAAGATTGCTTAGAGAACACAAACTAAAGAAAAACGTCCAGGTCAATAACTCTACCGCCAGAAAATAGATCTTCTGGACAAAATAGACAATTGTTTTCATTCGCAAACTAATCTAACCAAAAGTTCTATGCCACAAATGCTCCAAAAAAAATAATTATATCGTGGCCACCCCAAAATAAATATAATCAATTAATCCAATCAGTCTTCCAGACGTCACTTTAGATTACAAATAATTGGCACAAATTATTAGAAACAAAAATTTATGAACACAGAGTAGGCTTCCAAGATAATCAGAAGATCCTCTAAGCACATTTCCTCCACTATTTGCCAGTCCTCGTAAGCGGAGCTAAAGACTGTCCTAGGACAGAGTCAGAAAGATTGTAAAAATATGTTCTTTTAAAAGACTCGATTACTTTTAAAAGCAACCGGATTGCAGTTGTCAAGGCAAAAAATTAAAAAAATTTACAAATCTTGTTTTTAGAAAAACTGCACAAAAACTAAACATACTTCCTCAGTTCTACATTAATTGTATTCAAAATTTTGAGTTTCCAGTTGGACCAGCAAAACAATATAAAATTTTAAAATTCAACATTATCTAACACCCTGTATAGGTACATATTAAAAAATTTAAATTAGTTTTCTAAAATACTACATCGTGGTACACACTGCATTGAGTTTCATTTACAAAACATAGATATAATTTTAATTACTTTCATTACAACATCCACTTTACAGTAGCAACCTTGTCCACTATGACTATTATCTCCTCTTAAAACTTAAAAAATACTTAAAAGAGCTTCGCTTTTTATTGAAATACAATTTATTTTGATAAAGTACCTAAATTTTTTTTTGTCTAATTAGTTATTTAAAAATGTTTTAATAAGTTAGTGTTAAGGCTGAAGAATTTAAGACATTTAATAGCGTTTCATTAAAAACAGTCCAACGTGAAAACGGCTGAAAATTATTAATCCAAATTTTGAAACATTATAGAAGAACGTTTCAGCTATATATTAATACTTTTTTAAATTATGACAATTATTTTCAACTTTAAGAAACCTAGAATTTTTGTTTGGTTTAATTATTTATTTGCGAGTTAAATATAACTTTTAATATTTGCTCAAAAGTATTAATGCATAGACGGTTGTATGCACTTTATATTTTAAAATAACAGTTAATTGAAAAACTTATTGTTTAAACGTGTAGTTGTCAGAAAATTTCTCCCATAAAAATCAAAGTTAATTTAAAAACAACGCCGTAAGTGTTATCAAAAGGCTTACCGATATTTTCGTAGATGTAATAGGATTTCATTAAGTAATATTTGCTAATCATATTTTTCCATAACAATACTACTAGCGGCAGCCTATTAGAACGCGGCAACTAAACCCGGAAATTCTCTAGCGTTAATGATTCCTAAGTTAAACAAAATTTTGTTTATCCTGTAACTTCTTAAAAGATGGAGTACAAAAACAAGCGTAGTTGTTTGCAAATACAATGTTTTTTCCGGCGTTTAACTTATAATTATTATAATAATTTCAAAATTGTATTAATATGATTCTTAAGAAAAATAATTTATATTAAATTATTTTTTTAAGTTGTATTAAAACGAATTAGATTCCCTACGCACAATAGCAAACAATTTATCATTCAATCCGTGTGAGATGTTGGCGGTCGATGTATGTTTAAATTTTTCTAAAAACTTTTGTGCCGTTTTGACACATCATATATAAACCAGAAAGAGCGATTGTTTGTCAGAGCCATCAAGAGGATGCCATGAGACAGGACATGCTCTCACTACTTTCCTAACGATGATGATGATAAGATGATACCTGATGAACATGTTGCTCAGATTAAGTAGGTGGTTACAAAGCTAGATCATTAGATTATGTAATTACGTAATGTCGTAATGGATAGGCAAAGCGCATTCAGGCTAGGGAACGATGTGGCTCGGCCACTATTATTTTTTTCTCTATTTCGTTTCCACGGCCCCGTATGTAATAACCACGTTTGTTATAATAACTTTATTATATTGCGGTTAATAAATCGGCATTTCTAATAGATTATACTAGGAAGAGAACAATTTATACTATAACAATATAATGCGTTGACGACATAATGTGCTCTAATGATCGATTTATTTTAACAGGCTGATCAATCCGATCGGTACCTTGTAATGATAAATTAAGGAAATGATCATCACATTAATGCCCCCTTCTTACTTTTTTTATTAATAATGCAAACTATCATTATCCAATTATGTGGATTCTTTACTACGTTTACTACATTTAACATAAAATGTTGTAGGAAAATCTTATTAATATCGTTGCTGCTACTAAAAGTCTTTCACTTGCATGATAATTATTCCATTGCTTGCAAAGAAAAAAATGCTATTCTGTCAAAATAAATGAATTTAATTACATATTTCGGTTTTTTAGTTGCGATGAAACATAGTAGTACCACAAATTCAAAAAGTTTTGCATTAAACTTTACAAGTGTTAGTAGTAAGGTGAGCAATTTCAAAATTAAGCATTTATGAAGAACATAAAACATTAATTATTCAAATAAATCTTCATATCAACTTTATTATTAGTATATTCATTCAATTTATTTTTATTATTAAGTTTTAAAACAAATTATTTTAAATTTTTATGTTTATTAATATAATATACAGAGCGTTAAAAAAATGTAAAATATTAAAAGAGGTAATAGCATGAACCAAAATGAGTCCGCAAAGTAACGGTTTTGTATGAAATGTTTTTGTTTTTTTAATTCTTTTTTTTTATTTTTCAAAAATTTGCAGTTTTTTATCACAGTTAGCCGATGGTTTGTAAAATAAACATTAAGTATTTGACTGTTATCAGTGCACAAGTTTTCGTAACATTGATTCCAATAGTTGGTCTAAGTATATTTTGCTATTCCCTCCAAAACAACTTAAAATTTTAGAAAAAAACCACTAATGTCTGCAAAATATTTGGCAAATTTGCTAGACTTCTCTTTAGCATTTCCCACACATGTTCAAATGGGCAAAAGATCCAAAGATATAGCTAACCATAACAACAAATAAATGTAAGCCTCTTCAAAGAATTCTTACACACATACACTACTCTGCGCCATTAGAGGTTCTAACCTAATCTATAATCTCATGTAAAACTTATGCATGAAGACTCCATAGATACCTTACTACAAGCAGAATAGAGATAGCTCGCAATGCTTTCACAAATATGCGAAAAATCCTCTGTAACCGCGACATAAAACTAAAGCTAAAAACTAGAATTCTAAAGTGTTATATCTTCCCCACCCTCCTCTATAGAATAGAAGCAAACAACATCAAAAACCTAAAAGCATTTGAAATATGGTGCTACCGGAAGATACTTAAAATCTCATGGACCGACAAGATCAGCAATGAGGAAGTACTTTGCCAAATGAACAAAACAAGAGACATCACCAACACAATAAAGAAGCAAAAACTAGAATAGAATAAAAAAAAAAGTCAATTGGCAGAAAAAAAATTTCCTGGCTCAGAAACTTATGAGAGTGGTTTGAATGTACCTCTGCTGAACTATTCAGAGCAGCTGCCAACAGTCCGAATAGTCATAATAGTTTCCAATCTCTGTTAGAAGCAGAACTCATAGAAGAAGAAAGATAATCTCATTTAATTCAGTGGTAAATTGCTCAAAGATCATCGCTTTTGCATTATGACTGATTTTATAATGCAAAAGTAACGGTCCTGATCACATTTGTTTATTTGACCTCCACTTCCTCTCTTGCAATGTTCTTGCTTTTCTCTAGTCCAAGTCTAATAACATCTCACTATTGATTTCGGTTAAGACAAATTGCAATTTCTCTATATAAAAAACATCTACTTCTAGTGTGTTTGTTCAATTAGTAAAATTCAAAATTATCTCAAATTTTAATCAAATATTACTTTTTCATAGATAAAAGTTTCTGTCTTCTTTCCAAATTTGTTTAAATACCCTTATTCCTTTTTAGTGTGCAATTTACATATCGCTAAGTATACAAAGACTTAAGACTCAACAAAAAGTCTGAAATATCACCATTTTTGCAAATATTTCAAAGAATCTATCAATCTTACAGACTATCATACAAACATGAGCAAAAAACAAAAACTAAAAATTCAGTTCATTAGACTATTAACAGTCTTTAACAATAACAATTATTTTCTTGATTTCACACTTCTGTCACTAGTGGCATGGAAATGCTTAGTCGGTTGACAGTGTTATTTGCAAGTTTCGTGCTTCATTTAAGATAGTCACTCCTCACAAAAATAATAGAGCAGCAGTCTAGCTGAAGAAAACCTTAACTGCGTTCCAAGATCTTTCAGTTCGTCCATCATCCATCCTAGTGAGCATAATAACACATTTAACTATCATTCTATGTAATCCACTTGACTTATGATGCAAAATAAAAAGTCAACCTAAAAATAATTAAAGATATTCGTAAATCATGAGATGAATTATTACTATCAGCTGTCTTTCAATCTCATAGATGAGAAAATGACCTAAAAACGTTGCCTTGCTAAGAGCTACAGGTCAAAATCATTTATCTGTAACATACTAGATAGTCAGAAACGTATAAAAATCATATCAGAACAGCAATAATATAATATACGTCAACATTAAGCAAAAAACTATTTGAAAAATTGATTAGTCCAAAAGTTATCATTTTATACACTTGTGGCCTACGTTATTGTCTAAAAAAAGCTGATAAAACTAATAGTAAACACGCACATCACCAACCGACAAAAAAGAAGACCAACAAAGGATGATTATGAAACTAAAACGCACAAAGCATCAAGCAGAAAGCGCTGCTAAACAAGTAGAAAAATTGTTATCAGTGTATTGCATGTCCCAGATAGAATAACCCTAATTAAAATATTAACACAAACAAATGTCAAAAACTGTGATCAAAAGTCTAAAACTAAAGTACACACAGACAATATATTAATTGAAGCGTAAAGAACCAAGATTTGCTAGTCATAGTGTAGACTATTATTAAGTAACGTGGAACAAAAATTTCCTTTATCAGCTAGACCAAAGAATTAAGTTGTTATAAATTATTCTTTTTTTAAATTTTTAGCCATTTATCATCTAATGTTGGATATAGACCTCTTCTAAGTATTTCCATGTTGTCCTATCCCTAGCATCCAGTTTCTTCCAGCAATACAGATAACATTGTCTCTCCAACGCTTTTGCGGTCTCCCAATTCCTCTTTTGCGTTTGTTTGGTCTCCAGGCTGCTATCTTCTGTGTCCACCCTATCATCCAGCGTTTTTGCAATGTGACCTTCCCATTGCCATCTGAGACTTGCAACTCTCCTCATGATATCAGTTACTCTCGTTCTACTTCGGATTTCGTCGTTTTGCACCTTATCTCTTAGTGTAATCGCCAGCGTGGCTCTCTTCATAACTCTTTAAATGGTTCTAAATTTTTCCATTATGGTCTTGGTGAAGGACATAGTTTCTAGGCCGTATGTGGCCACTGGTAGTATACAGCTGTCGTGTATTTTCTTTTTCGGATATAGTGGTACATTTTTGTCTTTAAGCATGTAGCTAAGATTTCCAAATGCTGCCTATGCTAACTGCTTTCTTTGCTTAAGCTCCGCAGTTTGGTTCTCTTTCCCTGCTTTGATATTGTGGCTTAGATTCCTATGCATATGCTAATGTTATCTTGGCCATTGTTCAATATTTTAGTTTTGTCGAAGTTCATATAAAGGCCCATTTTCTAAGATTATTTGATTAGTTCGTTTATCATAGTTTTAAGTTGTCCCATGTCAGTGTTTATCAAGACTATGTCGTCGGCAAATCTTAGATAACTTAAGTATAGGCCATCTATTTTTAAGCCATTGTTTTCCCATTTGAGCTTCTTAAAGACATTTTTTAAAGCTAGTGTAAATAGTTTGGGTAATATAACGTCTCCTTGTCTTACGCCTTTCGCAAGTGTTATTTTCTCCGTCTTGAGATCATCGTTTATGCAGCTTCTTAAGGTGGCCTCTTTATATATGTTCTTTATCAAAGTCAAATATCGGGAGTCTATTCTGGCATCGTCTAATGCATCAAGGAAAACCCATTTTTCCATGCTGTCAAAAGCTTTCTGATAATCTATAAAAGCTAGATGTAGCGGCACGTTGTTTTCAGTGGTTTTCTCAATGACTGTCTAATGGTTTGTAAACGGTCCGTAGTGGAGAACCGCTTCCTGAAGCCTGCCTGTTCTATAAGTTGATAAAAATCGAGTTTTGGTGTTAGTCTAGATGTAACAATTCGCATTGGCGGCTTCTATAGATGTGATGATGTTCGTTGTGTCACCCTTTTTGTGCAGTATAAGTACTTCCGCATTTTCCACGGTTTTGGTATTAAAAGCCACAGAAGACAAAGGAAGAAGAAGCGAGAAGCTATATGGAAGCAAAAAAATATGGAAAAAAGTAATAAAGAGTAAAGAAACAAAGAAGGTCAAAACAACTATGCCTGCCAAGGAATGGAGGTGAACAGAGAGACAAGAGAAGAACATATACTGAAACATCAGTACCAACAGAAATTGCAGAAAAAAAAAAAAAAAAAGAGAACTGTTCAAGGAAAATAAGTTGACGAAATTGACTAAGCTATTTCCAAACGGAACCAAGGGACACAAAAAACAAATCACAAATAGAAATTCAAGAATATTACTAGAAGTTAAAATAGTAAATGTAAAACTACTAAAGAGAATGCATTTATAAAAGCTGTACAAAATATTAACGAAAAAAAAAAAAGATACGACAAGGAAGAAGTTAATAAAGATATCAAAAACTAAAAAAATACCTAAGAACAATGCAAATATCTAGGCTGAATAACACAAAAATAAGAAAAAGGAGAGTAGGGTGCCAGTATAGGAAGTAGGGCAGAAAAATAGGATATAAGAAGAGATGAGCCGGAGACAGGCTGTGTTGCCGCAGCAGACTGCGTGAACTCCGTGAGGCCGAAACCAGCCCACTTCAAACTAGTACCACATTAGAAACAATGACTCGGACAAATAACAGCAGGACTTACGCATAGAAGAAAACCAAAAAGTAATGCCATGTAACGCATAGGCCACTTGTTGAGGCCAACACTTCACTACGTCCTTATAAAAAAAGTATATCTCCTTCCATTAAGCATTTGTTTAATACAAGTCTTATCGCTTCTTCAAAAGTGCTACTCCCCATTTTAATCATGTCTGTTGTTTTGCGGTCTTCACCAACGGTCTTCCCATTTTTCATCTTTTGTGATGCTGATCTAATTTCTGATAGGGATATTTCTAGTATATCTTTTGACCCTACATTTCTAATGCATCTTGCTTCCAATTTGTTGTTATCAAAGATTGATGAATACTATTTACCGTAGAACTCGCGTATTGTTTCTAATATTTTTTCTTTGTCTGACAGTATGTTTCCACGCTGGTCCTTAATTTTTGTAATATTTTGTCTGCCTTTATTTAGTTTTGTTTTTAGTACTCTCATATTTTTGTTTCTTTTTATTGTTTCCAGTATTTGTTTTGTTTTGTATCTCCTCACATCTTGTCTTATTTTCCTTTTTGTTTCTTTTGTTTGCCCTATAATTTTGATCGTCCTTGTTTAATTGCCTTCTTTTCTGAACTAATTGCTTTGTTTCCGGTGTTAGTTTGATTTCCTTAAAGCTTCTTATCTTGCTGCAGATCTTTTTGGTGACTGTACGTATATCTTTTGTTATTTTGCTGGATATTTCTTCTATATCTATATGTGTTTGTTGCGCTTCTATAATTGGCAGTAGTTTTTCTCTCAGCTCTGTTTGATATTGTTCTTTATGTAAACTCAGTACTTCGTTAGTTGGAAAGTACCCATTTTAGACAATTAAGACCAAATTCCTTCTAAACATGAACATGAACATGTCAAATTTCAAACTTAAAGTACCTCAGATAGATAGAGCAGCAATTAATTTTTATATAACCTATATCATGATTAATCCCTTGCCACAAAAAATTGCAAAACATTTCAATCTGCTCTTAACGCCTCTCAATTGACATATTTTCAAACCGCAGCTAGAATCAATCTTTTATGATCAACTCTGTTATCAAGTTAAACGTCTTTAGATTAATTATTGATGCAATAAGTTAGGTGGCCAAAAAAACTACTATTTATTTTATTCAGAATAAATGTTCAAGAACTAAAAAACTAGTGGTCTTTCATGGCCACCTAATCCCCTGTTTCAATAACTATCTGATAAACTTTAAGCAAACAAAGTGCTTGCACACTAATGTTAGTTTTATCAGTGCCGTAACGTGAGAAAGTAGCAAAAAAGGACCAGCGTTTGGAGCACTAATATATAACTTCTAATTTTCCACTTTACTTTTCTTGTTGGATTAGTGTAAAATAATATTGTCGGTGTTTTGTAAAAAATATTAGATCCACATAAACTAACTACAAATTCAACACCAACAACGTCTCTAAAAAAACTTCAGCAATTTCAATTACGACGAGCTGAGCGCCGACAAAAACTTCAGTAATGATGATAGCAACTATAACCACAACTTTCGCACTAAATAAGCAAAAAAGTAAAAAACCTGCTAGTTACACAGAAGTCAAACAAGTGTTTCTTGGCACCTCCCAAAAAATAATTCTAAGGAACACCACCAAATCAAAGAAAAGAAAAAAAAAAAGAACCCACCGCAAACTTCAATCCACCTCCTGCAAGCCTCATCCAAAAATTATCTGTAATTGTTTAACACTTCTTAAAAGAATAACTTTGGATATCGCCGTTCAACCAAACGTAAAAAAAGGAAGAAACCTGCGCAGACTTGATTTCACTTTTTAAAGCATGCAATCAACGCTTGCTCAATAAAGCATGTAATCAACAAATGCTCAACAAACCATGCAAGCAGCATAACCACTAATGAAAAGAACAAATAACCAATTGCTGGCAAGCGAGACCGGCCTAGCAAAACTTTCAAGCACAAATTCCAGACAGCAAAGACACCAAAGAGCTAAACCAACAAAGCAAATTCTGTGTAGAAAAACAAGCCATAAAACTCTAGAAAAAAATGACTAAACAATTTGACACAGGTTGACCTCCTAGCAACATCAAAACGTTGACATAATCTTAGTAAAAAAACTCATAGACAAACTTAGCAATAACACATCCACCTTCACACCAAATGCAAAATCCAGTGATGGCCAAAATAGTTAGCATTTCACCTCATACTAAAATCATTAAAGAGATATGAGATGGAACACCACCAAATGTTCTGCCGTCATTACTCAACCTGTAACAGTCAATTGTTGACTTTGGACAAACGCCAGACTGCAAACCTACGCAAGATAAAGGCATAAGTTATAATTGCCTCCACATTCAGTGATGAAGTTTTTGATTCAGAATAGATACTTGCCATAAGCGTATCATAACCCCATTACAGCCTTAAATACTATAAAATAAAATCTATTGGTATTCAATCTCAACGTCTGAAGTATAATGTTGGCCCAAATGATATAAAGAAGTATTGTGCAAAGACAAAGTGGTACAGTTGAAGACCGGGTTATGTTAAGTAAAAACTCCGTTTCAGTTTGTTGATACTAAACATATTTTGAAAAAAAAAAACAATACTGGCTTCCTTTCTGCAATAAACTTAACTAAGTTAATGTATGTTATTCCGTAGTCACCTGATGTACTACTCATTTCTTTTTCTTCTTTAATTGGTTAGCATAGTTCTTTAACAATTCTGTTTCTTCGATATAATCCAGAAACTTTTGTCAACTAATTGTTTTCAGCTCTCAATATAAAGTAATCATTTCAAGACGCTTCAAAATGTATTAAAAATGCTAATAACTCTCTTAATTATTTTTTTTATAATTATAAAAATAAAATTATATGCACTGACCTTAACTGGGTGTTTGATTTTGTTTAGATATTTAGAAATTAGCAGTTAATTAAAGCAACCCACATGATAAAGCATCACTGACACACAAAATTCAACCCATATGATTTCTTTTAACATTACGTGGGCATTTGCCTAATTCGTCATAATGCGCGAAATCTGATTAAAATAAATATTAAATTAAAATCCGCTCGAACGTATATAATAAATATTTAACGGTGGATATGTATGGAAAAACGACTGCCCACCGCACCGCCATTTTCACAATAACTCCCTATATTACCGACCCACGTGGCGATAGATACAATTTTGAAATTCATGATTTCTAATTAGTTTTTATTATGGTCGCAGCAAGGCAGGCATATCTGGATTATATCTTTATGTATTGAGAGATATTTTTTTAATGCGCCAGACATAATCGATTTGATTGGTTTGAAGAAAAAAATATAATAATTTATGAACGTGTGGGTCGATTCTGTACGTTTCAGATTTCCTCTGATAAATTGAATGAGAGTAATTATGTCATTTTAATGGCCGTTTTAATTATGGCGGTGCCAAAGGGATTAACCTTGTGCTATAGCCCTATGGCATAGTGTAATAAATAGCGTTTATTTACAATTATAAATGCAATGTTATTATAAAGTTATGGAAATTAAGCGTGCTGTAGGTAATGTAGATATTATTTTCTATATCATTAACTTGTTGCACGTTAGTTTGCATATTATTAAATAGAATACTTAATTTTATTTTATTTGTTTAGTTATTTATTTAATAAAAATAACGTTTTGCTACTAAATTTGATTGCAAAATTGGTAATTTATATTTAAGAAATTACTAATAAAAACAAATTTCTAATACACAATGGAATGCTAATAATGTTTTTTTTATATGATTACAATCGTGCATTTTTCTGTAAACAAATTTTCTTGTGAAATTGCCTCCGGGGACTTCAAATACGTAATGATATTTATTTAGAATTAATTTGTGTAAGAAGAAAAAAATCTCGGAATTTTATTGCATGATGCAAAACAAATTTGCTTGCAACACCTGGTAATTTTAAAAGTAAATAACATGGATTCGCGTTTTTTATATTTATTCCGCGTGTAAATTGTTGTTAAGGACAACTGGTCAGGTGAAAACGTTCTATTTTCACCCATGAAAGGTGCTATTGTGTACGAATTTCACGAGCACTTAAATTGAGGAATTGCGTTAAATGTTGCTAAATATATATTGTTTGCTGTACTGAATATGTTTAAATATTTAGAATAAATTAATATTATGTAAAAATAAAAATTTGAACTAACTGATTCACTCAAGATGCTTTTATCGTGTTTATTCAATTGCGTACGTATCATTAATTCATGATAAGAGATCCAATAATTAAAATAAGAAAGATTTTGAATACCACTGAACATCAAACTAAGAACTAAAAATTAAAAAAAAGCTTTGTCTGAAGTATGTTTCTGAATGGATGTAAAATTTAGATCATCGTAAAATAAAATCAAAAGTGTAAAGAAGCATTTGAGAACGCCTTGCAAGAGAACATCGTAAGTTAGCTAATACTCATTACTTCAAGAAGTTTTTATTAAATAGTGTGTATATGTTTTTTTTGTAAAGATATTTGTTCAATTTTTATTGGATAACATACATGAGATGTTGCCTTAGATGTGAATTTATCTACTTTCATCATATATTTAAAACCTGGAATCCTACGGTGCAAAATTTCGTGACAAGCGTTAAACAAATATAGTGTAGTACCTTTGGTACTTTAGACCTTTGATACTTTGAACGTTTAGTACTTTAGACCTTTGGTACTTTAGACTTTTAAAAGTCCCCAGACGCAAAGATAGCAAATAGTCGATAGCTAGTGTGTGAAGAGAACAGATACAACTATAGTAGAAGAATACATAAGTACGCACAAATCTGTTAACCATCTAATATTTTTGTACTCAACGGTAGTAAATACTGCAAATAAGCTACAATAATACAAAAAAGTCCAAACAATTAGTATAGTCAAAATATATCTAGCTAATCTATAAACTTAGCTAATCTGAAAGTACTCCATAAATAAGTAAAAGTAAAAATACCTGGAATGTAACTAATAATAAAAAAACAATTAATTACATGTTAATGAATGCCATTAACCATATAGAAAAAAAAACAATATAAATAAATCAGAACATTGTGTTGAAGGATGGCAAGATAAACAAATATGGAGATTTAGAACGAACGGAAGAAATAACTTCTCCCTTAAAAGGTAATAAATATCAATACAATAAAAATGTAGTAATTAAAACAATATCCTTCTTAAAACAATTAGTAAAAGTAATAACAAACTAACATTCAAACTAAAGAATGAATCTGTTGACAAAAATACTTCTAAAAAACATAATTAACCAAATTAGAAAAACCTGTCAACAAATACACTCTATAAAAAAAATCTAAAAATTAAATCCAGTTAGAGATACTTGTGAACAACATATCCTTTACTATGAAAGCTTATTAATAATAATAAAATCTGCAAAATGTCCTAAACTACTTAGAGACATGGGAGATTCCAAACCACTAAGATCATAGTACTAATATAAAAAAGCACTCAGATAGTGACCAAAAAAAGTAATCAATATATTGATCTTAATAAGACTGATTTCACAATCATAGAATCTACATAAGAAGCATGCTCACCGTGGCCTTAAATAAAATTGTAAATGTCATTGACATGTTTTACTGAGGACACCGTTGTGTTTGAGTTGACATTTCTCTGCATGAACATCACCACCAAATAACGGCATGTATAAGAACTAAATAAATAAAAATAAAGAATGTCTCTCAAAAACGTGACAACAAAACCTGGTTCTAACCACAAAACTTCCAGCTAGCCTAAAAATCACACTGGATGCAACAACAAAACCAGTGCCCAACAAAAAGATAGCGACATCAAAAGTAGACAAATTCCAATAACTAAACTAAAAAATTGATAATAGATACCACAGTAATTGAGGAGCAGAAGTAACAAAAGACCTAAGTGCCAATTTGCAAAAAATTAAAATACTTCTAAAGATAGGTTCTATATGCCACTAACTATATCCTATCAGACGGTAAAATGTCAAGATTTCAAATTCCGTAAACAATCAGGCAGATAGGTAATTAGTTGAAAATACAAAGTCTTTTGTTTTGGTATGTGAAAAATTGTTTTAATTTCCCTCTTTAACAGTTTTGGTACTTCTGCTCCTCAACTGCTGAAATATGGAGGCGGTACTGTTAGACTTTGTTCCCATATGTCAGCTAAACATCAAGCAGCACAACAACTTCCCAAATATCAGTCAATTGGCCGATTTCAAAGTAGTAGATAAATTTATTTATTTTGGCTCCCTTATCACAAACATAGGTAGAAGTTAGTTTGAAATAAGAAGCTGGCTAGCAACAACAAGAACAGCAAGAACCAAACTAACGCAGATATAGATAGATATTTTTTCCAATAGCAAACATACACAGCAAAAACCTGGACCATTATCAATGCTTCGTTCCCTAGGGTTGTAATTAATTTTATTATAACTTTAATATTTAATGCTTTCATTGTGTCTGTCGGAGTCGTCATTGTTGTAACCTCTGTCGCTGTCGTAACCTCGTCTGTTTTTACGGGCGAAATTATCCTCGGTATGTTGACGTTCACTGGCTATTAATAACAAGTTTGCAAACCCTTGTCTTTACTTCAGACGTCTCTCACCGGAATCTCTGCAAAAATCATTTTCAATACCCGAATCACCAAACTTATCCTTGCGTTCGCATTCGTTAGAATCGAAATAACGTTGTTTACTATTGTTATTATTTTCATTCCTTTTTAAAGAAACGTGATAAGAATCGTCGTTGCGACCATTGTAATAGGTTCTCATTTCAGGATTCGATTTATGGAAATCGCAATCTTTGAATAACTGTTGTTTTTCACTTTTCGAAATATATTTATTCGTGTGGGAGCTGCAGAGACTAGTTTCAAAGTGTCTATTATTTTCGAGGCTAATTCAATAATTGCTTATTTGAGAATCAAAACTTTTAAATTCGTTATCGTAATTGTAACGGTATTCCTCTACTGTATATCTGTCTCTTTCATCAAATTTCATGCTTCGTATTGTGGTTGTGTATTGATTACCGCGTCTATCGGTTTTAGTTTCGGTTACAAATTTTTCTTTAACACCAATTGGACTTGCAGAGCCACTCCTGTAATAGCGACTGGTTTCAGTTATATAGACATTATTTGATTTTGGTGAATATTCGGGTGAATTACGTTTATCACCAAATCGTCTATTAATACGTGATTCTAATAAATCTTTTCTTCCGTTTAAATTGTTATTAAATTTTCCGTTTTCATGTGGTTCTGTTGAGCTTTCTCTACGTTTAGAATCCATGCCATCACCTCTACCACGAGATGAAGAATCAATAAAAATTCCCTGATTAGAAAATTTGGTTTCGTAACTAGTAAACCCATTGAATCCATTAGATTTAAAATTTGGTGTTACTGGAAATTATGCCTCAAACCTATCTAATCTAATCTAATATTTGTCATCACTAAAATGAGTAATGCTTTTTCTGATCTAAAACCGTAATTTTCTTCATAACCCAATCCTTCATCTGAATCAGAGTGTAGTAAATGTTTCTTACCGTTAGTATATGTGGTGTGTACTTTTTGTTTGGGTGTTCCATTATTACCACAAACAACTTGTGCATAAATTATGGAACTAGTTAGATTCGTTGGGCTACTCTCAAGACAAAATCCACGCGTATAACTAAAAGGTTGGTTATTATTATGCGCTACCGTAACATTAGGTGGAATTATAATGTTAGTTTTAGGTGGTGGAGATGAATTCTCATGATTCAATCTTTTAACCATTGTATCTACAGCCTTTCTTCTTGTTAATGGCAATTTTTCAACCGGCTTTTTACTGCTATGTATCATCTCAGGCTCCTTCTTAGTATCAAGACTGACAATAGCTTCTTTAACTTTAGAAACTACTGGCATATTTTCTGTTTTTGTAACTTTACATTTCTTCTTAGTTATGGATTTTAATTTCTTACCAAGAGCACTCGTTCCAAATTTGGGTTTTGATTTATTAGATATTTTAGTAGCCTTATCAACATCAATTATAACAACTTCATTTTTTTATTGTTGTTGCTAATATTATTATTATATTGTGGTTTAATTCCAGTTTCATTAAATAAAGCAGTATCTACTTCATCTATATATTCTTTTAATTTATCAGTAACGCTTTGTTTGTGTTTATTTGATTTTTACTGGTGGTTTAATTTCGTTATCTACATTTTCATTGTTTTCTTTAAAACTAGTACTAGGTTTTAAATTTGGAGTAATGTAATCCCCGCGTTGTGTGTCTTCAATAATACGTAATAATTGATTTTTAGTTGTTGGTTTAAAATTAGAAAAATCTTCAGTTTTGCTGCTAGTTAATTCTATTGTTTTGCACATGATTGCGTGATTTTAAATTGGTAGCATCGCTAACGCTTCTCCTTAAATTTGATTTTTTTTAACCTCTTTTTATGAGTATACCGATAAGCGCTATAAGTATCGTGAACCTTGCACAAATGATTCCAAACTAGCTGAATTAAACATCAAAAACTGGCTTTCCAAAAGAATAAACAACCAGAGCATACTGCAATATTTGTATCATGAAAATTGTATTCTTTGAAAAAAATTGACAAACAAAAGCTACGCGGTGGGTAGACGGAGTGACCAAAATAGTTCATTCTCTACATAAAACCACAAAAATAGTCCATAACAGACAGGCATAGAAAGCAATAGTCCAAATAACTCAAACCACATAAAGGGCATAAGGTCCGAGAAGAGAGCAACTATCCAAGTGAGTGATGCGCCACATACCTCTATACAATTTGAGCAGCAATCAAGTCGCAGAAGTTAGTTGAATAACAAATATAGTAAACCAACCAACAAGTCTAATACAAATTAAAAATAAATATGTTTAGATTGTGTTATTGTAACTCATGGTGATTATTAACAGGAGTTAACCACATAATGTAAAACCAATTACCAATAATATTAGTTCTTAGAAATTAAAAACACACTATATTGTCAGTAGTTCATGGAAATAGCGCAACTAAAACTTATTTAGAATTTATTACCGGGTTTCGCGCTTATGTGCCTGTTGTAGTCTCCAAATGCTGTACATCAATTTAAATAGTTGAATCGTAAAACTTGACTGATATAAAAAAAAACCATTTTAAATATAATCTTCAGTTTTGGTTTTGGTTAAAAATAATCAGTTTTACACTTTTGGCTATTGCTAAATATTTAAAAAACTACAATTTATAAAAGTCACTACAATTGCTGTTTATTTGTGTCCTTGGAGAAAAATGGATCCTTGGATAATCTGGAATAGGATAGAACGTAGCATCACTCAACAATTGATCACTTTTCAAACCAAACAAAAGTAATTTTTGTAGGCATAACAATTAATTATTTTATAAAATCTCTCTTCTTTTAGCTTTTAGTGTATCACACACTAATAAAAAGTGCATACCGATACAATGCATACCTTCTATAATAACCGAAGAACATTTTATGATGTTTGACTGTAAAAACAAATAAAAGCAATTCAAAAACACTTTGCAAATGGTTTGAACAATTTATTATAATTTTTGAAAATGTTTTATTGTTTTTAATATTTAAAAAAAAATACATAAGTGCCATCTATAAGCAGAAAAACTTTTGTTTCTGAATCATTAAAAGACAATTTAATTTATTTGAACTAAAACTTATTTAGACAATGAGCGCGTACAGATTATAGATATTGTAAGCGGACCGCTCTTTAAGAGTGGACTGCTCTTAAAGAAAGGTTTTATGTGCAGTTTCCGGTTTTTAGGTTGCAGTAGTTACCAACCATGTAAACAATCACCAACTACATAAACATAAAACTCCAAAATCTGACGTTTGATTATAATCAGTAATTATAACATATTTGTTGTGCTGTTTATGTAATTTGTTTAAGTTGTATATCAAATATTTTTATTATAAAAGATAAGTAATAAAAACTCATAAAAAACAATTTGAATGACAATTACTTAAATTAACAGCCAATTCCCGCCGCTTCCAATTGAGCGCAAAAAAGGAAGTTCTTCAAAATGGCGACCTTCTGTCACAAATTTTGTTGTTTATTTCCGGGAACAACAAGTAGCGCTCTTAAAGAGCGGTCCACTCATATGTTCCTGTACGCAACCATTACGTACTAACGGGTTTCAGGCTTATGTGCCTGTTGTAGTCTCCAAATGCAATTCTTCAATTTAAAAATCCAGTCAGTTTAAAGGGTGGGCCATGCAACGTTTGGAATTTGACCTACCGTTTATTTTATTTTTCAAATGTATAATGACATTTATGAGTTGACAAAATTTAGTTTTATGTTCGACATTTACAAAATGGGACTCTTTACACTTGAACAAAGTTGGGAAATAATGAAAACTTACTTCCAAAGTGATGAGTCTTCTACTCAAACGGTAAGAAACTTACAAAACAAATGGAATTTGTGGACCAAATTTGTAAAGCGAATTCGCAAAACTGGAGCGTTAGTGGATAAAATAACAGGTTCACGTTTTTGTCCAATGCGCTCAGCCAAAAAAAAATAATGCTGTTGCTCAGAGTGTGTGTGAACATGCATCAACAACAACTCCTCACCGTTCTCAGAAACTGAACATTTCTCGTACTTGTCTGAGAAAAATTTTGCATAAAGACCTCCGTTTAAAGACCTACAAAATTCAATTAGTCCAAGAAATAAAACCTCATGACCATCGAATGCGTTTTCAGTTTGCCCAATGGGCTAAAAATCGTTTGGCCAAAGATAAGCATTTTAATAAAAAAATCGTGTTTTCGATAAAGCTCATTTTCATCTAGGAGGCTATGTCAATAAGCAAAATTATCACATTTGGGGATCAGAGAATCCACACATGACTATTGAACAGCCTATTCATCCACAACAAGTAACCGTTTGGTGTGGTTTTTAGTCCGGCGGCATTATTGATCCATTTTTTTTTCGAAAATGAGCAAGAAGCCGCCGTTACCGTTATTAGCAAACGTTACTGTGCCATGCTAAACAAATTTTTGTTTCCAAAAATTAAAATGGAATACAATTGGTTAAAACAGGAAGGGACCACTTGCCATACAGCCAATGTTACCATCGATCTTTTGTGCACTGTTTTTGAAAAGAAAATAGTCAGCCAAAATGCTGAGGAGCTGTAGTTTGACTCCGTTGGATTTTTAAGGATAAGTGTTACGCTAACCATTCAGAGACGTTTGATGCCTTAAAACACAAAATCGAAGTTGCCATTATTTCTGTATTTTGCTTAGTTTAAAAATTGAAAAACAACAAAAACTGAATTATCATTCATATAGTATCAAGAATTAAGCGTACTGAAAAAAATTATAGATGGCGTTGGAACGCATCGTTTCTTACAAAATGACAAAATTTGGTTTCCCAGAGAAACACCTAGCACTATTCTTGACACCCTGTATATTGGTAAAGTCTTAGCGGAACTTTATACTAATATAAATCTTAGTTTAAAATTTAACAAAAACAATCAAACTTAAAACGGCAGTCAAAACGTTATCAAATCTCAAGTGTCATCAAAGATCTGAAATATACCAAAAAAATATCTAAAAAATTTGTCACACAAAACTACTTCTTAAATAATAGTCAATCCATAGTTAAACTATACTTTATCTCTATTTATTGTAAAAAAAATAATATGTTAAATCAAAATTGATTACGTTACATGATTTCACTGTAGCTACAACTAAAAAGAGGTCAATTACAAATAACCATAATAGATCTTATTTTTGATCAACCCACTTTTAAAAGCACTAAAAAATGTCTTAATTTTTAATTCCCAAAACGTATTCCTATTATGAATTAGTCAACCATCCGTAAGTATTAACCCACAACAACAAGATAATAAAAAAAAAATTTTCTTTAAAATTTGAAATCATTTAACAAACCAATTTTATATCAAAAAAACAAAATATAATGTTTATTACGCCGCCTGACCAGTGCCACCACAAACTTTCTCATCCTGCCTTAAAATAAACAATTATTTATCTCCACAGATAGATCTTCCTGCAGTTCAAAAACTTAAACCATTTTTTGAGCCGTATTCAAAATCCACTCAAAAACAAATAACCTAAAACCTCCAACCACAGATGAAAAAAATCGTTCTCAACTTAAAAATAGCTTACAACATCCTCACTTCATTCGCTTAACAAATATTTGAGCAAAAATAAGATGCCACTTAAAATAGCAAGAAACGTATCATCAAAATAAACAAAATACCTAACATAAACTAACCTAACCAAGACCTAAACAAGCATCTTAAAACTAGACTAATACGCTCTTTCATCTTGTTCAGCCTGTTATACGAAACTAAGACTTGAACCTAAAAACAAATAAATATAAAACCTTTAGCTGCATTACTTAAAAATATCATGGGTAGACAAAGTAACTAACAAAGAAGTATTACTTTGTATGAACAAGACAAGAAAGATAATAATTAATCTCATTAAAAAAAGAAAACTGTAGTACCTTAGGCATGTCAAGAGTAAAAAAAGTACTCCCTACTCCGTGCCATTATACGTATATATAGTCGCGCAGTTCCCTTTTAGAGTTTTTAATTAAAGTGTCTCACACACCGAGCCACATAGAAAGCATATATATATATATATATATATATATATATGTATTGGATACCTATATAGATAACTGATCCGATTGGAAAGAATGCTATGCTCTGCATCACTTTATTGAAGACACCCATCCAAATCGTAGCCGCTTCGACCGTTGCTTAAATTTCGTTAGCGCTGTCAATCATACATGTCCTCTCTGCCGTACTCCACGTCATAATGCAGGTAAAAGAAACATATAAAGTCAAAAAATGTCCTGATAAAGATTTTAAAGAATGGTTTGCCTGTGATAATTTCCAACCTCCCCATTCATTTACCCCAAACCCAACAAAATACAACTTACATTATCTAGCAACAAGTATCAGTAATCTCTTAATCGTTTTACAAAACAAGCAAACAGTCAACCAAAAAAGATGTCTCTACCACTAACTGTCAGCCCACTCCATTAGCGCCAAAGAACGGATTGTCAAAAAAAGATAAATGACTTCCAAAAAACATATAGAGCGTTTTTGTCCCCTTCTACTGCTTTACTCTTTATTGACTTCTATAAAACAAAAAGCTATAACCTAGATAAGGTTGAAATTTTCAGTTTTACCCATAAGAAAAATTTAGTCAATAGCGTCTCCCAACGTGATCACATGATCAAATTTGGGCAAACCCAATACTTTGTCTATAAGAATTTTCAGATTCTTCTCCCAACCTAACAACAAAAATCTCCTGTCTTATTTATGTTGCAATCAAAAACTACAACTAGGTGTCATTGCTTCTGCAGGTCTTTTTAATTACTCTTCTTCCAAAATAATGACAAAATAACTCAGTAGTGGAGTGCTTGCTTATCATCACTCCAAAATCGAAAGTCCCATCAATCTTCTTCAAACAGATTTACTCGGGCAATATAAAATAGCCACAAAAAGTATCTTAGTACGCAAATTAAATATCAATCAAAGCAACCAATTTATCATACCAGTAATCTAGTGCAAAAATTTGCGTCGGCAGTCTGAGTTCATATCTCGCAAACCATTTACCTAATAAACCCTAATATCGCTGTAGTTCAGATTCAACGTTCAACTGCAGACCCAGTATGTTTGTAGTACTACGTACCACAAATTATGGTTGATTTAAAAACCAACTTAACTTTATGTGCTAAACACTTAACAAAAGACTATATCCATCAGTCCGAACCACTGTCAAAATTTAGATAAAAATTTTTGTAAATACCAAAATCCAAAATAAAATGGCAACAATACTTAGTACTGCCCAAAAATTCTATAAATCTTTGTACTAAACAGACAAACTACAAAATAGAAAGCTTTTCAATGTAAGACTTTTAGTTTGCTGTTAACTACCTTCTTAAAAAAATTATTGTAACATGACGCAATACATAAGTTTCTAAAAGAACATTGATAAAGATTGAAAATTTAGTTTGCCAAGCTCATCAGGTTCTTAAGTTGCTTCTGCTAACATTATTATCGTTGCTACTTGCTGGTTTCTTTTCCGTTACTGTTCAAACTCCAATTTACAAAAGCCGTTAAGTCACTACCGATTTCATTAGCTCGTCCTTTTCTTTAGACTAAAGATGATCATTTAATGTACTGTGCTCCAAATTCTTTATATTACAAACTTCAACTATTTAATCGATAATGATACTAACTATTATAATTTATATTATTCAATGCGATAACAAGTTTTCGGGTACGCTCTTAAACTAGATCTATTCAAAAAACTAAAACTTACCGTTTCCTTTAGTAACACAATCGACTTTATCCACTTGATTGATAACCCGCGCAGCTTCTTCGGCCAATTCCTGTTTTGATTTAGAAAGTCTTTGCTTTCTTACAGGAGATTGCAACAAATGTCCTTCACTGTCACCACTTAACGCACCAGCGACTCTTGCACCCTCTCTAGGCACTAAAAATTAAAAAAAATAAAACAATTAGTATAAAAAGATTTTTAGCAATAAACGATAAATTTGTCTTGCCATTAAACTTGAAGTATTTTGAAAGCATCTTTAATTAATTAAAATATTTATTTAAAAATTAGCAACAATACGATAATTGCAAAACAAATAATTCATTTTGTGGTTTTAATGAATAACATTATATGTCTGAATTTTATAAACATGTTTACCAAAAAACAAATTACCCACACAGCCAGCACAAAAGTTATTTTGTATCCATGTATGAATATTTTTTTTATTATTTATGGATTTTTTCTCCTGATTTTATTACTATGCAAATGATGGACAAAACACGGCAATGACTTCATCCTTTATTTATTGTTTTGCCCGAAACGACATGACTAACAATAAGTTTTAAATATTTTTCACAATAAAATTAGTAAAATCTTAAATTGAATTTAGTTTTTAATAAAAATAAATTTATTTTATATGAATATGAATATGAAAAATAATATGTTAATGAATTAAGTACTGTCTTACATCCTGTCTGATGATTTAACTGATCGACATCTAATAAACGTACGTAATGCAATATTAATAACTTATCTTTAAATAATCTAATTTATTAACAATAAATTATTCACGCCACATTTACGATTTTATAAATTACAATAAATGTTAATTTGCGGCATTCTTGTATTACATCAATCACATTTATGGTTATTAATGCCATAATTTTTCTTACATAAAACCTATTGTTACTTAATTAACACATGTAATGTTAATGGTTTGTTGGAAGTGCATCCTGCAATTATAATGAATTGTTATTTAATAATATTAATAAATATTACAAAATTAAAAAAATATATAAATAAAAATTGTACGATTCATTATAATTGAATTAAATATCCATTATAGTATTGGTAGATTGAAATGCCAATGTTGAAGAGTATATACAGGGTGATTTATAAAAACAAACAAAATTATTTATTTAGTCGTTTTTTAATAATAATACAAACGTTTATTGATTACAATTGTAAAAAATTATATTTTTCTACTCCTGACTTTAATATACGCGTATTGCGATCTAATACAACGCTGCAGTATTACATTTTGTGGTAATTTATTATAAAATTGTTTAGTTAAACACAAAGTTTGATAAAAAAATGCATTAGTCAATAACTATTGTTTTGATTAAAAATAAATATGCATAACATATTATGTCTATTAAAAATACTGTAAACAGGTGTCGGTAAATGAATGAGTCATGCGCTAAGTGCCCACGCATCTACATAAAATTGAAATGCATTACGTATTATTTGATTTTAAATTTAAATTTAAAATTTGTTTGAGGGGCCAATAAATATTTATTATGTTTTATCTTAACCAAATGTTGAGTTAATATTCACTACTTTTAGTATCTTCATAAGTTTGTAACAAAAAAATCTGCTTATAAAAAATAATTTGCATGGTGAATGTTAAATACATGAAATCCGGACCATATTATGTTCTGAAAGATTGTATAGCAATTGAGATTGGAAAAAAGTTGACTTTTTCTATGACTGGTTTATATCGTTCCCATACACGTCAAGCTACAAATAATTTTAAAAATACAAAAACGTTGTTTAGAAATTAGTCCAGCTACCGTTCGGATGGTAGCAACTGTTAATACTTAGACGCCAACTAGATGACAAAACGGAGTCATAAGCAAACTAAAGAAAATTAAGCTCTCCGAATGTCTTTACTTTTTTAGACTATTTTAATAAGTTATCAGTTACCTACTATAGTTCTCAAAATCTAGTATTTTCTTCATTTAATTCTAATTAACTTTTTAAATAGATAAATAAAATTTAGTATCTGGTTAGCCTAGATCCATGGATTATATTTGTCTTTAAAAATCTTAATTAACTTTTCAGAATTTTCTAAAAATAGCAAAAAAAAAAACTGTTTACACTTCTTCTTCTTATAGTGCCATTGCTCAATACAAGCGTAGGCTCCCCTCTCGTATGTTTGTAGTGTGCAATAATAGTTCTACACAAACATGCGGGACCTACAGTTTAACGTGAAATCCAAACCACACCACTAGAGGGGTTTACTAGGCAAATACTTCGCTGGTTTGCCATTGCCTTGCAAAGGAGACGACCGCATCAAAATATATTCGACAAATAAGATATTGCTGCTGCCGGAAATCGAACCCGGGCTGCCAGCTTAAATTTGTTATAAACACTGCTCATAATTTTCTAAAGTCTTTCAAAAACTTGATTTTTGGTTTAAGTAGCTCTTAAATTCTTAAATGTGACTTTTCAAACTTTCTCAAACTTTGAGAATGCATACAGTGCTATATTCCTAAAAATATCTTTGTCGTTTTAAGCCATTTTAAGCCTTTCAAAACTTTTTAGAACGTTTAAGAAACTTCTCAAATAGAGATAAGTTAGTTATTATTATTTAAATTTTGTATTTCAAAAATCCAATGACTTATGAAGCATTGGCTACAAGATTATATAGTACATCTTACAGCCAATAAGCAAGTAAATGTAAGATACTTTTCCCGAAGATCACATGGGCAACATTTTTATACCTCTCATCACCTTAAAGGAGATCAGGAAGCCAGACAACAGAATAAAAAAGTGCAAAACGGCAAGCCAAAAAAAATCCCACCAAAAGCAACTAAAGCAATTATTGAAAAATGACCAAAAAAGCACTTGTAGTCACATTTAACAATCTCATAAGTAAAACCATTTTTCCAGATGACAAAAATAACGAAAAGCACCGCTGAGGTCCCAAAAGGCTTAGTCAAAAATCAAACACAAAAATATTGAAGATCTTTCTAATTAGCTATTCTGATAATGTAGTAATGATTATTGCGGGCAAAAACATTAAAAGTATGTTAAATAAATAATAATTAGACGACTCGTTAATAGCAAAACTGCTTAAAAGACAAAGTTTGTCATTCTTGTAAAATAAAAAAACCTCAAAACCATGTTATTTACGGTCGACGTCGTGCCAATAACTAATCAAACAGACAAAGAAAAAGAAAGACAGCAACTCGGCCGCGTAGACAAATTTTATCCTCCAACCTAACTACTTGGGTAACAAGGAAACACAAGTGCGTTGACTATCACCTTACAAAATTTCACATTAATCCACTTTAATCAGTTAACTGCTGTTCTAAATAAAGCCGTTAATGTCATTCCAGTCCATGCTCTTATATTCTTTAGTCATGATATTTTCCGGCGACCTGCTGATCTTCTTCCATCTATTTTTCCTTGCAGGATTAGTTACAGTAGATGATAATTTTCGTTCCTTATGATATGCCCAAAGAACCCCATTTTCCTATGTTTGACATTTGTTAGGAAATCAGTTTTTTCGCAATGCGCCGTAGTACCGTTTCGTTTTCTTGCAGTTCAACTTCATTCCGTATCATTCGCTCACGTTTGTTGCAGTCTATCAGTCTCTGAAGTCTTTCGGCAGTATCAGCAATCAGAACAGTGTTGTCCGCATATCTGAGGTTGTTTATTGTTTATTACTAGACCTTCCTTTACGTTGTCTAGTGCTTCTTTAAATAGCTGTTCTGAATACGCGCTGAACAGCAGTAGAGATAGTACACACCTTGGCAGACCCCTTTCTTCACTCTAAACTCTTCGAATATTTGGTCTTCTACCCGAACCATGGCGTTTTGCTGTAGGTACAGATTGGATATTATGTCTCTGTGGTCAATTCCGCTTTCACGTAGAATTGCGATAAGTTTGCTATGTTAAACTTTATCAAATGCTTTCTCAAAATCAATAAATGCTCTTTGGACAAAAACTTGTATGGCAAATAACGCCTCTCTAATTCCTAGTCCTTTTCTAAAGCCGAATTGTGTATGACTGATGTTAACGTCTAGTTTTCTACATATGCAAGTTTGATGATATTGAGAATACTTTTAGAACGTGACTCATCAGGCTGATTATTCTTTGTTCTGAGCATTTTGTTGCGTTCGCTTTCTTTGGAAGTGGAATAAATGTGGATATTAGCCAATATTTTGGTATTTGACCTTCTGTGTTTTGTTGAAGAGTGTAGTAACCAATTTCTCTTGTTCTGGCTCTAGTAGTTTAAGCATTTCCCCGTGTATCTGATCTGGTCCCAGAGCCTTGTTAGTTTTAATCGGTTGATTGCTGTTTCTACTTTTTGTTGAGTAATAATGTTGTGATCATATTGTTGTCCACATCAATGTCTCCAAAAAGCTCTTCCATATATTGTTTCCATCTTGTTAGTATTTTGTAAGTTTATGTAATGATGCTACTGTTGCTTGCTTCCTATTGCTTCTTTTATTTTTTTATAGAAACTGAAACTGTCGTGTTTTGCTTGTAGTATTTCAATTTTGGCACATTTCTCTTGTAACCATTGTTGTTTAGCTTCTTTAATTGTCTTAAGTACTTTCTTAGTTTTTGTTTCTATATTGCCTTCTTTCTTCCATGAGGTTTATATTATCTGTCATCTATTTTTGTCTTTGTTCGGTTTTTTCGGGTTTCAGTTCGTCTTCTGCGACCGTAATTATCGCTGTTTTTATTTGATTCCACAATTCTTCTGTTTGTGTGGTTCACTATTTATCCTGTTTTTAGTTTTCTGTAGAACATTATTTTGTTTAAGTTTCTGTGTATCAACTTTTGTTGGGCGTCTCTTTTTGATTATTTTCTTCAGCTATATTTTGGTGCGTCTGGGTATGTTTTGACAGAGAGGATTGCATTGCGATATCTTCTGTTTACCATTACATAGTCAATTTATATCCTTACTATTTTCTGTTGGTTATCGGCTGCAGAGCCTTCTGGGATGTAGTAAAGTAGGTATATAGTATATGTTATATTTATTAATTGCACAAAATTTACTTAGAATTATGTGCAGCTTCAATACATGTAAGAAGAGGAGGTAAACCGGCTAACTAACTCAAACAGAAAGATATACAACGCAAACGCACGGTGTGGTAGTTGAGTAGTTAAACGTTTGTTGTTTTAGTTTTATAAAAAATTTATTCAAATAACTTTTTCATTATACGTTCATGGTAGTTACTAACTTGTAGCCTAATAAGTTCAGAGCTAAACTCCTACATTCTTACCTTACTCATTATATACGCTACCAACAACATTTTCCAATAATGTTTTTAAATAAACTTTACTAAGTTGATTTACAGCTGTGGTCCCAACTATGCAGTACCGGTCAACTGCCATCTGAACTTTAAATCCTGAATGCTTATGCCCCTATTCATAAAGACGATGCTGCTCACCAACGAAAAAATGGCACCATATGAAAATCAAGTTCAATCAATGTATTTTTCAACATTAATGCATAAAAAATCAATTTTATAAATGTAATTTAACCAGCCCCAAATACAACAAACTCGAAAATAGCCGGTCTTCAGGCTGGAGTTGAATAATTTTCAACGGAAAATCATGTCCACCATCCTCAAACTCCAAAACTACTTTCAAGTAAAAATAAAACAATCAATCCAATCACAACCCAGAAATACTGAAGCTCTACAAAAAGGAAACAAATGAGAAAAAAGAAAAATTTTCTGTAAATATGTAGTTTGGAATCAATCACATAAGACCGCTATCCAATAAAGAAGACTTTCAAAGCCTTACAAAACAGGCAAATTCCATGGGCAGAATAAGGTTCAATTCCTAAAAGTAAACATTGGCAAGCTGACCTCAAAAAAGGCTTACGAAATCAAAGAAATCGTTGCAATATTTACTAATCTTATCGACCAAGCCACGGACATAGTTTCTAAAGCCCATCAGGTTCGCGCTGATAACCCTTAAGGATTATCCTGCTCAGTTAAGGCATTGATAAACAAAAAAAAATGCTGCCAAACATCAATGGCAAAGACATCGCAACCCCAAAAATCGCAAGATTTTAAACTCATAGTAAAGTAATTTTGGCCATAAAGATGCACAAAAAGCAGTGCTAAAAAATAAATTAGAATCAATCACATAAGACCGCCATCCAATGAAGAAGACTTTCAAAGTCTTACAAAACAGGCAAGTTCCCATTCCAGCCATCCATAGGCAGAATGAGGTTCAATTCCTAAAAGTAAATATTGGCAGGCTGACCTCAATAAAAGCAGTTACAAAAATCTAAGAAACCGTTGCAATATTTACTAATCTTATCGACCAAGCTTCTAAAACCCATCAGGTTCGCGCTGATAACCCTTAAGGATTATCTTGCTCAGTTAAGGCATTGATAAACAAAAAAAATGCTGCCAAACATCAATGGCTAAGACATTGCAACCCCAAAAATCGCAAGATTTTAAACTCATAATAAAGTAATTTTGGCCATAAAGATGCACAAAAAGCAGTGCTAAAAAATAAATTAGAATCAATCACATAAGACCGCCATCCAATGAAGAAGACTTTCAAAGTCTTACAAAACAAGCAAGTTCCCATTCCAGCCATCCATGGCAAGAATGAGGTTCAATATTCAATCAAGGAAAAAACCGTAGCATTTGCTGGCAGCCTCAAACTCCAATAGTCCCTCTTTATGTCCGAGGACACGGATTTAAAGAAGATTAAAAAAATTCACCAAGAAGTCAATGACTTCTTAAAAGAAACTGACAACAACTCACCGCTAAAAAGAGTCCAATCTTCTCAAATCAGAAAAACTATCAAAAACTTAAAACAAAATACCCAAAGCTTTAAAATCATTTTTGCATAAAACAATAATGGCTCTCAGCAATACTGCTAATAAAATTTGTCAAACTGACCACTTTCCTAAAGTCTGAAAAAGCTTGCTCGTAAAAAATATTCCTAAACCTAATAAAAACCAAAAGTTTCCCCAAAACGACTAGCCAATTAGTCTTCTATGCACCTTAAATAAGATCATAAAGAAGATGATCTTAAACATAGATAATCAAAGACCACACAGACGCAAACAACATGAGTTCCAAAAAGCACTCTGTAGTGTATCCACTAAACCAAGTGACTAATCACATAGTCAAAAATTTGAAACTTAAAAAACCACAAAAGCAATTTTTTTCGTGGTGAGTATAGCCCTCAACAAGGATGGGCTTCTACTAAAACTGTACAGACAAAACTTCTTTCTGCGTCTTATAAAACAAAAACTTTAAACCACAATTTTACTTCTCTACAGATCACGACAGAAGTTACTCAAAACTCTATACTCTCGCCTCTGTTATTTAACCTGTTCATCGTCGATTTGCCTACGAGATAGACAAACGTGGTAAAAATAGCACAATATGCTGACCACATAGCAATAACCTACACTTCAAAGTTAAGTGATGCTACAAAGCATCACCAATGATCTTGAAGACTGACTAAACAGCTGGAGCGTCAAAGCAAACGTTACCATATCCCATACCATAGTCAAATGCTGCCAAATATCTAGAAATCACCTTTGACAAAGGATTTACGTACAAATTCTACGTACAGTTCATTCTAGACAAAAGACTGGCAAAACATCTTTTAATTCTAATGCTTCGGCGGAACAGTCGCTTGAATCCGAATATACACTTTTATATCAGACCACAAATTTCCTTTGCATCCCAAATCTAAACAACAGCTGCAAATTTGCACCTCACTCGTTTCAAAGCGTTCTAAAGTCTGACTTTGCAGATACTTAAACTCCAAAACAAAGAAATTAGTAACAATTTTGTTATCCTCCGCCAGCAAATCAAAACTTTGGGCAAAATGTACAATAACCTCGCGCTCCACCAGAAACCTAATCTGACCCGACTTGACAGCAAACACAAATTAGTAAAAAAAATCTTACAAGCTTCTAAATAAAACTCATATATTTCAAAAAATAGCTTATACTAATACTTAGTACAAAAAGAAACTGAAGCTTTAGAAGACTGTATTGTAAAATTTAATTTCTATTTACCTACCACTCCTAATAAAGTAATAAGTTTTACTAACCTAACCTAACCTAACCTAACTTCATACCATTCACAATAAAAATTACTTTTAATAAAACTCGCATCGAAAAAAGGTATAATACGCAAACCCTTAACATAGAAATTTTTGTTGTTAATTTATGCCATTGTAAGTCCCTAATTATTTACAATATTAGATTTTTAAACCATACGTCTTTAAAAAAATGATATTAATACAATATATAATTGTTAATGCATCTTTCATTAACAAACCAGTTAATTTCTTTAGCATATTAGTACATACACTGATATGATAATAATAAATTAAGATGATCAATGACCACAACATCTTCATACCACACACATACAAACTCTCAATTTTAAGTGTGAGAAAGTTAAATTCCCTCTACATTAAAACGTCCCATAATAACTTGCGATAGCTGTAATAAATTTTCGACATAAATTATTGATGAGTGCAATTACTTTCGTATCGCGTTGCATCACAGCTGAATTAAATTTTACAAGTAATAATTTCGCGGAGGCAATCTTACATCATTGCACTTGCACAGATGGCACCTGTAACACATTCCGACCTGTTCATTACATATTTTATTTATTTATAAATAAATAAATTTAACATTAAAAATGGAAAAGGGAGTTTACGCAATAACGAAAGTGAAAATGCAGTGTGGGCATAAGAAATTTACATTTAGATTATCATTTCTTTAGTATATTAATTGAAATAATTCACGGGTTATATCATTAGACTTTTATATGCATATTAAAGTTAAATTGCGTAAGAGATTATGTGTGCATATGTAATGTAATGCAAAATAAATATTATTAATTTATTTTGTTGTTCGATAAATTTTCTGAACGGGCAACTTTCACCGCTGACAAAAAAATTATTCTTAAATCAAATTTCGATAAGAATATTGCATAATGGAAACATTCTATTATTATTTAATTTATTATCATGTTGAATAGTAATGATCATAAATTTTGTTCAAATGAGTGAGTTCATTATTTGGCATGTGAAGCCAAGCAATACTAATAAATTTAATCCTTATAGAAAAGATTAAATTTATTTAATATCAAATTTATTGCATAATATTTATTATGTGAATGAAATATTATTAGTCATTTTATGGTTTAAAAATGACAACATCTGTTAGATGCATGGTCGATTATTATGATTGAATGTGGACCAATAGGAAATGGCTTCAAATTGATTCATAATACAATAATAAATAAATTATTTTATTTAATATAAGTTTTCAAGCTTATATCCAGTTATATCTTTCCTGGACTTTGGTAGTCTGACACAATTAAAATTCAGACAAAGGCTTTGTGGCCAATTCAAGAATTCTCAAACAGTGTAAAGTAAAGTAAACATTAAAAAATAACACAAACAACAAAATTACTCAATATCGTTTGTAAAATGTATGTTTTTTTTTTTAATTTAGGATAATAACAAATTTGTAACTTTTAATAATCAGCTAACGTTTCGGCTTCATCGTTAACCTCCATCAGAGCTAAAAACATTAATTTAATCTTAATAATAAACACCTAATTATTATATTTGACTATTACTAGAAAATATATATTATATAAATATTTTCCTACATTATGTTCTTGAAATGAGATTGTATAATGTTTAACTATAATAACCTTACCCAACAAATAGACGTTATTTCCTTTTTACTTCAATTGGTATTAATGTTGTTTGAAAGAATGTTCACTAAACGAAAGTAAAAGCGAGACTGGGATCGTGATCTCATCTTTTTTTAAGTACCTAACATGTAAGGCAAATAAAAGCGCCGGTTATTAACAAAGGCCGTGTAAACGAAAATTAACGTGAATAGTAAATATTATATATTACGAATTGTGTGTTCTCTATGTTTATTTGTAAATAAATATGTCGCCGCCTTTGTGTTATTTAATTTGAAATGCGTCTTAAAAATAGCTAGAAAAAGATGAGTGTATTAGGATATTGTATTTCTTAATTAAAGAAATATTTACTTTTGTATGGGAATTTTAGTTTGAAAAGTTTTGACATAATTTTCTGTAAATACTGAAGGAATAACATAATAATGTATCAAAATTACAAAAAACATAAATAAAACTTTAGCATAATAATATAAGATTTTTTAGTAAATTTCTTTATAAAAGTATTTAAGCTCAACAATTGTCTATACTTCCGGTAAAATCTAAGACACTACTCAAAACCACTGCTTCCAAAATAATTTTCAAGAGTGTTTCTCCAATCAATCTAATAGACGCCATTTTAACCTTATCTATACTTTCACTCAATCAAGGCACTACACGTCCCAAACTACTTCAACATTTTAAAAGTGTTCCTCTAATTAATATGGTTGATGCAAAATTGTCTTGTTTTTCTCCTTCAAATATCAAATATTAAATTTTCTCTCCAAAAAATCCACAAAAATAATATTTAAAATCACCAATTTCAAAAACTATCTATACCTATGATCAACAAAACTTCACAATTAGATCGTGATTGTAGACAAATGACTTAAATTGGTGTACTTTATGTACCTAAGGTTGTCGTGAAGGCGGCGTCGGTGGTCCAAAGAAGGTATCTGTGTCCCTCAGTAACAAAAACAGTAGAGACTATCAATAAACCCGCCGTAGGAAGGCGTACAGACGCCACAACGTGGTTGTTTCTTATTGTGTTCGTTGGTGGCGTCCTGGTGCAATACCACTTAAAAAAGGCTAACCAATCGTCCGCCGTGCTATGCTAGGTGTCGTCCAGCGTGACGTAGTGTGCTAGAGCTGTTAAATCCAAAAACTAATAGTATGCTCTCGGTACAAGCGTCGGTGTAGAGAAATTTGCCATAAATTTGTTAGCAAAGACCGTTGTGATTGAAGTCGGATTATGGTGGTAGAATATTCCATCATTGGTAATTTAAGTCTTGTTGTTTATGTGTGTGTTGTCTTCTATCTGAATTCAGAATAAATAATTTTTGATCTAATTCCGCCCAATGAGTGTGTCTGAAGGGGGATCTAGTCATGTGGTACTGTCTGGCAGCCGCAACAATTCACCGTCCTTTCCTCTAGGCGTCAAGAAAGCTAGTGCTTTGTCCTAGGAAGCATTTTTAGGAGACAGTGCAAGTCGTAGGTCTTTAGAGTGTAGTTTTGAAAAAAAGCAATATAGTAAACCTTTTATCCAGAGATTCTTTGTTCCAAAAAGCATCTTCAAAAGGTAGTGTAGTAACATGTCTTTAACGTGTACTTTGGAAAGGGCGGTATGACAATTTTTATCCAAAAACAATTACCTCCAGCATTAGTAATACAAAGTTTAGAACCCATCCATTTGTAATAAAACCCCTCCGCACCTAGTAGTAGTGCAAATTGCCGGCCTTTGTGGCAAATCGGCTACTGGCTTGTTGAAATAGATAGTTCAGATTGTTCTTGTCTTGTTTGAGATAGTTTTTATTCCAACCTCTTGATTAACAATAATAGCTTGTCTCAACGCTCTACTAAATTAACATTTTACTTTGTTTGCCTTCCCCGATGTTGGCTATCCACAACACAACTTTAACCTTGTTTGCGGCACTATAGAACAAATCTGTAGTTTTTGAATTAAAACACGTTCTCAGGTTCTTCAACCTAAAAATCTTTTTTTGCTTAGAGTCTGCCTTCTACCATTCGCTGCACTATTAATTAGAATGTTTTATATTTTTCTTGGTGTCTCATAATGTGACTCAGGTATTCCAACTTTCTTATTTTTTCCATCTAGACCACCTCCGCATCAACATCCATCTTCCCTTGCAAAGCGTCAACTCGCAAACTGTAAACCACTGTTAGACAGTATAGCCTTTAAGTAATTAAACCAATGGCTTCTTCTTCCAGTAAACGGACGGTAGTTAGCTGTGGGAGCGGATGCTGCTTCCAGCAACAAAGTACATAAATCCATCATAGTCACGACCTAGTTCCTTTATAAAGAAACGTCAAAAAAGAAAATACTTTCAATCCTCCATTACCGTTCTGCCATTTGTAGTCTCTGTGTATAGTTTGCGTCGCTTTGGTGCAAGATCACGTGATACACCCAAGCACAAAAGTGCGTATGTCCTTTCGGACTTTAGACCAATGATAATGGTAAAAGAAATTGGTGATGAATAAATAACTTTAGAACTCTTTTCCCATGACCTTTTTGCCATTTGTAGTTTCAACGGATGATTTGCGCCGCTTTGATGCAAACACAGGTGATAACACCATAGCACAAAAGTGCGTAAAAGCTAATGGTAATAGCAGAAGAAGGTCGTGTTAGATGAGTTGCTTTAATAGCTCTATCTCAGCAGATGGTAGTACAACCAGTAAGTCGCAGCTAGTTCCCATTCAAAATAGTTTAAATTCATGTGAGAAAAACTTTATAGATTGGCAACCGACTCTCAATAGTGTTGAATAACTGCCTATACCTAGGGGCGTTCTTGTTGAGCTTGCGTGACCATTTCTGCCACTGTATCCGTTTCAAAAACGTTAATTCTTTCGCACTCTCGGTGAGGGCGTTGACCTAAAAATTAGTTTAAGGCCTGGACGCTGTTACTGGTTTTAGTTTCACAAAAGTGAGTATTCTCTAAAGACATAAGTCTGTCCACGGTTCTTCTTCGCCAACAAGTTTTGGCAGAAAACGCCTGGCACTAAGTTTATAAAGCAAAAAGAATGCAATTTACAGTGTAATTGAACTCCTTCAATAGAAATGACTACGTAGTACATTTTGCCTAGGTGTCGGTGTAGAAGTTGAAACACACTAACCTTACCGGTCAGTAACGTAAAAAAAATTTCTGTTAGGTAGGGCCAACCGGTATCTTTTTATGACTTAGACAACAACCATGCACTCAAATTTGTTAAAGTAATAGCAATACCCGCTAACAACACTTCAGTCCGGCAGTTTCGTTCTATCGTAAGATGATGAATCATTTGAGTACTTTTTCTGGATAAAAAATGGCGCCCACAACCGTGTAGCTAAAGTCAATTTGAATCATATTCAAGGTAATCCCTTATTGGCTTTAGATAGTGTTCCAAGGATTTGTTCCCATCCACCGTTATGCGATAAGCCAAATATTCTACTTCTCCCTTGCCAAATTCGTATTAGATAGGTTGTAACGCATTCCTAATTCATAGAATCACTCCAGGACTAGTCGTAGAAAGTTTTAATGTTCATGTTCGTACATAAATTCATCATGGTCAAGACAGCCTTGTTCCCTTTGACGGTAAGAGCCAATATAGTCAACGACTACCTTCTTCTATAACTTTTCTGCCCCTCTCTGTTAAAACGGGTAGTTTGAACCCATTTTAGTACAATAACACGTGATACACACCAGCACAAAAAAATGTGCGTATGTTCTTTAAGCCATCAAACCAATAGTTTTACGCAGGTGAGTGGTCGCTATTTTTGAGCAGCTATTATTATAATGAGTTACGTCCCGTCTGGAATAGTTCGCCATTTCACCTCAGTCGGCAGAGAGCCTGCGCCTAGAAGCAATCTTGTTGGTCTCGTACGTGTGACCATATGTGACAATTTCTTCGCTCAAAAGACAATTTCTTTTTCACAGTCTCTGTAATGGCTTTGGTCTAACTGTTAGTATAAAGCCTGAATGATGTTACTGATTTCCAAAAGTGCAAATTCTATGGAAGCATTGGTCTGCCCTCGTCTATGACATCTTTGCCGACAAGTTTCTTCTTCGGGCGTCGGTACAAAGAGTCAAGCACTTAGTTTATAAAACCAAGGGTGTAATTAAATTCCTCAAATAAAAACAACCACTTGATAAATTTTGGCTTGGCGTTAGTAGAAGAAAGCCGCACTAAATCCTTGTTATCGGTACGTAACGTAAAGATTTTGTCTATTGCTTAAATCCGGTATATTTTTATGACCCAAACAACGGCCAAAGCATTTCATGCGTTTTGGAGTGATAGCGGGTGTATCGGTCTGTCAACTTTGTGCTAATGTATGAAATAAAGTGGCATGTGTTGCAAACGTCAATTTAAAGCACAAAATGCAGGCCGGGTTATAGTCTTGCTAGTTTGAGAGGCTGATCTATAAGCTTTTTGAGTTGTTCAAAGGCAATATAATAAAAGTTTTGTGTTCTCTTTTTATTGTCATTAGTGATTTCTCTATTTTGGTATCCCTAATTAACTTCAGGCGGTACTCAAAAAATACGTTCTCATCCGCCGTTATGCGGTGGCTTAGATAATCTACTTCTCCTTTGCCAAATTCAAATTTAACTAAGTTGCAGCACAAACCATGCTCTTGGACTAATCGTAATTAGCTTTGCTGTTCGTCGTTTGAGTTGACCATAATGTAGTCCAGATACCTAGAACGCATTTGCCTAACAACCCCGCCAGGACTTCAAAAATTGTTTTCTGATAGATAGCCAAAGCATTTTTGAAGACAAAAGTCACTTTAAACCTTGATAAGTGCCCCAGTCAAAGATAGCAAAAGTGTTCAAATGCTTGTAAGGTTGGTGCATAAGAATCTACGAGTAACCCGTAGTAACATCCATTTTTTTTTTTAACCATAGCTTTGCCAAAATCTTTAAGAATTTCTCAAATTTTTGGCAGCAGAGTTACCTCGTTCTTGATTGCTTTGTTTGGTTGTGAGTAATCTACACAGAACCTGGAAATGCGGCCTTTTTTATGATAACGGCAAGCGCGCAGTATTTGCTGGACATGCGTTCCATAATGCCTAATGCCAACAATTCCTTGACTTTCTGGTATTTAAAAGCCTTTTGCGAGCGTTGTAGCAAGAGTAACGTGCTGCTCGGATCGGAAAAGTCAGCCAAATAAATTTTTTGTGTCCTAGTTTGTGTAGTAGCGGGTCTTGGATTATTGCTAAAAACTGATAGTAAAGCCTTGATAATATTCTCAAATCGCTGCTAATTGGGTAGTAGCAACCCCAATTTGGCATCATCAAATTAGAGCCAAAATCGTTAGTTTTCCCGCTTTCATAATAGGGTAGAGCTCGGATGACCGATAAAGTAAATGCATTCCCGGACGTAATATAAGCTGACCTTGATTGTTCGCCAATCAGAAATGTCCTAGGATCACGTATTCGCCTAGAACAAAAACAATTACCTCTTCTCGGTTTTCCCCTATGATTACCATTGTTCGAGCTTGGCCGGTGGTGTTTAACACAATTATTAAAAAAGTTTGGAGCAAGCAAATGCTATTTTGGCCAACATTGCAAGCCATTTTTGGCGTTATAGCTTAATTCAACTGTGTCTATCAACTTCTAGGTCCAAGTTTTAGCCATTGTCGCTTACTTGTGGTCTAAATAGATGCCGTAATGCAACTGTTGCCTTCTGGAGAAAGCTGTAAAAAATACATTTCTCATTTTGTATTTAAGAAATTCTATAGTGTACACAAACTCCTTCAAATCTTCATAAATTGCTCCAAAACTTTTCCAAGCTCTGGTGCGGGAGTCTACTCTCAAAACCGGGACATCTAACATACGACGATCTTTCAAGCCAAAATAGCCTATATAATCCATGTAGACCGCAGCACTACTATTTGCAACTTTCCATAAAAAACCTGCAAACTATTAAAAAGATCTTGAGAGGGCACTCTCAACTAAGAAAACACATGCATTCTATAAGCATTATTGACATCCCAATATGTAGAAAATGTAAAATGAATGACAAGACAAACCGAGCATGTACTTGCCGAATACTCTCCTACGCAAGAAAGTCCATGTTAAAAAATTAATGGCTTGACAAAAAAAAAACCCTTCCATGGGATGTTCTAGCATCAACTACATAAGCTGTTTGTGTGCTGGAGCAACAAAATAAAGTAAATACTAAAAAGGTACAAAAATAGTAATAAAGCCTAAATGCAGTGAAAATGGTTCAAACCTCTAACCTCAACCCAAAATTCAGAATGTCATGACAAAATGTAGCTTGTCGGCAAATAAACGCCTTGACAAGTTCTTATGCTTGGTAAACGTTTCTCATTAGACTTCCAACCATGTAAGTAAGTATACCAGTATAGATCAACACCTATCATAGTAACACTAAAGTTTGCAACAAAACTGCTTTTCAAAGTTACTTGCTTTGTCCTTAAAACTTTAAAAATAAACCTTATGGTAGACCAACAGTAAGAACACTTTAAAGTTTTTGTCGGATTCTCCTTCAGTGCTGAGATAGGTTACTACCTAGAGTACAATCTTGTTTCCCATCGGCAGCAATGAGTTCAACCAAAAGTTTGAGTGTGCCATCTAGCTTCTTGTTTCAACCTGTATCAAGAGCGTCAGCTGCTACTGAAGCCTTGGTCAGATCAGATCCTATTGACTCCAGCGGTTTAGCTGATGCTAGTGATAAGTATATAAACTTCAAAGTATAACTGGAATCAGCCTATCGCTGTCAAAGTGCCTGATTGATCGTGGTGCCACCTGGTTGAGTAGTATTTGCCAATCGCGCCTATGAGTCGACGCTTTTATCGGATAATAAACAAACGATAGAAGCATTGTTTCATAATACGGTACATAGCCATCCATCAACGGACTATACAATCAACCAACGCCACCCTCACAACCACCTCCGGTAACGGCAACGGCACCGGCAACACCCAAACGCTCACCCAAGTGTTTGTGAGCAAAGAATTTTTTTTCACTGTAAATGTTCCAGCAAGTTATAACATATTATCAAATAAATAAAAATTGTAATTAAATTAGAGAAAAAAAGTCCGGCAACCAATTTCTTGAAAAGAAAACCTTGAGCGAGTAGGTTACTTATGACCAAAGTCGGTAAACAAAACCTCCTAAACCAGAAAACTGCAATAAAATACGAGAAAACTTAGAAGTCAAAATAGTTTTGTTGAGTGATTTTGTAACATTAGAAGCAGAAATTTCTAACCATAAATCACTATTCCTTATATATCATGAAACTGTTGTTTATAAACATTACAACTCTTTAAACTTTTATTTAAAGTCAAATACGTTAAAAAGTAATTGCTCAAAATTTGCTTTATTTATCAAACTAATTGAAGCACATATGGCACAACATTCCATTATTTAATTAGTTATACGCTCAAGCAATTTTACTAAAGTAACTGGTGCATTATGTACATATCAACAATTTGAACTCGTGACATTAAGTCCTTACAAAAAAAAAACAACCACTATATGTTAATAAACCAATTAACACATTTCAAAACTAATTAGAGCAAGAAATGCGTTAATTTTATTCCCGATCAAGCGTTGTTAAATTGCCATTTATTTCCCTATATTGTGCCACTAAAAAGCTATTTTAAATAAAACTAGTTACACAACCGGTTTATAATGCACTTTTTTATTGGCATTATGTAAATTTAACAACAAACACGACACAACAAAAAATATCGTGTAATAATATGGTGAATATATAATAATATGATTGCTAGCGTTTGGTAACTGGAGCTGTTTTTATTCATTCCTTTACTAGTGTGTCGGGTTTATGGAAATATCTGTCCGCGCACACTTGCAACAAGCGACATTCGATGTGAAAGTCTAATGATAATAACAAATTTATTATGGATTTGTCCTAGTATTGTTTGTTTTAGTCATGTTATACAATTTGGTGTTATATAATGGAATACAAAAAATAATTGAATGTCTACATATGAAGAAATCTATTGATTCTCTGTTTTTGATGGTGAATTAACTTCATTCTTCATGTATGTATAATATAAACAATATTATAACAATTACTAAATTATTTACAAAATCATAATTATAATTACTGACCAAACCAATTTTAGTTAATCTTATTAAAAACTAATAAAACATTCTCTGCAAACTCTATCAAAATAAAATAATGTTTATTTAATTGAAATAATTACTGAAACAATTTTTTAATTTATTTAATTCATTGAATAATTAATTAAAATATTAAAGAGCGTCGTAAATTTTTACATGTATTCGCATTTAAAGATGAAAAGAATTTTAATTAATTCAATGGCATCTTTTATGGCCATACTTTATGTGATATTTATGCTCCTGAAATTTGTCAATGATTATAAAATGGAAGATGGGCATTTTTAATGGACCCTCTAAACATTTTTACATAATCGTTGATTTAACGATTATAACATTTCATAGTTATTAACAATTATACTAGATGTTTGTTTTAGAGAGGTGAATCAACTTGCTTTAAAATGTTAAAGATCTTAAAAAACACGCAAAACTTTCACATAAATTATTATTAATTTGTGGTTGCTATCTGAATTTCAAATAAAATTAATATTTTACTTCGGTTCAAAGTTCTCAGATTATTTATTTTATTTTAATAAACATTTTTTTATGAATGTTCACACTTCATACACTAATAAGAAAAAAATAGATAAATTTGCAAAATAGGTTGAACAAATCCACTGCAGTTATATAGATAGTTGGTAGCCGTTCATTCAGTTATGTACTTTGTAACTCGGATAGTTTTGTCAAACCTATGTACAAAAGTATTATGCGACATATTGTCTAGACAATCTAACTTGCGTTTTGTATCTTCTTCTAGACATTGTTCTGTAGTTTTTGCAGCATAGGTAGATTTGATTTATCTATTGTGTAGTTGGTAGACTAGATAGCTTTCTTCATTATTGTGTAGTTAATATTTAAAGTCATAAAATATAGTAAATGCTTATTTTGTAAGTTTTGCAGTAATGCTCCGTTTATTGACATAGCTGGTATTTATACTAACCTTTTTAAGTTTTCTGATGTTAGACAGAATTGCTTACTACTTTCTGGTTTGGCCTGTAAAAATAGTCTAATTTTTATGAATTAGTGTTCATGTTAACATATTTTAAACCAACCTTTGAGATACTAAAGAAGCTGGTTAAATATTTATTTAAAAATTTCCGTTCAGTGCAAAGAATCAACCAGTCTTTGCAGTGGTAGAAGAATGTTGCATAAATTTTTGTTTGTTTCAATATTTACTTGGTTGTCAATTTCTTGCTGCTTGTTCCAATTCGTAGTTTATCCACTTCGTAGTTTATTCCACTTCCTCGATTCATAACAATTTTGTTTCCTATGGTAATCAACGGTTCCTTTTTCAAAATTTGTTACAGAAAACGTGTTGGATTGTTATGAGTAATAAAAAAAGAGATATGATAGTAGTCGCTGCTGTGTCTTTGATGCTTTTTACTTGATTGTACACTTCAAATCTACCAGGTATTACTAGAGGATCATTTTATTTTGCGTTTATCTTCCAGGCAACAATTGGTCTTATTGTATACTTTCAGTGCTTACGGTAATAAATTTGCTTTTGAGACCATAGTCGACCCTTTATATGTCGTTATCCATACGGTTTCAGCCGATATTTGTTGTATTTTTGTTTTATTGATCAGTACAGTCGATACATAAAATAAATCAATTTTAAGATTGTGCACAAAAACATAAAATTTTAGCCAAATTTCTATAGCAAACATTGTTTAGTGGTAAATGCACGCAAAACTAGCGCAGAATATTGCTATCATAAGTTACAATTTTCGCAATGATAAATATACATTAAACTAACACGAACAGCTAGCTTAAGTTTTCCATGCCCTACCTTGTAATTGAATATTACAATTTACATTTTTTTAATTAAAATATCTCAACTTTTACACAATATTATCAAGATTGAAATTACAAGAGTAGGATAAATTAAATTGTTTAAATAACTGAAGCTATAGACGTTCAACCACTCAACCACCACACCAAGCATAGACGTCATATATTAATTTGTTTAAGGTATACTTTTAAGTAGAGCAACGCGGTCGGTCCCGTTAAGTAGAATGAGAAATAAGGTTTCGGTAAGCAATAAGTCGTAGTCGAGTAAACTTCATCGTAGAAGCTTATTTCAAACAGGTTGTGACTGCGACACAAAATCAGTTTGCATGCACTTTGGATTAAAACCAAACAAAAGTGTTTCTGATAAAAAAAACTATTTTGGAATAACTTGAAAACTCGTCAAAATCCATGAGAAGATCTAAAAACATTTTAACAAGCCTCTGCATGTTTTGCACACTGACTTTCAATTTCAACCTTATAATATGCAATTCTTACAGTGTGGACTAGCAAGAAAACGCATTTCCGTTTTTTTAAAACAGTTAACAAACAAATTTTTGATACTGGGCTGCTGATAATTCTCTAAAACTCCACTAACAACCTCTTTACAGCCCAAAAATCGTCATTTGGCGTGTATTGTCTTCTATTACTGTTACTTCCGACCAATACTGTAAGTTATTCAATGTTGTTACAACCCAAAATAGAGAAATACAATACAATACAATACTTCCTTAATTTATGGTCCGCCCATAAGCCCCGTCGTTCTCATGCCACTTTACAAAATATATGTTTCCACGGTCAACTAACTTCCTTACCAAAAACCGTTCAATGGCCCCCTGCTCTCCTGATTTAACTGTTTCTTTAAATCATCCTCAAACTCTACAGAACTCAAAGAATCCAATAATAAAAAAATCGCTGAGATTCTTCCAGATGATAAAAGTAGAAAAAAATATGATAAATATAATAAATAAATTTTTTTTTCCATATTTTGTACAGATTTCAGAATTCATATATTTTCCTATATAATAAATTTCAGTTAATCATCATAGAGGTAAAAAAAAAACTTTTTTTTTCGGACAATTTCCATACTTAGTTTTTTGAGATGACTAACCGTATTATAGAATTATATTATGAAAAACAATAATTAAACGCCGTCGAAACAAAAAAATGTGTAGAAGCAGAATGCTTGGCATAGTCTGTACGTTTGTGCAGTATATAAAATAAATAATCATTGCGTAGCCAAAATATGAATACCAATTGAGCTGATCAAGTCAAGATAATTAATTTATAGGTCTAAGCTAAACATATTTTAACATCGACATTGCTGTTAAAATTACGCTAAATCTCGCAACCACCACACTGTGCTTAAGAATTAACTTAACACTAATATAGTTAGATGTAATAAAAATGAATCGCAAAAGGTGTTTGTTTAACTCTTTAGAGCTTATAACAGAGTTAACTGTAAAACTAGATGTCATACTAAGCTCGCTATTGGAAGGTAAAGACTGAATATCTAAATCATGTAAAAAAACCAACTCGTAGAAAGAATGTGCTTACTGAAAATAATAGTGACAATTTTAACAAAATTGTAGAAACCAAATTATCATTTCGCAAAAATTACATAATTCTTTTATTGCAAAGATATTGTCCTTCATCCAAAAACCCATTTGGTACAAGGATTTAAACCACAAAATCATTATATGCGTTGACCTTCTGCCAATTAGACTCAAAAGTGGTTGAAAAATTGTATTCAGCAAAGAAGCATATTTTTAAATTATATAGAATAAAGATAATCCAGAAGAAATCATCCAAATACTAAATAAAAAAAAACATAGTTTAGTGCGGTTTACACGGTCGTGGTATCATGAAACAACATTCAAAAATTAAACTAGAGTTTTCGTTACAATTAATAAAGATTGATACCAAACAATAATCAATAATTTTTGTTTAAAAACATGAATAAACGTCAAAAGGTAGTTTGAACAGGATGGCGGCGCTATGTGTTATTCGACAAACATAAACAACTTTTAATTTTCAAAATCCTCCAAAATCATGCAATTTAACTATTAATTTATGCTAATAAACCATCAACAATTTTTGAAGTCAACATTGTTTAAATTATTAGTGTCATATAGACATCAGTGCTCAAAAAAGTAACCCAAAATTAAACGTCAAAACTTCGTTTTGTTAAGAATAGCTACCAAGTGGTCATATCCCCAAAATAATTTTTAAATATTAATGTCATTTAATAGTTACTTTGTTTTGTTATTTTTACAAATTTAAAGTTCTATCAAGCTTAAGAAACACTCAAAATAATTAAAAAGACAAGGCTTTAAAATCTTAAAATTGTGTAACAAAATTAGTGCAAATCTACAAAGTATAACAAGTACAAATAGACTAAATTTGATAATAGATAGATTTATTTGTGCTGAGCAAAAACCTGTTATAGCAAATATTTCTATTCTTCGTTAGTCTGGAGAAAAGCATGATTTGGGTTGGAAAAAATAACTATAAATGTACTATATAAATCTAAAACAAATTCAAACTAGATATTATGTTGTACTAAAACTAATTTATTAAATTTTTACAATTGCCAATATAACAAAAACAAAAGCAATTTTTAGCCCATTTTACAAGCAATTTGTATTTTTTTTTTAAATAAACGTATTTTTGGTACCAATAAATGCGTTTTCTGAACAACTTTATATCCATTTCATAAACAAAACTTGCAATTTGTTACATTTACATGATGTATGAGCGATGTATGTCAATGTTCGTACAAACAATGTATTTTATAAGCTAAATTTCAATAATGGGTAATTCCAAGAAAATTCGGTCAATCGTCCCCACATCGATATCTCCTATTTTGCTCAAATTTTGTACACATGTTTGGCGTACTAAAATATGACAATTCCTAAAATTTTAGATCTTCTTTCAGTTTTTGTGCAGTAAATAAGCAAAAAATAGTCAAAAATCATACTCAAAAGAGTGAATCTTATAAGAAATTTTCCGTAGAACCCAATCCCGTCTTTGGTTTTCCGAAATTTTCCGTAAAAAATAAGAAAATTACCATTTTATTAAAAAATTATTTTTTTTTACTTATTTGATTGTCCAAATTTCCGTAGAATTACCCTAATAGTAATTGAGTAGTTATGCATATTATGCAGAGCAATAATTTTTCTATAACAAATGTTAAAATGTGCTTTGTTCAACTCAAAATAGTACATAAAGTAATACTTTATCTTATTTTTCTAACTTGTCTTCTAGAAAATAATAGGAGGTCAACTAGCAACAATTAGAAGATAAGAGAGTTACGGCAAAAGTGCATTTTGTCATCAATGTTACTTAACTTCTACGTAAACTAATATTCTCCAAAGCCTTCAATGATTTGGAAGTTGGCATAAAAGTAAACCGTACTCCAATCATTAATATTAGATACTCAAACAAAACTGTGATAATAGCAAGCAATCAGCAATACCTATAACAATAAAAACAAAAGAGAACAGAAGCTGGACTAAAAATAAACAAAGTCAAATCAAAATTCATAGTCAAAAGTCGTAATAACCAGGTTGGAGCTTCAATCGCTTTAGAAAAAGAAACGATAGAAAAAACTGAGAACACAAAATACATAGGCACAATAGTGAATGACACATGAGATCAAAAAGTTAAAAATGCAGGTAAAGTAGTACAAGCCATACAAGCATTCAAAAAATTACGGCCCATACTATATAACAAGAACCTAAACTTTAAATCTGCCTCAAAATGCTTAAATGCTACGTCTTGCCAGTCAACAAGATCGAAACCTTCAAAATGTTTACCAAATATAAAAATATTCCAAATCTCGTAAGTGGTGAACAAATCCCTGTTCAAACCAATAAAGATACAAAATACCCCAGTAGATCCTTAAAAAAAATAAAAGCCAGAAGAAACCTCGGCCGTAAACAGCTACCATGGCTCCACAACATAAGAAAACTACTTCAAAAACAATAAACAGAACCTTAGCTATTATTCAGTAGAAGACAATTCGCCAACGCACATACGTGTATAGCAACAGAAGAATAAAAAAAAATCAATTCACTCGCAATTTTATCGCTCTTCAATAAAATATTATTTTATCAACTTGTATGTATTGTACTTGGTTCAAATTACCACCTAGACGCCTTTATACGTGGAAATCACCACAAGACAACAAAGATCGAATAGTTAGAAACCAAATAGACTTCGTTTTAATAAATAAAAGGTTCAAGACGGGAATACAGAGTGCTACAACTTACCCTAGTGCAGATGCACATTCAGACCACAACCCAGTTGTCGTAAACTTTAGACTTAAACTCAAGACAATAAAAAGACCTCGGCCCAATGCAAAAATAGACATCGAACGACTAAAAGACATTACATTTAGAACGGAAGTTGCAACTGAACTTAACAAAACATTAAAAAACACAAAAAACAACAACACGGACGATAAGTGGAAGGCATTAAAGCAAAGTATTGTAAAAATTAAAAAACAAAAAATAGGGACAGTAAAAAGAAGATCCAAAACAAAATGGATGACAGATGAAATACTTAAGCTTATGAACCACAGAAAAGAATGCAAAAATACAGATCCAGGAAGATATAGAAGCATCCAAAAAGAGATACAAAAATCTATAAACGCCGCTAAAGAAAAATGGCTTGAAAAAAAACGTAAAGAAATCGAAGACCCGGAGAAGAAGCATGACACTTTACACCTACATCGGAAACTAAAGGAAACTGCAGGCAAATACAAGAAAATGTCAATACCTGTTTTAACTGATGGAAACAATAAAGTGATACTTGAAAAGCAAGGAATAACAAGAACATGGGAAGAAGTTATAAAAAAAAATTTTGATGACAGAAGAACAGAAAAGAAAGACGTACGGGAGTTGAACAGTCCAGCCATAATAAAAGACAAAGTAATACAAGCTATCGAATCCAGCAAAACAGGCAAAGCATGTGGACCAGAGATCAAGTATACGCTGAAGTAATCAAACTTATAGATGATGATAATGTTGACATTCTTGTAAAACTGTTCAATGAGATTTACGATCCTGGTAAAATACCTAACGATTGGCTAAAATCAGAATTTATTGCAATACCAAAAAAGCCGAATGCTAGAAAATGCAAAAAGTACAGACTAATCAGTCTTATGAGTCAAATTCTTTTAAAAATAATCCAACAACGTGTGTACAAAAAATGTGAAAGTGAGATCAGTGAAACCCAATTTGGTTTCCGTAACAGACTAGGAACACAAGAAGCACTATTTGCGCCGCAGATTCTTGTTCAAAAATGTTTAGACCATCAATAAACAGTATATCTATGCTTCATTGACTATGAGAAGGCCTTTGATACAGTGCGCTATGATGAAATAATAGATATGCTAGAAAAGTCTGAATTAGATGGAAAAGACCTACGCATAATACAAAATCTATACTGGAATCAAAGTTCCACACTCAAAGTTGCCAACGACAAAACCAAAGAAATACCAATTAAGCGAGAAGTACGACAAGGATGCATTTTGTCCCCCATGCTGTTTAACCTATACTCGGAAACAATATTCAAGTAAGCACTCGACGGGAAAAATATAGGTATAAAGATCAATGGCAAATATGTGAATAATATAAGATTCGCAGACGACTCTGTAATACTAGCAGAAAATGAGGAAAACCTTCAGCAATTATTCAACGAGGTGCGAGACAAAAGTGAGGCCATAGGGCTTAAGATCAATGCAAAAAAAAACAAAAACTATGGCAGTCAGCAAGCTCAAGAAGATAGTAAGAATTACTACTGGAACTGAGGTTATTGAGCAAGTTAAAACATTTAAGTATATAGGCACCATGCTAAACAAAAAATAGGATCCAGCTCAAGAAATCATATGTAGGATCAAACATGCTAAAAACACATTTTCAAAGTGGAAGAAATTGCTATGCAACCAAAACCTAAACCTAACAACACGATACCGAGCAGTAAAATGCTATATTCACTCGGTACTATTATACGGTATGGAAACATGGACCCTCAAAGTAACAGAACTACAAATGATTGCGTTTGAGATGTGAGTCTATCGGAGAATGCTTAGAATTTTATGGGTTAAGAAGGCGCGGAACACAAAAAACTTAGAGATCATGAACCAAGATAGAGAACTACTGCGACTGATAAAACAACAGAAAACTGCCTATCTTGGACATATTATCCGCAACAGCAAATATAATTTGCTGAGACTCATCATAGAAGAGCGCATTGAAGAAAAGCGTGAAATCGGCAGAAGATCGCTGTCATGGCTGAGGAATATCAGAAATTAGACGGGACTAAATGTGGGCCAACTGTTTCGGAAAGCTGCGGACAGAGATTCGTTTAAGGAAGTGGTCGCGAACTTCCAGTAATGGAGATGCATTAGAAGAAGAAGATGTATTGTAACAATTTTTTTTTTCGGTTTTCTTAATCAAATTTTGTGAACAATTTTTGATGGTTTTAATACAATAAATGTATTTTCTAAGCATTTTTTTTATAACTTTCAACCAATAAATGCATTTTTTTAACAAATTTTCATCCTTTTCATAAGTTATGTAAGTTTTATTAGTTATTTTTAATCAATATTAAATAACATATTTTTTCTGTTGAATTTCAGACAAACATTATATTTATTTAAAAATTTTTTTTAGTTTTTTTTTTGTTTATTTTTTTTTATCAAGTTTAAATGATAATTACATTTTAGAGATGTTTGCTAGTTTCCTTGTAGTAAGTATATTTTTTAATTATTTAATTCGACAAACAAGTTTTCTGAGCAAATTTTGGTACATTCTATGAGTTAATTGAGTTTTATGTTTAGCCAATTTTTTTTAGAATAAAAACAATTAATTTGTAAAAAAAATTATATGTTTATATTACTCTTGATCAGTCATTTAGTTTTTCAATTTATTTTGCTTTAGAGTATAATTTTTTTATTAATAAGTCATTTATGATACATTTTTAATTTTTTTAATCTAATATTTTATAATTGTACTTTATTTGTATTTTTTTACAAAAAACTGGCTTTTAAGTAATAAATATATTTTTTAAGAAGTATTTTTATAACTTTCAAACAATGAATGCATGTTTTTAGCAAGTAATAGCATTTTTTAAGAAATTTCAAGTAATTTATAAGCAATTTCTGTCGATTTTTCAGTAATAATTACCTTTTTAAAAGTTGCATTTTCGGAAAAAAATTATTAAATAATTTTGATAATTTCCTTATAATAAATGTATATTTGAGCATTTTTTTAATGAATTTAACCTATAATAGATTTTCTGAGCAAGCTTTAGTTTATTTAGTAAAATAATTCAGTTTCTTTAAAAAAAAAATAATATTTAAAAAAATGCAAAATTTTATCATAATATTTTTTTTAAAAGTTAAACTTCAGAGCAGAGAGCGGGGTGCATCGAGAAATTTGCTTTACTATTTTTTAAGATTTTTTTAGTAATTGTCGTTTTTTTAAAACGCATGTTTTTAATTAAAAATCTCAATTTTAACTAAAAAAAAAAATTACTAGTGAAATCAATCACAAATTTTCTGTAGAGTCCAAATCTAGCGCCATTTCAAGTCTATACTCTGTCTATAAGCCGCAAAAGCCATAAAACCATTTTTTTGTCCAAAACTGACGTATTTTGATGTAAATTAGTTGTTTTGTCTATTTGATTTTAGGAGTCTCAAACTCGAAAAAAACTGCAAAAATAGGCCTAGTTTATGTTCTCTTACAAATACAAATTTAGCAGCTTTCAGAGGAATTATACACCAAATATTATAAAAAAACTCAATTTTAGCAAAAAATTCTAAATAAAAAATAGTCAGTATCGTGCTTATTGGGCATTTTTCCTTTACTTAAATTTTTTTTAAAATATTATTTAGCTTATATTTTTTCTAAACTCATTTAAAAGTTTTACAAACACATCTTTTGTCGCTTGAACTAATTTTGAACAATTTTACTCTTTGTTTGATAGTTTTTGAGTTTGCGGCACAAATTTAAACTCGATCTATAAACGCCAAAATTAAAAAAAATACTATTTTTGGCATTCAAACATAAATCCGCCCAAAGCTCATTAAAAATTACAAATATGCTGCTTTTTGCTCAGACCACTATGACCAAAGTAGAGTTTTTTGAAGTTTTTACTGATCAATTTCACTTTTTTTGCTTTAAAAATGCAATTTTTAAACATAAAATCAAAGTTAAAAAATGACAAAAAACTTTTCAAAGTTTCATATTCTCATGAACTGATAAATAGACTACTAATAAGTTATAGAAACAAAAAAAATATTAAAGCAAGTTTCTTGACACTCCCTCCGCCTGCTCTGGTCCGTTTGAAATGGCATTGCCCATAGAAGAAACGTATTTTTGTAATAATTTTTTTATTAATCTCAACCCATAAATGCGTTTTTTAAGCAAGTTTTTATTAACAATGTTTAATTTCAGGTGATTTATAAGCAAACATTTTTAGGTTATATTTAATAAATTAAATTCATTTTAATTTTAATAAATTTTCTAAAAACTGTATTTTTTTTTCAGATTTCGTCTCAAGTTTAACGTGTTTTTAATAGTGTCCTTACAATAAACATATTTTTAAAGAATGTTTTAATAAATTTAACCAACAACAAAGTTTTCTAAGCGAGCTTAGGTTCATGAGTTCATGAGATAATTTTAGTTTATTTAACATAAAAAAAATTAAATTCTTTAAAAAAAAAAATTCAGCTTAAAAAAAAGTTTTTTAATATTTTCCTTGATGATGTTTTTAAATTTATTTTAGTTTAGGTTATAAATTTTCTATTTATAAGCAATTTTGTATAGTTCTTATTTAATAAATTAATTTTCAGAGCAATTTTTTATTACTTCTTTGATAAATACGTTAACTGAGTTAAGTTTCAATTTAAATTAATTAAATTTCCAGTTAAACAAGTTTTGTTAGCAGTTTTTTTAATTAATTTTTATTAATTTATCAGTGACTTCTGTAAAGAAAGTTTCATATAATTATTGCATTTTTTGCCACTTTTTAATAATTTTTGATTTAAGTTTAAACTTTGTTAATACATTTAAGATGCATTTGTCAAGTTATAGAAACCTTAGCAAAGTAATAAAATCCTAAGTAGTTTTATAACTATACAAAATCGTAAAAAAATTTACTTTATAAACTCAAAATGTGCAATAAAGTGATATAAATTTTATTTTTTAAATATGAAAGATTTTGATAATTAAATTAATTGATAATAAATTATTAAATATTTATTTTTGTATAATTTCTTTGTAATAAATTAAAAACACATTTACTATGTACTATACCACAAATATATTTAACTTACTTACTATTCTTTAAATATATTAGTGATATAATATATAGTAAAAGTGTTTTATTTATTTTATAATGAACTAATAAATAACAAAACCAAATAATCTTAAAATTATAAAAATTAATTGTGTACACTATATTATCAGCATTTTTCAGTCATAGAAATATATTTAATATTAGCATACTTATTAGAATTAAAACCTTTATAAAAACAATATTTTAAAGTTTGTTGGTAGCAAACTACGTTGTTATAATATTTAAAAACAATTATTACTACATTCAATACTCAAGAGCAAAAGTCATTTATTAGTATAATTTAAATTTAAATTAATTTTTGTAACAAAATATAAAATAAATTTTTGTTACTTTACAAAAACTTTAATATAAATAATTATAAATTTATTCAAATGGCATTTTAATCAAATTAAATAAATAACACCTGGATTGAATATATTAATTTTAAAATTGTTTTAACTGTAAAAATGTAAATAAAGCAATAAACTACTAATACTATAAAAAACTTACTTTAAATAACCGAGAATCAAAAAAATGATTAATTAAGAGTTTTAATTAATCATGGTAATCCACAAAAATAAAACAAACACCACCACAAGAAAATCCACAACGCACCACTTAAGCCGAACACTATAAATAATTAAAATCACTCGTTGTTTATAAAAAGTAACCAAAAAAAAGGGCAAGTAAATCAACGTAAATATAATTTGCAATTCACGATTGGCGAAACTAATTATTCACGCAGCCACACAGAAATCACCTTGTCAGGTTCGCGAGCACGACTAAAGGCAGGCAGCAGTCAGCGAGCCAGCAGCACACCGATATCGAAAAAGTCGTCCGGCGTTTGTGTCCGGCACTATCCTCGCGTCTCTTCGACAGTCGTACACATGTCCACTCATTCTCCTTTTTTTTTCATCTTTTTTGCTTTCGTGTTTGTTTTCAACGGTGGTATATCGACGGATCACTTAAAATGGAAAGCCACGCAGCAGCCTTGACTAGGTCATATTTTCATTTAACTAGGTGTAAATATACATCGCATTTTTTTTGCTTCTGCTTTGCATATGAAAATGACATTGGATTGTTTTGTAATTACGTTTGGAATGTGTGTGAGTGTGATTGTTTTGTAGATTTTTTTTGAGTCATCTTTAATAATTTTAATTACTATATGTCGGTGTAACCACAATAAAAAATAATGCTGATTAGTAACATTCCAACACATACCTACAAACTTTAAAATAATAAAAACTATATGTTCTCAGCCAAAAAAAAAAAAATTAAATTAAATTATTTATATTGTGTTAAAAAACGTAACAACGTAATTTAGAACACTCTAAAATGAATACCACAATTAGTCTCTTTTATCCAATTTCATGTTAAATGCAAAATTTTAATTAATATTCTGAAAATCTGAAAGTTTATGCATTCTCAATTTTTGTGATAACAAATTTAAAACTTTATTTCAAGGAATTTATAAATCATCAAAGCCAGTTTTTAAGTAACTAACAAAAACCTTGTTAACAATATAAACCAACTAATCTAATTACAATTAAAAATAAAATAATGAACTTCTAAAAATAATGACAATAAAATATTATGGGCAATTCCATTTCAAACGGACCAGTAAAGGGATGGGAAAAATTTGCTTTAGTATTTTTTTTAGTTTCTATAACTTATTAGTAGTCATTTGATCGGTTTATGAGGGTATGAAACCCTTGAAAAAAATTCTACGATTTTTTTTAGTTATTTTGTCGTTTTTTAACTAAATCGCATTTTTTGTTTAAAAATCGCAAATTTAACTAAAAAAAAAATAAATTTACTAGTGAAATCAATCAGAAATTTTCCGTAGAATCCAAATCTAGCGCCATTTTAAGTCGTCTATACCCTGTCTATAAGCCGCAAAAGCCATAAAACCATGTTTTTTACCCTCATAAACCGATCAAAAGGCTACTAATAAGTTATAAAACTGAAAAAAAATAAAAAATAATTTTAAAATGTAAGAAAATAAGTTTTCGCATTTGTCATTAACTTGGCCGTATAAAGAAAACAACTTTTAGACAAAAATGTATTCTAAATTTTTAATAAATCTGTTTAATAGTTAAATTTTTATGTACTAAATTTAAAAATTTAGTTTTTACCTCAAAAATAAGAGTAAAATTTTTCTGGAAAATATAATAACATTCTATAATAATTCTAAAAATGTGCAAATCCTGAGTACTTTTGACCTTTTGACTTTTAGCCAAAATTCGTATTTTTCAACTTTGACAAACCATCACTCATTTATTTGTACAGATATTCAAAAATATTAAAAATAACAATTTGCGTGCCCAAGTTAACTCTAGTAGACTCTCAAAAAACGTTTTTGCTGTTTTTATAACGTTAGTGCTCAAAAATAAAATGCAACCAGGCCTATAACCTTCTTCTTACAAAATGTTTAATAAAGTTTTTGATTCGTTGCCTCACGTTTTTTACTTTTGTAAAAACACACAATTATTTAGTATAAAACGCAGTTTCCCGCCCACTCACTTAAGTGTTAGTTATCAAAAGATTAGATGTTCTTTCTTTTGCAAATGTGAGCTGCCAATAAATTAAAAGAGATAAATGACACATTTAATTTTTTGATCAGAAAATGTCGGGTTAAACTATTTAAACCTAGTCGCTTGCATCCAATGAACTGAGTGCTTTGCCCACCCACACAACTGATTGAATTAACATATCTGTCCTAATCCTTCTAATCTCTTGATCACCAAATACTTGTGTAGGCGGTAGGGGTAGTTTAATTAAAATAAGTTGCGTGTAATCAATAAACTAAACGGACGTAGACAATCAAAACTACAACTCGGTATTGGAAAGTCTGAAGTAAGCATGACCTTGCGGACAAGATCAATCAAGGTTCTACAGTTGTTAGTACATTGATCCAATTTTGGGTCTTTAACATCCAAAACTAAAAAAAATAATTACAATCATCTTAAAGATAAAAGATGTGACAATATCACCTGGCCCAAAACTAATACTAAAATAGGAAAGGTGTAAAAACTAGTTTAAATCATCGTTTTAAAGAGTCAGTTGTTCTTGCAACATTGACAAGTAACAAGACTCCAATACATTTGCTTAATGAATAAGAAGCTTAGCCACGGAAACCACCTCAAAATAAAGAAGAAAACAGGTTAGGTTTTTAGTCAGTAAAAACCCGACATTACTGGACAGTACGGCCCATAGTATTTAGAAGATTTTCCTCTTCTCTTATTACGCCAAAAATGTATAATGTAATAGCTGCTAAGATATCAGAAGTTATAGCATTGCATAGATAGAAATAAAATAATGTACTATTCAGGTAGCACAGACAGCAAAAATAAATACGGCACCGCAATTATAGTCGATAGAAAAGTACAAAAGTCCGTAACAAGCTTCGTATCATATTCACACCAAGTAATGTTCTTGCAAATACAATCCACAACTGGCAATATAAATCTCATCTAAGTATATGCACCCACTAGTGATAAACCAGATGATGAAATGGAGGAATTCTATCTACAAGTGGATACCGTTTTGAAGTCCACTAATAAGCACGACGTCACAATCGTTATGGGAGACTTCAATTCAAAAATAGGAGAAAGACGGGTAGAAAACCTTGTCGGAGACTACGGCTAGACATGAGAAACGATAAAAAAGATAGATTAATAGAATTCTGTCAAAGTAAAAATTTAGTAGTGACAAACACGCACTATAAACTACCACCAAGACGTCTATATCTGTGGACGTCTCCAGCTCATACTAAAAAAAAAAATAGTTAGAAATCAAATAGACTATATCCTAATTAGAAAATAATATAAGAATAGCATTACCTCAGTCAAAACCTACCTAGGAGCCAATCCAGACCACAATCCAGTCGTAGGGAATGTTAAAGTGCGGCTTAAAAACTAGTCAAAAAGAAAACCTGTAAAAATTGCAATCAAAAAGCTAAAGGATGCTGAGATAAGAAATCAAATCAAACAAAAAAAAAGCAAATATTCAAAAAATAGGCACATCAAATACAGATAATCCCAATGAGAAATGGGAAAGCATCAAAAGAGCGCTACTGGAAGGAAACAGAGAAATGTTAACACCAGACAAAGCTATACCAATACAACAATGGATGACAAAAAAAATTTTAGACATTATGAATGAAAGACGGAGAAATAAAGGGAACCAAATAAAATATAAAGAAGTTTAAAAAACCACCAAAAGAAAAATTCATGAAGCAAAAGAAAACTGGATGTCTGAGAAGTGCAAAGATATCGAAAAGCTGCATAAGACAATTAGAAAACTAACAGGAACTAATAGGAAACGAGTGACACCGATTATAAAAACAAAATCCTGCAAAATAATAACAGACCAAGCCCAAAAACTCATACGATGGAAAGAATACATTGAAGAGCTATTTAACGACACGAGATGCTCTCAAAGTAAAACGCATCTGCATAGCCCTAGCCCTAAAATAACAAAACACGAAGCAAAGCAAGCAATAAGGAGCGTGAAAGGGGGAAAAGCTGTAGGCCCAGATGAAGTGCCCATAGAACTATTAAAACTAATAGAAGATGAGGAAATCAAAATAATCGTTTACCTATACAATACCATATGTAGAACCAGCGTAATACCAAAAAAATGGCTTGAATTTACATATATTACAATTCCGAAGAAGTTAAATGCCCGAGAATACAGTGACTAGAGAACAATAAGTTTTATGAGCCATACCTTGAAAGCATTTCCTGAAAATAATACATAAAAGACTTTACACCAAACTTGAGCAAGATATTAGGGACACTCAACTCGAATTTAGGAATGGCTTAGGAACACGAGAAGCATTATTCGGTATTAACGTACTACTACAAAGATGTATAGATATGAATGTCGAAGTACACGCCTGTTTTATACTACAAAAAGGCGTTCAATAAAGTACGCCATGAACTACTTGTGACACTCCTAAAAAGCAAACGTGTTAACTCCGAGGACATACGAATAATTAAAAACCTGTTCTGAAACCAAACAGCGACGGTGAGAGTCGACAATGATTCCCCAGAAAGCATAAACATCGAACGGGAAGTGAGGCAAGGCTGTATACTGTCACCGATGTTATTCAATCTATATTCAAAGAAGCCTTATCTGAAGAACTATGTGGGCTTGTTGTTAATGGAGACCAATTAACAACATTAGATACGCTGATGACACGGTGATAGTAGCAGACAACATTGTAGACCTGCAAAGAATGGTGGAACGCACAAAAACTGTCAGCTCAAAATATAGATTAAATATGAACCTCAAAAAAACAAAATACATGATCATCTCAAAAACACGTATACCACCTAACGCAAATCTTCTTATTGATAACACCTATATTAAAAAGGTAACCAAGTACAAATACCTAGGTCCGTGGATAACAAATACAAACAAACAGACAGTAGAAATCAAGTCCAGAATAGAGATGGCTAGAACTGCCTTCCTCAAAATAAGAAATCTCTTCTGTGATCGCGATTTAACGCTAGAGCTTTGTGTTAGAATGGTGAGATGCTACATATTTCCAATTATACTGTATGGTATGGAAGCATGGACACTGAACCAACACCTCAGCGACAAACTCCAAGCTTTTGAGATGTGGACGTATCGGAGAATCCTGAAGATCTCATGGACGGACAAAATACCAAATGCCGAGATCCTCACAAAAATGGGAAAAGACTTAATAATCCTTCACATGATAAAGATCAAAAAGCTGAAATATTTGGAACATACCATGCGAAGGGATAAATATAATGTACTGCAGCTGATTATGCAGGGGAAAATAGCGGGCAAGAGAAAAGTGGGAAGACGCAGAATGTCCTGGATGCGAAACCCAAGAGACTAGTATGACTGCACCTCTAAAGATCTTTTCCGAGCTGCTGTTTCAAATATCAGAATAGCCACGAACGCTAACCTCCAAGTAGGAAATGACACGTGAAGAAGAAGAAGAAGAAAAAGAATAGATAGAAAATCAAAAATCAGGTTCTCAAGTTCAACCGTCGCCTTTTTTACTTCAGTAAAAATATAAAAAGCAATAAAGAAACAATTTATTTAAAAAATCTTCTAATAATACAATCGCGCGTTAAGTTTCAGTATGTTCAAAGTCAATTTGTAATTGCAACATTTGTCCAAAAAGAACCAAAGACAGATTTTTTTTGGCGTAAACAAAAACTTGTTGACATGGTTTACAATGTTAGTTGCCCAGTTTAGACCCAAAGTAGGCTCCATCACCATAAATAAAAACCACCGGATTAGTCATCCGTAACTTTTTTGCCATAACAAAGTAAATTTATCAAAATTTCCGTGTGTCAAAAAACGCAAAACAAATTTTTTTGTGTATGGCAGAATAAACAAGAACAAGGTAAAGCATGAAGATGCTGCGGCATGCCCTCAAGTCAAAAACATAAGTCTGGAAGTCCGAAAGAAGAAATCAAAAGAAAGTTTATTAAAAAAATATTTTGTTAACAGTGTTATTAGCACTGTAATGTTTTATAATAGTTATTGTACCAAAACATTGTTATTTGTGTGCAGGTAAAGCATCTAAGGTTTTGTTACAAACACCTTACGGACTAGTTATAGATTATTAGAATATTTTTTGATAGAAAGTATTGGTGAATCTTTCCCTTGCAAGGTACCGATAGCTGGATTATGTTTGAAAAGCTGTAAAATATTGTTATTCACATATTGGCAGTTAAGGCCTTAGAGTTGTCTGACAACTCTGTATCTGGTAGTAAAACCTTATACGTAACAGCCAATAGCATATTGTGCACTAGCAGCTAAAGTTTTAAGGCAGCACAATAACTGCAAAAATTGTCAAGCTTACACAGGTTAGTTGGGTTGTATGCAGGGCACAGTACAGTAGTAAAAAGCAGCTATAAACACACTGGTATTAGAATATAACTTGGAGTTGTGTTAATTAAGTTACTAAAGAGTGGTCCAGCTTTAAATTGAAATTTTTATCATATGAGATAAAGAACAAACGGCTCATTTTTCGATTGTGTTAATTTTATTTCAGAGAGTGTATATTCCAGTTAACTATAGAATATGATTTCATCTAGATGGCCGCCGCGGCGGGTTTGGTAGTAGGCCATTCTCGAAGATCAATTATCAAGTATTTTCGCAAATGTTCTGCTCCAAGTGGTCAACTGTCTGTTTATTGTCAGCATACACCATTTCCTTCAATGCGCCCCACAACAAAAAAATCCAACAATGCCCAGTCGCAACTGTGAGGTGGCCAATTCACATTTCCAAAACGGCTAATAACGCGGTTATTGAATTTGTTGCGCAAAAATTTTAATTTCTTGAACAAGTTGCATTTTGTAAGCAAACATCAAGCTGGTGGTTGGTGTTGCTGAGTTCTGCGCCAAGTTGATGTTTCTGGGTCCTCGCGTACACTTCAAGTCACAGAAGCATCAATTTTGACAAAACTCCTTGGAGAAGTATGTTGGATGCATTGTCTACCAGCATTCCAGTTTCATGCATTTTATCACAAACTTTCGTATTCCTTTGATCAATGGCGCTTAATATCTTCCAAACAACGTACGCAATTTTTGCGATGTTGCAGACAAATGAAGCCCATTTTAAAAATAAGTTTTCGGAATTTAAAAAGCGATGTATTGTTTGTCTGCGGAGGTATCTAACCACACGTTTCTCATGTAACTAAAAGATGGCCCACTCTTTAGTATTCTAGTGTATTGATGTTAGAATAGAGATTCTGGCATTACAACCTATCGGGTCTTATGCTAAAAAGAAATTCTATGTTTGCTAATTTTACAGAATATATTAGTAATTGTGTGCAGGTTGAATTTATAAAGAAGAGAGCGGGAACGATAACAAGTCGCATCGGTGATATGCTGAATGGAAGGTTTAGTTATACAAAAAACAAATTTATATAAATAGACATAACACTCTAAATAAATGTAAAACTATTTGACCACAATTAATAAACTAATTGCCCTGCCTACTCACCTAACTTTTGCCATCAAAAAATAGATCTACCTTCCCCCTTCTTAAATTTAGTGACAGTTGACATTTGCCAAAACTGAAAATATTCAATTTCTGAATGACCAACACTTAAGCAAAAGAAAAGTCCAGTTAAAGCTTATTGATCACAATCAACAAATTGAATCGAACAACTACTAAAATTAATAAAGTTGTATTGTAAACTAACAAAATAATGTTCTCTAAGTTTCAAAAATATTTGAATGATTTAGGATAAGTCAATATATCTGGAAAGTGTGACAGTTTAGTGTAGATGTTGCTCGGGTAAAAACATAAATGTTGGCTAACATCGCTTTTAAAATCACACTGAAGTACTAACAACTACTACTGCATTATCAAATACAATAACCAATTGATAAACACAGATCTAGACAAATAATAATACAAACAAGTAGAACAAATAGTGTATTTCATTCAAATGCAATTATTGCCGAATTTCTTGCTGTCAACTAAAACAAAGTTTTCAAACATCCCAACAAATCCAAAAACGTCATGTGTCAACGTGAATTTTCACTAAAATTTAAAAAAAATCGTCCAATACGCAAAGGTTTAAAACAAGTTTTTTGCTTCAAAATTTTTGCTAAAACTGGAAAAAAACGGTCCAGAACACGGTTTACAAAAAGTTTTTACTACAAAATTCTAGATGTAGCTTAAATATAGTTTTTATAAAGTCAAAATATTTTCAACATGTGTTTTCTGGTGATGTAAAATGTCCTGTAACATTTTCCGGTTTTAGAAAAAATCCGGCGTCAACACTAGATCCGACAGCCAAAGTTGCTGTCTTTGACATTTTTCAAGTTGTTTAAACGCCTAAAAACATTGTTCTATTATTACTCTAAATCCGTTACTAGCTCATATCAATAGGGACTTTATATACTGTAGCGCTGTTACGTTGAATAATTGACGTACATAATTGATTAAAAAATTGTGACTACTAAATTAATAAATCGTAACGTTAAGATTTGTTGTTGAAAATGTGACATAACAATCTTAAAACGTGTGAAAATCTATATCAAAAATGTCTAAATATTTTAAAAAAATCTTTGATATTATTTTAGCAGTAAACACAATTCACAAAATAGTTTTAGAAAAAGTAAAAAACTAATAAAAAATCAAAATAATGTCAAAAATTGTTTAACTATTTTTGGTAGATGTTGAAAATTTGCAACATTTTGAAGAATTGCATATTTTTTATTATTATTTCAGCTAAAGACACAATTTTAACATTTTTTCTACAAAGAGACATGTCTTAAAAATGTCACTATTTTTTCAGTTTGTTAAAAACTTGTTTTGTTTGAAAATGTTTCTGTTTAGTATTATTTCAGCTGAAAACACAATTTTTAAAATTTTGCTACCAAATTTTTACAATCTGGTATTAGGATATGTAAAAAAACTAATAAAAAAATCAAAATAATTGCCAAAAATTTCTAACAATTTTTTTGAGTTTGTTCATTATTTGCAACATTTTAAAAAATTGCTTCTTTGATATTATACCAGCCACAATTCTTAAAATTAAGTTATAAAATTTTCTTAAAATAATCTAAAAGCATGTAGAAAACTCATTTCAAAAAGTTGCGTCTTTGATATTATTTCAACTGAGAAAACAATATCCAATTTTTTTTTCTAAATTTTTTCTAAAATAGTCTTAAAACATGTAAAAAACTTACAAAAATCCAAATAATTGTTCAACATTTTAAACTATTCTTTTACAACATTTTGAAAAATTGCCTCATTAATATTATATCAGATTAAGAAACAACTCTTAAAACTTGGTTATAGAGTTTTTGCAAGATAAAAAAAGCATGTAAAAATCAATATGTCTATTTTTTGCAGTTTGTTGGATATTTGCAACATTTTCATAAATTGCCTCATTGATATTATAAAAGTTGAAGATACAGTTTTTAAAACTTGCTTACAAAATTTTCACAAAATAGTTTTAGGCACAAATAAAAAACTACAAAAAAAATCAAAACAAATGTCAAAAATTTCTAACTGTTTTTCGAAATTTGTAATATAAAAAAAATTAAAATAACTGTCAAAAAATTGTCTATTTTTTGCAGTTTGTTGAAAATATGCAACATTTTAAAAAGTTGCCCTTTTAATATATTTTAGATGAAAACATTAGTTAATTAAAGCAAAAAATCATCCATTTCTTCACAGCAATCTTAATCGTTTTCTATAAATATTATAAAAAAAATCAATTAATACAATTTCTTTTGGCAACGTATGTAGGCAAAATTACTGCAATAAATTAGACACTCAACATTACATAACGTACACTTTCTTCTATGCAATAATAATAAATAAACTGGTTCAATTTAATTACTTAAAAAAATATTACAAATAATATTGATCGATATTATATAATAATTTCTTAGAAATTGTCAAAATCAAAGAATTAAAGCAATATCCTGAAATTAACATCAATAATAAATATTATAAATTTCACATATTCCGCAAGGATAGCTTGACCTTTTCCACATAATTTCCGTTCCTGAAACCATAAAAGTATTTAAAGCCGTAAGGAAACTTAACTACTCTTATACGATATGAATCATTGATAAAAATATTACACGTGCGTATCAAACAAACAAGAAAACGCCTTGAACTTTTAATTGTCATCAAATAACTACTTTTAACATTCAGTGATCTGTAAACAATACCGTTTTGCAACTCAACTATAATCAATTATGATGTCAGAATATCATAACAAAGTTATAACGGAATACTTATAATATTAAAATAAACATTGAACCTAAGATAAATATAAAATGTGTGCCTAAGACTTTGTTATATTACATGATTGTAGTTTTCTGCCATCCTCAGAGCTTTAAAAACAATAAAATATAAATATAAAAATATTTTCTGCTTTTTTTATAATAACTAACAAATTGTAAGCAATAACATAATTAACTCAATACAAATTTTTATTGTTACTAACAACTTTCTTGATTTTTTAATTATTAAAAACGTCATTCTGATGATGAATTTGGTTAAAAATAGCTCAATATGTAATAAATTCCGTGTAAATATAAGTATGTAGTGTAAAGGAGTTGCATACACACACATGGACACACATGCCCGGAGTCGTAGTCGCAAAGGTGTTAAGGCGTAGAATGTGCGCAAAACAACATGACATTTAAATAATAAGTATCAAACGTAGTCTCTGTGCCGACCCACGCGTCGTTTTACACCTGATTTTCTCGATTTGCTTTACATTTTGCTTGGACACACCTGATCAGAGAGCATGTACAAAACCGTGCAATTAAAATTTCGCCACGAAATGTTTCGCGGGCCATTTACGTAATTTAATGGATGGCGTAAATGGTATCCTTAAAGTTCATTGTTATATCATTAAATTACATCTGCTGTTTATATATAGTAGTTTCATTTACACTAGTTGCAAGACGAAAATGATTATAATTATATATAATTCGTTATAGTAATTTTAAGAATCAAAAATTATAATATAGAAAGTTTTCAATAAAACTATCATAAATCTGTAAACATGATTCATCAATATATTTTATGTAATTACATAAAGCGTGTATCGTTGATAGCTAATTGACATTTAATACATTAAGTTAAAATAATAATATTTATAATCATTAAGATTATCATTTTAAAAAGCATTTATCAATTAAAAAAAAAAAAATTAAAACTACAAATAAATAAAATAAATAAAACTATTAGTTTTTTGTCTGTCTACTCTAAAAAACAGTTGTTGTGCTGGTAATTTTAATTTTGATTAATAAAAATACTAAATAAAAATCATTGTTTTTTAAATTAATTTAATTAAAAAAAAATTAACTTCAAGCAAACAGTGAAAATATTTAAATTGAAATGTCTGTTTTCCTAATTGTCCTCCAAATGTCCATCTAAGCACGGCGTTGAGCGAAGTAAGCGCCGCTTCGGACCGCAATACATCAAGAGGCGCCGTAGCTCACAATGATCCACATTTGCAAAATATGATTGTCAAACTTTTTTTTATAATTTACACTACCCCATCAAAATTATTGCAGAGTTAAAAAAAATATGCTCAATCCTCAGTTAAACATATAACAAATCATAATATTATTATGACTAGTAAGATATGAATCAATACAGAGATAGTAAGCAAGCAACCACCACACAAACCGAGAGTTAAACCAGCTTCAAAGTTAAAATTTTACTGCGTTGGGGTTCTTCTTGCTTCTTAAAATCATGTACAACATTTGTAACTGTTTTGCGTACACACGTTCACACTAAGTGCAAGTCGTTCATACCTACTTATCCAAAGTGCGGTTCTAATTTAAGAACAGATTTATTTTGTGTTGCACGACATAATGCCGCTTGAAAGCAACAGTAATCGTGCGGAAATGTCCTGACGAGGTGTGCACAGCAACTTGAGTGCTTAGTTCTTGGTTTATCAATCAAAAGTTCTGAACTAGTAGTGGAATCAAAAGATGGTTGTTGTCCATTGGAAGCTTCTTTTTAGGTTTATATGCCAAAAATCTAAAACTAATAGTCTATGATGTAACCTTAAAGGTTGTCTGTATGATGTCTGCTTTAGCCTCAGGATTCAACAGACTGTTTAAGAAAAAAATTAGATATTTATAGCATAGAAAAATCTACCAGCCGAAATTTTGTGATGCCCTAGAAGAGACATTTTATGACGAGAAAGAAGACTTAGCAACGGAAAACGCAATTTGCATTATCAAAGACGGAAACTGCTTTACAGCTGAAGTTGCCATATCAAACGTGACAGAAGCAAAAACACCGGACATGAATATAAAAAAAATTGTCGGGTTAATCACAACCAATTAGAACAAGCAACTGGAAACTTACCGTCAGTAAACAAACAAGTGCTAAAAGTTGGTGATCTAAAGCAACCGACAAACACGCAAAACGCAAAAAAACTCTATGGTGCGTTATATCCTGGACACAAGTTTCAGATACAAACTCGTGCCGCAAATTTCAAGACTTTAGGATAAAGTAACACATAGTAGAACTCATTAAGGACACTTTTAAATTATTTACTACTTTCCAATAAAGTGCAACCAATCCTCTACGGAAGAACAACTGTGTCATAATAAACTCCGCTACACGCCATAGACAAGTATCAACGTCGACTGCCACATCATCTCACAAACCTAGTGCTACAAAAAGTAATACACCTGGCGCACACCCCCAATACCACCACCTAGCACTTTAAGGCTAAAAATCAGCAGCAGCAACCCGGAGCTCTACTACAGAGGTCAACCATCCAGCAAGCAACTACATTAACTCCTCGACTTGTGTCGGAAGCTTTCTCTACAAAACCTTGTTCCGCTAACAAATCCCCGCCGTGCCAGAACACCACAATCAGTTCCATCGTTAACTTCAAGGCCACTACATTCAAAACTGAATCAACAGTCGACCTCTAAAAAATATTTTTAGGCTGCAATGAGCTAAGACCACCCATGTCAAAACGCTTAATTCTGAAGGGTATATCAGACAACCTGCGCCAAAACCTAGTAATACCCTAAAAGTAAACGTTGCCCCCATTCAACTTCCTGGAAAGACAGCCAACACTTGCAACCATTTCCACTTTTTGTTGCAATTTTTAAGGAAAAACACTAGCCAAACATCAACACTAGTCCAGAACGTAACGGACAATACAATCGCATAAAAATAATACGTCTAAGGTATCATCGTAGTAAAAATAATAATAAATGCAAAATTAGTTTTTTGATATCGCTAAGATTGTTTGAATAGTTGCAGATTCTAAGATGTACTTAAAGCATAAATACGTCATATAACTAGCCACTAAAATAATCTGCAAAAACATCCAAAACAAAACAAAAATGCGCAGCAGATCAACAAATTAACCCAAGTTCAAAACGGTTGTCACCAAGTTAAGCACTTAAGAGATTTGCAAAAGCTAGATAAAATGTTGGGGTTGTATTAAACTGTGAAGTATTATTAGTTGAAACACATTCCCGTAAACATTACGCCAGAATAGAGTTAACAATGGCACGTATTAAGCAGACAGCCCGTAAACCGACGAGAGGCAAAATGCCTAGAAAACAGTTGGCCAAGGCAGTCCGCAAGAGCCGGTGGAGTTAAGAAATCCCATCGCTACAAGCCCGGCACCGTTGCCCTCCGTGAGATTCGTCGCTATCAAAAGAGCACCAAACTGTTCCGCAAGCTGCCCGTCCAACGGCTTGTTCGCAAGATCGCATAAGACTTCAAGACCGACGTGCGTTTCCGCCGTCATGGCCGTCTGGAAGCCAACGAGGCCTATCTTGTCAATCTCTTCAAAGACACCAACTTATGCGTCACCCACGCCAAGCGCGTCACTTTCATACCCAAGGACATCCAGGTGGCTCGCCGCATCAGCGGAGAAGACCGCAGACGATGACGACGTACAGCGGTACACGCACTGACACACTGGTGTTTGGGACCTTAAGGTTGCTGCATGTTAAATTGTACGTAACAGCATGCTGTGCACTGGCATTCAAAGCTGCTCAACAATTGTAAAACAATGTTAAGCTTAAACACGCCAGTGAAACTTTGAGGTTGTAAACACAAACACAATACAATAATTAAACAATTAATTACCCATTGACAATAGTATCTGAAGGATTGTGTTAATTAAATAACTATGAAAGTTCTTATAAATACTTTACCATCTGTAACAGACTAAAGACAACACCCCAAGAAACCACAGCAGCCACACCCAACTGCTGAAACTCAGAGGAGAATTGCAGTTCTGCAAACGAGTCATTGATGATTGATTAAGATTACTTAATCAATAATTAACCAACCAATTAATTCGTCCAAACAAATTAATTAATTAATTCAAAATTTCTTCAAACATGGCGCCTGACAAAGCACGGACAAGATAATTGCTACTATGTACGTCTAGCTCAACAACAACGCAATAAGATCAAAAATCTCGCAAAATACTGGCCGACAAAGAGTGCGACCGGGTCCTAGACCAAATCAAAGACACTAAAAACAATTTCAAACAACTCAAGCTAGACCACGACAAACTATAAGAAATTCAAAAAATTCATCAGAAAGACTTTAAAGAAAATCCGACAAGATATCTATAATTACAAAGAGACATTAACAAAGAAAAGAGAAGCATAAAGATTCTAAAAACAAAACTTCAGTCGGAAAAAAACATATACTTAAGCTTCGGAAGCTAGATGGAGGCAAAACAACGGGAAAAAAGAAATAATCAAAATTGCAGAAATTTTTTATCGCAAACTGTATGAATCACGTCAAAAACACCGGAAAAATTTAACAAGACCAGTTAAAGAAACACCTGAAATTACAATAGATGAAATAAGATTGGCTCTCAAACAAAGTAAAAATTGTAGGGCACCTGGTGAAGATGGAATAATAAGCAAACAACTAAAAAAAAGAATCAATACTTAAAATCCTCCAAATACTCTTCAACAAGTGTCTAGAGATGAAAAATATTCCGGAAAACTGGAACAATGCAGTAGTAATTCTGCTTCATAAAAAGAGTAATAAAAGTAAACTTAAAAACTATCGGCCAATAAGCCTACTCTCCCACCTTTAAAAAACATTAATAAGGTTTATATCTAACAGACTTAGCAGTAAACTAGATGCATGTTGAGCAAGCCGGTTTCCGAAAAGGATATGGAACCAACGAACATCTACAATGCATGAAGTCATTGATTAAAAAGTGCAATAAGTATAATATCCCACTCTTTCTCGCATTCGTTGACTGTGAGAAGGCGTTCGATACCATCGAGATGTTGCCTATTTAGGACGCTGTGGATGACTGTCGCAGTGACTCGAAAAATTCTGGTCTAATTAAAACCATCGACAACTTCGCCATTAAGACGCTGAAACTACAAGATTTATCGGACAAAATACCAATCAGACGCGGAGTGCGCCAGGAAGATACCTTGTCCCCTAAACTATTTACCACTAGGTCTGGACAATATCTTTAAAAACTTAGACTGGACGGATAAATGAATAAATGTTGATGGCAAAAGATAATATTGTTTTAGTTGCCACTGAAGAAACTAAGATTGAAACAATGCTGACTCAGCTAAACAACATCTCCAACTGGTCTTCAAATGAATATGAGCAAGACAAAAATCATGACAGCTGATGTTCCACACCGGCCTGCTACCGATAAGGTCACGGTAGAAAGAGTAGAGAGCTACATCTACTTAAGACATAAACTAAAAACAGGCAAAGTAAACCAAGATGAGGAGACCGGAAGAAGAATAAGAGTAGGTTGGGCAGCAATTAAAAAGCTGGATTTTAATCTAACCCACAAGACGTTCCCAAGACACTTGAAAACAAGAATATTTGATTCATGTGTTGCATCGGTTCTCACATATGGCGCAGAAACCACAACATTTACCTAGAAGAACATCAATAAGCTGGCCGTTGCGCAAAAATGCTAAGCATATCTTTACGCGACAAAAAAAGAAACAAATGGGTGCAAAAGAAAACAATTGTTGCAGATGTGGTGGAAAGAGTAGCTCAACATCCTGTTATGGAGACCAAGATGCGGAAGAAGAAACATAGGCCGCCCCCTTAAAAGATGGAGCGACGCTGTACGGAAAGTAGCAAAAAAAAAATGATTAAAACTGGCAAGGAACAAAGAAAAATGAAAAGCTAAAAGGAAGGACTATATCAAATATTAAAAAAATAAAGTCTGAAAAAGAAATAGAAAAAAGAAGCCGCCTGGATGTTCACCTTAGCCGGGCACATTATCCAACCACCCATGTCAGTGGAAACTCCAACCAGCTTCCATAGGCGTCTTAAAGACCCCAGCGTCTTCTTTTCAAGTGCCTCCAGCGCCACCAAAGCCATCAGCCACCAACACCAACTCCGGTCTAACTACTAGCTTCCTTCAAACCCAACAAACTCGTCAACATTGATATTCAGGTTTATCAAAAGCTGTTGGTAACTTTAAATCAATGAACATAACTATTGCGCAGTAAACGTGATCAATGGTATCCGCATGCACCCTCTTTTGCATGGAAATTTCCGTGCAGTAATCGCACTACACTTACCAAGTAGCGGCTGAACAAACCTTAAAGTAAGTCATACGGAATATACAAACCAACCACTACTACACGCATAAGATACAAAAAAACCTTACAAATGCTGTTTATTCAGCTTCTGCAAAATAGAGAGATCATGTTCCTCAACAAAATATGCAGGCTTTGCCGTTGAATAGAAATAAAAGGCCGCTGAGATTGCACATGATTTTAAAATAAAGATCTTCTAACTGACATATTTTACCAGCATGCCTGAGTGAGTTTAAGACAAAATATAGAATCGCACTTGATAAAACCGTAAATAAATCTGAAAATTGTATCCTTCTAATATACATAAAAAAGATAAACAGAGAGAAGATAAAGAAAGCCATGAAAACGTAAGAAGTGACACAAAACAAAAAGAGATGCAAAAAATGCGCAAAAAAGTTGAGAAAAGCAGCGAAAGAAGTAATCCCCAGATACAGAGAAGAAGGACAAAGAATATATGAAGAAAGTAAAAAGGAGGAAACACTAAAGATTTTTTTAAATAAATGGCAATCAAAAATAGCAGCTACAGCCACACAGTTTACCGGTGCAACTATCTATATTCGTGCGTTAAATGCGCCAAAGCATATCTTAGTTTTACTTCATCATTTAACAAAGAGTCTGGGCATGTAGCAATATGCGCCGCGTGCAATGAACCGCACATTGCAAGGTTTATCACAAACTGAGAGTAAGCGACAACAACAAGGCCCATGATAAGACACCTGCTTCTCAACAGTAGACTTCTGCTACACCCAGTAGCCCTCCCAACGCTCGCAAGGAAAAAAACCATATATTGGTATTATCATAAAAACTCTGGCATTGCAACCTATTGGTTCTATGTTAGAAAAAAATACTATAATTACCAATTAACCTACTTATATTTAATTGCAGATTCAATTGATAAAAAAACTACGTAGAATGATTTCGGGTCGTAAACCAACCAAGCTAGTTAAAACAGCGCATAAAAAAACAGTTAATTTTAAAAACATAAATTAAAAGCAAATAGCGGTTTAGCGACAATGACCGTTCTAAAATAAATTAGTATTTAGTTAATAATTATACGGCGTAGATAGCGTTTGGAAAAAAATATTTTGATGAAATCAACAATGACAAACTCAAAGCCGTTTTATGTCAAAACAAACTAATAACGCCAATCAAAACAAGAACCTTAATTTGCAAGATGGCCTACGTTAAACTCCTGGTCAATTTTATTGTTTGACGTAAAACCGCAATTTTTTGACCTGGTTGTAAGTAGAAATATGCAACAAATTTAAAAATGTTTTCCTCCTTCAAAAAATTTTTGCGTCAAAAAATTGTTAGGTTAAGTTAGGTTAGTTTCAAACAATAGCTAATGGTCACACGTTTTTTGCATTTTGACAACAAAATAGAAAACAAAAACACTCACTGAGGAGCAATTTAGTAGGTCCACCGTCTCCTTGCAATAAAAAAATGACAAAGTTACGGCGATTTTAAATTAGGTTAAAGTAAGTATCCCATAAGTTTTTTTGTTTTTAATCTTTAAAAATAAAAAGTTACGGCTTTCCAAACCAGCAACCCCCATTTCCTGTCAATGCCGATCAAAACAAAAGCCTCAAACTAAAAACAAAATAAAAAATCACCGTAAATCCCGACTACACAAAATGAAAACAACAAAAAAAAAAAAAAACGTCGCAAACCGTAAAGCAATCTAAACCCCTCCGCCTCCAGCAATCTTTTTGAGTTTTCGGCCCTTTTAAAAACAAACGCCGGGGATACGAGGAAGCTAATCGTGAATCGCAACAAACAAAAATTCCACTACTTACTACGCAATCTATTGCCAAGGTCAATTTTTTGAAAGAATTATTATTGCTGCATCCGCTGCCTCAATTCGCACGTCGCCCGCTTACAAATATCAACGTTCGTTCGATGCATACTAACGGACAAAAGGTCAGACCAAAATTTTAAGCCCAGATTAGCTTTCTGTCCTTCTGGATCCTTAAGAGTTCAAATTGGTGCGATCAAAAATCTTGAAAAACAAAACAAAACGTTCCGGTAAACCCAGAACTATACTCGATCCTACGGCAAGAAACAAAGATACCCAAAAATCACAAAACTATTTCCTTGTCCGCACCTTTAAAAACCCAGTTATTAAATTTGCATCAAAATAGTATTTGCCCAAAGTAACTGTCGGAACATATTTAGCGTTATCAACGATCCTGCTGTCATTCATTGCTAAAAATAAAGTTAAGAAGCAAACAGTTGTGTGTCTTCAAAATACATTGCAATTTAAAAAATATAATAGTTCATACAGTTGAAATGTTAAAAGATGCTTCTATTGAACACTAGAAAGCAAAATATGATTTGATTACTACTTTTACCAATAAACAAGTTATAGATTTGTTAACCATAATACTCACAAGAATATTTTTAAATCAAACTTACATTTATCTATGAATAAGTTCCTGAGACTATAAACTCACCTGAAACAAAAAAAAAAGATAAATTAGATAAATTTGTTACTTAACATTCAATAAAATATAATAACAATTAGCATTTTTATACTCTATCGACGTTACCATCCTGAATCTAGTCAGCAAAAAATTCATTCGAGTATACAGGATGTAATAAGGCAACAATTCACATGTTCTACAAAAATTAAATATATAAACAAACAAAAAAACTCAATTTAATAAATATCAAAATCTTGTTGGATTATATCGTCTTTATATATATTTTATATTTTCTCTATTTATTTTATAAAATCCTTGTATTTTATTCATATTATCGAAGTTAATGATTTTCTTTAATTATTTATTTTATTTTATGTTTTTTTTTCAAATCAAATCAACTCAAATTTTGTTATTTTTACTTTGTTGCCTTCTTTAGAGCTAAAAAAAGGGTACTAAATTTTCTACTTCTAATAGAACCCATTACAGAAATATTTTATAAATTCCTGCTGCGTTGTAATCCATGCAATTGTATGGAGACATCAACAGGCAATCAGAGAACAAACCCAATTCAACAGTAATACAATACAATCATATTTTATTATGGTTTAAGTATATAACATTATTATTTGCTAATACTTTAATGCGTTTACATATTGTTACTGTTCACAATTCTCCTCATTAATGCAAAGAATTCAATAATTAACTGTACTATTTTATTGAAACATAAACGTATCCGAATGCATTGTGAATTAGTTTAGCATTTACATAATATACTGTGAACAGGAAAATCTAATTAAATATAATTTCCTATACAACAGTTAAACAATAAATAAAGATTGAATTAACCTTCATTGATGTTTTTTAACAAAAATACGTCGGTACTTCTTAGCAGCCTTTATATATTTTCTACTTACAGCGTCGCCGCATTATAATTCAATTTGATATTTATCCATCACGCCCGCGGAATGAATTATGAATATATAACAGCAGTTTATTTTTATTTATGACACAAAAAATGCAGATACGATCATCACCACAAAATCATAACGAATTATGCCACGTATCTACACAGCACATCTCAAATATTTGTCTGTCAGATGAATACGGGCCTAATGAATGGCCCCTTGGGGAGGTGAGGACATTTCACAGCGCCTCCTGTAATTATTACAAATAAAAAAATATCATAACCTGATGATAGTAATCTCACATTTTTGTCCCAAGCTATTTTAATTAATTATTATATTAAGTATTAATTATATTGCTCTACAAGATGGTTTGATATGATTTTGTAAATTTGTAATAAATAAGCTGTTATTATTTAACAATTTTAATTATCGGTTAATTATAACCTCGTAAATATAACGTTGCGACATGTTAATCGATTAATTTCATAATTTAATGATTTAGGTTGATGCGTAGGTTGGGTGGGTGTTTGAAATGGCTAGTGGATTATTGATTTTATTTATTGTGCTATATAAAATGTTATTATAAAACATTTTGAAAAGAAAGTTAGTTAATTAAATGTATTCACGCAAGATAGAAATCATAAGCTTATTTACAAATCAATTCATAATTTGTACTGTTACTGAAAGGGCTCATGTCACATTTAGAAAATTATATAAGTTTATAAATTGTTATAGTATTCAAAATTTAATTGATTATAACTTTTACTAATGATACATATTCAAATTTTGATTAGAATATATATGAGACATAACTGCTTGCAAATGTCAATTTATTACAAAGTGACATTTAAAACCAGCTAAAAACCATGCATTATCATCTTAGTGAATTCCAAAAATAATAAAATTATTGACATGACAAAATTTAAATAATAAAACAAATAAATGGCTGTGACTTCATCTAGTAAAATAATGATACTAGCCACACTGACAAGGTTCGTAAAATCAAAACATGTGTCTTTGTTAAACTTTTAGCCACTGTGATTGTAAAAAAAATATTTATTTATTTCATAATGACAAAATTTCAAAATCAGCAAAACCATGCTACAGTTGCAACAACAAAATCGCAAATGTTGCATCAACAACATCTAAAAAACCGCGACTAAGCAAGGCTACCTAAAACAAAACCTGCATCAAGAAATCTTAAAAACCTTGAAGGTTACAGCCAAAATTTACATAAAAGCTAAATTCTATACACTAAAACAGGAATAGGATATTTACGCTCTACCGACTGCGCCATTGTACAAATCAATGTTAATTTTTTAAATATAACTTAAGTTAAGTCATGACATACAAGACAATAAAATATGATGAAAGTCAAAAATTAAACTAAATAAATGTCAAAACGTCATGTGACAACATTCAATTGTCTATAAAAAATATCAGATGTAAACATTTTTTCAATACACGTTTGATATAGTAAGCATTAAAACTGACACACAAGTTTGTAATCAATATTCTCTTTTACCGACTGCGCAAGTTTAATTATAGATACATCTAGTTTTAATTTATTTCGGATATTTTGCGCTCTAACGACTGCGCCATTATATAAACCTAAAGTTTATTTATTGAAACCAATTTTAGTTTGTGTCCGATTGGTATGACATTATCAAAATAATACATTAATGTTAGAAATTACCATTAATGTTAAAACATCAGGTAGCAATTTTAATGTGCAAGACTGATTAATTATAAATGTGAGCTATCAACATTAATTTTCAAAACAGTTTTGACTATTAAAAGTGGTGAATAGTTTTGTAATCAATATTGCTCTTTCTAACTGTGCATGTTATGGATACATAAGTTTTGATTTTATTTTTGGTTTTTTTCACCAACCAACTGCGCCATTAAATAAATCTAAGTTTATTTATTAAAATCAACTTTAATTTGTGACTGATTGTCATGCCATAGTTAAAATACAAATATGACAAATGTCAAAAGTAACACTGAATACCAACCAACTTGCAACAATGGCAGGTTGATCAACCAGCATCTCAGCAGTTAACTAGACAATGCTTCAAATAATTAAAATATGAGACAACGTCTGCTCAAAAATCAATGTCTGCTTAATCTGTACTTGGAATCAAATTGCGTTCTTGCAATTGTAGTTCAAGTATCTTTATGCAAAGCTCTGGAAATTACGTTTCTATTATATTATAGGTAACAATTTGTCAAAAGTTTTGCAAACAAGCATAGAGCATAAAGAAAATTATTCCTTAACGGTGTTGCCAGCCACACTTATGCAAAACGCTGAAAAGTCGCAACAGCACTCAAAAACCCTAACCTTTACTGCAAATACAAATTGGCCTTTGAAGCCAAAAATTATTTACAAACACAAGCATTGAGCACTTTATCAACCTAAAGAAAGTCGCAAAAGTAGAATCAATAACTGCAACTTGCCCTACAAACACAAGCAAATCCATCAGTAAAGAGACACACGGTGATATTTACTATGCCAAAAACTACCAACATCTAGTACACTACGCTAGCTTGAAAAGCTACAAAGATGTAAAAACTGATTGTGTCACCGACATTTACAACAAACGCAATTTGCATCAAACTTTAGTACTACTTCACACCTAAAGTCAACATAAAAAATGTAACAGAAAAAAAGCACACCGGACGTGGAGGCAAAAGTTTGCCAAAATACTCGTATCTAAGATGCAAAAAGAGCACAAACACGACTGGAATCATGCCGCCTGCAATCAAACATACTAACTTGATATTTCACAAATCAAAACATAATCTGTCATTTTCGCTTTTTGTAAAAGTACATGGTAGTTATTGCTTCAAACTCAGATTCTGAATGTTCTAAACTAATATTGTTATTTAGTAAACAACGAACATACACATAACCTATTTCACCTCAAACAAAAATTATGTTAGCAGCACTTTTTGCTGACATAGAAATGAGTGGGAAATTTAAATATTTAGTGGTTTGCAGTGAGACCGTACACTTTTTGGTGGTTAGTAGCAAACGGTGATAGTTGATGACAGTGGTTCAGTGGGACAGCAGTCTTTATCATCAAACAAGTGCGCGTACCACTGTTAACCAAAACTTAGCGCAAACTAAGTGACCGGCAAACGTAACAAATATTCTCTTAAATTGTTTTATCAGCGCAAGAAACGTGTCCAGAAGCTACTGCTACAAAACCAAACAATCGATACACGCAAAAAGAAACATCAAATGACCTTGATCAATGTAATTTTGTATATTGTTGGAATATAATTTCTTAAAAGTTCTATCTTGTTAAAAACGAACCTCCAATTGATAAAAACGTTTCAAAGCATGTTCTCTGTTATTACCTGAAACAAGACAAATATTTGCTTTAAAAGGTAACCGAGTAATGTAACGTCCATTTTTATCTCTAAAAACAGTTTTTACAAAGTTATCTTCACACAGAATTTCTTCTGGTAATAAAAAAAAAACTGAAAGTTCCTCCATTTCCCAAAAGCACGAATCAATTGCTCAAGAAAAGGACAAACAAATTCCGGATTTATGATTCAAGGCCAAACTAGTTTTAATAATCTCGTCCGGAAGTGAATTGCTTAAACAAAGTTTTTCCAAAAGCAGCAAACCAAAATTGATGTAAGAGGCTTTGTTGAAACAAGACAAGTCAATAACGACGTATTCCTCTGCATCTAAAAAAGATGAAAGATTGATGTCAGAGGCGTTATTGAAAGAAGACGAGTCACTAACGACGTACTCCTCTGCATCCAAAAAAGATGAAAGGTTAATGTCAGAGGCCTTGTTGAAACAAAACAAATCACAAACGACGTACTCCTCTACATAAAAAAAAAATGAAAGTTTGATTTTAGCGGCCTTGTTGAAACAAAACGAGTCACTATCGACGTAGTCCTCTGCATCCGAAAAAAATAAAAAGTGGATGTCAGAGGCCTTGTTGAAACAAGACGAATCCCTAACGATGTACTCCTCTGCATCCAAAGAAGATAAGAGGTTGATGTCAGAGGCCTTGTTGAAACAAGACAAGTCACTAACAACGTACACTCCTCTGCATAAAAAAAAAGAAAGATTGATCCCAAGACAAGTCAGTAACGACGTTTTCCTCTGCATCCAAAAAAGAAAAAAAGTTGTTGGCATTCCCGTGTTTGATAAAATCAGACAACTCAACAGCCGGGGAAAGTTTAGGCAACATCAAATCTAAATGAACACACATAGAATTCGTTATGTTTAGCTCATTTTTAATCCCATTTTTTCACAGAACCCATCACTATCCAACCTAAGTTAGTTAAGATAGCACTCAGATTTCCCTTAATATGTACTAGGCAAAGTAGAGTAATATTCAAAACAGATTCCACTCCCAACAAAATATCTACAAGTGACATTACATAAAAATAAGAATCTGCAAAAAAGATAAATTTAATAACCGACTTCCAGAAATAGAAACAGTGGGCAGATCAACTGTAATTTTAGGTAACACTACAGCTTAAAATTTAAACAAAAACCTTTATTAAATTTAGGGCGTAAAAAACAACTCACCATTCCATTGGATAAACCCACCGAGGACTGACCCACACTATTCAAAGAAAAAAGACATCTTCTTCTTGAAAGTTGCAATCTGTCAGCTAATTCCTGAATTATGAAATTGACTTGACTTCCTGAATCAATTATCAAACATCAGTCTACCCAAAATCCATCCATGTTTCAGATTCTTGCATGTGCAGTTCCTAAAAGAGCTACAGAATTCGTGAATAATTGAAGACTCACAGAATTCAAAAACAAAGAATTTAAAAGAAACCCATTAGTTTCCTATTAATTATTGCATGTGAAAATCTTGTTAGATGTCCGGTCGAAATGCAACAAAGTGTTGTGATCCTTTCGACCACAAGTTTTAAACAAAAACTTTGAAATACATCTTAAAGAATGATGAGGGTCAAAACAAGCAAAACAACGTTTATGAGCTTTGGCTATTTTATATCTGGAACTTAAGGTTCTCGCTAAGAACACAAGACAGTTTATTAATCGATAGAGATCAACGGAAAATGTTTTGGGTTTGATCTTTTCGACCCCCATGTGAACTCTTTTTAAAAACTCTTTTGGATAAGAATAAGATAAATTAGATTTTGTTAGAACTAAAGAAGTTTTTAAAACAAAGTCAGCAACAGTTGTCTGATTAAAAAATCTATAACTTTTTTAAAAGAAAGAATCTCAGAATCTAAATGTTGAGATTCAAAATCTTTTCTCATTTTAGAATCTGCTAATCTTAAAAAATGTTCTAACAAAATATAATCTGAAAGATCATTCAAACTTGTGCAATAAAACATTACATCACTAACAGAGTATAAGTTTCAAATAACAACAAAGACTTAATGTAAAACCCGTTGTAGACACTTTTCATTAAAATTTTCATCATATTCCAACAATAGTTTCATAGACTCAAACCAAGTAGGGTGATACCCAAATGACGTTAGCATAAACATTTTCATTTTTACTTCAAAGCCGCAAAGTTTACAGAAGTTAGGTGCCGCTATCCTTCGTAACAAACGACTACCTGCAATGTGCTTAACCAATTACCCGCAAACACCGGACTTTTCATTCTAGAATTCCTCAGGCAAGTCAGTTTGACTGCCAGTATCAATAAGGGTGTTATTTTGCTTCTGGCTCAGAGAGTTATCAAAACAACTAACCGGGTTTAGTGCCAGTTGCAATAATTGACATTCCCCGGTAACCGAAAAAAAAACCTTCTTCAGTCTACGTAATAAATAACGTACATATCCAATAGCGTCTTCTGAATTTTACGCTAATCGTATGTTTATATTTCGTTCAATTAGCACAAAGCAGCGCATCAAAATAATACCAAGCTTCATAAAAGGTTTTCACAAAGCTATTGGTTTCTTAAAGAAAAAAGGTATACATCATTTCCCTACGGTTTCAACTGTTTAATTAAAAGCTAATTCAATTACAATTAATGTTCCTAATCTGAGACTGATAAAATTGGTTTCAGCATATCAGTCGCTAATTAAGCAGCTAGTAACAGAATATCTCAATGCTATACTAGACGGTCAGCTCCCAACCATTGTTGCAGGAGACTTTAACTCAAAGCATCCATCTTGGCACTAAAGACCATCAAATACCAAAGGCAAAGTACTGTTACTGGCATACCCAGTGCAAGAGCTGAACCGTAATTGAGCCAGACAAGTTCTTAACATCGCTTTACATCTTAGCTCAAACTTGTATTTCAGTCATTAATAATCTTAGCTCAAGCCATAACCTAGTAGTCCTAGATCTCTATAAGAAAAGAAGTAAGAGAGTCAAGTCGGTAGTTGTAGACTGGTTCTTGTTTCCTCATACCATTACAGATTACTACCTGATATTCAAACAACTAAAAGAATTGACAGAGCTGTCGTTAACTTTACTAACCTCATCTCGATAACAATAAAAAAAAGTCTACTAGATCTAATCGATTGCGCCTCAACAAAGAAACCAGAAAATTTATCCAAATCTCAAAATCTTGAACGACACAAATAGCAAAGCTTTCATAATCCAACAGACCAATCCAAATTAAATCAATAGTAAAGTAATAAATGCAATCAAAGAGCACAAAATCCGCTCTCAAATCTTTCAACAGAGATGACCATCTGATGTAAAGGATTCCTAAAACTATTCCAAATAAGCGTACCTTTTATTCATAACAATGGAAACTTTAAAAATATGCTTTGAATTACAAAACTAATGCATTTTCCGACAACCTTAGACTTCAATGCACGCCAGTCTACGACAAAAACTTAGACCAATAGAATAAATCTACAAAAAAGTAAGACAGAGTCTGCAGCGCACTGATACTGCTTCAATTTTCAAATCAGTTTGGAGTGAGAGATATCATATCAAACCCAAATTGCCACCAATTGTTCAAAAAAAACTTTAAGAGCATTTCCTGTAATGTTCCTTACAAACATTATATATGTAATGCTATTTTCCGTCTTCATTAAAGAAGTCTAATGCTCCTCTCATAAAAATAAAATTAAAAAAAACATTTTTCCCAAAACTACAGTCTCCTTAATCATTTTCCGACCTATTAAGTAAGGTGGCAAAAACTGTAAACTTGGATAGAATCCGGAATCATACGGCGGTTAAAAATCTGTTGTAAATCATCAACATAGCTTCAGATTTGAGCTCTCCAACCATCAATTATTCAAAAGTACTAATCAAACCAAAACTGCTTTTCGTATAAAAAAGTCATATTCTTCAATATAATAAAACCTCTGATAAAGTATAGTACCAAGTCTATTCTTCAAACTTCAGCGTTTTAGGTTTAATCCTATTAAAAAAAACACCGATAAAAAAAATTGGTCTCGGGGGTTAGACATCTTTGCACAATTGAGGCAGGGATTCTTAAAAGATCAGTACTTCCTCCGATGCTCTTTAACTTGTATGTACCTGACATACAATCACAACTGGTATTAAAATTGTTCAGTAGTAATAGTCATCATGCTAACGTTTCAAGCGGCTTGTGATTCACTTAACACTAAAGTACTAAAAAGTAAAAAGCGTTGTACCTTCAAAACCAATATCTGGCATTTAAAGTAAATGAATGAATGGCGCATCAAATATCCTTGAAAGTGAAGCAAAATGAAGCTTTGCATAATAATTTTCCATATATATTCGTGCCTCACATAATAATACAGCAACTGCAGAAAGCAACCAATAATTCGTAAATTGTTTCATAAATTACAAGTTAAAGTATTTGGAATCCACTCACCGTAGTGCGGTCAAAGTGACCGAAATTTTTTTAGTTTACATATAATTTTTAAAACTTTTAGTATCAGCCGTTATTCATCTAATCCTAATAAGCCTCTCCGTTTCTCTTCCACGTCTGTCAACCTTGTGCTTTCTGATACCACCGGTTGCTAAAATGTCGTCTAGCCACCTTGGCTATATGGTCTCTTTCTCACTGCCTCGTTCCTAGTTCTGTTATTCAGTGATATTCCTCGTATTGCGCGCTCTATCGCCCTTTGTGTTGTTCTTAATCGGTTAGAACTATTTTTGTGAGGTTCAATGTTTTGAACCCATATGTAGCTACAGGTAGAACGCACATATTATAGACTTTGCTCTTGAGATTTATTGGTATGGTTTTGTTTTCTAGGTTGTGCCAGAGTTTTCCAAATGCTGCCCATGTAAGACCAATGCGTAATAGTGTGACCGAAGTAAGTAAATTGTTTTACGCACTCAATGATATTATTGTCTATAGTAATATAAAGGTTTCTAGGGGTCATAATCTTGGTCTTGCCTAGGTTCATTTTCAACCCGATGTTTCTAAACGCTTGATTGAGTTGTTAGAGCATTTCCCCTAGTTCAGAGGGATCGTTTAAAATTACAACAATATTGTCAGCAAAGCAAAAATGGCTAAGTATGTCTCATCAATCTTGACGTCTTTCTGTTCCCATTTTAGTTGTTTAAAGGCGTTTTCTAGGCATAAGGTACTCAGCTAGATTAAGATAGTATCCCCTTGGCGCACTTTCCTCTTTATATTTATTTTGTTGCTGGTGAGTCCATCCTCGATCTTAACGTGTAGTAAAGCACTCCTATAGATGTTCTCAATTATGACGGTGTATCTTGAGTCCACTCTTGCATTCCTCATAACTTTTGGAATTGACCAAGTCTCAACTAAATCGAATGCTTTATAGTAGTTGACAAACGCTAGGTGGATATGAGTATTACATTCAGTAGTTTTCTCAATTAGATTGCGAAGAGTGTTGAGATAGCAGCCCGGGTTCGATTCCCGGCAGCGGCAATCTCCTTCGCAAGGTAATGGCAAACCAGCAAAGTATTTGCCTAGTAAACCCCTCTAATGGTGTAGTTCGAATTCCACGTTAAACTGTAGGTCCCGCATGTTTGTGTAGAACTATTATCGCACACCACAAACATACGATAGGGGAGCATACGTTCGTAGAAAGCACGGCACTATAAGAAGAAGAAGAAGAAGTGTATGCAGGTGATCGGTTGTGCTAAACTCGCTGGAAAATCCTACTTGCTCCACTGGCTGATAGAAGTCAAGTTTCTCTGTAACTCGTTTGCAGATGATTTTCGTAAATAGCTTGTAGAGGTGTGATAGCAGGCTAATTGGACAGTAATTTTCTATATTTGCAATATGTTTGCAGTATGGGAAACAACAAAAAACGTTTCAGCCTCTCTTTGCGTTAGTTCTTTAGATAACTGTCCGCAATGACATTGCACGACAGAATCACAAAATACGTAAATACATCAAAAAACTTGTCAGAAAGCAATTTGCTCACAGAAGACACCATCCCAATCTAAAAAAAAATGTTTGTCAAGATAAACACGGTGTTCTGAAGACATAACTGTCCAGCAAATGTCTTCAAAGCATAAATCAAGTAGTCTCAAACCGCACCTACTAATATCCACAATTATACTCCGTCCAATTTATTCTCCAAACAAGCAACGTTTTGTTGTTATTGTAGCCTACAAAGCCCAAATAACAACAGAGTACCTCCATCATCCAAAATCACAGAGCAACTTTGGATCTATTACCTTCATTACATTCGTTTAGTGTTAAATACAGTTACTTTTTAGTCTTTAGATGATATTAGTAGATCTCGTTTGTAAATACAGAATTCTTCTAGCAGAGATACTTTCAATTAGAATAAGTAGATTTATGTTGTCTGGGTTTAAATGTTTGTGCAACATTGTACAACGTGGCGCAATTTATGTTTATTTTTTAAAGCACCTGCAATAGGAACTTTGCCTTTTTTGCCTATTATGATTCACATCTTCTTTATTGGAATGATATCAAAATTTATAGAAGACCAAGTGTTCTGCTGTTTCTTTTGTATTCTTTAAATCTGGAATAGTACATAAATGAATGAATAAAGTTATTGGTACAACAATATTAAATTTTGTCCCAAATATCTAATAATTATAAAATAGATTCTCATCCGGTTCAATTTTAATTGTAAATAAATGACAAGGTTAGTAAACGTTTGAATTGATAAAAACTAAGTACTTTGAATAAAAATGAGTTATTGATACTTTATCTTTAACTTTCTTATGCTTCATGAAGTTTTATTTGTAAAGTGGAATTTCAAAACCATTACATTATTATGACAATAAACACATTATTGTTATTTTATTAGCGAATGCATTGCAATAAATACTAATATTGAGCAAGATTAATTTAGCAGCAAATAATTCCAATTCTCGTCGGCCGCCAAATGAAAAAATTAGAAGAATGTGCGCGCGCGATATTATTATTATTATTGGAATGAACGTGGGGACATAATACGGTACGGACACAATAAAATAAGAAATGCAAATATGCAGATATATGTACTGTCTATATGGTAAGGTATGTAAATAGACGACCTTTCAATGTCGGTGGGTCGGTAACGTTGGTTCGCTAGTGTAGCAGAAAACACAACATACATCGGGTTCATGTACATACGAAAATCGTAGAGAACAATAGCCGATACTGGAGTGCGATCGATTACAGAGACATAGTGATTACTATTAGCGGATTGGCAGTGCTATGAATTAGTGCCTGTTTATACAAAACGTACAACTTCCGCGTGTTAAATTGTTATAAACAATGGGATCTGGTTGACGTTAGTCGATGATTTATTGTATGATATGTGGACGCGGGCTCTTTCTAATTTGGATCTATCGGTGTTGCCTGGAAGGTGCACGGATGATTATCAATTGGTTTCATCATAATTAATCTGTCCGCCTATAATTTTAGTTTAAACTTGTAAATCAAAATCTATTAGTTTTATCAATTATTTGATTTATTACATTGAACTTAAATTTGACAATAATTATCGACTACTTAATATATGTTATAACAACTTTTATATAATTAATATTATACTGGGTGGCTTCTTCTATTAGCTGGTTTTACTAATTATTTTAGTGTTGTGTGCAATATTCCTTTATCTCAAATAAAATTAAAAATTCTAATTTAATACATACAAAATGCCTATAATTCTGTTGTACGTTACAGATGTTAAATGATATGTAAATGTAGTTCTACTGACAAAATCAATAAAACTTAGAAATTATTAAACAAATTTAAAACCAAATTGCTTTTATTATTTTGTAAGCAATAAAAAACCAACTCATCAGATCTTGATAAGAGTTATTTATCACAAATAGTCCTTCAACTAAATTTAAAATTTAGAACAGTTTAAATTAATGTTTCAAAATTTGTCATGTTCTTTTTACACGAGCATATAAATTTTGATGCAAAAAGCTACACCAACAAACTTGTTACTCTGTAAAACTATAAATTATTATTTTTAGTGAACATTCCAAAATACAAGTTTTTTGTATAAACTACAATAAAGATTAAATCTTTTTCTAGTTGATTTATGGAATGAACTATTAGACAAATTAACAAACATGTTCTTATTTCAAAGACAACGAATTTAGTCTAACATAAATTATCAGATTCTATATGAAAAAAATAATAATGTCTAATACAAAATGACACTTTCACTATTGATAGTTATTAAGTCACTACCTACACATAATGTGATGCATTTATTGCTTCATTTCGATAGGCCTTAATTAAATTGGGAGTAGATAAATTGAATGGATTTAATGAAACTTGTCATGCCTCTATATGTTAATGAGGACATTTCGTTTGGAAATAATATAATCTGGCATTAAATTAAATTGCATCCAATTTAACAAAGCTTCAAATTCATTAGGAAGTTACATTTCAATTTTATCATCAATTTTCTTAAGAATTTCATTACGAAACTCATCATTTGGAACTTTTTTAATTAATTTCGTAATAGAATGCATCCTATTCATTTTGTAATATTAATCATAATTTTTTATCAATGTCCTTAATTACACCCACAACATAAATACTTTCTTATAAATAGTTACTTCTAGTAGTCCTTCAATAGTTTATAATGCCAGTTATAAATTTTATTGTATACCTTTTAATTAATTTATCCATAAAACATTAATTGGTGCAATATTATTAGTATCAAAAACTACCTTAATTATTATTACCGTTATATTTTGCGAAGGTTGATAAAAAAAAGATCCAAAACAATCAATCCGTTCCTCATTAAAACCCGTGCACGTGTCTCTCCATCAATGAAATATTCATGAATCACAGCGAAATCTCACTGCCTACAATGTGCGTGCTCACAACTTAATTAAACACAATTACGTCACCTTGTAATTATTTCAATTCGCAAGAATAATTTTTCTGAGACAAAACTGTTGATAATTTATTCCGGATATCGTTCGAACTTTGACATTACGATTGGGTTAATTAAAATTAATAATTTATGTAACAAATATGTCGTATTATGTTTTATGTCAATGGGAGGAATAAATAATTTTATTTGCGCGAATGGGACAGGTTTGTAAAAGTTTTTTTTCTTAATTTTTGGTTGTTGGTATAAATCATAAAATTACTAATTGGCAACTGCTTGTTTGCTTGCTTAGAGATATTTATTTATGCAAATTAAGATTGTTGTTTTTTTGCTTGGGGTGATTAAATTTGTCCTTTCTTAATTCACTTTTATATTCATTAATTCTACTGTTATAAAACGTAATACTCTTTCTTGATATAATGTAGCACGTTTAAAATGTTAATGAGCTTATTTGATAATAAAATTTGCACCGTATCTATTTGCCATGTTATTTTTATATCCAAGTTAACAGTATTATTACACAAGCAATATTTTTGTGCAATCATAAATAAAGCATTTTGCAAATTAAATAATTAAAAAATGCTTGTTTTTATCACCGTCCAATGATGATCTTGTAAAAGTTGAAACTTAGCTTTTTTTTTTTTTTTCTTCTAACATATATGTAATATAGTACATAGTAAATGTGTTTTATATCATTCATTTTAAAAATAATGAAAGCAAATTATATTGATAATGTATTGGCATAAGTAATAGTAGAAAGAGGAACAGCAGCAATCAACTTATCATAGCAACTACTATAAAACTAATGATTTGACTTTGAACGTATGGGGCAACACCACAACTACAACGGGACAAAATCGCTTACCACTAGCCAAAGATCAGAAAAATATTATGAAGCGCTTCGCGTGTGCCAAGATAAATGCTTGAGCAAAAACGTGTTTTCTTGAATACGTGAGAAACTTAGATTGCCCCCAATAACAAGGACCATTCCCCGTCTTTGTTGATAACCATAGACATGTGCACCTGCTGAAAAAAAGCCATTGCCACAAGCAACGCAACATGTAAAGTCACTAACACAACAAGTCTTCAGTCACCTCAGCTACCAAATTCTACTGAGTGACAATGACACCAAATTTGTTCCAATAAGTCACGGCCAAGTGTAAATGTCATCACTACACTACAAACATTTACTACCCTCAGATTAACTCTATGAGAGAAAAACAGGAAGTGAGCAAACAAGTCAACTGCCAACTGCCAACTAGACTAAGGAACCGCACATCGGATAACTGTAATTATTATTATATTAATTCAATTTTTTTTTCTAGTGTGGAGACAAACATATCCGACAACAATATCTTCCAGTTACTGTAGAAGCAGCTCCAGAAGAACGTAGAGCTAATAAAAAAGCAAGCAGTAAAGATCAATTTCCTCAAAGTCTTCATTGTGACCCTGCATGGTGAAGAGCCAATCTAAACAGATTGACATCTATAAAGATAAATTCAAACAAATAAATAAGGCTCAAAAGGAAAGCCTTATCCCAGCTAAAACAGAATTTAAAGCTCCAGCACCGACCTCTACCAAGAAAATCCTAAAGAAGCGGTCATCTGCAGAAATTACCTGCCAAACCAGCAAGTTATCAAAATCCATGATCCAACCTCCCTCAATAAATCTGCCGCCAAACCAGTCAAACCTGCATAGTCAGAGAAGAAAAATGTAATGGAAATCCAGCAGAATAGAAACTTTGCTGCCCACCACAAAAAAAAAACTGAAGAAAGAATCAAAAAAGTCCCTTCCAGTTTATTTATCAAACAAACCATCAGCCAACCCATAGAGTCTGGTTTCTTCAGCACCATCAAGGCCAAGAAGTCCTCATCCCCGTTAGCCCTTCAGGCCCAGTCAATCAACTCCAGTCCAACAACCAGTTCCTTAGGTTCTCCCTCAAACCCTTCTAACCCATTAGCATCCACAGAGAGTACTCTCCTAATCCGCACTCCACCTATTGTAATTCAGAATAAAGCCGTCTTTCAGAAGCTGTCAGCAACGTTCAAGTCCATAAACGTAACCATCCAACGCGCAGTAAACGTGGTCAATAGAATCCAATTGTATCCTTTATTGGATTCAAGACTCCGTAAACAATCGCACATTGCAAAACCAACAATGTGTATCACTACACTTATTAAGTGGGGGCTAAAAAGATCCTAAAGTACGTCATTTGGAATATACCCGACTGCATCAAGGCTGATGTAGTGCACAAAAGACACAAAAGACACAAAAAAACCTATCCAATGCCAATGCTAATGTTCAGCTTTTGTAGAAAGCTAAAAGCCTCTCACCGGGATATGCGGGCTTCGCGCTACTGTAAAAAACACAAAACCGCTAAGATAACATAATACCACCATTGCCAACACATACAACACATCATATTAGTGCGTTAAATGCGCCGGAGCTCATCCAAACTCCAAATGCAAAACCAACAAGAAGTCCGAGTCTGTAACTACATGCAGCAACTGCTAGTTACAAAAATTGCCTAATTTACCACAAACTGAAATCAAGCCGCAACATCAAGACCCACAAAGGCATTCGTTTATCATAAGCAAACTTTCACTCCCCAAAAAGCTCTCCCAACGCTAGCAATCTTATGCACAAGCTATGGAAAAGTGACAAAGATTTTATATTATATATATTCTTTTCTTCAGCCAATTAGATCGCACATTTATCAGACAAATGCTCGACAGTCTGAAAACCAGACATAAACGTGGTACAAGTTCTCCACAAAACCGATGCAACGCCTATAGAGCTGCACTATAAGTGCATTATGTAATTCAAACCCGCAATAAAAATAACATTCATTCAAGAACACTATGTAAAACTTTAGAAAGATTCATCTTTGTTAAAAAAAAATAGGAAAGCAAAGTTGTAAAAATCGGTAAAGTGCCCAATGGAACTGAGACAAACTGTTACCCACGTCCGCCTTCTAACATTGACGCTGCACTAATAAAGCCCCTAATGTAACACCGTTGAGTAAAAAAAATTTATGGCTAATACATTTGCCGCTCTTTGTATCTGACATTATCGCACACTAACTATCGGCTATCGGCTACCCTCAAATCTCAGAAACCCAAATGGTAGATAAAATTAAGCAAAAAAAAGCACCGAGGCCAAATGGATTATGAACTTGTCAAAATAGTGCCTTCTAGACTGTATGGGAAAGCTTAAGCATAAGCAGATGCTAAAACACAGAATATTAGCAAAATAAAGAAAAACGGAGGCCTAGTTAGCATACAGTATGGTTTTGTAAAAAAAGTTTTGAGAGCGCTTAAGGAGAAACAAATATTGTCAAACTTGCTGCAAATGGTAAAAAGCTACTTCTCGGATCGAACATTGCTATTGGGTGAGCAGACAGTAATAAAAATTAGAAAAATTGTTCCGCAAGGATCGATATTAGGCCCACTTTTATGGAATATTTATTATGATAAAGTTTTACGGTTAAAAATGCCACCAAATGTCATCACCGTAGGCTGACGATTTAGCAGTATTTCTCACATAGCCATACATAAAATCATAAAATGGATAAGCAAAAACAAACTAAAAACTGCTGCGGGAAAAAACGGAAGTAGTACTTCTAAATAACATGAGAATACTTCAAGAAATAACCCTGAAAGTACATAGAAAAGATATCATCACAAAAAGAGATATAATATACCTTAAAGTAACTTTTGATTTTGAAATAAAAACACATTCAATTAAATGTACGCAGCCTCCATTTGAAAAAAAAGACTGACGTTTCAGAAGTACATTAATATGTTAGTAAAAGTGCAAAAAATGGCCATGTCCACAAACGCTATATTAATATTAGCAGACATGTCCCCTATAGAGATAGAAAAAAAAGGCATGGTAGAAAATGTCATGCATGCCAAAATAGAAAAAGAAAGAACAATAGTAAGAAGCCCCAACAAGCGATATAGACAATAACAAATCAGCATGATGAAGTTAATACCAAGAAGTAATTCCGTCATGACTGATCAAAAAACAGAGGAGAAGTCTTAGGGTGCGGACACAACAGCAATCCTAGCTCCGATCATCGAACAGCGCTACAAGCATAGAACACTAAAATTTGTTTTAAGCTTGGACTCTTGCTCACCGCTTGATGCTCGTATTTATATTGAAGAGAAAGATATAATTAAAATCCAGCAGTTAAACAATGTCCTCGCCTACCATAAACCCGCCCCTGGTGAGTTTATACAAAAGATAAAAAAACTAAAAAAAAAATCAGGTGAGTCCCTTTCGGATTATTTATCAAATAGACTATCAGCTGGCCCAAAAGTCAGATGCCTTCAGCACCACCAGTGCCATCCGCCATCACAAAGGGTACTAGCACAAACCGCCCTCAGCTCATTGTAATTCGGGATAAAACCGTCTTTCAAAGTTCAAGTCTTAACCATCAACCGCGCAGTAAACGTGGTCTATGGAATCCAATTGCATCCACTTTCGCACTCAAATTTCCGAGCAATAATCGCACATTGTACGTCATTCGGAATTTACCCGACCGCATCAAGGCCGATGTGGTGTAGATAGTGCAAGCTCCAACTGCAAAATCAACAAAAAGTCCAGGCTTGTAGCTATATGTTCCAGGTGCACACCGCTATTTACAAGACATGCCCAATTTATCACAAACTAAAAGCAAGTTGCAACATCAAAGTCCACAGTAAGGCACCCACTTCTCAAAAACAAACTTTGTTTCACCAAAGAGCTCTCCCAACGCTTGCAAAGAGCAATCCTGTGTGCTTCGAGAAAGGCAAAAAACGCAACACTATCCGCTAAGAATCAACTTGTCCCAAAAAAATACAAAGATTTTATAAAGATATTCTTATCTTCAGCAAAACTAAGATGGCAATTTATCAGACAAATACTCGACAGTCTGAAACCCGGACATAAAAGTAGTACAATTTCTCCACAAAAACCTCAAGCCCGCTACAAAATATTCAGTTAGACAGAAAACTTAATGTCACAAATAGATGTGACTTAACGTCCAGCATTTATTCGTAAAAAAAGTGGGAGTTAGTCGGTAGTTGCTAATAAGAGTGAAGACACAAAGCAAGTCTTTAAGAAGATTCGCCTCCAAGCCTAAAAAAAAAAAATGAAACAATGGCACACAGATTTGTAAAAATCGGAGAGGGAACTGAAACAAACTGTTATCCACGCACGCCTTCCAACTTTAACGCTGCACTAATGCGGCCAGCAAAATAAATTCGTTGAGTAAAAAAATACTAGAAAGAAGCGCAAGGCTCGTGTATGCCGCTCCTATAGATGTATCTGTCATTCATTATCCGCTATCTTCAAGTCTCGGAAACGTTCCTCAAAATTTGAAATTAGCAGTTTGCCCAAGAGTAAAACTCTTTTAGAAGCAAATGTTACCAAAACAAAAACCTGAGACGTAACACGGTCATGATCTACAAAAACATGGAAGCCCAATATCAACAATTTTAAAAACAAACGACGGTAAACCATCTACAGCTAATAGCAGTACTTAAACCGACGTAAGGCAGTAGTTACTACTACTATCCCGAAATCAAATAATAGTGCTAAGTCAAGAAGTACATAAACGTAACCCATGTTCCTTTGCTAGCTAAAAAACCCTTTTGGCCAAGTCTACAAGCCTACCCAAGTACACCTCGTCAAATACCAAGTAGCATAAATACTAACCCAGTATATAACAACTATATTGAAATCAAAAACAAATTTACCAGCAAAATCATTTACATAAGCCTACACAAAGCGAAGACCATTGTCAGCTTCCCCAACCGCAATCAAATCAAGAAACATGCCAACTAATTGTGTCTAGAAAAAGAGCAAGAACAACAATCCAGTCTAGCACAAAAATAAATTAAATTCATTCACCAGAATACGAAAAACCAACACCACAAGATAAACAGGACTAGAAACTTGCCATCCGGCAGTACTATGCACCAAATCGAAACTAATTCATCAGTATCAAACAAGTACGGTAGTAGACTACAGATCCAACTGAAACGTACATAAGACCTTTGTCAACCTAAAAGACAAACCTCCCAACAACACTACAAGCATCGCCTCTATCAATGCCTCAGACAATTCGCATCCCGTGGTAACATGGCAAATTTGCAAAAAATATGTACCGCCGGTATATAGGTTGCGTCCAAAATCGCCACTGCAATCTAAAACCTGAAATCAGCTTCGAAAATATAGTAAAACTCATAAAACACAAAACATATAGTAAAACTCCTGAAGACACTTTTTATTATTATTAAAAACTACTCCCCTCTGTACAATAGTAAACAACATGACCAAGTGAGTGACGTACACAAATACCTTTATCAAAGATTTCCACTAAAATTTCCTTTTTGCAAATAAAAGAAAATTATTTTGGTCGCTAAAAGGCGAGTAAAACAATTGCTATTCAATGCGCCGCATAAAACAAACCAACTCAAAAATTCTAGTCAATAGACTCCAAGACAGCAAGCAGCCAACATGTCTTTAAAGAAGCCACTACTTACACCCAGCCATAAACATGAACTCTGTCTCCACTAAACTTTGAGCAAAACCTACATTCTAAACAGCCCAATGCAGAAGATGTAAACTGGAACACTAGACAACCAAACACGTACTATGTACCTGCCCGGAGCTCTCCTACGCAAAATAGTCAATGTTAGAGAATTGCTGGCTTGGCATAGGCAGCGTTAGGAAAACTCCTCCAAGCAATGTCCTTGCATAAAACGTACAAATAAATAAGTTTACAACTAAAGGATGTACAAAGGGCATAATTTTTGTCTTTATTGTGCGTATTACAGCTTTTTACATCGCCCCAGAAGTCTTCCAACTTGTTTGAAAGAGTTTGATGCATTCAAAGAGGAACTAGGTAACTTCTGAATCAACCGGATGGATAAAGAACAAGTTATTATTTCGAGGATCAAACCCCGAACTTGTGCTACGCTAACGCTGTATAATTGAGCTATCTCAAAGTTAAGTGCAGTGAAAATAGTTTTACCCTTCCTCTCAAGTCCAAAACCCAAAAAAAAAACCTATAACAAAAACAAAACACAGCTACTCCTGGCTCTACTCATATCGGATTTATTTTCGTAACACCCCAAACTGATAACAAAAAATGCATTTAGAATCCTAAAACTCACACCTCGAGCAGAAAAAAAGGAAGAAAAAATCGTGTATACAAGGACGCTCTCAAAAATAAATTATCATTAGACAAATAACTGTCAAAAGACCTTGAACGGTACGATCTAGAACATCTCTGCCAATAACAATCCAACAAATCATCTGAGTGGTTAAGACAACATGACCTCCAACCAAGTCAACAAGTAACTCCAGTCAGCACTACGCCAAAAATTATCGACGTAAGCTACTACAAACATGCAACCATAAGCCAATCCAACCTAGTAACCAACAAACTCAAAATTAAAAGCTACAACCAAGCCTATTACGGCCTAAACACTTTACATCTCCAAGAAATTTGCAACAAAAACAAATTATACAAGCCATACCAAGTTGACATCACATGAAACCTGTCTAAGAATATTTATCAAACAAACTTCAATCCTACGCAAAAAGCTTGGCAAAACACGGCAACACCAAGTATATCAAAACAGAAGAATGGCACCAATTTGCCAACCAGAAAAAAAACTAACTCAATACCTAGCTAATACCCTTCTATCACCTCACAAGACCAAGCGCATCAACTTAACGCCCCCTCTGACAAAATATCTCAACTGACTTGTGGGTCAGTTGAAAAATATGAAATACATAAATACTCCGAGGGTTACAAACGCTCTTAAGACAAGCGTCGGACTTAATGGCAATGACTGCCAAACTCAACTACGGCTGCAAACCACGAGCGGCACAACATGCCCACACATACATAAAAAACATAATAAAATACCTGATGGTAAACGTAAGTAGTCAATAATGCAAACTACAGAAAAATGTACCACTCAATGTAATAAACAAAAAAAATCAGGAAAATACTGAAATATAGATCGGAACAACTAAAGACACAACAAGTAATTGTTAAAGACACCAAGCACATCAAACAATCACAGCCACCCAGCCACGTAGCCATATGCGTAAAAAAAAGTGCCACAAAGAAGTAACGCACTTCTTGACTCTTTGCACCCCGGAATTATCAGAAGAAACTTGTATAGGAATTAAACCGTCCCACTTCATATCCAACATAAAAAATCCAAAAAAATCCCATCAAAGCCAAAAACCTAATGCAAATATGTTACAAATATGTTACAAACATTTCAAACCCACAACATTCAAACTCATAATATAATAAAACCCCAGTGAATACTTTTATGTTAAAATAAATCATAAATCAGCCTAAAAAGTTTAAAAAAAATTGTTATTGCAAAAAAGGAAAGTGAGGGGGGGGGGGGGGGCAAAAAAGCAGAGCAATCAGAACGCGCCACAATTTCGTGAATATCTATAAATATTCAACTTTTCATTCCAACTGGCATCAAATCCAAAAGCTCAAGTCATACACAGGAATAGATAATCACCAAACCACATAAATAGAACGGCATTTCCGTCTAGTGCCACCAGTTGACCCTATCCGTTTTCAATAAAAAAACACCAACAGTAGCATCTTCTAGATACTGCAAACACCAGAACACTGCACGTGCACACCCCGCCAAGGCTTACAACAAAGAATTAATAGAAAATCGAAAAACCCAATCCCCAAAACAGCCTCGAAGCCCTCATATGCCAAGAATCTTTAACCTCAAAGAACAGAAAGCATTTCTTAGGGGAACACACGGCCACCCTTTTTGCACCTCCGGAAACCCCGCCAGCCGGTATCACTAAGATGGTTTTCTTAAATAGATACATTGAAGAAATAACACAGCAATGAATCAATAACAATCTCATTCAACCGACCATAGGTTCAAAACAAAATTATGCAAAACCTGCATATAAACTGTCATAGCAAAAACTTGTTTAAGATACAACCCTAATAGAAAAAAGTGTAAGTAATGATTGATCAAAATTTCTTTTCTAAAATTTGGTGTATCAAAAGTAATAGAATTGTGCGCACCATAACTTATCTTCAGATAGTAACAAATGTCAAAATTGAATCAATATGTATAAAATACGTTTTTTTTTTATAAAGTTTTGTCGCTACAACTATAAACTAATAAAATTGATCGTTTTTCATTATGAACACTTTGGCCCTTCCTCGAAAAAATTGTTTCATAATTTATTCCCCAATTTCTCTTAGTACATATGAAATCGTAACAAACACTAAAGATTACATTTTGAATACGCTATTAAAATCGGTAATTAATTTTCGATCCGTATCCCAGACCCACATTTCCGACTTTACGACCACTTCACGTACCATTAACCGTCTCCTCACTCAACCCAACACACGCTTTCAAAATTGGGTAGTTGGTTATCTCATCGGGTTTAATGGGCAAAGAAAATATAAACTCTCGGTTGAATGACACCGTCTATAAATAAATATAATTCGAACATAAAATTCACTGCATGGATGCAGTCGAGAGTATACGGTCCAGCCTTTAATTGGCGACTACTCTTACTTTCCTCATTGCAGTCGTACTATAAATTCGTGGACCGATTATATGTAATTAGATAAATTGCGCTTTAGACGGTTTAGAATCCGGGTCAAGGATCTGCCTCTTGATCTTGTTGATCGTGTTACAAATTGTGTTTTAATTTATTCGATTGATTTATTTGTGTATTAGATGGATTCGATATTAAATCACTGCTGTTCTGGGCGAGAGCGAAGTTGATGGCGTGTGGGAAAGGTCGAATTCCATCATGTTCGTAGAAATGTTTTGCATATGTGTTTCTTATGCAATTTGATGTTTATGGACCTGCATAAATAATAAATAATAAAATAACTAGAAATCGCCAATAAAATATTTTAATAATTTTGATTAAAAAAATGTTAGGATTAATAAATCTTGTAAATAAAAGCAATTTATTATATTTTTATCTCAAATTAATCCTATAATTACTAATTGGTCAATACTTTTAAAAATATATTTGTGCAAAACATTATTTATTATTATAGCCATTATATAGATTTCGTGAGTATTTAATTATATTTTTTGGGAAGCTACCGGTTAATTACTGTGCAAAGATTTAGTGTTTAATTGTAGGGTATCAAATAACCTCCAACTTAAGAAAAGAAACTATTGTTTGCGTTTCAATAAATTGATTGCTCAGTTTAAGAAAACTAAAACCATAATATTTAATATTGTTAAAAAAAATTGACCTCAATATTAATTAATTAATAACTCTGTTAGGAGTAAAATAATTGTTAGAATAAAAAATCAATTTTGTTAGATTGATCGGTTGTAAACAAATTTGCAGCTTAAAAAAGATTTTTTGTTATAAAATTTTAAAACCATTTAAACATAGTCTTTAATTTCAAATTATCATAATACAATATTTAAATATATTATTATAATCAATTAAGTATATTAATTCCGGTAAATTTGAGCGCGCATTGTCTATTCTTCATTGTCGATATATTTTTTTCGCATAGTTTTTATATTATTTTTTATACACCATTTACAATGCGGAATCCCGATCGACTTTATATAGAATGTAATTGTTTAGTCAAGGCTGCAGTCCTTTTTCTAAAGTATTAGCACGAAAATGAACACCTCAGGGTTTTTTGCTCCTAGATATACACTTTGTAGAAATACTTTCATATTTGTTGTTTTTTACTCATGCATAATAATATGCAACGTGACTATTTTTTATTATTCATTGTTGGAATACCTTTTATTGATTTTATTAATTTAGTAGTATGTATAAATGAAGCATGTTTAATATGAGGTTTTAATTGTTTCATTATAATGTCAGCGGTTTGTGAAGCATGGATAACATTTCAATTCTCGGAATGAGTAAAAGTGTTCGTAGTATTTCTACGATACTAATAGATTATTTAAATTATATAAATAGGAATTACCAGGGTCGAGACCTCAATCAGAAGCAATCTGTATAATTTCATACATGTTTCTGTTTTTCCATAATAAACATTATACGAACTGGTGGCATTTACATCAATAGTAAAAAACAAGGAAAATTACGATATGGACTGGTCAATAAAATAATAACTTGTTGCTATAGTTCTAAGTAATCCTAATGACTGCATAGAGAATATGCATTAATTTAATTTAATTAGATTATAGTAGTAATGAATATGAAAAGTTTTAATTCAAGTTTTTAAATAAAATATAAATAATTTATTTTTTATTATCAAATTTTACAATAGACAAAACCAATATAAAAAAAATTCATGTAATCAAAAAATATGCCAATCATTTACTCAAAAAACATAGACAACTGCATTCAAATTTTGTTATTTCACCTTGTTCTTGTTTGCATATAATCAACACCTTCCAGGGACGTAAAATTAGGTGTGTAACCTGTTTACGAACGATATAACATTCCGATCACTAAAAAATTAATGGTATCAATTATTTAAAAGTACATTAATTAAATCAAAAAAGATCCAATATATGGAATAGCAACTAAAATTTTTAAGAACATTTTATGATTGAGTTATTAAATTTTTTTTTGGTGTTAATTCAAAATCCAAATGTAATTGTTAATATATTGTTGTAAAACTCAAGTGTAATTCATTCAATTTCAATGTAGAGTATCTACCAATGCGTTGTTAAAGTCAGTCGGAGTATAATGCACAAACGGTAAATATTAACTTTTTGCTGTAACTGTAGACGTAAAAATCAAGTATTTATTTTCCTGCACTCTATCTTAGAATTGAATAGACTATAAGATACAAACTCTGATTTATCCCCATCATTTTCTTCAATATAAAGTCGTAGACATGTTTCATACAAGAGCGCAACTAGTGTGCAGAGTGTGCTTACATTCCCTTAAATTCCCATAGATAGTGCAAACATCGGTGGAGATGCATGTGTAATAGTCGATGCGTAGATTAGTTTACTTTTTATTTCAATATTATTTTTTATTAAATGACAAATAGTACTAAACCTTGCTAGTTTATTAATAATAATTTAATTTTTTATATTAAATCAGATTCCAGATGTTATTAATAAACTTTAGTTATAAAACTAATTATGCAGGAGAAAATAGCAGGCAAGAGAAGAGTGGGAGAACGCAGAATGTCCTGGATGCAGAACCTAAGAGTCTGGTTTGGCTGCACCTCTAAAGATCTTTTTCGAGCTGCTGTTTCAAAGATCAGAATAGCCACGATGATAGCTAACCTCCGAGTAGGAGATGGCACGTGAAGAAGAAGAATAAAACTCAAAATATTATGTAAAACTATAGTCCATTTAGTTTCAAGTTAGAGTGCAAAAAACAAATATTTTCTCGTGATTAAATGCATCGTAAAAAGCATAAACGCTAAATATTAACTTTAACGATGTAACTATATAAAAATTGCCGGTATTTGTTTACCCAAACTCTATTTTAGAATTGAATAGACATCATCTAGTTTATGACCATTATAGCATAACAGATATGTTGCATATAAACTTAAAAGATTGAAGAGTGTTGGCACAAAGAAGCTGTATGTGTAGTGTCCGCTTCAATTGTTGTGTATGTTTGTTTTAGTGTGACCGCTGGAAAAATTTCTAAAGTGCAATGAGTGTCACGTATCTTTGAGTTGTGGTCCTTTACCCAAAACTGGTTTGAAGCTTCTTTTGCTAGAAATCTTTTGGAAATGTTCTCCAGATGCAACAAAAATGTTTGATAAACCCTTCTCCAGATGCAACAAATCTTTGATAAACCCAATACTTTACATTAACATTAAAATGACCATTAGATATCTCATAAATCCATCTATAAACGCTGTACGGATAACTATGGGTTAATATATCCGCAGGCACTTCTCGAATTCTCTAAGCTTCACGGTATATGTAGATGCTTGATCCGTTTCTATATACTGTTAAAAAATAAAAAAAAACTCTTGTAAATACCTGCAGGCAAAATCTGTTGTGGTAGATCGCCTAATCTTGGCTTGACTGCCTTTGTGGTGACTTATGTTCCTAGCTCCGGTCCTGCATAGTAGAAAAAAAAAACAAAAACTACAAATAGATTAGCATGGTATCCCATAGTAACTGCATGCAAAAATTAAATTAATCCACCTTAGGGTGTTGCGATTAGAATTCTTTTAAGGAACTAAAAAACGGTATATACTCCAACATCAAGTTTGACTGCTAATATATATCTTAGTAAAAACGTTCCGCAGAGATCAAACATGCTTAGCAAGCATTTGAAATAGATCAGTAGCTTTGTAAGTTTTGTAAAAATGCCCAATTTTGTCCAATTAGCTTATCCACTTATAAAACTCCAAGGCGTAAAGACACCCAAGACTGACAAAACATTCAAAGACGTAAAGAACTTAATAGATCAATCACGGCAACTTGTTTTGTTTTCACGTTCAAGATTGCAATACGTGTTAGAAAACAGATGCTTGTAACACTAGAATGTATGCTGTTCTATACCAAGAAGCCGTATCCCTTTCACGTTATATCCTTTGTCTGGTCAAGTTTAACCAAACGCCAAAAGCAATACCATTTAAACAAGTTGAAGTGTATAATAATTATCAAACAGTACCAAACATACCTAGAAGACAAATCCCTAAAAGCCAACAACAAAGTGTTTTTGACTAATAACAAGTTAAAATTCACCGGAAAGTTCTACTGAAAATCATGTACCCAAAACCATCAATCTACTTTCCACCGCCTTATCAAGAAACCCCAAACTTGACAAAAACTTCGAAAAAGACAACAAAATGGTACCACCAATCACAATCAACATGTTAGCAACACCATCAATAAAAACCCTCTATAATCATCTAGCAAACAAAGTAAAACGCACACAGCAAGACTGCTCATAGACTCATGCAAACGGAAAGATCCCAATGCCCCACAAAACTATGGTCCCAACCAAAAAAGCGTTATCAAATAGCATCATACATCTAAAACTGCACCAAGGCCAAGACAATATCGTTGCCGATATCTTTAGGTAACATCACTAGCCAAAAACACGCGCAGACGTACGGACATTTGTACAAAACTATGTAATCTGAAGCAGGACTAAGACCAAGAAGTTGCACAACCAAAAATCAGCAGAAAAAAAACATAGAAACAAGTGACTTTAGACTATAGAAGGCCTTATAAAACATGGTCAAAACAAGTATGCATTAACAAGCAAAAAGTCTATGCACAAAAAAACCTGCTTATTTCATCGTTTTAATTACTTAAAAATGATACTAATTAACAAATGCGCTAAAAATAATTCATCACACAACGGCAACTTATGACCCACATACCAATGACCAAAAAAGCTTACAAAGCAGTGAGACAAGTTGATATTTATAAAAACGTTTCGCAACAACCAACGCCGCAAGAAGAAACGCACTCTTCTAAATAATGTTAAAACACAATCTACGCCAACCTAGCAATTAGGATTTGTACCAGCGGTTACATCAAACAAAACCACCAACCGGCTAAAAACAACATAGCTAACCACAAAAGCAAAAAATCCACAAATATCAAGCCAAAGACCTGGTGATAGTGCCAAAAAATTAGCCAACAAATAGATGAGCCCAAAAAAAATCAATTAATCAGCTGTGATCCATTGTGATTAGATCAAGTAGTAACACTACTGACCACCTGCAAAGATCCTGCAACCAAGCGCGCAGAAACCAAAAAACAAAACAATCTACTAATGAGAACTGAAACAAAACTCCACAGCGCAATTATAAAAAACATTTAACGTTCAAAAATCAGTTTAAACCTCAATACTATACTAACCTAATCAACTATCAACCAAAATAAACAAACAAAGCAACAACACCAGCAAAGTTAGTAGAAAAAAAAAAACTATACCTTTCCATTTTTGACTTCACACAAACAAAAACAACAGCACCTCCTCCGCCTTCGTCTAGCAGCAACTAACGTCTTGCAAACGGAAAACATCTCTATAAATTGTTGTCATACTTTCGGCTCAATACCACAGTCGTTGACACAATGAAGTCCGCGCCTCATTAAAAACTTCACCACCAGACTCTACAAAAATACACAAACAAATCCAAGCTTCACTCAACATTCGTTTCCAACACATTGCAAAACAACGCCAAAAAAATACCAATTCCAAAAACTTTCAAAAAAAAAACATAATCCACCTGCAGATTGTTTAGTCTTCGCTAGTGGTGGTGTTTTAGGTCCTCAGTAGTGTTAATAAGTTAGTGATTGTTAATCTACAAACGTTTGGTCTTTCTTCTAATCAAGACTGTAATGACTCCAATTCCCAAAACTAACAAAACAAAACATCATCCACCTGCAGATTGTTTAGTCTTCGCGAGTGGTGGTGTCGTATATTGTCAGTAATGTTGATAAGATACTGATAAAGAAAGTGACATGTGCCACGTGGTTGTCTTCACGAGCTCATTTGTTTGAGGTAACGATATTCCCCCATAGCAAATAATTTTCCTTCTTACTATGCAACTGGAGAAAAAACCCTGTTTTCCGGTTTAAAAATACTTCAAACTACTAATACTACTGAAAACCAATTAATCTTTAATCTACTGTATAGACAATCTTTCTAACCAATGTTCAGCTTTTTCTTTTCTTCTTTCTCACCCTTTTCCTAACCTTACCTAACCTAACCTAACCGAACCAACGTTCAGCTTTTTCTCTCTTACCCTATTCTTCTCATGTTCACTTTCTTCCATCTTGTTCGTTCAAATAATTATGTTTTTAACATTTAAATCTCCTGTTATGTCTGTTTTTCATCTTCTTCTTTCTAATTTTCTCACCCTTTTCCTAACCTAACCTAACCAACGTTCAGCTTTTTTCTCTCTTACCCTATTCTTCTCATGTTCATTTTCTTTCATCTTGTTCGTCCTGGTTTTCATTTTCTCGGCCAGCCTGGAATTACTCCTATAGACCGTTTAATCATCTGCTATGTAGTCAAGCTTCTTCAAGATTGACTCTAACCAATTCTCAGTTTTCACATTTTCAAATAAAGTTTTTGACATTTAAATCTCCTGTTATGTCTGTTTTTCATCTTCTTCTTTCTAATTTTATTAATCTTTTCCTAACCTAACCTAACCTAACAATCGTTGATCTTTTTCTCTCCTACCCTATTCTTCTCATAATCATTTTCTTCCATCTTGTTCGTCCTTTGTTGGTATTTTAAAAGCTTCAACAAATGGTAGTGCGTTGTTAAGGCCAACATAGTACTTGATCACTGTAAAAGCATTTGTTGTAAAAAAAGTCTTGCACTCTCCGCCGGAGATCGCTTCTCAATTTTTAGGAATAATACATACCAACCTTTTGCAACAACCACAGCTATGCCTCTTGATTACTTTTTTCAAGCTACACACACACACCGACAAACACCATAGTTACCAACTTGCGTCCAAAGAGCAAATCCAACTCACGGCATAGCACTCTCCGCTGAAAACGGTAACGGACAGATTGGCAAAAGTTACTGGTCTTGCACTCTCCGCTGTGGACCAGACTCTACAAAAATACACAAACAAACCCAAGTTTCACTCAACATTCGTCAAACAACGCCTACATCACAATTGCGTTCTTTTATAGCAGCGTATGTAAGCCATAACCCTTTTTTAAATACGACGTATTGCGACACAAATTCCCAATACTTTCAAAATACCACCAATCACAATCAACATGTTAGCAACACCATCGATAATAACCCTATATAGTCAACTGGAAAACAAAGTAAAACGCACATAGCAAGATTGCTCACATACTCATGCAATCAGAAAACAATGCAAAACTCTACGGGAAGCCAATGCCTCACAAAACCATGGTCCCAATAGCAACCTAACAAGCCATTATCAAATAGCATCATACATCCAAAACTGACCAAGACAACATCGTTGCTGATATCTTTAGGTAATATCACTAGCCAAAAACACGCGCAGACGTACGGACATTTGTATAAAGTTGTGTAATCTGAAGCAGGACTAAGACCAAAAAGTTGCTCAACCAAAACCAGCTTATACCCTCATCCAGCAGAAAAGAAATCAAAACTGGTAGCTTTAGACTATATCAGACCTTATAAAACAGGCAAAGATTGAAACAAAGATGCATTAACGAGCAAAAAGCCTATGCACAAGAAAGCCCGCTTATTTCATACCCAAAAGTTATACTAATCTATCACACAACGGCAACTTATGATCCGCAAACTAACAAAGTTAAAAAAAAAAGATTGACAAAGTTGAAAAAAAATATCCGTATAAAAAAAATAACCTTAAAAAGCAGTGGGACAAGTTGATATCCATATAAACGTTTTACAACATCCAACGGCACAACAAGAAACGTACCCATCCAACTGATGCTAAGACACAATCTACGCCAACCTAGCAACTGGGATGCTCTAAACAAAAAAATCAAAAATTTATACCAACGGCTACATCAAACAAATCTACAACATAGCTAACAACAAGAGCAAAAAAGTCCACAAATGTCAGGCTAAAGATAGTGCCCAAAAATTAGACAACAAATAGATGAGCCTAAAGAAAATCACAAAATCAGCTGTGACCCATTGTTATTAGATCAAGGATCAACACTACTGATCAAGTGCAAAAATACACGTAAACAATCTCCGGCCACAACCAACTTCTAATATTACTATCGTAAAAAAAAAGAAGAATTAAAGCCTAACTGAGCGTCACCAAGTAATATCCAAGCAACCATACAAAGCCCACCAAAAAATCCGACCAAAAAACAGTTTACTACTGAGAACATCCCAAAAAAACTTTACAGCGATAATATAAAAACCAACGTTTTTCATTCAGAAATCAGTCAAAGCCTCAATATTATAATAACCAAAACAACCACCAACCAAAATAGACAAACACAAAAACAGCAGCAATTGCAATGTTAATAAAAAGATACAAAGTAATAGTATAAAAACATCTTTACCGCATTCTTCACACCTCTTTGAATTGTGTTGCCATGCCTTCGGCCTAGCACTACAGTTGTTGGGACAATAGAGTCCGCGCATCCTAAGAAACTTTCCCACTAGACCCTACAAAAACAGAACCCACAAACCGCCACCGACAATCGCGTTCTTTTATAGTAACAAATATGAGCCTTTTTCCTCTTACAACACCAATTCCTAAACTTTTAAAATAGAAGCATTATCCACCTACAGGTTGTTAAATATCAATCTTCAGTTGCCTCATCTTTTTTCTAATCGTAAAATTGCTTTTTACAAGTGACAACTTTCCACTCTTCACGACGTAATGTTTGTTATGACGTCTTTCGTGTTGTACAGTACAATAGTGTGAAGCAAGGGAAAGCTTTTCTTTGCACGCAATACTTTCAAACTTTTAAAGTTTTCTTGCAGTTAATCTGCTCAATAATAAAAAATCAAACAGTGGCAAAATTTGTTTTCAGATTAATTGTGCACGGAACCTCTAACCATATTTTTAAATAACTGACTAGGCAAAACGTAAATTAAAGTACAGAACACTTCCAATACAAAGAAGAATAAGTGTAAGGGAAGTAAACAAAATACCAAACTGTTTCTCAAGGCATAAAACGATATAAATGAGGTTTTACAGAAACTGAGCAGTAGCGTCGGCAATAACACGCAAGTCGAGCTAATGGACCTGATTGCAAAGCTGAGGAGGTGTACACAATTGAGCAAAAGTCTTGCTTCCAAAGCATGGAGAAAGGAAAAACCATGGAAGAAGAATGCCAGGATAGAGTGACAAATGTGCATGGAGTATTCAAGTATGCATAGAGCAGCTATAGTAGGTAAGGGTTTGTTGCAAAAGGTTTGGATGCAAAAAACTGTGTAAACAAAGTACAACCATATTGAAAAAAAAAGTTGCAAAAAAAGCAAAGGAAACTAAGAAAGAAACAAGTGTTGAGCTAGAAAGCAAGCATCTTTTCAACAACAAGAACCTCCCTTTTCTGCTAAGTGCTAACAAAAAACGTTTTTAGCAATGGTAAAAAAGCGTTTGCGTGGAGCGGAAGGAGTAAAAAAGGTAGTGAAATGAGCCTCAAAAAACACGAGCTTCCAATTGACGGCCCATACACCCAGGCCAGTTGGTCATAATTGCCAAAAAAATTTTTTTTATAAAAAACTGTACATTTTCATATCAAAGAACAGTTAAGTACTTTTAAAAGTATAGTAAACGTGAAAGCAGCTGGAGTAAAGGTTGTGGATATCAGGAAATTTAAACTTAAGAGCATTAGGATCAGATTACAGGGTAGAAGGAAAACCATACAACACCTTCAGGGAAGCAGTTAACAAAGAAAGATTCATTAATGAGGTAAAGAAAGCAGAAATGGTCTAGAAGTTTTTAATAAATTATAATAATTAGGACGCTAGGTAACAGAAACTATAAAGTAGATAGTCTATAGAAGAAGGAAAACTTGCTGGAAATTAATAGGGTAAGGCTAGACTGGACGCAGTGTTGTGTGGACACCTACATGAAGCTTAGGCATATTGCGGCCAGGTGTTCAACAAAGAACAGAGTAGCCCAATTTAGGTGTAAAAACAAAGCTCATTGCAGCATGTGCGCAAAACCAGGACACAAAACCGCCCACAACGCAAGATTAGAAAAAAAAATGTGATAGTTCTAAAAGTAACATAGTTTTTTAATTTTTTAATTTAAAAAACCCTTACAAGAAATACCATTTCTAAGTGGTAAACCTTCTAACTAAATGTGTGACAGTAACTTGTACCACGTGGTTGTCTTTAAAAACTAATTCGTTTGAATTAACTGTATTCCCCCATTGTTAATAATCTTCTTTCTTCCTATATAGCTAGAGGAAATAGTTCTCTGTTTTCCAACTCAAAAACCATCAGAAGTTATTCCTGAAAACCAGTCAAACATCTGTTGTGTAGTCGGTCTTCTTCAACAATTTTCTGTTTTTTTTCTTCCGCCCTGTTCTTCTCATGTCAATCTTTTTCCATCCCGTTCTTTCTTTTTTTATTTTCTTTTTTTTAATTCTTTCATCCTTTGTTAGTAATTTGAAGAAATTTAATTGATAGAACGTTATTATGGCCAACATGTGCCTCGATCACTCCTTTTGATCGGTCAATTAAGTATCTTCAACATGTTCTCTAACTAATTCTCAGTTTTTCCATTTTACCATCATGTTCTTCTCATTTAAATCTCTTTTCATTCTGTTTTATCTGTATAACAACTTTTTATTTCTAATTCTTTTACCCATTTCGTTGGTATTTTAAAGGGAATCAACAACAGCCAGTGCGTTGTTATGGCCAACATAGTACTTGACCACCCTAAAAGCTTTTGTTTTATAAACGGTCAACATACTAACCTTCTGCAACAACCACCGCCATTCCTATTGATAACTCTTTATAAGCTACAAAATCACACCGATAAACGCCCTAAAAATTACCAACTCCGTTGAAGCTGGCAATAGACAATCCCTTGACAAAAGTTACACTTTCCGCTGTAGACTGTTTCTGGATTTTTAAAGATAACACTTGGCGTCTTTTTGCAAATTTGCAAAACTACCGTTATGCCCCTAATTTACACAAAAAACTAATACCAATTAATGCCCTAAAAATTAGCAAACAATTTCTAAGAGCGGGTAACAGAAAATCCTTTAGCCAAAGTTACTAGTTTTGCTCAATCCAACAAAGATCGCATTTTAATTTCTATACTCCAATTCAAACTACCGACTAAGCATTAAGCATCATGTCATGGTGTGCCCCACCCACCCAAGTATTGGTTATCCATTAACGCTTGCAGAGAAAAAAAACTATAATTTCTGGATCACTAACAGATGGGCCGAAGGGTGAACACTCCAGTTCAAACAACTGACCGGTACTCATGTTACAAAGTGACTCAGCTACCCACCCACGTGTTGGTTATCCAAAAATTTGTATCTCTATTTCCTTCTCTGTTATAGAGACTTCCAACGCTAGCAGAAAAGAAAAACTAAAATTTCTGAATCATCAACACTTGGGCAAGTGGGTGAGCACTCCAGTTCAAACTACCTACTGGTAAGTATGTTATGGAGTGCTCCACCCCAAGTGTTGGTTATTCAGAAATTTGTATCTCCATAGCCTTCTCTAATATAGAAACTTCCAACGCTAGCAGAGAAAAAAATTTCAATTTCTGGCATTATATTCCAGTAAAACTACCGACTGGTTGTCATGTTATAAAGTGCCCTACTACTCATCCACCCAAGTGTTAGTTATTCATGCCCCTAGAATACTCTACAAGCTACAAACTCACACCGACAAAGACCGTGAAAGAACTTTTTGCAAAAACCGGTAACAGACAGTACATTAGAAAAAGTTGGTAAACTTTTTAAAATTAAAATAAATTTATTAAAAAAATTCACAATAAAACCACAAGCCAACAGTGCAGAAACCAGTACAACAAAAAAAAAAGTTGCAAGTTAGGCATAGACCTCAGCAACCCCTTTTCCAGGTACAATAATTTTGTAGTAGCGTAAATTTTGTAAAGTGTAATAAAAATTAAGTGCAAAATATCAATATCGCATCACTAAACAAGAGTTGTTAGCATGTCTTCGATTTAGATTTAGAGAGAAGAAGCCTTACTATCATCAGGTATATAGTAGTCGTTAGTCTTTGTAAGTTTACAAGTCTAGAAAACTAATAATGCAAATTAATTGTCCAAGCTGCTAACAGCAAAAATGAATAAAAACGCTACAAAAGAAATAAGGTTCAATAGCACCACCCAACCAAACAGTTCCATGTTCTGGATGTATCAACTAAGAGCCTCAATACTACAATTTTGCTTATTAATAAAGCCAATTAAACAAAAATTTAATTTATCACTTAAAATAAATTTGTTTGGAAAATCCATTCACTTCTATAGTTTTCAAAACCTAATCCGTAAATGTTCGTCACACAAGTTTGATTTTTAATCAACTTCATAAAAATTGAAACAAGCTAAAATATTTATAAAAAAAACATTTCAGACCTGGCATCAAGTAAAAATGGAATGAACAAAATCTAAATATTTTTTATAATAAATTTTTCATGTCATTATTCAATTCCTTATTGTATAACACTTAAAAATATCTAATAACAAAATATTGAAAGTTTAAGCAAATATTCCCGATGACATTTAAATCAAATAGAAATGACCATAAATCATCATTAACATAAATCAAACATTTCAATACATGATTATTTCTGTAAAAAAAATTATACAACATTACTCATTCTGTATTTTCCAGCATACGCATACATTCCACGCGGCCATATCTAATTACTATCAATATTTTTTCTAGTTTCTAGGAGAGGCGTAACTCCCATATAACTGATATAACCTAATAATTAATAACTCCTCTCATCGCAATAACGGTCTAATCCGCACGAAAGAAGTAAAAAAATACGAAATCCGGCTCGTGGAAACCGACTTAATAAATAATAGATGAACAGAAAAAAAAATCAAATTAAAAATTAAACTATGGCTAGGACAAAATTAGTAATTTGAAGCATGATCAGATTGCGTCATTAGAACACGATGTGCGTTCTCTATAAATATGTTTATTATTTAATTTGTTAAGAGAATGTTGAAGATGAATATGTTTGAATTAAATTTATCACATCAACATCACTCTCCACCATCTCAAAAGTGGCAATTAGTCTTTAGTGCCTGTTGAGCTAAAATAAGCAAAATTGTTGCTTTTACAAAATTATATGTATTAGCCACGTCTTAACCTTTTGGTCAACAATAGAAAAATTTACAAACAGTGGATTTGTTAAACATTTCTAAAATTTTGATACCTATTTTGTACTGTACATCTTGAGCTTCAATTTCACACAGTGGACAAACAGTTAAGCAATATTTTTAGTAATCAATAACAAAATAAAATTTATCTTGGATATATGTTAATAGTTAATAGAATTCAAAAAAACGTTTAGTGTTATTACCAAAGTAATTAACAATTTAATTCCAACAAATTTTAATGTTAAAGTATGCGATTTCTAAATCAAAGATGATATGCTGATTTATAACTAATGTCTTCTAAACAATTTACTATTGCAAAATAATTTAATTTGGTAAAAGCAGCCTTGTAAATAAAGCATGCTAAGAACCATATAAATCATACAAGTTTATCTATGATCGATTGATTAACTTGTATCTAAAATGAAGTAATAATTTTAAAAAGTCGATTGTATCTTGGTACAATTAGTGGCAGTAATTGGTTTTTGCGATTGATTTCGCATTGTAAAAAAATGATAAAATATATACAGCTTCGTCCTTCGCGGCACTTACAATACATTATAATAAATCATGCACCAAAGTAACGACCGCATGCATAATTACTTTTACTAAAGGTGCACTGGAAATTGTCAGTTACGCGACCTTCGTAACTGTACTAATATTAATTGTTGCGTTCTGTTATTATTATCCTGGAATCTGTTGAGTTTCCTGGTTCGGGATTTTACATTTTTACCGCTTCTGCTGCGTAAGCGTAAAATGCAAGAGGTGCAAGGTTATTTTCATCATTATTTGTTATAATGCCGATCTTAACTGCGCCCAGCATTATATACACACACCCAATTATCATGATCACTTTCCACCTTGATAATATTCGCTACGTGCTCTGCAATATTAGCTTTACCTCCGATAATTAAATGAGCAATTTCGCAAGTAACAAATTGCGATGCGCAATCAAAAAATAATCAACATAATTCAAATGGATGCAGCATCCGTGCCGAAATCATCAAAGTCTTTGGCATTTTCAAGTTGATGATGATCTCATATGATCTTTTGTGTATATTACAACCCACATACTCGAAACAAGCGTATGCTTAAAATCATAATTCATGGGATTATTTTGGTTACTGTTAATATTGAATTATGGTATTATGTATGACATCAATTGTAGTCATCAATAGTTGTTCTATTATGTAGCTAAAATTAAAATTGTGCAAATATATAACCACTTATTTCACATTTCTTGAAACACAAAAAGTAGCACAAAATGTATTGAAACTTATAATTAAAGAAATGTTATTTAATAATTGCAATTGTTAATTAAGATTGCATGTAACGTTTTTATCAATGTCATAGAAGGTGGAGTAGTTATCCAATTTTAACAAACTTTATTAAAGCTAATATATATTCTGCATCCTTCTGTTTATTCATCTATCTATCTCAATTGTAATTTCTAGTATAACGTAGAAAGATCACTTTTCTAAATGAGTTATCAGACCAAATTTTGTTTCATCGGTGGTTTGGTTTTTGTTTATTTATATTTCAAGTTGACTTTATTTGTATATATGCAAAAATTGTACAGAAGTAAAAAACAGAAGACTTACTTGACGTAGCAATACTCAAAAACGTCAACTTGCAAATCAAGATTAGGACAATCAATAACGTAAGCTCCGAGCACAACCAAGAATTACTGAAATTATATAAAAGAGATCAAATTAGAGAAAGAAGAAGATTTGTTACCCACTCGGATTAGACTCTCTTCTCAAAATACTTGGAAGAGAGCATAAACAGTAAAAACAGTTGCAAACATTGTAGAAGTCGTCAAAAAGTTAACAAAACTGAATCACAAAACTCAAAAAGAGTTCTAAAATCCATCAGTTTTGCGCTAGTTCTAAGATTATTCCGCGCACAAATGGCTTTAACTTGCCAAACATCAATGGTGTAGCATCCCTAGAGATCGTAAGGTCCTTAATGCTTTTCGTAAAAAAGTCAAAAAGGACGGAAGGTTGCACAAAAATCAATGCTAGCAAAAAACTTTGGAATCAACCACAAAAAATAAAAAGCTGGTGTAGAAGATCTTTAAATCCTTGCGCAATGAAAAAGTCCTCATTTTAGTCTTCAATACTCCATCAAGAAAAAGCCAAAGCGTTTGCTAACAGCCTCAAACCCAATTCTTCCACCTCTGTAGCAGAGGAAACTAATCTGCACGTCATAAACATTCCACAAAAAAAAATCAATTTCCTGTAGACAACGATACACCGCTGAACAGCGTTCAATATTCTCAAACCAGAGAAATTATATCAAAACTTTAAGCTCGACATGCGTCAGGCTCAGACAAAATTTCGAGTAAATCACTAAAATCCTTCTGGCACAAAGAAATAATGGCCCTCACCAATACTGTTAATGCAATCTTAGGTGCAAAGCACCTTTCAAAAGCTTGAACAGACTCGCACGTAAATCTGAAAAAAAAAAACCAAAAGTATTTCAAAAACTATCGGCTAACCAATCAATCTTGGAAATAATTCAAGAACAAGTATACTATTTTCTACCCGCAACATAGATTTTGTCGCAAATATTTTGTTGCCTATCAATCACACCGTTTACAATCACTTTGTCAAAGAATTCAGGTTAAGAAAAACCAAATAAGAGTCTTTGATATAGTCTGGCAAATGTCTACTAAAGGGTTTTTGAATAAGGGCGGGTAGACGTTGAAAAGGAATCAAACAAGCTGTGTGTGAAGTATTAACAAAACTCTTTCTTTATTTAATTTAAGACATCGATCAAATGCCCGCCTCGGCTTCTTTTGGTGGCACGGATCCGAGTGGTCCAATTTTCAATAACTTCCACATATATCTGGCTGAATTTGAGCAATGGTCTGTGTTAAGTTCACCTTTAGGGCATCGGTCAATTGTGGTTTATTTGCATAGACCTGCGACTTCAAGAAATCCCACAAGAAAAAGTTTTGCGAGGTCAAATCGCATGACCCTGGTGGCCAATTTACATCACCCCTGCAAGATATTTCAAATGTCGTCTAGGTCCATATGATTCAATTTGGGCCATAAGAAATTGGTTATCATCGCTCTGTAGCGCTCGCCGTTGACAGTGGTCGCCACACCAACGTCGTTTTCAAAAAGTACGAACCAATGACGCCGGCGGCCCAAAATCCACACCAATACTCCGTGCGGGTTAGTGTCGTCCCGTAACGGCAATTTTGCTTGATAACAATGATTTTCCGCTAAAATTGTGGTCCTCTTCTAAACGATTTGAAACCCAGTCAGCCAACAAACTGCGTTGTCTATGGTCATGAACTTTGAGGTCCTAGGTCAACTGAATCTTGTACGGGTGAGGCCTATGTCCCAACGCAAAATTCGCCAAATTAAAGTCTGCAAAAGCCCAAGTTCTTGTGCACGGCAAGGACTCGACTGCCTCGGTTTCTGCTGTACACTTTTACAGACCGCGGCGATGTTCTCCGCCTATCTTGCGTTCCTTGAACGTACAAGTGTTGGCTGATTATTTACCAAACCCGCCGTCTCAAATTTGGCCACCAAATGTTGAAGAATCGACTGTAAAGGGGCACCACGTCTACCATAAATTGAGCGCAATCCGCGCAACGTTTGCACTAACAAACTCTCATTTTAATAATAAAGTTTTATTGAACGTGCTGTTCAATCGTGTAACTTGCCATGGTGATTTGGCATTAGTAACTGAATAATAAACAAAGGATTTGATAGATGTCTCCAAAACAAAATGACCGCCAAAATCTACCAGCGCCAACTGAAAAACTCTTTACTAACGCTGCACAAACTCAAATATTCTCTGAAACTTATAAAAGTGTTAAGCATAACTTAAAACACAAAACTCTGGTAGTTAAACTTACGGCAGATTACGGCAACCGTACCTCAAGGCTCTATTCTTTTGCCAACAATTGATCTGACATTAATTATAAATGTAAACTGCTTCCAAGCACGAACTGTGCAAAAGCTAGACTCTGACCACGACCCCATTCAGTTCTCCTTAACAAATCACAATAAAAACAATACGACAAGAACAGTATTCAACTACAAAAACGCCAATTACACATATTTTTAAGAAATTTCAGACTTAATTCAGCTGACAGAAATAATTAAAAGCTAAAGTCATTATTTCTAGTAAAGTTTTAGATCTTATAAGAGAAAGAAACCAAAATAGATAAAGATGATAAAATACAACAATCCCAAACAATACCTTAAAGATCTTAACAAACTCCTAAAGGCGACAATTAATACACCAAACTATAAGAGTTAAGCACATAAAATAAAAAAAATCTTTCCATTACAAATAATTCCATGTAAAAACTAACTTAACAATAAATACAAAATTTGACTCAACGCCCACGCTGAACTACATTACAGCCCTGACCGACAAAGACAAAACGCAAGTACTAGCCATAATATTCAAATACGCTTACAATTTAGACAAACAGATAACGACAAACATAGATCTACAACAAACACTGTCTAGAAGTACTTAGATACGGTTACCATTTAGCCGACAAATTGCCATAAACAATTTACGGGGCCAAAGGAAATACGGACAAAAATCACAAGTAAGAACTCACGTAAGCACCGGAACTGAACTACATCAGAAATGCTGTACTAAAAATCCGTCCAAAAAAAGGCATAGTACAGTTGAAACTTTAATACTTTCCAAAAGTATGGAAGTCAGCAACCATCAGCCCCATTCAAAGCCTAACAAAAATAAAAATTTGCTTATTAATTACAGACCTATAAACTTGTTAAATGTTTTAGATAAATTGGCTAAAAAGTCATAATAGAAAGTATGAACCAGTATGATATCAAAACAACATTATCATCGACCACTAGTTTGTTTAGCTTTAAAACTAGACATAACAAGACCCAACTAGTAATACGCATTGCACATGACATTCTTACAATTTTCACTCAAAATAATGTAACCACAATGCTGCTATTTAACGTTGAAAAAGCATTCTACAAAGTCTGGCAGGAACACCAATAAAAACAACACGCCCACAAAACTTAAACTTAGTTACCAAAAACTAACATCAGCAGGAGAGAAGAATATTCAACTTCTGAATAACTAACACTTAAGCAGGTGGGTAAGAAACACCAACCAAAACTACACGCCCACAAAACTTAAACTTAGTTCCCGACCGCCCACCCAAGTGTTAGTTGTCAAAAGATTAGATTTGTGACACTCTCTCGTAACTTTATAAAAACTAACATCAGCAGAGGAGAGAAATATTCAACATCTAGATAACTAACCCTTAGGCGGGTAGGTGGAAAACACCAATAAAAACTACACGCCCACCAAATTTAAACTTAATTCCCGACCACCCTCCCAAGTGTTAGTTGTCAAGAGATTGGATTTGTCACACTCTCTCGTAACTTTATGACAAATAACATCAGCAGGAGAAAAATATTGAACTTCTGAATAATTTAATACTTGGGCGGGTGGGTAGGGTACATTAGTTCCCGCCCGCCCGCTCAAGTGTTATTTGTTAAGAGATTATATTTATCACCCTCTCTCGTAACTTTATGACTAATAACATCAGCAAAAACAAGGAATATTGAATTTGTGGATAAGTAACACTTGGGCAAATGGGTAGGGAACACCAACAAAAACTACACGCCCACAAAACTTAAACTTAGTTCCCGCTTGCCCGCCCACCAAAGTAATAGTTGTCAAGAGATTGTATTTGTCACCCTCTCTCGAAACTTTATGACAAATAACATCAGCAGGAAAAAGGAATATTAAACTTATAGATAACTAACACTTGAGCGGTTGAGTGGAAAACACCAACAAAAACTACACTCCCACAAAACTTAAACTTAGTTCCCACCCACCCACCCAAGTGTTAGTTGTCAAGAAATTAGATTTGTCACACTCTCTCGTAACTTTATGGCAAATTACATCAGCTGGAGAGAGAAATATTGAACTCCTGAATAATTTAACACTTGGGCGGATAGGTGAAAAATACCAATAAAAGCCCACAAAACTTAAACTTAGTTCCCACTCACCCACGCAAAGGTTAGTTCACAAGAGATAGAATTTTTCACCCTCTTTGTAACTAACGCAACTCATTTACAAATTTACTCATTACCATAAAAATATAAATAATTAAAAATAGTTCAAAATACCCATCAACACCCCCAAATAAACTGATACTACTCATTATAACAAACGTTTCTAATTTTGTAATATTTCTTCCAAACATGCAAATAAAAAATATATAGGTAAATTACAAAGCATTTTTGTTTTTATTTCAAAGTCAACCACTTTAAATAAATTTTTAAATATTTACTATTCGTCTACGAATCCAACAACCGATTTGGGTCAGTATACAACCCAACTCGCAGTTGTAAATCAATTTAAGGTTTAAACATTTAAAACAATTTAATTCTAAAATTCTCTCTGTAGAATCTTTAATATCTTCTTCAATTTTTACATTTCCGGAATAGTGTTTGGTATTAATATATCCAATTCAGATATTGTTTTGCTTTGTATATAGTTAAATTTAAAATAACCAATATATTGCCAGTGTTAATATTATTTTTAAAAACGTCAAATTAAATTGGTTTTTGATGTACAGGAATTTAAAATAGAAAAATATTAAACTTCTAATATAAACATGCCAGTAGTGTGAGAATAAATCAAAAAATAAAAATAATTCCTCAAAGTGTAACTAATAACCAAATTAAATTTAAATTCATGGCTGTAACGTGCAGTGATAAACAAATTCAATAAGTTAATAAACCATTTTTATTGTAAAAAATTTAAATTATTTTTTACATAAGACTGGTTTATTAACTTACAAAGTTCCTTAAAATGTGTATACAATTTGCACGTTATAATGTTAAATAATAAATATTACATGTTAAAATTTAATTTGGTTCATAAATACACTTAAAAGAGTCATTTTTATATACAAAAATCAAATAAACCACATGAATAATACACGTTATTATTGCTGCTTAAAAAAATACCATTACACATGAAAAATTAATGAATGATGAAATTCTATTCAAATTTGTAGAGCGGAAAATTTTCAATCGATATAGGTCATATAAATTTTCTTATAATTTTTCAATTTTCCGCTAGAAAGCGCGGAAAATAAAGTATATATTTTATTTTTTTGCACTTAGAGCCAAAATTATGCGTTTTGGTAAAAAATAACCAAAGAGCAAAAAGTTTTTGATTGATATTGGCTATTTGGATTTCATGATAGTAAGAGCTTTTTCCGCTAAATATTGTTGACAAATGTCGCAAATTGTGACTTTTTGCTGATTTTTTAAATTTTCAAACAAAATTATGCATTTTTTGAAAAAAAAAAAAATAAAAGACTAAAGTATTAGAGCAAAAAATTTCCAATCGATATAGGTCTTTTGATTTTTTCAAAATTGCGTGCATTGCCCGCCAGAGCGCGCAAAATCTTGACTTTATTTTCCGCGTCTTCTAGTAGAAAAACCATAAATTATAAGAAAATTTAAATAAACTATATCAATTGAAAATTTTCCGCTCTACAACTTTTAATAAAAATAATTTTTGCCCAAAACGCATAGCTTTGCAAAAAATACAAAAAACCATTCAAAAACGCAAAAATTAATATAATTATGTCTATTACTCCAAAACCACTTATTTTCATGAGTGCGATAGGTGAAAATACTCTTCATATAGGCCAAATATACAGGTCGCTAAGCTGTGGGTAACATTTCTCTAAAACGTCGTTTTTTTGTCTAATTTGAAGACTAGACAGGAAAGGGTTCTCCTGCGATACGCCCCTCCATTATTAGCCGTGGTATGCTGTATTTTTAGTTACGTAATATGTGACCAAGATATGCAGTTTTTCTTTTCTTTATTATTAGCAGTAGCTCTCTTTCTTTATTTATTTTCTGTAGATCTGTTTCATTTTGTCTTTTTTCCGTCCAAGGTATTTTTAGTATTCGCCGGTATAACCACATCTCAAATGCCTCTACTTTATTTATAGTGTTTGTTTTTAGGGTCCACGTCTCCTCTCCGTACAGTAGCATCGCCCAGATAAAACATTGAGCCGTACGGCATCTTGCTTTTCAGTTTAATGTTCCGTCACATAGTATATGTTTCCATTTCATAAATACGCTTCTAGCTTGTTCTTTTATGGCCTTTATCTCTTGTTCGAGGTCCCACTTTTCATTTAGGATTTTTCCTAGGTATTTAAATGTTTTGACTTGTTCGATTTTGTTGTTGTTTAGTTCTATGTCCATGGTTCAAAAGTGTTATTTTGCTTACTTTCATTACTTTAGTTTCTGATATATTCATAGTTAGGCCTGAAACGGTGCTCTCTTTGTGGACTCGGTCCATCATGTGTTGTAGATCGTTTTCATTTCCAGAGAGAATACAAGAATCTTCTGCAAAGCGTATGTTGTTTATCCATCGATCATTTATCTTTATACTCATTTCTACGTCTTTTAGAGCGTTCTTGAAAATTTTCTCTGAGTAAACATTAAAGAGCATGAGGAACAAGATACAGCCTTGATGGACTCCTCGCTTTATCTTTAGTTCGCTTGTTTTCTCTTGTTCGAGTCTTAGTATAGTATTTTGATACCAGTTAAGGTTCTGGATGATGCGAATAATTTTGCCATCCAGCCCATTTCAGGTCTATAATTAGTTCTTCGTGTCGTACCTTATCAAATGCTTTTTTGTAGTCAATAATCTCTTTTTGGTAATCTAAGCATTTTTGTACTAAGATTTGGAGTGCAAAAAATGCTTTGCGTGTTCTAAGGTCGTTACAAAATCCAAATTGTATATTCTCCATTTCACACTTTTTGAATATTCTATTTTTAATCATATTCAGAAATACTTTCAAAGCATGAGTCATTAAGCTGATAAGCCTGAAGTCTTCACAAGATATTGATGTTTTCTTTGTCTATTAGTTTTAATTTTTCTGCGTGGATTTGGTCTGGTCCACTGGCTTTGCCTGATTTTGTGTTTTAATTCCATATTCCACTTTTGTTCGTAAGATTTTAAGGCTCTCATTTCTGGTGTTTCTACTGGATTGTTACGTTTGCCTCAGAGATCTATTTTTCCAACGAGTATTTAATAGTTTCAACACAAGGTGCATTCTAAAATCGCTTCAATATTGCGCCATTTGGTCTAGTCCTAGACCAAAAATCAATTCTTTTGTGAACCACATTGTTCAAAAAAATTGGTTTGTGCAAAAAAGAAAAACTAGGAACGCAGTTAATCAGTAAAAATTTCTGTTTTGCAACCCATGCGGCGTTCGGCGCGCATACATGTCAAGAAACTTTCATTGACTAGACTTTAATGCTCAAAGAAAATAAGCGCTACTAAGCTGTCAAAAACCCCCAAAAACTCCATCAAAAGCTTTTGCATTTACTACATATCACCGTTTAGTGCGCAATCTCCTCATTTGGCATTATCGGCCGATAGTTTTTCGAGAAAAATAAGCAGACTACCGCAGTCAATATTTCAGACCGTTATGTAAACAACAAAAAGTTTTTTTTGTCACAACTTGATGAAATGGACTTAGGGAACATTTGGTTTCAACAAAATGAAGCAACAGCCCATACTTCAAATAAAACGATGGCCGAATCGCAACAAATCATCTTAATGATAAGTGGTTTGGAGTAGCCTGCACGTTCACCCAATTTGACACCACTTGTAACTTTTTGTAGTGGTATTTGAAATCTCGTGTCTACACCAACTGCCTACAGACTCTAGAAAACTAAAAAAAACACTCAGGAAGAAACGACCCACTAATATGCTAGAGAAAGTAATAAAAAATATCAAAATTTAGTTCAACCAGTGTATCAACAACTGGGACCGTCTTTAACTAGATATAATTTTTAAATCAATATAAACCACAATTATAAATATTTAACTTTTTAATTAAAGAAAATTGAAAACATATCTTTACTGCATTTTGTTTCATTGCATTATGAAATAAGGAAGTTATTTTGCCGCACATTGTAATAGAAGCTATGTAAACAATTTACTTTTATATGCTTTTTGTATTTTTTATTTTAATGTGTTAGTTTAATACTACCAAAAAATTATTAAAACTACCAAATTATCCATTCCTGCATTCTTGTTCGTTGATCCCATAGTCATATCCCGGCAATTGCGTCAGTTTTTGTAATCTAAAACGTGTTCCATATCCTGAAAGAATCTACTCTGAAAAACCAACAAAAGTCAAACCAAAAATAGTGGCAAAACACTTCCAAAAATTATCTCGCTTGACGACTAAGAGATCGTACCAAGTAAATCCTAAAATCCTTTCATGCTAGCTATTTTTGCAAATATATTTAGAAAAAAACATTTAGAAAGCCACACAAATTTTATGTTTTCTGTTCGATTTTTGGTAATTGTCTATCAATTTCAAAGACTAAGTTTTTTGCTATAAATGGACATTTTAAACATTTTTTTTAAATAAATTTTTAATGAGATAATTTTAGTTTACTGAATAATTTTTGACAAATTAAAAAAAAGAGTTCTTAATATAGACCAATCACAAAATGTGTATAACAAATATAAATATACCAAAGTAGTCTTAGAAGTGAGTATAACAAAATAGTAGCACATATAGCAAAAAGATCTTGTGAATGAGTAGAATAAAGAGAATTGACATTTAAAGTCTTTAAGGTATTTCACAGATGTCTGAGGTTATTCATACATATACCAAAGTAGTCTTGGAGGTGTGTGTAACAAAATAGTAGCACATATAGCAAAGAAGTCTTATTGACGTGAAGAATAAAGTGCATTGACATTTAGGGTATTAAGGTGTAAGGTATTTCACAAATGTCTGAGATTAATCTAACCAAAAAGATCTTAAAACTATATAAGATAGAGCATTAACATTGAAATCATTGAGATACTTCACAACTGTCTTAGGTTAGTCACACATTAACCAAGAATATATTAAAATTGTATATAACAAATTGCATTATCATTGATGCAAATGGATTACACATAGACCAACAAGTTTTTGGGGAGTAAAGGGTAGTCCATTTAGTAGTCCCTTTATAACAATTCAAAAAAATGAACAACAATCAGTTTTTTTCAGTATATTATTGGTTTATATAAAAGAGCAGACATTCCCATTATTTATGAAACACAATTTCATTCATGTGGTTACTTCGGCTAGCTTCGTAGTAGCGTATCCTGTTAACCCAGTTCTCCAAAACCTTGATGACGGTTTCTGGCTCTATCTCACAAACAGATTGCTCGATATTCGCATAAGATCGGTCCTTCACGGCACCCAAAAAAATAGTCTAACGGCGTCAAATCGCAGCTCCGAGGTGGCCAATTGACATCGCCGAGACGTGTGATAACATAATTATCAAATTTGGCGCGCTGAAGATCGATTGTGGAATGGGCTGTGTGGCATGGCGCGCCATCCTGCTGGAACCAAAGATCGTCAAGTCCACGTCTTCAATTTCCGGCCACCAAAAATCGTTTACCGGTAGTGCTCACCGTTGACCAAAATGGCGTTTCCAGCAGCATTTTCAAAGAAAAATGGGATAATGATGCCACCGCTTCAAAATCCGCACCAAACTATCACTCTTTGAGAATGCATTGGTTTCTTGACAATCACGTGCTGGTTTTCCGATGCCCAGATGCAACAGTTTTGCTTGTTAACATAGCCGACGAAATAAAAATGCAATTTGTTATTTTGTCCATTTCGAGCTGCTCAAAGGCCCAAACTGAAAAGCGATAACAAACCGGATGTATGTGTGCCTTCAATTGCTGAGTCAATTAGACCTTATATTCAAAGGTCTTTGTGCAAAATTCGCATCAAGCTGGTACGTGAAATGTTGAGATCGATGGCGAGTCTATGTTCCTAGACTGAGTTGCACACTCTCGGCTACGGCAGCCACATTTTTGTCAGTGCGCATCGTACGACGGCGGGGACAGTGTTGTTGGCCTCACAAACTTTTTGCACAAGCTTGCGTACAGCACACAACATTCATTTCGTTCCGCGGAGGTATGATACTGACTTTCTGTCAAGATTTTTTATGGGAAAAACCTGTCACTGTCAAAATAACAAATAATTAAAAAGATACCACTAGATAGACCACCCTTTATATCAGCTCTATAATAAAGAAAGATTTTGAAATTAGTAATTAACCTGTATTTAATAATTTTGTGCTAGTTCTATCAATAGAAAAATGCAAGAAGGCAAGATTAACCAAACCAAAACAAACAAAAGTACATTTTTGCTTTTTCACTACTTGAATAAATATAAACAGTGCCGGAATAAAAAAAATCAGTTATTGCTTTGCAGTATAGTGATATAGTTGTATAATTTATATTCAAGCTTGGTGTGGTGGTTGGGTGGTTGAGTCTTTAATACGCTACTACAATTACAGCATTTTATATAACTTTCAGTTTAATTGAATATGTTTGCGACTCAAAAACTTAACTTTATCTTTTTAAACTTCTTTTGTCATTCCTTATTTCTTTCTTGCTTTTCAAATTTGTTGACACGTTGATACAAAAGTATTAATACCTCTATACGTTTAGACCTAGTTAATTGTCAATTGCATATGTCTCCATCTTCAACGTTTTTAATTTTCATAATATCTGTTTTGTTTAAAGTCAGTCAAAACGTTTTTTTTCTATATCTTTTAAGTTGTTATAATCTTTTCGTTAGTTCTAAGAGTAGCTATTTGTTCGACAGTAAAACAAGCACGTGAGAGTCAAGCAACTTAAACAAGAGTTCGGATGTAAAGTCTAACAAAGCAACCAATATAATGTGTCACGCATTTGCTTGCTTTTATTATTCCTATAACCTACTTAAGGCTAAAAAAAAAATTACGGTTTTGCTATTAAGACAAAACTAGTTTATTAGAAAAACTATCCGTTACTCTGACTGCAAAAATTAGTCAAGAGTCTTGTTAGAAATAGTTATTATTAAAACCCAAAAGAACAAAAAACTAAACTTGTCTGTTAATAACAATAATATATGGCACCAAGCGTCGGAAGCCGCCCAACAAACTCCAATTAGTGCTGTTCGGCTATCAATTGTACCCATCCTGAAAGCAGCGTTCTATGTAAAATACTACAGTGACAGATCTAATAGCTATATACGGGGTAACTGCCATAAATTCCTAGCCTATTGCATTTTTTGAATATCAAACCAAATGTCAAAAATTGTCATGTGATTGTGATGCTTTATTAACGTACATGTGCAAATTCAACCCTCTAATTTAATCAATCTTGTAGTAATTGACAGACAGTGTTAGGTTTTAAATTTGCAAAAAAAATATTATTATCAAATTCTTCACATTAAATGGCGTAATGGTAAAAATTCTCCTAATTATTCCACCATAAAAAAATAAACTAATAGGTTTAACATGGGCTATAAACCAGTCTTTAAAAATCACCAAAAAATCGATCGTCTTTACTGAAGAACTAGTCCAAAGTGATCGCCAACTAAAAGTCAGAAAAATATCAGAAATATGTCAGAGCATCAATTCGTCAAATACTCCATGACCTTTTGGGTATAAACAAAGTAAGTGCAGAATAAGCTCCAAAACTTTTATCTGCTGTTCAAAAACAGCATCGAGTTAAATGTGCTCAATCTTTTTGAAGCTCAGTGAAGGAAGACAAGAAAAAAATCTGCAATCTATTGTTACGGAATATAAAACTATGGTCTTATATCATAATCCTCTGTACCAAATAGAATTCATAGAATAGCAGAGTGCAGGTGATCCAATGCCAAAAAAGCCAGGGTATCCCTGTCAACCAAAAAAATCATGGCCATAATCTTTTGAGATTGTAAGGGAATCATAACACTGGACAACAGCATTTCTGATGATTGAGTTATGTTACATGGTACTAGCCTAATTTTTAATGACGTTTTCAAATCTGTGATCGAAATTTATGTATCAGCTCTTGTTTAAAAAATATGACACATGAGCCGTTTTACAATAAAACACAACACGTTTAAAGTTAATCCTATTTTATTGATTTCTTAAGTTAAAAAAACTTTCTTTTATAAGACTTCCTTACAGAAATTGAAGTTGAAGAGCTGTTCTGAATGCTCCAACAATAGTCAGCCATCATGTGTGCGTTCCAGTAGCCTTGATAGCGTTCCTCCATCGTACGAAGGTTCTGGTGGAATCGCTCGCCCTGTTCTTCACTTACATCCCCAAGATTAGCAGGAAAATAGTCTAGGTGGTTGTAAAGAAAGTGTAACTTGATGCTCATGTTACATCCAAGCGCTTGAAAGTGACTCATTAATTGTTCAACATGTTGAGAATAGTCAGCACCTTTCTTATTTCCCAAAAAATTTTGAACAAGCCAAACAAACTCATTCCATGCCTTTTTCTCAATCTCTGTCATAGTGTCCGTAAAATTTGTGTCTTTTATTAATGATCTTATCTGTGGCCCATCAAAAATGCCCGCTTTTATCTTTTCTGCACTCAGTTTTGGGAACTTTTTTGGTAGAAAAAGGAAGCAATTTCCATTTTTGTCAAGACCTTTAATAAATTGTTTTATAAGCCCTAATTTTATATGCAATGGAGGCAAAATTATACGATCCCTTGATACTAAAGGGGGGTTTATCACGTTTTGTTGTCCTGGAACTAACATTTCCCGAGTAGGCCAATCCTTTTTAACCCAGTGTTGACCTTTAGCTCTACTATCCCATAAGCAAATAAAACAGGGATACTTTGTGTAACCACCTTGTTGGCCTAATAGAAAGTTGACCATTTTTAAATCAACACATATGAGCCAGTTGTTTTCCACATATTTAATTTTGTCCAAAACCAGAGCAATAGATGTATATTCTTCTTTTACTTTAGTAGAATGTGCAATAGGTAATGACCCTAATTTATTCCCATTGTGTAAGAGAACACATTTTAGACTCCGTTTTGACGAATCTATGAATAAACGCCACTCACTTGGAACATAATTTCGTAATCCCATTGCAGTCATTAAACCAGGTACATCTCTACAAAATACGAAATCATCTTCTTCATAAAAATATTTTAGGAGATTCTGTTCTCTTGTGCGGTAATATGAAATTTTAGTTCCTTTTGTTATTAAGTTCCTTTCTTTTAGCCTAGAAGCCAAAATTTCTGAAGCAGACTTCGACAGTCCCAGATCTCTGATTAAGTCGTTTAAATCATCTTGGTTGAATGGTTTTGGCTTTTCCAGGTCACATTCAAAGTCACTATCACTACTGTCAAGTTTCGTCTCCAAATCAAATGGCTGCTCCTGTGAAGCATAAGCTTCAGGTTCAGGTGTCTTAGGACTCAAGACACATCTATGTGCCGATCGTATGGACGGATATTTCCATTTGGCTCTATTTGTTCGATTAATGCCAGTTATGTTCACTAAACAAAAATAGCAGTCGTCATGGTGGTTCCGTGGTTCATTCCAGAGCATAGCGGTTTCGTACCGGAAACTATTTCTTTTCTTATTTGTCCATAAGCGTAGAAACTTAACGCACGTTTTGCATACCTTTTGAGGAATCCAAGGCTTATCTTTCATATCCAACGTGTGCCCAAAGTAATTTTTGTAAGCCTCATTTACGAACGTTGTCACATTTAAACGGCATACTTTAGACATATACTTTCCGCAAATGAAACAAAAATGGTTTGGATCATTCACACAATGTCTTCTTGACGATGCCATATCAAAATATAGTTAGATAACTCAATAATTTGTAAATTAATAGCAAATAAACACAGCAAGAAAGCTAATTTTAAGTGAAAGCTGTAACTTGTAAACAAAAGCTGTCAGAAAAGAAATGAGGTTATATTTGGAATCAGCGACGCCAAATTAGTAAACATCAAGTGACATAAGTCATTCATCAGTCATAAAGTTCAATTTTGTTGGCCAGTGTAATGATTGGTTTAAAGTAAATACCACTTGTGCACACACAAATTGATCATCCCTTCTACAGTCCAGACTAAGCATTTAAAAAATACAGCCAATTTACTCCTCTGTCTTATAGACAAAAAAGATACTTTCTTTTGCCAACCCCACATATTGCAATCTAGATAAATAATTGAAGTACTATCCATCAACAAGTAAACTTGTAGAATCTAAGAAGTTAACTCTAAATTAGATCAACCATCAAAACTTTTATTTCAAGTGCCACCAAATCTAAGACACAAATTTATATCTTCTTCTTTAAAATGTGTCATCTCTAGCAGTAAGTATCAATAATTGTGCAGTATCTAGAAGTGCTGGCCACAGCATTTATTCTTTCAAAACAAACAATTGCAGAAAAACTTTGTGTCAATTCAACCATTATTCATCAATAGTGTTCGAATGAATCTGTGTTTGTAGAATAATGGAAGCAACTAAAAGGTTTCCCAAATAAAACTCCTCTTTTTGAGAGTGTTTGTCAAACTTGCAAACTCAACAAATCGCTCTTTTTTTACATTTTTTAGTAATTGTAGATTTGTGCAGTTGTTATCATTCATGACTTGGTTTTGTATATTTTTCTTCATGTTTAAAATGCTTCGAAATAATTTAAAGTAATAACAAAGTTTTCATTGACGTATTGTGAGATAAGGGTCAACTTTGTTCTACAATAAGTAATCATTAGGATAATGGATCTTATCCTAACGATCACTTATATTTGTTGATCAAAGTTGACACTTGTCTTTTAACCTTGATCCACAAATAAAAAGTGATATTTATAATCAATATAGTGTTGCACACAACTCTACCCTAAAATAAGATAAAAATATTAATCAAATGTTATGTTTGTAATAAATAAAACTGACAAAAGAGTGCTATTTAAAATATACATGCTCAGCGTGGCATGTAAATTATAAACATTAAATATATGATTAACAAATTGCGCCAAATTACGTCAACCTTGCAGAGGACTAAGAACCTCTAAAGATACGTCGTTAGATATAAATGAAACATTAAAAAACGCAATAAATAATCCGAGTAAATCCTAGTTGGGCAACAGGTAAGATACGCACTCGAGATTTAATCCACAAAACACTACACGCTTCTTTTTCCACATAATTCCAAAATTTATTGTTGTTACTCCTCGTTACAAAGCAGCGGAGTCATTGAGGTGGTCTGAAATATAAATACCCGACGAGAAAATCCACATGAGCACGGTAGATGTGTAAGGATTAAAATTAAATCTTATAATTAGTTAGTTACCTTACAATTTAAGCGTGTACGATAATCCGAGGGAGATATTAATTATAATTAATACACACGATCTATGAAAGTCCGTAATGATACAGCACAGAGCGCACCATCTTATCTACACCGGTTATAAACTATTACTGAACGGTGCGCGCGGACTTAAAACTCGAAACGAATAATAATAATAATAATAAATTGAAGGTTAAAAGAAACATCAATATATCACCTTTTGTCCTTTCCATTTTATGCCAGCGCATAAAATGTAATTACATAATTCAATTAATGGGGGAGAGATCGGGTACTGTTAGAAATGGGACGGCCGGATGTTTTCCGCGATTGTTTTAATTGATGCGTGCGTGCGTCAGGTTTTTTTGGGGTGGTGATGAGGGAATGGAATGCGTTTGTTGTTAATGGTGATGAGATGTAGGAAGTTGCGAGGCGACGTCAATGTCGAGCGAAATGAATGAATGGTTTTATCGTGCACCCACATCGATTTGCTGAATGATTTACATCGTAGGATTTGAATGCCAAAATAGTTCAATGTTGTATTGCAAATAAGACAAGTGTAAAAATTAATACAACTCAATTCATTTTTTTCAATTTTCAACAAAAGAAAATTTAATTTCAAAACATATTTTGTGAGTAAAAAATTTGCATGGAAAAATTTTCAAGTAAAACTTTTAAAACAAAACAAAAAATTCCAAATGTATATGTTAATAGGATTACAAACATGTATAATCCAATTAAGAAAAACGTGATACACTTAAAGTCAGTTACTCACTACTCGTTACTTGCAAAGTACTTAGCAATGAGTAGCAGGCATAATCTTTAAATACCTTTTTCATTTCATTCATAACTTCTGAAAAAAAAAATAGATTTTTTTTAGAAATTTTATAAAAAAATATTATGAAATTTTCTATAATTTAAAAATGCAAATATAAAATTTCATAATATTAAATTTTCTCTTTATTAATCACATATTTTAAAATTATATGATTTCACCTTTGCAAAAATATTTGAAAGGTCAATATTGCATACAGATTAGATCATATTATACAACAATTTTATATTTCCTTAATCCATACATTACGAGTTACATATAGTTTTAATAGCACACACACTTCCTAATAAAATACATAAATGGAAGAAATTATTTCTCAACATTAAAACGTTGTATAATTTAATTAACAGAAATAATAATATAAATTTCTAATAATAATGACATATTTATGTGGCTTATTTTGTGACTCCATTGACATTACAATTAATAGCAAACTAAAGCAGTAATTGCTGACATTATCTATTAAAAGTATATAACGCATGGAATTTAATGCAAGTAAATACCAATGTTTTATAAGCTGTAAAATCTTCATATTATTCTTAAGAATTTATCATCATATAATTTAACAATTTTAGTGGTAAACAAAACATTTACGTTTAATAGTTTCAACTGATGGCACAAAGTCTTACTAATCTTTCAATCAGTTTATTATATTTATAGGCTTATTGGAACGAGATACATATCGCGTAATTTTATAAACCTTAGATACTCATATATTAAGCATTTTAATATACCTTCTTCTTTTGTATTTCCTTCATTAAAGATTAGCAATAAGTGATAACCAATGCAAAGTTTTATATCGACTCTTTTCTATTTTGTTGATAATTTCTATCAATCACCATTTTAATTTCATATCTTTATTACTTTTAAAAATTTGTTTTAATTGATTTTCTTTTCTAACAAAAGTAATGGTAGTTCACCTTAAAGCAATATCGGCACTTTTCTAAAAATATTCACATTCCAAACGTCACAAATTTATTACAAAATTTCCATACCGAAGAGTAAAAACGGAAGTACACAATTGATGTATTAGAGCAAAGATCTAGACTCAAATAAGAACTACAAAATATATCTTAGTTCTGAAATGTCGCTTTTAGAACTACACTAAATTTATTCTGTAATCAATTTTGTTTTAATACTATTGCAAGATTTTGCAAATTAAATGAGAAACATATAAAAAAAATAAACTAATTTTGTTTTCCTTTTATAGTATAACCAATGGGAATAATAATCAGAAAACAATACATTATTTTAGCTTCAATAAAACATGGAGAAATTACTATAAATTTAATAACTCTTGAAAATTTAATGACAGATAAAATGTTGACATTTGGTTATTATATTAATAATAATTAAATATATAATAATAAACATTTTCTAAAATATCATTCGCATAAAATGAAAATAAAAAATATTACTATGTAATTTTCAGTACATAGTAAAGTAATTATAAAAGTTAATACAGAATCTCTAATCGTAAATGTTTTCTAAAATGTCAAATATTTATATAATTATGAGTAATTTATTAATTAATTACCGTCTTTGAAGTGCAAGAATGTAGTTTTATAGATGTAATAATAAATCGCGTAGAAAATTATTAAAGATTTAATCTTATTAATGGGTATATACAATTTTTAAATAGAAGCATATTTCATATATTAATATTATTAATGTTATAATAAGATCATTTTTAATGTTTTTATGATTAAAAACCTTGGTAAAAATTCTCGCTTAGACCTGATCCTTACATCTGTTCCAAAGCTAATAAATTTTGTCGTTTGCTATTACTGGTAAACACTGATTTTGATAGGTTAATCTAAAGAACAATATTAAACTTAATTAGGCTTTGTTTGACTAGTGTTAAAATGTTAATTTTGTTGGTGGATTCATCGTTGTTATCTTTCTAAAATTGTTTAGAAAAAACAAAACAAGAATTTGCGCAGTAACAAGTACCAGTCATCTTTGAGATAGTCATAAAACTTTATGTTCCTTTTAATGGAAGATGCCCCATGTTACCATTTTTGGCGTTAGTTTGAAGTGCAAATTAAGTCTGGTAATAGTGTTTGTCAATAATTGTGATGACTGCATGGCTTAACAACGGTTTTTAATGCTTTCGAAAGTGAGAGACAATCCAGCAATGTTGGCAAATAAAAAAAAACGTACTCTTATCTTCTCCTTCTTCCAGTTCCTTATCGAATCCAAATATTGGTACACGGAAAAGTTGAGTGGTGATTAAAAATATTTCTCAAGTTTTTTTACCACAATATTCCGCTTTTTTCAACTGATCTTCTGCAACTTTTTTTTATTGTATTGTTTCTTCTTAATGTGGCCAAGGTATACAAGTTTTCTGCATTTTATTGTGTTGAGTAACTTCTTCTCTTTCTACATTTTGTAGAAAATGCGTTTGTTATGTGATGCTTTTACAAAACTTTTGACAATCTGTATTACAACCAATTTCAAATACCTCTAGTTTCTTACGTAAAATTTTCTGATAGCCAACTGCAAATCTTGATAAAGCTCTTAAATTGCTATTAATATTCTCTGAGTGTAAAAGTACGGTCTCTGAAAAAGCTCTTGTAAATCTTTTGACATTAAAACATGGCAGAGACGTTAGGTAACATATGGTTCTTTAGAAAAAGTATTAACAAGCTCAATTATAAAGCGTTAAGACCCCAAAATATAACTAAAATAATAAATTGCATTCGGAAATCACTTAATAAGCCGTTGGTCCCAACAACCCCTTTAAATAAGTCGTAAGACTTCTGAGACAATGTAAAATAGTATTTTCCAATAACCAACTTTTTTGCAAAATTATTTGTTTGTTTTGCCAAAGTCTTTCAATATGTCTTCAAATTTTAATAGTAATACGGCCTTGTCATGCATGGCTTTGTTAAGTTATTCTACACAAAAACAGAGAACTTTTTTTCTATTTTACCCATGACTAAAAAAAGAATTTATGCAGTCCAGTCAACACCAAATAAATAAATCCTGCAGCCCGTATAACTGCAGTATTCACTGCAATAAGTCACGCCAAACATTTAATGCAATTGTCGGATATGGTAGCAACAACCAGCAAAGGCCCCATGCCCGAGTGAGCAAATACTAGGCCTCCTCGCCCAAACCCAGAAGCTAGAAGATCAGGTAAAAAGTAAGACACAAAAATCAACAACCTCGACAAGTTCGTCATATAGCTGATCAAAGAAGAGAAACACATATTGGACTAGGTTATCGACGGCATAAAGTACGACAAAACAGCATTTAACAAGATATTTATCGCTCTGCGTAAAAACATTACGTAAAAAATAAAGAAGAGTAAAGCCACCTTCAAAGCAGCCATGTACTCTCTTATCGTAAAGCACATATAGCCAACCATGTCACCAAAAGATACAGCCCAGACCTCCTCCTTCCCAAAAAAATAAAAAAAAACTTCTTCGTCTGTCGAGCCCCTCCCCACTAAGACTCCGGATTACCAGATCTAGACCTCCCTCAAGAGACCAGCCAAGAATCCCGTTGACTCCAGCCCTTCCGAAAACGATAAGCAGATAAAGATCCAGCTGAAGAATGATGTTGCCGCCCACGGCTTCGGGCAAGTCCTCCTTGAATTCTTCTTCCTTCCTGCTTTCAGCCAACTCACGTCAAGGCCTTTAACCACCCGACCAGTCCCTAAAACGCAGTTGACCAACACTGGCTTGACTACCAGATCACATAGAGCTCAAGCACACGCCGCTCTCCTCCCACCACTATTCAAAAACATATAACTACCAAGAGCTGTTGAATATCACCATTGACCGCGCAGTCACGTTCACTGCGATTTCATCCGCATGCACCCGCTCTCGCATGCGGACTTTCGTGCTGTGATAAAAGACTGTACTACAAACAACGTAGTACATTACACCTGCCAAATGGGGACTGATAAGACGCAAATGTTATTCGAAATATTCTCAACTGTATAGTGACACACGCGGTGCATAGAAAGAATCGGAAAAGCCTTATCAATACTGTACGTTAGGCTTCTTCAAAAATAAAATGTCAAATGATCATGTCTGTCACCAAGTTCTGCGGGCAATAATGCCATCGTTACCAGAGATATGGCCACATAGCATCCCGGTGCAGCGCACCAAGCTCCGCGTGCAGTTTCAACAAAGAATCCGGGCATGTAGCTACATGCGCCAGGTACAAAGAGCCACACACCGCAAGTTACAAGGACTGCCCAAATTATGTCACACAAAAAGCTAGCCGTAACAGCCAAACTCACGCCTGCTCATCCCAAGAGCACTCTACCGGACGGGCTGGGCAGACTCGTCAGTATCACCTGAAAAACTTGCAAATTGAGTAGCGACAATAATATATGCCAAACTTCTTTCATAAAAAATTTGTAGTCTAAAATTTCTCCTATAGAATTTTATTATGATATTAATTTTTTCATATGTAAAAGCTGCAAGACCATACAAAATAAAGAAACTGTAAATCTTTTGATCACAACAACCGGTTAACTACAAAAGTAAGTAAGCACCTTTCTAATTTACTCCAGATCATAATTACCATCATGAAGTTTGTACTAGAGATCAAACCCATCCGCTTAAAAATTTGTTTTCAAAATAATAGAAATTTCTTCTCTCTGCAAGTTCCTTAGTTTGATTGGAAAGAACTAATACTCAATCTCTTAATAATGAACACTTGGGTGAGTGGGTGGGTCACTCCAAATCATAATTACCATCAAGAAATGTGTACAGAAGTACAAGTTCACCTGTCCAAGAATATATTCTTAAAAAAATAAAAAAAATCTCAGCAGGTATAGGGTCAGTTAAAACCAGTCTTTTTTTAAGAGGTAGCTGAAATCAAATTAAATACGATTAAATTCCGTTTTTGGAGAAGGGGGGGGGGGGAGGGGCAAACCCCCCAAATTAAGATTTTTAAACAACTTTTTTTTTAAGAATTGGCTAATTAAATTGTATTTTTATTTGATTGTAAGCCCTCCTAAAAAAAAATCAAGCCACTGGTTTGTCATTCTTAATTAAAGTTATACCTATAAACTAATATAAGGGTAAGGATTGAGTAAGTAAAAACTAAAAAATATTGTAAATCATCTTCAAACTGGATCGGGAGGAGACCGGGAGGTAATTTTCAATTTACTTTTTTGAAACTTTGAGCCGTTTAAGAGTTATACATAATTTTTGTTTTTAAATTTAATCTTAATATTTATAAAAATCAAGGATGACAGTTGCGTAGGTAAAAACTAGAAACCGGGAGAATCCTCTCTGCAAGTGTTAGAAATTCCTTAGTCTAATAATAATTATAATCTGAAATAACCCATCCACCCACCCAAGTGTTGGCCATCACAAAATTGGATATTAGTTCCTCCTCCTCAGACTTAGAAACTTCCAATACTTGCAAAGACGAAAAAATTCTAATTTTTAATAACAAACTCTTGGTCAAGTGGACTTGTACTTCAATACAAATTTCTTAATGGTAATTATGATCTAAAGCGACCCATCCACCCACCTAAATGTTGGTCATCAAAAAACTGGATATTAGTTCCTCCTCTTCAGACTTAGGAACTTCTAACACCTGCAGAAAAAAAAAAGTTTCATAGCAAACTCTTCGATATGTGAGTTTGTATTCCAGTATAAATTTGTTGATAGTAATTATAATTTAGAATGACACATCCACCCGCCCAAGTGTTGGTCATTAAAAAATTGAATAACACTTTCTTTTCCACAGACTAAAGAACTTCTAACACTTGCAGAGAGGAAAAAAATTCAATTTTTTGATAACAAACTTTTGAGCGGGTTTGTTTATACTTCAGTACAAACTTTTTGATGATAATTGATGATATGAGAAAGATTCACCTTCCTTCCCAATTGTTGGTCAACAAGAAATTAGATATCACTTCCTACTCCTCGGATTAAGAAACTTCTATCACATGCAAAATTTTCTTTAAATTTTTTGATACCAAACTTTTGGAAGGATGACCTTCTACTCTGTACTGTAATAAACTTCTCAATGGTACTTATTTGGAGTAACCCACATAAGTATTGGTCATTAAGAGACTGAATATTACTTCTTTTTTTTCAGACAAAGTAATTTCTAACAAAGATTTTTTTTTATTTTTTCATAACAAACTTCTGGACGGGTTGGCTTGTACTACAATCAAACTTCACAATAGTCATAGGTCTGGAGTGACCCATCCGCCTACTCAAGTGTTGGTCATCAAGAAGTTGTATAATACTTTTACTTCCTCAAACTAAGAAACTTCTAACACTTGCAAAAAAGAAAACTCTTAATTTTTGTATAACAAACTTTTGAGCGGGTAAGCTTGTATTCCAACTTATATTTATTAAGTGTTGGTCATAGGTGGGCACTCTAATACAAACATCTTAGTAGTAATTATAATTTTAGAAAACCCATCCACCCGCTGTGTTTTAAAACTTGCACAGAAAAGAAATTTTAACTTTCTGATAACAAACATTTGTGCGGGTGAGTGGATATCCGAGTACAAACTTTTTAATGGTAATTATGATTGGAGTAACCCACTCACCCAAGTTTTGGTCATTAAAAGATTAAAAAATGGAATATTACTTATCTTCCTTAGACTAAGGAACTTCTATCACTTGCAGAAAACGAAAACTCTAAGTCTTTAATTTTAAACAGTTGGGCAGGTTGGTGGATATTTTAGTTTACATTTCTTAATAGTAATTATAATCTGAAATAACCCACCCGCCTATCCAAGTATTAGTCATCAAAAGATTAGATATTACTTACTCCTCCTTAGACTAAGAACAAGAATTTATGTAAAGTTTTTAATAACAAATTTTTTGGTGGGTTGGTTTGTACTCCAGTACAAACTTTTTGATGATAATTATAATCTGGAGTAACCCTCCTACCCACCCAAATGTTCTTCTAATGCTGGCAGAAAAATAAAATCCCAATTTCTTTATAACAAATTTTTGGGTTTGTACTTTAGCACAAACTTCTCGATGTTAATAATGATTTGGATTAATTAAAAATTACTTTTTCCTCTACAAACTAAAAAACTTCTAACGCTTGCAGAAAAAAGAAATTTCTATTTTTTTATAACAAACTTTTAGACGGATGGAAGATCTCTAGTACAAACTTCTTGATGGTAATTATTATCTGGTGTGACACACCCGCCCTCCCAAGTATTGGTCATCAAGAGATTGAATTTTATTCAGTTAGTCCTCAAATGCAACAGTTAATTGAGAAAGAGGTAACTAAAAAGTCAAATCTTCCTGCATTCAATAAAAACTCAAGCGACCAACATTTCCAACGTTAATGGTCCTAAAAAGTGATTAAAGTTTGGTGTAAAATGAAAAAAATTAAACATACCCCATACCAAATATAAATTCAATTTTGACTATTTTTGATAAGCTTCTAACGGGGTTATCAGAGATATTTTAAAACCGTTATTACACCTGATCAGAAAAAAAAAATTGTTTTTAATACAGATGAGTGCAAAAAGAAGTCGTGTAAGGGGCTTTAGATCAGACTAATGCGTTAGTGGCGTCGACAGTAAATGTGACTTCTTCAAAAGTCCAAAAATGACAGCAAAAGCGCACAGTTCTACACAAAACTGTAATGGCAACTACTAAATAAATTTCCTCAAAAATTCAAAAAAACACAAAACAAACGACACTAAAGTAAAAAAGCTAGTTCAGGCAATAGATAAGCAAAACACATCAAAAATTTACCAAAAAACCTTCAAAAGTTTCAGCAACAAACTCCTGCAGATGCCCAAAAACTCTACCGTTCAGCCTTCAAAATCTTTTTAAAAACTAAAAAAAAAAAGGCGACGGTATAACGGACTCCTTGAAATACCCAAAACTCCAGACAGTACAAATGACAAAAATCTGCAAAACCACCGCAGAACCATCCAAGCCTACCACAACTACTGGTAAAAATCCGAAAACGTTTATTTCAAATATTATATTATTATTATAATAATCAAATACTCAATGACATGAAATGAAAAAAAACGTAAAAACGCCGTTTAAGACTTCTGGCCACAAGAGACAACCCGCTCCATTGCAATAGATTGGATAAAAAGTGCAGGACACAGAATATCAACGTCATCTGTTCATCGCCAGATAAAATTTTATAGACTGCATTCGTACCATCAATTTTTGAGAGACTGAAGCAACAATAAGTAAATTGGTTTTAAGAATGGCATCAAGTTGTGTTTCAATTTTGGTTGTGAGCCAACGACGGTCGTAGAAGAGTCAAACGTATGCGTGGAGAACGCATAAATTCAACATTTTTGTAGAACGCAACACAGCCTTCACACAAACAGTGATGATATGGATTGCAATATGCTATAGTAGCAAATCACTCTTAATCTTCATTAATGGTAACTTAAACGCAGCAAGATACATTGTCAACGTGCTGGAGCCTGTTGAATTTCCATTTCTTCAAAGGTTGGTAAATCCCATTTTTCAACAAAATAACGTACGCCCTCATACGGCAAAGGTTACAACACAATTTTTGCAAGAAGCTTACGTTGTTGTCCTCCTATGGCCTGCTCGGCAAATTGGGATATGATCAGTAGAAGACTGACTAATTTTCCACACCCACCAAACAACTTGAAGCATCTTTGGCTGCAAAAATTGTCCTCCTATGGCCTGCTCGGCAAATTGGGATATGATCAGTAGAAGACTGACTAATTTTCCACACCCACCAAACAACTTGAAGCATCTTTGGCTGCAAATCAAAAAAACTTGAAATGATATACCGCAGGAAACAATTGATCACTTGATTGAAAGTATTCTCCATCGTTGAGTGCATAACAAATTGTGATAGATCATCTCATTATTGAAAAAAAAACTGTTTCTTTGATTTCAAATTATAATCATTTGTTTGTCACAATAAGCATTTTGTAAAAACTTTATTAAACCAACTTTTGTGTGTTGCGTTTATTAAGAAAATCATAAATATAAAACTACACTATTTACTTACATGTATTAGAACACAATCTAATTGCAAACAACACAAAACTGTGACTCACCTGGAAATAAAAAACAAAAAATTAATTACATAAATATTACTGTAGCAAATAAAATGTTGCTATATATAAATTCACTTTCCTTAAAGCTTTCTTAAATTACCAGTATTTAAATACATTTTTTTTTAATTCTTAAACTAAATATAACTTAATTGGCAAGAAAGATTTATAAAATTATTAAAAATGTCATAATTTTATATCCGCACTTATATATTTATATTCTTTCATAAGAATTTCAAAACAAATTAATTTAACTAAACAAAATTCAAATGTCACAGTAATAAATATCAATTTCGTTTCCTACTACAGAATATCATGCTGAAATAAACTCGAATCTATTTTTAATGCAAATACTTAACTCGTGTCTATTGATATATGAATGGATTTCATTGATCAACTTCTTTTGTATATTAATTTTCTAAACAATTGCAAAATATGTGGGATGTGACCGTGACCAAGTCGATGGGCGTTTTTTGTTTTTATAGGAAATTGTTCAGATTAAATAATAATATGTTAATAATAAAATAAATTATTGTGCAAAGGATTTGGTTGATTCTAATACAATGTTGTAATTGAGAATTGGCTAAGGATCAATAGCCTAAATACAATTGAGATGTTGAAGAGTTTAATGTTTGCAAATAATAATTTGCATAAATAACAACATTTTTTAACATTAGACCTTTCTTTACAGAATCCGGAAACCTGACTTCTGAGTTATTAATACAAAGAGATATTTCAAATAATATATGATATCACCATTATCTACTCTAAACTTAAAATGTTTAAGGTTAAAGCTAGATTTATTTAGTTATAATAATAATAATAATAATAATAATAATAATAATAATAATAATAATAATAATTTTCTTTACAATATATATAAAAAAAACATTTACGTCTACATTATTATGTACATAAATAATGATGAATTAGAAGCAATATTATAATTACATAAAAATATACAAACAAATACTGAATAATAAAAACATAGAAGAAAAAAAAAAATATACATATATTATATAAAAACAAAAAATAAAATTATTGATCAACATATTTTAATTAACTCTTAAAAGTATATTTATTGAAATACAAAATAAATCAATATTATTGGAAAAACTATTCGCAATTCTACACATTCTACCAATTAGATTATTAAATCCATAATTGGTATAATGTATAGATTATCTAAATAATGGAGACTGTCTAGTTCAGCAATTATTGTTGGATTCTTGAAATAAAAGAGTTACTAGTAGCTGTTGGCAATCAATCTCAGACATCATTAATGCATGTAAAAATGATAAATTTTCAGCGGCGGAAGATTATATTGAAATGCAATAAGGTTAAAATCGTAATTTTCGGATAAAATGGGTAATTTGAACAATAATAAACAAAAAAAATTGTTATGAATGCGTTCTATATTGCATATATGAATGCTGTAGAATGAGCATACCAAAGCGAAATAAAGTAGTTTGAGTGTGCTTGAAGATAGTTCAGTTAACATTCTGTACACAAACCCTAACATTTTCATAGCACTGTTGCGTATACAGTTAATATACTTAACAAAAGTTAGTTTTAAGTCAAAAATTACTCAAAAATCTTTTATTTATGTACTATGTTCCAAAACATTATTATCGATAGAATAGTCATACGATATTTTACTTAAAGTTCTGTTAAAGCTTATAGAAAAACATTTATTTGGGTTAAACAACAACTTATTAATAAGACACCATAAATGAACAGAATCCAAATCATTTTGCAAACTAATGCAATCCTCAATAAATAATATTCTTCTATAAATTTTAAGATCGTCAGCATATAAAAGATAAGACAAAAAATTAATAGAATAAACAAGATCATTAATAAAAAGTAAAGACAGAATTAGTCCACAATAAAATCCTTGAAGAACCTCTGATAAAACAACAATTAGTTGTGATAAGATTTTCCAAAAAGCTCAACAACCACGCAACAACAGATTCATAAACCCCAAAGTCCAAAAATTAGCAATAAAAATTCTTGATTAACGTGATCAAAAGCATTAAATTTGAAAAATCTGTGTAAATAGAATTAATCTTGATTAAAAAGCATTTAAAAGATCATTTTTGTAAAAAAAAAAATTGTAAGAGTAGAACGACCCTTGCTGCTGTTCCACTATAATGCTTTTGCACATTCATTGTATTTGATCAGTTACAAGTCTCCAATAGGTACAAACAAAAATTAAGTGCAGAATTAAAATAATTCACGGTTCATTTCTAAAATTATTTTTCAGCAATCAAAACCTGTCCCTAATTTTTCGAATGAGAATGGTAATGAGCAGACGTCTAGTAACATAGCTGTAATATTTCTTCCACTGATTTTCTTCACCCAGTGCGGTGATTACTTCTGACAGTATTTAGCCATCTGGTCCTGTTAGTAGATCTAGCCTAAAATTTTAATATTAATTTCTGGTCCATAGTTTAGGCTAATACTCTCTAGTTTCTTAGTTAAAGATACTAATTAATCTCGCTTAATGCAATTAATAGTTTAATCATAGATTTAAAAACATTATCCACCTAATTATTCTTCTCTTGCATCTAGAACTTTGCGCATTATATATTTGCTTTATAAGTTGAATAGCATTGGCGGCAAAATGCATCACTGTCTTACGCCTCTCCTGATTTTACATTGATCTAATAAGATAGTTTTCAATCTTTACCACGGCAGAACTACTTTCTTAAAGACTCTTTATTAATAGTACCAGATAATTTAGTACACCAGCTCAAATTAAGATAAGCCATAATTTATACTATTTGACCTTATAGAAAGCTTTACATACGTACATAAACGTATAAACTTCTATTGCCTTTTCAATAACAAATTTGCTCCACGCCCTTTTGCAAATCAGGCTTGTTCAGGGCAATGAGTTGGTAATTATCGCATTTGGTAAATGATCCTTTTTTATAGCGGAATAACTGTTGTTACCGGTTTCCCCCTCAAAGTGAAAGAGAGAAGGGCCGGACAATAGTCGTGACGTTGGTGGCCACTGATAGTTATTATTGTGGGGGTGGTTTTGCGTGGGAGTTGCGGTCTCCACGTCTCCACCGCCAAACAATGTAAAATTTCCCCCAGGGGTCGGGGCATCTCCATGATTGGTCATGGAGGTATCGTAATATTTGCCGTCCCGTGTCGGTATGGTTCCAACACGGCGGTAGAGGGCCGGGAGCGGAGCTAGTGCTCCCGGTGTCGTCGTCGTATACATGGAGTTCCAGTTTGCGTGAGCCGGGGTCGGTGCGGAGGTCGTCATTGTGCTGTATCCATAAAGTCCGAACGTGGTTTCCAATTCGTTATCATATTCCATAACGGGTGTCGTCGTCGTAAGAGCAGAAGGTCCATAAGACATAGCAGGGGTCGTCGGCGGAGGTCCAGGAGAATATCCAGAGGCGTTAGTGTGGATCGGCATCCAGTAGTGGTAGAGCGGAGCGTTGTCGTTGTTACAGTGCATCGTTGCTTTTCAAGTTGGTTTATTTCCAATCAGGAGTAGCGTGGATTTGCGATCGTGAGATTCGACTGATTGGAATTTTCAATCAGGAGTAGCGTGGAGTTGCGATCGTGAGATTCAACTGATTGGAATTTTCTGGATGCATTTATTTTATACTACCACCTTGCCTGTGATTGGCTCTCGCACATTCCGGACTGAGCGTGTGTTCGGCAAGTGGTGCCGCCTGGTGGCCGTAACAATTCCCCCCTATTTTCTCGACGAGGGTTGTTACTTGGAGAGGTGGTTCGTCGGTTGTAGGAGCGGGTCTAAGATCGTCAATGTGTAATTTGCAGGGTGGTCGGTATGGCAAATCTTCTATCCAATAACCGTGACCGCCTGCGGCTGTTATTAACTTTTTGGGGCCTAGCCATTTATTCGCAAACCCCCGTGCTCTACTTCTGACCATTACCATATCTCCTGGTTGATAAATCCTGGCAGCGTTGTCGCGTCGTGGGTAGCGTTGTTGTCGGTAGGTTGCTTGGCGTTGTCGTGCCTTTTGCAACCTTCTCTCCAGGTCTTCGTCCTTCCTACCCGGCCCGGCTACCTTTGAGAAATTTGGCACATATTCCCGGAGCCACGTGCAAGTTCCGGGTCTTGGGGACTTCAAACTTGGCAATGAGCTTCAGGTGATGTTCCAGTGGCAGGTTTCCCTCGGCGGTGACCTGGTGCCCAAGGTATTGAATGGACTCCCGACCAAATTCGCACTTGGCTAGTTTGCATTTGAGCCCGTGCTCCTGGAGTCTCTCTAACACGCGCCGTAGATGGTCTAGATGGTCATCATGATTGTCCGAGTACACCAAAATGTCATCGAGGTACACTAACACAAATCGACCTAATAGTCCGGCTAGCACACGCGACATTAATTTCTAAAACGTGGCGAGGGCGTTTTTAAGCTCAAACGGCATCACTCAAAACTGATACGTGCTGCCGTCGGGTGCCGCGAACGTGGTGTAGTGTTTATGGGTCTCATCCATGGCTCCTGAGTCAACTAGTGCTTGCCTCGATTTTCCTCCGACACGTATTTTCAATCTGGGTAGAGGGTCGTGGTTTCCTGTAGCCCCTACACTTTCCAGGGTTGCTTCTCTTTGTGCGTTCTTACGCTTTTGCCCCTGCTGATATAGACGTGTTTGCAGTTGTGCGCGAGCCGGGACGGAGTTTATTTCTTCTCCCATTCTCCGGCCCTGTTCGCGTTTCCCTGGCAATTGTTATTCTGTTTGGGTCTGCAAAATTCTTTTACAAATTTCCTCCTATTCATGTTATGCTCCAATCTGGTGGCCCTGTCAATCAAATCCTCCAACGTGTCGTATTGTTGGAGTTCTAGTGATTGTTGCAGCCTTGGTTCCACCATAGTGGTCAAACTGTCCGCCATAAGTTGTTCAGAATGTGCAGGGTAAACTCGTCTATATAGGGCCGCCTGTCTGCGTAAAAACTTCTCCACTGGTTCCGTTGGGTCGTGCATCTTCATTACAAGCATTCCTGCCAGTTGCGTCACATGGCAAGGGTCCCCGTACATTAGCAGCAACCTCCTTTTGGATTGATCGTAATTATTCGGGTGATTTCCGTAAAACTGGTTTTCGTACGTTTTAGCGTCTCCTTTCAGCCCTTTTCGCAGCGTAGGGTAGTATGATCTCGTTGGCAGCCGCCGTTCGTTCATGAAATATTCTAGCCTTTCAAAATATTTAAAAGGATCTTCATGAGGCAACCCGGAGAATTTCGGGACCTCTTCGTCAATGGTTGCAAAAGTCAATTTCCCCCAGGGGTCGGGGCTTCTCCATGATTAATCATGGAGGTATCGTAATATTTGCCGTCCCGTGTCGGCATGGATCCAACTCGGCGGTAGAGGGCCGGGAGCGGAGCTAGTGCTCCCGGTGTCGTCGTCGTATACATGGAGTTCCAGTTTGCGTGAGCCGGGGTCGGTGCGGAAGTCGTCATTGTGCTGTATCCATGAAGTCCGAACGTGGTTTCCAATTCGTTATCATATTCCATAGCGGGTGTCGTCGTCGTAAGAGCAGAAGGTCCATAAGGCATAGCATGGGTCGTCGGCGGAGGTCCAAGAGAATATCCAGAGGCGTTAGCGTGGGTCGGCATCAAGTAGTGGTAGAGCGGAGCGTTGTCGTTGTTACGGTGCATCGTTGCTTTTCAAGTTAGTTTATTACCAATCAGGAGTAGCGTGGAGTTGCGATCGTGAGATTCGACTGATTGGAATTTTCTGGATGCATTTATTTTATACTACCACCTTGCCTGTGATTGGCTCTCGCACATTCTGGACTGAGCGTGTGTTCGGCAAGTGGCGCCGCCTGGTGGCCGTAACAATTCTTCCCTATTTTCTCGACGAGGGCAACGTCTTCGAGGGTTGTTACTTGGAGAGGTGGTTCGTCGGTTGTAGGAGCGGGTCTAAGATCGGTCGGCTCATTAGCTCCTTTACTTTCTGGAACGCTTTGTCGGCGACTTCGGTCCAGCGGTATGGTTTCTTGGGCCCTTGTAAATCCATAAGTGGCCCGGCTACCTTTGAGAAATTTGGCACATATTCCCGGAGCCACGTGCAAGTTCCGGGTCTTGGGGACTTCAAAGTTGGCGATGAGCTTCAGGTGATGTTCCAGTGGCAGATTTCCCTCGGCGGTGACATGGTGCCCAAGGTATTCAATGGACTCCCGACCTAGCGTGGAGTTGCGATCAAGAGATTCGACTGATTGGAATTTTCTGGATGCATTTATTTTATACTACCACCTTGCCTGTGATTGGCTCTCGCACATTCCAGACTGGGCGTGTGTTCGGCAAGTGGCGCCGCCTGGTGGCCGTAACACTGTCTAGCAATTATTTTTTTTTATTTAAACTAATATGTTAACTGTTTCTAAAGCAAATTTCTCAATGCCCCCCCCCCCTCCCCTGCTCTTGTCCAATTGAAAAGAAATATATATATTAACTGGTTATTGATTTGATTTTCATAAAAATATCTTTGATATGTACGAAGTTTGCATGTTGTTAGATTTTCTTGCAAATAAATTTTTATTTATTTATTTAGCCTAAATTAGTTTGGAAAGTTGTTTGTACCGTTTCACCTAGACCCTTGGCTTTTAGTGTTTTTCTAGTTTCAGTTAGGGCAAACGTTTCTGTAATTATTCAGTGTTGTTTGATAGTCGACTTTGATGCTAGTTCCGAATTACACAACATCATGATTACACTCTTTGCTTCAACTTTTGCAATAATTACAATTTCACAATTAAAAATCTTTCTAGTCATTGTTTCCAGAAAAGCATTAAAATCGCAATTTTTTCTTATAACGTTTCAATTAATTTTCTAGTATTTTAGCTTACCCGGTTGTAGTAGTTTTTGTATATGGCAAGTAGCTAGTCGCGTTTTCTCACTGGTCTTAAATTTTGTATGTAGAGCCTAGCGGTCTACTGCCACGTGCCTTGAAGCTAATTTGGCACCTTGGACGTATAGCAGCGCAAACTATTAATCGGTTCGCCAGACAAAACGTTAAAAGTAAAAGTCAACATTATATTTTTGCTTTCATTGAAAAATAGTCCTATATTTTTCCAACAGTTTAAATAATGCTAACTTCGCCTAAAAATGTCTGTTTTAAGCCGTTCAAATGTCATCTTATCGCAGTATTGGTAAACCTGCTGCCTACTACTATCTTCACCGTACCTGCTACTCTTACTTAATTTTGCCTGCAAACCAATGCATTTATTCAGAGTGTAAATACATTACTTTATATTAGGTTACTATAAAACTATAAAATATTGAAGAAGGAAAAAATAGAAGTAATCCATGCTATTAAGAAAATAAAACTGGAGTTCTTGAAACACACAAAAACACACAAAGTGGCAACTGAAAAAAGAAGAAAACACGTTCGAATCATACAGGTTGTGAGAGAAAATAAACATTGATTATGTCACCAAAAACCAAAAAAAATTGCCCAAACCGCAATAAATAATTGCAAACAATAAATAATAAACCCTTTCTTCTCCATCAAAGTGTTTATCAAACTAAGGTTTGTGGCAAGTCCTAAAAAACGCATATTTTGCAAGTAAAACGCTGCCTCAGATGAAACCTAATTGAAAAAAAAATTTAGCATAATATAACAATAAATTTAAGAAAGCAAAAACTTACAAGTATATTTTAACAATCTTCAACTTCTTGAAGTATTCATTTAACGGTTGTCATCTATAACCTAATACATTTTTCATGGTACGCTACACAAATGTAAAACGCAAAAAAAACCTTCAATTGTAACATAATAGTTATTGTCTATCACTAGTACACTTCAAACATTTTGTGCAGTTTTCCCATCTAATCGTGTGCCAAGTAAATTATAGTTAATTAAAAGCTAATAAAAAAAATCGTAAAGAACGGATTACTACAAGATGTAAAGACACCAAAACGCATTTAACCTAAACCTTCACTGTTTTTACAATGCCGTGGTAGCAAAAAGTGTCAATGAGAACCAAAAATTTGGAGCTGGTATCAAAAACCTGATTTATTATTCTTTTAAAACTATGTTTTAGTTTACCGTCGTGAAAAAAACAGCTGTAAACATCCAAATAAAGCTTAAAGATTTGAAATCACCTATATAAAATATATCACAGTTAAGAAGAAATTAAATGCCCGTAAAAAATTCACTATGTCAGAAAAGATATTAAAGAACAATACTGAGCAAAACAAATTTTTTCATTATCATTAAAAATGTTAACAAAAAACAAAATAAAATTCAATTAAAAACGTTTTAATTTAATTTTGCATATATTAGCCTTGTATCAAAAGTAAACTAGTAAACATTTTCATATTCAATCCTCCAGGCCTCATTATATAACCATTATAAATATTACTGCATTTAAAAATCCAAATTAAATTTTAATTTCAATTAAAATAACTTCTTACGATCAATAAAATAACCCACCCAAAATAAAAACTAAATACAGACATAAATTCAATTAATAAAATCAATATAATTCAGCAAATTAAATAACGGAAATGTAAACATAAACATTGAATGATCCTTTTAAATTTTTATTAAAGAGCAATTCCTCGCTAAATTGCCGAACATTTCCATTAAATAAACGGCGCGAATGCCATTGCAACCGGGACGACAATGCACCCGCAAAATTGCCGTCTCTGACATTTAAAGAGTCAACGATTACGATTTTCGGACGGTAAATAATTCGTGTAATTTTCAACCAGACCATAAAAAGCCGGTCCACATATTACGTGATCAATTACATTCGGGATGAAACTCCCATTCAAAAACGTAACGGTACTTTCGCAATGCAATCGCCGCGGGAAAGTTTTTAAAAGTAAAACCGCCGATTTTTTTTATATATTGCTATAATTTAATTAAAAAAATTCAGAGAAATATCTTCTGTCGGTACAATAAATAAACGCTCAATTACTACCCGGTTTCTTTTTACGTAAATGTGGGCCCACTTTAAAATATTTTTTTACAAAGAGGATGTTTGCGATTCGTGTTTCCGCTATAAATTCAAATAAGCAATGATTTACGTTTTGCGTAATTGGAATAGAATCGTTACTCATCTAATTGGTGTGTATTACCTAATTGGGATGGTACAAATCTGGGTGTGCAGTTGAACAGAGATTGTTTTGTAATCTAGCCCTGATTTACTATTATAAGTTTTTGAACTGAAATGGAACTAGAGCAGGTGCTTATAGATAATCATAGATAATAAATACTGTAATTACAAATGGTAATATTTATTAAGATTAAAATGCACTGATAGGTTTGTTTGCGCGCGAGTTCTTTGAAAAGTATATTGCAATATTTGCAGTTTGGATAGCAATAAAATGTTTGTTTAATTAATAATAAAATAGTAACAGTTAGTACAGAATATTACGAACATTAACATAGTTTCTATGACAAATGTAATTTTTGTAGAAATTGTAGTATATTTTCCATACAAAAAGCATATTTTGCTATTTCAGGTAATTTGATTTATCTAACAAAATAAAACTACAATAAAATATGAATAAAAAATGCATAATTTAAAAAATAAGGGGTATTTAAATTGTGATATAGAGATTTAAATAACTTGGACATTTTTGTGATATGTGTACTTAGAGCCTTCAGAAAACGATGTACAGTATATGACAAAATCAGATTTGTTTCTAATAAAATACATTAATTTTTATAGTAGCTCAGGGTGATTGTAAATACCAAGGAGTTAACCACATAATATAAAAACAATTAACAATGTCATAGTTCATAGAAATTAAAAACAAATGGCAATATCAATGTTCATGGAAATGGCGACATTTCACTAGAAAAACTTATTTAGAAATTACGTAATACCGGGTTTCGCGCTTGTGTGCCTGTTGTAGTCTCCAGATGCTATTCTTCAATTTAAAAATCGTGTCAATATAATAAAATTAATATAATCCATATGATCCATATTAGTAATAATTTAAACAATAATATAAGATAAGTCAAAACGTTATTTTTAATAAAGATTGATTAAATATAAATAAAAAATCTATATAAAGTTGTATCATAAAATGTTCATGGATTGTGTTTTGAATCCGAATGAAACTTTTGGATGTTGCTATTAAACAATACTTTTTATAAAAGTTACTGCAACTGCTGTTCATTTGTATCATTAGAAAAAGACTAAAATTTTAAATTAATAAAATTTTTTTTGTGCGTTTATTTGATTGCATGAGTAAAACAATTAATCAGTTTATATTATCTCTTTTCCTCTGGCCGTTACACACACTAAATACACTGATGAAGAGTGCGTACCCTAAAACAATAGTGTATGTCTCACGCTATAAGTAAACAAGTAACACGCATAAGATTGCAATAAATGATTGCAATGATTTGATTTAAACTTATCTGGAACTTGAATAAGTATATGTTTGCAGCATCATTTTTCTTTTCTTTTACATTTAATCTCCTTAATTTTTCAAATATACATAAAAATATAAAACATTTTGATTTAATACGTTGTCTACTATTTTTGTAGACTTCACACAGTTTTCTTTCAACATTTTATTTTTTGGACGTTTCTAGTATATGTATACTACCACCCAAAAATTGCATAGGGTGACCTTTCTCACCATCCATGCAATTCTTATTCAATTAAATAAACAAACGTTAATCCCAATCTTATTTAATGGTACTATACTTTCTTAGTTTTTAAATTTTAATAAAATTAAGAAAGCCTGCAAGCTTTTTCCATAATAACAAATTAAAAACAACATTATTCCTAAAATTTCTCAATCCAATCGTAGATAAATGTTTAAGTTTTCTAAATCGAGTGTCAAAAAATAAAAATCAGTCGTCTGCCAGCAGCCGACTTAAATGCAGCTCCTTCTACGCTCCATCAATATTTGCAATTTTCATTGCAACCGACAGCGAACTACTTTTTAATGTTTTGTTCTGTCTGTTGTATACTCGTATACAGCAAATAGAACAAATTTTCTTTTCAGAAGTCGATGGCTGCTGCAATGGCACCCGTGCCGGAGCAGCAGCTTAAAGAGGTCATGAAGATGGAATCCAAGGACGTCAAGGCCGGCTTCTTATCCCAAGATAAGAAGTTGAAAAAGAAAAAGTCCCAAGCGAGGGATAAACCTGACTCCAACGCCAGAGTGGCTGCCCTGTCCCACCAGGTTCAGAGAATGAAAAGACAGATGGCCTCCATGGCGGCCACTATAGTAAGCCTCAATCAGAGGATAATAGATATATCTACATCTTTTCAAGTTCTCGCCGACTTCGTTTTGTCCCTGAAGAGCAGCGGATCCACCCCTACCGCCGAGGCACCTAAGATAGAGGTAATGGACCTGGGGGCCCCTACCGACGGGAAAGGTAAGGTTCCGGCCTATTGCCGCGGACCTCAACCACGACGGCAAAGGCCTTACGGATAATGAAGTACTTCATCCCCCCGCCGACACACCCGCAAATAATTTTTCTACATCTCGTCCGCCGGCTTTTGTTTTGACAGACAAAAGCAAATACCCGGCTACATCTAAATGGTTTAAGGATAACCGAGTTGTTATCCTTTCTTTGCGTACTACCCAAGAGGGTATTCGCATGGCGCCAGCCACTTCTGACGACTACAGAAAGGCAACTGCCTACCTCAAATCGGCGGGTGTGGGCTTCCACACTTGGTCAACCGCCGAGGAGAAATGTCTTAAAATTGTCATCATACACGTAGCCGAATGTTTTACTGAGCAGGACGTGGGTCAGGCTCTTGTCGAACTAGGTTTATCTCCTTCCAACGTGCATCGTATGAGAAACGAGCACGTTAAGCTTAGTTTGGTTTTGGTGCAGCTTCCTAAAGGCGCCAAATTAATCGAAATTATGGGGTTGAAAGAACTCCTTGGTCTCAAGGTTTCTGTTGAGCCAAAAAAACGTGGTGGTGGCATTCCTCAATGTCACAAATGCCAACGTTTGGGCCATACGGCTAAACGTTGTTTTTCTAAAGCGCCAGTTTGTCGCATCTGTTCCGGGCCCCATCAATCGATGGTCTGCCCTAAAGACACACCTCCAAAGTATGCTCTCTGCGCGGGTCCGCATCCCGCCAATTTTAAAGGATGTTCCTTTTATCAGAAAATGTTGGCCTTGCACAGCAAGGCGAATAAATCAGCCTCTTCGACTCCCGCGGCCTCCGGCTTCGGCTCAGTCATCATCTAAGCCCGCAGGTCCCCGCAATTCCTCCGGTAGCGAGTCAGGATGACAAGATAGTCGCTCTGTTGCACGACTTCAACAATTTTCAAAAGAAAATCATGGCTGCTCTTCTTCCGAATCAGTAATGGCTAACGAGGAACCATTACTTTGTGTTTGTTTCTGGAATGCCAGAGGCATTTCAGAAAAGATGGGTGAGGTGGAACAGTTCTTCATCTAAGAGAACCTCGACATCATGCTGGTGTCCAAGACTAACCACCGTCCCACTCAATCGTTGAGACTACCGAATACTTTTACGTATTTGGGGTCGTCGGGGATTAGACTAAGGCATGGACTTTGATTTTTGCAAAAAGATCATTGGACCACTCCGAGGTCGACACCCCCGAGCTAGTCTCTCTAGAATCTAATGCGAAAGTGGTCAATGTGCCCGGCTTAGGAAAATTAAAAATCGCATCTGGCTATCTCAGCCCGAGTAACCGAATCAAAACGGCGGATTTCGAATCGGTCTTATCTAACCCTCTCCCCACAATCATTGCTGGGGATTTCAACTGTAAACACCCGGCGTGGAATAGTTTACAAACAAACGTCAAAGGTCAGACGTTGCTCGACTTTGCAGAGCAAAGAGGGTTACAAGTAGTGGGTCCAGAAGAACCCACTTTCTATTATAGCGCAGGGCACCAAAGGGGTTCTTGATGTGGTCATACTCAAAAACGTCAACCTAGTTTATACCATTCGAGTAGTCAACGATATGAGTTCCGACCACCTCCCGGTCTTGCTAGAGCTCTTCGGAAGGGGGTTACCTGGGGAGGGTGAAAAGTCCGTCATCCGTACGAATTAGCCCCTCTTCTCACGATCCCTGGAAGAGAGTATCGGACGCATGACTCCGGTGAGAACGGCCGCGGACATCGATAGGGCCGTCAAACTTTTTACGCGCCAAATCCAGCAGGCTTCGGAAAAATCATCTAAAACCCATCAGATTCGCGTGGATAATCCTCTCGAACTATCTCGGGACGTGAAAGATTTAATCCGTAGACGAAATGCCGCCAGGCACCTTTGGCAGCGGCATCGCGACCCTTTAGATCGCATGACTTTAAACTCTCTTCATGGTAAGGTGAGAAAAGCCATAAGGTCCAACAAAGAATTGTGTTGGAAAAATACCTTGGAATCCTTCACGGAGGACGATCATCCAATGTGGAGGGTCTCCAAGTCCTTAAGGAACAGGCCGGTCCCCATTCCAGCCATTCATGGCGAAAATGGGGTACAATACTCGCTTGAGGGAAAGGCCGAAGCATTTGCTGACAGCCTGGAACTCCAATGCTCCCCGAACAATTATTTGGACTCGGAGCACGTCGAAAGGGTTGAAAGGGTGGTTAGGAAAGCCCTGAATGCTGCTGACGACGACGCGCCGCTGAAAAGCGTGAGACCGTCTCGAATACAAGAAATCATACAAAGACAAAAAATCCGGTCTGCTCCAGGCTCTGACGGAATACCTAATAGAGCGCTAAATTGGTTCTCGCACAAAGCAATAATGGTTCTCACCAATATTGCTAATGCGATCTTTCGTACTGGGCATTTTCCTGCGGTTTGGAAAAGATCAATTGTCATAAATATCCCAAAACCTGGAAAAGACCGGCGGTTTCCTCAAAACTACCGGCCTATCAGTTTACTATGCACCTTGAGTAAGGTCATAGAAAAGGCTATCTTAGATATTATTCAGGATCACGTTGATTCGAATAATTTACTTCCTTCGCATCAGCACGGTTTTCGTTGGAAGCATTCTTCGGTCCACCAGTTAAATCGGGTGACTGATTTCATTGTGGAAGGTTTTAGGTAGAAAAAGGCCACAGGGATGGCCCTTTTTGACGTGGAAAAAGCCTTTGACAAAGTCTGGCATAAGGGTCTTCTCTACAAACTTCACACTCAAAAATTTCCTCTACGTCTTATAAGGCTGATAGCCTCATAATTAAGCGTAGAACCTTGGCTGTTAGAAATCAAAAACACGTTTCAACCACGCAAAATATCACGGCAGGGGTTCCTCAAAGCTCCATTCTCTCTCCGGTCCTTTTTAATCTTTTCGTTGCTGACATGCCTTCGGGATCGAAGCACAGGATTAAAATGACACAATACACAGACGATACTGCACTTTTGTACTCGTCAAGGTCACCTCTTGTGATCACCTCTAGGCTACAAAAAGCCACTGACGATCTGGAATGCTGGTTAGATGACTGGCTAGTAAAGGTCAACCCGGAAAAAAGCAAAGCCGTTCTCTTCGCACCTCTCTCTCGACGACGTTCCCATACCGTGGTCCAATTCTGCTAAGTATCTTGAGATTAATTTTGACAAGGGGCTCACGTACAAGTTGCACGTGCAGTCAATACTCGATAAGGCAAAATTAGCTAAAAATCTTCTGGTTCCGATGCTGCGGCGGAACAGTGGTCTCTCTCTCTCCGGAATAAAGTCCCGTTATACTCGTCTACCATCAGACCCATGATGACGTACGCGTGCCCCGTCTGAGGAACCGCCGCAAATACGCATCTAGATAGGTTAGAATCGTTCCAAGGCAAGGCCTTGCGGTGGCTCACTGGAGCTCCATGGTTTGTCCAAAATTGCGATATTCAAAGCGATCTCGGGATTCCACCACTACGCAGACATATCGAAACTTTGACCGCAAAGTACTTCGACAATCTCGCGGTTCATCCCAATCCAGATCTGGCCCGACTCGCCGTGCCAGATAAGGAAGTTTCACGACACAAGCGCCCAGTTAATCAATCGATTAACATATCCTAAAACTCCTTTCCTCTTCCCTCAGCCGATAAGGCGCGTATGTCCCCTCTCTTTCGACACTGTCTTGTCTTTTAACTAACAACGAAAGGTTTATGAGCTTAAGGTCTCGAACTTCCAGGCATATCACCGGGGAGAAGATTAGTCGGTAGGCGCCTGCCTCTTGTGGGTGAATCCGACACTTGCAGTCTTTAGAAAATTCTCCTCCCAAGCCACAAAAAAAAAAAAATCGGGTCCCAAATTATAATTATGTTAGCCGATACATTAGTTATCTTGGCGCCCGTATACATGAAATTCCCTATACTAGTCAAAGGTATAGGAAGAGACCTATCAACAAAATTAAAACAAAAAAAAGATATAGAATCAGTAATAGAGAGCTTAACATTGTGCTTCGCGGTGACGCAGTAATAATTGAAAACCAAAAGTAATTTACAAAAGCTACTAAGTATGTATGTATGTAAACTTACCTATTTACAAATTCATTACAGTTTCTAATAAAACAATGTATATCAATTTCAACAAAAAATTAAAGTATATTCGTATATAATAATATGTATTTCCCCGCTTTATAGCGTCTATTGAGTAAATAGTGATTCTGGTCACTATAACATCCATATTAGTACATGCGAGAAGAAAATAAACACATGTACACCAATGTTAAAAAATGCTAATAGTCACAGAAAGCAAAGTTGAGACTGTAATATAAACATTGTCTCAATTATTAGAACCCCCTCAGCGTCCAAATTGATCATCAGTTAATTAGTTAGTTTAGATTTTTGGCGTATCAGCCTAAGAAGACTATTAACGCCGACCAAATTGACCATCACTTTTCACGCAAAAAATTGCGTTTTCCGTTTCTTTGAAGGTGAAATGCCCTTATAAACCCATAAGCTCTTGTTTTGTAAAAAGATTCCAAAGTCTCCAAGTCTCATCCCTAGCTACAATTCGATGGAAACAGTTTTCATCTTGAAATAAAGCAGGCAAATTCTTTTTGCATATTTGTCATCTGCACAGTTTTTGTTCCAAACTGAACAGCTTGAAAATCTATCGTGCCAACACTTTGCCCATTCCCAAATCTTCTTGTAAAAAACAGTCGTTTCAATAATTTCGTCAGTTCGTACTTGTAGAATACTTCTACAATTTAGGTCATCATAAATTGACTTTGAATAGTTTGCATCAATATTTTACTTATATAATAAAACGTAATATCTTTTACGTAGACTGTTACCATTCTTTCATAGATAATCTTTAGACTACTTGATATGATAAAAACTTCATAACGCTTTTGTGTTGCAAATCACTAATTTTAACCTCTTTAAACTGATTACGTGGACTCCATATATACTTATGCTGAATTGAATAATTTCAACAACATGGTCAAACCCATCTAGACAAAAAAGTGCAACAAATTTTCCACAAAAAAACAAGAAAAATCAAACATTTAAAAATATCTTAAAAAAAACCCAAAAAAAAACTAATTTGCAGTGCATAAATTAAGAAAATTTTTATTCAACAAAGTCTTTTTACTATTGCTACAATAGTGTAAACATAACCGCCAATACAAATCTATACCAATTAAATTTATGTTCAAGAAAATGGTTATACCAGAATTTAACTACAAATTAAACACACATTGCAACTTCTGCTAAGTAGTTTCTTACTGAAACATTGCAAATCGTTTTCACAAAAAAATCTAAAAATACAGCATAAGCAGTTTTTTTGTGATGCCACATATTACTAAAATATTATTCATAATATACAAAATTTCTGTTAACATGTGTCTCAAAAGCCTGGATCTATTCTTTAAAACAAGTAAGACACGCTTAATAAACTTCTGCAAAGTAAAACTACTAACTAACTACAATTTATTTGATGAAATTAAATTAGACTCCATTTAATATAAAATTCACTTTATCATTGTCTAACCCTATCAATGATACCTGCATTATTTTGTATTAGTTAGCAAACATTTTAAACTCTTTCTTGCAAAACATTACTAAAGGAGAAGCTTTAACCAATTATTTTATAATACCTATAAAAAAAATTCAAAGTTATAATCAGAAGAGCGGGCAGGCTATAGTGTCAATAATAATCAATGATGCCCGGCCAAACATTTATAGAAAATTTGTGCTGATGTCTAGATCCCATCTTGAAATTAAGATGTTCGTTAGCCCTAAACATGAGTTTTAAATAAAATTAAATATTCCATCTTTGGTAAATCCCGTCCATAAATGTACTATTCATAAGAGATAAATTGTGGATTTTCATCTCCTATCCTCAAAAACCATTAAAAATCATTTCTCCTTGGTTGGTAATCTGTTGGTTGTAGACCTTGCACACGTTGAACATAATACGGATAAAGCATCTGCCCATACAATCCAGTTGCACAAATTTTCCAAACATTTCTTCCAAAATTTTTAGTAAAGACCCTTAAACCATTGAGCCTTAATCAAATAAAAAAAAAACGTATTATTACAAAAAATTTGACAATTAGAAAACGGCCGTAACACAGATGCTTGTGAGCCTTTTCCAAATACGTGTATCTTCAAACATTTTAACAAAAACAAACCTACATTAATACATATATACTAATAATTTTTTTAACAAACAAAATAGGCAGTTCTGAGAAACAAAAATCCAAGAATAGTCCACCAACGTAGTCTACATCCCGTAAAAGTAACGGTTTGGTTTGGTGTAACTGCAGGAAGGATTATTTGACCTTATTTCTTTAAAGATAAAGCAAAAAAAATGCAGTAACCATCACTGGCAAAAAAAACCGTAGAATTTTTTTTTATGAGATTTATACCCTCATATACCGATCAAAGGACTACTAATAAGAAATAAAAACTAAAAAAAATACATAAGCAAGTTTCTCAATGCACCCCCCCCCCCCCCCAGCTCTGGTCCGTTTGAAATGGAATTGCCCTTATGCCTTTGCATAAATCGGGAGCTAAGGAGAGTATTACTAATTACAGAGGTATATGCATTCAGTCTGCCATTCCTAAGTTGTTTGATCAAATTGTTACTGGCCAAATACAATGGATGTGCAAAATCATTATAGTAGAACAGCATCATGGGTTTCGTAAGGATCGTTCTACTCTTACAAATATTCTTTGTTACAAAAATGATTTTTTAAATGCTTTTGAATCAAGAGTTCAAGTTGATTTTTTTATACAGATTTTTCGAAAAATTTCGATCGCATTAACCTTAGAATTTTGATTGCAAAGCTTCGGGCTTTAGGTTTTCATAATTCTGTTATTGCGTGGTTGTCAAGTTTTTTGGAAAATCGTACTCAGTGTGTGAAAATTAATAACTTTTTATCACAACCAATTATCGTTCCATCTGGTGTTCCTCAGGGATCTCATTGTGGACCAATTCTGTTTTTACTCTTTATTAACGATCTTTCTTTTTCCTCTTTTTTTAAATTTTTTGACGATCTAAAAAATTATCGAAAAATATCATCTATCAATGATTGCATTAGTTTGCAAAATGACTTCATTCATGGTGTCTTATTAATAAGTTGTTGTTTAATCCAAATAAATGTTTTTTTATAAGCTTCAACAGAACGTTAAGTAAAGTATCGTATGATTATACTATTGACAATATAGTATTGGAACATATTACACAAATAAAAAATTTGGGCGTAATAATTTACCCAAAACTAACTTTTGTAGAGCATAATATAAGCTATATATGTAACCGTGCTATAAAAATGTTAGGATTTGTTTACAGAATGTCTACTGACTTATCTCCTATAACACTCAAACTACTTTATTGCGCATTGGTAGGCTCCCATTTAGAGTATGCTCCGTCAGTTTGGTGCCCATTCTACAGAATTCATATACGCAATATAGAACGCATTCAACACAATTTTTTTTTGTTTATTGTCGTACAAATTAGGCATTTTTTCTGAAAACTACGATTTCAACCACATTGAATTGCAATATAATTTTCCATCGCTGGAACTTAGGCGCAAAAGAGCCGACTTAACAATTTTACGTGGACTTATGATGTCTGAGATTGATTGCCAAGAGCTACTTGTATCTCTTCCGTTTAAAGTATCCAACAAGAATTGCCAAACTAGACAGTTTCCATTGTTTAGAGAATCTATACATTCTACCAACTTTGGATTCAACAATCCAATTGGCAGAATATGTAAAATTGCGAATAGCTTTTCTAATAAAATTTATTTATTTTGCGATTCTAAATGTACATTTAAAAATCGCTTAAAATGTGTTATTGAATAATTTTATATTTTATATTTTGTCTTTATATGTATACATTGTCTGTGTTTATTTTGTATTTTTTATATTCTTTGTTTAGTTTTTAGTATTATACATTGTTTGTATTATTCATCATTATTTATGTGCAAGATGATGTAGATGTAAATGGTTATTTTATATGCCGTTAATAAAAAATTATTATTATAATGTAAAACTATTACATATTATGTATGCATTTAACAATTAATTACCACAAAAATAGTCTGACCTTTCTCACCATTTATGCAATTCTTATACAACTAAACAAACAGACTTTAAAGCCTTTTTTATTGAATGCTACCAATACCTCGCCATACTTAATAAATCTAAACTATCATATGTCAATGTCTGTTTTGTAAAATATGCAAATAGCAACAAAATGCATTCAGAGATACAAAAAACACATTTATTACTATATTTAATGGGGTTTTTGGCTATTTCTTAACTATTATTTGACTAAAAGATATCGACATATCATAGTTTAATCCTTTCTAAATCTACTGGTAAAAAAATTAATCAATTATCAAATTATTTGTAGAAGCAGCAATGAAGCCAAAGTTGCCGTTTTTGTTAAAATACTTCAAATCAAGGTAACGGTCGGTATGCTCTTGCTTGCAAAAAAGCCAATCACTAATGCTCAAAAACAAACCAATAGAACAGATAATGGAAATTGAATACCTTGGCATCAAAATATATAGTCACAATACAGCATTTCCTCAAAAGTACCATATTCAAAAGCAAATTCTTTTTATATCAAACTAAAGCAACAAATTATTGAAGTGTATTACGACCAGTAATGACCTACTTATCTGAAACAATATACAATACCAGTACAACACTCAGAATGCTAAAAACAGCTAAGATACTGAGAAAAATAGCAAACAAGACACTAAAAGATAAAAAAAGAAGTAAAATATAAAGCAAACATGCAATGTAAAAACCATCAACCAATAAATAGAAAAAAAAAGAATGAAATGGGACAACACATAAAAAAAATGAAATGACAGGGTAGTGAAAATTGCAAGAAAAAGATAAAGCAATGACAATAAATAAGCGAAAAGAAAAAGTACCACAATTGGGTCAAACAAAAATTCAATCGTTATACTTTTCAAAAAAATCATAGAAAAAAAAAACTGTTGTTGTTGTTGGCCAATATTAACTCAATAAGTAAATAAAAAAAACCGCATTGCAATCAAACCGCACGTCATTAAAAAAAACTTAAAACCTCAAAAGTTAAAAAAAACTTGTAAAAAACTTCAGTCTCAAAAATAACTTGCACTCTCTAAAAAAGAAGATTGTATCCTGAAAAATATAAGTAAACCTAAAAACATTTTAAATTACGATCATGACACCAATACTCTGCAAAAACAGTTTCTAGTTTCCAATAATTAAAGTGTAAGAAACAATACAACAAAATAAAAAATGCAAACTCACGTAATCGCAACTTCAAACAAAATTAAAAGTAAACCAACTATTAACAAATATTATATGGAAAACGATCAACAGCAAAAACCAGAAGCTAAAAAATATCATATAAAAAGAAATTGCTTAATAAATCAATTACTAGTAGCTAATCGTTTTCCTATTTAATTCACAACTGTAACTAAAAATAAACTATTATTTTATTAATAAGATACCACACAACTGTACTACTTCCTTGCAACATTAAAATAAATCCATGTTTTTTTGATTGTTACTTCATTAGAGATAAAAAATATAAATTAAAAACTTATGTTTTGGTTGAGTACGACAAAGTAGACCCTATAACACAAAACAAATTTTTATTTTCTAACTAATTTACATCAAAATACGTCAACTTCAGAGGTTAAAAAAAAATCTAAAAATGCTCCATTTTGCCCAGCCCACTAAAACCCAAAAATTGGTTTTATATCTTTTGCGTCTTAAAAACAAAGTAAAAATTTAAAATAAAGCCAGAATTAGGTTCTATGAAAAATTTCTGATCGATTTCACCAGTTTTTTTTATTTTTTTTTTTTAGTTAATATTGTAATTTTTAAAGTCAAAGTAAAAAACAACAAAAATTTTTTTTATGGTTCATACCCTCATAAACCAATAAAAAAACTACTAATAAATTATACAAGATGCGGCAGGAAAACTTGCTGATTTAAATTGGGTCAGAAAGAGATAGGGATAGGCTCATTCGAAAGAGGGGGTCTTGAAATTTTATTACCGCTCAAGTTGTCGTCATGCGTTGGACAAAGGAGGAACGTGCGTTCGCCGTCCAGGCCTACTTTTCCAATGGCCGTTCGGTGGTCGCCACCCTAAGTGCCTTCCAAACTCGGCTCAATATTCATCTTACGGGTCCCGTTCCTGGCCGGCAATCGATCGTTTCGTAGGTAGACGCATTCAGGAAAAGTGAGAGTGTGGCAAAAAAAGAGCCTAGAAGTCAACGAACCAGAACCCCAAAAAAACGTCAAGAGAGTGAAGCTGTCGTTTTTGCACTCTCCCGGACGTTCGGCGCGCAAACAAGCAGGTACTCTAAGGATTTCTGATCGCAGTGTGAGACGATTTCTTCAACTAACTCAAGTTTCATTCCTACAAACTTGCTATGGTGCAAGAGCTCAGTAAACGCAATTTTGTTTCTCGCCAAACTGCATTTAAAGCGCTCATTAGCTTGTCTCACGACAAACAAAACATGTGTTATTGGAGTGATGCTAATCCCCGTGAACATTATAAGAAGCTACTTCATTGTAAACGTGTTACTGTGTGGTGTGCATTGTCGAGAGTTGCGATAACTAGGCCTTACTTTTTCAAAGAAGAAAAACAGTGTGTTTTACTGTGAATGCAGTATGCTACAGAAAAATGATTGAGGCATTTTTTCTCCCAAAACTTAAAGAAATGAAATTAGGAGACGAATGGTTCCAGCAGGACAGAGCCACGGCACACACAGCAAGAATTTCAATAAAACTTTTAAAGAAACACTTTCACAAGCGCCTAATTTCCTTGAAAGGTGACGTACTGTAGCCGGCGCGTTCCCCCGATTTGGCTGCCTGTGACTTCTTTTTATAGGGATATCTCAAATCTATTGTTTACAATGACAAACCACAGACCCTGCAACACCTAAAGGACAACATTTGCCAAGCCATTGCCAACATTCCCGTCGATATGCTCGAAAGAGAAGAGCAAAACTTCAAAAAGCGGGAAAATCAGTGTAACGCTAATGAGATCCACCATTTGTCCAATGTCATTTTTAAAAAGACTCAAAACAAAAATTTTAAATGTGTACAATACGATAAAAAAAGAATTAAATGGATATGTGAAATACTTTTTCTTTTATTGACCTTTTAAATCAGCAAGTTTCTGAGACAAACGGAATAAACATAAGTGATACTCTCAACCACAATGTAATGTAAGTGAATTTACAAGAATATGTTGACAAACATACATAACTTTCTGTTTGCTGACAAAAGCTCAAAATGTATTAATGCTAAACCCAGCAAAAAATGTGTTGTCATTGCAACTAAAATAAGACATTTTTTAATGATGGGTTACTAGGAACAATTTAATACTAAATATTTTAAAAATTGCTTCCTTAAAATTTTTAAACAAAATATCATCAATTGTGCTAATAAGCACAGAAATATTGATACATCCATACTTGGAATAAAAAAAATCATGATGATGAACAACAGTTGTTACTTTTTACCAACATACCTTTTCATAAAAATGTCTGGTGTGGTTTTCTTGATGACAATCTTATCGGCCTGTCTTTTTAACCAATTTTTTTTTCAAAAATCATTCTCATTTCGATTGTTGTTCATTGACGATTTTTCATATTGTCGTTTATTATCATTATTATTATTATACAGTGTGTCTAGAAAGGGTAGAGAGTATTTATAAATTCAATAAAAACAAAATTACAAGCAAGAAATTTTTTATTATTTTCTTTTTTGTAGACAATTTTTTAAAAAATTAAGTGCCAAAGATTAAATTGTCCTAATGTTGACCCTGGCGCTGCTGGCTGGAGGCCTTTTCGGTGCGGATGTTGTGTAGTAGAGTTCGTGGTTTGTTTTTATAAACTTTCTCTTTAAGGTACCCCCATAAGAAAAAATCAAAGAGTGTAAGATCAAGGCTTCTCGGAGACCAGTTGCCTCAACGAGAGATCACTTTTTCCAAAAAAAAATTGATTAACAACCTCAAGTGATTGTTTTGAACTGTAGCAAGCCCACACAATAACTTTTGGAATACGTAGTAGTTGTTCATGTTTCTGTTCATAGAGATGTGTCGACGTTAATTTCCGTTTTCTGTTAGAAGAATGACAGTAGCGCAAGAGTCAACATTTGGTCAACATAATCTTTGGCACTTACTTTTCCAAAACTTTGCTTTAAAAAAAATTCTGACTTGTTTTTCTGTTTTTATTGAATTTACAAATACCCCCTACCCATTCTAAACACCCCGGATATGGCAACCAACAGAATGGACAAAACAAACCTGTAAAACATCCAACAAAAACTCCTAATCTAACTCTATTGGCACGCAAAAAATACTAAGGAATCGTATCGTGAAAGCTAGAGCAACTATCAATGATCGTTTTGATGGTATAAAACTTGTCAGAGATGCATAGATTGTTGTGCTGAATGCTTCCTTTAACAAAACGGATGCCACTTTGAACAGTTACTCTACATTTTTAACTTTCAATATATCGGTAATAAATTAATTTAAGACATACGTGTGTATAAACTTTTTTGTTTATTGGAGAACACTAAGCTAAAATAATGTTTATTAGCAACAGATAAAAAAAAATACAAAAATTCTTAGTACAGTTTTGATAATTGTTTGTTACATTTGTAGCAACAGTAAGTAAAAGCAACTTTATAAATTGTGATAGTGTTTACACTTTCTGCAACTTTGAATGAACATTGTCTTGGTTGAGTTTGCAGCGAAAGTTACAAAGTGTAAACTTAACTTAAATTTATTTTCAAACAAAACCAGATATAAAAAACTAAGTAATAATTACAATCAAAATTCTAGCTGTCTATAATCAATAATTTTTCCTCAACATAACCAAATAGTTGTCAAACAATACTAAACACAGCATAATTTGCAATAGTTCGCCTGCACGCATAAAAAATTAAACAATTAAAAAAAAGCATAAATATCAGCTTAACAAAATTGCTCTCAGTATTCATACATCTTACAAAAAAGGACCATAAAAACTATTTTGACCAAAGAAAACAACAAACAACTATAAAAAAAGTTTCATACATCGTCAACTAAAAAAAAAACTCTTCTAAAAACAGTTCGTCCTGCTAATTAGAGTTCAATCAACCTTGAAAAACTAGATAGATATCCGTAGTATCACTATTGCAAAAAAATGTTTGAGAATATTTTCTTTTTAATCTTGATGTATCTCCTTGGTAAATTGTATGAACATTGCATCAGTTAAACTGTTCGTAGAAAGCACAGACGTATTCGCCATCAACAACATCTCTAAACTCTCAGCTATTCACGTTGTAGCCGCATTCATTGCATATTTAGTCATATTTTAAAGATCAGACCTTAAAATGCTAATGTTCTAAGCTAATAATGCACAACTGAGCTATCTCACACTTAATGCAGCCAAAAAATATAGCTCCTTAAAGTAAATTTTTAATATCAAAAAGAAAAAAAAAATTTAATACAGGCAATTAAAAAGACTGAAGAGCCACAAAAATGTTTTTACTGGCCAGAAACTCGATTATTAAATTGCTAAATAAGTCGTAATGCATCATTTTTCAAAAACCTCTCTGTAAAAGTGTTGATTGATTGTTTGGCCTTAAAAGGTAAACTATTTAAGAATAATTTTCTAGCTATCAAAATAACAAATCAACATGCATTTTATCTTCAACTTGCATATTTTTGGTTTTTATGAGTCTTGAAGAAGTTGAAGTATGCCAATCCATGCGTTTTAGCTTGGTTTCCGGCTCGTACTCAAACACCCAAAATTCAAGAATAACACTTTCTAGAAAATGAAAACCATTTTCAATCAAATCCAAAAAGTCAAGAAACTTTTCCCTCCTAATCTTCTTTTGGTGCTGCAAAAAAATATTTGGAAATGTTTTTGTACAATTTTTTTATCCTTAATTCATAAGTCAAAATCTGACAAACGGTGATGTGAGTCAAATTCAACTCTTCCTGATCAATTTGTTCAGACTAAACGCAAAAGATTCTAGATTATGTCAACATTTTCATCGATTCATCTTTAATCAACTTTCTTTTCACTGAAAATGCCTTAAATCAATAAAAAAAAAATGACCTGGGCCTGACACCGATAATCAAGAATGATGACCTTTTAGAACGCAGTGCAAAAAAACTGTTTTACAAAAAAATTGCTACAAAAAACCAAATTATTTTAGCAAGTTTACTGAAACCGTATCATCTGTCTCCCCTACAAGTTCCATGTCAAAAGTGTTGCTAGATCAAAGGCCACGTTGCCAGTTTTATTACGTAATTTAGACACCTCGTTATAAACTACAGCATTAAACCATGAACAAATATTGACTCTCAAAACTGAGCTAAAAATTAAATCAAAAATCAAAACAATAATAACAGCTGGATCTAAGAAATGGTAAAATCTGAATAAACCAATAATGTATAACAAAATCTCATACAAAGTTGAGACAAGAGTTAAACCGTAATAGAATTTGCGTTTTTACTTTCAAAAATAGACATGAAAGAAAGAGATACAAAGCTGCTTCCAGTGTTTGAGTACGACAGTAAGTTAAGTTGCTTTTAAGCGCCAAAAAAAAAACAAAATTAACTTGCAATTTTAATGAAGAATAAATCAATAGAAACAATAATATACTAATCAGTCAATAGTAAAACAATTATACCTCTGTACACCATCAACACACAATGTACTATTCCGACAACATTTTTTCCCCTCCAAAATAGTTCGCACTAATCGCCAAAAACGCATTTTTACCATACAGCATCATAATACTCATAATAACATTCAAAAAATTTCTTTGTAGTAGACATCGAAAAATACGGACGTATCCTTTTAGAAAACGACGCCCAAACACTACATTTCCTCATCAGAAAAAATCTTTCAATATTATAAAGCACAGATCGCCGATAAGATAAAGCTAACAACTACTTTAAGCAAAAAAAAAAAAATAGAAACTGCATTGGTATTCTCAATAGCTGCATAACTTTAGAATACCTGCTGTACAAATGATAAATATAAAAACAATTTCTAATTTCTGCAAAAAAAAATAACTCTACTATTCAAACCACTAAAGTACAATTTGTGCTAATAACTACCCAATGCAATTCTTTAAATTTTATCTTATTCCGAAGCCAATCCAAACTAAACGCTATTGTGATTTCAAACAAAAACTTATAATTTCAAGAAAAACCACCAAATACTTAAAATAACTTACATATCGTAAGTTTAAAAAACAGCTTGTACAATAAGTTAAATAATAATTTGGGGTCAACAAACCTTTTTTCAAGATGATGCCGTATTTGATCAATCCAAAGTAAAAAACCAAAGACAAGTTTAGCATACTTGAAAGCAATTCATGAATTGAATGAAATCTAACCACTTACTATTACACACCAAAAACAAACAAATACTTAAAAGCAAGTAATACTCTTGAACTTCCTAGATATGTATTTTATAAAAGAAAATTTGATAATCTACTCTTCGTGTAAACTCATATTTTCCTCTGGTATACAGTTTTTTGAGCTTGTGATAGCAAAGCACACAATTTACGTTACTTACCTTCTATCAAAATTGAAAATTGCGTAATAGCTACATTAATATGTCAACTTATAAAGATTAAAAGGAAATTTGTAAAATAAATATAGAAAACATTTTACAGTTTTGCAAGACCACTAACTGATTATCAAATGAAAATGTCGAAGCCATCTTCATTAAAATGAAATTTTCGCTTTTGTTGACATTACTTCAAATGATCATTAAAAAAATTGATTGCATCATAATAAACTTAAATACTTCCATATATGATATTTTATATTTTCACAATTATTTTGTTAAATTATTCTAATAATATTTTATACTAACAAAAAAATATTTAAAACATGTGAAATCAATCAAGAAATTCAACACATTTAACAATAAATTAAAACAAATAAAAACATCACACGATTTCAACATAAAATTATCCCAACAATGGAATTCCGTACGGACCACGCGCGCGAAGCTAAAACAAACCATCCGCCCGTGATAGATTATAATATAAATATTTCATAAAATGTTGCAACGGCGACAACCTTGCATTTTTTTACATGCATATAACTTTTATGTAAAATATGGATGTCAAGGTTATGAGTATGCAGTAACAATAATATAATAATAAAACAAATATGAGAACAATGTGAAAAGACATTGACAGTGGGTAGCGTGAATTTTATGTAAATTAGAATCACATAATGTAAATTATCTTAAAATATTTTCAGGTTAATTTATTAATTGAATTAATTGAATTAATGACATGCTTTTTTATATTTAATTTAATTAATTAATTAGTTTGGTTTGTTTTCGTTATTGTTTCGTACCGATTCTTTTGACATGAACATCTCTGTTGAAGGACACTCTTGGTCTCAATGATGGTTCGGACCGTTGAGAGTCCGAGCGGGTTACATCCGGCATCACAGCTCAGAGCATATTCATCCTGTAAGGAACACCTCTAATATTCATAAAACTGACCCTAATAAATTATAGTGTTATTATTGGTTTGTCATAGATGGAGATGTGGTTATGGTGATCGATTATTTAATATTGATGATATGAAACTGTTAGATATAAATTATTTCTAGAAATAGAACATTTTAATTACAAACAAAATATTTTAAAAATCATTCAATTTATTTAGAACAAACATTTTATTAATTAATAAACTGTCATTTAAAGGTTAGACTTTCAATAGATTAAAAACCAGTAAATTCGCTTGCTAGCTTGTCTGGTACTATAAGAGAACTGTAATTATAAAATTAAATAACAAAGTTAAGGTATTTCTGACCGCTGGTTGGTTTTCAATATTGTAACAAAAGGAGCAACTTTGGCCTTACCTTAACCGAACAAAATATATTCGGAAAAAATTCAAACATTAAGGACGATTTTGAATGACAAAGAATTCACAATGAAATCAAGATAGGGGTTGGAAGGATCTGGAAAACATTGAAAAGAAAATCAGACGTTAAGGACACTACCAGTAACAATATTTCTTTTATTCCTCTAAACAGTTAAGTAACATAAACCAAACGAGCCCAGAGTGTAATAAGCAAGTCTGTAAAGTATCCATTATAGATACAATTTTAATGAAAGTCCAAAAATCTTCAAAAAATTCAGTTAGCTTTACAGAAATAGCTCATTTTATACACAATTTTAATTGAATAATCAATCCCACGTTTCTATGCAATATTTTCCATGTATTTAGTAGTAAATGTTTATTTTACTTGCTCTATAAGTTGCTATTTTGTGATGTTCTCACTAATTGAATTTTGGGTGTGGTGAGTTTGTCAATTTATTATACAATACCACCCACTACTGTATGAGTTTTTTCAGAATTCTGAAAAATTATTGTACCGTTTAGATATAAAAATAATAATAACCGTGGGTGTTCGTTCGGTATGAATATTAATCGAAATATCCGTTTTCCGTGTAGCAATTTTGCTGGCAGCACGTGATTGAATCTCTGGCGGACCAAAGCAGAGAAAGAAATTTCCTCGCAACAGTTATGCGGGTGTATAGAGACGACGTTCTCTCCCAACGTGGTATGCGATTGAATCATTTCTAATGGGAAATCGCGCCGGTGCGAGATTTCGTGACTGCGAAGGCAGCAATCATCGAATTTAGACGTCGGATGTGTGAAGCATTGCAAAACGCCCAGGCTATACAGCTAGAGCTACTTTATACCGTTATTTTGCAAATAATGTGCTCATGGATATGTCATGTTTATGTGCTTATTTTAGATATTAGATGACATATGGGTAAATATTTTAGCACGGTTTAACGTGGAAAATGGCCGTAATCGCAGCGTGTTATTTATTATATACAACGGTTCATATTTTATTAACAATATGGGCATACCATTTCCATTCACGTAATTGATTCTCAATGGTTAAGATAATTAATAGTGTTTATTATTTAATTCATTCCTATTAATTTATTCATTCAACAACATGCAATGCAAAAACTTGTCATTAATTATTAATTAGATATAATCGCCTTTGTTGCTTTACATAAATTATTAATGTTTTTGTATTATTTCTATAAATAAATATCAATTGTTAATTGAATAGGTTACTCTTTATATTTAAAACTGAATAAATTATGTTAAACCAATTTTTTTAATTTAATCCCATCGATAAGATTATTTATTACAAATTGAATAACTAAACTATTAATTATACAACTATTCAGAAATAAAAAAGAATATACATTTCCTGTTATTATTTAAATGAATAAATCTGATAATATCCGGGTTCACAATATGCCCAATACGTTCAAAACATTTGTCATTAATATTCTTCCTCTCTGTCTTATTCTCAGAAAATCCTTTCTACTTAATTTACCAAAGAGATCTATAAACACGGCTAGTTAAGATGGATCAAGATAACACTAATATCCTCTTTTGTAAAATGAGATTGACTGATTTTCTTAACAATTCATGACAGCCGATTGCAATGACGTATAATCAAGGAAATGTGTTAAATACTTAAATTGTGCTGATGTATTGTTAACAACAAAAAATAATGATGTGTATCAACACTGGATCGGCTTAACCATTTTTTTATGTTAAAAAAATTATCGTGGTAATAAATATTGCATTCAATATTTAAATATTAATTAATTAGACTCAAAATCAAACAATATTTAGATTTAAGTTTATGTTTTGTACAATTATAATTATTCAAGGCAGAAAGAAGTCTTAAGATTTTGATTTTCTGGCGGCTTTGGAAAAAGATAAAAGTCATCTGAGAAAACTCGGCAAGGTGTGATAATTGTCCCAATGTGTCCCTCGTTTTCAGACAACCACAAATTTCGTAAAGTCCTTAAAAAGATGCCACTTCCTAAACTTTAGAAAGTTGTTTCTAGGTTTTCTGGAAGAAACTGCTTAGCCGCCCGATCTAACAGTAAAAATTTATTCCTTAGTCCGATGATGTTAGATGATGGTGATGGCCTACAGAGCTGGTATTCTGCACTTACGTACTAAGCAGGTTTGTCTTATTTGCGCTTTTGTGCAACTTTGATACTTTTCCCAGATTTGAATGCTTTGAGCATGCTTGCGTTTTATTTTTCGTTGTTCTTAGTTTGTCAAACTCTATTGTTCTTTAGTTGTTCATAGTTTTTCCTCACATTTAAAACCCCAACTTTATATAAAACAAAACCTTGAAATCTAAAACACATTTTCCAAAAAAAACCAAATCCACACACAATTCTAATCAGCAAAAGACCCAAATTTTCCACAAAACTAGCTGTTTATACATCTTAAACAAAAAAAAAAAACTGTGATGCTTTGGAGCCGTATGCCGCCAATCCTAAAAACTAAACCTTTGCAAAAAAACTCATTAGTTTATGTTGCATGAACGTAGCGCGTTTCTATTGCCTTAATACTTATAAAGGCTTCGGCCACAGCTAAAAACCATTCTAAATGTTTTGCAACAAAATTAAGATCACTTAGTAAGTGCAGTATTTGAAAGTTCTATTCTATATCTGAATTAAGCTTTAATAGTTTCTTCCGTTTCTTCAAAACTACTTTGGCTTAAATCTGGGTGCTTGTAGTTTGAATTCAGGGTGACGTAAATTGGACACCAATTTTTTCTTTTATATCTTGGCTGTCACTTATCATCTGATTTAAGTAGGCAAAAATATAAGAGAACACATACCTTCTGCATCCTGCCTAAATATTTGGTCTAAACTGATACTTTAGTTTATTGTAGTACTTCAATTCTTGTTGTCTCTTTTTCACATTTTCTTCATTAGTAATAGTGTACGGTGTACACTTTAGTTTAAACATAGATAACATAAAGTTCGCAGGCTTGCTTAGTAGCGGTTCTAAAATTGCAGTTATAAACCGTTTTTAAACTTAAATATAGAAGCCACTACTCAAAAATTGGCATAGTCTGATGATAAAAATTTGTCTAAAGCCAAAAAAGTGCTCAATACTTCTTTATTAACAGTCTGTGTACTTTTTAGAGTAGTAAAAAATAAACAAAACCAAAAATAAAAAACTTTAAACTATTTTGCTTCGCGTCAAAATAAGGACGTTCATGATGCCAAATAGTCTCAGGGCGTTTAAGTATTTGATCAAAGTGTCAAATTGTATGTGATTCATAATTCCAGTTTTTAATACTTAATATTAACTCCGGGCTGCAAAAAGCATCAATATGGCTCCCAAACTAAAACTTTTTTTCACGCCAGTCTTTGTTATTGTATTTAAATGTTTATACAAAGTAATTCTTAAATCACTTCAAATTTAATTCAGCTATCCTATTTTTCAGTTAACTAAACACTCTCAAACCAAGCCTCTAATCACGACAACCAGCCAGAAGCTTGGCAAAGTTGTAATACGTTTATTTATTTCTAGTTGATAATTTCAGAATCTCTAAGATAAAGGTCAAAACAGTTCTTAAACAAAGTTGTTCTGCAAAGTTTCCAGTTATATACTGATTTGAAAAGCATTTGAGTGTTGATGTGCAACAAAAATTGATCATTATTCACATTAGAACCGGAAAAAAGCTACAGTAGTGCTGCCCGACTGCAAAAGGATCCATTGTTTATGCCTAGATATCGTGTCACCGGCTGCATTGCCCCAGATGCCAGAGCTGTGGCCGTGTGTGCTCTTGAGAGCGTTGGGTTATCCCAAGGTCATGGTACTTCTGTGAAGGAAGCTCTCGTGCAAGACCTAGGGCTTTTGTTCCAGCTCGGCTATTTGTTTGTTTGTAGTGTCCTCTGGAAATGTGCAGACCAGAAGACGGGGTTACGATAGCCTTGGCCTAACCCATAGGTATCTATCGTGTTTGATTTTCGACGGCACCGTGCAAGGTGGTACATATCGGAAGCTGCAGTGGTTATGGGTGGTAATCACAAGATGACCCAGACGGAATTCCGGTCTATGTGGATCTAGTGATAGTATTACTATGTAGTCTCTGCTTAGTTCTCGGAGTTCAACTAACTTGTGACCGTGAAAGTCAAGTATTTATAGAAGCACTGAGATGTTATTAGTGGAGTGTAGCATCGCCTACAAAACGGCACCAATCGCTAAGATACGTACACTAAAGAATAGTTTGAAAGTTTAACTGCAGCAAAATTGAGCTCGGCTGTCGTAAGTTGGTAGTGCCGCAAGAAATGCAGCTCATTTTACTTTCTACAATGTTGTTTGGTCTATGACATTAAGACTGAAAGTGAATTCTTTGCTTGCTTTGTATTATTTTATCTATAGGGACCGCATACATAAAAATAAAATTATTGCGTACGGGTCCGGATAGTAAAAAAGGCAATAATATGAAAAAAAAAACAAAAATTGCAGTCTTTTTGAGTTGCAGTTCCTCACAATCTTGTTCACTTATTTATTGAGTGTTTAATTTTCAACATTATGAGTCCAAAAAAACGTAGTTTGGTGACGTCTAAAAAGTTAATGACCAAATACAAAGTAAAGTCTTCGTGACAAAGTGCTCTTTCTGTATCCGCCGAACAATTGTCGACATTCTTGCAATAATTGCGTTCTATTTTGCAGTAACATTTTCTTGATTTCTTATTACTGCCAGAATACTATAGTTTGTTGCAATCAATATTTTTGTCTTGCTAAAGACTGCAGAAATTTTTTTAAAACTATGTTTTTCTTCTAATGTTTTTGCAGATTAACTCAGTTCAGACTTTCCGGAATAGAAATCTAGTTTGACGGTAACAAAGCTGCAAGATTTTTTGAGCTGATCAAGAGTTACTAGAGGTTAATATTCTTTCACCTTGTTGACTACTTTTTGATTGTTGATAGTTATGTTCAAATTAGTTGTTTCTCTGCAAAAGAATTTCTATAGTTAAAGCCCAGCAATGGATTCTAGAAAAGCGTATTCTTCATCTCAATTTAACTGCAGAATTATGGTACAAAGCCCTCGTTCGTTTATTGGTACAAACGTTGTAAGGTTACATTAGTCGGTTACAGCAGCGGCATCTATTTTAACTACGCAGTAGAAATTTGGATTGACGGTCGCAGAGCTAAAAGTATTTTTATGCTAATGAACAGTTACTAAAAGTTGATATTCTTCTATTTTGCCAAATGCCTTTTCTTTTTTCATAGGTTTGTTCAAATAATAATTTTGTTTTGCTTTCTGCAAAAATAAAAAGTCTTTAAAGTATAGAAACAATTTGAAAAAAATCCTACAAGCGTTGTATCCTCCTTTTCTGTGGCAAGATTCAATTTAACTATGGGTCTTCCACCTTGTCAAGTTGTTCTCCTCTGTTAATTTACTGCGACAACAGCTGGGCAAAAAACACCAAAATAAGTCCGGCCCAAATGCCAACCTCTCCTACACGCGGTGCCCGCTGCTAGATAACTAACGAGGCTCTGGCGACCGAATCATGGCGATATAACCATTAAAATTGAGAATTAAAGAAATGTAATTCTACTCTCGGGGATTTGATGTAAGGTGAAAACGGGTCAACGGTCGTAGAACAGAAGAGAATAGAAATCCCAATGGCTCTAGAGAAAAAGAACTAATACAAGCAGACTGAGCTCTCTAGTCCGGTAAAACGGTCAGTCTAAAAGAATAAACCCCGAATAGAAAATTCAAGATCCACCAGGATAGGGGTTGAGTCGCATGGCTAGCAACCAGGCACTCGTGAAACAAAAACATATGCTAACAACCTCAACGACTTGCCTCGGAAACAGAACGAAAATAACAGGAGACAACTTAAGCAAAGAAAACGGCTAATGAATATTGAAACATGGAACTTCCGCGGCATCAATGGAAAAATGAAAAAAATCTATGAAGAAATGGAACAACGGAACATTTCCATATTAGCACTAACCGAAACAAAGAAAAAGGGAACGGGAACAGAGGAAACAGGAAACGTAATCCATATACTCAGCAACAAACAAGAGAATAATGTCTGTTAACATGAACATATGGGAAAAAAATAACATTTCATGTAGTATATGACCCTAACAAAGACGAACTGGTAGCAGTTCAATTTTATGAAAATCTACAGCAAATAGTTTCGGACATAGGCAAAGAATGAGAAATAATAATGCTAGGGGATATAAACGCAAGAGTGGGAAGACGACAAGGCAGTAAAGTGATCAAAAACTATGGTGAAAACCATATTAACAATAACGGTGAAAGACTAAGAGATCTCTGTGAACAAAACGTTTTGAGCATTACAAACGACTTCTATGAACATCCCAATATTCACAAATTCACCTGGACACAACCAACGCTAGGACTACATCAGTCATTAATTACTGCATTATTCGTCAAACAACACAACTAAGACTGCAAGATGTCCGAGCATTTAGAGGTGCAAATTGTGGGACAGACCACTTTCTACTTAAAGTTAAATTAATCTTACTCTATCTAAAATACAACAATAGATCTCAGAGTGCAAATGATAAGATAGAAAAAACTATTAAGTATAACTTGGACTGTTTGTTTCATGACAGCACCAGGCACCAGGCACCTGTACCAACAACGACTTGATCAAAAACTGGATGAAAAACAAACTTATACAACAGCAACAAAATTGTATGAACATATTAAATCAAGTATACATGGTGCTGCTAAGGAAGCACTGGGAGAAATCCAAATAGCAACAAAAAAACCATCAATATATTGGTGGACGCAAGAAATAGAGGATGAAATAAGACAAAAAACTATGAACATCAGCAAGACCAGATATATGTGTATAGGAAGGGAGAATACTGATTTTGTACTCAATACCGGCGACATAATCCTCAGTTGCAAAAAATACAAATATCTTGGAACGACCTTTCAGAGGGACGGAAGAAACACGCGCAAAATCCAGATCCGCACAAAGCAAGCCAGTAAATTAATAGGCGCACTAAATGGTATCCTCTAGTCAACTAGCATCACAAAGAAAAGAAAACGATGCATATATGATGTAATGATTAAGAGCTCCCTCACTTACCTATCGGAACTATGGAATATGTCATCTGCAGATAAAAGAAAAGTATCTGCGGTTGAAATGGATGCACTAAGAAGATCTGCTAGAGTATCGCGCCTTGAACATATCACAAACAAAGAGATTCTAAACCGTATAAAAGTTCTAGAGGAAGAAACTATACAAGAAGTCATTAAGCGTAAACAGCTTGTATGGTTCGGACATGTCAACAGGATGCACAACAAACGTATTCCAAGGATGCTGTTTTACTGGACACCTCAAGATAAAAGAAAAAGAGGGCTCCCTAAAAAAACATGGATCACCGATATTCGAAGATTACTAAGTGAAAGAAATATCCAACAAGAACTGTGGATGAATAGGAGGCAAAGAAAAATAGGAAAGCAACGGCAGACACTTTAAAACCGATAAATATATAACATCTAATATCAATTTGGCTTAACGTTCGCAAAACTGTAAGCTTCGTTGTGCTGGTCAAAGGTTCCTAAAAGTTGATACTCCTTCACCTTGCTGACTACTTTTGTTTGTTGATAGATTTGTCCAAATTAGAATTCTTGTCTAAGTTTCTGCAAAAAAAATCCGTTTTTAGAACACAACGGCGGCTCGCAAAACTTTTCTAAAAGCGTTTTCTTTCTATTTTCTGCAACGACATTCGATTGCAATCTGGGTTACTAGAAGATGATTGATGTCTCAAACTTGCTGAGTAGCATTCGTTCTAACTTCCACAAAATCCCATTAAACCCTATTTTTTAAATCGATGCAACAGAATAAATTTATTTATCTTAAAATAACCAAATTAAAAAAAAATCAAAAATCAAAAAATTGTCTTCAGATATAATAAAAACAAGTTCACAAATTGTAACAAAAATCTATGCAATTAATTCAAATTTCTAAAAAATAGTTAAAACAATCAATATTTTTTAAATTAAATTACAATACATAAAATAAAAAACGCAAAATAGTTTACCAATAACCTTATTTGTTCACAAAATTATTTATTTATATTTGTCCATGTCTGTCATGCAATAGCGTAGGCATATAAACACACTTTTAGCCGATGTGATCATTAGATTGAATAAATTATTTAATTAACAAAAATATACTCAATTCTGGGGATTGTGTCGCAACTTTAGACCATATACACTTATAGACGCGCCGTGTGCTATATCCCACATGTCACATAGTTAAGCCAACATAACAACGTTCTATGCCCACAACTGACGGCACGTGTTAATTGTGGACATATGCCTTATGTAGAGTTTTATTTTACAGTTTTTGGTAAACAATAATAAACACAATAAAATATATAGTATTTGTATACACTAAGTAAAAGATTTATTGGCATTTTTGATTAAGTGCGTAAAAGTGTATATACATATAGGTTAAGTAATTTGCTACGTACGCGTTTTTGTCCACAGCTGACGTCACACGCAGTGAACATGTTGGCTTCACCGCGTTGTCTATAAGTGTGTATGGTCTAAGGTATTAATACAATCAAAATAAATAGATAAAATTTATGTCGACATTCATAATTGCAGTAAAACATAATTATTAACTTAATAAAAAAATCTATTTTTTATTATCATTTATATAAAAAATGACGTCTCAAATTTGAGTTTAAAAAAACTAATACGTTTTAAGCACAAATAAATATGCTTAGTTTTATTACATATTATTTAACCAATAATAATTTATTGTCGTTTCATATTATACCAAACCTGCAATATATCGTCTAGTATAAAAAAAAAAGTGACATGTATTGGTGTCTCTAGCGCCCTTAAGTACATAATCCTGAAGTGGTTGTTGCAGAACACGGATAGATAGACATGGCGCTATGTAATTGCAGCTCTTTCATATTTCCTGTGTGCCTACTCTCTTAAAGATGACAGTCCGTAGATACCTGAACAATGAGCATTTTTTCCAAAGTCTATCGCAAAAGGATGTGGATGAATGGTAATGAAGCCAGCCCACACCTGTGTGTAAATGTATATATCCAATTTTTTCTGTTTGATGGCCATTGTAATCATGACAGATGCCAATCTCGCCTGCATTCATGCATTGTCCAGCAACGATATCAGCCTCCCTTCTATGGCCTCCCCCCGACGCCGTTTCGCGATTAAAGAATAGGTCGGGTACGCGTAATTACGCGGGACCCCGATTAAAACCATCGATAAAAATCCAGCATATTAATACTCGCCAGTATTTATTGCTTTATTGTTCACTTTTTTTTTGGTAGCCTGTTATTAATTCCATGGAAAAAATCACGATTATTATATACTTGGGAGGTATTTATTATACTTTAAATAAGTATCCAGGGGAGGGATTTATTTATAAAAAATATATCGTCAGTGTCTTGCATTGCTGGATTTCTTTTAATGGAACCGACAACGTAATGCAGCACATTCTGTGTGAGGTTCTTTTTTATATATTAACAGCATAATAACAGCCTTTTGTAATGTAAAAAATACGCACATGAGTAATGGTTAAAAATGTTATAAATACAATTTCTTTGTGGCGTCTGGCGGATTGTTACGGAATGCATCGGTCCACCCTTACATGATGGACTACGTAAAAAATTACCCAGGGCTATTTGTGTAATTATACAACATTATTATATGGTATTTTTTATCTTCTTACAAATCACATGCTCATATTCTGATTGCACTTGATGAGGTATATAAATTGGTCTTTAGATTTAGATTAATTGATTCAATTTTTCTTCTTTATTAATGCATTCAACATAATTCTACTGAATAATTTTCTATTAATAATTCTCACACAACCTTGTAGTAAAAACAAGGGAAAGAAGACAAAGATTATAACAAAGTAGATATGTAAATTATAAATATATACAAAAATAAAAAAGAGGGGATTCGATCACAATAGTAGCAATAGCTAGACAGCTAACCCACTAACCGACTTTGCTTTGCTTTTTATTATATGAATCGTCTATGTAATCCATTCTGAAAGATAAATTTTAATATTATTTTAATTCTGTTTATTTCAAGGAACATCTACAAGTTTGATAACAATTTTTTAAACAGATGCAATTACAAAAAACCTTATAAAACAGATTATAAAATAATAAAAATACTCACATAGACTGCATTGATTATCATACATTTTATTCATAGTTATGATTATATTAAAATTGAACAAACTCTAATAACTCACAATAAAAATTCTGAATAATTTGTTGAAATGTCAATAGTACTTATTTGTATATAAAGGTCTCAGCCTTCAGTAAGCAAGGCAGTATAATAAAGAATAAAATCTATTTATTATTGCCCATATCCATTTGTTCCCATCCTCCATGAATAAATTTAATCTTAAAATTATTCACACATAAACAAACCAACTGATATTTCATACCCAATAACACACTTTTTTAAAGTAAAAATAAATGCAAATCGTTGGCATCCTGGCAATTATCCTTTGGCGATACTTTTTAACTCCATCCATTTCTTTCGTTTCCTCGTTTTGTTTTTGCAAGCGAGCGAGTTATTTGTTTATTATTAATGAATGCCATGCTAACCCACGGCCTTTTCCATATATGTTAAGAATGTATAAAAAGATGAACAATAGATGTCGCGAATAATGTAAACGCTCACGGCCTTTGCATGTTCATAACTATGTTGCGAAATATATTATACATGCAAGTAGATTTTGCACAGGTGTGCTATTTTAACCGCACACACATATCGCCATATTTGCAATAACACATTTATACGCAAAAAAAATAAAACGCTATTATTACAATGATATTTATCATTATAGATAAATTAAGAAAAACCTATTTAGATTCAACACGAACGCTTTCAGTTTCGTTTGCATGAAGTAATATAGGAAACTTTCTCGATAATTATGGATGTTGTATTATAATAAATAATATTTGTGTAAATTGTAATGGTTTAATGGTAATTGCAAATGTCGCCGGTATTGTCGTCTTATTGTGTTCCTAAGAAAGTGAGGAAGCATTTATTCTTAAAGTAATTTATGGTCAATTTTCAATGAAAGTAAATTGAGTTTAATAACTGCAATTATTGTTATTTAATTTGCAAGTCTTATGTGTATGAATCGCTTATGTCAAAACAACATTATTATTTATTTATTTATTTATATATGCAGCCTTAATTTAAATAGACATATATAGATAATGTACGCATAAAATAAATAAAATACTAAAACAATTTACTACGTTTTTTATCACAAATTTATTCTTACAAATAGTTACTTATAATCAATCAATTCTTCAAATAAATAATTAAGTACTTTGCAGAAACCTTTTATAAAAACACATATATCTGCAAACAGAATAGTGACTAATCTTCTGCGGCTAACAATCTAGCTCTAACAACCACAATTTTTAATATTACATATACTCAAAATAGACAGGCGTACCAGACATACTCTTTTTTAGTAACATATACTCTTTTGCAAGTCAGAATACTCTTTACTTTTTTTTAATTCAAAATAACAAGAAATATACTCTTTTTTTTCAATTGAGTGCTAATAATTCTAATTATTTAAAAAAAAATATTTGGGCACCAACTTTTTACTTCAAAATTGTTAATATGATTTTCAAATTATAAATCCAGTCTGTAAACTGTAGATTAAAAATTCGTATTTGGTTAAATTAGCCAAACTGTTAATCCGGCGTTAAAAGTGTAAATAGAGCATTCAAAAATAAAAATCTGGCTATCAATTGGTTAAATTCTACTGCCAACAAATTCAAATGATAAATACTGTAAATTTGGTTTTTAAAACTGTAAATACGTGTTAAACTTTACTGTCAAACTGTTAATTTAGTCTTTGAAAATAAGGCATTTAAACTGTTTATTTGGTTTCAAAAGTGTAAATGCGGCATTTAAAAATATAATTCTGGCTACAAACGTATTGAATATTACTAGCAAAGTAATAATACGGCCTCCAAGTTATAAATACAGCATTTCAAAATTTGGCTTGTAGAACTAGAAATTCAGATAACAATATTTAATTTTAATTCAAAATTGTCATTACCAAACTCTTTATCCGGCTTTTAAATTAACAACCCGGTCTTTAAAATTGTAAATCGGGCTTTTACAACTGAAAGCACAGTAACTAATGTGTTAAAATTTACTGCCAAACTATTAATCCAATCTGCAAATTAAAAATTCTGCCGTTAAAACTGTAAATCCGGTAATGAAATATTAAAAAGTTTTCAAAAAGAATCTGGACAAAAACGGTTAAAAAGTGTAAAATTCTATTTATAAAATGATAAAAATAACACAATTCTGTCTTGAAACATTAAAATATTTTCAGAAATCATCAAAATAAGGCCATATACATACATTTGAAACACTCTTACAAATTTACATAATTAGGCTATTAACTGATTTTTTTTTATAAAAAATATTAAAATCCGGTCATAAACTTTTAATAGATGAAAGATTTTATTACTAAAATGTGAAAAATAACAAAATATTTTCTGAAAACGGCAATAAATTGTTAAAAAGAACAAGTACAAATCTGTTCATAAAATGTTAAAAACAGCAAATGCTGTTAAAGGTGTTCAAAATTTTATTCATAAAATTACAAAATTTGGCCATATAGTATCAAAATATTGTCAGAAAGCATTAAAATCCGGTCCTAATCTGTTAAAATATTCAAAAATCTATTCATAAAATGTAAAAAACAGCAAAAATTGGCTACCGTCGAAAAGTGCAAAATTCTTTTTTCAAAACGCAAATTCCGGGTAGCAATTATAAACATATTGTTAGAAAGAATCAAAATCCGCCATACAAAATTTTATGAGATGTCAAAAGTAGCAAAATTTTGCCATAAACTGTTAAAAAAATAAATTTCCTTTTATGAAATAATAAAAATACTAATATTCTGTTAAAAACTGCTAAATTCTATTCATGAGATGTTAAAAATAGCAAAATTTTACAATAAAGTATCAAAATGTTCTAAGAAAGATCTTTAGTCTATTTAGAAGTGCAATTTTCTATTCATTAAATGTCAAAACTACCAACATCCGGTCATAATCTGATAAAATGTGCAAACATCTATTTATAAAAAGTCAAAATTTGGCAATAAAATAACAAAATATGATCAGAAAGCACCTAAAGTAAAAAATTATATTTATAAAATGTCAAAAATAGCAAAATACGGTCATAAACTGTCTAAAAGTACAAGCTTTTATTCATAAAGTGTCAAAACCTTAAAATTCGGCTATAAACTATCAAAAAATGCATTTTTTTAAATAAAATGTGAAAGATAGCAAATAACAGTCGAAAGGTACAAAATTCTATTTATAAAATGTCAAAAAATAGCAAACCAGGCCATAAACTGTTAAAAAGTAAATATAGGAAATTTGGGCAAAACTATCAAAATATTGCCAGAAAAAACCAAAACTGTCAAAAACTGCAAAATTCTTTTTATGAAATGTCAAAATAAGCAGAACCCGGTCTCAAACTGTCATAAGATTCTATTCAAGAAGTTGTAAAATCCGGCTATAAAGATAAAAATTTAAAAAAAGGCATAAAATGTTAAAAAGTGCAAAACTCTATTTATAAAGTGTTGAAAATGGAAAATATCCAGCTATTATTTGTCAAAATTATCACAATTTGGCTAAACTTTTACTTTTAAAAATGCAAAATTTTATTTATGAAAAGTCAAAAATGACATAATCCGGTCATAAAGTATCAAAATATTCTCCGAAAGACGTCCTTAAATTGTTGAAACGAGTAAAATTCTATTCATAAAGTTTAAAAATATCAAAACCCGGTCATTAAATATAAAAATTGTTTCAGAAAATTCGTCCATAAACTGAAGTACAAAAATCCGGCTCAAATTGTTAAGAAGTATAAAATTTTATTTATAAAAAGTTCAGATGTGGTTCGTTGTTAGTATGTGCCGAGTACTCACGTTTAGAGGTTGTACCATAAGAGTGTGTGTGTGTGAAATAGAAAATTAAAAACTTGAAAAGTATGGGCTTGAGAATGAGTGCTTAACAGAGTAACCTTGAAATTTTCCCAGCTGCAGTCTTTAGTTTGTTTTCGGTGTTATCTTGCCAAGAAAAATGCACAAAAATAGTCGTTGTTTGGTAAGTGATTCAATGGTTTGTTCCGCGATTGTGGATAGTTAGTGATTTAGTTGGGTTTATATAAAATGTTGTAAATCTTCATTAAATCCAAGCGTTAATTCTTTGTGCTGGGCTTAAGTAAAATATTATAACTATCTCTTGGTTGTCAAGAGATAAATTTAGGGATGGTAAGTCGTAGGTTTTTTTTTTAATTAAATATAAAATGCAGCCAAAGAGGATTAAAATTTGCCTACAAAATAATTTGGCCCAAACACTTTAATAAAATTGGTCAAATTTGTATATATTCTCAAAACAACATTTAAAATCCAGCTTATAAAAATTGAAATTTGTCTGGAAAGTAATTAAATCCTTAAAACTTTAATAATATTCTTATAACTAGTAAAATTTTGACATAATCTCAAAAATCTAGTCATTAAAGACAAAATCTGGTTTAAGAAAATTAAAACCTAACCTAAAGTATTAAAATACTTAGACATAGTTTTAAAAATACGGCCATGAATACAAAATTTTACAAGGAAAAAAAAACTTTGGCCAAAAACTTAAATGACCTACTTTAATTTTGTAAACTTTGGACTCAATATCAATATTAAAGACATATTCTGACAGAAGACAATTGAAATCCTCTTATAAAGTACATACTTTCAAAAATCCGGCTAAAAATACCAAATTTGCTAAAAAAGAATTATAAATAACTAACTTATTGGTAAAATTTTACTATAATCAAAAATCAGGCCGTTAAAGACAAAATCCAGTTTAAGAAAAATAAATTTTACACATTAAGTAATTGAATCCGGTCAAAAACTGTAATAATCTGCTTTATATTAATTATATTGGTAAAATATGGACATAATTTTAAAAGTCTGGCCATAAAATACCTAAAAAATTTAAAACCCTGTCATAAAGTATTAAAATCCGACAAAAAAACATAAAAATCTGCATGAAATTAACAAAATTTAATAATACTCTTAAAAATCTAGTCATAAAATACAAAATCCGGCGTAAGAAAATTAAAATCCGTCCATAAAGTAATTAAGTCCGGTCATAACAACAAACATAATTTTGAAAATTTTGCTATAAAATATAAAAATATTGTCAGAAAATACTCAAATAGAAAAGTGCAAAATTCTACTCATAAAATGTCAAAATTAGAACAAATAAGATATAAGTTGTTAAAAAGTGCAAGATTCTAATCTTAAAACGTCAAAAAAAGCAAAATTCGGCTAAAAGTTGTTAAAAAATTGAATTTTCATTATTATACAAAGTGAAAACTATTATTCTAAAAATATTGTTAGAAAACACTAAATTTTGGCCATAGTGTTGAAAAGTGCAAAATTCTATTCATAAAATGTCAGAAAGCTCCAAAATCCGGCCATAAACTGTCAAAACAAGAAAAAAATCTGTTTATAAAATATTAAAAACAGCAAAATCCGGCCATAAACTATTAAAAATATAAAATTTGATTTATAAAACGACAAAACAGCAACGTGCGGTCATAAATTATTAAAAAGTTCTATTCATTAAAATGTCAAAAAAAATACTGTCAAAAAGTGTATTTTTTATGAAATGTCAATAACAGCAAAATCTTGTTATGAAATATAATAATATTTTTAGAAACAATTAAAATCTTGTCATAAATTAAAGTGCAAAATTCTGTTCATAAAATGTTACAAGTAGCAAAATCCGGCCATAAACTGTTGAAAAGTACAAAATTTTATTTATAAAATATCAAAAACTGCAAAATCCGGTCATAAGCTGTTAAAAAGTGCAAGACCCAATTCATATAATGTGAAAAATAACAAAATTCAATTATAAAGTATAAAAATATTGTCTGAAAGTACCAAAATTCACTATAAAATGTTCAAAAAATGACAAAATTCTGTCAGAAATATTAAAATATTTTCAAAAAAAGCCAAATTCTGGCTTAAAACGGTTGAAAATTGCAAAATTCACATTCTTATTTTAGATTTAGTATTTTTTACAGTTGATCATCTTTTATTGGTTATATTTTTACAGCTGCTATGTAAGATTTTGTAATTATAGACGTGTTAAGTTAATAAGTAGTATTATTTTAGACAGATAACATCTTAGATCGTGTATTTGGTAATTTTTGACATGTAAAAGTACTCGTGTGGTAAAAATATTACGGTTATTGACGTTTTTTAAAAATTGCAAAAAATTTATTTGGGAAAGATGGAAACAAAATCGACGACCTCAAATTTTCAAATGCCGTAAATTTTAAAATTAAATTCTATACATTCTGCTAAAAATTTTACAAAAACCTATTGTGTCAGATTTGAGATCTGGCGTTTTTTTAGTTTAAACATTGGATTCTAATAATTTTTTAAATAATGAAATTAAAGATGCTGGTTTGGGACCAAAAAGAACAACTTAGCCAGTTGTTGGAATGCAGGTTTTTTAGATATAGATAGAAAAATTTAAGAAAATTGTTGGAGTGTAGTTTTTCTTAATTTAATATAGTATACTTAGAAGACTTTAAGAGTAAAAGGGTTAAATTAAATGTATACTCTTTTTTACTTGTAAAAGTCTGGTCGCCCTGCATTTAGAGCCTTGTCAAAGATTATTGGAATAAAAATGCATACCAATCCTATAAACGTACCCCAAAACCAACCCCCTAGAGACTGTTGACTACTGGACCAAACACCGTCTGTTTGTATGCTGATACTGGCTCAATTCTTAAAAGAAAGTGTAGGTAGTGCTTTGGACGTAAGCAACTGCTTACTTACACCATTCAAAGCTACAAACAAAGACAATAAACAACATCTTCAGACAGCTCAAACAGAACTGCTAAAAATCCTAGATTCTCAATCAAAGTAAATTTCTTATTAAGATTTATAGACATAACAGTTTTTGAGGCAGAAGCCAAAAATAAACATCTCGCAATACTAGATGTGTTCTTTATCCAATACAAAAGAACAGTTGCACAACTAACTGCAACAATCGCAAATTACAACGCTTTGCCATTAAACCACATGAAGTTCCAACATTGGTGCTTGAAATGCCAGACATAATCAAAATTAAGAACAACCAAAAACCTAAATATAGTTTAGCCTCTGTCAATGAATAAACCAGTCTTAAGGATAAAACCATATTATAAAACTGCATCATATTGGTACTCTAATCGGAGGTGTTGGACATGATTAATTTTGGTAATAATAAAGAATCAAAAGTCTAAACCATCAACAAACTAACAACATGTGCCGACTTCATAGTATCGCTTATGTAAGCAAACCTGGCACCAAGCAAGATTATTGCACCATGCTTTGGCGTTAACTGAGATTTACTTCAGCAAAAGACAACCGTAATGTCCTACTACAACTTGGACACTAAACCCAAACGACTGCAGCAAAACTTATTTTTTTTTGTTTAAACAAAAGTCAAGTAAACCCTGTAGATTCTGAGCCGTTGTTTAGATAATCTAAAAGTAAACCACTTCCAAGCTAGCACAAGCCATCCTAAACTTACAAACGCTTGTAGCGTTTATATAAACTTCTTTTAAATTACGTAACACATTTAATGTTGTCAAAAGCGCTTCTTTCGGCTACCAATGCTATTTAATACCAAAACACTGTACGCAATTACTAATAACCAACAACCTGCCAAAACCATAAAATAAATCTTTTTAGAATGTCGAAAGATACTCTAGCCTAGTACTACAAAACTCCATTTTGGTTACAATCCAGAAAACTACCAAAATTGTAGAGTAAGATAAAAGCTAAAAAAGAATAAAGAAAGTCAGAAAACCTGGCAAACCTAAACGATTAAAGCAAACAAACCTAACACGCATCAACAAGACTCAACACAATCTTCAGCAGTTTTAACCCCAAAACAGAAAAGCAAAAACAAAACCTATCTGCAGCATCTGCTAAAAAAAATCTTAGATCATTGGGTTAAAAAAACTTCCAGTCCCAAAAAAGCTTTGATATGAATAGCTTTAGTGTAAACAGACAACAACTAAAAGATCACCCTGTTAAAAAAATTAAAGGTGCCAAACAACTTCAGCACCGAAAGCAAGTAGTTAACTTAAAATCTTAAAGATCCTAATATGTCCCACTTATAAACAAACGCTAGTAAAAAAAAAATCTTAATAAAGCAAACTGCACCTGAGTTTTTACATAATAACTTCTCAGGCTCACTTTTGTTACAAAGAATAGCAATAAAATAGCAGAATCTCGTGTTAGTAGCTCAACCCTCAATTTTTTAAACATAATATCAATATCGCCCTTGTCCAACAACCCTCACTTGTAAAAAAACAAAGTGGCCAGTTTTATGCAGTTCCTGTACGAGCAAGGACCCAAAAGTAACGGGAATTGCGCTGTGGCAGAAAAGAAGAGTAGGGAAACCCATTGTTTGATAGGGTGTCCGTTAGAGACACGTCTCCTGAGTGTGCAAAGTATTGTCAATGTGAGTGTATCAGTTTGTCTGAGGTAACTTTTTCCATTTTTCCAAAAACGTGACGGCCAATTGTCAAGAGCAACGCGCTGCAAACATTTTGTATCCTGTTGTTAAAATCGGCCGCGGAAACTATTGTAATGCTTAAGACAGCTTATGGGGATGCTGCCCTAAGTAAAACCAAAGTCTACGAGTGGTTTTCACGTTATAAAAATAACAAAACCTCAATTGAAGACCAGGACGCCCCTTAACGTCAAAAGTGACAAAAACGTCGACAAAATCAATGCTTTCGTTCGTGAAGACCGTCGCCAAACCATTAATCAACTCTATAAAATGTTTGGAATATTATGGAGTTTAATTCAAAGGATTTTATCCAAAGATTTGCACATGAGAAGAGTTGCAGCCAAATTTGTCCCTCGCCTTTTCACAGGCGAGCAAATGGAGCGTCAACTTCAGGCATGCTTTGAGCTTCAAAATTAGCTCAGAGAAGACCCTGAATTTTGGTTCAAGATTACTGGTGATAAATTGCGGTGTTATGGATACGACCCCAAAGCAGCAATGAAGCCAGTAGAAGACACCTGGTTCTCCTTGCCCAAAAGAGCTCGCCAAGTGAAGTCAAACATCCAGACAATGCTCATTTGTTTCTTTAATTGCAAAGGTGTTTGTTTTTAAGTTATACTTAGAAGTTTTGAAAGATTGAGGGACAGTATCCGGAAGAAAAGAGCAGATCTTTGACGCACAAGCAACTGGTTTTTGGCCAAATGATCGGATCTAGACCCCTGTAATCTTTTTTTTTTTGTTCCCTCGACTCAAAAGAGACATGATGGGAAAGCGTTTTGCCACTGTGGAAGAAGTAAAAACATCGCTAAAAGGCGTAAAAAACATCCTGATAAGTAAATTTAAAAAAGGTTTTGAACAATGGCAGGATCATTTGCAGAGGTGCGTTGTGGTCAAGGGAGAATCTTTGAAGATGATCAATATTTAGAGTAAAAATATTAAGAAAAAAAAGTTATGCCAAAATTCCCGTTTTTTTGGGTCCCCCTCGTACATGTACCATAGCAAAACATGAAGTAAATCTGATGCCAATGTAAAAATAACAAAAAAAAAATTAAAAAAAAACACTAGAATCGAAATACCTACTCTAAAATCAGCAAACACCTGCACATTTTATTTTGTTTATTGTCATATAAATCGCTATTGCCGGTCCCAAGCCTAGATGTAGAAGAAAGAGGAACATGAAAGTAACACCTCTTTAAGAAACCTTGGTTCAGGTAGCTCGGCTGATAGTAGGAGTAAAGAAGATAGAAATATCGAATAGTCAAAAACGCAAATGAGCTAACATCTATTTCTCAAAAACAGTCATTACAACCTACAGAAGTGGGCGGTTGCCAAAAACCAACTTGCCAACACGCAGCCCTCCGCACCTAACATAAAATAAGTTTTAAGCTCCAAATCTCACACTGACTCGTCAGTTAGCGCTGCATTCCGGAAAAGGCAAAAACTCTAACATCAACCGACTAGAAGTAATTGCGGCGATACTACCCGCAGATTTGATGGTGGAAGAAAGATTAGGTATAAAGAAAATGGTAAATAAAAGAACTAGTAAGAGAGAAGCAAAGAAAGGAGCAAAAGAAAATATGATGTAAATATGTCAAAAACAGTGAAAATAAAAAGAAAAAGAAAGAATAAACAAAGGAACTAATACCAGAAATAATAGAATAGGTAGAGAAAAACCAGGAGACGTGTTACTATGCAACAAAACTACTCACCGGACATGGAACCTTTAGAAAGTACTTACAAAAAGTAAATGTCAAGAAGACATGCATGATGACAAAGAACATACGCTAGTAGAGTGCAAAACGTGGGAGAAAGATAAAAAAATGCAAAAAAAGGTATTAAAAAACAAAGTAGACAAATAAAGAACACTAAGAAACTATGCAACGAAAGTACTGAAGAAAAAGATAGAGGAGTTTAAAGCTTTGAGATTTAGGTAAACCAAAATGAAAAAAAAAACACACAACTTAAAAGCCACAGAAAACAAAGGAAAGAAGAACGAGAAGCTAAATGGAAGCAAAAGAATATGAGAAAATGTAATAAAAAAGAAAAAAACAAAAAAGGTCAAAACAACTATGTTTACCAAAGAACGGAAGGTGAAAAGAAAAACAAGAAAAAAACATATACTGAAACATTAGTACCAACAGAAATTACAGAAATACTGCTCAAAGAAAACAAGTTGACGGGATTGACTAAACAATTTTCAAACGGAAGATACGCCATCTCAAGATTGACAGAAAATGCAACTTTCGAAATGGTCAGAGTATATCTGGCAACCAGGAGACACAAAGAACTAATCCCAAATAAAGATTCAAGAATCTCACTAGAAGTTAAACTGACAAATGTTGGACTACAAAAGAGATGCAGTTAATAGAGTTACACAAAATATTTATGAAAGAAAGAGGATACGACAAAGAAGAAGTTAATGAAGATATAAAAAACTAAAAAAACACCTAAGAATAATGCAAATATCTAGGCTAAATAACACAAGAATGGGCCTTACTCCTAGGAGAATGCCAGTGTAGGAAGTAGGAAGAAAAATAAAGAATAAGGAGAGATAAGCCGGGGATAGCATGTGTTGCCGCAGCAGAATGCGTAAATTCTGCAAGGCCAAAACCAGCCCACCTCAATTTAGTATCACATTAGAAAAAATGACTAGGACTTACGCAGAGAAGAAAACCAAAAAGTATTGCCATGCGTTAGTTATTTTTAAGGGCCACTTGTTAAGGCTAACACCTCACTAAATCCTTAAAAAAAACATCAACCAATCAGAAAGAAATCAAAAAAGCAAATATTCATCACGACCGACAACATACGTACAATGAGAACATCATGACCATTTAGAAGAATTTGAACATGAGCAGGAATATATCAAATAATATGTCATTGAATTGTCGAAAACAAATAAAAAAAAAAAAACTAGACCATCTAAAAGTTTCTCACCAATAAAAATATTAGACATATAGTAACTAAAAATTTGTCTCTTTCCAAATGAGTCAGATATATCACACTTAGATTAAACAAACGCTACTCCATGCAAATCATTAATATCTACGCCCCACCGAGCACTTCAGAAGACAAAGATGTAGAACAAATTTACAAGAAAATATCAACTGCAAATCAAATAATGATCTTTATGCCAAAATAAGAATGAAAACAAACACAAACACTAAACACATTTGACACTACGACCTAGGTGAATAAAATAGCAATGAAGAAATGCTTGTAAAGTATTTAAAAAAAAAATACTTAAAGTCGTTCTTTAAGAAACCATTTCAATGCAAATGGACATAGCAAAAGCTCATTTAACTCTGTAAAAAGCAAGACAGACTTCATTCTCGATAACAACCAAAAAATATTTAGAGATGTAAGGTTTAAACAATTTGACACCAGAAGCAATCGTAGACAAGTGCGAGCGCAGCTAGTAAATAAATAAATAATAATAAACTTATAACAAAACCCAAATTTCTGAGGCTAAAGTATTAAAGCCAAACAGGAAAAAAAAACAGAAAAAAGTCAAAGAATATCTAAAACCTACTAGATATGAGCCTGAACCAACTGAAAAAATTAAAACTGATATCCAAACAGCAGCAAAGACAATATGTTCAAGAATAACCCAATAGACCTTTAACAAAGTTTAAACAACAGTAAAATTAAGATAAATAAACAGAAAAAGCGTATACAAAATAGAAAGGATAAATACATATAAAAATAGATATCCAAAAAAACATTAAAAAACACAAAACCGATGTTTTGTACAATTGAGAAGAACTCTAATATAAAAAAGTTAAAGTCAAAATTTTCCAGTAAAAGAACAAGAATAACCAAACTTAAGAACCAACAAATAACTAAAAAAACTTAGAAACCTTAGGCTACGCAGACAATTTTACTATCCTTGCATACGGAAAGTTGAGAGCAACCGTGTCCAACATGATTGAGTGCACTAAATATTGTAGAAAAGTAGTGCAAAAAAGAGTGAGACGGCAATAGACCACAGACCTAAAAAAACCTGAAAATATGTGGAGCCACGCTCCCGATGTCAACAGAGGTAAAATATCTGAGACGCATGACTCTAGACTAAACTTCAACACACATCTGACAAATATAACAGCGATAGCCATTCGGGTGCTTTTTGCAACCAAAATGATGGTAAGACGTACGTTTGGATTAACACCTAATATGACCAGATGGTTATACCCAATATCACATAGCGATTGTATAAGGGGGAAAAACCACTCTCAAGTGTACAGTCAAAAAACTAGACAAAATTCAAAGGCTGATAACGGAGACAATGAAAACGACGCCCACGGCAGCTATAGAAGTTCTACTATCGTTTCCGCCACTTCACTTCATGATAATGGTAAAAACTAGACAAGTAGCATACAGGCTGCAGATAAATGAATACAATGTAAACATTGGAACCCACAGACCTAACATAACAAATGTGTTGCGTGATAAAAAACTTTTAATAATGAAGACGGACTTCATGAAGGGCCACTACATCAGTAAGAAATTTGATGTAACAATACCACACCAAAACAAATAGATAAAGAATAGATACCTGAAAACAGTCAAAAGAACTGTTTGGTACACAGATGGGTCCAAAAACCAGATGGGTGCCGGGGTTGAAACCTACAAAGATAAACACCAAGGAAAGCAAACTTCCCTACCTCTGGGCAAACACGGCTCAATTTTTTAAGCAGAGGTGACTGCCATTGAGAGGTGCGCCAGAAACATTATCAAGAAAGGACTAAAACCAAACAGAATGATAACTATCATGTGAAACAGTCAAGCGGCATTGCAAGCCCTGTAATCGCCAGTAGTAAAATTTAAACTGTATATGACCTGCTTATACAGTCAGGAAATTGTAGCCACAACCTGCAAAGTTTGCCTGATATGGATACCAAAAGACCAGAGGACAAATAGAACCACATGGCAAATCAGCTTGCCAAACAAGGTGCATTCACTGGACCAAAACCCGCTTTTGGGATCCCATACGAAACCGGTAAAGAAATAATCCGCAAAAAACTTGAAGCGGAACACAGCAACCTGTGGAAGGGCTGTCTAAAATTGATATATTCAAGAATATTCCTAACAGGACCACCGCATGATATTAAAACAGTGGTAACACAAATGAATCGCAACAGACTGCAAAGGCTCACAGGATTGATAACCAGACACTGTAGAATAAAAAAGGACCTTCTATGCCGCCAATGTATAGAAGACAAGACTCCAATACACTTACCGATTGAATGCAAATCTTTCAAACAGCAACGCACAGCCATCTATGGAAAACACAACCCAACAACAAATATGTTAAAAACAACCCATTGGCTAAAGATACTGGACTTGACATGACTTGAAGAGACAGAGCTGCTAAAGGAGTAGAACAGCAGAAATGTACAGCAGGCCCAATCAAACCGCAGTGCAAAGTGAGCCAGGCAAACCACCTCAAAGTAAGAAAGGAAAAGGTGAGTTTTTTTAGTCAGTAAAAACCTGACACTACTGGACAGCACAGGCTGTCCAGTGTCTTTTGAAGATTTTTCACATTCCATAAAAAACAGAACGAATACCCTAAATAGTCAAAGATTTCGATAGCAATTTATATTTGTCCTGATACATTATTCCATAAAATAAGAACTGCCCAAAAAAATTAAAAATGACCTGAACAAAACTACATTATAACAAAAATGTTAAAACTTAGTGAAATTACATTCAAATAAACTAATCAAATTTTGTTGAATAAATTCTTGCAAGTTAGTGTAATTCCCACAGAATCAGTTTGTTCTCACAACTATAAAAGTTGTTCACCAAAATCAAATGCAACCGTCTGAAACAATAATTTACCAGCCACTAGAACAAGTATGTTTTTGCAGCGGATGCAGTACTATCAATCACCTGCAAACACTACAAACTCTAATAGAAATACCAAATACAATATCCGTATCCGTCTGGCTGTTATCAATATGAACAACATTTTAAATACTGTTGAGTCGTAGTTAATCTTAAATACACTAAAAAATGCAAAAATAGACCCCAACATACTAAAAACTTTTCAACAAGATCGATGAAGGACTTACCAACAAAATAAAAATAGATAGAGAAGTATCACTAAACTATTTACCTAAAATTTAAAAAAAATCTTCAAAAAACTTAAATAGGACTTGAAAGGTATAAACATTTTTGGGATGCACCTAAACCATCTACGTTTTGCCAACGATATCGTCTTTATCTCAAGAGGCAAAGTAGAATCATTAGAAATGCTGCAACAATTTAACCAAACAGCCAAAAAAGTTAAATTAAAAATGAATACCAGAAAGACAAAGATAATAAGTTTATTAATCTAGACAACGTAACTAACAAATGAGTAAATCACTGTTTTGTAAACTTCATTACAACCTAGGTAACAGTAGTATACCTATAAACTTTAAAACAAAGTTTAAAACGTAGCAAAACAAGTAACACAACTAAAATGAAGCTGAGTAGAATATATTGCAAGAAAAAACAGCAATAAATACACAGTTAAAGTTACTTACTAGCGGCCAAAAAAACTAGAAAAAGCAGAGACCGATCACACAAATGTCTATGTCCAAAAGTAGATTAAAGAAAGCTAAAGAAAAAGAAAAAGAAATCGGGTGTATTGTTGTTGTAGCTTCCCAAAAAGGTCGATTTGTCGTTCTTACGTAATTTAATTATGTCTGAGATTAATTGTCCAAAGCTATTTGGCACTCTTCCATTCCATATAGCCCTATTACTAGAGGCTAAAACCATTGTTCGATATTTCGTAAATCTACCGTTTCTACTAAATATGGTTTCATTAATCCGCTCGGTAGAATGTGAAAATTTATAAATAGTAACTAATTTAAATTTATTTCCAAGTCTAAATTTAGAACTCAGCTGAGTCATTTTGACTAATATATTGTTCTATTATGTGATTTTTATGTAAATGTTATTTGTGTACTTTTATATTGTAAAACATCATTATTAATGTATATTTGATGTAGATGTACACTCACATACTAGTATATGACATAATTGTAAAAGCTTATAAAAACCAAAAATTATATCTTTTGGTATAATTTTGTTTGTTATATTTGCAACTGCCTTCATTCCACAAAAATTTAAACTACTGCTTCGTCCAATTTTAAATAAATTATCCCATCAATACACATAAAAAAGATGTAAATTCCTAATAAAAACATTTATTTTAGTTTCAGTATAATAAATATTACATAAAAATAATGATTCCATAAATACATATCGCACTGTAGATATATGTTTTCCAAATTTATTTTAGTGTTTTTCTATGGGAATTGTTTCAAAACAATAGAACCAAATGTTTGTTATTGTGTTTTTATTCATTATGTAATACGATTAAGTTAATTAACAATTACGATAAAACCCAAAATTTAAATTATACTGTCATTGAAAGTACATTGTATAAAAAGCAAATTCATCGTCATTCGTTAAATCGTAATTTTCTTCATTTATAATTTTTATTAAATTGTCTATATAATAAAAAGTAATCATGTAACAAATAAAAAGAAAAATTTTATAGCAAGCAATGCATCTTAGTAAAATTTCCCACAGTCAGAAAAGACCTTCGCCAGAGATTGGAAATCTTGTAAACCACCACTCATTGTTATTAAAAATGTATTCATTTAATTAGTATTATAAATCAAATCACATAATATTAAAATTAAACGAATGAATAAATAAAACCACAGTTATATTGAAGATTCCTGAAATAATTGTATTTAAGTAAATTGAAAATGAATTCAACAAAAAAAATAAAATTCATCACTGTCGTTTTTATAATTAAATAATTTCAAAATATAAATAAATTTTATTTTTATTTAACAATTCCTTTGTACAAATAAATTTTATTTCCCAAAAAAATGATTCAGAACTGTCTTAAACAAAGCTTTCCTTAACAGATTTCAATGAGAAGTACTAATATAATTAGCTACAAATCTGGTTATATACAAGGTCAATACTCAATGACCTTAATAGCAATTTTATCACAATCTATACGCAATTTTACTGTTACCACATGGAAAATAAAATATAATATAGAAGTTAATACATCTAAAAAAAATATTAATTAATTAGATTATTAATAATATAATGAATGAATGAGTAGAATCATGATCATAATGATTCATTAAGAATATAATGAAAGAATTAATTATCATGTAGGTTTTGTTCTAGCAGTAATTTATTAAAATTCTATTATATAATTTAATTGTTAATACATTTTGGATTATACAAGAATTTTAAACTGTACAATGATTAATTGTTTTATAAATAACATAAATTGTCGAGTGCTAACATGTGATTGAATGTTTTGATTATATTATATATGCATACAACATTTTGTTGTATAAATATTGTTTTCTATACGGAAGGACCTCTGACCAACATACGATGAAGTTTATTAGGTCGCCACCTGTGGTGGTGTCTTCTATTTTATTATCATTTATTTATTACCACGTAAAATTTACTATCAACCACATAAATAACAATAAAGTACCGGAAAAAATCTTGCTTAAGATTACTTTAAAATATTAACAAAATTTTACTATACATAAATAAAATAGCTTAACTGGATAAAACTATTGTTAAATAATGCTAATTATAATAACGTACCGCTTTATCCATTAGATCAATAAGATCAACTTGTGACCTTATTCCAATATAATTATCATTATTAAACAATACCTCAACCAGTTGTAATATCATGTTGCTAATGAGTTCAGTGTAGTAGTTATATTAATAATAATAATAAATAATAACACTTTATAAATCAACAATAAAATATATCATTGCATAATACACATTCTAATAACAATACCTTATACGTTTATAATCCGAGCTTTAAGTGGTAAAGGAGATCCGGTGTTGTAACCAACAACAACACCAAAAAAAAGACACTCGATAAATCACAGTATCCGCACACACTTCACTCACTCACCGAAAAATCGCTACTAATCAGAGGCGGGTCGCGCCGAAGATACTGAGCCTAATGCGCGCTAAGCATTTACCTGGCGTGTGAGTGGGCTAGTGGGGAAAGGAAGCGCACACTTTTTGCGACCACACGCAACTGGAAACGAGCCGGATAGGTTCAGGAAAATGATTTTTGTTTTTCTTAATTTTTATACTTGATGATTAAAGTTGATTGATTTAATTAAATGTGGTTTTATCAGTTCGTTAATATTTAATTCGTCGCATGTTAGCATTCCTAGATAATTTTCTTAGGTTTTCAGGTGAATCATTATCATTCCATTCAATTTTATGTATTAGTAAAAGGTAATTTCTGATTTTATTTTTAATTGAATGATATGAAACACTTTTAAATTATAATGAGTAGATACAAAATGTTTGATATGTTAAATGAGTTTTACTAACATTCTTATAATTATAAACTGCATTTATTATATTTGCAGATAATGTTATTTATATTTAGAAACATTTTTATAAGTTTTTTTTTAAATGCCATATTTTTTTCATTGGAAGACATAAATTAAGCATTTAAAACTGTTGAAATATACATAATATATAAAACTAAAATTATAAATTTTCCCATAAACTATATATAACTAATTAGAGGTATTTATAAAATATATACATTAGCGTGTCCGTTATTTACATTTTTTTTTTTTTAGAATATTAGCTAAATGTCTTCTTTTCATGGTATCTAACTATTTTGAAATAAAAAAAACTCATTGGTAACCGTATTTTTACGTGCCTGCAGACAAATCAAATTTTCCGTTTGATTAACATGGAAAAATTGTCAGCAAACACTTAAAATTCTTGAAATGTAAATCTTCTGAAATTGAAATGTACTTTAAGTAATTCTATAAACTTTCTATTCTACTATTTACTTGTAACATCCGTAGAAGGCTAAAATTAAGTCAAAACAAGTACTATGGGTCTAAATCAACAGTTGCCAAACAACTAAATTACGCCAAAAGCCAAAATAAATACCATGTTAAAAAGTCCTACTTCCAATTTTTTGGTTCCAACTCAACTACCATCTTCTAGAGCAAACTCATCTAGCAATTTCTAAACTACAGCCCGTAAGAACCTCCTAGCTATATTCATTTAATCGTACACTAACTACAGAGTTCACAAACCTAATAAATATATTGTACTCAGTATGTGCTTCTGAAATGAGAAGAACATTACAAAAAAGAAAAAAAAATCTTTTTTAAACACAACATTTAATGCTAATATCAAAACCTGTTAAAACTTTAACATCCCAAATGCTTTCATTTACCTGAACATCAACAACGAATTTCCAAGTGAAATAAAATCAACTAACCATTCAAATTTTCCTTTAATTATTTATTTGCGAGTTAATTTCAACTTTAAATCTTTGCTCAAAAGTATTAATGTATAGGCACAATATATTTTAAAATAACAGTTGATTGAAAAACTTATCGTTTAACCGTGGAATTGTTAGAAAACTTCTTTCATAAGAACCAATTTTAATCACCAATATTCTCGTAGATGTAATAAGATTTCATTATGTAATGTTCGCCGTTAAAGTTAGTTCAATCGTAAATTTTGATAGCAGCTAAAACAAAATAAAAGCAAACCAACCAACCAAAAAAAATGTCTCCCCTCCAACTGCCAGTGCAGTCAACCAGCGCCTAAAAAAATAATTATGCATGATCTTCATTAATTTACTAACGCCGCTCAAAATAACATTACACCTACACATAATAAACAGAGAAAATAGATTCAATGTGCACTCTCGTTAAAAAAAAAAGTAAAATGGGTTAGTAGGAGCGTCATCACACACCAAACCTACACAATATCCACACCGGATGCCACCAAGTCTCCGAACGCATCCAAAAGCCCACTTTCCCTTATTTTCTCTTCAATAAAGTTCTCTAAATAAAAGTCCAAATTTCCAAGTATAGGGAATATGGAAAACTACCGGCCAATCAGCATACTGTTTCAACTATACAAGCTTCTTACAAAGATAACAACAAATCGACAAACTCGATCTATAACAGCCAGTAGAACAAGCAGGGTCTTGGAAAAATTTTGGCACTCTCGACCACTTGCAAGAACTCTCATAGAACTCTGATAGAAAAAAACAACAGAATATAGTATACCAATACACATTGCATATAGACTACCATAAAGCCTTTGACAGCATCAAAACCTGGGCCTTCCTCTCTGTAATGGATGATGCCAAGATCGACTCTAGGTACTCCACAATTATTAAAAATATATACAAAGACGCAAACTTCCACATAAGAATAGACAAAGAACTAAAGACTTATAAAATACCTCTTGGCAAAAGCGTCAGACAAGAAGATACTATATCGCCAAAATTATTTACATTGACATTGGAAAACGTCTTTAAAACTCTAGAGTAGAACAAGAAAAGCATTAAAATTAATGGAACATACCTTAAACACTTGAGATTCGCGGACGACATAATGTTAGTAAGTACAAATGCCCAAGAACTATCCTCCATGCTAACAGAGCTAAATAAAAACTCAAAACGGATTGGATAAAAAATGAATCTAAACAAAACCAAAATACTATCTACTGACCTCTAAAACATAAAGATTGATAACACAACAATAGAAAAAGTTCCACACTATATAAAAAAAACCAAACCGCTGAAGTGGCACGCAGAATCCAACTAGGATGAGCTACTTTCGGCAAACTAAGCTTTGTACTAAGAGATAAAGACATTCCAAGAAGCATGAAACGGGAGGTACATGATAGCTGCATACTTCCGATGCTCACATATGGACTGAAAACCATGGCCATTACAAAAAAAAGTGGCAAAAAAACTAAGAGTCACGCAAAGAGCAATAGAGCGTGCTATGCTAGGGGTATCTCTAAGAGATCGAATACAAAACATCAAAATCCGAAATAAAACAAAAATAACAGATGTGATGGAACGCATCGCGAGTCTCAAGTAGAGATGAGTTGAACATACAGCAAGACAGACCCAAGATAGATGGACACATAAAATAACCAAATGGAGACCACGGAAAACCAAGAGGAGTAGAGAAAGACCACAAATGAAATGCTAGATGATTTGACAAAAATAGCTGAAAAAATGTGGATGAAGAAAACCCAAGATAGGGAAACATGGAAGAAACTAGAAGAAGCTTATATCCAGCATTAGATGATACAAGGCTAATAAAGAAAAAGAAAGACTCATGAAGAAGGAAAATGAAATTTAATCGGTAGGTGCTACCAATGTAGTCTCTTCTAACGGGCAGTCATAGTACTACACTACCCTACACTACACCATTCTAGCATTTAACACGCCAACTTTACACATAAATCATCCTAGAAAAGTATATCATTGTTTAAGTATTTTCCGTAAAAGCTGTAAATGACCTCATCTCAGACCACAATTCTTTAGTAGAACTATTAAGAAGGTAAGAAGAAAGGTTTATATTCAAATAAAGTATAAAAAACATTTTTTTTTTATTTTGCATTGTTTTGTGTATTAGGAAGCAGTCCTCTTGCATACTAAAAAAAATTAAATAACAATTTGACTAGCTGATACAGTTTACAGTGCTTTCGTTAACTTGCCTTGTTTCTCTTTCAATAAAGTAGTTTACAAAAACTTTTTTGGGGCAGTTAATAAAATTTCATAATTCTCTAAAAAAAAAAATCTCTTTAACACTTGCTTTTGAAATGCCATTGGAATTATCAAAAATAAACTAAAAAAGTTGTTTTTTAAACACAGCATGTAATGCTAATATCAAAAAACTATTCAAAACACCCGTTGAACTATAAGACTCACTTATCTGGACACCAACAATGAAAATTAGCTGACCAATTAAATCTTCCTGTACCCTCAACTGTTTCAATAAAAGCTAAATCCATCGTAAATATTAGTAGCAGTAAGAGCAAAAAAAAAGCAACCAACCAAAAAAATGTCAAAATAAAAAAAAACTACTCTCAAATTGCTGGTTGTAACTCTTAACCACTGTTTTCTGGTGCAAAGTCATCAAGCAATTTCTTGCTTCAGCTTTAGCTTGCAGCCCATAAAAATATCTTCGAGACTAAATGTGACTACGGTAAATTCACCAAGCTGTTCTTCTTCATGTGCCATCTCCTACACGGAAGTTAGCAAATCAACAGGTCCTTTCAAGTACACCTGAACCAGTCTTTAAGGTTCTTCAACCAGGAAATCAGGATTCTTTTCTCCTCAATTTTTCCTTGCATTATTAGTTGCAGTATTTTATATTTGTCGCATGGTATGACCTAAATATTCCAGTTTCCTAGTTTTAATTGTATTGTTGACATCAAGTTCTTTTCCCATCCTTCTTAGCACCTCTTCATTTGTCAGTCTATAAGATCTTAAAGACTCTTCTGTATATCCACGTTTCAAAAACTTGTGAGTTGTTGGTTCAATGTCCATGCTTCCATGCAGTATAGTAATATAGAAAAGACATAGCACATTCCAGTGTTAGATTGTAATTGCTGAACATTTGTCTCATTTTAAGAAAGGGATTTCTAACTAGTTCAATTCTGTTTTTATTTTCTATCGTCTGCTCGTTGGTGCTAGTTACCCATGTCCCAAGATATTTGTATTTAGATACTCTTTCAATCTGAATGTTACCAATGATAAAGTCATCATTAGGTATTCTTGATGTTGAAATAATTGTATATCTGGTTTTCTTTAAGTTCATTTTCATCCCGATGATTTTGATCGAACACCACTTGTTCCACCATTTTTTGTAGATCATGTTAGTTATCTGCTAATATGCCTGTATCGTCCGCATATCTAATTGTGTTGATCGGTCGCCAGTTAACCATCAGTCTACCTTGTTCTTCGTTAGGTTTTTCTTCCTGGAAAACCGGCTCCGAGTACAGATTAAAAAGCATTTGTGACAGAATGCTTCCTTGTCTGACTCCTCTTTGTATGTTGATGCTCTCGGTATATTCGTCATCCACTCTCACTACTGCCGTTTGATTCCAATATAGGTTTTCTATAATCCGTATGCCCCCCGCATGAATGTTTTTGTTTTTCAGTAGTTATACTAATTGTTCATGTTGAACCCTATCAAACACCTTCTCATAGTCAATGAAGCATGCGTGTACTTGAAATCCAAACAGTGCTTCGCTTGTGATCAATCCGTTTCTAAAACCAAATTGCGTATCACTAATCTCTTTCTCTAATTATACACAAAAGACTATATACTAGTCTTTTGTGTATAATTTTAAGGAAAGCTGTATTTAATACAGTACAATTCTTATAGGAATATTCTTCTTAACACCAACAAAAAAACAAACCAGCAACCAACCAAAACGGATATCTCTCCATCAATTTATAGCGCAGTTTACCATGATCTTCAATGATTCGCACACATTAGACCACAGTACACCCATATGTCCTATAAAAAAATAGCACCTCTGGCAAACACCATTTCCCCAGAAAACACTGTACACTAACATCATCAAAAAGCACACCTGCATGTCATCCCCCACCTGATGCCACCAAACCTCAGACCCTATTTAAAACCCGCAAAAACATGACTTGCGTATACCAGCATAGAGCAAATTTTAACTTTCTCCTAAATTCTCTTCTAATAAAAACTAAAAATAAAAGGCTATCATTCGCAAGAATCCAAACTTTCAAAGTTTAATCAGTAAGCGTTACCAACATATACCACCTCTGACCAAACTGATGCAAAACTAACACTCAAGTCCCAGTTTTTAAAGATTCTTTTAAACGACAACAAAAATTGTTACTGGCTTAGCTCTGATAACACTAATCTCAGCATATCAGTCAACAACAAAACTCCTAGTACTCGCAGGCCTCAAAGCTTTTATGACTTTTTTGCAACTAAATTCGATTAGTTTAGCATATTGCTTGTACTTACTTAAAATCAAAAAAACATTTAGTTATATCCAGAGCAAATCCTACACCGTTCTCACTTTCCACCACCTAGTAAGTCATGCTAAAGATGTTCTTGATATCGCTTTATTCAAAAACATCATAGCAACAACAACAACAACCTCGTCTTAGACTACAATCTGGTAGCCTTAGAATCTTAAAATAAATAGAATTGAGGCGTGCGGTTACAAAACTGTCTAAATCCATATGAACTGAATTTGCAAAAAAACCAAAAACGTGCTACTAGTGTTACAAATAAGACTGTGTGTTCATAACTGTCATACTTGATTATTTCATGGATGTAACACCTTTTACTGCAAAATATATGTCCCCATAGATAGCAGGCATATAAAAGAAAGCAGCGCCGTCACTAAGTCATTTTTTGAATTAAATAGATTTAGACAGTTTTGTAACCGCATGCCTCAATTGGAAAATGAGTTAATTTTTAAAAATCCTTTTGTCTGCTTAAACTAAGTTCGGCAAGGTCAATAGAATATAAAATACAAATTTTATTTATTTTGCATAGTTTTGTGTATTATTTAAGCAGAAGTTTGTAACAATCTATCTAGAAGTGAATTGAAAAATGGCTCTATTCTCCAAAAAAAAAATTAAGTCACAATTTAATCAACTAATAAAGTTGACAGTGCTATGGTTGCTAGATTTGTTTTGTTTTTAAAGTAGTCTACAAAATTTTTTTCAGAACAAACAATACATTTCTTAGAACTTTCAAGAAAGACCGCTCTAGTTTGTTGAATAGATGCCAATAACAAAAATAACTCAACTTATCTAACTAAGCTCAAAATCTGTGTTGACACCTTTAAAACCATAACTAAAAAAATAATGTAATGCAAATGTTGAATAAAAACAATATATAAATAAATAAATAATGCTCTTTGTAGCAATTTTATTAAATCATGGCATCTTCCAAAGGTGCTGTTCTTGGTACAAGTGCACCACACAATTACTAGGCAAGTAATTTGTCATTACCTTACAAAACAATCAAAAAATAAAATATTGCTAAAAACTAAATTCATGCTGTCTGCGCAACAATCTTCGCACTGGACTAGGAATTGGCCACCATTTTAAGTAAAAAGCCAGTTTAGGTTAAGAAAACGTTTATAAATCCTCACAAATTGTGTGTTTTTTGCAAAATATTTTAGACTGCCGTATAATATTTTTTTGTAACAATACTTGTGTCAGTCAGTTTATTAGTCTGCTTTCAATTTTATTACTCATTTTGACATCTTCAAAAAATCTTGAGTTTTGGTTTTGCTGTTCTTTCTTAGTTCCAAATGTTCAACATTTTATATTTAAGACAAGATGGCAAATACTGCAATAGTCTAGGTTGCTGTAAAAATAAAGCCATTAATACCAAGAAAAATATCGAATAGACGCAATTTATTACAGATATTTTCTAAATATTAGCAATTAAAGTTACTAATAAAAAAAACGGTTTCTTTTAACCATGTTTTTGAAATTTTGAGTAAATTATTTTTTGCAAAGTTTTTGAATTAAAAAAAAAATGTTATATAATTTTTCATACATTTTTTATAAGCCCTAACAGAACCGGCTCCTTAGACAAGTTAATTGCCAAAATAACCAATTGAGCTTTAAATACTCTGCAAGCCAATCAAAAGTCTCTAACTGTTACAAAAATATATTTTGGCTGACGTTCAAAAAATCAAAACCAATAAAATAAAAAATATTTTTTTCTCAAGAGAATACTCTAAGATTCTTCAAGTTTTGTAACAAGATTAAGCAAAATTCTAAACAAAGCCCAAAAACGTTTCAAACAAACTAGTCTTCCAACAGTTCCTTAATACTTTTCTATTCTGCAATTATTAAAAAAGTTGCATTTAATACCAAGGTCAGACAAGTTAAGCCTTCTTTAACTGTCAGGTTAGCATTCTGTAAACTTTAAGTAAGGTTACAAAACTACAAATTGTTTAAGTAAGGATACTTCTCACTACCAGTTTTAGAAGAAAAATAATTCTTGAAACTAGTTTTGTGGTATAAAAATTATTGACAATAACCACCACAAAAGTTTATTTAGGGGTGCCAATAATTTTTTTCTTAAGGATCCTTAAAGATCAGTATTTATTTCTGAATACTATTTATGGTTTTCTGCGTAAATTTAGTTTGAAGTATCTTAAATCATATGTAAGGTTGAAAGCATTTGCTTGTAAATAAGATAAGTTTGTGCATTAGAATAAAGGTTTAAAAACAAGAAGTTAAATAAAAAAATTAAAAAAAACTCAGTTTTGTTTAGGCTACAAAATTCTAAAAATTTATACCATTTGCTGTTAATGACATTTGTTCCGAGGTTAGAATAGGAGAAGATGTAGATCTCAAAACTGAAACTAAAACACAATTATCTACCATCTTAAGACCCACTAACAAAATTTTCACAGCGTTTTAACAGCAGTTCGTGTACATGCACCATAATTGGCCAAAAACAACAAAACTAATAGTATAATTACAATAAAAACAAATTAAAAAACCATCGTTTAGCTAAAAAAATAGACGCTAAGATAAAGCTATATCATTAGTCCATTCAGGTTAAAAGTTACAAAAGTACACCACAATCAGACATAATATCCCAAAATCTTGTAGACAAAATGGCAAACCTTTCAAACTCAACAAAAAACAAAAAATAATAAGAAACACAAAAAGCTATCTCATTCGTACACTTGCTAGATCTCACTCGACCCATATAAAAACCAGAATATTCCAAAAATGCCAACACAAATATTCTCTCTTTTCTCTCTTCAGCCCGTTTGTCCACTGCTAGGCGTAGGCCTCCTTCAAACCGTTCCATGTGTTTCTTCTTTTTGCAATTTGATGCCATTCTTTTCCTGCCGTCTTCTTGATGTCGTCGAGCCATCTTCTTTGCGGTCTTCCAGTGCTTCGTTTTGTGGCTCTTGGTCTCCAGTGAGTAATCCTATGAGTCCATTTGTCGGTGTTTTCCCTGGTTACGTGTCCTACCCAGCTCCACTTAAGTTCTGACCTCTTAGTTTGTTATTCTGTCTCTTATGCGTATACCGAGTAGAGCCCGTTCTATTGCTAGTTAGCAGGTTCTTAATCTATTTGCGCTCTTTGGTGTCCATGCCATCGTTTTGTTTTAGACAGTGCAATATAGCTGGGTTCTTGAGTATGTGTCTGAGTTTGCCAAAAGCAGCCCAATTCTGACTTATTCTTCAGGTTATTTTTGCCGAATGATTTTCCTTCCCCAGTTTTATTTAGTGTCTTAGGTATATGTACTCGGTTACTCGTTCGATTACGTGTCCTTCCATTTGATATGGCTGTGCTTCAACTTCTGGGGTCATGATATTGGTCTTTCCCAACTTCATTTTCAGGCCAACTGATAGTGATTTAGTTGGTCTAGTATGTCCTTAAGTTCTTGGATGTCTGAGTTTAATAATATAATATCATCGGCAAAGCCTAAGTGATTTAAATATTTGCCATATATGCTTATGTGCTTAAGTGTAAACAGCTTTGGTGATATAGATTCTCCTTGCCTGACCCCTCTACCTATCTTGATCTTCTTGTTAGTCAACTCTTCATCTAGTGTCACTTTAAAAGTGATATTTTAGTATATTTGTCGAATTAATTGTGTATACCGTGAGTCAATTCTGGCTTTATTCATGGCAGTAAAGATTGCCCAGAGCTCGATAGAAAAAATATTACTAAACTTGAAGAATCTTTTAAAGATATGACAAGAAGCTAAAAAACAAACTGGACTAGGTAAACCTACTCTTATAATAAGCAAAACTTCTCATTCTAGAACGGAAAATATTACTAAATGATACAATCAGCTTTAACAAAAATTTAAAAAAAAAACTAAAAACACAAACCCAACTCGACTTTAGTCAATGGAAAGACCCAAAAAAAAACAAAAAAAATCCTCATTCTCAAACTGCAAAATACCGGTACTCCAAACCGGCTTAAAGTAAACTATTGCAATAGCTTTCAAATATCTCTACTAAATTCGTTGATACCTAGCTGAGATCTGAAACAGGCATTCCTTTAGGCTACAGACATATAAAAAATCCTTGCTCCGATCATAGCATTGTACTCCTAACTATGAAACACAAAAGCTTCAATCCTAGCTTGAAACTCATGCTTAGCACTCCAATCTTTGCTAATTTCATATCGATTTTAATGTGTCCCCTATTCAGACAACATAAACTAAATGTCAACTTTTTAGACAAAAAGTCCATGATAAGTAAACAAAAGTTCGGAGCAATTAGCAGAGCACCAAACTAAGGTCAAACTTCCAGTATCAAGGGTCAAAGCGTTGAACAATTAGCAAAGATGTTGTGTCCACACACTTCAATATCACATAGTTAGCAACAAATTCTTAAATAACAGTGTAATTTATCCCAATCGGTCTTGCAAAACAATCCGATTCCATTGCACCAACACAACACAAACGTCCTATAAACATGCTTGTAGTAGACAAATAGAAAATTTTATTTTTATTATTATATTTATTTGTTCTTAATTGTATTTATTAGTTTTTTTACAATATAACACAAAATTTGCAATTGACCTTCCAGTATTGAGAAAATTTGCAAATATTGTGCTGAATACCAAACCCCAGAAACCCAATCCAAATACATTTATCTTTAGTAATAAGGAATAAAAATAAATTGCTTTATTACTTTATTGTTATTGTAACGGATTTAGCAGTTAATTAAGAAACTCGAATAGACTTGTCAAGTGATATAATTATTGAGTTTAAAGTTTCTTTTGCTATTTATTTTGCAACTTAAACAGTTTACGTCAAGTAGTATAATAATTAATGGTTTTAGCGCTCAATAGAACTCGTAATAAAATTAATTTAAATATAAATGCTGTATTATTGTCATTAACTACTATTCAAGTCAATAATTTAATTGACCTAAAACTGATCAAGCATAGTATTTACATCATTATTTTAAAATAATCCGGATATAAGCATTTAAGCATGGGTTATAACAAAACAATATTTCAAATGTAAATGAATAAAAATTCAATAAAAAAAAAATTAATTATGTAGAAACAAAGACTAAATCTATAAATATTTCAAAACGCGCATTCAGACTGTCTTCAATTGGCCCAAGTTGCTTCCGAGTAAAAAAAACTATTTTCGTCTAGTCAACAATTTTATCTTTGTTTTAATGTGTTTTCTTGTATGTTTATATTTTTCAATACTGCATTTTAATTTGTATGAATATTCTTATATCTGTAAAAATTGATTGGAATAAATCTATTATTATTACAAATTATGTCGTTCCCACCTCATTGCCAAGTTATTTTACAAGTTATATCATATATTAAATTTCTAACAAAAAAAAAAAATTACATTGATTAACATGACATTTCAACTACAATAACCAGAAGCTATAATTTAGATTTTTACCATTAAATCATGAATAATTTATTGAAACTTAATACAATCCTAACAAAAACATTTGTATACATACATTTTGAATACCCTCCAAATTAATATTTACAATTTTGAATTGAATTAAAACACAAAATTTATTGTCTTCATATATTTCCTTAAAAATATCACCCGCATATACATTATGTAAAACAAAATAATTTATGTCTTTCTGATTGTGTTGTCTTGCTGTTGCGATTTATTGAATTATTCAGTATCCGAATAGATACCATAAATCGCATTAGTCAAAATTTCCGAAGTGTTATTTATGCTAATTTCATTATAAACACTCATTTGCACATCGTGTAACAGGTTTAGTTTGGGAAAATTTATCGAATATGGTTATATAATGCTACTTGATAGCTCAATTTATTTGCTATTATTAATTATAGGAAAAAATAAATTTCAAAGTCAAATGAATCAATATAAATATTTAATTCAAAGGAATACTACTGTAACAATAGATTTTATTTTATAATTTACAGTTTCCGATGCTGATTCAATTTATATTTCTTAGTATTATATTATATTACGACCTACACAGGTGTATGGGTAGTTTATAATTTCTGGGTAAAATTAATGAATCATCTGTAATTGGTATTAGTAAATGGCGTAATATGGTAATTACTACTGGGTTTTAAAATTGCTAAAATAAGTAGCGACTGCAACGTTCAAACTATTTTATAATTTTGAATAGTCAACACATCAGTTACATGCAAAACATTTGTAAAAAATAACAGTTAACTTTTTTAACGATATTATGGAATAACCAGCGTATTAATAAAAATTCTATAAAAAATTACTCATTCGTTTAGTTCTCGTTTCATTCCCTTCGTTCAAATCTACAAACCTCAAAAAGAAACGCCACAGTAGTAAACGTTTTTACATTAAATTAATCTTCACCAATGAATATGGATGAGAGCGTGTCGCAGTGGTCTAGGCATCCGGCCGATGTACCGAAGATCGTGGGTTCGATTCCCATATATCACGATATACTTTTCACTTTCTATACGCTCTCCCACTCCCCAACCCGCCTTGCCAGCGTGGGGTTTTACGGCTAAAACCTTCTCTGAGGAGTCATAATTCTCTCCAGTGGTTCGGAATCCACTTAAAACTGTAGGTCCCTTGTAATGTAAGTTGCCAGCATTACAAGCAGAGAAGAGGCTAAGACGCCAGCAGTGGCGTATAAATGGCCGACAAAGAAGAATGAATATGGCTCTGCAAAAAAAAGTATCTTAAAAAAAAATTAGTTAAAACCGTCTAAAATTTACAATCTAAGCGGTTTTTGCAAAATCTAAATTTGCTAAATTTTGGGCAATTCCATTTCAAACAAACCAGAGCAAGAAGGAGGGGTGCATTAAGAAATTTGCTTTCCATTTCTATAACTTATCAGTAGTCTTTTGATCGGTTCATGAGGGTATGAAACCCTATACAAAAATTCTACAAATCTTTTTAGTTTTTTGGTCGTTATTAATTTTTAACTACATTTTTAAATACGTTTTTTTTTAATTTTTAGAAGATTATTTGGCTTATACATTTTTTAAAGTCATTTCGAAAGTTTAAGAAGGACATCTTATATGGCTTGAACCAATTTTTGGGCAATTTTACTCATTGTTTGATAGTTTTGGCGCTTACGGCACAAATTTAGACTCAACCTATCGGTGCCAAAAAATGAGAATATTATTATTTTCCGCATTCAAACATAAATCCGCCCGGCGCTCATAAAAGTTTGGCAAAAAAAGTTTTAAACCATACTCTAGTGTGTTTATAATATTTTTTGTGAATATGAAAAATATTTAATTTTTAACGTATTTTTTGCCTGATAAATTTGTAAATATTTCTTTCTAGATGGACTTTTCTACGGCCAATGAGCACTACACTGACTATTTTTCATGGAAATTGTCCGCAAAATTCAAATTTTTAATAATATTTGGTGTATTGCTCGGTTAAACATGTATTTGTAAGAGTTTATGTTGAAAAATGCCTACTTTTGCAGATTTTTCGAGTTAGATTAGACCCCTAAAACTCAAATACACTAAACCAAATTTATATTTTCTACAAAATTTACATCAAATGGGGCGCATAAAAAAATGAGCACTTAAAATAACGCTAGAATTGGATTGTACAAAAAATTTCTGATCAATTTTTTTTGCGTTAAAATTGCAAACAAAAAAATCAATTATTCAAAGTCAAAGTTAAAAAACGACAAAAAATACTTTTTTGGAGAATTTTATATTCTTATAAACTGATAAAAAGACTACTAATAAGTTATAGAAAAAAAAACTAAAACAAGTTTCTCAACCCCCTCTGGTCCGTTTGAAATAGAATTACCCAATTATCCATAACCTTACAACTACAGCAAACAGCAAAAATGTTATTTTATGGTCCAATTAAAACATATGCCTTTGTGTGTGCGTCTCTCCATAAAGCGCATTCTAACCCAAAAAAATTGCAGCAATGTTTAGTTCAAATTTCTTTTTTCAAAAAATTGCCCTCAAAAACTAAACTCCTGGCCACAACAACTCGTTTGTTATAATCAATAGAATTAACAATCTGCTAAATCTATCTTCTAACGTTTGATTAAACTTTAGAAAATATACAAGATGCAGCTTCCACCGCTTTATTTCCTGGTTGATTTGAAAGCTCACAACCAAATCTAAAATTCTCAAAAAAAAAATTCTTGATTTAAGAAATAGTATTCTCTTTAATATGAATTTACTAACACAATTTAGTGCTACAAACAAAGACAGAGTTTTTGGTAATAGACTTAATGTTTTCGTCTTACCACACGTATGTTTTAGTTATTTATTTATTATAATTTAACCAATTGGTATTAAAATCATTGTTACATCCAATACAGTTTATTGCTCACGGAAGTGCAGAAATGAGAGTATCTTCTCTCTGCAAATGTCATTTGAGTTAAAATTAATTATAACAAATAGTTGAGTAAGTGGTTTGGGCACTCATTTCATTAGTTGTTGATGAGTAGTTTTAACTGAAGTTCCCGTACACCCACCCAAGAGTTGTTGATCCAAAAACTGGATTTTCTTCTCTCTGTGTTATTTGTTTGCAGTCAGTTCATTGATTGTTGGTAAGAATTTTATAATTAAAGTTTTACAGTTTTTGTTACTACTACCTCAAGCAAATGCAAAAAAACTGTCCACCTACCAACTGCGCAATTTCGTTGCATATGCCAAACAAACCAAGAAAACCAACATTATTTCGGTATCTGACCAAAAAACCATTTAAAAAGTGCATATGTCAAAACCGCCAGGTTTAAACGTGTGTATCGACCTAGCAACACATATACATATATTGAGCAAAATCCTTTATTAATATTTTTTAGTTTATAATCAATAAATGCTTTTTATTTTAGTTGCAAAAACCAATATTTTACGGCTTACGCTTGTGTTACTACCGCACAAGCTGGCTTTGAATATGTACCTAAAAACACAAACATATCGCACCCGTTAATTGAGAGAATAGAAGCGCTGTAGTTACTGACAAGACCTAGTATCTGGTCCATCCACACTCTCATATTAAACTAATCATATATTAGACTAACACAGAAATTAATAAACGCCATAATTTCTTAAAATTTTCTGCCGGAGCTGGGGCTCGAAGCTACGACAAACTATGCGCTCGCCGGTTCAGCCATTATTATTAATAAACACATAAAAAACGACAGTATAGCAACAAATTTCATGTTTCAATGCAGAAAAAACATATTCGCTATCAATTAATAATTTTTTGTCGCGCAGCTAAAATCTCTTTATATTAAACAAAAAACTACATGTGAACAATTACTCTTACCACCCCACTCAGTGTCAATGTAGGAAAAGTTGGTAAACTTGTCCTTAAAACCGACAACCAAGAGATAGCCAATAAAGCTAAAATAAATATATTAAATAAAATGCCTGCAAGACAAAGCAAATTCAAAAATTTCTCAATTTCTTCTCCCAATAATCCATGCCATAACTCAACAGCAAGAATGTATCTTCGGTACCAGGTTTAGATTATAGCCTGTATTATAATGTTTAAGCTACTGAGAATGGCCGTAGCAGTTAAGTTTGTCATCAAGTTTGTCATCAAGCAATAGTGCCAACTATTATAAATCCTTTATAATATTCAAAAGTTGGAAGCATTAAAACAGTGACAGCTGTCAATAATACTTCAAAATTTTATTAATTTAGCTGCCTGCACTGAAATAATCTGACAAGTACCAATAATAACAAAAACACTAAAAATGACAGTTGAGAAGCATATTATGTCAACTGTTTAATGACAGAATTCATAATTTGGCAACACTGACATTAAGAACACAAGCTAGAAGGAAGCTAATATTCTACCGCTACTAAAACAAAACCCAAAACTAAAATAAATATCAACAAATCTCTCTGACTTTTTGCTTCAAAAAGTTGTTAGAGAAGTTGATCAACAACAATATAGTGTAGATTCTAAAAACCTATGGTCTGCTGACAAAGTACCAAGCGGGTTCAGAAAGTACCACAGTACCGTTGACATCATCTCGTTGCAGTTTTCTGTGAACTGGAAAGGGCTTACAGTATAAAGCAATTTTTTAAATGCTGAGTGTATGGAAGAAAAAATTTGTAAGCCTCTAAATGTAAAGTCCTTCATACCAAATTGCATATTTATAGTTAAGGTAAAAAAAACCCATTTCAAAAACTTGGTGTTTAGAGAAGAATACCCCAAAAGAAAACAATTAGCAACACCTTATTATATACTCATACGTGATTATACGTTTACGGTTTTTTTTTGTAATAGACCAGTATCAATTAAAGGACACGGAATAACAAATATTGTTCTAACAATCTAATTCTTAACACAATTGAGTACAATTGCACAGTATACTGGTTCGCAGCCGTTGCTTAACTTTTCTTAGCGCTGTTAATGTCTAATGATTACCATAACAACATCAAATAAGTCACAAAAAATTTCTTCAGACAAATCTCACATTTGCTTGTGTTTTGATACTGATGTGCAAATAAAAAACGCTTAAACCAACAACTTTTGTTAATAAAATTATAAAACGCACCAGCAAAGTATAGGCTACTGTAAAACTAAAAAAGTTTACATATTTATTTTTCTACAGTTAGATTTCATCGTAATTCCGTCATAACTCTTGCTAAAAAGCAAGTGTTTATTTATATCTAGCTTCAATACTTGTGCTTTCAAAAACTCATTTTTGGACATTGTCGCAATATGCCCAAACTTTCCAAAGATATACTCAAACGGCTCTAAAACAGCCTACCACCAAATAACGACTTTATCCTTAATGCAAAATTATACAAAAAATATCAAGCTTTTTGCTATATGTATTGTAAAATATCCAATGACAGCTCGTTCCTCATTAACTTTGATTTGTCTAGTGTTTTCCTGAGTTCTAGTTCAATAAACTTAGCTAGTCCAGATTATACATCTTAATCCTAGGACAATTATCTTTGTCTGAACGTTAGGTCATAAAATACGGTACACATTTTACGGCAATATTTTTGTAAAGCCCAATAACCTCATAGGCTATGCAAACTTAAAAGTCATCAAAGATTGACAGCAAAGTATAGACCAAGACGGTGTTGAAAGTGTTTATATCACTTTGCTATGCACATTAACAAGGGAGCGTGGTATTAGTCTAGGCATCATGGGATCAAATCTTACAACAGAAATGTTTTCAAACGGGCCCTCCCACTCTCCAACTTATGAGATCCTTCTCAAGTCCAAAGTAAATTAATAATCTCTCCATAATGCGTTAAAAAACCGTACTGTTGGTATATAGCGTGCTCACCAAGTATGTATGTTCACTTTAAAGAAAATAAATGCTGCTGCTAGATCAGTTTTACACAATACACATGAACAAATAAAAATTATTGTTTAAAGAACGCAACTGTTATCAAAATCGTCGACTGCCAAGAGTTACCCACTTCAACCAGCCGTAAAAACAAGGCCGTTTTAAAACTATGTTCTAAATACTTTGATTTCTATTGTAAAAAATGTGTGGACAACAATTTTACTTGTTTTTATCCAAATCCATTAAAATATTTTAGATTAAAATTGATAACTTTACAAAAGAAAAAATACTCAATGTTTCCGTTTTTTGAACACATTATATTTATTAAATAATATTTCCCGTTTGCACAGCTTCCACTTATCTTGGCTTTTCTATTAAGTTCTACTTAACTAGAGCTTAAAGATTTGAACCAATTGCACAGCACACAAAGTAATACTCAAGTAATACCCAAGTTAAGCCTCAGAATTGTAAGGCTTATGATGCAGATAAACATAACCTGTTATGAAATGTCAGTTTAACATATTAAAAAGATTTTAGTTTTGGTTTTTAAATTGATATAGATTTGACTGCATTAGAATTAATTGAATATGGCATTCCTCGACAAATTGAAATTTTCAAAACTGTAATATTCAAACCATATAATCTACATTCAAATTAAATTTATTCAAAACATTTTATTAATTTTTTATACTACATTGTATTATTTTTTATAGCTTCGTAGCTAAGAAAACAAAATTATTTACACGTGCAATCCAGTTTAAAATTAGGTAGACCTTAAACTTAAGTGTAACCTACGAAAAAGTAAGATAAGCAACAGAATGATGCAAAAAAGCATAAGTCTTGTACGCGTCAGTAGTTTTGATGACTCATCTGCAGTACAAGCTCATTAAAATTCTTCTCAGTTGATTAAGGTTACCAGAGTGGTATACAAAGTGTGTATAACAAAGTAATTAGCACTATAGTCTAGAAGTACTTTTCACATCTATTAATACTAAAATATTAAGGTGCAGAGTGTATTGGTATTATAGCAAATGTTCTGGTATTAAAGTTAATACTAAAGAAAATATTTAGTTACTAATTAAGCAGCCTTTAAAAAATATGCAAAGGTTTAATTGATAGAAAATCTTGCAAAACCGATGATAAGTCGTAGCAGTAGTGTGCTAATACAGAAAGCCAAAACGTAGAAGACAAAACCAAACGGAGAGCAGTGAAACAAGTCGTAGCAGAGCGTGGTAAAAAGCAGAAAGTTTACCTAACGTAGTTAAATTTACCAGACGGAGTAAAGTCTGTCTTATAATCACAAGTAGATTACAAATGGTAATGTAAAAAACACCACTCAATGAGCACTCTGGTCACACAAAAAAGACAAAATCACAACTGCTATTCTCCTGGACTATTACTGGTCAAACGTAAACTTACGTGCAAATTTTTGTCCAAAATTGCATGATCTGCTTAAAAGTTAAGACTGGATCAATATAATCGTATCCCCATAGCCAACTATAAAAAAAGATTGATATAGACTATGTGGAACCCCTGGCTGCCACACAATCAGAGAACAAGTATGCGCTTACCATAATAAATTTATGCACCAGATGGGTAAAAGCAGTCCAGTGCCATTGGCCACGAACAAAATAATCACAAAACTTATGGAACAATATTTGATTCTTCGGTACCATAAGATTATCCTTTCAAATAACATGACAGGATGAGAAACCAACATACCACCCGCAATCAAAAGTTGCAAGAGCAACAACCCAACATACACTAAGACCATTTTATACTACTCAGAATGATTAATTTCAACCGCAAAACAAAAGCTAAATTAAGGAGTTAAAATGCCCAAAAGAAGAACCCATAGACCAAGAACTGCAAACAAGCCCGGCAATGGCAAGCCGCTTACCAAAAACGACGTTATACTTAAATGTCAGTACAAGTCCAAAAAGCTGTAGATAGTGCAAAAACAACCTTAAAAGCTAAAGCAACAAATTCAATATGCTATTAGGTAGAAGAAAATAGAATCACAAACGAAAAAATCAAGTAACTAAGAACTAAAACTACGTCAATCAATTGACCACGCAGCTATTAATCCAGATTTGACTCTGTACTGTTTGGCATTACATAACCCGCTAACGTAAGCATTCTGTAAAGCACAACACGTCTTTTATTTGTTTATAAAATACAAACTAAACAATCATTCTCACTATTTCTAGAGAACCAAGAACCATTTTCTGGCTTGGATTAACCGCCTCTAACACCATTTTTGGAGAACATCCGGTAATATTTACTCCAAAAACGATTATTGATTAACAAGCTATCAGACCCCACAAAATTAAAAATTAAATTTAATCGTCTACCCTGAAAAAAAAATGCTAAACTCAAACCACAATTATTAACCCTGCAAATTAACCTTAGCTAACCCCACGGACATCAACCACTAAACTTTTTCTTCTACAACGATTATTGCCATAAAAATGATACCCTTGCATTCCGGCTACAACAAGTCTATGGTCTTGTACCTTTTGCCATAGATCACTATTTGAATACTTCCAGAGAACAACATTTATGATTAATTTAGCATACCCAAACAGGTAAAAGAGTTTTTCTTCTAGAAGTCTTCTAGACGTCTAGATTTTGGTCTCTGAGACGTGTCTCAGGTTGTCTACGTAGACATGTCTATAGACCAATCCCCGTCTACAAGCCTGTTGCAAAACTAAAGATCACTGGTCTAAAGTCTCTCAATCGAAATGGGAGACCGCATGCAACGTTAGACATAATGCGCAACATTTTGACAGTGTGGACTTTACTCAGCGTCTAGAGGCAAGATACGTCCCAGTCTGTATCCAGTCACCGAGTGGTGTTCGGCTGTTTACAGTTATTTTCCAAAGTTTTACAGTTCTTTTGAAAACACGTAGTCTAACGAAAAAGTTTTAAAACAAATTGAAAATTACCATGCGTCTTATTGTTTGTGAGGTGTTACGAGTCTCAACTACAAAAACCAAATTAAAAAAAAAATGGCCATGGAATCTCTGACTACAAAACACGGAGGAGAAAACCCATAATTTAAAAACATCATTCAACCAAGAGCAAAAAACAACAAGTTCTCCATGGTGAACTGCAAAGATGAGACAGAAACTCACATCGTAGTGTGGATGCTAGACAAGACAAAAAACGGTATCTCTAGATGGTCTCTAAACGGCCTATAGACAAATTGCGCATCATGGTTTACTAGTGTGTACTAGCCAGAACCGCACACATCAACAACACTATAGAAAGTAAACTTTATTAAAACTACGCGCGGCAAGTGCAAAACTAAAAAATAAAAACACCTGAACCTGAAAATATTCTTCTACATATTATCAAAAAGATTGCAAGACATAAGCGTTAACCTTAGTGGCTCCGTCAAGACCCATAACGTTTTTAGAAGCCTGGTTAAGACTCAAAACTCGTTTTCCAAGCAAGCGGCAAAAATCAAGCAAAATACCAACAAAAAAAAACAATATTGGCATTGTTCAGCCTGATGTCAAATGTAGCTGGTCCTACGGAAGAAAAGAAGATTTGAGGCAAAAATAGTACACTTCCAGTTACTGTACGCTTCACCTACCCAAAATCCACACAGATAAATAAACTATACTAAAAAACACAAGAAGATAAATTGACATCAAACAACAGCACAGAACAAAAAAGGATAGAAAAGAAGAGAAACAGATTATATCCAAGAGTAGACAACAAGATAAAGTAAATTATTAATAATATTGTTTCATAAACCTAGTTAAATTACATAGAAAACTGACTATATAAAATACTTAATTTTAAGATCAGATTAGACTGACTTTATTTTACAAAATTCTAATTAGTTAGAATTTCTATTTATCGCATAATAAAATCGTAAACCAAATATAAAGTATTATTTTATACTTGTTAATTACATTACAACATGTTTAAGATTATTTATATTATTTTATTAATTTTAATGCAACTCATAAATGTTAATTATATAATTAATCAAAACACAGTAGAAATTAATACTTTCACGCCAATTATATTTGAAACGGTAAGTCTTCCAAATAAATATTCATTACTTCAGCATAGAAAGCATATAAAAGTATTGTATAATAAAAATATAAAACTAACGATGCAAAAAACTAAACATTTCGCATTTTGTTTATGTTTAATTTAATTACCAATTAAATCACATTAAAATTATAACAAAAACTGTTATTATTTGTGTATTATAAAGTATGATTTGATTCGAATTTATTGAGTAAGAGTACTAAAAACTATTGTACTAGCTGCATACAAATTTTTAATTAAATTGGCTTAACCTTATGCTGTTGTATGACCCTCGCTACTGTGAACAACTCGCACGCAATCAATTAATTAATAATGTATGTCCAAATTTGGTTATATCTCTTGTACAAATTTTTTATATTTAATCGGCGTCAAGGAAAATTAAATTAGGAAGGTTCCCTTAAGAGATGAATGAAGTTCACGACCTAGCCTCACGAAAGTAGGCCACTTCTTTTAAGTTACCTGCCGTTGTTGTTGTTGTTGGAAGACAAGGACCAATTCAATGCAAAACAACCGACAACCATATACGGCTTTATCGTGTGTGCACCTTTCGGCATAAGCGGAATATCTTAAACTATGACACTTAATTTGTTATCGATGCGCTTGTGCACGGCGCGAACATGGAAAGTGGAGAGAAGAGATGGGCTTTACTCATGAAATATCGCGCCGATTTAATTTAATGGATTTAATTGGAGAAAGCAGATGATAATGTTAGCGTTTAATAATGGTCGGTTTCGGGTTGAATATTATTATATTTAATGTTAATCGGCACGATTATGTGATGGGATCATGGGTACCAATTTATTACAGCGTTTTATGAATATACAGGGTGGAGAACTTACTATTATGTAATATGTTTTGAATAAACTAAATTAAAAAAAAAAGAAATTTAATCGTGGGATTAATCAATGACCTCTTGACTTAGAGACCAATTATTGCAATATAAACGGTTAGGTGAATGGATGTGAAATTAATAATCAGAAACAAATATAGTGACAGCAATAAAATAGCAACAAACTTGCAAACAACATTATTAGGATATAATCATACACTCCTTTAAAGCACTAAATTGGCTACCTTTTACATAAATATAATTATTAATTACATGCAGCTATAATCCTAAATTATAAATCAAATAAACATATTTATAATTAATCCTCTGAACATAATTAAGCCATAAATGTATTAAAAACGATATGATTCGATTGAATAAAACCGTTAAAGCCGCGATTCCCCATGTCGATATATTTATGTAAATTTATATAAGATTTATGGATGTTACCAGTGCAACACGGCAAGATTTATTGTTAACACGATCGTGGATATTTTGCAGGTGCATCATAGCGGTATATGCAAAACTTCCCAATGTTATCTCATATGTCCTCGGATCGTATACACACACCACAAACGAGACAATCCTGTAGAAAATGCAGGAAAAGAAATTATTATTTGCCGATGTGATGGCTGTCTCGTGCGTGTAATTTGATTCCTTTTGCGGACACCGTTTCAATGCATTTACATAATTCTGTTTGATATAGTTACGTTTGTATGTTATAAGTTAACTGTTTTATCTATTTTGCATGCTTCAATGCATATCATAACTTAAAAGTCTACAGTTTCTTATTATTATTATAATAAATAATTTCTGTCCATTTTTAACCGTTAACATCTATAGTATATATACTTTTCAATGTCAAATTCTTAAATTTTATTGAACAAAATTGGGATGTTTTAGCACCCAGGCTATCGTAATAAACATTTAAAATTAATTATTTTTGGATAATATATTTTTTTAAGTGGCGTAAGACTTGATGGTCAAGTAAATCCTCAATTAGCAAAACCAATACTCAACTTTTCTACTAGTTTAGGTATTCCAAATCAATCATCTTGGACAATGTCAAACAATTTTGAAGCCAATAGTTTGTAAATACTACGCAACAATAAAAGTGTGCTCATCACTACACTGTTACTACTTATCATATACACTAAACCCAGTAGAACGCAAGCTCAAGATGAGCATATGGGGAACAACACTGAGAGGAGTTATTGTCGTTAGTTATAATATTAGTACTACTAAATAATAGGCAGACAAACGCAGCCACTGTGTAAAGCCTCAACTAAATATTTTTGGGTCAAACACTTTACTAATTATGGAGTTAGAACAAACCCATCAAAGAAAATAACAACGCGGACTAAAACCATCTATTTCTGGTCTGATTTGGTGTTATTCCCTACTTTAATTTTTTTTCTTCTATTTTAGCCTGTAATTCGTTTTGAGAGAGGCCTAGTTCTTTAAAGGTTTGGGTGTCCTAATCTTTTTTTTTGTCCAATGTTTCCCAATTGATTTAATTTCAGAATAAGTAAAGACGGTGGCATTAGCTAAGTAACTGTCGTCAAGAGCTCAATCATCTAGAGTGTCGGTACTCCCCATTGTTAATAATTTTTATTTTCTTATACGTAGCTGGAGAAGCGTTTCTCTGTTTTCCGATTAGAAGCAATCAAGAGTTCCTCCCGAAGACCGCTAGTCATCTGCTGTGTAAACCAATTTTTTTCAACATTTTCTAACCAAACTTTAAGTTTTTTCAGCCATCTTGTTCTTCCTCCCTTGTGCTTATTTCAAGTAACATAATGAATCTGTTCGTAGGTGTCTTCTTTCTTCTATTTTGGCCTGTGATGCGTTTTGAGAGAAGCATAGTTCTTCAAAGTTTAATTGTCCTAACATTTTTCTTTATCTAACGTTTCCCAATTGATTTAACTTCAGAATGAGTAAAGACGGTGGCATTAGCCACGTAATTGTCCTCAACAGCTGAATCATCTAGAGTGACGGTACTCCCTACTGTTGATAATTTTCCTCCCTCTTACGTAGCTGGAAAAGCGTTTCCCCGTTTTTCGATTAAAACCGGTCAAAAGTTCCTCCTAAAAACCGATAATCATCTGTTGTGTAAACCAATTTTTTTCAACATTTTCTATCCAAACTTTTGATTTTTTCTGCCACCTTGTTTTTCCACTCCTGTTCTTATTTTAGGTAACATTGTAAATCTCTTTGTAGGTGTCTTCATTTTTCCTATTCTAGCCTGTGATTTGTTTTGACAGAAGCCTACTTCTTTAAAAATCTAGTTGTCCTAACCTTCTTCTTCGTCCAATGTTTCTCAATTGATTTAACTTTAGAATGAGTAAAAACGGTGGCATTACCCACTTAATTGTCCTCAAGAGCTCAATTATCTGGAGTGACGGTACTCCCTCATTGTTGACAATTTTCCTCTCTCTTACGTAGCTGGAAAAACGTTTCCCCGTTTTCCAATTAGAAGCGGTCAAGAGTTTCTCCAGGAGACCGCTAGTCATCTGCTGTGTAAACCAATTTTTTTCAACATTTTCTAACCAAACTTTAAGTTTCTTCTGCCATCTTGTTCTTCCTTTCCTGTTCTTATTTCAGGTGACATTGTAACTTTTTAGGTATCCTCTTTCTTCTATTTTGGCCTGTGATTCGTTTTGAGAGAAGCCTAGTTCTTTAAAGATCTGGTTGTCCTAACCTAACTTAACCTTCTTCTGCTTCGTCCAATGTTTCTCAATTAATTTAACTTTAGAATGAGTGAAAAAGGTGGCATTGGCCACTTAATTGTCCTCAAGAGCTCAATTATCTGGAGTTACGGTACTCCCCCATTGCTGATAATTTTCCTCCCTCTTACGTAGCTAGAAAAGCGTTTCCCTGTTTTCCAATTAGGAGCGGTCAAGAGTTCCTTCAGAATACCGCTAGTCATCTGCTGTGTAAACCAATTTTATTCAACATTTTCTAACCAAACTTTAGGTGTCTTCTGCCGCCTTGTTCTTCCTCTTCTGTTTTTATTTCAGATAACATTGTAAATCTCTTTGTAGATGTCCTATTTCTTCTATTTTGGCTTGTGATTTGTTTTGAGAGGCCTAGTTTTTTAAAGGGTTAGTTGTCCTAACCTTCTTCTTTGTCCGATGTTTCCCAATTAATTTAACTTCAGAATGAGTGAAGGCGGCGGCATTGGCCACGTAGTTGTCCTCAAAAGCTCAATCATCATCTGAAGTAATGGTACTTCCCATTGTTGATAATTTTCCTCCGTCTTACGTAACTGGAAAAGCGTTTCTCCGTTTTCCAATTCGAAACGGTCAAAAATTTATTCATTTTTCTTCAACATTTTCTAAGCAATCTTTTAGCTTATTCTCCTATCTTGTTCTTCCTCTTCGTCCATTTTCTACTCTTCGTTCATCCTCTCTTCTTCTTCCTTCTTCGTTTTATTTTTCTTCTCTCCTGTTCTTATTTCTCTAAAATTAGTGTTTGAGGCCGTGAAAATACCATACCTCTGTCAGGTCGATAAGCCCTAGAACAAAATACTTTCTTGTGTTTCTTTAATAACCCAGTGTAGATGTGGACTAGATCTTGAGCAACTCCCTAGAAAGAGTCTTCAAGTGTGGTGTGACCATAGAGCAAAATTGATTAATTTTCCTGAATCAAGTGTAGTGACCCCAAAAAAGCCCCTGTCAGGTTAGAGCGTAGGTATTAATCTGTCTCATTAACTAGTCCATTGTCGAAGTTGTCTTTAGAGGTCTGTCCGTATTTGGTTCCATCGTAATCCTTTAGAAGTTTAAGTGGAGAATTTGTTGATAGCCTTTCTATCGCTCGACAATGTCTTCTGTTTGATTTAAAATTCCTTGTACAAAGCTGCTTAAATACGTATAACAACTGCATACTCCATGACATTTAGATAGTGTTCTGTCGGTCATCCGGTTTTGTCAACTGGACTACCACACTGGCAAATAAAAGGTTTACCCTGGGTTTATCTACAGATGTGACCAAGGAGTGCATTGGTAGTGAATTTCCTAAACCGGATCTTAAATTGTATTTACTTTGCTGACTTGCTAAGTGTTGTTGCGTCGGCTAATAAAATGCCTCAACTGGTAAATAATGCGTCTTTTTGTAGCAGCCCCAATGAGTGTTCAAGTCACTGGTTATTTAAATATCTAATGAGAACGCCCCATGACGGCACCATTGTCGCCTCCCTATCACAAACAATAACAAATTGAGGCTGCGTTAAACTGAACACCTCCCAGCCACAAACGGAAATTGCCAATAATTATATAAAGTTTAAATTCGGCCATAAAATACTAAAATCTGGCCATAAATCATTAAAATTATAGCAAACAGTCATCATATCTAAAACTAACATATCTAAAACATAAAATTTTTGTTTTTAAAAATTAAAATTTACGGCAAAAAGTAACATTAAGGCAAAAACCCGGCCATAAAATAGAAAAATCCGGCCAAAAATAATCCAATCCGGCCATAAACTGTTGAAATTATATCAAAAGTAATAAAATCCGGCTCTTACATGCCAAATAATATACAAATTTTATTAAAAAAGTAAATTCCAGCCATAAAAAACAAAAAATCCGGACAAAAATAAATAAATTTAAAGTTAAAATCCGGCCATAAAGTACAGAAAACCGGCCATAAAATTCTAAAATCCGGCCATAAATCTCAAAAATGATATCAAACGGTATTAAACTATAGCCTTAACATGTCAAAAACATTAAAATTAGCAGAATCTCGTTCATAAAATACAGAAATCCGGCCACAAATAAGTAAAATTATGACAAAAAGGAATAGAATCTGAACCTTAATATGTAAAAAAGATAACAAATCTGTTCTAACAATTAAAATCCGGCTATAAAACAGAAATCCGGCCATAAAATATTAAAATTATCGCAAATAAATATTAAATCTAACCTTTACATGTCAAAAACATAAAAAATATGTTTAAAAAAACTAAAATCTAGCCACAAATCATTAAATTTATAGTAACAAATATTATAAAATTAAAATCCGGCCATTAAATATTAAAACACGCCCATAAAAAGTAATAAAATCCAACTTATATTAAAAATGTATATCCGGCCATGAAACACAAAAATCCGGCCATAAATAATTAGAATTGTAGTAATAAAATCCAGCCCTAACATGTCAAAATCATAAAAATTATATTAAAAAAGTAAAGTAGATTCATGAAATACAAAAAAAACGGACATAAAATTATAGCAAAAAGTAATGAAGTTAAAATCAAGCCATAAATAAAGTACAAAAATCCGGCCATAAAAATTGTATTAAAACAATAAAATATAGCCATAAAATACAGAAATCCGGCCATTAGATATTATAGTCCGGTCATAAATAATTAAAATTATGACAAAAAATAATAAAAAACAGCCTTAATTTGTCAAAAATATTCAAAAAAATGTTTTAAAGACAAAAATCCGGCTATAAAATACAGAAATCCGGCATAAAATACTAAAACTCGGCCATGAATAATTAACATATATTAAAAAAATAATAAAATCTAACTTTAATAGGTGAAAAACATAAACAAATTGTATTTAAAAATAAAATCCGGCCATTAAGCACAGAAATTTGCCCTAAAATACTAAAATCCTGCCATAAATAATTAAAACTATAGCAAAAAGTAATAGAATTCTGTTTTAATGTGCCAAAAACATAAAAAATTTAATTAAAAAAAAATAAAAATCCGGTCATAAAACACAGAAATTTGGCCATAAATCAATAAAATTATAGCAAAAAGTAATAAAATCCAAACCTAATATGTAAAAAATAATAAAAAATTATGTAAAAAACAAAAATCCAGCCATTAATAATTAAAATTATGACAAAAAGTAATAAAATCCAGTTTTAATATGTCAAAAAAATCATTTAAAAATAAAAATTGGCCATAAAATACAAAAATTCGGCCCAAAATACTAAAATCCAGACTAAAATATTTAATAATCTAGCAAAAAGTAAAAAACATAAAAAAATTGATTTAAAAAATAAAATCCGGCCATAAAACACAAAAATCCGGCGTAAAATATTAAAATCCGGCCATAAAATAACTCAAATTATGGCAAAAAGTAACAAAATCCAGTCTGAATACGTCAAAAATATAAAAACTAAAGTCAAGCCATAAAAGTAAAAATCCGGCTTGAAATACTAAACTCTGGCCATAAATAACTAAAATTAAATAAATAAAGTTATAAAATCCAGCCTTAATAAAGTAATTTTTTTTAACAAAAAATATTATTTTAACAATTTATTGCAGTTACAAGTCAAACTATTTGTACATTTTGATAGTTTGGAATACATTTCTGTCAATTAAAACATTTTGCCTCATGCGATGCCAGTTTCGGGTAAGTTTTAACAAGTTTACACTTACAATTACCGTTTGATAATCAAAAAATTACAAATGTGTTATTTTTGACAGTTGCTTGACAACTATAAATACAGTTTGATATTTTTTATATTTCAAATTATTACGTCTCGACACATATTTTTGTTGTGGTTAGCACAATCGCAAAAAACTCTCCAACATTACTAACCTGCGAATAGTACTAGCAACAGACAAAGTTAAAAAATAAAATAATAAACGGATAGAATCTAAGAAGAGATAGATAATCTAAAAAGAATACTTCTGAAAGAGTAACGTAAAAAATAACCTTTGTAGTTTTTGCATAAGGGAGGAGAAGGGAGAAGATATTATGCTATTCCCGTCAGACAGTTTCCGTCTTTCATAATAAAGAAAAAAACTCCATAGACTAAAACGGTTGGTGCAACCTAGTTAAGTATAGCCGCAGCCAAGTATGTGATCGCCCTATAATGTTGCTGATGTCAATGATATGTGGTTCTCCAAACTTTGAAAAATGACCCACGCCGAAAAACACTATTGATTAACGGCATTGTAAGTTGGTGATGCTTCTACGCTTCTGAAAAAAAGTTGGTAATTTTGAAGGCGTTTGTTAGTGTCAGGTCGTAACTTGTTCCAATTCATGATCATTTCAGGAAATCACCTGAAAGAAAAGTACAAACAAATTGCAAGTATCATTCTCAATGCTGTAATTGGTGTAAAAGAAAAAGTTCGGTGATCAAAGTCCGTGGAATTAGCGGAAATTAAATTTCAAGGTTAATAATTAGGGCTTAAAGTTTGTATCTTCCTACAGAATAAATACCTTAATCTAATTTTTAGTTTTGTCGGGTAGTCGGCTGATAGCTTGTTGATCAATGATGTAAATGTTGCCGGCTGTTCTCCAAAAATGGTGTTGGAAGCAGTCAATCTAAGTCAAAAAGCGGCTTTTGGTAAATAAAGTCTATCAAGTCTAGCGATAACAGTTGTGTATTATATACAAATAATATTTATCCTTCTTGAATACCAACTAACCAAAAATGCTGTTTGTCAAAAAAATCTGGTTATGTTAGTATAGTACTACTTATTGTGGCGTAAAACCGACAACAATGACTTTATTGGGTAAGCATTCTACCCTAGAGAAGTGTGCAATGCCATATATACAAAAGCACGCCTATAAGCCAAACCTAGAAGAAAATCGTCGGTTAATTAAACTTCTTCTTGCTTTGTTGTAGTCTTGTCGGTAAAACTCGTGTCGCAGGTCTGCGTACAGTATTTCACAAAATGATCAGTTAAGGTTTTCTTCCACCTGATAGGAGTTTCTTCCCACCATAGTAATGACTCGATTAAAATGTAACCACTTGTTGTTTAGCCTTTAAGTTTATTTTTGCACCATCCCCAGCTTTAAGCAACTTGCCTTGCAAAATTTGTTGCAAGCGGCGGTCGTAATCTTTAAGATCTTCTTTTGTGACGTCAAAACTTCTTGATGCAGCTAAGTTTTGTTCTGACACAAGTTAACTTAGAGGATGGCCGCGTTTCTCCTGCGGTTATAATGAAGTATCGCTGCTAGTAAGAAGTAGTTCTACTGTTTATCAAGTTGTTGCTCCCGCAACGTTTGACTGTAAGTAGTATGTTTAGTTTTATGAAAGAATGATCTTATGGTACTAATGCATCGAATATTGTTCTAACAATTTTCTAGTTATTTTGTTAGTGGCACTGCTTTTACCCAGCTGGTGCATAAATTTATTACGGTAAACGCATATTTGTTTCCTGTGTAGTATCAAAAAGTTTTACAGAATCTACAATTATCTTTTCTCATGGTTAGCTAAAGAAGTAGAATTCTAATGATGCTTTTGGCTGTAGTATCCAGCCTTAACTTTTAAGCAGATCCAGCATGCTTAGACAAAATTGCGTTTGGCCAGCGGTAGTCCTAGAAATGTGTTTTTTAATGTATTTTCTTGTGTGGCCGGCAGTGCTCGTCGTGTTGTTTAGACTAATTAGTAGCATTGAGGCTGTTATCGGCAAGCTTTTCTTAGAAGTTGCAAGAAGACAATTGAGCTCATGTCTATGAGATACTAAACTTAGCAACTAAACCGGATTAAGTAAAAAGATTTGCAATAAAAGTCAAAAAGTGCTAGTTAGCTTAGCCTTAGCCTAGTACGTTCTAGAAACAGATGCTTTAAACTGCAGGTTGCGTGATGTTGAAGAGTTACTAAGAAATGTTCCAAGATGGTACTAAAGAGAGTATTACTAACAATGCAACATAAAATAAACCAGTGATCTTAAAACGTATATCTAAAATAGCTAAATAAAAAACTAACGCGTGACGTCAGTCGTGGGTATAAAATGTGATATGATAGTTTCACCATATAACAAACAAAAAATAGCGCATGGCGTGTCTATGGGTGTATATAATCCAAGGCAAAATGACGATGCGTTCAGTTTTTGCTAAAACATTACTAGTTAACTCCAAAACAATCCTATTGTTTAAGTCTGCTTAATGTATTAAGCCCAAGGATGTTATTGCTCTAAGTAATATCCTATGAATCCCCAACCTCTCTTAAAACCAAATACAAATCTTCTAATCAGCAATTTATGTATTAACCATTTCAAAATTTTAATCGCAACTTTTAGTATATTTTGTCGCATTTTCAGTAACTTCAAACCTGGTTCCTTCTACTCCATGATCATTGGTGTTCTATCCATATTATTTTATTATCCCTAAATTTATATGTAATTTTAAGACATTATTTTTTAGAGTTATGCATAAAGCAAGTTTTATTTATTATAATAATAAAATTCCACTTATAAACCAATTAGTTATTATTATAATTAATTTCTGGACTATCATTTAACAATTATAAAATTATAAAAACAAAATAGACATCACATTCAATACAATTTTTACTCATTATTACATTTGCCCATCCTACAAACACTTCTTGCATACAATCCCTTCCTCAATAAACAATCCCAATTTGCATTATGATTTACGACCAATTAATTTTAACGACGAAAAAAATTACACATAAACATAATATTATTGATAATAATTCCGACTTGCAACACTTGTACGTAGCAGCAACATAACGCCTCAAACCGTTCGACCTTTTGTCCGAACGCATTCACAACAAGCTTTAATATCGGCGAACGCTAAATACGGCGGTCATTAATTAGCGGCATTTAGCACATTTAATAATAATTCTCATTGCATCTTAATAAGGCAAATAACCCGCGCGCTGAATTGAGTCGTTGAGGACGCATACGTTAGAATGTGGGTTACATAACTGCATTTGTAATTGCAAAATAATAAATAAGTTTTAATTGGCTCAATTTTATTTAATTTTTGATGTTGGGAGTTATTTTATTTAATATAAATCAGCACTTATAATCAAACAAACGTTTTTGCAATGAATTACAAACGATTCGCTTCAATACCTTCCCAACAAAATAGGAGCGTTTAGTCTATTTATAATTGTCATGGATAACTTATTACCGATAATTATTTTTTTCCTGCAAATTTCATGGCCAATAGATTTGCCTCCAGTCGTGCATACATCAAACCATTTAACATATTAAGTCTAGTGTTAAACGTAATTACTCCACAAACATTCCCAGCCGCGATTTACTACAATTACAAAATAAGTATTTATAATTTATTTAATTAATTTTCATTCATTTTAATTTTATTTATTTCTGCAAAGGTCGCAGGATGATTACGTCGAGTACCTTGATATGTCACGTTGTAATTGGCGACCTGCCTATTTAAAGCGTCTCTTTGTCGTCCCGACAAAAAGTAAAGTGTGTGTAAATAAGTCATTGTTCTATAAGGAAAAGCCTTTTATAAAGGACAGTGTAATTATTCACTTGCTTTGCCAGTTTCCTGCAACATCCTTGACCGAGTCTGCTTAATAATATATAGGTATATATACATTTTCAAGAGACGCCTCACATGTCGTAACATGACATTTTTTTTATTGTTTGTTCGCACACTCAAAAGCAAATAAAACTACTAAATAGATGTAAATGTGCAAGGTTTCCGTGCGTGACTAATTCTGTATTTTTATGTTTGGAAATTTTAATTAAAATGCATGTGCACGCTTTTCGCATCGTGTCAATCCGTGAATTATATTAAAGAAATGCGCTATAATTTCATAATTGATTATAATAGAGGTTGTAGAGTTTTAATTATGTATCTTTAATTAAAATAGTTTTATGGATATATATTTTACTTTTATTGACAAATAAATGCAAAATTGTATTAAAAACAGTTTTATTATCAACATCAATTAGTGTTTTATTTAAATACTGAGCGATAAATTTTACTATTTATTGTTGCTCTGTGGTTTATTAGAATTATGACATTCTTATTTTAGATGATGAGACCCGAATGGCTTATACCAGACATAGACCATTCAGGTCTTATCAAGCGTGAGTATCAAATATTTTACTAAATTTTTCAACAGAAACGTAGCTCAAATTTTTCAAATCTGTTGTGTATTGTCTTCTTGTAAAAAGGACAAATGCAATTTTGCCTGGGTTTGCCCTCTTTTTTACTTATAATTTATAGTATTTACTGATACAGTGTGGTCTTGGATTAAGTTCATTATGACCTCTTTTGTAACTTTGCTTAAGACCATACCGACCGCGGCTTTGATTTCCTATTTTCACATATAATTTGATAATCAATTAATTTTTTTAACAGTACATTCAGAAAGAATCTATATTCGATTTGACATTTAGATTAAAATCTCCTATATGCCTACTTAGGGAAATGATTAACATCCAGGCTGTAAGCAGGTCAGTCTATTTTTAGAATACCCATTTCTTCAAGGTACCTCTTGTGTAGTCGTGTATTATCCTACATTAATAAAAAACCATTGTCAACAAATCCAACATAAAGCGTCATATGCTCTTCTAAAATATTTGCTATGTATTGTAGTGCTGTTAATGCGCCTCTGTCAATCAAAACAAAATTCGCGTCTGCCTCAAAAGAAATTCTTGCCCAAAACATTACTAAGCTACCCCCAAAAACAGCTCTAGGTGACCGAGTACAAGCAACATAACATTTGCCAGCTCATTTGATGCCTTATTTTAATCATCTTTGTCATAAAAACAGATTCTGTACTCATCCGTGAACAATACGTGTTTCAGTCGTCCACTGCCCAATTAATGCATTCTTGGTCAAAAGTAAGTCAACGTCTTTTGTGAGCTGCAGTAAGCCAATGTCCTGTACCTAGACTGCAAGCTGTTAAACTACATTCCCTTAACTTTTGTCAAACAGTGAAAACGCTGACTGCTGTTCCTTAAGCTTGCCAGATGCTGCTTTGGATCTCTCAATGCAAAAATCGTTGATAATAAGAGCCAGTTGCAAGAAACCGTTAATGAGTTCTTTGCACAGTCAAACGTCTAACGTTTAATTGTCTTGCCAAATCCCATTGACTTACTCCACTTTCTAGCAATGTTACTATCTGCATAGCTGTTCAATATGTTTCATCTATTATTATGGACTAGACTGTACAAAATAATGTGTACTAAGATAAATTTAAACCAGACTTTTACAAGTAAAAAAGAATTATTTTTTTTAACCCTTTTACCCTTAAAGTCTTCCAAGTATACTAAATTAAATTAAGAAAAACTACACTCTAACAATTCTCTTAAATCCTTCTATCTATATCAAAAAAACCTGCATTCCAACAACTGGCTAACTATATTGGCGTGTACGGTTTAAAAAAATGTTCTTTTTGGTCCCAAACCAGCATCTTTAATTTCATTATTTCAAAAATTATTAAAATCCAATGTTTAAACTAAAAAAACGTCAGATCTCAAATCCGACAGAATAGGTTTTTGTAAAAATTTTAGCAGAAAGTATAGAATTTAATTTTAAAATTTACGGTATTTGAAAATTTGTCAATTTTGTTTCCATCTTTCCCAAATAAAATTTTTGCAATTTTTAAAAAACGTCAATAACCGTAATATTTTTACCACATGAGTATTTTAACAAGTATATTATTTGTTAAAAACAATTTCTTTAATTTAACATGTCAAAAATTACCAAATACACGATCTAAGATGTTATCTGTCTAAAATGATACTACTTAATAACTTAACACGTCTAAAATTACAAAATCTTGCATAGCAGTAGTAAAAATATAACCAATGAAAAATGATCAACTGTAAAAAAGACTAAATCTAATATAAGAATGTAAATTTTGCACTTTTCAACCGTTTTAAGCCAGATTTTGGCTTTTTTTGAAAATATTTTACTTTTTTATGACAGAACTTTTTGAACATTTTATAGTGAATTTTGGTACTTTCGGACAATATTTTTATACTTTATAATTGAATTTTGTTATTTTTCACTTTATATAAATTGAGTCTTGCATTTTTTAACAGCTTATGACCGGATTTTGCAGTTTTTGACATTTTATAAATAAAATCTAGTACTTTTTAACAGTTTATGGGCGGATTTTGCTACTTACAATTTATAAACAGAATTTTGCACTTTTTAACAATTTATGACAAGATTTTAATTGTTTCTGAAAATATTATTATATTTCATAACAGTATTTTGCTGTTATTGACATTTTATAAAAAAATACACTTTTTGACAGTTATGTTTTTGACATTTTAATGAATAAAACTTTTTAATAATTTATGACCATTGCTGTTCTGTCGTTTTATAAATAGAATTTTATACTTTTTAATAGATTATGGCCGGATTTTGCTGATTTTGATATTTTATAAATAGAATTTTTTTCGTTTTGACAGTTTATGGCCGGATTTTGGTGCTTTCTGACATTTTATGAATAAAATTTTGCACTTTTTAACACTGGCCAAAATTTAGTGTTTTCTAACAATATCTTGATATTTTATAGCTGGATTTTGCTTCTTTTCTTTTTTAATGAATAGAATTTTCCATTTTTAAAAGTTTATGGCTAAGTTTTGCAAATTCATTTTAGATTTTAACAATTTTTAACCGTTTATGACAGGATTTTGGTGCTTCTTGACAATATTTTGATACTTTGTGGCCAGATTTTGCAATTTTTTAAATTACTTAAATATAATCTTGCACTTTTTATCAATTTATGGCCGGATTTTGCTGTTTTGTTATTTTATATATAGAATTTTGCAATTTTTTAGCAGTTTATAACCAAATTTTGATGCTTTTCAATAATATTTTGATATTTCATAGCTGAATTTTGCTATTTTTGACATATTATGTGTAGAATTTTGAACTTTTCAACCCTTGATAGTCGAATTTTAGTGTTTTCTGACAGTATTTTAATAATTCATGGCCGAATTAATAGTTTTCACTTTGTATAAAAAAAAAAAAAAAAATTTCAACAACTTTTAGCCGAATTTTGCTTTTTTTGACGTTAAAAAATTAGAATCTTGCACTTTTTAACATCTTATATCTTCTTTGTTCTAATTTTGATATTTCATAAGTAGAATTTTGCACTTTTTTATTTGAGTATTTTCTGACAATATTTTGATATTTTATAGCAAACGTTTTAAAACTCATAACAACAAACTGTTATGATCGGACTCAATTACTTTATGGACGGATTTTAATTCTCTTAAGCCGGATTTTGTATTTTATGACTAAATTTTTAAGAATATAACTAAATTTTGTTAATTTTATGCAGATTTTTATGTTATTTTGCCGGATTTCAATACTTTATGACAGGGTTTTTAAGTAATTTAGGTATTCTATGGCCAGACTTTTAAAATTATGTCCATATTTTACCAATATAAATAATATAAAACAGATTATTACAGTTTATGACCTAATTCAATTACTTAATGTCTAAAATTTATTTTTCTTAAACTGGATTTTGTCTTTAACGGCCGAATTTTTGATTATATTAAAATATATCTAATAAGTTAGTTATTTATAATTCTTTTTTGTCAAATTTTGTATTTTTAGCCGGATTTTTAAAATTATGTACTTTATAAGCAAATTTCAATTGTCTTAGGTCGGATTATGTCTTTAATATTGATATTAAGTACAAAGTTTACAAATTTAAAGTAGGTCATTAAAGTTTTTGGCCAAACTTTTTTTTTTGTAAAATTTTGTATTCATGGCAGTATTTTTAAAACTATGTCTAAGTATTTTAATACTTTAGGTTAGGTTTTAATTTTCTTAAACCGGATTTTGTCTTTAATAACCAGATTTTTAAGATTATGTCAAAATTTTACTAATTATAAGGATATTATTAAAGTTTTAAGGATTTAATAACTTTCCAGCCAAATTTCAATTTTCATAAGCTGGATTTTAAATGTTGTTTTGAGAATATATACAAATTTGACCAATTTTATTAAAGTGTTTGGTCAAATTATTTTGTAGCCAAATTTTAATCTTCTTTGGCTGCATTTTGTATTTAATTAAAAAAAATCTACAACTTATCATCCCTAAATTTATCTCTAGACAACCAAAAAATAGTTATAATATTTTACATAAGCACAGCAATTTTTTTTCTGCGTTGAATTTAACGCTTGGATTTAATGAAGATTTACAACATTTTATATAAACTCAACAAAATCACTAACTATCCACAATTGCAGAACAAACAAAGCTCTACTTTACTTTGAGTCTCCATTGAATCACTTACCAAACAACGACTATTTTCGTGCATTTCTCTTGCCAAGATGACACCGAAAACAAACTAAAGACTGCAGCTGGGGAAAATTTCAAATTACGCTGTTATGCACTCATTCTCAAACCCATACTTTTCAAGTTTTTTATTTTCTCTTTCACACACACACACACCCCCCCTTATGGTACAACCCATAGACGTGAGTACTCGGCACACACTAACAACAAACCACATCCAAACTTTTTATAAATAATTTTTTATACTTTTTAACAATTTGAGCCGGATTTTTGTACTTCAGTTTATGAACAAATTTTCAGAAACAATTTTGATATTTAATGAACAGGTTTTGAAATTTTTAAACTTTATAAATAGAATTTTACTTTTTTCAACAATTTAAGGACGTCTTTCGGAAATTATTTTGATACTTTATGACCGGATTATGTTATTTTTGACTTTTCATAAATAAAATTTTGCATTTTTTAAAAGTAAGAGTATAGCCAAATTGTGATAATTTTGACTAATAACAGCCGGATATTTCCTATTTTTAACACTTCATAAATAGAATTTTGCACTTTTTAAATTTTATGTTTTTTTTTTTAATTTTTATCTTTATAGCCAAATTTTACAACTTCTTAAATAGAATCTTATGACAGTTTGAGACCGGGTTTTGCTTATTTTGACATTTCATAAAAAGAATTTTGCATTTTTTGACAGTTTTGGTTTTTCTGGAAATATTTTGATAGTTTTACCAAAATTTCCTATTTTTAACATTTTGTGAATAGAATTTTGCACTTTTCAACAAATTATGGCCCAGTTTGCTATTTTTGACATTTTATAAATAGAATTTGTACCTTTCGACTGTTATTTGCTATGTTTGACATTTTATTTAAAAAATTGCAGTTTTTGATAGTTTATATCCGAATTTTAACAGTTTATAGCCGGATTGTGCTGGTTTTGACACTTTATGAATAAAAGCTTGTACTTTTAGACAGTTTAAGACCGTATTTTGCTATTTTTGACATTTTATAAATAGAATTTTTCACTTTTGGTGCTTTCTGATCATATTTTGTTATTTTATTGCCAAATTTTGACTTTTATAGATGTTTGCACATTTCATCAGATTATGACCGGATGTTGGTAGTTTTGACATTTAATGAATAAAAATGTGCACTTCTAAATAGATTAAAGTTCTTTTTTAGAATATTTTGATACTTTATTGTAAAATTTTGCTGTTTTTAACATCTCATGAACAGAATTTAGCAGTTTTTAACAGAATATTAGTATTTTTGTTATTTCATAAAAAGAAATTTGCTTTTTTTAACAGTTTTAGGCCAAATTTTGCTACTTTTGATATCTCATAAAATTTTGTATGGCGGATTTTGATTCTTTCTAACAATATGTTTATAATTGCTACCCGGAATTTGCGTTTTAAAAAAAGAATTTTGCACTTTTCGACCGTATATAGTCAATTTTTGGTGTTTTTTACATTTTATAAATAGATTTTTGAATATTTTAACAGATTAGAACCGGATTTTAATGCTTTCTGACAATATTTTGATACTATATGGCCAAACTTTGTAATTTTATGAATAAAATTTTCAACACCTTTAACAGCATTTGCTGATTTTACCATTTTATGAACAGATTTGTACTTGATCTTTATGACAATTTATTATCGTTTTAAGAAAATATTTTGTTATTTTTCACAATTTAGTAATAAAATCTTCCACCTATTAAAAATTTATTACCGGATTTTGATATTTTTGATATATATATACCTAACCTAACCTAACCTAACCTAACCTAACCTAACCTAACCTAACAGTATTTCAAATGTATATGGCCTTATTTTAATAATTTCTGAAAATATTTTAATGTTTTAAGACGGAATTTTGTTATTTTTAACATTTTATAAATAGAATTTTACATTTTTTAACCGTTTTTGTCCAGATTCTTTTTAGAAACTTTTTAATATTTCATTACCGGATTTTGTTATTTTTGACTTTAAAGACCGGATTTACACTTTTAACGACGGATTTACAGTTTTAACGGCAGAATTTTTAATTTGAAGATTGGATTAATAGTTTGGGAGTAAATTTTAACACATTAGTTACTGGGCTTTCAGTTCTCAAAGCCCGATTTACAATTTTAAAGACCGGATTGTTAATTTAAAAGCCGGATAAAAAGTTTGGCAATAACATTTTTTAATTAAAATTAAATATTGTCATCTGAATTTCTAGTTCTACAAACCAAATTTAAAAATGCTGGATTTATAACTTGGAAGCCGTATTATCACTTTAATGGTAATATTCAATACGTTTGTAGCCAGAATTATATTTTTAAATGCCGCATTTACACTTTTAAAAACCAGATTAACAGTTTAAATGCCTTATTTATAATTCAAAGATTAAATTAACGGTTTGACAGTAAAGTAACACGTATTTACAGTTTTAAAAATAAAATTCACAGTATTTATAATTTGAATTTGTTGGCACAAGAATTTAACCAACTGATAGCCAGATTTTTATTTTTGAATGCTCTATTTACACTTTTAACGCCGGATTAACAGTTTGGCTAATTTAATCAAACACTAATTTTTAATTTACAGTTTTAAAAACTGGATTTATAATTTGAAAATAATATTAACAATTTTGAAGTAAAAAGTTGGTGCCCAAATCTTATTTTTTAAATCAATTAGAATTATTAGCACTCAATTGAAAAAAAAAGTATATTTTTTGTTATTTTGAATTAATAAGAGTAAAAAGTATTCTGCCTTGCAAAAGAGTATATCTTACTAAAAAAGAGTATGTCTGGTCAGCCTGTTTAAAACTAATTACTCATCTACACACAAGCATAAAGCACGTAAAAATATCGATTATTTCACAATTTTATGACTGTTTGAGTTTTCTTTCATTCCGTCAATCTCTTTCTACTGTTTACAAAGCCGTCTGTCTTTGCAGTATACATACTAACTCAGTTTATTTAATTAAAAACAAGAAACATTTAATAAGAAGGGTAATTACTTAATTGCTCCCTTTTTTCTGGCGCGCAGTGTATTATCACTCGCACGCCACTGGATTAAAATAAATGCATTGCAATTTTTATTAAAGTATATACATATTTCATGTTTTTTAATAAAAAATCATTCGCTTAAAATCAACAAAGTGATTAAAGAAAGTTATAGTAAAATAACTTTGCTGCAGTTTTTGAAAATTGCAAAAATTATTCTTTTTCTTTTTTTTTTCAGTTGCTTAATATTCACTCCATTTCTGTCTGTCTTGGGCTTTCTAAGACCACCCTTTCCCTGCTACCTGTTTGATGTCGTCAATTTATATTTTTTGCGGTTGTTGTTGTAATTTTCGTCGTTCGACAATTTAACCTAAGTAACCACCTAGCGCCTAGCGTCCCTACATTGCGAAAATTATTTTTATATACCTCTAACTTCTTACGCCTGTTGCAGTTTTCTCTCTTCAATAAAGTCCAAAAATTTTGGTTTCCAAAATAAGATGCGCGTTAGATATTGTATGCTTCACATTTACTCAGCAGTTATAACAAAGTATTTTCTTCTCAAATTATGCCTTACTAAAAATGCAAGATCAACACTATCCTATTAGACCACTACAATAGTCAGTCAAAACACTTAGTACAACAACTACGTACCATATACTAGCTAATACCGCCAAATCATCAATAATATTATTAAACATTTAGAAATACATATTCCTTATTGACAAAAACCAATACTGAACGCATTAGAAGTACAGCTTCACAAAACAATAATAACTAAACAAAACTGAATAAATACAATTGACCATTCATCAAATAAGATCAAGTAAAATCTATCTTAAAATTTTCATAATAGCTGAGATTTGACACAAGAAGCAACAATTAACTTGTACAACATAAAAGCTATTAATTAAAAATTACACAAGAATAAAGACAATCGGATACTTGCACTAAAAAACTTCTGGCATCGTTACATAGGAACGAGAATTATTAAAAATAATTACCAAACACTAACAACATCTAAACTAAAACAAATGGACATCCAAAAGCAAAATGTTTAGAATCAAGAAACCATTTAAATAGTGCACACGCAAGCTAAAAGCAATTTCGTCGTTCTTCCTGAGTGTATGTGCAGCATAATCATCAAAATCATCTTTCACTACTAGGTATAAGCTTCCTATAAGATCGTCCACTCCTTTCTTTCAACTCTCAGCAGCTTGCGTCCACTTTGGGCCATTCTTTGTAAGTTGTCCATCTAATCTACCCCTGATCTGATTACCATTTCGGGACCTCCACTCTAAAAATCGGTTGTTCCAACGGTCGTCTTTGTATCTGGCAAATTGTTCTGCTTAGCTCCATTTCAAAGTATAAATCTATTCGATTATGTAAGATACTCTCGTTGAATAATGTCGTTCGTGATTCAGTCTTGTAGTAATATACCAAGCATAACTCGCTACACTGCTTTTTGCACTATTCTCAACTTTTCAACAAATCCCTTAGTTAGAACAATCGAATTTCTGCTCCAAAAGTTATTACTGGTACGACGCATTGTTTATACGTAACTTACCAAATGCAGTCCAACCCAAGCCTATTCTTTGCTGGATTTCTCAAGTTTGATTATCACAACTTATTCGAATTTCATGGCCAAAATATTTGTAGCCATCAAAAGGGTGGTCCAACCATAATGCACAATGATAATTGTGAGTCACACCTTAATGTCAAGTTTTTTGACCAACTTAATTTGACATTTCTTTGTTTCAGTATTTTTTGGCAAATTCAACCATGAAGAGGTACACAATTTAGCAGCGTGTTAAGATTGTTAAAGCCTTTTACGAAAATAGGCGTTCAAATCAAAATGCATTTCGTGCACTTCGTGAGTTTAGTCAGCATAATCGACCAAATGTGTCTACAATCGGGAGAATTGTGCTCAAATTTCAGCAAACCGAGTCTGTAGGAAATGTGAAAACACCTGTGCATACTCGCCCAGTTCGTTCTGCGGAAAACTTTGCTGTTGTTCGTGATAGTGTGGCAGAAGAGCCATCAACAAACATCACTGATGCAAATTTTGAAGGTTCAATTGACTAAAAAGCTGAAGCCTACTGACCATTTCAAGCGTCGCCAATACGTCGAATGGTTGGTTTAACAGACAGAAGTGAATGGTGACTTTACAAAGAAAATCATCTTCAGCGACGAGGCACACCTTCACTTCAGTGGATTCCTTAACAAGCAGAATTGCCGCATTTGGGCAAATGAGAATCCACAAATAATTGTTGAAAAGCCGATGCATCCACAAAGAATGACTGTTTGATGCGGTTTATGAGCTGGCGGCGTCATCGGGCCGTACTTCTTCAAAAATGAGGTCGGCCAAGCAGTTACCGTAAATGGTGTTTGTTATCGCGAGATGATAACGGACTTCTTGTGGCCAAAAATTGAGAATATGGACCTGGACGATATGTGGTTCCAACAGGATGGTGCCACTTGCCACACAGTCAACAAATTCAATGGCCGTGTTATCTCACATCGTGGCAATCTTAATTGGCCGTCACGATCATTGACACCGCTAGACTTCTTTCTATGGAGACATTTAAAAGAAAAAGTGTACATCAATAAGCCAAGAACAATTCAAGAACTAAAAGATGAGATAATTCGACATATTAACGACATAGAACCTCAATTATGTCTCAGAGTCATTGAAAAAATTGACCATCAAATAGAGGTATGCCACCAAAGACTTGGCGAGCATTTGGCCAATATTTTGTTTAACACATAATTGTCATAGATCCTTCTATCATAATAAAAAATATTAAAATAATTCTCTGAAAACTTTTTGTTTTATTTACAATTATCATCGTGCGTTTTGATTGGATCACCCTTTATATGATCTATGTTAACGCTTAATACCATAAAAAAAATAATGGACCGTTAAGTACAAGATTTATCATTACTCTAGTCTTTGTCATGTTTATCTTAAGTCCTACACTTTCCGACACCTCTTTAAGATTGTTTAGCATCAAAACTATATCGTCAGCAAATCTTAAATGATTTAATTGTTTACCATCTACGACTATATCGTCGTAAAAAACATTTTATAAAAGTGTTCCAAAACTGATGTACAAAAATTTTAAGAAATTGTATTCGCTTGCCTAACACCTCTTTTGATTTTAAATTTGTCACCAAAGACACACTCAAAGTTAACTACTACTATACAGTGGGGTGTATGGGGTTACGTTGCAGAGGTAGTACCCTTTATCAATAGCGGTCACATCAAGTGTCAAAGGCAGGAGATGACTAACGATAACTGGTCCTCGCAGGGTACCCAGCTCTCACTTATGGCTCCAAGCTGCAATACCTCAGTAAACTGTATTGACCTACAGGCCAAACTAAGTAAGGGTAGCCAGATATGGCAAACACGCAGTGTCTGAATCCAGAGGGTCGGCTGCAAACGGCGTCTGCATCCTGAGGATCGGCCCAAATCCAAAACTCGTCAACACGCAGGGCAAGCGCGACGTTTTAACTGCCAAAACTTTTCAAAATACCATGCAACATAACATATGAAATGTCGAAATACAATACAAAAATACTCCAGATGGGTAGAACACAAAAATGAAATGATTTCATACTTTCTAACAATAAAAACATATGCAACGATATCTCAGTATAAAACAAATTTAGCATGTAAAGTGACCACAAAATAATAAACGTTATGGAAAGAACAGCAAAACTCAAATGGCAATGAGCAGGACAAGTGGCCAGAAAAAATACAAAAGAGTGGAGCCACAAGATTACCTTCTAAAGACCCGGAGAAACAAAAAGAAACACAAGAAGACCCCAAACGAGATGGATCAATGACATAAAGACGATAGCAAAAAAACAGTGGATAAGAACAGCAAACGACAGAAAAGCATAAAAAAAATTAAAAATGCCTATATCCAACAATGGAAATACGGCTAATAAAAAGAAGAAGAAGATACGGTAGTTTAATAGACTTACCCAAAGCTAAGCAAAAGTAAAACTCACATCTACAAACCCCGGTAGCAAGTCAAAAGAACTTTAAAACCCCAGAAAAAACGCTATTAGTCTACATCCCAATAACAAAAAATAGCCAAAAATCGGTCAAAAAGAACTTCATGTAAATAAGTATAAAACAAGTAACGCTAGTTTGACAGCACAAACTCTGTCAAGAATTTCAAGAGTTATAGGTAATATGGACATCATACATTAGTGTAGAAACATAAATAATGCTTGTGTGGCAAGCAGATCTTTACAACAAATAGACTTCATCCAAAATCTTAAGATCGGCCAGCAGCACAAACAAGTTTGTCACAAAAGAAAGAAAAAAAGAGAGCAAGTTATATACTTAAAGTGTAAAAGAGTGTTTTTCTTAAAAGCCTTTAACTGTTAGCTTGCAACATGCCTTGTAGAGTTTTTCTTCAATTGTGTATGTCATGCTATACTTTTTACAAAACTTGATAGATATGACATTAGAAATTCCTACTTCAATTGAATAAAATCATACCTTGCAGATTAATTATAACACAGCAAAATATCTTTCAAGTCTTTGGGTAATAAAAATATGAATACCACAAGGTAGTATAATCAGGCCACATCTTTTCATAATCTGGTATACTTAATAGCCCACATAACACCTTACACTAAGCCATCGATACTATTTTTATAATATATGGAACTAGTATAAAATTTATAAATCAGAAGGAAGTATATACTTAAAGAAAATTGAAACTTGGCTTACTTCAAATAAATTAATTTTGAATGCAGAAAAATCTACATGCACAATATTTAAAGCCAATTGTTCTATCTACAATAGCAATAAATCAGAAATTAAATCTATATTATATCTTACTGATAAAACCTGTATTTCAAAACATATACTAGTACATATACTAATTTTTGTCATTAATATTCATGAAAAAATATATAATAATTTAAAATTAATGTAAAAAATTGTTTATAAATAAAAAACATTACCTAATCCATATAATTTTAAACAAAACAAAAAGTATCCTTCAATTAAGAAGTATTTATCCGCACAATTAAATATATCAACAGTGAAGCAATATTGAAGCAACAACAAGTAAAACATTTTGTATAAAATTCGGTATGCATGGGAACATGTCGGTGATGAAATATGTTTTCTTAAGAAAACAAAACTAGTTATCGCGAAATAATCCAGAAGAAATAATTGAGTTAAAAGAGCTTCCCCGACAAGGACATACAATTTAGTAATTGACAATTAGTTTTATTGCATCGTCCGATACATTTGTAGTAACAATAACATTATACATTCTTTTAAGAACCGCTTGTATGTCTGCGCTTCACAATAATAGAAATTATATGTAACTTGTATTTTTTTTTATAATCTTGTTGTTGAGATGGCTAACCAGTCTTCGGTGGCTACTTGCATTACGTTTTAAGCGTGTAATTTGAAAAGCGAAGGTGCTTTTTAATTTCGCCTATTTATAGGTGCGTGGTATGCATTTTGCCATGCATGATTTGCACTAAATATGGATATATCGATTTTCGCTCAACATGAAAGGAATATAATAATCATATACTTAAGGTTCTTTTTTAATTGGATAATGTTTGAGATTATTCAGGCGCGCTTTAATCAATTTATTAATGTAAATACTGGTTGGATGCTGAATGGGTAGTGGCGCATCCAATGATTTTAAACAGGCTTCATAAAAATTAATTTCAGACAAAATAAAAAATTATAATTTTTATTAATTTTAAATCAGATTGCTAATGGCATTTAATGCATTAATGTTACCCTAAATAGCAATTTGAATAATTTTTGGTATTAATATAATTTGTATAATTAACCCAAATTGCAAAACTAAAATTTATACTGAAAAAAAATAACTACATTTATTAGTAAAATTTATTTAATTTAATTTTAAGATAAATCTTTTTTTATTATAACAAGTATAATAATTTTGGCTTAAAAATCCATTGCAATAGTGGCGGAGGTGCCGGTCAATGTGTCACTTAGAGTAAGAAAATATTACATCATTTTTTACTGTAACTACACTAAAATAAAAATAAAAATATAATTAATTATTGAATTTAATTAATAAGTTAAAATATTAAACAAGATTGTTTGTTATGATGATATGATAAAATGAGTAACGAATTGTATTATTTATTAGTTACTAAAAACGTTAAATCTAGAGAAATTTGATACGTATCTACAATGTACAAAGTTATAGCTTAATTTACTTACGGTTATTTCATTATTGTAAAAATAATATGCTTACCTGAAACATAAAAAAATAAATTAAAAATGATCATATCATAACTTAAATTAAAAAAAAACAAATTCATATTTTTTTATTAAATTAAATAAAGAATGAAATATTATATTAAAGTATATAATTTATTATTTATATAAATACAAACCTAAAATAAATTTATAAAAAATATTTATAAATAAAAAAAAAGTTAATTTAAATTTAGAAATAAAATAATTTTCAATTCAAGTAGTTTACAAAAACAAAACGTTTTAAAAAAATCTTTTCATCATTAGTATCCTTTAAAATTATGTTATTTTCAAAGCTTCTCCTTCATATACTCACTTTTGTGTTCAATAAATTTTCATAAAATTAAAATATAAAAATTCTGTTCTGATGTTTAAAACTAAAACCAATGCAGACTAATTTGTAATCAAATTACAGACCGTTTTTTGAAGTAAAAAAATATATATATATATATATTCGCGCATATAAGAAAACTCATTCCAAATAATCAAGATTATTAAAACAAAAAACTTTCTTTGACATTCGTGCTTTCTGAATGGTCAATTTAGTGCTATTCCGTTAGTGATACAATAATAGAACGTTGTTAGTTTAGTTTAGTTTATTTAGTTAAATTAGTTAAAAGCAATATTTGAGTGTCACTGCCCGTTTAACTATAGTTTACGGACTGCAGTCCACAATGGCCCCAAAAAATTCTCAATTTTTAAACTGATTACAAAGATTGCAGATTTAAACGTAAAGAAATAATACTCAGCAAACACTTTATTTGTAGGTTATTAGCAGAAGTATGGCAATGTTTATAGAACTTTTATTAACTTCTCATTCCGCTTTAAATTTAATAAATGATGTAATTTATGTAACGTTTTGGGTATGCACTTTTCATCACTGTGTCTAGCATCTCACTAGCAGTAACTTATGCAGACTTGTTGAGACAGGCAAAACTACAGATAATAGGATCTATATTCAAGGAGATAAGAGAAACAAAAAAAGGAGAGATATTACTAATAACAAAGGGAAATGAGACCGAAAAAGAGATAGAACAAATAAGAAATGGAATGGAGGGTTACCATCTAAGAAAAGCCAACAACGTGCTCACAGAACTAGTGATTATCAAAGATATTAGTCCGGAGACTACCAGAGAAGAAATATTGAAAAAACAAAGCAAACACAGAAGGAAGTACGATAATATCCATAAAAAAAGGGTATAGAAAAAAACAAACAGCTATAGTCAAGATGGACAAAATAGCAGCAAAACAGATAATAAGAGAAGGAAGAATAAACATAAGACTCATAAGATGCAGAGTAGAAAAAGTAACAGCAAACGAAAGAAAATGTTACAAATGCTAGATGAAAGAACGTGTAGCAAAGGAGAAGATAGGTCATTGCTATGCATAAAATGCGGAAAAGAAGGACATCAGGTTGCAGAATGCAAGAACAGAGAATAATGTATAGAATGCACAACGATAGAACACAGAACGAGAGATAGAAGATGTCCGGCTGCAAAGAAAAAAGAAACAAAGAAGAATATGGAAGACAACGACCCTAGTAACAGGAGACAACTCGAGGAGCAGATCATAAACCAAAATGTATAAGTTTATACAAACAAACATAAGGAGTGGAAGAGAGGCACACAATATACTGGTAGCAACAGCAGAGAAAGAGAGACAATGAAACAGATGCTGCTATTTTAGCTAGAGGAAAATGTAGGGACAAAGCGCAAAGATGAAGTAGAAAGTATGATAGTATACAGCTGTTATGTCAGTTCAAACTGCGAAATGGAATACTATCGGGAGTGGATAGAAGAATTAGAGAAAAGTTTAAGAAAACAGAAAAGCAAAAAAAATCATAGTAGGAGGAGATTTCAATGCAAAATCACCGAGATGGGGAGGATACAAGAAGGATTTAAAAGGAAAAATCTTAGAGTTGATGATAGCTGGGTTAAACCTTACCATTTGCAACAAAGGAGACAAACCAACGTTCGTAAGAGGAAGCTCAAAATCACATATTGACATTACCATAGCAACATGAGAAATGGCAGGTATAGTAAATGAATGGAACGTGACAGAAAAGGAATCACTCAGTTTACACAAACATATACAATATAATACAAAGGAGAAAGGAAAACAGAAGTACACAAGAGAAGGTAGATGGAACGTAGAAAGAATGGACAAAGAAAAGATAAAGAAAACCTTGGAAACAGAAGAAGTTACAGAAAACAAAAAATACTCAGAAAAGCTAAGAAAAGCGGCGAATAAAACAATTCCAAGGTACACAGAAGGATGGCAAAAAGAACCATACTGGTGGTGCAAGGAAATAAAAAAATGCAAAAAAAACAAACAGAAAAGAAAGTCAAAGGACAGAGTAAAAGAGGATAAAATACAGAGAAAACGGAGAAACTAAAAAACGACAGAAAAAACTTAAAAAAAGGCAATCAGGGATAGCAGAAAAAGATGCTGGAAAGAAATGATGGAATCTATAGACGGTGATCCATGGGGAAAACCGTACAAAATAGTGATGAACAAACTGAGAGAAAGAGCAAAGGCAGTCTACCTAAAAGAAGAAAAAGGAGAAAAAGTCATAATTAAAAAATTGCTTCTCAAGGGAGAACCAGTAGAAGAACCAGAAAATGAAGAAAAAGAAGAAACAGTCATAGCCACAGTAAAAGAGATAAAAGAAAAGATAAAAAAATTGTCTTACACCAAAACACCAGGTCCGGACAAAATAACAACAGACATTGTTAAAGCAGCTCTAGACGGGAATGAGGTAGAAATAACTCAAATAATCAACAGATGCCTGAAAGACAAAATTTTTCCAGAATGTTGGAAAGAAGCCACACTGGTACTGATTGAAAAAAAGAAAGAAGTAGGAAAAGCAACCTCATACAGGCCAATATGCTTAATAAACACACTAGCTAAAATAATGGAAAAAGTCCATGTACGGAGAATAGAACAAGAAATAGAAGAAAAAGGAGGATGGGAAAAAAAACAATACGGATTTACCAAGGGAAGAACAACCTTAGGAGCTATAGACAAAGTAAAAGCAATAGCAAAAAGAAGCAAACAGCAAAACGCAGAGGAAAAAACAACACTGTGTAATGATAGCGTTGGACATACAGAACACGTTTAACAGCGTGTTATGGGAAGCAATTATAGAGGCAGCAAAGAAAAAAGAACTGAAGAAGAAACAATCAAGATCATATGGAGCTACTTACAGAGTAGAAACCTAGTGACCAAGAACAAAAGATTCAAACTTATGAGAGGGGTACCACAGGGCTCAGCACTAGACCCAAAACTATGGAACCTTGTTTATAATAAGTTACTTCAAATAAGGTTTCCGGAAGGCGTGACAATAACGGCATTTGCAGACAATGTAGCACTAGTAGGTAGAGACGTAGAAATGGATATACTAAAAAAAAGACTAGAGCTGGCAATAGGTATGATACAATAATGGATGAGAAATAAGGGTTTAAAATTAGCAACACAAAAAACAGAAGCGGCCTGGCTATCGACTAAGAGGACTAATAAAGGAACAGGTATGATACAGGTAGGAGACCTAGTGATAATCATAGAGAAAAAAATCAAATACTTCGGGGTGACACTTGAAGCAAAAGGATGGAATGAACAGGTTAAGGAAGCAGTCAAAGGAACAAAAGAAATGGAGAGAAAGCTCGATAGACTCATGCCAAACAACGGAGGTCCAGGAGAAGAAGCCAAAAGGTTAATAGCAACAACAGCAAGAAGCAAATTATATACGTCGCAAAAACATGGGAAGAAGCCATAAAAAAAAAAACAGAAATGAAATAAGAGGAGCTATAAAAGCCAGTTCGTTAAGGATCTGCAGGGCTTACAGAACGGTGTCACAAGAGGCAGTAGAGGTGATTGCGGCAACACCTCCCGCGGATATGATGGTGGAAGAAAGAATAGAAATAAAGAAACTAATAAAAGAAGGAACCAGTAAAACGGATGTTAAGATAAGAGCAAGAGAGAAAACAATGGAATGATATCAGACAGTGGAACAGAGGAGAAAAGGAAAAATGGACAAGAGAACTAATCCCGGAGATAAAAGAGTGGGTAGAGAACAAACCCGAAACGTGCTATTATACAACACAAATACTGACCAAAAATACCTTTGGAATTCTTGCAAAAAATTTAAAAAACCACAATGAGGAAAGATGAATATTCTGTCAGGAAGAAACACACAATAATGCAGAACACACTCTAGTAGAATGCGAAGCGTGAAAGGAAGATAAAAGAACTAAAAAAAATACTGGAAAGCAAAGTGGATAAAACAACAATCATTAAGAAATGCCTAAGAGATGTAAATAAATGAAGAGCGCTAAGAAACTTTGCAACAAGAGAACTAAGAAAAAAAAATAGGAGATTAACAATGAAAGAATATAAAAAGAAAACAAACAAACAATAGAAACAAACACACAAAATAAAAGCCATAGAAGAGAAAGGAGAAAAACGAGAAAAACAAAATGAAAACAACAAAACAGAGAAAACAAACAGAAAGAAATGAGGAAGGTCAAGACAATTATGCATACCAAGAAATAGAAGAAAATAGAAGAACATTTACAGAAACTACGATACCAAACAAAATTGCAAGGATAAGAAGAAAAAGAAAAAAATGCTGAAGGAATGCAGAATAACAGAAATAACGAGGCAAATACTCAACTCAGCTCAACTTTTGAGATAGTCAGAATATACTTGGCAACAAGAGGACACAAAGAAGTAATCCCAAATGGAGATATAAGGATATCACTGGAGGTAAAACTAACAAATTTAGTACTGCCAAAAGGAATACAGCTAATGGAACTTCATAAACTATTCATGAAGGAAATAGGATACAATGAAGAAGAAGTGAACAAAAACCTAAGAAAACTAAGAACACATCTGAGGACAAACCAAATAATTAAAATAAATAACACACGGAATGCAGATAAAAAAGATTAAAAAAAAGACAAAAGAGACAGAAAAAAGGTAGGGCCTTTTAGGAGAGAAAATGCCAAGGATAGCATGCGTGCCACAGTTTCTGTGTAAAAATCTGCGAGGCAATAACCAACCTACCTCAAACTACTGCCAAATCTAGACTAGTTTGACAAAGACTTATAACAACAGGATTTACGCAGAGAAGAAAACCGGATGGTATTGCCATGCGTAAGTCATTCTTAAAGGCCAATTGTTAAGGCCAACATCTCACTAAATCACAATCACAATTGCTATTATACATTTTATGTATAAATATATATTTGAGTGTAAAGGCTGTAGTACATTTAAATACACGTATACAGTTTATCTTTCTCGTGATGGTGTCAAAATCAAAGAATGCAGATAAGTCAGACTCAGAGACAGAAATTTACCCAAACTATTTACGTTCGCTCTAAAAAATATGTTCAAAAATATAAAATAGCAAAGAAAATGCTCAACAAACTAAATGTTAATCCAAATCAGTAAATGAACATAAAAACCAAGATCATAACCCCCAAACCACAACGGCAATGACATCAAAAAATCACAAATATTTGTACTTTGAACACCAAATAAAACTAGCAAAAAAAATTAAGAGGTAGAAATTGCCAAAAAAATAACACAAAACTAACTAACTAACACAAAACGAAAAAATCAGAAGTCAAACTATACCTAGTAAAAAAAACAAGAAATAAAACAGAGTTGGGACAACATAATAACAGACTAGAGACCAAAAACTACTAAAAAAAGAATCGGCAGATTACAAAAAAAAATGGGTTGACAACATCAAAAAGACAACTGCAGGCTTAAGAAAAAGAAGAAAAAAAAATGGTTTAAGTTATTGCGCTTCAGAAAACACGCCAACGTGTACAACACTATCTTCAAATAACTATCAACCGCATTATAGGTTGTGCTAGTAGCAATAGATTTACTAAAAACACTAAAATACACAGGTCATACAGTGCGGATCACAAAACAATTGTAAAGTGCTTAATTGCGTTGAAAACAAAACTATGTTTTCATTATGCTTCAGTACTTTCATCTAAATTGTGTATTGTAAATTGTGTACACCATGCAATGGTTTCTTTAGCAACTGGCAAGTTTTACACTAATCTTTAACGTAAGATGTTAACTGTTACGTACGCCGCAAAGCTAAAAACAAAAAGCTTATAGCGACGTACATAATAATAATTTTAATAATTAATACAACAGCAGGTATTAGTAATAAGTCTGCCAACTATCATAATGTTGTAGTTTTCCTAATATCGTCCAAAGTTTAATAGTGTAATAATGAGAATGAGCAAAACCTCGAGTCGTCCTGAGTCAAACCTAAATATCAAAAATTATAATACAAGTCAACACCTCTAAAAGCGGCAGTCAAATTTAGGTTAGAACCGCTCAAAGTACAATCTTCTGGTAAACCTACGCCCAAAAAATATGTCAATAAAATAAACAAATCTTAACTTTTTTTTAAACAGATTAGAACAATGCTAATAAGCCAAAGTCAAATAATAGTTAAACCATTGTATAATAAAATTCCAACGGGCATAAAAAACTCTTTGTAAATATTCAATGTACCGTAAAGATTGTAAATTTCTTATCACCACTGACTTCAAAACACAGAAACTGCTTTCAAAAATATCTTGCTCAATTACCAATTCAATTTACAAGTAATGTTTAAGTCTGAACGACATTATTTCAGTTTAAGCCCCACATACTCAAACCAACCTATTTGCAAAAACAAATTTAGTTATCTTATCATCATTATCATCATCATTTTTGACTATTGACCTTACATAATATCTTGAATATAAACTTATTGTTGCACAATTTTTTTTTTCCCAAAATGCATAATATGCCATCTTCATTTAATAGCTCTGAAATTAAGATGTGTTCAGGCCTTAGACCATATACACTTATAGACGCGCCGTGTACTCTTAGCTCGTTGAATGGTGAAGCCAACATAACAACGTTATTTGCCCACAACTGACGCCACGCACTAATTGTAAGCATAAATTGTCAATTATCAAATAATATAAAATTCAATATTTATGTGAAACAAATAATGTATGCCCATAAGCCAAGTATAGCAAGATTCATTAATATTTTGATAGATTAAGTGCATACAAATGTGTTTTGATTGATGCGTTTAATACAAATTTTAATCCTATTGCCCAATACTGACGTCACCGATCATGCTGGCTTGACTGCGTTGGCAAAAGGCATGTCTATAAGTTTTTATAATCTAAGGTTCAAGCCCTAAATTGTTCAAATTGTTGAGCTAAAAGTTATAGGAAGCTGATCAAAGAACAATGCTATTGCATTGCATTCTAACGCTACAAAACGGGTTTGTAGCGTTAGAAACCATTAAAAAAAAAACAAATAGAAATGACATATGCTAAAAAATAATGCAAGAACTAACTAGAAACAAAATTTTGCAAAATCTACTAATTATCGTCTCAAGCTATCTATCAAAACAAAAAGTTAACCCCGCAAAAAACAACCATTAAAACAAGACCGCAGTACAAAAACAAACACAATGTACCATTTCATAAAAAAAAATTAGAATTAACCTTGCAAAAAACAAAAATAATGATACTAAAAAATCCATGAAAGAAATCTCAAAAAAACGCGTTTGCTTTTAAATGTAGTGGCAACATGATTCAAAATAAAAAAAAAAAGTATTTAATATTTTGGAAAAAATCAAACTGAAATTTTCTGTATAAAATTTACAACAAAAATGCGTACGAATAGTCTTGTTACTTAAAATCTCAAGACTCATAAAATAATTATTTTTTTATCACTTTAAAAATTCAATTTTTTTCTTGAGATTATTTGACTTATATATTTTTTTCTGTGCATTGTATAACCGTTTAATTGATGACAACTGATTTAAAAACTTAAAATCAATTAGAAAACCATATTCTTCTTCTTCTTCTTCTTCTCAGCCATTATTTATCCACTCCTGGATGTAGGCATCCCCCAAAAATTTTCACGTCTTCTTATTTGCTGCAGTTTGAATCCAGTTTTTTCTCTAGGGTCTGCCAGCATTTCGTTTGGTCTCTCTCGGACGCCCAGTTGTGATCCTCATTGTCCACCTGTCCGAGTCCTACCTTGCTATGTAGCCAGCCCATCGCCAACTTAGCTGCGCCATCCTAATAAGTACCTCTGCCACACCAGTTCTTCTTCGGATTTCCTCATTCCATACTCTGTCCCTCAAAGTAATTTCAAGCATAGAGTTTCTGAACATCTGCTAAATGTTTTTCGGGTCATAAACATTGTCTGGCTGTAAGTGAGCACTGGCATCACGCAGGATTCGAATACCTCCCTTTTTAGGTTAATAGGAGACTCCTTGAATTTGAGAATATGGCTTAATTTACTAAAAGCCGCCCAAGAAAAACCTATTCTTCTTGAAATTTCGGAAATCTGATTTTCTTTAACGAGTTGAATTGTATAGCCAAGATAAATGTATGTAGATACTTATTCAATGAATTTATTATATTAATTGTTACCTGGATAGTTCCTGGGCTCATAACTTTGGTTTTTCAAGTTCAATTTTTACTGACTCTTGATGGAGTTCTTCGGCAGTGCTGACGGATGACAACAATATCGTCTGCAAATCGCAAATGATTGAGGCGTATTCAGTCAATATTTATTCCTTTTTTATGCCAGTTTAGGGTTTTAAAGACATCCTCCAAGGTTAATGTGAAAAGTTTTGGAAAAATTGTATCTCCTTGCCGCACTCCTCTTTTAGTTTGGATATTATCTGTCTTTGAGTCTTTGTCAATTTTATATTGGATCAACTTGGTCGCGTTTTTGTAGATCTGTTTGATAAGGTTTGATTATCTTGAGTCAATTCTCGCATTGTCTAGGGATCTTAGTATTGCCCACGTTTAGACGGAGTCGAAAGCCTTCTTGTAATCCAAAAAGGCGATGTGCATTGTTATATTATACTCAATGCTTTTTTCGATGAGAGTACAAAGTGTTTGCAAGTGGTCTATAGTCCCAAATTTTTGTGAGTTAATCGGTTTGTTACAATCTTTGTTAGTAGTTTGTAACACAAACAACGTCAACACAAAATGGAAAATTATAAAAGAAGCGCTATTAGAAAATAGCAAAGAACTTTTAACACTAGACAAAGAAATGCCAAAATACTACAACTTATGGAAGAGAGACGGAAGAACAAGAGTGACCATATGAAACACAGAGAATAAATCAAATTATCAAAAGAAAAATCCGAATAGCAAAAGAAGAGCAATCACAAAAACTGATGAGGTGGAAAGAACACATAGAGAAACTCTTCTACGACATCAGCCCTCCAAGCATATATAACAAAAGAAAAAGTACAGTACGCCATCAAAAACATGAGAGGAGGCAAAGCTGTTGGTCCAGATAAAGTACCAGTCGAGTTATTAAAACTTGTAGAGAATGAACAAAATAATGTCATAACGGATCTGTATAATTCCGTACATAAAACAGGAATGATACCAAAATAATGGCTAAGATCAACATTTATAACAATGCCAAAAAAGCCAAATGCTATAAAATGTAGTAATTACAGAACCATAAGTCTCATGAGCCATACCCTTAAAGCATTTCTGAAAATAATACACAAAAGACTTTACAATAAACTTGAAGAAGGTATTAGTGATACCCAATTTGATTTTAGAAATGGATTGGGCACACGTGAAGCACTATTTGGCATTAATGTATTGTCACAAAGATGTATGGACATGAATATCGAAGTACATGCTTATTTTATAGATTATGAGAAAGCGTTCGATAAAGTCCAACACGAGCAACTAATAAACTTACTGAAACCAAAAAATATTTACAAAGAAGATATACGCATCATTGAAAATCTATACTGGAACCAAACAGCGACAGTCAGAGTGGATGGAGAATACACAGAAAACATAAATATCCAAAGAGGCGTAAGGCAAGAGTGCATACAATCACCGATGCTCTTTAACCTATACTCCAAAGCTATATTCCAAGAAGCAATACCTAAAGAAGAACAAGCAGGACTAGTTGTTAACGGACGACCAATCATCAAAATCAGATGTGCGGACGATACGGTGATAGTAGCAGACAATATAGTTGATCTACAAAAAATGGTGGAAAGAACAAATGCTATTAGCCTGCAATATGGATTAAAAATAAACCTGAAGAAAACCAAATATATGATCATTTCTAAAACAGTAACACCTAAAGTTGACTTATTCATTAACACCACCCGTATTGAAAAAGTAACCAAGTACAAATATCTAGGTACTTGGATAACAAATAGTAACAACCAAGAAATAGAAATCAAAAACAGAATAGAGAACCCCAGAACTGCCTTTTTTAAAATGAGAGACCTCTTCTGCAACCGCGATCTAAAGCTGGAACTAAGAACTAGGATGGTAAAATGCTACGTGTTACCCATATTAATGTATGGCATGGAAGTATGGACACTAAACCAAAAACTTACCAACAAACTCCAGAATTTTGAAATGTGGATGTATAGGAGAATCTTCAAAATTTCATGGAATGGAAGAAAGGATGAAAAAGGAAATGGAAGTGATCCATACCATAAAATCTAAGAAACTAGAGTATTTGGGTCACACTATGCGAGGTGACAAATATAAGATACTAAAGCTAATAATGCAAGGAAAAATCGCAGGCAGTAAAAGTGCGAGAAGACGCAGAATTTCCTAGCTAAAAAACCTTCGAGACTGGTTTCGATGTACATCAAACGATCTGTTCAGAGCTGCAGTATCAAAAATAAAGATTGCCATGTTGATTGCCAACCTCCGAGTAGGAGACGGCACATAAAGAAGAAGAAAGAAGTTTTTTATAAAAGTCTTGAACAGCATCTGTGATGTTTTTCCGGTTACCGTCTATGATGCCATCTTTGTTTCTAATTTTGGTAATTTTTAATGTTCCATTTGATTGCTTAGATCTGAGAACCTTCATGCTTTTGTTACCGTCAATTGTATTTCTTATCTGTTTTGTTTTATGTTCCCTTAGGTCTTTTCGGATATTCTTGCTAACGTCTTTAATAATTTCCTTATAGCCTTCTGCTTCCCGATCCATTCGTCTTCTTACTTCCATTAGGTTTCTTGTGATTGTGCTAATTTTCTTTAATCTTTCTTTGTGTTTTGAACATATTCCCTTCGTTGCTACTTGAATGCTTTTTGCGATGTGTTTGGAGAGTTTGTCTATTCCAAGTTGTAGGAGTATTTTCGGTTCGATTAGTTTTTAGGGTACGTTGGAATGCGTCTTTGTTCCCCATATTGTATAACAAAAAATAAATATTTCAAAAGTTTGACGTTAATTTTAAACAATGTTTTTTTTGGTATTCAAAAATAATTTAAAAAAAATGCTACTAAGAGTAGCTAGTATAAGACCGCCACTGATAGTTACAAAAATAATACATACTGATCTGCATGTAAAAGAAAGAAGCAAACTGTTCTATAAAAGAGTTGCATCAAAAAAAGCCAAAGAAGAAAAAATAAAGAAATAGAAAACAATATACTGTTTTCTAGCACAAGCAGGGCTTAGATCGTATAACGTATATTAGAAAGGATAATAACGATGCAAGTCAATACTATGCAGATGTAGTAGACAACGCCAAATAAAAGCTTTTTCAATACGTCAGATAGATAGCAGATAGAAATCTATAACCTCTAAATACCGTTAGGTGTCGGACACACCGAGCCACAGAGAAGACATGTGTAGTTTGGATGCTTATATGAGGTAACGGACCTATATTGGGAAGAACGCTACGCTCGGCATCACTTTAGGGTTACCCATCCAAGTTGTGACCAGAGCGGCCTTAACTTTCGTTAGCGCTGGTATTCGTATATGCCCTCTCTGCCGTACTGCCGACAATGTAGCAGAAATATAAATTGGAAAACGTAGCAAAATGATTTAGTTCAACTGTCTCTGTTTCTTGTTGTGCATATTAATAGTTTTGATCATTTATACAACATCAAGGTACGGTCGTAATAGTGCTATAAAAAACTTTCTAACTTTCTAAACTCTACCAACTAGTATACAGTTGTAATCTCCTTTAGACGTTTCATCGTCTAAAGTTAAATATTGCTTAAACAAACAAAAATAAGACATCAACTCAAAAAGATTATCTTCACCGCCAATGAGCCCACATGCATATATGCATATTTTGGAAGATTTTCAGACCAGCAATTTTAATAGCCGAGAAAACCATTCATCAATTTGTTTGTTTACTGTTCTTACACTGCTTTTACTGAACACATGTGTAGTGTAGGTAGCTAATTTGATTTGCATTTCAGTTGGCAGATGTGTTTCTATTGTATTTTTTCTTAAGAGTTAAATGTAAAAAAAAATATATGTAACAATTTTTAATAATTGTTTAAATCTCAATTTTCAATCATATTTGTGGCAAAAATAATATATTTCTTGTTATAAAGAAATCCTTGAATGTCCTTATACGGATTCAATTCTAAAGCCATGCAAATAATAAAGTTAATAGATATAAGTGGATGTACAAAGCATGATATTACATTGTTAATTCATTTTGAAGAGTATATCAAAATGGATTTGTCAAGTGGTGGAGAAATTCGCATGCGGTTATCAATTAAACGCGATTACGTCCTTGTCGGGGCAATGAAACGGCACGATCTGACACATTCAGTTTGTTAATAAATGTCATCCATAAATAATATACAGCAGACCGCGTTCATTCGAAGGCCGTTGAGATACTTTAGCATATATTTGCTTATGTGTTTTAATTTAGTTCCATTAGTCGCCATTGTTCCACGTGAATTCTTAACTGCATTAATAATGCAACTTCTCAGGGGTTCTACATTTTTGTATTATATTCAAAACCTTGTAACTAATGTCTGGCTTATTTTTACCATATGGGGTGGTCTGTTTGCAGTATTATCAACATTTTCTAATTGATAAAATTTATACAGACAAAAAAATCCAAGCAGAAAACCAGTTGATATTAATTTATATGATTGCATAAAGGACACTGGTTGTGTAGGTTGTTGGTTTGATTAGAAATGCTGCAGGTCCACGAGAAGTGAGACACCCACTCAATCATTAGCCATGGCTCTTCCTAGTCACACATTCCATCCATCTTCGTCCTATACCAATTACAAATGCTAGCAACAATGACAGATGAATTGGACGTGTCGCCATCGCCCCACGGCCACTATTTGCAATGAATTGGCGAAATATATATAAACAAAACAACGCCCACGCGATCAATATTACAGATACAGGTAGAATCGATTAAAAAAATCCTAATGCATTTATATTGTTATTCAATGGAAAACTTTATGTTAGTTTAATTAATTGAATATAATTATACAGATTGCATCATATTAATCATTGCTTGAGGAATATTAGAACTATTACTAGGTCATAAATTGGTTACAAATTCCAAACCACTTTAAATTACAGTCTCAAGCACAATAGGGACTCCCCTAAGTGTGTTAAAGAAAGCCGAAAATTATAGGTTACATAATGATCGAATGGTATGCGAGATAATAGATTTGGAGATTATATAAAACATATTTTACTGGGTGTTTGATGTAAATATGAATAATATTATTAATAATTTATACTGCTTGTGCAATTAATTCTTGATGCATTAACAAAGGCTAGACAACTTATCCACATATAGAAATTATAATCAATGCGCAATCTGATCTCTCGAATTGCAATTGAGACGGCAAAAAATAATACAATTTCACAATCAATTACAATATTGTTGATGGCAAGATAACGTTACATAGCGGGCATAGACAAGAAGACAACAGGTTGAGAAGGAATGTTGAGACCTAGATACAAGCGTGTTGTTCCTTTTATGAAAGACGAAAGTGAATTGAAGAAAAATATTGCGTAATTGTTTGAATAATAATAAAACGGTATTGGATGCCGTTAAGGTGGTTACAAGAACAACAACAAAAAAATACGGCACCGTCTGCTAGAATAAACGGTACCTCGTAAATACGTCCTAAAGGTAAAAACCAGTCGGATGTGATACGCCGCTTTTCCAATCTTCACTCGTGACACATTTGCACTACCGAGAAGAGAAAAAGTTACTTTGAAATCCAGATTTCAGTCAAATGTCCATTTTAAGTGGTAGAGCAGCGGCGCAACTATGTTAATGGAGCTTATAAATGTTTTCGTATAAAGTTCCTTTTATCGCGAGAATTATTGCTAAGTCGATATTTACAACTGTTGATTATGTATGTTTTTTCACATTCCGTGAAATACTCACTACGTAGTATTTTTTATGTTGCTCACCATTCTCATTAATTAATTAATAAAATGGCATTGTACAGATGTTGTTCATTAAGCACTTCTTTGTATTAATTATGAATGAAATATACAGCAATTAATTATTTTGTTTGTTTTTATTTATTAAAGTAACATTATTCTTAATAATCTAGTATATGTTCAGAGCACGAGTTAACTTATGTTAATTGTAAAATCTTCATTGTCCATGAACTACAGCCTGTGGAAATATTTATAAAATAATAATACTATATGCCAATTAAAATACACTCATTTCATGGTTTGTTTTATTATTTGTTTACTTAATGTTTAATTCTGAAAGGTATTATAAATGTTCATCGATTATCTTCATGGCTAATATGATAAATTTAAACAAAACCGAAGAGTTTATTTATTGTAAATAGCTGTTCTATAACAGGGTACGTTATTCTAAGTGATCACTTTTGGTTTAAATATAATATATAAATCTTATAATAATTGTTACAAATGTAGTTCAAAATTTACTTTTAGATGAAAATGAAAATGAAGATCAAGACCAAGGATCAATTTTACAAATAATAAAGAGATAAACCTCTTGAGAGAAACTTTGGGTATTCTGAGGTACCTCAAGTTTTATAAAAAGAGTTTTCTAAAATCTTTTCAAAACTTTTGCATTTTGAAAACATTGAAAATATTATACTAAATACCAATCTCAGAAAAGATAAGTCTTCTTTAATTTAACGTTGAGTTAGGCTGTAGACAGAATCACAAATATCTCTAGTTTGAACAAATACAACAATGAGAGATTATTGACAATGATTACCACAAAAGTTTGTTTTATTTTATATCCGCTATTAAATTCTCTACATAGATTCCTCAAGGATCTGTATTAGTTTCTGATATTTATTCTACAGTCTGAGTAAATGTAGTTTAGATTTAAAAACAAAGGTTACAAAAAACAGAAGTAGAATCAAAGGCATTTTTCCGAAAAAAATTTATAGTGCAAGATGTAGATGTAGATAAACTAATTTAGCAGTATTTGTTACATAAATTAGAAGTAAATTTTTTGAAACACAAAATTTTAACTGCAGTAGTTCGACGGTGTCAACAGAGGTGTTCTTAAACTTAAAGAATCATTTGTAGGTATGATGAGATTAACAAAGAATGCTCCTACGCATTTCTGCACGATGGGAACAGTTATTCGTGCCATCAAAAGCCTAGTAGTCTTAACCTACTACAATAATACCGATACAGTCGACTTTTCAAGAGAAAATAAGACTTATAAAACCACCCTGCTCTTATATTATTAGCCAAGAGTCTAAGCCGTAAAGGCACACAATTGGCGTTGAATGACTTGTTCTCTTAAGATTTCTAGAACTCCTAGGCACTACTTAATATCCCAGAATTCAAGCTGCCAATGCTAAAGGGCACTGAACTGACGATCAAAAACTTAAGTCTCATTCTAGGTAACTAGACCGAAAGTTATCATAGAAGTTCAACATAGACAAAAGAGTACGGAAAGCAACGGTGGCGCTGTACTCTTGCAAGAGAGCGGTAGGAAGATCCTGGGGCCTCAACCCCAAGATTACCTTCTGGTTATACAGAGCCGTAGTTACACCAATACTCTACTACGGCGTATTCATATGGTGACCGGCACTTAATAAAAAAGTCCATCAAATCGCTTGCAAAAGTGCAGAGAATGGCGTTGCTCATGATAACGGGAGCCATAAGAACGACGCCTACGAAAGCCTTGAAGACAATTCTGGACATAGCCCCGGTCGATCTAATGGGCAAGCAACTTGCCATTACCACAGCACTCAAGACTAAAGTTGGTGCAAATGTTGACATCGGATCATCGTGGTCATGTCGGAATAATCAATGAATTTAAAGAGGTGCCCAAAAACATAGACCGCTGCCTAGCAACACCTGCTTTTGGCAACCAATTCTCATACCACATACTCTCTAATGAGGAGAGGATGGAAAAGAAAGGTATACCAGCAGGACACACGCAGGTCTACACAGACGGCTAACGAAAAGAGGACAAAGTGGGCTGCGGAGTTTTCTCCAACGACCCTAACCTCAGAATCAGCCTACGCCTGCCAGACTACTGCAGCGTTCTACAGGCGTAGGTAACCGCCATAAAGAAGACAGCAGAGTGGCTGATGGTAAATGGGCACCCTGGTGAACAGATCCACATTTACACCGATAGCCAAGCTGCTCTCAGGGCAATTACTAGTGTGTGCACCAACTCAACAGTGGTCTCTGACTCTTGGAGAAAGCTGAACGAGCTGGCAGTACACATAAACTTGAGACTCATGTGAGTACCAAGCCACAGCGGGATCCCAGGTAACACAGAAGCGGATGAGCTTGCAAAGAATGGCACAAGCCTGCACTCAACCGAAGTACTACGGAATATTAGTATTCCATTTGCCTCGTGCAAGGAGACCATAGCCGTAATAACCTCAAACCTAGCGGAGCAAAGGTGGAGGGATGAAGACACCTGCAAAGTAACCAGGCAAGTATGGCCTCACCGAAACAAGAAAAGAAGCACCAACATCGTCTCTCTAAAAAAGAAACGATATCAGACTGGCAGTGGGAGTCATCACGGGACACTGTCCCTTTGCAAACACGCGGAAAGACTGGGTATAGCGAAGCGGGACTACTGCAGAGGCTGCCTGGACGAAAAGGAAGAGGAGAGTGTTCAGCATTACTTATGCCAATGCCCCTCTCTGTCCGCAACACGATTGCTTTTCTTAGGCCGACCTTTCTTTGATGACCTCTCTGACCTCGCATCACTAGATGCGCAGACTTTCATGAGGTTCATTCACGGCTCAAAATAATTTGACAAAATCCCCTGAGGAGGGTTGTACTTTAAGTACTGTGGTAACACAACGGGCCTGAGGCCTATGTGAGCGTTAACTGCCACTTAAACCTACTATAACCTAACCTAAGGCACTACTCCGGTAGACCTTGGAGAACTGTTGCAATCAATTTTCTTAACCCTTTTGTCCCAGCTATGCAGACAATTGAGTGGTTTTAACAATCATAAACCTGTGTAAAGCCGTGTCATTAGCAACTGCAACTACATCAATGAAATTATCACAGTTTGTAAGCCAATTGTATGCAGAACTACAACTTATCACCAGTAGGCAAACCAGAAAAAATGGCGCCAAGCACGTTTGAAAAATCAATCAAAGTAATGGAGACAGCGTTGTCAATTGGCAGTGGAGTAGAACTCCGTTGTGTTTTGTGTGGAGCCTGGTGGAGGAGTTTTTTAGGTAAGCAAGAACTATGGTGCAAAGTTGTGTGCATATTGACGGCCTTAGGAATTACTCCTTATTGAAGGTGCAGTGAGTGTCTGGCAGTGGAAAAGAAGGCGAGGGGGGCTTGTCTATGCTGCTAATAGTGAAGTCGTTAAAGCAAAGCATTTTTTCTCAGAATTAGTTGATTCCTCTTCTTCTCTACTGGTGTCTTTTTGCTTCTTATTATTTATGTTCATTTTCTTGATAAGTATAATTAGATGGTTTTTTTCTATTCCAGCTGTGGGTCTGCTTGCTTATACATTAACCGGTTTTTTGCTAAGAATGTCGCATTTTTTTGTACAAACTAAAAATTTGTCTACCCAGAAAGCACATACATTCCAGTTTAAACTACCGGCTGGTAATCATGTTTTGGAGTGATCCACCCATTTACCTAAGTGTTGGTTATCTAAAAATTTGTATCACTATTGCCTCCTCTGATATAGAGACTGCCAACGCTGGCAAAGAGGATAAACTTCAATTTCTGAATCATTAACACTTCGGCGGGTGGGTGGGCACTCCAGTTCAAGTGTTGGTTATCTAGAAATTTGTATTTCTATTACCTCCTCTGATATGGAAACTGCCAACGCTGGGGGAGAGGAGAAACTACAATTTCTGGATAACTAACACTTGGGCAGGTGGGTGGGCACTTTAATTTAAAATACCGGCTAGTAATCATGTTATGAAATGGCCCACCCACCCACCCAAGTGTTGGTTATCCAGAAATTTGTATCACAATTGCCTTCTCTGATATAGAGACTGCCATCGCTGGCAGAGAGGAAAAACACCAATTTCTGCATCACTAACACTTGGGCTGGTGGGTTGGACACTCCAGTTCAAAATACCGGCTGGTAATCATATTATTATAAAGTGGCCCACCCTCCCACCCACCCAAGTGTTGGTTATCTAAAAATTTGTATCACCATTCAATCCTCTGATATAGAGACTGCCAACGCTGGCAGAGAGAAAAAACTCTAATTTCTGGATTACTAACACTGGCACTCCAATTTAAAATCTTCTTTTTCTTATGCCATTATCCATTAATGGATGTTAGCGACAATATGGTTCATCTCTTCCCGGTTCCTGGCTGTGTGGATCAGACTTCCGATGGGCCCCAGCTCCGTCCATTGTCTTATGTTTCTCAGCCACAACATCTTCTTTCTTCTGATTCTCTTCTTTCCTTCAATTTTGCCCTCAATAATAAGTTGTAGTATATCGTACTTTTGATTTCGCATCACATGTCCAAAATATGCTTCCTTCTTTTTATCGTAGTCAACAGCTCACGACCTCTGTTTGCTCGTCGCAGGACTATCTCGTTGGTTATTTGCGCGGTCAATGGGATCTTGAACATTCTGCAATAGAACCACATTTTGAAGGCTTCTATTCTGTTCATTGATGTTACTCTCATTGTTTACCCCTCAGTACCGTGGAGGAGTACAGACCATATATCGCATCTGACAAATTTTATTCGGAGGTTCAGATCAAATTTGGTGTTAGTAAGGACTTTTCTGATTTTTATAAATCCATTCCGTGCGCACTCAATTCGGCATCTGATTTTGGTGTCCGATAACCAATCTTCTGTCAGCCATGCTCATAAATAATTAAACTTGTTGACCCTTTCTACCGGTAGGCTGCCAAACCATATAACCATAAACTTTATTTTTGTTATGTTTATGTTTAGTTTAAAATGCCGGCTAGTAATCATGTTATGGAGTCGCCCACTCACCCACCCAAGTGTTGGTTATTCAGAAATTTGTATCACTATTGTCTTCTCTGATATAATATGCCAACGCTAGCAGAGAAGAGAAACTCTAATTTCTGGATCATCAACATTTGGGCAAGTGGGTGGGCACTTTAGTTCAAACTACCGTCTACAGTTTAGGGTACTGTACCACCGTAACTTCAGTGCGTGTTAAGTGTTGGTTTTAGTAGAGTGGTAATGCTTTTGAGAGGTGTTGCAATCCATGGTTCAAGTCCACATATTTTGATAGTTGACCGTTTACGCGTCAGCTTATCAGCCTTAGTATTTCCTACTGCGTATATCCGTTTACAATCAAATCATTGACTATGTTTGTCAAAAGCGACTTAACAACACCATCATTACCAATTGGACTTGAATTACTACTCACACAGAGTGTCAACTGCCTCACCCACACAGAGTGCAGTTCCGTAGAACTTGTCTTTGTTTTTGGGGAGCGACTTGATTGTGCCGTAGCACCTGTTAAAAGCCTTGCTAAAATTCTGGCGGGGTGTGCAAGCACAGAGTGTAGGGTTGCAGTCTTTCGGAATATCCTGACAATATGAGAATAACGACGATACCAGGGTTGAGGCCGTTTGCCTAAAAACTGCAGTTGCGACCAAGACTGTTCAAATGCAGTCTATATGTAGGTCATGTAGACTTAATCCTTGCTTGATAGTGGCTAGAACCTGAGAATCGTGTAAGTTGAAAATTTGTAGGATACCTTGAGCCCACAAAACTTTTTTTTGGAACAAATTGCACTGCAGGCTTGCGGGCAGGTATATACCATTATATTTGTTGTTCCAATCACAACACCACCAGGTGGATAATTACGACCATTTACCACTTGTGCAAGCAAACACTCAAAGGGAACGCCACGCCTATCAATGTTGGAGAACATTTGAACACTACTGGTCACGCCAACATTGGGGAAAAAAATCTTTTTTTGTAACCATGGGTTGATGCACTGACGTGCTATCTTGGATTATATTATATTTATTAAAAAATATAAAACAACCTGGCAAAATACAAGAGACCAGGCATCAGTATTAGATTACATTATCACAAGTTGCAGCATACTAACAGCGCAAATACTAGATGTAAAAACGTTAAACTCTGCAAATATCGACAGTGACAACAGTCTAGTGCTGTGTAGGCTCCGAATAATTCAATATAAAAAAAGGGAACTACAACCACATCCAACTAAACAAAAAAAGCTGGATATAGAAGGCTTGAAAACAGAAAGCATACAAGACCTCTATGCCAGAAGACTCTAGCAAAAATTAACACCAACAAAATTCACTTAACTAACTCGGTGAACAATGCATGAGCAAAGCTAAAAGTTAACATCATTTCTGCATCAAAGGAAGCATGCGGCACAAGTACAGTTACCACCGGAACCAACTAAAGATACTAAGTAAGACAAAGAAAGAAGCGTACCTAAAATATAAGTCTTCTAAAACGCCATCGAACTACAGTAAATATAAAGAAACACGTAACAAAACTAACGCAAAAATTCTGCAAATTAAAGAAGAATACTGGAAAAAATTCATCAAAGACCTAGAACATGACATAACCAAAGCACAAAACAAAGTATGGAAAATAATTCAGAATAAAAAAAAAAGATATAAACAAAAATCTCACCACTTGCAAAATAAGCACAGAAAACTGGTATGAACATTTCAAAAATATGTACAATCAAGTACCAACAGGCAACAACCACATCAACTTACAGATAGAGAATAACACTATCATAGTAGATGCAGAAGACATCCAGAAAACATTGAAAATCTGAGGGGGAGAAAGGCACCAGGGCTGAACGGTATACCAAACAAACTGTTAAAGTATGAGGGCCCCAATGTTAAAATTGACTGTACTCACTCAAAAAATATTTGACAACCAGGAACTTCCTAAGAAAATGAAGACTAGTGTCACCATACCAATACATAAAAAAAGCAATAAAAAATTACCCGAAAACTATCAAAGAATCACTCTACTCAGCTCCGTCCTGAAACTCATAACAAAAGTCACTCTTAACAAACTCAACTTGGAGCTGGAAAACAACAAAGAACAGATGGGGTTCCGGAAAAACAAGTCAATCACCGACGCAATATTCGTCATACTACAAATCGTTGTAAAAACGATAAAGTACAACTCTCCGGCCTTCTTGTGCTTCGTTGATCTTTTCAAAGCGTTCGACCGTGTGAGACTCGAAAACGTAATAGCAATTCTCACTGAAAAAAGAAGTTTCCAAACACTAACTAATCTGCAGTGAAAGCGACTTCCAAAGACTTTTATTCAAGTTCATAACAACCACAAAAAATGTCAACATGGAAGTATCTAAGAAAAAAACAAAATGAGTAACAATATCAAAAGAACCTTTAAGATGCAAATTGGAAATCAACTGTCGCGTCATCGAACAAGTAATGACCTACAACTATGAAGGCGTTGATAACTCTAGCGCACGTAATCGAAAAAAAGAGGTAACCAAACAAGGGCGACCAAATAAAGTCAGAATCTACAAAAGCATAGTAAAACCAACACTGACCTACGCGAGCAAAACTAGAGCTGAGACAAGCAAAACAAAACAAAACAAAGACTTAGAATATACAAGATGAGGACGCTAAAGACGATAGTAGTGGTAACTCTCCACGACAGAATACCTAGTCAAACAATCAGGAACAAATGCGACATTCAGGACATAATCAAATTTGCCAAAACCAGAAGAAAAGAATAGATCGTATGGATAAAGATCGGCTACCAAAATCCCCCTGGGAAAAGGACAACCGGAAAGACTACCAAAAAAATGGACCAAATGTTGGGCCTCATCATTTATAGAATCGCCACCATCATGAGACCAAATGCTAATAAAAAACAGGTAATATGCCTAAAGCAAAGAAGAAAAAAAAGAAGATTTTTCTTCATTTTTGCCGGCTCTCCTCTGTCCACTCCTGATCATAAACCTCTTCTATGCTTTTCCATATAGTCTTGTTTTAATGATTTGGTTCAATCTGCTAAAGGCCATTCATTTTAGATTTGATCTATGTCTTATCTTGGCAGTCTGGTTTTTCTTTCTTAGTTTTATAACATATCTGAGAAATATATATGCTTTATGGTTTCTACAGTAGTATTATTTATAGTTATTTTCTCATACAAGTTATTCATAATTTTTGTCTTAGATAGGTTCATTGTTAGGCTCACTTGATTTAACTTTATGTTTACTTGTTTGAGCATGTCTTTTATTTCCTGAACGATGTCGTCCGCAAATCGCAAGTGGTTTAAAAAGTTGCATTTAACTTTTTGTAGCGCTGCTGTAAACAGTTTTGGGGATATAGTATCTCCCTGGCAAACACCTGTTTTGATTTTAATATTGTTTTGTTATCAGGTTTTCGTTGACGGTTTCTAAAGGTTTTTATTTTTATTATTTTTGGGATTTCCATTGAGAGTAGACCATTTAGGACTTTTATTCTATGTTATAGTGTGCTCTAATGTCTTTCATTGCCTCCTTACTTATTTTCTTATGTAGTTCTTTGTATTTGGTGCATTCTCTAGACTCATTTTTTTTAATGAGGTTTATTGTGCTTGGTACTCTCAAACTAATCTATTTATGAGTACGTTCTGTTCAATCTGTTTTACTTTAAAATCTATTGTTAATTGTCTGCGGTAGTAGCAGTTTTTTTAGGAATTTATATGCAAGTTTTCAGTTACAAATCTACAAGTTTGATTTCTAGTTGCAATAGGTTATGATTGAAATTAGTCAGATTTTTTCAAAAGCAAATTGTTGATTAGAGATCACTATTACTTGTTTGGACTGAATACATAGTGTTTGCCAAGATCCTTTTCTAATTTGTACACAATAAAAAACGTGCATGAAGAACGGTAAGGGAAAACCTTGAGTTTATAAGCAAGCTTCTTTGAACAATATTTTTCAATGTTCTTGTGTATTTGAACATTAATATTTTTTTTAATTAGTATATTAATAAGACCAAAATTTTATCATACGATATTTATACAAATAGTAAAAATTATACATGTATTAAATATTACAGAAGTAACAAAGTATCGATGTTGCTACTAAGTAAAAACACTTCAATTTGCTACACTTTTATAATAAGTAACATGGCATTTATACCTGTTCTCTTATTATTTATATCAATATCTAGTTAGTTCTAATAATAAGATAAACACTGTATTTAACATCTGTTATTTAAAAGAAATCCATAATACATTTTTCAAGTTGTATGTAATTACGCGTTTAGTTATCCGTACATAAGCGGGAATTGCTTGTAGATGTAACTATATACAATTTCCTACCATTAGATTCCATTAATGAACTTGATCTTTAGACATCGTTGAAATGTTGTAATGCATATCATTAATTTTCTTATATATTTTATATAATAATATTCCCAACAATTCCAAGAAGGAATTTTCAGCCATTTACAAGAATCGTAAATAAGTAAAAAAATATATTTACACATGTCATGGTTTGTAATTTACACAAGCAGATAAATAAATGGACTACATTAAACTAAAATTAATTAAATTTTCACACTTGAAATATAAGAACAATAAATTTCATTTCATCATTTGAGTTAAACATTGTTAAACACTAATTAGATCCATATAAGTGAAAGATTTAAATAAGGCATAGATGGAACATTCCGTGCGGGAAATGTAATGAAGAGAAAGAAACATGAGAGAGAAGGCGGCCATTCAAAACAATACCAATTAATAGCGATAGATATGGCCTGAGATTTTTTTTTTCTTCAATCGGTTTTGGATCGAACACATAAAATGGGCGGACAATCGGTGCTCGGATTTATTGTTGATGTCTGATCTTATAAGGCCTCTAATACCCTGTGTGTTTGTTGCAGCATAGAGAATGAACACGTATTGCGTAATTAATTAAGAAACTAATTAAAGGGAAAGTGCATTCATTATTTTTACAGTTGGGGAAGTTTTGGTGTTTAAAATTATTTAATGGTTTTAAGTGATTGGCAGATAGTTATCTAATTGTTGTTGCTACATGTAACATATGTAATTGGGTATTATGTTTTGCTTTATAAAAATGTTTTGTATGCAATGTAAATGGCGAAATAATTGGTAGTTGATTAGTATATGATTGATTAAACTTATACTCGTATTCTGAATGTGTTAATTTGTAAAATATTCAAAAACAATATCATTACGTACTAAATACAAATATACTACAAAAATACACTAAATTTTTTTTGTATGAAATGTTTCTTGCATTTTGAAAAATAAATATATATATAATATAATAAATCTTTAAATTTATGTGTACTTTTTAAATACGCATAAAATGTAATGTGAATTAGTTAATTGGTAAAGAATCAAACCTATCTTCAATTGTCAATGCAATTTACTCTTCTTGTCAAAATCTTTATGTTCATAAAGACAAAAAGAGTAAGGTTAAGTTAGATTAGGAAAACGCCAAAACAAAAAAAAAAAAAGAAAACTGACTTACGGCTAAAGCCTTATTAGAAGAATTTCTAAAAACGCAAAGAACGCAATGATCAAGCGGAAAGATGCTAAAAACCGCAGTCAGACAAAACAATCGGCTAAGAAAAAGCTTGAAATAGAAGGAACAAATCAGCGCGTAGAGTAATCCAACCTAACAGAAGCTTTAAATGTCACGCATTCGGCTATTAAGCTAGCGCATGCACCAAAATAGGAATGCAGATAAGACCGTACTCTAAAAGCAACAAAAGGTTAAAGATATGTCCTGCTCGGAAAACCGTAAAACGATAACAAAAGTAAAAAAATAAAGAAAGATGCCTCCCAATCAAAAATATATTTCTTCTTCTTCTTCTTCTTCTTCTTAATTTAAGACTTTGTCCTGTATTGTTCTGCTGTCTACCTCTTTTGCAATTGGACGCACAGAACTCCTGCCATCTCTTAGGCGGGCGGCTTGGGGGTCTTCTGCTTTGTGGCCTATCGTATTTTGCCCACTTAGCAATTCTATCCTGGTTCATCCTGTCTACATAGTCTCTCCAGTATCTTCTTCGGGATCTGACCCATCTGACAACATCTTCTGTTTGCAGTTCATCTCTTATGGCGCTGCTTCTTATTTGATCCCGTAGTGTTTTGCCTTTTATTGCTCTCAGCGTTTTCATTTCGGTGCTTCTCAAGAATTGCTTAGTTTTTGTTGTTTCGGCTCGAGTCTCGGCAGCGTATGTTAGGGTGGGTCTGCCGACATATATTTGTTTGTCCATATTAGGTCTCTTAGGCTACCGGAAATAAATGATGCTTTGATGCAGTTCGCTATTACTTCCTCAATCAGGTTTCTGCTGCTCGATATTTGCGACCCTAGGTAGTTAAATTTCATGACCTGTTCTATCGTTTTATTGTCCACCATAAGTTTGCACCTGACAGGCTCTTTGGATATAACCATTGATTAATTTTTTTTAGTTGATACGATCATGCTGAGTTTTATTGAGTGCAAATAGTAATCTTTGTAGGTCGTCTTCGTTCTCTGATATTAGTGTAGCATCATCTGCATAACATATTATCTTAAGGCAATTGTTAGTCATTCCTTATCCTGTTCCTGTGTTTTTAACCTTTTTGATTATTTCATTCCATAATGTTAAAGAGGGTTGGACTTAAGCTGTTTCTCTGTCTAATTCCAGCGTTGATGTCAATTTTTTCAGTTAGCGTTTGGTTTGCTTTAATATGTGTGCTATTGTGTTTGTTTAAGTCTTTTATTACGTTAATGTATTTGTCATCCACTCGATGTTGACGTAGAATATTTGTAATGTCGTTTAATTGTATTCGGTCAATTGCTTGTTTGAAGTCCACCATACGAAGCTAGCGTCTATTGTTGATCTAATTTTGCGGAATCCCTGCTGTTCTTCACAGCTTCCCACGGCAGCTTAAATTTTCTCGGCTATTTTTGTGAAAATTTTGAGCATTGCACTAAGCAGTGTGATGCCACGGTAGTTCTTAGGTTCTTTTTTTGTACTTTTCTTAAAAATTGGTACTGTTATGCTGGTCTTCCATTCTTCTGAAATTTGTTCTTCTTGGAGGATTATTCCAAAAAGCTGGGTTATTTCTTTAATGATGGAATTTCCCCCATTTATGATCATTTCATTGCTGATGTTATAAATGCCTGGTACTTTTCGATTTTTTAGATTTTTCACTGTCTTGAGTATATAATCTGTTGTAATTAATTGTTCATCGGTTGCGCCGTATGTATTCAGCTTCTTCAGTTACTGCTTCTGTTTGGTCTTTATATATCTCTTTAAAATATTGTATACACTAATCGTGGCTGATGTTAGTCACTTGGATGTCCTCTGTTATTGGTTTCTTTCTGTTTCTGAGTATTTTCCAGATCTTCTTTTGACCCATATAGGTCGTGCTGCATATCGTTAGAGAAGTTTTACCAGTATCGCTCATAAAGTTTTATAATTGCTTTATTTACTCGGTTTCGAACTTCTTTGTATTTGTGGTATTTTTTGTCATGTTTCTATATATTATGTATGCTTTCCGCTTCTGCTTGGCTAAATCTTTTACTTCTTCTGTAAAATATATTTCTTTAAGTGGACCTTAACAGAAATAGGGTGGCATTTGACCTTTTGTTCCAAAACGTGCCAGATAACAGTGTAGGCATAATAATAATCTTAGAACCATACAAATCTAAGATCAAACTGTACTGGTACACAGATCTAAACAAAGATGCAACAATCATAGTTATGAACCCAAACCTACAGACCAGCCACAAAAAAACGCAGAATATTACGGTATACTCCTGCTACGTATCGCCAACATAGAACAAAATAAGTTTAAGATATACCTTCACAAACTAAACCAAAGCTTAAAGAAACATAAAAACAGAGTTGAAATTGAAACACTGTCAACTTTTGGTAAAAACGTTCGCAAAATATTAAAAAAAAAAACGCTATATAACAAGAAAAAAACTTATAGAAGCAGTCGTAGAAGCAGCAATTGAAACGTTCCACAAAAAAGTTTTGTCAAAAAAACAATTCTATTAGCAAAGCAATAAAATAACAAGCCAGAGAAGCAAACGCCAGGCAACCAAAAAAAATCAATCAACTCGCACTAACGGTTGTAAAACAAATTAAAAATAAACACGCCAAAAGTACAAAGTCGAAAGAAAAAAGCGCTCACCAAGTGCATAAAAAAGCAAAAGAAATTGACAATAACATGTAAAGCAATAACTACAAAATAGCCACAAAAAAGTTGCACAAACGTCCGCACTCTTTCGAAAAGAGAGCGAATAGGCAAAACAGACCGTAATAGTCAACAAAACATCAACCTCAAAATTCACAAAAAATGAACTAGACAAATCCGCTCAAAACATAAAAAACCAAAAAACATCGTGCATGTGGCCTCAAAACTAGTAAAAATAATGGCATAAAACTGCCCAGAAAAAACCCTAACTCTGAAAACTGCTAGAGCACAAACTTTTCAACTTTTCAGCTATACCTGTATACCATTTCTTCTCAGAAACCAGAAAATTTGCTTACATTACTAAGTTAAATAATGTTTTTGGCATCATCTTGCAAACAACTTAGTACTTCTTCGTTTATGGCATTCATTGCTTAACGTCCTTTCCTAAAACCGTATTGTCGGTCCGACAAAACACTCGTGCGTGTTCACTCGTTTAATTTGCCTCTTCCTTTTCTAAGGAACATCAGCCTGGCGCGCTTCTAGTCTGTATATTATTCTCTACAAAAAAGTCAACAAAACATGACAAACTCCATAGATGCTACAGAAGATGCCCTAAACCAAATAAAAACCGCGTTAAAAAAATTTCAATGACAAGTCAAGATAAATTGCAAACAAAAAGTTTACCAAACTTTTGGCAAACTACATTATAAAGATCCCGCACTGCCATACATTTAATATCAGAAACATCACGGCATACAACACTGCTCATAAGTCACGCAATAGAAAAAATAAATGCCAGTACATACAGCAGTTTGACCAAGTTTTTCTAATCAAATTATCGCAATACTAAACGGTAATTGCTTTGGAAATATGCCGATCCAATTTCGGTGAAGCAATTCGTGAGGTAGCTAGTCCCACATCGGGCGCCTTCCCAAGTGGCGGATAGGAAAACGCCTATAGGTGGTACCGGAGAAATGAAATACACGGGGCGGACCAAAACTAGCATGGTATAGGACAGCAGCTACTTCATTACGCTATCGAAGATTTACTTCCCTAAAGACTCGATACCGGGCAGTTGTAAGCGATGGTCACATCTTGATCTAAACGGCTGCAACACTGTGATGAGAAAGGCAACGGAAAACCACCTCATAAATTCTTCCTAGTTAAATCATCATGGCTGAACAAACAAGAATCAGGGTCCTCAGTCCCGGGCAGACCTTAAATGGTCAGAAGGTGCAAAAAATTCCCCGGTCAGCCCTGAGAATCGCAATCTGAAACATGAGAAGTTTATTTGCACCAGGAAAAATCGACTATGCTACAGCTGAAATGGACAGAATAAACATCGATGTGCCAGGTATTAGTAATACAAAATGGCATGGATCAGGGAAATGCACAACTGCCAACAAAGGAATGTTCTACTACGCAGGGAACATCAATGATAATAAAATATCCTACCGTTATGGAGTAGGCATTATCGTCTCAAAGAAAATAAACCAATTGGTCTACAGTTTCACACCTTACTCAGATCGAATTTAAATGTTACAATTCAAAAGTAACTCAAGCACAATCAACATCTTCCAAATACATGCTCCGACAGCAGTACAATTTTACAACTGCCTAGAAGAAATCCTACGAACAACAAAGACACATCATACCACCTTCGTAATGGGCAATTTCAACGCCAAGGTTGGACAAGATAAAGTAGAAGGACATGTAGGAGAATATGGACTAGGCAAGAGAAACGAACGAAGAATTCGACAGAATTCTACAAGACGGTCTGTCTTGTAGACTTCTGTCAAAACAAAAATTTCGTAATAACCAACACCCTTTTCAAGCTCCCAAAGAAAAGGCTCTACAGTTGGACATCCCCTAGTCATGCTAAAAAAAAAGATGATACAAAACAAGATTGATTACATCTTAATAAAGCAGAGATATCGAATTGCTGTCAAACGCTCAAAAACTTACCCAGGAGCTGATATTGGTTTCGATCACAATCCTGTAATTGCTGTGATTTAAGTCAAACTAAAGAAAATAAAAAGTCCAAGTACAAAGTCAATTGATGCGAATAATTTAAAGAACGAAAACATAAAAAGAAAAACAACAGAAGACATTAATGGATATCTCAGAAAAACGCAGAAACAAATCAACAACACAGCGAATGTAAATGAAAAATTGAGACACGTTGAAAAAATATTTAAAAAAGCTGCAGAAGAAAACCTAACCCCATCAAAAACAAAGTCTGGATGACACAAGAAATTTTAAGTCTAATGAAAGAGAGACAAAAATGTAAAACTAACCATCAAAAGTACCAAGCGACAGACAAGATTATAAAAATACAAATAAAAGAAGCTAAAGAAAACTGGCTGAAAGAACAATGCAAAGAAGTGAAAGAATATGAAAGGAGATATGATTAATTCAATGTACACAAAAAAATCAGAGAAATTACAGGTGACAAAAACAAAAAGCAGACGGGGGTACTTAAAGATGCCCATGAAAACATACTGGTAGACATAAAAGACAAGTTAAACAGATGGACTGAATACATAAAAGAGCTTTTTAAAGATGATAGACCAGATCATATGGAAGAACAGATGGATCAAACCGGACCAAGCATATTAAGAGAAGAAGTGGAATACGCAACACGTAACTCTAAAAACAGAAAATCACCCGGACCCGACAAAATTCCAGCGGAATTGGTAAAACTAATGGACAAAAATTCCATTACAGTCTTACTAAACCTCTTTAATATAATATATAGCACTGGCACAATACCTGAACAGTGGCTACTATCAACCTTCACTGCGCTTCCAAAAAAAGCTAATGCAAGAGACTGTTTCAACCATCAAACAATAACCTTGATGAGCCACCTGCTAAAAATGTTTCTTAGAATAATACATAACAGAACCTACCAAAAGTTAGAGACTCATATCAGTGAAACGCAAATGGGGTTCCAGAAAGGATTAGGTACCAGAAAAGCACTATTCGCCCTTAACGTGCTAAACCAAAGATGCCTTGACATGAACCAGGATATTCATGCCTGTTTTATATATTTCGAGAAGGCATTCGACAAAGTGCGACAAGAGAAATCCTAAAGAACAAGGGAATAGATAATTTAAGGATAATCATTAATCTGTATTGAAACCAGAAAGCTAAAATCAAAATAGAGAATGAGCTTTCAGAGGAAATTGAAATCCGCAAGGGAGTTCGTCAAGGATAGTATGCATCCTTGACGAACTCCCTATTGTTTAACGTATATAGCAAAACAATATGTCAAGAAGCCTTCTCAGAAAAAACGGAAGGAATGGTAATAAACGGAGAGACCATTAATAACATCAGGTACGCGGATGATACTGTACTCCTAGCAGAAAATGCAGTCGACTTACAACAACTAGTTAAAGATATGAACAACCACTGCAACAATTACGGTCTCACAATAAACGTCAGAAAAACCAAGTATATGGTTATCTCCAAGTCACCGAACAACTTGTTTGATATGCGCATTAATGGTGAGCGGATCGAAAAGGTTACGCAATACAGGTACCTTGGAGCATGGATCAATAGCTCTTCCAACCATAGACAAGAAAAAAGATGTCGTATTAAAAGTGCCCGGTCAACATTTAATAAATTGCAAAACATATTATGCAACCGCAATATAAACCTTCCTCTCCGTAGACAAATGCTGAGATGCTATGTCTTCAGCGGTTTGCTTTATAGAGTAGAAGCATGGACACTTAAACAGAACAACATAAAATACATCGAAAGCTTCAAGATGTGGTGCTACCGCCGGATGCTTAGGATACCGTGGACCGATAAAATAACAAATGTGGAGGTCCTCCGGCGGATGAATCAAGAACGCAAAGTCCTTCACATCATTAAAAAGAAGAAAATGCAATATCTAAGACACGTAATGCAGGGGGTAAAATACGCATTACTAAGACATATAATTCAAGGAAAAATCAAAGGACGGAGAAGCATAGGACGAAGACGAGTATCATAGCTGCGAATTCTAAGGAAATGGTTCGGCTGTAGCTCCAAAGAAACTGTTTAGAAATGCTGTCAACAAAATTAAATTAACTTTGATGATATCCAATCTCCGATAGAAGTGGCACCAAAAGAAGAAGAAGAATTTGCCAGTGACTTAGTGACAACGCAACAACCGAAAAAATCTGTTAACACATGTCTGCTGTGACAGGCAGATACAATAACTAATGCATTAGCAATCTTACTAAAACTGAGGATACAACAGTCATAGGACACAACAATTTATTAGATAACCTACTCGACTAAAACTTCAAGAAAACATTTCAGCAAAGGTAGAAGGTAGAAACCACCACTAATTTGCTAATTGACAATTAAACAAACCACCAAAACCAATCCAAATTACGCATGCTCCTGCATCCATTTTCGTAAACAAAACAAAAACGACTATTTTAGCTACCTACCCAAAGATAACTACTCGTAACTGACAATGGTCCCTAATTTGTCAGAAAATTATTTAGTTGCGGTAAACGAGTGAAAATTAATCCACTACACGATGGAAACTTATCATCCGCAAGCCAACCCCGTAGAAAAAAGATATGCGAAGTGAAAAAATTACATCCTAACCTTGATTGTAGTAGATCCTAAAAACAATAGAACGATTGATACTCCTATCAACATTCCAGAATAACCAACACACCAACGCAGTATCAGGAAGCATACCAATCCTACTGATGTTACGATAAAAGACTTAGTGATAGTACGTTGCTGAGCCAATAAATGTATAGACCCAAAGAAATCGTAAATCAGCATTACCGACCAGCTGCAAACACCAACGTGAACAACAACCGGCCGCCAACTTTAAATAATTCCATTGTCAAAGCGTTGCAGCAAATTTTGTTGCAATGCGACATTCAACTTCAAAAAAAAAAAAAAAATTAGGCAAATTTGCAAACAATCGCAGAACAAATAAAATTCCATTAGCTAATAAAACAATCTATTGATTTCAGTGAAGCACACTCAATTAGGAATTAAAAAACAACAGCAACCTACTGAAACTACCTGAAAGACCATCATCAAGGTTTGCAAGAACAGACAAATGCAAAAAGTTCTCACCCAGTCATCATCATCCGATTTACTCAGGCTGACCAGACATTCTCTTTTTTAGTAACATATACTCTTTTGAAAGTTAATAAATACTCTTTACTCTTTTTGATTCAAAATAACAAGAAATATACTCTTTTTTTTTCAATTAAGTCCTAATAATTCTAATTGTTTAAAAAAAATATTTGGGCACCAGCAACAATTCAAAATTGTTAATATGATTTTCAAATTATAAATCCAGTCTTTCTTTAAAACAGTAAATTAAAAATTCGTGTATGGTAAAATTAGCCAAACTGTTAATTCCGGCGTTAAAAAGTGTAAATGGAGCATTCAAAAATAAAAATCAGGCTACCAATTTGTTAATACATAATAAATACTGAAAATTTGGTTTTTAAAACTGTATATACGTGTTAAACTTTACTGTCCAACTATTAATTTGGGAATTATAAATAAGGCATTTAAACTGTTAATATGGTTTTTAAAAGTTTAAATGCGGCATTTAAAAATATAATTCTGGCTACAAACGTATTGAATATTACTACCAAAGTGATAATCCGGCCTCCAAGTTTTAAATCCAGCATTTTCTAAATTTGGCTTGTAGAACTAGAAATTAAGATTACAAAATTTAATTTTAATTAAAAAAATGTCATTGCCAAACTCTTTATCCGGCTTTTAAATTAACAATCCGGTCTTTAAAATTGTAAACCGCGCTTTTAGAACTAAAAGCCCAGTAACTAATGTGTTAAAATTTACTGCCAAACTATTAATCCAATCATCAAATTAAAAATTCTGACGTTAAAATTGTAAATCCGTCTTTAAAAATGGCTTTAAAGTCAAAAAAACAAAAACCGGTCATAAAATATTTAAAAAAATTCAAAAAGAATCTGGACAAAAACGCTTGAAAAGTGTAAAATTCTATTTATAAAATGTTAAAAATAACAAAATTCTGTCTTGAAACATTAAAATATTTTCAGAAATCACCAAAATCGAGCTATATACAGTTAAAAAGAGTAAAATTTTATTTATTAAACTTTAAAAATAGCAAAATTTAATCCTTAAACATGAAAATACTGTTAGAAAGTTACATAATTAGTTTATAAACTGTTGATTTTTTAATTTTTTATTTAAATATTAAAAATATCAAAATCCGGTCAGTAACTTTTAATAGGTGGAAGATTTTATTACTAAAATAACAAAAAAAAGAACAAGTACAAAATGTTATTCATAAAATGTTAAAAACAGCAAAAGCTGTTAAAGGGTGCAAAATTTGATTCATAAAATTACAAAGTCTGGCCATATAGTATCAAAATATTATCAGAAAGCATTAAAATCCGTTCCTAATCTGTTAAAATATTCAAAAATCTATTCATAAAATGTAAAAAACAACAAAAATTGGCTATAAATCGTCAAAAAGTGCAAAAATCTTTTTTCAAAACGCAAATTCCGGGTAGCAAGTATAAACATATTGTTAGAAAAAATCAAAATCCTCCATACAATATTTTATGACATGTCAAAAGTAGCAAAATTTGGCCATAAACTGTTAAAAAAAGCAAATTTCCTTTTATAAATAACAAAAATACTAATATTCTGTTAAATAGTGCTAAATTCTATTCATGAGATGTTAAAATAAGCAAAATTTGATAATTAAGTATCAAAATATTCTAAGAAAGAATTTTAATCTATTTAGAAATGCAAATTTCTTTTCATTAAATGTCAAAACAACCAACATCCGGTCATAATCTGATGAGATGTGCAAAAAAAAAAGTCAAAATTTGACAATAAAATAACAAAATATGATCAGAAAGCACCAAAACTGAAAAATTCTATTTATAAAAAGTCAAAAATAGCAAAATACGGTCATAAACTGTCTAAAAGTAAAAGCTTCTTTCTATTCATAAAGTGTCAAAACCAGCAAAACCCGGCTATAAACTGTTAAAATTCTGCTATAAACTATCAAAAAGTGCGTTTTTTTAATAAAATGTCAAAGATAGCAAATAACAGTCGAAAGGTACAAAATTCTATTTATAAAATGTCAAAAATAGCAAACCGGGCCATAAACTGTTGAAAAGTGCAAAATTCTATTCACGAAATATTAAAAATAGGAAATTTTGGCAAAACTATAAAAAAAAACCAAAACTGTCAAAAAATGCAAAATTCTTTTTATGAAATGTCAAAAAGCAAAATTTATAAAGATTAAAATTTAAAAAAAGTCATAAAATGTTCAAAAGTGCAAAATTCTATTTATAAAGTGTCAAAAATGGGAAATATCCGGCTATTATTTGTCAAAATTGTCACAATTTGGCTATAATTTTACTTTTAAAAAATGCAAAATTTTATTTATGAAATGTCAAAAATAACATAATCCGGTCATAAAGTATCAAAATATTCTCCGAAAGACGTCCTTAAATTGTTAAAAAGAGTAAAATTCTATTCATAAAGTTTGAAAACATCAAAACCCGGTCATTAAATATCAAAATTGTTTCAGAAAATTCGTCCATAAACTGAAGCACAAAAATCCGGCTCAAATTGTTAAGAAGTATAAAATTTTATTTATAAAAAGTTCAGATGTGGTCCGTTGTTAATGTGTGCCGAGTACTCACGTTTAAGGGTTGTACCATAAGAGTGTGTGTGTGTGTGTGAGTGAAAGAGAAAATTAAAAACTTGAAAAGTATGGGTTTGAGAATGAGTGCATAACAGCGTAACCTTGACATTTTCCCCAGCTACAGTCTTTAGTTTGTTTTCGGTGTCTTGGCAAGAGATTTAATAGAGACTTAAAATAAAGTAAAGCTTTCTTTGTTCCGCGATTGTGGATAGTTAGTGATTTTGTTGGGTTTATATAAAATGTTGTAAATCTTCATTAAATCCAAGCGTTAATTTTAACGCAGAAAAAAATTCTTTGTGCTGGGCTTATGTAAAAATATTATAACTATCTCTTGGTTGTCTAGAGCTAAATTTAGGGATAGTAAGTCGTAGGTTTTTTTTTTAATTAAATACAAAATGCAGCCAAAGAGGATTAAAATTTGCCTACAAAATAATTTGGCCAAGCACTAATAAAATTGGTCAAATTTGTATATATTCTCAAATAACATTTAAAATCCAGCTTATGAAAATTGAAATTTAGCTGTAAAGTAATTAAAATCCTTAAAACTTTAATAATATCCTTATAATTAGTAAAATTTTGACATAATCTCAATAATCTGGTCATTAAATACAAAATCTGGTTTAAGAAAATTAAAACCTAACTTAAAGTATTAAAATACTTAGACATAGTTTTAAAAATACTTCCATGAATACAAAATTTGACAAGAAAAAAATTAAATTTGGGCAAAAATTTTAATGACCTACTTTAAATTTGTAAACTTTGTACTCAATATCAATATTAAAGACATAATCCGACCTAAGACAATTGAAATCCGCTTTTAAAGTACATCATTTCAAAAATCCGCCTAAAAATACAAAATTTGACAAAAGAAAAATTATAAATAACTAACTTATTGGTAAAATTTTAATATAATTAAAAAATCCGGCCGTTAAAGACAAAATTCGGTTTAAAAAAAATAAATGTTATACATTAAATCCGGTCAAAAACTATAATAATCTGTTTTATATAATTTATATTGGTAAAATATATACATAATTTTAAAAGTCTGGCCATAAAATACCTAAAAAAATTAACAAAATTTTGTTATACTCCTAAAAATCCGTTCATAAAGTAATTAAGTCCGGTCATAACAACAAACAAAATTTTAAAAATTTTGCTATAAAATACCAAAATATTGTCAGAAAATACTCAAATAGAAAAGTGCAAAATTCTACTATGAAATGTCAAAATTAGAACAAATGAGATATAAATTGTTAAAAAATGCAAGAGTCTAATCTTGAAACATTAAAAAAAGCAAAATTCGGCTAAAAATTGTTGAAAAATAAAATGTTCTTTTTATACAAAATGAAAACTATCAATCCAGCCATGTATGATCAAAATACTGTCATAAAACATCAAAATTCAACCATCAAAGGTTGAAAAATTCAAAATTCTACACATAAAATGTCAAAAATAGCAAAATTCAGAAAATATTGTTGAAAAGCATCAAAATTCGGTCTGTTAAAAAAGTGCAAGATTCTGGAACACCTGAACGCTTTTTCTACAACCGATAGAGCCATTTTAAAAATTATACCATTTAAGTTTAAAAATGCACTAGTTACCTATCAAACGCTGATGGCAAAAGTGTTAGCAGAATGGCTCGAAAAATTTATTTTAGTCTACTTGAACAATATCGTGGTCTATTTAAATAGTTACAATAAACATATACAACATCTCTTCATGGAAAAGCTCCAAGAACACGGCCTACACTGCAAGACCTGGTACGCAACTTTCCACAACCAAACACTCAAAAGCAAAAGCTTTCCGAGAGTCTACACTTGGTTGAAAAAATACATTCCAAAATTTGCAAGAACCACTGCACCGCTTACCAATCCTCAAAGAACAAAGAAATAAACAACAAGACGGACCAAGCTATTTAAGCAGTAAAATGGCTGCTCAATCAATCGCTCCTTCTAGAGCGACCCAGATTCAACCTCTGAATTGGTTTGTGTTACAAACAGATGCGTGCAATGCAGAAATGAGCGCTGTGCTCTTTTCAGAAAAAAAAAAACAACGTCACCAAATTATTAGCTATGCCAACTCTAGATTCTACAATCTTAGCAGTAACAAAGTACAAACCATACCAAAGCATTCTCCTAAAGACGTATAATCAAGCATTAGTTTAACTCAAGAACGGCAGTAACGCAAAAGCAAAATTTATGCAATAGTCGCTGCTATTAGCATACGGTAGAACACATGCCAGATACCAAAAATTAACTGCCAGATCCGATGTACGAAAAGAAGAAGAGGTAGAAGAAGCCCAACCTATTAGCATAACAGTACTTTACTATAGCTTGTCACGGCAAAACCAACGTCAAAAGATTTTCGCTGCACAACCCCTTGATGTTAAGATCTTGGCAAAGGCTCTAATACAGAGCCAATTAACTTGCGATCTCACATCATAATGCGGAGTTGAAGAAGACAAAGAATTAATTCGTACAAGCGCTGCATGGAACCAGCTAGTAGTCCCTCCGACAATACAAGAAAAAGTTATCAAACACCACCAGGACACCGACGCTGCAAGATATCCAGGCCAGTACAACCAAAATACTACTAACCAAAAATTTGATAAACAGTCAAAAACTATGTACTAAAGTGTTTAACGTGTGTCAGGAAGAAGACAGGAGTCGCCCAAAAACCCCCAATTTGCAATCTCATCCTTGAGCTGGACAGTACTACCGCTAGAAACATCTTGGATAACTGCGCAATCTGGCTCGTCCAAAATGAGTAATCTTACTATCCTCAGTTTTATTGCGTTATCAAAGTCACAAACCTAATTTTTTTTGTTTTTAAAAGCGTTTCGGTTCGCTTGGTTCACTCATGAGTATTATAAACGCTCCAATATCTTTGGCAGTAACTAATCCAAAGTTCTATGTTGACTCCTAAATATGCTACATGCTTTTCAATTCAAATCTTAAATATTTTCGTTTTTTCTTTTTTCTATATTCAAGTATGATATGATTTTACTTTATATTTATTATTATTTACATCAGACCATAGTTTAGCTACTTGTATTTAATAATGTCGTATTCCTCATTGTAGTAATTACTACTTACTTCTATGTAGCAGTACTAATGTTTGTAAATTCTTTTTGTTTTATAGCTCATATTAATCCGTTTCCTCGTTGTTAAATGTGTTTAATATAAAAATTATATGAAAATCTTCAACTCGAAATCTAAGTAATTGTAATTGAGTAGGAAGGAGAGAATATTATTAAAAGCAGAACCGGCAAGTTATTATGAATTAGTTTATCTGCAATAAATAATGACGTGGATTCTCATGCGATTGCCGCCAGCCGTCACGTATTACTTTTATTTTATTAAAATCGCGCTCACGTCTGCGTTTTATATATGTGTCGCTTTTAGATCTTTACTGATTGATGCCACCCATTTTTTTTCTTCTCATTCTTCCTTACTTCGTTTATATATTTAAATTATTCGTGCATTAAGAGATTACAAACTGTGGCGGATTTATATGCGCTCCTACTGGGGTTTTAAGATCTCCTTCGCCATCATTATAACCGACCGCACGACAAATAATAAATAAATAATTCACGGACTGTGTAAGTAAAGTGTGATGGGATTATCTGGACTGCTGAGATTATTCATCATTAACAAAAAATATTACCCTTTATTTGATTTCTCTTTTTTATCATCACGAATTATTTTATTCCCAAGACTAATTTTATTAACAAACACGATCAATCAGAATACGCATAGATGACTATCACTTTTTTTATAATTTCCATGATTGACATATCAGATATGCGACCAAAATATTTTCCCATAATAAATCAAGCCAATTATCACTAAGATTCTTCAATTAATGAACTTAATATATCAACAGCATTAAACATCAAAACTCTTCATATACTAAACATTATAATCCATCACGATTATATAACAATTTATTATAATGCGGCCCCGCGGGATTATTTTTTCGCGGTTCCATTTCTCGTGGCCGTATTAGTCAAAGCGCAAAATGGTAATGTTAAATTGATGCGTGCATTTTAATGTCTGTTCTAATGCATCATTATCCAGGTTAATAAACTATCATCTCATCACGTCATTATCAATGCATGCCCCGTGTCATAGATGATGACCTTTCTATAGCTGAATCTATGTCAGAGGTTACGGATGCTGTTGCAAAGTACAATGTAAAATATAGATTAGCTATAACGGGACCGATTTTTGTGATTTATTGATACCAGCATTTGTTAGGACTTGGTTCGTTTGTATTATTAACAATTTTTTTATATATTCTGAATGTGTAAATGGAAATAATTGATTTGATACGCGCTCAATGATGGTATTTTATTTAGAAGATTTATTGATTATTGTATGAAGAATTTTGTTCAACAATTCTTCATGTAATTAATGCAGTGATTTATGACTTAGCTAAAATTATAATTGTTGGTTATTTTAATTTAATCAATACATACATAATGTATTAATTTATAAAAACAATATTTTTTAATCAAATAATGAGAGACAAACATTAGTGTTTCAAGGTATGCAACCTTCATTAGTGTGTCTAGTTTGTGCAGTTTATAACTTTTACGTTTAGTTCAATCCTTTTAGTAGCTATATTAATTGTATTTTTTTAATTGAATTAAAAAACTTTAAACAAAAAACGTAAAAAATATGACTAGCAAGATATTCTCATACGAAAAATATCACAATAGTTGCAATGAAGTTATTTTTGTGCCACCCTGTACATAAGACATACCGCTTGAAATAATTTACACGCAATGCCATCCATTGTGGCAGTAATTAAGACACAAAGTATTGCAAAGTGCTACAAAGCAAACTGCAAGTAATACCTCTGGTAACATTGAATACGGTCGCTTTACCATTAGCAATGTCAAAGGTCGGAAAGGTGGTACAAATGTAAAACAGGTTAAATTGTATTAACCGCTCAGCGAAACCTCTGACATTTACCGCGAATCCCGTTTATTATTATTATTATTATTATTATTATTATTATTATTATGTGCCAATTCACTTGATTTAATTATAAAATTTTGCATTTAGAATCCGATACGTACACACAAGGATGACTTTCAATTTCAAGGTGTTGCCTCGTTACTTTCTCATCTTCGGAGGGAAAGTACTGTAATTGGGTGGACAATAAACCATTATTTATTTCGTTAAAAATAATCGAAATTTATTTTTATAATGCGGATGCTAATACAAATCGCTGCTCCGTTCTAATAAAAGAGTCGTGAAAGTTTGCGCTAAACCCAAATCGCAATCTAAACAGTCCAATTATTTTAATTACGCTTGTAAATTATAGACATTAGTTGTTCATTGGGTAAGAATATTCTGCCTGCATTTAAATTACATAATTTAATTTATTTTGGAATTAAATCTGCCTGAATAGTAAGTAATAATTCAATCCGGCATTAAGATGGCGTAAATTAACATAATTGATAATTCCGTTAATAAATCTCAATCGTGATGTTAACACTAATAAAAATGCCGCTCGTAAAATATATATTTAAAATAGTTAGCCCGTAAAATTTTAAGCTGTGATTAAAAAAAGTAATTTTTTAGATGTTGATGATTATGATGATCCGTTATGTTGCGATTGTTAATTTTGAATTTCCATTTTTATCGCGTTTGATTGTGTGATTAGAATATCTTGATTTTCACTATAGGATGTAATTAATTGCAAACGATTGATCTTTGGTTTTTACAACTTTATGTTATTTTAATCTGATCGAATCTGTGATTATTATGGAAATAAATTGATAAATAAATGTTTTCAAATAAAATGATACAAAGTTACAACTTTCAGTCGGTGCAAAATTGTATTGATGATATTATTTTGTCGCACATGCAATTACCTTGTACTTTTAATTAATCCCTACAAAAACCCTGACATTTCCTGCTTCAAAATCTCAAGGTTTTTGTAGGAATTAATTAAAAGCCGGCTTCTTTTAACAGTATAATGTCAAATACTAATTTCACTCTCCTTTATAACTTCATAAGACTAGAAAAAACAATTACGAGTATAAAACTTAAGACTAATTAAAAATTGATACAAAATATAACTGGCATGAAAACTATTACTTGAATTAAATAAATAGCGTAGCGTAGTAAAGAGCACAGACAACTTTTTCTAATACAAAAGATATTCGTGGCAAAAAACTTAAAAAAAAAACTTTAACATTTAATTGTATGGCGGATCAAGCTGATTCCGTAGATTTTCAAATTATCCAAAGTCTCTAGATTGTCGGCATACACTTGTTAAATCCAATCACCAAATTTATTATATTTACACGCATGCGCAATAGTTTAAATTATAAGTTTTTTTTTGTAATTCACTGTTAAAAATAGCTATTATCGTAGTTTGTACGTTGTATCTGCTTCCTTTCAAATCATAACTTACTTGCGGGGCAATTATTGGTTTATGTTGAAGAATTTAGCAAATAAAGTTTTAGAAGCAACCTGCCTTACAAAGGTTTCGAATCAACTTGTTTTTTTTTATTCAAAAACCAACACGGGACTAACTCGGACTAACTCGGGGGAATACTATGCAACCGTAAGTGGTGTAACCCAACCCAATCTTTTGAGGTTTTCGTGACCAACAAACAGCTTACTCATGTTTTTAGATGCAAAAAGCAGTTTGACCTGCTGCTGCTCACACTCGAAGTAACCTTAAAATCCAATTCCAAAAATGTTGCCTCAAATTTGTAGATATTGGAAATTTCCGGTATGTTCTGTAATTGATCCATTTCTAGTCATACAGTTCCGGTTGCTATTGTTCCAAGTCTCATTTTTAATAAAATAGTTAGAAAGTCAGTAATCAGGTATTGCGTGTTGGTGGTAATATGTTAAGTGTTTGGTAGATCAGAATAATTAATATGTCATCTAGTGTAGCCTCGTTGGAAAAGCTGTATCCCGTAGTAGTAGTAGCAGTAGTAGAAACTTGAGTAAGCAGGTCAATACATAATTAGCGGAAAATATAGGTCGCAAAGCAACTGTAGTAATAGCCCCAATAACGCAGCAGTAAGTAATTTCGGTACTAAAAGTCCAGAGTTCAAATCCAGAGTAAGGTACAAATGTTTGTTTTCTTTCAAATTTGTAAAATTCAAATATACAGTTTTTACCTTAAATAAAATACTGCAATTGTAGAAGTCGAAAAGTGGCTTTGTGAAAATGTCAGGAAAAGCGTCTACAAATATGAGACATCACTACCGATAATCCTTAATTGCTTTCTTCAAGCTATGTTAGTAAATATACTAAACTAAAAAGCGTTTGAGTGTCTCAAATCCGTTTCTAGATATACCAGAAGTGCTGCCGCTTATAAAACATGGTGGTACATGTGGCTGGTGTTTTGCAGAAGCAATAATGTTATGTGCAATACCCTATGCAATAACACTCACTAATGTTGACACAAAGAGTTGCAAATTACCTATGAGCAGTAAAAACTAAAAATCTGCAATACTTCAATACCTTGCACCTACAAACATTCTATTCATTTTGCTACTAAGCTTTTAAAGACATTGAGTCTTTCATTTATACGTGCACTTTGTCAAGTTAGCCAATAGAAAGAGATTGTCCATTCTGTAGAAGTCACCCATATTCATTTCAAGTAAATCTTCATTCACGACTGCCAGTTAGTAAAAAGTTGTGGCTTTTTGCCGTTAAAGCCTGTTAGTTGACTGATAGTTTCCCGCTCCCAAAATTTGTGACTTACTCTCTTTTTTATGTTTTCTACTCCCAGTTTTTCAACTGACAAATGCTGGCTGCTAGGTTGGCTTCTAGCTGATGTTTGCGTTAAAATGATAGAAACGTTAGTTTGCTACTGATATTAAAAGAGATAAAAAAATAAACCTAATTTTCTTTTAATTCTTTGATCTCATGTTTAGTCTCAAACAAAATCGTTGTAAGAATACGCCCTTATCCCTACTTTGCCAATAAAATGCAATACCAAAATATGCTTGATAAAATAAAAAGAATAGATAACCACATAGTAAAACTCTTAACTATCTTTTATATCAAAATACACTTGATCACAATAAACAATGCAACAAATCTATTATTAGTGTTAGTAATTTGTTATGTGCTTTTTACATAGTTAGGTAAAGCGCCTAGCTCAAAAATCGAGGCATAACTTGGCATTTCAAAAACATTAGTCTAATAGTACATGATTAGTGTCCATGTAACCACAACTGCATTTAATATAAGAGTGTGGATAGACCAGATACTAGGCCTCCATAGTATCTACAGTGCCTCCATTTTCCCATTTACCTTATTCGATAGTGGTACGCAACAACAAGCCATATTAGCATTTTCAACAAAAAATATATAAACAAATGTTAAAGGTAGTGTCTAAAAATGTGTTGAGATTAGTCACGTCACACATAAACCAAGTGAGTCTTTGAAATGTAAAAAACTAAATTGCTAATGAAGAATTATGGTTATACTAGGCTGTACAAAATTGTTATTCATACACTGCCATAAGACCTTAGAGTTGTGTGGTAAAACCGAATTTGACATTTCTTATACGTAACAGCCGTTCAGATTATGCGAATTTGTGAATTTGGAGTTGCATAGTCACTGCAAAAGATTTTCAAGAATGTATTACACCAGCGAGGAACATTTATAAACTCAATAGTGTTAAAGTATACCTTAGAAATGTATTAATTAAGTACGTAGTATCATAGTATATTATGTACTGATTTAATTATAAAGATTCTGTCATTACAATCAGTTGGTCCTATGCTAGAAAGAAATTATATTTTGTTAATTGCACAGAATATAATAATAATAATGTGCATGTTAAATTTATAAAAAAGCTTGCAAAAACGAAAGTGAGCCGTAGCAATAGCACGCTAATGCAGAAACACAAGATAAACCGTATCGGCACAAACCGAGCGCAGTAGGAGCAAATGCAAAATAAAACAGAATGAAATGATGGTTTAGTAACAAACCCTTATAAACTAAAATTAGTGTTTAATTAATTAATAAACAAAGTAAACGCACGGTGTAGTGGATGGAAAGTTTAGCGCTCGTTGCGTCAGCTATAGTATCAAAAATTTTTTTTTATAATTATGCGTAAAACAAAGTCATACGATTTCGCCCCATGTAACCGTTGTCATCGGTAGAATTAAAATAATATCCTATTTTAACAATGTCTATGTGCAATGAATGTAGAATATTGCTTCTTTACACACAAAAATTTATTATGTTTTATTTCTAATGCCAAAAAATTTTAGTTTAACTAACTAATAAATTGTTTATTATTTCCTTAAAATTAACAATTTTATCTTTATTTTAAAGTAATCAGCCTAATTTTTAAATGTCTTCTTTAAAATCTTATGACTACAAACGTTAGTAGTCTAAAAATTACATGTTTAATCTAAAATTTTCTTAAAAAAAACCACAGGTAATAAGAGCAAACATCATTTTTTTTTTAAGTATTTTGGTATATATTTCTTCTCTAATCCGTGATTTCCTTTAATATTCTCTTTAATCTTATCATAAAATGCTTAGAATATGTGGATATACAACAACAAAAATGCTGCTAAACATTCTAAAATAGAAGTCCTTGCCCTGGTATTTTTCTTTGACAAAATCCACAAACGCAAGCAAGAACGAAGACCGACAAACTTCCAGTTAAAAAATATTAAATAAAAAATTTAAATTATAATCCACGGTCAACGCTTTTTTCAACACTGGAAACAATCCAAATTTCACCTTCCTTAATTTCTCCAACCACCCTCTTCATCAAACAGTCAAATCAAAATTCCAAATAAACAATATTTGCATCCCAAAGCTGACAAAAAACAGTCCTAAGGCACAAATTAATGGGACAGATAACAATGCTTTCAATGCACAACAAAATTGCCATCAAATAGAAGACAATATACATAAATCATCAAGAAAGTCAACGTAAGAAACTAATAACCAACACCATGTTTATTTAAGACTTCTTCTTCTTCTTAGCGTGCTTCATCCGCTCCGGATATTAGTGATTATCATCACAATCTTCTCCTTGTCTACTGCACTGCAAAAAAAGTTGCAGCAATGTCATGTCAAACTACTGGCGTAGATTTTTAAGCCATTAAATTTTTCCAGGCCTCTTCTTCCCATCACATTTCCTTCCAGAATCAGTTGGAGTATTCTGTATCTATTACTATGCCTCATTACGTGCCCGAGAAATTCCAATTTCCTAACCTTCACAACTTTCAATACTTCCTGTATCTTGCCTATTCTCTGCAGTACCTGCTCATTACTCCTTGTGCTCTTTTCATGAGATATTCAGGATACGACAATATGTCCATAGTTCAAAAACCTCCAGTTTTTTTCTCTATCCTTTGATAGGGTCCAGAATTCGACGCCGAACATTAGTGTTGAGAAAAAGTAGCAGCGCAACATTTTTATCTTAATTTGCATGCTTAAGTCTGTTAAAAAAATTTCTCATCTGGATAAATATCGTTTTCGCTTTTTCTATCCTGCATTTGATTTCTACTAAATGATCCCAAGAGTTTTTTTACGCAAGTGCTTAGCCAATATAACAGAGTCGTCCGCATATCTTAAGTTGTTAATTATCTCGGCGTTGATCAATATTCCTTCCTTCACTCCATCCAACGCCTCATTAAATATTTCTTTCGAGTATATGTTAAAAAGCACACAACCCTGCCTCACACCATTGCAAAATTAGATATTTCCCGTGCTTTGGTCTTAAACTTGTACTTCTGCCGTCTGTTGCCAGTAGAAGTTTGCTATTATGCAGATGTTTTTGTCGTCCGCTCCGGTGGTCTTGAGTATCTTAAACAGTTCTTCGTGTTTTACTCGATTAAACGCTTTGCTAGCATCTATAAGACTACTATGAATAAAGTGCAATGGGAATTTTACGTGCAGTTCATGCAGATCAACATCCTCAGCCAAATTCCACGCTAGATACAACAAAAATATAAAACTCAGCTTGCTGCCCAATCTCGTCTACTACAAAACCTACAACTAATACTATCAGCAAACAACAACTTCCATTACCAATAAAAACCTGGCCAAAAATAAATCTAAATTTAACTTGCTTAATTGCACCATCAAAACTTTAAACCTACTACTTGTCATTCAACTTGTTAATACTAAAATCTTTTCAGATTGTTGTGCTGATGGCTGATCAAACAATACAAAAAAAAATTTAGATTCATCAAGTAAGAACCTGACAAAACCGTTAAAAACATTTACGGTAAAAACCCGCATTGTACCTAAAAGTATAACAGGTGACAACAAAATCAACATTCTTTTAACAAAACTGAAAAAAATTACAGTTTTTCGACAAAACCCTGCAATGCTCCGTTGACTAACTTTACAAACCCAATCAAGAACTTAGACCAACATAATTTTAGCTGAAAAACTCCAAAAAGGCTGAAAATCAAAATTATAACCAACGGTCAACGCAAAACTGCTTTCCTCGGCACCAAAACCAATTAAAATTTAATTTTCTTAAAGGCCAGAACAATCTGCAATCGACGGAACCACCAAATCAAATGTTTAAAGAAAAATAAATCAAGATTTGTTTAATTGCATCCTTCAACACGTTTACTACCTTCTCAAATTGTTATGCTTTTTTCAATAAAACTCTAGCACACAAACACCACCACCACTTTAACAAACTAATTATCATATATCTACCCCACGCCATTACCGCCAATAAACCCAAAACAGACCAACAACGTGGAAAAAGCAGCAACCTCATCCAAAACTGCTTTCAGAAAAAAAAAACAGCAACATTTATAATTCACACTAGTCTCAAAAAATACATTAATCGTAACTTTAGTACCCACAAGTCATAGATTAACTTTAAACTATATTTTTAAAAGCAACTTAAGCTAAGCTTATTGTAAAGGGTGTTTATTTAGAAGCAAAGAACTTTAGATTAAACGTATTGCAAAAACAATGCACAGTTTCTCGAATTAATCGCTCTGATCGACGATTATGAGCAGGTAATATCCGATGAGTTTCTCAAACTAAACCATATTTATTAAAATAAATTTGAACAATTTGCAAATCAGATTATGACCAAACTATTTTTTGTCAGAATATTTCAGTTAAATTATAGTTAGATATAGCCAACAAAAAAACACAAACAAAAAAATAAATGCAATTTTAGGTACGAGGGTAGTCCCAAAAGTAAGCTTAAATTTAAAGTTTAACAATGCTACATTGTTTAGTATGTGTTTAGCATCTATGAACACTGCCAATAAATTTGTAAACATGGTCAATTTTTCCTCAGTCCAAACAAAATCAAAGCAAAAAAATTTTCTCCATCATTTACAACAGTAAAATATTGAGTGACGGAGTTTAAACAAGGCTATACGAGCTGTCAAGACAAACAATGCAGTGGTCAAGATAACCACGCCAGAAATGGTAAAGAAAATCCACAAAATAATATTAGATCATCGTCGCCTAAAAGTGCAAAATCTAGCAGATACGGTAAACATTTCAATAAGTGCTTTACATCGCATATTGACCAAACATTTGAACATAAGGAAGCTATGCACAAAATTCTACAATTACTCACAATAGAACATTTAAATTAAGTGTTTGGCAAAGTTTCACAACAATAAATCCAAATTTTGCGTGAATTTATAACCATGGATGGGTCCATCACTTCACATCTGAGACAAAGAAAAAGTCAAAACAATGCACTGAAAGAAGAAAATCGGTTCCAAAAAAGAAAAAAAACAAATTCATTCGCAGGCAAGATCATTTTGTCAAACTTCAAACTTAAGCTTTAAAATGTTGCTACTTTCAACCTTCGTCAGTATTTTCAAACAAAAATTTCTAGGACTACCCTCGTACTTTTGACTGCATTTTAATGCTATTTGCAAATACAATTTGGCTGAAATACTTTGACAAAATATGATTAAATCTTTTCTGAACGTACTGGTAGAAAAATCTATTATCAAAATATATATGTTAGCAAATGTTGGAAAAAGTTGGGGAGAAAAGGAGAAAAGAGACCGAGCAGGTAGTCCAAACGGGACCTTTTCTACGGCCAGTTCTTAAAAAGCAATTGTAGAAGTTGCATTAAATAAAACGGTGGTGTTGTGCAGTTTAACTTTGTTTTAATTAAACGACCCTTTATTTTATTTTTTATTTTTAACATATATATAAATAGAAATAACCTTAAAGTCATAATAAAACTATAAATTAAGGTCAAAATGGTCTTCACCGTTATCATGAACAAACTTCAAATAAAAGCCTGTTTTTCCTTCTTCTTTATTTCAGATTACACAGTATTGCTTTACACAAAAAGACTGTTAGTGCTTCATAGATAATGCTAAAAGATTGCTTTTCAATTTCATTAATTAAAAAAATCGTTTAATATATGTCTTGGAGTAGCGGACGTTACAAACTTCCAAATTTTTAATGGTTTGGATTGTATTTTTTAAAGAGGTAAATTTTCTATTAAAAATATAAACTGGGACGGCCAATTTTTGTGTAGAATTTAAAAAAAAATAAATTCAATTTATGATATGATATTATCAGATCAACGGTCTGAGCTTAATAAAAAAAAAATGGCTGTGCCTCAGCCATTATTTTTATTTTTTATATAAATGCGTAAAAAAAATGAATCTCCAAACACCTGAATATTGACCGACAAGAAGCGAGCTAGGCTGAAATAGTAGTGTTCATTTTGAAAAAGACTTTTTGAGCCGCATTGTTACTATGAATAAAATTTGAGAATATTTTTATGATCCACAAACAAAGCAGCTATTTATAAAGTGAAAACATTCTGGTTTGTGCAACTTTTTTGACTTTGAACGAAAGTTCCGAGTTCAAAAATTTGCTGAAGAAGTAGTTGCTTTAGTTTTTCTTTGGTTTTTAGTGGATAATTATGATTGATTATCTTGATAAAGGATATAAATCCTAAATAGGGGGGAGGGGCAGGGGGAGTATCTACGTTCCAAAACGGAGCAAAATCCTTCAAAGATGTGACCCTGTGCTCCTCTAAGATGGTAACAAAAATCAGCAACTGGCATGTGAGCGAGGAAGAGAATTTGAGTGATCACATGAACATACATTTCAAAGTCAGGACGGGAAAAGTAAAGACATGGGAGAAGACAAGAGAAATCACCGGATGGTCTTTCCGCAATGAGCAAGAAGCAAAATTCCTCTCAAACCTAGACCTATACACAAAGTAAATGAAACACACCGCTGAGAAGCTGAAGAAATCTATAATAAAAACCTGCAAAAAAACCTTAAATAAAAAAGGGGGCAGAGTAAACTACAAATCAATGTATTGGTGGAGTGATGATATTGTAAACATGAGAAGGAGATGTATAAAGGGACATATACCTTCTGCAACAATCACAAAAGTCATACGCAGGTGAGAAAAAAGCCCTTAAGAAGGCAATAATGGAATCCAAGAGGATAGCATGGAAGAAACTGTGTAAAGAACTAATGGGGATATATGGGGCAAAGGATATAAAATTGTCACAAATAAAATAGGCCAAAGATCCCCAATAACACTATCAGAAAGATAACTGCTGAAACAAAAAAACTCTGGGTAGAACAACGTGCATGGAGGTTAGAACAGATACGGATATGATCCCGGAATGTACAGAAGAAGAAATAATTAAAGTAGGTGGCAAAGTTAAAAGAAAAAAGGCTCACAGGACAGACATAATACCGCCGGAGGTGATCAGAGCTATAGCAACAAAAAGACCTCAACTCTGCGCGAGCGTCCTTGACAAACTCATCAAGCAAGGCACCTTCCCCATAGACTGGAAAAGAACAAAATTAGTACTAATCAAGAAACCTACCAAAAAAAAAAACAAAAACAAGGCATTCCGACCCCTATGTCTACTGAACCCACTGGGAAAGCTGTATAAGTACGTTCTCAACACAAGACTTACAGAAGAACTAAACAGGAATGGAGGCCTGAGTGAAAACCATCACGGGTTCAGAGAAGGCCACTCTACACTTGATGCACTTAGACATGTTAGGGAAGCAGTAGGTCATGTAGCTGAACACCCTACACACAAACTTGCCGTGTTGATCACCTTCGATATAAAGAACGCGTTCAACTCGGTGCCCGGGAAGGGACTAATGAATGAACTAGAGAGAAGGAAAATTTCAACATATCTCACAAAAATCCTATGCCACTATCTACAGGATAGAATCATAGAATGCAGATCCGGAGCAACTCTGAAAATGACTTGCGGGGTGCCTCAGGAGTCTGTCCTGGGTCCTACCCTGTAAAATATATATTATGATGGTCAGCTGAGAGAACAGATGACACAGGGGATTACTACAATAGTATATGCTGATGATCTAGCTATGGTTGTCAAAGATAACAGTATAAGGAAAATAGAAGAGGAGGCAAAGTGAGCGTCCTATAAGATAAAGAGGTGGATCAAAAAAATAGGTCTAAAACTAGCAACCCATAAAACGGAAGCTGTCGTCCTAGTGGGTAGAAGAAAGGACATCACAGTTGAAATCAACCTAGGGGATACAACAATCACATTCCAAGGCAGCATCAAACACCTATGGATAAGGCTAGGTAAAAACTGGAATATAACAGAGATAAAGCAAACAGCAGAGAAACTTGTAATGTTCCTGGCACGTATCATGCCTAATGCAAGGGGTCCAAGAGCGGAGAAACGTAAAGTAATGGGTGCAACGGTGGACTCTATAGAAAAAAATAGAAAATAATACTAGAACGGGCCAAGAGAAAAATAGCAATTAGAATAGGCAGTGCCTACAGAACAGTTTCGTCCAAGGCCATACAAGTAATAACGGGCACAACCCCCATACACCTCCTCGCCCAGAAGCGGGCCGAAGATAAAAGAAAACAACCGAAGCTGCACAGGAAAAACAAGACAGTAGAGACAATGAAAAAATTGGAAGCAGAATGGCAGTGCAAGGGTAACGTCGCCTGATGGACACAGACCCTCATACCCTTGGTGACACCGTAAGTAAACAGAGATCATGGTAACCTAAACTACCACCTCACACAGATCCGAACAGGCCATGGATGTTTTGGGTCATATCTAACAAAAATGTGCCTAGCAGAACACGAATGCCCCTATTGTGGTGAGAAAGATACCCCAAAACACACACTGATGGAGTGCTCTTGCTGGAGAAGCAGCAGAGAAGAGATGCAGCTAAAAGTCGGTAAAGAGATAACCGTAAACAATCTGACCCCACTTATGCTTGAAAGTTCATACAACTGGAGGGCCATTGATGATGGCATACGGAAAATAATAGCAAAAAAAAAGAAAAGGAGAAAACAAGAGCAGGAAACCGAGGATAGTAAGATAAATAGAAGGTGTCCAGACTTTGTGAAGTAATACCACAACGGAAATCCCGCAAGGCTTAGAGGGCTTGGAGGTTCTAGGGTTTTTAGTGGGTATACGGGTAACCGGGAGCCCCACACAAAGTGCGTAAGGCATTTTCCCCCCTCAACAACAACAAAAAATAAAAAAATTGCTATAATAAACGTATTTTGTCGATAGGAGATTGTGTTAAATAATAAATGATTTTGGGTTGGGTGTGATTTTGCAAAATTTAAAATCTTAAAATTCTGTAAAAAAATTATAAATCTAAAATTTTATAATACAATAAAATTACATATTCAATCTTTAAAGATTTTGTAGAAATAATTGACGAAGCGCCAATAATAACAACAAAAAACATCTCTGTTCTTTTGTCATTAGTTATCATTTTATAAATCCGTTTTTTTTTTCAAAATGATTCCGTCAATCTTATTTAGTTCCACACCTTTCAAGCTATTATTGTTCAGCAAAGACATCGGTTTGCTCTGTATGTACCATTCCAAAATGTTAAAACAACAAACAACCTCTTTATAATATGCGATCATTGATCAAAACCATTTTGGTGTATTTTTATGTTTTCTTTACAAGATTTTATAACTCTATTCAATTCAATCTTAAGGTTTTTAGGTAATAAACAAGTAATGTGAATAAACTCTTGTGCTACCAGTAGATAATTACATACTTCTCTTGGATCTCTTTCAAGATATCAATATCTATATCTATTCTGTTTGCTTTGTTACCAATTATTAAATTTGTATATTTTAAATCCAAAGTAAACCAAACCTTATTAACCTATACTGAGAAAAGCGGCGGAGGAAGCAATTCCTAGGTACAGGGAAGGCAGACGAAAAGGACCATACTGGTGGTGTGAGGAAATAAAAGAATGCAGGAAAAACACAATACAAACAGCGAGGAAAATCAAAAGGCTGAGAAGAAGAGAAGAGAACACAGAGGAAATAGAAGAGAAACTAAAAAAACAACAGAAATTTTTTAAAAAAGGCAATTAGGGATAGCAGAAAAAGATGCTGGAAAGAAATGATAGAATCTATAGATGGGGATCCTTGGAGAAAACCGTACAAAATAGTGATGGACAAATTGGGTGGAAGAACAAAAGGAATCTGCTTAAAAGAAGACGAAGAAGAAGAAGTCATAATTAAAAAACTATTTCCCAAGGGAGAACCAGTAGAAGAACCAGAAACAAAAGAAGAAGAAGCAACAGTTATGGCAACAGTGGAAGAGATCAAAGAGATCATAAAAGAATTGCCTAACAACAAAGCACCAGGTCCGGACGAAATAACAACAGAGATTGTTAAAGCAGCTTTAGACGGAAACGAGATAGAAATAACTGAAATAATCAACAGGTGCCTAAAAGAAGGAACTTTCCCAGGATGTTGGAAAAAAGCCACTCTGGTACTGATTGAGAAAAAAAAAGAAGCAGGAAAAGCAACATCATACAGACCAATATGCTTAATCAACACACTGGCTAAAATAATGGAGAAAGTTATTGTACGGAAAATAGAAAAGAAATAGAAGAAAAAGGAGGATGGGAAAAAGAACAATACGGATTTACCAAAGGAAAAACAACCTTAGGAACTATTAAAAAAGTGAAAGCAATAGCAAAAGAAGCAAACAGCGGAACGCAGAGGAAAAGGCAACACTGTGTAATGATAGCGTTGGACATACAGAACGCGTTTAATAGCGTATCATGGGCTGCAATCATAGAGGCGGCAAAGAAGAAAGAACTGAACAGAAAAACAATCAAGATTATATGGAGCTACTTACAGGACAGAAACCTAGTGACCAAAAATGGAAGATTCAAACTTACTAGAGGGGTACCGCAGGGCTCAGCACTGGGACCAAAACTGTGGAACCTTGTCTATAATGAGTTACTTCGAATGAAGATGCCGGAAGGCGTGTCAATAACAGAATTTGCGGACGACATAGCAGTAGTAGGTAGAGACGTAGATTTCTAATCTTCCTTTTAGTACTTCTATTTAGAAGTACTAAAAGGAAGATTAGAGCTGGCAATTGATATGATACAAATATAGATGAGAAGTAAGGGCTTAAAATTAGCAACACAAAAAACTGAGGCAGGATGGCTATCGACTAAGAGGAATAATAGAGAAACAGGTAAGATACAGGTGGGAGATCAAGAAATAACCATAGGAAAAAAAATCAAATACCTTGGAGTGACACACGAAGCAAAGGGATGGAATGAACAGGTTAAGGAAGCGGTCATTGAAACAAAGGAAATTGAGAGAAAGCTTGGTAAACTTATGCCAAACAACGGAGGTCCAGGAGAAGAAAACAGAAGGCTAATAGCAACGGCAGCAAGAAGCAAATTGCTGTACGCCGCAGAAACATGGGGAGAAGCCATGAAAACAAAGAAAAACAGAAAGGAAGTAAGAGGAGCCACAAGAGCAAGCTCGCTAAGGATTTGTAGAGCTTACAGAACAGTGTCACAAGGGGCAGTAGAAGTAATTGCGGCAACACCTCCCGCGGATATGATAGTGGAGGAAAGAATAGAAATAAAAAAACTTGTAAAAGAAGGAACGAGTAAAAAAGAAGCAAAGATAAGAGCAAGAGAAAAGACTATGGAAAGATGGCAGAGAAAATGGGATACAGGGAAAAAGGGTAAATGGATGAGAGAATTAATCCCAGACATAAAAGAATGGGTAGAGAAGAAACCCGAGACGTGCTATTATACAACACAAATACTGACCGGGCACGGAGCATTTGGAAAATTCTTGCAAAAAATTAAAAAAATAAATAAAGAAGAAAGGTGTACATTTTGTCAGGAAGAAACACACGATAACGCAGAACACACTCTAGTAGAATGCGAGGCGTGGGAGGAAGATAGAAAAAAACTAGAATATATACTAGGAAGCAAAGTAGATAAAAGAACAATCATTAACAAATGCTTAAAAGATGAAAATAAATGAAGGGCGTTAAAAAACTTTGCAACAAGTGTACTAAAAAAAGAAATTGAAGAGTTTGACAATAGAAAAATATAGCAAAACAAACAATGGAAACAAACACTCAAACTAAAAGCCATAGAAGAGAAAGGAAAGAGATGAGAGAAGCTAAATGGAAACAAGAAAACAGAGAAAAAGATCAAAAAGAAAAAAATAAGAAAGGACATGACAATTGTGCATACCAAGAAACAGAAGAAAAAAAAGAACATTTACAGAGACTACGATACCAAACAAAATTGCTGAGATAAGGAGAAAAGAAATATTGAAGGAAAGCAGAATAACAGAAATAACAAGGCAAATACCAAATGGTAGATATGCTATCTTGAGGATGACTGAGAACGCAACCTTTCAGATAGTCAGAATATACCTGGCAACGAGAGGACATGAAGAAGTAATTCCTGATGGAGATACAAGGATATCAATGGATTACCTCCATAAAAAACTTTCAAATCTAGGACTGCCAAAAGGAATACAACTGATGGAACTGCATAAATTATTCATGAAGGAGAGGGGATACAATAAAGAAAAAGTGAACAAAGACCTTAGTAAGCTAAGAGCACATCTGAGAACAAATTATATAACTAGAGTAAATAACACAAAGATGGGAAAAAGAAGAGAATGCAGAGGTAGATGCCAGTGCAGATAAGAAAAGGCAAAATGACAAAAGAGACAGACAAAGGTAGGGGCTATAGGGAGAGAGGGGCCGGGGACAGCATGCGTGCCGCAGATGATGCGTGAAAATCCGCGAAGCAAAAACCAGCCCGCCTCAAACTAGCACCAAATGTAGGTTAGTTTAGACAGGGACATTAAAACAACAGGATTTGCGCAGAGAAGAAAACCGGAAGGTATTACCATGCGTAAGTTATTCTTAAGGGCCACTTGTTGAGAGCCAAACAACTCACTATGTCCTAAAAAAAAAAAAAAAACCAATACTGAGGTAAGTTTAGCCATGGAAAACACCTTATGCGTTTTAGTATCCTTTTCTCGTTCTGTCTCATTTCTCAAATTGCGTTGCAATTTCTAAAGATAATCTAGTAACTATTACAAACTACACTCAGTTTACCTTAAAAAAATATTAAAACCTTTACTCACCCCCCCAATAATGACAGAGCAAAAATACTGCATCAAGAAAAAACCTGATAAAATTGCGTTGTACCAAAAAGTACCATAACAAAAGCACCATGATAAAAAAAAGAAAAATTATCATTCTCTAAACATCCTCTAGTGCAAACTTCTCAAAATTTGGAAATTGCAAGCTGCAGATCGTTGTCGTGTAAACGCATTCAAGATGTGGTGCTGGCAAAAAATGCTCAAAATACCATAGACGTTGAGGCGCATAGATGTATTGATGCTTAATGAGATTAAACTTAAGCAACAACTTTCCCATACTGTCTACAGCCGCATCTTAAAGTTTTTTGGTCAAATCACAAGAAACAACAATATTGAAATATTAATTATATAGAGCAAACTCATTGGCAAGCAGATAAGAGGAATGTCTCCCACCCAATGGATTAATACAATATCAAATCACAAAAAAGAACGTAAAAATTAAAAAAGACTACATAAAATTTGCGTAATCGTCAAGTATACTTGAGATTAAAAGTTGATCAAGTAAGTTTGACAGTGTGTTTCTTTAAGTTTTGAACATTTTGCAAAAAAGATAGTAGATTTTTTTTCTCAAATATAGATAAAAACGTGCTTTACATATAAAATATAATATATTCTTTAGACAATTTAAAAAAAAAAGATTCGTAATAATTTTTTCCTAAAAATATAATAACAATATAATTTATTCAGTAAATAATACTTATAATAATATATGTAAAATTCTATCTATCTACAAAAATAATTGCAAAAAAAAGATGCACTGATTCAGAAAATATACTTACATAAAGACACTAAGCGAGAATATTGACACCTTACCTGCAATTAAAAGAAAACATAATTAATATCATAAATTATTAAAATAAGTAAGTTATTACTAATAATAACATACAAGCTCCAGATTAAATTAATTATTTCTGGTAAAAATCATTTCATGGTTGTTCAAATATTCATAGGTCTCAGAAGGTTTCTTGTAATAGTAAACCAAAACTAATTTTTATTTGAATAATAATTGGAGAGCGTATGATTTATTTATGCATTTTGTCAAAATAATGATCTTTGATTATGCAGTGTCGACTACTAACTATTTATTTTTCTTCAGTATGAATCATTACATGCTCATACAGCAGACTATTTCTGTTATATAATAGCATACCTTATGCGGTGTTTAATATTTCTATATAAAAATAAATACTTGATTTTCTGTATAGGTATTTAAATAAAAATAAATATATTTATTAACACAAAAATGTCCATACTTATTATTTAATAATTAAACTTAAATAATATATTGTTATCCGAGCACATGTTGCAATAATACAATTTTGATGTGTTTTCTGATAGCTCAATTTGTATCCGACATCCTAATACGTACCAATTATACATTGTAGCCAATTTAATTTCGATTATCATGATAAAGCGCCCACAAGGAAATGGCAAATTGTTACATTTTGATGGAAACGCACGTTTCTAGTCTGTGTCTGTCAATCAACCATAGATTTATTGCTTGCTTTCCGTAATTTGTAAATCATAGTAATTACCAAAAAAATATTTTCCACAAATCAGAACTAAATTAGCACCTTTAAAATAAACAACTCTATAATCACGTCGAAAAAATTGACAGATTTGTTATAATTTGCAAACAAAGTAATGGGAACTTGCCTATGGCGGAATTATCATATTGATTACAGGTACTGTTGTTAAGATGTTTTTAATTTGATAGATTTTAAATTAATTATAGTTTACATTTAAAAAAAATAAGATTATTATTAACATAAAAATATATAATACTATTAAAGTGATTTTAACAAAATCAATTTTGCATAAAAAATTTGTAAACAAAATTCTGATAATAAATGTTTCATGGAAAAATTGGAAACTTTTAATTTTCCTCATTCATTTACAGAGTTTGTTCTATAAATAAATAAAAAGTTTTCTTACATAACGTTTTTCTAATTCAATTATGCCCCACCCTTGACAGTTTAAATCAAAAATTATAATTTTCTTTTTTGTTGCAAAATTATTGTTTTTACATTAGTAGTTTGTAATATTATTATGACATAATAAATTATATGTACAATAAATGCTTCCAATATGCACGAGGGAGTATAAAAAGCTACAAATATTTAAAATTAATTACAGCTTCCTGTACAAACATTTATAGCTATTAATTAACAGTCACTGATTCTTTAATCATAAAATTATATTGAAAAATTCTTATCCACTGTTGTGATCGTAATAAATTCCATCCACAAAATAAAATTTAATTAAACATCCATAGAACCGAAATAGTATAATATAGTCATTTAAATAAACGCCCATTTTATTGACGGTAATAATATAAAAAAATGCGTATAAATAAGCCCTACAAAAATAAATTGTTAGAAAGTTAACGACGCCTTCGAATTGTGTGCATTATTAAAGGCGATCGCCTTTTTGTGCCTTTTAGATAATTTATAGTACCGGTAATAAATCGGACGGTGTATGTGAGAAAAGACCGTAAATTAATTGTAATCCTCCGCGGAGAATTATTATGAATAAAAAATGATTAATTTAAATCGAAGCTTTTACACGGGATATTACACACTAGCCAGCACACGATTATCATAAATTATTAATATTTTAGGTTACGTCTTTCTAACGGTATGTTGTAATAAGGTGAAAATAGGACTCACTGCTAAGAATGTTGAGGTTTTATATAATAGGAACTTTACAAATATTATTGCATTTTGACAGCTGAAATTGTTTTAAACTGTCTTATACTATTACTACTAACTAAAAAGTGTGTTAGCCAAAATTAAGTACTATCTTTTTAGTTTAAGTTTTTACATGTAGTGTACGAGATATTTTAATTTACAGAAATAGTTCAAAGCACTTATTTCCCGTTTGAAAAAAAAAAACAATGCAAATTTCATAAAATCAATTAATGTTTTTCCCAACTAAACGTTACATACAAATCTTATGAAATGTTTAAATTATTTCCTGTACTACCAAGCTGTCGACAATACTGGCAGTAATTACGTTTTTGTAAAAAAAAAGAAAGAAATCCCATTCGCATTTCTTCAATGCACTTTCGATAACGTTTCCTATTATCTGGTCATTATCCGTGGCGTGTGTCTGTATATTTGTACGCCAGATAAGATTGGTGTATTGCTGTATGTTCCGACTGGTTTTATGTCGAAAACGAATTATTGAGTTCCCGTTCACAATGGCGTTTCCTCTTGTTCGCATTCTTATCTTCAATACGGTTTTATCGGGCCGTTAACTTTTATAATGTAAAACATGTAAATTATTTCACGCGCTGACATAATAGATAATTTGCTAATTAAGCGGCATAATCGTTGCGCAATAATTGTTCACGTTTAATTGCAATCATTTAATACCTTATTGCCAATTAGCTTGGTCAAATAGAGTGAAAAATATTGACTATAAATCGGTACTAGAATGCTATAAACGACCGACTTAAATAAACTCTATTATTATCACAGCTGAACCTCTAGTTAATATAGATAAATACAGCATTAAACATTATAACAATTTACACAAAGTAAAAATATAATAATATACTTATATAATTATATTGTGGAAGATAATTAAAATGAATAATTTAAAAGAATTCCCTGGAATCAATCCTTGATAAGAAGAGACGTAAGATACCAACTGAATACAGGTAAACAAAAACCCAGCCAAAGCATGTAAACAAACCTTGCGTCAGCCAACAAACTCAACAGTAAAGCCAGCCAAAACTTAACTTTTCAGATATATAGCTAATGACCACTTAGTACGCTAGAAAAAACCTGATTGCAATCTGCAAATTTCCGCAAGTTTAACTGAGTAAAAAATATTATTAAAACTACTAGTGGGTACATAGTATACTTCATATGCAACCACAGAGCCGTAAGCAATACCCATGTTCAAACCATAACATCGTATCTTTATTCATCGCTAATTACTTACCAAAAATAATGTCGAGTCACTGTTGAAGATCCATAAAACACAAAAACAACAAAAAACTGGCAAATGCCCGTAGAACCATTTGCCAACACCTAAAGACTTTGCTGCGCTTAACAAGACCACCTAATATTCTGTTGAATCCGTTTGAGTTGAATGCCAAAGTGTTGGCCAAATAGTTTAAACAAATCCATAGTCGTATATCAAAACAACATCATAGTTCACTCTTGCAAAACAACATAAAACATTGGAACAAAAGGATTACTTGACTGATAACCTAACAAATGACTTAAAAAAGCGGACGTTCAAGTTAACGTAAGTTAACTCCGTTTTTGCAAACCGCTCGGAAAACTAAGTAGCTAGTCCAAAGCAGTTTTTTTGTATCTACAATCCTTTTGTTTAGTGCATTTGTGGGGTTTTGCAACTCTAGCTAGCTAGTTTTCATGTTCCAAACAGACAAAAAGTCCAAGTATGGCTTTAAAACTCTACAAATGTTTAAATAAAAATCCAATAATGAATACTGCTGTTGCAAAAAATCCAATTTACAGTAGATCACTTTTTAGAAAAAAAAAAAAACTGACTCAACTATAAATTAGACGACAAAGTAAAAAAGCTTTTTAACTAGTTATTTTGCCTATCAGCTTGAAAAAAAAACTATATTGTCCTAAAAAAATCAAATCTCCACATACAAGGTTTGTCCGAGAAATATGTATAAAAAATTCAGAGCGACGTGTCAAGGCGTTGTGGAAGGGCCCTATTTCAATAAGTTAAAAAAATTTAAAAGCAAAACTCTGAGGTCCTTCCACAGGGCTCCGTGGTTTGTTCGAAACAAAAAGATTCGGGCAGACCTAGGACTACCCCCGATACCTCAACACATCGAAGCTTTGGTCGCAAAGTACTTCGAGAATCTCGCGAATCATACTTTACTAACCCACTAACAATCCTAAACCAATACCCCCCCCCCCCCAAAAGGTGGTACCCTCTCGCTATGCAATCCGCTCAACGCTCAGTACGAGCCAGAGCGCTCTGCAAGTAGATAGGAGTTTACGTCTGCATGTTGAAAGTAACCCTTTTTACCAGCTCCATGCTTTCTCTAATTGAGAAACAGCGCATCATAGCTAGGCAAGAATAGCCGTGAGATTTCAGTGTTTGAAACAAGTTTACGGAGACAATTCTCTGAAAAAACCTACTGTCAACAAGTGGTTAAAAAGGTCCGGAAAGGCCAAGAAAACGCAAAAGATGACCTTCGCTCAAGACGTTCTTCCACATCAAGTTCTGAGGAAAATGTTGAAAGAATTCGGATTTGTGTTTTTAAAGACCGTCGGTTGACAGTTAGAATGATAGCTGAAGATCTGCTAATCCTCAAATCAATCGTCCACAAAATTCTGACTGAAAAACTTAAAGTGGTAAAATTGTGCGCAAAACTCGTTCCAAAGCTCGTGACTTTTTGGCCCAAAACTCCGTGACAGAACACCAGCCTTATTCACCCGATTTAACCCCTTGCAACTTCTTCCTGTCCCCAAAATGCAAAATGGTGCTTTGGGGGCGGCACTTAGGGTTGTGGAAGCTATTAAGGCAGCAACGACACGGCAACTAATGAGCCTCACAACTAAAAACTTTCAGAAACGGCGTTGGCAAAAGTGCATCTTGTCTCAGGAGGAGTACTTTGAAAGAGACCATATTGAAATAACTGAATAATTGTAAAATAAAGTTATTAATTCACTTTTATACGTACTTTCCGGATAAACCTCGTATTGAAAGTAAAAACTCTAACCAATGCAAACAAAAAATTCCAGATAACCTTTGCGATTGATAGTTGAAATCATTGTTTGTTTTTTATATTTGTGTACAGTAGTAGCCATGTTGTTTTCTATATGTGGCTTTGCAATTGACAGTTGATGTAAATAACTCTTTTTATGCTTCAGATGGCGCTTCGCGATTGATAGTTGAAGGCATTGTTTGTGTTTTTTATATCTGTGCTCAGTAGTGGCCATCTTGTTTTCTATATGACGCTTCGCAATTGACAGTTGATGTAAATAACTCTTTATTCGCTTCAAATATCGCCTCGGGATTGATAGCTGAAGTCATTATTTGTGTTTTTTATATCTGTGCTCAGTGGTAGCCATCTTGTTTTCTATACGTTGCTTCGCAATTGACAGTTGATGTAAATAACTCTTTATATGCTTCGCGATTGATAGTTAAAGTCTTTGTTCGTATTTTTTATATTTGTGCTCAGTGGTGGCCAACTTATTTTCTATATGTTGCTTCGCAATTGACAGTTGAAGTCATTGTTTTTTTTAATATTTGTGTACAGTGGTAGCCATCTTATTTTCTATATGTCGCTTCGCAATTGACAGTTGATGTAAATAATTCGTTATTCGCTGCGCGATTGATAGCGAAAGTCATTGTTTGTGTTTTTATATTTGAGCTCAGTAGTGGCTATCTTGTTTTCTATATGTCGCTTCGCAAATGACAGTTGATGTAAATAACTATTTATTTGCTTCAGATATCGCTTCGCAATTGATAGTTGAAGTCATTGTTTGTGTTTTTTATATTTGTGTACAGTGATGACCAACATATTTTTTATATGTCGCTTCGCAATTGAAAGTTGATGTAAATAACTTTTTATTCGCTTCAGATGTCGCTTTGAGGTTTATAGTTGAAGTCATTGTTTGTGTTTTTTATATTTGTATACAGTAGCGACCATCTTATTTTCTATATGTCGCTTCGCGATTGACAGTTGATGTAAATAATTCGTTTTGCTTCGCGATTGATAGTTAAAAACATTGTTTGGTTTTTTTTTATATTTGTGCTCAGTGGTGCCTATCTTGTTTTCTATATGTTGCTTTGCAAATGACAGTTGATGTAAAAAACTCTTTATTTGCTTCAGACGTCGTTTCGCGATTGATAGTTAAAGTCATTGTTTGTGTTTGTTATACTTGTGCACAGTGGTGACTATCTTATTTTCTATATGTCGCTTCGCGATTGACAGTTGATGTAAATAATTCTTTATTCGCTTTGCGATTGATAGTTAAAATCATTGTTTGTGATTTTTATATTTGTGCTCAGTGGTGACTATCTTGTTTTCTGAATTTCGCTTCGCAAATGATAGTTGATGTAAATAACTTTTTATTTGCTTCAGATGTCGCTTCGCGATTGATAGCTGAAGTCAATGATTGTGTTATTTATATTTGTGCTCATTGATGGCCATCTTGTTTTCTGTATGTCGCTTTGCAATTGACAGTTGATGTAAATAACTCTTTATTCGCTTCAAATGTCGCTTCCCAATTAATAGTTAAAGTCATTGTTTCAGTTTTTTTAAATTTGTGCTCAGTGGCAGCCATCTCGTTTTCTTTATATCGCTTCGCGATTGACAGTTGACGTAAATAACTTTGTATTCGCTTCAGATGTCGCTTCGCAATTGATAGTTGAAGTCATTGTTTGTGTTTTTTAAATTTGTATACAGTGGTTGCCATCTTATTTTCTATATGTTAAATAACTCTTGTTTCGCTTCACATGTCGCAAAGCCCGGTTTTGGGGTTTGCATTTATTTTAAAAGGAAAGAGTTAAGAGAATTGCATCCAATTCGCTTTCACAAAACAAAATGTGTAAAAGTCTGCGGGCGATAAAGAGAAGATACTTTCGAACAAAGTTTCAAACCTACAAATTGTCCGTTTTAGCTTTTAATCTAGATAAGAGCAATATTGTATTAAATTTGTTACATTTTTGTATTAATTAATTTTGTTTAAAAATTTGGAGTTAAAAAACTGCAACAATCCGGCCGTAAACAATATAAATCATTTAAATGCATCAGAAATCCGGCTTATAGTAAAAGTAAATCTGATTTTTTTAGAACTCATTGTATCGATTTTATTAAATATTGTAGGGTTAGTACCAATGTTATTTATATGCATTGTTGCCAAATGTTATCAAAATCCAATGTATGGCTTTAGAGTTATTCAACTTTTTTTATTTCAAAATGTTTGAAACCGGACCGAACAAGTTTTCTAACTTTGTGCTTATTCAAAATTTATCTAATAAACTTTGATCTACTTTTTACAGTTAATACTACTATTGTTGGAGTGCATTCTTAAAAAATTTCATAAAAATCCAATGTATACTTTTAAAATTATTCAACTTTTTCTGACTTCAATTCTGCTAAGTACAAATCTAGTCGGTTATTTAATTCAGAGGTTATGCGAAATTGACCGAATCAATGTTGATTACTTTCTTACAGTTGGTAGTAAAACTTTGCAGAAGCATTGTTGCCAAATTTCAATAAAATCCAATGCATGGTATTAAAATTATTCAACTTTTTCTAACTTAGATTCCGCTAAGTATGAATCTACCCAGTTGACTAATTTTGAGGTTATGCAATATTGACCAAATAGTTTTTGATTTATTTTTTACGGTTGATAGTACTGTTTTTTAGAAATAATATTACTAAATTTTATTAAAATTCATATTTATTAATTTTTCTATACTCAGTATCATTCCAGAACTGATTGTAGTATCACTATTTTTAAGGCTACGTCAAAATTGCCGTATCAATTTTAATATTTTTTATACAGTTGGTAGTACTAATATCTAGCTGCATTTTTGCAAAATTTCTTAAAAATACAATGTATGGTTTTAAAGTTATTCAACTTTTTTTATTTCAAAATTTTTGAAACCAAATCGGATATGTAAAATGTACCGTATTCATTTTAATTACTTTTTTACAGTTGGTACTACTGTTGGTAGAGTGCATTGTTACAAAATTTCAACAAAATCCATGGTATGGTTTTGAAATTATTAATTTTTGTAAATTTAGTAACAATTCAGAACTGATTAATGTAAGATCAATATTTTTGAGGTTATGTCAAAATAGCTGTATTGTATTGATTTAATAATTTTTTTAAAGTTAAATGTACTGATATTTAACTACATTGTTGCAAAATTTCAATAAAATAAAATGATTTAGATTTATTCAACTTTTTCTGTTAAGAATACTAGCGTGGGTAGGCGGGGCATTAAGTTCATTGATTGCAAAACAGTAGTTTCAACTTTAGTTTCCGCCAACCCAAGTGTTTGTAATCCAATTTATTGATAAGAAACACTTGGGTAGGTAGGCAGAGCACTCTGTTTATTGATTGCGGGAGAATAGTTTTGACTAGACTGGGTGGGCGGAGCATTCTGTTTATTGATTGCGGGACAGTAGTTTCAACTTTAGATCCCGTCCACCCACCCAAGTGTTTGTGATCTAATTTTTTTATAACAAACATTAGAGTGGGTGGGCGGGGCACTAAGTTAATTGATTGCAAGACATAAGTTTTAACTTTAGATCCTGCCCCTCACACCCAAGTGTTTGTGATCTAATTTCTTAATCACAAACATTTGGGCGGGTGGACGGATCACTCAGTTTATTGATTGCTGGACAAATGTTTTGACTGAAGTTCCCGGCCACCTACCCAAGTGTTTGTGTTTAAGAAATTGGATGAAAATCACTAGGGCGGGTGAGCGGGGCTCTCAGTTTATTGATTGCGGGAGAGTAGATTTAACTTTAGTTCTCGCCCACCCACCCAAGTGTTTGTGATCTAATTTTTTGATAACAAACATTTAAGTGGGTGGGCGGGGCACAAAGTATATTAATTGCCAACCCACCCAAGTGTTTGTAATCTATTTTTTTGATAACAAACATTTGAGTCGGTAGGCGGGACACTAAGTTTAATAATTAAACAGTAGTTCAATGTTCAATCCCAAAATTTGACTACGCAACAAGCACTTAACATTAAAATGTCTTTTCTTTCTTGATCTGACACATCGGCCACAACTGCTTTGCTTAAACTTGGCATCAAGATTTACACTGAGTAGCAGCAAGGATACCTCAAGGTTTGGTATTATTGCCAATGCTGGTCATTATCCGTGGCGTGTGTCTGTATATTTGTACGCCAGATAAGATTGGTGTATTGCTGTATGTTCCGACTGGTTTTATGTCGAAAACGAATTATTGAGTTCCCGTTCACAATGGCGTTTCCTCTTGTTCGCATTCTTATCTTCAATACGGTTTTATCGGGCCGTTAACTTTTATAATGTAAAACATGTAAATTATTTCACGCGCTGACATAATAGATAATTTGCTAATTAAGCGGCATAATCGTTGCGCAATAATTGTTCACGTTTAATTGCAATCATTTAATACCTTATTGCCAATTAACTTGGTCAAATAGAGTGAAAAATATTGACTATAAATCGGTACTTGAATGCTACAAACGACCGACTTAAATAAACTCTATTATTATCACAGCAGAACCTCTAGTTAATATAGATAAAGACTGCATTAAAAGTTATAACAATTTAATTTAATTTAAGTAGATTTTAATTTTTTTTACTTCTACAAATTTTGATTTAAGATTATAAATAAAATCAGACAAAATTATTGAAAACAAATTTTATATATATATATATATAGTTTAAAATTTTATATTATATACTCATGAATATACCAAAAAAAGTAATCAAAGTCAAACAGTTTTAACAACTATGTAAACAACAATAATTTCTTCAATTTTTGAATTTTAAAAGACAGGTTACTCAGCATATATCTTTATTTATTTAGTTGCATAAATATTCATGCATGCACAGTTAATAAAAAAACTGTTTTTATTAAATTTAAGAAAAAGTTAATTTTGTTCACTGTATTGTGAAGAATCGACTGGAAAAGAATACATTAGTTAATGTATGTAATGTGAAATGACGTAAGATACCTATGATGTCTTCAATAACTTGACTAACTAATAGTAACTTGCATCAGATTGTTGACTTAATCCTATTATAGAATTTTAGCATAATCTGCATCACTTGATGACAAAATTTAAAGCATTTTTAGAGAAATTTTCTTGTCCTTAAAGATTCAACGTACAGAATAAAGGAAAGAAGAAAGAAAAAAATAATGAACAGCAACACTAATCAATTTGTAGAAATTTAGCAAGTCCATTATCTGCATCAATTACATAGTTAATTCAAATTAAACCTTAGTCTGTTGAGGCTTTGACTCAGATTGACATTTTGACTTAGAATTAGTCGCAGCTTTAGTTGGTTTTGGCCCGATACAAGCAAACACCTTAGATGGGTTTAGCTTAAGATTAGCCTTAAGTGGTTTTGGTCCCACTCGATGTGAACTTAGTCCAAATTGAACCGTAGTCGGTTTGACCTTTTACATTTTAGTCCCTATTAAAAAAAGTTTCTGCAGCAGCAGTAAATGTTGTAATTGGTGTTTGAACAAAAGGTGTTTTACCAACTGCAGCAAACAATCCAGAAAAGGTAAGAGCCGTAATTGCTCTTTACTTCTTTTAAGCATCAAAGTAAGAGAGTTTATCTGATCCTCTGATTTTAGCTATCTTCCTTTTTTCTTTCATTTTTGGACAATTCTACAACTCCACAAGTCGACGTTTTTGTTATAGCACTAACTGCACACAATTGCACACCGATAATACTCAAACATTGTTTTTGAACACTTGTGCAAAGCGCCTCAGTTGCACTAACATCATCATCATCAGGACCACTTTTATTGCACCAAGAAACAAATCTTCAGTAATAAGTGCAATGTTTTTTTTTTGAGATTAAGCAAGTGCAATGCCAATCTTAAAAATCGTAAATAGCTCTAGGTATAAGTGGTGTAGGCTGTGATTCTGCAATTCTTTACGATACTAGTGGCTTTTGAAAGTAACCAAGTTTTGAACCTGTAGTACATTTCTGGAGCCAAGCTTCGTCGTTGAGTCGGTTGGGAAAGTGATTGATTAGTGCAGTTAGACTTGTTGACTGCTTGTAGACTAAGGGCAAACAATTGGTTCCAATTCTATTAACAGCGCAACAGAAAATAGTTTATGGTAAAATTGATTTAATTAAAGCGTCAGATAAAGATAGTTTATTATTAAACATTCAAAAATTTGTTTGACTGATTTTGGTAAATGTCAGTTTGACAATACGTTTTTAATAGCAATTTACTATTTTATAACATTAAATGTGAATTATAATATTTCTGATGTACAGATTCCATGTTCTTTTTTCAATCTATTCATAAATACAGATTTTTTAAATAATTAAAAGCATTTATTACTTCTCATTAATTTCTTAGAAGTATTGATTAGTTTACCTACATTCAACGTGTTGAATGAACATTGTATCATGGTTATATTTTATAGCCAGATTAAAGGTCTTTTATTTTAATTCTTCATTATATTAATGTGGGACAATCATGAATATGAATGTTTACGATGAAACTATTCCAGTTTATCAATAAACACATCCAACTTTCTACTGACAGAATAATATTGATTGCATAACACAAACCGAGTATTATATTGCATCGGGATTAGACTCTTCTTCTTTAAATTAATGCCTCCATAACCATCTTCCGACTTCTTATCACCTTACAGACAGTTATTAAATATGGCACTCCCTATAAAGTTGCATATTAACGGTTACATCATGGGTATTTAATATTAAAAAAAACAGGTTGTTAATTGAAAATGTTGTGTGGGAAATCGAATTTTCTATGTAATCGTGATAAATTCGCGCCTGTGCAAATAACGTTTCATTAGTTAATTCATCAATCATATAAAAAATTGACATGTTCTTATGATAACTTAGACGTTATTGATTGTCGGAATAAAAGAAACCATTTAGTTTGATAAATAATGGCAAACTTCTTCTTCCTTCAAGCTCCGGTGATGGGAAGTGCCGGGAGATCATTATGCGATTATGCCATTACCTCGGCTAGATGGTTGAAGAAATAAAAATTAAAAATAATACATTGGCTGCTTTTCGGATCTAATCTCTCATTCTAATAAGTTATAAAATATCGGTGGGATATAACAATGCAGTGTTACCACCCACATAATACGGAAGATACTTGTGCCCTGAGCGGACACGCGTGTTCTTATAACATCCAACCAGCAAATAAAATACGACAGGCGGACAACCATCATTCGGGTTTATCGCATAAATTATAAAACAAACACTTTAACTACCTTAATTACTGTACCTTATAATTACGGTCGCTAATTACGGATTTTACTTTTATGCCTCCCGTCTTATAAGCTTTACTGTTATGGAGCTAAATTTAGTACAACGCTACTTCCTGATCATTTAACAAGCCATAAAATAATCTACACAATTATTTTTTTTGTTGTTTAAATTACTCTATTGTATCATTTTATTGTATCCATGCAAAATCAATAGTTATCTTATATAGTCATAGTTTTTTCAATATTGTTAACTCGATCAATCAATTTGTTAAAAAAAATCTATAAATGTTTTAAATTATATGATAAAACATAAAACACTTGAAACATGATATATCTATTATTGATTGAAGTTGCATGTTAATAATTCATTAATTGTACTGGATGTAACAATTTTATATTGCTTATTTTATTAAAGGTTTTGTGTTACTGTGAGACATAAAAATTACAAATATTATAGTCATAATACCACTGAACCTTAAGGTAACTGCTGTTACTAAATGTGAATTTTGGTGCAAAGTTGAAACAATGCAATAGTAGACCGGTGAGTCAGATCAAAAATTAGATTTTAATGTGAATTATAGTTTTATAGCATAAAAAAAAGTTTGTAATGCATAAACCTGTATAAATTACTTGGCATCCAATTCTGTAAAAACTGAAGCAGAAAAAAAGATGGCTTTCGATATTAAAGATTAATCCAAACAACACCAAAACAAGAAAAATCAGCCAAAGTCTATACTGTCTCCATTCAACTGGCCTAAACAAGGAGAAAACTTCAAATTACAACCACAAAACAAAAAAAGAAAACTCAAACTAAACCAGGCTATGCTACTGAAGGCCAGAAAGAAACCAACTAAATCCAAGTTGTAAAGAAAAGAAGTCAGAGCTGTTGCCCGGTGCCGCCGTCGTAACACATTCCACTCCAGCTAAGCATGGTGCAGCACACCATATCCTTACTCAAAACTAAACTGAAAACTTAAAATTAAAAATCATTTACTATTGCTGGCTTTAAACCGCTCTTATAGTCACCAAGCGTATCACACTAAACGTTTATCTAAAATTAACACAAAACTTAGAATAAGTCCACAGAGACAAAAGACCCAAATCCAAATAGAGACAAAGTTGTTATTGTCTTTACCTGGCAAAGACACAACACTAAAATATTTTCAATAGATCATTTTCGCTTAAGGTTCTGTGTGCATTTTTGTGTGTTCTTTTATAATAAAGCGTGACCAATCATAAACGTCTTAGATTGGTCAATCTGATAACAAACTTTTTCAACAAAAAATGCACCCACCTGAATGTCGTCGGCAGGTCCCAAAAGTTAATGCAGTTTAAAGTTTGTCCAAATAGAAACTAAAACTCGGTAGAATGTGATCTACCCAGTAACAGTTTTGATCAATTTAGGTAATGATTGACTTTAGACTCCATTTATCAATAAAGCCTTTTGCTCTCCGTATACCATGACTTGATTGCCAGACTAATATTCAATGTTGACGTGTCGTGATTGTTGTAGCATTTAGTTCTGGCCTAAATAAAATCGCCAGCAGTTATTTCTGTGTTATTCTCCAATGATTATAGTTCACCTTTAGAGGTAGAAGTTCGTCTCATTATTTCTAAAAATAATCTTCTAAAAGCGTACAAACTAACTTTTTTACTCCGTACCGCCCCTCTAATAAATTTTCGTGAAAGTGATGAAATGCGGTATTATGATGAACTTCTTTCCACTAAATCTGTTTTCACTAAATCAAAGTAGCGGTCGATATGCTCTTAAACGTATTTTTTGCCTGCCCAAGAAGGCCAATAAAAACTAATGGCAACACATTCCCAAAATATGTTTGCTCCCGTGTTTAAAAGGGTGCCTTAGGCTTCTATGGCACAATCTTAGTACTGAAGCAAAAAACTGTTTTTTTTACACAATACGTAACACAAAAATCGTTCTAAAACCCAATTGTCTTAAAATAACAAACAAAAAATTGTATGCGTAAATTCATTGAAAAACTACACAAAAACCTTATTTATTCCTTAAAGTACTCCAAAAATCGTACAAAAACCCGTTTATGTGTGAAAATAACTAAAAATCGCAAATTTATTACATAAAATAGTGCAAAAAATCGCGTATAAACCCCTTTTGTGCAAATAAATTCTTCAAAAATTCTACAAAAAACCTTTTTGTTGCATTTTCTTTTATCGCACAGAAAACTTATTTTCAAATAATGTTAGGCAAAAATTACCCATTTGCCCTAGTAACTATTATATATATATATATATATATTTTAAATAAAACAAAAAAATATTTTTTCCTAAAACTGATCAAAAATCCCACAAAAAAATTCATTTATTGCATAAAACAATGCAAATATTGCGCAATCCAAAAACTTATTTGTATTCACAAAAAAGTCTACAAATAAAACATTTATTGCATAAAATTCGACAAAAAATTGCACAAAAAAACCATTTATTGTATTAAGTAGACTAAAAATCGCACTAGAAACCCGTTTTAACCCAACTGTCCTAATAAATTTGTCAAAAATTCCACAGAAAAACCCTTTATTGCATCAAATTTGTGCAGATAACTCATTTTAATATAAAATAATGCAATCATTGAGCAAAAAAACCATTTATAGTAAAAAACTTAGCAAAAAAAAACATATTTTACATAAAGTAATTGCGTTTAAAACATATTTATTAGTAAAAATCGTACAAACCGGTATATTGTAAAACTCAAAAACTGCACATAAAACCCATTATTACATAAAGTAGTGCGCCACGTAAAAAAAACCGTTCATGGTCCATTTTTTATTAAAAATCGCGCAAAAACACCATTAGTCACAAAAAAAAATGATCAAATATTGTAAAAAAAAAACAATAAACACAAATCTTATCTAAAATCGCCCAAACAACCTATTTATTGCATATAATACTGCAAATTTCAGAAATGTAAATTAGATGCTTGGACTGAGTCTAATGTGTACAAAACTCAGTATACCGTGGATTGTAAAGCATGTGGCACTTACCCACGAGTCAAATATAACTTTATACATATAAATTTGCGGAACAAGGCCTAGTCTGTTCCACAAACTAATTTAATCAAATAAACATTGACCCAGTTTATAACTTAAAAGTTAATTTCTATAATATTTGTCTACGCTATCCGGCAAAATTGTGTAAAAGGTCACCTTGTTTGCCTAGTCAGTATCTCATACCCTTAGTGCGCGGTTAATCAAGGTCTTTCAATCTCTTAGCACACCTCCAAATTATTCATTGACTTTGAGAACATTTCCGTTTTCATCATTTGACCATTTAAGCTAAAGATTCTTTTTACAAGAGATTTACTTAATTGGTTTCTTTATGGGACAAATGTATGGATGTAGTGGCTGAAGATGTTTCCGTGTTCGTAATCATATTGCGTTGGTCTCGATTAAGAGATCCACTATTTTGTCTCCCAGGTTAGAGTACAAGACTGTGGGAAAAGATGTAACCCCTTTCGGTCGCTACCCTAGCGCATAGAAAAGTTGCACACGCGGACTAATACCATTGCACAGTAGACATTTTTCCACTTTGAACTGTCGTCTGCCGTTGGGCAACTCTTCGGTCTACTTTTGGCTCAATTTTCAGTTGCCATTGCTAGTAGGTACCAAATGCTTGGTAACCAAAATTTCTTTTTCTATCTCTATAATGGAGCCCTATCATTTTAAACCAAGGGAACTGGCTTACTAGTAGCCTTAAAAATGCAATAAAAAACAAAATAAATAACGGTTTGATAAATAATCCTAGGAGAATCCTGATAACAATGAGAATCCTCCCACAACAGCTGGCAGCTGAAAAAACAATCTAAACTTACCCTCGCAATAAAAACAAACAGATTACGAATATGGATATTGCTTTACTTAGCAGACAAAAACTTGGCTGGGTCAGAAAAGAAAATCTCTCAAAAGCACAACAAGAACTGCTGCAAATTCATAGCAGGCAAGAAAGCATACAAAGGTCACCTACTAAAACATCTTTGGACGCAACCAAGCACAAACAAGAAGAACCAGCAAACCTACAGGAAGTAAAAAGAGTAAAAAAAAAACAGCGTAGAAGCAACGCCATGGAACTCGGAGGTAAACATTGCAACTCTAGCCAAAAAATTAACAAATACAATTAAAAAAAAAAAAAAATACTATAAGGAAAAAAAAACTCCTAAAAGCACAGAAAATGGCAAAAAGAAATCGTACCCCAAAATGGTAAAAAAGATTTGGGCAACTTGTCAATAAATAAAACTAACACCAAGAAAAAAGAGTGAAAAAACATTGAAAAAACATCAAAAAAAAAAAAATACCAAAGAAACATGGAAAAGTAGAAAAAGTAATACATCACAACCATCAGAATCGCAAACACTAATGTAACATCCCTATTAAAAAAAAAACTCAAAGTAGAATAGACCACCAAAAAAAATGATAATAAGAATAACCCTTAAAAGATATAACAACTGCCTGAATTTAGGTACATCAAAGCGGAGTACAAGGAGAGTGCTACCGGTGAGAAAAAAATGCATAACGTGCTTAGAATTAAACCACTTAAAAAAAAGAGAAAAAAGGTTCTATCCCCTATCTAATACGGCCAACCAGGCAATGGTACAGAAAGCAGTCAAAGCAATCCAAAAACAAAATAACACGTCCAGTCAAGCACAGGACAAAAATAACAGTAAATCAAAGACAACTGCTAGAATTACAGAACAAAAAAATTATGCAGTACGGCAGACAGAACATATATGATTAACAACGCTAACAAAAGTTAAGAAAGAGCGGTCACTTGATAGATGAGTGTCCCCAAAAAAGCAAAGCGCAGCTTTCTTTCCAAATGAATCCTTTACCTCATATAGGCTTCCAAACATACATACATGACTTCTCTGTAGCTCAGTATTCCCAACACCTCAATTGTCTACCCCAAAATAGAACGGCTGGACTAGGTATACATTCTGCAGATTAATGTAGGCAGATCGATAGCTGCCGATAATGTCCTGGAATTAACAGCAACGAACGCTGTAAAAGACATCATTATAACAAGTAAATCAAACATTAAAATAGATTAAAAAAAAGCAGTACCGTGTTTGACACAGACTATGACAATGAGATCAAATAATACAGAAAAACATTAAAGTTAGAAGCAAGAAAAAAATGTAAGGAATTGCGTAGGTAGACATCAATCATATTAAAGTCATGTCATGCTGTATATCACATAACTAACACCGGGGAATATGAAGAGTTTGTCAAAGCAAGCACCAGTACATCTTCAATAAAGTAGCAACAAGAAAAAAAAAACGTAAGAAAAATCTTAAATAAAAAATCAAGATAAAACCTAAATAAGCTAGACAAGGTTTAGGCAAAAAAAAAACAAACAGCACAGTCAAATCTTTTTGTGCACAAAAAAGATAAAAAAAAGACCAAAACTAAAAATTAAAAAAAAAAATAATATTATAATGTTATAAAAACGCTAATGCTGAAATCTAAAAAAAAGAGAAAGTAGAAAAAGTTGAACAAGGACCTTAAGAAGAACATATGGGAATATGAGTACAAAATAACCGCCAAAAATATCAAGCCCAGAGAAAAACTTTCAAGCCTTGTGTACAGCACAACCGGAGTGAAGTACAAAAAAAAAACACAATAACAAACAATAAAGCAAAAAACTGCACAAAACGTTCCAGCAGAGGTAGTAAAAAGAACCGCTAAAAAAATACCAGAATCCATTCTATACTTCCTCAACGCAGAATAAAGAAAAAAATCGGTATATAAGAGTATGAAACCCATAAAAAAATTCTACGATTTTTTAGATTTTTTGTCGTTTTTTCACTTAATCGCATTTTTTGTTTAAAAACCGCAATTTTAACTCAAAAAAATAAATTTACTAATGAAATCAATCAGAAATTTTTTGTAGAATCCAAATCTGGCGCCATTTCAAGTCTATACCCTGTCTATAAGCCGCAAAAGCCATAAAACCATGTTTTTGTTCTTAGTGGGCTGGGCAAAAAAAAAAAGAATTTAAAAAAAAATTTAATCGTCAAAGTTGACGTAAATTAATTGGAAAATATGAATTTGTTTTGTGTATTTGGGTTTAAAAGATCTAAAACTCAAAAAAAACTGCAAAATTAAGCCTATTTTTCAACATAAACTTTTACAAATGCACATTTAGCAGTTTTCAGAGAAACTATACACCAAATATTATTAAAAAATTGAGTTTTGCAAACAATTCTACATAGAAAATAGTCAGTCGTGCTTATCTGGCGAAGAAAACTACATCTAGAAAAAAAAAATTTGTTTAACATTTACTTATAAAATATATTTTTTTTAATTTTTCTTAAAAATTATTTAGATTATATTTTTTTAAGCTTATTTCAGAAGTTTAACAAAGTCATCTTTTGTTGCTTGAACCAATTTTAGGCCATTTTACTCATTGTTTGATAGTTTTTGCGCTTGCGGCACAAATTTAGACTCGATCTATCGGCGCCAAAATTTGAAAATATTATAATTTTTGGCATTCAAACATAAATCCGCCTGGCGCTTATAAAAATTTGTAAAAAAAACGTTTTAAACCACATCCTAGTGTGATTATAATATGTTTTGTAAATATAAAAAAATAATTAATTTTAACGCATTTTTTGCCTGAAAATTTGTTTCACAATGGACTGTACCTCTGAGCGAGGCTAAATGAGCATTTGTGAAAGTTTATCTTGAAGAATAGGTCTACTTCGCAGATTTTTTGAGTTTTAGACCCATAAAACCCAAATACACAGAAAAAAATTATATTCTCCTAATAATTTACGCCAAAATACGTCAACTTTGGCGGTTAAAAAAAATTTAAAAATGCTCCTTTTTGCCCAGCCCACTGAGAACAAAAACATGATTTTATGGCTTTTGCGGCTTATAAACAGGGTATAGACTTAAAATGGCGCCAGATTTGGATTCTACGAAAAATTTCTGATTGTTTTCATTAGTAATTTTTTTTCTTAAGTTAAAATTGCGGTTTTTAAACAAAAAATGCGATTAAGTTAAAAAATTCCAAAAAAACTAAAAAAAAATCGTAATCAGTTTCATACCCTATTATACTAATCAAGGAACTACCAATAAGTTATAGAAACTAAAACAAAATACATAAGCAAGTTTCTCAATGCACCCCTCCCCCCCCCCCAGCTCTGGTCCGTTTGAAATGAAATTGCCCATATACAGACGTTAGAATAGAAACCGCACACAAAAAAAATTGCGCAAAAACAGAGAAAGTTAAAAAATGCAAACAGTAAACTGATACCACAAACAGAGTGAGTAAGCAAACAAAATAAAAAAATGCTGAGAACAGTGATCACGTTAGTACAGTTTTTGCAGCAACAGTATGGGTTAACGCTTTGAAAGTCAAGAAGTACAGAAAATTTAATCACAAAAACACATCAAACTTGCACTAGACATAGTCCTAGCAACATGCGTTCCAGAAACATTGTTAGCAGTCAAGAGAGCAAAAAGAACAGAAAGATAAAGACAAAACTTTAGAACAGAACAATGCCAGAAGATGTGAGGAAAAAGAAAGAAGCAGAAAATGTGAGAATAAAAAACGCCAACTGGATTTAGAAAAGCACAAGCAAATAAGCTACCACCTCTGCTTTCAACAAAATAGAAAAAACTGCAAGCAGCAACTGCATCTACTGCAGGGCAGAAGAAAACACAACCAAACATACTCTGTTCTACTGCAATAAAAAACAAGAAAAGAAGAATAAGTGCAAGGCAGACATTAAACGCAAAATTTCTGCAGATAACCTTGTAAAGCAGACATTGGATAAGAAACAAAATTAGAACTCATCAAAAATCTTATTTAAATCATAAAAAAAATAAACCTTACAATAAAAGACAAAAAACCTTATTAACCCTCAAGCTGAAAAATAGAAAAAGTGATGCCAGCTCCAAGCTGATATTGGTTCTGCGGGACGCGTTTGGTCATTTTTTTAGGATGTTTCTTTTGGCGGCATCCGACAGTATCTAAAATAATCTAAAATAGAACAACACTGACCATCTCATAATCATTTGATCAATTCAATACAGATTACAAGTGTCAAAAAACTTTTCGGATACGCCATATAAAACTCATATACGCAAAGAACTACTAATGGACGACTTTATTATGTATTAAATACTCATTTGTAGTTATAATAAAAAATGGCAAACCCCGCTGCTGCAACTGAATAATGAAACTAAAGCCAAGTTTATAATAAAGCTCAAAACCCATGATATTTAATCAAATTTTAAACAAGACATATCTCAACTCATGTTTCTGAATGTCACTTTGTGCATTTTGATGCCAAGCAATAGAATATAACAGTATAAATCAGACGACAACTAATTCAAAAACAAATTTTGTCTTATAAAATAATATGTTTTCAACTTTAATGATTTTGCATGTTTACTAATTTTAGTAATATTTGATGATTCATCACCGACGCTAAAGATTATCTCGTCTAGACAGTTGAAGTATATAAAATAAAAGTAATATTGATTAAACATTTATCTAAGCTACTTCCTTCAGATTTTTTTTTTTAATTTTTCTTTAAATACAACAAAAATCTCAATTCATTAGAATTTGAAGTATAGGTATAATATATTTGTCGATTCTTTGATTAAAGTGCATAAGAAAATATAGCTCAAATAATTATTGCATACACCATCAACATTCCATAATAATTCATACTCAATAACTTTACACTTTATATTATATTTCCAACACGTTCATAATTAATATATAATTTTTTTATTGATTAATCATAAAATTTAATGAAACAGTCAGGAATAATAATAATCGATTAAACCAAAGTCGATTAGAGATAAAAGTAAAAACATATGAAATGTAGTTATATTAAATAGAAAAGTAATTAATTATAATTAATATAATATAATGAATTAAACTTAATTATGTATGTGGGTATTAATAATGATGGTTAAGTTTGTAACATTACTTTTTCTTTATGGTCTTAAGAGAGCGAGCTTACTCATTAATAAAATCAATAGTTAAAATTAATGTTGCATGAAAATAATATATTATAAATGGAAAATGGGAACGCTTTAAGATTGTTTATAGTTGCTAAATGTAATAATGTAAATAGGAAAGTGATTTATTTTGTTTTCCTAGAAAATTTGAATGGTTTATAGACAAAACTGTAAGTAATGCAAAGAATATTAGTAGCAACTTCTCGGGAATACAAAAGGACTACTACTTTATCAGTAGATATTAAATTAAGTACTACAAAACTATAAATTAATTGCTCACAAATTATTGCCTTAGAATAGTTTGAAATACTAAGAAAGATTACTTATTAAATAAAATTTAATACTTAATTAAGATATGTATTAATCCAAAGCCAAATTCACTAATTGGTAAAAAAACGCAATTGGGGCTCTAAATTAATATTAATATAATTTCAAAATTATGTATTAAAGGTTTCAAATTTTAGACTTGTATTTTGAGTTATGCAACTATTGTATCTAGCGACATGGTTTAGTAATTTGCAGATACAATACAAAAACAAACAAAATACCATTCCAGTAATTTATGTAAATAAATTCAACTTAAACAATTATGCAACATTCAAGCGTTACAGGCCATAATATTAATAACTGCATCAACTACTGTGTAAACAATTAATGTCCGCAACAATCTTATTTTTAGAACACATCAGTGTAATAAATATTTATCATGCAATTAGTTGCTTCTAAATGTATTTATTTTTTGTCAATTAAAATTAGAAAAAAATATAAACCAGATCATCATTACAAACAATAAAAATCTCATTCACTAAATAGACGAACCGATACGATAAAAAACAACAAAACGACGGACATAAGGATGTCATGTCTGAATAATTCCACGCGTGAGATCCAGCAGCTCCGTCGATGGGCAAACAAGAACAACGACAGAAGAAACTAAAAAAAAAAAGACACTGTGCAACACGTCTAAGTTATTTCCTCTGCCTCTAAAAATACCCGAGTAAAAATTTAAATAAGAGAACAAAGAAACATTTCACGCTTGATTTCAAATCCCCGGCAAATAATATTCGATTATTTAATATCGCAACTTGGCAAAACGCACTGACGTAAGACACCGTTCGAAAATCGTGACTCCCAACCACTGAATCTATTTTATTTAGCATTAAAAATTTTCCACCTGCAACAATTGCAACACCCAACTGAAACATATATTTTAACATCAAGTTTATTTAATTTTTTATTATTATATTAAAATCGAAAGCGTTTGTTGACTTGTATTTATGCAATATGTTGTTATGTTCCTGTATATCCAGATCGGATTCTTTTTTTCGTTTCGAGAGAAGAGAAACTGATCCATATAAGTTACAAGAGTTAAAAGTGGAGCAACCGCATATTGTGTCCAGTTATTCAGGAAGTATGTGTGTATGTGTGTGAAACCAGATATCGCATTTCAATTAGTCCAATGGTAACATTTATCATTAAATATTTTAACAAGCTGTATAGATAGGCTTGGTTCCATATATGGATAACTGGTAAATATAACGAAATGTATTACAAAATATTTACAAAGTTTAATAATGCAATTTCTACAGAATGCGTTCTGGAATTAAGAAGACTGGCATTGGTTGCAATTATCGTTGATCCAAATACTATAAGACATTTACCAATTGAGTTCATCTATTCATAAAAATTATGTATAAAAAAATATTAAAGTATGTAAACTGTCATATATGAAGAAAAAATTGAAAATTGTTTAAAATTAAAACTAGTTTTAGCATCACGGACTTAAGTTTTAATATTTTAATTTCAAATTTAGTGTACACTTTGCCGACACATTATGCAACAATATAACAAATTTTAAATAAAATTAAAAACTGTCAAAATTACTTTTTACTAATTTTAGTTTCATAAACGTAAGTTTTGATATTTTAATTTCAAACAACTTATACAATATATTTATAGCAACGTAAAACATATTTTTGACCTGTCAGACATGCTTCTAAACTGTCAAACAAGTTTGCAACATAGCCATGCATTTCTAATAACTGTCAAACATAATTTACATACATTGAACCTATTTCAAATCTTTTATAACATATTTAGTCACTGTCAAACATATTTCTGAACTGTCAAACTTATTTGCTGCATTGTTAAGCATTTCTATAAACTGTCAAACATACTTCATACAAGTTAAACATGTTTGAAACCTGCCATAACATATATAGTAAATGTCAAACATGTTTCGCAACTGTCAAACACATTTACAGCAATGTCAAGTATATTTTTGACCTGTCAGACATGTTATCAAACATATTTGGAACATTGTCATGCTTTTTAGAAACAGTCAAACTGTATTTTATATACGTTAAAAAATGTTATTACATATTTAGTAATTGTCTAACATATTTTGCAACTGTCAAACATTTTTGTACATATTAAGTCAACTATCAAAAACATTTAGACAATGTCAAACATATTTTTGCTCTTTCAGACATGTTTCTGAAGTGCCAATATTATTTCCAGCCTTGTTAAGCGTATCGAAAACCTATAGCCACCCACCAATAAAAAACCAGAAAACAAAACCAAAAATATTAGACAGTCCCTGTTTATCTACCAGAAACCATTAGACAGTCTGGAATCATATCTCTAGGTTCAAGTACAACTATTTAACATCTTCTACTACAAAAACATATAAAACTTGCAAGAACGTGCAAACTTAAGTGCGTTCGCACAGTCAAAAACACCAAAATGTTAATGACCGTTTAGATGCAATCTGTATCCAAACAATATTTTAAGAGCTCTACCCATAACTGATCAAAACTGACCCAAAAATCCCCCAAAGTGGTCCCAAAAACACCTGCGTCTTCATCCGCTGCTGCAGCAAAGCAGCAACCCACAAGGACTCCAGACGACCAGGTCCAGAACTCAAAAAACCTACCAAGTACCTAGTCAACTCCTGACCTTCCAAAGACAAAAAACCAATAGAAATCCTTCTAGAGAGTACTGTTGCCGCCTAGAAGACAACCCCGCTCCCATAAAAAAAATTAGAAGAAAAGAATAAGACAAAAAAATCAAAGAAGCATACAAGTGAGTACTCTTTAATTTCTTGCTTCAATAAGCCATCAGTCAACCCCACTCGTCAGATGACTTCAACACTAAAAAAACCTTCAGCCACTAAGACCAAAAGGTACTCAACACGGCCAACCCCTAAGGCGCAGTCGACCAATTCTGGTCCTACCACAAGCACCTTAACTCCGCCAGCACCCACAGAAGACGGCGGCGCAAGCCGCCTTCCGCCCATCACTATCCGTTCACCAAAGGCTGTTAACAACTTTTAAGTCACTAAAAATAACCATCAACCTCTCGCATACAAACTTACGTGCAGTAATTGATTATTGTGTAAAAAAATATTTCTTTCACTACACGTACCAATTATATATAAAAAGACACTAAATACGTCATCAGGAATGTACCTGACTGCATCACGGCTAATGTTGTGTAAGCTGAGCAGAACAGAAAAACCTCTCCAATGCTGTATGTTTACTTTTCTCAAGAAGCTAATAACAGAAAAATTCTGTCTCGTGCTTCACGTTACCGTCAACTACAAGCAAAAAATCGCACCGAATGCAGTAGGACGCACATCACTATCTACAAAAACTGACCGCATTATCTTAAACTGAGAGCTAGCCGCAATAGCTAGTCATACAGTAAAGCCCCTGCTCCTTGTCAGCAGATTCTTCTCCACCTAGGAGCACATTCAATGCTCGCAAAGAGAAGTCCTATGCGCAACTTTCAGATAAAGATCAGCTGTAACTCTGCTTATCCCAAGCGAGTGACAAAAATTTTATAAACATAATTATATCTTTAGCCAAGCTTTTAGTCAATTAAATGGCTAATTTTTATCAGATAAGTCTGTTCTGTTAGTTAATCAGTTTAAATTTGGCTTATCAGCTTAAAAAGACTATGAATGCCTAAAAGATTGTCCATCTATAAGGTACATTACTCAAAAAACCAAATAACCTTCAAACCGTCTTCGCTAATAGTGAAACGGCAAGTAAGCAGAGTTTAATGACAATGTAGCTGCAAAAACGTCAAAAAATATTTAAAAAATAAAAGTTTGTTAATAAAGACTTGGGCAGATGTGCGGTACACTATACTACAAATCACCTAACTACAATCCGAAAATCAAAAAATTTAGTGCAAGCACATAATCCGCAAGAAGCGTGTACGCAAAATCTTGCCGCTATAAAACTTGCCAGCCAATTCCACTACAATCTTCAAAGCCACAACATCTCTTCTACATCCACCAAACATCAAGCAAACCAAAAAAAGTCCGCTTATAAGTGCCCTCGGTGACCTCCGTCCTAACTTCGCAGTATTTATCACCACTGAGTTAAATCTTCTGGCTGTAATTAGTCTCTGAAAAGCATCTCCAACAACCTCCACCAAGACTTCGTTGTACCCTAGAAAGTAACCATCTCCAGAATGCAATTCACTGGAAAGATAGTCCCCAAATCACGGTTTCTCAAGCATACCGCATACCATCAGCTCAAAAACCGCAGTAAAACATCGCCTTCGACAAAATGTAGTCCATATCACACGAAATTCGCAAAGAACCTGGCCTCAAAGTCAAAACCAGCCATAATCAAAATAGGTTTGTTACTATAAACAAGCATTTTCGCAGCAAAAATAATATATACTTAAACATGTCAATGTGGTAAAAAAAAATAAGTTTCAAGTAATGGCCTATTCAATATCAAAAAATGTCAATCAAGACTTCAACCCTGGACATCTCGTTCACTCTGAAAAAATACCTTACTTGGAAAACTCTCAAACTTAAAAAAACCCAAGCAAGACCAAGTGCAAGACACTAAACTAAAAAGCTTGATATTGTTTATACAATGGTTAGAAGAAAAAGACTGGCAATTTGCACCAAATACCTCCTACGCCAAGTGTTCAAATCAACATTGTACCTGGATAGTCAGACAGAGACTCAAACGTAGAAAGCTTCCGCAAAATATATCAAACCAAAACGTCATTTGCCATCTATACCAAACTAACACTAGCAGTAGTTCCCTAAACAAAATTAACAATGACCCCGCCTTGATATCAAATGAAACTACGCAATCATATCACGTTTAATCTTATTAAGGTAAATAAAAGCCAAAACCTGATTCCAAACCAAGCAGACACTGGTCCACGTTACTCACTAATAAAAGCGGACCTAACACTATATAAAGTACTCATAAGGTTAGCACCAGGACAGCCTTAACCTACTGCAGGCCCATGTCTAGAGAAAACTACCCCGCAACAAAAAAAAGTTGACAATAACAAAAATAGCTTTAGAACAAGACAATAATGTAATAAAACCCAAAAAGATTGACATCTTTTCCTATTTTATTTCCTCAAGCAAAGTGCAACATTAGTGCGTAATACAAAAAACCTTCCGTAAAACCCCCGAGAATAGAAACTGAGTCGCAAAAGCAAAAAAATCAATGTCAACAGAATCCCGCTAAGCCAGTTCCTCTACCAACTTCAAAGTCACAACATCTCTCATAATTCCATCAAATATCAACCAAGAAAGTACACTGCTAAACTGCATCTAGTGGCCGCAATAGACCGAGTCACCTATTGACCTCGTCAACCTCCGTCAAGACCTCGCAGAATTGATCACCAAGATTGTTTAGCCACAAAAGTATAACTGCAAAAGCATCTTCAATAACCTGTGCAAAAACCTCGTGGTACCCTAGAAGATAAGCACTACCTCTATTTTTAAGACGTATTTCCGTAAAGGTATTGTCTTCAAATATCCGTTTCCATTCTCTCTGTCATTTCCTAGAGATAAACAAACCCAAAGCTGCAAAAACCCTAAATTACTAACATCCCATTTTTCAAATATACCACCAGCGCTCAAAAGCCTCCCTCAACTACTCCAACAAAAAAACCCAGTTCTAGGACAAGAACATCTGTTCAAGGAGGTCATTCCGTAGAGAATATCTCCAACAACTTCCACCAAAACCTCGTAGTATCTCCAAGCTCTACCTGCTAAAATGAGCCAAATTCTCCTATTTCCAAACTTTTAATACAAAAAAAAAACCTCGTGGTATCTTGGAAGGTAACCACTGCCCTATTTCCAGGAAGCAATAAAACGATAACTACCCTCCGTAATCTTGTCCACTCCCTGCGACAATTTTAAGAATCCCACATTAATAACACTATTTCTCTGGCATCACTACCACTTCAAAAACCGTTAAGAATAATTGATAACAATCACCTCTAACAAAACTAGACCGTAAAAATAAGCGCCCAACGTTGGGCAACTTAATGGTGAAAGAGAATTCCCAACACCTATAAAAGCTTCTCCAAAGAAACAAATTTGTTAGCAAAAATTGCTACAGATTCTGGACATGATGTCCAGAATCCCCCATTACCAAGAGAATTTCTCCAGAATTTAACCACATTGTACATCTTGGTTTAAACTCCAACCAAAATCAACATATCCTGTACTAACGACTTCTAATTGAGAAGAAAAATGTACAAAAGTTTTGCTACTGTGAGCAAAAACTCTATACCTCTGTACTGTCAATCAAAATAGAAAAATAAAGTAAGTAATAATAGCCTAGTCAACATCATGAGACCTTAAGCAAGATCTGCTAGATGATGTCGGTCAAAAGCTCAAGCCCAAACAAAAAATTCTTGAAGAATATCTCACCAAAACCTAACAAACCCAACAACTGAAAAATCATGAAACCTATTTCTAAAAATTTAAAACCACAATTGGTAATTCTAACCAAGTACCTCCTACGGATAGACATCGTAAACGTTGGGGACTTTAACAAAAATGAACAGACCAAAATCTTCTAGCATTGCCAGCTCACTGCAGTTCTTTAGACAAAACCAGCAACGCCGCCGCTCCGACATCGGATCTTTAAGTGCCAGGTCTAATTACGTTTGATCGAATCAACCTAGACGACCCAGAAAAGCAAGCAAAAACTGTTCCCAAACCTATCAGAGCTTAACCATCACCACTAGCCAAGTTGATTCCTTCACTACTGAAAACAGACCTAGACTTTAAAAAGCAAAACTCATAAGACAACTCCAGTTAATGACCTTAGACTGTTCAAGACTCAACTAATACCAAATACTCTAGCAAAACCGAGTAGTTTGTTAACACCAACTGAAACAACGTAGAACACAAAACCTTAAAGCGAGCGCGCTACGCGGGCCAGACAATTTCAAGACCCCAAGTGATAGTAAACCTCGTGCAATAGGTCAAACTACTACCACCTAACAGTGACAATACTAAAAATAACTCTTGGACATGATTTTAAACGTAAATCCCAGGCAAATTAACTTTACTATTTTATTATTATTTCCCCAAGAAAATGCAAAACATAAGTTCATACCATAAGAACGCACGACTCTTCCGTGATACTCTCGATAGTAGAACAAAATTGCAACAGTAGAGATTGTTGCAGACACGTGATCCGCAAAATGTGTGGTAAAACAGAACCCAAAAAACCTGCCAAACACCCAAAAAGTTTAAAAGCCAAAAAAACACATTTTCGTTATCAGACTATAGTAAGTATAACTACCAAACTTTAGTCAAATCTAAATAACACTAGACGAATTGAAACGTAACCACCAAAAATAAAACTCGAGTTTAACCTTTGCATCTAAAAGCCTTCTTTAGGTATTGCGTTAAAAGTGCAAAATTTTACTTTGAAAATTCTGAATTACGTGGTCGGCAGCCTGTCTAGCACTAAGTAGATTGCCCACACCCTCACTATCTCTAGATATAGATTTCAAAATAATCAAAAAACGTAAAATGCTAAATTAAAAAAATCTGTTTATAAAAAGCCACATATGACCCAATAATCTTAAAAGAAGTAGCAATTCCAGTAAAATAGTAGAAAAAACAATCATATTTAGTCGCATATCAATAGGCTAGTGCCGGACCTGTGTTATATCATAAGATCATTCTCAAGTATATCCGTAAGACCTCCCATCAATTTTGAATTAAATATGAAGCATGCCCATATATGACATTTCGATAGTTTCAAATGACAATTTGAGTGTTATGACATTTAATATAATGAGGTGCGTAAATATTCAATAAATGTTGACGGTAATGATCGACCGACATTGCTACATCGATCTATAGCTATTATTGTTTTTGATATTTACATAGACGGTGTTCAATTAAATAAGCGAACAATTTAAATTGATATCGAAACGTTCGGTAAACACAAATGAGAATAAATCAAAACTGGCATTTAACGTAATATCGACGTTTCTCAAACAATCGGAACGCAAATCATTTCAAATTATTTCCTACAATCGCATATAAACAATAACACTTCGTCGTAAGCGAAAGCTGTAATAATAGTTTTACCACCACCACAACATTCACCGATAAATAATCATTCTGTTTGATCAGCAATTTCGCAGTGATGTTGCGCATAATTAATTATTTTGTTAATTATAATAAACCTCTTCGCTTAATTTATGTTATTCGTAGACCATAAAGTACATTGCCTATAAATATGTTTTTAGGATTTATAGCAGGATAGTTGCACTTGTATCCTGTTGTAATGTGATATCTTCTTTCTTTTCTTGCTAGGTTTTCTCACATCATGTGGAAAATTAACGAGAGAAAATAAGTTTCAAGTCGCTTGTATATAAAGTCTAATAAACCATTTAGAAATGTGACGTGTGAATTTAAATATGAATATAGACCGTGTTGAGTGTGTGTAGCTAGAGAACCCTATAAATTTCTGAAAACTAATTATCATGAAACATTACCATAAAGATCATAGATCATTCGGTTTTGTACGTTGCAGACTTGTAATAGTTGTAATAACGTTTTGTATATGCGCGTATAAAAAGGACATAATATAGATTTATAAGTGGTTGCTTTTATCCTGGTTGCCGCTATGGAATGAGGATGTGTATCGGACACACCTGAGTGTCATTTTGCCGTCATACAGCCATCATCTCGACTCCGGCATCTCACCATCACCATCGGCCCGTAAAAACACGGGCACAACGTTCTCCACGTTATGACAGGCATCCGTTGACAATCTTACAACATAAATACTTATTCCATTGAACTTTCAATTACACAGGAATATCTGCACTTGTTCTGCCGCAATTATTTTTTTCAACGTGCACGTTCATAACGGCTGAGAAAGTTGTATTGTTTTGCATGATATACTTTTTTCCATATTTTGATTGATATGCACGTTTTATGTTTCGAAATTGCTAATCACTTATCTAATTAGATTTATACTTAGTTGGTCGTTCTCTTATTTCGATACGGTTCCCATCGTATTTCATTTTAGTATCATATAATTAGTCATTACAAAATAAGCTATTTTATGAACTTTTCTGAACAATTTTAAATTTCACTTGTTATTCAAAATTATAATAATATTTAATTAAATTGAATTATAAATGTTTCACTATATTTTAATATTACTCATAAAATCGATTTCAACGACATATTTCTAGTCAGACTAGAAAATAATAAGCAACGAGCACCCACAATAAGAAAACGGCGAGGCGCCCGAGTAAAGTACCGCTAACCGGTAGATTGACAGCAGATAAACCGAATTCAGAGCGCCTCGCAATTTAAATAAATTGAATCATATTCTATACTTAGACAGTGGAGTCGCCTTGCAATACCCATTTCTCTAAAACTGGAATAATACGAGTAATAATTTACTTTTGGAATTGGCATAAAACATCCTACACATTGGGTTATATAATTTTTCTGCGGCCGACTCCGCACCCACTCGACCAAATTGTTATAACTACAACTAACTATTAGAGATTCGTTTAAAAAATTATAATGTATACAATATACATTGCAAAAAAAGATTTTTAACTGAGATTATTTCAAAATAACCAGAATTTATTGCTTGTAAGGACATTATTTAACAATTCTAAATTGTTACCATAACGGTTGACTAATGTTATTTTTAATAAATTATGTAAGATTTTGAAATAAAAATGTTAATATTATTTACTTAAAATAATAAATGAATGAATAGTGTAAACAATTATATGTTTGTTAAGTACTTACGATAGTATTATATCATTTATATAATAATAAAAGAATCTATAAATAATAAAATATATTGATGTGGTTGATGAATAAAAGTGTTAATCAACCTAACCTAACTTTTATGAAAACTAAATGTTCTGCACAAAGTGAGCTTTTAAAGTTTGGTAATTTTTTATCTGCAAAATGACAACACTTCTATCCACCTTTCATTGTTAGTTGTAAACATTACTATAGCTTGTGTTTATCTTTGATTATATAAATAACTCATCGTAAATGACAAATCAAATTTAGGTAAGATAACCAAAAAGTAAAATCGCCATATTATATAAAAAACACTTAAATGTTACTAAACAATTCAATAAAACCTTCTTATATTAAATCAAATTGATCCAATTTGTCTTTAGTATGAATAATACAAGATTGTCTGCTAAGAGCTCAGACTTAACAATCTAATCTTTTAATGTCTCATTAGAACCAAACAAGACTAATGTGATTTTTTAAATTAAATACATATTTCTTCCATTTTACCTTTTTACCATTACATTATTGCAGTAAACGCGTTTATGCAGCTTCAAAAAATTCATATTTGTAATCTTCTAACTTTCTAATACTGTCCAATTTCAATTATAAATTAATTTAAAAAGGATTTTTTTTTTTGGCATTAACGGACAAACAATTTATTTTTTTATTTTTTTTATTTTTTACGTACGCTGACCGGTTTCGGTTATTTTTTTAACCATCTTCAGAGCGAACTAACTTTCTAAAAATATTTCTTTGTCATTAACAATAATAAAAACACATTCCTGTTGTTGGATGACCATGTCTTGCTAATTACAGATAGCAAGTCATCCAACAACAGCAATGTGTTTTTTATTATTGTTAAAGACAAAGAAATATTTTTAGAGAGTTAGTTCGCTCTTAAGATGTTTAAAAAAATAACCGAAACCGGTCAACGTATGTAAAAAATAAAAAAATAAATTGTTTGTCCGTTAATACCAAAATAAAATTTATGAATTAATTGTTTGTCCGTTAATGCCAATAATGTAGAATCAAATCTACCCCCACTTCCCACTATACAATGTCGCTTAAAAAATAATGTCAAAAACGTACTTACATACATTGAGAAAGATGATGAATGCTTTACCTGCAATAAAAAAAAAACAAAATTAATATTATCATACATTAAGAAAAATAATACAATTTTTTTTTTTTTTTTTAATATAAAGTAAAATATCAAATGGTAAACATTATTAATTAAATTGAAATTATTAAAACTAAAATGAACCAACATAGTTAAAGTGCTACGCGCTCTTCCATTCTAGCAGTTCTAAATAAAAAACATTTATTTATTTTAAATTTTGCATTTCGCAAGCGTAGCAGTGAAAAATAGCCTTTTTGTCTGCACTCTCTAAACAACAGTTTTTCCGCTTGTATTTTGAGAAAATGATGCTTTAATAGTAATAATAATAATAAAGTAAACATGCAAAAAATTGTTGTAAGCACCACAGGCAAGAAAGTACTTTTCTGCCTTTGATAGTTAAAATACTATAACAACACTTCAAGACATGACATCATCTGATAAACATCTCAGATCCACAGAAAGTCAATCTGCCCAATTGTCTATATATATTGCTAGATAGTAATTTTGTTATTAAGCAAGACATTTAACAAGAAACGTAAGAAGAACAAAGTTTTGTATTTTCTAAATGTGTCGAGAAACTTGCTTTAGTTTTTTTGTTTCTATAACTTAGTAGTCTTTTGATTGGTTTATGAGGGTATAAAAATCTTTAAAAAAATCAATTTTTTAAAGCTATTTGTCGTTTTTAAAATTATGAAAAAAATTACTGGTGAAATCCATCAGAAATTTTCCGAAGAATCCAATTCTGATACTATTTTAAGTCTATACCTTGTTTATAAGCCGCAAAAGCGTTAAAACCATTTTTATTTTCTCAGAGGCAAAAAGCAGCATTTTTGGATTTGTTTTTAACCGCCAAAGTTGACGTATTTTGTGTAAGTTAAAAAATTTTGTTTTGTGTATTTGGGATTTAAGAGTCTAAAATTCAAAAAAACTACAAAAATATGGTAAAAATTCCTATTTTTCAACATTACCTCTTACAAATACACGTTTAGAAGTTCTCAGAAGAACTATAGAGCAAATATTATTAAAAAAATGACTCACCTAATTACAACACCATAATTTAAAAAATATACGCGTAGACAGAGCTTATAAAACCCAACAAATCATTGAAACCATAAAAGTAAACAAAAATATGACTCAAACCAAAGCTCTCGAACGGAAAACGAGATATTTTTAAAATAAAAGATCTTCAAGAAAATGTCCTTACTAACAAAACAGACATCGTTGCAAAAGTTCAACGTTTTTTATAAAAACCTATACACATCATCCATACCAAACCCAATTAGAAGCTCAAAAAATATTACCCAATATCCCAAAATATACATACTTTAAAACAAATGAAGAACCAAAAGAAGCCATAAGAAAACAAGATAACATCAAAAATGTTAAAAATAGAAAGCAGCAAATTGCTAAAAGCTTTCAATAATTAACAAACAAATGTATTTTCAAAGATAAAATATCAACAAGTCATCATCCTCCACAAAAAAAATAACAACACAAATATATAAAGCTTATTATCACACCAAAGAGTTGTATAAATAAAGATTCCAAGCTGCCGTTTAAACAATGTAAAGTAATTTTTTTGCTATTTGTTTTTCAGTGTAATTTTTTTTACACGACACGCGTGATTCGTGACATGTGTCAATGCAAAAAATGTTTAGTAAGGTTTGCCATTTCACCATAAATAGACTAACAAACAAACAGCGCTTGCAAATCATTGAGTTTTATTATAAAAATTCGTGGTTTGTAAATAATGTTATTTCGCAAATTAAGTCCATTTTATGGTCGTCATAACCGACCCACCGAATAGGCTATTTAAGCTATTGTGACCAAATTTCGCACCAGTTCAACTTTATTGAACATTAATCCACCAACCCGTATGCAGAGAGTGCGTACCGAGAAGAAAATTGCTGCTGTATCGGCCAGTGTTAATGAAGATCGCAATATGTCAATTCATCGCTGTTATCAACAATTGGGCTTGTGTTATTCGACCACCAGGAAGATTTTAAGTAAGGAGCTCGGTATGAAACCATACAAAATACAGCTGTTGCAAAAATAGAAGCCGGGCCGTAAAGTCTCTTATGTACAGGCACAAGCCAGCTACAATTGCAGCTCTGGAAGACAACATTACAGCTGCTGTTGGTGAGATACCAACTGAGATGCTAGAAAAAGTATGCCAAAATTGGACCTTATGGATGGACAACCTCAGGCGTAGCCGCGGGCAACATTTACATAAAATAATATTTAAAAAGTAAATGGCAGACATTAATGTATTGCTCCAAATAAATATTTCATTCATTATTAAAAAAATTCTGTTTTTTTTTTTAAATTTTTAAAAACCAAACGCTTAAAAAATCAACCATTATAAGCAGCGTACATTTACCGGTATCTCTATCTTTGTCGCACCATGACGTTCTCTATCAACTACAATGAATAGCCGCTCGATCATTAATAGAGAAAGGGAGAGGGTATAGTGTTGTGCGACAAGAACAGAGATTGTAGGCATTGTACGGCAAAACGCTGGCTTGGAATCTCTAGTTATAGACCTCTTTGTATCACACATACAAAACTAAATGCCAACCAACCAGTGCAACAAACGGGCTTCCAAAAAAGTTTTGGCAGATCAGACCACCTGCAAACAATTCATAGAAAATACAACAGAATACAACATCTCAATACACATAGCATTTATAGACTACCATAAAGCATTTGACAGTGTCGAGTTTTGGGCCTTCTTGATAGCACCGGACAATGCAAGAATAGATTTGAAGTAAACTACGCTATTAGAAAACATCTATAAAGAAGCAACCTTCCTCTTAAAAATAAATGACGACTTATTTACGGAAAAAATAAATATCAACAAAGGTACATATTATATGCAGAGTTAGTCAAAATTACCGAAAACCTAAATAATTCTCCAACCGTAAAAAATATCAAAAAAAGTTTCCAACAATAGATTTTTGGTTTTAAGTAAACTATTTTACAAAAATATTTTTAATATATAGAGTGTGCATTTTAGTGTAAAAATGTATTACTTTTTTTCAAATAGAATACTCTATTCTAATATTAACGCCCGGTTTCTCAAGCATGTCTCAAGCCCTAACTAGACCCCAAATTAGGCTTTAAGCTGAAAGTCGATCTTATTCCGTTGCATCAAAACAAAATCTCACCTTATTTGCGTCAAGCAGAGCTCAAATAATAGATGCCTTTTTCGAGAGCTTAAGCTCTGCAAGGTAACCTTAATATTGCAATGTCTGTCATCAATATTATTTTATTAAGCTCTAAATAGTTATTTACTACTACTTGCTTTTGTATACTGTAATGCATATTAATTTCAAAATATTCTAATTATTGTGCTCTTTAAAAATTATATTTATGTGACACATAGATAACCCTACCAATTTTTGACATTTGTATTTTATAATAAATTAATGTTAGTCCCCGGAATATAGACAACTAAACAGAATTATAGACAGAAATTCACAAGGATACAAGATCATTTAATACTAGGAAAATCAAAGAAGTCATTGAAAATAAAGCAAACATGAAAGTATTACGATCGCACATTCACAATGGAAAAACAAAAATCTACAAAATCAAAAATAATACTGAACAAATTGTTAGAGAAAAAGAAAACATTAAAAAATCAATCGAGGACTTCTACGCGAAACTATATGCCTCCCTAATACAGGAACCACCAACACTCGCCAGCGGAAGGAAAGAAATCACTAACGTTAATTCCGAAGAAATGCCACATATAAACACAAATGAACTGATGAAGGCCCTACACCAGATGAAAAATAGGAAAGCTCCTGGGACAGACGGAATTACATGCGAGATGCTCAAGTTTGGAGGGCACGCCCTATTGGAGACAGTACGCACTCTCTTAAATAAATGCTTGGAAGAAGGAAAGATCCCGATAGAATGGCAAAATGCACAAGTAACACTGATACACAAAAAAGGTGACACCACTAATATCGAAAATTATAGGCCAATTATTATACTCTCCCACCTATACAAACTGTTAACTAAAATCATAACTAATAGACTTACAACTAAACTGGATTTCTATCAACCCACAGAGCAGGCAGGTTTCAGGAAAGGCTTTGGTACAGCAGACTATCTTCAAAGTATCCGCTCCTTAATTAAAAAATCCGTAGAATACAATATACCCCTACACCTGGCATTTGTAGACTACGAAAAAGCGTTTGACTCTATCGAGATGTGTGCAGTATTACAGGCAATGTCTATCGCACGTATCGACTCCAGGTATACCAACATTATCAGATACATCTATGATAACGCTACTCTACAAGTAAAAATTGATGACGACACATTAACAGACAAAGTTCCCATTAGAAGATGGATGAAAGATATCTTTAAAAGACTAGACTGGGATAAAAAAGCATAAACATAGATGGAAAACACCTTAACCATCTACGTTTTGCAGACGATATTATCCTTAATAGTTCAGATTACAGTGAACTAAAAGACATGCTCTTACAACTAAATACAGCATCTAAAGAAGTCGGTCTAAAAATGAACATTAACAAGACTAAGATTATGAGTGAGAATGAGATATCTATTAGCGTAGAAGGACAAATGGTAGAAAAGACGACCGAGTATGTATATCTTGGCCATATCATTAAACTGGGGAAAGACAACCAAACAGAGAAAATATCACGCCGCCTAAAAATGAGCGGGGCAGCGTTCGGTAAACTAGGATACATTTTAAAAAATAAGACCATCTCATACGGTCTAAAGCGGGAAGTTTATAACAAGTGTATCCATCCCGTCAAAACGTATGGGCTCGAAACAAGCATCCTCACAGTAAGATCTGCAAATAAACTGAGAACCTGTCAAAGATCCATGGAGCGTGCGATGCTTGGTATAAGCTTGAAGGACCACATCAGAAACAACAAAATCCGCAGAAGAACTGGCGTTAAAGACGAAATTGTACAATTTGCAAACCTCAAGTGAAGCTGGGCAGGTCATGTTGCCAGGCAGGATCCATCAAAATGGGCTATAAGAATTATACAGTGAAGATCTAGAATAACGACTCGAAGTGCAAAAAGACCCCAGAAAAGATGGAGGGATGATATCCGCGAGGTTGCTGGACAAAAAAGGCAACAAACAGCACATAACAGAAACATGTATTTAAGGAAGGCCTATGTCCAGAAGTGGACAAATACAGGCTGAAGAAGAAAAAGAAGATGAAGAATGTCAGTGAAAAATTATTAAAGACAAAAACGTTTTTTTGGCCAATTAGAAAACAGCATTGTAAATATTAGCAACATTGCCAAATCTATCCAGATCTGAGCAAAAACGTCGTTTCTAAATGCATGGTGCAATACAAACTCGACATAAGCTGGGCTTGCTTCTGAGCTAAGCTTAGTTAAGCAACGTCTCAAGTGACGTTGGAGAAACTAAGCGTAAATCTCAGTATTTTTTGTAATTCATTTTTTTTATTTAATGCACTATTTAATTCAAACTTCAACTAAAGAACATTTTCCCACAACCATACATATTTATTTTAACCAAACAAATAAAATAAACAATAACATCAAAAACATTAAATCTTTAAAAATGTAAAAATGGTTCCACTTAAAAAAATTAAAAATTCCAAATTTCCATAATAAAATAAATACCCTGTGTATTTTTGCTTCTTTAATTTTTTAAAACTAATCTTAGAAGTAAAAAATGTAAAAATACAGAGCGTTTATTTCATTATAATTTTTTTTTTTTAATTTTACTGTTTACATTTTTTTAATGATTTAATGATTGCTTTATTCTTTGTTTTGATATTATTGTACTTTTTATTTGTTTGGTTAAAATAAATGTGTAGTTTTGTGAGAAAATGTTTTTTATTTGAAGAGTTGAAGAGTTTGAATTAATTGCTTATATCTCAAAAATTATGCATTTTATAAAGAAAATATTTTTACGAAAAAAAAATCAGAATTAGTTTTAGAATCAAAAAATGTAAAAATATACACACTATATATTTTTCCGATAAAAAAAAGTTTACCAAATTTCCACAATAAAATAAAAACGCTGTATATTAAAAATATTTTTATAAAATAGTATACTTAAAACCAACAAACTTTTGTTTAAAACTTTTTTGAAATTTTATACCTTTATGTCCGTACTAATAGTCAGAGATTATATCTTGAAATCATTAATCTGAGATCCAATTTGCTAATCATTGATTGGCTTTAAGCTAATTCACGGATGTCGTGACGGCTACTTAAGTTGCAATCGGCCAATGTATTTCTCGCTTAATTCTCGGATCGAGTTGAAAACTATGCAACCGTCAATATAATCTTAGATTGAAATAATCTTGAGACCACCCAAGATCAATCTTGGATTGTTTATTAGTGTCAGTTATTAATTCTAAAATTTGATAATAGGTGTTCCAATATGAATTTTAAATAAATAATGATTGAAATTAATAAATATTCAATAACTATTATGTTTTACAGGTACAAAAAAAGGTCTATGGAATATAAGTATACTGCTATATACTCAATATACACAAACTTTGACTTACATTCATATAAAACAATCTAGGATTCATGAATCCAGGATTTATCCGAGATTAACGTCTGGTTTCTCCAGCATATCTCAAGTCCTAACTAGACCTCAAGCTAGGCCTTAAGCTGAAGGCCAAGCATATTCCGTTGCACCAAAGCAAAATCTCACCTTATTCGCGTCAAGCAGATCTCAAATAATAGTTGCCGTTTTTGAGAGCTTATTTACTACTACTACACAGACTGCTTAAACTTGTCTTCAATATGATGGTTTCAAAGATATTTTCTTGTTGTTGTGGCATATTAAGTGATTCTTAAATAACAAATTTTAAAATTAAAAACAAAAGTAATCAAATTATGACCAAACCACCAACAGCGTAATTTTTAAAAAAGTTGCCACTCAATTAGTATTTTAAAATCGCAAACAAAGCATAAAGTATTTGCACAACCAAACTTTGCAAGCTGGCTTAGAGCGCATGTCCATGATCCAATCTAAAGATCCAAATCCAAGATTCAAGTTAACGATCCAATTATTTATATCAGCTATTTGGCTACACATTCGTCATTTCATGATCAAAATTTTTTAAATAAATAATAAAATATAATAATAAATAAAATAAACGTTATTTAGAATAATATTGGACTCTACACTAAGTAGTTGGTTCTAAGATTAAAACTGAGTATACCTCGTTAAATATTCACAACCAGCCCATGCAAGCTCGGCGCATCCACCATCATGAGATTCAAAGTTGTAATTCAAAAAATAAAAACTAACTTAGTGTTTTTCAAAGTTATAATACCAACTACCAACAAAACTATTATCTAGTTAGAACCATGCTTATGGTACAGAGTCCAGGAGTTCTGAATTGTCACTAAATAATTCTAAATAATAATAATAAAATGCTGAATTGTTAGAATATATTCATAAAGTTCAAGTATCAAAAAATGTTCCTAGACCTACAAAAATATTCAAATTTTGTCATAAATATCATAAAAAGTTTAAAACTGGCAATTTCTTTTTGTAAAAAATGATAAAATATTTGTAGTCTAATAGCATGTTCTTATTAAATTGTATGAACTGGAGTAAACAATAAAGTAAAGAAAAATAAAAAAGTACGCAAAAAAGCAAAAAACCACAAAAAAATGTGAAAAAAACATAAAACTAATCCCTTAACAGTTCAAAAACGACCTAAGCTCCACGGGGTAGTCGAGTTACACAAAGAAAAACTTTATATTCAAGTAAGACTCATCAAAACCAAAAAAATGCTTGCAATTACAACTTAAAATACTGTTACCCCAATGCACAAATCTTAAACTCTGACTTGCCGTACGTTACTTTACCAAAATCGTAAAACAGAACTCTACTAGCATTTCTACCAAAAGCCAAAACTCAAATAAAACTAAAAAATAAAAAGTTGACGTGTCAAAATACCGCAAAAAATAACGAATTTAGAGTGAGCAACTCCACAAAAAATGGTAATCACTTTAGGCGCAGTAAAAAATGAAAGATTTTGGTTATTTATTCCAACTTTAACATTTAAGTTGACAAATCTAAACTTAATATGTTAATTGTGGTCAAGCAAGTTTCAACTAAAAATTGTATATTTCGTTTATCTGCAAATGTTTGCTAACATTAAATAGAAGAAAAAGAGTATCAAACCCTATATCTTAATAAAAAATAGTAAGGTAAAATCTTAGTTTTTTAATTTTGAGTTTCAATTGAAAAGCCCCGCCCAAGTGTTAGTGATTCAAAAATTAAATATTTAAATAGACATTTTTTGTAATAGAATCTGACAAAAATCACTAAGAAAATACAATTTTATTCAACGTATCAATCTATAAAAATCGCTCAAAAACACAATCAAAATATTCCCAGAAACGCATTTAATGTAAAAATTACAATTCCATTATACAGCTTTTTCTCTTCTTGTATAGGAAAGATTATTAATCTACAAAACCCTAAAAGCAAAATACTCAAACAATACCAAAACTCTGCATTAATTAGGAATTCACAATAAAACTCAAATCATCATACTACCCCCAGAACACAAAAATAATAATAAGTATAAGCAAACTCCTCAAAGAGATAAAATTTCAAACTCAACAAAAACAAACTAATCTTGGCTAGTCTTAGAACGCAAAAACAATCTCAAAATTTGTTAAAACAAGCTTTAAAAATAAACACCAACTCTAGCTGATGAAGGATAAATATTTAGTAAATTTTAAAGAATCAAAGATACTACTGCCCCAAGTCCAGCTTATTCCCATATTCTATTATTCGTTTATTCGTTTACCTTATAGCAGACCAGCTGCAAATAATAAAACATTTCAAAATAAATTTCTACACAACTATTACAAAAATATTTTGAATACTTAACAAGATAGTGCAAAGTGTGATGTCTACAGACTAAAACAAAGATTATCTTGCTTCAAAATGCATTATATAGTATTTGACCACAAAATGCCAAACATCGTTTTAAATCAACATCAAAGGTAACCAGTTTTTCTGGTTAAGAAAAAATGTGTTGTAATGAGTACGCCTTCTTTCGGATAATAAAGAAAATTTAATAGGTCCCGTGTACTGCCTTGATGTTGCGTGCACGATAAAGAACCCAATAATTTAGGTTGGAATTCCTGAATTTGCGGCACATTTCCTAGATGTAGTAGTCTTAACCTCTGGCGTCGGTGATTAGTCTTGGCATCAGAAATAGACCAAAGCTAAATAATTAAATTAAAAAAAATTAACGGCTCCAACTGGAAATCAAAACTTTATGATCAAATAACCAAATGACATCAAATTGGTTTTAAGCGGTTGTTCACAATTTGATCTAAACATGCAAACCCAAAATAACATTCTAATATAACAGTCAATAGTATATTTATATAATTTATATAAAAAAACGTCATCCAAAATAAATTGAACTCTAAACAAACGCCTTTATACTAAGTGCTTGAATCCAAGTTTTAAAATAAAAATAACAATAAGTTTCACATGTAAAAAAAAAGATTCAAATTTTTTTATTGTTAAATCGTCACTACAGTCCCATGCGCGCAATTACCATCTTGGGTTTCAATACTGCAAATGCAAAAAACATCTCAACTCCGCCCCGTGCAAAAATCAAAATTAGATTGCAGTTATTTTGCATTTATATTATTATATTACCGATTGGCATCAAGACATTCTTTACAGAATACCTTATAAACAAAGCATGCTGAAAACTGCCAATTAACATTTCTAACTTTAGCTGAAATTTATTTAAATTTATCTTCTAATTTACTGTGCTAATAAAAAAGTATTTAGGGCTCAAAATAATGTCTGTTTGTGTAACACATATTACAAAAAGATGAACTATTATTAATAAATACTTGGTAATTTTAATTTTGATATGTACAATTCCATTTAAAACGGACCAGAGCAAGGTCGTTTTTTCCGTCGTTATAACTTATTAATAATTTTTTCATCGGTTCATAAAAGTACAAAACCCTTAAAAAAAATTACAATTTTTTTAATTTTTTTGTTGTTTTTTAACTTTGACTTTGGAAAATTGCATTTTTCGTTTACAGATTGCAATTTTAACGCAAAAAAATTACTAATAAAATCAAAAATTTTCAGTAGAATCTAATTGTAGCGCTATTTTAAGTCCACACCCTGTATATACGCCGCAATAAACAAAAAAAACAATTTTTTGGTCCAAGTGGTCTAGACAAAAAACAGCATTTTTGTAATTTTAACCGCCAAAGTTGACGTATTTTGATGTAAATTAGTTGGAACATATAAATTTGTTTAAGGTGGGAAAATTGTCCCATAAAACTATCGTGCAGCTTTTCTCGGAATTTAATTAAGATAATTCATTTCCGTTTTCGGCATTATTATGAGTATAATAACAACATTTGAATAAGCTATTTTGGTAAAAATATAATAATAAATAAAAAAGTTTAGTGGTAAAAATTGTTCAATTTATTTCAAACTTAGTTCATATTAATGATATTTATATAAAAAAAATTATGCTGCAAAAATTATCACAAAATAATTATTTGTTTGCTTTAAAAGTAGCACTAAAAATGAGGATACTTTTGAGTGTAAACAATAAGCCCAACGATGGCTCCGCTCATTACTTTCGGTACTGTTTTTATTACACAATTGGTAGTTTGAATTTATTGGGTGATCGGCGCCATGGGCGGTATTTTACTACAGTGCGAGTGAAGCGCTCCCGGTGGTTTACCACGGAACCATTTCTGACAATTCTGTCCTTAATTAAAATGTGTTCATGACAGCATAGACGTAATAAATCATAAATAAATATAAAACAAAATAAAAACAGCGTCAACAAATAAAAACAAAAAACAAAACAAAAAAAAGAAAAAAAAAACAAAAAAAAGAAAAAAAAAACAAAAAAAAAAAAAAAAAAAAAGTTGAAACCCGACAAAAATTTTATGAAATTAGTGCAAATCTTGTTTACAAAAAAAAAACGACGTCATACTAAACCTTAAACGGAAATCTAAAAGAAAAACGTCCCCAACGAGGTTTTACAAGCCATTATCGACAAACGAAATTGTTAAAAAGTATAATATTTTCAGATAGAATCAAAATCAAACTACAATATATTAAACATAAAATTTCTGTTTACGTAACCAACTATTTGTTATCAAGAAGTTGGATTTATTAATATCCTATTAAAGAAAAATATCCAATTTCTAGATCAGTAACTTTTGGAGGGGCTGGCAAAGTACTTCAATTAAAGCTACTGACCCACAATCAATAAATTGAGTGCCTCGCCCACCCATCCAACTGTTTTATCCAGTTTAATAATAAATTACATTTGCAGAAAAAAAAATGCAATTTCTAGATCACCAATACTCGGATAGGCGGGCAAGGTACTCCAATTAAAACTACTGACCCACAATCAATAAACTAAGTGCCCCGCCCACCCTCTCAACTGTTTGTTATCAAGAAGTTAGATTTATCAACCTCTTCCTCCAGTTTAATGACAAATTACATTTGCAGAGAAAAGAAATATCTAATTTCTGGATCACTAACACTTAAGTAGATGAGTGAAGCACTCCAATTAAAACTACTGACTTACAATCAATAAGGTGAGTGCCACGCCCACCCACCCAACAAATTGTTATTAAAAAGGCAAAATTATTAACCTCTTCCCAAATTTAATAACAAAGTACATTCTCAAAGAAAAGAAATATCTAATTTCTAAATCACCAACACTTGGGTGGGCAAACTACTAACTGACAACCAGTAAAGTGAGTGCCCCTCCCACCCACCCAACAAATTGTTATTAAAATGGTAAATTTATCAACCTCCCTCCTGAATTCAATAACAAAATAAATTTGCAGAGAAAAAAAAAATCCAATTTAGTGTTATTAACAAGGTAAATTTATCAACCTCTTCCCTAATTTAATGACAAATTACATAAATATACAATTTTTGAATCACCAACACTTTGGTGGGTAGATGGGAATCTCCAATCAAAACTACTGGCCCACAAACAATAAACCTACAGTTTAACGTAGAATCCAAATCACATCATTAGAGAGGTTTACTAGGCAAATGCATCAAAACATATTCGACAATTTAGATAATGTCGCTGCCAGGATTCAAATTCAGACTGTTTGCTCAAAAATCCTCGCGCTAACCAGCGGTTCTTAACCTTTTTAGCTGGTGATCTAAAGTGTAAATATACTTAAAACCAGCAATCCTACCAGTTTTAGTTTATAGAATATATTATTATATATATATATATAACAGGTAAGTAGTTAGGTGTGTTTTATTAAAGAAAAAAATTAATTATTATCAGCATCACAGCATTATTAACTACACTGGTGTAGAGCAAAAAAGACGTTTATAGAAAGTGTACACTGCATGCCATGCTGAGAATCTAACCTATTCCAGCACTTAATTATAATGACAGCAAAACAGAAAAATTTTGCTTCACACAAATAAGTAGTTGAAAATAGGAGCAGAACTTTCCAGATAATTCTGTCTAAAACTTCATGAGCAGTAGTGTAGTTAAAATTTTCGGGCCTCACCACAAAATGTTGCAAGTTATTTTACTTAATATGGTTAAAAACTATTAAAAAGGCAAAACTCTATTAATAAGAAGTTAAAAATAACAAAATCTGTTCATAAAACATTTTGAAAATAAACCTAAGCCCACCCAAGATCGATTAAATTGTGCGAAACTATTTATAAATTGTAAAAAAAAACAAAATCCAGCATTGTTAGATTGGTGCATTATGACATTATTTTTGCCAAAAATGCGGCCTAAAAATTGTTGAAAATTGTAAAAATCTATTTGTAAACTAATAAAAAATGCAACAAAATCATTATATATCAAAACTTGCAGTCCGGTCATAAAATATCAATATATTGTTAAAATTAACCTAAATCCGACCATAACGTGTCAAATTGAGCTAAACCCGGCTGGGAAACATTAAAATATTTTCAAAAAACACCAAAATCCGGCCATAAAGTGTAATATTCTATTTATGAATTGTCAAGAAAAAACAAAATCTAGTTATCTAATATTGAAATTATGTCAGAAAAAACTAAAATGAAGCCATAAACTGTTTAAAGGTGTAAAATTCTATTCATACAATTTCAAAATTAGCAAAATCCAGCCTTGAAACATAATAATACTGCCAAAAAGCACAAAAATTTGGTTATAAAGTGTTAAAAACGCAAATTTTTGTCAAAGTCAAAAATATTGTTAGATAAAATCAAAATCAGATCAAATCGGTTTGAACATGTAAAATTTTATTGATAAAATATCATAATCCGGTTTTTAAACATCAAAAATTCGACCAGAAACTGTTAAAAATGTAAAATTAAACCATAAACTGTTGAAAAAAGTAAACATTTAAATCCCAAAACTTGCAAAACCCGGCCATAAAGTAGCAAAATTTAGTCTAAAACTGGTAAAAACCGCAAAATTCTATTTATAAAATGTCAAAAATATCAAAATCTGGTTATAAAATAATACAATTTTGTCAAAAAGAACCAAAACCCAACAAAACACAGTAAAAAACGCAAAATTCTATTTAAAAAAAATCCAAAATAGCAAAACCTGGCTATGAATTATCAAAATCCGGCCATAATATGTCAAGAAGAGCAAAATTCTAAATATAAAAAAATTACAAAACAAAAAAATCCAATCTTGAATTTTTAAACATTTGTCCAAAAACACCATAACCTTTTAAGAAGTGTACAAATTCTCATAAAACCTCTAAAAATAGCAAATTCCTGCTACAAAATATAAAAAATTGTGTCAAAAAGAACCAACATCCGGCCATAAACTGTAAAAAATGCCAAATTTTATTCACAGAATGTTAAAAATTGCAAAATCCTGCTCCAGCTGGTTAATGGCTTTTCCGCAGTGCAGACCTTGTAGCTCGTAGCTATGCCACTGTTCTTAATTAAGACTTTATATTTTTTTATAATATCAAAAAACTTAAATTTCCGTAACATTTTAAAAAGTTTAATAAAAATATAGTTTAAAACTTTTTAATCAGAACAAAATTTACTACCTGCAAAATAGTTTTGCACAAAAAAATAAGGACATATATTTTAGCAAAAAAAATAATAACAAAATATAATAAAATTATAAAAACAAACTTGAATGAACACAACCAATCCTTATAATTAATAAACAAATTTGAGATACCAAAAAAAAAACTACATGAAAAAGGCAGTTCAAAAAAGAAATATTATAAATTATTATACTTGATTTTCTACTTATTGATTATTAAAAAATAGCACAACACAGTTATTAATGTAAAATATTGATTAGAATATGTTACACTTTTTAGAGTAATTTTTGTTGATATTGTTTATAAAGTAAAAAAAATCAAATAAAATTTAAATCTACTAATTTAATCAAACAAACAAAAAATAAGAAAACTAAAATTGAATTAAACAAAAATTTAAATTTTGTAAAAAAATATCAGTTATTGCTAATTTAAGAAAACAATTAATGACATAATAAAATTACAGCATATCTAAGAGTTATGCAAAAGCCCAAAGGAAAACAACCTTTAAATTTGTAATAATATAACGAGAAACAGATTATCAGCACTTTTCTTTCCACAATTATATAATCCATTATTATTATTACTTAGTCTGCATTAACTTTTACTTACAATTTGTATTAATGCTCCCTCAAAATGTTCAAATCAGGAAAACAAATGTGTGATGCCTTATTCGTGATTATATTATTATGCAAAATTAAATTAGACAAGCAATAAACAACATGTGCTTGAGGTAGGTAGAAAGTGAATTAGAAAGATGCCAAACGCATATTGAATCCTATTACAGCACAATTTCCTTCACGCGAAAGAAAAGATTCCCATACGTGGGCAACTTTGGAATTTTTACCTTGATCGTAACGATAGAGAAAAAAATATAGATTCACTCTCTAACTAAGTGAATACCATATTTGTCCTGCTCCATGTGAGACGAGTCACGAAGACATCAAACTGATCCACATTTAGAAAATTGCACTGCACATTAATTAAATGAGGCACTAAATGTATAAAGTCCGGCTGGACGGTAAACAAATCGAACGGCTTCAATCACGCCGCGGATGCTACTGAGGTCCCGACGTTGTTGTTGTTGGGCTATGCTCGGTGAATTGTTAGAACGTCCACGAGTTGTAAACAGGTGGACAGATCGGACTCAGCAGCGCCCTACTTTTCAATGAACAATCGATTCGTGATAAGCGGGACCGCACGTGCTTTTTTTAAATGGGCCTAAACAATATGTGTTGAGGTTTTTTTATTAGTTGTGAATTGATACGTCCCATTGTTGACAGTGTTATTGTTACCACTAGTTGAAGATGAAGAAGAATGGATGCGTAATGATGGTTAACTGAAGTTAAAAGTGTCTTATGAGATAAATTACTGAATTCAAATTATAATATTGTTATTTTTAATTTAATTTGTCTGCAATAAAAGATATAAATAAATTAGGTAAATAATTATAATACAATTTTGGATTTGCGTCTTTGAGTCGCATGTTTCTCTAGATCTAGGTTACTGAAATTATTGTTGTATTGATAAAAAAATATAATTTTGTTTTTGAATTATACTTTAAAATTTACCTATAAGTTACATTGTTATAATTCTATTCGTTTTCTGCTTTCATTATATTAGGTAGTCAAAAGCTTGACTTTAAGGTCCTGAGTACTAAACTCAACTCACAGTCGCCAGAAAATATTTATATTTTACAAAACCTCGCAATATACTGAAATATACTATTTGACTAATACCTCACTAGTGCAGTAAAAAATATTAACGCACTAGTGCGGTAAAAAAATTATTAACACACTAATACGGTATTATCAATGTGTACATAACTTAACTAAATGCATATAGTCCAATTCTTAAAATCAAATCAACCCCCCTAACATTATACTTTCATTTCTTAGAAACCCATTTTTAGTACTTGTACCTATTTATATCACATTTATCAAGCTATTCAAGCCATTTTTTTCTGCAAAGTTTTATATCTACATAACCTGTGTTAATTGCTTGCATGTTTTGTCTTTCTGCGTATATTATTCTAATGTACATTTATCTTTAAATCGTTTCTTATTGTGTAATCTTGACATAAATAGTTTAGCTTTCTATAGGTTTGCCAAAATTTACCATGTTCGTTTTTTTTTTCTGGTTGCCAAGCAGCGCTGATAACAGCGTAAGCGCAAGCGACATCAACATTCCAAATGCCGTCACGTATTTAGGTGTTAACAACGTAGATCTACATCAAGGTACAACAATCATCATCGTCTATTAAAACAAACCATAAAATAACACAAAAACTAATGTTGCTATGTTAAAAATGCGCCAAAATCAACTACAGAACGCAAAAATGAAATATGGCTAATTTCCTAGAGTACTTCAAAACAAATGAGCACCAATTCTTACTATTTACAGCCCAAACAGCTCAACATCCAGAATTGAATCAAGCCAAAATTTGCCTTAAACTTTAATGCTTTCCAATCTACGACAACAATTAAGACTTAGATCACGTCAACCGTGTTCATCGAGAAGATGGACACCAAAAACAAAACTCAACTTGAAAGTGTCCGACGGTCAAACAGATTATAGCACCTTTACAAGTCAAGTCTGCACCAGCCTCCGATAGTATACCAAATAAAACATTACAAATAAGTCATTAACTAATATTATAAACGCAAAACTTTGTCTCGGATATTTTTCAATTTTGTGGTAACGCTCACTTGTTATTAATATTTCAAAACCAAAAACAAACAAGCCATTTCTTCAAAACTAACGATCTATAAGTCTTCTGTGTACATTAAAAAAAGTTTTAAAAAATAATTTTAAAAAATTACACCAAAACGCATTTGCCGGATTACCAACATTGGAAATGCTCTCTTTCCGTTAGTCAGTTAGTTCATTCTTTGTTTTATTTTTTGTCGTCAAATAGCCATTTACCGAAAATGAAACTAAAAAATCCAATATTTCTTAAAAAAATAACCAAAAAGTAATTAAAAACTTCAAACATTTATTATAAAATATTAGGAAGTAACTAAAAAACTCAAAATTTCCTCAAAAGTAACTACGAGTAGAAAACTCAAAAAGAACCAGAAAATATCTAAAAAACACAATTTAACTTAACTTTACCAAAAAATAATTGGAAACTTTAAAATTCTTTAAAAGTGAATAAAAAGTAACAGAAAAATCAAAATTTTACAAAAAAAAACAAAAAGTAACTAAAAAAACTCAAACATTTCTAGTAACTAAAAAACTCAGACTTCTTCAAAAACAAATAATATTTAACTGATAACTCAAAACTTCTTTAAAAATAACCAAAAAATAAATAAAAACCTCAAAATTTTATTCAAAAATGCAAAAAAGTAACTAAAAAACTCAACATTTTCTCAAAAATAACTAGAAAACTCAAAATTTCTTCAAAAATTAACCAAAAAAAAAACTAGAAAACTCAAAAATATGAAATGAATTAATAATTTATTCAAAATCAGTCAATCGAATCACAGCGGCCAAGGGTCAAGCATAGACAATTGTTTCGGTTCTACAAACCTCGTCAGTATGCCTTGTACGACCACGGCATCGCATGATAGCGAAGACAATTTTGAATAAATATTTCGGTGCTTATGAACACAATTGATATTATAAATAATCAAACGAAAGACTGGTTTGCCATCTAGTTGCAATTTTTAATACTAAAATGTCCGCATTAATCGGTATCATTTTTGCATTTATGCAATTGGCAGTCATTTCGCGGCTATAACGATTTTGAATCGCCAATAAATTATTAATTTATTGGCGATTCAAAATCGTTATAGCCGCGAAATGACTGCCAATTGCATAAATGCAAAAATGATACCGATTAATGCGGACATTTTAGTATTAAAAATTGCAACTAGATGGCAAACCAGTCTTTCGTTTGATTATTTATAACTCAAAAATAACCAAAAAAGATCTAAAAAACAAAAAAAAACCCACAAAAAAAAACTAGAAACTTTAAATTTTTAATTAAGTTAGTTATTTTTTGGGTAAGTAACTAAAAAACTCAAATATTCTTCAAAAATAATTTTTGTAACTAAAAAACTCAAACTTCTTCAAAAATAACAAATAATTAACTAGTAAACTCAAAACTTTCTTAAAATAACCAAAAAGTAACTAGAAAATTCAAAATTTCTTCAAAAATAATTAAAAATAACTAAAAAACTCATTTTTATTTAAATAACCAAATAGTAACTAGAAATGAGTTTTCTTTGTCAAAAAATTACAAAAAAAATAACTAAAAAACTCAACATTTCTTTAAAAATAAATAACAAAAAACTGAAAATTTCACCAAAAATTCTAAAAAGTACCAAAAAAAACTCAGAAACTCATCAAAAGTAACTAACTAACTCTAACAAATAACTACAAACTCTAAAATTTTTCAAAAATTATAAAACGTAACAAAAAAACTTAAATAATTTTCAAAAATAATTTTTGTAACTAAAAAACTCAAAAATTCTTCAAAATAACCAAACAGTAACTAGAAAATTCAAAATTTCTTAAAAAATAACTAAAAAACTCAAATTTTGTCAAAAAATTACAAAAAGATTACTAGAATAACTCAATATTTAAAGAAAACTTAAAATTTCACCAGAAAATCCCAAAAAATAACTAAAAACGTTTAAACTTTTAAAAAATTAATTAGTAACTAAAAAAACTCAAATAATTTTTAAAAATAAATATTGTAACTAAAAAACTCAAAACTTTTTCAAAAATAACCAAAAAGTAACTAGACAATTCAAAATTTCTTTATAAATAAATAAAAATTAACTAAAAAATTCAAAATTACTAAAAAATACTTAAAATTTTACCAAAAAAATTTAAAAAGTGACTAAGAAACTCATCAAAAGTAACTAGAAAACTCAATTTTTTTTTTAAATTAACCAAAAAATAACTAGAATACTCAAAATAAATTAGAAAAAATCTAAAAAACTCAAAACTCCAAAAAATAACTACAAACTTTAAAATTCTTTAAAAAATAACAAAAAACCAAGACTACACAAAACCAATCCCAAGAAATAACTAAAAAACCTCAAATATTCTTAAAAAATACTTTTATGACTAAAAAACTCAAACTTTTTCAAAAATAACAAATAAATATCTAGAAAAATCGAAACTTCATCAAAAATAACCAGACAGTAACTATAAAACTTGAAAATTCTTAAAAAAAAAATAAAAAAATAACCAAATAACTCATTTTTTTTTTTTAAATAACCAGAAAGTAACTATAAAACTCAAACTTTGCCAAAAAATTACAAAAAGATAACTATAAAACTCAATATTTCTTCAAAAATAAACAAAAAGTAACAGAAAACTCAAAATGTTACCAAAAAATCCCAAAATAATTAAAAAACTCAAAAACTCATCAAAAGTAACTAATAAACTCAATTCTTTAAAAGTTAAACAAAAAATAACTAGACCACTCAAAAATAACCAGAAAAAATCTAAAAAACTTAAAACTTCACCAAAAAAATAACTAAAAACTTTAAAAAAATTTCAAAAATTTACAAAAAGTAACAAAATAATCAAAATTTTAACAAAAAATTTCAAAAAGTAACTAAAAAAACTAAAATATTATATTTTGTGAAATACAAAAAAAAATTTTTGTAAATAAAAAACTCAAACTTCTTCAAAAATAATTAATAATTAACTAGAAAACTCAAAACTTCTTAAAATATAACCAAAAAGTAACTAGAAAATTCAAAACTTTATCAAAAAAAATCAAAAAATAACTAGAAAACTCAATTTTTTTTTTAAAATAACTAAACAATAACTAAAACATTCTTACTTTGCCAAAAAAATTGGAAAAGGTAACTAAAAAGTCATTTTTTTAAATAACAAATTAAAGACAAGATAACTTAAAATTTCACCAAAAATGACAAAGTAATTAATAATATTTCAAAATTTCTTAAAAAAAAACTAAAAAACAACTAAAAATATCAAAAATTTCTTTAAAATTAAACAAAAAGTAACTATAAAACTCAAATTGTTTACATAAAATAACCAAAAAGTAACTAAAAACCCCAACATTTCTTAAAAAAAGCAAAAAGTAACTAAAAAACTCAAAAATAAACAAAAAATAACAGAAAACTCAAATTATTACATAAAATTTCAAAAAAACTCAGAACTTTTTTAAAATAACCAAAAAGTAACTAAAAAACTCAACAATTCTTCAAAAATAAGCAAAAAGTAACTAAAAAATTCAAACTTTACTAAGAAGTAACTAAAAAACTAAAAATTTCTTTAAAAATTACCAAAAAGTAACTAAAAAACTCAACATTTCTTTAAGAATAACCAAAAAGTAACTAAAAAACGCAACATGTCTTAAAACAATACCAAAAGTAACTCAAAACTTAAAAATGTCTTCAAAATTTAACTAAAAAATAACTTAAATTTCATTCAAAAATAACCCAAAAATGAGTAAAAAACTCAAAATTAACAAAAAAATTAGAAGATTACTCAAAAGTTCAAAAAAATAGTCAAAAGTAACTAAACAGTCAAAATGTCACACAAAAATATCAAAAAATAAGTAGATTTCAATAATTTTTCAAAAATATACAAAAGTAACAAAAAACTCAAAAATTCTGCAAAAAAAAAACAAAATCACACCAAGCTTTTCTGCCGGACCATGTTAATAGTTTTCGGAGCTAGCCTCATTCGTTCATTTATTCATTTTTTTTTTGATTTTTTTACGTCAAAAAGGATTTACAAAAAATAACTAAACAAATTAATTTTTTTTTTAAATAACCAAAAAGTAACTGGCAAACTAAAAATTTCACCTTAAAAACTAAAAAAAAAACTCATAAACTCAAAAATTCTTCTAAAATAACTAGAAAACTCAAAATTAACAAAAAGTAACTAGAAAACTCAAAATTTCTTCAGAAATTAAGCAAAATTTCTTCAAAAATAACTAGAAAACTCAAAGTTAACAAAAAAATAACAAAAATACTTAGAACTTCTTTAAAAATATCCCAAAAGTATCTGGAAATCTCAAAGGAAATTATCAAAAAAGTAGAAATTTCAACATTTCTTCAAAAATAAACAAATAGTTACAAAAAACTCAAAAGTTCTCTAAAAAAACACAAAAAGTAACTCAAAAATCAAAAATTTGCCAAAAATTAACTAAAGAACTCAAAATATTAAGTAATTCCTAAATATTACACTTAAGAATTACATAATATTTCAAAAGAACATAAAAATACTTTTAAATTTCAACAAGTGATAAGTGGTATCGCTAAAACTATCACATTAAAGACTAAATTTGAACAGTCAGACCTTAAATATTTGTGGCTTATAAGTTTCGAAAAACACTAAATTTTGTAGTTTATTTGAATATTTGTAAGAGTTCCCAGCAAGTCTTGTACTACAAATAAATATATGTTTAGATGGCAACTAACTAATTGTTATAGTGTCAAAGCTATTTCTAACAAGATCATTACCTAAACCTTGCAGATGAGCTAAACAAAATTGCAAAATCTTAGAGAACGGAATGGAAATCCAGACAAATTTCCTATGTCAAGGCTGTCGGAAAGACAATGAATACTAAGTTTACAATACACAACGTAGAACATTCTTCAACAAGCACAATTTAATAAAAAAGTTTAAAACGGCCCCTTAGCAAAGTAGTTTTCAATTTCATTAAATTAATAAAATTACTAGAAAAGTAACAACGCTAGGCACCACCTCAAGAAGAACAAAATGTTTTAGCAACACTAATCTTTTCCATTAATTTTGTGCTTTGATGTTTTATATCATCTTAGATCTTGCGTTTTTTGTAATAAAAAACAAAAGATTTAGTTGTACTCAAAGGAAGTTGCAACTAGTACCTTTCGAGTGACCCGTAGAAAACCATCACTGCCTCCATATTATCAAAGATTTTGTTAAGTCTTCTATTATCTGCTAATTTTATCAATTGTTTTTATCTTAAAAATCATCTGAGACATACAATGCCTCTACAAGTCTTAAGTTTTTATGCTTCCTTTTAGAGTTTTTGGAAGAGTAAACTAACACAACATATTAGAAAATTCAAAACAAATCATATTTTAAAAAATATGGAGCATGCACAGATAGATTAACGTTTATAATAGTTTGGTAAGTGTATTCTATGTTAATAGAATATACCAGATTAGGTTATCAAGATGTTTTCTTTGTTTACTTCATTAAAAAAAATTGAAAAATAAATAAAACAAATAAAGAAATCTGCTTATGATAAATACATCATCGTTGCAATTTTACTTCAGTAGTTAGGGTTAAATCATTTCAAGAATAATCAAGAAACATGAAAGTAAACAAATCAACTTTAATAATAATTAAGCGAGTTCATTAATAATCATAATTATATAATTTCTGCTGCCGCACATTATTTTTTCCGCATGTTATTAATTATATAATTTGTGCATTTGGTGTTAGAACGTATATGAGATTGCCAGGTAATAATAATATGTGAAAATAAAAGGAATAAGCACGGCGCAAATGCGTATATCAAGTCATTACGTGGAACCACCACGTAGCTATAATTTATAATAAGTTTAGACAATTTATAGTTGTCAGTTCATCTTCCTTTGTCTATTTACGGTTTAATAATAGTGGAGAAAATCGACTAGTTTTGTGCGGTATAATGGACCACAAAATGAAGACATTCATATTATTTATTGCTAAGTAAATATTTATAAAATTACATTTATATTTAAAATACAATAACGTTATGAATGAAGTATATTTGCTTAACAGTAATTTGAATTTAAATACGGGATTGTTTTAAACCGTTTAAGATGTCCGCAGAGTAGTTGGTGTGAATAATAATTTAGTCATTAAAATTGATTGAAACGACGTTCATCTATCCATCCATCCATCCCATCCCGAAGTGCACATTGAGTTATTTCCCCGTGTCAATCTTGGATACCCTCAAAGCTACAGCGAGGATTCGATCGTTAAACACAACGCGATCCCGAGATTACATAAATTTTCCTTTGTGAGGTGCTATAAGATTCCCAGTTCGGTAAATATAGTAATAAACACATAACCTCAACCATCGCCAAACAAGTAAGGAGAGTTCTAACTCTGCTTTCACGATCGTTAAGTTCAGATAGCCCCAGGTACCGACTTCACTTTTAGTTTCCTTCATCAAGTGTAACGTATTATGATCGTTTTTTTTTTCTTACTTATACTTGGCTTGTCTCTATTGTTATTATTTTCATTTCGTCTTGAAATTTATTTCTTGTCCATTTTATTCAACCACCCATTGCATCGCCATTCTGCTCGGTCATAGTTCGCGGAATAGTGTATTATTATTGCAAATTGATTGAAGTGATTTTAGCTTAATGATATACATTTGTTATATTAAGTTATCAATTTTTTATGTTGATAAATGTATAGTAGTTTAGTTCAAAATTAGTCTGAACTGAATGTTCTTTTAATATTTCTGGGAAATAAAATGTTATTTATTATCAATTATGAATTATTTTTCTATGGTGTATATGAATATTTATATCAAAATAACATATGTACATAAATAATTTATCGTAAATAAATAATAAATTATAAGCTCTGCTCAACAAACTTACTGACAATAATTTAATCCTACTTCAATCAAAGCTGACCCCAACACACATACTTTCAATATGTCAGCAATACTGATAGCTATAATTTTACTGCTTTTTAGTTTTTTTTAGTTTTTTGAGTTATTGAATCGCAATAAAATGAGCTTAGCTAACAATTCATTGAAGCTTTTAATATTAAATTTTGTAATTCAAGTTTTAATTTTTAAATAAAATATTTAAACTGTATTAAAAAATTTAGATAAAACTTATGCAATTTTAAAAACATTTTTAGTTATCTTTAATATTAACTTTTGTCACACATATTGCCTCATAATTTTCATGTTCTTTTTCTGTTAAGTCAACGGTTTCTTTTATTTATTTGATCAAAATTGAAAACACAAGAAGTGCACCCAACATTGTTAGTGACGGTGATAACGCTGACAAGGACAAGTACAAAGTCCAGCAAGATTAATTTTTATTTACATTTTTGGTAGCAGCAAGGCTCACTGGAAAGGAAACCCGTATAAGCAACAAATCTTGGCAAACCATCGTACACCTAATTTGCTAGTGAGCCAACTACCAAGGTAGACACTGTGCAGTTCCGCACCGACATGCCGTAAGTGCAACACGCCGCATAAACCAATACCATAACAAGTTTAAGACCCGTGCCGCTAGTTCTTTAAACTTTTTGAAACACCGTGGCACCAAGACTTGCTTACAAAACGCCAACGCAGCCATTCACTACATTTAACACACTGGACTTCTTCTTCACCAAATTGCTACTCACTTGCTATTAAAGCAAATGCCTCCACAGCCATCTTTAAAAACCAGCCGGTAACACATCAATAGCACCATCAGAAGTTGGAATCCTTTGTTGGATTTTTTTCCAGGTGGAAAGACAAGTGTTTCCAAATATTGGACAACTACTGGGATCAGAGTTTCAGCTAAAAATATTCGATTTTTAAATTTAGCAAAGAAGTTTACTACTTCAGCATCATTTCTAATTTATTTTTATAAGTATCGCAGAATTTATAGAAATGTAATTAAGTTAGCTAAATCTATTTTTTATAGAACTCGTATAGAAAATTCTAATAATCAAGCCAAAGAGACATGGCAAATAATTAACGAATTAAATAATAGGAAACATTCAAATATAGAAGCAACTATTTCTCCTGATGAATTTAACAAATATTTTACATCTGCCACAGATGAAATTGTTCTATCTCTGGAACCAACCACGGATCCCATTTTATTATTAAAGCAAAGTACAACGACAGTAGTAGATTCGCTATTTTTAACTCCTACTGATTCATATGAAATCAGATCAATTTGTAACTCGTTTAAAAAAAAAAAGTCAAAAGATTTTGATGGTTTTTCTATATTTTTGATAAAAGAACTACCAAAAACTGTTCTTAGCTTATTTGCTAATCTAATAAATACTTCTTTTGAAGAAGGTTTTTTTCCATCCAAATTAAAAACAGCTTGTGTTTTTCCACTATATAAAAAAAGTGACAAAGATGTTTGTAGCCATTACAGACCAATTGCAATAACTTCTTGTTTTAGTAAAATAATTGAAAAAATAATTAAAGTCAGATTATCGTCATTTTTAGAAAAACACTGCGTTATTTCTGGTAATCAATTTGGATTTAATAAAAATAAAAATACCTCTGACGCAATACTTAACTTTCTTAATCACGTTTATGAGGAACATAACAATGGCAATGTTGCTATGGCAGTGTTTTGTGATTTGGCAAAAGCATTTGATTGCGTGGATCACAAAATACTGTTACAAAAACTTGAACATTATGGTTGTAGAGGCTCTTGTCTTTTATGGTTTGGAAACTACCTTTCAAATAGAAGCCAGTTTATCAAATTAAAATCTTCTTCATCCAGCAATTTAAACATTTCTAGGGGCGTTCCACAAGGAACTATTTTAGCTCCTATCTTGTTTCTTCTGTATATCAACGACTTATTAAACATTAAAATATCCGGAAAATTTACTGTTTTTGCGGATGATACTAACATTTTATGGTCTAGTAAAAATATTGCTGGCTTAACGACTACTATTGAACAAGATTTATTATCCGTAAGTAGTTGGTGTACAGCTAACTTACTAAGCTTCAACGCCAAAAAATCACAGTTTATTTCATTTTTTAGTAGTGATTTGCCACCTTTAAATATAGGAGATAATGAAATTCTTCAATCCAATCAGGTTGTCTTTCTTGGTTTAAAATTAGACTATAAGCTAAGGTGGTGCGATCAGATAGACTATGTAACTGCAAAATTATCAGCAGGTTGTTACGCTATTAAAAGAACCATTAAACAATTAGGTTAAGATGTGGCTAAACAAGTGTATTTTTCTCTTATAGAAGCGTACTTACGATATGGTGCTGCATTCTGGGGTTGCTCGTCAAAAGAACAGATTAATCAAATTTTTATTTTACAAAAAAGATCATTAAGAATCTTGTGTTCTATAAAAAGTAATTTAATATCTTGTAGACCACTTTTTAAAGAGCATAAAATATTAACGTTGCCTTCTTTAATTATCTTAGAAACTGTTTGTCTCATAAAGAAAAACTTTAAATGTAGTTCTTCAAGTGTTCACGTGACTAGATCAAATGACCTTAATTTTCAATTTCCCATCCCTCACTGTGTGTGGGTGGTGTGTGTGTGTGTGTGTGTGTGGTGTGTGTGTGTGTGTTGGTGTGTTGGTGTGTGTGTGTGTGTGTGTGTGTAACAACGGAGAGAGGTTTACCTGTAAATATAAAGTCTGAAAAAACTTACCGTAAATTTAGAACAAGTGCCAAACATTATTTACAAAATAAATTATTTTATAGTTTAGATGAATTTTTAAATCCTTAATAATTTTTATATTAGCTTTAAGTTTTAACTTTTGAACTATACAGTTTGTTTTATATGTATGATGTATGCTGTATTGTATTGTAATGTTTTGCAATGCGCTGTATTTTATTGTTTTCTATTTTATTGCATTTCTTTAAATTGTAAATAATTAGTTTAAGTTAGTTTTAAAATTTATATTGTACAACGTCATGTTTATCAATAAATACTACTACTACTACT